>CM057482.1:51087500-53835252 GCA_030035585.1 Dugong dugon
GGTTTGTTTGTATGTTTTTCGCTCCTGTTCCTCTCTCCTCTCTCCCATATCCATCTTAGCTCCACACATAACAATCTCCCCCCTACATCCTGACTACCCACACCGTGCGCTTAACATCACACCACCAAGCAGCATAGGCACGGCCTAGTGGAACCCTCCCTGCACTGATTACCAACCCGCCCTGGTGACTGTAGTAAGTGCCACAAATAACCCATCCCAGTAACTCCTCTTCAGCTAGACCTGCCCTGCTGTACCACATATGAGTGACTAACCCTACCAACTGGAGGAGGAGTCAAAAAGCATCATGCCCACAGATGAGCAAACACTACAGAACACACAGCCCACCTGCTCAGACATAGCGAAATTTAAAAAAAAGGACAAAACAAACAAATCTACAATCAATAAATGAGAAAAATAACTACTGAATCCCCGGAAGACAGCAGACAATATCAAAACATTTACAAAAACAGGACAGGATGGTTCCAGTAGGCATCCAAAATAAAATAGAAGATAAATTTCCAGTGGAAAAAAAGGCACTTGAACTACCTGATAGGGAATTCAAATCTCTAATACTCAGAATTATCCAAGAGTTGAAACAAAAAGCAGACAAAAATGAGGAAAAAATAGACAAATTCATGGAAAAGGCAGAAAAATTCATGGAAAATACAAACAAAAAATTGGAATAATTCAGGAAAACAATGCAGGAACAAAATGCCAAAATAAATTCACAACTATAAATTGTACAAAAACAACAACTAGAAATCCAAAAGATAAACAACAAGATTTCAGAAATGGACGGTGTCATAGAAGGGCTGAGGAGCAGATTTGAAATAGTGGAAGACAGGCTCAGTGGAATTGAAGACAAACACTTGGATTCAACTCTGATAAAGGAAAACTCAGAAAAAAGAACAAAGAAAAATGAAGAGACCCTGAGAGTTATGTGGGATACAATCAAAAGCAAAAATCTGTGAGTTATTGGAGTTACAGAACGGGGAGAAAACAGAAAACACAGAGAGGATCATTGAAGAACTGCTGACAGAAAACTTCCCCAATATCATGAAAGATGAAAAGCTGGCCATCCAAGAAGCTCAACGAACCCCATATACGATAGACCTCAAAAGAAAATTACCAAGGCATATCATAATCACACTTGCCAAAACCAAAGACAAACAAAGAATCCTGAGAGCAGCTCGTGAAAAACAAGCACATACAGAGGAGAAACAATACAACTAACCTCAGATTATTTGACAGAAACCATACTGGCAAGAAGGCAATGGGATGACGTATATAAAACCTTGAAAGAAAAAAATTTGCATCCAAGAAAAATATATCCTGCAAAACTCCTGTTCAAATATGATTGTGAAATTAGGACATTTCCAGATAAACAGAAATTAAGGGAATATGTAAAAACCAAACCAAACTTACAAAAGTTATTAAAGGGAGTTCTTCGATCTGAGAACAAACAGCTTCCGCTCACAGGGAGAATCTAGGATGCAGGATCGTACCAGCCAGATACGAATCTAGGAAATTAACTCTCAAGGACTATCAAAAACCAAAAGAAATATGACAGGGAATCAGAACAGTTAACAACAGAACAATAAAAGAGGGAATAAATGGTGTAGGTATAGAGCCTTCTAATGGAGAGGAAGGCAAGGTGATACAAAGTAATAATAGACTGCTTCAAACTTAGAAAGCTAAGGATAAATTTCATGGTAACCGCAAAGAAAGTTAACAAACATACTCGTAAAAATAAAGAGGAAAAACATAAAGTCTCAGCAAAAACAAAACCTACAAAAACAAAAGAAATGAAAAAAAAAACCACAAACAAAAGTAAATCAGCAGAGGAGAGTAAGAACAACAAAGAAAACTTCAGCACCACAAAAAAAAGCACTACAAAATGACAGCAACAAACTCACATTTGTCAAGAATTACACTGAATGTAAATGGACTCAATGCACCCATAAAGAGACGGAGAGTGACAGAATGGATAAGAAACAGAATCCATAAATATGCTGTCTACAAGACACACAACTTACAAACAAAGATGTGAATTTATTAAAAGTCAAAGTTTACGAAAAAATATATCAAGCTAACAACTCCCAAAAAAGAGCATGAGGGGTGATGCTAATCTCAGATAAAATAGACTTTAAAACAAAATCCACCATAAAAGACAAAGAAGGACACTATATAATGATTAAGGGGACAATCCATCATGAAGACATAACCATAATAAACATCTATGTACCGAATGACAGGGCTCCAAAATGCATAAAACAAACTCTAACAACACTGAAAAGAGAAATCGACAGTTCCACAATAAGAGGAGGAGACGTCAACACACCACTCTCAGTAAAGGACAGAACAACTAAAAAGAAACTCAGCAAAAATACAGAAGACCTAAAGGGCACAGTCAGCCAACTTGACCTCATAGATATATATAGAACACTCCATCCAACAGCTGCAAAGTACACATTCTTTTCCACTGAACATGGAAAGTTCTGCACAATAGACCACATATTGGCCACAAGCAATCCTCAACAAGATCCAAAACGTTGAGATAATTCAAAGTATCTTCTCTGACCATAATGCTATCAAGGTAGAAATTAACAACAGAAGGAGCAAGGAAAAAAAATCGACTACATGGAAACTGAATAACACCCTGCTTACAAACCAGTGGGTAATAGAAGAAATCAGAGATGGAATCAAAAAATTCCTAGAATCAAATGAGAATGAAAACAGATCATACCAAAACCTTTGGGACACAGCAAAGGCAGTCCTCAGAGGACAATTTATAGCAATAGATGCACACATCAAAAAAGAGGAAAGGGACAAAATCAAAACATTAACTACAGAACTAAAACAAATAGAAAGAGAACAGCAAAAAAAAGCCCACAGCCACCAGAAGAAAGGAAATAATAAAGATCAGAGCAGAAATAAATGAAATAGAGAACTGAAAAACAAAAGAAAGAATCAACAAAACCAAAAGTTGGTTCTTTGAGGGAATCAACAAAATCGACAATCCACTGGCCAGACTGACAAACGAAAAACAGGAGAGGACACAAATAACCCAAATAAGACATGAAATGGGTGACATTACAACAGACCCAATTGAAATAAAAAGGATCATAACAGAATATTATGAAAAACTATGCTCCAACAAATTTGAAAACCTAGAGGAAATGGATAAATTTCTAGAAATGCACTACCTACCCAAACTACAACAAAGTGATGTTGAAAATCTGAACAGACCCATAACAAGAGAAGAGATTGAAAAGGTAATAAAAAAAAAAACTCCCAACAACAACAACAAAATAACCCTGGACCAGATGGCTTCACCAGAGAATTCTACAAAACAGCTTGTACCAGTACTACTCAAGCTATTTCAGAGCATAGAAGAGGAAGCAACACTTCCAAATTCATTCTATGAAGCCAGCATAACCCTGATACCAAAACCAGGCAAAGACGCCACAAAAAAAGAAAATTACAGACGAATATCTCTCATGAATATAGATGCAAAAATTCTCAACAAAATTCTAACCAATATAATTCAGCATCATATCAAAAAAATAATACACCACGACCAAGTAGGATTCATACTAGGTATGCAAGGATGGTTCAACATTAGAAAATCAATCAGTGTAATCCACCACATAAATAAAAGGAAAGAAAAGAATCACATGATCCTCTCAACTGACATATAAAAGGCATTCGACAAAGTCCAATACCCATTCCTGATCAAAACTCTCAATCAAATAGGTACAGAAGGGAAATTTCTCAGCATAATAAAGGGCATCTATGCAAAACCAACAGCCAACATCCTTCTTAATGGAGAGAGGTTGAAAACATTCCCTTTGAGAACAGGAACAAGACAAGGATGCCCTTTATCACCACTCCTATTTAACATTTTGCTGGAAGTTCTGGCTAGAGCAATAAGGCAAGAAAAAGAAATAAAGGGCATCCAAACTGGTAATGAAGAAGTTAAACTCTCCCTGTTTGCAGGTGGTATGATACTTACTATCCATAGAAAATCCTGAAGACTCCATGAGAAATCTACTGGAACTAATAGAAAGATTCAGGATAGAAGATAAACATTAAAAAAATCAGCTGGATTCCTATACACCTATTAAGAGAACGATGAAAAGGAGATCAGGAAAACAATACCATTTATAATAGCCCCTAATAAAATGTAATACTTAGGAATAAATCTAACCAGGGTTGTAAAAGACCTATACAAAGAAAACCACAAAACACTACTGCAAGAAACCCAAAGGGATCTACATAAATGGAAAAACATACCATGCTCATGGATAAGTAGACTCAACATTGTGAAAATGACAATTCTACCCAAACCAATTTACAAATACAATGCAATCCCAATCCAAATACCAACAACATTCTTTAAAGAGACAGAAAAACTAATCATTATATGGAAAGGGAAGAAGCCCCGCATAAGTAAAGCACTATTGAAAAAGAAGAATAAAGTAGAAGGACTCACACTACCTGACCTCAGAACCTGCTATACAGCTACAGTAGTCAAAACAGCCTGGTACTGGTACAATGACAGATACATTGACCAATGGAACAGAATTGAGAACCCAGACGTAAATCCATGCACTTTAGGTCACCTGGTCTTTGACAAGGGCTCAAAGTCCATCAAATGGGGAAAAGACAGTCTTTTTAATGAATGGTGCTGGCAAAATTGGATATCCATCTGCAAAAAAATGAAACAAGACCCATACCTCACACCATATACAAAAACTAATTCTAAATGGATCAAAGACCTCAATATAAAGCCAAAAACTGTAAAGTTCATAGAAGAAAAAATAGGATCAATACTAGAGGCCCTAATACATGGCATTAACAGGATACAAACCATAACCAACAACACACAAACTCCAGAAGATAAGCTAGATAACTGGGATCTTGTAAAAATCAAACACTTATGCTCATCAGAAGACTTCACCAAAAGAGCAAAAAGAGAACCTACAGACTGGGGAAAAAAATTTTGGACATTATAAGTCAGATAAAGGTCTAATCTCTGTAATCTACAAGAAAATCCAACACCTCTACAACAAAAAGACAAATAATCCAATTAAAAATTGGGCAAAGGAAATGAATAGACACTTCACCAAAGAAGACATTCAAGCGGCCAACAGACACATGAGGAAATGCTCGCAATCACAAGCCATTATAGAAATGCAAATTAAAACCACAATGCGATACCATCTCACCCCAGCATTACTGGCACAAATTAAAAAAAACTGGAAATAACAAATGATGGAGAGGCTGTGGGGAGATCCGAACTTTTATGCACTGCTGGTGGGAATGCAAAATGATACAATCCTTTTTGAAAATGATATGGCCCTTCCTTAGCAAGTTAGAAATAGAAACACCATACGATCCAGCAATCCCACTGCTAGGAATATATCCTAGAGAAATAAGAGCCAACACACGAACAGACATATGCACACCCATGTTCACTGCAGCATTGCTCACAATAGCAAAAAGATGGAAACAACCTAGATGCCCATCAACAGATGACTGGATAAACAAACTATGGTACATACACACAATGAAGTATTATGCAATGATAAAGAACAATGATGAATCTGTGAAGCATCTCATAACATGGATGAAACTGGAGGACATTATGCTGAGTGAAATAAGTCAATCACAAAAGGACAAATATTGTATGAGAACTCTACAGTAAAAAGTCATGAAAAAGTTTACACACAGAAAAAAATTTTTGTTGGATACGAAGGATGGGAGGGGTGAGGGGGAAATACTAAATAGACAATAGATAAGTGGTAACTTTGGTGAAGGGTAAGACAGTACACAATACTGGGGAAGCCAGTACAACTTGTAAAAGGAAAGGTCATGGAAGTTCCATAGACACATCCAAACTCCCTGAGGGACTGAATTGCTGGGCAGAGGTCTGTGGGTACCATGGTCTCAGGCAACATCTAGCTCAATTGGCATAACACACTGTATTAAAAAAATACATTCTACTTTGGTGAGTAGCGTCTGGAGGTCTTAAAAGCCTATGAGCAGCCATCTAAGATACTCCACTGCTCTCACCCCTTTGGCAGCAAGGGAGAACGAAGAAAACAAGATTCAAAGGAAAGGTTAGTCTAAAGGACGAAATGGGCCACGACTACCACGGCCTCCACCAGACTGAGTCCCTGACAACTAGATGGTGCCCAGCTACCACCACTGACTGCTCTGACAGGGATCACAGCAGAGGGTCCTAGACAGAGCTGAAGAAAAATGTAGAACAAAATTTTAACTCACAAAAAATGTCCAGACTTACTGGCCTGACAGACACTGGAGAAACCCTGAGGGTATACCCGGAAATCCTTTACCTCAGTAATGAAGTCCCTCCCGAGGTTCACCATCCAGCCAAAGATTAGACAGCCCCATAAAACAAAATGAGACCAATGGGGCACAACAGTCCAGGGACAAGGACTAGAAGGCAGGAGGGGACAGGAAAGCTGGTAATAGGGAACCCAAGTTTGAGAAGAGACAGTGTTGACATGTTGTGGGGTTGTTAACCATTGTCATAAAATATGTGTACTAACTGTGTAATGAGAAACTAGTAAAGGCTCCTTCACTGCCACAATGGAGTTGTCCACCTCTTTCGTTGGTCTCTTGGCACTCTCCAATTTTGAAGGCAAATTTCAAAGTTACTGGTCCATGCCTGGACAGTAACCTGTGCTGCAAAATTTGTAGATCACCTTGATACACAGAAACTGGCTGTTTCTGTAACTTCTAGCTGAAAATGGTTATCTGGCCTAAGAGAGGACGTGTTGTATTGTTAGGTGCCACTGAGTTGGTCTCAACTCATAGAGACCCCATGTGACAGAGTAGAACTGCCCCATAGAGTTTTCTAGGCTGATATCTTTATGGAAGTAGGTCTCCAGGTCTTTCTTACTTGGAGCTGCTGGGTGGGTTCTAAATGCCAACCTTTCGGTTAGCAACTGAGCACTTAACCATTGTGTCACCAAGGCATACAAGCCCATAAAAGTCTCACTCCTTAATAATAATTTCAGTACTGCTCAATAAAACATTTTAGCAAACACACACAGAAAAAGTTTTCTTTCCTCCCTAGACTCCAAGAATAAGTTCAAGACTAGATCTTTCCTTTCATTAGGGTATCACTTCTGGCCCTTTCCCTTCTGGTAATGTGTGTGCTGCATGAGGCCTTGCATCCACCCTGTGCCCACTGTCAATGTAAACAGAAAAATGTAAGCTTAGACCAAGTCTCTAGAGATAAGAAGGTCCAGAATCTGGCCTCCAAACAAGTATCTAGATCACCTAAGATATCTAGTTTTTTCTTTTGAGGAAACAGAAATAATAGAAGCAGCATGGTTTGGGGAAATCAGGCGGAAGCGGGCTTTTAAGCTCAAACAGTTCAAAGAAATTATTTATTTGCCTCTGCTTGCTGTAAGGAAACTTATCAAGACTAAGAAGTCACAATTTTACATTTTATTGAACTGTTTTTTTAAAGAGATTAAACCAACCAAATTCATTTATTTAACAAAAATTTACTAAACACCTATAGGTGCAAGATGTTGTACAAAGCACTGGAAGTACAGCAATGAACAAAACAGTTTATACCCTAAAAAGCTCTCAAGATGTCAACCACAACCACTATTCATTAATGTTTTTAATAAATTTTAAAAATAACACATTTATTATAAAACCTTTGTTAATAAACTACAAGAGGCCATTCATATTTTTCCTCAGTGTACACTGTTGAGTTATTCTTGAAGACAACTAAGAACATTTGGTCTTTTTTTTCCCTGTACTTTATACTAACTAGAGCTTTTCATGTAGTTGTGGGAGGTTTTGAATTTTTGGGTTTTTTTTTGTTTTTCCTAATAAATTTTATTTTATCAACTTCAAATACCAGAAAACCCAACTCAAACTAGCTTAAATAGTAAGGAAATTCTGTCATTTGGCTAAAAGGTGACCTCTGGGAGTGATTTTGAATTCCAAGTTTAGAGTATCTCAGGGTGATAGTCTCGAGGCTTCATCTATTTTCTACCAGTCCAGTAAGTCTGGCCTTTACTTTTGAATTTTTTTCTACATGCTTCTCCCATTCCCTCCAGACCACCATTTGGGTCCCTGATTGGGTTGTTGATGTACACTATTGGTTCTGTAGACTAATTTCCTCTTTGAGTCTTTGGTTTCCTTCTTTCTCCTTAGTTCCACATGAGTAGAGACCTATAGTCATACCTTAGATGGCCACTCCCAAGCTTTTAAGACCCCAGACACTACTCTCCAAACAAGGATGCAGAACATTGTCTGTATGGACTATATTGTGCCAATTGACTGAGTTGCCCCACAAGACTATGGTCCTAAGCCCTCAAACTCAGTAGACCAATCCCGTGAGATGTTTGGTTGTGTCTAGGAAGTACCCATATGTAGTTGTGGATTGTTTATCTAGTGGTTCTATCCATTACAGAGAGAGAGGTATTGAAGCTCCCAACTAAAACTGTGAATTTTTCTATTCCTCCTTCCAGTTCTGGCAATTCTTGCTTCATGTATTTTGCAGCTCTGTTGTTTGGTATGCATACATTTAAGATAGTTAAGTCTACTGATGATCTTACCATTTTATCATTCAATGTTCCTCTTTGCTCTCGTCAATTTTCTTTTGCTCTGAAGTCCATTTTGCCTGATATTAAAACAGTCACTCCAGCTTCCCTCCCATTTGTGTTTATTTTGCTGAAAGTATACACAGCAAAAGATAAATCATTTCAACAATTTCTACATGTACTATTCAGTGATATTGATTACATTCTTCAAGTTGTGCTCCATTCTTGCTATACTTTTTCAAATTATTCCACCATTATTATCTTAAACTCATTGCCCCCTATGCTTCCCAATCCAACCTTTCCAGTTGCTATTGTTAGTTTGATCTTACATAGGACAATTCTTTAAAAAAGCACAAGGTTCAACACAACAGCTTTGTTTAAAATTGTGTTTTAGGTGAAACTTTACAGCACAAATTAGTTTTTCAGTCAAAAATGTACACACAAATTATTTTGTGACATAGGTTGCAATCCCCGCAACATGCCAGAACACTCTCCCTTTCCCTTTCCAGCCTGGGTTCCATATGTCCATTTATCCAGTTTTCCTAACCCTTCCTGCCTTCTTATCTTTGCTTTTGGGCAGATGCTTCCCATTTTGTCTCCTATAGTCGATTGAACTAAGAAGCATGTTTCTCACATGTGTTATTGTTTGTTTTATAGGCCTGTCTAGTCTTTCGCTGAAAGGTGGACTTCAGGAGTAGCTTCATTTCTGAGCTAGCAGGGTTTCTGAGGGCCATAGTCTCAGGGGTTCCTCCAGTGTCTCTCAGACCAGTAAGTCTGGTCTTTTTTTTATGAATTTAAATTTTGGTCTACATTTTTCTCCCACTCTGTCCGGTATCCTCTATCGTGATCCCCGTCAGAGCAGTCAGTGGTGGTAGCCAGGCATCATTTAGTTCTTCTGGGCTCAGGCTGATGGAGGCTGTGGTTCATGTGGTCCATTAGTCCTTTGGACTAATATTTTCCTTGTGTCTTTGGTTTTCTTCATTCCCCTTTGCTCTGAATATGATGGGACCAGTAGACGTATCTTAGGTGGCCGCTTGCAGGTTTTCAAGACTCCAGATGCTACTCACCACAGTTGGATGTAGAACACTTAATTTATAGACTATGTTATGTCAATTGAGCTAGATGTCCTCCAAGACCATGGTCCCCAGCCCTCAGCCCAGTAGCTCAGTCCCTCAGAGTATTTGGAAGTGTCTGTGAAGCTTCTATGACTTGCCCTGGTCAAGTTGTGCTGACTTCCCAAGTACTGTGTACTGTCTTAACCTTCGCCAAAGTTACCATTTATCTACTGTCTAATTAGTGTCTTCCTCCCCATGCCTCCTCTACCTTGTAACCATCAAAGATTGTTTCTTTCTGTGTGGAAACATTTAAATGTGATTTTATAATAGTGGTCTCATACAGTATTTGTCCTTTTGTGATTGACTTATTTCACTCAGCATAATATCCTCCAGATTCATCCATGTTGGGAGATATTTCACAGATTCATCATTGTTCTTTATCATTGCATAGTATTCCATTGTGAGTATGTAGTGCAGTTTATTTATCCGTTCATCTGTTGATGGGAATCTAGGTTGTTTCCATCTTTTTGCTATTGTGAACAATGCTGCAATGAACATGTCTATTTGTGTGATCGCTCTTATTTCTCTAGGATATATTCCTAGGAGTGGGACTGCTATATCATACGATATTTCTATTTCTAGCTTTTTAAGGAAACACCATACTGTTTTCCAAAATGGGTGTACCATTTTGCATTCCCACCGGCAGTGCATAAGTGTTCCAATCTCCCTGCAACCTCTCCAATATCTGTTATTTTCTGTTTTTTTGAATAGTACCCATAATGTCAGGGTGAGATGGTATCTCATTGTAGTTTTGCTCTGCATCTCTCTAATAGCTAGTGATCACAAGCATTTCCTCATATGTCAGTTAGCCACCTGAATGTCTTCTGTGGTGAAGTGTCTGTTCATATCCTTTGCCATTTGTTAATTGGATTACTTGTCTTTTTCTTGTACAGGTTTTGGAAAACACAGACAAAACCAACAAAACATAGCCAAAATCAAGGAAAACATACAAAAAGCAAAGAATAATTCAGGAAAATAATACAAGAACAAAATATCAAAATAAATAAACAATTAGAAATCATACAAAACAGCCATTATAAATACAAAAGATAAACAACAAGATTTCAGAAGTGGACAATGCAATAGAAGGTTTTTGGAGCAAATTTGAAACAATGGAAGACAGAATCAGCAAAATTTAAGACAAATCCATGGATGTCACTCTGAGAAAAAAATCGGAGAAAAAAATGAAGAATTTTGTGGGATACAATCAAGAGCAAAAATTTGTGCATGATCAGAGTTCCAGAACAGGAGAAGAAAATGGAAAACACAGAGAGGATAATTGAACATTTGTTGACAGAAAACTTCCCTAATATCATGAAAAATGAAATGCTGACCATCCAAAGAGCTCAATGAACCCCAAATAGCATAGATCCCAAAAAAAAGTCGCCAAGACATATCATAATCACACGCACCAAAACCAAAGACAAAGAAAAAATCCTGAGAGCAGCTCAAGAAAAACGAAAAGTCACATACAATGGTGAAACAATAAGACTAAACTTTGATTACTCAGGAGAAACAATGCAGGCAAGAAGGCAATAGGATGACATACATAAAACCTTGAAAGAAAAAAATTGCCAACCAAGTATAATATATCCTGCAAAATTCTCTCTCAAATATGATGGTGAAATTAGGACATTTCCAGAAAAACAGAAATAAAGGGAATTTGTAAAATCCAAACTAAACTTATAAGAATTATTGAAGGGAGCCCTTCAGTTAGAGAACCAACAACATCAGACAATAATCTGAATCTAGGACACAGATCAGTATCAGCCAAATACTGACCAAGGTAATGAACTCTCAAGGGTAAAACAAAACTAAAAGATTCAAAACAGGGAACTAGAGATGTTAATCTGTAAATGACGACAATGTCAGAACAATAAAGGGGGGAATACAAGGTGCAGGTGTAGAAATTTCAAATGAGAGGAAGTCGAGGCGATATCACGTAATAAAAGACTGGTTCAAACTTAGGAACATAAGGGTAAATTTCAAGGTAACCACAAAGAAAGTTAACAAACCTACTCATCAAAATATAGAAGAAAAACATGAAGTCTCACTACACATAAAATCTGTATAATGAAATAAATGAAAATAAATCTCACAAACAAAAGAAGCTCAGCACAGGAGAGTAAGAGGAACAAAGAAAACATCAGCATCACAAAAAAAAAAAAAGAAAAAGAAAAAAAAAAAGAATTACAAAATGACAGCAGTAAACTCATGCCTATCAATAATCACGGTGAACTTAAATGGCTTAAATGCAACCATAACGAGACAGAGTGACAGAATGGATTAAAAAAAAAAAAAAACAGGACCCATCAATATGTTGCCTACAAGAGATGTACCTTAGACACAAATATATAAATATTTTTAAAAATTAAAGAATGGAAAAAATATATCAAGCAAGTTGCAATCAAAAAAGAGCAGGAGTGGAAATACTAATCTCAGATAAAATAGATTTTAAGGCAACATAAACCATAAATGACAAGGAAGGACGTTATATAATGATTAAAGGGTCAATACAGCTGGAGGACATAACCATAATAAATATCTATGCACCCAAAATACATAAAACAAACTCTAACAGCATTGAACAGCGAAATTGACAGTTCCACAACAATAGTAGGAGACTTAACACTCTCGGTAATGGACAAAACATCTAGAAAGAAATCAGTAAAGATACAGAAGATCTAAAGGCCACAGTCAACCATCTTGACCTCACAGACATATATTGAACACTCCACTCAACAGCAGCAAAGTATACATTATTTTCCAATACACATGGAACATTCTCCACAATAGACCGCATCTTGGGCCATAAAGCAACCCTCAACAAAATCCAAAACACTGAGATAACACAAAGCATCTTCTCTGATCACAATGCCATAAAAGTAGAAATTAATACCGGAAGAGTAAGGAGAAAAACCAAACACATGGAAACTGAATAACATCTTATTTAAATACCACTGGGTAATAGAAGAAATCAAAGATAGAATAAACAAAAATTTCTAGAATCAAATGAGAATGAAAATACATCATACCACAACCTTTAGGGCACAGCAAATGCAGGGCTCAGAGGTCAATTCATAGCAATAGGTGTACACATCAAAAAAGAAGAAAGGGACAAAATCAAAACGTTAGCCCTACAACTTGAAAAAATAGAAAGAGAACAGCAAAAGAAGCCCATAGCCACCAGAAGAAAGGAAATAATAAAGATCAGGGCAGAAATAAATGAAATAGGGAATAGAAAGACAATAGGAATAATCAACAAAACCAAAAGTTGGTTCTTTGAAAGGATCAACAAAATTGACAAACCATTGGCCAAATTAACAAAAGAAAAACAGGAGAGGAAGCAAATACTCCAAATAAGAAATGAAATGGGAGGCATTACAACAGACCCAACTGAAATAAAAAAGGATCATAATTGAGTACTATGAAAAACTGTACTCCAATAAATTTGAAAACCTAGAGAGAAAATGGACAAATTTCTAGAAACACACAACCTACCTAAACTAACATAAACTGAGGTAGAAAATCTGAACATACCCATAACAAGAGAAGAGATTGAAATGGTAAAAAAACAAAAACAACAACAAAAAACCTCCTAACCAAAAAAAGTTCTGGTCCAGATTGCTTCACTGGAGAAAATATTCAGAGAAGAGCTCATAGTAGTACTACTCAAACTATAGCCTGCATAGTTTCTGCTGAGTAATCAAAGCTTAATCTTATTGTTTCTCCCTTTGTAAGTGTCTTGGTCATCTAGTGCCACTATAACAAAAATACCACAAGTGGATGACTTTAACAAAGAGAAATTTAGTCTCTCACAGTCTGGTACACTACAAGTCCAAATTCAGGGCATCAGCTCAAGGGGAAGTCTCTCTCTCTGTCGGCTCTGGAGGAAGGTCCTTGTCATCAGTCTTCCCTTGGTCTGGGAGCATCCCAGCCCATGAACTCAGGTACAAAGGATGTAGTCTGCTCCTGGCACTGCTTTCTTGGTGGTTGAGGTCCCCAACTCTCTGCTTGCTTCCCTTTCATTTTATCTCTTGTAAGATAAAAGGTGGTGCAGGCCACACCCTAAGGAAACTCCCTTTAAATTAGATCAGGGATGTGCCCTTAGTAAAGGTGTTACAATCCCACCCTAATCCTCTTTAACATAAAATTACAATCACAGAATGGAGGGCAACCACACAATACTGGGAATCATGACCCAGCCAAATGGATACACACATTTTTGGGAGGATATATTTCAATCCATGACGTTTCACCCTTTGGCCCCCCAAAATCACATCCCTGCAACATGCAAAACATATTCACCCCATCATATCATAGCAAAATTCTTAACTCCAAGTTCAAAACCAAAAATTCCTCTTTGTCTGTGAAATCTAGAACACAGGTTATCTGCTTCCAAAGGTACAATGGCAGAACAGGCACAAGGTAGACATTTCCATTACAAATGGGAGAAACTGGAGGAAAAGAAGTGATAACAGGCATGAAGCAAGTCAGCAGAACATATTAAATTAGCCCTCAAGGCTTTGAAAATACTCCTGTGTTCTCTGAGACAATTTACACAATAGCCCTGCCCTCCAGACTCTAGGTATTGGCCACACTCTGCAGATTCTGAGTGGAGGCCCCTTGGCCCACTGGGACAGCAACTCTGCTTCCTCAGCTTTAGGCGTACTATCTAGTCCATCTGAGTGGTGACTCCACCCTTAGACACACCAGAGGCCATGGCTCCACCGTTTGAAACCCCAGAGGCCATGGCCATATCTTTTGAGACTGAGGCAGCTTGGCTTCTTGTGTTCCTTGTCTCTTCAGCTTCTGCTTCCTGGTTTCTTGGCCTCTTGGCTCTTTGGGCCTCATGCCCACATCTGCCCTGCCAGGGCAAGTATTCCAAAGTTCTGTAGCTCCACCAGTAAGTGCCCAGAGGCATCCCAGTCCTCCAGGAAGCCTCCTGCACACAGGCACTCAGCTCTCTTGCTCCGTTGGTCGGCTCCGGCACAATCTCACACTGGTCTCCTGGTTCTGCCACTGCTGCTTATCTGCTGCTGCTGGTCCTCTGCTGCTGCTGCTCCTCTATCCATTCACAATTTCAAAACTGCTTCCACAGTTTAGGTATCTGTTAGAGCAGCACCCCACTCTCTTGGTACCAAATTCTGTCTTGGTCATCTAGTGCTGCTATAACAGAAATACCACAGGTGGATGACTTTAACAAAGAGAAATTTATTCTCTCACAGTCTAGTACACTACAAGTCCAAATCCAGGGTGTCTGCTCCAGGGGAAGTCTCTCTCTCTCTGTCGGCTCTGGAGGAAGTTCCTTGTCATCAGTCTTCCCTTGGTCTGAGAGCATCTCAGCACAGGAACCTCAGGTCCAAAGGACGCACTCTGCTCCTGGCACTGCTTTCTTGGTGGTGTGATGTCCCCAACTCTATGCTTGCTTCCCTTTCCTTTTATCTCTTGTAAGATAAAAGATGGTGCAGGCCACATCCCAGGGAAACTCCCTTTGTATTGGATCAGGGATGTGACCTTAGTAGGGGTGTTACAATCCCACCCTAATCCTCTTCAACATAAAATTACATCACAAAATGGAGGACAACCACATAATACTGGGAATCATAGCCCAGCCAAATTGATACACACATTTTTTGGGGGACATAATTGTATCCATGACAGTAAGTAACTTTTTGTTTTTCTCAATCTGCCCTAATCTTTCTTTATCTTTTGTTTTGGTAAGTGTGATTATGATGTCTAGGTGACTTTCTTTTGGGGTATATCCTATATGGGGCTTGTTGAGCTTCTTGGATGGTCAGCTTTTCATCTTTCATGGTATTCTCTGTGTTTTCCATTTTCTCCCACTGTTCTGGAATCCAACAGTGAAAATTTTTTGCTCTTGATTGTGTCCCACGTAATTCTCAGGATTTCATCATTCTTTTGTCTGATTTTTCCTCAAAGTGGCGTCCATAGATTTGTCTTCATTCTTGCTTATTCTGTCTTCCATTGTTTCAAATTTGCTCTTAAAACCAGCTTAAAATCAGCTGTCCATTTCTGAAATTTTGTTGTTTATCTTTTGGATTTCTAGTTGCTCTTTTTTATGATTTCTAATTATTTATATTTTGACGTTTCATTCTTGTATTATTTTCCTGAATTCTTCTATTGCGTTGTCTGTGTTTTCTTTGATCTCTTTCCTCTTCTCTTGAAGAGCCCTAAATATTAGTCTTCTGAATTCCACATCAGGTAGTTCTACTGCCTTTTCTTCTATCAGAAAGTTGTCTGATTCCTTATTTTGGTCACTTTCTGGAACCACCTTGTCCTGCTTTTTAAATATGTTTTGATATTTTCAGCATCTCTGAGACATTAAGGTATTATTTTATTTATTAATTGTATGTCATTTGTTTCATCCTGTTTCTTTGTTTTGTTTTGATATGTCAGGGTGGGCAGGCCAGGCATGCTTTGCTGCTTGTTCATTCATGGGCATGATAGCTCTCACCCCCTTGTCTGTTTGGGCAGGGCAGCAGCAGACAGGGTGATCCAATTTTGCTGTACACTGGTTTGGCAAGGTGGCTGAGGGCAGACTGGGTGGATGCTGTCTGCCTCCTGATGTCGTTCCAGTGGTGTGGGAGTGTTCACAGCCCCTCACCAGATATTTGGGAGTGTTGGACAGGGAATGGTATGGGCTCCCTTCCCAACTTTAAGCAGCTGGTCAAGTGGTGGGAAAGGAGGGGCAGTGCAGGCCTGGTGTGGTAATGGGCCTGAGCTGGGGATGCTGTATCCATGGCATCACAGTGATGGCCAATAGGAAGGATAGGGTGGCCTATAGGGTTAGGTGGCAGAAAGAAAGAAAAGAAGAGAAAGGAAAAAAAGTGTAGTCAATGGGTGGGGGCAGGGCTGACCTGGGGATTGGCAAGAAGGGAAGGAGAGGTGGGGTATGGGAAGAGGTGGGAGGCAGAAAGAAAATGAAGAAAGGGTAAAATGAAAAGAAAAAAATGGCATGGTGGGAGCCGGTGGGTGGGATCTGGGTGGACCCAGGCTGGCGGCGGGACCAGTGCCTCTCTACCCACAGTAGTGTAGTGTAGTAGAGTAGTGGCATGGCCAGGCGGGAAGGGGTAGAGGTGGTATATGGGGCTAGATGGGTGGGATAAAGTGGCAGAAGCTGGCGGGTGGGGACAGGTAGGAGTGGATGGAGACAGGTGGTACCTGGGGTAGTGACAGGCTGGTAACTCTCTAGCTGAGCAGCTTGGCATGGCGTGGAAGTGGCATACAGGGCTAGGTGGGATGGAGAAAGAAAAGGAAGAAATAGAAGAAAAAAATGGCATGGCAGGAGTAAGCAGGTGGGGGTGGGGTGGACCTGGGCTGGTGAGCCTCTGGCTCTCTAGCCAAGGTGGCATAGTGTGGCCCATTGGGAAGGGGTAGAGGTAGGGTACAGTGCTAGGTGGGAGGGAGGAAGAAAAGGAAAAAGAAAAATGGCATGGTGGGAGCTGGCTTGTAGGGGCAGGCTGGACCCAGGGTGACAGTGGGCTAGTAGATCTCTAGCCAAGCAGCACAGAATTGCGCTTTTGGGAAGGGTTGGGGGTGGCATACAAAGCTAAGAGAGAGAGAGAAAGAAAAGGAAGATAGTGAAAAAAAATGATGTGGTGGGATCCAGCAGGTTGGGGCTGATAGCAGGCCAGTAGCTGACAGCAGGTCAGTGGCTCTCTATCCATGGTGGTGTGGCATGGCATGGCAGGCAGGGGTAGAGGTGGTGTACGGGACAGAAGGGTGAGGGGTGGAAAAGTGTTTCTCTGGGTACCGGGTGCTCTCTCTCCTGTGGGAAGCTCCATGATGTTGCCTTCCCATACACCCTGTCTGGGGTCATTGCTGGCTGTGTTCCAAGATGGCAATGCTGTGCTGTGTTAGTTGACAGGTGACTTCTACTCTGTATTTCTCCTTGTTCTTTGTTTTCCTTCAGTTTCTTCTTCCATTTGGTATTTGGTCTAGTTCTTTATCTCTTCATTGATGCTTAGGGTTCCAGGATTGACGTTTGTATGTTTTACTTAGTTTTTTTGGTCTTTACTGTAGAGGGACAGCATTATGTGTCTGCCTAGGGTGCCATGTTGGCTCTACCTCTCATTCTAGCTTTTCTTGATTAATATTTGTAACGTATATGTTTTTCCATCTTTTTATCTTTAATCTACCTATATTACATTTGGAGCAAGTTTCTGGTAGATTCTATCTTTTAATTGGTGTGTTTAGACCATTTATATTTAGTGTAATTACTGATATGTTAAGACGCCCTGGTGACACAATGGATAAGCGTGCGGCTGCTAACTGGAAGATCGGTGGTTCAAACCTACCAGCCACTCCACAGGAGAAAGTTGTGCCAGTCTGTTTCCATGAATATTACAGCCTTGGAAAACTTATGGGGCAGTTTTATTCTGTCCTATAGGGTCACTAAGAGTTGGAATTGACTTGATGGCACACAACATCATTGATATGTTAGGATGTAAATCTGTTATTTTACTTGTTTTCTTTCTTCCCCTATGTTCATTGCCCCATTTCTCCTTTCCTGTCCTCCTCTTTTGAACATTCTTTAGTATTCGATTTTATCTATAGTGTTTTTGACTATAATTCTTTGTATAATATTTTTAGTAGTTGCTCCACGGATTACAGTATACATATGCAGTTTATCATAGTCTACTAGTACCAACATTTTACCACTTCAAGTGGAATGCAGATACATAACCTCTTATTTAGGTCTGTCTACTCTCATGCTTTTGGATACAGTTCCCATAATATTACCACTACATACATTGAGAATATTGGATATACGTCCTTTCATAACTCCTTTGGGTATCCATCCCAACATACACACACACTTTCTCACACAGCTGACATACTATTTAATAACCTCTTTTTAGATAAAAAAACATTTTATTTCTATAAATACGATTTTTTATAATGTTTCCTGAGTATTTGCTAATCAGGGTTTCTACAAATCAAGTATAAAAATCACCAGTAATTAACATATGTACAGGCATACCTCATTTTATTACATTATGCTTTATTGCACTTCGCAGATCTTGCATTTTCTACAAATTCAAGGTTTGTGGCAACCCTGTGTCAAGGGAGTCTATTGGTGCCATTTTTTCAACAGCATGTGCTCACTTCATGTCTCTGTGTCACATTTTAGTAGTTCTCACAATATTTCAAACTGTTTCATTATTATTATATCTGTTATGGTGATCTGTGATCAGTGTTATTTTTTGATGTTACTATTGTAATTGTTTTGGGACACCACAAACCGCGCCTATATAAGACGATGAACTTAATCGATAAACATCCATTTATGTGTTCTGACTGCTCCACCTAGCGGCCGTTCTCCTGTCTCTCTCCCTCTTCTCAGGCCTCCCTATTCCCTGAGACATGACAATATTGAAACTAGGCCAGTTAATAACTCTACAATGATCTTTAAGTGTTCAAGTGAAAGGAAGAGTCGCATGTCTTTCACTTTAAAACAAAAGCTAGAAATGTTTAAGTTTAGTGAGGAAGTCATGTTGAAAGCTGAGAGAGGCCAAAAGCTAGGCCTCTTGCCCAGTTAGCCAAGTTGTGAATGCAAAAAAAAGTTCTTGAAGGAAATTAGAAGTGCTAGTCAATAAAAGGAATATGAGGGTGTCTTTGGGGTTCTGGAGCCCTGGTGATGCAGTGGTTAAGAGCTCGGCTGCTAACCAAAAGGTCGGCAGTTCGTATCCACCAGCCACTCCTTGGAAACCGTATGGGGTAGTTCTACTCTGCCCTATAGGGTCACTATGAGTTGGAATCAACTCAAAGGCAATGGTTTTTTTTTAGCGGGGGAAGAGGGTTCTGGTGATGCTTTCCTTCTTAATCTGAATTTGGGTTATACAGATGTGTTCAGTTTGTGAAAATTCATTAAGCTCAACACTTAAGACTTGTCTACTTTTCTAAGTGTATGTTATACTTCAATTAAAAGGTCACATACAAATTTTAAAAAAATAGTGCTGGTACAGTGAACACACGAATGATAAGAAAGCAAAACCACTTTTATTGCTGATATGGAGAAAGTTTTAGTGGTCTGGATAGAAGATAAAACCAGCCACAACATTACCTTAAGTCAAAGCCTAATCCAGAGCAAGACCCTAACCCTCTTAAGTTCTATGAAGGCTGAGAGAGGCGAGGAAGCAGCAGAAGAAAGGTTTGAAGCTAGCAGAGGTTGGTTCATGAGGTTTAAGGAAAGCTGTCTCCATAACATAAAACTGCAAGGTGAAGCAGCAAGTGTTGATGTAGAAGCTGCAGCAAGTTATCCAGAAGATCTAGTTAAGATAAATGATGGAAGTGGCTACATTAACAACAGATTTTCAATGTAGATGAAACTTCCTTATATTGGAAGATGTTGTGATCATTAAGTTTATGTGTCAACTTGGCTGCACCATGATTCTCGGGGGTTTGACATTTATGATGTAGTTTGGCAATCATATAATGATGTATCATCTCTATGATGGGATCTGCTGTGAGTAGCCAATCAGTTGAAAGAGAATTTCCTTGGGGGTGTGGCCTGCTGGCTTTTGCTTGCTCTGGATCGTGCAGCTGGCTCATGTTCATCTGACCTCTGGTTCTTGGGACCTGAGCTAGCAGCTCTCCTACTGATCTTGGGATTCATCAGCTTCCCTGGTCTGGATCTTGGGTTGACCAGCCCCTGCAGCTACATGACTCAGGAGAAGCCTGCAGCCTGACCAGCGGACTTGGGACTAGCCATCCTATACAAACATGTGAGCTATTTCCTCAACATAAATCCCTATGTGTACACACACACACACACACACACACACACACAAACACACACACACATAAGTGCTATGGCTGCTAACCAAAAGATCAGCAGTTCGAATCCACCAGCCACTCCTTGGAAACCCTATGGGGCAGTTCTGCTCTGACTTATAGTGTCACTATGAGTCGGTATTGACAGCAATGGGTTTGGTTTCAGGTTTTATATATATGTGTGTGTGTATGTATATATATATATACATACACACACACAGACACGTCACTGGTTTTGCTTCTCTAGAGGACTCAGCCTAAGACATTTGGTACCAAGAGTGGTTCTAGAGAAACAAAATTGTAAGCATGAGTTTTCTAAATTGGTTCTTAAGTCTGGTTAGTCTTAAAGATGTTGATGACTCTGCTTCCAGTAGGAAAGAGGGCACTGCTAATCCACAGCATGAGGTGGCAATAGAAATATGCAAAATATCACCACCAATAGATCAGGTATTGGTGAGAGGTTAGGCTCTGGTTGATCTCATGTTTGATACTTTTCTACAATTCTGTCAGAATGAGAAGTATAAGGAAGCTGGTTTGTTGGTCCTACTTTCACTAGGCAAAGTGGTGAAAGAAAGACATGAGCTTATACCTTCAGAGTCAAAGCTCAAGTGCCACATAAATGACTTCAAAGTTTCAAATTGTGCCTTAAAGAAAGTCTTATTTCTTGTAGTAACAGCTGATATTGCTGAAAACCAAACCCAGAGTCTTATCATAAGAGAGACTGAATCACAACGCCAACTGAATTCCTAACCTCGAGTGGTGTCTGAAGTGAGGGCATTAATCGGGAAGAAATGGGATCTTGAAACTTGGGATGGGGACATATGGGCAGATAATCAGTAAAGTGGGGACAATGAGCCCCTAATTTCCATTGAATCACTTCTGCCAACAGAACCAACACTCTCATTCACGTCTGAAGAGATTACTCCATCTTTGTCTGCTAAGCCACTCTACCCAGTAAGACCATTACCCCTCACCCCATAAGACTGGCTCAGCTGTGTCTGAAGACCCTCTGAGTCAGTACCTGGGCCTTCACCTGAGGAAGATCTTTACACGACAATGCTGAATGTTCTCAAAACACATCCTCACCACTCATTTTGACTTCTAGACCTATAACTAAAGTCCCAGCAAGCCCCAAAAGGTGAAGTACAAAGTGTGACCCAGGAGGAAGTATACTATACTCCAAAATAACTGCTTGACTTTTCTAATACATACAAACAGAATCCTGGGGAATATGTGTGGGAATGGATATTAAGGGTATGAGATAATGGTGCAAGGAACATAAAGATGATCCATTTGAATTTACTCGTATGGGCCCACTAAGCACAGATTCTTCATTCAATGTTTCAGCTTGAGCGGGTAGGAAAGGATCTAATAGTTTATTTGGTTGGGTCACTGAAGCATGAATTATGTGGTGGCCTACCGTCTTAGTCATCTAGTGCTGCTCCAAGAGAAATACCACAAGTGGATGGTTTTAAAAAAGAGAAGTTTATTCTCTCACAGTCCAGTGGGCTACTAGTCCAAATTCAGGGTGTCAGCTTCAGGGGAATGCTTTCTCCATCGGCTCTGGAGGAAGGTCCGTGTCACCAGTCTTCCCTTGGTCTGGGAACTTCTCTGCGCAGGAACCTCAGGTCCAAAGGATGTACTCTGCTCCCAGCACTGCTTTCTTGGTGGTATGAAGTTCCCATGTGTCTCTGCTCATCTCTCTCTTTTATATCTCTATTAAGACACTGTCTAATCTTGTCAACCTCATCAGTATGACTTCATCACAGTGATAGAATTTACAACACATAAGGAGATCACATATAATCTCATCATAGTGATAGAGTTTACAACACATAAGGAAATCACATCAGATTACACAATCATACAATACTGGAAATCATGACCTAGCGAAGTTGCTACACACATTTTTTTGGGTGACACAATTCAATCCATGACACCTACACTAAATCAAGTTGAAGTACCAGACCTGCCTTGGTATTCTATAGAAGAAGGTATCCAAAGGCTTAGGGAAATTGGCATGCTAGAGTGGATTTATCAGGTTAGACCGATAGACCCACATTTCAAGTGCCCAGAGGATACACCTTTTACCACAACTGTGAGGAACAAATATGTGAAGGGAGCTTCAACATCTTTGAAGACTGCTGTGATTGCTATTAAGTCAGATTTGACAGTAGCAACTGAGCTAACTGAATTAAGGGACCTAACTATAATGTGGCTGATTTGACCCTGTGGTGGCCCACCGGTCAGAATGGGGGCATATGGAGATCAGGTTATTAATGGAGCCTTACTTCATGTCCATCTCACAATAAGTCCAGTGCATCCCCAAGCACATCCTGCAGTGATTTCCTCAGTTCCAGAATGCATAATTGGAATAGATATACTCAGCAACTGGCGGAAGCCCCATGTTGGACCCCTGACAAATGGAGTAAGGGCTATTATGGTAGGAAAAGCCAAGTGGAAGCAATTAGAACTGCCCCTACCTGGGGAAACAGTAAACCAAAAGCAATACCACATTCTGGAGAGGATTGAAGATTACTGCCACCATCAAGGACTTGAAGGATGCAGGGATTCCTACCACATCCCCTTTCAACTTGCCTATTTGGCCTGTGCAAAACACAGAAGGATCTTGGAGAATGACAGTGGATTATCAAAACACAACCAGGTGGTGGCTCCAATTGCAGCTGCTGTTCCAGATATAGTTTTGTTGCTTGAGCAAATGAATACATCTCCTGGGTCCTGGTATGGAGTTATTGATCTGGCTAATGACTTTTTCTGCATACCTATTTTGAAGGACCACCAGAAGCAGTTTGTCTTCAGCTGGCAACGCCAGCAATACACCTTTAGTGTTCTACCTCAGGGTTGTATCAACTCTCCAGTCCCATGTCATAATTTAGTCCTCAGGGAACTTGATCACATTTCCCTTCCACTAAATGTCACATTGGTCTATCACACTGATGGCATTATGCTGATTGTACCTAGGAAGGAAGAAGTGTCAATGACTCTTGACTTATTGGTAAAGCATTTGTGTGCTAGTGGGTGGGAAATTAATTCGACAAAAATTCAGATGCCTTCCACCTCAGTGAAATTTCCAGGGATCCAGTGGTGTGGGGCATGTTGAGATATTCCTTTTGAAGTGAAGGATAAGTTATTGCATCTGGCTCCTCCCACAACTAAAAAGGAGGCACAACACCTAGTGGGCCTCTTTGGATTTTGGAGACAACATATCCTTCATTTAGGAGTGCTACTCCAGCCTATTTATCAAGTGACTCAAAAAAGCTGCTAATTTTTAACAAAGCTTATTAAGAAAATGTTCTGCATCCTACTTTGATGAATGGCCCCTATGGTCTTAAAAGCTTTCAAACAGCCATCTAAGATGCATTGATTGGTCCCAACTACCTGGAATAAAGGAGAATGAAGAACACCAAAGACACAAGGAGAGTATTAGCCCAAGAGACAGAAAAGGCCACGTAAACCAGAGACTTCATCAGCCTGAGACCAGAAGAACTAGATGGTGCCTGGCTACCACCAATGACCACCTGACACGGAACACAACAGAGAGTCCCAGATGGAGCAGGAGAAAGGTGGGGTGCAGAATTCAAATTCTAGTAAGAAAACCAGACTTAATGGTCAGGGCCTGGAGGAACCCCAGAAAGCATGGCTCCTGGATTCTCTATCAGCCCAGAACTAAAACAATTTCTGAGGCCATCTCTTCAGACAGGGATTGGACTGGACTGTGGGACATAAAGTGATACTCGTGAGGAGTGTGCCTCTTAGCTCAAGTAGATACTAGAGACTAAATGGGCAGCTTCTGCCTGGAGGTGAGATGGGAAAGCAGAGAGGGTTGGGAGCTGGTTGAATGAATATGGGGAATCAGAGGTGGAAAGGAGGAGTGTGCTGTCACAGTATGGGGAGAGCAATTAGAGTCACATAACAATGAATGTATACATTTTTGTATGGAGAAAAAAAAATTTTAAAGAGATACCTGGTAAGTTATAGTTAAATTACAACAACAATCATTTAAAAATTTTTTTTAAAAAGCTGCAAGTTTTGAGTGGGGCCCAGACCGAGAGAAGGCTCTGCAACAGGTTCAGGGTGCTTTCCAAACTGTTCTGCCATTTGAACCATATGATCTGGATGATCCAATGGTGCTTGAAGTGTCAGTGGCAGATAGAGATACTGTTTGGAGTCTTTGGGAGGCCCCTATTGGTGAATCACAGTGCAGATCCTCAGTATTTTGTAGCAAAGCCCTGCCATCCTCCGCAGATAACTACTGTCCTTCTGAGAAACAGCTTTTGGCTTGTTACTGGGCCTTAGTAGAGACTGAGTGCTTAACCATGGGCCACCAAGTCACCATGCAGCCTGAGCTGCCCATCATGAACTGGGTGTTGTCGGACTCACAGAGCCATAAAGTTGGACATGCACAGCAGCACTCCATCATTAAATGAAAGTGGTAAATACGGGATTGGGCCCGAGCAAGACCTGAAGGCACAAGTTGCATGAGGAAGTGGCCAAAATGCCCGTGGTCTCCACTCCTGTCCCAGTACCTTCCATCTCCCTATCTGCACTTACGGCCTCATGGGGAGTTCCTTATGATCAGTTAACTAAGAGAAAACTCATGCCTGGTTTACAGATGATTCTGCACGATATGCAGGTACCACCTGAAAGTGGACAGTGGCAACACTACAGCCCCTTTCCTGGACCTCCCTGAAGGACAGTGGTGAAGGGAAATTCTCCCAGTGGGCAGAACTTTGAGCAGTGCATCTGGTTTTTCACTTTGCTTGGAAGGAAAAACAGCCAGATGTGTGATTGTATACTGTTTCATAGGCTATGCCCAGTGGTTTGGCTAGATGGTCAGGGACTTGGAAGGAACATGATTGGAAAATTGGAGACAAGGATTTATGGGGAAGAGGTATGTGGATAGACCTCTCTGAATGGGCCAAACAAGTGAAGATATTTGTGTCTCATGTGAATGCTCAACAAAGGGTGACCTCTATAGAGGATTTTAACAATCAAGTGGATAGGACGTGTTCTGTGGAAACCAGTCATCCTCTTTCCCTAGCCACTCCCATTACTGCCAAATGGTCTCATGAACAAAGTGGCCATGGTGACAGAGATGGAGGTTATGCATGGCCTCAGCAATAAGCACTTCCATTCACCCAGGTCGACTTGGCTACAGCCATTCCTGAGTGCTCAATTTGCCAGCAGCAGAGACCAAAACTGAGTCCTCACAATCGCACTGTTCCTCAAGGTATCAGCCAGCAGCCTGGTGGCAGGTTGATTACATTGGACTGCTTCCATCCTGGAAAGGGCAGCATTTTGTTCTTGCTGGAATAGACACTTATTCTGGATATAGATTTCCCTTCCCTGCACGCAATGCTTCTGCCAAAACTACCATCCATGGACATACAGAATGCCTTATCCACTGTCATGGTATCCCACACAGCATCACCTCAGATCAAGGGACTCACTTCACAGTAAATGAAGTGTGGCAATGGGTCCATGCTCATGGAATTCACTGGTCTTACCATGGTCCCCATCATCCTGAAGTAGATGGCTTGATAGAACAAAGGAATGGCCTTCTAAAGATACAATTATTGTGCCAGCTAAGTGAAAATACCTTGCAGGGTTGGGTCAATGTTCTCCAGGAGCCTGTATATGCTCTAAACCAGCGTCCAGTATATGGTGCTGTTTCTCCCATACAAGAAAGAAATACTAATAACAATTACAGTCCTGCTATCTGCAACTGGTCACATGGTCATAACTGGTATTTAGAACTACCTTCTACTACCACCCATTCTGTATTCCCTTTGCCCTGAGCAAGTACCTCTGCCAGTTTTATTCTTTGCCTGGTGGGGTGACCCAAACCTTCATTTGAGAAGGGTCTGGGCCATTAGTAGTCATGTCGGAATTGGGTTGCTATAGTTTTCCATTGACTTTCATCACAGGGCATGGTAGTACTAAGAGATGCCCTAAGGGATCTGCACTCTAGACATACTCTCCTTTACCTCTATTATGTAATATCAATCCAATTTCCTCTTGGTAATCAGGACCAATCACACCAGCCAATATGGTAACTCCCTTCTTTGCCTCTTGATTCATGGGTCCAGGAATCAAGGGGTGGAAATGGGAGTTGCACCACTATTACCCCTAGTGGCCCACTTGCAAAAATTTTCTTCCTGTCCTTGCAACCCTATGCTCTGTGGGTCTAGAGGTCTTAGTTCCAAAGGGAGGAATGCTCCTACCAGGCGACACATCATTGAACTGCAACAATGCCATGTGGCCACTTTGGGCTCCTTATTCCTCTGGTTCAGCAATTTTTAGCAATAATTTTTTAATTAAGGTATGTAAATTTGTTTTTTAGACATAATGCTATTGTATGCTCAACAGACTACTGTATAAACTTAACTTTTATATGCACTGGGAAGCCAAAATTGTGGTGGTCTGGAACTGAACCTGCAATATCTCTGAGGTAAGCCTGTATCATGAACAGGTATAAACGTTAATTATACACGTTATTTAATATAATTTATTAATTAAATATATATATATCTTTGTGTGTGCATATATATATATTTTGATCTTTCTTTCATTTAATTTTTAACTTTGAATTTTTTAGTGATTGTCTTAGGCTGGGTTCTCTAGAGAAGCAAATCCAGCAAACCATACCAATATATAGAGAGAGACAGATTTATATCAAGGAAATGGCTCATGTGGTTTTTAGAGGCTGTAATGTCCCAAGTCCGTGTGGCAGGAAAGAGGCTTCTCCGGATTCACGTAGCCACAGGGGCTGGCGAACCCAAGACTGACAGCCCAGAAAGCAGGGTTGTTGCAGCCTTCTGCTGACTCACGTAGCTGCAGAGGCTGGTGAACCCAAGATCAGCAGGCTGGAAAGCAGAGCTGTTGCAGGCTGTGAAGATCAACGAATCTCAAGATCGGCAGACAAGACCACAGGTAAGCTGCTAGCCCAAAACTCAAGAACCGGAGGTCAGATGAACAGGAGCCAGCTGCAGGATCCAGAATAAACAAAAGCCCCAGGAAAAAAGAGCAGAAAGGACTAGGTGGTGGAGGGCAAAGAGATGAAGGCCAAGGGGGCGGTGAGCCGCCACAGGCCCCACCCCTGCCTGTACCACTCAGCAGATCCCATCATGGGCGTGATCACATATCAAATCTCAACAGGGAAGTGATCACAACATTATATGACTGCCAAAACACTCAGAATCATGGCCCAGCCAAGTTGACGCACAATCTTAACCATCACAGTGATAGAAGCAGTCAAGTGTTCCATAGTATATTTTGATGGTGGTTTTTTTAATTTTATTTTGTTGTTGTGGTTGAGAACATACACAGCAAAACATACCTAATTCAACTGTTCCTACATGTATGATTCAGTGGCACTGATTACATTCTTCAAGTTGTGCAGTCATTTTCACTATGATTTTCTGAGTTGCTCCTCTCTCATTAACATAAACTCACTGCTCCCTAAGGTTCCTATCTAATCTTTCGAGTTGCTGTTGTCACTTTGAATTTTGATAAGAATTTTTTATATCAATTAATTTAGTTTCTTACAAACATAAATCAAGCTTGCTCCAGTTCCACAAGAACTCCATCACAGTCTTTGGGATGGAGAAAAATCACTGGTTTTCCATGTGCTCCTATTTTGGCCTCTTCAGTTGTAGTACGGATTTTCTTTTCTTTCAAATCCATCATGGCTGTGTTTATGTTATCCACCTTGAGAAAAGAAAATACATAAGAACACAATTGAGATCATAAAAATATTAACTACAGAAGAAACATTGAGAGCTCATGTGGTGTATCTCCTCTGCCTTTGGCCAGGACCATTCTTAAACAATCAAAAAGCATAAAACTTCCAGAGAGAGAAATGAAGTTGTTAAATTTTCCAAGATGACCAACTGCTATGTTGAAGAATTTTCACCATTAGTAAACGTTTCTCCTTGTAACCTAAATCATGTATGTTACACTTTGTAATATTTTCTTCTAGGTGATACAGGGAAAATTGGTTTTTCCTCAGAGCCTTGGGATCTTCATTTATAAGAGAGTAACAAAGCCTATCATACAAATTGGCTATAGATTAAAATGAGGTAACAGATAATATGCTCTTAGCATAGTTTTTGGCACAACAAACATGAGTTTGAAATTTCATGCACTGTATAACTTTCAAACTATTTTAAAATGGAGAGACTTTGAATTTAGACTAACTTTGGGAAAATGTAAAAATGAAATTCAATAAAATGAAATTCATTATATTCATATAGAAAAAAGCATTCAGGAAGAAAATTCTGTTATTCTGAAAAAGATGAGGATTGACCAGTACAAATTAGGATGAAATAAGCCAGGGACATAGTGTGGGAATAACTTTGATAAAGTTCTGAGGTTTAAAATGAAATACGAATAGGAAGTTACAAGTAGAATGTGCAATGTATGAAGAAATTATAATTTTTAGTAATATTTAGTATCCTCATCGGTTGTTTGACCACTTTTGAAACCCAGTATACAGTCTTTGGCTCTTTGAAAATAAGATAGAAATGCTGTAGAAGAGGGTTGCAAGATTATAAAAGTGGATTTGGAGGGAAAAACACATTTTGATGATAGTTTAATAGTTATTTTCATCTATATGAAGTTTTAATCTTAAAAGTGATAACAAGATGGTTTGAGGGAGTTGGAGGTTTAGGGTCACAGTTTCATGAGATACCCCAGTTAATTGGCCTAATAATGTGTTAAGCACTTCTGTTCAACATAGTTTGTTGCATAATGCCTCGGGTCTTAAAAGCTTGCAAGTGGCCATCCAAGGCACAACAGTTGGTCTCTGTTCACCTGGAGCAACACAGGAAGGAGAGTCAGAAATAGGAAGAGGATACGGAACGTGTGGATAACTGCCTCCATGAACAACTGCGTCCTTTGCCATGAGACCAGAAGAACCGGATGGTGCCTGGCTACCATTACCGAACACTTCGATCAAAAATTCCACAGAAGAATCCTGATCAAAAGGGGGAAAATGCAGAACAGAATTTAAAATTCTAATGGACTCTAGACTTTCTGGAGCCATGGAAGGTGGATGAACCCCTGAAACTATTGCCCTGAGGTAATCTTTAAACCTTAAACCAAAAATATCCCCCGAAGTCTTCTTAAAACCAAACAGTAGTTTAGCTTAGCTAGTAAAATAAATGTTCCTTGAGCATTATGCTCTTTTAAGAACTATCTATACAGGATCGAATTGACAGCAGCAACTTGAAAGATTAGATAGGAACCTTAGGGGGCAGTGAGCTTATATTAATAGGGGAGGAACAACTCAGAAAAGAGAGTGAGAATGGTTGTACTTAAAGAATGTAATCAATGCCACTAAACCGTACATGTAGAAACTGTTGAACTGGCATATGTTTTGCTGTATATACTCTCAACAACAAAATTAATAAAATTTTTTAAAATTATGGTTTTTTTTCCCCTCATCTGTTTTGTCAGGGGTTATCAATTTTATTAAACTTTTAAAAAAACAAACTGTTGGCTTTGCTGATTTTCTCTATGTCTATTTTCTATTTCATTGATTTGCACTATTTTCCTTCTACATTCTTTGTGGTTCAAAATTGGAAAACGTGTGTGGAAGGGTTGTATCTTTTCACCTTACTTATTCAATTTGTTTTACTGAACAACTAATCTGAGAAGCTGGACTATATGGAGAAGAACATGGCTTTACGACTGGAGGAAGACATATTAACAACCTGCAATATGTAGATGATACAACCCCACTTGCCAAAAAATGAAGATGACTTGAAGAACTTACCGATGAAGTCAAACATCTGAATGGGAAGAAAATGAAAATCCTCACAACTGGTCAATAAACAACATCATGATAAATGAAGAAGAAACTGAAGTTGTCAATTATTTCATTCTCCTTGGATCAAAAATCAATGTCCGTGGAAGCAGCAGCCAAAAAAACCAAACAATATATTGCATTTGGCAGATCTGCTGCAAAAGACCTCTTTCAAGTTCTAAAAGGCAAAGATGTCACTTTTATGACTAAGGTGCACCTCACCCAAGCCATGGTCTTTTCCACTACCTCATATAGATGCAAGAGCTGGACAATGACAAAGGAAGGCAGAAGAATTGATGCATTCGAATTATGGTGTTGGTCGAATACTGAAAATACAGCGGACTGCCAAAAGTACAAACAAACCAGTCTTAGAAGTAATACAGCCAGAACGCTCCTTACACACAAGAATGGTGAGACATTGGCTCACTTACTTTGGACATGTCATCAGGAAAGACCAATCACTAGAAAAGGGCGTCATGTTTGATACAGAGTCAGTGAAAATGAGGGAAACCCTCAATGAGACGGATTGACACAACAGCTGAACAATGGACTCAAACACAGCAACAACCATGAAGGTGATGCAGAACCAGGCAATATTTCATTCTGTTATACATAACGTTGCCATCAGTCAAAGTTGACTTGATAGCAACTAATAACAACAACAAGTAAACTTGGTGGCACAATGGTTAAACGCTCAGCTGCTAACTGAAAGGTCAGTGGTTTGAACCCACCAGCCACTCTGTGGGAGAAAAGACCTGGCAATCTGCTCCCGTAAAGACTGCAGCCTAGGAAACCCTATGGGGCAGTTCTACTCTGTCACACAGGGGCGCTATGAGTCGGAATCAACTCGACGGCACACAACAACAAATAACAAGAGCTCTGTCAAGCACTCGGTTGTTAACTGAAAAGTTACCCTATTTTTGTTTCCTTGAAAATGTCTTTATCTTCACATTTGAAGGATATTTTCACTAAGTATAGAATTCTAGGATGATAGTCTCCCCCTCCCCACCCAAGAACTGCAGATGTAATTCCATTGTCTTCTTAACTGTACTGTTTCTGATGAGAAGCTGATGTCACTTTATTATTGTTCTCTTGCATAAAATGTTGCTTGTCCCCCTTTGGCCACTTTTAAGATTTTCCCCTTATTTTGGTTTTGAGCAGTTTGACTCTGATGTTCTAGTATGTGTATTTATTTGTATTTACAGTAATTGGGGTTTGTTTAGCTTCTTGGGTCTATGGGTTAATGTTTTATTTTTCCTTTTTTAAAAAAATTATTTGCAGTAGTTTTTATTGAGGTAAAATTCATATAACATAAAAGTATATAACTCAGTTGCCTTTAGTACATTCCTAATGTCCTGCAACCACCAACTCTATCTAATTCAAAAACGTTTTCACTGACCCAAAGGAAAACCCAGTACTCATTAAGCACTCAGTCCTCATTCCTCTCTCCCCTCAGCATCTACTTATCCTTAGTTTTTGAACAATATTTTTGATGGGCATGGAATTCGAGGTTGACAGTCTGAGGTTTTTCTTTTAGTACTGTAAAGACATTGTACCACTGTTTTCTAGCTTGATGAGCATGCACTGCCATTCTTATCTTTGTCCTTTTGACATAGTATGTTGTTCTACTTTGCCTTCTTGTAAGATAATCTCTTTGTCATTGTTTTAAAGATATGTGATTATGATGTGCCTTAGTGTAATTTTCTTCATATTTCTGGTGTTTGGGGTTTGTTGAGCATCTTGAATCTGGGAATTTACAGTTTTTCAGACACTATTTCTTCAAACACTTGTCCTGTTTTCTCTTCTGTCATTCAGGGACTCCAGTTACACCATTACAAGTATATTAGGTTGCCTGAAGTTGTTCCACAGCTCACTGATGCTCTGTTCGTTTTACTCAGACTTCTACATGTTACAAACTCCGCAATACACTGTACTTTGCTTCAGTTTTGAATGATTTCTATTGCTATATTTTTAAGTTCAACAATTTCTCTTCTGCAATGTCTAACCTTCTATTAATCCCATCTAGTGTGATTTTCATTTTACCCATTGTAGTTCTCATCGCAAGATGTTTGGCTCCTTGACATCTTCCATGTCTCTGCTTAACATGTTCAGTTTCTCTGTACCTTTTTCAAAATATAGACTATAATTATACTAACTATCCTCGTCTACTAATTCTATCATCTCTGCCATTTCTATGTTTCCTTCTATTGAATGGTTTTTCTTCTCATTAACAGGCTATATTTTCCTGTTTCTTTTAATGCATGGTAATGTTTGATTGACTGTCAGTCATTGTGAATTTTATCTTGTTTGGTGCTAGATATTTTTGTATTCCTATCAACATTTTTGACCTTTGTTATGGGACAAGTATGTTACTTGGATACAATGTGATATTTTTTGAGGTTTATTTTTAAAGCTTTGTTAGGTGGAATCAGAGTAGCCTTTAGTCCAGGGATAATTTTTCCTCACTACTGAGTAAAATCCTCCTGAGTACTCTACTCGACATCCATGATTTATAAGGTTTTTCCACTATGGCTGGTAAGAACACAAACTATTCCTCCCTCTGTGTGAAGACTGTTCCCTCTAATCATCTCAAGTGCCTTGAGAAGTACTACAGATGATTTGAGTACATTCTGTACAGCTCTCTTCTTCCCGGTGCTTTGTACAGCAAATTCTAGTCGCCTTGACCTTCCCAGACTCTCAACTCCCATCTCTACTCGGGGAGACAGCTAAGCTCTACCTGAACTACCCTCTTCCTGTCTTGTAGCCTGGAAACTCTCTCCAGGCAGTAAAGCTGGGAAATTGCAGGGCTCATCTTGTTTGTTTCCCCTCTCTCAGGGATCAATGCCCTGTGCTGCCTTATGTCCAATGCCAGAAAACCGTTGTTTCATGTATTTTATCTAGACATTTTGCTTATCTTGTTTCAGACGGATAAATCTGGTCTGTTACACCACTTTGCTGAAATTAGAATTCTGAATTGGTGGATTCTAAAAAATGTCATTACATTTTATGTTGTTCTATAATTTTTGTTGTCCTTTTTCTCTGACTGCTTTTAAGATTTTCTCTTCATCTTTGGTTTTCAGGTTGACTACGGTATGCTTAGGTGTGGTTTTATTTGTATTTGCCCTTCTTGTGAGTTGCTGAGCTTCTTGAATCTGAGGGTTGATGTCTTACATTAGATTTGTGAGGTCTTTGCCCACTATTTCTTCAATTATTGTTTCTGTTCTATTTTCTTTCTTCTCTTTCTTGGACTCCAACTATAGTATGCTAGAACTTTTCTGACTCATAGCAACCCTATGTACAAGAGAATGAAACACTGCCCGGTCCTGCGTCACCCTCACAATCACTGCTATGTTGAGCCCACTGTGTCAATCCATCTCGTTGAGGGTCTTCCTCTTTTTCGCTGACCCTCTACTTTACCTAGCATGATGTCCTTCTCCAGGGTCTGGTCCCTCCTGATAACATGTCCAAAGTAAGTGACATGAAGTTTTGCCATTCTAGCTTATAAGGAGCATTCTGGTTATACTTCTTGCAAGACAAATTTGTTTGTTCTTCTGGTAGAGCATGATATATTCAATATTCTTAGCCAACACCACAGTTCAAATACATCAATTCTTCTTTGGTCTTATTCATGAGAATCCTTCAAAATTGCAACTCGAGGCTTGAAATTTTTCTTCAGTTCTTTTAGCTTGAGAAATGCTGAGCATGTTTTTCCCTTTCAGTTTTCTAACTCTAGGTGTTTGCACAATTCATCATAATACTTTACTCACCCTTTGAAATCTTCTGTTCAGCTCTTTTACTTCATCATTTTTTCCATTTGCTTTAGCTGCTCTACATTCAAGAACAAGTTTCAGAATCTCTTCTGACATCCATCTTGGTCTTTTCTTTCCTGTCTTTTTAATGACCTTTTGCTTTCTTCATGTATGATGCCCTTGATGTCATCCCACAACTTGTCTGGTCTTTGGTCATTAATGTTCAATGCATCAAATCTATTCTTAAGATAGTCTCTAAATTGAAGGGTTTGGCAGAAACAGAATAGAAAGAAATAAAAATCTTTTAATTTTTTGAATTGAGAGTAGATGTAATAGTTACATGAAATACAAATCAATTTCACTTGGGAAATTAAGTCAGTACCCCCAAAAATAAAAATAACACATTCAGTAATAACCCATCTATTTTAGTCATCTAGTGCTGCTATAACAGAAATACCACAAGTGGATGGTTTTAACAAAGAGAAGTTTATTCTCTCACAGTCCAGTAGGCGACAAGTCCAAATTCAGTGCATCAGCTCCAGGGAAACGTTTTCTCTGTCAGCTCTGGAGGAAGGTCCGTGTCGTCAATCTTCCCTTGGTCTGGGAGCTTCTCTGAGCAGGAACCTCAGGTCCAAAGGATGCACTCTGCTCCCAGCACTGCTTTCTTGGTGGTATGAGGTTTCCATGTGTCTCTGCTTGCTTCTCTCTTTTATATCTCAAAAGAGATTGGCTTAAGACACTATCCAATCTTGTATACCTCATAAGTATAATTGCTGCTAATCCATCATATTAGATCATAGTGATCGAATTTACAACACATAAGGAAATGACATCAGATTACAAAATGGTGCACAACTATACAATACTGGGAATCATAACCCAGCCAAGTTGACAGATATTTTTGGGGGACACGATTCAGTCCATGACACCATCTAAAAAATTTGCCATTAGTGAAAATCTGGGCTATTCATTTCAACTTTTTACCAGCTTTTTTTGGGTGTGTATCTGTGTTGGTATTTTCACACTGATTTTCCTCTACCATTTTGGAAATTTAAGAGTGATAGTAATCCAAATTAAAAAAATGTTTCGATTATCAAAATCAGAATTCAGAATCTTCACGTAAATCTTATACCTTCTTTGGTCCTCAGTTACCACATCTGAAAATAGCAATACAATCTTGTTTGTTTGAAGGCAAGGAGATGGGCTAGATAACATCTTTTAACCTTAAGATATGTAATTCTCAGTGCCCAAATTTTATGAATAGGTAGTAATGTGCCACTTGTAATACTGTATTACATTTTGACTGATGCATAAATTCAACTGTCAAACTGGTGTAAATCCACTAAAGTCAAAAAGTCTGGATAAAATATTTATGTTTTAATTGTCTCTCTCTCTGCCCAGCTAAAAGCTAAGTGAATTATGCAAACCTAACACTTTCCTCACTTGCATGGATTCAGAAGGTTCCCTGAGTACTCTTGGGAATGATTTCTTAAGGATATAAATTGCCTCTTCTTCCATATTTGCTATATAGTCTGGTGGTAGCCATGTGGAATGCTTCCCAAATACCGGTCTCTACTGAAATTTTTACCAGTTGATAGTAAAAAAAAAAAAAAAAAAATCCAAAAAACTAAATTTATTTAATTGACAGAAATCTTTTATTTTAAGAAGATTTCTTTTTCTTCTTCTTTATTTTTTTGGAATAAAATGTCCTTTCTTTTACAAAACTTGAACAGTGGATGGCAGTTTTCAAAATTTTCCATACTTAACAATACAAAAAGCTAAAAACCTCATCGGACTGCTGACTTGTTTTGTTTTGTTCTGCTCTTCAGAAATTTTGCCATTCTATGAAGCCTCCATGTCTGGGAACTGGTGTTACAGAGATCACCAGAAGAGCTTAGCAATTCCCTGGGGCTTACTCTAAATCCAGAATGAGAAGAGAATTAAAAAAAAAAAAAAAAAAAAAGAATTTTCTCCTTTCCTGACTGAAAAACAGCTATTTCCCCAGGATGCAAGAAATAAGTTACATCACTAGCCTTTTACCTTAAAATTACTTTGCATAGTTTTTCTCTCATAAAGGATATGTGCTTATTGAAAACAAAAAATCTATGAAACATACCAAAGGATAAACAAGAAAATAAGCCTTCTATTAACTGTCTGACCACTCAGAAAATAAAACTGAATCACTGCATTTCTTTACACTTTATTCTTCATTTAAAAAATAAAATTGGGATGAAAAGATGCCAACCATCATTACCCATTAGAGAAATGCAAATCAAAACCACAATGAGATATCACTTCACACCCACTAGGATGCTGTTACCAGAAAAACAGAAAATAAGGAAGTGTTGGGGAAGATGTGAAAATAGAAACCCTCATCCATTGTTGGTGAGATTGTAAAATAGCGCAGCCACTGTGGAACTGAGTTTAGCAACTCCTCAAAAAAGTTAAAAATAGAATTATTGTATGATCCAGCAATTCTACTCCTACGTCTTTACCCAAAGGACTTGAAAGCAGGGACACTAACAGATACTTGTACACCAATGTTCACTGTAGCACTATTCACAATAGCCAAAAGGTAGAAACACCCAAGTGTCCATCAACAGACATAAATGGATAAACAAACTGTGGTATACATATACAATGAAATATTATTCAACCATAAAGAGAAAGGAAGTCCTGACACATCTCAACATAGATGAACTTTGAACACATTATACCTAGTGAAATGTCATACACTAAAGGACAAACATTGTATGATCCCACTTACACGAAACATCTAGAGTAGGCAAATGCATAGAGACCAAAGCTTATCAGTGGTTACCAGAGAAGCCTTCGTGGGGCAGTGGTTAAAGCACTTGGCTGCTAACCAAAAGGTCAGAAATTCGAACCCACCAGCTACTCTGCAGGAGAAAGATGTGGTAGTCTGCTTCCCTAAAGATTTACAGCCTTAGAAACCCTGTGAGCCGGCCGGTTCTACTCTGTCGTATAGGGGTGCTACGAGTCGGAATCGGCTCCACAGCAGTGGGTTTAGTTTTGGTTTTTACCAGGGGCAGGTGGGAGGTGGAAAAGACAGTTAGTGCTAAAGGGGCACTGAGTTTTTATTAAGGGTGATTAAAACACAAAACAAAACTTAGAAATGGATAATGGTGATGATTGTACAATGTGCTGAACGTAATTAATGTCACTGAACTGTACGTGTAAAACTGGTTGAAATGGCAAGTGTTTGGTTATACATATTTTTACAATAATAAAAAAATTTTAAATAAAATTGGATTCATTCTGTGGACAGGGTTTTGTATCCTACTATTAATAACATTTTTACCACGTACTTTACCCCCATCAGCCTGGAACAGTGAGGACTTCGTGGATACCTCTAATTCAGATCTAATACCCTTTCTGTAGTTTTAACTCCCTTCTCTGAGACTGAGAAACCTGGCTCCCATTATCTTTAATATACACTCACTTGATCAAACATCATCCCTATTAAACAATCCCTCATCACTGCTCCTGCCCCTCCCTCTGGAGTAGACTCTTCAACCCACCTGTGCTCCAGTACACTGGGCTGCCTCCTCCCTCCCTGCCCCGCAAGGCTGCCCTCCTCACTCCATCTGAGTACTCACTCACTGAGCCAGGCCACCTGACCCCTGCAAGACGCCCTCCTTATCCCACCGGAGCTGGCCTGTCTCTGTACAGAAGCCCTCCTTACCTCGCGTGGGCCCCGACATCCCGCACTGAGCTGTCCCAGTGTGTACACGCCCTCCTCACCATACTGGGGCCTGGCTCCCCACACCTGCCCACCCACGTGGACATCCTCACCATGCTGGGGCCTGGCTCCCCATGCCTGTCCACCCCCACATGGACGTCCTCATCCTGCTGGGGCCTGGCTCCCCACACTTGTCCACCCCCACGTGGATGTCCTCATTCTTCTGGGGCCTGGCTCCCCATGCCTGTCCACCTCACATAGATGTCCTCACCCTGCTGAGGTCTGGCCCTCATGTCTGTCCACCCCCACATGGACGTCCCCCTGACCCTGATCAGGCTCTGACGCCCCACACCTGCCCACCCCACGTGGACGTCCCCCTGACCCTGATCAGGCTCTGACTCCCCACGTCTGCCCACCCCACGCACACGTCTCCCTCACCCTAATCAGGCTCTGACTCCCCACGCCTGCCCACCCCATGCGTAAACACGGTATTCATCCCACTTGGGTCCAAATCCCCACGCTTGGTCACCATCATCCCTGCACTGATGCTCTCTTCACCTGACCTGGACCCTGGCTCTCCATGCTGGGCCCTCCCCCGACACATGGTGGTGTCGATGCCCTCCCCCACCCTGCTCAGGCTCTCACATGCCACGCTCCCCCACCCCCTCAATGTGGATGCCTTCCACAACATGGGCTCCTTCCTCACTGATACCCCCAGAAAGGCTGCCCCGACCTCCCCCTCCCAAGCATCAGCACCCTACTCAGCCTCTGGCTTTCCACATGGACAACTCCCACCACTCAGATGCCCTCCTCACCCGACTCACGCACGCTCCAGCACCCTGCTTAGGGCGGCTGCAGCTCTCCCCGCCCAACATGGAAACTTGTGCTGCCCCACAGAAAGTCTTCAGGATTGAATTGTTCAGGGAAGGAGGGGGTGGAAGAGGGAAGGGACCACAAGTACTTTCACGCTCTTTGCTTCAGCCACAAGAAAGCAGCATCTTACAGAAACAACAGGTATGCTAATCTCATCTGTAGTCATATTTTGCCGTATATTTCTTTTTGGCTCTAGCCAAGAAGATAAAAACTCAGGTTTATCCTTCTGTATTTTGGACACTGTATAGACTGTATAGTCAGTCCCCTCTAATCTTCTGTAGAAAACGCAGGACATGCAGGAATAAAACAAGCAGGCAAGCTCCAGGGCAGGAGCTTTGTATGTGGTCCAACTGCACAGCCCAGCACCCTGCCCAGCAAAAGTCAGAGCGATATTAAAAGTACAACCAGGACAATGCAGACAAAGATACCAACTAAATACTAACTGAATGGAAGAGCTGCTGTGCTGGGCTTTAACCCTTTAGTTGCTGGACTGTGAGGAAGTCTCAGGGATCCTAGGGAAGGGTCCTTTTGGAAGGAGGATGTTACTCTGCAGGTTTAGAACAACAGCTACTTACCAGCCAGAACGGAAACATTTAAATATTTTAACAATCTATACAAACACAATACAAATTTGTTGGATAAGTAAATATTTTCAGTGGCCCTTAAGGGTTTCACTGTGACATACTTTGCTGTCTGGGTAAATTATTTAGGGAGTGCATGGAGAACGCTTCTCCAGCAGAGGGAAGGCAGAAGGCAGGGAGAACGTCCAGTGGGGCTATCTCTGGAAGCATACAATGGTGGTACTAGTACAGGCTATGCCAGAAACGGCAAGCTACTCAGTCCATACACAAGCAACAGAAGAGACTAAACAAAGGAACTTTTAAACTTCCTCTAGTGAATGACAAAGACACAAGTATGAGAAACTAGGGTAACCTCCTAAGAGAACCTGGAAACCAACAATCGACTTTGACAAAAAACGTTGACAGCTGATGAGATACGTACCCATCTGTGAGGAAAGGGCCATTGTATCAGAAATTTTTGTTGAGTCAACTAAAAGCTATGGAGCATGCCCATAACAGACACATAGCTACATTACTACGTAGCTATGAAAAAGAAGGTACAGCGCTCTTGTGATAATTATAGAGGGAGAAGCTTTTTATGAACAAATGCAATTTACTAAGCTTGGTCAAATTTCTGATGGGTGGATTTAACATTTTAAAAGAAAGACTGGCATTAAAAAACAGATGGCAATAACCATAAAGCTATAGAATTGTGAGCATTTTCAGAAGACACAGTTGTGGATGCTGCCTATCCCCAAAACAGTTAGAAAATGCTGAACAAACCAGTTTTTGCATACGTGATGTTTATCAACTTTCTACCATAGCAAGAAGGAGCTCTGGTGGCGCAATGGTTAAATGCTCGGCTGTTAACCAGCAGGTTGGTGGTTTGAACGCATCCACCCACTCCGCAGGAAAAAGACCTGGTGTCTGCTCCCATAAAGATTACAGACTGGAAAACCCTGTTGGGCAGTTCTTCTGTCACATGGGGTCACTATGAGTCAGACTTGACTTGAGGCACCTAACAACAATAACCTTAGCAAGTACCAATTTTTATTTAGCCTTATGGTTACAAACGCTAGACAGCTTGTCTCTTCCTTCAGGTGCTAACGCTGCTCATTACCACTTCTGGCAATTTGAAAATAAAATCATTCTAAAGTTTTTAGAAGTTTCACAGATTTTCCTTTTGTTTAGAACACATTAATGTGTTGATGGCTATTACCCAACAACCAGTCAACCCCATATGTGCAGAGTAGAACTAACTGCTCCATAGGGTTTTCAAGGCTGTCACCTTTCAGAAGCAGATCACCATGCTTGTCTTCTGAAGCACCTCTGGGTGGGTCTGAAGTGCCAGTCTTTCAGTTAGTAGTCAAGTGCTTAACCGTTTGAGCCACCCAGGGTCTCCTATTGATGGCTATAGCACTTTTAAAACAAGTCCACAAATTCCTTGATACACTTCCCATTGAGAGGCAGGATCTATGTCCCCTACCTTGAATCTGGCCTGCCTTGATGACTTGCTTATGACCAATACCCAGCAGCAGAAGTGTTGCTGTGGGACTTCTGAGGGTAGGTGAGAAAGGTCATGTGGTTCCCACCTGGTTCTCTTGAGACATTCACTCCGGGGAAGCCAACTACCAAATAAGAAGTCCAACTATGCTTAGAACTACCCTTAACTTGTAATGCTGAAGAGTTGCTGTGTAGTGCTCCTGACTTCCCAGCTGTCAGCCAGCATCAACTGCCAGCCGACATCCAGCTCACTCAATCCTTTGGGTGACTGCAGCCCTGGCTGACATCTGACATAATCACATGAGAGACCCCAAGCAAGAGCTGCCCAGCTGAGCCCTTCCCAAATTCCTAACCCACAAAATCCTGAGCAAAATAAAATGATTGTTGTTTAATACTACAAAGTTTTGGAATAATGTATTACATAGCAAAGGACTAGGACAATGACCGAAGAAATACTTCCTAACTAGCTCTACTACTTCTCCACTTTCAGTGGGAGGTGATTTCAGATCCCTGTTGTATTAGCCAGAACAGACTAAGTTATACTGTGGTGAAATAATTAACCCTGAAACCTCAACAGCTTCACTGAACAAAAATGCGTTTCCTACTCAAGAGTAGACAGGAATTTTATTCCATCTGGCGACTCAGGGATCCAAGCCCTCTCCATCTTGTGACACCATCATCTCACAGATTGCTGCGGCAGAGGAAGAAAGAGCAATAGTTCTCACATGCTTCCATCTTGAAGCATACCTTCGTTCTGAATATTGTCAATACCACTTTTTAATAATAACCAAATGTGGCATACACGGGTGGCCTCCAGTACTCATTTTTCTTTTCTTCCTTTTAGTTATAGCAACTCAAAAGTTCTAGCTGGGCACATAACTGCCTAACTACAGACTCTCTTCCCAGTTTCCCTTCAAGTGTGCTATGTGACCAAGCTCGGGCCAATGGGATACGAGCAAACGTGGTATGTTTAATTTCTAGACAATCTCCACCTCCTTAAAGGTACTCATGCCACATTCTCTGCCTTCCCTTTCCTCTGGCTGGCAAGTGGTGTTATGTGTTATAGAGGTAGAGCTGCCCCATTAGTCTAGGGCAGCTCACCTCTAGACTGAGAACAGGAAATAAAAAATTCTCTCTCTCTAGTCAATCTAATCTATCTATTTATCTATCATCTATCCATCTATCTATCTAACCTATCTACCTACCTACCAACCTACCTATCTATCTTTAAGCCACTCACTGTATTTTTTGGAGGAGAGTGGGGTATGCTGACGGGAGTTGTCATACAAAAGCACCAACTAACTAACCTCATTTCACACAGTCTCCTATTACATACCTTCCTTTTATACTCATATACGTATACATTTTCATTTCTTCCCTTAATCTCTACATTTGAATTAGCTATACCATAAATGAACTTCCACTTCCTTTAGGTAACTGAACTTCTATCCCACATAGCTGGTTTCCTTTGAAGGCATGGGCTCCCTTGAAGTAGAACACAGACAGTGTAGTGTGGGAGAGAGAAGAGTGGATTCAAAGGCAGACGATCTGCTTCTCATCCTGAGGGGTCTTAGACAAACCCCTAAGGACAGTGAAATAAAGACCTGCAGCCCAAAGTAACCTCCTAAAAATATATATCTAATCATTTTCCATTACTTAAAGGATAAAGACTAAGTGTTAGGTCCGGTTTAGTTCCTTGGCCTAATGTCTTGTAGCTTTCCCACCTCAAATTTTAAAAACTTGGCCAATATGCTGAAGGCAATCTGGCATCATGGCTGAGTACAGATCCTGTAATGAGAACAAACCTGGGTTTGAATCCCAGCCCTGTCACTTACTACTAATGCGACTGTGGGTAATTAACATTTCTAAGGCTCAGTTTCCTCACCTGTCAAACGAAGCTGATACTGCTCTCAGAGGGTAACTATGAACTTCACATATTGCCAGAGAACTCGATAAATGTTAGTTAGGGTAACTCTGTCTTTCCACGTGCTATTCCCTCTGCCCAGAATACCCTTCTCCTCTTGTTGACTGGGGAACTCATTCACTTTCATTATAACTCATGCCCTGTGATGCCTTCCCATCCCCTCGACCTGCCCAGAGCAATCAATCTCTCCCTCTTTTGTGCTACTGAGAACACACTTCACTGATTTGACTTATCATGCTAATTGCCTAATTAAATATCTGCCCCTCCTCACTGTGGGCCTGGTCCATGTCTTGTTCATTACTGAATCCCATGTGCTTAGTGGAGGACACAGGGTAGGCTCTCAAATATATTTGCAATAATAAACTGAATAAACCTTTGAATTCACACTACAAGCAACCTAACTCTCTGGATCAGGAATAAGGCCCTAAGTCTTAATTATGTCATTCTTTCAAAAGAACACCAAAAAACAAAACAAACCCGCTGCCGCCAAGTCAATTCTGACTCATAGTGACCTTACAGGACAGAGTATAACTGCTCTAGAGGGTTTCCAAGTAGCAGCTAGTGGATTTGAACTACTGACCTTTTGGTTAGCAGCCAAGCTCTTAACCACTTCGCCACGAGGGCACCTTCAAAAGAATAGTCTTATCAAATTAATTTAAACTGAAGAATAATTGGTCTTGCTGATATTCCAAAAGGTGGTTATCTGAACATCTACAGTCAAGGGCTTTCTAATAAGAATGTTCTTGTCTAATGTTTCTTCATGTTTTTTCTGGGAATTGTTAACAGATACAATTCAGAACGTCTTAAAAATCACAATCAATAATTTAAAATGTATTGCTTTTATAATAAGAAAAAAGTTATTAAAAATAATTGTGTGTAAGAAAATTTTACACATAAAAAGTCTTCTCTCACTTCCTTCTCCTAATTGCTTGTAATAGTAAAAGCAGTTGATTCCTTTTACATGGGAAGTCATATATGATCAATAAACATGATTGGGGGAGGGGAACAAGCAAAGATCAAGAGGGTATTTAAACTTAAGGGGATTTCTTCTGAGATCAGAATTTCATGGTTTATTTTTCATAATTTTGAAGGATTAGAGGCAGAGCCACATGTGAATGTAAAGAAACCCCTTTCATCCAATAACTGAAAAGGGCTACAATGTATTCTCCCCACATATTACTCTATTACTGTTTCCCCATTAGGCAAAATACTGGACCTTAAAAGCCAGAGTCCCCCCAGAATGAAAATGATATTCATGTATGAGTTCTAAATATAACAAAGACTCATATCTACATTTCTGCCAAGTTCAGTGGCTTTTATAGTAACTGTTGAATTTAGACTTCAGTAAAATACATTAATATTGTTTTTTATGGTTCTCTAGAGGGAAAGAATAATCTATGGATCCAGCTTTGGATAGGACCAATATTATCATTCCGCTTAACTTAATAAAAGTTTCTGATGAGAGTAACAATACGTAGTCTTAAAAAGTAAAAGATAATTTTGTAAAAGACAGAATTAAAACATCAAGCAATAAAATAATTGAAATACCTCAATGCAGATGTGATGCAGTCCTCCAGCCTTGTTTTTCTGCAGAAAACCTGCAATTGGACTGTCTTTGCCCAAGGGATGAAGCAGTTCCATCTTGGTATTTCCCAGGTTGACAAAAACAACAGATACTCCATGTTCAGGAAGACAGACCGCTTCACTTACCTGGGCCCCTAGAACATTCTTATAAAATGTCGAGGCCTTTTCCAAATTCGGCACTGCTATGGCTACATGATTGAGTCGACCCAGATTCCACACAGGGTCTGCCACTTTATGGGAGGGCTGTGACAGGGAAAAAGTTCTCATGGTTGGAACTGGAGTTTGGAGTCTGGAAAAAAGCCCTGAAAAAGTGAACAGCATTGATATCACTCTTTTGATAATATACTTCTAAAGTTAATTAAACAAAACAAATAAATAAAAACTAAAGAAATAATATACGTAAAAACTATATTCTATCATTGTATTACAGACAACAGTAGTCATAAAAGAGAAAAATGCTCTGCTTTAATTTATATATACCTGTTCTGTTTTATTCTTAAAGTCAAATCAGGAGAAATGTATAGAAAAACTTACGTCAAAATCATTTACTCTGCTCTACCTATTTAAATAACTGGCTAGAAGCAAAAAGCTAACTCTGGGCTTCAATTAGATTCAGAAGAATGATACTCTTCATAATAATTTACATTTATTGATACTATTTGATGGACAGCTGCATATCATTAAGAATTGCTTGCTATTCTCTGGACTTCACAAAGTCTGAATGTAATAGTGTAAAACAACCTAGATTTAATCCTGAAAGCAAGTAATTTCCTTCCCTACCAAAACCCAATTTTGGCTCATATTCTGTGAGTAAGTTCATTAAAGGCATAGCCATTCAGTATTTTTTAATATGTATTTTATTCAAATGGTACTCATTAAGGCATATATCTAATGATTGGGGGAGGGGAACAGGCAAAGATCAAGAGGGTATTTAAACTTAAGGGGATTTCTTCTAAGATCAGAATTTTATGGTTTATTTTTCATAATTTTGAAGGATTAGAGGCAGAACCACATCTGAATGTAAAGAAACCCCTTTCATCCGATAACTGAAGAGGGCTGCAATGTATTCTCTCCATGTATTACTCTATTACTGTTTCCCCATTAGGCAAAATGCTGGACCTTAAGAGCCAGAGTCCCCCCAGAATGAAAATGATATTCATGTATGAGGTCTAAATATTATCTTGAAAAACTCCATTACTTAATAAAAAAACTATAAAACAGTAAAATGAAGAAAAATATTCTAAACAGTATGTTGTTAGCTCTTAATGAAAAACACTTTAAACAGTACCTGGTATCACAAAGCTTCAGCTAAAGTAAAATTAATTCCCTTTAACTGAAACTTTTAATTAAAATGACACTATTTTATTTAAGTTAGGCAATAAACCTTACGTATCATAGTTCAGAAGACAGCAAAATTCAGCATAAGACGGTCTTTTGCTATGCCACAGTCTAAATTAGTTATTACTGAAATACTCAAAAGAGCTCATTATCAATAAGTTGATATAGGCCAGTTCTTTGGACTCAGTGTCTTATCATGAAATCCAAATGTATACCAACCCAGTACACACGTACATACATAAGGTTCCTAGGTGGCACAAATGGTTTACACTCTAACCTAAAGGATGGTGGTTCGAACCCACCCGGAGGTACTGCAAAAGAAAAGGCTAGGCGATCTGCTTCCGTTAAGATTACAGCCAACCCTGAGATTTTGGCCCCAGGACAACCTTTTAACTCAGAACTGAAGTCACTCCCGAAGTTCACCCTTCAAGCCAAAGATTAGACAGGTCTATAAACAAACAATATACCTGTGAGGAACATGATCCATAATTCAATCAAGTATACGAGACTCAATGGGCACACCGGCCCAAAAGCAAAGATGAGAAGCAGAAAGGAACAGGAAAACTTGACGAGTAGAAAATGGGAACCCGCAGTGGATAAGGGGAGAATGTTGACACATCACAGGGTTGGCAGTCACTGTCACAAAACAATTTGTCTATTGTTTACCGAGAAAATAATTTGCTCTGTAAACTTTCACCTAAAGCACAGTTTAAAAAAAAAGATTACAGCTAAGAAAACCCTATGCAGCAGTTCTACTCTGTAGTACATGGAGTAATCATGAGTCAGAACTGACTCCACAGCAACTAACAACGACACACATATGTGTACAACTGAAACTAAATTTCATAAAAAGAATACACAATCCTTAGTAGATGTGTTAGATGTGATGTGTTCTGATATTTTCTACTCTGTTGTATTTCATATATATATATAGTTTTTTAATACTGGTACTACCACTAATATCTACCTTGCTGGTTTGCTGTGAAGATTAGATAGTTGATGAAAAAAACGTAATACAGTGCCAGATACATAAATAGTAAGTAGTCAACAAATTCAGCCATTCTTATTGCTAATGACAACCAATGAGTTTTTGCTAACTGAGTGGCAGGGTTACCTGTGGGGTCCAAGAACTATCCCATGAGGACATGGTGATAGCGGATTTTAAAAATGCTAGCAAGCAACAAAATCATTGGTCAAGCTGCTCTTCCCTCCTTTCCTTATATCTCTACTGCAGCTGCAATTTACAATGAAAATTTACTACAGACTGTATTTATATTCAAAAACCACGGATAGGGTTAATGGGCTTTAGGGTAGTGTGTACATTAGTAAGTGGTACCCTTATTACAAGGAGCCATGGTGCACAGTGGCTGAAGTGCTCAGCTGCTAACCAAAAGGTCATCGGTTCAAACCCACCAGCTGCTGCACAGCAGAAAGATGCGACCCTGTCCTATAGGGTTGCTATGAGTTGGAACTGACATGACGGCAATGCTTTTACCCTTGTTGCAAGTATAAAATTTTAAGGGTATGTCAAATAATGCGTTTGAGTTTTTGTTTTCTTCTCAATTCTCCTTACCAGTGTCACCTTTACAAGAGACACGGCAGCCACAGCTTCCTTGGCAGGTGTCCCATTACCAGCAATGGAACACACCATAGAACTGTCAAAGGAATAAACTAGAGGATATCCGAATAAAGATGAAGTTTTACATTCCATGCCAATTTGCTCGAAGGACATTTCAAAAACTTCTGGCACTGCAGAGGAAACCCAAGCAACTCACGGTATGGACCGCCACACTGTAGCCTGTATTTCTCCAGAACTTCCTTATCACTGGGCTCTCAGTGTGTGTGGAGGAAACTGTTTACTAGAATGACTGGTCCTTCTTCTTTTTAATAGAAAAAACAAAAACTCCTTTATTGGAAAAATAGAAAGATAACAACATCTTTATATAAAGTAAACATTAAGACTTTGAGCTATATACCATAGGTTTATCTTATCTTTAGAAATGTAAACTTGTTCGATAAAGGAAATATCACCTTTTCCTGGTTTTTTTTAGTTGGTTTTATTTGGTCCCTAAAGCACACATTCTAGCAATAGAAAATAGTGATACCAATGATTCAAAAATTCAACTCCTTTAAAATGAAGGGATGAAGATATACAAATGGCCAACAAGCAAATGAAAAGATGCTCAGCATCATCTGTCATTAGGGAAATGGAAATTAAAACCACAATGAGATACCACTTCACACTCACTAGGATTCAAACCACCAACCTTTCACTTAGTAGTAGAGCTCAAACTGTTTGTGCCACCCAGGGACCTTAATCTAATTTTAGAACATGCAAAAGCTTTTTAAGTCTGATTTTTGCATATCTGGTTTGAGGAGACATACTTAGAAAGACATTCATCAGAAATGTCTTCAAGTTAGTTTAATAAGAAGCGAAAAGTTTTCAGCCTTCAGCCAGTGGCTTTAACAATGCCATATACATATCTTCAACCTGTTTAAAACTATGATCATACCAGTAGTACTCAAAGTATTTCAGAACATAGAAAAGGAAGGGATACTGTTTACTAGAATGACTGACTTCATTTTATGAAGCCAGCATAACCCTGATACCAAAACCAGGCAAAGATGCCACAAAAAAAAAATTACATACAGATATCTCTCATGAATATAGATGCAAAAACTCTCAACAAAATTCTGGCCAATAGAATTCAGCATCATATCAAAAAAATAATACACCATGACCAAGTAGGATTCATACCAGGTATGCAAGGATGGTTCAACATTAGAAAATCAATCAACATAATCCACCACATAAATAAAAGGAAAGAAAAGAATCACATGATCATCTCGACTGACGCAGAAAAGGCATTCGACAAAGTCCAATACCCATTCCTGATAAAAACTCTCAATAAAATAGGTATACAAGGGAAATTTCTCATCTATGCAAAACGAACAGCCGATATCATTCTTAATGGAGAGAGGCTGAAAACGTTCCCCTTGAGAACAGGAACAAGACAAGGAGGCGTTTTATCTCTACTCTTATTTAACATTGTGCTGGAAGTCCTAGCTAGAGCAATAAGGCAAGAAAAAGAAATAAAGCGCACCAAACTGGTAATGAAGAACTAAAATTGTCCCTGTTTGCAGATGTATATGACACTATACATAGAAAACCCTAAAGACTCCACGAGAAAACTACTGGAACTAATGGAAAGATTCAGCAGAGTAGCAGGACACAAGGTAAACATACAAAAATCTGTTGGATTTCTACACACCAATAAATATAACAATGAAAAGGAAATCAGGAAAACAATACCATTTATAATCGCCCCTAAAAGAATAAAATACTTAGGAATAAATCTAACCAGGGATTAAAAGACCTATACAAAGAAAACCACAAAACGCTACTGCAAGAAACCCAAAGGGATCTACATAAATGGAAAAACATACCATGCTTATGGATAGGTAGACTCAACATTGTGAAAATGACAATTCTACCCAAACCAATTTACAAATACAATGCAATCCTGATCCAAATACCAACAACATTCTTTAAAGAGATGGAAAAACTAATCATTAACTTTATATGGAAAGGGAAGAAGCCCCAGATAAGTAGAGCTCTATTGAAGAAGAATAAAGTAGGAGGACTCGCACTACCTGACCTCAGAAGCTACTATACAGCTACAGAAGTCAGAACAGCCTGGTACTGGTACAATGACAGATACACTGACCAATGAAACAGGATTGAGATCCCAGATGTAAATCCATCCACCTACGGTCACCTGATCTTTGACAAGGGCCCAAGTCCATCAAACGGGGAAAAGACAGTCTTTTTAACAAATGGTGCTGGCAAAACTGGATGTTCATCTGCAAAAAAATGCAACAGGACCCATACCTCACACCATACACAAAAACTAATTCAAAATGGATCAAAGACCTAAATATAAAGTCAAAAACTATAAAATTCATAGAAGAAAAAACAGGATCCATGCTAGAGGCCCTAATGCACGGCCTTAACAAGATACAAAACATAACCAACAACACACAAACCCCAGAAGATAAGAGCAGCTAGGGATAAACAAAAAGTCATCTACAAAGAAGAGTCAATAAGACTAAGCTTGGACTACTCAACAGAAACCATGCAGGCAAGAAGGCAATGGGATGACATATATAAAGTCTTGAAGAAAAAAAATTGCCAGTCAACAATTATACATCCAGCAAAACTGACTCTCAAATATGATGGCAAAATTAGGGCATTTCCAGATAAAAAGAAGTTTAGGAAATTTGTAAAAACCAATCCAAATTACAAGATATACTAAAGGGAGTCCTCTGGTTAGAAAATCAATAACATCAGATAACAACCCAAGAACACAGGACAGAAGAACCAGGTATCAACCTAGATAAGAAGTCACAAAGAAATTAAAGCTAAAACACTGAAAATAAGGAAACAGAGACATCAATATGTAAAAGATGACAACATTAAAACAAAAAAGAGGAACTAAAAAATGTAGTCATAGATCTTTCATATGGAGAGGAAGTCAAGGCGACATAAAAAAAGATTGGTTTAAACTTAGAAAAATAGAAGTAAATATTAAGGCAACCACAAAGGAAACTAACAATCCTACACATCAAAATAATAAACAAGAAAAATACAAAGTCTCAGCAAATACAAAACCAACAACAATGAAAAGGCTGAAAAGAAAATACATAAAGAAAAACGACTCAGTGCAAAAATTAAGTGCAACAAAGACACTGTCAACAACACAAAAAAAAGACATAGAAAAGACAGCACTAAACTCATACCTATCAATAATTACTCTTAACGTAATTAAAGAGACAGAGAGTGGCAGAATGGATTAAAAAAAACATGATCTGTCTATATACTGCCTATAAGAGACACACCTTAGACTTAAAGACATAAAGAAAGTAAAACTCAAAGGATGGAAAAACATATCATGCAAACAACAATCAAAAAAGAGCAGGAGTGGCAATATTAATCTCTGACAAAATAGACTTTAAAGTAAAATCCACCACAAAGGATAAAGAACACTATATAATGATTAAAGGGTCAATACACCAGGACATGACTTTAATACATAGTTACACACCCAACGACAGGGCTCCAAAATACATAAAACAAACTCTAACAGCATTGAAAAGAGAAATAGACAGCTCCGCAATAATAGTAGGAGACTTCAACAAACAACTTTTGTTGAAGGACAGAACATCCAGAAAGAAGCTCAATAAAGACATGGAAGATCTAAATGCCACAACCAACCAACTTGATCTCATAGACATACACAGAACATTCCACCCAACAGCAGCCAAGTATACTTTCTTTTCCAATGCACATGGAACATTCCCCAAAACAGACCACATATTAGGCCACAAAGCAACCCTTAATAGAATTCAAAGCATCAAAATATTACAAAGCATCTTTTCTGACCATAAAGCCATAAAAGTAGAAATCAATAACAGGAAAAGCAAGGAAAAAAAATCAAACACTTGGAAACTGAACAACACCTTGCTCAAAAACTAATGAGTTATAGAAGAAATTAAGAATGGAACAAAGAAATTCATAGAATCAAACGAGAATGAAAACACATCCTACCAGAACCTTTGAGACACAACAAAAGCAGTGCTCGTAGGTCAGTTTATAGCAATAAACACACACTTCCAAAACGAAGAAAGAGTCAAAATCAAAACATTAACCCTACAACTGGAACAAGTAGAAAGAGAGCAGCAAAAGAAGCCCTTGGGCACCAGAAGAAAGGAAATAATAAAAATTAGAGCAGAATTAAATGAAATAGAGAATAGAAAAACAATTGAAAGAGTTAACAAGACCAAAAGCTGGTTCTTTGAAAAAATCAACTAAATTGATAAACCACTGGCCAAACTGACAAAAGAATAACAGGAGAGGAAGCAAATAACATGAATAAGAAATGCGGTCAGTGATACCACAATAGACTCAACTGAAATTAAAAGGTATCATAACAGAATACTATGGAAAACTGTACTTCAACAAATTGGAAAACCTACAGGAAATGGACATATTTCTAGAAACACACTACCTACCTAAACTAACACAAACAGAGGTGGAACAACTAAATAAACCTGTAACTAACGAAGATGTTGAAAAGGCAATTAAAAAACTCCCAACAAAAAAAGCCCTGGCCCTGACAGCTTCACCGGAGAATTCTACCAAACTTCCAGAGAAGAGTTAACACTACTACTACTAAAGATATTTCAGAGCATAGAAAAGGATGAAATACTCCCAAACTCATTCTATGAAGCCAGCATAACCCTGATACCAAAACCAGGTAAAGACACCACAAAAAAAAAAAAAAAAAATTACGGAACAATATCTCTCATGAACATCAATGCAAAAATTCTCAACAAAATTCTAGCCAATAGAATGCAACAACATATCAAAAAAATAATTCACCCTGACCAAGTGGGATTCATACCAAGTATACAGGAATGGTTCAACATCAGAAATACAATCAATGTGATCCATCACATAAATAAAAGACAAAAACCACATGATCTTATCACTTGATACAGAAAAGGGATTTGACTCACTCACGATAAAAATTCTCAGCAGAATAGGAATAGAAGGGAAATTCCTCAACATATTAAAGGGCATTTATACAAAGACAACAGCCAAAATCATCCTAAGTGGAGGGAGTCTGAAAGCATTCCCCTTGAGAACGGGAAACAGACAAGGATGTCCTCTGTCATCACTCTTATTCAACATTGTGCTGAAGGTCCTAGCCAGAGCAATTAGGCTAGAAAAAGAAATAAAGGGCATCCAAATTGGTAAGGAAGAAGTAAAAGTATCTCTATTTGCTGATGATATGATCTTATACACAGAAAACCCAAAAAAATCCGTAAGAAAACTACTGAAACTAATAGAAGAATTCAGCAAAGTATCAAGATACAAGACAAACATACAAAAATCAGTTGGCTTCCTCTACACCAACAAAGAGAACTCTCAAGAGGAAATCACCAAATCAATGCCATTTACAATACCCCCCAAGAAGATAAAGTACTTAGGAATAAATCTAACCAAAGATGTAAAAGACCTATAGAAAAAAAAAAAAAAAAACTACAAGACACTACTGCAAGAAACCAAAAGAGACCTACAGAAGTGGAAAAACATACCTTGCTCATGGATAGGAAGACTCAACATTGTGAAAATGTCAATTCTACCCAAAGTGATCTACAGATACAATGCAATCCCGATCCAAATTCCAATGGCATTTTTTAATGAGATGGAGAAACAAATCACCACCTTCATCTGGAAAGAGAAGAGGCCTCAGATAAGTAAAGCATTACCAAAGAAGAACAAATTGGGAGGCCTCATACTACATGATTTTAGAACCTGTTATACTGCCACAGTAGTCAAAACAGCCTGGGACTGGTACAGCAACAGACACACAGACCAATTGAACAGAATAGAGAATCCAGCTGTAAATTCATCCACCTATGAGCAGTTGATATTTGACAAAGGCTCAGAGTCCATTAATTGGGGAAAAGACAGTCTCTTTAACAAATGGTGCTGGGATAATTGGATATCCATCTGCAAAAAAATGAAATAAGACCCATACCTCACACCATGCACAAAAACTAACTCAAAATGGATCAAAGACCTAAATATAAAATCTAAAACGATAAAGATCAAGGAAGAAAAAATAGGGACAATGCTAGGAACCCTAATACATGGCATAAACAGAATACAAAACATTACTAACGATGCACAAACACCAGAAGAGAAACTAGATAACTGGGAGCGCCTAAAAATCAAACACATATGCTCATCAAAAGTCTTTACCAAAAGAGTATAAAGACAACCTACATACTGGGAAAAAAATTTTGGCTATGACAAATCTGATTGGAGTCTAATCTCTAAAATCTACAAGATACTGCAAAACCTCATCAACAAAGAGATAAATAACCCAACTAAAAAATGGGCAAAGGATATGAACAGACACTTCACCAAAGAAGACATTCAGGAGGCTAACAGATACATGAGGAAATGCTCATGATTATTAGCCATTAGAGAAATGCAAATCAAAACTACAACGACATACCATCTCACCCCAACAAGGCTAGCATTAATCCAAAAAACACAAAATAATAAATATTGGAGAGGTTGTAGAGAGACTGGAACACTTATATACTGCTGGTGGGAATGCAAAACGGAACAACCACTTTGGAAATTGATTTGGTGCTTCCTTAAAAAGCTGGAAATAGAAGTACCATACGATTCAGCAATCCCACTCCTTGGAATACATCCTAAAGAAATAAAAGCCATCACATGAATAGATATATGCACACCCATGTTCACTGCAGCACTGTTCACAACAGCAAAAAGACAGAAACAATTTAGGTGCCCATCAGCAGATGAATGGATAAACAAATTATGGTATATTCACACAATGGAATACTATACAATGATAAAGAACAACAATGAGTCCGCTAAACATCTCATAACATGGATGAATGTGGAAGGCATTATGCTGAGTGAAATTAGTCAGTCGCAAAAGGACAAATATTGTATGAGACCACTATTGTAAGAACTCAAGAAAAGATTTAAACACAGGAGAAAACATTCTTTGATGGTTACAAGGGTGGGGAGGGAGGAAGAGGAGTATTCACTAACTAGATAGTAGACAAGAATTATCATGGGTGAAGGGAAGAACAACACACAATACAGGGGAATTCAGCACAACGGGACTAAACAAAAAGATAAGTTTCCTGAATAAAACCAAACACTTCGAGGGACTGAGTAGCAGGCGACCATAGTTTCAGGGGACATCCAGGTCAACTGGCGTAACAAAGTTTATTAAGAAAATGTTCTGCATCCCACTTTGGTGATTGGTGACTGGGGCCTTAAAAGCTTGTGAGCAGCCATCTAAGATGCATCAACTGGTCCCAACCCACCTGGAGCAAAGGAGAATGAAGAACACCAAAGACACAAGGAAAATATTAGCCCAAGAGACAAAAGTACCACATAAACCAGAGACTCCATCAGCCTGAGACCAGAAGAACTAGATGGTGCCTGGCTACCACTAATGACCACTCTGACGGGGAACACAACAGAGAGTCCCTGATGGAGCAGGAGAAAAGTGGGGTGCAGAACTAAAATTCTAGTAAAAAGACCAGACTTAATGGTCTGAGACTGGAGGAACCCCACAACACATGGTCCCTGGACTCTCTCTTAACAGAACTAAAACCATTCCTGAAGCCAACTCTTCAGAAAAGATTAGACTGGACTATAAGACACAAAATGATACTCGTGAAGAGTGTGCTTCTTAGTTCAAGTAGATACATGCGACTAAATGGGCAGTTCCTGTCCCAAGGCGAGATGAGAAGGCAGAAAGGGACAGGAGCTGGTTGAATGGACACAGGAAATCCAGGGTGGAAAGGAGGAGTGTGCCGTCACATTATAGAGTGAGCAACTAGGGTCACATAACAATGTGTGGATAAATTTTTGCATGAGAAACTAACTTAAGCTGTAAACTTTCACTTAAAGCACAATTTAAAAAAAGAAAAAAACTAACTTTTTCATGAAGCCAATATCCTTTGCAAGCCAAACTGGAATTTATTCTGGTGTTTAATCTGATTCATTTTATTTTTCTGAGCTTCTCCTCTTTTTCTGTTAAGTTTTATGTTTCTTAACAGCAGAGCCATTTAGGGTTCAAGCATCTAACATAGCAGCTGCACTAAGCAAGGGACAAAGTGGGCAAATCCCACCTTCTTTGCTAACTGAGTGGTAAGGATCAACATAATCCAGTTCCCACCTGGAAACGGATCCAGTCCTTACCTTCTGTAAAATAATGGCAGTAGTATCAGAACCTGTCTAACTTTAGGGGGGATAATGACCAGCATCAGCCCAAAGTTGATTCCTATGAGGTGGAGGTCAGACATACCATCACTCTCCAACCTTTTTACCAATTCTGACACCAGCCATCCCTCCCCTGGCACTATCTACTTCTCTTCTGGGTTTAATAATCCATTGCAATGGCCACAAAGAATGCACAGACAACACTTACAGTTAAGTGGTTTATTAAGGAAGTAACTCAGGATCAGGAAGCATGTAGGCTAAGTCTCCCTTCTTCAGTGTAGGACCTCCCAGGACAGGCTCCTCTCAGCCCCCTCAGGACAGGTTCCTCTCGGCCCACTCAGAACAGGCTCCTCTCAGCCCCCTCAGGACAGGTTCTTCTTGGCTCTGTCAACACTGACTCTGCCACAGGGCCCCTTCCGAGCCTGTCGCTATCTTCAGCGTTACAGCCCTTGACCCGAGTTACAGCTCTTTAGGAGGTTCCTTGCCTTCTCTCTCTGTTTATTCTCTCCTTTCTTCCTTCTGCTTCTCTTCCTGCTTCTTTGTGTCTCAAAAGCCTCTGATGGGTTGGATTCATACATACACAACTCCTTGCCAATTTCAAGGCATGGCCCCTCCCCAGCAGGGGACACAAACTGACCAATTCCCTCTCGGTAGGCCACAGATACTTCATTTGCATAGTAGGCTATCATCACCTTATTTGCATAGTCTACTGACCAATCCCTGCAAGGTGCATATCAATCACAGGGCCAACTGCAGCCTAGGAACAGATAAAAAGTATCAAACCACAAATTCTTTACAGCTTACCCAAGAAACATCTATGAACCTGGATAAAAGTAACAAAATCTCTGGGGTAGAAAACTAGGGCAAAGGTAACTCCTCAGGGCATAAGGGGAGAATCTCTCAAGCTGTCTTTCCAAAGAACCAAGGCAGAAGTCCACATGAAAGAGCTCATTTCATCACACCTTCCCATTTCTCCATCCTCATCGTGAGCTGCTCCCAGTGGCACCCTCTCTCATCCTCAGCTATCTGGGACTATGTCAGCAGGCACTGGCTGCACGCTGAGGGGTCCCAAGCCCCCTCACTTCCGACCTGCCAGCCCCTTCTCTCTCATCCCTAGCCATTCAGGGCTAGGTCAGCAGACACAACTTAAAAGGACATAGCCCTTCAGAATGTCAAACAGGCAGACACCAGCCCCTGCTGGCTCTCACTGCCCTGGTGGGTTCGATAACTCACTAGAACGACCCACAGAACTCGAGGAGAGTATCTGTATTTATTATAACCAGAAAGGATACAAAGGAAGACACACAGGGCAAGGCCTGGGAGAAGTCCCGCTGTAGAGCACCCACGTCCCCAGGTACTGTCCCCAGGGATGCACAGCCCTCTCCCACACATCTTTTTCCAACCAGGAAGCCCAAAGAACTTCTGGGTTCAAACCTTTTTACTGGCTTCACTATAGAGTCGTGATAGGGGCCTCACTGAACATGCATGATTGATTAAATCGTGCCCCCTCCCTTTCTGAGGTTAGCTGACCAGGTTGGGTCTGTGTAGGCCCCACTTGTCTAGATAACAAAAACACTTCAATCACCCAAGAAATTCCAAGGATTTTCTCTCAGGAATCAAGGACAAAAGGCCATTTATTTTAGGTAAAGTAATTCATTATGGCACTGCAGCATAAATCAAAGGCAGCCTTTGGAATACACTATTTTCATTTTATTTTTCCTTTATACCAAGGTGTATATATGGGTTATAAAAGAAACATGTGTCTTTACAAATTAGAAAGGAATAAAAACTATCCCTATTCGCAGATGACATGATTCTATACATAGAAATTTCCAGAGATTCCACAAGAAGGCCACTGGACCTGACAGAAGGATTCAGCAAAGTGGTAGGGTACAAGATCAACACACAACAATCAGTTGGGTTCCTTTACACTAACAAGGAGAACTCTGAAAAGAAATCAAGAAAACATACCATTTAAAATAGCCTTCAAAATGATAAAATACCTAGGAATAAACCTAACCAGGGATGTAAAAGACCTATACAATGAAAATTATGAAACACTACTGCAAGAAAACTAAAAGAGACCTACATAAATGGATGAACATTCCATGCTTACGGATTGGAAGACTTAACATTGTGAAAATGTCAAAACTACCTGTGATGGTTAAGATTGTCAGCTTGGCTGGGCCATGATTCTCAGTGGTTTGGCAGTTATGATGTAGTCTGGTAGCTATGGAACGGTGTAATCATCTCAGTAATGAGATCTGATATAATCACCTCCATGATGCGATCTGTTATGAGTAGCCAATCAGTTGAAAGGGAGTTTCCTTGGAAATCTGACCTAAATCCAATATAGGTGGACTTTCCGGTAAAGCTCGTTAGCTTTTGCTTGCTCTGGATCATGCAGCTGGCTCCTGCTCATCTGACCTCCAGTTCTTGGGACTTGAGCTAGCAACTTACCTGCTGACCTTGGGATTTATCAGGCTTCCCTGTCTGTGAGCCAGAGGCCTGCTGTCTGACCTGCCGATCTTGGGTTTACCAGCCACTGCAGCTATATATGAGTCAGGAGAAACCTCCACATGACCCATGGACTTGGGATTTTCCAGCCTCTGAAACTGCATTAATCATTTCTTTGGTATAAATCTCTCTCTATATATATTCATATGCTTCACTGTTTTTGCTTCTCCAGAGAACCCAACCTAAAACACTACCCAAAGCAATCTATAGATACAATGCAATCCTGATCCAAACTCCAACAACATTCTTTACTGAAATGGAAAGACTAATTACCAACTTTATATGGAAAGGAAAGGACCCCAAATAGCCAAAGCAATATTGAAGAAGAAGAACAAAGTATGAGCCCTCACACTTCTCAGTCTCAATATATACTATATAGCCACAGTAATCAAAACAGTCTGGTACTGGTTCAATGACAGACACATAGGCCAATGGAATAGAATTTAGAACTCAAAAGTAAATCCATCCACCTATGGGCAGCTGATTTTTGAAAAAGGGTCAAAGTCTACTCAATGCGGAAGAAACAGTCTCTTTAACAAATGGTGCTGGCAAAAATGGATATCCGATTGCAGAAAAATGAAACAGGATCCATACCTCACGTTATACACCAAAACTAACTCAAAATGGATCAAAGACCGAGATGTTAAAGTTAGAACTATCAAGTCCCTGGACGATAACACAGGGTCAAAACTATGGGATCTAATTTTTTTTCAGAAACAGACTCTCAAACATAACTACAAATGCATAAAAAACAGAAGACATATTAGATAACTGAGACCTCCTAAAAATTAAATACTTATGCTCATCAAAAGACTTTAACAGAACAGTAAAAAGAGAACCTACAGACTGGAAAAAAATCTTTGGGAATGATGTATCTGATAAGGGTCCAATCTCTAAGCTATAGAGAGAACTTCAACAACAACAACAAAAAGACAAATAATGCAATAAAAAAATGGGCAAAGGACATGAACAGACACTTCACCAAAGAGGATATGCAAGCAGCCAACAAACACAGGAAAAGATGCTCGCGATCATTAGCCATCAGAAAGATGCAGATTAAAACTACGATGAGAGACCATCTTACCCCTGCAAAAATGGCACTGACAAAAAAAACAGATAACAAATAATGGCAAGGTTGTGTGGAGACTGGAACTCTTATACACTGCTAGTGGGATTGTAAAATAGTACAACCACTATGGAAAATGGTATGGCACTTCCTCAAAAAGCTAGAAATAGAAATATCTTAGGATCTAGCAATCCGACTCCTAGGTGTATACCCTAGAGATCTAATAGCAGTGACACAAATAGACATATGCACACCTACGTTCATTGCATTATTCACAATAGCAAAAAGATGGAAATGACCTCAGTGCCCATCAATGGATGAACGGATAAACAAATTGTAGAACATGCATATGATGGAATACTACACAGCTATAAAGAATAATGAATTCTCAAAACATAACGTGGATGAATCTGGAGGACATTCTGCTGAGTGAAATAAGTCAATCACAAAAGGACAAATATTGTATGGTCTTGATTTTATAAAAAGACAAGAATAGGTATACATACAGAAAGCAACATTCTTTGGTGGTTACCAGGGATGGGGAGGGATCACTTTTTAGATAGTAAATCCATTGCCATCACATCAATTCTGATTCACAGCAACCCTATAGGAAAGAGTAGAACTGCCCCATAGGGTTTCCAAGGAGTGTCTGGTGGATTCGAATTGCTGACCTTTTGGTTAGCAGCCGAAAGCTTAACCACTGCGCCATCAGGGCTCCTTCTATATAGTAGACACTTGTTATTTTTGGTGATGGGAAAGGTAATACCCAGTATGGGTGAAGTCTGCACAACCTGAACAAGGTAAATGATTACACTAAGAAGTACATACGAATATGGGATAATTTTGGTAAATGCTGTAACATACTATTTTGCAACAACAGTAATAACAATGAAAAAATATATGTGTAGTTACATAGATAGAAATGTATGCATATATGTGTATAGGAAGGCACATGTGAGTATATGGATGTGCATGGATAGGTGTATCTGTAGGCATACGTATAAACGGGTGTGTGTGCTGCATATACATTCACATACATAATAAAGCACATGGGGCACAATTACAGATACTTCCTAGGCATAACCAAACACCTCACGGGATTGGTTTACTGGGTTTAAAGGCTTAGGACGACAGTCTCCTGGGACAACTTGGTCAATTGGCATAACACAGTTTATAATGTTGTATATCCTAGTTTGCGGAGTAGCGTCTGGGGTCTTAAAAGCTTGTGAGTCACCATCTAAGATACAGCTATTGGTCTGTGCTTGTCTGGAACAAAAGAGAAAGAAGGAAACCGAAGACTCAAACAAGAAACTAGTCTACGGGACTAACAGTCTACATGAACCACAGCCTCGTCTATCCTGAGACCAGAAGAACTAGATGGTACCCAGTTACCACTACCAATCGTTCTGACCAGAGACACAACAGACAGTCCCAGATAGAATGGGAGGAAAATGTACTACAAAACTAAAATACCTAAAAAAAGGCCAGACTTACTGGACTGGCATAGACAAGAGGAACCCCCAAGACTATTGCCCTGAAGTACCCTTTAAACTTGGAACTGAAGGTACTCCAGGAGGTCATCTTTCGGCCAAATGATAGATTGGTTCATAAAATAATATCACCATGAGTACTGTGCTCCTTTAAATAATCATCTATACGAGACCAAATGGTCAACATTTACCCTAAAGTAAAGATGAGAATGTAAGGCGGGGAGTGGGGGTACTTGGGCAGGGAAGCTAGATTAATGGAAACAGAATAATCAGAATTGAAATGATGAGAATGCTGACACATTGTGAAAAATGTAACCAATGTCATTGAAAATGTATAGAGATTGTTCAATGGGAACCTAATTTGCTGTGTAAACTTTCACCAAAACACAATAAAATATTATAAAAGAAAAAAGAAATGTATATCAGTACAAATTTCTTACAGTAAATATATGTCATCTGGGAAGTTATATTCCCTTCTCCTTTAATTTTTTTTCCCCCTAATCATCTACTATGAAATAAAAGTGATAAGAAACCATTTTAATTCTCCTGGAATCCAGATCTCTGGGTCCACGGAGTTAGAGGACCCCATCCAGGCCATTTGCCCTTAGGTGTCCTTTTGAACCTTGAGCCTTGAGGAAACTGGTTTCCTCAAGTCATCTTCAAGTCAAACAATAGCCTAGTAAGCAGCTTAGCAGAGATCGTTTTGCCTTAGGCATTGAGTTCTTTTGGAGAATTACAATGACCGTCAGGAGACTATCCTGCTGGGACTGGACCTTGTAACTTGTTTTCAGTATCCCCTTTTTGGAGTGCCCTCCCAATACCTTTGGGATGACTGAATCAAATCATTATCTACCCACAATAAATATATTCTGTTCACTGGAGCCCTGGTGGCACAGTGGTTAAGAGCTTGGCTGCTAACCGAAAGGTCAGCAGTTTGAATCCAGCAGCTGCTCCTTGGAAACCCTATGGTGCAGTTCTACTCTGTCCTATAGGGTTGCTATGAGTTGGAATTGACTCTACGGCAATGGGTTTGGTGTTTTTTGTTGTTGTTGTTTCACTAATTATTGGTGTTTCTCTGTACATTTAGGTTTTTAACAGTAGTTATAAAAATAAATATATAAAAATACATTTTCCCCAATATTCAAACTTTTATTTATATTTTCATCTTCAGATTTTGTGTATATCTTGTAAGATGTGGTGTGCCTTACAGCTAAGAATGTGAATTCTGGTGCTAGACTATCTTCATTCAAATCTTGACCCTACCATGAGTTGTGTAACATAGGCTACTTACTTAACCTGTCCATGCCTTTGTTCCTCATATGCAAAATGAATATATCTACCTCACAGGACAGTCATGAGGCTAAAATGAGTAATACATATAAAAGGTTTAGAACAATGCCTGGCAAAAAGTAAACAATAAACACCAAGGATTATAATTACTGGCACTTTTAGAAAGGTTATGCCAATAACTTGCTTATGTGTAAGTACTTGAGATTTCTAATACATTTTATGCTTTTAAAGAATCCCATAAATAGTTTACTGTGCACCTACCATACACACAGTAGTGCACTGTTAGAAAAACAATTTAATAACTGCAGATTGCTTGTATTTTGCTGATGCTTTGGCACACACAGTGTTTTTTGTGTCTACTACTTCATGTCTTCAATCCACAACTTACTACTTTTTATGACATGGAGACTACCCTCCTTTCATTATGGAACGTTTACTCTGGGGGCTCTGATTTCAGTTCCTTTAGTAGTATTTCAGTATTATAGTGACGACTGATGTCTTGGTGCAATAATGCTGTTGGACGGTATTATAAACATTTTTTTTATAGGAATACTGATTTACAACTTTTCTGAGTTAAAATTAGCTGCTCATAGGCTCATCGTAATCCTCCAACTCACCCATACTGTTCATGGCTGCTGTTATTTTTAACTTGGCAACTGCTTTTAATATCATATAGAAGTGAAAACTATATATGCAACAAATCCGCCTTTCATAATAATAAAGCTGGTTGTTATCCCCAATGCTGATACACGCCAGTCTCTAGGCATTCTCCATGTTTTATGAACTGCTGGGATTTATCACCAGTGGAGCAGAGAATGTCATAGCTTAAAGGCAACTGGCTGATTTTACATCTTCCCAGTACAGACCCATGGGTTAATCTCATTATTAGAGTTATACATCAATGCTACTATGAAGAGTCTGTAATCTTGCATAAGTAAACTGTGAAATTAAAGATACATAAGTGGAAGTGTATCACATGGTAGCTGGACTCTTGCCTATCAGTCTTCATGACCATAAAATGAAAATAAAGGTAATAGTTCAGTGAGGACTTTCTACTTATTTTGCTTAATCCTCACAATAACTCTATGGATCAGATACTAATATTTTCCTCATTTTAGAGATAAGGAAATCAGGCCTTACAGAGATTAGGGAATTTTCTCTGAGGTCAGGCTAAATAGTAAGGTTGAGCCTCAGGTCCAGCTCTGTCTGACATCAAAGTTGATGTTACTAAACTATTATGTTTTAACTCTCTCCTTGCTACAAAATTCTTTAACGTTCTTTTGCTTCTTAGTTTTTAATATCTATGGTGGATGTCTCAGGCAATTTCCACCTTCTAAGAGATAACTCTTTGTTTTATGAGCCATAACGGTTTTTTGAAAAGGGCTACCTACGACAGTATCTGAACTAAGATGCTGACTTATACTTTACCAAAGACAGGAAGGAGGGGCAGAGAGAGTATGCTAATATCAAAACTTGAGTACCACCTATTAATTAGAGATTCATTTTAACAAGCTGTGCTCAGCCTGTTGTTATCATTATTTTTTCATGTATACATATCACCTCTTTAGTTAAGTGCTGAGATGACTAAAAGGCTATTACTGTCACTGTCCCTTCTCTGCATGTGATACATCACTTAGCCGTGGTGACTTGTGATGGCAGATGCATAAGACATTTTGAGATTTGTAGCAAAAACTAATCAATAAAGAGCTGGTTCAGTGTTAGATGGGACGTCAAAGAATGGCTAAGACTGTAAGTTTCAAAAGAAACAGAACACTTTCTAGGAAAGAAATCCAACATTATTAACGGCTCATCCCCTTGAACACTTTCTGAAGGTGCTAGCTAAAGGATTTATCACAAATGTTGAGGACTAACTCTGGGGCATTACCGCTTGACACTTTCTCCCTAACAAGGAATCTCAGATTATTGGAAATGGTTGCCCTATGATGAAGGAAGGAAGAGAAGGAAAAAAATAAAAAAAGGACAGCGTGGGTGGATTAGCGGCAGAAAACGAGTTTCTGTCATCGCTGATTCTCACTAGTCTTTTTTTTTTTTTTTTTTTTAATGGAAGGTGGAGAGAACTCAGGAAACCTTCAAAATTCCTCTGCTTTTATCTGTTTACTGTTTACATACAAGATGACAAATATATTAGGGCAAGTGGTCGGGGGGAACGTCCTTGGTATTCTTTACACATCTAACCTTTAAGTATTTCCTTCCAGCAGGATACTGAACAAGCTCGGAGGTCGGCATAGGTTTTTTACAGGACTTAGCCTCCTGGTTTCTTCAGTCTCTTGTGGTGCGCAGTAAATAAAACACCGCTCTCTTCCGTTTGCTTCTGTCCCTGCCTTGCCTGTCCCCCTGGACAGGTGCCCTTGCCTCTCTGGGTCCACGTGAGTGGCATCTCTAGGGAGGTGTGGATAGCACCGACACTGTCAGAGGGGGTGACACCAAATGACTCCGGGGTCCGTGGCTGGACGGTGACTGCTGGCAGGCCCCCACCACTGGGTGAGAGGCCACCAAGGAAGTGGCGTCACTAGGGTTGGTGTTACCTGTCACCCAGTGGGGATAACTCGCCACCCCTCCACCGCCCCCACCTGTCACCCAAGAAGGGTGAGGAGCTGCAGAGCCGCAAAAGGCGGAGCCCGGAGGGGGTGGCACTCAGCCCTGCGCGGGGGCGGGGCGAGACCGCTCCGCCCACCCTGGGTCGGGGAGTGACACCGTGAGTTACCTTACTGGATGACACCAACCTTAGAGACGCCATGGCACATGTAAAAGGGGGCAACAAGAACGGTGCACACCTCCTAGGCGCTGTGAGACTCTAATCCAATTAGGAAATGCCCAGGCCAACCTGGGGCCTTAGTGGAACGTTACCTTCTCCCTGGAGGTGCTGATGGCAGCGGCGGAACCCAATTCCAGGGCCAGAACGTATTAAATAAGGGCTTTGGGCTCGCGGCCTCCTCCGCCCGCCTTCGCTCCCCTCCCGTTCCGCCGCGCCCTGAAACGCCAAGTATTCACCTAAGGCGCTCGCAGCCGCCGCCGCCCGCTGCATGCAAGCCAGCTTGGGAACTGCGACCCCCCACATCCCACGCTGCGTCGTAGGGGGCGAGGAGAACAGCCGAGAGCCTGCAACCTGGTGAAGAGGCGGGGCAAGGGGCCGAGGGGCGGGGCAGGCGCATTTAGTGGGTGTGGCGAAGGTGGCTCCAACCCGGATCATTCCGGAGATACGCTTTTCTTTTTCAATACAACCTTGTTAAGGGAAGCCACCTACACATGGGGTCACCATGAGTCTGAATGGATTGGAGGGCAACTAACAACAACAACAACAACAACAACTACATCTAAAACAGAAACTTAATGCGAGGACGCGTCACCCCTGTGGTTCCTCAGGAATCCAAACAAAGTTTGGAAAGGTCAAAGACCATGGCTGACCAGTTGCTATTTTTGGTTTCCCGCTCCGCCTCTGCGCGAACCGAGTGAAAATTCTCGCGCTGCAATTGGCTCTGGCTGGGAGTGTACGGAACCTGTGCGCCGCGGAACCTTTGTCTCTGGTTTCTAGGTTCCACACGCGCGTCTTTACAGCGCTGTTTCCGGCAGCTCTCTTCCCTTACATGTGGTGCGGTGGTGGGGGTGCTGATAGCGATGGCGCCGCGGGTCTGGCGTCCACGGACCCTGAAGCGGTGTCTGAGAGAGGTCGATAAAGCCACGGAGCAGCCCGAGTGCTTCCTCACGTAAGTGTGCAGAGCTTGAGCTCGGGATGCGACCCAGGTGTCACGTGGGCGCGGGCTGCTAGCCCTCTGTGAATTCTAGAGTACGGAGAAAGTAAGGGGAACTGTAGATCACTTTCCCCCAAAATTTCAGATAAAACTGATGCCCCCCTAAACTATCAAATTATTAAAAACTGTTAAAAGCTTTACAATGCAGATTTCCCGGTTATGAGCTGAATTATTAATGCCCAGAGACCCCCCCCCCCACCGTGAGGCCTACTCCCCCTACCTCCGTACTCCCCACCCCAGTACACGGTCACTTGATTGGTTGCTTTTTCCTCCCACGTCCTTCCAAAGCAGAGTGCTTACCCGTCATCATACTTTATTCAAAGTGGTAACTTGTCTGTTGTCCGGCCATCCCCGCAATTGAACTTCTTGAGATTTATAATGTCTTTAATCTCTCTTCCAACTACAAGCTCTCCATACGTGTTTTGTTGACGAACTTCGAATACGATCTATGAAATTATGAATCCCAGATATTTCAAACTTCAAACCTCTCCCTTGGGCTCCAAACTCACAGCAATTATAGCCGCATACTCTCAGCATCTTAAACTCTGTATGTCCGGAATGGAATGTTGGTTCTATTCACCCTTCCCTTACCTGAAATCCCTTCTCCGCATTCCACCATCCAAGCCTTCCCTATCTGTTGGTGCACTTCTGTCCTTCCAGTTGCTCACGCAAACAGCTAGGGTCCTTCCTTGATGTCTTCTCTTTTTTTAATTTTACATCTAATTTGTTAGCAAATTCTGCCATTTCTATCTCCAAACTATTTTCTGGGTCTGGCTATTTCTCACCATCTCTACTGCTCTTACCCAGCACAGGCTACCATCATCTGTTGACTGGACCCCTGCATCAACCTCCTAATCTTCCTATCTTCATTCTTTTTCCTCTATAGGCCATGTTTCCTCAGCGTAAATCATACCTTTTTTTTTTTTTTTTTTTTGCTCTGTTTAATGACATCTCATTGCACTTAAAATAGCAGACTCTTACCTCTGCATGATTTGGCTCCCACTGCCTTTCCAGCCTCCCTTGCTGCCTCCTTCATGTTCCAGCCATGCTGGCCTTTATGTTCCTCAAGCTCACCAAGTCGTTTACTTCTAAGGAATTTGTTCTTGCTTTTTCTTCTGCCTGGAATACACATGTCCAGACTTTACAAGGCTTTTCTCGTCATCCACAGATACCATCTCAGATGTCACCTCAGAGACTTCTTCCCTCACTGCTCTAGCCAAAGCAAAGGTTAACCATTGACTGACTGAAGGAAGGAGTGGCATATAATGTAGCAGAGTTGAGAATTTAAGGCTAAAATTCACTGTATATCTCCAGGCAAATAGGTCTGTAATGGTATTCCTGCTGAAATTTTATACAGCAGATTCCCAGACACTTAGTAGATAATTTCGATATATCGGTGTGGCTCATCAGCAAGATAATGCTCTTGGAGGTCAGAATCTGTACTTAAAATAGCATCATTCAAATTTGACTTTGCACAAGAGCTGGGCCTTTTTTAAAAAATTGATTTTAACTCAGAGTGCTGTGAAAATATTACCTATAATTCTAAATCGCATTTAATCTTCTCCTTTTCTTACTAGAATTCAAGACGGATTGGCATCAAACTTTACCTCTTTAACAAAAGTACTTTATGACTTTCATAAAATTCTAGAGGACCATAGTATCCGTGCGAGTCCTTTAAAAAAGCTGGTAATCAACAATTTTGATGATGAGCAGATTTGGCAACAACTGGAATTGCAAAATGAACCAATTTTACAGTACTTCCAGAATGCAGTTAGCAAAACAATTAAAGACGAGGGTATCAGTCTTCTCCCAGAGACTGAAGAGCAGGAGTGTAAAGAGGGTGGCTCAGAGATGGAGGCTGATGGACAGGAGGACCTAGAACAAGACTTGGAGGAGGGAGAAGTGTCAGATCTGAGTGGTGATGATCTCAAAGGACATGAGAGCACAAAACATCTAAGCAAATCGGATCTGAGGGAAAGCCCAGATTTCAGCGATGAGGATTCGGACCGTGACTTTGATATCGACAAATTGGAACAGCAGAGCAAGGTGCAAAATAAAGTGCCTAGGAAACCAAGAGAGAAGTCGATAGTAGATGATAAATTCTTCAAGCTATCTGAAATGGAGACCTTTTTAGAAAACATAGAAAAAGGAGAGGAACAAAAAGATGGTGAGGAGGAGGAAGATATTGATTTTTTTGAAGATACTGATTCTGATGAAGATGAAGGAGGGCTGTCTGGAAGTCAAAAACTTAAGGTAAAGTTTTGGGAGGGCAGAGGAAAGAGTACTTCCTTCTTTTAAAATTAGATTTTGGTCTTATTGTCTAGGATAGTTTTAAAGCACCCCCAAATTCCCTAGGGCATAAGTGAAATATTTAGATCAATTGAAAAAAAATTGACTGGAAAAATTAAACTGAAGCTATTAGTGTCTTACCACAAAACACTCCTTTTGTTATGTAGTTAAGAGCCATAACCACGCATGTTAGAGATATTCAAAATTTCCCCTCAAACGTTTCTTTTGATCAAGCAGAGGAAGGCATTTGTATACTTTAATTTGGTCAGGGCTCTTCTAGAAATTTTTGTAGTTAGAAGATTTAGAGATGGGATATTATTCTTTGTCTTATCAATTATAAATAAATCTATAGTTCCATTTAGTTTGTAGTGTTCCACTTGTTCTCATAGTTCTGTGGCAGTGTTATTAGTTGCCAGTTTTCCCCAATAACTATTTTTGGCTTATATTAAAATAAGAGAGCAGTGTAAACATACAATATGTATGCATACACACAACACGCGTTTCAAATGTATTTTCCTATCGTTAATAAAAAGTTTTATACATCTTTTTTATTTTAGTCAGGCAAAAATTCTAGAAATCTGAAATATAAAGATTTCTTTGATCCAATTGAAACTGATGAAGACATAGCAAGTGATCATGATGAGCTGGGTTCAAATGAAGAAGAAGAAATTGCTGAAGAAGAAGAAGAAAGCATTTTTGAAATGTGAGTATCTTGAGTCATTCTTTACATTATAAGCTGGAGCAATCTAACCATGTAATGTAGATGGGCTCAGTTGTCAGTTATGTTTGTCTTAAGAAGTTAGAATATCTAAGATAGAATAGTCTCAAGATGGCCAGAATAAAGTCTCTGAGTTAACTAAATGATTTTGGAACTTCTGAAACTTGTTCAATGTTTGGTTGCATTTAAGTATACAAAACAATAACTTTGATTACTAGAAAATTGGTTTTATTTTTTTGTTTTCTTAATGAGAAGTGATGTATTTCATAAGTATTTTTTATATTATAGGGATGAAGATAATAACATTGAAGAAAGTAAAGACAGTAAACAACATAAAGAAGGTTTGAAAAGAGTGACCTTTGCTTTGCCAAATGATGAAGAAACTGAAGATACTTTAAAAGTAAAGAAAAATTCTGATGAAGTGAGATCATCTTTTGAAAAAAGACAGGAAAAGGTAACTATTAAGAATTTAAGGAATATTTTACATGTTTAACATGGCTGTGGGTAAAGACTCATAGACTATTAGCTAATCTACCCTGTCTTCTTGGTGGAACTGTTAATCCATCTTTTTAAGAAAGTGCAAAATCCTTACTGCTTTCTAAAAACACACTGTATAGGGATGCCCATGGGAAAAACAGCTGATTTGCAAAAATTGGTGCCTCCCTTTCCCAACCTGTGGCTTTCAATCTGGGTCCCACATTTAAAAACTCTGTTTCTTTGTCTCTGCTGTCCCAGTACCTGTGGCATGTCTCTCCTGATTATCTGTCCTGTGAGCCTCTCCATGTCTGTATCAGCTGCTCTGGAGGAGGATACTGCCTGTCTCTTTAAGGTTCTATGCAAGTGACTTTTGTGAGTGCCACATAGCCTGAATTTTGATTCATACCGTCTTGAACACATCTTCCAAAGCTGATAAAAATTTTCCTTCCCCACTTTTTAAAATACAGGCACACCTTGTTTTATTGCACTTCGCTTTATTGTGTTTAGCAGATAATACATTTTTTACAAATTGAAGGTTTGTGGTAACTCTGTCAGGCAAGCCTATTGATGCCATTTTTCCAACAGCATATGCTCACTTCGTGTGTCTGTCACATTTTGGTAACTCTTACAACTTCAGACTTTTTTGTTACTATATCTGTTACGGTGATCTGTGATCAGTGATCTTTGATGTTATTATTATAATTGTTTTGTGGCGCCACAAACCATGCTTGTATAAGACAGTGAACTTAATTGGTAAATGTGTGTGTTCTAACTGTTCCACGAGCCTGTCTCTCTCCCTGTCTCGGGCCTGCCTATTCCCTGGGACAAGATGATACTGAAATTAGGACAATTAATAACCCTATGGTCGCCTTTAAGTGTTCAAGTGAAAGGAAGAGCCCCATGTTTCTCACTTTAAATCCAAAGCTAGAAATGATTAGGCTTAGTGAGGAAGGCATATCAAAAGCTGAGACAGGCCGAAAGCTAGGCCACTTGTGCCGAACAGTTAAGTTATAAGTGCAAAGGAAAAGTTTTTGAAGGAAATTAAGAGTGCTTCTCCAGTGAACACACAAATGATAAGAAAGTGAAACAGCTTTATTGCTGATATGGAGAAAGTTTTAGTGGTCTGGACAGAAGATCAGACCAGCCACAACATTCCCTTAAGTCGAAGCCTAATCCAGAGCAAGGCCCTAACTCGATTCATTCAATAAGGGTTGAGAGAGGTGAAGAAGCTGCAGAAGAAAACTTGGAAGCTAGCAAGCTAGCAGAGATTGGCTCATGAGGTTTAAGGAAAAAAGCAGTCTCTATAACAAAAGTGCAAGGTGAAGCTGCAAGTTAAGATCTAGCTAAGATAATTGATGGAAGGTGGCTACAGTAAACAACAGATTTCCTTCCTCCCTCCCTCCCTTCCACTTTAAGTGAACGTTACAGAGCAAACCAGCTTTTCATTAAACAGTACACATATTGTTTTGTGTTGTTGGTTGCCAACCCCACAATCTTCGGTTCCCTATTACCAGCTTTCCTGTCCCCTCCTGCCATCCTGTCCTTGCCCCTGGGCTGGTGTGCCCATTTAGTCTCCTTTGGTTTTATGGGCCTGTCTAATCTTTGCCTGAAGGGTGAACCTCAGGAGTGATTTCATTACTGAGTTATAAGGGTGTCTGGGGGCCATACTCTCAGGGTTTCTCCAGTCTCTGTCATGCCGGTAAGTTTGGTCTTTTTTTGTGAGTTAGAATTTTGTTCTACATTTTTCTCCAGCTCTGTCCGGGACCCTCTATTGTGATCCTTGTCAGAGCTGTTGGTGGTGGTAGCCAGACACCATCTAATTGTGCTTGACTCAGTCTGGTGGAGTCTGTGGTAGTTGTGGTCCCTTGGTCCTTTGGACTAATCTTTCCCTTGTGTCTTTGCTTTTCTTCATTCTCCCTTGCTTCACACGGGGTGAGACCAGTGGAGTATCTTAGATGGCTGCTCACAAGCTTTTAGGACCCCAGACACTATTCACCAAAGTAGAACGTAGAACATTTTGTTTATAAATTATGTTATGCCAGTTGAGCTAGATGTACCCTGAGACCATAGTCCTCACAGCCCTCAGCCCAGTAATTCGGTCCCTCAGAGTTTGTATGTATCTATGGAGCTTCCATGACCTTGCCTTGGACAAGTTGTGCTGGCTTCCCCAGTATTGTGTTTTGTCCTACCATTCACCAAAGTTACCACCTATCTATTGTCTGTTTAGTGATTTTCCATCCCCACCACTCCCCTGCCTCATAACTATCAAAGGTTGTTTCTTTTTATGTGTAAACCTTTTCATGAGTTTTTATAGTAGTGGTCTCATACGGTTATTTTTCCTTTTCTGATTGACTTATTTTACTCTGCATAATGCCCTCCAGATTCATTCATGTTGTGAGATGCTTTGCATATTTGTCATTGTTCTTTATCGTTGGTTAGTACTCTATTGTGTGTTGTACCATAGTTTGTTTATCCATTCATCTGTCAATGGGCATCTAGGTTGTTTCCATCTTTTTGCTATTGTGAACAATGCTGCGGTGAACATGGGTGTGCATATGTCTATTCGTGTAATGGCTCTTATTTCTGTAGGATATATTCCTAGGTGTGGGATTGCTGGATCGTATGGTATTTCTACTTCTGTCTTTCTAAGGAAGTATCATATTGTTTTTCAAAATGATTGTACCATTTTGCATTCCCACTAGCAGTGCATAACCGTTCCAGTCTCCCCACAGCCTCTCTAACATTTATTTTCTGTTTTTTTGACTCGTGCCAATAATGCTGGGGTAAGATGGTATCTCATTGTGGTTTTAATTTGCATTTCTGTAATGGCTAGTGATCAAAAGCATTTCCTCATGTCTGTTAGCTGCTTGAATGTTTTCTTTGGTGAAGTGTCTGTTCATATCCTTTGCCCATTTTTTAATTGGATTATTTGTCTTTTTTGTTGTTGAGGTGTTGGATTTTCCTGTAGATTTTAGAAATTAGACCTGTGTCAGATTTGTCGTAGCCAAAAAATTTTTCCCAGTGTATACGTTCTCTTTTTACTCTTTGTGAAGTCTTGATGAACATAAGTGTTTAATTTTTAGAAGATACCAGTTATTTAGCTTACCTTCTGGAGTTTGTGTCTTGTTAGTTATGGTTTGTATCCTGTTAATGCCGCACATTAGGGCATATAGCTTTGATCCTATTTTTTCTTCTATGATCTTTATAGTTTTTGGTTTTATATTTAGGTCTTTGATACATTTTGAATTAATTTTTGTGTATGGTATGAGGTATGGGTGCTGTTTCATTTTTTTGCAGATGGACATCCAGTTTTGCCAGCTGTTAAAAAGACTATCTGTTTCCCATTTGCTGGACTTTGGGCCCTAGTCAAAGATCAGGTGACCATGGGTGGATGGATTTACATCTGGGTTCTCAATTCCGTTCCATTGGTTAATGTATTTGTCATTGTACCAGTACCAGGCTGTTTTGACTACCATAACTGTATAATAGATTCTGAGGTCAGGTAGTGCAAAGTGCTCCTACTTTATTCTTCTTCTTGAATAGTCCTTTACTTATCCGCAGCCTCTTCCCTTTCCGTATAAAGTTAATGATTAGTTTTTCCAGCTCATTAAAGAATGCTGTTGGCATTTGGATTGGGATTGCATTGTATTTGTAGATTGCTTTGGGTAGAATTGTCATTTTCATAATGTTGAGTCTACCTATCCATGAGGCATGGTATGTTCTTCCATTAATGTGGTTCTATTTTGGTTTCTTGCAGTAATGTTTTATAGTTTTCTTTGTATAAGCTTTTTACATCCCTGGTTAGATTTAGTCCTAAGTATCTTATTTTTTTAAGGGCTATTATAAACGGTGTTGTTTTCCTGATTTCCTTTTCATCGTTCTCTTTATTGGTGTATAGGAACCCAAATGATTTTTGTATGTTTATTTTATATCCTGCTACTCTGCTGAATCTTTCTGTTAGTTCCAGTAGTGTTCTCTTGGAGTCTTTTGGGTTTTCTGTGTATAGTATATCATCCACAAATAGGGACAGTTTTAATTCTTCGTTAACAATTTGGGTGCCCTTTATTTCTTTTTCTTGCCTTATTGCTCTAGCTAGGACTTCCAACACATGGTTAAATAGGAGTGGTGATAAAGGGCATCCTTATCTTGTTCCTGTTCCTAAGGGGAATGTTTTCAGCCTCTCTCCATTAAGAACAACGCTGGCTGTTGGTTTTGTGTAGATGCCCTTTATTATGTTGAGGAATTTCTATTTTACACCTATTTTATTGAGAGTTGTTATCAGGAATGATGTTGGACAGGAATGATGTTGGACTTTGTTGAATGCCTTTTCTGCTTCGATTGAGATGATCATGAGATTCTTTTATTGATGTGGTGGATTACATTGATTGATTTTCTAATGTTAAACCATCCTTGTATACATGGTATGAATCCTGCTTGGTCACGGTGTATATTTTTTTGATATGATGCTGAATTCTGTCGGCTAGAATTTTGTCAAGATGTTTTGCATCTATATTCATGAGAGATGTTGGTCTGTAATTTTCTCTTTTTTTGTAGTGCCTTTGCCTGGTTTTGGTATCAGGGTTATGCTAGCTTCATAGAATGAACTTGGAAGTATCCTTTCCGTTTCCGTGTGCTGAAATAGTTTGAGTAGTACTGGTGTAAGCTCGTCTCTGAATGTTTGGTGGAATTCTCCAGTGAAGCCATCTGGACCAGGGCTTTTTTTGGTTGGGGTTTTTTATTATTATTATTATTATTACCTTTTCAGTCTCTTCCCTTGTTATGAATCTGTTCAGATTTTCAACTTCAGTGTGTGTTAGCTTGGGTAGGTAGTGTGTTTCTAGAATTTTGTCCATTTCCTTTAGGTTTTCAAATTTGTCAGAGTATAGTTTTTCGACACAGACGAAACGTTCTTATATTCGAAGAAGATGCCATCTAGGACTTCCATAGCTAGAGAGGAGAATTGTCAATGCTTGGCTTCAAAGCTTCAAAAGACAGGCTGACTCTCTTGTTAGGGGCTAATGCAGCTGGTGACTATGTTGAAGCCTGTGCTCATTTACCATTTACCATTCTGAAAATCTTAGGGCCCTTGAGAATTATGCTAAATCTCTTCTGTCTCTGTTCTATAAATGGAACAACAAAGCCTGGGTGACAGCACATCTGTTTACAACATGATGTACTGAATATTTTAAGCCCTCTATTGAGACCTACTACTCAGAAGAAAAGATTCCTTTCAAAATATTACTGATTATTTACAATGTACCTGGTCACCTAAGAGCTTTGATGAAGGTGTACAAGGATATTAATGTTGTTTTCATGCCTGCTAACACAGCATACATTCTGCAGCCCATACATCAAGGCGTGATTTTGACTTTCAAATCTTATTATTTATGCAATATATTTCATAAGATTATAACTGCCACAGATATTCTTCTGGTGGATCTCAGCAAAGTAAACTGAAAACCTTCTGGGAAGGATTCACCATTCTAGATTCCATTAATAACATTAGTGATTCCTGGGAGGATTTCAAAATATCAACATTAACAGGAGTTTGGAAGAAATTGCTTCCAACCTTCATGGATGACTTTGAGGGGTTCAAGACTTCAGTGAAGGAAGTAACTGAAGATGTGATGGCAATAACAAGAGAACTAGAATTAGAAGTAGAGCCTGAAGATGTGACTAAATTGCTGAAATTGCGTGATAAAACTTTAACGGATGAGAAGTTCCTTCTTGTGATGAGTAGAGAAAGTGGTTTCTTGAGATGGAATCTACTCCTAGTGAAGTTGCTGTGAACATTCTTGATATGACAACAAAGGATTTAGAATATTACATAAACTTAGTTGATAAAGCAGCAGCAGAGTTTGAGAAAATTGACTCCAGTTTTGAAAGTTCTATTGTGGGTAAATGCTATTAAACGGGGCTTCTGTGGGGGAAGCTGAAGAAGGAGGAACAAACATGGCGCCTAGACAGATATAGCATACCATCCCTTTGCAGAGAAGACCTGAAAATCTAAGTAAAACACATAGAAACATCAATTCTGGAACCCTAAGCATCAAATGAAAGCATAAAGACTAGATCAAACACCAAATGGAAGACGAAAGTGAAGGAAAACCAAAAACAAGGAGAGATATGGCCGTGGAGGTCTCCTACCAATTAACACAGCACAGTGTCAGCATCTTGGAGCACAGCCCGCAATGACCCCACACAGGGAATACAGGAAGGCAACTGGATGGAGCTCCCAACAGAGCCCCTGCCCCATATGCCACCCCCCCTTCCCGCGGGACCTCACTGTGCTGCCACAGCTAGAGCATCCCTGGCTCGGGCCTACTGCCACACCAGGCTTCTACTGCCCCTCTATTCCTGCCACTTGACCAGCTGCTGAACGGAGGGAAGCCAGCCCATTTCACAATCTGTCTGACACCCCTGCCTATCTAATGAGGGGCTGTGAATGCTCCCACACCATCAGACCAACAACAGGAGGCAGACAGCCCCTGTCTAGTCTGCCCTCAGCCACTTCTCCAAAACCAGTATACAGTGAAGCGGGCTCGCCCTGCCTCCTGCTACCCTGCCTACCTGGACAAAGTAATGAGACTTGTTTTACCCACAGATGAGCAAGCAGCAAAGCACGCCTGGCCTGCCTGCTTTGGCATACCAAAACACAATAAAGAAGCAGGACGAAACAAACGGACACACAATAAATAGAGAAAATAATACCTCAATGTCTCGGAGACAGCAGACGATATGAAAACATATAAAAAAGCGGACAGTATGGCTCCAGTAAGTGACCAAGATAAACCATAAGATGACGTTACAGTAGAATAAAAGGCAGTGGAACTACCTCATATGGAATTCAAACAATTAGATAGCATACAAAAACAGGTAACCACAAAGAAAGCTAACAAACCTACTCATCAGAATAAAAAACAAGAAAAACATAAAGTTTCAGTAAACACAAATGTATAATAATGAAAGAAAAGAAAAGAAAATCCACGAACAGAAAAAGCTCAGCACAGGAAAGTAAGAGGTACAAAGAAAAAGCACCGTTAAAAAAAAAAAAAACAATATGACAGCAATAAGCTCATACCTATCGATAATCACACAGAATGTAAATAGCTTAAATGAGCCTGTAAAGAGACAGAGAGTGGCAAAATAGATTTTAAAAAGACCCATCAATGTGCTGTCTACAAGAGAGACACCTTAGATACAAAGACACAAACATTAAAAAATCAAAGGATGGAAAAAAATATCAAGCAAATAGTAACCGGAAAAGAGCAGAGTGGCAGTACTAATCTCAGATAAAACAAACTTGAAGGCAAAATCAACCATAAAAGACAAGGAAGGACATTATATAACATTTCAAGGGACAACCCACCAAGAAGACATAACCTTAATAAATGTCTGTGTACCCAACAATGGGACACCAAAATATATAAAACAAACTCTAACAGCAATGAAAAGAGAAATAGTTCTGCAGTAATAGTAGGAGACTTCAATACAACATTCTTGGTAATGAAAAGAACACCTAGAAAGAAACTGAGAAGGATACAGAAGATCTAAAGGTCAAAATGAACCAACTTGACCTCACAGATGTATATAGAACACTCTATCCAATAGCAGCAGAGTATACATTCTTTTCCAACACACATGGAACATTCTCCAGAATAGACCACATCGTAGGACACAAAGCAACTGTCATTAAAATCAAAAACATCAAAATAATACAAAGCATTCTTTTTTATTACAACATCATAAAAGTAGAAATCAGTAACAGAAGAGCAAAGAAAAACAAACAAATACGTGGAAACTGACTAACACCTTGCTTAAAAACAACTGGGTAATAGAAGAAATCAAAGAAGGAATAAAAAAATTCCTAGAATCATGAGAATCAAAACACAACATACCAAAACCTTTGGGACACAGCAAAGGCAGTGATCATAGGTCAATTTATAGCAATAAATGCGCACATCAAAAAGGAATAAAAAATCAAAATATTAGCCCTACAACTGAAACAAATAGAGAACAGCAAAAGAAGTCACAGGCAACAGAAGAAAGGAAATAATAAAGATTAGAGCAGAAATAAATGAAATAGAGAACAAAAAAAAAATAGAATCAACAAGACCAAAAGTTGGTTCTTCAAAAAAATCAACAAACCATTGGTCAAAATGACAAAAGAAAAACAGGAGAGGAAGCAGATAACCCAAATAAGAAATGAGATTGGGGACATTACAACACACCCAACTGAAATAAAAAGGATCATACCAGAATACTCTGAAAAATTGTACTCCAACAAATTTGAGAACCTAGAGAAATGGACAAATTTATAGAAACACAGTACCTACCTAAACCAGCACAAGCTGAGATAGGAAATCAACAGACCCATAACAAGAGAAGAGATTGAAGAGGTAATAAAAAACTCCCAACAAAAAAAAGCCTTGGCTTAGACAGGTTCCCTTGAGAATTCTAACAAACATTCAGAGAAGAGCTTACACCAGTACTACTAAAACTGTTTCAGAGCATAGAAAAGGAAGAAATACTCCCAAAGTCATTCTATGAAACCAGCATAACCCTGATACCAAAGCCAGGCAAAGACACCACAAAAAAAATACAGTCTAATATCGCTCATGAATATAGATGCAAAAATTCTGAACGAAATTCTAGCCAATAGATTTCAGCATCATATCAAAAAAATAATACACCACGACCAAGTGAGATTCATACCAAGTTGCAGGGATGGTTCAATATTAGAAAATCAGTCAGTGTAATCTACCACATAAATAGAACAAAAGAAAAGAATCCCATGATCATCTCAGTCAACACAGAAAAGGCATTTCATAAAGTCTAACACCCATTCCTCATAAAATAGGAATAGAATGGAAATTCCTCAGCATAATAAAGGGCATCTATACAAAATCAACAGCTAACGTCATTCTCAACAGAGAGTGACTGAAAGCATTCCCCCTGAGAACAGGGACAAGACAATGATGCCCTTTATGACCACTCCTATTTAACATTTTGCTGGAAGTCCTAGCTAGAATTACAAGGCAAGAAAAAGTAATAAAAGGCATCCCAATTGAAAAGGAAGAAGTAAAACTATCCCTATTTGGAGATGATATGTTCCTATACATAGAGGACTCTAAAGATTCCCCAGAAAGCTATGGAAACTTATAGAAAGATTCAGCAGGCTATAAGATCAACATGCAAAAATCAGTTGGATTCCTATACACCAACAAAGAGAACTTCGAAAAGAAAGTCAGGAAAACAATGCCATTTATAATAGCCCCTAAAAAGAGAAAATACTTAGGAATACATCTAACCAGGGATGTAAAAGACCTATACAAAGAAAACTTCAAAAACACTTTTGCAAGAAACCAAGAGAGACCTATGTAAATGGAAAAGCATACCATGCTCATGGATAGGAAGACTCAACATTACATAAATGTCAAACCTACCCAAACCAATCTCAGCTGTAATGCAATCCTGATCCAAATACCAACAGCATTCTTTAACCAGATGGAAAAACTAATCACCCAAGTTTATATGGAAAGGAAAGAGGCCCCAGATAAGCAAAACATTGTTAAAGAAAAAAAAAAAGTAAGAGGCCTCACACTACCTGATCTTAGAACCTTCTATACAGTCACTGTAGTCAAAACAACCTGGTACTGCTACAACGACAGACACATACATCAATGGAACAGAAGTGTAAATTCATCCACCTATAGTCAGCTGATCTTTGACAAAGCACTGAAATCCATTAGATGGGGGAAATGACAGTCTTTTTAACAAATGATGCTGGCAGAACTGGATGTCCATCTGTAAAAAAATGAAACAGGACCCATACCTCACACTGTATACTAAAACAAACTCAAAATGGATCAAAGACTTAAATATAAAACATAAAATGGTAAAGATCATGGAAGAAAAAAATAGGGACAATGCTAGGGGCCCTAATACATGGCATAAATTCAATACAAATCATAACTAGCAATGCATGAACACCAGAAGATAAACCAGATAACTGGGAGCTCCTAAAAATTAAACACTTAACGCTCATCAAAAGACTTCACCGAAAGAGTGAAAAGAGAACCTAAAAACTGGGGAAAAAATTTTGGCTACAACATATCCGGCAAGGCTCTAATCTCTAAAATCTACAAGAAAATCCAACACCTCTACAACAAAAAGACAAATAATCCAGTTAAAAAATAGGCAAAGGATATGAACAGACACTTCACCAAAGAAGACATTCAGGCGGCTAACAGACACATGAGGAAATGCTCACGATCATTAACCATTAGAGAAATACAAATCAAAACTACAATGAGATACCATCTCACTCCAACATTACTGGCACGAATGAAAAAAGCTGAAAATAACAAATGTTGGAGAGGCTGTGGGGAGATAGGAACTCTTTACGCACTGCTGGTGGGAATGTAGAATGGTACAACCACTGTTCAAAGTGATATGGCACCTCCTGAAAAAGCTAGAAATAGAAATACTGTATGATCTAGCAATCCCATTCCTAGGAATATACCCTAGAGAAATAAGAGCCATCAGAGGAATAGACATATGCACACCCATGTTCATTGCAGCGTTATTCACAGTAATAAAAAGATGGAAACAATCTAAGCGCCCATCAGCAGAGGAAGGGGTAAACAAATTATGATACATATACACAATGGAATTCTATGCAAGATATAAAACAATAATGAACCCAAGAAACAGCTCGACCTGGATGAATCTGGGGGCATTATGCTGAGTAAAATAAGTCAGTCACAAAAGGACAAATACTGCATGAGATCACTATTTTAAAAACTCAAGAAAAGGTTTACACACAGAGAAAACCAATCTTAATGGTTAGGAGGGAGGGAAAGGGTGGGCAAGGGAAATCACTAACTGTGTAGTAGGGATGTGTTAAATTTCGTGAAAGGAAAGACAATACACAATATAGGGGAAGTCAGCAGAACATGACCAAGGCAAAGTCATAGAAGCTTTCTAGATACATCCAAACACCTTGAGGGGTCAGGTTACTGGGGCTGAGGTTGATGATCATTGTCTTGGGGGACATCTAGGTCAGTTGGCATAACATAGTTCATAAAGGAAATGTTCTAGATCCTACTTGGGTGAGTAGCATCGAGGGTCTTAAAATCACGTTTGGAGCAAAGGAGAATGAAGAAAACAAAGCACACAAGGAAAGTATCACTTCAGAGTATTAATGGACCACATGAACCACAGCCTCCACCACCTGAGCCCAGAAGAACTAGATGGTGCCCAGCTACCATCACCAATGGCTCTGATAGGGATTACAATAGAGGGTCCCAGATAGAGCAGGAGAAAAAAGTAGAACAAAATTCAAATTCACAATAATAGACCAGACTTAACTGGTCTGACAGAGACGGGAGGAAGCCTTGAGACTATGGCCCCTGCACACCCTGCTGCCTCAGAACTGAAGCCGTTCCCAAAATCCACATTTCAGCCAAAGATTAGACAGGCCTATAAAACAAGCAGTAACACATGTGAGGAACATGCTCCTTAGTTCAGTCAAGTATACAAGACCAAATGGGCAACACTTGCCCAAAAGGAAAGACGAGAAGGCAGGAAGGACAGGAAGCTTCGACAAACGAACACGGGTAACCTGGGGTGTAAAGGGAAGGCGGGAGAGTGCAGACACATTGAGGGGATTGTAACCAATGTCACAAAACAATTTGTGTATAAATTTTTGAATGAGAAACCAACTTGTGCTGTAAATTTTCACCTAAAGCACAATTAAAAAAAAAAAAGCTATCAGATAGTAGTATCACAATACAGTGAAATCTTTAATGAAGATGAGTCAATCCATTCAGTGGACTTCATTGTTGTCTTATTTTAAGAAATTGCCACAACCACCCCAACCTTTAGCAGCCACCACCCTGATTCGTCAGCAGTCATCAGCATTGAGGCAAGACCCTCCACCAGCAAAGCCATGACTTGCTGAATACGGAGATGATGATGGTTAGCATTTTTTAGCAATGAAGTATTTTTTAAGTAAGATATGTACTTTTTTTTTAGACACAATGCTATCACACACTTAACAGACTACAGTATAGTGTAAACATAACTTTTATTGCACTGGGAAATTAAAAAATTCATGTGACTCGCTTTATTGCCATATTCGCTTTACTGCAGTGGTCTGGAACTGAGCCCACAATATCTCCAAGGTATGCCTGTAGTAGTTGCTTTTATACAAATTTAAGGCTAATTTTGTTTCCTAAATGTGTAATAACTCTTTTTCTTAGATGAATGAAAAGATTGCATCTTTAGAAAAAGAATTGTTGGAAAAAAAACCGTGGCAGCTTCTAGGGGAAGTGACAGCGCAGAAGAGACCGGAAAACAGCCTCCTAGAGGAGACCCTGCACTTTGACCACGCAATCCGCATGGGTATGTGTGTTCCTGAACCTCTGCGGGTGCTTGTTTTCTGCGCTTTTTCTATGGCTTCGTTTCATAGAAAGGTTTGGAGTTTCTCTTTCCCCAGCTTTTTATTTTAAAAGCTTGAAAACAGACAGAAAATTAAAAAAATAGTACAGTGAACATCTGTATGCTGTTCAACTAGATTGACTAATGGTTCACACTTTGCCTCATTTGCTTTCTCTTCCTTATCTATGTGTGTGTATGTATGTGTGCGCAACTTTTCCCTGAATCATTTGAAAGTAAGTTGCTTGTATCAGGGCACTTCCTTTCTAAGTATTTTCACATGTATTTTCTAAGAGTTAGGACATTCTCATGTAGAACCATAATACTGTGAATACACCCAAGATGTTTAACTTCAACATACTAATAACACCTAATGTATAGTCCACAATCAGTTTATTTAGAAGGCTTACCTGCTGGCCGTGTCCACTGATTACATTATGAACTTCAGTCAGAAACCCTGGTCATCTAATGAGTTCTCTCTTGTACCCATTAAGTCAAATGAGTTTCCGTTTTATTTCAGTGCAGGAAAGAAAGGAAAAAAGGCAGAGTCACCAGCTGCCTGGGTTAAAACTGTTAGTGCTTACTACCACATATACTCTAGTTCGTGGTTCTCAAACTTGAGTGATTGTCCGAAGAGCTTGTTAAAATACAGATTGCTGTTTCCCTACGCCGACTTTCTGATACCTAGGTCTGGGTTGGACTCAATAGTTTGCACTTCTAGCAGGTTCCTGGGTGTTACTAATGCTGCTGGTCCTAGAATCACTCTTTGAGAGCCACTGTTCTCGTTTATATCTACCCGAGTATACCATGTTTTTGTTTCTTTAGCACCTGTGATCACAGAGGAAACCACCCTTCAACTAGAAGATATCATTAAGCAGAGGATAAGAGATCAGGTCAGAAAGAATTAAATTTAACTTAATTTAAAATGCACTGAAATTTTTGTGAAATAATATGAGATTTATACTGGGTGTAGAAAACTTCATTTTCATACAAGTTTTGTTTGTATCACTTTTCCATTTAAAAGCCTGAAGTCCAGACTAAGGGTATTTTCTGCTTGTGGTGAGGCTCTGCTCGTCACTAGTCCACAGGGTTGTGCTTGAGGAGAAAGACGTGGCCAGAGCCCTTCGCGTCTCCTCCTACCCAGATCTTACTGACCTTCAGTGCCCCTGTGGTAGCTGGTGTTTGGCTTGACCTTGTCCCACACAGACCCTTGGTCTAGGCACAGCATTTGGTCTGGCAGGTGAAGTGTGTATTTTTTCATATGTTAAAACCCTAATAAAGAGCTTTGTTTAAGAATTGATCTTATTTTATAAACTTAGAATAAAACTTAAGTATCTGACTTGTTCAACAAGAGATGGCTTTATAACACGTGTAATCTTGGCTTACGCTTCTGTGTCTAAAATAAAAAGTGTTTGAAGGGTGGGTGCTATATGCAGGGTATCTTGAAATTTGAAATAAAACAAGACAAACTCCAAGCTCGATTTTTAAATAAACTATGATGTTGAAATATGTAATGAGAGGTGATAACCAGGGAGAAAGATACATTAAAAAAATGTTTTAGTAGTACATTTTTTCCTTTTAATGCCTATGCTTTGTGACTTCACTAGTTTCAGAGGTTAAAAATTACTTTCTTTTTGCTATAATCTGCTTACTCTGGAATGATAATAAATACTCCAGAGGAAAACTGTTAGGTCAGTCTAGAAATAAATTGCAGAATTTAGAAGTTTATATTCTTCCCATGCTTTATCTTCCAGGCTTGGGATGATGTAGTGCGGAAAGAAAAACCCAAGGAAGAAGCATATGAATATAAAAAGCGGTTAACGCTGGACCACGAGAAGAGTAAATTGAGCCTTGCTGAAATTTATGAACAGGAGTACATCAAACTCAACCAGGTGAGGAAGCCTCTAAGGCACAGCCATTATTAAAGGAAGAGAAGTAGAGGACCAGCCTTCTCGGCACTGTTGAAATTCATGAAACAGAAATCTTGAGCTCTTTAGTCATCTCATTTATGAGTGAGACAGAGTGTGCTAGAAATAAAAACCAAACCAGACCCGTTGCCATCAAGTCAGTTCCGACTCGTAATGACCCTATAGGACAGAGTAGAACTGCCCCATAGGGTTTCCAAGGAGCAGCTGGTAGATTCAAACTGCCAACCTTTTGGTTAGCAGCCGAGCTCTTAACCACTTAAAAAATCAAACCAAGCCCCCCCGGACACCCTTTTAGCTCAGTACTGAAGTCATTCCTGAGGTTCACCCTTTCAGCCAAAGATTAGACAGCCCCATAAAACAAAACGAGACTAATGGGGCACAACAATCCAGGGACAAGGACTAGAAGTCAGGAGGGGACAGGAAAGCTGGTAATAGGGAACTCAAGGTCGAGAAGGGAGAGTGTTGACGTGTCGTGGGGTTGTTAACCAGTGTCATAAAACAATATGTGTACTAACTGTTTAATGAGAAACTATTTGTTCTGTAAACCTTCATTGAAAGTACACTTTAAAAAAAATGCATTTAAAAAAAACGAAAAACTCAACCCAAACCCGTTGCTGTTGAGTTGATTCTGACTCATAGCGACCATATAGGACAGAGTAGAACTGCCCCATAGGGTTTCCAAGGAGCGCCTGGTGGATTTGAACTGCCTGTCTTTTGGTTAGCAGCTGTAGCTCTTAATCACTGTGCCACCAGGGTTTCCCTTAATCAGTTAGAGGTTGTAATAGTCCCACAGAATCTGAGGAGCTTGCTATTTTGCAGTTAGACATTGGTCACTTGATACTTTTTGGCTAGTTATTCACTTTCTAGTGACTATTATAGTAATACTACAATTTTTAAATTATTTCAATGATATTTTTGAAGTTGTTGCTATATTTTGTAAAATTCCTGTCAATTTATTCTGATTTTTATATCTGGTATATAAAAAAGTTTTATACCTTTCTATCTTGGAAGTCAATGGTCAGTTCAGAAATTTTGGGGTATGGGCCTCTGAGTAGGATTCTGGCCTATTAGAAGATGTCTGGCCCATCATAGATTCAATCTAAATGCCCTAGGCTAATTCTAGATCCATGCCATTTTCCCTGGGAGTTACAGGCTGGGAGTGAGTGGTCAGTGTTTCTCAAAGTTGGTTACAAACTAGAGGTAATAAGCGACATGATGGTAGACAGCACACAATGAGCCCTACTTACTATATTTAATGTGTCTCAGGGAAATCCTGTATATCAAATGTGTGATGTCACAGGAGCTGTTACCTGGGAGGAGCCCTGCTGGTGCAGTGGTTAAGAGCTCAGCTGCTAACCAAAAGGTCAGCAGTTCGAATCCATCAACCGCTCCTTGGAAACCCTATGGGACAGTTCTACTCTGTCCTATAGGGTCACTATGAGTTGGAATCGACTTGACAGCTACCGATTTGGTTTGTTTGGTTACCTAGGAGGAGGAGCCCTGGTGGTGCAGTGGTTAAAGCACTTGGCTGCTAACTGAAAGGGTGGCTGTTCAAACCCACCAGCCACTCCACAGGGGAAAGATGCTGCAGTGGTCTGCTTCCATAAAGATCTACAGCCTTAGAAACCCTACGGGGAAGTTCTACTCTGTCCTGTAGGGTCACTATGAGTCAGAATCAACTGAACAGCATTGGGTTTGGTTGTGTTTTTTTTTTTTTGTTTTGGGTATTTCCTAGGAGAGGAGTTCCTAGGTGGTGCAACTGGTTAAATGCTCGACTACTGGCCAGAAGGGTGCTGGTTCGAACCCACCCAGAAGTACCTCGGAAGACAGGTTTGGCAGTCTGCTTCCAAAACATCACAGCCTTGAGCACCCTATGGAGTAGTTATATTCTGCACACATGGGGTTGCCATGAGTCAGAAATTAACAACAGCGTTACCTGGGATGGGGGCAGTGGTGGTTCAATGGTAGTATTCTCGCCTTCCATGTGGGAGACCTGAGTTAGATTCCTGGCCTGTGCACTTCAGGCCACAGCCACCACCCATCTGTCATTGGAGACTTATGTGTTGCTATGATGCTGAACAGGTTTCAGCAGAGCTTCCAGACTAGGATGGACTAGGAAGAAAGGCTTGACAACCTGCTTCCAAAAATCAGCCGGTAAAAATCCTCTGGATTGCTATAGTCCAAAGCTATTGTGCGTGGGGTTGTCATGAATCAGGGGCAGCTAACAGCAAGGACCTTACCTGGGATGAGACAAAAGGACACGTTCAGGATCAAAAACTAAAAAAAAGTAAGTCGGCAGTAGTAAGTGGTACAGGACGTGGCTGGAAGGTGGGCCCTGACAGCAGATGTTGGAAAACAGACCCAGATGCGTCTCTGGCATTATGGTAACGGAGGCAAGGAGCCAGTCACTTCCTATTCTTGTTTTTTTCATGTCTTAATTTTTAAAAAAAAACAATCTTGGCCTTTTAGAATAAGCATCTCGGGCAGGGATAAAGAGAATTATGAAATTCACCTTTTTTCACCGTTGAGTTGATTCCAGCTCATACTGGAATGAAAATTGCTATGAAATTTTTCAGTGTGATTTAATCAGAATAGGTCTTAAATGAATTTCAGTTTAAGAGAGTTCCTACAATTGAAATGGATATTTGAATAGTTTTACAAAGTACGCTAATACCTTAGTTCTTGACAGGAATAAATACCAAAGGAGTTAAACTGTAAGTTCTAGCTGGTAGAGGTAATGATTCCTGCATCTCCTAAGGTGCGCATGTTTTGGGTAGGTGCTGGCACCATCGTGGTTTGGTAATGTTAATTTTGCTTTGGGAATGTTTGTTTTTACTGTAACCTTGGTCATGAGAAATTGAGAATCCTCTTGGTGGCTGTTAGTGTTTTGTCCTGTGATGTATGTTAACCTGCTTAGTCTGATATTGTTGAACTTACTTCCTAAGGAAAAAGCAACAGAAGAAGAAAATCCAGAGCATGTAGAAATTCAGAAGATGATGGATTCTCTCTTCTTAAAATTGGATGCCCTCTCAAACTTTCACTTCATACCTAAACCTGTAAGTATGTTAATATGTAACATATAACAGATGTGTACATAGAGCAGTTGTGACTTTCCTTTGAGCTTTTGTGGGACTCACTCTACTTGGTTTCAGGTTACAGGCCTGCAGTAGTTCCCTGTAAGTTACAGGTGGGGCCTCCTACGGGGAGGGGTTCTTGTCTGGTTCTGTGATCCTCCTACCTACTGACCCAGCCTGATCTCCAGTGGGCCCTTCCAGGCCCTCAGCCTTGGCCAGCAGTGCTCCTCATTTCCCCCACCCTCTCTCTGCTGCTGCATTTTCGTTGTGAGAAGGGTTTGGGGATGTGTGTGGGTGTCTCTACCTGCCATTTACTGAGTACCTGCTATGTGCCAGCCACTGTATGTTAAATCCTTACATATGTTAACTCTTAGTCCACAACACAGTGAGGCAGATGCTATTACTTTCGTTTCGCAGATGAGGAGACCAAGGCTTAGGAGGTTAGGGGTCAGAACTAACTCTGAGCCCATGTGCTCTCCACCATGTGGTGCTCCCTTGGCCAGGCCAGACCTCTCAAATGTCCTTCTTGTCTTTTTGACTCCCACCTGACTAGGTTCAGTTTTGTTTACCCTTGGAGCTTCCTCTCCTGCTCCCCACTCTGTGAGCCTGTAGGACGTGGTTGTGCCGTTCTTTCAGTACTTGCTCACCTGTTGCCTCCTGGTATCTCTTAGGTTATTGTCTCACATGGGCTGCCATGAGATGAGGACTAGGCTGGCAGTCAGGGAACCTGAGTCTAGTTTTACCACTGTCTGGCTTTGTGATTCAGGCAAGTCGCTTCTCAGGTCTTCTGTGCAGTAGCTGTGGCTGGCGGAATGGAAGAAGGTCATCCAAGGTCGTTTCTTTCTGATTCTTCAATGGTCAGGTGATTTTCCTTGTGTGAGGTTTTTTTTTTTTGTTTGTTTTTGTTTGTACTTTAGATGAAGGTTTACAGAACAAACTAGCTTTTCATTAAACAATTAATACACATACTGTTTTTTGACATTGGTTACCAAACCCACAACATGTCAACACTCTCCGTTCTCAACCTTGGGTTCCCAATCACCAGCTTTCCAGTCCCCTCCTGCCTTCTTGTCCTTGCACCTGGGCTGGTGTGCCCTTTCAATCTCGTTTTGTTTTATGGTCCTGTCTGTTCTTTGGCTGAAGGGTGAGCCTCAGGAGTAACTTCATTACTGAGCTAAAAGGGTGTCCAGGGGCCATATTCTTGGGATTTATCTTATGTGAGTGTTTTGTATTCTCAAAGAGACAGCAAGCTTTTTTTTTTTTGCCTGTTTTTTTGTTTTGTTTTAATTTTTCAATTAAGGTATAATTTACATGAGAGTAAGCTTTTGATGGCAGGACTCATCTTTAGATTCACAAAGTGCCTAGCATGGGGCTGTGTAAAACAGATAAAGAGTGCGATTTCTTAACCTCATTTGGTCAGCAGGTCTTATTGTGAAAAGCTCTTACTGATGTAAAGGGCGTGAACCCTTCGGTCACGTCTCATCACACGCAGAATCAAACTGAGACTCCTTCCCCATGGCTTGCAAGGCCTGCTTGATCTGGTCCCCACCTGCCCCTCTGGTTGCATTGCAGGTCACGCTCCCCATAGCCTGCTACCCTCCAGCCACCGTGACCGTCTTCCGTTGCCTTCAGTATGCTGGTTCCTCCCTCCCTCACAGCCGTCTTACTGTACACCTCCCCTGACCCATTAGGCTGCTCTTCTGTCTTTGCATGGGTGGTTCCTTCCCTCTCCTCCATCCTGGACACTCTCCCTGGCCCTTTTCTCCCAGTGGCCGGCTGCAGCACCTGCCCCGCGTCTCTGACCCTCCTCTGCTCTCTCCCTTCATAGCACCAGAGCACGCTGGCAGTCGCTGTTTGTTCATTGTTCGTCTTTCCTCATCTCTTCAAGTCAACACAAAGCGTGTTTGTTTTGTTACTACTGTTGCACTGCTGTGTCCCTCACACTAGTGGGGAGCCTGACACAGGGAAGCCTCAGACATTCCCTGGAGCCTTGAGAGTTGAATGAGGACTGAATGTATTTGTGCCTTCCGGCTCCAATTTAAAAGCAGTCCTTACTTTTTTCCTTTTGAGAACTGTAGCCTTGTTGGCATAGGTTCCCCTTGGTGTTACTTTTTGCGTAATTGGGTGATTATTGCACAGCCGCCGCACGGATGGCACTGACGAGTCCTTCGGCCATCATTTCTTGTTTCTTGGGCAGTCTTCATTTTCTCCATATTTCTTCTTAAATTTTAGAATAAAGCACAGTGTTCCTAATACATAATGGAGCAGCAGGCCAGTGGAAGAAATAATTAGCTGTGACGTTTATCTCTTAACCTAGCGATCTAGGGTCCTGTCAAGTGGTTGTGTTTTGTTTTTGCTCTTTATGAAGTTCCCTAGGGCAAATATAGATCTAATTAACTGAAATGATGGACAGGGCTGTGAGGATGAGTCTGTGGAGGAGGGGGTGAGTCCTCACCACTCTCCCCACTTCCTCTCTTCCTCCCTACTGGCAGCAGAGTGCTCAGAGCACTTTCTTCTCTCTGGGCTCCTCACAGATGTGCAGGAGGTAAACGTAGTGACTTGACTAGTGTGAGCGTCCACAAACAGTAGCTGTTGGCCATTTGTTGCCACTGACAGTATCTTCCTGTATTTCAAAGATAAGGAAAAAGTCGAAAACTAAACAAACAAAAAAATGGCTCTTTAGTTAGTGTTGCATTCATTTCTCACTTTTTTAATTGATAGGTTTGATTTATCTTGATAGTGTTTTGTATTTCAGAACAGTTCAACACAATTTAGTATTTATGTTTTCAGTTGCTGAAAAACAAGAAGATCTATCAGGAAGTCAGTATTTTGATTCTTGTTGCGCTAAGCATTTTTCCTTGCATCTTTTTCCATAAGTCTATCTTATCCCTAGTTTTTTTTTCCATGACTTACAGCAAAACCAAAAACAAACCCATTGCTGTCAAGTCGATTCCAACTCATAGAGACCCTATAGGACAGAGTAGAACTGCCCCACGGGGTTCCCAAGGAGCAGCTGGTGGACTTGAACTGCTGACCTTTTGATTAGCAGCTGTAGCTCTTAACCACTGCACCACCAGGGCTCCAACTAGAGGCAAGATAATGTTGTTGTTGACAGTGTCTACATATGTGGCAAGTAAGGAATAGTTTGGTAACAGAGGAAACAACTGGTACTTGAATATGGCCATCATGTCATGCAGAAGTGTAGCAGTAAGTGCTACTGCAATAGTTTTGAGACAGAGAAGACGTAAACACCCAGGTGTTGGACACTTGAGGCAACCTCCAGCTGCCAGCAACACTGCCGTCATTCCTGTTATCAAAGACTTCTGATGTCAGCGCCTGTCATTTTAAATAGCCTCTGCAAAGCATTTCACGCACTACACTTTGAATCAATAGGTTTACGATTCAGAGATTTTATGTTAGGACTCCTTCTGACTTCCTGTTAATTAAATGTGTTTGTCTCCGTCTAGCCTGCACCTGAGATTAAAGTTGTGTCGAATCTGCCGGCCATAGCCATGGAGGAAGTAGCCCCAGTGAGCGTGAGTGACGCAGCTCTCCTGGCCCCCGAGGAAATCAAGGTAAGAAGCCAATGTTAAAGCTGAGTATCTGTTTATAAATTACTTGTTTATACCCAGATCTCTGTTTATTTAATGGCATTTGCCTTGAGTTTGTAGTTTTTATTATAGTATATCTCAGTAGTTTCTTTCTAAATAAAATCAAACTAATAATGTTATAATATTCGAATTTCAGTGTCCCATTTTCATAGGATATGTGTATAATATAAAAGCAGTTTTTATATATCCATGTTGTCAGTATCTTGTTATAATCCAATTTGAATAATAGCAGTGATGTTAGATTGAAAACAAATTGCTTATATACTAGCAATATTTTAATATCAGCGTTTTTCTCTTGTTTTGTTCTTTGAATGCTTATCCATATGGAATCAGGTTCTAGAATAGAGCATTTGGGTATTGAAAGTTGGATGGATGTACAAAACACAGGTTGCTTGTGAGCATTTAAGACCATGCCTTACATGGTAGTGATGGTTTCTGTCAGGGCCTCATCTTCCTGGCGAGCTTAGCAGCACAGTCCTCTTTTACACCCCTCTCCCGCCACGTCTCTGTCAGACTCTCTGTCCCCCAGTGCAGGCGACACCCCTGGCAGGACAGGCTGGCAGCTGAGAGGAGAAAAGAGGATAGATGTTTCCCTTCCCTGCCACTGTTCTCTTGGAAGCTCCACCCTCCGCCCAGTGGCTGTCATTAGCAACGGGGAGCGGGGGCCACCTCAGCGTGGCTGGAGTCTGTGGAGGGTTTGCTTGCTGTCCCAGCTCTCCATGCTGCCTATAACTACAGCGGTCTGTCAGAAGCTGCATTGCAGGCTGAAAGAACTGATGGCAGAAGCTCTTTGGAACAGGTGGGGATTGCTCTGCACGCCCTCACACTCACCCGTGGACATGTGGCTCACGGGCTGCCTGCCGTGGAATAGTGCTTTCATTCTTCCTTCTGTTCCAATTGCCTGAATTGATGATAGATTAAATTAACTAGTATGTTGGTGGTTATTTCTTAATAGGAAAAAAATAAAGCTGGAGATACAAAAACAGCTGCTGAGAAAACAGCTACAGACAAGAAACGAGAACGAAGGAAAAAGAAATACCAAAAGCGTTTGAAAATGAAGGAGCAGGAAAAGCGGAGAAAACTGCTTGAAAAGAGCCACCCAGACCAGGAAGGGAGATACACCAAAGCAGTGGCCTCAGAGAAATTAAAAAAGCTGACCAAGGCAGGCAGAGCGGCATTACTGAAGGTAGGGAATGAGTGAGCACAGGAGGCTGCTCACGCGGCTTAGGGGAGGGCTTTGCTGGATGGGGGCGGGGGAATGCCCAGCCTAGCCAAAGCAGCGCATGCTGGCAGGAATAAGGCGCCTTGTTGGCTGGCTAGACTATTCTGCCGTAAGTGGCCTTGAACTTTCTGAACTGTTTAATGTAGACTCGCCATAATATCCTGGGTGCTGGCAATATCGTTTCTCCCACCCGTTAAATTGTAAGAGCATTATAAGCAGTATGCAATGTTTGGGAACTGTCAGAGGGAAAAAAAACCACTGTGCTAACTGACAATTGTTAATCATTCCTTCTGGTCTTCTTTTCATATTTATATTTTTGCACGTTGTAATTTTAACATACTATTTTTGCATTTGGCTTTTTTTCACTTAAAAGCATATTTTGTAGCATGAGCATCTGTTTTTCTTAATTTCAGGATGAAGGGAAAGACAAGGCCTTGAAGTCATCACAAGCATTCTTTTCTAAATTACAAGATCAAGTAAAGATGCAAATCAGTGATGCAAAGAAAACAGAAAAGAAAAAGAAGAAAACGCAAAATATTTCTAGTCATAAATTAAAGCTGTGATATATTTTGAATATAATGTAAATATTAACATATAAACTTTTATCCTTTCATTGTTCTGTTTTATAATAAAATTTGTGAGAAGTTTTTGCATTGACGTCAGGTATTTGAGAATTCCAGGATTTGAGAAGAGAAGCTCTAAACTGTATGTGGAAAGCCAGGTCTTGCTTTCTCTGGGTGTGAAGCAGGACCTCCATCCCAAGGCCCTTCCTAGCACGGGGGCTCCGTGTGCCACTCCTGCATGCTCCCCCCAGGATGTGGGGAAAGGCCAGCTGTGCACGCTGGTGGGTGAAAGTGACCTTGCAGGTTGGAAAGGGCACGGCCAAATAACCCAGTCACACCCAGCTCTCTACAGCAGAGGTCCTCACTCTCTGGGGCTGTGATTTTCTTCTCCAGCTGCCCTGTCATCCCTTCACAAAACCAGTAGGAGTTTCCCCCACATGCTTTACATCCCTCCCATTTTGGAAATGATCTGTCATCTGCACACAGGTTAGTGTAGGCTGTCAAGTACTGTCCATATCAGATGCATAGAGGACAAGGTGTATCTAGAAGTGATACAAGGTGAGGAAACTAGGGAGCTGGGCTGGCCTCTGCAGAGAGTTTGAGAAACCACCAGGTGCTCCTTTTTTGGCCTCCCTGTACAGGGAAAGGTGTCTTTTCTCTGATAAGGCTCTGATTATGCTTTGATGAAATGCTTTAACGCCTTAAACCAGATGGGTAAAAATGAGAACAAAGAGTGTGACTTAGTAGGGTTCAGCAGAAGACCAAAGAAGCCTTTATGCATTTGAATTGTTGTGTTGTCGAAGAGTATACCATGGACTGCGAGAAGAATGAACAAATCTGTCTTGGAGGAAGTATAGCCAGAATGCTCCCTAGAAGGGAGGATGACGAGATGTCATCTTATGTACTTTGGACATATCAGGAGGGATCAGTCCCTGGAGAAGGACATCATGCTTGGTAAAGCAGAGGGTCAGTGAAAAAGAGGAAGACCCTCAACAAGATGGACTGACACAGTGGCTGCCACAATGGGCTCAAACACAGCAACGATTGTGAGGATGGCACAGGACCGGGCGGTGTTTCATTCTGTTGTACATAGAGTCATTATGAGTCAGAAGCAGCTTGACAGCACCTAACAACAACAATAGCGTTTATTGTGTGCTTATTGTCTGTTTTAAAATACCTTTCTATTTTGGTATTTCAGAGTTTGCAAAAAATAACAATAAATTTAGTCCCCATTTGCTTTATCATTTTTTTTTTTCTGAACAATTGAAGAGAAAATTGGAAACGTGGCCCTTTACCCCTGAGTGCTTCAGTATGTATCTCCTAAGAACAAGGACATTCGCTTACATACATAGAACCACAGTATAATTACCAGATCTGGAAGTTTAACATTTAATACAATGCTATTTTCTAATCCAAAGTCCAAATTTTGTCAATTGCCCAATAATATCCTTTATAGTTCTTTTCTCCTGGTCCAGGATCATTCCAAGATCACTTACTGTAGTTGTCACGTATCTTAAGTTACTGGTAATTTGGAACAGTTTCTGAGCTTTTGTCTTAACTAACATTTTGAATTGTACAGGCCAATTATTTTGTAGAGTGTCCCTCAAATATGGATTTGTTTGTTTTCTTATGACTTGGTACAGGTTATGCATTTTTTGCAGGAAAACCACCGCAGTGACTTCATGTCTTCAGTGCACAATATAAAGAGGCTCAAGGTATCAGTCTGCCCCAGTGAAGTTAGTGAGGAAAATGATCATTTGATGAAGGTGATGCCTGCCAGCTTTCCCAAATTACTAATTTCTTTTAAACGAATAAATAATTTGTGAGGAGATAACTTTGATACTTAAATATCCTGTTCCTCATCAACTTTTCATTTACCAATTTTAGTATCCATTGATGATTTTCTAACTCCATCATTTATGAGTAGGTATTCTACTGTTAGGCAGTGTTTTCCATTCATTCATATCAGTATGGACTGGTGGGTTTTTATAGTATTTGATGCTTTATAATTCTTTATGAACATCATTTATTTTGATGCTCTAATTGTCCCTGATTTGTACCATAGGAGGCCCTTCAAGCTGACTCCTACATCCTTCTGATATGTCCACCCATCATTCTTTGAGCACTATCTTATTTTCTGATGCTATAAGATGTTCCAAGATTATCCTCTACTTTCCTCATCCCAACACGAATCAGCCATTTTACTAAGGAACCCTGATTCCTCTTAGTGGAGAATAGTAGTTAGACACCAAAATCTGAGTGTCAGGTGTGTTCATTGCTACTCAGCCCATTTAACAGCACTAGGAAATTGTGAGAGTGTGTGTGTATAATTTGACACGTTTTGCATCTATTAGTGCATACTGAAGGCTCCAATTGCAATCTAACACCACTACAGGTTATATTCTAGTTTTCACCATTTCCATATTTGTAATGCCTTTTCCAACAGTGAGAAACCTTGCTCCATTATCTTCAATATATTTTTTCACTTGTTTAAACCTAGAATATACAGAAAGCAGTTTCAGAATTATTAAACCTGTACCACTGGGACGTGTCTGTCAGTTTGTCGTATTGTGGGGGCTTGGGTGTTGCTGTGATGCTAGAAGCTATACCATCGGTATTCAGATACCAGCAGGGTCACCCATGGTGGACAGGTTTCAGCTGAGCTTTTTCTAAGATAGATTAGGAAGAAGGACCCGGCAGTCTACTTCTGAAAAGAGTTAGCCAGTGAAAACCTTATGAATAGCAGTGGAACATTGTCTGATACAGTGTGGGAAAATGAGCCCCCAGGTTGGAAGACACTCAAAAGACTACTTGGGAAGAGCTGCCTCCTCAAAGTAGAGTCGACCTTAATGACGTGGATGGAGTCAATCTTTTGGAACCTTCATCTGCTGATGTGATATGACTCAAAATGAGAAGAACCAGCTGCAAACAGCCACTAATAATCAAAATGTGGGATGTACAAAGTATGAATCTAGGAAAATTGGAAATTGTCAAAAATGAAATGGAACACATAAATATCGATATCCTAGGCATTAGTGAGTTGAAATGGACTGGTATTGGCCATTTTAAATTGGACAATCATGTGATCTACTATGCAGGGAATGACAACTTGAAGAGGAATGACGTTGCATTCAATGTCAAAAAGAGCATTTCAAGATCTATCCTAAAGTACGATGCTGTCGGTGATAGGGCTAATATCCACATGCCTGCAAGGAAGACCAGTTACTACAACTATTACTCAAATTTACACACCAACCACTAAGGCCAAAGATGAAGAAATTGAAGATTTTTACCAGCTTCTGCAGTCTAAAATTGATTGAACATGCAGTTAGGATGCACTGATAATTACTGGTGATTGGAATGCAAAAGTTGGAAACAGACGAAGGATCAGTAGTTGGAAAATATCATCTTGGTGATAGAGACCATACTGGAGATTGCATGATAGAATTTTGCAAGACTAACGACTTCTTCATTGTAAATACCTTTTTTCAGCAACATAAATGGCAACTATACACATGGACCTCACCAGATGGAATACACAGGAATGAAATCGACTACATCTGTGGAAAGAGACAATGGAAAAGCTCAATATCATCAGTCAGAACAAGGCCAGGGGCGGACTGTGGAACAGACCATCAATTGCTCATATACAAGTTTAAGTTGAAACTGAAGAAAATTAGAATAAGTCCAAGAGCGCCTAAGTACGACTATATCCCACCTGAATTTAGAGACCATCTCAAGAATAGATTTGACTTGTTGAACACTAATGACTGAAGACCAGACGATTCGTGGAATGACATCAAAGACATCATACAGGAAGAAAGCGAGAGGTCATTAAAAAGACAGGAAAGAAAGAAAAGACCAAAACGGATGTCAGAAGAGACTCTGAAACTTGCTCTTGAACGTCGAGTAGCTAAAGCGAAAGGAAGAAATTGATGAAGTCGAAGAGCTGAACAGAAGATTTCAAAGGGCGGCTCAAGAAGACAAAGTATTATAATGACATGTGCAAAGACTTGGAGTTAGAACACCAAAAGGGAAGAACACACTTGGCATTTCTCAAGCTGAAAGAACTGAAGAAAAAATTCAAGACTCAAATTGCAGTAGCGAAGGATTCTATGGGGAAAATATTAAACGACGCAGGAAGCATCAAAAGAAGATGGAAGGAATATACAGAGTCATACAAAAAAGAATTGGTCTACGTTCAACCATTTCAGGAAGTCGCATATGATCAGGAACCTAGGTATTGAAGAAAGAAGTCCAAGCTGCACTGAAGGCATTGGCGAACAAAAAGGCTCCAAGAATTGATGGAATATCAGTTGAGATGTTTCAACAAACTGATGCAGTGTTGAAAGTGCCCACTCATCTATGCCAATAAATTTGGAAGACAGCTACCTGGCCAACCAGCTGGATGAGATCCATATTTATGTCTATTCCCAAGAAAGTGATCCAACTGAATGTGGAAATTATCAAACAATATCGCTAATAACGCACACAAGTAAAATTTTGTTGAAGAACATTCAAAAGCAGCTGCAGCAGTATATTGACAGGGAACTGTCAGAAATTCAGGCCAGATTCAGAAGAGGATGTGGAACCAGGGATATCATTGCTGATGTCATATGGATCCTGGCTGAAAGCAGAGAACACCATAAAGATGTTTACCTGTGTTTTATTGATTACGCAAAGGCATTCGACTTTGTGGATCATAACAAATTATGGATATCATTTTGAAGAATGGGAATTCCAGAACACTTAATTGTGCTCACGAGGAATCTGTACACAAATCAAGAGGCAGTCATTCGAATAGAACAAGGGGATACTGTGTGGTTTAAAGTCAGGAAAGGAGTGTGTCATGGTTGTATCCTTTCACCATACCTATTCAATCTGTATGCTGAGCAAATAATCTGAGAAGCTGGACTCTATGATGAAGAGTGAGGCAACATGATTGGAGGAAGATGCATTAACAACCTATTTGCAGATGACACAACCTTGCTTGCTGAAAGTGAAGAGGACTTGAAGCACTTACTGATGAAGACCACAGCCTTCAGTTTGGATAACAACTCAACATAAAGAAAACAAAAATCCTCGCAACTGGACCAATAAGTAACATCATGATAAATGGAGAAAACATTGAAGTCAAGAGTTTCATTTTACTCGGATCCACAATCAACACCCATGGAAGCAGCAGTCAAGAAATCAAAAGATGCATTGCATTGGGCAAATCTGCTGCAAAAGACCTCTTTAAAATGTTGAAAAGCAAAGATGTAACCTTGAAGACTAAGGTATGCCTGACCCAAGCCATGATATTTTCAACTGCCTCATATGCATGCGAAAGCTGGACCATGAATAAAGAAGACAGAAGAAGAATTGACGCCTTTGAATTGTGGTGTTGGTGAAGAATTTTGAATAAACCACTGACGGTCAAAAGAAAGAACAAATCTGGCTTGGAAGAAGTACAACCAGAATGCTCCTTAGAAGCAAGGACGGCAAGACTATGTCTTACATACTTTGGACTTGTTATCAGGAGGAATCAGTCCCTGAAAAGGCCATCATGCTTGGTAAAGTAGAAGGTCAGCGAAAAAGAGGAAGACCCTCAACGAGATGGATTGACACAGTGGCTGCAACAATGGGCTCAAGGATAACAACAATTGTGAGGATGGCACAGGACCAGATGGTGTTTCGTTCTGTAGTATGTAGGGTCGCTATGAGTCAGAACCAACTCGACGGCACCTAACAACAACAACATATTACTGGAAAAGGAAAGAATGTGTGCTCTACAGTTCTTGAGTGTATTGTTTTACATTTTAATTAATCCAAAGCTTTGATAGTTTTGTTCAGATTTTCTATATCCTTACTGATTTTTTTTTTGTCTAGTTATATGAACTACTGAAAGAAGTGCATTAAAACCTTTAACTATGATTGTGGATTTTTCCATTTCTTCCTTTAGTTCTGTGAGTTTTTGCTTTACGTATTTTGAAATGCTGTTATTAGGTACATACTCATTTATGATTTTAATGTCTTCCTCACGAATTGTCTCTTTTGATTTTATAAAATGACCTCTTTCTGTCAGTACTCTCTGTCTTGAAGTCTTTGTTTCAGTACAGCACTATAGTTGTTTTGATTTATGTATGGATAATGTATCTTTTTCCATCCTTTTACTCTAAATTATCTGTGTCTCCTACATATGACATATAATTTGGAATTGCTTTTTAAGTCTAATCTGACAAGTTCTACCTTTGAATTGGAATATTTAGTCCATGCACACTTAATACAATTATTGGTTTGGTTGTATTTGCTTTTACCATTTTGCTATTTGTTTTCTATTTGTCCTTTCTAAATTTATTCCTCTGTTCTCTTTTCCTGCCTTCTTAATCAAATAGGTCAATATTCCATTTTAATTCCTCTATTAGTGTATTTGCTATACCCCTTTGCATTAATTTTTAATTGTTTTAGGAATTTCAGTATGCATCCTTAACTTACCACAGCTTACTTAGAGTTAATATTATATCACTTCGTTTAAAATATAAGACAATATAGTTACATTTACACTCCCATCCTTTTTGCTATTGTAATATATATATATAAAATCAGCATATGTTATAAACCCCACAATACATGGATATATGTTACACAAACTCTAAATTACATTATCTGTACAGTGTTTTTGTTTTTGTCTTGGCAATTAACTTGGATGGAATCATTCCAACCTCTGTTTCCCCCGTAATAGGCAGCAGCTGAAATCTCACTCAGCTCTTTCAGTCTTTTTGCTGTTGCTTTACGCTGTGCATCTGTAGTCTTACTTGTGCGTGAACAGTTCAGGGCTCTGCTACAGATTTTGACAGAATTTATACACAGATCTTTGGCCTTATCCCTTTGTGGCTCCTTCTTCCCAGGATCTCCCCTCACTTTCCAGCCTCAAGCCACTAAGACTGCAGCTTTCTACTTAAGTTCCATCTGTCTTGCACCACGTAGACCCAAAAGTTCCCTCAGGCAAAAAGCCACATTAACATAAAACCTAACAAACAAACAAAAAAAACTGTTGCCGATGAAGAGTAGAACTGCCCCATAGGATTACCAAGGCTGAAAACTACAAGAGCAGACTGCCACATCTTTCTCCAGCAGAGCAGCTGGGGATTTGAACCACTAAACTTTCTGTTAGCAGCCAAGCGCTTAACCACTGCACCACCAAAAACCAAAACGAAACCCGTTGCTGTGATTCGATTCCAACTCATAGCAACCCATAGGTCAGAGTAGAGCTACATCATTTAAGGACTAAGGTGCGCCTGACCCAAGCCATGGTATTTTCAATCACCTCATATGCATGCGAAAGCTGGACAATGAATACAGAAGACCGAAGAAGGACTGACACCTTTGAATTACACTGTTGGGGTGAAGAATACTGAATATGCCATGCACTGCTAGAAGAACAAACAAGTCTGTCTTGGAAGAAGTACAGCCAGAATCCTCCTTGGAAGCAAGGATGGTGAGACTTCATCTCACATACTTTGGATTTGTTATCAGGAGGGACCTGTCCCTGAGAAAGGATATCATGCTTGGTAAAGTGGAGGGTTAGCAAAATAGAGGAAGACTCAACAAGGTGGATTGACACAGTGGCTGCGACGAGCTCAAGCATAGCAAAGATTGTGAGGATGGTGCTGGACTGGGCAGTGTTTCATTCTGTTGTACATGGGATCACTATGAGTCGGAACTGACTCGACAGCACCTAATAACAACAACAAGAACTGCACCATAGGGTTTCCAAGGAGCGGCTAGTGGATTCAAACTGCCAACCTTTTGGTTAGCAGTTGAGCTCTTCACCACTGCACCACCAGAATTCCCTGTGCCACTAGGGCCCTTGTATTAACACAAATCTCATGCCATGTAGCTCCTTTCTTCAAGAACTACTACCTTCCAGTTTCTACCAGCTTTTGGTCATTCTTCAGTGCTTTCAAATGGAGTTTGCTTTTTTTCTTTTTTTTTTAAACATTTTTGTTTATTTGCTTATAATTTGTTTAAATTAAAAAAACTCATAACATTTGTTTACATAATTTTAAATATTATTTTCACATTGTTTATATTTGTTATGTGCAAGAACTTTAGTTTACAGTTACTAGCTACATGGCCATTACTGGAGATGGAGTTCCTTTCTCTTCTTTTAAATGATTATCCATGTCCTTTGTCACATTTTTTCTAATAGGTCATTTGTCTAATGATTTGGCATAGCTCTTAATATATCCTGGATATTAATCCTTTATTATTTAAATGTGTTCTAACACCTTTCAGTTTTGCTTGTGAAAATTTTCTTTGTGTATTTTTATGAGTAAAAGTTCTTAATTTAACTACAGTTATGTTTATCGATCACTTATTTTATGGTTAGCACTTTTTGTCTTTTTTAAGAAAACTTAAACAATCCTGGAAACCCTGGTGGCATAGTGGTTAAGAGCTACGGCTGCTAACCAAAAGGTCAGTAGTTCGAATCCACCAGGCACTCCTTGGAAACTCTATGGGGCAGTTCTACTCTGTCCTGCAGGGTCACTATGAGTCAGAATCGACTCAGCAGCAACAGGTTTGGTTTTTTGTTTTTAAACAGTCCTAGGTGGTGCAAACAGTTAAGTGCTGGGCTACTAACTGAAAGGTTGGTGGTTCGAACCTACCCAGAGGTGCCTTAGAAGAAAGGCTTGGCAATCTGTTTCCAAAAGGTCACACTCATGAAAACCCTACGGAGCACAGTTCTACTTTGAAACACATGACTTGGAATTGACTTGACAGCAACTATTTTATATGTGTATATAACATTAAAAATGTACATATAAAAAATTTAAAAATATGTTTAAAAATATCCTCACAATCATAAAGATATTCTCTTATATTTTCTTCTAAAAGTTTTAAGGTTTTGCTTTTCACATTTATTACCTTAATCCATCTAGGGTTGATCTTTGTATGTGTTGTGAGGTAGGGATCCAATTCATTTTTCCATCTATGGATAGTCCAGTCAGCCATTCCTCAGTGCACTATGATACTTACAATGTTGAATACGGGATTTGTTATATTCTTTTAAGTAGTTTGAATTTTGTTCTGGTGTACTGTTTTATTACTTGGAATCAGTTGTATCCTTTAGAGACTTGCTTTTAAACTTAGTTAGGGTAAGTTCAAAGCAGTCTTTAGTCTAGGGCTCTGGGAATTGAACTATCTTTTCTCTGGTGGTTCTTTCCCTAGCCTCAGGTAGGTGTAAATCATTATCCAGGCTCAAGGTGACTCCTCTTTAGATCTCCAGAACATTAGAGTGGTGCAGCCTCGTCCTCCCTGATATTCTGCCCCACAAATTCTAGCCACCTTGGCCTGTCTGAACTCTGAGCTCTGTCTCCTCAACTCAGCAAGACCATCTGTGCCGTGGAATGGAAACTGCTTCCAAGCAGTAAGCTGGTGCAAGCACTGGTGTCACTCGTTTCCCCTCTCAGGGACAACAATCCTGCACTGCCTCTTTAAAATGTCTGAAAATCATTATTTCACATATTTTGTCTGGTTTTCTAGTTGTTTAAGGCAGGAGTGTGACTTTGGTTCCTGTTATTATATCTTAATGGGAAGCAAAAGTCTGCCTATTTTGTGAATAAATAAAAACATTATTTTGAAATTGGGTCCATAAGATTCACCGTGCCAGGAAAGGATTCCATGACCCAAAATGTCTATGAACACCTGCAGCTAAGACAAACCATAATTTCCACTGAGGACAATACTTCTTCAGCAGCTTTTTTGAAGTGATTGTTTTTTCCCCTCACATCCCAATCCTTACTTCTCATTGCCATCTCCAGACCATTCTCTCTCAGCTTCTCTAAGCCCTTCAGCTCCCATCTTTGAATCTCAAGTCATCAGGTCATATCTCTACCTCTCTTTGTTATAGTTATATACCAACCACCCATACTGTCCTCCAACCCACACAATCACTCTTCTCATTCCATGATGATTATAGCTCCTGACACACTGCCACTCTCTAACCTAGTCCCGTCTTAATTCTTGGTGATTTCATTCTACATGTATATGATCCTTCCCAAATCCTAGTTTCTTGTTCCCTGACCTTCCTTTCAGTGATCTTGTCCCGCACCCTATTTCAGCCATACACACACACTATCTTATACTAGTTTCTTTTGATCTTATACTAGTTTCCTGTAACTGCATATTCTCCTTTATCTCAATTCCAGACATCCGACTCTCTGGCAGTCACCTCCTATCCCACCAGCTCACTCATTTCAGAATCCCAACGGAACAATCCTTCAACCCTACTGGGACATCCAGTTCATTGATCCCACCAACTATTCATTGTCCCTTACCCACTCTCACCTGTATGTTCCTATTCCATCCTTAACCAACATTTTAATTGCTTCCTTGCATAAAGTCTCAACTCCTTTGCTTTTCTCTTGTTTCTTCAAACTTGCTTGTTAAAGAAACCAACTATGGCTAAATCCACCTCTCCACCTTCACCATTTCTGCACCTATGTGACTCAATGTGGCTATAGAAAAACATACAGCTCCACTCCCAGGTCTTACTTTAAATTCATGATCACTAACTTCAGGTAGTCTATAAATGCTGCTGGCAATCATTCTCTATTTTCCTTGCCCATTCACTCTCACACTTTTCTACATGATCATGTTGTAATTTTTCCTGTTCCCTAAAATCTCCAAACACTCTGCTCCATCTTAACTCTTGGCTGACAACCTTGTTTCTTATTCACTGAGAAAACAGAAGCAACCAGAGACGAATGTGTTACCCACCTATGAGCATTTGTGCCCTCACACTCTGCCTTTCCTCCTGTTGGTATGGATGACATGTTTATGCTCTTACCTAAGGCTTACCCCTCCACTTGTGAACAGTATCTAGCCCCTCACCTACCCAAGGACATTCCTCCAGCAATTCTTTGTCTCCCTGTTAGATGTAATTTTCACTCTTTTTTATCATTCCTATCACCAGCCCTGGTGGTGCGGTGGTTAAGAGCTATGGCTGTTTACCAAAAGGTCAGCAGTTTGAATCCACCAGCTGCTTCTTGGAAACGCTATGGGGCAGTTCTATTTTGTCCTTTAAGGTCATTATGAGTCAGAATTGACTCTATGGCACTAGCTTAGGTTTTTTTAAATCATCATATAAACATATCATCATGTTTTCCACCTTAAAAATTATGAAAACGAAAAGGCAAGCCACACCTGATCAAAGTCAGGGTATTTTTCAATCACTTCATATGCATATAGAAGCTTGACAATAAAAAAAAGAAGACAGAAGAAGAATTGGAATTGTGGTATTGGCAAAGAATATTGAATACACTGTGGACTGCCAGAAAAACAAAGTCCATCTTGGTGAAGTACAGTCAGAAAGCTCCTTAGAAGCGAAGATGTTGAGACTTCATGTTACTTACTTTCGACACTTCATCAGGAAAAACTAGTCACTAAAATGGACATCCTGTTTGGTAAATCAGAGTGTCAGCGAAAATGAGGGAAACTGTCCATGAGATGGATTGACACAGTGGCTGCAACAATGGGCTCAAACATAGCTGCGATCTTGAGAACAGTGCAGGACTGGGCAATGTTTTGTTCTGTTATACATAACGTTCCCTACTTGTCTGTCAGTTGTTGTACTGTGGTGGCTTGTGTGTTCCTGTGATGCTGGGAGCTATGCCACTGGTATTTCAAATACCAGCAAGGTCATCCATGGTGGACAAATTTCAGTGGAGCTTCCAGACTAAGACAGACTAGAAAGAAGGAACTGGTGGTTTACCTCTGAAAAATTGGCCAGTGGAAACCTTATGAATAGCAGTGGAACACTGTCTGGTATAGTGCTGGAAATGAGCCCCTCATGTTGGAAGGCACTCAAAATACAACTGGGGAAGAGCTGCCTGCTCAAAGTAGAGTTGACCTTAATGACATGGATGGAGTCAAGCTTTTGGGACCTCCATTTGCTGAGGTGGCATGACTCAAAATGAGAAGAAACAGCTGCACACATTCATGAACAATCAGAACATGGAATATACAAAGTATGATAATATCCATACACTTACAGGGAAGACCAGTTAATATGACTATTATTATTCAAATTTATGCAGCAACCACTAATGCCAAAGATGAGGAAATTGAAGATTTATACCAACTTCTGCAGTCTGAAATTGATCAAACATGCAATCAAGATGCACTGATAATTACTGGTGATTGGAATGCGAAAGTTGGAAACAGAGAAGACTGAGTAGTGGGAAAATAAGGCCTCGGTGATAGAAATTCTGGAGATCGCATGACAGAATTTTGCAAGACCAAAAACTTCTTCATTGCAAATACATTTTTTTTAACAATGTAAATGGCAACTATACACATGGACCTTGCCAGGAATCAAATCAACTACATCTGTGGAAAAAGATGGTGGAAAAGCTCAATATCATCAGAACAAGGTCAGGGGCTGGCTATGGAACAGACAATCAATTGCTCATATGCAAGTTCAAGTTGAAGCTGAAGAAAATTAGAGTGTGTCCAGGAGAGCCAAAATACGACCTTGTGTATAACCCACCTGAGGCTCGAGAATAGATTTGACTCATTGAACACTAATATACAAAGACCAGACGAATTGTGAAAGGACAGCATACATGAAGAAAGCAAAAAGTCATTAAAAAGACAGGAAAGAAAGAAAAGACCAAAATGGATGTCAGAAGAGACTGTGAAAGTTGCTCTTGAATGTAGAGTAGCTAAAGCAAATGGAAGAAATGATGAAATAAAAGAGCTAAACCGAGGATTTCAAAGGGTGGCATGAAGACAAAGTAAACTATTATAATGAAATGTGCAAAGACCTAGAGTTAGAAAACCAAAAGGAAAGAACATGCTCAACATTTCTCAAGCTGAAAGAACTGAAGAAAAAATTCAAGCCTCGAGTTGCAATATTGAAGGATTCTATGGGGGAAAATATTGAATGAAGCAGGAAGTATCAAAAGAATATAGAAGGAATACAGTCACTGTACCAAAAAGAATTGGTCAATGTTCATCCATTTCAGGAGGTAGCATATTGTCAAGAACTGATGGTACTGAAGGAAGAAGTCCAAGCTACTCTGAAGGCAGTGGCAAAAAAACAGCCTCCAGGAATTGACAGAATACCAATTGAGATGTTTCAACAAATGGATGCAACACTGGAGGTGGTTACTCGACTATGTCAAGAAATCTGGAAGACAGCTACCTGGCCAACTGATTGGAAAAGATCCATGTTTCTGTCCATTCCAAAGAAAGGTAATCCAACCGAATGTGGAAATTATCAAACTATATCATTAATATCACACACAAGTAAAATTTTGCCGAAGATGCTCAGGGATTCCATAATTCTAATGTTAGATTCTTTATTTAACCCACATTTCCTTTTGGGTTTGTTCACTTTTCTTTGTTCTTTTCTCTTGAGACTTGATAAGTTCAGTTATATTGTCTTCTAGTTTACTTATTCTTTCTTCTGTCCGTTTGACTATTGTTGTTTCTCTTGCTTTTTCTAACGCAGATTATTTTTTGAATTAAACATCTACACGCATCAATGCTCCACACTCATCAGAGCCTCTACACCCATCAATGCTCTTGCTTTTTTCTATTTTTCTATTCTTCAGTTCCAGTAGTTCCCTTTGCTTTGTTTTCTGTTTTTTTTGTTAAATCTCCCATTTTTCCTTTGTTTCCTTATCTCCTCTATTTTGTTTTCAGTGTGCTTTTTCCTTTCTTTAAACATATTTAGCACCATAGTCTGAAAATTGTCAATTCTTTGCATTATTCTGGCTTCCATGGGAGAGATTTTCTCTTCTTCATGTTTTGTTTTTCATTGTTCCTTCTTCTCTTGTGATTTTGTATGTTTTACTATCTTTTGTTGAACTCGAGCTACTTAATTATCTTTTTTAAAATTTATTTAGCTTTAAATTTTGTGCTCTATTGCGTGAAAATTTTCTGATTGGGCACCCTGGTGGCACAGTGCCAAAGTATCCAGCTGCTGACCAAAAGGCCGTGGCCCACACCCACCAGCCACTCCTCGAGAGAAAGATCTGGCAGACCACCTCTGCAAAGACTCACAGACCCAGGAAATCCATGGGATAGCTTCCCTCTGCCCCACAGGTTCACTAGTAGTCAGAATGACTCAGCGGCAGTGGGCATAAAGTCTTCTCCTGAGAACCCTTAGATGGCACTCTTATCCTTATGTTTTTTCCAGTGCTGGTTCAGGAGTTCTGTATGCTTGGTCTCTGGAATTCAATATACACGTATGGGAGGGGGATTAGTTGGAGATGCTGATGTAAGCATTGGGGCTGGACTTCCCTGTGGTGGCCGTGTGAGACTGTCTATGTCTTTTCCTCACAGACGCCCCTGCACAGGCCCTCCAATAGTGACCCACTTTTGGCCGTTTCCTTTGTCCCTGTCAGTCTGAAGTATTCCCTTCGCACTTCTGCCCTTGTAGTTTCTCCTGGTCCTAGTGCCTGTTCATCTTGGGCTTCAGTGAGATTCAACAGCACTCTCATGCTGCGCCACAGTCTCCCTTTATCCCCTCCCAATTGCATGGCCCATGAACACCCACAGCCAATTTGTGCTGCCTTAAAAAAAAAAACTGGGCTAGAGCTTCCTCAGATTAGCTCCTTTTCTGTATTCCCTGTTTAGGGTGTTACCCAGCCCTGTCCCCAGATGGCCATGATGAGGAAGCGCTCCCAGTGAGCTGGTAGCGTCTCCTAGATTCTGAGCCAACCCCATTCCACCTCTCCCCTGCTTCTGGACTCACCCTGACTCTCTAATACCTCGGCTGCTATTGGAGTTCTGAGATCTCAGTCTGTGTTTGTTTTCAGTAGTTGTCCAGTGAGTTAGTTGCGGGGGGAATAAATGGGAACGTCCACTCACTTTGCTATCTTGCCCCACCTCTGATCTTTTAATTCTTTGTCTACAGTTGCTCCCTGGTCCCATGTTAATACTATATAAGTCCTGATGACTCCCAAATTTATATTTCCAGACTGACCTCTTCCTTGAACTCCAGATTCATAAATTCAAGTGTCTTTTAATCCACAAGAATGTAACTGGCATCTCTAACTTACATGTCCAAAACTGAAGTCTAGATCTTTCCCCTCTATCCTTCCAGTTGCTAGGCCAAAGACCTAAGAGTCACTCTTGACTCTTCTTCTTTCATACTTTACATCCTTTACCATGAGGAAATCCTTTTGGTTCTACCTTCAAAATAAATCCAGAATCTATTTCTTATAAGCTGCAATTCTAGTACCTTGACCCAAACCACCACATCTTCTCCTTGGATTACTGCATGAGGCTTCTGTTTTCTCCGCTTCTGCTCTTGTCCACTCTCCCTCAACTATTTTTAACATAATAGAGTGGTCTTTTTTGAGCACGTACTCAAAAATCTTTCAGTGCCTCCTCATTCCATCTCACTCAAAAGTAAAAGCTAAAATCTATTCAATGACCTGCAATGTCAGCAAACTATAGCTGGAGGGCAAATCAGGCCGTTGTCCATTTTTGTAAATAAAGTTTTATTGGAACACAGCCACACTCATTTTTACATATTGTCTGTGGCAGCTTTCGCATTGTAACAGTGGAGTTGAGTAGCTGCAACAGTGACTATATGACCTGCAAAGCCTAAATATGCACTATCTGGACCTTTACAGAAAAAGCTTGTTAATCCCTGCCTTTCATTATCTGGTCCTCTGTTACCTCTGATTTCATAATTTGCTTATTTTTTGTTTCTTCTCTATCTCCCCCACCAGAACGTATCTTCCATAAAGTCAGGGATTACCACCACCACCAACACCCCGCCCCGTTTTGCATTTTGTTCACTGCCATATCTTCTATATCCGGAACATTTCTTGGCAGGAGGTAGGCGCTTCTCCAGGTGTGAAAGGAACGAGGCGGCTAAGTCTCCCTCGAGGGCTCAGCCAGCCTTAGCCACACAGGATGGAAGCTTTTAACCTGAAAGGGATAGGAGATCGATCACTCGAGCCTCCACTCGCCGAGCCTGTGGCGAACCGAGACGCGGGGATCGGCTGGGAATGCCTGGGAGCGCGGGCGCGCTGAGCCAGGTGGGAGGCGCTGAGCGGCCAGGCCCTGAGTGCGGGCCGCGGAGGGCGGCGGGGCTGCAGGGCCGCTGCAGGGAGGGCGGGGAGGGGCGCAGATGCGCGGGTTCCGGCAGGTGGCCCGGGGTTGGTCCAGTAGCCTCAGGTGGGCTCCCTGGCCGTACGTGGCCCTGCAAACACGTGCCGGCCGGGAAGGGGAAGTGCTCATCCGCTGTTTTGAGCGCTGTAGCGGAGGCCGGAGTGGTGGCCGCGAAGCGTGTCCAAAGATGCAGGTGACTTCAGGCGTTTCTTCGGTGCAAACCTGTGAGGCAAGAATGGCCCCCGGGGTGGTGCGGATACGTCATTATCTCTCCCGGGAAAACTTTTAACAGTAGTTTTGTCGAAGAATCTGGAACAGTCAAAATTTTCCTTTTTAAGAACTGAACCTTAAAGAGATTTTGGAAATTACCCCTAAGATGTCCATCTCTGTCAATTTATGGGGAGCAGCACACTTAAGATTGTGTGCGGAGCCGTGGTCTTCTCTCCCAGGCTCACAGTAGTTCCCTCATTCCAGGAGATAAGGGTCTTTTCATGTTTTAGAGCTTGCTTTATTCTTTCTGTTGTTGAATTCCCCAAAATGTTTTTAATTCACGTGCGTTTTATATTGTAGAAAGAAGACATTGTCTAACTGGATAACATGAAGTCGAATAGAATTCCACTTTGTATTAGTTCAGGTCAAGAAAGTAAAAGTAAACCATTGCTGCCTTTCCCCTGAAGTATCCTGGGTTTTATTACTCAAAAGACCCGGTTATTCTAATACTCATAATGTCAGAAGGGAAATCTGAGCAAAAAAGACCTCGTAGAAGTTTATCAATCAGCAAAAGTAAAAACAAAGAATCTAGTTCTATTATTTCGTATTTTAACAATGTACCACCTGCTAAACTTGCCTGCCCCATTTGTAGTAAAATGATACCAAGATACGACTTAAACCGGCACCTTGATGAAATGTGTGCTGACAAGGATGATGCCATTCAGATTGATCCCGTTCATGTTGACTTAACTCCAAAGAAGTCATCACCACTAAAGAGGAGTTTAAGCCCTGGCCGAAGTGATTCGGCAAGAAAGATCATAGAACAGCAGACCAGTGTCTACTTTAAAAGTAATGATGACTTTATGTGCAGAGATAAAGATGAGTTGAGAAATCGTAATGTGAAAGTCATTCCTTTGGGAAGCCTGTCATCCAAATTGTCTAGAAAATACATAAAGGCTAAAAAAGCAATGGAGAAGAATGAGGAGTTTGGAAATCATAGGGTTACAAATCCACAGAGTTCCGTATCCACAGTGGTTAAGAGCTTGGTTGACAGCAATTCAGAGAATGAGGACAAGGATCAAATTTTGGAGAACTCTTCTCAAAAGGAAAACGTTTTTGGATGTGATTCTCTTAAAGAAGAAAGTGCTCCTGAAGATACCGTAGGAGGCAGTAAGAGGCTGGAAACAGACAGCCAGATGGCCACCCAAGCGTGTGAGGCGTCAGCCCTCACCCCTGGCTTCTCAGATAATGCTCTTGCATTATTTTCACCAGATTTAACTCTTGGGAATGAATTAACATCTACTTCACAAGACAGTGTTGAAAAGCAGGATAGTATCAAAGGAGTAGATGGTAAAGCTGAAAAAAGTGAGGCAGATAGTTGTAAAGAAGTGAAAATGACTGTTGCTGTGGAAGCGAAAACACAGTTGTCACATTTGGAAGGAAGATCTCTTAGTTCTACAAATGATGCTTCTGAGTGGAGTAACATCCAAGCGGTTCCTCTGGAAGGTGACAGTGGCTTACAGCATGAAATCACTGGTGGCATTCCTTTGGTGCAGTCGCCAAGCTGTGGTGTTCCCAATACAGCTCAAGCACCACCGAGTCATCCTTACTACCTGCGGAGTTTCCTGGTGGTGCTGAAAGCCGTACTTGAGAATGAAGAGGATATGATGCTCTTTGATGAGCAAGAGAAGGGAATTGTAGCTAAGTTTTATCGATTATCAGGTATCTTAAGCCCATCTGCTTTTGAGTTTTTGTGTCCCATTTACTTTCCTGGTTTTGGCAGTGATGTGATGGGCAGTCAGTGCATGACCAGAAGGAGTCACTGTGGTTTTGTGAGTATGCTGTAGTTATGGGAGTCAGAACCTACTACAAGGTTTGTATCTGTAAGGATCTCTGTCAACGAGACAAGACTTTGTGCTGGTGGTGTTCACTCCTGTAGTATCATGCCTGACAAGCAATACTTTGGTTATAATGGAAACAGTGGCTTTTTGTTTATATATATATATTTGATGGATGTAAAACAACCTCTTGCAGATTAAAAAAATGCAGTGTGACTTAGAAAAGCATTCTTGCATTTGTGCATGTAATCTGACTGTGCGGTGATTTTTTCTTAGACCGTTTCCTCAAAAATTAAAAAAAAAAATTACTGGAAAAAATCAGCCCAAAACTTGACATACATATGTGTATATGTGTATATATATATATATATCTATATATGTGTCTATATATAGACATATATATACACTTCAGCAACATTTTAGGTTTTAGGTTCCTGGACTCTGCCTTTTCAAGGCAGGGTGTGGAGGAAATAGAAAGTTTCAAGTTAAATTGGTACGTTTAAAAGTATTAGTCTGTGCCCCCATTCCGTGGCTGCTGGTGGTGGCTGTGAGCCAGTGGTGCAGGTTTGGAGCAGAAGCCACCCTGTGGTGCTATACCACTAATCCAGCGGGTCGTGGTGGCTGCTGGAAATGAGTCCCTTCGGGGGTAGGGAAAGCTTACTTGTGGGTGGCGCTATCCTCTAGTAATATGTAGCTATGTCTGACACTTTAGTAGATAAAAAAAAAAAAATGGAACATTACTACTCGTATTCAGAGAATTATGTTTATTTTAAAATTCACACAATGCAATGATTATAGCATTGTCTTTTTAACATGAAAAATACTTCTCTGGGCACAGTTACGGAAGGTGTCCATATGGCTTCCTTCTCTGCTTCTGGGGTTCTCACCAGGGGATGGACGTGAGATACCACATTGGCTCTTCCACCCAGAGCGGCCACGGATCTGGGCTGGGTGCTGGCTGCGTTAATGTGAGTGTGCGTTTGAATGGTTGGTGGCTCCAGGCTTCGGTGTCATTGCGAAACAGGAACAGTTTTCCGAGCACAAGTTCCACATATTCTTACGCACTGCGTTCCAAGGAGAATCATTTCCAATATGTCTGCGTGTGAAAACTACTGCTAATTGATTTTGCCTCTTTAAAGGAAAAAAAAAAATCAGTGTTGAAATTTTAAAACCGACAATTATGCCATTTTAGAGTTGGAAGAAATTTAAAGGTAGTCCAGTGAAGGGAAACAAAGACTGGAGAGGTTGGTTTAGTAGTTTGACCAAGATGACTGAGCTAGAGAGAGAGAGAGCTGCCCTCCCAGAGTTAGACAGTTTTTGATGATTCTTTTTAGATTTGTTTCTTATCAACCAAAAATAGAATAATGCATATTAAACTAAAAACAGAGGGCAAAATAACTGGAATTCTGTGGAGAGCTCCTCTGAAGGAGGAGAAATATTGGTGGCAAGATAAAGTGGGGACCTTGGTTTTTAGAAGTTCTGAAATGGCCAGCAGTCATGACCAACATTTGAATTTTTTTTAATGCCTTATAACACATTGAGTATCTTGTTTAATCTTTCCACCAACTTTGGGGAGATGGTGGTATTGTTCCCTCACCCGCCTGCCCTTTTTAACAGAGGAGACTCCGTGAGGGTCAGTGACTTGCACGCAACCCAAAGCAGCAGAGCCGGCCCAGAGCTCCCCATCCCGCATGCTTGTCCCATCCTGTGGTGATGGTTCAAGGGGCAAGGGGACATCCCCACAGGGACTTCTGTTTGAAATAAATTCCATCTTCCAAAGGGAGGAAAAAGATTCTCTTAGAAGATCAGTTCAGTAAGCGTTTGTGTATTTCTAATAGTGTGTTTTACTCTCCTCAGTTTTAAGAAGTAAAGGTATTTGTATGTTGTGTTTGAGAAGAAAGTTAATATTTTTCACTGGTTTCTTGAATTTATTGCAGCTAGTGGTCAGAAGTTATATGTACGACTCTTTCAACGTAAATTAAACTGGATTAAAATGAACAAATTAGAATATGAAGAGATTGCCCCAGATTTAACACCTGTAATTGAAGAGCTGAAGGAAGCAGGCTTTCTACAGACAGGTATGGTTAGTAGAAGGAAACGTAAAATGAAAATACTGTGTGAAGAATTAAGTTTCTGCAGAATGATGGTAATATTAGTATGGTGCCATCTCCTGGTTGATGCCTGGTGAATAATGGTTTTTATTTTTTTTTAAATGACAGTTTTTAGGACAATAATTATTCCTGTGATCCTAAGGACATTCTCAGCCTGGGTGAAGAATATGAGAATAATGGAAGATTCTCTGCTGTGATTTCCTTGACTGTCACAGGTTTAGGGCAGTAAAGCTACCTAGGGATACGCATGTGGACCTGTGCCACAGAAGAAAGTGTTTTTCACTATTTTTCTTGACTTCATTGCAGCTAGTGGTCAGAAGTCATGTGTAAGACTTTTTAAGTCATCCGTCCTCGGTCTCTTCTTCCAGCAAGAACTTGAATCCATTTCAGATTCCTCTATGATAGAATGGTGCCCTTTTGGCACAGTGGTTAAGAGCTTGGCTGCCAACCAAAAGTTCGACAGTTCGAATCCACCAGCCTCTCCTTGGAAACCTATGGGGCAGTTCTACTGTGTCCTATAGGGTCGCTCTGAGTTGGAATCGACTCAATGGCCATGAGTTTGGGTTTTTGGGTTCAATGATAGAATAAAGCTCATTTGTTTGAAATGAATATTGCCTCTAAAAACTTTACCCCTACGTGCACACACAGACAGATCTTGTAGTTTTATGAGCTGAGTGCTTTCAGAACTGTTTAACTGGTTTACACACATGTGAACACTAAAGGAGTTTATCTTATTCTCCAAAGACAACTTTGGTCGTCTTGTCAGGAGCATTCCTTAAGCACCCACGTGTGTACTGAGTGTAGTATTGTACTGGAAACTGGTTAGATGTAAGGAGAATGGAAGATGGGAGCCTTGGGTTCAGGGTGCTGACAGTTTAGACAGAAATAAGCAGATCCAGCCAGATTTTTCTGTGGGGCACAGTCTGCTGTGGGGAGTCAGGGTGATTGTGGTGGGGCTACGTGGGGTGGAGATGGGGAGGCTGGGGACAGGCAGGGAGGCTTGGTGAAGGAGCTCGGAAACGATGGCTTAGGCACCTGCCGTCCTGGCTGCTCCTCGGACCTTGTCTCCCTGCCCTCTCGCTCACTCTGTTGCAGCCGCACTGTCGCTTAGCTGTTCTTCACATGCTGAGCCGTCGCGTTTCAGAGGCTTTGTGCTTGCTGTCTCCTCCACATAGGACAGTCTTCCACACAGCTGAATCCCCGCATTTCATTCACATCTCTCCTCCATGTCACCTCATCAGAGAGTTGTCTGACTGCCCTGTACGTCGTAGAGTCGGCTCCCTGCCATGTTCAGTTTGCCTTACTCATTTTTGTTCATAGCCGTGATCACCACCTGACAGACTTACGTACTTACTTATTATGCTAGAATGGAAGCTTCTTGTGGGCAAGGACTTTATTTTGTTGATGATAGTGTGCCCAGGACCTTAGAACATTATCTGGTACATAGTACACACTCAGTAAATATTTGTGGAATGAGGGAAGAAGACAATTCCCTAAACTGTGAATACCTGGAAGACAAAAGACCAGCCATGTCTGATTCACTGCTGACTTGGGGTCTAGCATGGTGTCTGGGTCACTTAGTAGTCACTTACGTTGAATGAGTGAACCTGTGAATGGGCCCAGAGGGAAAGGGTTTCCAGCTGCAGCACTTGAGTAGGGAGGAGACCCTGAGAGAGAAGAGAGCTGATGGGCAGTATACTCTGTGACCTGTTTGGAGAACTCTGGTTGGAGGTTTTATAATTAGAAACCAGTTGCTGTTTAGTTGATTTTGACTCATGGTGACCCCATGTGTGTCAGAGTAGAACAGTGCTCCATAGTGATTCCAGTGGCTGATTTTTTAGAAGTAGATCACCAGGCCTTTCTTCCAAGGTACCTCTGGGTGGACATGAACCTCCAACCTTTTGGTTAGCAGCCAAGAGAGTGTTAATCACTTGTATACACAGGGATTCCAATATATATCCCAGTAAGCTTTTTAAAGGAGGATGCCTAAACCATAATGACTCTCCATATGCATCTTTCTTTTATTCACATTTTTTTTTGTTACTTTTTAGTAAGAAATACTGACTCTCAAGAAATACTGACTTTACATATTCTTTCATAATTAGTTTGGCAAACTCATTAAAATTTCTACGGTAGGATTTCATTTTATTTGCATAATTTCCTTCTTCCTAAAGGAAATAAAGTTAGAACGTGGTAAGATTCTTAAAAACTGTTTTTAGCTACTTTCTTTTTTAACCATTTCAGAATCTGAATTGGAAGAACTCTCTGAAGCGCTTGAGCTACTTTCTGCTCCTCAACTAAAAATCCTTGCGAAGACCTTCCACTTGGTGAATCCCAGTGGACAGAAGCAGCAGTTGGTGGACTCCTTTCTTAAACTGGCCAAACAGCGTTCAGTCTTCACTTGGGGCAAGAATCAGCCTGGAATTGGAGCAGTGATTTTAAAAAGGTTTTATTGACTATTATTACAGTAACCAAAACCCCAAACCAAACCCACAGCCATGGAGTTGATTCCAACTCATAGCAACCCTATAGGACAGAGCAGAGCTGCCCTATAGGGTTTCCTAGGCTGTGTAAACCTTATGGAAGAATACTGCCACATCTTTCTTCCACAGAGCGGCTGGTGGGTTCCAGCTGCCAGCCTTGCAGTTAGCAGATGAGCGCTTTAACCACTGCACAACCAGGGCTCCTTTGTTACAGTAAACATGTTTAAAATCTTAATAGCACATGTTAACTTATTGTAATAGATTGTACACTTTTTTGGCCAGAAGAGTCTTAATTACAATACCCTGAATTTTCTTGGTTTATTATTCATAAGTCTCATAGTACTGTACCACTTTCTAAGACCAAAAAAAAAAAAAAAAAAGTCAATAGGCAGTAGCAAAGGCAATAATAGGCTTTTGGTAAATTCTAGTATTTTATTATTCAAGAAAAATACAGTTTTAACTACTATTTCTATAGGATTTTAGTATTCAGTCAGATTTTTATTTTAGTAAGCTTTTTATTATAGTCAGTCCATCTTAGTATGCAGCTTTTCTTGGATTAAGACATGAAAAATTACCAAAAACTGTGTATGATTTCATTTATACTTAAGCCCTTGAACTGTTTCAGTTTGGGGAAGATTATAACAACTTTTAGAATTTTTTGTTTCTTCTGCCTGTGTTATCTATAAAATAAAACTGTATCAACTTCAGTGTGGAAATCCACTATTTTGGAGTAGTTGAAGATGAAATGAAGTAATGCTCTTCAAAACTCTTGAAAAATAATGTCGATGTTATTTATTTTATATATATACTTGTAATTTTGAACTGTCATACATCCAGAATTGGACCAAGTTCACTCTTGTTGGGAAGATAGTATAAGTAATAATCTTTAATAGAGCACGGGTATAATAAGGCTTACATTATTAAGAAAAATGTCAGTACCAACACTTCCAAAAAGTTTATACTATAGATTAAAAAAAAAAAAGGCACGTTTATAGTTACTTGACTTTAGAAGTATAAAACCTCATCTCTGTGGTATGTTAAATGTCTTCTAAGTCCATTTTTTTTATCTAGTTCTATTTCCTGATATTTTATTAACCTTAAGTGTAGCATCTTTATAGTAAGTCAGCATTGAAATCAGCAGCCTCACTGAGCACTTAGCATATGGACATATGTAAATGAAAGATTAACGTGTTTATCACTGACTTTGGGCTTCTGGGAAAGTAAAACTTTAAGGCTGTTTAGTTGTACATAAAATTGCAGTCCTTTAGGATTGTACTTTACTTAATTTCTTCATTTCATTGTAGGCCGCAGAAATGGAATTTCAGAGTCCGTAATAGTCCCACATCAGGGCAGTACCTGGTTTGTCTACTCTGCTGTTATTATAAGGAAACAGAAAATGTCATGTTATTCATACTTTCTTAACCCTAGTAGATAGTCACTGCTCAGTTTTCCATGTCTGCCACCTGGAGGCTTGATCCACTGGGGGCATCCCCAGAAATGGATGAAGTGGGCCCTTTTTTGGCTGTTCTTGATCCCCGGGGGTACCCCCTGGAAATGGATGAAGTGGCCCTTTTTTGGCTGTCCTTGATCCCCGGGGGCACCCCCTGGAAATGGATGAAGTGGCCCTTTTTTGGCTGTCCTTGATCCCCGGGGGCACCCCCTGGAAATGGATGAAGTGGCCCTTTTTTGGCTGTCCTTGCAGCGCAGTGGTTTTCAGTTAAATGGTGGTGTGGTCAGAATCCTCACCCCTGCCTCTCTCATATCTTTGTTGGTAGGCACTAATCCCTGCCACACCCCCAGGGATGCAGTACTGCTTTCTGTTCAGTAGCTGCTGGGATGGGAGGGTGTGGGGACTCCACTAGGCAACTGGTTCTCAACCAGGGGTGATTTTGCCCCCCAGGAGGCATCTAGCAATGGTGACGTCTTTGTTGTCACAGTAGGGGGAGTGGGGCGTGCTACTGTCATCTGGTGGGTAGTGGCCAGGGATACTGCTGAACATCCTGCAGTGTACAAGACAGGTCCTACAATGAAGAATGATCCGGCCTCAAATGTCAGTAGTGCTGAGGTTGAAAAACTCGACGGTAGATGGTCCCTAAGTTACTGGAGTCCCAAGGGCCCACAGGGCTCTGGGTTTAATTCAGATCTCCAGCCTCACCTGGCAAACATCCAGAATTGAACTAAATCCCTCTAAGGTCAGTTTGGAATGGATATGTGCCTAGGCTGCATTGCGCATCAGAGTAGCACCAAACCTTGGTGTAGATTTGTCCTGCTTCCTGGAGCACAAAATGCCACACCTTTCCAAGAGCCTTCGATAAGGACGTTTAAATAAATACCTCTTAGTAAATCTAAATAGTGACTCAAATCAAGAATTGAGAATTGCTAATGTTGAATAGATGATACTTTTATGACAGTTTTCCTAGTATTTTAAATGTTTATGAACAAGATAAGCCCTATACTACTGTGTGGCTAGGGAAGGAAATACTTCTATTGAGCCAAACCATGTGTGAAATTGTTGGGAGATGTTACTTTGTTTAAACTTCACTGTGCCCCTAGGTGGGACTGTGCCCCAGAGAGGTTAAGTAGTGCTCCAGGGTCACATACCTGGGAGTGGTAGATTTAGAATTCCAACTCCAAAAAGACTGCTACACTCTGCCGCTTCAGGCTTAGAATAATGAGTGCCATCTATATTTTAGCCAAAAATAATTTGTGAAATCTGATATCCAAATGCCTAAAAAAGAAAGGTATTTCTATATTGTACATTTTTCAGAGCTAAAGACTTGGCTGGCCAGTCCCTGAGAGTCTGTAAAGGCCCCAGGGCTGTGTTTTCCCGGATCTTGCTACTGTTTTCATTGACTGACTCAGTGGAAGATGAAGAAGCTGCATGTGGTGGACAGGGACAGCTTTCTACTGCACTACTGGTCAACCTTGGCCGAATGGAGTTTCCTAGTTACACCATCAATCGGAAAACCAGAATCTTCCAAGATAGAGAAGATCTCATTAGGTAAGATCATATTTAAAAAAGACCCCATTGCCTTCGAGTTAATTCCTACTCATAGCGACTCTATATGACAGAGTAGAACTGCCCCATAGAGTTTCCAAGTAACACCTGGTGGATTCAAAGTGCTGACCTTTGGGTTAGCAGCCATAGCACTTAACCACTGTACCACCAGGGTTTCCAAGATCATATTAGCCCACTGTAATATCTCAGTGTGTGTTTTAATTAATGTAAAAGTTTTTATTTATTTTTCCTAACCACAGTGGAAACATGAGTTCACAGCCAGAACAGTATTTAAAGTGTTTTTGCTCTTTACCTTTTTTGTCTCACTTACATACATTCCTAAGAACATAAGGAGAACGTAGGAATGTGTTTAGATTAAGGTTGACAAAACAAATGAGTTTTGAGTCAGAGCAACCAAAATTTTCCCTGGCTTATGTTCCCAAATAGCTTTGGTAGGGAGCATTTGTTTAAAATAATATTTTATTGTGTTTTTGGTGAAGGTATACACAGCAGTTTAGGTTCCCATTCAACAATTTCTACACAGATTGTTCAGTGAGATTGGCTACATTCTTTGCAGTGTGTGAACATTCTCATTATTTCCGTTCTGGTTGTTCCATTTCCATTAATCTAGTTTCCCTACTGCCTTACATTTTCATCTTAGTTTTAAAGTGATTGTTGACCGTTTGGTCTCATATAGGTGATTTTTTAAAGGATGTAAAAGTTTTTATTTATTTATTTTTCCTAACTACAGTAGAAACATAAGTCTACAGCCAGAACAGTATTTAAAGTGTTTTTTGTTCTTTATCTTTTTTGTCTCACTTATGTACATTCTTAAGAATATAAGGAGAACATAGAAATGTATACTTTGGGTGATACTCATTATTTTGTGAGCCAATCTGTTATTTAGCTACAGGGTGACCTCGGGTTAGTTTCGGTTCAGGGTTTGAAGAGTATCTCAGGGCAATAGTCTTGGGGAGTCCTCCATCTCAACCAGTCCAGTAAGTCTGGCTTTTTTTTTTAATAGGAATTTAAGTTCTGTTCCACATTTTCTCCCATTCTATCAGGTTCCACCTACTGTGGCCCTGATTAGAACAGTCAGGTACCGTCTTGTTCTTCTGGCCTCAGGTAGATGAGGTCATGATTCATGTAGGCTATTTGTCCTGTAGACTAGTTTCTTCTTTTAGTCTTTGCTTTCCTTCTTCTTTCTCTTTTGCTCTGGATTAGTTGAGACCAGTAGCTGTTTATAAGCTTTAAAGACACCAGACACTACTCACCAAACAAGAATGTAGAACATAATTTTATAAACTATATTTTGCCAGTTGACCAAGATGTTCCGCAAGACTGTGGTCCTAATCCTTCAAACCCAGAAAACCAATCCCATGAGGTATTTGGTTATGTCTAAGAGGTATCTAATTATGCCCCGTATGTGCTTTATTATATATATGAATATACATGCAGAGTCACGTAGATATATATACATATGCATACACCTATATATACACACATACATACTCACATATACAAACCTATAAGCATATATGCCTACCCCCACCAAAAAAAAATCCCTTTGCCATTGAGTTGACTCCAACTTATAGTGACCCTATAGGACAGAGTAGAACTGCCCAGTAGGGTTTCCAAGGAGTGGCTGGTGGACTTGAACTGCCCGCCTTTTGGTTAGCAGCTGAACACTTCACCGTATATACCCACACATATATTTTTTGGTTGTTTTTGCTATGGTTTTAAAATTATGTATGTGATAGCAATTACCGACAGGTCTTTTCTTGTGTACATGTTAGTGACAGTTCACCTTCGTCAGGCTCTTGTTTGTTGTTACCTTTCCCATCACCAAAAATAGGAAGTTCTACTGGCTAGAGAGTGAATCCTTACCCCCCAGCATCCCTGGTAACAACTAATGAACATTAATTTCTGTATATTTACCGGTTAATGTCATTTCATAAAAAAAATACTATATATATACATAAAATATGTGTATTTTTTGTGTTTGACTTATTTCATTCAACATGTCCTCCAGGTTCACCCATGTTCAAAGATGTTTTGGGAACTCATTTTTCTTTATTGCTGAGTAGTATTCCATTGTATGTATGTACCATATTTTACTTAACCGTTCATCTGTTGATGCGCACTTAGGTTGTTTCCATCTTTTTGCTGTAATGAATAGTGCTGTGAGGAACTTAGGTGTGTGTATGTCTGTTCATGTCACTTCTATTAGATCCTAGGGTATATACCGCGGAGTGGAATTGGTGGGTCATATGGCAGCTCTACCTCTAGTTTTTTAAGGAACCACCAGACTGTTTTCCACAACAGCTGTACCATTTTTCATCCCCATCAGCAATGGATGAGGGTTCTGATATCTCCACATCCCCTCCAACACTTGTTATTTTCTGTTTTTTTTTTTTTTTTTTTTAATCTTAGTCATCCTAGTGGGAGTGAAATAGTATTTCACTGTGGTTTTGATTTGCATTTCTCTGATGGCTAATGACATTGAGCATATTTTCTTGTGCCTGTTGGTCATTTGAATATCCTCTTTGGTGAAGTGTCTGTTCATGTTCTTTGCCCAGTTTTTGACTGAGTTATTTGTCTTTTTGTTGTTAAATTGTAGAAGTTTTCTATATATTTTAGATATTAGACCCTTATCAGTTATATTGTTCCCAAAGATTTTTTTCTAGTCTCTTTACCCTTTTGATAAAGATAAGTGTCTAACTTCTATGAGGTCCCAGTTATCTGTTCTGTTTTCTCTTGCTTATGCGTTCATTGTTGTGTTTGATCATCTATCACTAAAAACATTAGGTCCCAAAACTTTGCTCCTATTATTTTCTTGCAAGAACTTTATGGTTTTAGATTTAACGTCTAGGTCCTTGATCCATTTTGAATTAGTTTTTGTATGTGGTGTGAGGTATGGATCTTGTTTCATTTTTCTGCATGTGGAAGTCCAGTTTTGCCAGGACCATTTGTTGAAGAGACTGTTTACCTTCCTCATTGAATGGATTTGGTTCCATTGTGGAAAATCAGCTGGCCATAGATGTTTGGATTTATCTCTGGATTTTCAGTTCTGTTTCATTGGTCTACGTGTCTGTCATTAAACCAGTACGAGGCTGTTCTGGTTACTGTAGCTGTGTAATCTGTTTTGAAGTCAGGAAGTGTGAGGCCTCTTTGTTCTTCTTCAAAATCACTTTGGCTATTCTGTGTCTCTTGTCTTTCCCTATAAAATTGAGGGTTAGTTTTTCCAATTCTGTGAAGAATGCTGTTGGAATTTTGATTGGAATTGTGTCGTATCTGTAGATTGCTTTGGGTAGTATTGACATCTTGACTGTATTAATCTTCCAATCCACAAGCACATGGAGAGCATTTTTTAATACAGGCATTGTAGCATGTCTGCCTTGTGGGTATGTTGTTGCCATGAACAAGGGTGAAGATGAATGTGTTCCTAGTAATAATGCTCCAGGTAAATCTAATAATAACTCATGTACTGCATATTAGAATTATGTACGTGGTAAGTTATAGATTTTCAGGAATCTATTTTGGTACATGGATTTAGTGAAAATTTGATTTGACCAACAAAAGTAGGTTTTGATAGGAAAGAATAGTGTGGGCCTTAAGGGGAAAAATACTTCGATTTGCTGAAACTTTTATAAGAATTTGGCCTGTACAGCTTAGAATTGGTGAGGACAGGGAGTGCTGGTGGCACTCCCCTCTCAGTGAGCTATGGTACCCCTTGACGGGGAGCTGAGGGGAGAGGGAGCCCCATCTTCACAGCCACAGCGCCCTGAATGCAGCTTCTGTTAGGCTGAGAAAGGGAGGAGAAAGGAGGGGTCCTTGGCTCAAATGCCACAGGCTCCAGCTGCTCTTACCGAATTTCAGTAGATTTTCATGAATGTTTATTTCTTAGATGCCCTTAGGACAATGCCCAGAGACTTCAAATGGTGTTTTTTTTTTTTTTGTTTTAAATAGTTTTCATCAGTTTTGCTTGTCTCGCTGGGGAGCAGGTCTGAGGAGCAACACATGTTGCTATCCCACAAGTGAAACTTCTCATGTCTTTCTACCCTTTCACCTTGAGGGGCTTTATGCTTTTCTGTTTTGTGAAAATGTGCATTCTGAAGCCAGATCAGATAAGTTTCAGTTCCTCTGTACTAATGAACTGTGAAACTGCTCTGTGCCTCAGCTTCCTTATCTGTAAATGGGGAGAATAACTGTACATTCTTACAGATATGCATTCATTTGGCTTGTCTCCTCAGAAGTCTGATGAGAAGGTGCCTGTGGTGGGTGTGGCTGGAATGTACAAGTAGTGAGCAGCAGTCCTGCAGAGTGGACAGCAGGTCTACTGGGGAGCAAGGCTGGATTGAGGTGTCCCAGTGAGTGCTCATTTGAAGTCTGTGCCCTTGAATTTAAGTGACACCAGTCATCCTGGCCCTGTGATTTTCTCTAGCAAAATCCAGGGACCTGGGTCCAGGCTTAGAGGAAGTGGTCAGTTGTATACACCGTGACTAGGGCTGGCCAGATGAATGGTTGTGTGTTCACCAGTGTGTGATAGACCAATTTGCTTTGGCTGGATATGGAGGTGTGTGTCAGGTGGGGACCTCGATGAAGCGGAGGAACTGTGGCAGTCAGGAAGTGAACTGGAAGATTGGAGGTGGTGGTCAGTGAACGTAGTGCTTGAGATCGAGATTTTGAGGGTGGTGTGGTTCCTTGGAGACAGATAAGGTTCTGAATGGCCAGGGGTACGAGAGAGCTGAGGAAAGGTAGAGAACAGCGTGATTAGCAAGGGGTCTCGAAACTGAGAGTGCCGTTTGTCCTCACGGAGGTGAAGTCGTAGGACATCGTGGACGTCATGGCAGGAGACGTGGAGTAGACAAGACAGTGAGTTCAAGGCTTCAGAAAATGACGGGAAGCAACCAGCCTGGGTCTAGGAGGCTGGCAGATGCCTGCGAGGAGGAGGAATGAGTGTCCAATGAATGGATGCTTCTGAGGAGGAAGAGGAAAGATTTGAGAGCAAAATAGGAAGAAGGGAGGACTCTGTATATCTCAGCCCTGAGGTAGGAGGGCTGTGAGAAGAGCCGCCCTCCACTTGAGAGAAGAGCCTTTCTTCCAGGTTAGGGGAAGCTTGGTCAGCCAGGTTTCAGATAAGGCAGGAGATAAAGAAAGCATGAGGATGTGGACGAGAATACTGCCCCCTGGTGACAGCTCAGGCAGCACTGTGAAAGGTTTGGGAAGCAGGGTGAGTTTGGGTCAGGTGAAGGATGAGTACTGCCAACACTGAGTCCACATGATGATGAGGGTGGCCGGGTAGCAATGGAGGTAGACGGGGAGGTGAGCATGACAGGGCTGGTCTCGATGGCCACTTGGAGGTGGGACCTGGTTTAAGCTGTGGTGCCGGGGACCATTCCTGAAGCTCCTGGCCGTGTGACTGGTTAGTGTGGGAGGGGATTCTTACCAGGCGTGTGCCAGCCTTGGGCAAATTTCCCTTGCTGCATTCTCTTTTCTTAATGACTTTAGAATTGTCCAGTAGCATATTGTAAGAGAATTAGGTCAAACAGCTCATGAGCAAATTTGTACATTTAGAGTCAATTTCTTTTACTCTGATTTTATAGTATTTGCACATATGATATTGCATGCTTTTCTTTTAGATGTGAGTTCAAAATACAATGAGCACATACCAAAAGTGATACAGGTCAGTAGGTCAAATGTTTTTGTTCCCGGTACCTAATGCTGCTGTGAGAAGTCTGTTTTTTTCAACTGAGTGGTTTCATAACATTTCAGCATTGCTGTCTCACAAAGAAGTTGGTTTTGAAATTTCCCAAGTAATTCTTTCTGCTTGGACAGCATCCCTTTGGTTACCTCTGGCTATAAATGATTAAGTCACCAAATCCACACCTTAATATAATTCCGAAGTCAGTTACACCTTTATATGGTTACTGCCAAGTTGTTGAATGAATGAATACCAAAAATTAGAAATGGTGAACTGATCGATATCACGTTTACATAATGAGACATGTTATGTGATAAAAACCAAACCCGTTGCCGTCGAGTTGATTCTGTCTCATAGCGACTCTATAGGACAGAGTAGAGGGGCCCCATGTGGTTTCCAAGGAGTGGCTGGTGGCTTTGAACTGCCCACCATTTGGTTAGCAGTTGAGTGCTTAATCCATTGCTCCACCAAGGCTCTTTATACAGTGTAAGTGTTCTTATCTTTCTGTCTGGGCAGCCTGTATTAGTTCTCCTGGGCCACTTCATAGGGTAGTATATTAAATTACTACTAGAATAAAAATTAAGTAACCCTCATTTTTTTCAAAAACCACTCTTACCCTTCAGAATCAGATGTAGTGGATGGGACGTGGAGGTTTTGTGTGAGTGCTTGTTCACATCTGGAATGTGGAAGGTGTTGTCTTTCTGCCCAGGTACGCAGCAGCTGCACACATGCTGAGCGACATTTCTGCTGTGATGGCCAGCGGGGACTGGGATGAAGCCAGGGAGCTTGCACAGCACGCACAGAAGGATTGGAACCAACTGAAGAACCACCCTTCCCTGAGGTGAGGTTTTCTCCTTTCAGGTACCTGCAGAAGTTTACTTCTTGACAAAGTTGTTCCATCACTTAAGGGAACTTTTTCCCTAGAGAACACACTGCTTACCATGGCCAAACCAACTGTGGAGTTGAATTTCCTGCTTGCTTCACATAGAGGCAGAGTGTTGTGTGAAATGCATGGAGAGCCTGAACTTGAAGTGAATTCAGTGTAGGTAGCAGCCGTTAGGTGAGCACATGGCTGCTGTATGCTTGCCTCTTGGGTGTGCTGGCATTCTGGAACACGAGCAGCTTCATGCAAGTGTGAGGGAGCCCAGCAGCAGGACAAATGTGTGGGAAACACAGTAGGGAGCTCAAGTAGCTATTCTGAAAAAGAAATCCAGTGGACATTTGCTTTAAAAGTTCTAAATACCTAGCTATCATTGCTGAACATTTTGATCAAAGATTTTATAGAAGAAGCCTTATCAAAAGGGAGAACATGCAGGAAAGAATTTAAAATTCTCATGGAATCCAGACTTTCTGGATCTATGGAGGCTGGATGAACCCCTAAAATTATTGTCCTGAGATAATTTTTTAAACCTTAAACCAAAAATATCCCCTGAAGACTTCTTGAAACCAAAGAATAATTTAGCTTAACTAGGAATGAATGTCTGCCTTGAGCATTGTGCTCTATTAAGAACTATCCATGTGGGATTGAATTGACAACAGCAACTCAAAAGATTAGATAGAAACCTTAGGGGGCAGTGAATTTTTGTTAACGGGAGGAACAACTCAGAGAAGGAGGGTGAGAATGGTTGCACAACTTGAATGTAATCAGTGTCACTGAACTGTACATGTAGAAACTGTTGAATTGGTGTATGTTTTGTACGTTCTCAACAACAGCAACAACAACAAAAAGTTCCAAGTACACAGTGCATGATCTTTAATTTTTTTGTTTGATAAATGTTAAACATCTTTACTACATGTAAAGAAACTTTTGCTCTCTCGTTACATAGTGGTGAAAAAAACCAGTGGGCTCCAATGCCTCTTTCAATAAAGCATTTAGGACGTGTTGTTGTTGTCTTGGTTGCAGTTGAGTCAGTTCCGACTCATGGCTATGCTGTGTGTTACAGAATAGAACTGCTCCATAGAGCTTTCTCAGCTGTAATCTTATCGGAAGCAGATCGCCAGGCCTTTCTTCCATGGTGCTGCTGGGTAGGTTTGAACTGCCAACCTTTAGATTAGCAGTCAAGCACAAACTGTTTGTACCACATAGGGACCTTAGGACATAAATTTCATAAATAAATAATGTTGAGTTAGAAAGAAATTATAGCCAGGAAATTAGATTACTGTAGAGGAGGGGTGGCAAACTTTGTGTGTAAAGAGCTAAACAGCAAATATTTAGGCTTTGCGGTCCGTGAGGTGTCTGTGGCTGCTGCCCAGCTCCCCGCTGCAGTGCAGAAGTAGCCACAGACAGCACATAAGCGAACCTTATTGATGGATACTGAAATGTGAATTTCGTATGGTTTTCTCAGGTCATGGAATCTCATTCACCTTTTGATTTATTTTAACCATTTAAAAATTTAAAAAAAAAAAACCCAAAACCATTTTTAGTTTGCAGAATATACAAAATCAGGTGGTGAGCCTTGGATGTGGACTGTGGGCCATAGTTTGCTGGCCCCTGGCTTAGAATATTAACAGTTGTTCACATCTTAATCCACTGTCAAAGTGATCCATGAAATGGTGGGGTTGTGAGAATATGGTTTGTGGTGTACAAAATTTTACAAAACTATATGTATTTAGAATATGTGTTTTTTTAAAAGATGGAATTCAGTCTGCTTTGTTACTTATAATTGTCTCAAAATAAATAAACCAAATTATTAAACTACTGGTGTGATCTTCATTTTAGATACCATGAGGATTTGCCACTCTTTCTGCGGTGTTTTACTGTTGGGTGGATTTATACAAGAATTTTGTCTCGAAGTGTTGAAATATGGCAGAGACTTCACATGTATGAGGTTAGAGCACGTCTCCCACAGCCCGCCTTTTACTGCGCCTTTTACAGTGATAAGCTGGTGACAGAGGGCCCGGCCCGCCTGGTTCTCATTGTGTCCTGGGTATTTGGTCAACGTGCAGTAATACCATAGAAGCATGTTTAACATAGGCAGCTCGCTGTCTCGTGGGTAAACAGACAGATGGCTGACGACAGGCAGCTGTTACACTTGCTCAGGAGCTGATGAGAACGGGTGACCCGGGAGGTCACGGACAGAGCCCTGCAGCCCTGAGCCGGAGCCTCTTCAGACCTCGGGGTGTGACTTGGGAGGTCTCCAGAAGTGTTTGAAGTCTCAGATCTGCTCGTTTTTCCTTCTCAGCTGTCATGGATTGTCTGGAAATAATTGACAATCGGAAACCAGAAATTTGGTTGTTTGCTTAGACTAAATAAACATTGAGAGACTGCTAGAGTTAACTTTTGTTTATGTATGCTATTTCCATATTAAAGAGTATTTCACAGAGGGGATATACTAGAGGTGGGGTTGTTGACCCCAGGTCTGTGATCCATGGGATGCGCTTTGGGAGATCTGTGTATCCCCAAAACTGTGTGTATCCATGGGCTTGCGCATTCTTCCAGGGTCAGTCAGATGTTTCAGAGAGAGCCATGACCCCCGCAAGGTTAACATAAAGAGTGACTGAACAGTCTGTGTGGGAGTCTAGACCAGGGGCCTCCCTTTTGTAGTGGGGTGTTTGATTTGGACAACCCCCTCATTACGGTTCTGCTTGCCCCAAAGGCCCTCCCACAGCTGGTCCTATGACCTGCTGGGTTCCCAGAAGCGCATGTGCTTGCCACCACTCACTTGTGCGCAGCTGCCGGGAGCCTGGTCCCGTGAGTCTCTTTGGTGATTGACTCGGCTGCCCGGAGAATATCATGCAGCATTCACAGGCCTCTCGCGTGCTTGCGGACTGGTGTGGCCCTCGGTGAGAAATACGGTGCCTCAGGGAAGTCCTGCCCACTCATAAGCACCTGTCCTATCTTCCTGTCCTTAGCCTTACTTTAGGATGGAAAGATATGCTTTATAAATACACTTTGCTAATTCTGTTAGATTCTAAGCATAATCATAGTTAATTTTTCTGTGAGTTTAATAAGCTTTCTTTGTTATTTGTTGCAATAGGAAGCAGTCAAGGAACTTGAAAACCTTTTGTCTCAGAAGGTTTATTGTCCTGAGAGCAGAGGCCGATGGTGGGATAGACTGGCACTTAACTTACACCAGCATCTGAAACGCCTAGAACCGGTAAAATATGGTGAAGTTATAAAATATTTAACTTGTAAATACCATAAAAATCTAAATGTAATTAGAGCATTAGTTTCTTTTGTTGACATTCTTTTGTTTGTGCTGTTCCATCCAACCCTGTCTTAGGCTGGGTTCTCCAGAGGAGCAAAACTGGTGAAGCATACATATAAATGTATTCAGAGAGATTTATTTCAGGGAAATGGCTCACGCAGTTGTGGAGGCTGACAAACCCGAAATCTACAGGTCGGGCGGCAGGCTGCTGGCTCATGGGGTTATGGGAGCTGGCAAGTCCGAAGTCTGCAGGTCAGGCGGCAGGCTGACATCTTCTCACATTCCCAGAACTGGTGGTCAGAGGACGACGAGAGGCACGCGGGATGGAGAGAGAGTGAGCGTTGCCAGAACATTCGTTTAGAACACGGATGCAGGCCACATCCCCAAGGAAACTCCTCTTCCAACTGATTGGCTGCTCACTTCAGATCACAAAGTAGTGTCTGCCAAACCGCTGAGAATTATAGCCTAGCCAGGTTGGCACATAACATTAACCATCACAAACCCAAAAGAAGTTACGGCCACTAAAGCAAACAGTAATGCAAAGACGTGACGTTTGTTTCTCTTCACTGATTTGGACGATATGTTGGCAGTGGGAGCTGTGCTGGGATTTAGGAGTCAGGATCTAGGAGTTGAGAGGGAACGTCAGGGTGTCCCCACCCTCAGCAGGTGCCTTCCAGGAAGGTGTGTTTTATTTTAGAAATGATGATTTAATTTATTTGTTGCACAGGACCTCAGGTAGGAAAATTGATGAAAAAACCTTCTTTTCCTAGTAGAACTTTGTCCTTCAGTGAGGTACTTTGCTTTGCTGCTGGGGATGTGTTGTGTGACTGACCCTGAGCAGGCAGCCCGAGCCCCTTGCCCATGGTGGAGGACCAGCGGGTGGAGCTCAGTGATGGTGGCTCCTAGCACTGGGCATCTGGGTGAAGGAGTAGTCTAGGCCTCTGGGAGCTTTTGTTTTTCCACTGGTGCGTGAAGTGGGCTAGGGTTACGTAGGAGTGGAAAAACTGACCAGGGAATGTGCGGCTAGGACATAGTGCTGTTCCTGCCTTCCCCTGAAAAAGCACCTTGTTACCCCAAGTGCTTCAGGCCCAGGAGGCTGTTCTCTCACCTTGAGGTGGCTGTGGTGCTCTCACCTCTGGTGTTTGTTTAGGCTGAAATAGCAAGTGAAAGTGTCTGTCAGCCTATAACCAAATATTGAGAAAACTTGTGTTTATGTTGCTGCTTTTTTCCGTTGAAAGTTCAGAAGATTTGACAGCTTTCACCCTCGTTCACAGTTGAGTTGATGGGAACATTCACTCATATACACAGAGGTGGATGAGCCCCTGAGCTTAGGTTTTTTATTTTTATTTTTTAATTGTAGTTTAAGTGAAAGTTTACAGTTCAAGTTAGTCTCTCATACAAAAATTTATACATACATAGTTACATCACCCTAATTGCTCTCCCTATACTGTGACAGCACACTCCTCCTTTCCACCCCTGATTTCCTGTGTCCATTCAACCAGCTCCTAACCCTCTCTGCCTTCTCATCTCACCTCCAGACAGGAGCTGCCCATTTAGTCTCATGTATCCACTTGAGCTAAGAAGCACAGTCTTCATGAGTATCATTTGATGTCCCATAGTCCAGTCTCATCTTTGTCTGAAGAGTTGGCCTTGGGAATGGTTTTAGTTCTGGGTTGACAGAGAATCTGGGGGCCATGCTTTCTGGGGATCCTCCAGTCTCAGTCAGACCATTAAGTCTGGTCTTTTGACTAGAATCTGAGTTATGCGCTCCACTTTTCTCTTGCTCCATCAGGGACTCCCTGTGGTGTTCCCTGTCAGGGCGGTCATTGGTGGTAGCCAGGCACCATCTAGTTTTTCTGGTCTCAGGCTGATGCAGTCTCTGGTTTATGTGGCCATTTCTTTCTCTTGGGCTAATACTTTCCTTGTGTCTTTGGTGTTCTTCATTCTGCTTTACTCCAGATGAGTTGGGACCAATTGGTGTGTCTTACATGGCCGCTCGCTAGCTGTTAAGACCCCAGACTCCACTCACCAAAGTAGGATGCAGAACGTTTTCTTAATAAACTTTGTTCTGCCAGTTGACCTAGATGTCCCCTGAAAGCATGGTCCCCAGACCTCCGCCCCCACTACTCTGTCCCTCAAAGTGTTTGGTTGTATTCAGGAAACTTCGTAGCTTTGGTTTAGTCCAGTTGTGCTGACTTCCCCTGTATTGTGTGCTGTCCTTCCCTTCACCTAATTCTTGTCTACTATCTAGTTAGTGAATAACTCTCTCCCTCCCTCCTTACTCTTGTAACCATCAAAGAGTGATTTCTTCAGTGTTTAAACCTTTTCTTGAGTTCTTATGATATGGTTTTATACAATATTGGTCCTTTTGTGACTGGCTAAATTCACTCAGCATAATGCCTTCCAGATTCGTCCATGTTATGTTTCATGGATTCATCGTTGTTCTTTATTGTTGCATAGTATTCCATTGTGTGAATATACCATAATTTGCTTATCCATTCATCTATTGTTGGGCACCTAGGTTGTTTCCATCTGTTTGCTATCGTGAACAATGTTGCAGTGAACATGGATGTGTATGTATCTATTTGTGTGATGGCTTTTATTTCTCTAGGATGTATTCCAAGGAGCAGGATCGCTGGATTGTATGTTACTTATATTTCTAGCTTTTTAAGGAAGCCCCAAATCGATTTCCAAAGTGGTTGTACCATTTTACATTCCCACCAACAGTGTGTAAGTGTTCCAGTCTCTCCACACCTCTCCAACATTTATAATTTTGTGTTTTTTGGATTAATGCTAGCCTTGTTGGGGTGAGATGGTATCTCATTGTAGTTTTGATTTGCATTTCTCTAATGGCTATTGATCGTGAGCACTTCTTCATGTGTCTGTTAGCCTTCTGAATGTCTTCTTTGGCGAAGTGCTTCTATATATCCTTTGCCCATTTTTTAATTGGGTTATTTGTCTTTTTGTTGTTGAGATTTTGCAGTATCTTGTAGATTTTAGAGATTCACTGCTGATTGGATTCGTCATAGCCAAAAATTTTTTCCCAGTCTATAGGTTGTCTTTTTACTCTTTTGGTGAAATCTTTTGGTGAGTATAAGTGTTTAATTTTTAGGAGCTCCCAGTTATCTAGTTTCTCTTTTGTTGTTTGTGCATTGTTAACTTATTCTGTTTATGCCAAGTATTAGGGCCCCTAGCGTTGTCCCTGTGTTTTCTTCCATGATGTTTATCGTTTTCGATTTTATGTTTAGGTCTTTGATCCATTTTGAGTTAGTTTTTGTGCATGGTGTGAGGTATGGGTCTTGTTTCAGTATTTTACAGATGGATATCTAGTTCTGCCAGTGCCATTTGTTAAAGAGACTGTCTTTTCCCCAATTAATAGACTTTGAGCCTTTATCAAGTATCAGCTGCTCATAGGTGGATGAATTTATGTCCGGATTCTCAGTTCTTTTCCATTGGTCTATGTATTTGCTGTTGTACCAGCCCCAGGCTGTTTTGACTACTGTGGTGGTATAATAGTTTCTAAAATCAGGTAGTGTGAGGCCTCCCGCTTTGTTTTTCTTCTTGAGGAATGCATTACTTACCTGGGGCCTGTTCCTGAGTTTAGTTTTGAGATTGATGCTAAAACAATTCTAATTCCTTTTAACCTTTTCCCAAAGATCTGACAGGCCAGATATTCATAGCATTCATTGTTTGTTACCATTCCACATTCTTGGCCTCAATCTCCCAGGAAAGAAGCAGAGGCGGAGCTGGCCTGACTGCCCCCACTGTGCCCACCAGCCTCTCCTCCCAGCACCAACTCGGGTCAGCAGAGCGTGTCATTGTCCCCTTCTCACCCCTTGCTTCTTCTGGCCACTCAGATACTGATGGCCTGGTCTTTAATTGGTTTCTGGTATTTGTTTGCCTGACTGTGAATCTTGTTAGGTGCTGTTGAGGGTCATAGTAATCCCATGTACAATAGAATGAAACATTGCCCAGTCCTACACCATCCTTACGATGATTGCCATGTTTGAACCCTCTATTGTAGCCAGTGTGTCATTCCATCTTGTTGAGGGTCTTCCTCTTTTTTGATGACCCTCTGCCTTACCAAGCACGATGTCCTTCTCCAAGGACTTGTCCCTCCTGATAGCATGTCCAAAGTATGTGAGAGGAACTCTTGCCATCCTTGCCTCTAAGGAGCACTCTGGCTGTACTTCCTCCAGGATATATTTATTCTTTCTTCTGGCAGTCCATGGTATATTCAATATTCTTCGCCAGCACCATAATTCAAAGGCGTCAGTTCTTCTTTGGTCTTCCTTATTCATCGTCCAGCTTTTGCAGGCATATGAGGCCATTGAAAATATCATGGCTTAGGTCAGGTGCACCTTAGTCCTCAAAATAACATCTTTGCTTTTAACACTTTAAAGAGATCTTGTTCAGCAGTTTTTCCCAATGCAATACATCGTTGATTTCTTGACTGCTACTTCCATAGATGTTGATTGTGGATCCAAGTAAAATGAAATCCTTGACAACATCAGTCTTTTCACCATTTATCATGATGTTGCTTATTGGTCCAGTTGTGAGGATTTTTGTTTTCTTTCGGTTGAGGTATAATCCATATTGAAGGCTGTAGTCTTAATGTTCATCAGTAGGTGCTTCAAGTCCTCTTCACTTTAAGCAAGCAAGGTTATATCATCTGCATATCACAGGTTGTTAGTGAGTCTTCCTCCAATCCTAATGCTGTGTTCTTCATATAGTCAAGCTTCTCGGATTATTTGCCCTGCATACAGATTGAATAAGTATGGTGAAGGGATACAACCCTGATGCACACGTTTTGTGATTTTAAACCACTCAATATCCCCTTGTTCTGTTTGAACAGCTGCTTCTTGGTCTATGCACAGGTTCCTCCTGAGCACAATTAAGTGTTCTGGAGTTCCCATAATTTGTTGTGATCCACACAGTTGAATGCCTTTTCATAGTCAGTAAAACACAGGTAAACATCTTTTCGGTATTCTCTGCTTTCAGCCAAGATTCATCAGACATCAGCAGTGATATCCCTCATTCCATGTCCTCTTCTGAATCTGGCTTGAATTTCTGGTGGTTCCCTGTTGACGTACTACTGTAACTGCTTTTGAATGATCTTCAACAAAATTTTACTTGCGTGTGATATTAATGATATTGTTTGATAATGTCCACATTCTGTTGGGTCACCTTTCTTTGGAATGGGCACAAATAGGATCTCTTCCAGTCGGTTGGCCAGGTCGCTGTCTTCCAAATTTCTTGGTGTAGACGAGTGAGAGCATCCAGTGTTGCATCCATTTGTTGAAACATCTCAGTGGGTATTGACTCAGTTCCTGGAGCCTTGTTTTTTATTGGAGCCCTGGTGGCTCTGTGGTTAAGAGCTCGGCTGCTAACCAAAAGGCTGGCAGTTCAATTCCACCTGCTCCTTGGGAACCCTGTGGTTCATTTCTACTCTGTCCTATAGGGTCGCTGTGAGTCAGAATTGACTGACGGCAGTGGGTTTGGTTTGGTTTGGGTTTGTTTTTTGCCAGTGCCTTCAGTGTAGCTTGGACTTCTTCCTTCAGTACCATCAGTTCTCGATCATCTATTTCCTCCTGAAATGGTTGAACATCGACCAGTTCTTTTTGGTACAGTGACTCTGTGTATTCTTTCCATCTTCTTTTGATGCTTCCTGTGTCATTCAGTATTTTGCCCTTAGAATCCTTCAGTATTGTAACTCGAGGCTTGAATTTTTTCTTCAGTTCTTTCAGCTTGAAAAATTCTGAGCGTGTTCTTCCCTTTTGGTTTTCTAACTCCAGGTCTTTGCACATTTCGTTATAATACTTTGTCTTCTTGAGCCACCCTTTGAGATCATCTGTTCAGCTCTTGTTACTTCATTTCTTTCATTCGCTTTAGCTACTCTGCAATCAAGAGTGGCTTTCAGAGTCTCTTCTGACATCCATTTTGGTCTTTTCTTTCTTTCCTGTCTTTTTAACGACCTTTTGTTTTCTTCATGTATGATGTCCTTGATGTCATTCCACAACTCGTCTGGTCTTCAGTTATTAGCGTTCAGTGCATCAAGTCTATTCTTGAGATGGTCTCTAAATCCAGGTTGGACATGCTCAAGGTCATAGTTTGGCTCTCTTGGACTTGTTTTAATTTTCTTCAGCTTCAACTTGAACTTGTATATAAGCAGTTGATGGTCTGTTCCACAGTTGGCCCCTGGCCTTGTTCTGATACTGAGCTTCTCCATTGTCTCTTTCCGCAGATGTGTAGTTGATTTGATTCCTGTGTATTCCATCCAGAGAGGTCCAGCTGTATAGTTGTTTTTGTTGTTGTTGAAAAACGGTATTATCAATACATCTTAATTGCATGTTTGATCAATTTCCGACTGCAGAAGTTGTTAAAAATCATCAATTTCATCATCTCTGGCCTTAGTAGTTGGTGCGTAAATTTGAATTATAGTCATATTAACTGATCTTCCTTGTAGGTGTATGGATATTATTCTATTGCTGACAGTGTTGTACATCAGGATAGATCTTGAAATGTTCTTCTGAAGATGAATGTGATGCCATTCCTCTTCAATTTGTCATTCCTGGCATAGTAGACCATTATCAAAATGGCCAATGCCAGTCCATTTCAGCTCACTAATGTCTAGGATATTGATCTTTATGTGTTCCATTTCATTTTAGCTGACTTCCCATTTTCCTAGATTCATACTTCGTACATTCTACATTCCTAATATTAATGGATGTTTGCAGCTGTTTCTTCTCATTTTGAGTCATGCCACATCAGCTAATGAAGGTCCTGAAAGCTTTACGCCATCCATGTCATTAAGGTCAACTCTTCTTTCAGGAGGCAGCTCTTCCCCAGTCATATTTGGAGCATCTTCCAACCTGAGGGGTCATCTTCTGGTACTATATCAGACAATGTTCTGCTACCATTCATAAGGTTTTCACTGGCCAATTTTTTTAAGAAGTAGACTGCCAGGTCCTTTTTCCCAGTCTGTCTTAGTCTGGAACCTCAGCTGAAACCTGTCCACCAGGGGTGACCTTGCTGGTATTTGAAATACTGATGGCATAGTTTCTAGCATCTCACCAACATGAAATCCACCACAGTACAACAAAGTGACAGACGAGTGGTGGTGACTGTGAATAACCTTAGGGAATTCATCCAAACCCTAGGTTCCTCCCCCTAAAAGTAAGGAATTTGGATCAGCTCTGTGGTTCTTGACCACACATGAGAATCACCTGGGAGCACTGAAGCCCATCCAGTGCCTGGGCTGCCCTGGAGATTCTCATTCTGTGGATTGAGGTGGGTGTGCATGTCTTTGTCTCTTTTTTTTTTTACACCCCCCCGCCCCCCCCCCCAGGATTTTATTATAGAACATAAAATTTGCCATTTTAATTGTTTTTACGTGTAGAAATCTGTGACATTAATTAAATTCACCATGTTATGCAACCTTCCGGTGAAACAAATAGTGGTCTGTACGTTTCCAAAAATTTTTATCACCCTAAACAGAAACTCAGTACCCTGTAAACAGTAACTCGCTCTCTCTTCTCTCCCCATTCCCTGGTGAACTCTAATCTACTTTCTTTATGCATTGCCTGTTCTAGATATTTCATAAAAGTGGGATCATACAATATTTGACCTTTTGTATCTGGCTTCTTTCACTCAGCATGATGTTTTCAAGGTTCATCTATGTCGAGGCATGTATCAGCACTTCATTTCTCTTTATGGCTGAATAACATTCAGTTGAATGTGTATACCGCATTTGTCTGTCCATTCATCTGTTGCTGGACACTTGGGTTGTTTTTACCTTGTGGCTATTGTGAATAGGGCTGCAGTGAACAGTGGCGTACAGGTGTGTGTTTGAGTCCCTGCTGTCAAGACTTTTGGGTATTTACCTAGGCACATGTCTTCAGGTGATGCCCCTGAGAACCACGGAGGCAGAATTTTTTCTCTAAAGTCTCTTCCAGTCCTATGGTCCAGGGGCTTCCACGATTTTCAAGCTCTGTGTGAGATATGGCAGCAGCAGTTACTGTGTTCAGGGCTTTGAAATGGTTCTTCCCGGTTCAGTCATGACTGAACAAGCAAAATCGAAACATACCCGAATTTTTAAAATTTGGGTGAACCGGAATGATAACTGAATGGGAAAAATTACTTCTGAGTTATAGCCCTGCTAGAAACTTAATCTCCCTCTTAGAAAACAAGGGCAGCATAAGAGTTGCATAGCAGCCTGGTCTCTTGCCTGTGGGATTTTGAGCCTCAGAGAGTGGTATCCCTCTCAAAGATGGCAGCCATCCACTTTGAATGTGTGTAGCTCTCCACAGTCCTGGCAGTCATCCGCTCCCACACATCAGGCTGAAAGGGATCACTCTGGCTCTTTTGATACTCCCGTTCCAGGGCTTCAACCTGTAATTTTTCCTGTTCTGGTTATCCTTCTGCATCACCCAAATTGTAAAAATTCAGGTCTGTTCCAGTTTTGCTTCATTGGCCATGACTAAACTGGTTTGAATCAGTTCAAAGCCCTGCCTGTGTTGTACATGTTTAACAGGGAACTCATATCAGGAGCATGATGGTCGTTTGTGCTCTGGTGCATTTACAGTGTGGGATGATGTCTTCGTTACCTCATGCTGCTGTAACAGAAATACCACAAGTGGGTGACTTTAACAAACAAATTTAGTTTCTCACAGTTAGGAGGCTAAAAGTCCAAATTCAGGGTGCCGGCTCTAGGGGAAGGCTTTCTCTCTCTGTCGGCTCTGGGGGAAGGTCCTTGTCTCTCCAGCTTCTCTTCCTTGGCTCCTGGGTGATCTTCATGTGACTTGGCATCTATCTTCCGCCATCTCTGCTTGCACACTTGCTTGTTTAATCTCTTATTACCTCAAAAGAAATTGACTTAAGACACACCTTACACTAATCCTGTCCCATTAACATAACAAAGAACACTCATTCCCAAATGGGATTATATCCACAGGTATAGAGGTTAGGTTTTATAACACATGTTTTTTGGGGACGCCATTCAGTCCTAACAGATGATAATTAATCAGTGCATTAAAAATACCAGAATAAGATTTAAGCACAGCCTTAATTTCTGGAAGTGCTGCTTTGCTCATTTGCTAATTAGCAAAATTGAAAAATTAATTATAGTGTCAGTTCCTGTCAAACTAAATGAATGGAGTGCTGCTGCAGCCCTTCACGACCCTGATATAGGCCCATGTCATTCGTAGGCTATTAAGTGCATCACAGAAGGGTTGGCAGATCCAGATGTGAGAACAGGACATCGGCTCTCACTCTATCAGAGAGCCATGCGCCTGCGGGAGTCTCCGAGCTGTAAAAAGTACAGGCACCTCTTCCACAAACTGCCAGAAATCACTGTGGGGGACGTGAAACATGTAAGTGAATATCCTTTGGGAGCTTTGGGTTTAAATGCATTTACTTTGCTTTCTTTTTTCTGAGTGGGAGCAACTTAAGAAGTCTTTAGTGTATGTTTTCTTTTAGCCAGAAAAATGTATCTTTCATTTTGGGCAGTGACTTAGCCATCTGCTCAGTGTTTCCACTCTGACACCCTCCTGACTAGTGAGGCTGGGTTTGTTGGTTTGTTGGGTCACATCCTAGATTAGAGTGACTTTCTGCAAAGCCCTGAGGTGTGAACGTTGCACTATCTGCCAGTCGCCTCGTGTTCTGCTCAGAGCCGGGCAGTGACTGCCAGCATCCCCCCAGGGTGAGAGTGTGGATCACACACCTGCACGCTCTGCTGAGAGTAGGTGGCTTTAGGTGGGTGGAGAAAAGTCTGTCATCAAGACACAAATGCCAGTTTTTCAGGGACTGTAACTGAAGTTTGGCTAATCGGTGTTCTCCTGCTGCTGTCTCAGGTGACCGTCACTGGCAAGGTGTGCCCACACAGTGGGCCAGGGAAGTCCGTGTTTATGATGGAGACCAGGGAGGCCGATGCCCCTGCCACCGTGCTGTGTTCAGTTGAGGAGCTGGCGCTGGCCCATTACAGATGCGATGGCTTTGACCAGGGTAAACCGAGCAACATTTCCCCGTCCCACTGCAGCCACCCTGTGGTGAGCAGCCTTGCAGAACTGCCAGTCAGTCATGGATCGCTGACGTCCCCCAGTCTTCTGTCCATAGTAGAAGACACTGCTGGCCTGGAGGGTGTGGGAGAAGAATTTTACTAACTGTGGTTTTAAATGTTGTCTCCTTCCACTCAGTATTTACCCCCGGTGCCTGTAAGAAACCATGCTCTGTGGGGTGTTAGACACGGGTAAGACAGTTCTGCTGTCAGAAGCCTATACTGACCAGGGGAGCATAAGAAAGGCAGGAGACTGGCAGAGAGGCTGACTGTTAACTGGACCTGCTGGGGAAGACAGAGCCGGAGGGCTGGGCAGGGGAGTGCCGGGCTGTTTCTCACGGGAATGAGCAGGCTGTGCACTCAGGTAACAACTTTAAGCGCACTGAAGTACCAGCTTCTGGAATGGCATCATGCCAGTGGAACCAGAGAAGTTGCTACAAACAGCAGTGATTTGAGCTTCTTTTAAAATGAGCTTTCTCTGTCTCACATAAGTCAGTAAGAATCCGAGCTTTCCCCATCTTCCTTTCTAATAAATGTGCTGTGGTCACACTGCTCCTTGTGCCACTCCCTGTCTTGGGAATTGAAAGACTGTCTGCAAAGGAAAATGGTGCCACCTTTGATGAAAAATGAAGTCAAGAAGAGAAAAACCCCACTTGTTCCCACTGAGCTGAGCTTCTCTTCTGCCTTTCCCTTTCTTTGGTCTCTTTTGTGTTGATGGAAGAGGGCATTGTAGGGCTGTATTGTGCAGGGGGTGAGCAGTCCCATGCCTCTCATGCTTCAGCCTGACTGTGTTCCCTGAGGCTGCTGACGAGATAGTTTTTATTTTTCTAAACCATAGAAGTGTAGTGAGGCCAGAGTCAAGGTTGTCTCAGTTCTATTTTCAAAGGAAGCTAATCTGGGTGACTAGGCGTCCTTTTGTTTTGGACAAGGTTTCATTCAGAGGCTATTTTGTGAAATGTTTAGAGCCCAAGTCAGCATGAATTCTGCCAAATTCCAAGCACATTGTCTTAGTTATCTAGTGCTGCTATAACACATATCACGAGTGGATGGCTTTCACTAAGAGAAACTTATTCTGTCACAGTTTAGAAGTCTGAATTCAGGGTGCCAGTTCCAAGGGAAGGCTTTTTCTCTCTGTTGGCTCTGGGGGAAAGTCATCAGTCTTTCCCCAGTCTAGAAGCTTCTCAGCGCAGGGAACTCGGGTCCAAAGGACATGCTCTGCTCCTGGCGCTTCTTTCTTGGTGGTATGAGGTCCCTCTCCTCTCTGCTTGATTCTCTCTTTTAAATCTCAAAATAGATTGACTAAAGACACAGCGTAGTCCTGTAGATTGAGTCCTGTTTCATTAACCTAACTGCCTCTAATCCTGCCTTATTAGCATAGAGGTTAGGATTTGTAACACATAGGATAATCACATCAGATCACAAAATGGTAGACAACCATACAATACTGGGAATCATGGTCTAGCCAAGCTGACATTCATTTTTGGGGGACACAATTCAATTCATAACATTCCACCCTTTGTTGTTGTTGTTGTAAGGTGCCGTTGAGTTGTTCTGGCTCACAGCGACCCTGTGTACAACAGAACGAAACACTGCCAGGTCTTGTGCCATCCTCACAATCCTTATGCTTGAGCCCGTTGTTGCAGCCACTGTGTCAGTCCATCTTGTTCAGAGTCTTCCTCTTTTTCGCTGACCCTCTACTTTACCAAGTATAATGTCCTTCTTTTCCGGGGACTGATCCCTTCTAATAACACGTCCAAAGTATGTGAGACGTAGTCTTGCCATCCTTGCTTCTAAGTAGCCTTCTGGTTGTACTTCTTCCAAGACACGTTTGTTTGTTCTTTTGGCAGTCCGTGGTATATTCAATATTCTTCACCAACACCACAATTCAAAGGCATTAGTTCTTCTTCAGTCTTCCTTATTCGTTGTCCAGCTTTCATATGCATATGAGGCGATTGAAAACACCATGGCTTGGGTCAGGCACATGTTAGTCTTCAAGGTGTCATCTTTGCTTTTCAACACTTTAAAGAGGTCTTTTGCAGCAGATTTGCCCAGTGCAATGCGTGTTTTGATTTCTTGACTGCTGCTTCCATGGGTGTTGATTGTGGATTCAAGTAAAATGAAATCCTTGACAACTTCAATCTTTTCTCTGTTTTTTCACCACCCCCCACAAAAAAAAGAAATTCATGTCCTTGCCACATGTAAAATACATTCACCCCATCACATCATCCCAAAAGTCTTAAATCAACTCTAAGTGCAAATTCCATCCTGGGACAAAATTCCTCATCATCTGTGAAATCTAGAATAACAAGTTATCTGCTTCCAAAGCACAAATGGTGAAACAGGCACAAGGTAGACATTTCCATTACAAATGGGAGAAATTGGAGGGGAAAAAGGGATAACAGGCACCAAGCAAGTCAGCAGAACACATTACATTAGCTCTCAGGTCTTGAAAATAATCCTTTGTTTTCTGAGACCATTTAGGCAATGGCCCTACCCTCCAGACTCTGGGTGTTGGCCATACTGTTTGGATTTTGGGTGGAGGCCCCTCAGCCCTGGGCTTCAACTCTGCCTTCCAGGCCCACTGGGGCCACAACTCTGCTCCCTCGGATTTGGGCAGCCCCATTCTCCTAGTCCATCTGAGTGGTGACCCTACCACCTTGGCCCCAGCAGGCCCCATTGGTCTGCTTCTTGGGCATGGCAGCCCCACCCCCTCAGCTTTGGGCAGTGGATCCGGCCCCATCCCACTGGCACTCGTGAAAGGCAGCCCTACAGTCTGGAACCAAGTTGGTGAAGATAATGACTCTTTGAAACCTAGGAGGCTGTGGCCCCACCCTTCGAGGCTGAGGCATCTATGATTCCTGTGTTCCTTGGTTCTTCAGCTTCTGCTTCCTGGTTCCTTGGCCTCTCCACCCCTTGGGCCCCTGGGCCAGCAGGCATCTGCCCTGCTTGGGCAAGTGTTCCAAAGCTCTTTCGCTCCGCCAGTAAGTGTCTGGAGGCACCCCACTCCACTAGGAAGCCTCCTGTGCAAAGGCACTCAGCTCTATTGCTCTGAGTTGGCTCCAGGGCTGTCTCACACTGGTCTCTTGGTTCTGCTGCTCCTGTTTCTTTGCTGCTGCTGCTCGCTATCTGCGACATCTCCTGTGTAACAGCTCTCGTCACTTTCTTTTGAGCCCTCACCAGAATTGTCTTTCATGTCCATAATTCTACCAACAGTCTCTTCAAGGCAATCTAGGCTTTTACTATAGGCACTTTAGAACTCTTCCAGCCTGTATCCATCACTCAGTTCCAAAACTGCTTCTACATTGTAGGTGTCTGTTAGAGCAGCACCCTACTCCCAGTGCCAAATTCTTAGTCATCTAGTGCTGTTACAACAGAAATACCACAAGTGAACGGCTTTAACAAACAAATATATTTTCTCACAGCCTAGGAAGCTAGAAGTCTGAATTCAGGATGCCAGCTCCTGAGGAAGGCTTTATTTCTCTGTTGGCTCTGGAGTAAGGTCCTTGTCATCAGTCTATCCCTGGTCTAGGAGATTCTCAGCACAGGGACACTGGGCCCAAAGAATGCACTCCGCTTCTGGAGCTTCTTTCTTGGTAGTGTGAGGTCCCTCTCCTCTTTTAAATCTCAAAATAGATTGACTCAAGATACAACATAGTCCTGTAGATTGAGTCCTGGTTCATTAACATAACTGCATCTAATCCTGCCTCATTAACCTCATAGAGGTTAGTATTTACAGCACGTAGGATACTCACGTCAGATCACAAAATGGTAGCCAACCATACAATACTGGAAATCATGGCATAGCCAAAGTGGACACACAATTTTGGGGGTATGCAATTCAATCGATAACACGTGTGAACCTCAGAGTGGACACTTACAGCTCTCGGTGCTGATGCAGGAGAGGGCAGGAGGGCTGTTGAAGGTACTCAGGGTCCCACTCCTGGTTGGGATATAGCTGTAAAATCACCAGAAACCACTGTGCGTGCAAATGCACCTAGAGTCAGAGAGACGTGATCAGTGTCCCCTGGCCCAGGATGCGGTGCTGAGCAGGCCAGCCTTGAGGTACCTGGAACCTGAATCCTTCCACCTCCTTTCCTTGCCAGAGCCTGTGGTCCTCCTGTGAGGATGGTGGGGCACTGACCTCCTGCTTTCCCACCTTGCGCCCACCCTCTGTGTTATCCTTAGGTGGTTGGGGTGGCTCAGAAGTGTGCGTACACTCTTGGGAGGCCTGGTTCTGCTCCCTGGGGATGCCTGGGGCTTGGTGAGTGAGCATGCAGCCTTGGGGTGTGCATGACTGGCCCGTGTGACCTAATGGGACTAAGAGAGGAAGTAAAAGTGACAAAGTATGTATTTGGGTGTTGGGACTTGGCCATTTGAGAAAATCCTGATTAAAGCACATGAGTGAGTTTAAAAAGGGCCTGGCTACTTATTTGACATTTAGAACACAGCTTGTGTGCAGTCAGTCAGTGACTATTTTTGATTCAAAGTGAGAACACTTCTGAGAGGGCCTTCTTCGTATCCACAGAAACCCAGCTGGGAATCAGGCTTCCCTGGGGCCGGGGGGTCCCCCAGGCCATGCAGCACTCTGAGCGCGCCTCGCAGCCTCTGTGTGACAGGCACCGCCAGCTCTCCTGCACTGCGGAGTGGCCCTGTCATGGTTTCTGTCTGTGCCTGCACTAACAATGAGTGCAGCTCTGGGCGTCTCTGTTGTCACTGGGGAAAGCCTGGTCACATCATGGCAGTGAAGAGGAGTTTTCTTTAATCATTTAATTATTTCTTCTGTCAGTTGGAAATTGCTTGTGTTTTTGTTTTTATCACCATCAGTTTGTCTTCCTTTCTTTTATTATTTCTTTGATTTTGGTCTCAAAGAATAATCTCTAAACTAGTGCTTTACCTAAGGCCCACACTGGAGAAAAGACTGGGAATATACCTCATAACTGGTAAAATGAAGTGGTCCACCTTTGCCCTTAGCAGATGGTCGTACTGAATAGAAAAAGTGGAATTCAATAACCAGGGAGAAGCCATGCCAAGGAGGCACTTGTGTGCCCGATCAAACATGAGCGATGGGGTAGGTGATCACAAAGGACCAGCAGGGTGTGGACGTGCCTTTATGCAAAACTAGAGAGGATAGTCCATATGCTGTCAGTATGAATATATGAACACCCATGTGCCTACCTAGTTTCATTTAGTTTTCTTTCTTCTGTACACCCCTCCTCTGAGACTTTTGGAAGCAGATCCCAAACATTGTCTCAGTAATTCACCTGTGGTCTCGTTGTGAGGTTCACCCAGCTCACTGCCAGGTGGGATGTCCATTATGTCTTATGATCTTTGTCTCTAGACACGCCTCCCTTGTGCCCGTGTGGTAGAGTTGCCTGGATGAAAATGCTATTTCCAAATATGTGAAAATCAGGGGTGTTCATTCACTTCAGCATCATGCAAGTATTCGGGAGAATAATGAGGAATATAAGATGTCTCCTGCCAGATAGTATTTTTAAAACATGGGTATCTTTTGGATTAGTGTTACAGATAATGATGAAGATTAATCTTTAATATTTTATTATTTACAGGGAAGGGGTGATGCTTGCTATTGGGGAAGATGTGCAAACACCAGGAAGACAGAGAAATTATAAGAGAACTGAAAAGGTTAGAGATACAAGAATGGAATGAAAGTTCCAGTCCCTAGGGAAGTTGTAGGCAGCTTGGAGAAGGCACAGTTCTGCAGGAGTGACCAGGCCCAGGGGACCAGGATTGGCATGTGGTGGTCAAAGTGTGACCTGAGCTCCAAGAAATGCTTCCAGTTTAGCTGTGGACCTGAAAACAGATGGACAGTTCCATTTCCATGATATAGAATGTTTTTCTGCTTATTAAAGTTGATGCAGTGGGAATGAGCTGAACTCTGCTGTCCACCTTTGTTCTCAAGGGGGGTTGTATGAGGACAGTCTCAGACTCCTACAGGGAAGTGCATTTCTGAACTACTCAGAAGCATCACTAAAAATGATTTCACTTCTGATGCAAGCTCAGGATGGACCACTGAGGAGTGCAGGAGTGGTGTTACCTGCTGGATTCCTGACTTTCATGTCCACACTAGGACAGAAAACATATGGAAATAAGTCCCAGCTTTACTCCTGGCTGGGCAAGAGCCCAATTTCCCAGTCCAAAGCTTTCTAGTAAAAGAGGAATTGGCTTCAGCATGGAGGCTGGGCAAGTCCTGTTGTTCCTGCTGCAGTCCTTTGGAATCAAGATCTGTTGCTCTATTGCAAAGATGGGGGGCTAGAGGTGAGCATGAGAGCTGTGCTGATAGGAGGCTCTGGTCTTTCCTGATGCACTTTCATGTGGGTGTGGCACCAAGTACGGGGCAGGTGGGCAGCCTGGGCTGTGTTATGGCCTGCAGAGACACAACCTGTGTATGTGTGCCAATCCAGGTAGGGAGCAGCTCCCCATGTCTGAGTGTGTGGGTGCAGGAAATGTAGAGAAGCACCAGCTGATCAAGAAAAAGACAGATGGCTTCACTCTGCGAGGCAGGTCTGTGTGAACATTCCACCCTTTGGTCCCCAGAAATACATGTCCTTGCCACATGCAAAACACATTCACCCCATCACATCATCCCAAAAGTCTTAAATCAAGTCCAAGTCCAAAATCTCATCTTCTGAATCATCAAAATCAAACATGAGTGAAACTTTAGGTGTATTCCATCCTGGGGCAAAATTTCTCTTCATCTGTGAACCTGTGAAATCTAGAGTGCAAGTCATCTGCTTCCAGAGTACAATGGTAGAACAGGCATAAGGTAGACATTTCCATTACAAATGTGAGAAATTGGAAGGGAAGAAGGGATAATGGGCACCAAGCAAGTCCACAACCTAGCAGAACAATTTACATTAGCTCTCAAGACTTGAAAATAATCCTTTGTTCTCAGAGATCATCTAGGCAATGGCCCTGCCCTCCAGACTCTGGGTGTTGGCCAAACTCTTTGGACTGGATGGAGACCTCTCAGCCCTGGGCTTCAGCTCTGCCTTCCAGGATTACTGGGATGGCAACTTGGCTCCCTTGGCTTTGGGTGGACCCATTCTTCTAGCCCATCTGAGTGGCGACCCTACCCCCTCAGCCCCAGCAGGCCCCATTCTTCTGCCCCTTGCACATGGCAGCCCCACCCCCTCAGCTTTGGGTGGTGGCCTCATCCCCCCTGGCACACCCTAACAGCAGCTCCACACTCCAGAACCAAGTTGGTGAAGATCTGACTCTTTGAAATTTAGGAGGCTGTGGTTCCACCCTTTCAGATCCAGAAGACCATGGCCCCACCCTTTGAAACCGAGAAGGCCCTGCTGCTTGTGCTCCTTCCAACAGTTCTGTTGATCTCTGAGCTGCTCCAGGGATGGTTCTTTTCTTGGAGAATAACAGATATAGCTCCTTTGGCCTGTTTCCTTCTTGTAGAATTCCAAGAGGCAGACATATTCTCTCCTTTCATTCTTTCTCTGTCCCCTTCAGTCTAAGCTGATGGGTCTTCTGCTGTGTAGTTGGTTAGATGCATCAGTCACAGGCTTAATCTCTTTTACAAAAGGTGGTGTAGCCACATCCTTGGTGAACATTCTAGGACATGTGTCTTTAGTTTGTACTGAATTTTCCAAATCTTTAAGTTCTGTTTTCATTTTGCACTGTTCATTTTTAAGTCCATCTCTTTCCTCTTGTATTTTACTATAAGCAGCAAGGAGAAACCACGTGGTCCCTTGAAGATCTTGCTTAGAAGTCTCATCAGCCAGATATCCAAGTTCGTTACTTACAAGTTCTACCTTCCACCAAACATTTGAATGTAATTCAGACACGTTCTTTGCCACTGCATAAAAAGCATCATTGTCCTTCCTCCATTGTCCAACACATGTTCATCATTTTCTTTTAAAGCCTCACCAGAAGTACATTTAACGTCCACATTCCCAGCAACATTCTGTTGCTGGCACCGTATGTAATCTCTGAAGACTTTCTCTGTAGCTTCCTCACGTCCTTCAGAGCCCTCACCAGAATTGCCTTTGACATCCATAATTCTACCAACAGTCTCTGCCAGCCTCTATCCATTACTCAATTCCAAAACTGCTTCCACATTTTAGGTACCTGTTAGAGCAGCACCCCACTCCTGGTACCAAATTCTGTCTTAGCTGTTTAGTGCTACTACAACAGAAATACCAGTGGATGGCTTTAACAAATTATTTTCTCACAGTTTAGGAGGCTAGAAGTTCGAATTCAGTGTGCCAGCTTTAGGGGAAGAATTTTTCTCTCTGCTGGCTCTGGTGGAAGTTCCTTGTCTCTTTGGCTTTTACTTCCTGGTTCCTTGGAGATCTCCATTGTCTTGGCATCTATCTTACCCCATCTCTGCTTATTTAGCTTACTTTTTTATATCTGAAAAGAAATTGACTTACGACACACCCTACACTAATCCTGTCTCGTTGATATAACAAAGACAATCCATTCCCAAATGGGATTATAAGCACAAGCATAGAGGTTAGGATTTACAACACGTATTTTGGGGTACACAATTGGATCCATAACAAGGCCCAAGCTGTTTGTTCCACTCCAGACTCTGCCTCTTGTTTTTCATATGACCTTGGCATAGGTGGGTTTGTTTTCCAGTCAGTAAAACATGCGTGTGAGGAGGGGTGTGTGTGACCTAGATGGTCTTAGGGGTGAAGGCTTCTATGAAACCTTTGACTAAAAACACTGGAAGTACATTGTATGATGCTTGGTTGAAAAGGGTAAGTAGAAACACTTGGGCTTGGTCAGAAGCCTCAGGGCCGTGGGATACTGCCTGGCCTCGCCTCTTCCAGTCTGCTCCTGGGGCCTGGCCAGCAGCTGGGTCCAAAGGGCCTCACCTCTTCCTGTCAGATGCCTGTCAGGAAGAGCTTCTCACAGTGGGTGGAGGGACGCCTGCGTCAGAAGCCCCCAAGTGTGGGTGCTGGGCTTGCCAGCTGGTTAACCTCTGCAGTGTGAGGGTGGAATCGGCTGCTGCTGGTAGTTTGACACTCTCCTTAAGTTACTGCTGAATTAAGAATCACTGGCTTTGAAGTGTTCATTTGAACTTGTCCGTGGTTACTAAGATTTGAATATGTGATTGTTAATTCTCCATCAAATGAGGCTTCTGTGCGTAACAATAGTGTAGAAAGATCAGCTAGGAATGGCGCAAATGTAGCATTTGCTTCAGAATCTAAAATGCTGAATAGAAATTGAGTATATGCAGTGGGTTATGGCTCTAGTTTTTCTTTTAAAACTGATAAAGCTCCATGACTTTTGTGTCAGGGATCCATGGGGAAGGGTCCACCTTCAGTACACTGTACGGCCTCTTCCTATGGGATGTCATCTTCATGAATGGGATTCCGGACGTCTTCAGGAACGCCTACCAGGTATCTCAGTAACTGGGCCAAGTGCCACTTCCCAGTAGGCGGGCTCCGCACACGCTTGTATTGAAGCCGCCGTGTGTGTGTGTGTGTGTGTGTGTGTGTGTGTGTGTGTGTGTGTGTCTGTCTGTCTGTCTGTCTGACAGGCTGGAAACATGCCTGTCTGCTGCAGCCTGCGGGTTCTGTTTCCACTGTGAGAATGCCCTTTCATTTAAAAATCTGATTAATGGAATTTCAGATGTAAGCATATTAAGTTTTAAACTTTAAGTCTAATTGACCTTCAACATTAGATTTTACACATTTAGTATAAAGTCAGTTCGGCATCAGCATTTCTGAGCCCCTACTATTTCCCAGGTTCTGTTCTGGCACTTTCACATGCATCGTCAGACGTGCCCACTCTGCATCCTGCTGATTTAACCTCAAAGCTCTGTCTGCACAGTATTCAAAAAAACAAGCGTAGTAAGTTGCTTTTATATCAGATTACTTGTATCAGGTAATTTTTGACCTGTATTTTGAGGAAAAGTTCAGTGAATGTGTCAGTTAAATTGGCCAGTTTCCAAATTTTGTAGGCATTGAATATTCCTAATGAATCCAGTTCTACCCAGGCACAGTATGAGAGCTTGTTTTCCCTCTGACACAGGCCTTCCCCCTGGACTTGTATACAGACAGCTTCTTTGCAAGCAGAAAAACGGCCATCGAGGCCAGGCTGCAGCTCATCCATGCTGCTCCTGCCGAGACCCTGCGCGCCTGGCTGGCAGCTGCGTGGCAGGCTCAGGAAGGCAGACTGGCTTCCATAGTCAGCTGGGACCGCTTTGCTTCTCTTCAGCAGGCTCAGGTAATGGCAGCTGTTCCCTGCACGGCCACATTTGGTCAGAAAGTAATGCTTTTGAAGCACTGCCAGATGTCTTTATGGCAGCTGTCTCAAAATATCACATGTGCACACACAGACACACGTTTGTATGTATGTGTATATCCGTGTGTGTGTGTGTGTGTGTGTGTGTGTGTGTGTGTGTGTATGATACCGCCCTCCTCCCACCCCCCACCCTCCCTCTCCAGCCCAGATGCCACTGTCGTTGGTGGGAACACTTTAGGGCACAAAGGAACCCCAGTTATGACTTTCCCATCCCTGGGGTAACAGCTTTGCTTTGCCTCTCCTGGGCCCCTCTGACTGTTGGGCCTGTGTGAGTTGTCACTGTGCAAGTCCTGAGTGCTCCCTCCAGACCTCGCCTCCTCAGGACCTCTCCGGATTCTACAGTCTGGGTGGAGGCAGGTAGGTGACCAAAGGAAAACTTCCAGTTTGCCAGTGAGAATTTTAGTTCCAGCGAAGAACCAAGACATCCTCGGGTTCACTGGGAACACATTTCTGCTTTCTTTCCACTGAGTTTTAACCTGTCTCGTGGTGTCTGGGCTGTACCTCAGGGTCTCTGTAACAAGGGATGTGGCTAACTGTCCGTGTGTTCTGTGTTCAGGATCTCGTCTCCTGCTTGGGCGGCCCTGTCCTCAGCGGAGTGTGCAGGCGCCTGGCTGCTGACTTCCGACACTGCCGAGGCGGCCTCCCCGACCTGGTGGTGTGGAGCTCCCAGAGTCATCGCATTAAGGTCAGTTTAGCCAGCATGGAAAGTCGTATTTGTAATTTTTTTAAGAACCTAATCAAAGGCCACAGAGTAGGCATTTCATATGTGGCTGTTGGCGAGATTCAATTCCTTGTGAGCTATTGGGCTGAGGGCCTCACTGTTTGCAGGCTGTGGGCTGGAGGCCACTCTCAGCTCCTTGCCGTGTGGGCCCCTCACAGCGTGACAGCTCACAGCCTGGCAGCTTGTTTGATCGGGACAGGCATGTGAGAAGAGCCAGAGGGTGTGGGTGAGAGGGAAGTCACTGTTTTTGGTAACCTGATTTCAGAAGACACATCCAGCACTTCCGTTTGTTGGAAGCAAGTCACTGGGTCCAGCCTACAGTCAGAGGGAGGGGATTCCATAGGCCTTGAGTGTGAGCAGGTGGGGATCATTGGGAGCCCCTTTAGAAGCTGCCTCTCAGAGCAGGCTAGGCTGAGGCATGAGAGGCATGGGGCCCTGAGTGAGCACCTTCTTCAAGGTGGGGCCCAAGCGCCTCCCTTGCCTCACCTTCGTCCCCACTCTGCTGCTTATCACAGGTTGTTTGTTTGCTTACTGAGTTTTGAGAGGTTTTTTCTTTCTTTTTTAAAAAATATATTCTGGACATGAGACCTTTTATCACATGTGTGATTTGCTAATATTTCATCCCAGTCTGTGGCTTGTCTTTTTATTCTCTTAATAGTGTCTTCTGAAGAGTAGAAGTTCTGCAGTTTGACAGAGTCTAACTCACCTCTTCTTTTATGGGTCCTGCTTTTGGTGTCGTGTGTCAGGAGCACTTGTCTGACCCGAGGTCACAGTCTCACCTGTGTCTGCCTCTAGAAGTTGTAGTTTTACATTTAGTTCTCTGATCCGTTTTGAGATAATTCTTGTATTCAGCATGCGGCATGGCTAAAGGTTCTTTTTTTTTTGCATGTGGGTGTCCAGTTGTTCCAGCAGCATTTGTTGCAAACACCATCCTTCCTCCACTGAATCGCCTTCCTTTGCATCTTTGTCAAAAATCCTTGTTCCATATGTGTGTCCACCACTCGTCTGTCAGTTTGTCATACTGTGGTGACTTGCATGTTGCTGTGATACTGGAAGCTTTGCCATCGGTATTTTGAATACGAGCAGGGTCACCCTTGGTAGACAGGTTTCCGCAGAGCTTCCAGACTAAGACAGAAGAAGGACCTGGCAGTCTGAAAAAACTGACCAGTGAACACCTTATGAATAGCAGTGGAACACTGTCTGATATAGTGCTGGACCAGGCAGTGTTTCGTTCTGTTGTACATAGGGTCACTGTGATTGGAACTGACTCTGCAGCACCTAACAACAATAGCAACATGTATGTGTGGGTCTATTTCTGGACCCTCTATTCTGTTCTGTGGATTTGTCTCTGTTACTTGATTGCTGTGGCTTTTTATGTCTTGTAGTCAGATAGTGTAAGTCCTCCACCTTTGCTCTTCTTTTCCAAAGTTGGTTTGGCTGTTCTGTGGCCTTTGCATTTTTATTTGAATTGTAAAATCAGCTTTCAATTTCTAAAAATAAAAGGCTGCTTGCTTGGATTTTTTATTGGGATTGCTTTGAATCTGGAGATGAGTTTGGTGAGAATTGCTATCTTAAGAATATTACATTGTTTATCAGTGAGCATGATACATCCTTTTCAGGTTCTCTAATTTCCGCAGTGTTACCACTTTTCCATGTGTAGGTCTTGGATATCTTTTGTCAGATGATCCCTAAGTATTTAATAGTTTTGATGCTATTTAAGTGGTATCGTTTTTATACATTTCAATTCCCAATTGTTTGCTGCTGCTACATAGAAATACAATTGATTCTTGCATATCCATGTTGTATTCTACAAACTTGATACACTCATAGTTCTAGAAGCATTTTTATATATACTTCATCGGATTTTCTACATAGACAATCAGGTTATCTGCTAATAAAGACAGTTTTACTTCTTTTCCAATCTTGATGCCTTTGTTTTCTTTTTCTTGCTTGATTGCATTGGCTAGAACCTGCAGTAAAAAATGTAAGTAGTAAGTGAAAAGTAAAATAAGAGGTGAGAGTGGAAATCCTGTCTTTGTTCCTAATCTTAGGGGGAATACATTTAGTCCTTCACTTTTGAGTATCATGTTAGATATAGGTATTTCATAGATACCTTTATCAGATTGAAGAATTTCCCTTACGTCCAAGCTTTTGGAAAGTTTTTATCAAATATGTTGGATTTTGTCAAATGCTTTTTTGGTATCTATTAACGTGATTTTTATCTTTAGTCTGTTAACGTGAATTACATTGATTGGTTTTTGAATGTTAAACCTACCTTGCATTTCTCAAATAAACTTTGGAGGGTTGTGATGTATTATCCTTTTTGTGTCAAGTTGGATTTGCTCTTGTAAAATGTTAAGAATTTTTGCATGTATGTTTATGGGGGATATTGATCTGTAGTTTCCTTGTAATTTTTTTTTGGGTTTTAGTTTCATAGTAATGCTGACCTCATTGAATGGGATGGGAAGTATTCCTTCCTTTTCAGGTTTATGAAAGAGTTTGTCTAGAATTAGTATCATACCCAAAATCTTTGGTAGAATTTACCAGTGAAGCCACATGGGCCTAGAGTTTTCCTTGTGGGAAGGTTTAAAACTATAAATTCAGTTTCTTTAATCATGTAGGACTTTTCATGTTATCTGTTCCTTCTTGATTTGTGCTTTAGTGTGTCTTTCAAGGAATTTGTCCATTTCATCCAAGTTGTTGAATTTATTGGCATAACGTTGTTGCTATTTCTTGCTTATCATCATTTATATATAGAATCTGTATTTCTACTACCTTCTTATTCCTGATATTGATAATTTTTCTGTTTTTTACTTTTAACCTATTTGTGTCTTTATATTTAATGTGGGTTTCTTGTAGGCAGCATATAGTTTAGGTCTTTTTTTTTAAATTAAATTTGACAACCTCTGCCTTTGAAGAGGGATATTTGGAACATTTACACTTACTGTGATGACATGTTCAACTTTAAACATACCATCTTGGTAACTTGTTTTCTGTTTCTTAGCTTTTTTTTCTTTTTTTGAATTTTTTTTTTTCTGTTTTTGGAATTTTTTTTATGATTGCATTTTATCCCTTTGATGGCTTGTTAGCTGTAATTTTTTTTTTTAGTGGTTACATTAGTGTTATAAACTTATTTTATATCTTCAAGTGATAGTTTGCTACTTCATGTATAGTATAAAGAACCTTCTAACAGTATACTTTCATATCTAATATCTGTGCTATTTTCATACATTTTACTTCTCTGTATATTATAAATTCTGCATTATTTTTGCCTTATGCAGTTGATTCATAAGAAAAAGAATCTTTATGTTGCTTATGTAGCTGCCGACTCCAGTGCTGTATCTCTTTGTGAAGCCAGATTTCCATGTGGTGTCATCCTCCTCCTGCTTGAATAACTTCCTGTGACCTTTCTTGAAGAGCTGCTAGTGACGAATTCATTCAGGTTTTGTATGTCTTAAAAAGTCTATTTCACCTTTGTTTTTGAAAGATATTTTCTCTGGGCAAAGAACTCTATGTTGACAGTTTTTTTCTTTGACTACTTATAAGATTTGGACCACTGTCTTATAGCTTGCATTGTTTCCAGTGGGAAATCTGCTTTTTTTCCTTTGGCTTTTTAAAATTCTGGCTGCTCTTGAGATCTTTTTATCACTGGTTATGAATTTAATCACAATGTCCTCAGTGTGGTGGTGTTTGTTTCTGTGCCTCTTGGATCTTTGGTTTATAGTTTTCAGCGAATTTGGAAAACTTTTGGCCATTACATCTTTAAATATTTTTCCTATCTCATTTGGGGACTCTAATCTAATTAAATCTACATCAGGCTGCTTAATGCTATTTACTTAAGAAAATCTTTTTTAATATATCATTCTGGATAGTTTTTATTGCTGTGTCTTCAAGTTCAGTTAATATGCAGTAAGCAGAACTGACGCTTCCTGCCTTCAGACAGCTGACATCTAATAAACAGTTTTATATTGTGACCAGTGCCATGAAGGAAGTGCACAGGAGAATCTGCTTGGAGACTGGGGGTCTGAGGTGACTGTACACAGAGCACTGGAGGATAGGGAGAAAGGCACGTGAACACCCGGGAGATGGGTCCCTGGTGGGGCTTAGGGATAGCAGGTATAAAGGAGGGCCCTGAGTGGGACAGCGTCTGTTCCAGGAACTGATAGGAGGCATTTGGAGTAGTTGACAGGTTCCCAATCATACAGTTTTATAGGTTATTGTGGAGAAGTTTGGATTTAATTGCAAATGTAACAGAAAGTAATAGAAGGGTTTTAAGCAGTGGAACAATCCAGTCCATGCTTTAAAACAGTTTTTCAATTGCTATACTAAAAATCCATTTACTGATTTTCTGTGAAGGACTGTTTAGTATCTAGAGTAGAAAAATTTCTCAAGGAATTTTATGTGTGTGTGTATATATATATATATATAAGGAGCCTTGGTGGCACAGTGGTTAAGTGCTCGGCTGCTAACCGAAAGGAGAAAAGACCTGGTGATCTGCTCCTGCAAAGATTACAGCCTCAGAAACCCTATGAGGCAGTTCTGCTCATCACATAGGGTTGCTATGAGTCAGAATCGACTCAATGGCACACAATATGTATGTAGTAGTATAGTAGAATAAGCCATTTAAATAGTTATTAGTGAAAAGTACAATCGCTTATTTGAATGACTATTCAGTTTCCATAGATACTAATCATTTTTAAAACTTATCTTCCAGCTGGTAGAAGTTAAAGGCCCCAATGATCGCCTCTCGCATAAGCAAATGATCTGGTTGGATGAACTGCAGAAGCTGGGGGCTGAGGTAGAAGTCTGCCATGTGGTTGCCGTTGGAGCCAAGAGCAAAGGCCTCAGTTAAGAGCGACGGAATTAGGAGTATTTGGTCATCGCTTGACATAAGATTTTCAAAAGCAAAGCGTTATTAATTTTATTTAATGTTAGTTTTATTACTGTTAATTATAAACCTGATAGTTTAATCACTCATCATTGTACAGTGTCTGTGTATCACAAAACGGTGTTTGCTTGAATATACTTACCCACACAGTGGGTAATGAATTTTTAAAAGGTCAAGATTTTAGTGGCCATTTTTGGAGCTGGATGCATACTAGACTTAGAAAAAAGCAGGAAAAAACCTACAAGAAATGCTTAACAGCTCTACAATGCTTCTTTCTGATAAGTTTACTGGAAATGGAGATTCCTGAAATTATCTTTTTTTGTGTGCACTGTTTTACACATTCAGCTGTTAAACATTCTTGTTTTATGATTATCCAAGAAGGATATCAACAATTGAAACTCCAATTTCTTTAGCAATTGTCCCTTCTGCTTTTAGGAACATCCTTAATGGCTAGATTGGGGGTGCTGTCTATAGAGATAGCATAATGAAAACAGGGCTGCTTGGCTATTTGTCTCATTAGCAAACCTTAGGCTGGGGAAGGGATATGGCAGGAAGGCAGTTATCAGACAGAATGCCAGGCCCAGGATCATAGTCTCCCATAGACTTGTCCTGAGGTCTTCTGGGGAAATATGATGCCCCAGTTTCTTAAGTGAATGGAAGGACCAGTTAAGGCATGGCCCATTAACAAACACCCACATGGTTTTAATTACAGCCAGCACTTAACTGACGTTAGGCACATGATTGATTGCTACCTCATTTTAGAGAATGGATGGCACACACAAGTGTAACAAAAAACCAAACTCGTTACTATCAATTCCGACTCAGCGACCCTATAGGACAGAGTAGAACTGTCCCATAGGGTTTCTAAGGAGCAGCTGGTGGATTCGAACATGCCAACCTTTTGGTTAGCAGCTGAGCTCTTAGCCACTGTGCCTCCAAGGCTCCACACACAAGTGGATGGAAGAAATAGCCTTTGAATCTTGAATCACTGTATCCTTGTGGATGATTGCATAATGATAACTACAACAGACAATTTCCATGGAAATTTTATTTTGCAGTCAAAATTGCCTTCACATTCATCACTGCTGAACAAGATCTTTCATCTTCCCACTCATCCTACTTTAACTCAAGTCACAAGCAGTTTTAGGCACAAAGGTTTTAGTTTTCTCTCAAAATCAAGTTTTAACTATTTGAGGTTACTGCTACAGCAAGCAGATTTTGTGAAAGGATGTGCTGAATAGTTTTCACTCTGTTAGTACAAATATCTTTAAATAAAGTTAGACATTTCAGACATTTTAGGTTTTAAAATTGATTTCCATCAAAAGATAACAGTGATACATGGTACATTTAAGTTCAACCCTAGCCAGTCGAAGGCTGTCTGCCTGTGCGTGTGGCCCGTCAGCAGGGGCTTTGCTCACAGGCCCGCCTGCAGGGCTGAGTGCATGGCTCTCTTTGGTATGCCGCACATCACCACACTCAGGACTGCCGCCATGATGTCCCGCGGGCCAGCAGAGGCGCTACGCAGCTGTACAGTGGCCAGGGTTTAAGGCTGCTACAGTTGTTTTTCATATTATGCACGATAAATTGTGGCACAATAATCATGATACAACAACTTTCTAGCAAAAAATAAAACAAGTATTTTACTACATTTGATTATCATACAAAAATAGGCACATTTGCTATTTTAAAACAATATTAACAGTACCTAATTTTTTTACTCGTAAATTAACAAACATTATTAATGGAGTTGAAATGAATGTGAGGGAAGAAAATTAAGAGAAATAAATGCTCAACCCCCCCCCCCCCAAAAAAAAAAAATTTAGGACAGTTGGTAATAATACAAAAGCAGCTGGATGAAAAAGTAAGAACTGTTACACTTTCAATGGTAGGACGTGGTGGTTCTTTAAGGGCCGGGGATGGTTTCCCATCAGAGACTATGTGTGATGGCAGTAATGCTCCGTGTATAAACTGGAAATAGCCCTGATTTTCTAGGCAACAATCTGGCAAAAACATTTATCCACAAGATGAGTTTCCTAAGACATAAAAAATTTCTGCCTCTTTCAATCTAGAGACATTATCAATTTTTAAAAGGCAAATAATTCAAGTAGAAACCTCTATTCATCATATATAAAAATAAAATATTTTGAAAAAACTTGTTTTAGAAAATAACTAGAAATTTTAGTATAAAAATTTTCAAAATCTTAATTAAGATGGCAGTTTAAGAGACTCTTAAATCATGCAGCCAAATCTGACAACATCCACCTTTAAACGGGCAATAGGTGTGGACATGGTGCTAAACAGCACTGATGTGAGAAGCTTCAGCTTCGACCCCACAGCTCTGGCTGGGCTCCTGCCACACAATGTGAAGAGAAGGGTGTCTGGGACCCAAATACACCTTTGCTTCTCAGTCTTCTCTGAGTGCTGCTGTCAAAAGTCACGGACCAGGATGTGGGGGTGTGCTTCTCTATTACAATGCAGTATTATGAGAGGTACATTTTTATTTTCTAAATGTTCTCTATTTCTTACTGTTGAGAATCTTTCTGAGAGAAAAGGAACTTCCGTGCAGGTGACCTGAGGTGTGACCTCATTCAGTTATTTGTAAAAGGAAGTGCCAGCAGCCCTTTACCACAGTGTACGTACTGCCAGGAGAGGTGGGCTCCCGCAGTGCGGACAGCGCTCTCCATACTAACCAGCTACTCCGAGACAGAGCTGGGACTGTGCCTCCCTTGGGTGGACAGCCTGAGGGCTTTCGTGGAAGCAGCACCCCATAGGCCCTTGGTGGCTTCCGGAGGAGAGAAATGGGGCTTTGGGGATTCCTGGCTATTGGTATGAAGCTTAGCGTGAAAAGCCCGTTTCTAATACGCAGTGGGATTTTTTAAAACCCTGTTTTTAAAAACAAATAATATTTTGCTCTGTCTTTTTCAGACGTTAATGTCAAAGGCACTTCTAAGTTTAATTATGTTATCTACAGCAGATGCTTTAAGGTTAACAGTTCACATCATATTAAAGTTAGTCCTATGAGGTAAAACAAAACCCATGGTTTTAAAACAGATTAAAGTCCCAAACACGGTGATCTAAAATAATTATGGCCTTGGAACACTGAACCCTGTATCAGTTGAAATCAATTAGAGATAACATAAAGTTACCAAAAAAGTAACATGAATACCTACCTACTAAGCCTTTTGGGAGCTTATCAGATGCTTCTGGAAATAAGTTGTTTGTTGCCATTGAGTCAACTCCAACTCATGGTGACCTTACGTTTAACAGAATGGAATTATGCCCACTCCTGTGCCACATCATCAGGAGCATTTCATGTTTGAATATATCCAAAAATATACTAAACACCAGTTTTAAATTTTCCTGATGCTTCTTTGGGTTGCTAATCTGACTGAAGATCAGGTAACCTTTAGTAGGTGGTAGGAAAAATGGATGCAGACAAAAATGTGGGACTATCTGCCTGTAAACCATCTGAAAATGAGCCAGGCCTGTAATGAAAGAGTAAATACAGTAAAAATGTATGCCTACCTTTAAAAAAAAACCCAAAGGAAGCATGATTCAATGTGTTTTTAAATATTAGTGCAAACTTCAACTATTTTTCTTACATAGAAAATTATTAGAGCTTCAAATGCCTAGGTTAACAATTTTAATTCAGAGGAAAAACACAACTTCCCTCAAAATGTTCAGAAAAGATGACATTTTAGTCCTCATTTGCTAATGTCTCAGTAGATAACCATATCTTGGCCCCACTTAAGAATTTGCTTAATGGTGTTCCTGAAATGCTGCGTCTGCACAGATTGCCCACAGGGGAAAACGGAAATGAGGATGAGAGGAAGTCGGGGGTCCCCAAGGTGGCGTGGGGGCCACTGGCTTGGAAGTACATCCTGCTCTGGTCTGGCTCCGAGGAGCAGGCTGGCAGAGGGACGCGCCGGTGCTGCCGGAGCATCCTGCCGAGCGTGTCGACCTCGTCTACCAGGACTGAGGCCTTGTGGAAGGCGGTGATGGAGCCGCCGCTGCTGATCTGGGCCTCGGGGACCCAGCGGAAATAGCAGAGTTTCCACAGCTTTATGTGTATTCCTGAGAGACGTGGTAAGAGGACGCCATGCAGGTCGGCGGGTTTGGAGAACCAGTCTCTGAAGTACTGCTCCAGCCCGCTGCTCTGGCTTTCGCCTTGCTGAGGTGGCTCTGGCTTTAGTTTTAACACCAGTGAATTTCTCCTTGGAAGTAACTCTTGGTCGCTGATGACTCCGTTCCTTAAGGAAGATGGCAATCCTCGGAGAGTAGAGCTGTAGCTCTTCTGTAGAGAGGAGAAATTTTAGCATTATCTTCCTGGAGTGTAGCTTTATAGAAAGATAGTAAAGGTCCAACAGCAAAATTAACACAGTACTATGAAAAACTGGTGGAATTTCAGCCTTAGATAACATTTCCTTCCTTCCCTTGTTATGCTCATTCTAATCCTCCTCCACTGGAATTTAACTTTAGGTGTTATGCTACCTAGGCTATTACCACTTGCCTGCACAGGGGTGGGGAGGTGAGCATAATCTATCCATTAATTTGCATAAGTGTAAATTTCTAAGACTTCTGGGTTAACAAAAAACAATCCAGAGCCAGCTGACTCTAGCCAGAACGCACAGGTGCGAGTGGAAGGCTGCAGGCGGGAGCTCCCCAGCTCAGAGCTGCCTCCTCCTGCCCACCTCAGACCTCATCAGGGTTTGGGGGCCCAGACACGGGAAGAAAAGTCAGGATAAAGGAAGGTCAGCTCAACCAAAGGAGCCCTCAAAAACTTCCTTAGGAGTCTCGTCAAGAGAAGTGACTTCATTTTTAACGCTCTGTGTTCTGAAAGATGTTCTGGTTATGTGTGTGCTTTTTGTCATTACCTTTGTCTGCTTAGAAGATCTCACTGAACCGTTGTGTGTACAAGGCGAGCTCTTCCCAATGTACAAGGGGTTATGGAAAAGGGTGCAATCCTTTGCTGTAAACTGAAGAGACCAGTCCCAAACTGAAGGGAATTTTAAGCCCTTTTCATCACCCAATTGGATATTTTTGCTTATAGCAAATTCCTGCAAAATAAATATTTGAACATTGTGAAAAGATGCAAAACTAAAGATCTTCTATTATAAGATGAACCAGTCATCAATAAACAAGTCACATTTTCTGAACAGGAGCACTCAGAACCCACCAGAGCAGCGTGTTTTTCTTCAAGAGAGTGAGAAGACATTCCCAGAGCTTCCAGTCCAAGACCCGTTACCATGTCTGGCCCGGCACGCACGGCATAGCGCTCCCTTCCTTACCACACCAAGGAGGTCGGACCCTCCTCTTATTCAGAGGAGTAAAACTTCACTGATGTAATACCATAAAGTCTTAAACATGTCAAATTTATTTTTATAATCACAGTATTTTACATTTATGCGCACATGATCACACATGTAAGCAACTGCCTTTTGGGTACAAAACTTAGTGAGTAGCGAAACCAACAAACCTTTGGATGGAACTGACTGCACTTATTGTTTTCCACATGCACAGCCACATGCCACTTTTCTAGTGGTCTGAGGTATCTGGGACCCAGCCAAGGAGCAGGGAGGAAGGAATCACCTCTACCACGGTGCCAGCACTTGGCCAAGGCAGGCCCTTACTCACAGGAGACCGCCTCAGGCCCTGCCCTGGACTAAAGCGGCCGGGGCTCTGGTGGCCCCATGCAAACCAAGGCAAACACTAGCCGCTGGCAGACCCCACACTGCGAGGAAGAAGCTGAGCACAGCTGGGAGGCCGCCTAGATTACCTCAGACCACGGCAGTCACACCGAGTGACATGCAGAAAGGAACACCACCTAAGTGAGTGGCAAGAGCAGCTACCCCAAGAGTCCACAGGCCGCCCCAGATCACCAATGAGATCCGTTCCTAAGGCTGCCTAAGTCGTGAAGTTGAATTTGTAGCTAAGTCAGAACAGGTGCATCCGGTTCTTATCCAGCCTTACCTCAGTGCAAGAAAAGGCTCAAGGTCTTTTCAATGATTTAAAAGCTGCACGTGCACAAGTGAAGGTGCTTGTGATGAGGAATTTGTCAAAGGGAGGGCAAATTTACATAACATTAAAGGGCAAGTACAAGCTGTCCATTAGTCAGATGTTCGTACAGAACAGTTCCCTAGCAGAAATATCGCAAAATATTGAGTGCATGGTGGGAAATGATTGATTTTTATTTTCTGCGCCATACCTTTCAGTATTTTCCAAAATATCCACCAAAAAAACATGCACTTCTTTGGAAATTAGAAAAAAGGCCAAGAGTAAATGTCAGTAGGGAAGACAGTCCTGCAGCAGAAGCCAGCATGGTCTATAGCAGATGCTGCCCACTGCCATAGACAGAGCCCCGGGTCATCCAAAAATGGCTAAGCTACACAACAGAGCAGGGCATTTTACAGAACTTTCTATTTCAAATGTGTAAAACTTAACTCATTAAGCACCAAAATATATTTCTAAAAATGTTTAGTTATTTGAAATGTCATCATACGTATGCATGGATAAAAACATTCTATTAGCTTTAGAAAACAGTGCTGTAAAGAGATGAAATCTAGCAAAACATAAACCCCAACTTGTTTAATGGCTGTTAGGAAAGTATATAGAAAACAATCATCTTTTTTCCCCCCAATATGAGAACTAAAAATACTTATCTCTAAGAAAGAAGATCAGACTTTCCACAAATAACCTGACACTAGCATCTAAGGTGGCCACTCCATTCTGGTGTATGGCTGTGTAGAAGGACCTAAAAACAGCAGACGTGCCAAACATCACGGCTCTTAGGCACAGAGGCAGCACTGACTGGCTTCAGCTCCTGCTGTTCAGTCAAATCATGAATATAAAATACTGGAGAAAGGAAGGAGGAAGGGAGGGACTTGCCAGAAAAAAGCTTTTGAAAAAAGCCAAATTTTAAAAATACAGCACTAGAACACAACATAGGGAAAACAGATGAAATACTAGTATTTAAAAATGTTCAGTAACTTTTATTCCTGTATATAAGTCTACTTGTAAATGTATCTTGCAGAAGCGAGGAGTATTTCTGTGGGCCAGCCTGGCACCTATACAGTCTTACGCTCTAGAGCCCACCCACTGCACTAGAAAGGCACCAGGATCTCCCAGCTTCTACACTCTTCCCTTATACTTCAGTCTAACAAGGCGATTTGATTTCCTAGCCTCATGTAAACTCAGGCTTAAACTGCACGTGTGTGTGCATGTGTGCCAGGGCTGCACATAGGGTACTGAAGGACATGAGCGGAGAAGAAACCAAGCGGCAGGCAAGCAAAACGTGAAGGACGTTCAAGAATGGAATGGCCTTTCCTTCCTTTTTCCATTCTGAGGCCACATTAGACACAGGTCAGGTACTCTTTGTGGAAAATCTGATCTTCTTGGGAGATAAATATTTTCAGTTTTCATATAAGAAAAGCAAAGAAATGGGTATGAAAAATTACCTACAGTAAACAAAAAATAAAAAATAACTGAGACTACTTATTTTAGGAACAAACAGTCTTCCACACTTCTGCAAACTGAGCCCACCACTGTTCCCTATCACAGTATCAGGAAAGGTTACATTCTTTTAGGGAAGCATAGAATACTCTGGATAAAAATTTCCTTCCAAAACTATTATTATCTAAAACCCTGTGCAATGCTGAATGTATGTGAGCCCTGTGCTCCCAGAAGGCAAGCTGCAATGTGAAGAAACGGCTCACGTATTCTGAGGTAAGACCTCTGCTGTCTGTAAGGCCCCAGGCCCTTCCTCTTTAGGATGTTCCTCACTAATGGAGCTCTCTCCCTACTGCAGAAGGAACAGCAGTTGGAAAATATGGTGACAGAAACAACGCTGGAGATTGCATGATAGAATTTTGCAACACCAACGACTCATTCATTGCAAATACCTTTTTTCAACAACATTAACAGTGAATATACACGTGGACCTCGCTAGATGGAATACACAGGAATCAAATTGACTATATCTGTGGAAAGAGATGAGGGAGAAGCTCAATATCATCAGTCAGAACAAGGCCAGGGGCCAACTGTGGAACAGACCATCAACTGTTCATATGCAAGTTCGAGTTAAAACTGAAGAAAACTAAAATAAGTTCACGAGAGCCAAAGTACAACCTTGAGTATATCCCACCTGGATTTAGAGACCATCTCAAAAACAGATTTGATGCACTGAACACTAATGACTCAAGACCAGATGAGTTGTGAGATGACATCAAGGACATCAAGCATGAAGAAAGCAAAAGGTCATTAAAAAGACAGGAAAGAAAGAAAAGACCAAAATGTATGTCAGAAGATACTCTGAAAGTCGCTCTTGAACGTAGAATAGCTAAACTGAATGGAAGAAATGGAGTAAAAGAGCTGAACTGAAGATTTCAAAGGGTGGCTTGAGAAGACAAAGTAAAGTATTATAATAAAATGTGCAAAGACTTGGAGTAAGAAAACCAAAAGAGAAGAACACGTTCGGCATTTCTCAAGCTGAAAGAACTGAAGAAAAAATTCAAGCCTTGAGTTGCAATGCTAAAGGATTCTATGGGCAAAATATTGAATGACGCAGGAAGCATCAAAAGAAGATGCAAGGAATCCAGAGTCACTGTACCAAAAAGAATTAGCTGATGTTCAACCATTTCAGCAGGTAGCATATGATCAAGAACCGCTGGTACTGAAGGAAGAAGTCCAAGCTGCACTGAAGGCACTGGTGAAAAAGAATTAAGGCTCCAAGAACTGACGGAATACCAACCGAGATGTTCCAACAAACGGATGCAACGCGGGAAGCACTCACTCATCTATGCCAATAAATTCGGAAGACAGCTACCTGGCAAACCAACTAGAAGAGATCAATATTTGTGCCCATTCCAAGAAAGGTGATCCAACAGAATGTGGAAATTATAGAACAATACCATTAATATCACACGCAGGTAAAATTCTGAAGATGATTTAAAAACAGTTGCAGCAGCACATTGACAGTGAATTGTGAGAAATTCAAGCCCGATTCAGAAGAGGATGTGGAACCAGGGATATCATTGCTGATGTCAGATGGATCCTGGCTGAAAGCAGAGAATACCAGAAAGATGTTTACCTGTGTTTTATTGACTACACAAAGGCATTCGACTGTGTGGATCATAAAGTATGGATAACATTGTGAAGAATGGGAATTCCAGAACACTTAATTATGTTTATGTGGAACCTGTACACAGATCAAGAGGCAGTCATTTGAACAGAGCAAGGGGATACTGAGTGGTTTAAAATCAGAAAAGGTGTACGTCAGGGTTGTATCCTTTCACCATACTTATTCAATCTGTATGCTGAGCAAATAATTGGAGAAGCCAGAGTACATGATAAAGAACAGGGCATCAGGATTGGAGGAAGACTCATTAACAACCTGCGATATGCAGTTGATAAAATCTTCCTTGCTGAAAGCGAAGAGGACTTGAAGCACTTACTGATGAAGATCAAAGACTACAGCTTTCAGTATGGATTACACCTCAACATAAAGAAAACAAGACTCCTCACAACTGGACCAATAAGCAACATCATGATAAACAGAAAAAATACTGAAGTTGTCAAGGATTTTCACTTTACTTGGATCCACAATCAATGTCCATGAGAACAGCAGTCAAGAAATGGAACGAAGTACTGCTCTGGGAAAATGTGCTGTAAAAGACCTCTTTTAAAGTGTTAAAAAGCAAAGGTGTCACTCTGAGGACGAAGGTAAGCCTGACCCAAGCCATGTATTTTCAATTACCTCATATACACGCAAAATCTGGACAATGAATTAGGAACACCAAACAAGAATTGATGCATCTGAATGGTGTTGGCACAGAATACTGAATATACCATGGACTGCCAGAAGAACAAATCTATTTTGGAAGAAATACAGCCAGAATGCTCCTTAGAAGCGAGTATGGTGAGAATTTTGTCTCACATACTTTGGACATGTTATCAGGAGGGACCAATCCCTAGAGAAGGACATTATGCTTGGTAAAGTAGAGGGCCAACAAAAAAGAGGGAGACCCTCGACGAGACAGAGTGACACAATGGCTGCAACAATGAGCTCAAACACAGCAAAGACTGTGAGGATGGCACAGGAGTGGGCAGCGGTGTTCTGTTCTGTTGTACACAGGGTCGCTGAGTCAGGATTGACTCCATGGCACCCAACAACAACTCCCTATTGCACTAGCCCAAATAAAATGACCCCCTTTACTGTCCAGTGCATTTAGCTTTCACACCTATAATCCAGAATGACTCATTCCCCTAGAATAATATGCATAATGCTTCACAGTTTACAAAACGTTTTCACCTCACACAACGAGGCCAAAGCCACTACTGTTAGCTTGATAGATCCATCTTAGAGATGAGGAACCTGGACTTACAGGCTTAAACCTAAGAGGAACCTAGGCCTAGCATCTTGCCCAGACCAGGGCCCTAATGCTAAAGGCTGAAGGCCCCACAGCTCACTGTGAGGGTAATCTCTTCTTAGAAAGTCTTTCCAAAGGCCTACATCATCTGCCCTTTCAGTTTCTCTCGATGTTCATTTCAGCATTTATGAGGACTAACACTGCCAGCTCAAATGTGCGTGAGACAGAACTCGTGGTTCAGGAAGGTTTCCAAGAGCGGCAACCAGAGAGGCATGTTTCCAGTTTTGCTTGAGACTCTCCTCAGTCGTTAAGTGAGTCTTCCTCTAGGTCGATGAATTGTGACTGAAAACTTATACTACTACCCATAAGTGACTGCCACGTGGCCTGCAGAGCCTGTGGAGAATCTCCGTCCAGTACACACCGCCTACGTCTCACCTCACAACTTTCCCAAGCTTGCTTTGCACAACTTTAATTCTACTGACCTAGGAAATAAGTGTCCTCAAATAGGGTCTTTTTTTTAAAATCACCATCCCAACAGCCCACATATGAAAATATAAATAGAAAAGCACAACATTTAAGGTAGTTAAAGTAATTTACATCTTTAAATTGGTTTACTATGAACAATTCACATCAGAGAAAAGCACAAAATGCCCATTCATAACAATAAAACAAGTCCCCAGATTTTTATATAAATCTTTAAAATAACTCATACAGAAATTACAGCTTAAAATGGTAGCTAAAACGGTTTTAAACTGTGTATTTCAAATATGCGGTTTATTGTACTTCAATTATATCTCAAAAAAGTTGTATAAAAAAGTAGCTGTGGCCACAATGTTGCTTACTGTGCTTTGCTTCACCCGCTGATGAGGGCAGTTGAACAGGAAAGTGCCAAACAGTGAGATCCGGGTGCTGTCGTACAGGACAGCCAAGTACGTTTCAGAAAACTCAAAAGCCGCTGGATATTGTTCTAACAGCTGCCACGTGGCATCCAAGAACAGCAAAAATAAGGGAGACTGGCAAATAAAAACAGAAAATGTGATTATTTAATACTGTCCTTCAGCTGTTCACGTTTCCAAATTTACTGCTATTAAGGAAGTGATTAAGAGCGTAAGAAAACACCTAAGCCTAAAACACTTGACTCCTAAGTTGAGCGAAGGATATGTGGAACATGTAAACAGATCTAATGTCAAACTTAAGAAGTACATTCCACCGTGATACATATCTCCATTCTATTTCCCAATAGGTATACAAGGATGAAGGGGCACAGTACACAAACGAGCAGGTTGCCATTATCTGAATGAGGATGGGGAAAATCATGTTTAACTGTATCCTGGAAACAATTCTTAGAACATTAAAAAAAGGGAAAACTTCTGTAATTAGCTTTTGTTGACCCTGTGGGCTCATCATCCAGAACATGTCCTCCAGCTTTAGAAGAGAGTTTAGCATCAGCCTCTGGATCACATGTCATGTCACAAAGTACAGCAGCTGGAAACAGCTATGTTATCATGACCATGTCTTGTGACAGAAGAGTCCTGTCATTTTACAAGGGAAGGATTCATTGTGGAGACTGTCTCAGATAATATATTATGAAATATAAGCTAGCACAAGTCAAACTGTGTTCTCTGAAGCCACCCTGTAGGAACTGGCATGACGTGACTGGCCTATGAGACAGTCACACAACTACACATCCAAGGCAGCCACTACCCCTCAGCTGTTACCAAGATGTCCCTCTCAAACTTTTCATTCTTATCCAGTGTGCTCCATTTTAAGAAAATGTGATTTTAAAAATCAAAATACCAAATGTGCTGGTTATCTGCTTTGCAGAGGAGTTAATGCAGCATTTCTTCAGATATTTTTCAACTTAGGGAAATGCAATATACTACTTTTTAGGATTTTACCTATACGATTACGATAATCTTCGTAAGTCCATCAATTTGCACTCTAATCCATCAGTCAGTCTAGGACTAAGGAAACTAAGCTGTTTACAACAGGTAACACCTCCCTCCATCTCTTCACAGAAGGCTCCTCTCACTTTACCTTCGGCACACTTAAACACCGATAATACGGAGTGAAGACGCTACCTCTTTCTCCGATCTCTTTAAGTGGTTGCACCTGTCCAGGAACTGGTATCCTGCCATGACCCACTCCTTCTGTATCAGACTCTGGAATCCAGTAACAGTTCTAAAGTAGGGATCCAGCATCACTTGGATAAGAGAAGCAACAAAACAGCTCAGGTCTCTTCCCTCCTCCTCTGTCAATAAAATGGAAAGAAAATGATTACTAACAAAAAAATGCTCAGAGGGAATGGGAAAAGTAAAACAGACAATTCAGTATTCTACCCCCAGGGTGCCTTTAAAATGACCTGTGTAAGGAAAGCTCACCATATTCTGGTAACTCTAAAATACTATAAAGACTTTTAAATCAGCTAAATTAGAAATCTCATTTAAATGGGAGGTGATCTTTTATGTATGAATGTTTTGCAGATACTAGAAGCTCATGCCTCACTTTTTATGTTTCAATGGTTTGTAGCAAAAATCTTTCTAAAAGCCATTCCACTACAGTTTTATCAAGGATATTAAATACAATGTAACCTTTCTACTGATGACTCCACATGGTGATGCCTTGGGGGTGAATGAGGGGCACCCCACAAGTACTCCACAATCATCCTACAATAGGTGGCAATCAGATCCCTCCCATTTTTATAGCTTTTTCCCTTTTTAACGAGGTACTATCCTGTTATTAAAGACTTCAGAAGAAAACTACAGACCAATAACCCTTATGATTATACATGCAAAAACCATCAACACAATATTAGCAAACAAAATGATCTCAGGAACGCAAGGCTGGTATACCATCTGAGAATCAATTAAAACAACACGATGTTAATAAAATAAAGGACAAAAACAACATGATTATCTCACTAGATGCAGAAAAAGCATCTGACAAAATCCAACATTCACTCGTGATAAAACTCTCAGCAAACGAGGAATAAGTGCGAACTCCCTCAACCTAATAAGAGGCATCTACAAAAAAACCTACAGCTAACATCATTCTCATTGGTGAAAGACTGAATGCTTTCTCCCTAAGCTCAGGAACAAGGCAAGGATGTCTGCTCTTGTCACTTCTATTCACATGGTACCGGAGGTTCTAGACAGTGTTGCAAGGCAAGAAAAATAAAAGGCAATCAGATTGGAAAGAAGGAAGTAAAACTGTATTTGCAGTTTTAACATGACCCTGTATGTAAAATGTCTAAGGAATTCACAAAATAACTACTAGAATAAATGAACTCAGTGAAGTCTCAGAAATGCAAGTTCAATGTACTAAAATCAATTGTATTTCTATACACAATAACAATCTGAATATGAAATTAAGAAGTCAATTATATTTGCAGTATCATTAGAAAATAAAATATTAAATAGGTTTAACAAAATAAGTGCAAGATTTGTATACTATAAAATATTGCTGTAAAATTAAGGAAGATCTAAGGAAATGAAGAGACATCCATGTTCATACACTGGCAGATTCACATTGCTAAGATGTCTGTTATGGATTGAATTGTGTCCCCCAAAAATGTGTTGTAAGTCCTAACCTCTATGCCTGTGGTTATAATCATATTTGGGAATGGGTTGTCTTTGTTATGTTAATGAGACAGGATTAGCGTGGGTTGTATCTTGAGTCTACCTCTTTTGAGATATAAAAGAGATTAAACAAACAACCTAGGAAGCGGAGATGGAGTAAGGTAGATGCCAAGACACACAGACATCTCCAAGGAACCAGAAAGCAGAAGCTGCAGACACAAGGACCTTCCTCCAGAGCTGACAGAGAGAAAGCCTTCCCCTAGAGCAGCACCCTGAACTCATTCTTGGAGCCTCCTAAACTGTAAGAAAATAAATTTCTGTTTCTTAAAGCCATCCACTTGTGGTATTTCTGTCATAGCAGCACTAGGTAACTAAGACAGAATTTGGTACCGAGAAGGGGGTTGCTGCTCTAACAAGTACCTAAAATACGGAAGTGATTTTGGAATTGGGTAATGGGTGGAGGCTGGAAGAGTTTTAAGGTGCCTAACAGTAAAAGCCTAGCTTGCCTTGAAGAGATAGTTGGCAGAATTATGGACGTCAAAGGCAATTCCAGTGAGGGCTCAGAAGGAAGTGAGGAGAGGATACATAGGGCACCATCAACAGAATGTTGCTAGAAATGTGGATGTTAAATGTGCTTCTGGTGAGGCTTTAAAAGAAAGTGATGAACATGTGACTGGACAGCGGAGGAAGAGTGATGCTTTTTTCATGCAGTGGCGAAGAGCTTGTCTGAATTATGTGTAAATGTTTGGTGGAAGGTAGAACTTGAAAGCGATGAACTTGGATATCTGGCTGAGGAGATTTCTAAGCAAGATCTTAAAGGGGCTGCGTGGTTTCTCCTTGCCACTTACAGTAAAACACGAAAGGAAAGAGATGGATTTAAAAATGAACTGTGCAAAATGACAACAGAACTTAAAGATCTGGAAAATTTGTTTGTACAAACTAGGGACACGTGTTGTAGAATGTTCACCAAGGACATGGCTACACAATCTTTTGTTAAAGCAATTAAGCCTGTGATGATGGATCTAACCAACTACCACAGGAGAAAACCCATCTGCTTAGATTGAAGGGGACAAAGAAAGAACAAAAGGAAAAAATACTGTCTCTTGGAATTCTACAGGCAGGGAACAGGCCAAAAGAGACACATCTGTTGCCCTCCAAAACAAGAAAAGGACAATCCCTGGAGGCAGCTAAGAGATCAGCAGAACTGTTGGAAGAAGCATGGGAAGCAGGGCCTTCTCAGTTTCAAAGATTCAGATCTTCACCAACTTGGTTTTGGAGTGTGGGGCTGCTGTTAATGCATGGCAGGCGATGGGGCTGCCGCCCAAAGATGAGGGGGCAGGGCTGCTATGCCCAAGGGGCAGAACAATGGGGCCTGCCAGGGCCGGGGATGGGGGTCGCCACTCAGATGGACTAACAGAGTGGGACTGCCCAAAGCCGAGGGAGCAGAGGTGCTGTCCCAGTGGGTCTGGAAGGCAGAGCTGAAGCCCACGGCTGAGGGGCCTTCACTCAGAATCCAGAGAACATGGCCAACACCCAGAGTCTGGAGGGCATCTGGAGGGCAAACTAGATGGTCTAAGAGAACAGAAGATTATTTTCAAGCTTTGAGAGCTAATGTAATGTGTTCTGCTGGTGCCCATTATCCCTTCTTTCCCTCCAATTTCTCCCATTTGTAATAAAATGTCTACTTTGTGCCTGTTCCACCAATGTACTTTGGAAATAAGTAACTAAGACGTCATTCTGAAATTGATCTATGGGTTTAAAACATCTCTATCAAAATTCAAGTAGGTATTTTTTGCTAATCTCAAAAGTTACACAGAAACACAAAGGACCCAGAACAGCTAAAATGACTTTGAAAATGAACAATGTTGGAATACTTACATGTGTCAATTTCAAAACTTACTATAAGGCTACAGCAATCAAGACAGTGTGGTACTGGCATAAGGACAGACATAAAGATCAATGGAATAAAACTGAGAGTCAAGAAATAAATCCTTACAGTTATGGTCAATTGATTTTTGACAAAGGTGCCAAGGCAATTCTATAGAAAAAGATAGTTTTTTTAATAAATGGTTCTGGCACAATTCAATATCCACATGGCAAGAATATAAATTTAAGATTATTAACCCATCGCCGTTGAGTCAATTCCGACTTGTAGCGACCCTACAGGAGAGAGTAGAACTGCTCCGTATGGTTTCCAAGGAGTGCTTGGTGGATTCGAACTGCTGACATTTTGGTTAGCAGCCATAGCTCTTAACTACTATGCCACCAAGGCTTCCATCAACTAACAACATAGACAAAAATTCATTAAAAATGGATTATAGACCTAAATGTAAGAGTCAAAACCATAAATCTTTTACAGAATAAAACAGGAGAAAGTCATTATGACTTGAATTAAACAAATAATTCTTAGGTAAAACACCCAAAACACAGTCCATTAGAAGAAGAAAAAAAAGAAAAAGGATAAATAGGGCTTCATCAAAAATTTTTAAAAAATTGTTCTTCAAAGGATAGCATTAAGAAAATGACAAGACAAGCCACAGACTGGAAGAAAATACCTACAAATTATACAGATGATAAAGAATTTTTATCCAGAATATATAAAGAATTCCTAGAACTCAATAAGAAGACAAACAACCCAAATGAAGAATGGGGATAAAATGTGAATAGATATTTCACCAAAGAAAACATATGAGTGGCCAATAAACACATGGATGGAAAAAAAAATGCAAATGAAAACCACAATGAGATATCACTTCACAACCCTTACAATAACTACAATCATCAAGACAGACAATAACGGCGTTAGCCAAGGATATGAAGAAACTAGAGTCCTCACACATTACTGGTGGGGAAGTAAAATGGTACAGCCACTTAGAAGAGTTTCTTAAAAAGTTGACCATAAATTTACCACATGACTTGGCAATTCCACTTACAGTATCTACCCAAGAAAAATAAAAACCTACGTCCTCACACTTATGTGAATGCTCACAGCAACATAATTCATAATAGCAAAAAAAGTGAAAACAACCCAAAGGTCATCAACACATAAACGGATAAACAAAATATGGTATTTATGTACAATGGGCTACTGTTCAGAAATAAAAAGGAACAAACTACTGATACATATTACATGAATGAACCTGAAAAACATTGTTAAGTTAAAGAAGCCAGAGGCAAAAAACCATGTTTGTGTGTTTCTATGTGTATGAAACGTCCAGAAAAAGCAAATCTATAGATAGAAAGCAGATTAGTGGAGGACTGGGGAAGATGGCAGCATAAACAGATCATCGTTCAGACCCTCCTCCATGAATACAACAAGAAAACGGTACCCGGGCTTGAGGGAGTGCATAGGACAGCAGAATGGTAAGACTCCAAGAGTCAATGATGAGTTGCATACAATAGGAAAACTGCTTCTACCACCGAACCTGCCTCTCTGCCTAGCCATATTGGCCGCCGTATGCTTGCTACCATAAAAATTCTGCCTGTCTGCACACTCCATACCACAGGCTCCCAAAAGAAACAGATTTCCCTAAGTGTCAGCTCAGGTCTGTTTGCCCCCTCTTCCGGTCGATACTGAGAACTGCCGACTGAAGCTGCTGTGAACTAGAAAGCAAGCACCTTTAGTACAGCTTGCTCCTAAAGCCAACACACTACAGCTGGGGTTCTGAAGCCAACAAGGCAGACCTCCCGGGAGTCCATTCTGAGCCTGCCAGCCTCACACTCCACGGTAACTGTTGGCTGTCAGACTGCTGCAAATTGCTACAGAAGGCCCCTTTGCAGTGGAGTCCCCTCCCACAACCAGCATTTTGCCTGCCTGTATACAGGACACCCCATAGCTCAGTTCTCCAAAATCAACACTGTAGATCTCCCTGGGGGTCAGTGCCAGCCCCTCCTTTTCCTAACACGAAGGAAAGTCTGCCTTTGCTCCCCCTGCATGCCAGCTCAGATATAAGCAACCCCCACAGAGAAGGAAAGGTAGCCTCAGGCAAAACCTAAGGGCAATACCCAGCCCTGCAGGAGGCTCATCGGGTATGGGCTTTCCCACTGAAAAACATGGCTGCGGAAACAGAGCAGGGGAGGGAGCAATAAACAGAGAGATAAGACCATGCCCCCGGTGGACAGACTGATTAGTGCTCAATGTATCTCCAGAGTGGCTGTGCCCTCTGGCGGACAGACTGATCACTGCCTGTTCTCTTGTGTGTTTGGGAGACACAAGTTGAAAACTGCGATCTGAAACTTTCAACTCCTCATTAAAACAGGAAGGGAGAAGGAGCTATCACAGAGAAGGAGTGGAAGTGGTAAGTAAGGCCCAAAGGCTCTGCCCGCCTACGAGTTTCCTGCAGAAAGCAGTGTGGGCAAAACCACCAAATACTGGGGAGAACTGAGAAAGTTAATACCCTCAAAAATTTCAATACCCCAACAAAAAAATTACAAGATGCAAAGATAAACAACAGCCCATCCAAATGAACAAGACGTAGGGAGTGAAATCGCATCTACAGAGGCCCAAATAATGAACAGAATGAAATAATATAATGCAACAATGTTAAACATAATCAAAGAACTAAGGGAAAACAGACAAATATCTAAAAGAAATAAGGAAATAAACGTGCAAACAAAATAAAGATTTAAAAAAAAAAGACACTCTAAAAAGAAACCAAACAGAAATACTGCAACTGAAAGAGACAATAAATGAGATGAGAAACACAATGGAAGGATTTAATAACAGATTCAAGCAGGTAGAAGAAAAAATCAGTGAATTGGAGGATAAAATAGTCAAAATTATGGAAGCTGAAAAGCAACAAGTACAGAGGCTCAAGACTGGTGAACAGAGTTTAACAGAATTATGGGACAACATCAAGAGACCTAGCATACATATCATGAAAATTCCGCAAGGAGATGGGAAAGAGCAAGGGATAGACAGAACATTTAAAGAAATAATGACAGAAAATTTCCTGAATCTGAGAAGGAAATGAATCTACATATCCAAGACGCTCAATGAAATCCAAGCAAGATAAAGCCAAAGAGATCTACACCGAGACACATCATAATCAGGCTCTCAAAAAGTAAAGATAAAGAGAGAATCCTGAAAGCAAGAAGAGAGAAGCAAACAGCCATATATAAAGGATCTCCAATAAGATTAGGGCTGATTTCTCCTGAGAAACTTCTGAAGCCAGAAGGCAATTAAATGATATAATTAAAGTGGTAAAAGAAAAAAAAACTGTCAACCAAAAATACTATACCCAGTGAAACTGTTCTTTAAGAATGAGAGGGAAGCTAAAACATTCCCAGATAAACAGAAGCAATGAGAGTTCATATCCATCAGACCAGCAGTACAGAAAAAAAAAAAAAAAGAACTACTGGAAGTCCTGCAGATGAAGGAGAAAACACAACAGAAAGTAATCCAAAGTCACACATAAAAAGAAAGATCTCTAGTAAAGGTAACTGCATGGACAAGTATAAGGACTAGTAAGGTATTCATGGTTGACAATTCTAATTTTGTCTTTCATGCTTTTCAATGACAAATGTATAAAGAGCAAGAATAAAACTATGTTACAGGCACATGAAATATAAAGACATAATCGGTGATGACAACAACAAATCGGGGAGGAGGAAGGAATGGTATAGGTACAGAACTTCTTATATGCCACTGATGTTGTTATCAACTAACCCTAGCACGTTGTAAGTGCAAGATGTCAAATGTAATACTCATGGTAACCACTAAGAAAATATCTAAATATACACAAAAGGCTAATGGACCACAGCTACCATGGCCTCCACCAGACTGAGTCCAGTACAGCTAGATGGTGCCCGGCTACCACCACTGACTGCTCTGACGGGATCACAACAGAGGGTCCTGGACGGAGATGGAAAAGGACATAGAACAAAATTCTAACTCACAAAAAAAAAAGACCAGATTTACTGGCCCGACAGACTGGAGAAACCCAGTGAGTATGGCCCCAGACACCCTATTAGCTCAGTGGTGAAGTCACTCCCGAAGTTCACCGTTCAGCCGGGGATTAGACAGCCTCATAAAACAAAACAGGACTAATGAGGCACAGTAGTCCAGTGACAAAGACTAGTAGGCAGGAGGGGACAAGAAAGCTAGTGATAGGGAACCCAAGGTTGAGAAGGGACAGTGTTGACATGTCGAGGGGATGTTAACCACTGTCATAGGGCAATATGTGTACTGTTTAATGAGAAACTATTTGTTCTGCAAAGCTTCATCTAAGGTACAAAAAAACGTAAGAATTATATATGTGGGATCAAACTGACAACAGAAACTCAAAAGGTTTGATGGGAAGCCTAGGGGGCGGTGAGTTGAAGATAATGGTGATTAAATAATTTGGAAAAGGACAGTGAGAACAGCAGAACAACTAGAAGAATGTAACTGATGTCACTGAATTGTACAGGCAGAAACGTTTGTAATGGTGTAACTTTGGCTATGTATATTTTCACCAAAAAAAAAAAAAAAAAAGGTTGAGAAGGGAGAGTGTTGTCATGTCATGGGGTTGTTAACCAATGTCATAAAACAATATGTGTACTGACTGTTTAATGAGAAACTATTTGTTCTGTAAACCTTCATCTAAAGTACAATAAAAATTAAAAAAAAAACACAGAAGAAAAGGAGAAGGGAATCAAAATGACACACTACAAAAAATCAACAGAACACAAAAGCTGCCAGTATTAGAGGAAATAGACCAAGGCTTAAGACACACAAAAAACAAGTAACAAAATAGCAGAAATAAGTACTTTGTTATCGGTAATTACACTGAATGTAAATGGACTAAATTCTTCAATCAAAAGGCAGAGAGTGACACAATGGACTGAAAAAACAAACAAACAAACACGACCCAACTGTATGCTGTTTACAAGACACACACTTCAGACACAGGACACAAACAGTTTGAAAGTGAAAAGATGGAAAAAAATATTCTGTGCAAATTAATAGCAAAAAGAGAGCTAGGGTGGCAATCTTAATACCAGACAAAATTAAATTTTAAGACAAAATCGGTCAGAAGAGATAAAGATGGACATTAAATACTGATAAATTAACATTATAAGCACATATGCACCCAATATCAGAGCACCTAAATATATAAAGCAAAACACTGATGGAACTGAAGGTAGAAATAGATACCACTTGCAATACTGCACAGAACATCTAGAAAGATCAGCAAAGAGAAAGAAGACCTGAATGACACTATAAACCTACTAGACCTAACAAACATGTATGGAACACTTCATCTGACAATAGCACAATACACATTCTACTAAAGTGCACACGGATAATTCTCCAGGATAGACCATATATTAGCTCATGAAGTAAGTCTCGAGAAATTTAAAAAGATTGAAATCATACACAGCATGTTCTCTGACCACAGTGGAGTGAAACCAGAAATCAATTAACATTAAAACAAAACAAAAAAACCCTGGAAAATAACAAACATATGGGAACTAAACAACATACTATTAAACTATCAGTGGGTCAAGGAAGAAATCAAAAGAGAAAACAGAAACTACTTAGAGTCAAATGAAAATGAACTCACAACATACCAAAACTTATGGAATGCTGCAAAGGTAATACTCAGAGGGAAATTTAGTGATAAATGCCTACATAAAAAAATGAAGAAAGATCTCAAATCAACAGCCTAACTCTACAACTAGAAGAACTAGAAAGAGAAGAGCAAACCAAGCCTAAAGCTACTAGATGAAAAGCAACAACAAAGATCAGGGCAAAAATAAATGCAACTGAAAACAGAAAAACAATACAATTAAGAAAACCAGAACTTGGTTCTCTGAAAATATCAATATAATTGACTAACTTTTAGATGGACTGACAAAGAAAAAAAGACACACTATGTAAATAACCAAAATAAGTAATGAAAATGGAAACATTACAACTGACACAATAGAATTATGACAGAACATGATGAATAACTGGACACTAACAAATTGGATAACCTAGATGAAAAGGACAAATTCTTAGAAGCACACAACTTACCTAAACTGACTTGAGAGGAAACAGCAATTCCAACAGACCCATAACAAGTGAAGAGACTGAATCAGTAATCAAGAAGCTCTGGACCAAAAAAAAAAGTCCTAGACCAGACGGTTTCACTAAGGAATTCTACCAAACATTTAGAGAAGAATTGACACCAATCCTGTTTAAACATCTCCCAAGACAGAGAAGGAAGGAATACCCTCTAACTTATTCTACGAAGCCAACATTACCTTGATACCCAAACCAAAGACACCACAAGACAAAAAAACTACAGGCCAATACCCCTTATAAACACAGATGCAAAAATTTTCAGCAAAATACTAGCAAACAGAATCCAACAGCATATTAAAAGAGTAACACACCATGACCAAGTGGCATTTATTCCAGGAATGTAAGGATGGTTCAACATTAGAAAATCAATCAGTGTAATACACCACATCAACAGAACAAAGGAAAAGAACCACATGATCATCTCTATTGTTGCAGAAAAGGCATTTGATAAAATCCAACACTATTTCTTGATAAAAGTCCTCAACAAGACAGGAATACAATGGATGTTCCTAAATGTGATTAAGACCATTTATGAAAAACCAACAGCCAACATTATACTTAATGGAGAAAAACTGAGTGCATCCCCCTAGAAACAGGGAACAAGACAAGGATGCCTGCTCTTGCCACTGCTATTCAATACTGTACTTGAAGTCCTAGCCACAGCAATAAGACAAAAAAATAAATAAAAGGTATACAAATCAGAAAAGAAGTAAAATCATCTCTATTTGCATACAGGATTCTATATATAGAAAACCTCAAAGAATCCATAAGAAAGCTTCCATTTAGGTATTTAGAAAACTGAGGTATTTAGCAAAATTGCAGGGTACAGGTCAACAAACAGAAACCAGTTGGGTTTCTGTACTCCAGTAATAAGAAATCTGAAATGGAAATTAGGAAATAATTCAATTTACAACAGCATTTACGGGAATAAAGTACCTAGGAATTAATTTAACTAGGGATGTGAAACACTTATACAATGAAAATTATCAAGCACTGCTGAAAGAGATTAAAGAAGAATTAAATAAATGGAAAGAAGTTCTGTGTTCACAGATTGGAAGACTCACTATTGTTAGGATGCCAATAATACCCAAAGTGATCTACAGACTCAAGAAATCCTGATAAAAATTCCAACACCCTTCTTCACAGACAGGAAAAAAAAAAAAAACAATTGTCAGTTTTATATGGAATGGCAAGAGGCACCAAAGAGCTAAAGCAGTTTTGAAGAAGAGCAAAGTAGGACGACTCACAATTCCTGATTTCAAAACATGACACAGCTACAGTAAAACAGCCTGGCACTGGTAAAATAAGACACATAGGCCAACAGAATAGAGCTGAGAGTCCAGAAATAAACTCATACATCTATGGTCAATTTATTTTTGACAAGGGTGCCAGGTCCATCCGATGGGAAAAGAAGAGTCTCTTCAATGAACAGTGTTGGGAAAACTGGATTTCAATATGCACAAAAATGAAACAGGATCCATGCCTCACACCATACAAAAGAACAAATTCAAAATGGATTAAGGACCTAAACAGGCAAACTAAAACCATAAAATTCTGAGAACAAGCAGGTGCAATGCTGTCAGGCCTAGTTTTCAACTATGCATTAGCCAATATAATAACAAAAGTGCAAACAGCAAAAGACAAAATAAATAAATGGTACTTCATAAAAATGAAAAACTTTTGCTCATCTTAAGGCGTTACCAAAAAAGTGACAAGACAAGCTACCAACTGGGAGAATATCTTCGGAAACCATATATTCAACAAGAATCTAATAACCAAAATATACATAAAACTTCGACAACATATATAAAACTTCAACAACTTAATGACAAAAAGACAAGTAACCCAATCATCAAATGGGTAAAGGAGTTGAACAGACATAGACATTTCACCAGAGGACGTTCAAAAAGGCACCAAACACATGAAAACTTGCTCAACGTCATTAGCCACCAGAAAGATGCAAATCAAAACCATAATGAGATAACAATTTCACTCACACTAGGATGGCTAAGATTAAAAAAAAAAACAGAAAATAACAAATGTCGGTGAAGATGTTGCCTTATCCATTGCTGGTGGGAATGCAAAATGGTACAGCTGTGTGGAAAACATTGCGGCGGTTCTTCAAAAAACTAAAAACAGAACCACCATATAATCCAGCAATTCCACTCCTAGGTATATACCCAAAAGACTTGAAAGCAGAGACCTGTATACCAATGTTCGCTGTAGCACTATTCACAACAGCCAAAAGGTGGAAACAACCTAAATGCCCACCAACAGATGAATGGATAAACAAAATGTTGTACATACATACAGTGGAATACTACTCAGCTGGTAGAAAAAGGATGTCTTGATACATGCTACAATATGGAAGAAGCTTGAAGACATTTTATGCTGAGACCAAACTTTATTAGTACGGGGGGGAGGGGGGTGGGGGGAAGTGGGATTAATGGTGATGGAAAAATTGCATTGATTAAGGGTAGGGTTGCACAGCCAATTATTGTAATTGCTGTTGTAACTTATACACCTGTAAAAAACTGAATTGGCAAAAGTTGTGACAGATATATTTATACCACCACCACCAAAAAAAAAAAAGGTAGCTGCTGAGGCTGCTTACGTACAACCAAAAACCTCATGGGATTTGGTTCCTTGGTTTGGAGGTTTAGGGTCATGATTTCATGGGACATTCCAGTGAACTGGCCTAATAACGTGTTTAGTGTTTCTGTTCTACAACCGAGTTCACTGCATAGTTACTGGGGTCTAAAAAGCTTGCAAGCAGCCATCCAAGGCACAACAATTGGTCTCTATTCACCTGGAGAAACAGAAGAAGAAGGAGAGTCAGGAATAGGAGGAGGAAATGAAACGTGTGGCTAGTTGCCTCCATGAACAACTACCTCCTCTGCCACGAGACCAGAAGAACTGGATGGTGCCTTGCTACCATTACTGAACATTTTGATCAAAGATTCCATAGGAGAATCATGATCAGAAGGGGGGAATGCAGAACACCATTCTAAATTCTCATGGACTCTAGACTTTCTGGAGCCATGGAGAGTGGATGAACCCCTAAAACTACTGCCCTGAGATAATCTTTGTATCTTAAACTAAAAATATCCCCTGAAGTCTTCTTAAAACCAAACAATAGTCTAGCTTAACTAGTAAAAATGGTCTGCCTTGAGCATTATGCTCTTTTAAGAACGATGTATATGGGATCAAACTGACAACAGCAATTCAAAAGATTAGACTGGAACTTTAGGAGAAAGTGAGTTTTGGTTAATGAGGGAAGAACAACTCAGAAAAGGAGGGTGAGAATGGTTGCACAACTCAAGGAATGTAATCAATGCCACTAAATGGTCCATACAGAAACTTGAATTAGCGTATGTTTTGCTGTGTATATTCTCAACAACATTTAAAAAAAAAAAAAAAAAGGACTAAGGACCTAAACGTGTCAACTAAAACTATAAAATTCTTAGAAGAAAATTCAGGGGCAATGCTGTCAGACCTAGATTTTAACAATGGATTATCTAATATAGTAACAGAAGCACAAACACCAAAAGAAAAATAATGGGACCTCATAAAAATTAAAAACTTTTGCTCATCAAAAGACTTTACCAAAAAAGTAAAAGACGAGCTACCAACTGGGAGCGTATCTTTGGAAACCATATATCTAATAAGAATCTAATAACCAAAATGTATATAAAACTTTGACAACTTCACAACAAAAAGACAAGTAACCCAATCACAAAAATAGGCGAAGGACTTGAATAGATATTTCACCAAAGAGGACACCCCAATGGCCACTAAACACATGAAAAGACCCTTAGCATCACTGGTCATTAGACAGATGCAAATCAAAACCACAGTGAGATACCATTACACTCCCACTACATGACTAAAAAAAAAGAAAAATAACAAACATTGGCAAAAGTGGGGAAATTGGAATCTTTATCCATTGCTGGTGGGAATGCAAAACTTTTAAACTGTTGTGGAAACAGTGTGGTGTTTCTTCAAAAAACCAAAAATAGAATTAGCAAATGAATCAGCAGTTCAAATCCTAGTTATATACTGTAAGGACGTGAAAGCACTGACACAAACAGACACCAATGTACGCTGCAGCACTGCTCACAATAGCCAAACAATGGAAACAATCTAAATGCTCATCAAGGGATGAATGGATAAACACACTGTGGTACATACACACAATGGAATACTACTCAGTCGGTAAGAGAAATGAAGTTTTGATACATGCTACAATATGGATGGAACCTGAAGATATTATGCTGAGTGAAATAAGTTAATCACAAAAGGACAAATATTATATGACCTCACTTATACAAAAAGACAAAAACAGGCCAATGTATATAGAGATCAAAGTTTATTAGTGGTTACCAGGGGTGGGAGGGAGGGGGGAAAGAGGAGTTATTACTTATGGAGCACTGATTTCCTGCTCATGGTGATGGAAAACTCACATTAAGGGTAAGGGTTGGACAGCCCATTAATGTAACTGATGACACTAACTTGTACACCTACAAAAAGCTGAACTGGCAAATGTTGCCATATATATATATATATTTACAACAATAACAACAAAAAGAAGAGCAGCTGCCGAAGCTACTTATGTACAACCAAACACCTCATGGAATATGTTTTCTAGGTTTGGAGGTTTAGGGTCATGGTTTCATGGGATACTCCAGTTAACTGGCCTAATGTCATATGCAGTGGTTCTGTTCTACCTCCTGGTTTGTTGTGTAGTGTCTGGGAACTTAAAATCTTGCAAGCAAGCTATCCAACATATAACAACTGGTCTCTATTTTCCTGAAGCAACAGAGGAAGGAGAGCAATGAAAAGGAGGAAGAAATGGACCTTGTGGTAACTGCATCCTTCAACAACTTCTTCCTTTGACATGAGACCAGAAGAACTAGATGGTGTCTGGCTACCATTACTGCACATTTTGATCAAAGATTTAACAGAAGAATCCTGATCAAACAGGGGAAAAATGTGAAACAGAATTCCAAATTCTTACTGAATCCAGACTTTCTGGAGCCACTGAGGCTGGATGAAGCACCAAAACTACTGCCCTGAGATAATCTTAAATCTTAAGCCAAAATCATCCTTTGAAGTCTTCTTTAAACCAAACAAAAGTCTAGCTGAATTAGTAAAGAATAACTGCCTTGAACATTGTGCTCTTTTAAAGAACCATCTACATGGCATTAAATTGACCACAGCAACTTGAAAGGTTAGATAGGAAGCTTAGAGGCAGTAAGTTTATGTCAATAGGACAGGAACAATTCAGAAGAGGAGGATGAGAATGGTTGCACAACTTGAAGAATATAATCAATGTCACTGAATTGTACACAGAAATTGAACTGGTATGTGTTTTACTGTGTATATTTTCAACAATAAAAAATATTTTTAAAAAAAAAAAGAGCAGATCAGTGGTTGCCTGGGGCTGTGACATAAGGAATTCTTTGGGGGGTGATGAAAATTATCTACAACTGGAGTTTCTATACTTAATAAAAAGTATTGAATTGTACTCTCAAAACAGGTGGATTTCCTATTTTGTAAATTATATCTTAATGAACTGTTTAAAAAAACACTCTATAAAAAGTATTAGTAAAATGCAGGCTTAGTAACCCTGATGAGGCACTTTATATTACAAATGCATGGAGAAATCTAGAGTAAGTAAAAGACTTTCCCATAGGACAAGAACAGGCACTAGTTGAGAGAGGACAGACAGCCTGATTGCTGGGCTCTGCTCGTACTTGTAAATTACACACACGCGCGCATGCACACACATGTGCCTGGACTGCATCAGGTATAAATTACTTTCCATAGTGTATTATTATTCTTTTTTAAAAAAATGGTTTTAAATTGCTTTGTTTTAGTCAGTTAAATGTGACGGTCAGTTGATAAAAGCAATTCTAGAAGCATAAGTAGCGTAGTGTGTTCATGTACTTTGCAATATGAACATATTACAAAATCAGGTAGTTTATGGTCTATTAAGCTTTATCGTAAGCTTAAAAATTATATTAATGTAATTACTTATACTAGCTGTAAAATTATTTAACATACATTTATCCTTTGATTAACTGGAAGATTTTTACATTGCAGTTTATTCCTACCAAATACTAGACAAAATTCACATTATTGGCTGTTCAGTTCAATTAATTCCTTGATACCAAATTATTGCCTTAGAGTCACAATCTAGCAATAACTAGAAGGTATTTAAGCTAAAACAAACTCATATGAGTTAGAAAGAGAGCAAGATTAGAGACAAAAAATAATCCAATACGGGATGTGAACACCCTTATCATAAAATAGGAAGAAAGAGTTAATAAAAGGCAAAAAATCAGATTTCTTTCTATTCTTATATTGGCAATCTTTGTGCCACTGTCTTAATCTAATAATCTGTAAAATTTGTAGTGTATCTGATAATACTGTAGTAAATAAGACATAAGTAAGATTAATGTAAGTTACTGGAACGTGGACAATCCATCACCAAGGCTGGCTGGTATGGTAATCACTGTGTTTTCAGTAATTATTTTAATTACCTTGTAAAATTACAGAGAGATGTTTTCTTTCAAGTATGTATACAAGTTCTGCTGAATGTTTAAGGAATGTCCTGGAAATAAAAAAAGAATACTTAAAAAAAAAAAAAACACTAATTTCCACTACAAATATTTTTTTAAAGTACTTGACCATCAAGCAAATCTAAACTTTCACTATACATATTTGTATTCTCAATAACTTATACATTTCTTCAGTATTTATATGATTCTTCAACAAAGTATATTTTGTGATTTTTATATCAGAGAAATTCATTACCCTTTATAAAAAGTTATTTATACAACATCTTTGAAATGACAAAATTATCAAGATGAAGGGATTAGTGTTTGCCAGGTGTTAGGGATGCACGTGAGGTGATACAACTATAAAGGGAAAGCAAAGGGGAGCCTTGTGGTGATGAAGGCATCCTGTGTCTTGACTGTGGGGGTGGTTACACAAATCTATACATGTGCCAATACCGCACAGAACTACACACACACACACACACACACACACACACACACACACACACACACACACACACACACACACACACGAGAGCATGTATAAAATCGGAGAAATCTGAATAAGGTCTGTAGATTACACCAATGTTGTGATACTGTACTCTAGTTATATAAGACAATGCTACTGTTGGGGGAAGAGGAGTGAAGGGTACATGGGACCTCTGCACTATTTTTGCAACTTCCTGTGAGTCTGTAATTATTTCAAAATAAAAAGTTTAACAGAAAGAAAAAGGAAAGAGGTTGTACGAACCTTACGTATTCTAACCACCGAGTACTTTCCAGAGAAGATAACCATTTCTCTTCAGTTTCTTCAAAAGGCTCTGTAAAAAATATGATATATACACAGACACAAAGCTTTAGGTGTTTTAAGCTAAATATTATATGATCTATATAATAGTTAAGAGACATATGATGGTTTTTAATTTTTATAAATTGGCTTTCAGGAAGTATCACACATTTTCCCTTCAGTAACAGAGCAAATACAAAAAAGCAAAACAGCTTTCCTTTGGGCCTGTATCTTCTCTTCGGGCTCTCTCAGGGAAGTCTCGGAGAGTCGTAAGAGTTAGTGACTCTGTGCTCCCTGGTCATCCCTGACAGGCCCTGCCCTGATGCTGGCCCTCCATACTCTCTGTGAACACTGTCAAAGGCCCCTACCCAACAAGCTCTTTCTGCAAGCCTTGCCTTGCTCCTGCTTCTCTTCCCCTCAGTCAGCTGCAGAGCCTTGTGGTGATGAAGAGCAGCTGACAGGGCACCGGTGGCCAACCCTGCAGGACTGAGACAATGCCTTCCTGGCATGGCCTCTAGCGCCTTGCCCAGTCACTCCCTGACCCACCTCCAGTTGCCTCTCACCTTACAAACCCCAGGCTTCAGTTACACTCAACTCACAGGACTTCTGACCATCATTCATATCACTGTGTTCTTTTAAACCCTCCCCACCTCCTGCTGTTCGCAGAGCTCCCCTTCTGGGCAAACCCCCACTCCTTATTCACCTCCAGGTGGCCCAGGGATCTCCCGCGTGCACAATTCCAGTAGAACACACTTCACACTAGTATGCTTCTTTGTGGCCCATCCCTCCAGTCCACACTGAAGGCACCTGGTAAGAGTTTGCTCTAACAGATGTACTAGAACTCTGAGGCCACACAATTATACAACACGGCTCTATTCAATATCCATGTCAAGTTACATTTCTCAAAATAACTGTATGCATTAAAATCTTAATAAATTTGTCTGTAAGGTGATATGTTGCTCTACTTAGTAAATGATTTTATACAAGTATTCCATTATACCTTTCATGATTTGAGGGTGAACTAATTGGTTCATTTTCCCCCCAAACAAAATGCAGTTTAAACTTCATTTCCTAAGAGGTTCTGACATTCTTGCACAATCAAATATAATTTGTACAAATATTTCAATGAACCTCTCCCTAAATATATCTATTTCTATATTTTTAAGGTACGTCATCTTTCCTGACATGTCTCATACAATTCTGTATCTCCTGTTCATGTGTGTATATATATAAAAATAATAATGAAATTACCATTAACACATAGCTGCTTAAGTTTTACAAATGCCACCTGGACTTCTTGGATATTAGGCAAGGTTTTATCCAAATCCGATTTGTAAACATCACTTCTCTGTGGATGACTTTTAGTTATTGCATTACAAATCCTAATAAAGACAAAATCCTTTAGTCACTATTCATTCATTTATTCAACATCTCCTTCCTGAGCACCTCCTATAAGCCAGGCTCCATAAAAGCTGGGATACAGAGACGAACAAGGCAGGCAAGGCCTCTGCCTTCACGGAGTTTGTACTCCTGCTGGTGAGGTAACCATTAACAAGGAAGTAACAGGCTGCATGTGGTGAACGTCACGGGTGATGTAATCTAACAACTACAGGGCTACTTTAGGTCAGGTGGCCAGAAAAGGCTCCTCTGAGAAGAGAATACTGAAGTTCAAACCCAAATGATCCGGAGATACGCAAAGATGAGGGTGGGGGAAGATGTTCTAGGCAGAAGGGCAGTAATGCAAAGGCCCTGTGGTGGAAACAGGCTTGACTCTTTGAGAAATCTAATGGTGGCCAATGGGGCTAGATGACGTGCAAGGGAGAAAAAGGGGTTGGAGATGAGGCTGGACAACAAAGAGAATCTGCCCTAATTGTGAAGAATACGATAGCTGAAAAAACAAGAGGCATTAAGATAGTTGTTAACTTAATGAATTAAACAAAATGGCCACTGGTGACAAATTTTTATAACTAAATCTCATCCAATAGTGTTGCAATCTTCCCTTTAACAGCAAAATTCACCTCTGAGCACTTAATCAGCCCATATATTAGTGAAAACAAGGCTCAGAGCATGACAGGCTAGACGGTTAATTTCTGACGTGATAAACGTAAAATTAAAAATCCACCAGAGAATATGGACATGTGCTAATTCTAGTCACCCTCCTTTCCAGAAAACTGAAGGGTCATTTAAGGGTCACTAGGAGCCCTGGTGGTGCAGTGGTTAAGAGCTACAGCTGCTAACCAAAAGGCCGGCAGTTCGAATCCACCAGGTGCTCCTTGGAGACTCTACAGGGCAGTTCTACTCTGTCCTGTAGGATTGCTATGAGTCGGAATTGACTTGACAAAACTGGGTTTGGTTTTGGTTTTGGCTTTCTTAGTTATGGACTGTGGAAAAAACCTAAGATGTGGCCGCACCAACAACTGACTGTGATATACCTCAATCTCTGAGGCTCTCTGAGCTTGTTTTCCAAAATCTGCTCATTTGTTCCTTGTTTATGCAACAAATATTCAATTCATAGGTACTTCTTTGAGGCTGAATATACAATGGTGTACAAAACAGATACAGTCCCTCACCTCATAGAATTACAGCCTAGTAAGAAAGTCAGGTGCATTCAGATTGCAGCATACATATGTAACTAAATCTGAAAAGATTGCTATGAAGAAACCCAGAGTGCTACAGAGAACGTATACTCTGAGGGCTATGAAGAAAACCCAGAGTGCTACAGAGAATGCGTACTGTGAGGGCTATGAAGAAAACCCAGAGTGCTATAGAGAACGTATACTCTGAGGGCTATGAAGAAAACCCAGAGTGCTACAGAGAACGTGTACTGTGAGGGCTATGAAGAAACCCAGAGTGCTACAGAGAACGTGTACTGTGAGGGCTATGAAGAAAACCAGAGTGCTACAGAGAACGCGTACTGTGAGGGCTATGAAGAAAACCAGAGTGCTACAGAGAACGTGTACTGTGAGGGCTATGAAGAAAACCAGAGTGCTACAGAGAACGTATACTGTGAGGGCTATGAAGAAAACCCAGAGTGCTACAGAGAACGTGTACTGTGAGGGCTATGAAGAAAACCAGAGTGCTACAGAGAACGTGTACTGTGAGGGCTATGAAGAAAACCAGAGTGCTACAGAGAACGTGTACTGTGAGGGCTATGAGGAAAACCCAGAGTGCTACAGAGAACGTGTACTGTGAGGGCTATGAAGAAACCCAGAGTGCTACAGAGAACGCGTACTGTGAGGGCTATGAAGAAACCCAGAGTGCTACAGAGAACGTGTACTCTGAGGGCTATGAAGAAACCCAGAGTGCTACAGAGAACGTGTACTGTGAGGGCTATGAAGAAAACCAGAGTGCTACAGAGAACGTGTACTGTGAGGGCTATGAAGAAAACCAGAGTGCTACAGAGAACGTGTACTGTGAGGGCTATGAAGAAACCCAGAGTGCTACAGAGAACGCGTACTGTGAGGGCTATGAAGAAACCCAGAGTGCTACAGAGAACGCGTACTGTGAGGGCTATGAAGAAACCCAGAGTGCTACAGAGAACGCGTACTGTGAGGGCTATGAAGAAACCCAGAGTGCTACAGAGAACGCGTACTGTGAGGGCTATGAAGAAACCCAGAGTGCTACAGAGAACGCGTACTGTGAGGGCTATGAAGAAAACCAGAGTGCTACAGAGAACGCGTACTGTGAGGGCTATGAGGAAAACCCAGAGTGCTACAGAGAACGCGTACTGTGAGGGCTATGAAGAAAACCAGAGTGCTACAGAGAACGCGTACTGTGAGGGCTATGAAGAAACCCAGAGTGCTACAGAGAACGTGTACTGTGAGGGCTATGAAGAAAACCAGAGTGCTACAGAGAACGTGTACTGTGAGGGCTATGAGGAAAACCCAGAGTGCTACAGAGAACGTGTACTGTGAGGGCTATGAGGAAAACCCAGAGTGCTACAGAGAACGTGTACTGTGAGGGCTATGAAGAAAACCCAGAGTGCTACAGAGAACGTGTACTGTGAGGGCTATGAAGAAAACCAGAGTGCTACAGAGAACGTATACTGTGAGGGCTATGAAGAAAACCAGAGTGCTACAGAGAACGTGTACTGTGAGGGCTATGAAGAAAACCAGAGTGCTACAGAGAACGTGTACTGTGAGGGCTATGAGGAAAACCCAGAGTGCTACAGAGAACGTGTACTGTGAGGGCTATGAAGAAACCCAGAGTGCTATAGAGAACGCGTACTGTGAGGGCTATGAAGAAACCCAGAGTGCTACAGAGAACGTGTACTGTGAGGGCTATGAAGAAACCCAGAGTGCTACAGAGAACGCGTACTGTGAGGGCTGTGAAGAAAACCAGAGTGCTACAGAGAACGCGTACTGTGAGGGCTGTGAAGAAAACCAGAGTGCTACAGAGAACGCGTACTGTGAGGGCTGTGAAGAAAACCAGAGTGCTACAGAGAACGCGTACTGTGAGGGCTATGAAGAAAACCAGAGTGCTACAGAGAACGCGTACTGTGAGGGCTATGAAGAAAACCAGAGTGCTACAGAGAACGTGTACTGTGAGGGCTATGAAGAAAACCAGAGTGCTACAGAGAACGTGTACTGTGAGGGCTAAGAAGAAAACCCAGAGTGCTACAGAGAACGCGTACTGTGAGGGCTATGAAGAAACCCAGAGTGCTACAGAGAACGCGTACTGTGAGGGCTATGAAGAAACCCAGAGTGCTACAGAGAACGCGTACTGTGAGGGCTATGAAGAAACCCAGAGTGCTACAGAGAACGCGTACTGTGAGGGCTATGAAGAAACCCAGAGTGCTACAGAGAACGCGTACTGTGAGGGCTATGAAGAAACCCAGAGTGCTACAGAGAACGCGTACTGTGAGGGCTATGAAGAAAACCAGAGTGCTACAGAGAACGCGTACTGTGAGGGCTATGAAGAAAACCAGAGTGCTACAGAGAACGTGTACTGTGAGGGCTATGAAGAAAACCAGAGTGCTACAGAGAACGCGTACTGTGAGGGCTATGAAGAAAACCAGAGTGCTACAGAGAACGTGTACTGTGAGGGCTATGAAGAAACCCAGAGTGCTACAGAGAACGTGTACTGTGAGGGCTATGAAGAAACCCAGAGTGCTACAGAGAACGTGTAGTGTGAGGGCTATGAAGAAACCCAGAGTGCTACAGAGAACGCGTACTGTGAGGGCTATGAAGAAACCCAGAGTGCTACAGAGAACGCGTACTGTGAGGGCTATGAAGAAACCCAGAGTGCTACAGAGAACGTATACTGTGAGGCCTATGAAGAAAACCAGAGTGCTACAGAGAACGTGTACTGTGAGGGCTATGAGGAAAACCCAGAGTGCTACAGAGAACGTGTACTGTGAGGGCTATGAGGAAAACCCAGAGTGCTACAGAGAACGTGTACTGTGAGGGCTATGAAGAAACCCAGAGTGCTACAGAGAACGCGTACTGTGAGGGCTATGAAGAAAACCAGAGTGCTACAGAGAACGCGTACTGTGAGGGCTATGAAGAAACCCAGAGTGCTACAGAGAACGCGTACTGTGAGGGCTATGAAGAAACCCAGAGTGCTACAGAGAACGCGTACTGTGAGGGCTATGAAGAAACCCAGAGTGCTACAGAGAACGCGTACTGTGAGGGCTATGAAGAAAACCAGAGTGCTACAGAGAACGTGTACTGTGAGGGCTATGAAGAAAACCAGAGTGCTACAGAGAACGCGTACTGTGAGGGCTATGAAGAAACCCAGAGTGCTACAGAGAACGCGTACTGTGAGGGCTATGAAGAAAACCAGAGTGCTACAGAGAACGCGTACTGTGAGGGCTATGAAGAAAACCAGAGTGCTACAGAGAACGCGTACTGTGAGGGCTATGAAGAAAACCAGAGTGCTACAGAGAACGCGTACTGTGAGGGCTATGAAGAAAACCAGAGTGCTACAGAGAATGTATAGTGTGAGGCCTATGAAGAAAACCAGAGTGCTACAGAGAACGTATACTGTGAGGCCTCATCTAATCTGGGAGGGAAGGCTTATATTAAGGAAGCGATGTCTGAGTTGAGATACAAAGAATGAGTGAGTGCCAAGTGGATGGGGAGGACGGGGGCGTCATGGATGAGCACGAAGAAAGCAACCCTCAAGGGACCAGCACAGGCAGACGTCAGGAGAGGAAAGGGAACAAGGGAAAGCCGGGTGGCTGGGGCCCAGTCAGGGGCGGGGGCAGGGCACAGTGCTAGATGAGACATGGAAGAAAGAAATGACAGCTCATTGGTAGAGGTGGAGCTGGGGTAGAAGCACACAGGTTTGTAACATTTCTAGAAAGCGAGGTGACAAAATGTAATGCCAGAACGAATATGGGGAAGGGAAGTGAAAGAGAAAGGTGTCAAGGCTGGCCCCTAGGTCTCTGAGAACAGTGAAGCCAATTGGAGGGGTGGAAGAGGAGGCTGGGAAGGGCGTGGAGGCCAGATCCTTGAGCGTGGTTTTGGACATAATGAGTTTACACATGGAGACTGTCAAACTAGATTTGAGGTATAAAGTTGATGGTCAGTGGCAAGCAGTCACTAAAAGCCACAGCCAAGGTGAACTTTAGGAAGGGCACACAGGATAAGAAGAGGAAGTGACACACTGAATTACAAGAAAAGTTTGGTTCATCCTGACGTCTCTCAGTTGGAAATCACTGCACTGCAAGTGACGCTCGTTATGGCAACATGTCAGCACTGTACGACCCTGAAATTTCTTATAAATCAAATAATTAAATTATAGTTAGTATAACTTAAATATCAGTTAATTGTAATATACTAAAAACTGTTTTCAAAATAGCAATTCTTATATAGAACAGGGAGCTCTGCTGGTGCAACAGTTAAGAACTCAGCTGCTAAGCAAAAGGTCCACAGTTCAAATCCACCAGCCGCTCCTTGGAAACCCTATGGGGTAGTTCTACTCTACAGGGTTTCTATGAGTCAGAGATGACTCAATGGCAACAGGTTTTTTTAATACAGAATATATGGTGCTAACTAATTAACAAGATTATATTATTTGCCAATTATTTTAACTAGTGGGGAGTTTTCAAAGCTGTGCCCTTTTGGAAGCAGAACACCGGGCCTTTCTCCCAAGGTACCTGCTAGGTGGGTTTGAACTGCCAACTTTTCAGTTAGTAGTCAAGTGCTTAATTGTTTGTGCTGCCCAGGGACTCCTAGGGAGTTTACTGTATTTAACTTAATTATCTCAAGTACAAATTTCCAAAGTAACAATGACCACTTGTTGATTACCTCTGATCAATTTTTCTCTGCTGTAACGCATCTTTTATGAAGGCCATTCTCACAAGAGCACTACCGTTGTTGTGACTCCAACACCATAGCTAGGAGAGAAGCACAATACTGACTTAACTGGTTAAAAAATGTACATCAATATTCACTCAATCCACCAGAAATCACTTACTGGCATCCTTCTTCCAACAAAAGAATGGGAAAAGATCTTTAGATCTTGATCTGCTAAAGAACTTGGCACTACAAAGTATTCTGGAAGGCTGGAGGGAAAAAAAAACAAACAGATCTTAACATGAGAATCCTGTGCTTCAGGCAGTGTAAGTGTGCTCTGTAGACCCACATACAATCAAACACATTTATCCTCACTTAATGTGCACCCCACTTAGTATGCTAGACACCTCGGCTCAGGACACATGCGATGTGGACAATTCTCAAAAAATTTAAATTTGTAGCAGGGGAAAAATCCAAATGAGATATCTGAAATATTTCCCAGAATGACCGTTAGTCAAACATGTATTCAATTTCTGAAAAAACATAACCACCCTTTGTTTTCTTGACAGGCTCTGGGTAAAGAGATGCCAGGCCAAAGAAACAAAGTAAACAAAACCCCCACAAACCTACCAAGAAGCCTTAGCTCCCTTCTCCGCATTACCTCCCAACTCTCCACTTCCCTAGCGCCAAAGGGACAGTCAGACTCTAGGGCACTGACGGGACAATAATGCACACTGTCTTTCTTTTTTGAACTGTATTTCAGGGTACCAAAGGGTGGATAAGAGAAAAGTCTAACAGAAAGCAGAAAGAATGAATAGAATTGGAATATGATCAATAGCAATCCTTCATGAAGTAACAGATCTTGGCAATAATCCTCCCTTCTTAATGAGAATCATTTTTGGCAGATAATCCTCGTTATCTGTGGACTCCCTATGTGCGAATCTGCCTACTTGCTAAGATTCACTTGTAACCCCAAAGCAACACTCGCAGCTAAAATCATTCCAGATAATCCTCGTTATCTGTGGATTCCGTATTTGTGAATCTGCCTACTCGCTAAGATTCACTTGTAACCCCAAAGCAACACTCGCAGCTAAAATCATTCCAGATAATCCTCGTTATCTGTGGATTCCGTATTGCGAATCTGCCTACTCGCTAAGATTCACTTGTAACCCCAAAGCAACACTCGCAGCTAAAATCATTCCAGATAATCCTCGTTATCTGTGGATTCCGTATTTGCGAATCTGCCTACTCGCTAAGATTCACTTGTAACCCCAAAGCAACGCAGCTAAAATCATTCCAGATAATCCTCGTTATCTGTGGATTCCGTATTGCGAATCTGCCTACTCGCTAAGATTCACTTGTAACCCCAAAGCAACACTCGCAGCTAAAATCATTCCAGATAATCCTCGTTATCTGTGGATTCCGTATTGCGAATCTGCCTACTCGCTAAGATTCACTTGTAACCCCAAAGCAACACTCGCAGCTAAAATCATTCCAGATAATCCTCGTTATCTGTGGATTCCGTATTGCGAATCTGCCTACTCGCTAAGATTCACTTGTAACCCCAAAGCAACACTCGCAGCTAAAATCATTCCAGATAATCCTCGTTATCTGTGGATTCCGTATTGTGAATCTGCCTACTCGCTAAGATTCACTTGTAACCCCAAAGCAACACTCGCAGCAGTTTCGCAGTCAACCGCAGACGTGCTCAGAGCGGTGAAAAACGGAGTCGCCCAAAGTACACACTGCCAGCCGAGGTCAAACCAGGTGACGTTTTGCCTTCTTGTTTTAGCTCTTATACTGTAAACAAGTGTTCTTTTTGTGTGTCTATTTAGTGCCATGTTTTTTGCATTTTTGTTGGTGATTCTGCTATTTAAAATCGCCCCCAAAGCAGAGTGCGGAAGTGTTGTCTAGCATTCCTAAACACAAGACTGTGATGTGCCTTAAGGAGAAAACATGTATATCAGATAAGCTTCATCAGGCATGAGCTGTAATACTGTTGGCTGTGAGTTCAATGTTAGTGAAACAATATATATTAAATAAGGTGTCTTAAAAGAGAAACACGCGTAGAAAGTAACGTACTGATCAGCAGATGAAAATGTGACCAGAGGCTCATGAGAACCTAACCCTGTATTTCTCCTAGGAGCAACGGCTCAGTATTTGCTAATTCAGTGTTCCTGGAGACTTTACAGAACATAACTGCCATGAATGACAAGGATTTTCTGCATAGGAAAGGGGAATTCTGTGCTGGATGGGTCAGGCTGAGAGTCCCAAGCCTGCTGGTCAATCAGCATCACAGACAGAGTCGTCCAGGGGAGATTCCGACGTGGTGCAGCAGGAAGCCCTACTCAAGAAGTATTTTTTGCCCAAAACACTGAGCCTGAATCTCATTAAGCCTTTCTTTAGATTTAACTAAAATTTTATGGGAAATAAAGGAGCCAGAGGTACATGCTAAAGGACACCACAGGGACAAAACAGGCAATATCTAAAATGTGGGGAATTATATTGAACAAATGACCTGATTTTTGTCAACAAATAAATGGTTGGTCAAAAGATGGGTGAGAGGAGACGGTTACAGATTAAAAGGCTTAAAAGACATATCAAGCAAATTCAACATGAGGACCCTGTTTGGATCCTGATCTGAACAAATCACCTGTAAAAGACATTTATGCGCTATCAATGTAAATTAACACTGACTGGATTATTGGTGATTGTAAGGAATTACTATTAATTTCTTTCCTTGGATACTGATACATTGTGATTATATTTAAAATAAAATATTCATTAAACACTATAATTTGATTAAAAATAAATATTCTGTTAGCCATAACCTGAAAGTTATCGATGACAGCACAGTTTATTATTCATAGAGAAGTATCTTCCACTTACAAATAATATTGTTAAAACTGGACTCACCAAGTGGATATCATGTAACCCTCATTAATGGAACAAACTCTCCACCCAGAAGCACCTGTCCTCTTGATTTCTCTGTCCCAATCTGAGTAGGTTTCAAACAGTGGAGTTTTTTGGCTGCTGCCACCACCAGCTCCACCACCACCTCCTCCTCCACCTCCTGAGGGTACTCCATTTATATTGTCGGCTACAGGAAAAAGCAAGGTTATTAATTTTAACAGTCACATTTGCATCCATCATTCTCTGTCACACACATGCTCTTGTGACTCTGGTACTTTCTCCTTGCTTCATCCTTCAAGTGTCTCCAAGAATCTTAACTTTTCCAGCAAGCCTGAGAAAGAGGTAACCCTTCTCCTTTCTAAAACGTAACTCATTTAATCTTTGTCTAGCTCTTTCTCAACTCCTTATGCAACTTCGCCTTTTCTGTCCATCTTCCGTGCCTTCAAACATAAACAGGTCAACTCAATTTTGAAAAGACTTGCACTGGATCACGTTGGACTACTCTATCTACTATACTATACTATTACTATACGTTTTTCCTGCTTCCTTCTACTGGCCAACTTCCCAAATGATGAGCCATGCCTGCTGCCATGTTTCCTCTCCATTTATCTTCTCTTTTTCAGCCATCTTCTGTCCCTACTGTTCTATGGACACCATTCCTGACCCTCCCTTATTCCACTGCTCTAAACTGTGGTAAGTCCTAGTCATCTGCTGATTTTCTCCACACTTTTTGCCTAGAAAAATGAATGCATCATCTCTGTTCTCAATCACTATCTCAAGCCCAACAAATCTTTCATTTTTCTAATATCAATTTTTTGACCCTTTCCTATCAGCTCATTATAAAACTTGTTGTTTCCTATATCTACTCGATTTTCCTTTGAAAAGCTCACAAAGGTTCCTTGTTCTCCACTACAGTGCTGGTCCCACATGAAGATTTCAGCAAGTAGAGCCCAGACTTAAATTTCCTTAGCAAGGAGCCTTCTCTAAAGAGTGGAGTGCTGCTACCTTCTATGACCAAACCCATGGCTTTGGGAGACCTGCAGATGTCCCGACAGGCCAGCCAAATCTCCCCTGACAGACGGCACAAACCCTCAGGCCCAGTGTCTTACTGCTCTGTGCTGCAATGGTGGCAAGTCTCCTAGCTGACATCCTGACATGATGTTTTGCTGCACTCAAACCAGCCTGCATCTTGACACGCTTCCCTAAAAAGATGCTTTCATGATGCTATTCCCCTGCCTTAAATCATACTCATTTTGCAACTGAATCAAGCAAGCCTAAACGGCTTGCTCCCCTTGGCCTTAACGATACCTCACATAACTGATCTGACCTTCATTTCTCATCCTACCCAACTCCCATTCTCCCCTGTAGCCACACAAAACCCTTTACTGTCCCATGAATGTGCCATATCCATTCCTACAGACTATTTATTATTTCCTGGTGAAGAAAGGTGTTTTTGGAGAACTCACCATGTGTGAAGGCCTGAGAATAAAGAGATGAATAAGACCTGACCTCTCTAATACACTTACAAGACAGTGGGGGTAAGCTCAGCAATCATCAGAGCGCACGTGCAGTAACAAGGCTGGATGTACAAGTGCAATGAGAGCACAGAAGAGGAGCCCCTAACTCACTGAAGAGGAATGCTGGGGCAGGGGAGGCTTCACAACCTGACGAGACACTGAAAAGTTAGATGGGGCCTGCACTCTAACTGTGCTGCCCAATAGAGCAGCCACTAGCCACATGGGTCTATTTAAATTTAAGCGGAAATAAATTAAAAATTTAGTTCCTCAGCTAGACTAGCCACATTTCAAGCGCTCAAGAGCCACATGTGGCTACTGGCTCCCATACTGGACAGGACATATTAGAGAACATTTCTATCATTCCAGAAAGTTCTATTGGACAGTGCTGCTCTAGATTAGGAAGGGTCTTGTACGCCCTGGTAGGAATTCTGAATTTTATCCTTTAAGTGGCATGAGAATCATCCAGCGATTCTGACTTTGACAGAGTTTGCTAACAATTAAAATGCTAATTATGCTAATTATGGACAGGTATCCCAGCTCCACTCCACCCACCTCAACCCCTTCTCAGGAGCAGAGTAACAATGGGAAAGTGTGCTGAGGGGACTTGGGGTTAGAAAGAATCTCTTCAGAACGTAAACCTTCATGGGATTTCCAAGCAATTCTCACTTTACAGTGTTCCAGAGCATCCCCCCAAAAAGCCCCCCAAAATCACAGAATGCCATTCAATATTAGAAAATCTAAGTCATTCTTCATATGACCAGATTAAAGGGGAAAAAAATCTATATGATCAGCTCAGTAAGTGCAGAAAAACAGTTGATATAGTTCAACACCTGTTTATGGATTTAAAAAAAAAACAAAAACAAACCTCTTTAGTAAATCAGGAATAAAAGGGAATTTCCTTAACTTGATAAAGGATATTTATCAGAAACACACAGCAAACAGCACTTCATTAAAATCAGGAACAGAAACGATGTCTGCTATCGTTATTACTCAACGCTATACAAGAGGTCCTAGATACACTTAAGACAACAATTACTAGAAAAGAAATATAAAGAACTCAGTATTTTTAAAGATTGTAAAGTAGTGTAACTAAATACTTTTTAGTGTTTTGAGTTACAGACTTTAATAAACTAGTCTGAGAACATTCTACCGTTTATAAGATTGTTCATTTGGCAAAATTTAGTCTCCAGATCTGAGAGAATTCTTTCCGACATAAAGTAAGAATGCCTACAGGATCTTGTATCATTTGCCATTTTATAGGTTTCTCTGTACACTTATCAACAACTAAGTTAGGTCTTTCATACATCCTGTATCTTCCTGGTTTACAATGAGCTGCTGATCTAAAGGCTGGCAGTTCAAATCCACCCAGTTACTTTGTGTAAGAAAGGCCTGGTAAACTGCTTCTGTAAAGATTGTTGTTGTTAGCTACCTTCAAGCTGATTCTGACTCATGGCAAGGTGATATCACAGCCAAGAAAACCCTATGGAGCAGTTTTACTCTGTAATACTGAGGCTGCCATGAGTGGAAATCAACTCCACGGCAACGGGTTTGGTTTTCTTTTTTCATACCTTCCCAGTAACAGCTCATTATGGAATATGTAACAGATACTCAGTCTGGCATTAGAGTCTAAAAATTTTACTGCTTTCAGAAAGTCCCAAAGGCCTGATACCCATGGCTTGTTCTATAATGGATCACTATGAAGGATCACAGCAACAGATCGGCAAAAGTGGGTCATCTTAAGGAGATGTGGCTCTCTTGACAGCTATGTGACTGAGGCTTTATGGCACAGCTCCTCAGCTGACAAAAAGTGAAACGAGATCTGAACTCTCCTGATTATGGCCATCTTTTGTGACACCGCTTAGAAGTCTAATCCTAGACTAGGGTGAGGTTATCTCAGAGGGCTTCTACTTAATTAGTCCCATCCATATTTAGAATGGCTTCAAGCAGCAGCAAAGATAGTAAAAGTGGTCAACAAACAAAAAGAAAGCCTATCACTTCGATGGTACTGCAGAAATTAGAGTCAGAAGGAAGGGTGAAAAAAGTAAAAACAGAACTGTGATCTTTTAAGAACTTCAACAGAGGCCAGTCAGCACAGTGATTCTTAACTGGAGTCTGCAAAAGAACCCCTCTAGGGGTCCTGATTTGCAGGTCTAGGGCGGAGCCCAAGGCTGCATTTCTAAAAGCTCCTCATGTGATTCTGACGCATGTGGCTGGTTAAGAATCATCAATATTCAAGAGACAAAAGGATCAATTACAATCATTTACAGTTATATTGAATACCTTAAAGGACTGACAAGCAACAAACGTTAAAAATTCCTAAACTGTGTCAAATGGATTGTGTAGTATCAGTAGTTTTCAAGTAAGCATTTAAAGGAAAATTCAATACCAGGGCCTATGTTAATAAAAAGGACAAAATTAAAAAATAAAATAAATTTCACTGAAAATGCATATTTTCTGATGTGAAGCAACATTACCAATTCAGAATACACTGCAGCATTTCTAAGTACAGTGTCTTTCATAGAGTTGAGGTGCTAACACTGAGGCTCTATGTAACTTTATCAGATTTTCAATTCTTTAGTCCAGAAGCATAATCTAACATCTTATCCATTTTATAAAAGATGAAACTGTACTTTTTTGACATTATATGTCAGTAACAACCTGACTGTTGAAAACAGTCCTCATTGTTTCTTTCAAGATACAAAGAACAGAGAATCCCTGTTGTGCTAGTGCCTCCTGTAGTCTGCGTGTAGAAATGTTGCAAAGCCTGTGGTGCTATATGTCGTCCAGAACTTGAGGACCCTCAGAGCAGTATTTGTATGACTGCTGAGTTCCCGGAGAGTTTACTCATATGATGCCGGACATGAAAGGGAACTTCAGAATGCCTAAGGCCAGCTAAAGAATTTGTTTTCTTAGATAACTGCAGAGGACATCCTCCAGCTTCAGATCTTATTTGTGGAAACAGCTTTGTCACCTACCTGCCTGCAAAAAGGACTTCTTTAATCCAGCCAATGAATGAAGGTGTCATCCAGAAGTTCAAGAGTGGATTATTGGGCATCTTTCACTCTCAAATTAATGATTTCTGACTGCAGTGTGTGGAAATTTCAGGCTTCTTTTGATCTTAAAGATGCAGTTTATGCTTCTCCAACAGCATGGAAGGATATTAAAGGATGTCACCCTATGAGGAATCGTAACAAAACTTTGGCCAAGTGTTATGTTTATGACATACTTGTCAAAGGGGGAGGAGTTTGAAGGATTTAATATAAAGAAGTGTTCCTGAGGTTCTTAAGTATTAATAATCAAATTTTACCAACAAGCTACACCAGAAGAAATAGACGAACTGATTAACAGAGCTATGGATTGAATAAACTGTTTAAAGTATATTAACCCAGAGATGCCACAAGGAATGGATGAAAAAAATGTGGGAAAAGAAAAGTAATTTAGCCAGGCATCAGGTTATTAATTGTGTAACAAAGTTTACTATATTTGCTGAGGCCAAGTCATGACACTGCTGCAGAAGTCATGAATTTATACACTGGACTGAATCATTTTTATGAGAAAAGAAGTAGCATTAAGGACTGGTCTGTATCATAAGTAAATTTAAGCGGGAATCAAAGACACTATCCTACAACCTGTATCTCTTGAAACTTCCATTTCAGCTACTCTCTTGCAACTTTAGGTGAGAATATTATTGAAGATAACTTTGATGATCACAGTTCTGGAACGTGATGATGATCCAAAGGAATAGTCACCTGACTAATAGCATAAGATCTACAAAACTATTTTAGACAGTAAGTGAGTGTTTTTTATATTGAGAAACAAACTTCAAAAACTGTATTGTTCCAGCCTAAGTTACAATTAGTGTACATACTGGTAAGAAAAACTGAGTTACAAATACTTTTGTTTTCTAATTTCTAGAAATATGGTACTATAAAAGCTGTTTAGCAAGGCATCATTTTTGTAAATCATCACTATAGTGTTGATAAATAGCTTTTAAAGTAATGACAGAGTACTTATACCATATGCGTCTGCAGATACCGTGTATTGTTACTTAATTTTAATATATTTATAATACAGTGATACTGGCATATACTTCCATTATATAGGTTATTTAAATTACTATCATGTGTCTTGAGGGAACAAAGTATAAAAATCCAGTAAAATTAATATTTTTTCATAAGATCCCCATCCAGACCATGCTAGGGTGAATGGGTCTTTCGTTATAAATACTTGGCTGATACATTTTTCTTCCTTAAAGAATGGGAGAACACATGCCACCATAGTAAGTCAGTGTGTGGTCACAAACCCACAGACACCCCTTCTGTTTTTCCTCTATACTACTAAAATCTACTAAAATTAAATTGATTTATTAAAATTATACTGTATATAAACAGAATGTGCAGAATTACATGATCATCTGGAATTTTCCTTGGTGGTGTCATGGCTGACAAAGACATACGGATAACTTTACTTTGACAAAAACTATCTAGAATATACCTGCCCTTTGGACAAACGCTTATCATCCTTTCATGAAACTTAGAGATAGCGTATCAATACTTTGATGATCTCAAGTTTTTAACCACTTCAGCTTTTGCATGAAATCACATCTTGCCAGAAAAGATTATGCTTTTCAACTCTTTTAAAAGGTTTTCTAACAGTTTTCTTAAACGATTACTTTAACCCAAGCTACCAGTTAATAGAGGGGAAGAATCTATCTTCCTTCATCATAAAATACAAGCCAAAGTGATTCTAGGTAAAATATTTGACATGACCCTTATAAGCCCATGTTTACAGCTGCTTATAGGTTTTTCCTCATCACTTGTCAAAAAATAATTTGACAAATGTTGGTTCTTTTAGCATATAGTGCTTACTTCTCTAACAGCCATGAAGCTAACAAGTCTACAATCATTAAAGCTCATGTACTTGGAGGCTTCTGATAAACAATAAAATTCACACAATGTAAAGTTAGTCACAATACTTAATATTTTCATATTTACCTGCATTGTGGTATTTTTTCCCAACATATTCAAATGCAAACAGTAGCTGGAGGTCTGTTGGCTGGGAATAATGAGCTATTGCAAGGCATACCTAGGAAAAATTCTACATTTAGAATTTGATTTTAACACACTTAAATGAAATGTACAACAAGGCCTTGATCTCTGGGAGCATCTGCAGGTAGTGATTTATAGAGACTTACTTATATGTTCTTCTGTTGATCTAGAATGCGAAAGAGCCTCTTGAAGCCAGGTGTCTGTATTCATCATTATGCCCCCAAGACACTGCTTCATCTTTAGTTAGCACATATTAAATATCCAATAAGTGTTTGGTGAATTCAATTTTTAGAGGAAAGTAATTTTATTCAAATAAATGAAACTTGAAAGCTAAAGAAGCATTCTACAAAAAGGAAGTAAAATACACATTTCTAAAGAAAAGTAAAAAAGTTTCATTTTTGGAGTAACATAATGATTCAATACCAGCAATTTGGAAGGTTTAATACAGGCATGACATTTTAATGTTCATACCTCACAGATTAAAAAATCTAAACCTAACAGACAAGACACAATTACAAAAAAACCTTAGCAAGAAACCCGAAAATACGTGGTTGGTAAAAAGAGGTACATTTAAAAAACTGTGTTTAAGTAAAATGTCTTGAGACTGTGCCCTGTAGGGGGCAACACAAAGACTTTGGAATGAAACAGATCAAAGTTTAAATCCTACTCTGCCCCTCACTTGTTGAGTAATTTGCATGAAGTCAACTCATCTATCTCTCCGAGGCACCATCTGCTCATCTGTAACAAGGAGACAATACCTCTGGCTGTGGTAAGGGTTAGTGATCTTAATGTGTGCCTGGCCTTCCTCCACACGTCTGGGATGGAAGGGAGGATGGAGCTCTATGCTTACAGAGCCCTGGGCTGGACTGTGGGGGATATTAACACTCTTCAGGGAGCAAAGAAGAAAGAAGTTTAAGACATATGCTAGGAGAGAAAAGTAGATGAGCTTACTCAAAAAGAGTAAATGCCATTTAGAAGGTAAAGCATTAAGCCAGAATGATATACTTTCAACAGTGAGCGAGCAAGCAAGTAAAGTTTAGTTAATTGTTAGTTCCTGTCAAATTAGCGATGTTTGGGGTGGGTTGACAAAAATTCTGTTAACCAGTATGTGTCAGCTTGCTGTTTAAAATTTAGTTCAAAAGTTATCTATAGAATAAATGTTTCCCGTCTTACTAAATTAAAATATACAGCATACAGGACGGGTATTAGCAATTACTATTAGCTTTGACGAAAAAGAAAATGCTTTCTGAAATTACTGAATACCTCGATTTTCTCAATGTCTACCAGGGAGCTTTCTATGAGGGTCCCACTTGCAAAAATTAGAAGATGGTTATCTACACTCCCATTCCTAGTCTGTTCAACAGTCCCTACCTAAAGCACATCGTCTGGCAGCAAAACTACTTAAATCTCTCTCTTCGAAAAAGTCCTCATATCTTCCTACTTTCCTGGGCACCATGTTTAGTTGATAAGCACTGTAGCACTTTTCTCTAGAACACTGCTCGTATTTGTCCCAATTCTCTGCACTACTATAGTTGTACTCTTTAAGTTGTACTCACCTTACGGCACCTCCGTGGGCTTCCCTACATTCTAAAAGTCCACAACACTTAAGAATTCTCTTCTAAAGATGTAACTTTGACCAATCACTTTGTTCCCTTGATAATCTGCTGTGGATCCCAGACACCTGCATAATAGATTAAATCTCCTTATTCCTGATTATCCACAAAACTGGTTCTTCTCTACCAGACATCTCTGTTACCTTCCCAGTATTCCCCCCAGTAGCCTCTGGTTGGAGAAACACATGTTTGCACACAGTCTATCTGACTCAGCCCAGCCATCTCCTCTGCTACTCTCTTTGCTTGGGAAATCCTTCTACTCCTCCCAGCCAACTACGCCTTCTCTGTAATTCACATCTCTGTTCTAGAATACTCTCTTCACCAGCCTTCCTAGACCAAGTCAATTTTATGGTATTTATCCCAGAAACCCTTCTGTTCTTTCTGAATAATAACAGTTCCAATATAAAGCATCTCTTTAGTTAATTGTGCTATGTAGTTGTACTTTCAAGGTATTCACATAATAGTTATGAGCGTGGATAAAAAGCAGGCCATAGGTGGTTCTTTAACTCCTACCATTAAGTTCAATTCCTCAAGGGTAATGCATGTCTCTCATTCATTCAACAAATATTTTCTTAGCATCTACTATGTTCTAAGCCCTGGGGATGCAGCAGTGAACAAAACAGACACAGACCTCTGTCCTCATCAAGCTTACATTCTAGAAGAGGAGACAAACAATAAACAAGAAAAATATAGTTAAGTTAGGTAATGGTAAGTGCTAAAGGAAAAAAACACAAAGCAGGGAAGGAGGATACGAAGAAGTGTTAGTGAGGGAAGAGGAAGCAGGTTAATATTTAGAGAAGAGACCAAGAATGGCCTCTGTGAGCAGACATGAGGAAGACCTGCAGACCTCTGCACTGTGTGAGGTCTCTTCAGTCACTTCCTAAAGGTGCCTTGTGCCCAACAGTGGGTGTACTAAATACTAACTGGCAAAATTAGTTACTAATATATTAAGGAAAATGCTCCAAAGCCTGTAATACTAATATATTACTTTCTCTAAGACATTTAGAAGACAGTCACAGGTCCTGGTTACACAAAAGAAATTCACAGATCATTGAGAGTGGAATATGCTTTTTTGTGGCTATGAAGCAAAAATCAAACAAAGCTTACCTGCTAGCTAAAAAACAACACAGCCCATTTCTGAAAACTCTTAAAATAACCTCATATTTACAAAGACTAGACACAAGTGAGTGTGTCTAGTAGTATCTATATTTAAAGAAGACTATAAAAAATATTGTGAAACTGAAGTGCAACTACTTGCAAAATGGCTGATTTTTGAGGGGAGGGCACAACTGGAACTAAATTTGTTGTTTTTCTATAGTGTAATTATAAGCGTGTGTAATTTATTTTTGTATAACCTAAGTAAAGGGTTGGTGCCCTGGTGGTACAGTGGTTGACAGCTTGGCTGCCAAGCAAAAGGTCGGCAGTTTGAATCCAGCAGCGGCTCCTTGGAAACCCTATGGGGCAGTTCTACTCTATCCTATAGGGTCACTATGAGTAGGAATTGACTCCACGGCAATGGGTTTGGTTTTAAGTAAGGGGTATCTCTGCATACACAGACAAAGGCACATATTAACCTGTGTATCTGGATTAAACTCTTGCTGGTATTGTGGAACATTCTGAGAAGAGGAAGACAGGCCAGCGCTCTTTTCTTTGCACTTTTGCACACATATTTCAAAAGCTTATGTCCACATTCCCAGCTTCCATCACTAATCAGAGTTTAAAAGACTTAAAGAGTAGGTCTCACTTTCATGTAAAATTAAATATAATTACTCCCCAAATATTAAATTTTTTTAAGAAAAACTTCACCTAAAAAAAAAAAAAAGCCTTTGAAATAGTTCATTTGCCCTGGTTATCATAGGAAATAAAGAAAATCTTGGTATTAAAGACATTAAATTATGGTAAATATTTTATCGGGGAAAAAAAGTAAACTCAAACTACTTTTGGGCCAATTTTTGGACCAACACTGATATTCTTGTCTAGACAGAGGCCAGAAATCCCCACAGTGCTGGTTTCTCCTCTCATGGTACAGCACTAAGGAGACTCAAACCTCAGCAAGTTCCATCCATTTGCAGGCAACATCCATTCCCTGTATTACTGTGGTCTGAAAGCCACCAAGGAGGAAGTCAGACACAAGGGAAACACAATAGTTCTGCCTGAACATGTGGTTCACAAGGGTCAGCCAATTCTAGAATTAAGTGAAGACAAAGGATGTATATTTAACTTACCATCCTTTTTACATCTTTTTAGCGTGACAAATCATTAAAAGCAATCTTTCTTCCCCTCATTTTTGAGCATAGGTTCTTCAAAAGGAAATGGTGGCTCCGAGTTGCTGAGGCTAGATGTCCAATTCTGCATGGACAAATTCCACCTTTCTTTATACAAACCTTTCACAGATATCCCTATCTTGAGAGCCCAAGGACAATGAAGATGAGTGTTTATGGATGCAGTTGCAGAGAAATCTATTCTTTTCATAACACAAATTTGGCAACACCAACTAGACTACTAGAATGCTTCAAAACAGCGTTTAACAAAATGTGAACAAATTTAGCATTGTAAGATTTCATCATTTCAAACAGAAACATAATTGTTTTCAGTACTTCAAAACTAATCAATGGTTTACTCCCTCAGAGAACTCTAAACGTGTATCTGGTCATTCTAAACTTATACAAATCAAAGCATTTTCCAGAGAAAACTCAGTATTCGAAGTTTCCAGGAGGTAGAAGTGAGCTGTAACTTCCCAACTGTGGCCCAATTTCAGATGAAAAACTTTCACTTGAAATAAAAGAATATGTCAGACTTTTTGCTTTTAACTCTCAAAGCCATTAAGCTTTGGTAGTCACACACATGACTTAACTATGAGTTTGAAAAAACGTAAATCAGGGGGAAAAAAATTCTCTGTATTTCCATTGCCTCTATTTTTCTTCTGCATTTTTTTTTCCTCTATGACTGTACAACTTTTAAGATATCTGGCCTGAGGTAACATTTTAAAAATTTTTTTACTTTAAGACATTGGGGAAAGGATTTTTGCCAGAAACATGGTCTTAGGAAAAGGGCATAAAATGCGGACTTGCCTGTTTTGTGGCGACAGCTTAATGAGGCCTCCCTGCTCACTCACCAGCAACACAATAAACAAGGGCTATGAGTCGGAATCGACTCAACGGCAACGGGTTTGGTTTTTTGGTTTATTCTGAATTCCCAGAGCACTTATTTGTTTTGTTCATTTGGCAACTAATCATTTACGTGGAAACCTCTTTTCTGCTGCTACTTTACACTATTATTTAATTTTCATTTGTTCATACTTTTTCTTCTCAACTAGGCTTAAGCTCTTCAGAGCAGGAAACTGTATCTTATCCTTCCTTTTGTCTTGAAAAACTTAGCACACTGCCTCACACATAATAAACGATCAACAAATACTTTAGACGGCTCAAGAGCTAAGTCAAATAATAATGGTTCCCACTTAAGATGACCTACTGAAATAGTGGCATCTGAAAAATACAGTGGAGGGCAAGAGAGACGCAAACTTTCTGAAAAAACGCTGTGCCAATTGTATCAGTTTCTTATTTAAAAAACATTCTGTCCTAACACAAGTTCCATAGTGTACCAATTCTTGAGAGGCTACACTGCTTGAAGCTAAAGGTTTTTATCACTAGGTTTTTATCACTTTGGCGGATGAAATCACAAGTATATTTTTAGGAGAGTAACTTGGCTAAAGCATTTTATATACAGTTTATACTTAATTAATTCTAAAATCTTTCTTCATAAGAACAGGTATTTCAAATCGGTAAAATGCCAGAAGCACAAACTGCAGAATCTAACAGCTGTAAGGGGCCTTAAAAGCAATCTTGTTTAATTTTCAATAATGCAGTATGCTGACAGAAGGTTTTCCATGCTGACAGAAGGTTTTCCAGGCTATGTGAAAATTTTAGCCATAGAGGCTACCATCATTCTGCCAGACCGTCCTAGTGGTACACATTTGCAGATACGCATCTCACGTTTGCCATCCTGTGAAGACACGGTTGGTTCTAGCCCCCAAAACAAATCTACCATCTCCTCATGCAAGTACATGAAAAACAGCTGAGTTAAGATCTCTTGATAACCTCATTTTGATATCAAAAATTTTACTGCAGTAAGTCTTAACCATGGAAAACAAATGCACCCATTTCTCAGTAGTGCAAAAGCTGCCTCACTGTCAGAAAAGCAAGTTTCTATTCCACTAAGACATCATTCCTCTATTCCCAATATATGGGAGCAGACTTTCTCCTTGAAATTTGTTGTTATTCTCTGCTTTGCTGCACTGCAGACTGGAGCAGAAGTGCATTAGGTCTACCAGCTTCACTCCTCTGCCAAAGCCAAACATGGAATCAAAGAAGTGGGGATGTTTGCCCTTGAATTTTACTTCACAAGTAGGCAGTAAACATTCCCTGTAAGGTGGGGAAAAATAAGGCAATTTAAAACTTCCTAGCTTTTGATTGTCCTTGTCAAATATCACTCTAATCAATTCATTAAAATTTCTTTAAACCATTAATAATTACTAGGCCCTTCTTACCACTACGCATTTACCTAACTCTCATGTAACTTCAGTCATAGTTTTCAGTTTGTTGGTAAAGTTCTGAGGTACTGAACTAAAAAGTCTTACCAAACTTCAATTACAGCACACCTGACTTCTCAACCTTTTTAAGCAAGAAAGACACTAGCTGGCAATGGTTTTAATTTAAAAGGTAAGTTAATTTCCATGGGATATTCTATTCTTTAATATTTTAGGAGCTATTAAAATTATATAGACTATTTTAAAACAGCCATAAACTAGTCCAAGCAAACAGTTCTATTAGCTTTTACTTTACATAAGGAGATATCTGATGCTAACTTTTCTTAACAAATCTGAGCAACTGAGAAATGAGAACTTCCATACAGAACTGAAATTGGTAAAAACAGTGCAAAACCCAGAACTTGTTAAAACTTAACAGTATTACCTTTTTGGCACTTTCGGGGCCTGACTCATCAAAGCGGAATCTGACAATTCTGAAATCTTTACAATAAATAATTAACTCTGTTGGATTAAATTTTAGTTTCTGGTTGGGGCCTAGGACTTTCTGCTTCCTCTTGTGGTCATTCACTAAAAAAAGGAAGAAAAAAATTTGTAAAAATTTTTGTTATTCCAAAAAAAATTTTTTTTTTGTTATTCACTCTTTAGTACCCACTTTGTTAACAAATTTGTAATGAAAATAATTGGAAGGCTATCCATCACTTGAACACTATTTCTCTGGAATATTTGTCTGTAGTTCTTACAGCTTTGGAGAGTCTTTTTTTATCTTGCTTTTGAAGGTATTTTAAATTGTTCTTTGTACAAGATCACCACCATCTGGATACATTTACTCATTAAATTTTTTAATCAAAAAGAGGATAAAAACTCAGAAAATATAAAAAGAACTATACAATCTACATCTCCATTTTAAAGTAATTTCTGAACTTCTCCCTCCTACTCTCATAGTGTTCCTAGGACTCAAAAAAAAAGACGGGGGGAGAGTAATTCTAGAGAAATAACATTCCGACTCAGGTATTTGAGAGGTCTTACTCCTCGAGTACTTTTTCCAGAATCAAGTTTTATACATGCTGAGTAAAGAATACTACATACCTGTGACAATTTGTTCAATACATGTTAAAGGGACATCATGTTCACCAAGAAGAAGGTTTTTATAATGGAATTTCTGCAATAAAAAAAATATATTCATGTTAATTCTCTTCCTAAAATTCTGGTAATAATAATACAAGCCTTACTTTTAAGTGTGATGAGAAACTGTGATGACTATCTCTAAAAAGAACAAAAAGTCTCTGCCCACGCAGCTATGACAGCTCAAAGGACAGGCAGAGTATCTTAGAACACACCTTAGTAGTAAAGCAGGGATAGAGAGAAAGAAATACATGCTGTGTTCATGCTCTCTACCTTTCTCCCCATTTTTTTTTCTTAACAAATGAAATTAGGTTAAAACATACACAACACCATTGTCATATCCAAGATACGTAATATTGTCAACCACTTCAGAGGCAAACATTTGTATGTCTAGTTCTGGTTAAATTGTCACCAAAATAATAAATAAAAGGGGACTCCTAAAGTAATCAGATTTTAATGGCTAAAATCATGGCTTGATTTTCACAATGTGGAGATTTTAGAGCAGAACATAACTCTATCTTTTCAGAGCAGAAAGTTAAGAGAAATAAAAATCTTTTTATTTTGATAAACTATAGCTCATTTTTTCCCCACCTGTTAACAAACACTTTATGCCCATTTTCAAACTGACATTATTAACCTGCCATCAGTAGGATACTGGTTTAAGTTATTTTCCTACCGGTGGTACTATATTTAAGCTATTCCAGGTATATGCTACTCATTTACAGTGAAGTCTGGGGTCAGTGAAGCTAAGAACAAAGGGAAAACCCAAGTCTACATCCAAATATGCTTGTGTCTCCACATACTGGGTATCTGCAAATGCCTTAAATTTAGTCTAAACATACCTACTGAAGACTGCAATAAACACAAATATCTAGTAAATATTATGGTAAGTTAATGAGTGACTATATGAAATATATTTATATATAGTTATGCCCTTCAATTCAAAGTTCATGATTAATATCCAAATATTTAATTAAAGAATAATTACTATTGTAAATGAAAGATTTAGGGAGAGGAAGTATAAAATACTTTGGAAGTCAAAACAGAAAAGAGCTTATAAAGAAATTCAGAATTTTTAAGTCAATCAAAGGAATGTTTGATTTTTTAAAAAACAAAACTGCATGGAATTACAGTAGTCCCCCCTTATCCGTGGGGGATACATTCCAAGATCCCCAGTGGATGCCTGAAACTGGACACAGGACCAAACCCTGTATGTACTATGTGTTTTTGCTATATATACATACCTACAATAAAGTTTAATTTGTAAGTTAGGCACCGTAGGAGAGTAACAACAATAATAAATAACAGAGCAATTGTAACAACATACTGTAATAAAAGTTATGTGAAGGTGGTGTCGTCTCTCTCTCTCAAAAAATTAAGTTTAGAACTTTCACCTTTTCACTTAAAGGAAGCACTTTAAGGCTTCTGTTTGGCATATCTGAATTGCCAGCCACCACCACAACTCTTGCACTTGGGGGCTATTATTAAGTAAAATAACGGTTATTTGAACACAGCTCTGCAATGCTGCAACAGTCAATCTGATAACAGAGACGGTTAGTGAGTGACCAACAGGAGGGTAGCAGATACAGCACAGATAGGCTGGACAAACAGATGATCCACGTCCCGGGTGGGACGGAGTGGGACAGTGCAAGATTTCATCACGCTACTCAGGATGGCGTGCAATTTAAAACCTATGAACTGTTTATTTCTGGAACATTCCCTTTAGTATTTTCGGACCACAGTTGATCAAGGGTAATTGAAACATGGGAAGCAAAACTGTAGATAATGGGGGAATACTGTATTGTTTTCCAGTAAAATTATAAAAGTTATTAAAGAAAAACTTTATTAATACTTTTTTCACTCTATACACTAGAAACTAGACGTCAATTTTTTGGAAAAAGACCTGATTAGTTAAATATATTGTAAAACGTGTAGCATTTATAAGATTTTTTGCTAAATAATTTTTTTTTTATGATTAGTAAATAAGGATATCTCTGTTTTCATAAGAAGGTTAAAGGAGCTGGAAGCAAGGAAATAATAACTCCCTAATTGAAAAGGACAAACTACCAATGCTCACAGAGGATAAACACAGCAAAGTGACTTAAATCATCGACAAACTCTATTCTTCACGTTCCAAAATTCTAAACTTTATTTTGCATTTTAATATAACACATATCCAACAATAGACTGATTATTATACCTGTTCCTCACTTACTATCTCATTATCCAACATTTCACATTTACAACAGTGAAACATCTACTGTCTGACTATTCTGCGCATTAATGATGTATGTCTGACAGTAATGAACGCCAAGACGCGAGGCGAGAGTAACGCTGGCTGTGATGGTTAAGGTTCCCTGTCAACTTGGCTGAGCCATGAATCTCAGTGGTTTGGCAGTTATGTAACGGTGTAATCTGGCAGTTATATAATGATATAGTCATCTTCCATTTTGTGATCTGATGTGGCCATCCTCCATTTTCGCCTAACAACCTGGTCTTTGGAATCTAACCATACCACTAAGTGAGGAGTGGGTGTAATAACATCATTATCATTTTTCCTTATCTGTGATATATACGATAATATGTGCTGCTTAGAGTTAAGAGCTTTGATATAATTACGCAGTGTACAAATAAAACCCACCTGTAATGGCATTGGATCTTCTGTAATAAAGGAAATCTTGAAGTTACTGCATATCAACTTTCCCCACAAATCATACTGACTTGTGTCTGTTGCAATGCATTTTCTCACAAAATTCACTTCATTTACAACAATTTCTCCTTCAAAAAAGAAAAATAACATTGCGTGAGCTTTAACTACTATTGTAAAATGTCCACAGTCACTTAGTGACCTAGAATGAACATTTCATGATGATGATGATGATGGTAAATAAGAAAGGACATTAGGTTCCAGGTACTGTAAGTTTTCTACCTCCTCACAACAGTGACAATAAAAACAAGAGGTTGTTTTCCACTGCAAGACACAGAAACGGAGGCAAAAAGAGCTTTGGGGGTCTGAGAGGGTTGAACCAGAACGGCTGAACCCGAGCCTGCTCTCTTAACTACTGTACTACGCTGCCTCTCATTGTTTATATATTAATATCTAATAACACGGAGAAGCCCTGGTGGCGCGGTGGGTAAGTGCTCGGCCGTTAACCAAAAGGTGGGCAGTTTGAACTCACCAGTCCCTCTGTGGGAGAAAGATATGGCAGTCTGCTTCCATAAAGACTTACAGGCTTGGAAACCCTATGTGGCACTTCTACTCTATCCTACAGGGACACTATGAGTTGGAATTGCCTTGATGGCAATGGGTATTTAATAACATAATGCTATAATCTTATTTCCACAGTGACACTTAGGAATGCACAGAAAATGAGGCATGCACAGAAATACATGTTCTTTAGAAGGGGATGTCACACCCTGTGGGAAACAGAAGGCTCAGGACAACACCTGGGTTTCTTCAGCACACTCTTTACCACTACTAGCCTGTGAGAGACTACGGCTGGCTTCCTCCGTTGTGCACACGCAAAACTGCAGGTGGACCTGCCCCGTTAAACATGGTACCTGCTACGCACCACTCCTTTTAAAGAAATGTTAAAGGTCTGTTTTCCTGTTTATTTGTGGAAATGTGATTAGCTTACATTAGCTGTTTTATCAAAGACATTTACCAAACACAGAAGTTGCATATGTTACTGAAAAGTATTCTGGAGATGAAATAAATTACACCCTCTCATTTAGAGAACTGTCTGACAGAATATTTAAAATGTGTTTTATTAACATTTGACTTGATTTCCCAAACCAACGTCTCTGACTCCTTTTGTAAGGAATGAGAAACAAAGTTTAGCTTTAACCTCAGAATTAATAATGCCATCTATTTATTTTAAAATATAGTCAAGAAAGCCACATCAAGTTTTCCTGTGTACTCAAATTATAAATTAGCTGGCAATCAAACTTTAAAATATAGTTTTAGAAGTTAAATGGGAAGATTAAAGAAATACAAGAAACCAAAAGTTATAAGGTATTTTGAAAAAAATAGTTTTCTAGAATTTATTTTAATCTTGCTCATCACTAAACCTTAATACTTAAAACTCAACGAGGTCTAAGAACATTTTTAAGCAATCAGGCTCCAGGGTCACAATGATTAGGGTACTGATATGTTGCCTAGTTCTATCACTATAAAAACCTTCAACAGTGATGGACAGTAACTGGTTTACTGATAATCCCCAAACACCTAAGAATTCATGAAGAATGCAATCACAGTCTTGAACCAACCTTTCTCTTAACAAAAATATAATAAATTTGAGTTGCAACAATAAATTTTATTCAAAGTTCTTGAAATTGCACAAGGCTAGTTTTAAGAACAGCATCCCAACGTTTACTTGCAGAGTTAATTCTAATCTGCTCATGTCAAATCCCCGGCTCAAACCACTCGAATAATTTTCCATTCTGAAGACAAGTCTCTTCCACATGGCCTACAACAGCCCTGCACGTCTAGTCCAACAGCACAAGCCTCCTCATCTCACTGCTCTGCCACCGTGGCCTCCTTTAATCCTTTCTACTTACCACACTTGTTCCACCTATTGGGTCTTTGCACATGCTATTCCCATTTCCTGGAATATCCTTTTCTCTTCCCTTAGCCTAACCACTTTCTCAGGAATTTTTTTTTTTTTTTAAACCTCCTGCCTAAATTAAATCCTCTATCAGAGCATCGCATACTTGTAATTCCTAGCACTTATCACAGCTACAATTTTGTATTTATTTTTTTCAGTCATGCCTGTCTCACACTCTAAAAGATGAGGGTAAGGTATAAAATGGACTGACTTAAGTTCAATGCTGAAATTGTAGTGCCTAGCACGTGGTAAAAAAAAAAAAAAAAAACAAATCCACTGCCATCAAATCGATTCCGACACACAGCGACCACATGGTAGGTGCCTATTAAATGAGTGCTGAAACATGACCGAGTAAAAGCACTTCACTACTCCTAGCTCACCAGACCACCACTGGCTGGAGAGAAGTTGTTCCAGACAGAACAGCAACTAATAGCTCAATATGGTCCAGCAGGTTAGAAGATAAGGACTATTTCTAAACTTACATGAAGTTAGAAAAAATCACAGAGCTACACTGCTTGCCTACCACATGCACAGGGAGCTGGAAGACCTACCAATGGGAGTTTCTCAACATTTATCTTTTCTGATTCTTTCCACACCTGTAAGCTAAGAAAGTGAATGTTTTCCTTAATATACAGACGGACTCAAAGAGGTTAAATCCCTGTTCTAAGATCTTAAAACTAGTAAGAAGTAAACTTGAAATTTATAAGTAAGTGCCCTGACTTCAGATCCAATACTTGTTTCCCTAGACTTAGATAAAATAAAATGTACTTTATTGATGCGCCAAACCAAAAAACCAAACTCACTGCCGTTGAATTGATTCCGACTCATAGTGACCTTATAGAGCATGCATCAAAATTTAAGTTTCAAAGTACTGGTTTTAATTGGATTCTAATTAGAAAAATTCAATTAAAAAATGACAAAAATACAGAGAAACTTGTCGAACAATTCAAAAACATTAACATTTAAATCTTCTATAGTTCCTTAAATGTGATGTTTACCAGAACCTATGCTGCTGAATATCCAGCCCTCCTTCTCCATCAGCAAATCTTAGCTACCAATTACAACAGGGCCCTTAACCTAAAAAAACTAAACTAATTACTCCCATTTCAGGTAGTTAACACGACATACTCCTGCAACACTGGCTCACAAAATACAGCCTACATCACCTCATACTGTGCCACCTTCCTTAATTAGCCAACTCATCCACAATAAAACTCTTAGTATAATGCCACCAAAATGCATCCAGTTATAAAACTGAAGATTTATACACATTTCACCTGTATGTTATGCTTACACCATACTACAGGATTCCAGGTTCCTGAGAAGGAAGCAGAAGAAATAATGGAAAAAAAGAGATAGGCAAACAACTGGAGGCCTTGTGAGGCAGGACATTGTGGCCACACTAGAACCCACCAGAACCATGTGCAAACTGCAGCTATGATGCACACACTCACCGACAGCCCTTCTTGAGAAACCTGGCTCCCTTACCAATATCACAAATGTCAAATGCCCATGAATGCAGTGAGAATGGACAAAGATAAAAGAAGGAGAACTCATTCAATGAGTTCAGGGGTCAGCAAACTACAGCCTGTGGGCCAAATCCAGCTCCTGGTTTTTGTAAATAAAATGTTATTGAAACACAGCCATGCTCATTGTTTGTGTACTGCCTACGGCTGCTTTAAAGGGATAAAGGCAGAGTTGAGCACTTAAGATAGAGACTTTAAGGTCTGCAAAGCTTAAAATACTTTCTATTTCTGGCCCTTCATAGAACAAGTTTGCCAACCCCCATGTTAGAGATGGTCGCTGAAGTGACAACTCTTAAAAATGTATCAAACAAAGCTTTGCTGTTGTTGTTGTTAGTTGTCGTTGAGTCAGTTCCGACTCATAGCAATCCTACACACAACAGAATGAAACACTGCCTGGTCCTGCGCCATCCCCACAACCGTTACTATGTTTAAGCCCATTGTTGCAGCCACTGTGTCAATCCATCTCATTTACAGTCTTCCTCTTTTGTGCTGAGCCTCTACTTTACCAAGCATGATGTCCTTCTCCAGGGACTGATCCCTCCTGATAATGTGTCCAAAGTATGTGAGATGTAGTCTCACCATCCTTACTTCTAAAGAGCATTCTGGTTGTACTCTTCCAAGACAGATTCGTTTGTTCTTTTGGCAGTCCACAGTATATACAATATTCTTTGCCAACACAATTCAAAGGCGTCAATTCTTCTTTTGTCATCTTTATTCACTGTCCAGCTTTTGCATGCATATGAGGCGACTGAAAACATCATGGCTTGGGTATGGCGCAGCTTAGCCCTCGAGGTGACATCTTTGCTTTTCAACACTTTAAAGAGGTCTTTTGCAGCTGATCTGCCCAGTGCAATGAATCTTTTGATTTCCTGACTGCTGTTTCCATGCATGCTGATTGTGGATCCAAGTAAAATGAAATCCTTGACAACCTCAATCTTTTCTCCGTTTATCATGATGTTACTTATTGGTCCAGTTGTAAGGACTTTTGTTTTATGTTGAGGTGTAATCTATACTGAAGGCTGTGGTCTTTGATCTTCATCAGTACGTGCTTCAAGTCCTCCTCACTTTCACACTTTCAGCAAGCAAGGCTGTGTCGTTTGCATGATGCAGGTTGTTAAGGAGTCTTCCTCCAATCCTGATGACCAGTTCTTCTTCATATAGTCCAGCTTCTTGGATTATTTGCTCAGCATAAACACTGAATAGGTATTGTGAAAACATTCAACCCTGACACACATCTTTCCTGATTTTAAACCATGTAGTATCTCCTTGTTCTTTTCAAACAACTGCCTCTTGATGCATGTACAGATTCCTCATGAGCACACTGTTCTGGAATTCCCATTCTGTGCAATGTTATCCATAATTTCTTATGATCCACACAGTCAAATGCCTTAGCACAGTCAATAAAACACAGGTAAACATCTTTCTGGTATTCTCTTCCAGCCAGGATCCATCTGACATCAGCAATGATATCCCTGGTTCCACGTCCTTTTCTAAATCCAGCTTGAATTTCTGGCAGTTCCCTGTCAATATACTGCTGCAGCCGCTTTTGAATGATCTTCAGTAACATTTTACTTGCATGTGGTATTAATGATGTTGTTCAATAATTTCTGCATTCGGTTGGATCATCTTTCTTGGGAATAAGTATAAATATGGATCTCTTCCAGTTGGTTGGCCAGGTAAGCTGTCTTCCAAATTTCTTGGCATAGATGAATGAACACTTCCAGTGCTGCATCCATTTGTTGAAACATCTCAATTGGTATTCCGTCAATTCCCGGAGTCTTGTTTTTCGTCAATGCCTTCAGTGCAGCTTGGACTTCTTCCTTCAGTACCATTGTTTCCTGATCATGTTACCAATGTCGACCAATTCTTTTTGGTATACTGACTCTGCGTATTCCTTCTATCTTCTTTCGATGCTTCCTGCGTCATTTAATATTTTCCCCGTAGAATCTCCCAGTATTCCAACTCGAGGCTTGATTTTTTCTTCAGCTCTTTCAGCCTGAGAAATGCTCAGCGTGTTCTTTCCTTTTGGTTTTCTATCTCCAGGTCTTTACACATGTCATCATAATACTTTACTTTGTCTTCTCGAGCTGCGCTTTGAAGTGTTCTGTTCAGCTCTTTTACTTCATCATTTTTTCCTTTTGCTTTAGCTACTCTATGCTCAAGAGCAAGTTTCAGAGTCTCTTCTGACATCCATTTAGGTCTTTTCTTTCTCTCCTGTCTTTTTAATGACCTCTTGCTTACTTCACGTATGACGTCTTTGATGTCATTCCACAATTTGTCTGGTTTTCGGTCATTAGCGTTCAATGTGTCAAATCTGTTCTTGAGATAGTCTCTAAATTCAGGTGGGATATTCTCAAAGTTGTACTTTGGCTCTCGTGGACTTGTTCTAATTTTCTTCAGTTTCAACTTGAACTTGCATATGAGTAATTGATGGTCTGATGCACAGTCTGCCTCTGGCCTTGTTCTGACTGATGATATTGGGCTTTTCCATTGTCCCTTTCCACAGATATAGTCGATTTGATTCCTGTGTGTCCCATCTGGTGAGGTCCATGTATACAGCTGCCGTTTATGTTGGTGAAAAAGATATTTGCAATGAAGAAGTTGTTGGTCTTGCAAAGTTCTATCATGCAATCTCCGGCATCGTTTCTATCACCAAGGCCATATTTTCCAACTACCGATCCTTCTTCTGTGTTTCCAACTTTCACATTCTAATCACCAGTAATTATCAATGCATCCTGACTTCATGTTCGATCAATTTCAGACTGCATAAGTTGGTAAAAATCTTCAATTTCTTCATCTTTGGCCTTAGTGCTTGGTACGTAAATTAGAGTAATAGTCGCATTAACTGGTCTTCCTTGTAGGCGTATGGATATTATCCTGTCACTGATAGCATTGTACTTCAGGACAGATCTTGAAATGTTCTTTTTGACGATGCATGCGACAGCATTCCTCTTCAATTTGTCATTCCCGGCATAGCAGACCATATGACTGTCCAATTCAAAATGACCAATACCAGTTCATTTCAGCTCACTAATGCCTAGGATATCGATCTTTATGCATTCCATTTCATTTTTGACAATTTCCAATTTTCCTAGATTCATACTTCGTACATTCCATGTTCCGATCATTAATGGATGTTTGCAGCTGTTTCTTCTCATATTGAGTCATGTCACATTAGCAAACAAAGGTCCCAAAAGCTTTATTCCATCCACGTCATTAAGGTCGACTCTACTTTGAGGAGACAGCTCTTCCCCAGTCATTTCTGAGTGCCTTCCAACCTGAGGGGCTCATCTTCTGGCACTGTATCAGGCACTGTATCAGACAATGTTCCGCTGCTATTCATAAGATTTTCACTGGCTAATTCTTTTCAGAAGGAGACCACCGGGTCCCTCTTCTTAGCCTAGAAGCTCAGCTGAAACCTCTCCACCATGGGTGACCTTCCTGGTATCTGAATACCGGTGGCATAGCTTACAGCAACACACAAGCCCCAATAGTATGACAAACTGACAGATATGTAGCGGAAACAAAGCTTAGGAGATGCATTTAGGCACATCCTTTCAGAGAACAGATGCTTCAATCTGCAATGTCATGGTGATCTGAGAGAGCCCCTGAGGACTGCTCAGGGCAGTGACGAGGACAGACAATCTTGCTCCTGAAATGTCTCTATGGCAAGTCAAAAGGCTTCTTTCTCACCAATGAGCTGCAGCACTCAGTGGAAGGTTAAATTGGAAACCCAAATCAAACCGTTTTGCTACCCAGACTCCACCATAAAAGAAGGCAAAATAAATCACAAATCTATCTATTTCCAAATTGTGATTTATGTGATCCTGTCTTTCGTCCTGGGGTATCTTTTCATCTTTTCTCAGCTAAAAACTAAGAATGACTGAAAAGGAGGAAATCAGCAACCTCCAGGTTATGTAGGTATGTATGTGTGCACACACACAGACACATAAAACATCTTCTAGTGTATATGCTTAAATTATAATAAGCTGCATTATATGAACCTGCTGCTTTTAGAGGGGCAAAATGGTTGAATATTGACAATTTCATATGGTTTGACCTAATGGTACTCTTTATAAGTTCAATGAAGCAAAACTGTAAGACACTCAACTCAGGATAAATAATTATTAGTTTATCTAACTTAAAACTCTAACTGGGAGAATAGGAGCTTCTCTTCCCATACTTCAGAAACAAAAAGGAAATGAAAAAGTCTTTGGCTAAGAATTTGATCCAGTCCTTAAATCTCCAAGTTTGGATGGAGTTTCTATGTAAGCAAGGTGAATGGCTCTGCTTTTGGACTCCAAAGTGGCCATGTATGAAGAAAAGAGCAAACACCGCTCTGCGTATATTTGGAATACTGACTCCACGTGCAAATTATAAGGCAGTTAGGAATATACTTCTCCCCTGAAGTTTTAGACTGTACTGTACCTGAGAATTAGTGTTTGTTCTTGGGAGGGTTGTGCTTATGTCCACAGTGAGATTCTGGCCCAGCAGCAGGTCTCACTGCACACAGGTGCAGCGTCCTCCAAGAGCCCAGGCTTGGAGATTCCATCCAGAGCCCATTACTCCTCTTCTTGTCAATGGTTCTCTGGGACGCAGAGCTCATTAGTCATCACTAACAGTCTTGCTGAGGTCCCTCCATTCTGAATAACTCATACTGATGGAAATACACTGCTGGGAACCCCTGAAAGATGGGGTTGGAATCTGTCCAAATGTGGGAATAGATTTCCTCGCAGGATTAGAAGAGATACTTTGGAGAAAGGGGGAAACACAGGGATAGAAGAGCAAGGTCAAACACTGGGGATATGCCCACAAGGGGAACACCAATGGTTTTCAACCCTGGCTGCATACTAGCATCACTTGAGAAGCTTTAAAAAATATCAGTGTCAGGTCGTATCCCCAGAGATTATGCTTTATTTAGTCTGAGGTAGGACCAGGCATCAGCATTTTTTAATAGCTCCCCAGGTGATGCTCCCCAGGTATGCAACTACAGTGGAGAATCCCAGGGCTAGCTATTAGGTGCTTTCTCCGTGGGCTCTGGAACAACCACAGTTAACCAGTGGCTTTCCATTTCTCTCTTCTCTGAATTACCTCACTCTCACTTTCTTCCCCTCTTCTGTGTCAGTGCTGAGGAAACCAGAGATAGGGAACGGAAGGGAGGGTAGCCTGCCTTATGACACTCTGGACTGCGACTTAGAGTAGGGAAGCAGCATCCTGCTAAGGAGTCTCCGCAGGCAACTGGTGGCAAAATGTGCGGTGGCCTGCAGCACAGCAAAAGCCATGGTGGTCTGTGGCACTAAAGAAGAGCAGCAAGTTCTGAGGAGGTAGTTCAGGAGGTGACTGAGCTTAAATGCTATGCTAGAAGCTGACCTGAGGATATAAATAACTGCAGCCTTTGTCAGAACAGAATGAAGGGTAAGCAACCAGACTCTGAACTCTGCATAATTATTCTTCTTCTAACACCAGTGTTTCACATCTTCTAAGGATATAATCTGTGCAAGGCACAGAAAAAGGGACTGCAGGTAACAAAAACAATTTTCGCACACATGAAGGAAGAGAAGAGTAAGAGAGTCAGGGAGTCCAGGTAAAAAGATCAGCAAAAGCAGAGACATAAAGCTCGACAATCTACAGGACACACACTTTAAATCCAAAGATACAAATAAGTTGAAAGTAAAAGGATGTAAAAAGATATACCATGCAAAAACCAACCACAGAAGAGCCAGAGTAGCTATACTAATATCATACAAAATACTTTAAAACAAAAAAAGTTAATAGAGATAAAGATGGACATTTCATAATGAAATGAAGATGGCCCTAACAACAGAATCCCCATATACATAAAGCCCAAACTGAAAGAACTGTAGGGAGAAACAGGTAATTCAATAATAATAGTTGGCAACTTCACACACTACTTTCAACAAATAGAAAACCAGGCAAAAAATCAACAAGGAAACAGAAGATTTGAACAACACTATAACCATCTAACTAAACCTAACAGACATCTATAGAACACTCCACCCAACAACAAGAGACTACATATTTTTTTCTCAAGCATACATGGCATATTCTCCAGGATACACCATACACTAGGCCGTAAAACAAACCAGAATAAATTTAAAAGAATTAAAATCATACAAAGTATGCTTTCTGGCTACAATGTAATTAATTCACAAATAAGTAATAGAAGAAATTCTGGGAAATTTACAAATACGTGGAAATTAATCAATACAATCTTAACCAGTGAGTCATAGAGGAAATTAGAAAATACTTTGACATGAATGGAAACAAAAACACAATATGCCAAAACTTAGAGGATGCAGCTATAGCAGTGCTCAGAGGGAAATAAATAGCTGCAAATGCCCACATTACAAAAAAACAAAGACCTTGAAACAATAATCTAAGCTTCCATCTTAAGAAGCTAGAAAAATACGAAAAAAAATTCAAAGCAATAAGGAGGAAGAAAATAATAAAGATTAGGGCAGAAATTAGTGAAATAGAGAATAGAGAAAACAAACAAAACCAAAAGTTGGTTCTCTAAAAAGATCAGTTAAACTGACAAACCTTTAGCTAGACTGATGCATGCATGCAAGAGAGGCATGCATAAAAATTACTAAAATCAAGAATAAAGCAGTGGACATCACTACCAACCTTACAAAAATAAAAAGGATTTTAAAAAGAATATCATAAACAACTATGTGCCAACAAATTAGATAACTTACGTGAAATGGACAAATTCCTAGAAAGATAGGAATTACTGAAACTGATGTAAGATGCTGAAAATCTGAACAGATGTATACCAAGTAAAAGAGATTGAATTTGTAATTTTAAAAATTCCCACAAAGAAAATCCCAGACCAGATGGCTTCACTGTTGAATTCTACCAAACAGTCAATGAAGAATTAATAATAATCCTTCATAAACTCTTCCAAAATATAGAAGAGAAGGGACTACTTCCCAATCCATTCTGAAGCCAGTATTACCTTGACAGCAAAACCAGAAAAAGGTATCATAAAAAAACTACAGACCAATATCCCTTAAGAAAACAGACACAGAATTCTCAGTGAAACACTAGCAAACCAAATCTAGCAATAAATAAAAAGGATTATACATTATGACCAAGTGTGATATATCCCAAGAATGCAAGGTTGGTTTAAAATCAAAAGATTAATTTACATAATACATAATGTTAATAAAGTACAAAACCATGTGGTCATGTCAACAGACACCGAAAAAAGCATTTGCCATAATTCAACATCCTTTCATCATAAAAATGCTCCACAAACCAGAAACAGAAAGGAACTTTTTCAACCTAATAAAGGGAATCTAGGGAAAACCCACAGCTAACATTATACTTAATAGTCAAAGACTGAGTGCTTTCCACCTAAGACCAGGAACAAGACCAGGATTTACACTCTCACACTTTCTATTTAACACTGTACTGGAGGTTCTCCAGCCAGGGGAAGAAAAAAGAAACTAGAGGCATCAAGATTGGAAAGGAAGACATACAACTTCTATTTACTGAAGACATCATCTTGTATATAAAAAATCCTAAGGAATCCACTAAAAAACTATTAGAACTAATAAACCAGTCCAGCAAGGATACAAGATCAACATGTAAAAATCAACTGCATTTCTATACAATAGCAGTGAACAGTCTGAAAATGAAATAATAAAATCAATTCCATTTACAATAGCAACAAAAAGAATAAAATATTTAGGAATAAATTCAACCAAGGAGGTGAAAGACTTGTACATTGAAAACTACAAAACATTGCTAAAAGAAATTAAGGACCTAAATAAATGCAAACAAACAAATAAACCCCAAACCTATTGTCACCGAGTCGATTCTGACTCATAGCGACCCTATACGACAAAGCAGAACTGCCCCATAGGGTTTCCAAGGAGCAACTGGAGGATTCAAAGTGCCAACTTTTTGGTTAGCAGCTGAGCTAACCACTGTGACATGCAAAGACATCCCATAATTATGGATTAGAAGACAATATTGTTAAGATGGCAATAATACCCAAAGTAATCTACAGATTCAGTGCAATCTCTATCAAAATTCCAATAACCTTTTTTGCAGAAATGGAAAAGCCAATCCTCAAATTGATATGGAATTGCAAGGGACCCCAAAGAGCCAAGACAATCTTAAATAACAAAGTTGGAGTCCGGAAATAAACCCACACATCTATGGTGAATTGATTTTCGACAAAGGTGCCAAGACTGTTCATGGAGAAAGAACAGTCTTTTCAACAAATGGTGCTGGGATGAGCACGCACACGGAAAAGAATAAATTTGGACCCGTTTCACACTATACACAAAAATTAACTCAAACTGGAACCCAAACTAAATAGGAGAGGTGAAATTATAAAACTCTTAGAAGAAAAAATAGGCGTAAATCTTCATGGCCTTGGATTAGACAATGGTTTCTTAGATATGACATCAGAAGCTCAAGCAACCAAAGAAAAAAACAGATACACTGGACTTCATCAAAATTAAAAACTTTTGTGCTTCAAAGGACACCATGGAGAAAGTAAAAAAAGACAACCTACAGAAAGGGAGAAAATATTTGCAGATGATGTATCTGATAAAGTGCTTATATCTAAAATATCCATCACCCATCTGTCATTTGTCGTAGTGTGGTGGCTTGCATGTTGCTATAATGCTGGAAGTTATGCACTGGTGTCTCAAATACCAGCAGGGTCAACCATAGTGGGCAGGTTTCAGCAGAGCTTTCAGAATAAGACAGACAAGGAAAAAAGACCTGGTGATCTACTTCTGAAAATTAGCCAATAGACCTATAGATCACAAGAGAATACTGTCTGATATAGCGCTGGAAGATGAGTCCCCTAGGTTGGAAGGTACTATACAACAGCCACCAACGATGAACTCAAACATGCCAATGATCATGAAGATGGCGCAGGACCAGGCAACATTTCGTTCTGGTATATATAGGGTTGTCATGAGTTGGAGCCAAAAACAATTTAGAATGTAAAAAGAACCCTTACAACTCGATAATAAAAAGAAAAATAACCCAATTAAAAACTGGGCAAAGGATATGAACAGACAATTCTCCAAGTTAGATATACAAATGACCAATAAATACACGAAAAGAAGTCCAACATCATTATTCATTAGGAAAATGTAAATCAAAAGCACAATGAGACATCACTTCATACGTATCAGGATAGCTATAATAAAAAAGACAGGCAATAAGAAGTGTTGACAAAGACGTGAAGAAACCAGAACCCTCGTACACTGGTGGTAGGGAAGTAAAATGGTAAACTGTCTGGCAGTTCCTTAAAATGTTAAACAGAGTTCCCTTATGATCCAGTAATTCCTCTCTTAGGTATATGTCGAAGAGAAACAAAGCATACAATCACACAAACACTTGTACATGAATGTTCATAAAAGCATTTTTCATAATAGTCAAAAAAAGTGAAAATAATCTAAATATACATTAACTGATGAATAAGACTTGCTGCTGTCAATTCTGACTTATAGCAACCCTATAGGACAGAGAACTACCCCATGTACTTTGGACATGTTATCAGGAGGGACCAGTCCTTGGAGAAGGACACCATGCTTGGTAGAGGACTGAAGACCCTCAGAGAGATGAACTGACAGAGTGGCTGCAACAATGGGCTCAAACATAGCAATGACTGTGAAGATGGTACAAAACCAGGCAGTGTTTCATTCTATTGTACGTAGGGTTGCTATGAGCTACAACTGATTTGTAGGCACCCAACAACAATAACAATCTTTACGGGAGCAGAATGCCACATCTTTCCCTCCTGGAGAGGCTGGTAGGTTTGAATTGCTGAACTTTTGGTTAGCAGCCAAGAGCTTAACCACTGCACCACTAGGGTTCCTTTAACTGATGAATGCATAAATAAAATGTAGTGTATCTATACAGTGGAATATTATTTGACCATAAAAAGGAATGAAGTACTGACACATTCTACAACACAGATGAACCTCGAAAACAGTATGTTAAGTCAAAGAAGCCAATCACAAAAGACTACATATTGTATGATTACATTTACAAGAAATGTTCAAAACAGGCAAATATATAGAGGCAGAAAGTCGATCAGTGGTTGTTTAGGCCTAGGGGTGGGGTCACAAATGGGGAGTTACTACTAATGGATCCTTGGCAGGGGAAGGAAAATGTGCTAAAATTAGACTGTAGTGATGATTGCATAATCCTGTGAATATACTAAAAAACACTGAATTGTACACTTTAGATGAGTGAATGTATGGCGTGTGAATTCTCAGTAAAGCTATCAAAAAAAAAAAAAAAAAAAAAATTAGTGCCACCTCATGGAAACCAAAAGACTGTGAAGAGGTACAATCTAGAGAGAGGGATCAAATGGGGTAACTGCTACTGAGGGGTTTAAGGGGATAGATTTCCAAATAAGGGTTAATGGATTTAGTAATTAAGAGAGTATACTTTGCAACTTAGGAGGCAGGAGTTTTGAAACATTCTATCAGATGAGGAAACTGTTTAAAGTGTTACTAAGTGGCAGAGTCAAGACTCTAAACCTTGTCTGTGAGGCCCAAACTATTAAACTACATTTTGCCCATGATAAGTCTAGTAACAGAAGAAGGGAGAAAGAGATGTAGATAACTGAATAAAAGAAATGGATGGCAGAGTGAAATAAAATGTTTTCATTTAATGTTTAATGGCAGGAAATTCAGATAAAACTGTAGGTAAAGAATTCCCTAGGTGTTATGAGACAGAAGGTATGAGACAGGTTCCAGAGAAGCTAGGAAGGGCTATATTCAATATCACAGGGAAAGGAGATAGTCACTTACAATTAGGAGAGATGAGGCATGTCATGAGGTGGCCACTATCTCCTTCATAAGGAGACAGAAGGGACAGAAGTTTGAGAAGAATAAAAACCAGCTGTGGTTGAGCTGACTGCAACTCATGGCAACTCCCTGTGTTAACGGCTTATTTTTTGGAAGCAGATCGGTGGGCCTTCCTTCTGCAAGTGCCTTTGGATGGACTCATACCCACAACCTTTTGGTTAGCTGTTAATGATTTGCACCATCCAGGGACTTACCATGAGTCAGACTTGACCAGATGGCAACTGGTTGAGGAGAAGAGAGAAGGTTTAAAACTACCACCATAGAAATTCACTAGAGAATCCATAAGAAATGACTAATAGGACTGTCTAGCAACAAGAGGAGTTTGTAGAGGGCGCAAATGTAGAGGAAACATCATCAAATTGACATTTTTATACGCAAACAATCCATGTATACCCTTTACTCAGATTCCTGAGCAAGACCTTGACATTTCTGAAGAGTATTCAAGTATTTTGAAGTCTTCTCTCAATTTGCACTTGTCTGATATTTTCTTTTGATTAGACGGAGGTTATGGATTTTTTGCTAAGAATACCACAAAGGTAATATGCCCCCTTCATTATCAGAGAGTACAGGACATCAACATGCCTTATTACTGGTCATGTTAACCTTGATCACTTGGTTAAAGTAGTGTCTGCCAGGTTTCTCTGTAAAGTTACTATTTTTCCTTTTCCATACTCCAGGGGAAATAACTTTGTGGCTAAGCAAATATCCTGTTTCTCCTTAAAGTTCTGCTCGTTAACTGGAGCATTCATCAATGCATACTGAGTGCGGCAATTCTTGCTGTGGTGTTCTAACAGTAATTGTGTATTTCCCTCTTTCCTTCAACATTACTTGGAATTCTCTGTAAGGAGGATTTGTCTCTTCCCCACTTATTTATTTATTAAATCATTTGTTTACATTAGTATGGACTCACAGACATTTATTTTATTCTTTGTGTTATAATTCAGTACTATTATTTGTTTCTCAAATTGTTCCAGGTTTGGGCATTAGGAGGTCTTTCCTATCGGCTCCTTTATCCTTTGGACATGCCCTCCCTCCCTTTTTTGGTGCACCTCCTTCCTTTCTGGCACTATCAGACACTCCAGATTCACCTTGTGTCTCCCTGTCCCAGCCCTGGAATCACTCATTTCTCCAAGAAACCTTGATTCCTTTATTTGGAGAACGATGTTTAAAAACCAAATCTAGGTACTGGGTGTGCTTGCTGCTGGAGTATCACTGCCTTTAGGCCTCTCAGGGGACAGAGCTAGAAAATATACACATGTATACTAACCACTGTATATACACATCTATTTTTATTTCTGTATCTGTATATGTGCACATATTCCTTTTATATTAGATACTTTTCTACGATTAAAGAGCTTTTATCTTTTGCTTTAGGAGGAAAAAGGATCTGATTCAATAGGACAAAAAATGTCAAGGCCTCGGAAAACAAGAAAAGATTGAGAAATTATCACAAATTGGAAGAGACTGAGGAGACAGAGATACAATGACTGAATACAATGTGGAATCCTGAAACAGACGAAGAACACTAGTGGAAAAACTAGGGAGATCTGCATAAAGCCTGTAAAAACTCCAAACCCAAACGCATTGCCGTCGAGTTGATTTTGACTCATAGCAACCCTAAAGGACAGAGAAGAACTGCCCCATAGGGTTTCCAAGGAGCACGTGGTGGATTCAGACTGCTAACCTTTTTGTTAGCAGCCAAATGCTTAACAACTACACCACAGGGGCTCCAATAAAGCCTGTACCTTAGTGAACAGCAAGGTACCAATGTTAATTTCTTAGTTTAGGTAAATTTACCAAGGTATGTAAGATGTTAACATTAGGGGAAGCTGGTTATGGTAACACTCTGTACTCTCTTATATAACACTTTTATAAATCAAAATTTATTTGAAAATAAAACTGCTCAAGAAAAAATGAACAAGAAATACAAAATCATTTTTAAAAAAGTATAGTAATACTCTCCAAGCTAAGATTTTTAAGGAAAAAGTATTACACAGGTTTCTTTTCAAGTGGAGAATGGAAATCAGCCCTCGGGAGGGAAAGAATAGACATACGGAGGGGTAGAAAGGAAGAAGAAAGAAAAGGAGAGTACTTCTGGGGGATATGCTGTAACTGGATCTTCTTATCATAGGCATAAAATTGAATAAGTGTCGTGTTAACTTAGCTTGAGTTTTATTTGATAACACTAGATTTTATTGATGCAGAAGCAGTCTTTAAACTATCTGGATCAGGTAGCACAGCTGTCTGCTCACATAACAGCTACCTGCTCATAATTTTTTGAAAAAGAAAGAACAATGGATAGGAGCTGTCATAAGCTACTGCCAACTACTACAATACTGTGGGCCAGAAAACTACCTTCTAGATGGGAAAGAAAGAGAAGAGACAAGGTGGCCTCTACCTCGATAAGATATATAAACAGCAAAATACTGAGACTGTTTTTTGTTTACTTTTTAAATGAATGATCTTGAAGAGAAAACACATAATAAAAGCAGCAAAATTCTAGAAGATACCAAGCTGTCGTTGAGATTGTACTGCATGGCTTTGCAGTAAAGAACTGATGTGCTAGACACAGCTTTCCCTGGCTCCTGAAAATGCTCAACTCTGCCACCTCTGGGTTCAGTGACATCAAGTGGATAGCCTGGAATCAGTCCCAGTGGATATTTACACACGAAACATTCACCAGCACACCACTGGTGGGAAGCCACAGGGAAGCCTCATGAAAGATAAAGACAGTAGGAAATTAGCTCCAAAGTGGAGTAAACAAAAAGTACCATAGATAAAACTACCTAAATTATAAGCTGATAGGCCAAGAGTTTCTCTTACAACCTGGGGAAGGAATCAAAAAATCATTAAAGTTTGTTTTTTTAAGACCCTTCTTCCATCTGTGAAAATAAACAAGAAAGGAAGTATAATTAAAGTTCATAAATCTCTGAATGGTATACCTGGGAAAGTTTTAACTCCCCGAGGACCAACAACGCATGGCACGTGATCTTCTGGGTGTCCCCGACACCATTCTTAACGCCTTGAGCATTTAGAAAGTCAATACATGCTTGATGAATAGAAATAATTTTGTCCCATCATTTTAGCTTGGAAAACAGTTTTAAGACAAATCTCACTGTGCACAGGGACCAATTAATCTACGGAATGTGTATAGGCCAAACATATAACTCAATCTGTGGCTTTAAATTGGGTTTGCCCGGGACTGAGAGGTTTTCTGGTACATGGGACTTTCAGTGCTAAAATCGGGGCAGTCCCAGGCAAACTGGGATGAGTTGGTCACCCTAGCTTCAGATAAATTCAGAAATGAAAGTGGCCTAACAGCTATCATGGGAAGTTGAAACTATGTAGAAGACAAACACAAATTGTCTGATGCCATCGCTGGTACTAACAGGATCTGGTTTTGTGGGTCATGCACAATGCAAAAAAGCATGTAGTCAAGCACCACAAGCACGACCCACAACTGGGGGGAAGAGCAGACAGGGAGAGAAGGGAAGGTATCAGCGCAGACCTCAGGAAGGAAAGAAGCCAGAATGGAATCTTAAAGGGAGAGACGGTCGACACAGCAGAGAGAACATGTGATAACAACAACAGCAACAGTGGCCTCAGAAAGGGATCTGTGAGAGAACAGGGAAGCAGCCTGATGGAAGCAAATGTCAGCACTGGGAAACAGCAAGAAATAAGGTCAGCAAATCACAGAGTTTAAAGAATTTGGATTTTATCCTGTTCAGGCAGGATTTTACTTACAGACGGTCATGAAGAGTTTCTTAGCAGAAGTGGCAAGCTACAGACAGACGGATGGTGAGGTGCTCAGAGGCAGATCAGTGAGGAGATGAGTAACAAAATGCTGGCCTGGTCACAATGTGGCAGTAACCTAAGGGAGGGACAGCTCCGAATGTTCCTAAGATTCTATAGGTGAAGTATAAATCAAATGCTGAAATACTGTATACAACTGGTCACACTGTTCAGGGTTCCAAAGAGAGATTACAAAATCCTTTAGTCTTTCAAAAGCAATGTATTCATGAATTAAAGCAGTACAAAAAAACAGTCTACAATCTTCTTATAAATCCTATCTACAAAAAGGATTAAAAGAAAAACCATAAATACTCAAAAGACAAGGTCTTTGCCTTTAAGGGATTCACAATCCAGTTGATTCATGGCAAGGAAGAAAACAAACAGCCAAATAGTGAACATGTAAGAAATAAACAAGACAGACCAACACAACAATGGCTATTTTCATTTTCCAGATGGGTCATGGTCATATGCTTTTCTGAAATGATTATAAAAGACTGACAATCAGCGCATTCATTACTGATCTAACAGTCCATCTCAGTAATGAAGGTGCTGTTGGTGCTGTAGATGGAAGAGGGGAAAACTGAGTTGACACACAGCCTGAGCACATAGCCAAGGCTCAGCAGGCACTCAAGATTCAGAGCACAAGCCACTTCCTGAGAAGCCTTTCCTGACACTCCTCCTTTCCACCTCGCCAAATATGGTTTAGGTGAACTTCTTCTAAGCCCTCACACTCACCTTTGCTAACCTCTACTGAAGCATTTCCCCACTAAACTGAACACATCTAAGGGTAGGCAGGATTCCATTTTTTTCAGCTTTTCACACCTCTGCCAAGCAGCATGAGGCATGCATTCAATACCTGCTGAACAAATTAATTCATTATTGTTAGCTGTAGCACGTCAACACTTACTGCCTCCTACCTCATGTTGTTGTTAGGTGTCATCAAGTCGGTTCTGACTCACAGAGACCCCAGGTACACTGCCTGGTCCTGCGTCATCCTCACAATCGTTACGTTTGAGCCCATTGTACCGCATAGATACTTAGAACGATCATGTTCCAAGGGTCAGAACAGAGCAAAGGCCATCAAATAACTCACTGCAAATCTCACATGCTCATTACAAAGCCAATGGCATTCAACCAGCCTCTGCTTAAGCACAGCCAGCAACAGGAAGTCCACTGCCTCCCAAGACATTCTATTTTCTGGCAGCTGAAATTGTTTGAAAGTTCCTCCTCAAGCTGGGTCAAAATCTGTCACTGCTGTGAAAAGGGCAGAGCCAAGGACAGAGCTCTTTTTACCTCACTAGAGAACTCCCTTTAGGCTGATTTCCAATCAGCTCCAAAGGCATAAATCTGTGCTCTGCCCTCAGCAAGTCAGGTCAGCCATGCTTGGTGGTTAAAGGCACAGCTCTGGAGTTGGGTCCTGAACCCTGCCTCTGCCCTTACTAGCTGCATAACACTCAGCAAACTACTTAACCTCTGTAAGCTACAGTTTTCTCATCTGTCACCTGAAGATAAACTGGTATCCTACCTGATAGGGTTATTATGACAATTAATCTATAAGCTGTATTAGTTAAGGATCTTAGTTGGAAGTGTCAGAAACACACCTGGAACTGGTTTAGCAAAAAGGGGGATTCCATGGCTTTTGTGTTAGCTGGGCCTCAAGGAAAATGGAACCTAGGAACTCGAACACCATCCAACACTCTCAGGGTCTTGCCTTTGCCTCCCTCAACACTGACTTCACTCTTCTGGACAGGTTTTCTGGAGCTACGGCCACTGGCAGCATTTACCAAAACGGATCTCTTCCCTTAGCTTCAATCTGAAAAAATCCAGAGGAAGACTGTGCTCACGCTTGCAGTCTGGGGTGGGTTATTATGCTTGCTGGCCACACTAGAACCCGAGGTTGGCAGGAGATGGGGAAGACCAACTTGTCAAAAGAAGGAGGGCAAATTTTTCAGAAGACGGGGGAAGGCCTGCTGGGCAGACAGAACAACTGATGTTCCATGTGTGTCTGCTCATTAAACTATACCTGTAATCTAAGAATCTCATCCACTGGCTTTCAGTGTAGATTTCACAAACCAAATATACTATAAAATAATTCAGGCACCAATACAGAGTTCCCAATCTTTTAGTGTGCTAATTAAAAAAAAAAAAAAAAAAATAAGGCCACATCTACAGTATTGCCATCTTTAATAAAAGAACATATCTACATCAAAGAAGTAGGAACAGCATGATCTTAGAATAAAGGACAATCCTTTGAATGAAATAAATTTAGCTTCATGAAAAATCTGCATTCTTCTTAATTTTCTCATTTTGACCAAGGACTGGTAAAAACTTCATCCAGACATGATGCCAGGCCCAGGCTGGAATCTGGGAACCACTGATCCAGGCCACATTCTTCTCCCTGGCCCACAGGCAGCTTGGAGCTTGCACCAGGCCATGCTGCGATTCAGGTACACCAGCCTCCAGCACTCTCCTGCCTAGTATAGCCTAATGCCCAGGAGGCACGCATATGCTCACTGAACAGATCTACCAGTCCAGGAGCTATCAAAAAAGAGACATGAGCATAGTCTGGCATTACTTGCTCTTAATAAACATATGCTGGAACACACAAACACAGACACACACACTTTTCAAAAAGGATTGGGGCAATTTTACACATATACAATTCAATTGTTAAAAGAATGAGATTTGTGTAATAATGGGAAGATGGAGAGAAACCCTAGGCAAAGGCTAGCTACTTTGACAAAAGCCAGCAGCTGTCAAGTCAATTTTGACTCATATTGACCCCATGTGTGTCAGAGTAGAACTGTGCTCCACAGGGTTTTCAATGACTGATTTTTCAGAAGTAGATTGCCAGGTCTTCCTTCCAAGGTACTTCTGGGTGGACCTGAACTTCCAACTTTTGTTTAGCAGGCCAGTACATTAACCATTTGCACCACCCAAGGAAGAATACTATATTTCAACTTCAGGCTCTGATATAATTCTCTTGAGAAGTATGGCTCTAAGAGCAAGCAGAGATGCAGGACATAAAGTAACAGTCTTCCTCCTGCTACTAAATCTGGGAGTTGGGGTGTGGGTGTGTGTGTGTATGTGTGTACATGTGTCTATGCTAACAGTTTAAGCAAGTGGTCTGAGGGGTCCTTTCATTCATTTAGTCAATAACATCTGTCTCTATCAAATTCCAGGCACTATGCTAGGCATGCCAGGCCACAAAGTTTAATTAGGTATAATTTACACCCCAAGGAGTGATATGAACCTGGGAAGCTGAAAATTACTAACATAAACCATAATCTAAATTAAATCACCAGTCATTTCCTGATATTTTCTTCACATAATAAAAGATGAGGGGCAGTTTTAATTTACCTTGTTAAGTCTCAACTGAACACGTGGTGACTACCACAAATAAACAACTGATTTTGTGTTCTAATTTTCATCTGCTTATTGAATTAAAGGTTCAAAGTTTGGGCAACGGAATTAGGATATCCTTGAACCCAAGGTATCCTGCCAAAACATGACATGCAATACTATATGCCTGAATAATTACTTCTTGTCCTATGTGCCTGTGTAAGGACACGGGTGACTTAGCCAAGTTTTCTCTCCATTTCTGACTGTAACGAAGAGCAGAACTCTACTACTCAAGTCCTCTTAGTAAAAGCCCTAACTTAGCCTAGGTCTTTGGATCACCAATGCTTCAGTTACTTCCACATGTCTTCCAGATCTCACAGGTAGAATAGGCTGCACACCCAAAGGAAGAGCAATGGAGGTTCTAGCAGCAGAGAGGTTCTAGCAGCAGAGATGTGATATGAGAGGGGAAGCCAGGAACAGAGACTACAACAAGGCGGCCAGACAGAACACAACCAGGAAGTGTGTGCGATAGGCTAGGATGAGAACATAAGAACAGAAGGGGTGGCTGGGAAGGAGGGCAAAAGACATGATAACATAGGACTGGTGAAATGTTGTGTAAGGAAAAAGGTGAAAACAACACTGGGTGAGAGAGCAATCATGTATGCGCATATAGACTTCAAATGTGATGTGGAATTCGATGCAAGAAAAAGTAATACAGGTCAGAGAATTCCTTAACAGGCAACTAAAAGAAGATCCAGATTTAGCATCTATTTCTAGGACAAGTAAACCACTAAGAGTCAGGAACCGGGTTTAAAATCTTCCCTAGAAAATTATGACTTTTTAGCAGAAAAGTGAGTTTTTCGTAACTCTACAGAAGGGATGACGCTTTAATAAAAAAGTTCTTTAAGCCTATCAATATTTTAGTAAAACTTTTCATAAGCCTATCTTAAATATAAAAGTTAATTAAAAAAAAATCAAGCACTATCATTCGTAGCGAAGATCATGGTGTTTTATCAGTGTTAAATCATACTGTTGGGAGTGGAGATCAAAGCCTAAGAACCCAGCCTGTTCAGACAAAGTAAAGAAGTCAAAGTTCAACAGCTTGCAGGCACTCATTCAAGATGAGCACTGTTTCCCATAACTGTCTTTAAACGCCTGGAGTGACCAAGACTGAAACAGAGCACACACTGAGAGAGAAAAAAAAAAAAAAACCCACTGCCGTGGGGTTGATTCTGACTCACAGCGACCCTACAAGACAGAGCAGAACTGCCCTATAAGGTTTCCAAGGAGCAGCTGGTGGATTCGAACTGCCCACCTCCTGGTTAGCAGCCAAACAGTTAACCACTTCGACACCAGGGCTCCACAGGGAGCAAGAGTTACTTATTAATTCTATTATCACTTTGAGGAAAAGTACAAAGGGTTAATGAGTACACAGGGTTTGGGTGAAAAGCATTAACAACAATAATAAAAATAACAATAAAATAATAAAGTTAAAATATTTTTTAAGAGTTAGTATCTAAAATATGGAACCACTGGTTGATGCTTTCAATGTGTTTGTCCCTACTTACTATTTAAAAATTTAAAGCACAAATACTGAAGTTTCCATATTTTTTCAATTACCACCTACAAAGTTCTAACCATTTCTAAATTTAGCACTGAGTAATAAACTCTGAGATTTTAAATGTTAATAGCTGGTATTTGATTATATTTCAGGTTTTAAACAGGTTTTCCTAAGTATCTGGATCCTCCTCCCAATAATCGTATTAAACAATTGACTTTTCCTAATTATTACACAAGGAATGATTTTTTGTATGTCCTTAAAACTAAACTCCCGCCTCCCATCAATCACCTTCTCTACCTCTAAGGTAAATTTTGCTCTAAAGCAGTCATTCTCAACTAGGAGGAGATCTGCCCCACAGAGGGAGGACATCTGGCAATGTCTGGAGACATCTGTGGTTGATTCACCTGGAGGGGAAGGAGGGGTGCATCTAGTGGGTAGAATCAGGAATGCTGCTAAACACCCTACAATGTACAGGACAACACCCACATCCCAACAAAGAATCATCTGGCCCAAAATGTCAATAGTGTCACTGCTGGGAAAAACCCTGTTCTAAGATGAAACAAGCAAATCTGCAAATACAGCTGACAACTGCAGAAAGTAATTGCCAAGTAATTCAAAGTTCACCAAGTCTTCTTATCGGTATAGAGACAGAGACATAATAAAGACTGCTTTTCCTACTATTAAAACTCATTAAAAATGATGACTGATTATTAACCGTTAATGCATGAAGTTGCAGATGACAGACATAAAGGGTAAAGAGGATTTTCACTACCTAAGCAATTACAGATACACTGCCATTCAAAAAGAGCATTTCAGGAGGCAAAAAAGAGAAGTCTTTACAAGGTAGCTATATTATCAGCAGTTTTCTAGGATGCTTTAAGCTTTCAATTATAAACACTAATCAATTGTTATTTTTTGTTGCTGTTTAGTTTTACCAAACATTTTAATTTCTTTTTTTCCTTCAGTCATTAGACTTTTAACTGAAGAAGTTTTAAAATAAATACAGGAAGAATGTTAACCACACGGTACTAGTCGGTAGAAAAATCTTAGACAAAACACATTTCTAAAGTATCTGTTAGAACTCTAATGTTTACCTGGCAAAAGGACTGGCTCCAGTTTTTTAATCTTCGGTTCCGAATTAATCTTATCATCAGTCTGAAACACATTCGCAAAATAAAAATCAACTTTTTTTTTCCCCGTGAGATACTAAGGCGAACTTTTTGCTAAGTGATAACACATGCGACAGACACATACTCCCTTTCCCTTAAATTCTTTCCCATTCACCGATCTCTTTTTAAGTTCTACACATCATCGATCTGTGAGCCTGACAATAAAAATATTAAAACTGCCTGTACCGATTCCAGGTGTTCACATTTATGAACAGGTAAACTTTATCAGGTGTCCACAAGGCGTTGCTAATGGTTTGCAATCATGCTGGCGGTCACAGTGGGGACCGTGGCCAGGCAAGAAGCTAAACCTAGCGACGAAAGCTCTCTTGAATATCTTCACATGGTAAAACTACGGACAAGGACTTCGGGCAGAGAACGGCTGCGGCAGAGTTTCACAAGTTTTCCACCGCGCCAGCTCAAGGATCCCGAGAAGGCGCGTTTCTTGAAGATGGGGGGCGGGGAGAGGAGCACAGTCTCTGTGGGTCCCTGCTCCCGGCGGCTCCCCGGAAGCACCAAACAGAGGAGCGGCCGCGGGGAGAGGGTTGTTTACCTGGGGCGGAGGCAGGAGGTAGGACCTGAAGGTGGGTCTGGGCGGCTTGAGGGAGAACATGGTGCCGCCGCCTTTTCGCGCGGCCCCGACGCAGCACGGGACCCGTCGCGGGGCAGCGGCGGCGATGACACCTCCCGACGCCTCCTAACTTAGAGCTCCCTGTGTGGCCGCCCAGGCCCCGTCTGCGGCCAGCCCGGCCGGGGCGGACTGACGGGCGGGGACACGACGAAGCGCCCGCCCTAGCAGGGAGGAGCCGGGGCAGAGCCGGACCGACGCGGGCGCCGGGGCCCATCCCCGGATGGGGCCCAGCGCCCCGCCCCGAGAGACTGCGTGCGCAGGGCCGGCGGCCGGCCGCTCCCCACCTCTAGGCCGCTCTGGCGCCGGAACACAGGACTTACGCCGTACGCCCGCCGACCGGACCGCAGGGAGGGAGCCGGGGGACGCTGAGCCCGGTGGCCATCTTGAGGGCGCTCCTACGGCGGCCTGCAGGAGTCAAGGCAGCCCGCAGGGACTCACGGCGTCCCGCCGGGACCTACGGTGGCCTGTAGGCACCACGGGGTCCGCGGGAGGCGGTCTGCGACGCTGGTGCAGAGCAGTCTCTCTGTCCCTACTGCCCTGCGGACCCTCCCTTCCTGGTTCGGTTCCCTTGACTGCTACTCGTTAGTAATCTGGCTCGGGCGATCTTTGTTGTTTCAAGTCTTGGGAAGGACTTCGGGGTGGAGGGAAAGGGCTCTGGTGCCGCCGACTCAGCCAGTCACATTTTGCGCACGGCGTGTGAGGGACCGTCGCGGGAGAGCCGCCCGGTGCAGCTAACAGTGACCAGGATCAAACGTTCAGCGCGGTCTGAACCGCATGTGATAAAGTTCCCTCTAAAGGCCTACTCTCGGGGAAGGTTTTCTTCCATCACCTCGTCTGTTGTCATTTGGCAAAACTTTGAGATAGGGATGCCTCCTACTTGCTGAGGTTACTGCTGGCTTCCGAGGGATGCTGAGACTTGTGTGGTCTGTGGTTATGGGGACTATGGACAGGTAACATTGGCAGGTAACCCAGATTCCTCATTTTTAGTTCATTGATTTCTACTGTCTTTATTAAACATTGATGTGTAAAAAAGATATTAAGTTGCTTTTCTTTTCTTGCCCATCCTCACATGTAAAGTTGCTAGTGAGCAAATAAATGATCAAAAACGCAGCAAGAGTAAGTTCCTAGCGGCGTGGATGGCTTCAATAAGCTATAAACCAAACAATCTGCCCATTAATTGCAAAGAAAAGCGAATTTCAGCATATCAAGCGTAGGGCATTTCTGAACTTTTACCATATTTCTGAACTAGATCAGCCTTTGGTGGTGAGGGGTTAGGACTGTTACATTTTGGGGATTTAGCGGTTTATTATTACTTAAAATTTAGCATTTTATTATTATTGTCACAGGGAAGCTTCAATATTGTCATAGGGATCACAATCATACTGACAAGTGTTGTTAATGGAAACATTTAAAAAAAGATTCAGAAACTTGCTCCTCCTTTTCTGAAAATAATTTATCCTGGATTCAAAACCCTACTTATCTTTCTGGTTAACCTGTCAGAGTATAACACATGATTCTGTTTTACCCTGGAATCACAATGTTAAAAACACTGTCATGCATAAACATTTTTTACTTTTGTGAATACTCTGTGATTCCCTACATTAAATAGATTTTTTTTCCCACAAATACTCTTCAAGCAATAAGTGAGTTTTCCTTTATATTGAAATTAGGTTTTCTGTGATTTAGTTTCTGTTGTACAAGTTTTCTTAGGATGCACAACTCTGTAATATGTGACTCTACAATTGAGAAGTGGAAAAACTGATTTCCAGATTTGTTAACCTAACACTAAGCTTTACAGCACTTTCCAAATATCTAGTCTTGTAGCCTCTTGTTGGTTCCTGGTCTCCCTGACTGCTCTGTGTGTTTGGCGTAGTTGATCAACCCCTCTTTTTGGTTCTAATGTCATCATTTTGTCCTGCTGCTCCTTCTATTTTTCTGACCATGCCTCTGTTTCCGTTGTGAGTTCTTCTAGCATAGGGGATATTCCCCAGGGATCTCTCCTTTTCCCTGTGAAGAGAAGAAAAAAGCTAATGTATTGCATACTGTTAGGTGTCAGGTATTTTACATATTTATTTAGCCACTCATTCAGTCAGTTAACAAATTTCTATTGAATGTTTAACTTTGGATATTAGGAATTAAACAGCAAGACAAAGTTCCTACTTACATGTAGTTTTCATTCTGGATAGGAAAATATTTTAAAATATTAATATATAAGATATCAGGTGCTAACAAGTATCATGAAGAAAAAGAAAGCATGGGCAGAGGATAAGGGTTCTATTTTTCAATTGAGGAGTGTGTGGCCAGAGAAGGCCTTTCTGAGAAGATGAATTTGAGCAGAGACCAAGAGGAGTGAGGGAGCAAGCCATGTGGTACTTAGAAGGAAGAGCATTTAGGGCAGAGGGGATAGTGGTGCAAGTGTCCTGAGGTAAGAACCTATGTGGTGGGTTTGAGGCCACCGTGGCTGAAGGACTAGTTGGGGGGTCGGGGGAGCTGTTATAATAGTCCAGGTAAAAGAAAGCAATGGTGGCAGCAGTGGAAGAGGTTAGAAGTGGTTACACATCATGTCTCCAAAAGCATGCCATTGCCTGAGTGTATGGTCTTTTAAGATGACTATTATAAAAAAGTTTCTTGAGGGGAATTCTGGGAAAATGGTGGCAGCAGCACAGTTTTTCAATCCCGACATGAAAACAAAGTTTTAAAGATCAGACAAGAAACTTAGGGGCAATGAGTTTATGTTAATGGTGATGGAATAATTTGGAAAAGGATATCAAGAATGGTTACACAACTTGAAGAATGTAAACAATGTCACTGAATAGTACATGTGGAATTTGTTGAAACAATATATCCTTTGGTATGTATATTTTCACCAAAAAAGAAGAAAAAGGACAAAGCAACTTACAGCAAAACCAAAACCCCAAGTACAACATTTACAGCAAATCTAAGTGTAAGGGTATCCCAATGATCTCCAAAATGTAAGCCTGTAGGAACAAACCCATAGCAGTCACAAGACCTTCGTGATATCTGCAAAGAGAATCAGTGACACGTGGAGAACTCCAGAACAGTCAAAAGGTATTCACTGAAAGGCCAAGCTGATCAAGTTGAGAACAGCAGCTACAACTATAGAAGAAGTGCTTGCCTTCTCCAATAGTGTGAGAGCACAAGGCACTTACTGTAAGGTCTGAGGGGCTGGAGCAGTAGAGCTACCGGAACTCTTGAAGGTGACCTACCAGGGCTTCCTTTCAGGAAAGTGCCCCACACTGAGGAGCAGTTGCTGGGCACGGAAACAAAATGGAGCCCAATAGAGACCAAGGAAAGAAAAGATCAGGATAAAAGTGGAGGACCAGGAAATCTCGAAAAGCAAGCTGACATGTTTTTTAATACCACACAGTAAAAGCAGGTTCTGAAGCTGGCGTATCTTTTAATTCCACACAGTAAAGTCAGAGAGCTACTCTGTGAAGTAAGAAAAGCTATCCTGAAAGCTGCCTCTCAAAAAATTCAGTAGACCTTAGGGGGCAGTGAGTTTTTGTTAATGCGGGAAGAACAACTCAGAAAAGGAGGGTGAGAATGGTTGCACAACTTGAAGAATGTAATCAGTGTCACTAAATGGTACATGTAGAAGCTGTTGCATTGGTGTATGTTTTGCTGTGTGTAGTCTCAGCAGCAACAACAAAATTAATAAAATTTATAGGAAAAAAATCAGTAGAACCCACTCCACATAAAAATAAGTGACAGAAAAGAAGACAAATCCCATAGAAAATTATTACAATTGTCCCTAGGTATCCAAGGGGGATTGGTTCCAGGACCCGTCATAGATACCAAAATCCGTGAATGCTCAAGTCCCTTATATAATAAAGTGGCATAGTATTTGCTTATAACCTACATACACACATCCTCCCGTATACTTTAAATCATCTGTAGATTACTTATAATACCTAATACTGTTAATGCTGTGTAAATAGTTCTTATACTGTATTGTTTAGGGAATAATGACAAGAGGAAAAGTCTGTACATGTTCAGTACTGACGAAACCGTAGGCCTGTGTAAGGAGGACTGTGTAATTAGTAGGGAGGTGGAGAATTCCACACACTAGCTTTACCCTTTATCAGATCAGCTTATGGAGCTGTTACAGATTCTCCAGTTTATGCTGAGAAATCTTTTTTTCTAGAATATGGTAAAGGGCACCAAAAGGAAAGATTTAAGAACATTAGGTAAAGTGTAATGGCTCAAATATACAAATGTAGTGGGAGTGATTAAATGATCTCAATTTAGTGATATGCAAATAAGCAATTGGTTTTTTTTAAAATAAATGTTATCATTTGTTAAATTTCAAAGTCCCACCACCCATGCCATGGTATCCTAGTCCTCATTGACAAATTCAGCCCAGTTTAGGGATTCTACTTTGATTATCAAAATCTCATTCTCATTTTGAGGAAAAAGATTAAATCAGAAGGTGTCATTATCTCTGATCTCTTCTGCATAATTTCAGTGAGGTGTTGTTGAGGAACAGGACACGATCTCTCCCTTTCTCCTCTCTCTTCTCCCTTGCTAGCTTATGGCAGCGTGATGGCCTGCACCTCAGATGAGAATGGGATTGGTGGTCTCCTTTTTTGTGATCATCTGCTTTTCCCGTCTGACATGGCCCCCAACCCTCCCATTGCCTATTCCTGGATACTTTACCCAATGATTCTTTCTGTGTATGAGGTACTTCACTGATTTAACAGCTGGCAGTAATTCCAGGCAAGAGGCTAGCTCTCTCTGTGTATTCCAGAGACTCCCTGAGACCTTACAAGAGATGCTGTTGGAGGATGGGGAGAGCTCAGGATCCCACTCCACCCTCTGTGAGTGTTGGTGACCTCTACTCCAGCCAGAAAAGACCCCATTCTGCCCTTTTATGGCCCTTTTTTTGTATAGACAAGAGTGGTTGAGGGGATCATCTTATGGGTTCCAAGGGAGTTTTCCCCCTGCACCACTGAATGGGGATGCCTAGTACTGTGGTAGGTGTTTGTTTGAAGGTACAAGTAAAAGCCCAACACCTTGTGTTCTCAGCCATGTACTTGTCTCTGTGGTTCTTGACAATTCCCACACTGAACTTGTATTCTTTAAGTTTCAGCTATAGCTTTGCACAAACAATTGCATAGGTGAGGGTACAATTAATTTGTGTTTACTGTCAAGGACTATATGACAACAGAAGAACACATATTGGATACTTTATTTTTATACATTAACAAAACTCTTGGTCACCCGAAATCATTAGGGTGTGATGTTTGATACTACTGTGCACTTTTTTCATCATATGACTTTTGAAGAATATTCAGTGAGCTCTTAATGGAGGCTAACAAGTGGTAGCATCTAAGCCAGAAGTAGGCAGGCTAAACTACTATTCCTTTGAGTGAGACCTAAGAAACGTGGTGTTTATGGCTCCTTTCCACTTCTTACTTCTTGCCCCTCATAATTTTCTTTTTCTCCTCCTCCTCCCTCCTTTGTCCTGCACGTTTGCTTTCTCTTTAATTTCTCTTTCTTGCAGAGTTACTTTCTCCTTAAGTGACCTATTGGTGATGGCACCCAATGGCATTTCTTAGGCTACTTGGTGGCCCTCAGAAGTAAGGAGATTGTAGAATCTATGTATTGATTTATCTTGGTTGGATTATTGTCACTTTTATTTGACCCTATTCCAACTAAAACACTGAGTTTACTAACATAGGCTAACAAAATATTACTTTAAGTTTAGTGCATTACATTTTAAATTAATAGGTTCAAATTATCAAAAACTTTTAATGAAAATATTTTCAGAGATTTATGCTGTTGAAATGGCCAAAATAGCCTGTTAGTAGTTCTGATTTAAAAATCAAAGAAGCAAAGCACATTAGCATTCCGTTTCTGTGGCTGTTTTCTCTTGCTTAGCCTTTTGTCCTTCTGTTGTAATCCCAGACACAGCTACTAAGTTACTTGCACTGCTGGCATGTCCGGATCTGTCTAATTTACCCTGAAGGGATTTAGCATTGCTAGGATGGCCGTGCAAACTTTTTGACCTTACAGATGGAAATCCGAAAGCTTGATCTGGTTTCACAGACAGCAAATCTTCTTTTTCAGTTCTGTCAGTAGCAGCTAGGGATAAACAAGAGATTTGAGGGACCGTTCCAGAAACAGAGTCTTCATCTTTGGTATCTGCTAACTGCTCGGCTTGCACTGCAGCTTCAGACACAATGGAAGGAATATCTGTACTGCGAGAACGTGTAATCTTTTGAACTTGGCATTTCAATTCTGTTGTCCATTGTTGTACTGTGGAAGGGCCTGCCTGGTCCAACACTGAACTGTATTCTGCACTCCAGTTGTTAACCCCACTGACCAGCTTCCTTCCACGAGAATATACAAAGCTTCTGGACTTCATTGTCTTGTAAGTGTTGAAAGTTTCATCAGGGTAATAGCGGGTAATTTTTGTTTCTTGTAAGGGACAGAAAACAGTGCCTTGTAACTTTGTAGTTTCCACTGTTAGCTGAGTGTTTTGAAAATCTGATTTGTTCTGTCCACGCATAACATATGCTTGATTTAAATCTGGGGAAATAGTTTCTTCGCTTTTAGAGTCTGCCTGCCTTCCATCATCTTCGGTTGAAATCCCAATGTCTGGACCTAATTTTGGCTCTGATGGGTCCTTTAAGCTGTCCGAGGCAGGTCTGCTGCATTCTGGTGTTGCTGCTGGGCTTCTGCTAGGTAGTGGGTAGAGGTTGCCCTGATGCTCGGGTACCAGGTGCGTTTTTGTGTCTTTCTCTTCCTTCATACGGAAAGAGCAGGTTTTTTTCCTTAATCCTGCCCCTGGTGACATGGAGAGACAGGCATCCTCATACAGTAACTCTTCTCCATTAAAATGGGATCTGTACATGCTGTAGCCATCAGCGCTGTTGATGCTGCTTTGCCTTAGAAGATAAGTTACATCGCATTCAGAAGAAGCTCGAGACCGAGTCTGTATCAGGTCAGACTTGTCAATTCCTGCAAGATTTTCAAGCGCATTCACCATTCTGCTAGAGAATTCTTCTAGTCGAGAAAGTCGAAGGTCAACTGTCTGTAGAGAAGCTTTCATAAAGTTTTCTCTTTCATTGATTTCTTCCAGCCTCATTGACATATTTTCAACTCTGGTGAATACAAAGGAATAGATTTATTAAGTAAGATTAACTACATATTAAAAATAAAAAGACAATGTTACTGCTATGTGAATTTTCAGTCTTGAGAATCATGAACTTCGGGCATGTTTTCCAAATTTACATATTTCTGATAGGATTACTAAATGTTACGAGGGACATCAGAAAATAATGGAAATAATGGTTAACACACATAGTGCTTAATGTTTACCAGTGGGGGTGGGGTGTGTCCTGGCTCCCAGCTGGGTCATGCGGTGATCTGGTCTAGAAGGTTCACTCCCAAGTGTAGGTAAACACATTGGCCTGATTCTGTTAGGCTCTTACTTTCTCCCACTTTTCTGTCTCTTCTTAGAAATGTATAGACAGTCTCTAGACTCACTTGCAATCACTCATCTGTCAGTTTGTCATACTGTGGTGGCTTCCAGCTGCTATGATGCGGGAAGCTATGCCACTGGTATTTAAAATACCAGCAAGGTCACCCATGGCTGTCAGGGTTCAATGGAGCTTCCAGACTAAGACTAAGAAGAAGGGCCTGATGATCTACTTCCTAAAATTAGCCAGTGAAAACCCTTTGGATTACAAGAGAACATTGTCTGATATAGTGCTGAAAGATGAACCTCCTAGGCTGGAAGGCATTCAAAATATACCGTGACCACAACAATGGACTTGAGCATACCAAAGACCATGAAGATGGCACAGGATTGGACAATGTTTCATTCTGTTGTGCATGGGGTCACCATGAGTTGGAGCAACTTGGTGGCAATTAACAGCAGAGTCACTTGGCTTGCATTACAGGCTGTTTCTACTAGGTCTCTGTTATGTTCTGTTAGGTCTTTGCTAGCCTCTCTACCTATCCTTATACATTTCCTCACTTGTTCACTTTCTTTCCTTTTATCCCCCTCATGGTGGGCTGCTGCCCCCTTTCTTGTTTCCTGGTGCTTTTCTCTGCCTTGCTAACTCCTCTGCACTGCCCTGCTCTACACCCCTCCTGCTGCTTCTGCTGCTGCCCTGCTCACATTCTCCCTGAGTTCGCTTTTGCTGATGCTGTGCTTGTTAGCCATGTTTGACAGCTGGGTTCTGATGTGTGGGAGGCTTCTTGGCTTCTGTTCTTAAACAATTCTTTTTATGGGGAAATGATTATATATATGCCCCTTAGGAAACCACATCATTTGAGCAGGAAGGGTCTGGCTTCCTGGAAGTTTCCACCAAGAGGACCAATTCTCCATGGATGAAAAGTCCTGGTTTCCCTCTGTTAAAGCATCCCATAATACAGGTTCAAAGAGTTCACTTTCCCCTGGAATTTCAGGTACCAGCAGAAGAGTTTTTCGCGATTAACTTTCCATTACTTCTGATAAGACTTGATTTTCCCTGTTAAATGTAATGGCTCTTGCTCACCCCAAATCTAGTACTCCTGACTATTCCTTTTGTATTAAAAGCCACATTGCCTCCATAACAAACTTGAGATACTTTAACAAACACTACATTAAGAGGTAATTCAGCTGTGCAAAATTTAAAAAATAAATAAACTGGTAAAATATAGGTAAGTATCTCTCCCTTCCCCCATGAATCAGCTACCAAGCTCCATCAGTGGTAGGAAGGTAGGACACACCTCTTCTGGTGTCTTTTTACTCTTCCATCCCTACTTAAAGTTGATTCTCTCTTAAAGACATATTTCTAATATAGCATGTTTCAAATTTTGTATTTTCTTATTTTTAAAATAATCATCCTGTAAATTGACGTTTTTTCTTTTGGTGTACAGTTCTATAAATTTTAACACATGTATAGAATTACGGTGTTGGTGAAGAATATTGAATATACCATGGACTGCCAGAAGAACAAACAAATCTGTCTTGGAAGAAGTACAGCCAGAATGCTCCTTAGAGGGGAGGATGGTGAGACTTTGTCTCGCTTACTTTGGACATGTTAGCAGGAGTGACCAGTCCCTGGAGAAGGACATCATGCTTGGTAAAATAGAAGGTCAGTGAAAAAGAGGAAGAGCCTCAATGAGATGGATTGACACAGTGGCTGCAACAGTGGGCTCAAACACAGCAACGATTGTGAGGATGGTGTACAGTTGGGAAGTGTTTCTTTCTGTTGTACACAGGGTCGCTATGAGTCAGAACCGACTCAATGGCACCTAACAACGGCAATGTATATTTGTTTAGCCAACACCAAGATCAGGATACAAAATGGTTCCATCATTGCCCCAAACTCCCTCATGCTTTATAGCCATACCTTCTCCTATTCCAAATCCTGGCAACCACTGATCAGTTTCCATCATTATAGTTTCTGTTGATTTCTTTTCCTTGTGTATGGGCAATACTTTCTTGTTTGTTTGCATGTCTCATAACTCTTATTGAAAACTGGACATTTTGAATATTATAATGGAAGAGACTGCATAGGCCCAGCTCACTATTATTTACTCCCCATTGCTAACCGCTACATTGTCTCATGATCTTGTCTTTCCCTCTGGTTCCAGTGGCTACAAAAGATTTAAGATTAACTGATGTTCCTCCTTGGAAGGTGGAAAACAAGTGATAATGATCTAAAGATGAAAAACCCAAACAAAGCACTCATCTTGTGACAAGAAAACCAGGATGTCGCCAGATAACCCCCAAGAATACCAGTAAAAGATTAACTCATCTGAGACATGACCACCTCAAGGGGAAACTAACACAAACTTCTAAGACCCATAATCCTGTCCCTATAAAAGCCTTCAGCCAGTCACCAGTTGGGGACACAGGTTTTTTTGAGGAATCTATTCCCCTCTGTCTCCTATATATCTATATGTAATAAACCTCTTGCTGCTCACCTCACCCCTGTCTCAGAATTGGCTATTGCGGCAGGCAGCTCCAGTCCACATTATTGTGGTAACAATAATGTGACAACTCTGGAAATCAGATTCTCTCCCCGCAAGAGTATGTTGTTGATGCTGTTTATTGTAGTTATTGTTTGGTCGTTTAGTCATTTTTTCTAACCAAATATTTTAAAGTCTGTATTCTTTGTCACATGTTGCCTGAAGTCTCTGTTCTATTAGCTTAGTGGTCAGCTAGTGACTGGATGGAGATTTTCTTAAATGCCTATATCCCAAAAATCTCCCAGTTTTTGCTGAGGGGCTCTGTGTGTGTGTTGAGGCACATTTTCAACACCAGTTGGGCAGTTTACATCTCTGCCTTAGCCTTCTCTTCTGCTTGCACGGAGCCTCAAGGTGAGCCAAAGGTGACGTTTTTCCAGGGCATTCACTCAGCCCTGTGCATGCACATAGTCCTTTAGATTTCCAAGAATACATTGGATCTTTTCACACTCCTTATTTCCCAGCCTTTCCTCCCAAGCTTTTTGCTTAGTCTATTGTTTGCCCCAACTGTTATTTATCACCTCAGGCAGCAGAGACTAAAACATTAGCCTGTAAATGTTTTTCACAAATGCCCCACAGGTAGCAAAGTTAACATCGGGCAAGTCAGGTGAAATAAAAACAAGCCTTTTGAGCTTATCTTTGTGGGGGCACAAATAATTACAATTCTTTGTGTATGAGGTCCTTTCTACCCTCTCTGCTTTGGTATTGGGAATATGGGCTGTAATTTTCAAGGCTACTGCTGAGCTGAGGAGTGGGTGACGGGACTGGGGTAAGTTAAAATGTTCTTACCAAGATTCAGCTGTTTTTCTTGAATAAGTGTTCCTGAAGTTGCTGTAAGCCTTTGGCTAATTTTCGGAGTTCTGAAAAAGTTGATTCTGCCAGTCTTTTTTTTTTTTTGTTGCTGTTGCTTTTATGGAGGGGTAGAATTTTGGAGTTCCTTATTCCACTAGTTTTACTGAACCCCTCCACCCCCACCCAAGGCCTTTATTATGCTATTAAAGAGCAGAACCACACATACACACAGCTTGGGGTGAGCTCTGGAGTTCATAAACAACTTTATGGGTTTACTTCCGCACAATCTTCTCTCTCCACAATTCTCCCTGGTATTTTCAGTTCCCTGAGGCTCCCCTTTTCCATCCTCTAGCTAGAAAGCAGGGGCTTTAATTAATCCAATCTGCCCTCCACTGCCACAACTGTAGTCACTTCCACTGCCAATGGTAGTTAAGACCGAGAGAGGAAAAAAAGCAATGGTAATTGGTCCCACCATCTTGATTTTTAATACAGTGGGCAGGGACTTCACTGGACCACTAGATTTCCTGCAACCGACTCAGGGCGAAACAACAGGGAAGGAAAAAAGACACCCTTGCAATAACTAGGATGGGATCTCAAAATCATTTCCTTTAATATTAAATGATATATGACCTCATTTTGTACCATAAACTTATAAAGCAAAAAAAAAAAGTTAGTTATTAGGAATAGCCTCTTTGCCTCCAATGTTCTTCTCATTCTAATCCATAAAGATAACACAGTACACAATCATGTCACTTCTTGCTTAAAAATAGTAGCAGCTTCTCATCGCACTTCAGATAAAAACCAAATTTCTTAGCAGTAGTAGGCACCAAGAAGTGGGTTAAATAGGGAAAACTCATAATCTCCATTGGTAATCCCATTCTATGATATGACTGTGGACACTTTCTAAATATTATGTAAATTACTATGCAAGTGCAGTGTCAAGTCTTCCCTTCCAGTTCAACAGCGACTCTTAACCTCTTCCTATAAAGATTTCTGTTCTTTATATACATTCAAAATTCTTCAGAAACTTGCCCCCATCCTCCCTTCCTGCTTCTCACTTTCCATCCCCCGTTTGCTCAAGTCACGCTTTACAAACATGCCATCATCAGTGAAATGAAAAAGTAGAATTCTCTTAGAACATAAAAACCCCAAACACTGAGGCATTTGAAGACCCTAGTTTGAGAAAAAACGTTCTAGATCATGCAGATACCTCTATGTTTGTATAAGAACCAGATGAATGAAAGCTGTTTTGAGAGGTCAGGAACCCCAGCCATTGTAAGTAAAAGTATGTTGCTATCCTGGCATCAGGTGTTATTCAATTAAATCAATAACAATTTAGATTAACATGACTATGTTCTTTATTGGAGCCCTAGTGGCATGGTAGTTAAGAGCTCGGGTGCTAACCAAAAGGTTGGCAATTCGAATCCACCAGCTGCTCCTTGGAAACCCTATGGGACATTTCTACTCTGTCCTATAGGATTGATATGAGTTGGAATCGACTCAATGGCAATGGGTTTGATTTGATTTTGGTGTATTTATTATTGGGCCTAACATTTTTCAAAATAATACTCATTTTATAAAATATATCACTACTCTGTTTTGAATATTCCAAATCATTTGTTCAAATCACTGATAACTCTAGTATGACTAGGACTCATCTCAAAGGGATTAGTTCATTGGATGCTGAGCACTTTTGAGATGCAAAATATGCTTTCTTATACACCTCATTGCTGATCTCTTATCAGGTCTACTTTTATCCATTTCCCCCCTTTTTGAGTTCATAGCTTCTGTGATTATTTCTGTCTTTGGATTTACTTGTAGATTACATACATAGCTTCACTAGGTGTTTATTCCACATATTAAGGTAGCATTTACTTCACAGCAAAAATTCTTCCATTTAAGAATACTTTTAAAAAGCCTTTAAAGCCATTTTTCTAACCATCAAACACATGATTTCTCAACTGGCAGGCCTGAAGAACAATTCCTGAGGGCTAGCTTCCCCCATTCTTTTGTATCAATGGGAAGTAGAAGCAAATGAAATCTATACTATCTGGGCCCAAATTAAGCAGTCTCCTGTCTTTGAATAGAATTTTAAACTGCACTTGATTTATGGTAGTATTTTCCCCATCTTTATTACTTCATGTGTATCTCCTACTAAAACCAGGGTCTGCCCAGAACTTAATTTGCTTAATGATTCTTGGTGTAATAATAGCTGTGTTTTTTCCCCTGAGATTTTTCTCTGTTTGATGCATAGATTAGTATAGATTGGTCTTCCTGCCTTTTTGTTAAAAGGGGACACCTTAATTCCCTCATTACTCTCAAAATCGGGCATTTATATAATTCTGTGGCACAAATGGGTTAAGTGCTCGACTACTAGTGGAAAGATTGGTGGGTCAAACCCACCTAGAAGCGCCTCAGGAGACAGGCCTGGTGATCTGCTTCTGAAAGGTCACACCTTGAAAACCCTGTGGAGCAGTTCTGCTCTGCACATATGGGGTCACCATGAATCAGAAGCCACTGATGGCAGCTAACAACAACTATTTGTTTCATAAATAAAGAAAGTGAAAGATAATGGCACAAGATTAACAACTGACATTATATGACTCTTTTTGTTTGTTTAGTTTGCTTTTGAGGAAGAAGAAAGGCTGTTTCTGATGAACATTTGTCAGCTTGAAGATTACCTTTGAGGTGATCCCATTAGGAATGAAGCTGCTCCACCAGCTTCTCTCTGTTACGGGTGTGTCACCGGTGAGCGGTTTATAAAACAAGACAAACAATAGTGACATGATAGCATTGTGAGAAGTAAATGAAATCCAGCAAATGGAAGTGCTCCATGAACTATAAATACAATACAAACGTAAAGTGATATGATCGTGTGAAATAGGTCTGCTTGTAAATCTCCAGATGCCTCTACTTGGTATATCTATTACTTAGGGTACTTGATTTTGAACATGATACTGCTGTTGTTGTTGTGTGCTGTTGAGTCGATTTTGACTCATAGTGATCCTATATGACAGAGTAGGACTGCCCCAAAGGAGCCCTAGTAGCGCAGTGGTTAAGCACTCAGCTATTACCAAGGTCAGTCATTCAAATCCACTGGCTGCTACTCGGTAGAAAAATGTGGCAGTCTGCCTCCATAAAGATTTGCAGCCTTGGAAATCCTATGGCACAGTTCTACCCTATCCTATAGGATCACTATAGTCAGAATGAGTTGGAATGGATTCAGTGGCAATGGGTTTGGTCTTGGTAATCTTTACTAGAGCAGATTGCCAGGTCTTTTCTCCTGTAGAGCGGCTGGTAGATTCAAACCACTAATTTTTTGGTTAGCAGCTGAGCGCTGAAACGTAGAGTAGTTTCACTGAAACTGAATAATGCTTTCCAATTCATTCACATAATTGTTAGGCTCACAATATATCTACCACCTGTCTGTCAGTTGGTTGTTGTACTGTGGTGGCTTGCATGTTGCTATGACCTGTATTTCAAATACCAGCAGAGTCACCGATGGTGGGGAGGTTTCAGTGGAGCTTCCAGACTAAAACAGACTAGGAAGAAAGGCCTGGCCATCTACTTACAAAAATTAGGCAATGAAAACCTTATGGATCACAACACAGAGGGGAGCACTTGCCCCCAGGCACAAGTCCAAAGGGGCGCCAGACAAGGCGTGGAATGACATTCCAAGACACAGCAAATATGAAAGGTGCCTGACTGAGGCAGCCGGACAGACAAGAGGGGAGAAGGCGTTTCTGCTGTCATGTTGCTGCCATCAACGTCTATTCATCTTGAAGTTGGGGGCGGGTGGGGGGAAGCGCAATTTACACATTGCCCCGGGCACTCGAATCGGAGGGCACAATTTAGAGATGGTTCTGGATGCTCGTTACCCTTGCTACGCCTCTGTCACAACAGAATGTTGTCTGGTATTGTGCTGGAAGATGAGCCCCCTAGGTTGGAAGGCAACAATGGACTCAAACATACCAAGGATCGTGAAGATGGTGCAAGACTGAGTAACATTTCATTCTGTTGTACATGGGGTCCCCATGAGTCAGAGCTGACTTAATGGCAACTAACAACAACAATACATAAATCTGTAGAATTTTTGTAATAACTTCCAAGAGACTATCTATGAATGGTGTAACTTTACTGGACCTTGCATAGACTCTTGTCTATTAAACAAAAGGTCCAAATTCATCTTTTTGTGGTAAGAATCTTTGTGTCTCTTTCCTAAGGATGGGACTTAGAAATTTGGAATTCTGCGGTAAGCCAGTTATTAAAACTTGCTTTACATGCAATCATCTTTTCATGTGCAAAGATCACCCTTCACCTGCAAGGCAGCCCATAAATTATATAGGAACACTTCCTTAATGATAGAGCTAGATGTTAACACCAAAAACATAATGTTAGTGGAACAACTAGGTCCAGTTCATACTTGAAGAAACCCATGTTTCAAGATTCCATGGTATTCTATGCTTGAGTTCTAAGATCATTTGTCCCCTGTTATTTTATTCCAGATCTATACATCATAATGTTTTCTAATCCACTCCAAATTTTACAGCCGGTTATTTAAATTTCCATCTACTTCCTTACGTAGGGTTGCCTTTTAAATTTAGTGATTATAGGGAGGACACCCAGAGTAGAACCTTGTTGTGCTTACTTACAGAGTTTTTATATGTGAAAGCCTAAATAAAGACTAATATTAAATCTTCTGGTTTTCTCACTCTTTTTATAAATGACTAGTTACTAAAAGAATATTATGCCCACTAGGATTCTAGATCTATCCTGCATCATTTATATACACCAACTTGGCCATACCCCAGACCTCCTTGGTTTCTAGAATTAAAGACATCTAAATCATTAGCTTTTTCTGTCTGTGTTTCACTTTTTGTTCTGGCCAGACTCTGTGGTCAGCCCCTCAGTGCAGCATTTATTAATATCCTAGGTTCTCTCTACCTTGTTTCCAACATGATAGTGCTAATCCCTACTCTTCATCTGCCATTGCAAGGGTTCCAGGGCTGAGCAAAGATAAATGGTGCCAGGGGGCAATGCATTATGTTTATGCTGTCATTAGCAAACACTAGCATCTTTGTGATATCCCCATTTACTGATTCTGGGGACATAGATCCCCCTCTGCCCCCCCCCCCACCTTGTGCCATGATTGGCTTGCTTTCTGTACTTTCGCCCTTGGGCTGTGGAGTGTCATTGATGAAATTCATGGGAGCCACATTTACTTGGCCCAGTGCAAAGTTGTGTTATCTAACTTCAGTTGGGTCCCCATTATTTCTGCTGAGCAATCTCTTGGCTATCTCCTTTCCTAACATATCTTCCATAAAGGTGAACTCAAATCTTCTGTCCTGGTTTCAAGTCTGTAAATGTCGATGCGGGGCACTTTTCCCTCATTCCTATTGCTTATTTCTATGTGACTGGACTTATTAGAGTAACACTCCTGGCCTCACCCCAGTCCTTTATTTATTTATTCTTGAGGAAGACTGCTTTTATGAATGGAGTGTGGGGCCAGGGAGTCAGCATTGCTTCTTTTCTCTATCCCATTGGAAGCCAGCTGCCTGTAGGGAGCCTGGGTTCTCAATTTCTCTGGGTCATTTGGTAAACTTAGCCGGGGAGGCCAACTCTTTCTGTGCGAGGAAGGCCTTCAGATGCCCAGCGCTGCCTGTGACTGCGTGGGTACGTCTAACTGTAGGCTGTGCATTTGGCAAGAACTGGGCCAAGCCTCCAGTACCACTTTTATTACCAATAAAGCTGATATTGTTATCTCTTTCTGCCTGATGTCTGCATCTGTCTCTGAATTGGCTCTCAAAGTCAGGTGAGGAACAAGAGTGTCATTTACTAGGCACATTAAACTCCAACATTCAATCTCACCCCTTCCCCATCATCCAAGCAACCTAGACTTCTATCCCTTTAAAATTAAGACAGTCAGATGGATCTTCCCCGAACTTCTCCTCCATGACTGCATGCTTGTCTTTCTGTGACCTTCTCTACATCAGAGGAATCACTCTCCTCCTTTCTAGGACTGATCCCTCTTTCAGTTCCCCTTATAGTTACTGTCTTGTTTCTCTCCTTCTTGTTGAGGTCTCTGCTACCAGCACTTTCTCATTCTGGCCACATAGGGAGGATGCCAAATAAGAAGATCTCGAGGACATGAAATGTTGATTCCCCATCAAGCCTATAAGAAACCAAGATCTTAACCTAGATCCACAAGTCTGACAGAAAATCACTGAACCCAGAAGGCTTGGGGAATCAGAACCTGCTATAATATGCTTGGCTAGTCTAGTATAATAGGCTTGGTTAGCTATGATAGACCCATAGCTCCTTATGTTCAGGGCCAAATGCATTTAAAATGTATAATTTATGAGTTACCCACTGCATACTTTGAAATATCAGACACATAAAATAAAATGTATATAAATGGAAATAGAAGATATGAAAAACAGAGGAGGAAATAAGGAGGCAATGTACCCACATGTTCCAAAAACCTTCACTAATACACTCACTATAATTAAATATTAAGTTTGGTGCTAAGCTTCCTCGCAGCCATGGAAAAAGGGAAAACACACGGGATTAAGTAATTCTCATTGTTTGATGAAAGGAAGTTTAATCTTCTGACTAGGTTTCATCTGGAACCCATGAACCTGTGGTAAGGGATGCCAAACCACAGAAAGAACAATGTATTCAGTGGTGGATTTGCAGAAGACACAGTGATGTCCTTTAAGCCCCAAATGATAGGAATACATGTTGCCAGTTGTCAACCTGGTATGATGAAAATAGAATGTTTAGGTTGAAAAGCACTACTCTGATCATGCTTGCAGAACTTATCTATAAAATATTCTTAGCCCACCAGCCCTCTTGGTTACTGACATTACACCTTTGAGCAGAGACAATGCCTGCCAACACAACACTTGTTTTGGTTTTGGTGATATTAAACATTCTTCCTGACAATTAATTATGGGTAACAGAATCATTTGTATCTTGAAACTGTTCCTAATTCCTAACAGTAAAACCAATGTTTCCAGCCCGGAGGGAGCATAGCTGATTTCCTATTTGATATCCCAGGAGGGAACTCATTGAGGATGGGACAGAAATTTGTATTCAAATCAGGAGACAAAGTTTGAGCCATTCATTCATTCAAAAAACTTAAGGTCCTTTTTTGTGATGTTCCTGCAACTTTTATGTATGCTCGAAATTATTTCCAAATAAAAACGTTACAAAAACTGAGCTGGATAAAAGGCAAGTTAAAAAACATGGAGCCCCTACTATGTGGAGACACGTGCAGGTTCTCGGGATACGCCCATGAGCTAAACCCAGACGTGGCCCCTGCCTTCATGGAGCTTAGGGTCTAGGGTCTTAACCTAGTCTAAGGTGTGAGACGGTCAGGGAAGTTTTCCATAAGGAGTTGGCATTTGAGCAGAGATCTGGGGGATGAGCAGGGGAAGGAGGGTGGGGTGTGCCACGCAGCAGAAACAGCATGTGCAAAGACCCCGTGGCAGGAGAGAAGCAGGTGCTCTTGCAGGAATGAAAGGAGGCCAGCAGGCTGGAACACCGAGCATGAGGGAGACTAGTCCAGGGCAAGGCTGGCAAGAAGACAGGGCCACACTGTGCAGGGCCTTGTGGGCTGAGAGCAGTGGGAGCCCTGGAGGGATTTTTAAGGAGAGCTGGTGGAGGCCAGGTACAGGACTGAAAGAACAAAAAACAAGTATGGAGAGACCAGTTAGGGGGCAGCTGCAGGAACCGAGGTGTAAATGATGGAAGAGTCTGCTAGGACAGTAGGGGTAGAGATGGGAGACGTGGGTGGACCGTGATATGTCCAAGGGTAAAGGAAATGGAAGGTGATGATTGTCAGTGAAGGAGAGGGATGTTATGCCAGTTTCTGTCATGCTGAGTCTATGGCTGGTGGTGCCATTCATGGAGCCCAGAGCCCAGAGCCCAGGAGAGGAGGTGGCCACAGTTTGGAGAAAACGCATGAGTGCAGTACCTCTGAGACATCTAAGTGGGCACATTGCATAGGACTTGGATATAGCGGTTCAGGATGGAGGAGAGGTCTGACTTTGAGAGTCACTGGAGTATAGATGGTGGCTAAAGCCTGGGTGTGACAGAGGCTGCCTCGGAGGGCGTCCAGAGCAGGGGCCACCAAACTACAGCACGTAGGCAAATTGAGCACAACTGTTTGTATGTGACCTGTGAGCTGAGAGTGATTGTTACATGCTCAAATGGTTGGGAATAAAAAAACCAAAAGGAGGATAATATTTGCTGACACGTGAAAATTGTATGAAATTCAAAATCCAGTGTCCATACACACAGTGCCCCTGGAGCACAGATGCGCCCGTCCCTTCACACGGTGGCTATGGCTGCCTCCACACCGAGGGCAGGAGCTGTGACAGAGACCCTGTGCTCACAGAGCCTAAAAGAGCCCACAGACATACTGTGCAGACCCCTGGTCTGGTAGGAGATGTGGGGCAAGCGGCTTTAGCTTTCTGAATGGTTTTGCTGATCTGTAAAATAAGTATGCTGCAGCTGACTGAGGGCCTGTGACGCTAGGTTGACTGGAAGGGCAGGTGCTCGAATTTGACGCCCGATTTCTGGCTTAGGAGAGACTCACTCAGTATCGTACACCTGGTGCAAAGACCAAGTTTGACTATGTGATCAAGGGTGGGACAAGAGCAGCAAGTCCAGGGAAACCTCAGCGTGCCTGGAACACTAGTTTAGGGAGCTGCTTGGCTGAAAGTGTTCTATGTCAAACAAGTTTGGGATGCTGGTCACACCAGGTGACTCTGTGGCTTAAACTCCTTCAGAGGCTCCCCATTTCTTTCAAAGCAAAGCCCAGGCCTCCAAGACCCTCCCTGGTGGCTGCTGCCCATCATCTGGCTGAGCTTACCTCACCACTCTCCCCTGGCTCGCCCCGCAGCTCCAGCCCCTTGCTGTTCCTTGCTGGGGTGGCATGCTTCCACTATGGGGCATATGCTCTCACTGCCCCTCTGCGGAAGTGCTCCTGGACACTGCCTCATCCCACCAGCTCCTTTTCAATCTTTGCTCAATCCCACTTCCTGACAGAGCCCTCACCTCACACCCCTCACCCTTCTGCACTCCCAGCCCCGTTCACTCTACGGTGTTTCTCCTTTTATAATTTCATTTATCACCTTATAGTATACTATATACTGTTTTCATTTATCCTGGTATTGTTTGTGGTTTATCACTGCTCCCTGGGGATTTGGTCACTGATGTATTACCCCAAGTGTGGGGAACAATGCCCAGCACATGGCACTCAGTAAACACGTGTTGGATAAATGCGTATCATTCAACAGAGGAGGTGCTGAACAATGAAGGTACACCTGTACTATGGCATGTGATGTTACCATTAAAAGAAAGATTCAGGCCCATGGAGGACCACAGTATCTGTGATAAATTGTTAAGTGAGGAAAAACTAAATTGCAAAGTTATGTGTATAGGTTGATTATTTTTTATATACGAAAAAAACAACAACTCATATTTGTTTGAATGAGTTTCTTTGCAGCCCTGTGTTTGACTTGTTGCAATAGGTATTAAAGCTTTTATGGTCTGAAAGAAAAACATAATTAAGTTTTTAAAATGATGAATAGATGGAAAGCCATTTCTAGTCCTTTTGTTTTTCACCTCTCAAAACCAAAAATGTTTATTTCCTCAGGGGAACCATAGGATTCTATTGTATCCCTACCAAATATGTCTTCAGATAAAATAGTACAGCATTTTGATCTCTTATCATGATTTAATTCATTCATTTAATCCAACTATTTAGTGAGTGGTTTTCCTAGAAACTTGCATTTTTAATCTAGGATGAAGCCAGCTGGGCTAGCTGCGGACTTGAAGGGAGGAAACGCCCAAGGCTGCTGGCTGTGGGGGCTGCGCTGGAGAAGGGCCTGGGCGCACGTGGGGAGTCCTACCTGGCTGTGGGGGCTGCGCTGGGGAAGGGCCTCCACACACATGGGGAGTGCTGCGTGGGGGCTCCTGGCTGGCTCTTAGCCTAGCCTGCATGACAGACAACCCACCGCTCAGAGGCCGCCCTCATGGTAGGTAACTACATCAGAATTAGGGGTTGTCTGCGCTTTGCTCCCCACAAAAAACAAGCCTGGAAGACCATTTAGAGGCTTTCTTGGCACAAAGCACAGCCACCCCTTTGCTTGCTTAGTGCCGGCCGTTTGAGTTAAGTCCTGCTGTAACTAAACATTGAACCATATTGTACATCTCGTATTGAGAGACTAAATTACTTCTTTTGGCTCTTACAAAGTGTCAGAATTTTATGATAGAAACAAATGGTTAAATTGTTGGACTTTTAGATATAACTTTCTACACATTAAGAGAAAACCATGAATTTGGTTCCCATTCACAGGGATGGATTACCCAATAAGCAAGGAATGCATGGGCTGACATGGTGAAAAACAGGTGAAATTGTGCATTACAGTCGTAAGTAAGCACAAGTAAGCCCGTGTGTACCTTGCTTATTTGTTAATCCACCCCTTTCCACACATAAGCACTCAAAGCACACCCAGTGGAAGAGCTTACAAATGTGTAAACTTTGCTCCTGTGAGAACATGTCTGCCAGACTGAGTCATGCAAATCCTTGGCCTGGGTTTGAGAAGGTGCCCACACTACAGGGTGGCAAGAAGGAACCGATGCAGACAGAACATTCCATAGATTCTCTCTCCCAACCATACCCTGAGGTCTGAATGGTGCTGGAGACAAGACACAGCCGAGAGAATAACAGGAAAACCATCATACGGCAAATGGTGATGCAGGAAATAAAAACAATCAGATACAGGCAAACAAAAAACCAAACCCATTGCTGTCGGGGCAATTCAACTCATGGCGACCCCGTGGGTTACAGAGTACAACTGCTCCATAGGGTTTTCTTGGCTGTAACCTTTAGGAAAGCAGATCACCAGGCCTTTCTTCCAAGGCGCCACTGGGAGGGCTTGAACCACGTACCTTGAGGTTAGTAGTCAAGTGTAAACCGTCTGCACCACTCAGGGACCTTACCGGATACACAGAGAAGATTAAAGAAGTGGCAGACAAGTTTGAATACTCAAAAATTTGATTTTAAAGGAAATCAAGGTGTCAAAAGTTAGGCAAAAATAACTAATTTTATTTCCATTCTGCCACCTTGCCCCTTGCTCCTCGCTGTCATGGTTAAGAATTAAGGAAGAGTGAAGGAATGCTTTCTTCTCCCCAAACCTTCAAGGCAGTCCTCCTCCCCTTTGTCTGTGGCAGTCACCTGTGAGTCAGCCTAGAAAAGGTCAGTAGGGGAAATGGAGGGGAAGGAATGTGCTCCCAACACTTGGAGGCTCGCAGCCAAGGAAGCAGGAAGTAGCATGTTTTTACTGCTTTGCACAGGTTCATTCCAATTACGTCTGCACAGAGCCCCAAGAGAAAAATGCAATTCGGTAGTGACCTGGTAACCACATTCCTGGAGCCTTGATCCAAGAACTGGAAAAATCCAAACAATGCTAGGGAAAGAGGCAGAGTACAACAAAACACAATTTCCATTGTAAATTACTATGATATATTTCTTGTTATTATGTAACTAATAAGTGGAAATTCTAGACTATCTAGATTGTGCCTTATCTTTCCTATGAAGAAATAATTTTTATATCTTGAAAGCTTAGCAATTACTGTTAAAATGCCAGTATTTCAAAGTTTTATTGAAAATGCACCTCATTAAGGCCAAAAGTTGGTACAGGCTACCCTTGAGTTTGGCTGGTTGGGTTTGGTTGGATTACAAGGTGACTGGGTCTAGGAGGGGATCGAGGCCAGGGCCTACAGCTGCTGAGCTCATCTTTCCTGTGGGCTGTGGCAGTCACTGGCCTGTCCATGTACCAGGTAGACATCAAGGTTCATCCACGAATTCTGTTCTAATTGTTGGGCCCTTGACTGAGAATTGTATGCTAAAATATCTTTGAGAAGTCCTACCATGTTTTCGTGTTTATTGATATTCACACGTATCTGTATCAGAAACTTGAATTCTGGGTACCTGAGCTATGATGATGAGCTGGAGTCCCCTTTGACCTGTCTCCTCCAAGCTCATTCTTCCACCATATCATTAGTTAAACTGTTTGGAACAGCATACTATCAATTATCACAGATATTTAACAAGCTTATATTTGCTTTTACTGAGTGATATAGATTCTCATAAGTTATATACTAAAAAAATGTAGATAGTGGAGGTTTTTGGTTCCCATTTACCCTTTGCTTGTTACTTTTTCTCAGTTGTGGGGAGAGCAATGCTATAATTTTAAAGCTTGGGAAACACCACCCTTTCTGTCCCTCCCTGACCTGCCTTCATGTACTCATTCATTGATTCACTCACTCATGCATTCATTCAGTCTGCATGTATTAAGCACTACCATGCAGATGTGATCCCTGGGTGGTGCAAACAGTTCATGCTGGACTACTAACCTAAAGTTAGCGGTTCGAACCCACCCAGCAGCACCATGGAAGAAAGGCCTGGCAATCTGCTTTCATAAAGATTACAACAAAGGAAACTATGGAGCAGCTCTATTCTGTAACACTTCGGGTCACCATGAGTTGAAATCGATGGCAACAGGTTTAGTTTAAGGTGTTTTTGGTTTACCACGTAGATTATGTTGATTTTACATGGTCTGGAGGACGCAGAAGTGTCTGCAACAGAGACCCTGCCCTAATTTAGAGGCTTCTGCCCTCATGGGGGACAGACAGGCTCATGAGCACAAGGCACAAGGTCTCTTGGTCACACAGAGGAGGGGGCCCTTACCTCTGCCCTTGAGGTCAGGAAATGTGTCCAGGAGGAGCAGCAAGGCATGAGGCAGGGTGAAGGGATCAGTCAGGAGGGAAGACCATGCCAGGCAAACGGAAAGGTATGTACAAGAGCAGAGGGAAAGGTGGTTTCCTGAGTGGTTACACAGCCCTGTAACTGATTGTTCTCTGCATTAAAGAAGGCTATTGTGGGAAATGCCCCCATGTTGGGGGGGGGGGGGCAGGAACTGTCAGTTTTATTTATTTATTTTTGGTCCTGAATAGTCACAATAAATACTATCATTCACTTCTTTATAAGATATACAATGATGACCTAGAAACTTTCACACTATTTTGGAAAAAAACACAGTGGTTAAGAGCTTGGAAGCTAATCAAAAGGTCGGCAGTTCGAATCCACCAGGAGCTCCTTGGAAACCCAGTGGGGCAGTTCTACGCTGTCCTATAGAGTTGCTATGAGCGGGAATCAACTGCATGGACAAAGGGTTGGTTGGTTGGTTGGTTGGTTTGGGAGAAAACACGTTTAAACCCCAAGTTTGAATAAACATGAGCCCTCAGAGTGAGTATTTAAGTGTAGTTTGGCATCCTCCCGTAGGTTCGGTAGAGGGGTCCGCAAACCCTTGGCCCGTGGGCCCTGTGGTGGGACACGCTGGGCGCACCTCTCGCACGTGACCCGGATGCGCTCGTCGCTGGACGACTGCTGCTCGTCCTCCTTCTCCTGGAAGTGCTCCTGCACGCACTGCTCCTCGAACTCGTGCAGCCGCTTCAGCTCCTCGTCGCTCAGAAACAGCTCTGTGTAACAGAAGTGTTTGTGGCGTGAAAAAACAAGTGATGGTTGGAAGAATCCATTCAGTCCTTTATTGTGAATTTCCCAACGCAACTTTATTACACTCTCTTTCCCACCACTTGTAGGCAATTCTCTCACTACTTGTTTATCATCCAAAAGTAGGTTTTTATATACAGCAATCCTCTTTCTGTTAGAGCAAAATGGCTCACTTTTTAACACCAGAAACAAAATGACACCCATTAGGAAAGTGAAAACCAAGTAGTATTTTCTGGAAAACCTTTTACATGTATTGTACGGACAGAGTCAAATGCACAGCATTATTTTCTCATCCTCTTTAGATGCAACAAATTAAAACATCTTGAAAGGAACATTGAATTATATAGAAAAGTGTTTCCAAGAACTCTCAACTTCTGATTTCTTCAGCTGGCTTTCAGTAATGTCGTTAGCTGCTGTGGAGTGGATGCTGCTTCATGAGGACCCCATGTGTTACAGAGTAGAACTACACCATAGGGTTTTCTGACCCTGACGACCCAGTGGTTAAGAGCTATGGGTGCTAACCAGAAGGTGGGCAGTTTTCTGTCCTGTAGGGTTGCTATGAGTCAAAATTGACTCGATGGCAACAGATTTAGTTTTTGGTAATCTTAATGGAAAGGTCCCTAGGTGGTGAAAACGGTTTGGACTCGACTGCTAACCTAAGGAAACCCTGGTGGCATAGTGGTTAAGAGTTTGGCTGCTAACCAGAAGGTCGGCAGGTCAAATCCACCAGGCGCTCCTTGGAAACCCTATGGGGCAGTTCTACTCTGTCCTATACAGTTGCTATCGACTCCATGGCAGCAGGTTTGGTTTTGGTTTGGCTAACCTGAAGTTGGTGGTTCAAACCCACTTAGCAGTACCTCAGAAGAAAAGGCCTGGTGATCTGCTTCCATTAAGATTACAGCCAAGAAAACCCTTTGGAACAGTTCTACTCTGTAACATATGGGATTGCCATGAGTGGGAGTTGACGTGATGGTAACCAACAGCAACAACAATCTTAACGGAAGCAGATTCCTAGGCTTTTTCTTTCTCGGTACCCCTGGGTAGGTTGGACCTGCCAACCTTTAGGTTAGTAGTGAAGTGCAAGCCAATTTTCACACTAGGGACCTTCAGTAATTTTAATTACTACTAATTAACAAAACCGGAATAGAATTGACACAAAGCATTCTGAAAAGAACAGCAGTTGGGCTAGAGTGTTGTGTTTTTACACATTTCAGTAGTTTAGTGAAGATTTCTATGAGAGTGTCTAATCGGAACATTTTCTTGAAATTAGCCCAGGATAGAAATGAAAGGGTCTTGCACATACTCAGTCCATGATCTCGTTCGTCTTGGTCTGCTTCTCTTTTTTTCCTGCAGTGACCACTAAGACGCATAATGATGATGTAGATGTGGCTTAGAATGATCATCGGTGGTGGTAAGACTGGCCGGTCATGAAATGTCATAATCAGCTGGTACCGCTGGAATTTCCACACTTGGTTGGATATTGACTTTACTTCAAAGAAGGTATTGCTTTAAAAAGAAGACATTTTTACAGTTATTTATGTTACTTTTTTTGAACTGTGGTTTCCCAGAAGATCAGTTACTCCCACTGAAATGAAAATAGCAAGATGCCTTTTAGTGCCAGTTAGGATTGATTTCTGGATTACCCTTTCTTGTTGTTTATCATTGTCGATAATTTATGCTCAAGGACGTAACTAAGAATTCAGTGTATTTGAAATTGCTATAGACTGCTTTCTTGAAAAACCACATCACAACCTACTGATTCATGTGCTCAAGAAATTGTATTTCATATACTTTAAGGTATGAGCTATTCAACTAAGCCTTTTGATGTATTTAAACTTTCAATTCAATCAAACATCCAGTTGACTACTTTTTTTTTGTCATTGAACTGATAATTATTGAACTGATTTGATCAAAGGTGCATTAGTTTGGACTTTGGGTAGGTGCAAGCTTTGCCTTCTTTTAGCTCGCAACAAGAGGCAGTAAGCGCAGTATTGTAAGAAGCTGGAAACCCTGATCAAGCTTGTTGTCTGCTGACACTAAACCAAAACCAAAGCCATTGCTGTTGAGTCGATTCTGACTCATAGTGACCCTCTAAAGGACAGAGGGCCCCTAGGGTTTCCAAGGTTGTAATCTTTATGAGAGCAGACTACCACATCTGTCTCCCTTGGAGCAGCAGGTGGGTTCGAACTGCTGATCTAACAGTTAGCAGCCGAGAGCTTAACTAGTGCACCACCAGGGCTCCTTCTACTAACACTGAGACATTTAAAAAGCCAGTTACCCACTGCCTTAGTTTTCTCATCTCTCAAGCCAAGAGTTTGCGCCAGGTTCTCTCCAGTGTACTGTTCAGTTTTAGGATCCTATACGTTTATGAAGGATTTTTCCTTTAAGTTTTTCATCTTAGAAGCTAAAATATTTTTTTTTCGACATTTACCAAGCATGGTCACATACTCAACAAATCATGCCAAATGGCCAAATTTTGCAAGAAACTTGATTTGATAATTTAAGCTATTTCTTTCCTAGGCCATTTTTTTCTTCTATTCTATAAATCATAAGAAAAAGATTTTACATAATATCACAGTAATGGTAACAGCTTATGAAACTGATATTGCTTTCTTTATGAATTGATATTGCTTTCTGTGCCTCTGATAATGAATTAAAAGCACAACTACCTCAAGGGAATTTCATCTAAGAAAATATTTTCATGAGATTAAAATGCATGTTAAAGTGTTAAAATACTAACCAAAGATGAAATTTAAATTTATTTAAATGTCGACTCACAATTGATGAATGCATTAAGGCTGATTCATTTGTGACTGAACAAAAAAGACTGCAAAAATTATATCCATTGAAAAGCCCTGGTAAAATGTGAAAAGACATGCTAATGTGGGAGATTTCTGAGATGAACCTGAAAAGCTGTAAAGCAATAATAGTAAGCACAGGTGATCAGCCCCCACACGTACTTGAAGACAGCAATTAGCAGGTTCACCAGCAGGATGTTGGCCACTAGCAGGTAGCATGCCATGATGGCGGGTGTGAGCCAGGCACCCGGGATACAGGGCGGGAGCCGCTTGCCGTCCTCATCATACAGGTTTTCACCACAAGGAGCTGGAAGGAAAGCTTGTGCTTTTGTTTCGTACGTATAATGAAAAGAACAAGTAACTGCTACATATATTATTAAATTATCTATTTTATGACATGATTTTTTTCTGATTTCACGAGCAGTAATTTTCCATGTGAAAATATCAACTCACACAAAAAAGAAGCTAAGAAAGTCATTACAGCACTCAGGAATGAAAAACCCCAAACCAAACCCATTACCGTTGAGTTGATTCCATTCCGACTCATAATGACCCTATAGGACAGAATAGAACTGCCCCACAGGGTTTCCAAGGAGCGGCTGGTGGATTTGAACTGTTGACCTTTTGGCTAAGCCGCCAAACTCTTAACCACTGAGCCACCAGGGATAGTCATTCTTAATCTGACGTATTTGTAAACATTTTCCCATCTGTTCATTGTGTTTTTGATACACAGAAGTTCTTAGTTTTTACACTGACAAATCTATATGGTTTCTTCCTTTTCTGTTATCCATTAGAAAGTTATTGTGTCTTCTAATTATTTAACACTAGCTTATGTTTTCTTGGTTTTATTTGTACATTAACTTTGCAAAAAATTTTGTTATGTAGTGTGAGGTAGAGATCAGACTTCCTTCTACCCCTCAAATGAGTTCATCAACTGTTCTAGTGCCATTTTAAAAAAATAATCCTTCCTTTCTCTGCCCATTTGAAATGCCACTTTTATCTTATAGGACCTATTTTATGATGGAAAAAAAATAGGATGATTCCCAACAGTGGTTAGTGAAGTAAGCTTTATGATCTTACAGTCTGCTTACTTTTACATAAGTTTAAAAAGTATTGGCATCAGAAAAGAAGGATTTGAAACTTGTATTAGACAACTAGTAATCAGCTAAGGAAAAGGCTAATTAATAAACATGTTTCACACTACAACCATTGATTCCATATCAACTTACGATTAATTTCCATGGCATAGACTATACAGCAATTGGAAAGCAGATTTTTTTTTTTTTTTTTTTAGTTGTGACAGGAGAGAAGGAAAGAAAATAAGATGACAGTTAAGAGAAAGTAAAACAAGTGATTTAAGGACACAAGAACTGTTTTGCTGTCAATAAATGCAAAGGTCTCAAACTTTGGAATTACAGACTCATGCTTAGGAGCAGTGATTTGGGAATGTTGAACACATCATTAATTTTAGAAAAATATATTTTCATGAATATTTATTTTACCACATGTCATAGGCAACAGCAAAATCTCAGCTTAAAAAAATACTGTGAGAAAAACTGATGCTACTGGCAGATGATCATTTTAACTTACAGGTTAACCCATTGAACAAGCATTCCTTAAGTTCCAACACAAACACATCATAAGTGCAAATAGATACAAAGTTACTATATAATAATCAGATCTAGTTGGAAAACCTACATTTAATAGTGTCACTGAACATAGTATAGGCTCAAGTCTGTCTCTCCATCTTCTGACATTACTGAATTTAATAATAATAAAAAATAAAAAATAAAAATACTACAGCTTATGCTGGAGTTGAGGCTCTTCGCATGCATTTATGTTTACCCAAACTAATATTATTTTAAAATCAAATTAGATTTTTATGTTCTGGCTTACCAAGCTACAAACAAATCCAGTAACTGACTTTGTGGTATTTGTAGTAATAATATGATCACGTTGTGTTATAAAAGCTAAAAAGAAGGTATTGTGTGAACTAGGTATTAGTCTAACCTAGTGAGAGTAGATGCTATACTGACAACCCTCAGTTTCATAAGAGAGGAGGGTGTTCCAAACCTTCTGTTTTCAAATAGGAGAACACCGGCAGAGAAAGTATGAACATGTCAATGAAAATGTTGGTACTGACATGAAAATGGAACAAAAGAGGCTCATTTATTGGTGGTGCATTACCTGTCCCTAGTGAAATAGGCACAGAAACACTGACCTTCACTTCCCTCCAACACAAGATACCGTACCTACTAGCTCAGCCTGAGGGGAGCTGGAGTCTACATTCCCCAGAAATCCATGGCAGGATTGCAGCTCATTTTCTCTTCTAGCATCCAGATTATTATTGATAATAAAAATAGTACTCCGGCAGTGATGAGGAAATGGATCACTATGTAGAAAGTAAGCTTGATGGCTTAAAAAGGTGGATGATGTGAAGGCCCAGTTATCCTGCATGCTCACCATTTCATTCTACCTGTTAACATCACCATCTCTATTCTAGGGTGGAGTGAGATTTGGACTGGAGAAAAACTAGGAGATTGGCATTGGAACTACACTGACTCAATAGGATGTTCACCAGGTCCAGCAAAGGGGAAGTGAGACTCAGAATTCTGCTTAATGGTTTTTAGAGTAGAAGAAATTACTGATGTTTCAAAATCTACATTTTATAATCTACTAATCTACACTTATTTCTTCATAAAATAATTTGATGCCTTGTGGCACGATGAAAAATACTTTATTTCCAAATTAACACACATTTGTCCGTTAATTTGGAACTGATCGTCTGCCTCAGAAGCAGGGAAGAGAATCTTACTATGAATTCTATTCTTACGGTCTATCTGGTCTGCAAACACCTCTCCGTAGATCATCCAGTAGGGCATGTAGAAGATGTTTCGGGCCAGTCTCCAAGAAGGCTCCTCATCTGGGTGCAGAATAGCTTGTCGGGCTACTCCAAAACTCATCAGCACGACCAGCATGATGACCACAAAATACAGCATGTCGATCATCTGAAGAGAAAGAACACATGTCTCTTTTACTGTTTGACTCATGGGCCAAGATTACCCTGGTCCATTATATTGCTCTCTCAAGTGCCTAATGAGGATGATGAAAGCCTCTATTCCTTATCTCCACCCTGTCCATAGGGCTACTCCATTGCTATCCTCATCTGCTCTTAGTCCTTCTTGCTTCCCCTCTATTGTTGCCCATAAACAAATGTACCTCTAGTAACTACAATTGCAGATAGAGAAAGGGAAGAATTACAAAGGAAGATGGAGTTTGTATGGGAAACTAAGGAGTAGTAAGAGGAGATACCTGAAGTGGTAAAAAGATAATGAATTGAGAGTATACACCGATGCTTATTCATTTATTATACAAACGCTGAGCAATGGCTACGAAGAGCAATGATCTGTGGGCACCGGACCTATAAAATTCCTAATTTTGGACATCCTAGAAGATGAGGATCCTTGCTGGGATAAGCTAAACCATCTCCCTTATCTCAAAGCTACTTGCCCTATAAAGCGTATTTCCTAAACTTAAGACTTCCTTTTTTCTGGGACCGATCCTAATACAGGCTACTTTAGGTAATGTAAGGATACTCTGTAGGTTCATTTTTAGTTTCATATCTATGGGCTGCTCTGGAGTAAACCTCAGCGTGGATTTATCTTGGCCTAATCACACAGCATGGATTTATCTTGGCATACTTACACAGGTAATTCTAATTACCTGTGTTCACTCCAGACAAGAGAACAGGAGCTGAAGATTGTCTGGAATGCAGGTGGAAGAATGAACGAGGGCACCCTTTGTCTCTGGCTTCCGCTACGTTTGCAGATTGTCAGTCAGATTATCATTATATAAACATTCTGAAATGGATGTAACCCCACAGAACCTCAAGACCAGGTCTCCATACTAAAGAATGCCAAAAAATGTTTCTAGCCATAAAGAGTAGAATAAATATTTTGAGATACCTATTTTGCTGCTGAATTCTTATTGCATCAAAACTTGATGTTCTCTTATATCCTGGGAAGGAAAGCAAGCTCTTATAAAAGAGGAGAATATTTTCCTTTATCTTACTGCCAAAATATCCTTATTAGTGATAAAACAGAAAGAATACAAAATGAAAGTAATTGGTCATCCTACAGTTTAAGTATGGTATGAAAGTTGGAAACTAACATGTGTTGGGTGCCTGATATATATAAACAGATATACATATACGTGTGTGTGTGAGGCACATTATTTCTTTTTAACTCTTACTAAGAAATTTTGTTGTTACTAGTTGTTGTTGCGCTATCTTCGGCTCATGGCAGGGTTATATATAATAGAATGACTGCACTATCTTCATGATCATTGGTATGTTTGAGTCCATTGTTGCAGCTATTGTGAGGTGCCTTCCAACCTAGGGGGCTCATCTTCCAGCACCATATTGGACATTACAATTTTACAAGTGGCAAAACTGAACCTCAAAGAGATGAAGCAATGCGTCCAGCTAGTATATGATCATCCTGGTTTGATTCTGGAGCCCTGGTGGTGCAGTGGTTAAGAACTCAGCGGTTAACCAAAAGGTCAGCAGTTCGAATCCACCAGTTGCTCCTTGGAAACCATATGGGGCAGTTCTACTCTGTCCTAAATTGTCGGTATGAGTTGGAATCAACTTGATGGCAATGGATTTGGTTTGGTTTTGGTTTTGGTTTGATTCTAAAGCTCATGCTCATTCCATGACATGAACTGACTTTTTCAATAAAACTTTATCAACACTTTACATTTACAACACTGATAAAGAACTTAATAATTTGACTGAAACTGAAGCTCATATATAATTCCCCAGGTCCTGGATAATACTCTTGATTAGGTGAATTACAGCAATCTTGCTTTACATTGGAGTGGATTTCCATCAAATTCACACAGAAAGAGGAGGAGAGCAAACTCTGGTTTGAGTACAAACCAGAGCATCCTGCAGCATGTCAGAAATTCTGCGACTTTGAGAGGACAGAGGGTTAAGTGATGGCCGAGGAGAAATGTTGGAGGGGGGAAAGTTTTATGGATTGAATTATGGCCCCCCAAAATTTGTACTGGAATCCTAACCCCTGTTCCTGTGGATGTAATCCAGTTTGGCAATAGGGCTTTCTTTGTTATGTTAATGAAGCCATTTCAGTGTAGGGTGTGTCCTAAACCTAATCACTTCTGAATTAGAAGCAGCAGCAAAAAAAAAAAAACAAAAAAAACCCCAAAAAAACCCAAACCCATTGCGGTCAAGTCAATTCCAACTCATAGTGACCCTATAGGACGAGTAGAACTGCCCCATATGGTTTCCAAGGAGCGGCTAGTGGATCGAACTGCCAATCTTTCAGTTAGCAGCCTAGCTCTCACCCACTGTGCCACCAGGGCTTCAGAGACAAGGAGCACAATTTGGGGAAGACAAAAGCACATGTGAAGATCGCCAAGGAACTGAGGAACGCCAGGGCTAGGGTTGCTGGAGCTATAGAAGCTGAGACAAGCATCTTCCCCTACAGCCAGTAAACGGAGAGTCTTCCCCTATAGTTGGTGCCCTGATTTTGGACTTTTATCCCCCTGAACTGTGAGAAAATAAACTTTAGTTCTTTACAGCCACCCATTTATGATATTTCTGTTACAGCAGTTCTAAGATAGAATGTACTATACCCATTGCTGTTGAGTCGATTCTAACTCATAGCAAGCCTGTAGGAAATAGTAGAACTGCCCATAGGTTTTCTAAGGCTGTAAATGTTTATGAGAGCAGACTGCCACATCTTTCTTCTGTGGAGCAGTTGGTGGATTTGAACAGCTGACCTTTCAGTTAGCAACTGAGTGCTTTAACCACGGCACCACCAGGGCCTCTCTAGAAAGTACTATAAAACCAAAACCCAAATCCTCTGCTGTTGAGTCAGTTCCGACTCAGAAAGTACTATGTGAAGTGTTAAAGAGTAAGCCATGTATGTCCACCTAAGGGTAGCTGATCTTTGACCAAGGGCCAAAATCCATTAAACGGGGAAAAGATAGTCTCTTTAACAAACGGTGCCAGCAAAACTGGATATCCATTTGCAGAAAAATTAAATAGGATCCATACCTCACACTACACATAAAAACTAACTAAAGATGGATCAAAGACCTAAATGTAAAACCTAAAACTATAAAGACCATGGAAGAAAAAAATAGGGTCAAAACCTAGGGGCCCTAATTTATGGCATAAATAGACTACCAAATGTAACTAAAAATGCACAAACAGCAGAATATGAACTAGATGACTGGGACCTCCTAAAGATTAAACACTTAGTACATCAAAAGACTTCTCAAAAAGAGTAAAAAGAGAACTTACAGACTGGGAAAAAAAATTTTTTGCGATGACATATCTGACAAGGGACCAAACTCTAAAATTTATAGAAAACTTCAACACCTCAACAATAAAAAGACAAACAATTCAGTTAAAAAAATGGGCAAAGGACATGAACAGATACTTCACCAAAGAAGACATTCAGGCAGCTAACAAACACATGAAGAGATGCTCTTGATAATTAGCCATTAGAGAGATGCAAATCAAAACAACAAGGAGATATCACCTCACTCTGGTAATAATGGCAATAAAAAACAGAAAACAGCAAATGCTGGTGAGGGTGTGGAGAGATTGGAACTCTCATACACTGCTGGTGGGAATGTAAAATGGTACAACCACTGTGGAAAATGGTATGGCACTTCCTTAAAAAGTTAGAAATACCATATGACCCAGCAATCCCACTGTTAAGTATATATCCTAGAGAAATAAGAGCTTTGACATGAATAGATACATGCACACACATGTTCATTGCAACATTATTCACAATAGCAAATGATGGAACAACCTAAGTGCCCATCAACGGATGAATGGATAAACAAATTGGCACGTACACACAATGGAATACTATGCAATCTTAAAGAACAACGGTGAATCTGTGGAACATTTCACAACATGGATGAACTTGGAGGATATTATGCTTAGTTAAATAAGTCAATCACAAAAGGACAAATATTGTATGAGACCACTATTATAAAAAGTCAAGAAAAGGTTTACACACAGAAAGAAACATTCTTTGATGGCTACCAGGGAAGGGAGGGAAAATCACTAACTAAATAGTAGACACATGTTAACTTGGATGGAGGGAAAGACAATACACAATATGAGGGAAGTCAGCACAACATGACCAAGACAAAGGAAGACATTGAGAGGTATGCAAAAGTAAAAGGCAACAACGGTAAATACTATTACATACACAATCCTGCAATAACAGTAATAACAAACAATAATTCACAAGTGGATTCATAGGTAGATATGCAAACTGAACAGGTGTGGGATGGCATATGGGAGTACACTCACGAGCATATATAGGTTTGGCAGAGGATATTTCTACATATGTATTTCTATATGGTGCAAATATACCCATGTATATAGTAGAGCACACAGAGGGCACAGTTATGAAAACTTCTTAGCCATAATCAAACATCTTGAGGTACTGAGTTACTGGGCTTGAGGGCTTATAGTCTTGGGGGGATATCTAGACCAGTATAACATAGTCCATAAAGACAATGTGCTACATCCTACTTTGGAGAGTAGCAACTGGGGTCTTAAAAGCTTGCAAGTGGCCATCTAAGATACAGTTACTGGTCTCTTCCCATCTGGAGCAAAGAAGAGTGAAGAAAATCAAACTCTCAAGGAAACAATTAGTCCAAAGGACTAATGGGCTACACAAACCACAGCCTCCACTAGCCTGAGACCAGAAAAACTAGGTGGTGTCAGGCTACCACTACCAACTGATCTGAGCGGGATCACAGTAGAAGGTCCTGGACAGAGTGGGAGAAAAATGTAGAACAAAATTCAAATTCATAAAAAAGACCAGACTTACTGGTCTGATAGAGACTGGTGGAATCCCCAAGACTAAGGTCCTTAGACACCCTTCATATCTGGAACAGAACCCACTCCCACAGATCACCTTTCAGCCAAACAATAGACAGGCCTATAAAGTGAACAATAACACCTGTAAGAAATGTGCATCTCAGAACAATCATCCGAGATCAAAAGGGCAGCATTCACCTCAAAACAAAGTTCAGAAAGCAGGAAGGGGCAGGAAAGATGGGCGAATGAAAATGAAACTCAGGGAGGAAGTGGGTAGAGTGTTGTCACATTGAGGAGGTTGCAACTATTGTCACAAAACAAGATGTGTATAAATTGTTGAATGGGGAACGAATTTGCTCTGTAAACTTTTACCCAAACCACAATAAAATGTTCAAAAAATAAAAAATAAAAAAGATTCTATAGAAGAATTCTGATCAAAATAGGGAAAATGCAAAACAGAATTTAAAATTCTCATGGACTCCAAACTCTCTGGAGCCATGGAGGCTGGAAGTACCCCTGAAATTATTACTGTAGATAATCTTTAAACATTAAACCAAAAATATGCCCTGAAGTCTCCTTAAAACCAAACAATAGTTTAGCTTAACAAGTAAAGAATGTCTGCCTTGAGCATTGTGCTCTTTTAAGATCTATAGACACAGGATCAGACTGACAACAGCCACTAGAAAGATTAGATAGGAAACTTCAGGAGCATTGAGTTTATGTTAATGAGGGAGGAACAACTCGGAAAAAGAGGGTGAGAATGTTTGCACAACTCAAAGAATGTAATAAGTGTCACTGAATTGTACATGTAGAAATTGTTGAACTGGTGTATATTTTGCTGTGTATATTCTCAACAACAACAACAAAAATAAATTATAAAAAAACAGTGGAAAAAAAAAGAGTACTCCATGGTAATGCCCTTCTAGCAGTTGGTAGCAGGGTTAGAATTGCAGTTGTGCTGCAGTGCTAATATTTTTGACCTCATACCCCCCTCCAGCTTATTTCTCTGGACCCCTTCACAGAAATTCTTCAGTAGAGTTGTCTAGGCCCACTGACTTCAGTTTCTCTTCTATCATTTTCTCTGGAACCCAATCCTAGCAGTCTTTCTTCCTCCCCTCACTGTCTCTCCTTGATCCACCATCAGCACAATGGTTGATGAGCTGATGAGCTCCATGTTGCCAAATCCAATGGGTTGTTTTAGTCCTCATCTCACTCAATCTCTCAACAATATAGATTTAATGGATCACCATTTCCTTCTTGAAACAGTTTCTTCAGTCTCTTCCTGCTTCCCTTCTGTCTCCTGGTCCCTCCTCATTCTCCTTTGCTGGATCCTCCCCTCTTTTCTCCTTGTATAGGTTGAAGTGCTGCCAGAACCTGGCACTAGACCTCCTCTCATTGTCTACTCTCCAACGTCTATTTCCAACCATGACCCCTCCCCTAGGCTCCAGACCTTTTCTCTGTACTGCAAATGCCTGTTGTGAGTCTACACTTGTGCCTAATACACATTCCAAACTTATGGCCAAAGAAACCTTCCATCCCCCTCTTGGGACCCGTACCTCTCCCATTTCCAAACTGGGACCCATCTCTCACCCTGTTACTTAGGCCAAAACTTTGGAGCGTCCTTGACTCTTTCTGTTCTCTCTCATCTTATGTCGAATTCATCACCAAATCCTGCCAGTTCTGGCTTCCAAATATATCTGGATCCACTGCTGGGCACCACTTCCACTGCTACCTCCCCAGACCTTCCTCACTGGCCCCTGCTTCCACTCTTGTACCCCTGCAGTCTCAGCGACCTTTCTAAACCCAAATCAGGCCACATCTTGCCCTTGCTGAAGTCCCCAGCGGCTTCCTTTCACACCCAGCATCACCTGAACTCCTCACTGGGCCCGGTGGCCCTGGGTGGTCTGCCCACAGCCAGAGCCTCTCTGCACATCAGCCACACTGGCTTTCTTTCCATAGTGCTCCTTGCCCACGGTCCTCACAGGACCTTTGCCTTTGTTGTTCTCTGTGCCTGGAATGTCTTCCACAGATGGTCTTAAATCTTGTCTTACTCCCTTCAGGTGACTTCACACATCACCTTCTCTGAGAGGATTTCCAGAACATTCCATTGGCAAGAGAAGCCCTACTACTCTCACTGCTTCATTTTCTTCAGGGCACTTATCATTATCTGACACAATTTTACAGATTGCCTTGCTTATTCCTTCATTGTCCATCTCCTCGTAGGAGGTGAACTTCAAGGAGGTACAGACTTTGTCCGTCTTGATCCCATGGTGTCATCAATGCCTGGAACAGCACCTGGAACAGAGCAGGCTCTCAACCATCTGACAAATGGGTGAATGCCAGCGTGGCTCATTCTCAGTGGAATCTGCTGGGGGGTGGGGAGTATTCTGTTTTCTGTGTTAATGAATTTCCAACCCTAAAACAAGAGTCAATGTGTAAATGGCCGGGCCTCCCTCTCATCACCAGATCTTGCCCACAGACACCCCCTAATCCTGCAAGAGGACCAAACTTCCTCAGTTCTGGCGTGGGTCTGATTCTGCGGCAGGAGCACTATGCCCTTTCCTGTCAGCATGACCGGAGACAGGTGGCTGAGAACATGTTCTGCCAGGCCTGTTACTGGGTTTGCTTTAACCTAGCACTTGGCCCCGAACCTGGGTCTTTACATGGTTGCCTGTGGTAGAGCCTCCCTTTCTGCCCAGTTCTGGCACCGGGACCTCCTCTGGCACTCTGCACTTGAGCTCTGGTTTGTTTCCGCCTGGGCTCCTGCACCTGCTGATCACGCCTGAGACAGTGACTGTGCCCACTGGCACCGCTGCCTTGACTGAGCAAGACTGTCTTGTGGCTTGGCCCTGCTTGAGGGCTGAGGTGCTCTTTGCTGCCTCCCTGTGGACCTCCCCAACACTGCCCACCCCAGAGCTTCCTCCCAAGTCCCTACTCTGAGGCCTGCCCTCATCCTGTCCCAGGAGGAGAACACGCTGTGTGAACACCAGAATCTACCTCCTACCCACATTCCCATGGAGAAAGTTCGTTTTCTAGATGCTTTTCTGAAACATATACATTCTCTGTAATGCAGGGTGCCCTGTCCAATCATGTCACCTATTCAATTGCTACCTTGAATTCCAGCCTAAAATTTGTTATTTTTATTTAATTTATCATGAGCTTGTGTTTCCTCCTCAACTAGTTTGGAAACTCCTCGACTCATGTTTGTCAATTGGTTTTTATTAACTCATTAACTGTGCATCTTAGAGCAAAGAATGTTTCCTATAAAAAACCAACCTCAGAGCAAAGACCAAATGAAACTCCAGGAGCCATGCCCAAGGCCTAGCCTTGTGTCAAAGCACAGCCTTGGTCACTCACAGTGTTAGTACTAACCATCTTTCCGATCATCATCACGTAGGGCCCCAGGTACTTGTTGACACCAAAGATGTCCAGGACTCGGATGTACCAGAAGATAATGTCCACACAGTAGATCACTCGGCCATAGCCCATGTACGGCTGATTCTGTAGGCGAAGGATTGCTCCAATCATGAACATAGAGATGGCCACCAGGTCAGTGATGTTCCAGTACTCCTGAAGCCAAACTTTTATCTTCTGGCTGAGTTTGCCTGGTTCTGACATGAGGATCTGAAAGTAAACCCCCAAGAACACATAAACTAAGAGCGTTGTGTTCCACCTCATCTTCTTAGACTCGTGGACAGGTAGGACTGGTGGAGCATTCCAGGGCATCTGGTCCCATTTCCTGCTGAAGACCTCTAAACATCAATCTTCTCAAGAAGAGAGCGATATTTAGACAGGGGAATTCCATGGAATCCTCTGTATTCTTAGATTCAGTGTTTCACAAACATCACTATCAGGAAATGCCTTCTAAATTACACCCTTCTGTCTGTACTTAAAGCAGCCTGATTTCTTTTCTAATTATCTGGACATGCGCCTGTTAGCTCATGTTCCAGACTTGGCAGAGGAGAAAAGCTCCAGAGCAGAGATGAGGCCTGTGTGGTCCCGCAGGGGGCAATCCACCCCAGGGGAGATGGCAGAATTGGGCTTGGAGATATTTATTTGCGAAAATTCCTTTACAACTGAGATGTGAGAGGTCAGGAGAAGTTGAACCTGGTTTTCCCCTACTTGAGACACTAGCTTTGGAAAACTACCACTGATGAAAGGAACACTTCCTCAGAGGAAAACTGGAAATATTTAACAAGCAGCATGCCTGGGGCATGCACAGACCAATCCCAGTGGACTCAGCTGCTGTGCTGGAGCGGGGCTGGGGGCCTGCGGTGCCAGGGGGTAACCCAGGAGGTAGGCCCCAGGGCTGGGATGGGTGGTGGCTAGTTATCAGCCAACGCAGAAGGAATTCATTATTTTAACAACCAGTGTAGACTGGCTGATGGGTGCTTACTTTTTCCTGTAACTGGGGCTGAGCTCCTAGAATAAAGAGCAGTGTCTTACTGTATTGCTGACTTTCAGCAAGGATCATGAAGCACTAAGCTACGTGAGACAACCATTTTGGATATCCTAGCTGTAACATTTGCAGAGTTTGAATAAAACCCAACTAGAGACCAAAGAGTAGTAGTAGACGAGATGAGTTGTAAAACTTCGAGTTTGACGCTTTTTTGGTTTCTCTTACAAATGTGATTGGTCAGGCTCTCATTAAAAAAACCATTGCCGTCAATGGACCTGATTCATGGTGACCCCATGTGTTTCAGAGTAGAATTGTTCTCCATAGGGTTTTCTTGGCTGTAATCTTATAGAAGTAGATCACCAGGCCTTTCTTCCATAGCACCAATGGGTGGATTTGAACTGCCAACCTTCAGGTTAGTAGCTGAGTGCAAACCATTTGTACCACTCAGGGACTTTCAGGCTCTCATTATACACTAATTGTCATTAGACACCACTGGCATCAAACTCACTACCTGGAAGAGGTTCTCGGTCATATTTTTAACTTCAGCGAAAGGTTCAATAATAAGTGCAAAATAATGTTATTGGTTCTATGTTAGTTGAAGAAAGAATTTGAAATATGCTGTGTGCTTTTTCAGTTCCAGTTTATTTTTTTTCTTGGAGAAAAGCTTTCTCTTTATAAGCTAATTTAGTGAAGTGAAATTTGTGGATTATATTAGAAAGAAAAGTACCTGGCCCATATTTTGTCTGCCACCTGCAAGACTGCCTCTCTGATTTACATTTTGGTTTTAAGCCCTTTGTAATGTAAGGATCACGTATTAGATGGTGTCTGTTCTTTTTCAATATTTAGTTGAACATGTTGTTTACTCTGTTTGCAGCAGACGCCTTGGTGCCTGCCCAGATCCCCTGGGGTCCTTTCACCAGGCGTGTGTGCCCATCCCTGTCTGTTTCAGTGCTGCAGTTAGCCTCACACCTTTCACCTTCTCGGGAGTCTTGTCCCTGGGTAACTGCCTCTCCAGTCGGTGCCAATGACTGATAGAGGTGGGATACAAAACTCCACTCCCTTGGCTCAGGGTGGACCAGAGTCTATGGTCTCCAAAACACTCAGAGCCACCTGCTGGATTAGGTGGGGGTCAGATTCCACCTGAGACCTGTCTTCGCCTCTTCTTCCTCCTTCACAGGGCCTTCCTGAGAGCCCTTCTTAATAAATCACTGAGGGACCCTGACCAGGGACAGGTCGTTCAGAGTAGAAAGTCACAGGAAACATTTTGCTTCCTACATCTCTGTGTTTCTAGTTTTAGCTTCCAGAAAACTAAGCCCAAATTTGTACCCAGTTATAACTGGTACATCTCAGGTTCTTGGCAGTGTTTATCCAGACTCAGACCTGTTTTAACACTAACCACCATTTACTTTGCCTTGTGTTTTGATTTGATAGTTCTTTCAAATTCAGGTGGAAGCAGGGACATATACAGTATAAGCAAGTGAATGGAATAAACTTGGGATATAATGTTTATGAAATGTTTTCGCAACAAGGGGCCGTATCTAATTTGAAGTCAGTGGTTAGTGGGGCTGGGCTGGGCCTTTGGAGTCCTCACCTCTCGGATTTTCTCTAGGGCCAGGCTCACAATGTAGGAGATGACAACCCACTCCTGCATCGAGGGCCAGCGGTCCATCCGCACCAGGATGACATAATTAAACAGCAGGAGATAGCCCAAGTACGAGATCTGAAATAAGAACAGCCGTTAGTAGTGTTTTGTAATGTGTTAAAATAAAGTTTTGAAACCCTATTTTCAGGTTGACACATCTTCTAAAACAAATTTTTGTTTCCAACATGACCGACTCATTTAGGAGAAGCCTTTGGGTCAAATCACCAGTGCAGGAGAGAAGTATGAAGCAGGTCGTGAGGCACTTCACCACGGTGTGAGCCCTGGGATTTCATTTTCTATGTGAAGATGTCTGTGTTGTTACTATTGCCCTTGCAGGGAAATTGTGAAGTTGTACAAAATTATGATAAACAGTGAAACTTTTAATAGTTTAATGGCGTGTCTCCTATATCCCTGGAAACTGGAAAATGCTACTTTCTCCTCACTGCATTGAAAATGTCCCTCGTGAATCTTTCACTACTAACGGGAGGGTGGGAGATGGGAGGCCATGTTGATGAGTGATCTGACCAGGCATGAGTTCCCTCAGTTAGCCTGACATGTCTAATGATACACTGTGGCCACAGTGGGCCCCCATCTTTGTGGCAAGAAAAGATAGAATTGGGGTGGGAGGTAGGTGAGGTGCATGGGGATGAGGTATGGTGTGCGGGGAGGTTGTCTGGGGTTGATTCACTGTGAAGCTGACAGAACTTCAGCTTCAGGACCCCTCATCGGCACGGGCCCCTTCCCAAGTCTTGGGGAGGCCCTAGCAGTTGTGTATTTGTGATTCTGTCGCCTTTCTTTTTTTTTTAAGACTGCTCCCTCACTCCCCGACTCCATCCACTGAATTGTGTAAGTTTTAATAAAACCTGGATCCACTGCTGTGGTTGATAGTAAAATTCCCTGTATCCACCATCTATTCCTTGCAGGAGGATTAGAGCCAGAGTTCTCAAATTTAGGGGTGCATCAGAACCCCCAAGGAAGTGTTACAATGTGCAGACTCCCCTCCTCATGCCCAGAGACAGTGTTCAGAGGGTCTGGTGAGGCCAGGGTTGAGAAGCCCAGGACGGTGTCTGCCAGCCCCCTGGCCCGCCCTTTTCAGCAGCACTGGTAGCCAAGCTCTCCTGCAGGCTGGGTTCAGCTCCGGCCTTCAGCTGGCTCTGAGCAGAAGAGGCTGGTTGACAGTGGCTTCACCCACATCCCCAGATATGGAGGCCAAAAGGTTGGGTTTCTGGCACCAGGCCAGGCCCAAGTTTACCCTGGGTTCCAAACAGCCCCTAGTTGCCATCCCCAGAGCTCTGCCTGTCCCCATCGCCTGCTTACTCTCACCCATTGCCCAGTCCGTAGCCTGGGACTGGGCTCCTCGCATCCCATCGTCTTCTCCTACCCAGTCAAGTGGAATCCTAGTGCCAGGGCCTGCCTGGTGTGGGCTATGGCTTGGTGCTTGGGATCTCCCTGGAGGAGCCTGGCATGGGACTGCACACCCTCCCCCTGGCCACTCCGGGTCTGCTCTTGTGGGCATACCATACCATCTTGACCTGTCAAGATAGTGGTCCCTGGAGAGGGCAGAGGATGTAACTGTCCAGCTCGGCGTGCGCTTTAGAGCAGAGACACCTTGATTTGCTCCCCTATTCTTGGAGTTTACAATCTGGGTTCAGCCATGCTCCTTTAGTAGCCCCACAGGTTTCATGAAAAATGGAATTTGTGAGTTTGCTCATTAAAATACTGGTCATCTTTGTTCATTTTAAAATAAAATCATATTTTCCAAATTTTGTATTTCTGAAGACATTTTAAAAAATCCTTCAACTTAAGCAAACAGAATGTGACTATTTTGCTTTATGAAATGAGGTACTCGGGGCTAGGATGGCCATATTCCTACATATAACACGTATAAATGTATGCTAATATAGCTGATCCAATTTTAGTTAAAGTTATCCATTAGTCCCAGTTTTGTTTTTGTAATTCATTTTAAGTCAATGAATTTGTAAAGAATTTTTTAAGCCCTGGACAATTTTTCTTGATTCCAACATATCTAAGTATTTATGAAAAAAAAAAAAAAAGCGAAATGGCAAATGCTAACGAGGAGGCATTACTGTGTAAAACCAGAACTTGACAATGGGCGCGTTATAGAATTCACAGATCTTTGTTCCAATGGGAATACTTCTTTGCTTTTTGTGCTCATTCTCCTCGTCCCCTTTCCTTGAACCAGCATCTGCATTTGCATCCTGGAAAACAGAGCATAGCACAAGGCAACAGGTTGCTAATGGGAAATGCAGGTACCTCAGCACAGTATTTAATAGACAGGCACCTTTTAAAGTAAAGAATTATAATATCCTCTGATTACTGAGATTCTTAAATTCATGGTAAGAGAAATGACAACACTTTTGAAATGAGAGCAGTAACACTGACCACGTTCTCCTCTTCCTTTTCTTTGCTGTCTTCGTTTTCCTTGGACGTTTGATATGAGAAGTCATCACAAGTGCGAAATTCCAAAAACAGGATGGTGGGGGGAAGAAGAATCCCTATTATAACCTATATAAGATGAGAAATAAATCTGTTTGTAAACTATGTCAATTTGAGACAATTTACCCAGTGTAGTTAAATTCTTTTTTATTATAATCTTTAACATTAGTCAAGACCTTGAAAACCTGGAACACAGTTATCACTGCTCTAATATTCTCCGGTTTATTTTTGTAAATTGGTAGAATTGCAGACTGTCAAAAATTTAAGAACATCTCTGAAACTTTTTAGATGAATGGAAAACAGCACAATGTGTAAATCCCTGCTTAAAAAGCAAAGATCTTACACTGAATTTCAAACCAGAGAAATCTTTGAATTAAAATATAAAAAAAATCATTATCCTCCTCCAGTAAAATAGACCCTAAATATTTTATTTAGAAATAACTTAGATGTAAATGTGAATACCAAAAAAACCAAATCCTTTGCTGTCTAACTGATTCGGACTCATAGAGACTCATAAACAGTCAGCCAAGTTGTGAATAGAACCGAGTAGAACTGCTCCATAGGGTTTCCAAGGACTAGCTGTTGGATTCGAACTGCCGACCCTTTGGTTAGCAGCCGAGCTCTTAACTATGTGAATATGTGAGCCAATTTCAGTTACGAGAGTTGGAAGACTAAAGGACCTCACCAAAGGAAGATGTAATTGGGCTCAGCCTAGACAATAAATGACCCACAGATGGAGAACCAGGTGGCTATTTTTATTACTGTTGGGCTATGTGTCTATAATACTGTGATTCTTTCCCAATGTTCAAGGCTGATTAAAAAAAATTTCCTTCGATAATTCATTATTAAGAAAAACACAGAAGGGCTATTCCCACTACCCATTAAACCACATGATAAAACACAAGTACAAGCATACCTTGTTTTTTGTGCTTTGCAGACACTGTGTTTTTTTTACAAATTGAAGTTTTGTGGCAACCCTACGTTAAGCAAATTTATCGGTGCCATTTTTCCAACAGCATGTGCTCACTTTGTGTCTCTGCATCACATTTTGATAATTCTTACAGTATTTCAAACATTTCATTATTATTATATCTGTTATGGTGATCTGTGATCAGTGATCTTCGATGTTGCTACTGTATTTATTTTGAAGCACCCCAAACCATGCCCATATAAGATGGCGAACTTAATCGATCAGTGTTGTGGGTGTTCTGACTGCCCCACCGAGCAGCTGTTTCCCTGTCTCTCTCCCTCTCCTAAGGCCTCTCTATTCCCTGAGACATGACAATATTGAAATTAGGCCAATTAATAATCTTACAATGGCCTCTAAGGGTTCAAGTGAAAGGAAGAGTCGCATGTCTCTCACTTTAAATCAAAAGCTAGAAATGATTGAACTTAGTGAGGAAGGCATGTTGAAAGCTGAGACAGGTCAAAAGCTGGGCCTCTTGTGCCAAATAGTTAGCCAAGTTGTGAATGCAAAGGAAAAGTTATTGCAAAGGAAATGTTCTTGAAGGAAATTGAAAGTGCTACTCCAGTGAACGCACAAATGATAAGAAAGTGCGACAGCCTTATTGCTGATACGGAGGAATTTTTTTTTTTTTATTGTACTTTAGATGAAGCTTTACAGAACGAATAGTTTCCGTTAAACAGTACATATATTGTTTTATGACAATGGTTAACAACCCCATGACATGTCAATACTGTCCCTTCTCAACCTTGGGTTCACTATTACCAGCTTTCCTGTCCCCTCCTGCCTTCTAGTCCTTGTCCCTGGACTGTTGTGCCGCATTAGTCTCATTTTGTTTTATGGGGCTATCTAATCTTTGGCTGAAGGGTGAACCTCAGGAGTGACTTCATTACTAAGCTAAAAGGGTGTCCGGGGGCCATACTCTTGGGGTTTCTCAAGTCTTGTCAGGCTAGTAAGTATGGTCTTTTTTTGTGAGTTAGAATTTTGTTCTACGTCCTTCTCCAGCTCTGTCCAGGACCCTCTGTTGTGATCCTGGTCAGAGCAGTCAGTGGTGGTAGCTGGGCATCATCTAGTTGTCATGGACTCAGTCTGGTGGAGGCCATGGTAGCTGTGGTCCATTAGTCCTTTGGACTAATCTTTTCCTTGTATCTTGTTTTCTTCATTCTCCTTTGCTCCTGAAGCGGTGAGACCAGTGGAGAATCTTAGATGCCTGCTAACAGGCTTTTAAGACCCCAGAAGCTACTCACCAAGGTAGAATGCAGAATATTGTCTTTATAAACTGTGTTATGCCAATTGAGCTAGATGTTCTCCAAGACCATGGTCCCCACAGCCCTCTGCCCAGCAATTCAGTCCCTCAGGGAATTTGGATGTGTCTATGGAGTTTCCATGACCTTTCCTTGTACAAGTTGTTCTGGCTTCCCCAGTATTCTGTACTGTCTTACCCTTCACCAAAGTTACTACTTATATATTGTCTATTTAATATTCCCCCCCCCACCCCTCTGATCCCTTGTAACCAACAGAGATTGTTTCTTTTTGTGTGTAAACTTTTTCATGAGTTTTTACAGTAGACGTCTCATACAATATTTGTCCTTTTGTGATTGACTTGTTTCACTCAGCATAATGTCCTCCAGTTTCATCCATGTTATGAGATGCTTCACAGATTCATCATTGTTCTTTCTCATTGCATAGTACTCCATTGTGTGTATGTACCATAGTTTGTTTATCCAGGCATCTGTTGATGGGCATCTAGGTTGTTTCCAACTTTTTGCTATTGTGAACAATGCTGAAATGAACATGAGTGTGCATATGTCTATTCGTGAGATGGCTCTTATTTCTCTAGGATATATTCCTAGGAGTGGGATTGCTGGATTGTATAGTATTTCTATTTCTAGATTTCTAAGGAAACACCATATCATTTTCCAAAATGGTTGTATCATTTTGCATTCCCACCAGCGGTGCATGAGAGTTCCAATCTCCCCGCAGCCTCTCCAACATTTGTTATTTCCAGTTATTTTTGATTCGTGCCAGTAATGCCAGGGTGAGATGGTATCTCATTCTGGTTTTAATTTGCATTTCTCTAATGGCTAGTGATCATGAACATTTCCTCCCATGTCTGTTGGCCACTTGAATGTCTTCTTTGGTGAAGTGTCTGTTCATTTCCTTTGCCCATTTTTTAATTGGATTATTTGTCTTTTTGTTGTAGGGTTTTTGGATTTTCTTGTAGATTTTAGAGATTAGACCTTTGTCTGACCTGTAATGTCCAAAAATTTTTTCCCAGTCTGTAGGTTCTCTTTTTACTCTTTTGCTGAAATCTGATGAGCATAAGTGTTTAATTTTCAGAAGATCCCAGTTATCTAGCTTATCTTCCTGAGTTTGTGTGCTGTTGGTTATAGTTTGCATCCTGTTTTTGTAGTGTATTAGGGCCTCTAGGATATATCCTATTTTTTATTCTATGAACTTTATTGTTTTGGGCTTTAAATTCAGGTCTTTGATCCATTTTGAAGTAGTTTTTGTATATGGTGTGAGGTATGAGTCCTGTTTCATTTTTTTGCACATGGACATCCAGTTTTGCCAGCAACATTTGTTAAAAATACTGTCTTTTCCCCGTTTAATGGACTTTGGGCCATTGTCAAAGATCAGGTGACCGTAGGTGGATGGATTTACATCTGGGTTCTCAATTCTGTTCCATTGGTCAATGTATCTGTCGTTGTACCAGTATCAGGCTGTTTTGAGTACTGTCGCTGTATAGTAGGTTCTGAGGGTCAGGTAGTGCAAGTCCTCGTACTTTCTTCTTCTTCGGTAGTGCTTTACTTATTCGGGGCTTCTTCCCTTTCCATATAAAGTCAACGGTTAGTTTTTTCATCTCTTTAAAGAATGTTGTTGGTATTTGGATTGGGATTGCATTGTATTTGTAAATTGCTTTGGGTAGAATTGTCATTTTCACAATGTTGAGTCTGCCTATCCATGAGCATGGTATATTTTTACATTTATGTAGATCCCTTTGGGTTTCTTGCAGTACCGTTTTGTAGTTTTTTTTGTATAGGTCTCTTACAACCCTGGTTAGATTTATTCCTAAGTATTTCGTTTTTTTAGGGGCTATTATAAATGGTATTGTTTTCCTGATTTCCGTTTCATCATTCTCTTTATTGACGTATAGGAATCCAACTGATTTTTGTATGTTTATCTTGTATCCTGCTACTCTGCTGAATCTGTTAGTTCTAGTAGTTTTCTCGTGGAGTCTTTAGGGTTTTCTATATATAGTATCATATATCTGCAAAGAGGGACAGTTTAACTTCTTCATTACCAATTTGGATGCCCTTTATTTCTTTTCCTTGCCTTATTGCTCTAGCTAGAACTTCCAGCACAATGTTAAATAGGAGTGGAGATAAAGGGCATCCTTGTCTTGTTCCTGTTCTCAAGGGGGAATGTTTTCAGCCTCTCTCCATTAAGAGAGAGGCCGTTGGTTTTGCATAGATGAGAAATTTCCCTTCTATACCTATTTTATTGAGTTTTTATCAGGAATGGGTGTTGGACTTTGTTGAATGCCTTTTCTGCATCAGTCAAGATGATCATGTGATTCTTTTCTTTCTTTTATGTGGTGGATTACGTTGATTGATTTTCTAATGTTGAATCATCCTTGCATACCTGGTGTGAATCCTAATTGGTTATTGTCTTAGTCATCTAGTGCTGCTCTATCAGAAATACCACAAGTGGATGGCTTTAACAAAGAGAAGTTTTTTCTCTCACAATCCAGTAGGCTACAAGTCCAAATTCAGGGCATCAGGTCCAGGGGAATGCTTTCTCCCTCAGCCGCAGAGGAAGGTCCATGTCATCAGTCTTTCCTTGGTCTGGGAGCATCTCTGCTCAGGAACTTCAGCTCCAAAGGATGCGTTCTGCTCTCGGTACTGCTTTCTTGGTGGCATGAGGTTCCCATGAGTCAGTGCTTGCTTCTCTCTTTTACATCTCAAAAGAGATTGGCTTAAGACACTATCCAATCTTGTAGATACCAACAGTATAACCTCATCATAGTGATAGAGTTTACAACACATAAGGAAATCACATCAGATTACACCATCATACAATACTGGGAATCATGACCTAGCCAAGTTGACAGATATTTTTGGGGGACACAATTCAATCCATGACAGTTGTGGTGTATTATTTTTTTGATATGATGCTGAATTATATTGACTAGAATTTTGTTGAGAACTTTTGCATCTATATTCATGAGAGATATTGGCCTGTAATTGTCTTTTTTTGTGGTGTCTTTGCCTGGTTTGGGTGTCAGGGTTATGCTGGCTTCATAGAATGAACTTGGAAGTGTCACTTCCTTTTCTATGCTCTGAAATAGTTTGAGTAGTACTAGTATAAGTTCGTCTCTGAATATTTGGTAATTCTCCAGTGAAGCCATCTGGGCCAGGGCTTTTTTTTTGTTGGGATTTTTTAAAATTACCTTTTCAATCTCTTCTCCTGTTATGGGTCTGTTGAGATTTTCAACATCACTTTGTGCTAGTTTGGGTAGGTAGTGTGTTTCTAGAAATTTGTCCATTTCCTCTAGGTTTTCAAATCTGTTTTTCATAATATTCTGTTATAATCCTTTTTATTTCAGTTGAGTCTGTTGTAATGTCCCCCATTTCATTTCTTATTTGGGTTATTTGTGTCTTCTCCTGTTTTTCTTTTGTCAGTCTCTGCAGTGATTTGTCAATTTTGATGATTCTTTTAGAAGAACCAACTTTTGGTTTTGTTGATTTTTCCTATTGTTTTTCTGTTCTCTATTTCGTTTATTTCTGCTCTGATCTTTACTATTTCCTTTCTTCTGGTGGCTGTGGGCTTTTTTTTGCTGTTCTCTTTCTATTTGTTTGAACTCTGTAGTTAATGTTTTGATTTTGTCCCTTTCTTCTTTTTTGATGTGTGCATCTATTGCTATAAATTGTCCTCTGAGGACTGCCTTTGCTGTGCCCCAAAGGTTTTGGTATGATGTGTTTTCATTCTCATTTGATTCTAGGAATTTTTTGATTCCATCTCTGATTTCTTCTATTACCCAGTGATGTGTAAGCAGGGTATTATTCAGTTTCCATGTAATTGATTTTTTTTCCTTGCTCTTTCTGTTGTTAATTTCTACCTTGATGGCATTGTGGTCAGAGAAGATACTTTGAATTATCTCAACGTTTTGGATCTTGTTGATGATTGCTCTGTGGCCTAAGATGTGGTCTATTCTGGAGAACGTTCCATGTGCATTGGAAAAGAATGTGTACTTTGCTGCAGTTGGATGGAGTGTTGTATATATGTCTATGAGGTCAAGTTGGCTGATTGTGCCCTTTAGGTCTTCTGTATCTTTGCTGAGTTTCTTTTTAGTTGTTCTGTCCTTTACTGAGAGTGGTGTGTTGAAGTCTCCTACTATTATTGTGGAACTGTCAATTTCTCTTTTCAGTGTTGTTAGAGTTTGTTTTATGTATTTTGGAGCCCTGTCATTGGGTGCGTAGATGTTTATTATGGTTATGTATTCATGACGGATCGTCCCCGTAATCATTATATAGTGTCCTTCTTTGTCTTTTATGGTAGATTTTGTTTTAAAGTCTATTTTATCTGAGATTAGTATTGCCACTCCTGCTCTTTTTTGGTAGTTGTTAGCTTGATATATTTTTTTCCAACCTTTGACTTTTAATAAATTCACATCTTTGTTTCTAAGTTGTGTCTCTTGTAGACAGCATGTTGATGGATCCTGTTTTCTAATCCATTACGTCACTCTCTGTCTCTTTATAGGTGCATTCAATGTGATTATTGATAGATGTGAGTTTGTTGCTGTCATTTTGTAGTGCTTTTTTTTGTGGTGCTGACGTTTTCTTTGTTCTTCTTACTCTCCTTTGCTGAGTTACTTTTGTTTGTGGATTTTTTATTCATTTCTTTTGTTTTTGTAGGTTTTGTTTTTGCTGAGACTTTAAGTTTTTCCTCTTTATTTTTACGAGTATGTTTGTTAACTTTCTTTGTGGTTACCATGAATTTTACCCTTATCTTTCTAAGTTTGAAGCAGTCTATTATTACTTGGTATTGCCTTGCCTTCCTCTCCATTAGAAGGTTCTATACCTATGCCATTTATTCTCTCTTTATTGTTCTGATGTTGTTGTCATTTACAGATTAACTGCTCTGATTCCCTGTTGTATTTCTTTTGGTTTTGGATAATCCTTGAGAGTTCATTTTCTAGGTTGGTATCTGGCTGGTAAAATCCTGTGCCCTAGATTCTGCCTGTGAGCTGAAGTTGTTTGTTCTCAGATCGAAGAACTCCCTTTAATAATTCTTGTAAGTTTGGTTTGGTTTTTACATATTGTCATGGTTTGAATTATGTCCCCCTAAAAATGTGTGTATCAGTTTGGCTGGGCCCCGATTCCTGGTACTGTGTGATTTTCTTGTATGTTGTAAACCTGCCTCTATGATGTTAATGAGGGAGGATGGGTGGCAGTTGTGTTAGTAAGGCAGGATCTGATCTACAAGACTGGATTGTGTCCTCAGGCAATGTCTTGAGATATAAAAGACAGAAGTGAGCAGTGAGACAGGGGGACCTCATTCCATAAAGAAAGCAGTGCCAGGAGCAGAATGGGTCCTTTGGACAGGGTTCCCTGTGCCGAGAAGCTCCTAGTCTGGGGGAACACCGAAGAGAAAGCCGACAGAGAGGAAAAGACTTCCCCTGGAGCTGACACCCTGAAATTGAACTTTAAGCCTACTTTGACTGTGAGGAAATGAACTTCTCTTCATTAAAACCATCCACTTATGGTATTTCTGTTATAGCAGTACTAGATGACTAAGACACATATTCCCTTAATTTCTGTTTATCTGGAAACGACCTAATTTCACCATCATATTTGAACGAGAGTTTTGCAGGATACATTAGTCTTGGCTAGCAATTTTTTTCTTTCAAGATTTTATATATGTCATCCCATTGTCTTCTTGCCTGAATGGTTTCTGACGAATAATCTGAGCTTTGTCTTATTGTTTCTCCTCTGTATGTGACTTTTTGTTTTTCACGAGCTGCTCGCAGGATTCTTTGTTTGTCTTTGGTTTTGGCGAGTGTGATTATGATATGCCTTGGGGATTTTCTTTTGGGGTCTATCCTATGTGGGGTTCGTTGAGCTTCTTGGATGGACAGCTTTTCATCTTTCATGATATTGGGGAAGTTTTCTGTCAGCAGTTCTTCAATGATCTTCTCTGTGTTTTCTGTTTTCTCCCCCTGTTCTGGAACTCCAATCACTCAAAAATTTTTGCTTTTGATTGTATCAAACATAACTCTCAGGGTCTCTTCATTTTTCTTTGTTCTTTTTTCTGAGCTTTCCTGAAACAGTGTTGTATCCAAGTGTTTGTCTTCAATTCCACTGATCCTGTCTTCCACCGTTTCAAATCTGCTCCTCACCCCTTCTATGACACTGTCCATTTTTGAAATATTGTTGTTTATCTATTGGATTTCTAATTGTTGTTTTTGTATAATTTATAGTTGTGAATTTATTTTGGCATTTTGTTTCTGCATTATTTTCCTGAATTATTCCAATTTTTTGTCTGTATTTTCCATGAATTTGTCTATTTTTTCATCATTTTTGTCTGCTTTTTGCTTCAGCTCTTGGAGAATTCTGTGTATTAGAGATTTGAATTCCCTATCAGGTAGTTCTAGTGCCTTTTCTTCCCCTGGAAAGTCATCTGGAGTTTTATTTTGGACGCTTACTTTAAATATCCTGTCCTGTTTTTGTAAACGTTTTGATATTGTCTGCTGTCTTCGGAGCATTCAGTAGTTATTTTTCATATTTATTGATGGTAGATTTGTTTGTTTCATCCCTTTTTTTAAAATTTGGCTATGTCTGAGCAGGTGGGCTGTGTGTTCTTTGTTGTTTGCTCTTCTGTGGGCTCAATACTTTTCACCTCATTCTCCAATTGGCAGGGTCAGTTACTCATATGTGGTATGGCAGGGCAGGTCTAGCTGAAGAGGAGTTACTGGTATGGTTTGTTTGTCACACTTACTACAGCCACCAGGGCGGGTCGGTAATCAGTGCAGGGCAGGTTCCATTAGGCCATGCCTGTGCTGCTTGGTGGTGTGATGTTAAGCGCATGGTGCAGGTGGGCAGGATGTAGCAGGGAGATTGTTATGTGTGGAGCTAAGATGGATATGGGAGAGAGGAGAGATGAACAGGAGCCAACAACATACAAACAAACAAAAAAGAAAGCTAGGGGAGCTTGCCGTTGGAGTGGAGAGATGAGAGACTATGGAATGGAGAAAAACAAAAAGGGGAAGTGGAAGAAAAAAATAAAATAAAATAAAAGAATGAATAAATAAAAATCGGAAAGGGAAAAGAACAACATATTTCCCTGGGATCCCACTGGTGTGGCTCTGAGGTCTGGGGAAGTTGTTCTCAGGTGTTGCAGTACAACCTGGCTAGAAGGCATAGAGGCATACAATGCCAGGTATTAAGGGAACAGAGGGAGAAGGACAAAATAGAGAGACGAGAAACTGAGTAATGAAGAAAGACAAAAAGGGAAAATGAAGGAAAACAAAACAAATAAAAAAAAAAATAACAAGAAAAGCCCCCCAAAAAACAGAAAAAAAACCCCAAAAACTAAAAAAGAAGTGCTCTCATGGATCCCTCTGCACGTCTGTGCAATCTGAGGGGGTAGGTTCCAAGCCACACAGCACCGCCTGGCCAGAATGGCCTCCCAACTCAAGAAAAGAAAAAGAAAACAAACAAACAATTCAAAACAAACAAACGAACAAAAGCCCCGGGATCCCACCAGCACCTCAACCCAGACCGGGAAGGAATTCCACACTCGAATGGCGCTGCACAGCCTCTCAGGAAGAAGCAAAGATGGCGCACGTAGCCAGGTATTTGAGCGAAAGGAAGGGGAGGTGGTGAGAGGTAAGGAAGAAATCAAAAGAAGCAGAAAAAGCAACACCAGCAGCCAACAAATGGCACTCAGAGAGCTGGCTAATGCAGGCTGCTGGAATCCAAGCAGCTGGTGCTTCCTGGACTAGAGACCGTGTCTTCAGGAAGCAGAGGAGGCCGAGTGTGGGTGAAGAAGGGTGGGGGGTGGGAAATCGGATATTGCAAATTACTGGTTGTTTTGTCTCCTGCTGGAAGCTCCATGAAGCTGCTTTCTCGTACCCCCTGTTTGCTGGTCTCTGATAGGAATCCAAGATGGAAGATCCGCACTGCATTAGCTGGTAGGGGACCTCTGCATGAATCTGTCCTCACTCTGTGTTCTCTGTCAGTTTTCTCACTCCATTTGGTGCTTGGCTGAGTTCTTTATCTCTTCATTTGATGTTTTAGGCTTTTCAGGATTGTTGTTTTCTCTGTTTGGCTTAGTTTTTCGGATCTTTGCTGTGGAGGGATGGCGTGGTGCTTCTGCCTAGAGTGCCATTTTGCTGGAAGTCTGCATCCTTTGATTTTTAATAAATTTACATCTTTGTTTCTAAGGTGTGCTCTTGTAGACAGCATATTGATGGATCCTTTCTTTTTTTTTTTTTTAATCCATTCTGTCACTTTCCATCACTTTATGGGTCCATTTAGGCCATTTACATTCAGTGTAATTATTGATAGGTGTGAGTTTATTGCTGTCATTTTGTATTGGTTTTTTTCTGTGGTGCTGTCATTTTCTTTGTTCCTCTTACTCTCCTGTGCTGAATTCCTTTTCTTTGTGGATTTGTTTTCATTTCTTTTGTTTTTGTAGGTTTTATTTTTACGGAGACTTTATGTTTTTCTTCTTTATTTTGATGAGTAGGTTTGTTAACTTTCTTTGTGGTTACCTTGAAATTTACCCATATCTTCCTAGGTTTGAAGCAGTCTATTATTACTTGGTATCACCTTGCCTTCCTCTCCATTAGAAGGTTCTATACCCATACCATTTCTTCTCTCTTTTATTGTTCTGATGTTGTTGTCATTTACAGATTAACCTCTCCTGTTCCTGTTGTAATTCTTTTGGTTTTGGATAGTTCTTGAGAGTGCATTTCCTAGGTTGGTATCTGGCTGGTACAGTCCTGTGTCCTAGATTCAGCCTGTGTTCTTTTTTTTCTCAGATCAAAGGACTCCCTTTAATAATTCTTGTAAGTTTGGTTTGGTTTTTACACAGTCCCTTAATTTCTGTTTATCTGGAAATGTCCTAATTTCACCATCATATTTGAACAAGAGTTTTACAGGATACATTAGTCTTGGCTAGCAATTTTTTTCTTTCAAGGTTTTATATATGTCATCCCATTGCCTTCTTGCCTGCATGGTTTCTGCTGGATAATCTGAGCTTAGTCTTATTGCTTCTCCTCTGTATGTGACTTTTTGTTTTTCTTGAGCTGCTATCAGTTCTTTGTCTTTTGTTTTAGCAAGTGTGATCATGATATGCCTTGGTGATTTTCTTTTGAGGTCTATCCTGTATGGGGTTCGTTGAGCTTCTTGGATGGTCATCTTTTCATCTTTCATGATACTGGGAGGTTTTCTGTCAGCAGTTATTCAATGATCCTCTCTGTGTTTTCTGTTTTCTCCCCCTGTTCTGGATCTCCTATCACTTGCAGATTTTTGCTTTTGATTGTATCCCACATAATTCTCAGTGTTTCTTGATTTTTCTTTGTTCTTTTTTCTAGTTATTAATTTATTTTAGCATTTTTAAAACCTTCTTTTTAAAACCTTCTTGTTATAAAATAAAGCACATATATGAAAAAAGCACACAAAACAAAGGCATAGATTAATGAATTATTGTAAGGTGAGCATCCTTGTAATCATACTTGGTTCACAGAGTTTAGCATTCTCAGCCACCCTGGAAGTCCCTCTCCGTGCCCTATCCCCATCACAGTCCCCTCCTTCAAAAGGAATCACCATCCTGACTTTTAAGTAAGCAATTCCTTACTATCTTTTATAGTTTTATCACCCAAGTGTGTATCCCTAGATTTGTACTGAGCTTCTCCGTTGTCTCTTTCCACAGATGTAGTTGACTTGATTCCATGAAGCACATGTTGGCACTGAGTACTTGAAATGTGACTAGTACAAACTGAGATGTGTCATAAGTGTAAAATACCTGCTGGATTTTCTAAGACTTAGAAAAAAGAATATGAATGTTTCACTAATATAGATCACATGTTGAAATGCTAATATTTTGTATATTGTTGTTGTTAGTTGCCGTCAAGTTGGCTCTGAACAACCCTGGAAGACAACAGAACAAAAGGATACAACAGAACAAAATGTCACCTGGTCCTGCACCATCCTCACAAACTTTGGTATATTTGAGCCCATTGTTGCAGCCACCATGTAAGGCCATCCCATGGAGGGTTTCCCTCATTCTCTGACCTTCTGCTTTACTAAACATGATGCCCTTTTCTAGCAGTTGGTCTTTCCTGATATGTCCAAAGTAAGTAAAAGTAAGTATTGCCATCCTTGCTTCCAAGGAGGACTCTGGCTTTACTTCATCTAAGACTGATTTATTTGTTCTTCTGCAGTTGATGGTATAGTCAGTGTTCTTTCCCAACACAAGAATTCAAATGTGTCACTTCTTTTTCAATCTTCCTTTTTAAGTGTTCAGCTGTCACATGCATATGAGGCAATTGAAAGACCAAGGCTTGAGTCAAGTGCACCTTAGTGGCATTTTTGCTTTTTAAAACTTCAAAGAGGTCTTTTGCAGCAGATTTGCCCAATGCAATACAGTGTTTAATTTCTTGACTGCTACTTCTACGGGCATTGATTATTGATCCAAGTAGACTGAAATCCTTGACAACTTCACTCTTTTCTCCATTTATCATGATGTTGTTTATTGGTCCAGTTGTGAGGATTTCTGTTTTCTTTATGATCAGTTGTAAGCCATATTGAAGGCTGTAGTGTTTGACCTTCATCAATAAGTGCCTCAAGTCTTCTTCACTTTCAGCAAGCAGGGTTGTGTCATCTGCATAACACAGGTTGTTAATGAGTCTTCCTCCAATCCTGACACCATGTTCTTCTTCATATAGTCCAGTTTCTTAGATTATTTGCTCAGCATACAGATTGAATAAGTAAGGTGAAAGGATACAACCATGCCACACAACTTTTCTGATTTTAAACCATGCAGTATATCCTTGTTCTGTTTGAACAACCGCCTCTTGATCCGTGTACAGGTTCTTCGTGAGCACAATTAAATGTCTTGGATTTCCCATTCTTTGTAATGTTATCCATAATTTGTTATGATACATGCAGTTGAATGCCTTGCATTGTCAATAAAACACAGGTAAACGTATTTCTGGTATTCTCTGCATTTCAGCCAAGATTCATCTGACATCGGCAATGATATCTGTCATTCCACGTACTCTTCTGGATCTGGCTTGAACTTCTTACAGTTTCTTGTCAATGTATGGCTGCAGCTGTTTTTGGATTATCTTTATCAAAATTTTGCGAGCATACGATATTAATGATATTATTCAATAATTTCTGCATTCTTTTTGATCATCTTTCTTTGGAATGGCCAGATAGCTCTCTTCCAAATTTCTTGACATAGATAAGTAAGCACTTCCAGCATTGCATCTGATTAAGTATCTCAACTGCTATTCTGTCCATTCCTGGAGGCTTGTTATTTTGCCAACGCCTTTAGTGCAGTGAAGTATCAGTGGTTCTTGATCATAATGCTACCTCCTGAAATGGATGAGCATTGACCAATTCTTTTTGATATAGTGTATTCCTGTATTCTTTCCATCTTCTTTTGATGCTTCTTGCATCATTCAATTTTTTGCCTATAGAATCCCTCAATATTGCAATCTGAGGCTTCAAATTTCTCTTTGGTTCTTTCAGCTTGAGAAATGCCAAGTGTATTCTTTTGGTTTTCTAACTCCAGGTGTTTGCACATTTTATTATAATACTTTCCTTGTCTTCTTGAGCCACCCCTTGAAATCTTCAAAGAGTTTCCTATATTACTTCCTCATTCTTCCCTTTACTTTAGCTACTCTGCACTTAAGAGCAAGTTTCAGAGTCTCTTCTGATAGTTACTTTACCTTTTTCCCTCTTTCTTGTCTTTTTAATAACCTTTTACTTTTTTCATATATGATGCCCTTGATGTCATCCCACAACTTTTCTAGTCTTTGGCCATTAGTGTTCAGTGCATCAAATCTATTCTTGAGATGGTCTCTAAATTCGGGTAGGAGATATTCAAGGTTGTACTTTGGCTCTTGTGGACTTGCTTTGATTTTCTTCAGCTTCATCTTAAACTTGCATATGAGCAATTGATGGCCTGTTCCACAATCAGCCCCTAGCTTTATCTTGAGTGATAATGTTGAGTTTCTCCTTTGTCCCTTTCCACAAATGTAGTCAGCTAGATTCCTGTATAACCCATTCGGTGAGGTCCATGAATGTAGTCGTCATTTGTGTTGTTGAAAAAAAGTATTTCCAATGAATAAGCCATTGGTCTTGCAGAATTCTATAATTTGATCTCTGGCATCATTCCCATCACCAACGCCATATTTTCCAAGTACTGTTCCTTCTTCTTTATTTCCAATTTTTGCATTCTAATCACCAGTGATTATCAATGCATCTTGATTACGTGTTTGAGCAATTTCAGCCTGCAGCAGTTTGTAAAAATTATATGTGTGGTTTGCATGTTATTTCTGTTGGACCGCACTGCTATAGGCACTATAGTCTAGTCTTGCCCCTTTCATAGTTTTTGATGTCTTTTAATTCTTTTTTAAAATTTTATTGTGGCAAACTATGTATAACAAAAATTTGCCATTTTAACCATTTTTAAGTGTACAATTTAATGACATTAATTACATTTGCCATGTTGTGCAAACATCAACACTGTTTCCAAAAGTTTTTCATCACAGAAACTCTACCCCTTCACCAATACCTCCCCACTTCTTCCTCCACTCAGCCCACAGTAACTGCTAATAAACTTTTGCACTTACCTATTCTAGATATTTAGTATAAGTGGAATCATACAATATTTGTCCTTTTGTGTCTGACTTACTTCACTTAGCAAAATGTTTTCAAGGTTCATCCATGCTGTAGCATGTATCAAAACTTAATTTCTCTTTATGGCCAAATAATACTCTATTATATGTAAACACCACATGTTGCTTATCCATTCATCTGTTAAATGATGCTTGGATTGTTCCCACCTTTTAGCTATTGTGAATAGCGCTGCAGTGAACACTGGTGTAAACATATGACTCCTTGCTTTCAAGTCTTTTGGGTATATACCTACAAGCAGAATTGCTGGCTCATGTGGTGATCCTGGAGCCCGGGTGGTGTAGTGGTTAAGAGCTCGACTGCTAACTAAAAGGTCAGCAGTTCAAATCCACCAGCCTCTCATTGGAAACCTTATGGGGCAGTTCTACTCTATCCTAAAGGGTCACGATGAGTCGGAACTGACTCAATGGCACCTAACAACAATACAAGAACAACAACAGTGATTCTGTTTCACTTTTTGAGGAACTGCCAAACTGTTTTCCACAGCGGCTACACCATTTTACAATCCTACCAGTGACGCGCTAGGGTTCCAATTCCTCTGCATCCTCACCAACACTTGTTATTTTCCATTTTTCTGATAGTAGCTACTCTAGAAGGTGTGAGTGGCGTCTCATTGTGGTTTTGATTTCCATTTCCCTAACGACTAATGACCTTGAGCATCTTTTCATATGCTTATTGGCCATTTGTTATATCCTCTTTGGAGAAATATCTATTTAAGTCCTTTGCTCGTTTTTATCTATTTAAAAAATATTTTATTGTGTTTAAGGTGAAAGTTTACAAAGCAAATTAGGTTCCCATTTAACAATTTCTATACAAATTATTCAGTGATATTGGTTACATTTTTCACAATATGTCATCATTCTCATTCATTCCCTTCTGGTTATACCATTTCCAGTATTCTAGTTTTCCTCCTCTTTACTTTCTCATCTTTGATTTAGAGCAATTTTTTTTTTATTATACTTTAAAAGGTTTACAGAACAAATTAGTTTCTCATTAAACAATTAATACACATATTGTTTTTTGACATTTGTTGCCAACCCTGAGATGTGTCAACACTCTCCCCTTCTCGACCTTGGGTTCCCCTAGCTTTCCTGTCCCCTCCTGCCTTCTTGTCCTTGCCCCTGGGCTGGTGTGCCCATTTAGTCTCATATACATGGTTGAGCTATGTTTATTATTGTTTATTTTATGGGCCTGTCTAATCTTTGGCTAAAGGGTGAACCTCGGGAGTGACTTCAGTACTAGGTTAAAAGGGTGTCCAGAGGCCACACTCTTGAGATTTCTCCAGTCTCTGTCAGACAAGTAAGTCTGGTCTTTTTTTATGAGTTAAATTTTGTTCTAATTTTTTCTCCAGCTCTGTCCAGGACTCTCTATTGTGATCTCTGTCAGAGCAGCTGGTGGTGGTAGACAGGCATCATCTAGTTGGGCTGAATTCAGTCTGGTGGAGGCTGTGGTAGTTGTGATCCATTAGTCCTTTGGACTAATCTTTCCCTTGTGTCTTTGGTTTTCTTCATTCTCCCTTGCTCCAGATGGGGTGGGACCAGTGGAGTATCATAGATGGCCACTCACAAGCTTTTAAGACCCCAGACGCTACTTCACAAAGTAGGATGTAAAACATTTTTTTTGTAAACTATATTATGCCAGTTGAGCTAGATGTCCCCTGAGACCATGGTCCCCAGCTTTCAGCCCAGTAATTTGGTCCCTCAAGGAGCTTGGATGTGTCTATGAAGCTTCCATGACCTTGCCTTGACCAAGTTGGGCTGACTTCCCCAGTATTGTGTACTGTCTTATCCTTCATCAAAGTTACCATTTATCTATTGTCTAGTTAGTGGTTTTCCCTCCCTATATCTTCTCTTTCTCGTAACCATCGAAGATTGTTTCTTTCTGTGTGTTAACCTTTTCATGAGTTTTGATAATAGTGGTATCATACAGTATTTGTCCTTTTGTGACTGACTTATTTCACGCAGCATTATGCCCTCCGGATTCATCCATTTTCTGATATGTTTTATAGATTCATCATTGTTATTTATTATTGCATAGTATTCCATTGTGTGTATGTACCATCGTTTGTTTATGCATTCATCTGTTTATGGGCACTTAGGTTATTTCCATCTTTTTGCTATTGTGAATAATTCTGCAATGAACATGGGTGTGCATATGTCTATTCGTGTGACGGCTCTTATTTCTGTAGGATATATTGCTAGGAATGGGATTGCTGGATCACAAGGTATTTCTATTTTTAGCTTTTTAAGGAAACGCTATATCATTTTCCAAAATTGTTGTACCATTTTACATTCCCACCAGCAGTGCATTAGAGTTCATTTTCCCTGCAGCCTCTCCAACATTTGTTATTTTGTTTTTTTGATTCCTGCAGGGTGAGATGGTATGTCACTGTAATTTTGATTTGCTTTTCTCTAATGGCTAGTGATCTGGGGCATTTCCTCATATGTCTGTTAGCCACATGAATGTCTTCTTTGCTGAAGGGTTGTTCATTCATGTCCTTTGCCCATTTTTAAATTGGATTGCTTGTCTTTTTGTTGTAGAGGTGTTGGATTTTCCTATAAATATTAGAGATTAGACCTTTGTCGGATTTGTCAAAGCTAAAAATTTTTTCCCAGTCTGTAGGTTTCCTTTTTACTCTTTTGGGGAAGTCTTTGATGAGCATAAGTGTTTAATTTTTAGAAGATCCCAGTTATCTAGCTAATCTTCTGGTGTTTGTGTATTGTTAGTTACCGTTTATATCCTATTTGTGCCATGTATTAGGGCCTGTAGTGTTGACCCTATTTTTTCTTCTATGAACTTTATAGTTTTTGGTTTTATATTTAGGTCTTTGATCCATTTTGAACTAGTTTTTCTAGTGTGAGGTATGGGTCCTGTTTCATTTTTTAACAGATGGACATCTAGTTTTGCCAGCACCTTTTGTTAAGAAGATTGTCTTTTCCCCCGTTTAATGGACTTTGGGTCTTTGTCAAAGATCAGGGGACAGTAGATGGATGGATTTACATCTGGGTTCTCAATTCTGTTCCATTGGTCAATGTGTCTGTTGTTGTACCAGTACCAGGCTGTTTTGACTACCATAGCTGCATAGTAGGTTCTGAGGTCAGGTAGTGGGAGGCCTCCTACTTTATTCTTCTTCTTCAATAGTGCTTTACTTATCCAAGGCCTCTTCCCTTCCATATAAAGTTAATGATTAGTTTTTCCATATCTTTAAAGAATGCTGCTGGTATTTTGATCGGGCTTGCATTGTATTGTGGATTGCTTTGGGTAGAATTGACATTTTCTTAGTGTTGAGCCTACCTATCCATGAGCATGGTACGTTTTTCCATTTATGTAGGTCTCTTTGGAGCACAGTGATTAAGACCTACAGTGATCTATGGCTACTAACCAAAAGGTCGGCAGTTCGAATCCACCAGCCTCTCCTTGGAAACCCTACGGAGCAGTTCTAATCTGTCCTATAGGGTCGCTATGAGTCAAAATCGACTCGATGGCAATGGGTTTGGGTTTTTTACATCTCTTGGTTTTTTGCATTAGTGTTTGGTAGTTTTCTTTTTATAAATCTTTTATGTCCCTGATTAGATTTATTCCTAAGGGTTTTTTTGTTTGTTTTTTTTAGGGGCTATTATAAATGGTATTGATTTACTGATTTCTTTTTCATAGTTTTCCTTATTGGTGTATAGGAATCCAATTGATTCTTGTATGTTTATCTTGTATCCTGCTACTTTGCTGACTGTATTAGTTTTGGTATTTTTCTTGTGGAGTCTTTCGAGTTCTGTATGTATAATATCATAGCATCTGCAAATAAGGATAGTTTTACTTTTTACTTACCAGTTTGAATGCCCTTTCTTTTTATTGCTGTATTTATTTAGCTAGGGCTTCCAGCACAATGTTAAATAGGAGTGGTGATAAAGGGCATCCTTGCCTTATTCCTGTTCTCAGGGTGAATGTTTTCAGCCTCTCTCCATTGAGAATGATGTTGGCCATTGGTTTTGTATAGATGCCCTTTATTATGTTGAGGAATATCCCTTCTATTCCTGTTTTATTGAGAGTTTTTATCAGGAATGGGTGTTGGACTTTATTGAATGCCTTTTATGCATCAATTGAGATGATCATGTGATTCTTTTGTTTTATTTATGTGGTAGATTCCGTTGATTGATTTTCTAATGTTGCGTACCTGGCATGAATCCCACTTGATTGTGATGTTTTTGTTTTGTCATATAGTGTTGAATTCTGTTGGTTAGATTTTTGTTGAGAATGTTTGTATCTATATTCATGAGAGATATTGGTCTGTAATTCTCTTTTTTTGTGGTGTCTTTGCCTTTGGTTTTGGTATCAGGGTTATGCTGGCTTCATAGAATGAATTTGAAAGTATCCCTTCCTTTTCCATGTTCTGGAATAGTCTGAGTAGTACTGGAGTAAGCTCTTCTCTAAATGTTGGGTAGAATTCTCCAGTGATGCCATCTGGGCCAGGGCTTTTTTTTTTTTTAATTATTATCTTTTCAATCTCTTCTCTTGTTATGGGTTTGTTCAGAGTTTTGACCTCAGTTTGTGTTAGTTTAGGTAGGTAGTGTGTTTCTAGAAATTTATCCATTTCCTCTAGGTTTTCAAATTTGTTGGAGTATAGTTTTTCATAGTACTCTGTTATGATCCTTTTTATTTCAGTTGGGTCTGTTGTAACGTCCATGTCGTTTCGTATTTGGATTATTTGCTTCCTCTCCTGTTTTTCTTTTGTCAGTTTGGCCAATGGATTTTTGATTTTGTTGATCCTTTCAAAGAACCAACTTTTGGTTTTGTTGATTCTTTCTACTGTTTTTCTATTCTCTATTTCATTTATTTCTGATCTGATCCTTATTATTTCCTTTCTTCTGGTGGCTGTGGGCTTCTTTTACTGTCCTCTTTCTATTTGTTCAATGTGTATAGCTAATGTTTTTATTTTGTCTCTTTATTCTTTTTTGTTGTGTGCATCTATTGCTATAAATTGACCTTTGCTGTATCCCAAAGGTTTTGGTATGATGTGTTTGCATTCTCGTTTGATTCTAGAAATTTTTTAATTTCATCTTTGATTTCTTCTATTACTTAGTGGTTTTTAAGCAAAGTGTTATTCAGTGTCCATGTATTTGATTTTTTTTGCTTGCTTCTGCTGTTATTGATTTCTACTTTTTTGGTTATGTTTGGGCAGACGGGCTGGGCGTGTTTTGTTGCTTGCTCATCTGTGGGCAGGATACTTCTCACCAACTTGTGGGCAGGGCTGGTTGTTCAACTATGGTGTAGCAGAGCAGGTCCAGCAGAGGGGAGGAGCTGGGATGGGTTGTTTGTGGCATGAACTGGGGCCAACACGGTGGGTCCAGGGGCAGTGTGGGGTGGGGGCCAGGTGTCTTGGGGTCTGTGCCAGTGCAGCTCAGGGGTGCAGCACTTGGCACATAGTGCAGATAGGCAGGAGGGAAGGGAGAGGATGTGATGTGTGGAGCTAAGTGGGTGAGAGAAAGAAGAGAGAAACAGAGGCAAAAAAAAAAAAAAAAAATGAAGGGGAAAAAAGTGAATAAAATGGCCACACAGTAGATTTTGGCGGGTGAGGGTGGGGTCAATCCAAGGAGGCTGTGTGTCAGTGGCCCTCTAGAGGAGCAGTGCAGCTCAGCCTGTTGAGAAGGGACATGGGCAGCACACTGGGCTAGGTGGGCAGGAAAAAGTAAAGGAAAGAAGGGAAGAGAAGAAACAAACAAAAACCAAAAACAACAAAAAATAAATATGGTGCTGAGGGAGCTGGCCATTGAGGGCAGAGCAGAATTATATTTACTATATAAATATTGTTTACTGCACTGCCACATGGTGTGCTATGATTATAATTTTAACATAGAATTACAGTGCAACTAAAGGAACATGTTCCTGGTATCAAAGGTCATATGATCTTTTTATTTTAATTCTACTAATTGCACAAAATCACTCCAAATTTTAATTTGAATCAACTGGGTCTTAACTTTTGTGGGCAGTTTTTTTTGTTTTTCCTAGAATTTATGATTCTCTTCTTAAAGATTATAAACTGTTTTTGTTCCCCAAACCATATCCTAGATATTTTTTATATTCTTAGTCATTGTACCTGCTTATTTCTATTCCTCTTGAGTACTTTCTTTTTGGACCCCACTGACTTCTTGTCTTCATTTGGTCTGATTCCCTTTCATCCTGCCGCACAGCATTCATACAGGCATTTCCCATCATCTTTGTTTCTTGGAATGTTCACCCTTCTTTTTCTGGAATATCTGCTGAGGTAATTTTTCTGAATATATATGTAAAAAGTATATAGCTTGAGCCTTTGCCTATAGTTAATAGATATTCAATCCTTATGTTTTTAAATAGCTGGCTTGGACAAGAAAAATCCAGGTTCCAAATTTTTTTTTCTCTCAGAACTATGAAGGCCTTGTTTCACTGTCTTCTAGTGTTTTACTTATCTAGTGCTGTTATAACAGAAATACTATAAGTGGATGGCTTTAACAAATGTAAATTTATTCTCTCATAGTCTAGTAGTCTGGAAGTCCAAATTCAGGGCACAAGCTCCAGGGGAAGGCTTTCTCTCTCTGTAAGCTCTGGAGGAAGGTCCTTGTCATCAATCTTCCCCTGGTCTAGAGTTTCTCAGTGCAGGGACAGTAGGTCCAAAGGATGTGCTCTGCTCCTGGCACTACTTTCTTGGTGATATGAGATCCTCCTGTCTCTCTACTCACTTCTCTCTTTTATATCTCAAAAAAGATTGACTCAAGATACAACCTAATCCTGTAGATTGAGTCCTACTTCATTAACATAACTGCTTCTAATTCTGCCTGATTAACATCATAGAGGTAGGATTTACAACACATAGGAAAAGCACATCAGATCACAAAATGGTGGACGATCACACAATACTGGGAATCATGGCATAGCCAAGTTGACACACATTTTCAGGGGACACAATTCAATTCATAACGTCTATGTTTCAGTATTATTGATGAAAAGTCTGATGCCAATGTGATGTTCATTCCTTTGTAGTGACTTGTTTTATCTTCTTTAAAACTTTAGGATCTTCTCTTTATTCTTGGTGTTCTGAAAACTATTTACTTATTAATATGCAAAATTATGTATAATATTAGCTTAGTTCATTATATATAATTGTATAGTTAGAAATAATTTTCATACTTTTAAGAAACTGAGTGCCTTCTATTTGCCAGTCACCACACTATACAGTATAACATATGTTGTCTTTTCTATATCCTTATAACAATCTCATTAGATATAATACTGCCATATATAGCTGGGTTATCTGAAGATTAGAATCTCTTTTGAAGATAACCTAGTATTTAATAGTAGTAAATAGCACAGCAAGGATTTGATCTCAACACTACTTTTCTCTAATACAGCTTTTTCAAAGCCTTTCATAGATTCATATCCTCTCATAAATTCCACATAATAAATACATCTCTGATTAAACTAATATCACACCAGTTTAGAGTTGGAAAGGGATCTGTAAAAATACAGTTCAATTCCCTGCTTGAATGGCAGGTATACGACCTGTCCAAGTGTGTATGATTAGTTACGGTGGGCTCCATTTAAACACTTGACTGTGTTCAAGAATTATGTGACCAGGGAGCTCTGTAAGCCATGCATGGTGGTTAGATCAGGTTCTAGCATTAGACTTTACCAGGTAAGAGCTTAGGTAAATTATGTAATCTGAAAGCTTCAAGTTCTTTGTCTATAAAGCAAGGATGGTTGCAGAATTTGCTTCACGGGGTTGTTGAGGGGAATGAATGAAATAATCCACAGAAAGTGCCTGGCTCAACCTGGCCCAGAGTAGGTGCTCAACAGGTGTCAATTGTCATTGTTATTCCTGTTAGTCTAACACCTATGAAATACATACCTTCAGACCGGGGTTTTTCCTCATCCGCAGCCTTCCCATCCACATATCAGTCAACAGCATCTGGCTGCAGGTGTGGGCTATGAAGTCTCGGTGTTTGGCTGCGACAGCCAGTTTGAGGCAGGTTGAGTTGCTCCAGTTTTTCAGCTCATAAGTCAGAAGTTTCATGGCAATCTGCTCATCATGCTTATAGGACTGGTCCAACAACTCCACAGCAAGCTGGCCGAAGTCTCTGGGAAAAAAGAAGTGGAATAGTCAGTGAAGCCAGAGTGGCCACGGCTGTTTTTTAGAGAGATGTGTCTATAGGGACTTTATGGAGCCACAGGATGGAAAGTCCTTGATTGAAAAGGGCTGTGACATCTTGTGCAAAGCAAGAAGCTCACAGAGTAGGTCCCTGGCTGTGGACAGCCTGGCCAGGGGTGGGGGCTGTGCACTCAGCCAGGTTGGGGCTGATTCTGGTGTGGGACTGCTCTTACTGCAAATAGAACTTTAGGTTGACCCCAACATCTGCCTCTCAGGTCCCCATGGCACAGAGAGGAGAAGATGAAATCGCTTCCCTCAAGTAGTTCACAGAACAGGGACACAGACAGAAAAGACAACAAAGGTTGAGTTCAAAAACAGTTCGTGTGGGGTTGGAGGTCAGAATAGTGCTACCCTTGGTGGGAAGAGGGGTGGGGATCGACAGGGGACACAGGGAGGGCTTGGAGTCTGGCCTTTCTTTCTCAGTCTGGTATTGGTCTTATAGGTGTGTTCTCTCTGGGAGCAGTTGTCAGCCCTGGGTTTAGGAAACGAGCCCTTTCTGTGTGCATGTTACTCATCAATAACATATTCACTCCAGGAGGAGTCAACATTCTCAGTACAGGACAGAGACATGGCATGGATTTCATGGGGGCCCACATGAGGGAGAAAGGATCTATTGCTGGGGTGGTGGTGATGGGGGTGGGGTAGAGAAGGTGATACAAGAGGAATTTTGAACATAAAATCTCTTTCCTTTTCCACATGACCCTGATTTAAATATCTGATGCTAGCCATAAACATTCTCAGTCCCAACTCTTTTTTTTCCATGGAATGTGGCTAAGATATCCTCCCATGCTGATCACATTCCTGTTTTTGTTCCTCCATTTTATAGAAGATTTTATTCCACTTATGAGCTGAAGGACAAAGAAGGGTGGGATTATGTGGGGGAACTGCCATCTCTTCCCGGAAGACGAGTGATTCTCTTCAGTACCTTCTGGCCTTAGATCCTGCTAGCTGCAGGTGACCCATCATTGTGTGAGTCCTCTAGGAGGGAGGGGGGTGGCATCCAAGCAACCCCCTGAAGTAGATGAACACATCCCCGCTTTTAGACAGCATTCAATTCTTAACATTTAGAAATCAACTAGTAATTTTGGGGACCATCCAGTCCTAAATAAAAGCAACACGCTTCAGAAAACAAAGATGTTAGATGTTGGCAGAGTTGCCTGTATATGATTCAAGTTCAGGTGTCTATAAAGTTGTACCCCTCTTCAGTGTATGTTTCCTTATGGAAATATGTTTCCTTGTCTTTGCATTAAAACTGTGTATTAATAGTTTGCATGAGAAGGTAGTAAATGAAAACAAGGACCGTGAAGAAACTTAGGACCAAATACCTCAGTGGAACATCAGGAAAAATATTGATATGATGGACAAAGTAATTTATGAACAAGCATTAGACATAATTGTATTTGTACATTTTGCCACCCTTCCTCCAAAGGGAAAAGTACTCAGGACAACAGTCTCTTTTGGTCTGTAAGTTCTTGTTAGACACTAACTTTGAATTGTTGTCCAAGTCCTGGGAGATGTCATCCACCAGCTCACTCTCAGAGGACTCGTGGGCCATGGATTTGTAAAGTTTGCAGGCCACGAGGGCCTTGGCCATGCTCTCCTCTCCTCGCTGCCAGAGGAAAACCGCCATCTTCTGGCGTTTCATCAGCACCGCCCACACCATCAGCTCATGGAAGGGGTACTGGAAACGGCTCACAGCGGGGTCATCCAAGTCGATGTCGATCTCTTCCTCTTTTTTCTTCTTTTTCTTTTTCTTCCCTTTGGCTGGAGGTTCATCATCCTGAGGGGAGAAAAGCATATTTTTCATGGTTGGCTATAAATGTGCAACAAAGTGTTTCTGAATGACTGCCAAAAAGAAAAAAATTTGCCAGAGGTAATAAAGAGGCTTCTTAAGCACGTCTTAAGTTTCCACCAGTAAGACTTTGGACCAGTTCAAACCGGTTCAGTCATGGCCAATGAAGCAATACCAGAAGAGACCCAAATTTTTACAATTTGGGTGATCTGGAGCAATAACTGGAAAGGGAAAATTTATGGGTCAAAGCCTTGGAATGGGAGACTTGGAAGAGGTGTAGTGAGCCCTTTCAGGAGCCTGATGCATGAGATTGGATTATGACAGGACTGTGGAGAGCAACACACATTTAAAGCATCAAGGTCAGCCACCATCTTGGAGTGGGGCACCACTGTTTCCAACTCTGCTCAAAATCCAACTGGCAAGATATTTGGTGGCTATGCAACAAGTATGTTGTCCTTGTTTTCTAAGAAGGAGATTAGGTTTCTAGCAGGACTTTGACCAGTAATTTTTCCTGTTCTGGTTATTGTTTTGGTTCACTCAAATTTTAAAAATTTGGGTGTGTTCCAGTTTCGCTTACTAAGCCATGACTAAACCGGGAAGAACCTTTGAAGCCCTGCCCGCTAGGTAGATTTATTCTCTTGAAAAGATGCATGTGTCTATCATAATAAGTAAATCATCTAAAATTGAAGGAACTAAAAAGGTGGGCTACTATTTGAATAACTTATACCCCTGGGTTAACAGCTTTTCAGAAGCCCTTAACTGAGGAGATGCTGCTAAAACTACAATAACAATGCAAAATGCAAGTAGCACGGTGGGAGAGGTGAAAAGTCCATTGTTTGTTTCTTCAGGGAAGACTTTTAGCACAGCGAAATGTCAATACTCATTTGCCAGACATAGCTGAACCATGAATCAATAGGAAAAATATAAAAGGCAATGGAAAAAAATGTTTTAGATTTCGCCACTGGTGTTTTAAGAAAGCAAACATTGAATTTTGGATGAGTGCTATCCTTTCATGTTGTGGTACAAATGGAGCACAAACATCTCCCATTTCCTAAAGCAATTACAAGGGATGGTTCTGAAAATGGATCAGGATCTTAAGAAAGGCAGCTCTGAGACTTGGGAGTAGCCTGGAAACATGTAGGCGCTTAGACTATTCTGAGCCAAGATTTTAGTACTAAAGGTAATAATAGAAACAGATACTTGCTCTTTGGCAATGAGCTTTCTCATCCATGATCTGCCTTTATTCTTACAGCCACTCTGACAGATTATGAATTTCTTCCATTCCTCAGAAGAGAAAGTGGTGGCTTAGAGTTGCCCACATTCACACAGCTGGAAGGGGCTGGAGCCTGGGCAGAGCCTGGTTCTCCAATTCCTGTCATGTGCTGTTTCATGACTGACCCAATTTCTACATAATTACAATGAGTTATTATAATATGCTAATTGAAAACATACTATCTGGCCTCAGATTTAAATGTATTTGTTTTAATTTTGTAGGTATGTATGGTTTTGTCACATAACACTACAAATCACAGTAATTTTAGGGAAGGTTCATCTATATAGGTTAAAAATTGACATACATTTAAAAATAAATACAGCTTTGTTTTCAGGAATATATAATAAACTCAACTAATGGCTAACAAAGTGTGGTAAAACAAGCTCTTTTAAGCCTGTCTTTCAATAATATGTAATATTACTAAAATATTGACTGCATGCAAATTCTTTTAAAATAATTTTAAGAATGCTAGAGAGAGAATATAACAAAAAAGGGATTAATTTCCCTAACATGCGAAGACTTCCACAAATCAATAAGTGCAAGAGAAACAACCCAATAAAACCATAATGGATCTGAACTGGAAGTATAAGGAGAAATTGACACATCCACAATCATAGTAAGAGTCTAAATGCACCTCATATAGAAAATGAATATAGAAACAAATTGAATAACATACCTAACAAGTTTGATCTGACAAATAAATGTAAGAATTGTACCCAACAAACAGAGAGCACATTTATTTCAAACACACATGTATCATTAACATAAATCAACCCCACTTCCTTTGAGATTTCCTCTCAACAAATTCCAAAAAGCGGAAAGGGTATAGTCTACATTCACGGAATAAAATTAGAAATTAATGACAACAGGATAACAACAACAAAAAAACTCTGTATCTGGAAAATTTTAAATACCCTTCTAAATGACTTTTAGATTAACAAGGAAGTTGTAAACTATTTAGCAAAGAATGGCCAAACCTGTGGGCTGCTATTAAAACAATGCTCAAGGAAAAATTTTTATCTTTAATGCATTTATTGGAATACAAAGGAGATTGAAAATGAGTGAATTTCACTTTTGAGTTGAGTCATTAAGAAGAACACAGTAACTGTAGAAAGTATATGGAAGGAATGAATAAAAGTAAAAACAGACATTAATAAAACAGCAAAAAGAAAGTTGCTTGATAAAGTAAAAATGCAAATCAAATATGTAGGCAAATATAGTTAAGGAATAAAAGAGCGAGAGAAGATACAAATTAAAAAATTGGAACAAGGAACGCACACAACTAAAGATACCGAGGAGATTGAAAAAATTAGAGTACTATGTAAAAGTTTATACCCATGAACTTGAAAATTTAAATGAAATAACTTATTTTCTAGGGAAACATAAATGACTGAAGTTGACTTTTGAAGACAGAAAGCCTGCATGGGCTCATAGCTATAAAAGTTATTATAAAGGTAGTCAAAGATAAGAAAAACCAGTAGCCTTCGAGTAAATTCCCACTCATAGAGATCTCATGAGTCAACGATCTAAAAAAACCAAAACTGTTGCCATCGAGTCAATTCCAATCCATGAGTCAAAGATACACACTTAATAAATGGCACACAGTCCAAGCTATTTTATAGGCAAGTTCTATCCAACCCTCACGGGACAGATAATCCCATACGACATAAAGAGTTTGAGAAATAGGGAATTATGGGAAGTTCCACGCCATAATCCTCATAGTAACACAAATCCAACAACAGAGATACACCAATGCTAAAGATCAAGCTTAATTTTGAGCACATAATTAATAAAATCTTCTACCTGAATCCATACAGAAATTGAGGTGCTATAAACTCATAAATTTATTTGAGAAGATCCTTTACAATAGGCAGTCTTAACATTTGGTGTTAGGGTATTTTTTTTATCAATAATTTAAATATTTTTCTATCTAGTGCTTTGATATTGTAAAATATATGCTTCATACCTTTCTAGGTAAGATTATTTCTGGGTTCTTTTGTCCTCTTGTGAGAGAGATTTCATTGATTTTCCTGGGTTTTCTAAATATACAATATTTTTGGCAGATAATCATTTTCTCCACTTTTTAGATATTTTCTCTTTATTATTTATTTTTTTCAGGTCTTAGAATTTCTAGAACATTTTAAAAATCTAGCAGGGATAATGATGATGCCAACCATAATGGGCATCCTGTCTTGTTCTTGATTTTAATAGAAATGACCGCAGTGCTTCACTACTCAGTACTAGCGTCCTCTCCCTGTAAAGATACACATGCATTTAATCATATAAAGAAAGAACTTTTACTTACATTATCTTTCTAGTGAACTAACTTTTTTTTTTTAATTGAAGAATGTGTTTTACATTTTGTCAAATTCCTTTTCAGTGTCTATTGAAAACTGATCATGTCACACTTTTTTCCTTTTTTGACTTATTGATATTATGTAATACACTAAAGAGTTACTTACAATAAGTTATATTTTCATTCCTGGAAGACTTTAATTACTTGTTTAGGACTTTAAAAACATTCTATTGAATTTCTTTTGGTATTATTTGTGATTTTTGCATGTGTAAGTAGCATTTTTTGTTTGTTTGTTTTTAGTTTAATCGTTGCTTTTCAAATCTTGGTTTTAATAATTTTATAAAATGAATTGGGTAGCTTTTACCCTTTCTCAGGTGTGGGATTCTTTCATATAATTTGGATAAATATTCTAAGTAAATTTTGGCGAGTAACGTAGTGGGTTTATTCCTGGAAAACAAACTTGTTCAAACTGTGTTAAATAAATACAAAGCTAAGATGACTACATATATCTAATCAAGATATCATAAAACTATTGAAAAGAATTCCTACTTACTTCCATTCCCAGAAGTTTAAGAGCTTTGGGCTGCATAATGAAAAGGGAAAACAAATCAATTTACACAGATAACTAATGTTACTAGCAGTAATGACAGCAGAACATTAGTGGTATTAAGGTTAGTAATAGACATAATAGTAGATTAAAAAGGACTTTGTATCATTAACAATTAATGATAATATCCAAGGAAGGGAAATGTTTTAATATGAAAACTCTCCTTCTGTCAGCAGAAGTCAGTTGAGGAGAAATGGATGCACCAAAGTGACCCTTATTCCAGGCAGCATCAAAGGCGTTCTGGACCAGAAACCCAGATACAGAGCTACAGGGCTCTAAGTGGAAGGGACAGGGTCACTCCAAGAGGGACCTACCATTTGAGATGGTGTTGCACAGAGTAGGGTTTTGAAAAGCCCTGATTGGGGGAAAGACATAGTAGCCACATAAATTCATTTTGACTTTAGCAGAGGTCCGGGGATGGAGGTAGGAGTGTTCCACCATGATGGGGCAGGATGGCTGATAGAAAGCCTCAGATGCTGAGATAATGGGCTTGACCATGACTCCCCAGGCAGTGGGTGGCACTGGGAGATTTGAGAAGGGCAAGTGCTGTCATGTCCCTCACTTTGGAGGATTATGGAAGCTACAGTGGTAGGACAGATTGGAGAAGGCAGAGATGGCAGCAAGAGAACCCAGGAGGAAGGAGGCCATATGCAATCGATGGGCTGTACTGGCTGACTTGCTAAGTGAGTGAAGGAGAGTGACTCAATGCCCAAGCCTGGGTGCCTTCCAGGATGGTGGGGCTTCACACCTAAGACTCATTGTAGGAGGAGAGGAAGGTGTGCTTGCGGGTAGAGTGATGACTTTGTCTCTTAGGATGGGAGGCTTCACACCTAAGAGTCACTGGAGGAGGCAGGCAGGTGTACTCGGGGGTGGAGGGATGCGTTTGGCTTTGAACAGGTTGAATTACTGAAAAGGGCAGCAAGGAACCCAATGTGATTCCTGAAACCACAGAACACTACAGGTTAACTTAGTTCTACCCTCTTTGGTCCAAACAAATTGTTGTAAAGGGTCCGAAAACTTTTCCTAGTGTAGTTGCAGCGGTAGGCTCCTCCCATGAGGTACTCGAGCACAAGCCCTATGTCGATGAGGCTGATGTGGTAATCAGGTGGAAGGTTTCCCTGTAAGAAAGAAGTTTGGTCTGAGTACCTGTAAGAATACATTTTAAAAAGCCAGTTGCCTTTGAGTCGACTCTGACTAGCGGTGACCTCACATGTGTCAGAGTAGAATTGGGCTCCATAGGGTTTTCAAAGGCTGATTTTTCGGAAGTAGATCACCAGGCTTTTTTTCTGAGGCCCCTCTAGACTTTTGATTAGCCACCGAGCACATTAATTATTTGCACCACCCAGGGACTCCCAGAATACATTCCAAACCAAACCCACTGCCATCGAGTCTATTTCGACTCATAGCAATCTTGTAGGACAGAGAAGTGTCCCATAGGGTTTCCAAGGCCACAAATCTTATGGAAGCAGACTGCCACATCTTTCTCCCTGGGAGCAGCTGGTGGGTTTGAACCACTGACCTTTCTGTTAGCAGCCGAGAACTTACCCACTGTGCCATCTGGGCTCCTTAAGAATATACTAGCGATGTGGAATTCACCACACACCTCAGGCAGGACTGATCATTCCCAGCCCCAACTTGCATCAGTTAACGCAACTGGTGGGGGGTTATGCAATAGTCTATTACCAGGTGATTAAGGGGGACAATGCATTAGTTAGAAAGTCACGTGTCTGTAGGCTAGATGGCTGGGTGTGCTCATGGGCTTGGACCAGATGGTCTGTAGTCCGAATGTGGAAATGCAGAGAAAGTGGTGTTGTGCAGCTGGCCTGAGACCTCCTTTGTGAGAGCAGATTACTTTTGATGAGAAGGTGCTTTGCTAGTGCTTGTAGGGTCTGGAGTCCAGAGTTCATGCAAAAAGAGGAAGTGGCATGGTAATGGGGGAGGACTTCATGAGAGGCAGAGGGAGGATGGAACATACCTGGGGCTGGGGCTGTTTAGGTGAAATGGTCTGTACAGTGCCCGCAGACTCTGAGGGGCCACCAGGTCTTCAGTAAGAGCACAAACACCACAAACTATTTGAGGTAATTGGGAGGCAGTGAAGGGGGAGAATTGTGCCTCGAAGCTGAAGAGGGTCTGCTGAGACAAAGTTGGCATGGGGGGTGTGGAGAGGGATATCCCAAAAAAGAGGCTGCCCCCTGAGAGGGCCCAGAACAATACAAGGTGTATCTTGCCTGCAAAGGACTCTGGGAGAGAACCGGAGTATCTTACTGAGCAGTGACCTGGGCCAGGCGAAAACACACCACACACCTGACTTCTGGGTAATGTCAATCGGAACCCACTAGCTAGTATAAAATAAACCCCATCCATCATAGATTGGACATTTTTTTCCTGAGTCACTTGCAAGCATCCTTGCACATAAGCACTAGGTGTATAAACCTGCATCCCACACGGCCCTGCGTGGACCACTACCTGGGTGACACTTGATGCTTCGCTGTCCCTCTCGAGGATCTTGGCGCTGACCTCTGTGTGTAAGTTCCCTAATAAAGCTTTTTCTGAGCAACATGGCTTTTACTGCCGCCTCTTTTTACGGAATCCAACCTGTGTCCCTTCGGAGCCACTCCTACAGCTGGTCCGGTGGGGTGCCACACCCCCAAATTGAGACGAAAATCATTCAGGAGTGGGGCAGAGCTGACTAGCCCTTTATAGAAATTTTTGCCCAGAGTCTTTTATTGCTCAGAGGCCCTGGGTGTTGTCTTTTTGTGATTGACTTATTACACGCAGCATAATGCCCTCCAGATTCATCCATGTAGTGAGATGTTTCCCAGATTCATCATTGTTCTAACCGGAAGGTTAGAGATTAGAGTCCACCCCAAGGCACTTCAGAGGAAAGGCCTGGAAATCTGCTTCTGAAAGATCACAGCCATGAAAACTCTATGGAACACAGTTCTACTCTGACACGTATGGGGTTGCCATAAGTGAGAGACAACTCAAAGGCAACTGGTTTCTTTATTTATTTTTTAAATTTTATTTATTTTGTTGTTGTTGAGAATATACACAGCAAAATATATACCAATTCAACAGTTTCCACGTGTACAATTCAGTGACATTAATTACATTCTCACCATCCTTTTCTGAGTTGGTCCTTATTAACATAAAATCACTGTCCTCTAAATTTCCTATCTAATCTTTCAAGTTGCTGTTGTCAGTTTGGTCCCATACAGACAGATCTTAAAAGAGCATAATGCTCAAGGCAAACTTTTTTTTACTAGTTAAGCTAGCCTATTGTTTGGTTTTACGAAGACTTCAGGGGATGTTTCTGGTTTAAGGTTTAAAGATTATCTCAGGACAATAGTTTCAGGGGTTCATCCACCCTCCATGGCTCCAGAAAGTCTGGAGTCCATGAGAATTTTAAATTCTGTTCTGTATTTTCCTCTTCTTGATCAGGATTCGTCTATAGAATCCTTGATCAAAATATTCTGTAATGGTAGCTGGGCACCATCCAGTTCTTCTGGTCTCATAGCAAAGGAGGAAATTTTTCAAGGAGGCAAGTAGCCACACATTCCATATCCTCATCCTATTCCTGACTCTCCTTCTTCCTCTGTTGCTCCAAGTAAACAGAGACAAGTTGTGATGCCTTGGATGGCTGCATGTAAGCTTTTAAGACCTGAGGCACTACAAAACGAACCAGTAGGTAGAACAGAAGCACTAAACACGTTGTTAGGCCAATTAACTGGGATGTGCCATGAAACCAAGACCCTAAACCTTCAAACCAAGGAAACAAATCCCATGAGGTTTTTGGCTGTACATAAGCAGCCTCAGCAACTACTCTTTTTTTTTTTTTGTCATTGTTGTAAATATATCTATCATATAATTCTTGCCAATTCAATTTTTGATAGGTGTATAATTTATTGACAGCAATTACAATAATTGGCCATGCAAAAATTATAAAGATCATGGAAGAAAAAATAGGGTCAATGCTAGAAGCCCTAATATATGGCATAAATAGGATACAAACCACAACTAACAATATACAAACACCAGACGATAATCTAGATAACTGAGATCTTCTAAAAATTAAACACTTATGCACATCAAAAGACTTCACCAAAAGAGTAAGAAGAGAACCTACAGAATGGGAAAAAATTTTTGGCTATGACATATTCGACAAAGGTTTAATCTTTAAAATCTATAGGACAATCCAACACCTCTACAACAAAAAGACAAATAATCCAATTAAAAAATGGGCAAAGAATACGAACAGACACTTCACCAAAGAAGACATTCAGGCGGCTAACACACATGAGGAAATGCTCAAGATCAGTAGCCGTTAGAGAAATGCAAATCAAAACTACAATGAGAGACCATCTCACTCCAACACTACTGGCATGAATCAAAAAAACAGAAAATAACAAACATTGGAGAGGCTGCAAAGAGAATGAACTTACTGGTCTGACAGAGACTGGAGAAACCCCAAAAGTATGGCCCCCAGAAAGCCTATGAATTGCTGGTGGGAATGCAAAATGATATAACCATTTTGGAAAACAATATGGCACTTCCTTAAAAAGTTAGAAACAGAAATACCAGATGATCCAGCAGCCCACTCCTAGGAATACATCCTAGAGAAATAAGAGCCGTCACACGAATAGACATATGCACACCCATGTTCACTGCGGAATTATTCACAATAACAAGAAGATAGAAACAACCTAAGTGGCCATCAACAAATTAATGGAGAAACAAACTACAGTACATACATGCAATGGAATACTATGCAATGATAAAGAACAACGATGAATCTGCAAAACATCTCACAACATGGATGAATCTGGAGGGCATTATGCTGAGTGTAATAAGTCGATCACAAAAGGACAAATACTGTATGAGATCACTATTATAAAAATTCATGAAAAGGTTTACACACAAAAAGAAACAATCTTTGATGGGTACGAGACAGGGAAGTAGGGAGGGAAAAACACTAACTAGACAGTAGATAAGTGGTAACCATGGTGAAGTGTAAGACAATACACAATACTGGGGAAGTCAGCACAACTTGACCAAGGCAAAATCATAGAAGCTTCATAAACACATCCAAACTCCCTGAGGGACCAAATTACTTGGCTGAGGGCTGGGGACCATGGTCTCAGGGGACATCTAGCTCAACTGGCATAAGATAGTTTATAAAGAAAGTGTTCTACATCCTACTTTGGTGAGTAGTGTCTGGGGTCTTAAAACCTTGTGCGTGGCCATCTAAGATGCTCCACTGGTCCTACTCCATCTGGAGCAAGGGAGAATGAAGAAAACCAAAGACACAAGAGAAAGATTAATCCAAAGGACTAATGGACAACAACTACCACAGCCTCCACCAGATTGAGTCCAGCACAACTAGATGGTGCCCAGCTACCACCACTGACTGCTCTGGCAGACATCGCAATAGAGGATCATGGACAGAGCTGGAGAAAAATGTAGAACAAAATTCTAACTCACACAGAAAGACCAGACTTACTGGTCTGACAGAGACTGGAGAAACCCTGAGAGTATGGTCCCCGGACATCCTTTTAACTCAGTACTGAAGTCACTCCCAAGGTTCACCGTTCAGCCAAAGATTAGACAAGCCTATAAAACAAACAATAACACACATAGTTCAACCATGTATATGAGACTAAATGGGCACACCAGCCAGGGGGCAAGAACGAGAAGGCAGGAGGGAACAGGAAAGCTAGACCAATGGAAATGGGGAACCCAAGGTCAAAAAGGAGAAACTGTTGACACATTGTGGGGTTAGCAATCAATGTCATAAAACAATATGTATATTAATTGTTTAACAAGAAACTAACTTGCTCTGTAAACTTTCATCTAAAGCACAAACACATAGCCCTACACACAAAAGAACTTTTGAGAAAAGAAAAAAAAAGAGATGAGTGGTAGGAAAAAGAAATTGGCTGTGCAACCCTACCTTTAATCAATGCGATATTTCTATCACCATTACCCCTTTTCCCCTTCCTCCCACCCTTGGTAACCACCAATAAACTTTGGCCTCTATACAATTGCCTTTTCTTGTCTTTTTACATAAGTGAGGTCGTAGAATATTTGTCCTTTTGTAATGGACTTTTATTGCTCAGCATAATGTCTTCAAGCTCCATCCATAGTGCAGCATATATCAAGACTTCATTTCTCCTACTTTACCCAGGGAAATCAGTGGTATTCCATTGTATGTATGTATATACCACCTTTTGTTTACCCATTCATCTGTTGATGGGCATTTAGGTTGTTCTCACCTTTTGGCTATTGTGAATAGTGCTGCAGTGAACACTGGTGTACAAGACTCTGAGTCCCTGCTTTCAAGTCTTTTGGGTATATAGCTAGGTGTGGAATTGCTGGGTCATATGGTAGTTCTATTTTTAATTTTTTGAGGAACTGCCACACTGTTTTCCACAAGAGCTGTACCATTTGGCACTCCCACCAGCAATGGATAAGTGTTCCGATTTCTCTATATCCTTGTCAACATTTGTTATTTTCTGTTTTTTTTTTTGAGGCTTAGCCATCCTAGCGGGAGTGAAATGGTATCTCCTTGTGGTTTTGGTTTATTTATTGGTTGATTAATTTCATATGGCTTAGATGATGGTGATAACCTGGGGCCCATCACATGGTGATCACACATCCAAAATGTCCTCCTTTAAATTAGGACTAGCCACACTTGCTAAATCATTCACTCCTGCGTCAAGTGTCTGTTAGCCTTGTTGTGCTCCCTGATGGTGTGGGGGATTCCACGTAGAGATAAGGAGGGCCAGACATGCTCCTAAGGGGAGAAGAACAAAACTATCAACAGCCCCAAAGTAGCAGCACATGCTGCATGCACAGGAGGAGAGGCCCAAGTTCTGCCTGGGGTGCAGGTGGGGGATGAGAAAGGGCCTCCCTAAACAGAGCCTCCTCGGTGCTCAGGCCTGCGGAGCAGAAGTGCAGGTGGTGAGGTGAGAGCACCGTGGACTTGAGCAAGGCGTGGACCAGGACAGGTCACGACCCCTTCCGGGTTGAGCACAGAGTGTGGTGGGGACATGACGGGGCTGGGAGGGGAGCAGGGCACGGCCAGACCCCAGTGTGGGGGGAGTTTCTTGGAACCAGCTTAAGCTTCACTGTGTGGCTCATGGTGGGAGGACTCTGAAGGATTTGAGCAGGGAGTCCCATGACTGGAGATGGTGGAAGGACGAAGACTATTAAAGCCATTCAGGTGAGAAGTCATTGGGCCTAGACCTGGGTAGCTGTAGTTTTTGAATATTTGTATATCGTAATCTATCCTCCCTGGGGGAAATCAGATGCCTTATGTGGAAAACCAGGGCACTGGGTCACAGGGTCTTTGACATCCCTCTCTGTCCCCAAATCCACTGATTCTGCTCCAATCTAATGAGTGCTGTAGAGGCCAAATTCTTACATTATTAGAATTATATATTTGCCTGAAATATAACCAGAGTAGCTAGGATTCTCACTGAAAACTATTCTACCATTTTGAATTATTCTCTCTTGCTCAGAATATCAATAAATGCTGCGCGCTTTGCCTGCCAAGGACTTCGTTCTAGCAAAATGAATCACTTTATATCGTTGTTGTGGTTGTTAGCTGCCCCTAAGTCTGTTCTGAGTCATGGCAACCCCATGCACAAATGAATGAAACACAGCCCAGTACTGCTCTGTCCCCAAGATTGGTTGTGGATAGGACTACTGTCATTCACAGGGTTTTCACTGGCTGATTTTCACAAAAGTCGATTGCCAGGCCTTTCTTCCTAGTCTGTCTTAGTCTGGAAGCTCTGCTGAAACCTGTTCAGCATCACAGCAACACACACGCTTCCACTGACAGACGGGTGGTGGCTGTGTATGAGGTGCATTGGCTGGGAGGTGAACTGAGTCTCTGCATGGAAGGCGAGAATTCCACCACAGAGCCACCAGTGCCTCACCCACTTTTACGTTAGCCCAATCTAATCCTCTAGCCTGTGGCTACGTGACTCAGGAAATATCAGGATGGAACAACAAGTAAGCCAGGCCCTATGAGAGCATGAACTTTAAGTGGTTAGTAGCAATGGGAAGTGGGAAGAAACGTCTGCCAATTCATACTGGGAGGACACAAAAGGCAAGAAAAATTGCTCTAATCAAGGCACACACACAGAGTGAGATGAGGCACCTCCGACTGTGCTTCTGGAAAGAGGCACCACGATAAAGTGAGTGACAGAGTTTAAAGTGGATCTATAACACAGGGCTTGGTTGACTGACGGTGGTGCCTCAGGTGATCAGTACCACAGCTGCCTCACCTGCTGCTGCCCTGTGTTTGGCAATGGTGCCAACATGTAAGCAGGCAGCACTCAGAACGACCTATCATGCATGGGGATGGATATTCAACTTTAAAAGCATTACTTTTAGGTCAACTCTTTTTACATGAGAGAGGACTGCATTGTCTCTCATGCCTCAAATAATGAGAATTCAACACATCTTGGAAGTTAAAAACGGCTTTTTAAAAATGTTTTATTAGAAGATGCCAATTGGTAAGGACTATAGAACAGTAGACTAACCTTTTTGACATCTCTCACCAGCAGATGAAGTGTGTTTGGTGGGCCCAGTCTCTGCAAGAGAAGCATTCAGCCATGTCAGCTATTTTCTTGGAGAAAATCAATATCCTTCTGTATAGAATTACTGAATTATGATAGCTGTACTGTGGGTCACTATTGGCTTGTTTCTTTCTTTCTCTTTTTAAATTTTTATGGTGGTGGAATATTGATAACAAAATATTTGCCAATTCAACCATTTGTATGCGTACAATTCAGTGACATTAATTACCGTCACCGTGTATGCAATCATCACCACCATAACCTTTAACAGAAGCTCCGAGCCACTAAGCAATGACCACCCTTCCCCTCCCTCCGGTCCCTGGTAACTACTAAAGAGCTTTGGTCTCTGTGCTTTGTTTCTTTCAAGAGGCAGAGATGGTTGTGGTTAAGTACCCAGCACCTTAAAATACATGTTAAATACTTCTTAGGAATTCTTTTAAAGCGTATCTTACAATGTCAAATATTGTGTTAAAACTTCGCATACAAGTTTTAGCAAGTAATTACAAAGGATCATTTCTGCTACTTAAAATTTTAGAACATGGAAGGAAATGTAAATCCTCAAAATTTATATTGTAATAACAAACCAAGGGGATTTCATTCAAATACTTCCATTCTATATAGTGGAGCTTATTCCTGTGACAGCTTAGGTCTACATTTTTCACGGGAGCCTCATAAAAAAGCGGAGTTACAAGAAGCAAATGGATGCTCATCCCTGGTACCTTTTCACTCTGTTAATGACTTATGAAGCTGGATTCTCTCTCTCTTTTTTTTTTTTTGCCAATTCAGTTTTTTACACATATTTATTGACAGTAATTACATTAATTTGGTGTGCAACCCTACCCTTTCCATTACCGTAAACCAAAACTCAGTACTCCATGAACAATAACCCACCACCCTTCCCTCTCTCCCACCATAGTAACCACTAATAAACTTTGATGTCTATACATTTGTCTGTTCTTGTCTTTTTATATAAGTGAGGCTGTAGAATATCTGTCCTTTTGTGATTGACTTATTTCACTCAGTATAATGTCATCAAGCTCCATCCATATGTATCAAGACTCCATTTCTCTTACTGGCTGAGTAGTATTCCATTGTATATATGTACCACATTTTGTCTATCCATTCATCCATTGATGGGCATTTAGGCTGTTTCCACCTTTTTGCTATTGTGCTACAATGAACGTTGGTGTACAAGTATCTGAATCTCTGCTTTCAAGTCTTTTCAGGACTGCCATGTCTTTCTCCCACAAAGCAGCTCGTAGGTTCGAACCACTTCTTTCAATACCTAGGAGTGGAGTTACTGGGTCATATAGTAGGTCTACTTTTAGTTTTTTAAGGAATTGCCACACTGTTTTCCACAACGGCTGTAATATTTTTCATTCCCACCAACAATGGATAAGGGTTCCAATTTTCCCACATCCTCACCAACATTTGTTATTTTCTGTTTTTCTTTAGTTTTTTTTGTTTTAATATTAGCCATCCCTGGTGGGGAGCCCTGGAGGCACAGTGGTTAAGAGCTACGGATGCTAACCGAAAGATCAGCAGTTCGAATCTACCAGTCGCTCCTTAGAAACCCTATGGGGCAGTTCTCTTCTGCCCTGTAGGGTCACTATGAGTTGAAATGGACTCATTGGCCATGGGGTTATCCCTGCTAGTGTTGTGGTTAAAGAGCTTGGCTGCTAATGGTAAAAGTCAGCAGTTCAAACCCACCAGGTGCTCCATGGTAAAAAGATGTGGCAGTCTGCTTCTGTGAAGATAACAGCCTTGGAAACCCTGTGGGGCAGTTCTACTCTGTCCTATAAAGTCACTATGAGTATGAATTAGCCATCCTAATGGGAGTGAAATGGTATCTTGTTATGGTTTTGATTTGCATCTCTCTGATGGCTAATGACACTGAGCATCTTTTCACGTGTTTGGTGGCTGTTTGAAAGTCCTCTGGTGAAATGCCTATTCAAGTCCTTTGCCCATTTTATGATTGGGTTATTTGTCTTTCTGTTGTTAAGTTGTCGAAGTTTTATATATATTTGGTTATTAGATTCTTATCGGTTATATGGTTTCTGAAGATATTCTCCTAGTTAGTAGCTTGTCTTTTCACTTTTTAAAAAAGTCTTTTTATTTTATTTTATTGTGCTTTAGGTGAAAGTTTACAGCACAAATTAGTTTCTTGTTCAAAAATTTATGCACAGATTGTTTTGTAACACTGGTTGCAATCCCTGCAAAGTGTCAGCACTCTCCCCCCTTTTCACCCTGGGTTCCCCAGGTCCATTTATCCAGTTTTGTTCTCCCTTGCCTTCTTGTCTTTGCCTTTGGGCAGGTGTTGCCCATTTGGTTTCGTATACTTGATTGAACTAAGAAGCGCATTCCTCACATGTGTTATTGTTTATTTTATAAGCCTGTCTAATCTTTGGATGAAAGGTGGACTTCGGGAGTGGCTTCACTTCTGAGTTAGCAGGGCATCTGGAGGCCATGGTCTCAGGGATTCCTCCAGTCTCTGTCAGACCAGTAAGTCTGGTCTGTTTCTGTGAATTTGAATTTTGTTCTACGTTTTTTTCCTCCTCTGTCTGGAACCCTCTATTGTGAGCCCTGTCAGAGTGATCAGTGGTGTTAGCCAGGCACCACCTAGTTCTTCTGGGCTCAGGCTGGTACACGCTGTGGTCCATGTGGTCCATTAGTCCTTTGGACTGATATTCTCCTTGCATCTTTGGTTTTCTTCATTCTCCTTTGCTCCATGCGACCCATGGGTGTATCTTAGATGGCTTCTCACAAGCTTTTAAGACCACAGACACTGCTCACCAAAGTAGGATGTAGAAAATTTTCTTTATGAACTATATTGTGCCAATTGACCTAGATGTCCCCTGAGACTATGGTCCCCAGCCCTCAGCTCCAGTAACTCAGTCCCTCAAGGTGTTTGAATGTGTCTAGGAGGCTTCTATGACTTTGCCTTGGTCAAATTGTGTTGACCTCCTCTATATTGGGTGTTGTCTTTCTCTTCACCACAGCTAATACTTGTCTACTATCTAGTTAGTGATTTCCCCTCACCGCTCCTCTGTTCCCTTGTAACCATCAAAGATTGTTTTTCCTGTGGGTAAACCTTTGTTTGGATTTTTATAATAGTTGTCTCACACAATATTTGTCCTTTTGTGATTGACTTATTTCACTCAGTATAAGCCCTCCAGATTCATCCATGTTGTGAGATGTTTCTTGGATTCATCATTGTTCTTTATTGTTGTGTAGTAGTCCTTTGTGTGTGTGTACTATAATTTGTTTATCCATTCATCTGTTGATGAGCACTTAGGTTGTATCCATCTTTTTTGCTATTGTGAATAATGCTGCAATGAACATGGGTACGTGTATGTCTATTTTTGTGACGGCTCTAGGGTATATTCTTAGGAGTGGGATTGCTGGATCGTATAGTATTTCTATTTCTAGCTTTTTAAGGAAGCGCTGTATCATTTTCCATACTTGGTTGTACCATTTTACATTTTACAGCACTGCATAAGTGTTTCAATTTCCCTGAAATATTTCCAACACTTGTTATTTTCTGGTTTTTTTTTTTTTTTGATTAGTGCCAGCGTGTCGTGGTGAGATGATATCTCATTGTAGTTTCAATTTGCATTTCTCTAATGGCTAATGGTTGCCAACATTTCCTCATGTGTCTGTTAGCTGCCTGATAGATCCCCTCTTTTTATGAACTGCTGTTCATATACCTAGGTGACACAAATGTTTTGCACTCGACTACTAAACTGAAGGTTGGTGGTTTGAACCTACCCAGGGGTGGTTGTTGTTAGCTGCCTTTGAGTCAATTCCACCTCATGGCAACCCATCTGTGCAGAGTAGAACTGCTCCATGTTTTCAAGGCTGTGACCTTTCCGAAGCAGATTTCAAGGCACCTCTGGGTGGGTTCAAATTGGCAGCCTTTCAACTAGTAGTCTAGTGCTTAACTATGTGTGCCATCTGGGTACTCTTCACACAGAAATAAGGGCTGGCAATCTGCTTCCATTAAGATTACAGCCAAGAAAACCCTGTGGAGCGGTTCTACTCTGTAACACATGGAGTCACCATGAGTTGGAATTGACTCAGTGGCAATGGTTTGTTTTTTTTTTTTGGCTTATTCATACACCACACTCGAGTGTTCAACAAATGTTAATACTACTCCAGAAGGGGATGTCTAGCTGGGCAGGGTCTAGCTGCAGCAGGTAAGAAATAGCTGGATGCTATGAAATATTGGCACTCCCAGCTGAAACCCTGCCCCAGTTATTATTCTATGAGCGTATTTATTCAAAATATGCACAAATTATACCTCCATGTTAATAGCTAGTTCCTCTCTGGCCCCCTCCTTTAAGAACACTCACCGTGTTATAGAGCTCTTCCAGCCTTGGGATGGTGAGGAAGTGCTGCATGTTCACTCCGTTTTCAATCAGAAGCTTCACGAAGTCCACACGGTCTAACACTAGAGCATCCAGCATCGCTTGCTCCAAAGCATTCACCTGCAGGAGCCCAGGAAACAGGGCCATGAGAGCCTCTCAGAAATGCAAGGCAGGGGGAAGATTGGAAACACCACAGGAAGGGTATTCTGTCCCCCAGATCCTGGAGTATTCTGAGCGTGGTTCTCTTTGCTCTCGCCATCTCCCTCCTCCTTCCTTCTCCATCTGGCCCCTATACATGCTATCAAGGTATCAAAGTTTGTAAATGATTTTCTCCTTTTAAAAACAAATAGAAGAATCCAAGGCACAGCAATTGGTCTCTAGTCACCTGGAGCAACAGAGGAAGAAAGAGAGTCATGAAGAGGAGGAGGAAATGAAATGCACAGCTAATTGCCTCTGAACAACTGCCTCCTTTGCCATGAAACCAGAAGAACTGGATGGTGTCTGGCTACGATTACTGAACATTTTGATTAAAGATTCCATAGACGTATCCTAATCAAAAGGGAAAAATGCAGAACAGAATTTCAAATTCTCACGGACTCTAGACTTTCTGGAGTCATGGAGGGTAGATGAACCCATGAAACTATTGGCCTGAGATAATCTTTAAACCTTAAACCAAAAATATCCCCTGAAGTCATCTTAAAAGCGAACAAGAGTTTAGCTTAACTAATAAATATGTCTGCCTTGAGCATTATGCTTTTTTAAGAACTATCTATATGAGATCACATTGACAACAGATTAGATAGGAACCTAGGGGGCAGTGAGTTTATGCTAATTAGGGAGGAACAACTCAGAAAAGAAGGGTAAGAATGGGTGCACAACTTGAAGAATGTAATCAACGTCACTGAATTGTACATGTAGAAACTGCTGAATTGGTGTATGTTTTGCTGTGTATATTCTCAACAACAACAAAATAAAAAAAAGTTAGAAGAAGAAAAAAAAAATTGAAGAGGATTCAAAATTGCAGCCATAACGGCGTTGCTCACTTCAGTTTCCACAGTTTGCTTCCTTGACTGAGAGGACCCCGGTGGCAGCCTAGCAAGCCCCGTGTCGCCACGGCACTGTGTGTGGGGTGACCTCAATGTGCCTTCCACACATAGGTCACTGCAGAGCCCAGTGCCCTGTCTTTGCTGTCTTGGCAGCAGAGAGGCTGAGAACCGATGTGTGATGTGCTGGCTCTAGCCTCCGGCCCAGGAAACTGCTACTATCTCCACACACCCAGTCAGGGGCTCCCTCTTTTAAAAAGGTCTTGTTCACTGAATTGCATTTATTAGGTAATATTGGTTTGTGTCCCATGTTTTCATAAATCAAACATGTGCATGTCCACCAGGCAGAGCAAGGTCAGCAGGATGTCCACTCTTGGTGGCATCCTTGCTCCAAAGGCAGGGACATTGACATTTTATCAACCTGACAGCCACACTGAAGGCAAATGTGCAGCTACCATTAGCCGATCTGAAATATGGAGGCTGTCTCCTCAATCCCTTATCACTGCTATATTGGGACTCAGGGTTCCAGGTTGGGACTAAAGCAAAGGAAACAAGAACTGCCCCTCCCACTGGAAAGAGAAGGTGACGCAAACTCAGTGATCCTTATGGTCCCAAGATTTCCCACATACCCAGTTCAGTAGCTCAATCTTCCGGGGGTCTGTTTCTTCCTCCACTTCCTCTTTCACTTTCCCTTTCTTTTTGCCTTTTCCTTTTCCTCTGCCACCCTTGGTGGTTGCCATGGGTGGCTTCTTCTCCTTCTCTGTGGCCTTGCTATCTGTTGGGGGTGCCAGGCTTCCCAGGGGCTGCAGTTGATAGCAAACAAAGTTTGGAAGAAATATTAAAGCTGTGCCTTGTCCAAAGACTAGCGTACTGACTCCTGCCCCCTTGCCACTACACACACACATGCACATAGATACATATACACACACACTTGGTCATGGCAGGCCTGCCTCGTTGATGGAGAAAGCTCTGACATCATGAACCATTGCTACACTGTTACTTATATGCAAAAATATACACTTGGCTCAAGGACACAGCTTTGCATACTTTAAAGGGCTGATGACGTGTGCTTGACTGTTGGGTGTTTTTTGCACAAAGGAAAGGGGGAGGAAAGGTAAGAACAAAAGCACCAAAGACAGATGTGTATAGATGTCTAATGATAAACAGGAGAAAATGATTGTGAAGCGCTCAAGACAATGGATATAACCCAGGTGCCTACGCTCAGATACAAAACTGGCTGGAACTTACTGGTGAGTGTCTTAGTCATCAAGTGCTGCTATAACAGAAATAACACAAGCGGATGACTTTAACAAAGAGAAATTTATTCTCTCACAGTCTAGGAGGCTAGAAGTCTGAATTCAGGATACCAGCTCCAGGGGAAGGCTTTCTCTCTCTGTCAGCTCTGGAGGAAGGTCCTTGTCATCAATCTTCCTCTGGTCCAAAGGACTTGCGATTCTCCTGGCTTTTGTTTCTTGATGGTATGAGGTACCCATGTCTCTCTGCTCGCTTTTCTCTTTTATATCTCAAAAGAGATTGACTTAAGATACAACCTAATCTTATAGATTGAGCCCTGTCTTATTAACGTAACTGCCTTTAATCCTGCCTCATTAATATTATAGAGGTAGGATTTACAACTCATAGGAAAACCACATCAGATGACAAAATGGTGGACAATCACGCAATACTGAATCATGGCCTAGCCAAGTTGACACACATTTTGGAGGACACAATTCAATCCATAACACTGGGTAAAAGAGGTCTCCTGGGTATTGCCTTCCGTAACAAAGTACAACCAACTGGGTGGTTTTAACATCAGAAATTTATTCTCTCACAGCTATCAAGGCTAGAAGTCTGAAATCAAGGAGTCAGCAGGACTATGCTCCCTCTGAAGTTCTAGAGACGAATCCTTTCTTACTTCTTCCAGATTCTGGGGATTGTCAGCAATCTTTGCTGCTCTTGGCTTGTAGATGCATTGCTCCACTCTCTACCTCTGTTGTTACATGGTGTTCTCTTTATGTATCTCTTTTCTTCTTACAAGGACACCAGTCATAGTGAATTAGCACTCCCCCTACTCCACCATGCCCTCATGTGATCTAATTACATTGCAAAGACTTCATTTCCAAACAAGGTCACATTCTGAGGTCCTGGAAGGACATAAATTTTCAGGGGACACTATTCAACCCAGTACACCTGGGTATTACTGAGTTATATGCAATGATGTTACAGATTCAAAAACACTGAAGGAAGGATGTGCTGTACTCAAGAGAATAGGAGAGAGAGCCCCTGTCCCCTCTGCCTCAACAAGTCCCTCAGTCAAGTGGAAGACATGGGGACATTGTCCTGGTACAGACACACAGTAAGCTCAGAGGACCAATATTGAAACAACCTTTGACCCCTCCAGCTGGGTCTTTGTTGTCAGAGTTCCCCTTTCCTTCCGCCAGACTCCTCTGAGAGTTGTGCCCGTGGAGTCTTCATTCCTTCTCTCCCCTTCTCTCTTCTACCACTCCAGTGGCTGCTTGCCCCTCTGTCCAAAGCCCTACTCATCTGTCCACAGCAGCCCTGGTGAGGCCACTGATAAGCTTCCAGGCACTGGCTGCCTCCACGGCATTTTCTGTCCTCCTCTTGCTGGATTTCCAGCAGTTGGACTGCTGCCTGCTCCCTGCTCCAGCTTCTTCTCTCAGCTTCTCCAGCACGACACACTCCTGGTTTTCCTCTTTCCTCTCTGTCTACTGCTTCTCAGATCAGGCTATCAATGTCAAGGCTCTCCAGGGTGCGGTTTTTGGCCCTCTTCCCCTCCCTGTTTACTCTCACCCCGGGCAATTTCATGGAGGCCCACACAGCCAGGAGGCCCACTCAGCTGGCCGCCATTTCTTTCTCGCGACGTCTCATTTCTAGCTTCAGTTCATCTCTCTCCCCAGAGTTCCTGTAACTCTCCTCTGAATCACCTCTGGAGGGAGGAAATTCTCCCTCACAACCTCAAACACGAGTTGAACAATCACTTGTTGGGGATGTTACAGAAAGCATTTTAAACACTGGATGGATTACTGAGGATGCTTGATAACCTCTCATATCCATACAAAGAATCTTCAGACCTGGGTTTGCATCCTGGGTTCAGATGCTGGCTTTTATGCTGCACTAGTTTTCTATTACTGCATAACAAGTTGTCCAAAATTTAGTAGCTTAAAACAACACACAGTTATTATCTCACAGTTCCTGTGGGTTAGAAGTCAGGCACAGTTTAGCTGGGTTTTGGCTGCAGGGTCTCACCAGGATGTAATCAACATGTGGTTGGGCTGTGTTCTCATCTGGAGGTTTGACAGGGGAAGAATCTGCTTCTAAGCTCACTCAGTTGTTGGCAGGATTTATTTCCTTGCAGTCCCAGGATTCATGGTAACTTATTTTTTCAAAGCCAGAAACAGAAAGAGAGTCTCTAGAGTGAGTTTGCTAGCAAGACATAGTCTTATATAATGTAGTATAATCACAGGTGTGACATCCATCTTTGATATATTCTATTGATCACAGGTCTCACCCACACTCAAGGGGGAGGGTGTGAACACCAGGAGGGATCACTTTAAAACCTGTCTGCCACAGCCACATTAACTGAGTGAACTTGTCAGAAATAGCTTAGCCTCTTGGACTGTCAATTTTTTTTTCAAACTATCAAATGACAATCAATCCAATAATGTTCATGTATTTGAGCACATGTAGTAAAGCACAATGTACCACACAAACATCAAGCATTACTACCAATTTCCACTTTAGATTTTATGATTCAAGTTCAGTTTTACCAAAGTAGGCCCTACATTTAGAGATGGAAGCCAAATAAATAGTTTTTGTTCAGAAAAGTCAGCAGACATTTCTTTCTACTTCTAAAATCTCAGTGAAGCTGGCCAAGATTTGCAGAATTTATGTTTGAGGTAGCCAGTGGGCTGAATGTCATCAGGCCTCACTCCTGGATGCACAGACTGAGTTTAGCCTATGTTTCATCAAAAAAAAGTTAGTCCAAGGTCTTATGATTCAAGATAGCTAAATATTGAAATATGTTACTCAGATATATCAAATACTATTCTCTTTTTGCTGTTATATTTTTAACATGTTTTAACAAAGGGTTTTGTTGGGGCAGTTTTTATTTTTGCATTTAATAATAATATTTACAGATAAAGAATTTTGACAGTAAAATATAACATATATGGACAACATGTACAAAGTTTCATGTTGTCTGAAAATTCTACCACAAGCTTACTGTTATAGTAAGCCTTCTAGAAAGACTATAAATTCACAGGTACGTAGTTTCTTAAGAACTTTACCATTAAAGGAAGATTTGGAGAGCAGATACTCTACCACAAGGAGAACAGAGAAGGACTTTTGGTTCCAGGTTACAGTTCGAGCATGTTTCCTGCCTTTCCTCCCTTCCCAAGTACCACTGAAATGACAGCAGGGGCAATGAAAAGGAAAAATCCATTTCAGGGAGAAGAGGCAGACCAGAGTTATTAGCAATACTGGAAATCCTGATGGGAGCAGGCTGGCGGTTAAAGCCTTGGAGAGGAAGCTAAAACCCAGAATATGTAGTGTGGAGGTTGCTGTAGAGATGGGGCAGCAGGTGGAGGACATAAAGCATGGTGATTAATGGAAGGACAGTCTACAGAACAGTAGACCACACATTCCTTCCCACATCCCATGCCACCACTCTGTGGGAGCAGAGCAGCTGCATTCCAGGGCTTCACCCCCAGGCAGAAGCTGGAAGAATGTCTGCTGGAGGATTGGAAGGGCCTGCATAGGGAGGCCTAGAGACTCTCCAGCCTGCACATGGTGAAGCAAAGCTATTCAGTCGACACTCCCCATTCCTAAGTAGGAATTCCTCATCAGTCCTCCAGGCAGGAGAAAATTCTGTTGGCAAAATAAGCCTTCCATAGTAAATATGCAGTCTCTCCCCTCATTCTTAAAAGTGGATGGAAAACCAAGAACCTGCAGCATTGAAGGGAACACCACAGCACAACAGAAAAGGACAAAGAAAACGATGGGAACAGCTGACTAGGGAGAAAATAGAGATCATGCAGGGAATGGAAGAGAACTTTAAAAAGTTCAATCCATATCCTCAGGTATTGCATCTATGAAATCAACACAGGCTAATATGAAAATAGAACAATTGGGAAACAAGAAAACTTTCTTAGATATTTAAAATATGATTGCCTGATTAAAAAAAATCAGTATAAAAGTTAAAGAAAAAGTTAAGAGATTTAAAAATATATACAGCAAACTGGCAAAGAGATGGAGATAAGACAATGGAGGGTCAATCCAGGGGGTCCACTATTTGCTTGACCAATACAAATTCCAGACGAGACAGAGAAAATGGAGGAAGAGATACCTGAAGAAGTGATAGAAGAAAATTTCATAGAACTGAGGAGAGACTCAGGTCTTCAGCATAAAAGGGCCCTTTGACAGCCACGTAGGGTGAATAGATACATGAGTGGCCATATGACTGCTTGATTTTGTATTCTCTATATACTTCTATTTTCATTTGTTTGAAATAGAAGACCAGTCTTTGTGAAATTTCAAAGCACCAAAGATAAAGAGCAGATCTTAAAAGGTATCTGAGAGAAAATAATGGTTCATCTATAATTCAACGAGAATCATATGACAGTCAGCCTAGTGTGTGGCAGACTTTTTTCAGACATGTAAAGACACAGAATGGTTATCTTCCCACACACTTTCATGAAAAAATTACTTGAAGATATACTCTAGCAAAATGGAAAAGAAATCTGAGAGAGAGGATGACATGGGGTCCAAGAAGCAATGGACCTATCTCAGAGACAGTGAAGGGTTGTCCAGAACTGAGAGCTGTGCAGCTGGCTCTGAGAGCATTCAGGGCAGATGAGGACAGGATATCACAGGGCTTTGAAAGATCCTTCAAAAAGAAAGGGGATTCCACTTAATGGATAGTAGTGATTAAGATAATAGGTACTCTGTGTGGCTAATCGCCTCCATGAACAAACTGCCTCTTTTACCATCAGACCAGAAGAACTGTATGGTGTCCAGCTACCACAAATGAATATTTTGATCGAAGATTCTATAGAAGAATCCTGAACAAAACACAGAGCAGAATTTCCAGTCCTCAAAGAATTCAGACTTTCTGGAGCCATGGGAGCTGGATGAACCCCCAAAACTACTGCCCAAGACAACCTTTAAGTCTTAAATCAAAAATATCTCCTGAAGTCTTCTTAAAACCAAACAATAATTTAGCTTAACTAGTAAAGAATGCCTGTCTTGAGCATTATGCTTTTTTAAGCTCTATCTGTATGGAATCAACTTGACAACAGCAACTTGAAAGATTAGATAGGAACCTTAGGAGGTAGTGAGCTTATGTTAATGGAGTAACAACAGCTCCGAAAAGGAGGGTGAGAATGGTTGCACAACTTGAAGAATATAATTAATGTCACTGAATTGTACATGTAGAAACTTGAATTGTAGGAGTGTTTTTGCTGTGTATATTCTTGACAATAGCAACAATTGAAGAAAATAAATTATTTTTAAAAAGAGAGAGAGAATAGATAGTCCTAATGATGTGAAGGCATAAACTAAGGAGAAAAGAAAATCAGTTAGAAATGCAAGGAAAAGAAAACATTATCTATTTAAAGAAGCCATGGTCCGAATATGAAGCAAACTAAAATGTCACATAATTTTAAACAACGAATGAACTGTAAAAAAAGAGACTCTACCTGACCTCGATGCTTGTCACGTTTTCCTTCGTGTGACAGGTTAGTGACCTAGGATTACCTTTCCTTCTTGTTGGGTTAGTCACACTGTTGGGCTCCGCAGTGAGCAATCTTCACATAACCATGGCGATGCAAAATCTGCTGGCTTTTCCAAATGTGAGTGAGAACTAATGATGCTTAAAGAATGAGATGTAAAGAGAACCTTAAGAATGACTAAAGAATGATGGTATGTAAAGTTAACCATCTCAGCCACGTAAACGTAAAGGTGAATCTGATTGGATTAGCAAAGTTGAAGATGTAAGGGAAAGAGGGAAGTGTAGAGCTGCTAATTTTACCAGACAGGAGTCTAAAGTCGATGAAACAAATAGATGGTTAAGTCAGTCTTCACAGTTATAAAGGTAATCAATAAAAGAATTAAACACACAACTATCAAATAAGGGAGAGGCAAAAGGAAGAGGGCAGTGCAAGTGAGCTGCTTCCTGCTGTTTCCAAGGCCTGGCAATCTACTTCCAAAACTCAGCCAATGAAAACCCTATGGATTGCAATGGTCCAATCCACAACCAATCATGGCAAAAACACAGGAACGGGCAGCGTTTCTATCCATTGTGCATGAGGTCACCTTGAGTTGGGGACAGCTAACAACACTATTCTTTCTATTCTTTTTCATTTGTGTAATTCAATAAATAACACACAGAAAAACTCCTCCCGCCATATCTTATTGCTTTAATATGCTCACCCTATTCTGTAAACTCATTCCACTAATTTGATAAAAAGTAATTGTTGTAAAAAGTGAAATGTGTTTGTGCAGCAATATGCCAGACATGTTTTAAGAAATATGTTTTTTAAACCTGACATGAACTGTATGGATACTTCCACCCCCTTTTTAAGCAGCAGAGTTCTTTTCGTAAACAAAAACTCACTCTGAACTCCAGTGTACAAAATAGATCAAAGAAGCTGTTTTGATTGAAGGAGGCATTGGAGGCTTAGAACCACTCACCACACAGGCACACCACACCACTGCTCATCACACACATACCACCAACACACACACCTCATCACACATGCACACACACCACACCACTGCTCATTACACACACACACCTCATCACACATGCACACACACCGCACCACTGCTCATTACACACACACACCTCATCACACACACCTCATCACACACACATATCACACCACATCACTGCTCATTACACACACACCACCACACACACACCTTATCACACACATACACCTTATCACACATCACAAACACAAGCACACACACAGTACTCAACATGACACATAAATACATACACACCATACACAAAAACATACACCACACCACCCCGCACTCATAGTTTATCACAGATCGCATACGTACTCACCACGCGTACACATGCTATTCAACACAACACATATGTACATACACACAAACACACCCCCACCACACACATTGCTCAACATCACACATACACGTGCACATACACACCACAACACACACACCCGCAACACATACACGTGCCAGTTTTCATGCATCACAAACACATTCACAACACACACACACAGCCCACATACCCCACTCAACATAACATACAAATACACACACATTACACACAAACTCACACCACACACACCACTCATCACAGATCACATATTCACACACCTCATGTACACACACTTACCTCACATACACACCACTCCTTGTCACATACACACCACACCACACCACACATACTACTCATTCTAGATAATATAGACACACCACACACACACACACACACTACTCAACACAGCACAAACATACACACATCACATGCACAAACATACACCACACACACAACTTAACACCTCACACACACACGAACACATTTCACACACACACACTACACCACACACACTGTTCATCATACATAACCATACCACACACAGACACACCACACATCACACACATAGCACAATCACCACACATGATACCCCTTCCCTCCCACCCACCCCCAGCTCTCTTGGCCTCTAGGGTTTCAGGGAACATCATTTGAAAAAACCAGTGCTCCAGATGGAAGCATTGTATGTAATTTCAATGCACTATTTACTTCCTTCTTTTTCTTTAAAAGGATAAAAACCCATTTTCACCAGCAATGAGAAAATATTTAGTGCTTAATTTCCTCAAGAATACTGGTTTGAATCTGGAATTTGTGCCAATAGCTCTTACTTCTTGCTGGTTCTTTGAAGTTAAATAGCAACATCTTCTAATAATCCTAAAGGATTACACATTGGATCATCAGAAATCCTAGGTAATTTCACGAGATTCATGTCTCAAGAGGGAACATACTAATACAGCATCTGTGCAAAGTTACAATACCAAAAACCAAACCCAACCCACTGCGATTGAGTCGATTCTGACTCATAGGACAGAGTAGAACCGCCCCATATGGGTTGCAAGGCTGTAATCTTTAAGGAAGCAGACTACCACATCTTTCTCCCGCGAAGGGGCTGGTAGATTCAAACCTCTGACTTTTTGGTTAACAGCTGAGTGTTTTAACCACTGTGCCACTTTAGGAAGGGGCACCTGGATTTGAACCAGGGACCTCTTGATCTGCAGTCAAATGCTCTACCATTAAGCTACACCCCCAGGGCCAAAGTTACAATAGGTGTTATGAATGGAAAACAAAACAAAACTCAGTTTCACCGGCCAGTGGGGCCCAAAGACGAAGATCTGGCTTCGTGCTATGTCCACGCGGTTCCAAGCCAGGGCCAAGCTCAGCTGGTCTGGAGCCGATGCATTTGTTCCTGGAAAGGGGAAAAGCAAGAGCAAGTGTTAACTCTGTGCCTGGACTGCCGGGCTCAGCAGATGCTGGGCGGTGAGCATGGGCTTCCCTGGGCTGCCTTGGCGCTGGCTGGAACCCCAGCAGATGAGGCACCACTGCTTTTCTCTTGCTCCTGGATTGCTTCTCAGGCCCCAAAGCTAAGACCTCCCTATTCTCAAAGACCTTCCCAGGAGGGAAGTGGAGGCAACCTATTCTCCACCCCAGCTCTGGGTAGTCTCCTTGGGCAGGTCCTCATCTAAAAGGGGTGCTGCTCTCCAGGCCAAAGCAGAGCCCTGCCCAAGGGCATCAGCCACATGGCCCCCATGGAGATACACAGCACTGCCAGCCTGAGGGGGATGGGGGTCCACCTCCCCCTCTCTTGCCTTTCACAGCCCCAGTCTTGCTTGAGGCGAGGAGGATGTATGCATTCTGGAGCAGACCCCACCCCCATGAGTGCCGAGTGGCAGCGTGTCAATAGAGGCTGGGACGGGGACTTGGACAGAGCCAACGATGCTCTGATTGCAACTGATGCAAACATTGCACAGATGCAGTGTTTGTAAATGAAGAACCGCTTCGTGTTTACACTCTATGAGCTGAAAACCTCCATGAATCAGCTACAAATGGAAATGCGTTCTGACCTCATGGTTAGCCATCATGGTTCAGCCCATCGTGGTCGACTGGCACACACAGAAAATCCCCCCGCCAAGAAGCCCATCTCCAGGACTCTGCCATTCTGCCATGGTTTCATACTGAGGTAACTCCAGACTGCCTGCTGGCTTTCCAGTTGGAAAGGAAAGAGGAGACATTCCTGGTCACAAGTGAAACCCCAGGCCAGGCCAGTGTTGGAAGGACAGACTCATGGTGTCCTGAGAGCTTACCTTTCAGCAGGGCTGTCAAAATGGCCATCTCGATGTCTTGCTGGCCCTCAGAACCCATCCGAAACACCGTGACCTGAAAACAGGTTAAATGTGAGAGGACCAAGTTAGAGGCAAGCTGGAAACAAAAGAGAGAGTTGGATTGCATTTAAAAGAACTTCCACAGGGAGACTTAATGAGTAATCAAATGATCCTGGGAGCTAACCAGTGTTAAACCAAATGTTTTCCATTTCCTGAAGTTACAGTGCTACTCTTCTTGACTATGAGTCCTTCTCTGTTTACCCATTCAGAATCTACACTCCAACATCTGAATTGTCATTGGAGATGACAGAAACATCTCTATTCGGATATGAGATATTTTAGGAACTTTGAAGAGGCCATCTTATGTGTGCAGCTAAAATGGCCTGACTTCTAAACATAACTGAGGAGGGACGGAGTGGGAAGCAAGTATTGCATTTGGAAAGTGAAATGACAGACCTTGGTAACCACACCTGAAAGTGTCATAGATGTCATTCTTCCCCAGTTCTTGAAATCTAATTAACATTGTGAACCTCAGAGTTGGGGCCGTGTCACCTAACGTTTACCTAGGTCTGAGGGCACCTTGGTCCCTTCCTGCACGTGCCTATTCTGTTCTTATCACATGGAAATTACCTGGCAGTCATCGTCAGTTTGGCATGGATTTGTCAACTGCTTCTTGGAAAACATTGAGCTCAAATACGAACAACTCCATCAGGCACACATGGGTGAAATTAGAAAGGAAACATAATTCTCTCTGTGGAGTGTGTTTGGAAATAAATTCAAGACACTTACAAGCTCTTTCTTTTTCATGCACTCCATTATAATTGCAAACAGCTGATGCGACTGTGTCTTGCTGTAATTAAATGTTTTCTGAATGGTAACTAGAAGCTGATCCCTGAGGGATTCATTTATTATCCTGTTCAAAGCAAATGCAAAAGGGAACAAAACAATATGCATTAAATCTCTCCGTTAATAAATTCAACATCTATACGTCCATCTGGCTTCTTTGATTTGAATCTTCACTAATTGGAGACTATCCCAGGATAAGAGACAAAAATGACCCTAGTCAAAACTGTGTTCATGCTTGTCCTAAATTCCAGCCTTGCTGAAAACCTTATAAGGGAAGATGAAGTTGGAAGAGAGTGTATTCCACCAGAGAAAGAATTTCATACGAAACAGCATGCCCCCCACAAACTGAGCCGGGCAGTGGGAGAGAAGATTTAATAAATCTTCTTATGCAAATATTTTTGGAATGTCTAAGCCTATCACTTAAGATTTTCTTCTTGGTGCAACCAGGAGGCTGTCAAAAACCCACCCTTGGTAAGATGTCAGAACTCCTACCCTCCTTCTTCACAGTACTTGTGCGCAAAAGACAGAATGTCCGAGGCGCGTCCACTGCCATCGCAAACCACCACGGGGACCGGAGGGTCTTCTCGGAGATATTCCAGGACAATGGAAACCACGTTAGGGCCCCCTTCAACCACGAGGCCCACGACAGGCACACCCTGCCCCAGTCCTGCAACACAAACCACATTCTCCATTGGGACCAGGGTCTCAGCACCACCCCTCTCCTGTTCTCATTTCTGAAATAGGGTGAAGAGCAAAGACGTTACGACCTGATTTATATTCCATATGGTGCTAGTGTTTAAAGAGAGGCTTGAAGGAATTCAGGCATATGTTGATTGTTTTCATTCTCTTATTTCAACCCAGTATTATGTCCTCATTGGAAAGAACAGAATCTTAAAATCCAGAACTCTCCGAATCATATGTGGTCAAACTCTATGTATTGCTCACCTGACATAAAGGCTACTTTGAGGTGAGATGTGAGAAACATGAAAAGATGCTCCTTGCTGAAAAAATACCTCCCTCAATGCCCAGTCCCAGTGTCTGAAATTCCCCCCTTGATGGCTGTGCCCTAAAGGGCGATGTAGTGAAAGGGGTTCTGGACCGGTGAGAGGAGCTCGATTCAATTCCCGTCCTCTCATGTGTAAGCCTTATGACATTGGGACAATCACCAAGCTGCCATGAGCCTTAGATGACCACCTGTGGAAAGTGAATAATCACAATGCTTCCCTTTCTCCAAAAGGAGCAACAGAGATAAAATATATTTGGTTATCAAAGTATTTGGTAAACTTGAAGTAGCACATTGTTGTTATTAGCTCCATTGAGTTAGCTTGAACCCATGGCAACCCTGTGCACAACAGAATGAAATGCTACCCAGTTCTGCACCATCCCCATGATTAGTTGTGGACTGGACCATTGTGATCCATAGAGTTTTCACTGGCTGATTTTTAGAAGTAGATCACCAGGCCTTTCTTCCTAGTCTGTCACAGTCTGGAAGCTCCACTGAAACCCGTTCAGCGTCATAACAACACACAAGCCTCCACTGACAGACAGGTGGTGGATACCTATGAGATGTATTGGCCAGGAATCGAAACTGGGTCTCCTCCCTTGCCCCAACGTGGAAGGTGAGAATTCTGCTGAACCACCACTGTCCTTAATTGGCATATGATATGGTGTATTATTGTTGTTGTTGCTACTCCTGACTCCACTGACTGAAATAAGGCAGTGTGTTATCTGAGAGGTCAAACACAAGGGCCACTATTAGTTCATCAGTTAATAACTTGTTCCCAGAGTCTGCCCTCTGTCTGTATCAGATAATAGGACGCTTTAGGAACACAATAGGAGCAGGCTAACTTTTGATGGCAGAACCAGCAGGATGGATTCTGGGAAGCAGGAGGCAGCATGGGGATTCAAGAGCCTGGGATTATGGAAAGGGAAGACAGAAGTCTTGAGAGTAGAAGAGAAGCAAAGGCATATTTGCCTACTTCACAATTTAACCCAACTGGCCACAGCAGGTCATAATCTGAGCATGTTTCACCAGGTGTCTGTTAGTTCTGGATGGGTCCAATGTTAACAAATGGCAGGTAGGAGAAGTGTCCTTGGTCTCAGGGCTGAAGAAGGCCTTCAGAAAAAATCTGCTAGCGTAAGTTATGAGAAGATTTGAGAATTTCAAGTGGATGAATTCAGAGTTTCCAGTTTACTTCCATGACATATTTCTGGAGCCAGAGACTCTCAAATATTTTGAAAGACTTGGCTCTCTCCCACCAGATAACTTCAGTTCAGTTCATTCAGCAAACATGTATTGAGGGTCTGCTTTGTGGCAAGCCTTGATCAGGAGGCATTGGAGAAACAGGGACAAGATGACATGGACGTGCCTTGGAGTGTTCTAACCCACCCCAGGCTTGGTATTTAGATCTTCAGGAATATGGTGGCCAAATTGCCTTCTTTTCTAGAAAGAGTAGAATTGGTTCTTCTTGGTTTAAGTGGACTCCCCGAAGCTCTGTGCTGTGGGATGTGACGACTGAGCACCCCTTTGCTGTCCCTGCCCCACTCAGAGCCCTAGGCAAAGGATGACAAAGGGAAGCCCACAGGTCACATGGCCAGGTGAAATTGGGCAGTGTGAAAACTCACAAGTCCAGAAAAATTAAAAACATGAGAACAAAAAATTCTATCATCAGCCAATTTACCAATCAATATCTGATTCTTGGAAATTCGTAACTCTTTGTAGTAGGCCATCCCCATTCTAATCACTTGTGCAGGATCACAGTCACTTTAATTACGCTTTTTTTTTTTCCTGCTGTTAGCTGCTGTCGAGTCAGTCCTAACTCATGGAGACCCCACGCACAACAGAACAAAATGCTGCCCAGTCCTGCGCCATCTCCATAATCAGTTGTGGATCAGACCATGTGATCCACAGAGTTTTCATTGGCTAATTTTAGGAAGTAGATCATCCGGCTTTCCTTCCTAGTCCGTCTTAGCCTGGATGCTCTGCTGAAACCTGTTCAGCCTCATAGCAAACGAAAGCCTCCACCGACAGATGGGCAGTAGTTGCGCACGAGGTGCATTGGCCAGGAATTGAACTTGGGTCTCCTGCATGGAAAGCGAGAATTCTACCACTGAACTACCCCTGCCCCATAAGTATGCTTTATAATGACCAGTTTTTCAGGCCTAGATTATCCTTCACAAGATCTTACCAGTAATGGTAAAAACAAAATATTCTCTAAGATCGTTTAACAATTGTTGGACAAAAATAATTGTTAAAGTATAAGTATGTTCCAAGAGATTAAGCCAGTTATTTTAATTCTACCAGTGGTTATTATTGTTCCATCTGGTTGATGTTCATTTCTTTCTCTCCAGTTTGGCTCAGCATTTCCCTATGGCAGTTCCCCCCAGAGCTGTGCCACCCCGACCAGGGCTCTTGTCTCCCTCCTCAGAGGTTTCCCGCTGGGCCTATCTTAGACTGCGTGACAGACTCAGAGCGACAGAGATATTTAATGATCACATAATATCCATCAGCTGATAGAAGGAATCATACTAAGTCTAGGAGGGTGAATTTTTTTTCCTGTTAAAACATTTAAAAAATACCTACACTAATTACAGGGAACAAGAAATATTGGTCAACATGGTGGGCCATCCCATGACAATCATTGCAGGGTTGTTTCTTGTGTCAGCCCTCCTTTTAAACCTGAGGCGTCAAAACTTAGCTCAACAGCTGCGAATCAGTAGGTAGTTAAGGTCTAGGTAAGCCATTGTCTGTGATCTAGGGAGAATCAAGATTAAAGCTTTAAACAGCCAGAGGGATAGGAAAGAAGCAAGCCTGTGGGCAGTTTCCTTCTCCGGGGTTTTCCTGGTGGTGGCGCTGGTCTAATGGTAGTGCCTGTAAGAACTTACTTGTGTTGATCTTCTGCAGGGAGATGTGCTTTTCCAGCTGCCTGCGCAGCTTCACCTCGGTGCCATACTTGCCCAGAGTGCCATTGTCGGCCAAGATGAAATGAGTGTGTGAGTTGTTGAGCACAGAGAGCTTGCTCAGAGGGTTGGACATGGTCTGGTACACTTTGGTGACCTGATAAACATGAACGACACAAATTAGAGCTGCAGAACTTAGATTAGGACTAACAGGGGAAGCCAGTAGAATATGTATGTTCGTGAGGATTGCTTCATCTAATTGAGCACTTCAATCTATTCTCATGCTCCTAACCTACCTAGTGAGGGTGATCTTCTAATTGTTATGGTAAAAAGGAAAAAAATCAAATTATTTTTATTAATAACAACCTTTCATTTTAGATAATGATGACCCAATGATTGCACTTCTGGGCATTTATCCCAGAGAAATAAAAAACTTATGTTCATACAAAAACCTATACACGAATGTTTATGGCAGCTTTATTTGTAATAGCTCCAAGCTGGAAACAACCTAAATGTCTTCAACAGATGAGTAGTTAAACAAAGTGTAGTACATCCATACCATAGAAGACTACTTAGCATTAAGAAGGAACAAACTATTGATGCACACAGCAACATGGATGACTCTTCCAAGAGTTATGTGGAATGAAAAAAGCCAATCCCAAAAGGTTATACTATGCTTTTGTTGTTAGTTGTCATCTAGTCTGCCAACATTAAGGGCCTGACTGCTAGCCCAAAGGTTAGCAGTTCAAAGCCACCCAGAGGTACCTCGGAAGACAGACCTGGCGATCTGCTTCTGAAAAATCACAGCCTTGAAAACCCAATGAAGCAGTTGTACTCTGCACATACGGATCGCTATGAGTTATATACTAAATGATTCCATTCACGTAACATTCTTGAAAGGACAAAATTATAGAAATGGAGAACAGATTAGTAGTTGCTAGAGATTATAGAGGGTGTAGGAGGGAAGTGGGTGTGGCTATAAAAGGACAATTTGGGGTGATGGAAGTGTTCTGTATCTTGACTGTATCAACGTCAATGTCCTGGTGGTGATATTGTGCTGTGGTTTTGCAAGATGTTACCACTGGGAGAAACTAGGTAAGAAGTGCATGGAATCTCTCTGTATTATTTCTTACACCTGCATGTGAATCTACAATTACCTCAAAATAAACAGTTTAATATAAAAAAATTGCCAATGTCTGGAGAGAAGACACTTACATCCTTTCCAACCAAGTCTTCCTTATTCTCCACGATGCCCCATGGAGCAATCCCTATAGCACAGACTCGGCCTCGGGACTTGGAGGAGTGGTCTTTCAAGGCATCCCCGACATGGCTGATGACACCTGTGAATGGCCATAAGTCATATTTTTAGACCCTTCTACTACCCATCATACCACCGTTCACGAACTTTAGGGACACCTTCTCTTAGCCCCAACACTCTCTATGGAACAGGGCGGAGACCTAATGATCTTCACCAGTTAAAGAAAGCACACTGAAAGTCTGACCTCATACTAAGCAGTGCTCCTACACTGGCTTCTAGAAAAGGAAAAATCACAACATAACTTGAAACAATTCTGCAGAGATTTCCTCTACATGTTTCCAAGAGCAAAAGGCAGAAGTAATTGAGGTCCCTTTGGCCTTCTTTAACTGCATTTAGCTAAAGTTGACAGCCATACTGCCTGGCATTTTACTTAACCTCTCTGTGCCTCAGTTTCCTCTCTCATAAAATGGGGAAAGATTTGTCAAGAGGCTCAGTAACGAAAATGCTTGTTCAGGCCTCATTTCAGAGAGTGGTACCGGGTGGATGTTCCAGAAACATTGACCATTTTCATTATTATACTTGCTGCTTAAAAATAGGAACCATACCAGAATAAAAAAACACTCTACTGCATAAAGATTTCACTTGTGTCACAAACATTATCAAATGCAATGGCTTTGGTGTTTGATTTAATTATCAGGAAGCTCTTTGGGACCCATAATGAGCTCTCTGTATGTATATTTACATAAAGGGAAAGACTGTTCTCACCAGTGCTGACTCCCCCAGTGAAAATCCAGGCCCCAGTGGTCATGGCCGCCTTGATTAGGCCTTTCCCAAAGACCTGCTTCAGCTTGGGCTGCATCTCAAAGTTCTGGAGGCCTCCATGCACAGATATTAAGAGCTTGGGGAGTTCCAGCTGCCAGTCTTTCACCATGAGATGAAGCAGCAAATCTGGTTTGGTGTCATAGGATACGCGGATATACTGCAAAATAGAGTGTGATGTTAAGCACTTGTTCTGAGTCTTGTTTCTCTTGTCAAAACAGAAAGTCCTGTCACTCATGTCCTAGCAAGAACTGTGTGGATAAGTGAATGAAGAGAACCTTAGGGTTGCCTGATTCAGCAAAATAAAAATGCAGGACCCCCAGTTACATTTCACTTTCAGAAAAAGTTTTAGTGTAAGTATGCCCCATGCAATATTTGGGACATAAGTATGTCACTCTTGGCTTTGCAATGAAATATCTAGAAAGATTTCACCACATCTCTGAAAGCAGACCCAGGTACCTGTGGCCTTACGCTAAAAGATTATCTGTTGTTTATCCAAAATTCAAATGTAACTGAGTGTCCTGTATTTTACGTGGCAACCGTAAACTTGGGAGAGTCGATTCTAAAGCTGGCTCAGTTAAAGCCATGTCCCAAGAGACTGGACAAAGATATTTTTGGGTCAGTGGCTCACTGGGCAAATTGAGTGGGTACTGGGAACAGGGATCATGGACCAGCCTCCGGACTTGACCTTCAACTTAAGGGGATGAAGAGGTTAATGGTCAGATGACTTGGCCCCTGTGAATTGATTCTTTGTGTCCATGCCAATATGTAGGGTGTTATTCCAGAAGAATGGAGCCCTGGTGGTGCAGTGGCTAAGAGCTAGGCTGCTAACCAAAAGGTCAGCAGTTCGAATCCACCAGCTGCTCCTTGGAAACCCTATGGGGCAGTTCTACTCTGTCATGTAGGGTCACTATGAGTCAGAATTGACTCAGCCATAACAGGTTTGGTTTTGGGTTTATTCCAGAAGATCATATGTTGTAGTATTTAAGCAAAACTGGATTTTACCCTCCAGAGACTCCCCACATTTAAGGAGGTTTGCAGGTCCACACATTATCAATAATACCCCAGAATTTCTCTCTCATCCCTGGAGTTGGCACATGGTGGCAGGGTTGGGTTAGAGTGTGGTTTGTGGATTCAGAGCTTTGGTATGGATTTAAAGGACATGATATGTTCTTTACAGTGGTGTCCAGTTTCCAGATCTCACAGGTAAGAAGTCATGTGTGCAGATGTATCTCTTGGCTTTGCAAAGAAATATCTGGAAAGATTTAACCATGCGCCTGAAAGAAGACCCAGGTACCCGAGGCCTGGGGATGTGGGAGGCTGGCCTCTGATGAAGCTGTGGGCTCAGTGGTGTCCCACTTCCTAAGGGCGTCTTACCATGGCTTTATTGGAGTACCCGCCGCCCTGGAATTCAAGAGTCCCATATGAGTCGGTTGGGTAGCTCTGGGTGTGTTTGGTGACAGACCATTTTTCGGGCTGAGTCTCCACCTGTTTATTTTCGTCTCCATTTTTGCTGGGGGTTGAACTTGGCAGAGGAGGAATATGCTGGTTGGTGAGCTGGCCACAGCAACACCTGAAAACAAAGGCAAAGCACGGTCTTTCTATAACATTCCCCCCCATTAGCTGAGTTAACCTGAACAGGTGAGTTGCACCTGAACAGGGGTATGCTAACCCGTCACTCACCCAGCTTTACTGGGAACAGACATGCCAGATAATCAGTGCATATCTATTTACCTACCAGTCTATTTTAAACACATTGGGCGATTGCCCTTCCTTACTAAACATATCTTCATTCTTTTTATGTCTTCACAACATCACTATGGGCATTAATTACTGAACATACTGTGAAAAGTACAATCATTCCCTCAGAACATTTGAGTTGATCTTCCATTAAATAGTCAAGATTTTCCGATATTTTTTAATTCTTCTTTTGCTTTGTAAAGCATTTCTCTACACAGTAACATTGAAAGTATATTTCAAAAAGTACCAATTGTCTCCTTTTCTCCCATTGGGTCATCACCTACCCCAGCTTGGGGGATCTTGTTCTACAGCGTCTCCCCATGACTTAGCCAGCCTCTTGAGCTCTGGCTGTGGGTTCTCTTTCTAGTCTTCTCTGAGCGTATTCTTTGGCCTTGTGTCAATTTCCTTTCCTAGCAAGCCCAGGTTTTGGTTGTCACTCAGTCATTTAGGCTGCCCCATATCTGAGTGGACTGGACCCACCTACAGCCTGAGATGCCTGTTGGGAGGAACAGCTGTAGCCTGGAGTGGTAAGTTTTCATAGCTGGAATCCAGGGGTAAGCGCCATCAGGGGAGGGCTGGAGCCCGCTTCTGGACGTGAGGGGCCCTCATGGGCAGTCATACTCACCAGTGAGTGGGTCCAGAGAGCCTGGATGGAGGTAGTGAGATGGGGAGTGGAGTACTGGGGATGGAGCCTGCTTGGGAATTAGAGCTGTGTCTTTCCTGGCTCGATGGGTGGTGCGTATGTGTGTGTGTCTGTGTGTGTGGTGGTGCTTGCCACCCATGGCTCCCTGGGGCTAGCCTGCAACTCTCTGCCTTCATTTCTAGGCTATTTTCTTGGTGGCACAGGTTTTCTGGCCCTGGCTAGAGAACACGTGAAGCTGGCAGTGGGGTGTGAGCCCCTGATGCCCTTGCTGCTCCCTCTGCTACCCGGCCTCTTGGCTCTGTGTGTGTCGGGGGCAGGCGGGGGGCGGGGGGAATATGGCTCTGGCAGGGGAAAGAGGAGCGACATAGATAGGTTCTGGATACCTCTGAAATACGGAGGGGCATTTGGGTGTAACAGAAGGGGAGACTTGGTTACCACCAGCGTTGTCCCATAGGGCACATCTCACCTTGAGGGTAATCACAGGCCTCCAGGAAGGGAGGGGAGCCTTGGGGTGGTGGGTGGAGAGGAGCAGTTGGAGGTATGGGGGGCTATGATTGCATGTGTCATATAAATTTGAACCAGATCATCTCTAGGAGTGTCAGTGATCCCACCTGGGCAGATCCACATGGCACGAAAGTATGAATAAATTGCCTCCCCCAGCCCAGTCTCAGCTATGTCCTCAGAGATGAGAAGTTTCTGCTAGATTCGTCTCTGAAGTCTTGAGTGGTTTTAGGAGGCCTTCTGTTCAATTTCTGACAGATGCTGATGAATGAAATTGTCCGACATTTTGCGTACAAATCAATCCCTTTAATGAAGTTATATCTACTTCACTTATCCAGTCAGTGCTTTACTGTGATAGAAGTTACCTCTCGTCTAAACGTATTACAAAGCACAATTGAAGAGGCCCAGAAGACTCCGGCAGTCTGCAAAGCCCTCAGCAACCTTGCCTCACCCAGACTAAGGGAAGCTGTGGGCCCACCTGGGTCTGAGTGCCCACTTTAGAGGTGAATGGTGGGTAGCAACTCTCTGCCGAGGATGTTTGTGCATCTTAATAGAGGAGCTCATTAGCCCCAGAGCTTCCTGGTTAATGACTCATGTGGGGTTAGATTCTGGACACCCTTCTTGACTCCTGTTCCCCTTCCCACAAACACAAGACCACTGGTGGGCAAGCCCTGGTTGGGATAATGTCTTAATTACACCTTCTAATGTACCTGTTTGGGTCTTTAGCGCTGGGAATTACACAGATACATTCCCGCTTGCAAAAAGTTCTCTCGATCCAAGATTTCTGACCCTGGAAGAGAAAGAAGTGGAAGCGAGACAGATATATTCAAAAGCCATCGCCAGAGTTCACCCTTTTATGTTTATAAAATGACTCTGCCATTAACAGGAAGTTTTCCCGTAACACTGGAATTATCATTGTTATTAGTTGCCATCAAGTCAGCTCTTATTCATTATGACCTTATGTACAACAGAATGAAATGCTGCCCCGTCCTCCACCATCCACATGGTCATTGGTAGGTATGTTTCAGTTCATTGTTGTAGCTATTGTATTACTTTCCAACCCAGTGGGCACATCTTCCACCACTATATCGGACAATAAGCAGTTGTGATCCATAGGGTTTTCATTGACTAATTTTCAGAAGTGGATCATCAGGCTTTTCTTCCTAGTCTGTTTTAGTCTGAAAGCACTGCTGAAACCTGCCCACCATGGGTGACCTAGCTGGTATTTGAAATACTGGTGGTATAGCTTCCAGCATCATAACAACACACAAGCCACCACAGTAGGACAAACTGCCAGATGAGTGGTGGGATATTGGAACAGCCACCTCCACTGGTTGATGCAAGTCTTTAAGGATCTCAGCTCTCACTCCTTTTAAGAGAAACGGCTGGATTCGGCACGCCTCCGAGGAGATGGTGCAGATAGACCCTCTCTAGCATGAAGCACCTTGCCTCTGTGGCTGTCCTGACCCTCAGCCTGGTTTTTAAGCCTGGTTTTTCCTCCTTCCGCTTGGCTTGCTTGGCAGAAACAGCAGCAGCTTGTCCTCAGCCTTGGCCACCCATCCCTCACACCCAGGTACTCAAGAATCCCAAAGGCCATTGATTTGTGGATAATAGTACTAATGTGGCTTCTGTCATTTTAAAGTCATTTTCAACTATAAATTTCAGTTGGGTGCTTTTAAAAAGGACTAGTACCAGTTTCTGCCGAGTCAGTTCTTAGTCGCTGTGACCCCATGTATGTTAAGTAGGACTGTGCTCCACAGGGTTTTCAATGGCTGACTTTTAGGAAGTAGATTGCCAGGCTTTTCTTCTGAGGCACCTGTGGGTTGACTCGAACCTCCAGTCTTTTGGATAGCAGCCAAGTATGTTAATCATTTGCACCACCCAAAGGGGCACCTTTAAAGGGGAAGGAAGAAGGAAAGGAGGATCCAGATAAGGAAAGGCTGGTGCTGCCTTCAGAGCTAGTTTCAAAAGGCCAGTGGGCCTTCTGAGCCCTGATTATTTCAGGAATATTTACTTTATCCTGGCTGCCTTCAGAATCTTCCTTCCCATCCCCCACCCCCAGGGCAGGCGCAGAGTGGAGCTCCTCCACCTGGTGTGCAGCCCTTTGTATGAGTACTACCGTCTTCCCAGGGGGACCTCCCAGCACGTCCTTAAGTGGAGACTCTGAGGCCCTTCCTGGCCCCTTCCTCATGCCTACGTTATCAGACTTCCTGTTGCCATTCCCTCTGCTTTCCAGCCCCACCTCAAGAATGAATCCTTCCTCAAAGTCTGGCTCAATGGGCTTGATCTGCATGGAGCCTTCCCTGGTGGTCCTTGGGTGACGGGAGCCTGAGAAGGAGCTCCCAGGGCCCCTCTGCTCTGCCCTGAGGAGAAGATATTGTGCCTCTTCACCAGCTTCTGGGGTGCAGCGGGTGCTTAATAGATGTTTGTCCCATGGATGGATGGATGGATGGATGGATGGATGGACAAACAAGGAGTCCTTGCCCTAGACAAACTTGCGGTCATCACCGCATGCAGAACCTCCGTTTGCCTCCAGATGGTTGAAATAATGGACCTCAAAGGAGCCATCATCTGGTCACTGCTCACCCAGCAAAGTTCAGTCATCACCATGCAGCATGGAGGATGGAGCGTGGTTGTGAGCTCTTCCAGGCGAGGCTGGAGGAGACGAGGGGGGGTTTAGCAGAGGGAAGAAAGGACAGGAGGACTCTTTCTTAGGAAATGTCTGCCCTTTGTAAGGAAACATGTATTTAGAGTGGATAATCTTGAAATAGTATGAAGACAAGAAAGAAAAATGCAAGGCCCCTAAAATAGGAAACATTTTCTAGAGTTGGCAAATGAGTCAAAGCTGCTCAATTGCTCTTTTACAAAATTGAGATAAATTTCCCTGCCAGTGGGACTGAAGGAATGGCCCAGCTCATCCTGCCACCTTCCCAAGAGCCAGATGATTTCTGAATCTCAGTTGTGTAACCAGTAAAACAGGGGCACTTGTCCGTGAGTGTCAGATGACTGTGCATATAAGGTGCCTGTGTCCTGCCGGGTGTGTGGCTGTAGGCATACACATGAGCGTGTGTGTGCTGCTTGTTTAGGAATTCAGGAAAGAGTTTCCATGGCATGTGATGGTTTGATTCCCTAAAGGTGAAAAGATCAAAGTAATGCACTTTGATTTAATATCTGTAAACATTAAAACATTGTTTTCTGTGGTATGGTGTGTGTGGTAAAGACTTTTGCCATTTTAGCCATGTTGAGTGTGCAGTTCCGTGGCATTGATGGTGTTGCAGTGTTGTGTGGCCAGGCTTTTTCATCACTGAACAGAAGCTCAGTGCCCCTCAGGCAGTGATTCTCCCCCGTACCCTGCCCCAGTCCCTGGTTTTTGTTGTTGCTAGCTGTTGTCGAGTTGCCCCGACTCGTGACGACTCTGTGCACAACGGAACAAAACGCTGCCTGATCGCGTGCCATCCCCGTGTTGCACATTGGACCATTGGACCATTGTGATCTGTAGGGTTTTCGTTGGCTGATTTTCGAAAGTAGATCACCGGGCCTTTCTTCCTAGTCCATCTTAGTCGGGAAGCACCTCCAAAACCTGTTCAGCCTCATAGTGACACGCAAGCCTACACTGACAGATAGGTGGTGGCTGTGCATGAGGTGCATTGGCTGCGAATTGAACCCAGGTCTCCTTCATGGAAGGCGAGAATTCTACCACTGACCCACCAGTACCTTCCCAGTCCCTGGTAGCCACTAGTAAACTTTTGTTTCTACGGAGACAGAGAGAGAAAGAGAAAAGACTTGGAATTGCATGTACACCGAAGTCAGCTCCAGCAGGTTGGTGCCCTGGGAGAGGAGAGAGCCCACTGAGAGCTGGTGCTCAGGGAGCCCTGGTGTGAATGGGAGTCCCTGGAAGGGACAGACAAAATTCGCAAGTCTCTTGCTCTCAAAGACCCCGTCTCCTCCAGCTCTCCAGGCCCCCCATGCCATAGTATTTCTACAAGCGGACTCTCTAACTGGTGCTCAGATGCACTGAACGTTAATTTTGTAATTAAAAATTCAAGGTTGTGAGGAAACGGGTACTTGTCTTACATCACTGCTCAGCCTGTAAATTGGTACAGTATCTACGGAGGGCAATTGACAATAATTTATCACAATTACAAATCGTACAACCTTTGGCCCAGCCAGTCCACTTCTAAGATTTTATTTTACAGATATGCTTGAACACATGCTTATGACTATTTCTTGCAGTATTGTTTGTGATGTGAAAAGTCTGGAAATCACCTACTACCTGTCAGCAGAGGACTGTTCTCTGTGTTATGAAACACTCTCCCATGGGATAGTCTGCAGCTATTTTTAAAAAGTTATATATATATTAAAAAAAAGACGCTCTCTGTGTCTCATTAGGGAAAGATCACCAAGTTATAAAACCACCAGTTGCTGCTGAGTCCCACTCCAACTCATGGCGACCCCACGTGTGTCAGTGTAGAACTATTGTCCATAGAGGTTTTAATGGGTGATTTTTCAGAAGTAGATTGCCAGGCCTTTCTTCTGAGGCATCTCTGGGTGGACTCCAATCTGCAATCTTTGGTTTAGCAGCCGAGTGCCTTAACCATTTGCCTCACCCAGGGCCTCCTCCTATAGCCCTACCACTGTAGTAATTAAGTGGTACTATTTTTTCTTTTGCTGAACCCTAATTTATCTACAGCCACTTGTTGAAGATATTTTTTGTGCCAAGGGCTGCATGGGGTGCTGTGGGGACTTCTGAGGAGATAACACCAGGGCAAGTTCAGTTCACCATCGGGAAATGTCGGATGAGGGTGGAGACAGTGCATGCCCACGGGGCTGGCAGCTTGAGGAAGACAAAGGAGATGGCGGAAGATTCAGCGTGGAGGCCCTGCCTTATGCCAGCCACTGCGGAGTGGCCCTGCTGGCTGCACCCACGGCCCTGACTTGTCCGCAGTCCAACTGACACCCTACACGAAGGGGGAGACTTGGGCTCACAGGGGGAAGGAACGGCCGCGCATCAGAGTTGACCCCAGTGATCTGTCTCCCAGGATTTGTACGAGACAGTGAGTGAAGACAGCGGGAAGAGTCTTCCCAGGGAGGCGGAGCAGTGAGGAAACAGGCAGCGGGATCATGTGTGTGGTGAGTTTGGGGATGAGGTGCCTGGGGGTTCCGTGTCAGAGCGTGGTGGACAGTGAGGGTGGAGAGAGGTTGTCCACGCCACAAAGGAGACTTTGATTCTCAATGAGACCTGGTCTAGTGTATGTGTGTGTATTTGTGAGTGTGTGTTTGCATGATGTGTGTGTGTATAATGTGATGTGTACATGAGAGGTGTGTATGTGTGTGGTGTGTGTTTGTGGTATTTGTGTATGTGTGATGTGTTTGTGTGATGTGTGTGCATGTCTGTAGTGTGTATGTGTGTGAAGTCTTGTGTATCTATTGTATGTGTATGTGTGGAATATGTGTGGTGTGCATATGACGCGTGTGGTATGTGTGTGTCTCTGAGGTTGTTTGTGGGGGCTGGCAAGCACAGGGAATGAAGTGGTTTAGCATGTGAAACCTGGAGAATCCTAACTCAGATCTTGGAGAAACCATGGCCGTCAGAGCATCACATCCTTGGCCACTTCCTGGTCTCCAGGGGGAGCACCGCAGGGTGGCCTGTGACCAGGGTATCTAGATACCTGCCACCCCTACTCCCAAGGCAGCAATGCTGATTTGGGGGCTCTCTTGTCTCTGTGCAGGTCACCTTCTACAAGGGCTGCAGTGACAAACAGTTGTCAAAGGGGGCCTCTCCAGCAAGGCCATGTCAAGGACCTGAGGCCACATTCCTTGCTCCGCAGAGAGTCCTGGCCCGAGCTTTGCACAGAACTTCCGGGTTTCCGAGCTTCAGGAAGGACCCAGGAGTCCCACCCAGCCCAAGCCTTCCTGTGGGGACCCAGTGTCGGGTGGTCACTTGGCTTCCTTTTGAATAATGGGAATGGCTGTAATTCAAACCTTCCCCAGAAGTCTTCAAAAAGCAGCACCATACACTTTTCTCTCCAAATAATTTAACAGCTGCTTGAAAACAACATTGCTGGCCTCAGTGTTTGGTGCTTTTGTGTTAATAAGAGGAAGGCAAGCAGCTCAGAGGCATAAACACGGAACAGCCAGTCTCTGAAGTCTCTACCCCACTCTCCTGACATGGATTTAATTACCATCCAGTGCAAAAAGACTAAGTTAGAGCATTTGCTTCTTCTTGGAGAAGCTGGGAAAGCATACCAGGTTGTTTTGTTTTAAATCGCAGAGTTTACAGTAGTTGGACTATATGCCTTAGACTAACGACAACAAGAACTCTAAACAAAAACTGAGCCCCAGTGAGTAGAATACTTTTCCACAGACACATAGGATAGCAAACCTGAAACTACTTTATGCGTGTTTTGGGACTGAGCAAATAAATCAGTATACAGAGTTGTGGATACTGGGAGTTGGGTTTCCCATTGTTTGAGAGGGTAGTTGCAAATATGGAAAGTGGGGAAGGTTAGAACGAACATGCAGTGTTGGACCGAAATTGAAGTTATTAGTCTGAACTCATTGTAATATAGAGAGAGACAGATATAAAAATAGATATAGGTGTGTGTTTCTGTGTGTGTGTGGTGTCTCTCTCACATACAAACCATAATATATTATTTATCTATTGCTGCATATCAAATTATCCCAAAACTTAGTGGCCTAAAACAAGAGACATTTATTGCCTCACAGCCTCTGTGGGTCAGGAATTGGATGCAGCTTAGCTGGGTCATCCACAAGGCTTCAGTCGAGCTCTCAGCATCAGGGGGCTATGGTCTCAGCTGAAGGCTTGGCTGAGGAGGATTAGTTTCCAAGCCACTCATGTGGTTTCAGTTCCTCGCTGATGTCCCAAGGCCTTGCTACATGAGCCAATCCACATGGCAGCTCAAAACAGGGCATCTGACTTTCATCAGAGTGAGTAAGTGCAGGAGGGAATGCAAGACAGAAGCCAGAGTTTCTTTATAACCTCATCTGTGAAGTTACATCTGATTACTTTTGCCATATTCTACTCATTAGAAGCCAGTCACTGCGCCCCCCTGCCCCCCATACTCCAGTGGAGATGCTTGAAGGCAAGGATATCAGAAGGCAGGGTCATTGGGGGCCATATATCTCCCACACATATACATCTGTGTGTGTGTGTGTGTGTATACATACATATGTTTCCTAGCTCTATCCAAGGAAAGGGCCTAGAAGCAATAACACCTTGATAGCAATGAGCATATCCAGTGCTCAAATCTTGGTTTCTAGATACCATGCTCTACTAAAAAGGAAGCAGGGCTCCTTTTGAGAAATGGCTGAATCCAGGGCTGGGGCAGGGAAAATACAAGATGAGCCTGGAACATCTCGTCATGCCAGAAAGTAAGGAATTATTTACTTTTGACATGGGAACAGATCCAAAGAACACAAGAAACACTTTGAAGTACTCCCATTGGTCTTATCTGTGATAATTTGAGCACGAAAATAAACAATAAGTATAAATAACTATAACCCTTTGACTGAAATAAGGATTCATGAGTCCACACTGATATAAATAAGATAAATGAATGAATGAATAAATAAATAAATGAGAGGCAAAACTCTTTCTTACAGTAGAAAGCCGTCTAATAAAGGCAGAAGGAATGATGGAATTAGAAAATCACCATTTTGGCAGCCATTAAAAATCTCTAATGATTGCTAAAACTAGTGTGGAAAATTCTGAAGAGCGACATACAGTTATGTAATCTCAAAGTATCTCCCTTGTTGTTATTGTTAAGTGCCATCAAGTTGGTTCTGACTCATAGTGATCCTATTTACAACAGAACGAAAACACTAGCCATCCTCACAATCCTCCTTGCTATACTTGAGCCCATTGTTGCAGGCACTGTGTCAGTTCATCTTGTTGAGGGTCTTCTCTTTTGCTGAAGCTCTACTTTACCAAGCATGGTGTGCTTCTCCGGGGACTAATGCCTCCTAATATGTCCAAAGTACGTGAGACTAAGTCTCTACATCCTCGCTTCTAAGGAATATTATGGCTGTACTTCTTCCAAGACAGATTTGTTTGCTCTTCTGGCAGTCCATTGTATATTCAATATTCTTCACCAACACCATAATTCAAAGGCATCAATTCTTCTTCCGTCTTCTTTATTCACTGTCCAGCTTTCCCATGCATAAGGTGACTGGAAACACTATGGCTTGGGTCAAGCTCACCTTAGTCTGCAGAGTGACATCTTTGCTTTTCAACACTTTAAAGAGGTCTTTTGCAGCAGATTGGCCCAATGCAATACGTTGTTTGATTTCTTGACTGCTGCTTCCGTGGGTGTTGACTGTGGATCTAAGTAAAATGAAATCCTTGACAACTTCAGTCTTTTCTCCATTTATCATGATGTTGCTTATTGGTCCAGTTATGAAGATTTTTGTTTTCTTCATTTTGAGGTGGAATCCATGCAATTCCCATTCTTTGCAATGTTATCCATAATTTGTTATGATCCACACAGTCCAATACCTTTGATTAGTCAATAAAACACAGGTAAACATCTTTTGGTATTCTCTGCTTTCAGCCAATGTCCGTCTGACATCAGCAATGATATCCCTGGTTCCGTGTCCTTTTCTGAATCTGGCTTGAATTTTAGCAGTTCTCTGTGGTTGTACTGCTGCAACCGATTTTGAATTATCATCAGTAAAATTTTACTTGTGTGTAATATTAATGATATTCTTCAATATTTCCCCCATTCTGTTGGATCACCTTTCTTTGGAATGGACACAATTATGGATCTCTTCCATCCAGTTGGCCAGGTAGCTGTCTTCCACATTTCTTGGCATAGACAAATGAGCATCTCCAGCGCTGCAGCCGTTTGTTGAAACATCTCAACTGGTATTCCTTCAATTCCTGGAGCCTTGTTTTTCACCAGTGTCTTCAATGCAGCTTGGACTTTGTCCTTCAATACCATCAGTTCTTGATCATATGCAACCTCCTGAAATGATTGATTGTTGTTCAGTTCTTTCCGGTACAGTGACTGTGTGCATTCCTTCCATGTTCTTTTGATGCTTCCTGCACTGTTCAATATTTCACCCATAGACTCCTTCAATATTGCAACTCGAGGCTTAAATTTTTTCTTCAGTTCTTTCAGCTTGAGAAATGTCAAGCATCTTCTCCCCTTTTGGTTTTCTAACTCCAGGTCTTTGTACATTTCATTACAATTCTTTACTTTGTCTTCTTGAGCCACCCTTTGAAATCTCCTGTTCAGCTCTTTTACTTCGTCATTTTTTCCATTGGCTTTAGCTACTCTACATTCAAGAGCAAGTTTCAGAGTCTCTTCTGACATCCACGTTGGTCTTTACTTTCCTGTCTTTTTAATGACCTTTTGCTTTCTTCATGTATGATGTCCTTAATGTCATCACACAATGCATCTGGTCTTCGGTCATTAGTGTTCAATGTGTCAAATCTATTCTTTAGATAGTCTCTAAATTCAGGTGGGATATACTCAAGGTCATAGTTTGGCTCTTATGGACTTGTTTTAATTTTGTGTGTGTGTGTATGTTTGTGTGTGTGTGTGTGCTTTAGGTGAAAGTTTACAGAGAAATTAGTTTCTCATTAAACAATTTATACACAAATTGTTTTGTGACATTGGTTGCCAATCTTGAGATGTATCAACACTCTCCCCTTCTCAACCTTGGTTCCCCATTTCCATTCACCCAGTTTTCCTGTCCCTTCCTGCCTTCTCGTCTTTACTTTTGGGCTGGTGTGCCATGTAGTCTCAAATGAATGGTCGAACTATGAGTCTTATTGTTAGTTTTACAGGCCTGTCTAATGGACTTGTTTTAATTTTCTTCAGCTTCAACTTGTACTTGCATATGAGCAATGATGGTCTGTTCCATAATCGGCCCTGGCCTTATTCTGACTGATGATATTGAGCTTCTTCATTGTCTCTTTCCACAGATGTAGTTGATTTGATTCCTATGTACTCCATCCAGCGAGGTCCATGTATATTGTTGTCCTCTATGTTGTTGAAAAAAGCATTTGTGATGAGTAAGTCATTGGTCTCACAAAATTCTATCATGTGATCTCCAGCATCATTTCTATTATCAAGGCCAAATTTTCCAACTATGAACCCTTCTTGTTTCTAACTTTTGCATTCCATTCACCAGTAATTGTCAATGCATCTTGATTGCATGTTTGATCAATTTCAGACTGAAGAAGTTGGTAAAAACCTTCAATTTATTCATCTTTGGCATTAGTGGTTGGTGTGTATATTTGAATAATAGTTGCATTAACTGGTCTTCCTTGTAGGTGTATGGATATTATCCTATCACTGATAGCATTGTACTTCAGGATAGATCTTGTAATGTTCTTTTTGACAATGAATGTGACACCATTCCCCTTTAATTGTCATTCCTGGTATAGTAGACCATATAGTTTTCCAATTCAAAATGGTCAATACCACTCCATTTCAGCTCACTAATGCCTAGGATATCGATCTTTATGTGTTTCATTTCATTTTTGACGATTTCCAATTTTCCTAGATTCATACTTCACACATTCTACGTTTGGATTGTTAATGGATGTTTGCAGCTGTTCTCATTTTGAGTCGTGCCACATTAGCAAATGAAGGTCCTGAAAACTTGACTCTATTTATGTCATTAAGGTCAACTCTACTTTGAGGAGACAGCTCTTTCCTAGTTGTATCTTGAGTGCCTTCAAACCTGAGGGGCTCATCTTCTGGCATTATATCAGACAATGCACTGTTGCTACCCATAAGGTTTTCACTGGACAGTTTTTTAAGAAGTAGATCGCCAGGTCCTTCTGCCTAATCTGTATTAGTCTGGAAGCTCCACTGAAACCTGTTGGTATTTGAAATACTGGTGGCACAGTTTCCAGCATCGCAGGTACATGCAATCCACCACAATATGACAAACTGACAGATGAGTGGTGGAACTCTCATAAGTATTTATTAATTAAAAAGGGGAAATTCGTAACTTTACAGTAGAGAAATCAGTGAACACCACCAGTGAACAAAGTGAACATCCCAGTAATGGAACAAGCATTCATCATAAGCCTCCTGATACAATGCACTGAGAAGAACTCAACTTTCCTACCAAAAATGTATAACCTGAATCTAATCACGAGTAAACATCAGACACCCCAAATTGAGGGACACCCTACAAAATAACTAACTGTACTGTTCACAAATGTCAAGGCCATGAGAGACAAAGCCAGACTGAGGAAAGATTCCAGAAGCTAAACAGACATGAGAATGGAATGCCCCGCCCCTTCAGCCTCATCCTATATGCCCCACCCTCCAGGCCCTGCCCTCTACCCCATCTAGGCCCCACCCCTCATCCTTGCCCTATAGACTCCGCCCTCAGCTCCTCCCTCTCTGATGCCCAACTCAGGTCAGCTGCTGCCTGGCTGTCTTCTCTGCTCAGGCAGAGCCTGGCCAGGCCCTGGGAGTTCAAAGCACTGAAACCTCCCCCATGCCACGCCCTCACCCTGGCTCAGACTGCCTGTTCCCCTCAACTAACCCTAAGGCTAAGGGATGGTGTATTGGCAGTTTTAAGGGACATTTTGCTTTTGCTTGAAAAATTGTCCCGTTGTTGTGTTGCAGGGTTGATTCCGGCTCATAGTGACCCTATAGGACTGAGTAGAACTGCCCCATAGGGTTTCCAAGGCTGTAAATCTTTACGGGAGCAGATCACGAGGTCTTTTCTCCTGTGGAGCTGCTGGTGGGTTTGAACGGCTGACCTTTCAGTTAGCAGGGAAGCACTTAGCCACTGTGCCACTAGGGATCCTTAATGGTCCATTAATGCTTTTCAAATCATCACATTGTTTTCCCCTGAGCTTGCATTGTCTTAGGATAGGAAACCAGGGACAAGGCAGTAACCAGGAACACAGCAGCCTACACAGCGTGGGAAATTGAAAAACCCGTGTCCAGCTCAGCCACTCCACTCGACCGTCCTGGGCTCAGGTCCCACATCGTGGTAAGGGGAAAATGCCACCTGCCCTTCAGGATTTTATGATGTGGTGGGTGAAAATGCTTGGAAAGCAGTCACGTGCTGTGTGCTTTTATTAGTAAGTCTGCTTCGTCACAGATGGGTGCTGAAATGTCCCCATCACATGAAGGTTCCGTCCCCTCATCATGCTGATGCAGGGTGTGTGTGATCCCTCCGGGGCATCAGCCTGGCATTCTGCCCCCCAAACCTGGAAGGGGGCTTTGCAGAGTGCTCAGCGCCAGCTCTTGCTGTGGCTCTGGGCAAGTGCAGCTGGTTGGTGTCCACAGCCCATTTTAGGTTCAATCTACCTCTCTCTGCTTCACTGAAAATCCGTTTTACTGTAAGGAAAAGCTAGCATGTAACTAACGTACTTTCTCTAGAGAGAAATGCTTTTGCTTTAGTATTAACCATTACTTCTAAAGTTTAGTTTTGAATAATGTCCTTAGTTTAATAGTTCAAGTTAATAGTGTCTCCAGAAATGTTCTAGAACATTCTGAGGATAAATAAGAGGTACAGCAGCCACTCTTTGCCTGCACTCTTTTTTTTTTTTTTATGGTGGAGGAGGGGAGAAAGACGTCCAAATTGAGCCCTCACTTCATTCCTGTTTCTGCTCAAAGGGCCCCTCTTCAGGGAAGGCTTCCCGACTCCCCATCTCATCCTGGCCCTACTTCTGGGGTCTTCATAGCACCTCCTCGCACTGACCTCTCCCCCGCGCCCCATGAACACTTGGAAGTGTACCTTTTTCTGTTCTCCGCTATATCCCCAGTGCCCCGCAGGAGTGTCTGGCAGAGAGTCGATGCTCCATATTTTTTTTCCCTTTATTTTTTTATTTTTTCCCATACAAAAATGTATACATACATTGTTATGTGACTCTAATTGCTCTCCTTCCCCATACTGTGACAGCACACCCCTCCTTTCCACTGCTGATTCCCCATGCCCATTCAACCAGCTCCTAAAACTCTCTGCCTTCCCATCTCACCTCCGGACAGAAGCTGCCCGTTTAGTCTCTTGTATCTACTTGAGCTAAGAGGCACACTCCTCACGAGTATCACTTTATCTCCCACAGTCCAGTCTAATCCCTGTCTGAAGAGTTGGCCTCAGAAACTGATTTAATTCTGGGCTGATAGAGAATCCAGGGGCAATGCTTTCTGGGGTTCCTCCAGTCTCAGTCAGACCATTAAGTCTGGTCTTCTTACTAGAATTTGAGTTCTGCACCCCACTTTTCTCCTGCTCCATCCGGGACTCTCTGCTGTGTTCCCTGTCAGGGCAGTCATTGGTGGTAGCCAGGCACCATCTAGTTCTTCTGGTCTCAAGCTGATGAAGTCTCTGGTTTATGTGGCCCTTTCTGTCTCTTGGGCTAATACTTCCCTTGTGTCGTTGGTGTTCTTCATTCTTCTCTACTCCAGGTGGTTGGGACCAATTGATGCATCTTAGATGGGCGCTTGCAAGCTTTTAAGACCCCAGACGCCACTCACCAAGGTAGGATGCAGAACATTTTCTTAATAAGCTTTGTTATGCCAATTGACCTAGATGTCCCCTGAAAGCATGGTCCCCAGACCCCTAGCCCTGCTACTGTGTCCCTCAAAGTGTTTGATTGTATTCAGGAAACTTCTTAGATTTGGTTTAGTCCAGTTGTGCTGACTTCCCCTGAAGTGTGTGCTGTCCTTCCCTTCACCTAAGATAATTCTTATCTACTATCTAGTTAGTAAATAATTCTCACCCTCCCTCCCCACCCTCGTAACCATCAAAGAATGTTTTCTTCTGTGTTTAAACCTTTTCTTGAGTTCTTATAATAGTGGTCTTATACAAGATTTGTCCTTCTGTAACTGAATAAATTCACTCAGCATAAAGGCTTCCAGCTTCCTCCATGTTATGTTTCATGGCTTCATCGTTGTTCTTTATCGTTGCATAGTATTCCATTGTATGGGTATACCATAGTTTGTTTATCCGTTCATCTGTTGATGGGTACCTAGGTTGCTTCCATCTTTTGCTATTATGAACAGTGCTGCAATGAACATGGGTGTGCATATATCTATTCTAGTGATGGCTCTTATTTCTCTAGGATATATTCCAAGGTGCAGGATAGCTGGATTGTATGGTACTTCTATTTCTAGCTTTTTAAGGAAGCGCCAAATTGATTTCCAAAGTGGTTGTACCATTTTACATTCCCACCAACAATGTCTAAGTGTTTGAGTCTCTCCACAACGTTTCCAGGATTTATTATTTTGTGTTTTTTGAATTAATGCTAGCCTTGTTGGGGTGAGATGATATCTCATTGTAATTTTGATCTGCACTTCTCTAAGGGCTAATGATCATAAGCATTTCTTCATATGTCTGTTAGCCGCCTGAATATCTTCTTTGGCAAAGTGCTTGTTCATATCCTTTGCCCATTTTTTAATTGAGTTATTTGTCTTTTTGTTGCTGAGGTTTTGCAGTATCTTGTAGATTTTAGAGATTAGACGCTGATTGGATTTGTCGTAGCCAAAAAAATTTTTTCCCAGTCTGTAGGTTGTCTTTTGACTCATTTGGTGTAGTCTTGATGAGCGTAAGTGTTTGATTTTTCAGAGCTCCCATTTATCTAGTGTTTCTTCTGGTGCTTGTGCATTGTTACTTATGGTTCGTATTGTGTTTATGCTGTGTATTAGGGCTCCTAAAATTGTCTCTATTTTTTCTTCCACAAAGTTTATTGTACTCAATTTTATATTTCAGTCTTATATCCATTTTGAGTTAGTTTTTGTGCATGGTGTGAGGTATGGGTCTTGTTTCAGTTTTTTGCAGATGGATATTCAGTTATGCCAGCACCATTTGTTAAAGAGACTGTCTTTTTCCCATTTAACAGACTTTGGGCCTTTGTCAAATATCAGCTGCTTATAGGTGGATGAATTTATGTCTGGATTCTCAATTCTGTTTCATTGGTCTATGTATCTGTTGTTGTACCAGTACCAGGCTATTTTGACCACTCTGGTGGTATAATAGGTTCTAAAATCAGGTAGTATGAGGCCTCCCACTTTGTTCTTCTTCTTGAGTAATGCTTTACTTATTTGGGGCCTCTTCCCATTCCATATGAAGTTGGTGATTTGTTTCTCCATCTCATTAAAAAATGCTGGTGGGATTTGGATCGGGATTGCATTGGATCTGTAGATCACTTTGGGTAGAACAGACGTTTTCACAATGTTGAGTCTACCTATCCATGAGCAAGGTATGTTTTTCCAGTTATGCAGGCCTCTTTTGGTTTCCTGCAGTAGTGTCTTGTAATATTTATTGTATAGATCTTTTATGTCTCTGGTTAGATTTATTCCTAAGATTTTATCTTCTTGGGGGCTATTGTAAATGGTATTGATTTGGTGATTTCCTCTTTGAGGTTCTCTTTGTTGGTGTAAAGGAATCCAACTGATTTTTGTATGTTTATCTTGTATCCTGAAACTTTGCTGAAATCTTCTATTAGTTCCAGTAATTTTCTTTTGGGTTTTCTGTGTATAAAATCATATCACCTGCAAATAGATACTTTGACTTCTTCCCTACCAATTCGGATGCCGTTTATTTCCTTTTCTAGCCTAATTTCTCTGGCTAGGACCTCCAGCACAATGTTGAATAAGAGTGGTGATAAAAGGCATCCTTGTCTGGGTCCCATTCTCAAGGGGAATGCTTTCAAAGTCTCTCTATTTAGGATGATGTTGGCTGTTGGCTTTGTATAAATACCCTTAATTATACTGAGGAATTTCCATTCTATTCCTATTTTGTTGAGAGTTTTTATCATGAGTGGGTGTTGGACTTTGTCAAATGCCTTTTCTGCATCGATTGATAGGATCATGTGCATCTTGCCTTTTGTTTTATTTATGTGATGGATTACATTGATTGTTTTCTAATGTTGAACCATCCCTGCATACCTGGTATAAATCCCACTTGATCATGGTGAACTATTTTTTTGATATGTTGCTGAATTCTATTGGCTAGAATTTTGTTGAGGATTTTTGTGTCGATGTTCATGAGACATATTGGTCTGTAATTTTCTTTTTTTTGTGGTGTCTTTACCTGGTTTTGGTATCAGGGTTATGCTGGCTTCATAGAATGAGTTTGGGAGTATTCCATCCTTTTCTATGCTCTGAAATACCTTTAGCAGTAGTAGTGTTAACTCTTCTCTGAAAGTTTGGTAGAATTCTCCAGTGAAGCCATCTGGGCCAGGGATTTTTTTGGTTGGGAATTTTTTAATTAACTTTTCAATCTCTTCATTTGTTATGGGTTTATTTAGTTGTTCTACCTCTATTTGTATTAGTTTAGGTAGGTAGTGAGTTTCTAGAAATTTGTCCATTTCCTCTAGGTTTTCAAATTTGTTACAGTACAGTTTTTCATAGTATTCTGTTATGATTCTTTTAATTTCAGTTGGAGCTGTTGTGATATCACCCATCTCATTTATTATATGTGTTGTCTGCTTCCTCTCCTGTTTTTCTTTTGTCAGTTTGGCCAATGGTGTATCAGTTTTGTTGATCTTTTCAAAGAACCAGCTTTTGGTCTTGTTAACTGTTTCAATTGTTTTTCTATTCTCTATTTCATTCAATTCTGCCCTAATTCTTATTATTTGCTTTCTTCTGGCACTTGAGGGCTTCTTTTGCTGCTCTCTTTCTACTTGTTAGAGTTGTAGGGTTAATGTTTTGATTATGGCCCTTTCTTCTTTTTGGATGTGTGCATTTATTGCTATAAACTGACCTCTGAGTACTGCTTTTGCTGTGTCCTAAAGGTTCTGGTAGGATATGTTTTCATTCTCATTTGATTCTATGAATTTCTTTATTCCATCCTTAATTTCTTCTATAACCCAGTAGTTTTTGAGCTAAGTGTTGTTCAGTTTCCATGTGTTTGATTTTTTTTCTTTGCTTTTTCTGTTATTGATTTCTACTTTTATGGCTTTATGGTCAGAAAAGATGCTTTGTAATATTTCAATGTGTTGGATTTTTTTAAGGCTTGCTTTATGGTCTAATATGTGGTCTGTTCTGGAGAATGTTCCATGCGCATTGGAAAAGAAAGTATACTTGGCTGCTGTTGGGTGGAGTGTTCGGTATATGTCTATGAGATCAAGTTGTTTGATTGTGGCACTTAGTTCTTCCGTGTCTTTGTTGAGCTTCTTTCTGGATGTTCTGTCCTTCACCGAAAGTGGTGTGTTGAAGATTCCTACTAATATTGTGGAGCTGTCTATCTCTCATTTCAGTGCTGTTAGAGTTTGTTTTACCTATTTTGGAGCCCTGTCGTTGGGTGCATAAATATTTATTATATTTATGTCCTCTTGGTATACTGACCCTTTAATCGTTATATAGTGTCCTTCCTTATCCTTTGTGGTGGATTTTACTTTAAAGTCTATTTTGTCAGAGATTAATATTGCCACTCCTGCTCTTTTTTGAGTGTTATTTGCTTGATATATTTTTTCCATCCTTTTAGTTTTAGTTTGTGTCTTTAAGTCTAAGGTGTATCTCTTGTAGGCAGCATATAGATGGATTGTGTTTTTTTTAATCCATCTGCCACTCTCTGCCTCTTTGTTGGTGCATTTTGTCCATTTACATTCAGGGTAATTATTGGTAGGTATGAGTTAAGTGCTGTCATTTTGATGTCTTTTTTTGCATGTTGTTCACAGTTTCTTTGTTCCACTTAATCTTCTGTGCTGAGTCGTTTTTCTTTATGTATTTTCTTTTCATCTTTTGCATTGTTGTTGATTTTGTGTTTGCTGAGTCAGTATATTTTTCTAGTTTTTCATTTTGACTTGTAGGATTGTTAGTTTCCTTTGTGGTTACCTTAATATTTACCTCTATTTTTCTAAGTTTATACCAGTCTTTTATTTCTATATATTGCTTTGACTTCCTCTCCATATGAAAAATCTATGTATACATTTTTTAAGTCTCTCTTTTTTGTTTTAATGTTGTCATCTTCTACGTATTGACATCGGTTTCCCTATTGTCAGTGTTTTAGCTTTGATTTACTTTTGTGACTTCCTTGTCTGGGTTGATATCTGGTTGTTATGTCCTGTGCTGTAGTCTTAGGTTGTTGTCTGATGTTACTGATTTTCTAACTGGAGGACTCCCTTTAGTATGTCTTGTAATTTTGGTTTGGTTTTCACAAACTCCCTAATTTTGCCATCATATTTGAGACAGTTTTGCTGGATATATAATTCTTGACTGGCAGTTTTTTTCCTTCAAGGCTTTATATATGTTATCCCATTACCTTCTTGCCTGCATGGTTTCTGCTGAGTAGTCTGAGCTTATTCTTATTGACTCTCCTTTGCAGATGACTTTTCATTTATCCCTGGCTGCTCTTAAAATTCTCTCTTTATCTTTTATTTTGGCAAGTTTGATTATAATATGTCTTGGTGACTTTATTTTGGGATCTACCTCATGTGGGGTTCGATGAGCATCTTGGATAGATATCTTGTCATCGTTCATGATATCAGGGAAGTTTTCTGCCAACAAATCTTCAACAATTATCTCTGTATTTGCTGTTATCCCCCCGTTCTGGTACTCCAATCACTTGTAGGTTATTCCTCTTGATAGAGTCCAACATAATTATTAGGGTTTATTCATTTTTTTAAATTCTTTTATCTGATTTTTCCTCAAATAAGTTGGTGTCAAGTGCTTTATCTTCAGTCTCACTAAGTCTGACATCCATTGCCGCAATTCTGCTCCTATGGCTTTCTATTAAGTTGTCTAATTCTGAAATTTTATTGTTAATCTTCTGGATTTCTGATTGCTGTCTCTCTATGGATTCTTGCAGGCTGTTAAATTTGTCATTATGCTCTTCTCTAATCTTTTAATTTCCTCTATTTTGTGTTCTGCGTTTTGCTTAATTTCCTGAAGTGTTCTGTATATTAATCAATTGTATTCTGCCTCCAGTAATTCCAAGAAATTTTCCTTCTCTGGAAAATTTCTAGAGTCTTTATTTTTGGAGCTTGCTGAAGCCATCATGGATTGTCTCTTTATGTGATTTGATATTGACTGTTCTCTCCAAGCCATCAATAAGTTATTATATTTATTTTATGTTTGCTTACTGTGTCCTAGCTTCTTGTTTTGTTTTGGTACGCCCAAATAGGCTGCTTGTATGAGCTAGTTTGATTATTGGCACCTTTGAAGTTCTACTATCCTGTCACCAGGTGGTTAGATCTGTTACTAGGTATGTGAGCTCAGGAGTCTGCCCACTCCTCCTGTATGGATTCAGCTCAGGTGCCCATGTAGATAGCCACCAAGTGTGTGGTGCAGGCTCTCACCTACAGTCCTAGAGAGGCATGGGTAATTGGTGTAGGCACAGGCATCTGGCTGCAGTAGGGGGACACACTCTGAGCAAGGCAGCGGGCTCACAGCCACCTTCGAGTGTCGAGGAGGAAGGCATGTCCCTGTTCCCTAGAGCATGTAGGTGAGTGGGTTTTGCAGCCGGACTATGAGCACCTAATGCTGTTGGCTGTAAGGACTGGGGGGCACCTCTTATTCATGGGCCCCTATCGCAGGTGGCTAAGTGGCATTGGTGGAGCCACCAGTCCTCAGACCCCTGATGTGGGTAGGCGAAGACCCTGCTTAATAGGCAGAGCAGAGTCAAATGTCAAGAACCTGCCATTTCGCAGCTGAAACAGTTGAAGTTAGATTTCCAGTATATACCCTGTTGTACTGCGGTAATGAGGGCCTACGCTGTTGAGATGGGCCCACACAAGTCTATGCAGGGGGAAAGGCACTCAGAGTCCATGGATCCCTTATGCTTGTGCCTGGGCAAAGGAGCTGTGCCTACCCTGGGTTCCTGGCTTAGGGGAGCCAACAGTTTATTTTTTCCCCTGTTTGTTAATATGTTCACTCTCCAAGGCTGGGAGAATGGCTCTGGGCATGTGACAGATCCTACTTCTGGCCCAGGGGACTCGGCAATTACTGAAGCTGGTCAGGGACCCAGTGCAGAGCAGGGAGCTGGGAGGTAAATGGGAAAGAGGTTTTTCCCTAAGGGGGGTGTTTTTGATTCACGAGGTAGGCGGTATGCAGTAACTTATCTTTTGCCGATGAGGGCTGCTTCTCACTGGTTCTGGGTGGCCAAGTAGACTCTCTGGTGCTGGGTCTCTCCTGGTGTGGAAAACGCATCTCTGGAACACGGCTGCTTGCTTGCCTCACGGCTCACCCCCGAGCTGATCAAGCTTGAAGGGCTCAGGCTCTCACTAGGTCAGATCTGGCAACTCCTCGCTGCTTCTGAACCATCTCTTCCTCCCCCTGCCACTCAGTCCAGTTCCTCAACTCTGCCTTTGATGTTCAGGGCTCTCAGATTGCCATATATAATCGAATCACTTGTTTTTTTGGTTCTTTTTTGTAAGAGGGTCCACCGGAAGCATTTGAGTACTCTGCCATCTTGGCCCCACCTCTCTTGATGCTCCATATTTTTAATGACCAAATGAATGAGTGAATCCCTTGGGTGGAGCATTGCTAAGACTGCTCCACTCTTATTAACATCCTTGTGGCAGCCTGTTCCCTTCAGCTCACGCTAGCCCAGCAGCGTACACACCAAGACTAGAGGAAGTTCACTAAATTTTCCCAAAGGGAGTCCAACCTCCTCCTTCCCCTCCCAGTGCAGTCCTGCTCCCGGAGTGAGAAAGCCAAGGTAAGGACAAAGCCATGGCATCTTTAAGCTGCCATTGCCCTGACTCCTAATAAATTAGACATGCACACTTTGGAGCAACAGTGGCCCCACCACAGGTAAGATCCTACTCATGTAACACTCCATTCTTGAAAAGGATGAACAGAGGACGGGGCCTCCTGTGGTTAATGTACAAATCCTATAAGTCCCCCTAGTTAGGGTTAGAAACTGCCCATTTCTTATGGATTGAATTGTGTCCCCCCAAAATATCTGTCAACTTGGCTAGTCCATAATTCCCAGTATTTTGTGATTGTTGACCATTTTGTCATCTGAGTGATTTTCCTATGTGTTATAACATCTCTATGATGTTAATGAGATGGGATTAGTGGCAGTTATGTTAATGAGGCAGGACTCAATCTATAAGATTAGGTTATGTCTTAAGCCAAGCTCCTTTGAGACGTAAAAGAGAGAAGCAAGCAGAGAGACAGGGAGACCTCATACCACCAAGAAAGTAGTGCCAGGAGAAGAGGGGATCCTTTGGACCCAGGATCCCTGCGCTGAGAAGCTCCTTGACCAGAGGAAGATTGATGACAAGGACCTTCCTCCAGAGCCAACACACAGAGAGAAAGCCTTCCCCTGGAACTGATGCCCTGAATTTGGGATTCTAGCCTACTAGACTATGAGAGAATAAATTTCTCTTCGTTAAAGCCATCCACTTGTGGTATTTCTGTTGTAGGAGCACTAGATAATGGAGATACCATTCTTCTGAAATACCCTTGTCGATCATAAATGATTATTTTGAATGCCTTGGTGCATGAACAGCAACTATATATATGGACCTCACCGGATGGAAAATACAGGAATCAAATCTGTGGAAAGAGATGATGGAAAAGCTCAGCATCATCAGTCAGAACAAGGCCAGGGGCTGACTGTGGAACAGACCATCAGTTGCTCCTATATAAATTCAAGTTGAAGCTGAAGAAAATTAAAACAAGGCTTTGATAGCTAAAATAAGACCTTGAGTATATCCCACCTGAATTTGGAGACCATCTCAAGAATAGATTTGATGCATTGAACACTAATGACCAAAGACCAGACACGTTGTGGAATGACATCAAGGACATCATACATGAATAAAGCAGAAGGTCATTAAAAAGACAGAAAAGAAAGAAAAGACCAAAATGGATGTCAGAAGAAACTCTGAAACTTGCTCTTGAATGTAGAGTAGCTAAAGTGAATGGAAGAAATGATGACGTAAAAGAGTTGAACAGAAGATTTCAAAGGGCAGCTCAAGAAGACAAAGTATCATAATGAAATGTGCAAAGGTCTGGAGATAGAAAACCAAAAAGGGAGAACATGTTTAGCATTTCTCAAGCTGAAAGAACTGAAGAAAAAATTCAAGCCTCAAGTTGCAATATTAAAGGATTCTATGGGCAAAATACTGGAAGATGCAGGAAGCATCAAAAGAAGATGGAAGGAATATACACAGTCACTGTACCAAAAAGAATTGGTCAATGTTTAGTCATTTCAGGAGGTAGCATATGATCAAGAACTGATGGTATTGAAGGAAGAAGTCCAAGCTACACTGAAGGCATTGGCGGAAAAACAAGGTTCCAAGAATTGACGGAATATCAATTGAGATGTTTCAACAAACGGATGCAGCGCTGGAGGTGCTCATTCGTCTATGCCAAGAAATTTGGAAGATAGCTACCTGGCCAACAGGCTGGAAGAAATCCATAGTTGTGCCCGTTCCAAAGAAAGGTGATGCAACAAAATAGGGAAAATATTAAATAATATTAATATCACAGGCAAGTAAAATTATGCTGAAGATAATTCAAAAACAGTTGCAGCAGTACATCCACAGGGAACTGCCAGAAATTCAAGTCAGGTTCAGAAGAGGACGTGGAACCAGGGATATCATTGCTGATATCTGATGGATATTAGCTGAAAGCAGAGAATACCAAAAGATGTTTACCTGCGTTTTATTGACTATGCAAAGGCATTGGACTGTGTGAATCAGAACAAGTTATGGATAACATTGCAAAGAATGGGAATTCCAGAACACTTAATTGTCCTCATGCGACACCTGTACATAGACCAAGAGGCAGTCGTTTGAGTAGAACAAGGGGACACTGAGTGGTTTAACGTCAGGAAAGGTGTGTGTCAGGGTTGTATCCTTTCACCCTACCTATTCAATCTGTATGCTGAGCAAATAATCCTAGAAGCTGGACTATATGAAGAATGCGTTAGAATTGGAGGAAGACTCATTAACAACCTGCCATATGCACACAACACAACTTTGCTTGCTTAGAGTGGAGGACTTCAAGCACTTACTGATGAAGATCAAAGACTACAGCCGTCAGTATGGATTACGTCTCAATCTAAAGAAAACAAAAATTCTCACAACTGGACCAATAAGCAACATCATTATAACTGGAGAAAAGATTGAAATTGTCAAGGATTTCTTTTTACTTGGATCCACAATCAACACCTGTGGAAGCAGCAGTCAAGACATCAAAGGACATACTGCATTGGGAGAATCTGCTCCAAAAGACCTCTTTAAAGTATTGGAAAGGAAAGACGTTGCTTTAAGGACTAAGGTGTGCTTGACCCAAGACATGGTATTTTCAATCGCCTCATATGCATGGGAAAACTGGAGAGTGAATAAAGAAGACTGAATAATTGATGTCTTTGAATTATGGTGTTGGTGAAGAGTATTGAATATATCATGGACTGCCAGAGAGTGAACAAATCTGTCTTGGAAGAAGTACAGCCAGAATGCTCCTTAGAAGTGAGGATGGTGAGACTTCATCTCACATACTTTGGACATATTGTCAGGAAGGACCAATCCCTGGAGAAGCACATCATGCTTGGTAAAGTAGAGGATCAGCAAAAGAGAAGACCCCCAAGAAGACAGATTGACACAGTGGCTGCAATGATATACATAGCAACGATTGTGAGGATGGTGCTGGACCAGGCAGTGTTTTGTTCTGTTGTACGTAGTGTCACTATGAGTCAGAACTGACTTGACGGCACTTAACAATAACAACATGGGAGATACTTTAAGATTATGTAACTATATGTTGCCCTTCAGAATTTTCCACACTAGTTTTAGCAATCATTAGAGATTCCTAATGGCTGCCAAAATAGTGATTTTCTAATTCCATCATTCCTTCTGCCTTTATTAGGTGGCTTTCTACCATTAGAAGGAGCTTTCCCATCTCATTTATTTATTTATTCATTCGTGTGTTTATTTATCTATTTATTTATTTATATCAGTGTGGACTCATGGATCCTTATTTCAGTCAAAGGGTTATAGTTATTTACACTTATTGTTTATTTTCGTGCTCAAATTATCACAGATAAGACCAATGGGAGTACTTCAAAGTGTTTCTTGTGTTCTTTGGATCTGTTCCCATGTCAAAAGTAAATAATTCCTTACTTTCTGGCATGACGAGATGTTCCAGGCTCATCTTGAGTTTTCCATGCCCTAGCCCTGGATTCAGCCATTTCTCAAAAGGAGCCCTGCTTCCTTTTAGTAGAGCATGGTATTTAGAAACCAAGATTTGAGCACTGGATATGCTCATTGCTATCAAGGTGTTATTGCTTCTAGGCCCTTTCCTTGGATAGAGCTAGGAAACATATGTATGTATACACACACACACACAAACACATATGTATATGTGTGGGAGATATATGGCCCCCAATGACCCTGCCTTCTGATATCCTTGCCTTCAAGCAACGCTCTCCACTGGAGTACAGAGGTGTCGAGGGAGCCCAGTGACTGGCTTCTAACGAGTAGAATGTGGCAAAAGTAATGAGATATAGCTTCACAGATTATGTTATAAAGAAACTCTGGCCTCTGTCTTGCATTGCCTCTTGCACTTACTCTGATGGAAGTCAGATGCCCTGTTTTGAGCTGCCCTGTGGATTGGCTCATGTAGCAAGGCCTTGGGACATCAGCGAGGAACTGAAGCCACATGAGTGAGCTTGGAAACTAATCCTCCTCAGCCAAGCCTTCAGCTGAGACCATAGCCCTCTAATGCTGATAGCTCGACTGAAAACTTGTGAATGACCCAGCTAAGCTGCATCCAATTCCTGACCCACAAAGCTGTGAGGTAATAAAAGTCTCTTGTTTTAGGCCACTGAGTTTTGGGATAATTTGATATGCAGCAATAGATAAATAATATAATATGGTGTGTGTGTGAGAGAGAGACCACACACACACACACACACACACACACACATCTATACCTATTTTATATCTCTCTATCTATTACAGTGAGTTCAGAATAGTAACTTCAATTTCAGTCTGATGCTACATGTTCATTCTAACCTTCCCCACTTTCCATATTTGCAACTCCCCTCTCAAACAGTGGGAAACTCAGCTCCCTGTAGCCACAACTCTGTATACTGATTTATTTGTTCAGTCCCAGAACCCACATAAAGTAGTTTCAGACTTGCCATCCCATATGTCTGTGGAAAAGTAACCTACTCACTGGGGCTCAGTTTTTGTTTAGAGTTCCTGTTGTCTTTAGTCTAAGGCATCTAGTCTAACTTCTCTGAGGAACTCACGGCCCTGCTCACACGGGGCTTACATTCCAGTGGGTAACACAGACAGCAAACAGGCAAACTGGAAAAATAAATGAGAGCACTGCAAATCGTGCTCAGAGTATGAAGGGGAAAACGCAAGGTATGAAGGGTGTGGGGTATGGACATGGGGTGGAGGGGTGCTCTTTAGACTGGGAAGGCATCAGTGAACATGTTACATGTTTAAACTGAGAACTTAAAGACCAGAAGAGAGTTCTTGACTGAGGGAATAGTGTGTGCAAAGGCCCTGTGTCAGGAAGAGCTGGGGGTGGTTGCCAAGGAGCATTGGGAACGTGCACAACTTGGGTTGGAGATGAAGTCTAGGCACATCCTCAGGGACTTCACGCCATGTAACTAGTAAGCAGGGGAGTAATGTGATCTTATGGTGAATGGATTATATGTGGGCAAAGGGGAGGCCAGGCACCAGTAAGAAGCCTGGAAGGGCAGTCCAGGCAAGAGATGGTGGAGGCCTGGCTAGTACGGCAGTGGGGAGATGGAGCAGGGTAGAAAGACTGAAGATATTTGGGAGAGGATGAGGAATGGGCTGGGACTGACACTGATCAGGATGAAGGAAGGGGAAGAAGGCAGTCATGATCCCTGGGTTTCTGGATTGAAGAGTTGGGTGGTTGGTGGTGCAATTTATGGAGGTGAGGTAGCTTAGGAATGGGCCTGGGGAGGAAAGTTAAGAACTCTGCTTTGACATGTTAGCCCCAAGATGGCCCTTGGACATCCAAGTGGAGGTGCTGCATAGGCAGGTGGCCGTACTAGTTTTGGGACCCAGTGTATAGCTGGTATCTAAGATAATGGAAGTTATTGAGAGTGCTGACCTAGAGACTGCAGATAGAAGAGAGAAAGATGGCCCAGGACTGGGCTGCAAGGAGCAGAGGAGGAGGAGGCAGCACAGGAAATTGCTGCAGGAAGACCAGTGAGGGAAGGACACATGCAGAGTCCTGAGAGCTGGGAATGGCCCCTTGGTGAAAGATGAGGTGTCTGTGGATGGACCACAGGAAAGTGGTGGGAAGCAAGGCAGACAGGAGTGGGCTGAAGAGCAAGTGTGAACTGGGTTTGCCACTCTGTTTTTTTGTTTTTATTTTTGAAAGAAAGGGAGGGAGAGAGGGAAACAGAGAGAGAGAGAGAGACAATGGAAGGGAGGAAAGGAGGTAGGAAGGAAGGTAGAGAAAGAATCTGCCCAAGTGTGGCAAAGGTAGCCTTTGTACAACCCAGGTGGTGGTTGCCCAGGTCTCAGGATGTATTACTCCCAATACTTTCATGTAGATTTAGAGGGAGGGGGCTGAGGAAGTGCAGACAGCAGTATCAGCCCCTGAGAAAACATGGTGGGAGCTGGAGGGGCATGAGGGGTCAGGAGAGAGACTGTAACAAATCTGACCTTCTAGAACATTCACTGACACACAGATGGGGATGACCCAATACTGAGAGGTGCAGGAGGGAGGAAAAGGCTGCAGGGAGACCTCCTTGGGAATGTGGGTCAGGAATGGGTCAGAGCATCCGGAGGGAGGTGGAGAGGGTGGGGTGGTGAAACCAGGGTGTGGTTTGGTGTGCAAGACGTGTCAGTGGACAGTGACTTGGAACATAAGAGCTGGTTTACTGCTAGACAAGTCTCTGTTTACTCAATGGCCCTGCTTCCTGGGCCAAAATCAACAGCAGTCCCACAACAAAATGACTGATTTGTGGACGAGTTTAGCCAGAAGAAACCACTTGTTTTGTGTGTATATTTAGAGCAGACATATCACACTCTCCTCCAACGGGCTGCAGCTGGCACACAGATGGGCCTGGTTTGACCCTTGTATGAAAAGGTGAACCAGCTGCTATTAGTAACAAACAGGGTGACTACATGTGAGAGCCTTGATTTCTGCATCTCAGGAGAGCCCTGAGGATGTGGGAACAGGGGCTGGTGTCTCCACACAGCTGCAGGTGGTTGTGGGCCCTCAGGTATGTACTGACAGCTCCCCGGGGCCTGCTCTTGCCTTACTCCTGGGCACTTGCCAGCCCCACCTGGGGCAGCACCTCCGTGCCTGGAACCCTCCATGCCAGAGAACCAAACGACCTCTCTGGCAAATGATGTGGCACAAACCATCCTTCTTTATATGCACAAAGGGTTCAACCCCTATAATCATTTCTTCCTGTTCCACCCTCCCAACCACCCCCATTGCCTGTAAGAGGCCCTAGCTGGGGCCCAAGAGGCCATTTCAGGGAGGTTTATCTGAGACTCCCTGCTCTGGCCCCAAGGGAGCCCCTGGGCAGGCCCAGCCTGGCTGTGCTCATACAGCAGAGAATGAGGTGGAACCCCAGGCTGGGCCAGCTTGGACTCTCCTCCACCTTTCCCGGCTTCTGTGTTCACATCTGTGAATGAGGATGATAGCACCCTCCCACCTATACTATGGGCAGGTGTGACCCAAATGACACGATATGTGGAAGACCCTTGAGACCCGATTGTCCGTGCTGTGCTGTCGCCATACCTGGGAAGGCACAGAGCTGGCCTCTGGGTTGTTACCTGATCCCTCCCCTGGCCAGGGGGCCCTCTCTCCCAGGTTTGCAGCCTCCTGGGGCTGCAATGGATAGTCCTCCAGACTGAGTCCCAGAAACACAACTCAAACTTCAGACCAAAGGAATTGACATTGTTCTTTTTACTTTCTTTTAAAAAAAAATTGATATGACCATAAATACCACCCTTTTATTAGCATAAAATTCAGTGGTTTTTAGTATATTCACAGAATTGTGCAGCCATCACCACTGTCTAATTCCAGGACAGTCTCATCACCCCTAAAAGAAACCCCATGCCCATTAGCAGCCACTCCCCATTCTCCCCCGCCCCCAGCCCTGGGCAACCACTAATCTACTTTCTGTTTTTATGGATGTGTCTATTCCTGACATTTATATAAATGTCATCATGTCAGTAAACACTTTTAAACCTTCTCAAATGAGCATTAATTGATAAAAGGATCAGAAGGACCATGACTTCAACTTCCCTTTAAATGCCTGGGACCTGTCAGGTACGGCGGGTGGGTTCTGAATAGTCTCTAATCTCCTCTTCCATGGCCGAGGAGACGGAGGGGCTGAGAATCACACCCAGGCCTGGCTGGTCATCCCTGAGACCTGCCCTTTCCCTTATACCTGTTCCCTTCAGGCCCTGTCCAGTGCCAGGTGGTGGGCACCCAGGGATGAGACACAGAGACCTTTCCCTCAGGAACACAGCACTGGTTCTGTGTTTTACAAAGACTTTCAAATGACTCTCTCACTTGGTCCTCATGGTTACCCTGAGCAGACAATATTATCATCCATGGTAAGATGGCTTCCTGTGGACAAGTATGGACACAGTAAGTCAGTCAGTGCCTCTCACACTTCAGCCCACCTTGTTTAGCAGACTGGCCAGCTTACAACAACAGGGATCTGAGGGATTGAAACCCAGGAGGGGCAAGTCTGAGGAGGAAGCAGGAAGCCTTGATGGGCACTCCTGAAGGGGCAGGTCTTAGGGTCAGCAGGAGAGTTCCTGGGCAGGTAGGGCCTTGAGGTGAAAGTGCTCTGAAGAGAAGAGTGGGAGGCTGGGTGAGGAAGACAGAGAAGAAATGGCACAGGCATCCCAACAGGGTCCTCAGCTTGCTATGTTCCCCGAGGGCTGTGCTGACCAGTGTGGGGTGTGTGAGGAGTGAACCCTGGTCAAGGTCTCACATATGTACAGATGTACCTACCACACTTCAGAGGGCGGATCTTCAAAGGTTCAACGGAACCACTTTGTATGCTATTCAGGAGCCAGCATTCCGATATTTAACAATATCAACTGATGAAGCCCCTATTATGCGTGGGGGGCACTACTGGCTCCAAGTGTGCTGAGTGGAGTAGCCCTGGAGACTCCCAGGTGGGGCACCTGTCACCATCAAGGTGTGTACATGTGCTTGGAAGGGCGGGGAAGGAGTATTTCCCTCTGGAAGACCCTGACGGCCTCCAGGGAATGAGGTGAGGGGGAGGGAATGAGGAGTGCAGGCGGCAGCATTTGGGCTCAGCCTGGAGGGATGAGGAGGATTTGACCCGGGGGAAGAGCTAGGAAAGGAGCTCTTGGCAGAGGGAGCAGCAGGGACTGGGTGGAGCTTGGCGCCCCATTTCTCTACTGCGTGGTCACAGTGATGCCTCATGGGACCGAGAAGTGAGGAGGGTTAGGGCACAGCAGAGACTATTGTGCTCCCTCACCATGGTTTTACAGAGGGGGGCTGAGGCCATGGGCAGTTAGGGTGTGGGTGGCAGCTCTGGAAGGTGAGTGGACGCTGAAAGAGGAGACAAAGTGGCACACAGAACCATCAGCCCCTGGGGACAGCCAGATGGCCAGGCCTGACCGCCACGGCCCTTTCCCTCATCTCACAGCTGTCTCCTTCAGCGGATTCGAAAGGTTTTCTCCAAAATGGGCAACTTTTTCTTGAGTTCTTCCTTTTAAAATAGAAGAGGGGCAGAAACCCACTTGGCGTTTCCACTGCCTGCAGTTCTTCAGCACCGAGGTCACCCCATGCACGGGTGTCCATAACCCCCAGGAGAGCACGTCCGCCTCCTGCATTTCTTCAGCACCGAGGTCACCCCATGCACTGGTGCCCGTGCGCCCCAGGAGACCACGCAAGTGTGTCTGTGGCTGAGTGGCCCTAAGGGCCTGACTGAGGCAGCCCAGGCGTCCAGCCCCGCAGGATGTGTGAGTGCACTGCTGCCATGCGGTCCCGCGGAGCAAAGTTACCCAGCCATGGAAAGAGACAAACTACAACCACGTGCAAGAACACGGATGACTCTCAGAGCCTAACACAGAGCCAAAGAAACAAGACCCTGAAGATACACAGTGTAGTTCCATTTATATAAAGCTCCAAAGCAGGCGAAGCTAAACAATATATTGTTTAGGGATAGTACAGAGTCCAACATGAAAAGATGAAGAAATGCCCGGCCATGAGCATCACAAGTCAGGATGGTGGTCTCTCTGGGAGAGGCCCAGGGCTTGTTTAATTATTATTCTTAATCTGTATGTTTTATACACTATTCAGAAATGCCATATTTCACTATAAAATATTTGAAAAGAATAAACAAAAGGAAGAGAGAGAAACAAGAATCACAAAGCCTAGGATCTACAGGCACCCCCCATCTTCCCTTCCTCCCTGTGACCAGCGCCTCCCTGACTGTCCAAGAACCTGGGGATTTCCACAAGGGATCCTCACCAGTCCCCCTTCCTGACTTGGCCAATGTCACCCACTGGCTGGCTCGGAAGGGCAAAGTAGCTGGGAACATGCTGTTTTAATGGCCCCCCTCAAGTTGCCAAGTGCCTTGGTCTAGTCTTCAGGAACTAGGCAGGGGCAGCTGAGTGCCAATGGAAGAGAGGGCCAGAGGACCAGAGCCAGGACTCCCCATGCCCACCTGGGTTCCTGGGTGGCACCCTTTTGTTTTCAATGGTGCTTTACGTCCTTCACCACCCCTCCAGGTCCCTGCCACTAGGGCCTCCTCTCCAGACTCCCAGGCCCTGGTAAGGTGCCTCCAGTCACTGATGGCATGCATGATGTGTTGATACTCACAAAGCTGCCACTGCTGGCCCCTTGGGGACGGTATGTCTTCCCTGGTTGGATAGGCAGAGTGGGGGCCACCAGGGTGGGAAGGGACACTGGGTGGCTCACCTGCAAGCTAAGGATTCAGGCCACAGCTCAGCACTACAGTGAAGGCTGAAGGAGCCAGACTGCCCTCTCCTCTGCTCCTTTGCTGTGATAATATTTAACAGATGATACCACAGTAATGTAAACTAGCGTAAATAGCAATTGTACAAATAATACAATTTGGGTCTTCTCGGAGTGTTTTCTGCTGATCTCAGACAATGTACATATACTGTTTAAGAGCTTATTTTACTCATTGTCCACCTCCAAGCCTCTAGGTCATGGAAGCCCAGAGTTGGGTCCCATTATTCCCCTGGGTGAGGGCTTCCATTTTCCCCGGTCTAGAACTATACACATGTGCACACACATACACACACACACGGATTATAGGACATCTTGGAAACATTTTCGAACAAAGCAAAAGAATTTTCTAAAAACACCTAATGCCCCAAATAAGGGGATTTTAGGTTGATAGCATATCCGTTTTGTTTTTACTTAGTTCCGAATGAAGACGACCGGCCACTTGGACTGTTCAAGTGGCGTTCTGTTTCTTGTACTTATCACCCTTGCCAAACAAATCAATGAGGTTGCAAAGAACCAGACCAAATAAAATTCCAACTTTCTCCTAGAAAAGAGCCAATAAAAAGTAAGCAACCACAGCAAACACAGTCAACATCAGTTGACATTTCCAACTACATTCTCTGGGGCCTAAAATACATTGCAGACTGACCGACGTACGCTACCAATATAATTGCAAATACCATCAGTTAAAACTACTGCTAGATAGTTTGCAAAATGATCTTGGTGAACATTGCTGAAGACAACCTTCTCTAACATCAACCACCAATTATTCAAGTCCACCCACAGAGAGGCTGGATTCCCTTCTAATTCCTCCCTGAATATTTAACTCAGACAGAGCAAACGTGTCCCATCTTGCTTCTCCCCACACCCCTCACCACTTCACGCTCAGCTCCAATCCCTGGTCAACCCAGCTACCCTGCCTGCAAATATTGTTCTTTCCCCCACCCCACTACTTCTGCTAATTTTTTGCTAAGGTTTAAAAAAAGATGTACTTTCTGACAATAAAATATATTTTTTATAGAAAAGTATTGAAGACAAAGGAGAAGGAGAAAATAAACATCACCCATAATGCCCCATCCCAGGCTTTCTTCTCTGGGAGGGGTATGTGTGTGTGTGTGTGTGTGTGTGTGTGTGTGTGTGCGCGCACACATCCGCGTGTGTGTAATGAAAAATGGGATCACTCTGCACATACAATTCATCGTTTGTTTTTCTCCCGTATGGTTAAAATTTTTCTATGAGATCATTATACATTTTTCTATGTCATTTTAAAAGTGGCTGCATTCTATTCCATCCTATAGGTAGACCATGATTTTGAGACCAATCCTCAATTTTTGGACATCTGGATTGGTCATTTTGTTTATTGTAGTAAACAATGCTACGATGATCATTTTTGTATGTGAATTTTGGCATGGCTTCAGGATTACTTTCCTAGTGTGGATTCTTAGACCTGGAACTGCTGATTTGCTTTCCTGAAACCAATTCACACCCCCACCGGTATTGAGGTAATCTTGATTTCCCTTCACAACCCTGTTTTTTGTTGTTGTTGCTGCTGCACAGTCTGCACATTTAATCACTTTATAACCTCTAACATTATCTCGCGTCCATTAAATAGAGCTAACAGTGCTGGACCTGTTAAATGACAAGGAAAAAAAATCATTGTGCACCAAGCCAGTATCTTACAGAACCAATTGGATTGGCCACAAGGGTTGGGGGGGAGAGAAGAGGGCATCCCTGGGCAGGTGGCTGGGTACCAGGAGGGGCTAGGGGAAAGAAAAGGTAGCTCCCAGATGGGAGGGGACTGATTGTCCTAATGCGAGGGGTGCAAAAGACATGTCAGAAGAGGGGGACATGGGGGGCATAACAAGTCAATCCTTTATCTACCAGGGCATAGTGTTAGGGGGCCCACTGCCACCACCCAGCTACCCTGTCACTCGGAGAACCACTGACCCATGAGCCCCTGGCACAGTGAGCCCTATTTGAAACACAGATGACAGCCTGCCTCCCCCTACCACGACCCCCTTTTCTGGGGCCCACCGGCCTGCCTGCCTCTTCAGGACTTGGGGCTCAGCTGAGCGTCAGCAACATGCTCCAGCCTGCCTTACACCTCAGGCCTGGACAGCCAGGAAACAGCAGAGGGGATAGTAGGTGTGGGAAGGTAGATGGTCCAGCTGCTACCCCCATTAACAAATACAAAAAAAAAAAAACAAAACAGCATCTAAAGTGAAATAATCACAGAGTGAAAATATATCCTCAAACAGCCCCTGAGATCCCCATGGGGGAAAGCAGCATCGGGTAGGAGGTGGGAGAGGCCAGCTGAGCCACTGTCCCTCCCCACCACCCAACCAGGGGCTCCAGGACTGTGAGTGCCAACAGCCCAGCAGCCCAGAGCTCAGGAAGCCAGGACCTTGGCCCTGGTGGGGTGGGGGGAGAGTGGGAGAGGGGAGGGTGGTCAGGACACCAGCCACTGCGTCACCCTTGGCCGGGCCAGCCTGCTCAGTCTGGCAGCCAGCTGTGTGGAGGCACAAGGTGCAGAGTGGGCACAGGAGCCCACACACACCCTGGCAGCAACTCCTTGCCCTGGTCCCTTCCTACCATCACCACTTCCACCCAAGGCTCACCAGAGCGGGCACGGGGTCGGGATGCAAAAGCCCTTGGAGAGGTGGCCTCCTCCTTCAAATCCCTCCTCGGCCCACCTCCCTGCTGCCTAGATGGGGACCATTAAATGCTCTAGAAGGACAGGGAAGGGGCAAGAGCTGCAGCTTGATCATCAGCTCTAACCCTCATTGGGGTAACAAGATGAAGACAAATCCATTTCTTTGGCCAATTTGACCACGTCCCCACCCAGGTAGCATCGATGAAGCATAAGGGACTGAACAGGCGCCAGTCAACCAAAGGGGAGGAAATCCTTTGTGAAATCTTTCCCTAAGGTTTCAACTAGCAGTTAAAACATTAGTTGATAAAGGCCTACAGGTACACCCCCTCCTAAGAAGGTCAGCAGGAGTCCCTGGGTGGTAAAAACGGTTGAGGGCTAGACTACAAGCCAAAAGCTTGGCAGTTCAAGCCCACGCAGAGGCACCTCAGAAGATAGGTCTGGTTATCTGCTTGAAAACCCTATAGAACAATTCTACTCTGCCCACATGGAGTCGCCATGAGTCAGAATCAACTGGATGATAACTAACAACAACAAGAACTTAAACATTCTACAGGGCTGTCTGGAAGTCACATCGTTCAAGAAGCAAAGGAACGGAGGGAGGTAGGATGCTAGGAAACAGCAGGCAGAGGAGGCCAATCCCTGGAGCTGGGCCTTCTGCTCAAGCTGGCCCCTGGACCAGGTGCTGTGGTTTGAGCCCTGTGGCAGCTGCTGAAGAGAGGGCTTGTAGAGAGGGAACCAATCGGCCGGGACCCATTCCCTTTCGGAGAGCCTCCTGGAGCCCAGTCCGGGATCCGGGCCTTTGCCCCAGGGCCCTGTCCAGGCAGCTCAGCAGGAGAGGAGCGAGGTGAGGGAGGAAGAGCCACATCTGAGCTTACCTGCCCCCTGCTGCGGCGGAGCTGGGAGGGTGCAGGCCGGCCTCCTCCTCCTGCGGGACAGTAAGCGGGTAAGGAGGCCTACCCTTTAAGAAGACAAGTCCCCATGACGAGCATGTGAGTGCCAGCTCCTCGTGATCCCTGTGAGGCTGTGCCCCGTGACCGCCCTCCCGGGCCAGGAGGGAACCAGGCCCCAAGCTGCCAGTCTGCTCCATTTGGGAACCCCGAAAGCAGCCTCAGAATCTGAGAGGGGAGCTAGAACTTTCCTTTTCAAGTGACACCACCCTCCACCACCCCCCACCCCCACCCCCGAGCCTGACCTTCCCGGGCTAAAAATGTCAGCATTGTTGCATAATTCAGCCAGTGGGACATAATCGTTCTTTCAGAAGGTGCCCCCGGCGCTCCCCAGAGCTAATGCTTCCGCAGATCATCTGCGGAGGAGCCAGAGGTCATGGACGCACAGTGCAGGGGCGGGTGAGCTACACAAGACTCTCGCCCTGGCTGGCCTGTGTCTTGGCCTCCTCACTGCACTGGCAGCCTGCTGTGATTCCTATCCACAGTTGTCCCAAGACAGTGGAGCGGGGCAACACAGCCCCAGGCCGGACTTAGCCGTTGCCCCTCCTTCTGAGGTTGCGATTCCCAGCTAGTTCTCCCGGCTGGGTTTGTCCAGCGTGGCCCCTCCGCCCGGCCCCTGTGTGCAGCGAACATGTGGACAGCAGTCTCCCTTTCCAGCCTGGGAGCTGGTTCCTCAGGGCAGCCCCAGAGGTGTCCTCTGAAAGGCTGCTCAAACTTCCCTGTCCGATGCCTGAGATGTCCCATGACGCTACAGGTTCTCTGAGACCCCTGCAATCACCCGCTGCACTGAGGCTGTCGACCCTCTGCCATCCCCCTCCAGCTTCCCCTGGAAGCAGGCCTGACCACAGGGAGGAGCCAGCCCTCTCCCTTGCCACGGTCCTGTGCTGGCACCCTAACCTCTCAGCTGCTTGCTCACCCCACCCTGACTGGGCTTCTGGCCTTTCAATCCCTTTGGGTCATGGTGTTTCCCTTGGGGGACCTGCCTTATATTTACTCTGCCCTAGCCGTCCATGGTTCTGGGCCCTTGCCCTGACTTTTATTAATTAACGAATTAATGTGAATTTCTTTCTGATAGAACTGCAAAGAGAAATGGACAAACTCACTGTTAGAGTTGGAGACTAGCAAAATACCCGTTGCTATGGAGTTGATCCTGACTCATAGCAGCCCAGTAGGACAGGGTAGAACTGCCCCAGAGGGTTTCCAAGGTGGCCGGTGGACTCAAACTGCCAACCTTTTGGTTAGCAGCCTGAGCTCTCAACCACTGCACTACCAGGGCTCCTAACTGGTAGATATAACAACTAGAAAACCAGTAAAGACATAGGTGACCTGAAAACTATATTCTGAACATTTAATTTCTTATAAATGTATTTTCACCATCATTTATCCTACAGCTTCACGGATTTAATACAAAAGTTTAAGTGATTAACGTATAAGATATGCTAACCAGGCAAAAGATATAAAACCTATTTTACTGGAGTAGTTCTTACTTTGTGTATCAAAACAATGGTTTCTAAGGGTGGTAAGAGTCCATAAGAAGTTGTCTTAATGATAGTGCCTAAGTGGATAGACAAAAAGTTAAAAAGGCTTTTGATAAAAAATCTAGAGGCAATCAGAACTAGATATTCTCAATGACATGGCACTGTGGTTAAAAGAGCTCGGCTGCTAATCGAAAGGTTGGCGGTTTGAACCCACCAGCTGCTCTGTGGGAGAAAGACGTAGCAGTCTGCTTTTGCAAAGATTACAGTTTTGGAAACCCTATGGGGCAGTTCTACTCTGTCCTAGAGGGTTGCTATAAGTCGGAAATGACTAGGAGGCAATGAGTTTTTTGGTATACTTAAAGCTGGAGTTTCTGTGTGGTGCAAATGGCTAACACACTCGGCTGCTAACCAGAAGTTTGGAGGTTCAAGTCCACCCAGAGCTCCCTTGGAAAAAAAGCCTGGCAATCTACTTCTGAAAAAACCAGCCATTGAAAACCTCATACAGCACAGTTCTATTCTGACACATGTGGGGTTGCCTTGAGTCAGAGTTGACTCGATGCCAACTGATTATTATTTTAATTTTGTAATGATTTTCTTTTTATTATGAAGAATTCCAAACATATACAGAAGTAGAGGGAAGAGCATTACAAACCTCCATAGCCCGATCACCAGCGTCAACAACCGTCAGCTCACAGCCAACCCTGCTCCATTTACATCCACCCCTCAAACCCCACGTATACTGGGTTCTTTGGAAACAAATCCCAGATATATAATTTTATCCATATAACTATTTCAGTATGTATTTCTAAAAGATCATTAAAAAACAAAACTACAATTATCACACTTAGAAATTAGCAGTAATTCCTTAATATTCTCAAATACCCAGTGTTCAAATTCCCTGATTGTCTCATAAATGTGTTTTAAATAGTCGATTTGTTTGAACCAAGAATCCAAATCAGATCCACACGTTGCATTGGTTGCTATGTCTCTGAAGTCTCCATTCAGCTATAAGTTCTCTCTCTCCCTCATTTTATTGGTTGAGGAAACTGGATCACTTGTAACATTTCCCAGCAATGTTGTTTATCAGAATCTTCTTTCTCCTGCATTTCCTGACCAATAATTAGATCTCGAAGCCTGTTCAGATTCAGGGTGAACTTTTTTATTTTTTATTGTACTTCAGGTGAAGGCTTACAGAACAAATAGTTTCTCATGAAACAGTAGTAAAGATGTTGTTTTATGACATTGGTTAACAACCCCACAACATAACAACCCTCTAACTTCTCAACCTTTTTTTTTTTTTTTTTTGGTGAAAATACACATAGCCAAAGATATACCATTTCAAAAATTTCTACTTGCACAGTTCAGTGACATTGACTACGCTCTTCCAATTGTGCTGTTATTCCCACTTAAGATGAAGGCTTACAGAACAAAATAGTTTCTCATTTAACAGTTACTACAAATGTTGCCCTATGACAATGGTTAACAATCTCACAACACATCAACAATATCCTTACTCAACCTTGGGTTCCCTATCACCAGCTTCCTTGTTCCCTTCTGCCTTCTGGCCCTTGTCACTGGACTCCTGTACCTCGTTAGTCTCATTTGGTTATACGGGGCTGTCCACTCCCAGGCTGAACAGTGAACCTTGGAGGTAACTTCACCACTGAGCTAAAAGGGTGTCTGGGGGCCATACTCTCGAGGTTTCTCCAGTCTCCTTTAGGCAAGTAAATCTGGTCTTTTTTTTTTTTTTTGTGAGTTATAATTATGCTCTACATCCTTCTCCAGCTCTGTCCAGAACCCTCTGTTGTGATCCTGGTCAGAGCAGTCAGTGGTGGTAGCCGGGCACCATCTAGCTGTACTGGACTCAGTCCGGTGGAGGCCTTGGTAGCTGTGGACCATTAGTCCTTTGGACTAATCTTTTCCTTGTATCCTATTCTCTTCATTCTCCCTTGCTCCTGAAGAGATGAGACCAGTGGCGTATCTTAGATGGCCGCTCACAGGCTTTTAAGACCCCAGACACTACTCACCAAGGTAGAATGTAGAGCATTGTCTTTATAAGCTGTGTCATGCCAATTGAGCTAGATGTTCCCCAAGTCAGGGTGAACTTTTTGACAGACGATTTCACTGGTAGGGGTGTGTTCTTCCACAGGGAGGCACATAATGTAGGGTTGTGTCTCTTTTGTGAGGTTAGTGGCCTTTGATGATTGTTGCCTAGAACCATTACATAACGTTCTTGCCCAGTCCTGTGCCATCTTCATGATCATTGGTATGTTTGAGTCCATTGTTTTGGCTACTGGGTCAATTCATCTCATTGAGTGTTTTCCTTCTTTTCACTGACCCCCAACTACCCATGATTTCCTTTTCCTAATGATTGGTCTTTCAAGATATGCAGTAAAGTTCATTCATTTAATATTCTTTTGGATTTTCAGAAATTTATTTTTAAATTTAATTTTGTTTATAAATTATGTAAGATATTTATATTACAGCAAAGTCAAATCTGCATACCAGATTTATTCAAGGGAGTCTGGAACCTATATCTATCCCTCCTTTTAGTTCCTCCCTCCTCACAGGTAAACTTTAAAAAAGAAGTTTTGGTTCATTCTTCCAGTTTTTAAATATTAGCTATTATGGATTGAATTGTGTCCCCCCAAAATATGTATCAATTTGGCCAGACCATGATTCCCAGTATTGTGTGGTTGTCCTCCATTTTGTGATTGATGTAATTTTCCTATCTGTTGTAAATCCTAATCTCTGCCTGTGGTTAATAAGGCAAGATTAGATTATGTTAAAGAGTATTAGGGTGGGACATAACACCCTTACTAAGGTCACATCCCTGATTCAATGTAAAGGGAGTTTCCCTGCGGTGTGGCCTCCACCACATTTTATCTTACAAGTGATAAAAGGGAAGGCAAGTGAGCAGAGAGTTGGGAGCTTCATACCACCAAGAAAGAAGCACCAGGAGCATAGAATGTCCTTTGGACCTGGGGTTCCTACACAGAGAAGCTCCCAGTCCTGGGAAACATTGATGACGAGGACCTTCTTCCAGAGCTGACAGAGAAAGAAAGCCTTCCCCTGGAGCTGACACCTTCAGTTTGGGCTTGTAGCCTACTAGACTGTGAGAGAATGAATTTTTCTTTGTTAAAGCCATCCACTCGTGGTATTTCTGTTATAGCAGCACTAGGTAACTAAGACATTAGCAAATATGAATATGTATTTGTATCCCTTCTCCCCTTTCTCACATAAAAGGTAGAGGGCTTTACACCCTCTTTCTCACCTTGCTTTTTGCACTTAATGATTGTCTTGGTTATCTAGTGCTGCTGTAACAGAAATACCACAAGTGGATGGCTTTAACAAAGAGAAATTTATTCTCTCACAGTCTAGGAGTCTAGAAGTCTCAATTCAGGGTGCTAGCTCCAGGGGAAGGCTTTCTCTTTATGTTAGCTCTAGGGGAATGTTCTTGTCATCAATCCTCCCTGGTCAAGGAGCTTCTCAGTGCAGGGAGCCCGGGTCCAAAGGATGCACTATTCTCCTGGCTCTTGTTTCTTGATGGTACTGGGTCACCATGTCTCTCTGCTCCCTTCTCTCTTTTATATCTGAAAAGAGATTGACTTAAGACACAACCTAATCTTATAGATTGAGTTCTGCCTCATTAACATAACTGCCTGTAATCCTGCCTCATTAATATCATAGATGTAGGATTTACAACACATAGGAAAATACATCAGATGTCAAAATGGTGGACAATCACACAGTACTGGGAATCATGGACTAGCCAAGTTGACATATGTTCTTTGAGGGGACACAATTCAATCTATAACAATGATATATCCTGGCAATTACACAGCTATTCCTCATTTCTTTATTTTTAATGCGGTAAAAATATATACAACACAACAGAAAGCAATTCAACAATTTTTACCTGTACACTTCCGTGACATTGATTACATTCTTCAAGTTGTGCAACCATTCTTGCTTTTTTTTCCCATATTATCCCACCACAGGAACATATATTCAATTCAGCCTAAACAAAAACTCCCCCTTCCCCCTTTCTTCTGCCCCTGGTAACCATTAATAATCTTTAGTTTCTATATATTTGCTTATATCATGTGAGAGAGATCATACAGTATTTGTCCTTTTGTGGTTGACTTATTTTGCTCAGCATAATGTTTCATAGCTTCATCCTTGTTGTGGAATGCATCAGGACTTCATTCCTTTTTATGGCTATGTAAAATATGTACATGGGGTCGCTATGAGTCGGAACTGACTCGACGGCGCCTAACAACAACAACAACAACAACAAAATCTGTCTTGGAAGAAGTAGTACAGCCAGAATGCTCCTTAGAAGTGAAGATGGCGAGACTTCATCTCACATACTTTGGACATGTTATCAGGAAGGACCAGTTCCTGGAGAAGGACATCATGCTGGTTAGAGGGTCAGTGAAAAAGAGGAAGACCCTCAATGAGATGGATAGACACAAGGGCTGTAACAATGGCTTCAAACATAGCAATGGTTGTGAGAATGGCACTGGACTGGGCAGTGTTTCGTTCTGTTGTACACAGGGTCACTATGAGTCAGAACTGACTCGACGGCACCTAACAACGACAACAGTATTCCATTGTATGCATATGCCACATTTTGTTTATCCATTCATAAGTTGCTTGGAATTTTGGTTGTTTCCACCTTTGAACTATTGTGAATAGTGCTGCAATGAACACTGGTGTATAAGTGTCTGTTCGTGTTGCTGCTTTCAGGTCTTTTGGATATATACCTAGAGGTGGAATTACTGGGTCATATGGTAGTTCTATGCTCAATTTTTTGAGGACCTGCCAAACTGTTTTCCACAGCAGCTACACCATTTTACATTCCCACCAGCAATGGATGAGGGTTCCTCTGTCTCCACAATCTCACCAAAACCTAATATTTTTAGTTTTTTTTTTTTTTTTAAATCATTGCCATTGTAATGGGGGTGAGATGATATCTCACTGTGTTTTTTATTTACATCTCACCCTATAGGGCAGTTCTATTCTGTCCAAAAGAGTCACCGTGAGTTGAAATCAATTCTACAGAAACGGATTTGGTTTGGTTTTTAATGGCTAATGACTTTGAGCACCTTTTCATGTGCTTATTGGCCATTTGAATGTCCTCTTTGGGGAAATGTTCATTCAAGTCCTTTGTCCATTTTTTGATTGGGTTGTTTGCCTTTTTGTTGTTAAGTTGTGGAAGTATTTTATAAATTTTGGGTATTAGACCCTTATTGGACATATGGTTCTGTGGTGCAATGAATTACTTAATGTGACCTTTCTAGCCATTGTCTTTGTAACTCCTACCAAATGACTTGGTGGGGCTATGCAAATGAGGTGCTTGTGGCCCACCAAGGGGATTGGATAGTTTGCTAATAATATAAATAAGGTGCATGGCACCTTTGTGGGGATGGGACCATACGAATAAGGTGTATGGAACCCTAATAAGGGGATTGGTCAGTTTTGCCATCCGCTAGGCTTAAAGAGAGCTATCAATCCCAGACTGGGGGAGGGGGGTGTTCCTAACTACTACTAAGAAAGAAGAGCTAAGAGTGGAGTGCATCCTTTGGACCCAGGATCCCTGTGCTGAGAACCTCCAAGACCCCAGAGACATGGAGACAGCTGTAACACCAGAGATGGCAAGAGAAGCAGTAGCAGAGAAATGGTGGCAGGAGAGGCAGCAGAACCAGAAGACTAGCAGGAGACAGTGTGATGGGCTTCCTGGCCCATGGAGCAAGGTAGTTGAGTGCCTTTGGGCAGGAGGCTTCCTGGTGGAGCTTTGTAACACTTGCCCAAGCAGGGCAGGGGCCAAGGGGCTAAGGGCCAGAGAGAGTCCTGCCTGTGGGCATGGCTAAGAAGAAGCTGTCCTGATCAAAGAACTGTATTGTAAATTGTAACTCGTTACTTCCCTAATAAACCCCATAACTGTGAGTATGGTCTGTGAGTTCTGTTTGGCCATTGCAATGGATTATCGAGCCCAGCAGAGGAGTAGAGAGTGCTGTGGGAGGGACAGTTGGGGTAAGAAATGGTAAAAAGGTTGGAGCGTGGAGGTGTGTCTGAACTTTGTGTCATAGGAATCAGCCTTGGGCTGTTGATCTTGATTCTTTTTCTGCCTTGTGAAGTTGGAGGTCAGATGCTTCTGCCCTGCCATTTTTACAGATTCCAATTTTTCTTCCCCATCTGTAGGGTGTCTTTTCACTTTTTTGGTAAAGTCCTTTGATACAAAAAAGTATTTAATTTTTATGAGGTCCATTTATTTATTTTGTCTTTTCTTCTCATGCTTTTGTTGTCATAGCTGTGTACCCATTGCAAAAACTTAGGCCCCACAATTTCACTTCTATATTTTAAGAATTTCATGGTTTTTCACACGTAGGTTCTTGATCCATTTTGAATTGGTTTTGTATATCATGTGAGGGTTGCATCCTGATTCATTCTTCTGGATGTGGAAATCCAATTTTCCCAACACCATTTACTGATTTATTGAAGAGACTCTTCCAAATGCACTGGATGGATTTAGCACCCTTGTTGAAACTCAGTTGACCATAGATGAATGGACTTATTTCTGGAGTCTCAATTCTATTCCATTGGTTTATGTGTCTATTATAATACCAGTACCAGGGTGTTTTAATTACTGTGGTTTTATAGTATGATATGAAGTCAGGAAGTGTGCGTCCTCCTGCTTTATTCTTCTTCTTCAAGAGTGCTTCAGCTATTCAGGGTCCCTTGACCTTCTCTGGTGGTGTAGTGGTTAAGAGCTCAGTTGCTAACTGAAAGATCTGCAGTTTGAATCCACCAGCTGCTCCTTGGAAACCCTATGGGGCAATTCTACTCTGTCTTACAGGTTTGCTATGAGTCAGAATTGACTACTTGACGGCAATGGGTTTGGTTTTTTGTTTTTGTTTTTTTGCTTTTTTTTGACCTTCCATATAAATTTGAGGATTGGCTTTTCCATTTCTGTCAAGAGGGCTATTGGAATTTTGATAGGGATTGCACTGAATTTATAGATTACTTTGGGTAGTATTGACATCTTAACTATATTAAGCCTTCCAGTCCATGAACACGAAATATCTTTCTATTTATTTAGATCTTCCGTAATTTCTTTTAGCAATGTTTTATAGTTTTTTGGATACATGTCTTTTACCTTCCTGGTTAAATTTATTCTGAGGTAATTTATTCTTTTGAATGCTATTGTCCATCAAATTGTTTCCTTAATTTCCTTTTCCTCTTGCACATTGCTAATGTATAGAAATCCAACCGATTTTTTGTGTGTTGACCTTGTACCCTGCCACTTTGCTGAATTCCTTTATTAGTTCTAATAGTTTTTTTTTGGGTGTGGGTTATTTGAAGTTTTCTATGTATAGAATCAGGTCATCTGTGAAAAGGGATAGTTTTACTTCCTTTTTCCTGGCTTGGATACTTTCTTTCCCCCTAGCGTAATTGCTCTGTGTAGAACTTCCAGAATGATGTTGAATAGCAGTGGTGAAAGTGGGCATCCCTCCCTGTCTTGTTCCTAATCTTAGTGGTAGAGCTTTCAGTCTTTCTCCATTGATTATTATGTTAGGTTTTTTTTTTAAATAGATGCTCTTTATTATATTGAGGAATTTCCCTTCTATTCCTATATTTTTAAGTGTTTTAATTATGAAAGGGTGTTGAACTTTGATGAATGCCTTTTCTGCATTGATTGAGATGATCACGTAGTTCTTTCCCTTTGTTCTATTGGTGTGGTGTATTACATTGATTAATTTCATAATGATGAACCAACCTTGCATTCCTGGTGTAAATCCCACCACCTGATCATGTATAATCCCTTTAATATGTATTTGGATTAGGTTTGCTAGTATTTTGTTAAATACATTTGAGCCAATATTCATTAAGGATATTGGTCTGTAGTTTTCTTGTCGTGTCTTTGTCTGGTTTTGGTGTGAGGGTAATGCTTGTCTCATAGAATGAGTGAGGAAATTTTCCCTTCGCTCCCATTTTTTGGAAAAGTTTAAATAGGATTAGAGTGACTTCCATAAATTTTTCATAGAATTTTCCTGTGTCCAGGACATTTCTTTTTTGGGAGGTTTTTGATTACTGATTCACTCTCTTAGTTTGTTATGGGTCTGTTGAGATCTATTATTTCTTCTTGAGTTAATATAGGGAGTTTATGACTTCCAAGGAATTTTCCAATTTCTTCTAAGTATCTTATTTGTTGGCATACAGCTGCTCATAGTATGCCTTTACATTCCTTTTTTTTTTTTTTTTTTCTGTAGGAATAGTTGTAATGTCCCCACTTCCATTTCTAATTTTAGATATTTACATCTTCTTTCTCTTTTTCTTTGTCAGTCTAGCCAACGGTTTGTCAATTTTCTTGCTCTTTTCAGATAACCAACTTCTGGTTTAGTTGTTTCTCTCTACTGTTTTTCAATTCTCTATTTAATTTATTTCTGCTCTGATCTTGTGATGGTTAATGTTATGTGTCAACTTGGCAAGGCTATGATTCTCAGTGGTTTGGCAGACATTGGACTGATTGCTCTTCCATAATGCCATATAATGTAATCAAGTCTATGATATGATCTGATGTGATCAGCCACTCAGTTGAAAGTGTATTTTCCTTTGGGGTGTGGCCTGCCTCTAGTATGTTAATGAATGCTCTGGCAAGGCTCACTCTCTCAACCCTGCACTCTTCTAGTCATCTGATTGCCAATTCTTGGAATGTAAGCCTGCAGAAGTCTTCAGCCTGCATCCTGACCTGCAGATTTTGGATTCGCCAGCCCCTACAACTCAGTGAGCCGGCTGAGACCTCCAGCCTGGTGCCTGACTGAAGCTTTGGGACTTGCTGGTCCCAATTGTGTGAGCCATTTCCTCAAAGTAAATCTCTCTCTATATATTTATATATATATTTCCTGGTTTTGTTCTTCTAGAGAACCCAGAATAAGACAAATCTTTATTATTTCCCTCCTTCTGGTAGTTTTGGCCTAGGTTTGCTCTTCCTTTTCTAATCCCCCAAGTTGTAGAGTTAAGCTGTTGATTTGGGATCTTTCTTCTCTTTTGTAATTCTTTTTTTTTTTTGTTGTTGTTGTGCTTTAAGTGAAAATTTACAGTTCAAGTTACTCTCTTACAAAAATTTATACACACACTGCTATGTGACCCCAGTTGCTCTCCCTACAATGTGACAGCACAATCCTCCTTTTCATCCTGGATTTCTCATGTCCATTCAACCTGCCCCTTCCTACCCTCTCATCTTGTCTCCAGGCAGGAGTTGCCCACCTAGTCCAATGTATCTACTTGAGCTAAGAAGCACTCTCTTTATGAGTATCATTTTATGTCTTACAATCCAGTCTAATCTCTTTCTGAAGAGTTGGCTTCAGGAATGGTTTCAGTTATGGGCTACAGAGAGTCCGGGGCATGTCTTCTGGGATCCCTTCAGTTTCAGTCAGACAATTAAGTCTGGTCTTTTTACAAGAATTTGAGGTCTGCACCCAACTTTTTACCTGCTCCGTCAGGAACTCTCTGTTGTATTCCCTGTCAGGGTGGCCATTGGTGGTAGCCAGGCACCATCTAGTTCTTTTAGTCTCAGGCTGATGGAGTCTCTGTTTTATGTGGCCCTCTCGGTCTCTTGGGTTAATATTCTCCCTGTGTCCTTGGTGTTCTTCAATCTCTTCTGCTCAAGGTGGGTTGGGACCAATTGGTGTATCTTAGATGGCTGCTTGCTAGCTTTTAAGACCCCAGTTGTCACTCACCAAAATGGGATGCAGAACATTTTCTTAATAAACTTCATTATGACAGTTGACCTAGATGTCCCCTGAAACCATAGTCCACAGACCCCCACCCCTGCTACTCTGTTTCTTGTAGTGTTTGGTTGTATTCAGGAGACTTCTTAGCTTTTGCTTTAGTCCAGTTGTGCTGACTTCCCCTGTATTGTGTGTTGTCTTTCCCTTCACCTAAGATAATTCTTGTCTACTATCTAGTTAGTAAATATCTGTCTCCCTCCCTTCCCACCCTCTTAACCATCAAAGAATGTTTTCTTCTGTGTTTAAACCTTTTCTTGCATTCTTATAATAGTGGCCTCATACAATATTTGTTCCTTTGTGACTAACGAATTTCACTCAGCATAATGCCTTCCAGATTCATCCATGTTATGAGATGTTTCGTGGGTTCATCATTGTTCTTTGTCATTGCACAGTATTCCATTATGTGAATATGGAATCACAAAATTGTTTATCCATTCATCCGCTGATGAGCACCTACGTTTCCATCTTTTTGCTGTTGTGAAGAGTGCACAATGAACATGGGTGTGCATATATCTATTTGTGTGACAGTTCTTATTTCTCTAGGATATGTTCCAAAGAGTGGGATTGCTGGATCATATGGTACTTCTATTTCTAGCTTTTAAGGAAGCACCAAATCCATTTCCAAATTGGTTGTACCGTTTTACTTTCCCACCAGCAGTATATAAGTCCTCCAGTCTTTCCACATCCTCTTCAACATTTATTATTTTGTGTTTTTTGGATTAATGCTAGGCTTGTTGGGGTGAGATGGTATCTCATTGTAGTTTTGATTTTCATTTCTCTAATGGTTAATGATTGTGAGCATTTTCTCATGTATCTGTTAGTCCCCTGAATGTCTTCTTTGGTGAAGTGCCTGTTCATATCCTTTGCCCATTTTTTAGTTGGGTTATTAGTCTTTTTATCTTTGAGGTGTTGCAGTATCTTGCAGATTTTAGAGATTAGATGCTGATTGGATATATCGTAGCCAAATTTTTTTCCCAGTCTTTAGGTTGTCTTTTTACTCTTTTGGTGAAATCTTTTGATGAGAGTAAGTGTTTGATTTTTAGGAGCTCCAAGTTATCTAGTTTCTCTTCTGGTGTTTGTGCATTGTTAGTAATGTTTTGTATTCTGTTTATGCCATATATTAGGGCTCCTAAGGTTGTCCCTATTTTTGATTCCATGATCTTTATCATTTTAGATTTTATATTTAGGTCTTTTGATCAATTTTGAGTTAGTTTTTGTGCATGGTGTGAGGTACGGTCTTGTTTAAATTTTTTGAAGATGGATATCCAGTTATACCAGCACCATTTGTTAAAGAGACTGTCTTTTCTTCATTTAACGGACTTTGGGCCTTTGTCAAATATCAGCTGCTCATAGGTGGATGAATTTATGTCTGAATTCTCAGTTCTGTTCCATTGATCTATTATCTGTTTTTGTACCAGTACTAGGCTGTTTTGACTACTGTGGCTGTATAATAGGTCCTAAAATCAGATAGTGTGAGGCCTTCCACTTTGTTCTTCTTCTTGAATAATGCTTTACTTATCCAGGCCTCTTCCCTTTCCATATGAAGATGATGATTTGTTTATCCATCTCATTAAAAAATGCCCGTAGAATATGGATCGGGATTGCATTGTATCTGTAGATCTCTTCGGGTAGAACAGATGTTTTCACAATGTTGAGTCTTCTATCCATGAGCAAGGTATGTTTTTCCACTTATGCAGGTCTCTTTTGGTTTCTTGAAGTAGTGTCTTGTAGTTTTCATTGTATAGGTCTTTTACGTCTCTGATTAGATTTATTTCTGAGTATTTTATCTTCTTGGGAGCTATTGTAAATGGTATTGTTTGGTGATTTCCTCTTGGAAGTTCTCTTTGTTGGTGTTGAGGAATCCAACTGATTTTTGTATGTTTATCTTGTATCCTGATACTTTGCTGAAATCTTCTATTAGTTCTAGTGGTTTTTTTGTGGATTCTTCGGGGTTTTCTGTGTATAAGATCATGTCATCTGCAAATAGAGATACTTTTAAGTTTTCCTTATCAATTTGGATGCCCTTTATTTCTTTTTCTAGCCTAATTACTCTGGCTAGGACCTCCAGCACAATGTTGAATAAGAGTGGTGATAAAGGGCATTCTTGTCTGGTTCCCGTTCTCAAGGGGAATGCTTTCAGACTCTCTCCATGTAGGATGATGTTGGCTGTTGGCTTTGTATAAATGCCCTTTATTATGTTGAGGAATTTCCCTTCTATTCCTATTTTGCTGAGAGTTTTTTTTTATCATGAATGGGTGTTGGACTTTGTCAAATGACTTTTCTGCATCGATTGATAAGATCATGTGGTTCTTGTCTTTTGTCTTGTTTATCTGATGGATTACATTGATTTTTTTTAATGTTGAACCATTCCCACACACCTGGTATAAACCCCACTTGATCACGGTGAATTATTTTTTTGATATGTTGCTGAATTCTATTGGCTAGAATTTTGTTGAAAATTTTTGCATCTATGTTGATGAGGGATATTGGTCTATAATTTTCTTTTTTCACGGTGTCTTTACCTGGTTTTGGTATCAGGGTTATACTGGCTTCATAGAATGAGTTTGGGAGTATTCCATCCTTTTCTATGCTCTAAAATACCTTTAGCAGTAGTGCTGTTAACTCTTGTCTGAAAGTTTAGTTCAATTCTCCAGTGAAACTGTCAGGACCAGGGCTTTTTTGTTGTTGTTGTTGTTGGGAGTTTTTAAATTACTTTTTAATCTCTTTTTTTGTTATAGGTTTATTTAGTTGTTCTACCTCTGTTTGTGTTAGTTGAGGTAGGTAGTTGTTTCTAGAAATTTGTCCATTTCCTCTAGGTTTTCACATTTGTTAGAGTACAATTTTTCATAGTATTCTGTTATGACTCTTTTAATTTCAGCTGGGTCTGTTGTGATATCACCCATCTCATTTCTTATACAGGTTATCTGCCTCCTCTCCTGTTTTTCTTTTGTCAGTTTGGCCAGTGGTTTTTTGATTTTGTTGATCTTTTCAAAGAACCAGCTTTTGGTCTTGTTAACTCTTTCAATTGTTTTTCTATTCTCTATTTCATTTAATTCTGCTCTAATTCTTATTATTTTCTTGCTTCTGGCACCTGAGGGCTTCTTTTGCTGCTCTCTTTCTACTTGTTCGAGTTGTAGGGTTAATGTTTTGATTATGGCCCTTTCTTCTTTTTGGATGTGTGCATTTATTGCTATAAACTGACCTCTGAGCACTGCTTTTGCTGTGTCCCAAAGGTTCTGGTAAGATATGTTTTCATTCTCATTTGATTCTATGAATTTCTTTATTCCATCCTTAATTTTTTCTAGAACCCAGTTGTTTTTGAGCAAGGTGTTCAGTTTCCATGTGTTTGATTTTTTTTTTTTTCCTTGCTTTCTGTGTTGATGATTTCTACTTTTATGGCTTTATGGTCAGAAAAGATGCTTTGTAATATTTCGATGCTTTGGATTTTGTTAAGGCTTGCTTTATGGCCTAATATGTGGTCTATTATGGAGAATGTTCCATTCGCACTGGAAAAAAAGGATACTTGTCTGCTGTTGGGTGGACTGTTTGGTATATGTCTATGAGATCAAGTTGGTTGATTGCAGCATTTAGCTATTCTGCGTCTTTGTTGAGTTTCTTTCTGGATGTTCTGTCCTTCACTGAAAGTGGTGTGTTGAAGTCTTCTACTACTATTGTGGAGCTATTTATCTCTCTTTTCAGTGCCACTAGAATTTGTTTTATGTATTTTGGAGCCCTGTCACTGGGTGTGTAAATATTTATTGTATTTATGTCCTCCTGGTGTATTGACCCTTTAATCATTGTACAGTGTCCTTCCTTATCCTTTGTGGTGGATTTTACTTTAAAGTCTATTTTGTCAGAGATTAATATTGCCACTCCTGCTGTTTTTTGAGTGTTGTTTGCTTGATGTATTTTTTTCATCCTTTGAGTTTTAGCTTGTTTTTGTCTTTAAGTCTAAGGTGTGTCTCTTATAGGCAGCATATAGATGGATTGTGTTTTTTTATCCAATCTGCCCCTGTCTGTGTCTTTGTTGGTGCATTTAGTCCGTTTACATTCCATGTAATTACTCATAGGTATGAGTTTAGTGCTGTCATTTTGAAGTCTTTTTTTGGTGTGTTTTTCACAGTTTCTTTGTTCCCCTTAATTTTCTGTGCTGAGTCATTTTTCTTTATGTATTTTCTTTTCATCTTTTGCATTGTTGTTGATTTTGTGTTTGCTGAGTCTTTATATTTTTCTAGTTTTTCATTTTTATTTGTTGGATTGTTAGTTTCCTTTGTGGTTACTTTAATATTTACCCTTATTTTTCTAAGTTTATACCAGTCTTTTATTTCTTTATATCGCCTTGACTTCCCTCCATATGAAAAATCTATGTCTACATTTTTTAAGTCCCTCTTTTTTGTTTTAATGTTGTCATTTTTTACATATTGATGTCTGTTTCCCTATTTTCAATGTTTTAGCTTTGATGTATTTTTGTGACTTCCCTATCTGAGTTGATATCTGGTTGCTCTGTCCTGTGTTCTAGTCTTGCATTGTTATCTGATGTTATTGATTTTCTAACCGGAGGACTCCCTTTATTATTTCTTGTGATTTTGGTTTGGGTTTTGCAAATTCCCTAAGCTTCTGTTTATCTGGAAATGCCCTAAGTTCGCCATCATATTTGAGAGATAGTTTCGCTGGATATATAATTCTTGGCTGGCAATTTTTTTCCTTCAAGGCTTTGTATATGTCATCCCATTGCCTTCTTGCCTGCATGGTTTCTGCTCAGTAGTCCGAGCTTATTCTAATTGACTCTTCTTTGTAGATGACTTTTCTTTTATCCCTAGCCACTCTTAAAATTCTCTCTTTATCTTTGGTTTTTGCAAGTTGGATTATGTCTTGGTGACTTTCTTTTGGGATCTACCTTATGTGGGGCTCGATGAGCATCTTGGATAGATATCTTCTCATTTTTCATGATATCAGGGAAGTTTTCTGTCAACAAATCTTTGACAATTCTCACTGTATTTTCTGTTATCCCCCCCGTTCTGGTACTCCAATCACTTGTAGGTTATTTCTCTTGATAGAGTCCCACATAACTCTTAGAGTTTCTTCATTCTTTTTAATTCTTTTATCTGATTTTTCCTCATATAAGTTGGTGTCAAGTGCTTTATCTTCAGATTCACTAATTCTGACTTCTACTGCTTCAATTCCACTCCTATGACTGTCTATTGAGTAGTCTAATTCTGAAATTTTATTGTTAATCTTCTGGATTTCTGATTGCTGTCTCTCTATGGATTCTTGCAGCCTATTAAATTTGTCATTATGCTCTTGAATAACTTTTTTAAGTTCTGCTACTGCTTTGTCTGTGTGTTCTTTGGCTTTGTCTACATTTTGACGAATTTCTTTTCTAATTTCTTGAAAAGTTCTGTATATTAATCTTTTGTATTCTGCCTCTGGTAATTCTGAGAAATTCTCTTCCTCCAGAAAATTTGTTGATTCTTTATTTTGGGAGTTTGCTGAAGCCATCATGGACTGCCTCTTTATGTGATTTGATATTGACTGCTGCCTCTGAGCCAACAAAAAGTTATTATAATTTTATTTTATATTTGTTTAGTGTGTCCCAACTTCTTGTTTTGTTTTGTTTTAATATGTTCAAGTAGGCTGCTCATGTGCACTAGTTTGATTACTGGTACCTTTGAAGCTCTAACATCCTGTCACCAGGTAGTTCGGTCTGTAACTAAGTATGTATGCCCAGGTGTCTCTTAAATTTTCCTATATGGATTCAGCTTAGGTGTCCAGGCAGTTGGTCACCAAGTGTGTGGTGCAGGCCCTCACCTACAGTCTTAAAGGCATGGGTGATTGGTGTAGGCATAGGTATCTGGCTCCAGTAGATGGTCATGTGCTGAGCAAAGCAGGGGGCTGATGGTGGCCCCTGGGTGTCTGTAAGAAAAGTGTGTCCCTGTCCCCTAGAGCGAGGAGGTAGGTGAGTTTTGCAGCCAGACTATGAGCACCCTACTCTGTTGGCTGTAAGGACTGGGGGCACCACTTATTCTTGGACCCCTATAGGAGGTGGCTAGGTAGCATGGGTGGAGCCACCAGTCCTCAAGCCCCTGAAGCGGACAGGTAAGGCGCCTGCTTAAAGGGCAGAGCAGTGTCAAGTGCCACAAATCTGCCACTTCACAGCTTAAATAAACAGCTGAAGTTAGACTTCAGGTGTTTACCCTTTTGTACTGTAGTAGTGAGGGCTTATGCTGTTGAGATGGGTCCACACAAGTCTATACAGGGGTGGAAGGCACTCAAAGTCTGTGGACCCCTTATGCCTGTGCCTAGGCAAAGGAGCTGTGCCAACCCTGAGTTCCTGGCTTAGGGGAGCTGGTAGCTTATTTTCCCTGTTTGTTAATTTGTTCCCTCTCCAAGTCCAGGAGAATGGATCAGGGCACCTTATGGGATCTGCTTCCGGCCCAGGGGACTCAGAGATCACTGAATCTGGCCAGACCCAGTGCAGAGCAGGGAGGGAAGAGGTAAATGGGAGAGAGGTATTTCCCAAATGGGTTTTTTTTTTTAAATCCCCAGGAAAGGCCACAGGCATGTACTTAACTTTAGCCACTTGGGTGCTGCTTTTCACTGGTTTGGAGTGTCCAAGCAGAATCTCTGCTGCTGGATCTCTCTCAGTGTGGAAACTGCCTCCCGAATGAGTGAGCAGAGCTGTATGCCTGCCTCTCTGCACAACCTGAGCTAATTCCAGGCTGAAGGGATGCAGCTCCCACTGGGTCAGGTCGGGCTACTCCTTGCTGCTTCCTAACCGTCTCTCTCTCCCCCCACCACTCAGTCTGATTCCTCAACTTTGCCTTGTTCAGGGCTCCTAGATATTCATATACAATCAAATCACTTGTTTTTTCAGGTCTTTGTTGTAAGAGGGACTTAGGAAGTCATTGAGTATTCTGCCATCTTGACCCCACTTCCAAAATTAAAAAAAAATTTTAAAAATAAGAAAATATATATAAAGAAGAATTAATACCAATCCTGTACAAACTCCTCCAGAAAATAGAAGAGGAGGAAGAGTTCCCAACTCATTCTATAAGACTGGTATTATCTTAATAGTAAAAGCAAACAAAAGCATCTAAGAAAAGAAAACTTTAGACCAAAACTATGTCAAGACACCATTTCTTACCTGTAAGATTGGCAAAAATCCAAAAGTTTTACAACATATTCTGTTGGTGAGATTATGGGGAAATAAGAACTTTCATAAATGCCCGTGAAAATGCAAAATGATGCAACCTCCATTGGGGTAAATTATGCATTATTGACAATATTACATTTAAGTTTACTCTTAGTCCCAGCAAGATCAACACCCAGGAATCTATCCCAAAGATATATTGGCACAGTTCAAAAAAATTTATGACAAAGCTTTTCATTGTTGCACTATTTGAAAGCAAAAGACTGCAAACCCCCCAAGTGTGCATCAGCACGGGACAGGTTGTATCAACTCTCATACATTCACCCAGGGATTAATGCTACATAGCTGGAAAAAGAATTGAGGAGGATTGCATTTATCTTACTATGCTTGAGGCTGAGTATCTCTTCATGTTGAAGGGCCTTCTATATTTCTTTTTCTGTGAACTGTCCATAGCTCTAGCTCATTTTTTCTAGAGGGTTTTTTCTTTATTTCCAAAGCTTGTTCTAAAGCTGTTGGAAAGGCAGAGGGTCTTCCTGGTGAGCCTCAGGGGCCCAGTTGGCCACCAAATGCTTGTCACTCTCCAAACAATTCCTGGCACTGTCAGTAATTGAATATTGGCAGCAGCCCTTTCACAGCGCCCTTCTTCACTCCACATGGCTCCAGGCTAGGGGGATCTGGAGTTCTCCTGGTTGCTTCCATCACTGATCATTCTGCAGTGGATAATATACTTGCAAACCTACCATAGGAGGTATCAGTGGGAAGACCCAAACTGGACAATGATTTTCTGCCTGTTTGATTATAAGAGCTTTCTTTTCATTTTCTTATTTATTTTTGCTTCTCAGTGGGTTAGGGAGCAATGTTGGCAGGTGATGTGTGTTAGAATGACAACCACATGGATGAAGAACTTGCCAAGTGTTTCACAGTCTTAGTTTTCAGAATAATCTCTAAAATGAAAATGAAGCCAGTGACTTTGCAGTGGGTATAATCAATTATATAAAAGCTTTGTAGATGTTTACATGAAGGCAGAGGGTCACATATGAGTATCAAGAGCCTGATGTGGCCATGTGGAATAAGTCCTAAAACAGGAGGGCGGGGTGCCTGGGCCCTGCTGGGTGCAGCGTCACAGCTGGAAGTGAGATCTGGAGCCTCTGGAAGTTCCATGGAGACAGCACTATCTGAGATGGTTTTCCTCCTTACCAAATTCCTGAAATTTCATTAATCCAAAAGTCCACCAATCATCTGTAAGAAGCACTATGTGTCACTGTGCTGGAACCTATAAAACTCAGGATGTAGCATTCTACCCTCTGGTGGGTCCTAATGAGCACTTTCAGACTCCAATGCTTCTTACACTCTTCACTTTGGAGGGATGGTGGATCTCCCAAAATGTGGGTCCAATCATATGAAAATCATTTTGACTTCCTTCCTTCAAGATTTCTGTGTTCTTGTGAAGACATTTGAGCAGGAATCATGGAAAGAGATTATTTTGCCTCATTCTAACTCCAAACTTCTTTTGTTTATGGCAGCTGATTGCATAAAGAGAACTGAAATCACTGAGGACTGAAATGATGAGTGTGAGCCTCACGCTGACAGCTGTGTCTTCTCACAAATCAGCACTGGAAGATGCGCGAGGGTGCTTGTGAAAGTTCTACAGACTCTTTCTCACCTGGCACAGAAGTTGTTGTTTATATCTCACATAGCATGCCCCATTGAACATCAGCGTTCGTAAATGTCTATGAGTGTCATCTCTTTCAGTAATGGTTCGTAGCTACTAAAATTTGGATTTTACCCAGTTTGGCTATAATAACCCAAAAAGCAAAAAATGGGGCCCAAACAAAAATGTGGGTGCATCCAGTAAAGCTCAGTAAAACGTTTAACTCCAAAGTTCTGAGAATAGTTTGTCGCTTGAATCTTTTGTTTAAATTAACAGAAAGACTTTGTATTTAAATCTTCTTATAAAAATCCTTCGAAAGTTCACGGAGAACTGAGCCAAGGGCAGGGAAGTTAAGAAGAAAGGTAGCAAGTGTGAGTGCACCAGAGGCAGCGACGGTGGGTAAGGGCAAGTTCTGTAAAGTGTGGAAACAGTGGGACATATTCTGACATCCTACTTTTTAAAGCTCGTTATTTCTTTCCCAGGTGATTCAGAAATGCATGCAAATAGCAAACACCCTGAGATTCTTAGCAATTACTCCCAAATTTTCCCTAGTCCTGGGAAACTTTGTTTAGAAGAGATTTCTCCTTACCATCATGTCCAGTCCTCCCCACCCACACCAGCAGACCAATTAAACTTTCGTTGTATTTCTGGGTCAAAGAAGAATGACAGCTACTTTGAAGGGCCCCTAACCCAGTGATGGTGCCTCTTACAGGATTTTTTCAGGAGCAATATTCTCTAAACTGGGCTCCTTGGAGCTTGGGCATTCTGAAAACATGATTCCACATGGACTAAGTTTTGGCAGCTCTGCTTACTGTATTTTCCTTTAGGAGTTTCACAATGCATATTAGGATATTAAAGACTCTGAGAAATCTTGAGACAATGAAATCTCCTTACTTTTATGTAACCCAGCTTTAAAAATCAATTCAATTCTGTTCTGGCACTAACTGTAGAATCATTTCTTCTGATCTTAACTACCAAAAGTTAGGTTCAAACTTCACAGGTTAAGGGGACAGTCCTCCAAACTGTCAAGTCTTCCCAGGACTTCAAACACCAGCCACAAGTTTGGGGGTTCCCAGGACACTGCCCTTCTGACCTGCTGGCTATGATTTTGGGAGTTCCCATACTCCCTCTGGTCATCAGCTGTAAGCTCAGAGTTCCCTACGACACCTGCACTTCTCACCTGCTGGCTACAAATCTGAGGGTTCCCACTACCCCCTTAGGTTTGATAATTCATTAGAACAACTCACAGAACTAAGCAAAGCACTACACTTATGATTACAGTTTTATTACAGCTAAAATGACACAAAAGAGACACATAGGGCAAGGCCCGGGAGGATCTCTAACACAGAACTTCCGTATGCCCTGTAATAACCCCATTGCCGTTGAGTCAATTCCAGCTCATAGTGACCTTATAGGACAGAACAGGGTTTCCAAGGAGTGGCTGGTGGATTTGAACTGCTGACATTTTGGTTAGCAGCCTGAGCTCTTAACTACTGAGCCACCCAAGGACACATTATCCTTCCATGCAGCACTCAGGAATCTCACCATACTTCAGTGCCCAGAGCTTTTATTGGGGTTTCATTGTGTAGGTATGATTGATTAAATCATTGCACACGTGGTTGTACTCAATATCCAGCCCCCTCGCCTGTTATTATGTAGTGGGCCTTTCTGACACGGCCAGCCCCCATGCAAGAGTCACCTCATTAGCATAAACTCTCAGGTGCCGTCTGGAGCCCTCCATAAATAATAACCAAGACAATCCAATCACTTGGGAAAATTCAAGGGTTTAAATGTTACCTCCCAAGAACCAAGGAGAAAGACCAACTTCTTTGGGTAAAATAATCCTTTATCCCACACCAGCATTTCCCAAACTCATTTGGCCATGGAATCCCCTTTTCTTCTGAAATACCTCTGAATATCTCTCAGATCGAAAGTGGCACAAGGAAAGATTTGGGAAGCCTCACCCTTCAGTAACCATGAGCTTAACCACTGGAGGTGCCAGGGTCTGTCTGGTGTTGGAACACATTGCCTCACTGAGGCCCTATCCAAAGTGGCTAACAAGAAATGGGCTAGGGAGGAGTCCCTTACAGTTCCTATTGAAGGCTAGCTTGCCTTTAGTGAGATGGGATGATCTCCATGTGTGGACTCTATCAGAATTACTACTATTGTGACTCACTGTTGCCCATCTGCTCCAGCTAGAGTATGGGTACCAACTGGAGCAAGTCTGCTGGCTAAATCAGTAGGAAGTGGAGGTGGAAACACACAACTCTGCTCTCCTCCTCACCCCTGCTATTCTGATGGACCAGACTCTAGGGGGATCTTCTGCCTCCTGAGCCCCCCACGAAGTGAGCCCTGGACAGGCAGTGCTCTGGTGACTGTCCTGTGACCCTGGACCAAGGACTCTGAAGGGCCACTTCCTATGTTCACTGTTCTGTGCAAATATGTCTCCTACACCTGTCAAATCACCTGACTCTGCCTTTTCCCATTGATAGGTCTTCATACATGCCTTTGTGAACCTACCGTCTTTCTCTTTACTGGCCTTTGAAGTTTATCCAGCACATTTGTTAAGCTTGAGCTTCCTTTTCTGTGCCCAAGTCATCCGCCATACGGGGGCATCATCTCCATCAGGAGTTCTTCACTGACACACCTAGGCCTGGGGACTACGTGCCTTCCCTGGAATCCCATAGCACCTTCGATCCTAGCACTTGGCATGGTGTATGGGAACCATTGTGTGTAGGCCTGTGCTCTCTGTCAGACAATAACCTCCCCCAGGGCATCAAAGTAAAGGAGTGCCCACAGGCCTGAACCTAGCAGGCACTCTGTAAATACTGGTTCAACTGAGTATTATATGCCCCTTGACTGCTCCCAGCCAATGCCCAGTCTGTGTTCTGGGCTTCCTGTCTTGCTGCCCTCCTGAGCCTGTGTTGGCTGTAGCCTCTCTTGATTTGGTCTTTAGGTTAACACCCACACTTGACTGCCTTCCTGTGCTCCCAAGGCCCTTGCGTCTTGTTATTGCTTCTGCTCTACTGTGGACCACTTGACTCTTTTGGGCCATCCATATCTGCCTCTAGGCCCCATCTCTGCCCCTCCTGGGAGCTGCTGACACAGGTCTTAGGTATTCACCCCTCCAACCTGGAGGGAAACACCTTTCCCTGTCTGTGTTTCACTCGTTTTGCAGGGTGACCTACAACATGCAGACCAGTTGAGGACACCAGCTCCAGCATGCAGGTTAGGTATCACTGAGTTTAATTTCTTTCTTTTGTTCCTAGATTAAAGAGCTCAAGAATTCTTTTTATTTATAATTAACTTAATTTTTGAATGATTTATATACCCATATGTTATGAGTATTTTAGAGGTGTAACCAGGTTTGTGGTGAAGTCTCTCTCTCATACCTGGCACCTATCTACATAGTTTCCACATCCCCAAAGTAGGTAAGACATCTTTTGATTTATTTCTGTCCCATGCAAAGATTTTTATGCATATACAGGCAAATATCACTACAGGTTCAGAAATGAAAATATTAAAAATTTCAACCTCCCAGAGGATCAGGGTGAGTACCTCCTGAGGGGTCTGTTCCCCCACTCTGGAAACCACTGTCCTAGGGTCACATCATCCTTGGACATGGGGAAGTGGGAGGTTGCTTGATGCCAGTGATTTGGGAAAATTTGGTGGCTCTGCTAGACTCTAACCTGTGAATAGAGGAGAGGGAGGATGGGGAGAAGCAGTGGCTTCTCCATGAGGTGTTCAAATAGTTCTGAGAATCCTTTATAATGCACTGTAATCCTTTAATTCTCATCCCCATCTCAGAATAGCTTATAAAATATTTTTGAACACTCATATAAGCACTTCAAATGAATTAACTCGTTTAACACTCACAAAACCATTGTGAGGGAGGTACTATTATTATTTTCCATTTTGCACATAAGGCACAGTGAGGTACTGCAAGACTATGCAATTTGTAAGTGGCAGGTCCAAGACAGGAATTGGAGCAGTCAGGTCCAGAGCTGTGCTTTTAGCAGATCTGCCACACTGACTCTCTGCTGTGCACTCCAGCAACACTGTGGACTTACCTTTGCTCAGCCCCATCTACACTACATTTTTCTGAATTTAGCCTGAATTCACCTGCTGAGTATTGACATGTCAGGGAAAGAGGAATGGATGAATCTATTCCTGTGAAACTTCTCTTCTTGATACTGAGAAGAATCCTGGGACTCTCAGGCCATGGTGAGGGCCATGGTAAACTCCCCATGCTTTGGGTTGGGACCTTGAAGAACTGTTCTCTGCGAGTAAGGGTGACCTGGAAGTAAGCCAGCTTTCACGGGAATTACAGTTCAGCTTAGGGTCATCTGGGTAACCCAGAAAATTTCAGTTCTTCAAAATGAATTAATTGAGGTGATCCTAGATTGCTAATGCCTCGAGGTGATTGAGAAAAGAAAAAAAAAAACCCACTAAATTCTTCTCTGGAGGAGGATAACATCATCCTAAGACTTAAATTATTTCTACAAACAATATTCCATATACAATTTATGGCATGCACTTAAAAATAACCAGACACTTTTGGAGATAAGCCACCATGAAAAAGAACCAGCAGAAACAACAAACAATAAAAAAAGACCTACAGGAGCTCCATTTATTGGAATTATCAGGCACAGACTTTAAGTTAATAGTTCTTAATTGATCAAGAAGACAGTAGACAAAGTTGACAATTTTTCAAGAGAATTGAGAACTGTAAAAAAGTACTTTAACAGCTTTGAAAAACAGCCAACTAGAAATTGTAGAACTTAAAAATCCAATAACTAAAATTAAGAACTCAATGTATTAGATTAACAACATATAAGACCAGTTGAAGAGACAGTGAATTGTAAGGCAAGGTAGAAAAAACTGAAAGAATGGAGTAAGAGAGAGAACAGAAATAAAAACTCAGTCGAGAGGGTAAAAGACATACAATTCAATTAAAGCATCTATCATTTTGTTTTGAGTCATAGAAAGAGTAGAAAACAGGGCAGAACAACATCTGAAAAGATAACAGCTAAGAATTTTCTGAATGGATAAAAAGATATTAGTACACACACTTAAGAATCCCAGTGAACTCCAAGAAGAATAAAAGCAAAAAATATATACACCTAGACGTATCATAGTGAAATAGCTGAAAACCACAAATAAAGAGAAAATCTTAAGAGATTTAATGCTGAGTGTGCACTAGCTTGAGAAATAAAAAAGCTTAGAAGGACCCTCACACTTTCATGAGTTTGACCTACAGGAGCCCCACCAGGTTTCACAGTGAAGATCAGAGAAAAATCCCTTCATGCTTCCAGCATGAGGAGGGAAAAAGTAACCACCTTTAAATACAACCGCGGGGAAAGTAACCATTTTGAAATATGCCCACAATGTTCTGTTCTCTGTCCTCCCTCAAGGGGGACTATTTTACCAGAACCTAACTGACTACTCAACCCCATGCCCGTCTAGCCTTCTTCTTACCTAAGGGCAAGAAGGGAAGCTTTAGAAGCACTTGTGGAATCAAGAACAGAAAAATACCTGGACAATTTCATGCATTTGGAGATTAAACAACAAAAACACTTCTAAATAACACATGAGTCAAAGACGAAATCTCAAGAGAAATTAAAAATATTCTGAACTAAATGAAAATGAAATTACAGCTTATCAAAAATTGTGAGAAGCAGCAAAAGAGGTGCTTACAGGGACATTTATAGCATTGGATACATATGTTAGAAAAGAAGAAAGATCTAAAATCAATAATATAAGCATCTACTCTAGGGACTAGAGGACAAAAAATCAATATAATCCTGAAGCAAGCAGAAATAAATAAATAATAAAAATTACAGCAGAAATCAATGAAATTAAAACCAGGAAAACAATAAAGAAAATAAACAAAACCAAAAGCTGGTTCTTTGAAAAGATCAATAAAATTGATAAGCCTTTATCAAGGCTAACCAAGTAAAAAAGAGATAAGACAGAAATTACTAATACTAGAAATGAAAGATGGGTCATCACTACTGACCCCATGGACATCAAAATGCTAACAAAAGAATATTATGAACAATGCTATGCCCACAAATGCATAACTTAGCATTTACAAAATCCAACACTCATTCATGATAAAATTTCTCAGCAATCTAGGAATAGAGGAGAACTTCCTCAACTTGATAAAGAACATCTGTAAAAAACCTACAACCAATATAATGCTTAATTGTGAGAAACTAGATAATTTTCCCCTGATGTGGAGAACAAAGCAAGGATGTTTCCTTGACCACTCTTACTCAACATTGTACTGGAAGTCCTAGCTAATGAAATAAGACAAGAAAAGGATATAAAGAGTATATGGAAGGAAAAGAAATAAAATTGTCTGTTCGTGGATGACAAGTGGGTCTATGTAGAAAATCCCAAGGAATTGACCAAAACAAAAACAAAGCAAACAAACAAACAAAAATACAACACCAGACCTCCTGGAACTAATAAGCAATTATAATAAGATTTCAGGATACAAGGTTAATACACAAAAGTCAATTGCTTTTCTATATACTAGCAATGAACAATTGGACTTAAAAAATTAAACATGTCATTAAATTAAATTAAAAACATCAAAAAAAGTACTCATGTATGATCTAACAAAATATGTACAAGATCTACACAAGGTAATCTACAAAACTCTGATTAAAGAAATCAAAGATAATCTAAATAAATGGAGAAATATTCCACGTTCATGGATAGGAAGACTCAATATTATGAATTTGTCAGTTCTTCTTAATCTATAGATTCAATGCAATCCCCCCCAAAATCCCAGCAAGTTATTTTGTGGATATCAGCAACCTGATCATAAAGTCTGTATGGAGAGGCAAAAGACCCAGAATAGCCAACACAATATTGAAGAAAATCAAAGTTGAAGAACTGACACTATCTGACATCAAGAGTACTGCAGGGTGAAGTAGTGGATTGCGGTTGTTGCCCCGCGCTAGTGACTGTGGGGCTGCTGGTGCCTGGCGTTAGCACCTGGCCAGCGATGTCACCTGGCTTGAGCGCTCTGGGTTAGCACAGACGAGGCTGTGGGGTCCTGGCGTGCCCTTCCGTGCCCCTCCCGGCCAATTTTGTTTGACTGCTTCAGCTGGGGCTGCTGTGGAGCTACTTTGGCTGCTGGTCTGGCTTGCCTTGGAACAGGGAGTGGCTGGAGGAGCCGAGACCGTCAGGAACTCCAGCGCGGGTCTTCTTGAATTTTCCTTGGGGAAATTTAGATACTTCAAGCTTGTCATGAATTGAATTGTGTCCCCCAAAAATACCTGTCAACTTGGCTGAGTCATGATTCCCAGTATTGTAAAATTGTGTACCATTTTCTAATCTGATGTGATTTCCTTATGTTTTGTATTTTTGTATTTTGTATTCCTTATGTATTTCTATCACTATGATGTAATAAGATGGATTAGTGGCAGTTATACCGATGAGGTATACAAGATTGGATAGTGTCTTAAGCCAATTTCTTTCGAGATATAAAAGAGAGAAGTGAGCAGAGATGCATGGGAACCTCATACCACCAACAAAGCAGTGCCATGAGCAGAGCGTGTCCTTTGGACCTGAGGTTCCTGCGCTGAGATGCTCCCAGATCAAGGGAAGACTGATGCATCACAAGGACCTTCCTCCAGAGATGACAGAGAGACAAAGCATTCTCCTGGAACCGATGCCCTGAATTTGGACTTGTAGCTTACTAGACTGTGAGGAAATAAACTTCTCTTTGTTAAAGCCATCCACTTGTGGTATTTCTGTTAAAGCAGCACTAGATGACTAAGACAAAGTTCAACAAGCCCTTTCCAGAGGAAGCTGTTTTGCATCATATTTCCAGCAACGCAACTTTTCTTATTTTCTAAAAACACTCATAGTATCAGAATACAACAGTGTCTAAGACTCTCCTTCCCAGTACCTTGGGAACAGGCACTGACAAAGGACTGATTTTCATTCTTAGACCAGAGCAGAGTATGTGCACATGGCACTTGGAGGCTGCAGATGCTGAGCCTGTCCTGAATATGGCTATTCCACTCTCCTACTTAGAAAGAGATCCTGTTCTTGGAGGCTGTAATTTGGAGTTTGATTTAGATATCGATCCCAACACTTACTTGGAGTATAATTTCTTTGAAACAAGCATCACATTTGCCCCAGCAAACTTAGGCTATGCAAGAGGCACAGACCCTCCACCATGTGACCTTGGGATGGGCCAGGACTCTAGGTGTTGGTTGTGGTATGATGTCTATCAGTATTTTCTGCCTGAGAATGACCTCACTGAGCAGGTGTTGCTGAAACATCTGCAGAGAATGGCCGAGGTGCCTCAGGTATCAAAGTGATTACCCTAACAGCTAATGATAAGACAAGTATTTACTTCTCCTCTCTCCACATACAAGGTGTAATTTATAATGTCATTGTTTGAGACTCACTTCTAAGTACATCTGCTGCTTATGTTCCTGCTCACATATATGCTTGCAGCTTTAAGGCAATGGAGGGTAATTGCTCTTCTCTTGGAAGAGTATCTACCAAAGTGTTCTTCACTCTCTTTTCCCTGCTTGGTCTCTTCATTTGTTTCTTTGGACACAGATTCTGGAAAACAGAATTATTCTTCATAGGTTTCATCTTCATGGGATTCTTCTTTCATAGGTTTCATCTTCATGGGATTCTTCTTTTATATACTGATTACGAGACTGACACCTATTAAGTATGATGGAAACATAAAGATTTTTTCTGATGATGTTGTGTTTTGGATGACCTTCTCTTGTACAGCTATTATCAATCCAGAAGTTTTCCTGGGCTGCCTAAGAATGCCAAACATACTGACTTGTGAAATCATTGACTCCTATTCGGTGGTTCTGGCCGTTGATAGTTACTCGTACATGAGCCTTTCCTACATCACTTTGAACGTGCTCAATACGGATTTCCACAGAGCTTTCACAAACGTGCCTTTTCAAACTACTGACTTTATTATCCTGGCAGTATGGGGGATGCTGGCAGTAAGTGGAATTACGTTACAGATTCAAAGGGAAAGAGGTCAACCATTTTTCCCTCCCCACACTTACAAGTTATGGAAGTGAGAGAGAGTGCAGAGTAACAAACATTCTGGACCCTACTTACCACATCCCTCCATTGAGAGAGGGCCTATGGCCAATTAGCCCAGATCAAAGAGTTTTTCCAGGAGCAACAGTCAGCTGGAGAGAGAACACCGCTACTTCTGTAGATGCCCAAGGGCTTGGTCATTGTGATCTTGAAGTACGACCTGAGCGCTGTCTCAGCTATGGTGTTTATGCCCAGACTGCTTCAGCAATCGCAACTGCAAGTCTGATAAAAGAGCAGGCTTATATATCTGTGTTTTGCACGATATTAAGGTCTCTTTATTGCTACGTGGTAATAAAGAGAAACACAGAAGGTCAAGAAGCTGGTGATAGGGAAGCTTTTCTTCATTTCAAAATGCTTGAGAAATTATCTTTTGGTAAATTTTGAAATTACCTCTTGGTTTACATGTGTATGATTAACTTATTCCATTAAATAAAAACAAAAAAATAAAATAAAATAAACCCGCTGCTGTCGAGTCGATTCTGACTCACAGCGACCCTATAGGACAGAGCAGAACTGCCCTGTGGGGTTTCCAAGAAGCGGCTGGTGGATTTGAACTGCTGACCATTTGGTTAGCAGTCAAGCTCTTATACATTTAAAAATGCATTAAAAAATAACAATATTATGATTCTTCTGCAGAACCCTGGTATTTCTTTTTATAACTCTGGGAACAATTTTCTCACCTGTCTAAACTTGCAGAGGAAGTGGTTTTATTTAAACGTTATACTGAATTTGCCACCGTGTTTTGAGCAAACCACTGTGCAGTGGGTATTGGTAATATAATGCTGAAATGCCAAGGATCCACATAACTTACTGGGTCTTTTATGGTTGTGGCGTAGAACCTTTTGTGAGTTAACCACTATTTAAATGATGCTGCTTTTTATGTTTGTTTGTTTTTTCCCCAAAGTAAAATAGATATTTGAAGTTTCAGGTTACTGGAAAATCTTCAACTTTTGCTTTTAAGAATATTTTCAGAAGGATGAAACAATGAAACAAATATAATTTTTACCTTGAAAAATTATATGCAGATGTTTATTTACTATTTTTCTGTAATCCAACTTCAATAACACTTAAACTTGGAGAAAAAATGTTGTTTATAATTCACTGTAGAGACACTTGCTTCTACCATATCTTTGCACATTCTAACAAAGTTATATGGAATTTTTGCAAGTTATTATTAAAATACACTGCCAGCAAAGATGGTAAAGCAGAACACACTTTTTGGAAGGGAAGATACAAATTGTTTAAAATTTTTCATAGTATTAACTTGTAAGTAATAAAAAGGCAGTTTGTATAATTTTTATAATAAATAACTATTCTGAAGAAGATGTGAAAAAGCCTCATTACTGTAAAAAAATTTTTACCAACTATATTTGTAACATAGCAATAAGATGTGTGAGAAGAGTTTTATGGCTACAGAAATAAAATTTAAGCTGGAAAAGAAAAGAGCTACTGTAAAGCTACAGTAATCTAGACAGTGTAGTGTTGGTGAAAGAATAGACAAATAGACCAATTAAACAGAATTGAGAACCTGGAAATAGACCCACACAAAAGTATATTCAACTGATATATATATTTTTTTTTTTCTGGGAGGGTGGGGGAAGCTTTAACAAATAGAAATTTATTTTCTTGAAGTCTAGGAGGCTAGAAGTCTGAATTCAGGGTGCCAGCTCTAGGGGAAGTCTTTGTCTCTCTGTCAGCTCTGGATGAAGGTCCTTGTCTCTTTAGCTTCTGCTTCCTGGTTTCTGGGAGATCTCCCTGTGTCTTGACATCTATCTTACCCTATCTCTGCTACCTTTGCTTGCTAGTTTAATTTCTTCTACATCTCAGAAGAGATTGATTTAAGACATACCCTACACTAATCCTGTCTCATTAACATAACAAAGACAATCCATTCCCAAATGCGATTATAACCACAGGCATAGTACTCAACTGATTTTCAACAAAGGCACAAAGGCAATTCAATCGAGAAAGGATAGTCCTTTCAAAAAATGGTGCTAGAACAACTGGACAACCACATGTGTGATGGTTAACATTGTGTGTCAACTTGACTGGGCCATGATTCTCAGTGTTTTGGAAGTCGTACAGTGTTATGATCACTTCCCTGTTGAGATTGATATGTGATCACCCCCATGATGGGATCTGCTGTGACTAGCCAATCAGCTGAAAGGGAGTTTCCTTGGGCGTGTGACCTGCATCCAAATATAACTGGACATTCTGGCTTTTGCCTGCTCTGGATCCTGCAGCTGGCTCCTGTCCATCTGACCAGAGCTAGCCTCTTACCTGCAGTCTTGCCTGCCAGTCTTGGGATTCATTGATCCTCACAGCCTGTGAGCAAGGGCCCTGCTGTCCGACCTGCTGATCTTGGGTTCGCCAGCCCCTGCAGCTAAATGAATCAGGAGAAGCCTCTATCCTGATCCATGGACTTGGGATGTTCCAGCCTCTACAACCTCATGAGCCATTTCCTTAGTATAAATCTCTCTCTAAATGTATTTATACACTTTACTGGTTTTGCTTCTCTAGAGAACCCAGACTAAGACAACATGCTAAAAAAAAAAAAAAAGACAAGACACTGACTTTACACTTTTCACAAAAATTAACTCAATAGGGATCACAGGCCTAAATGTTAAACACAAATATATAAAACTTATAGGAAATAATATAGGAGAATATCTAGGTGATCTTGAGTTTGGCAATGAGTTTCTAGATACAACACCAAAAGCATGATCCATGAAAGAAAAAATTGTTAAGTTGGACTTTACTAAAATTAAAAATTTCTGCTCTGTGAAAAACTGTTAAGGGAATAAAAAGACAAGCCATGGACTGGGAGAAAATATTTGCAAAACACATAGCTGATAAAGCAGTGGTATTCAAAATATACATAGGATTCTTAGAACTCAACAACGAGAAAAAACAAACAGCCTAATTAAAAAATGGGCAAATATCTGAACAGATACCTTACTAAAGAAGATATATGGATGACAAATAAGCATATAAAAAGATGCTCAACATCATATGTCATAAGGAAATTTCAAACTAAAACAATCAGATAACACTACATACCTATTAGAATATCTAAAATCCAAAAAAAAAAAAAAAAACCTGACGATGTCAAATGCTAACAAGGATGAGGAGCAACAGGAACTCTCATTTATTGCTGGTGGTAATGCAAAACCATACAGCTTTGGAAGACACTTTGGCAGTTTCTTACAAAGCTAAACATAGTCTTATCATATGATCCAGCAATCATGCTCCAAGGTATTTACCTAAATTAGTTGAAAGCTTATGCCCACACAAAACCTGTGCACATATGTTTATAGCAACTTTATTTATTTTTTCCAAATACTGGAAGCAACCAATATGTTTTTCAGTAGGTGAATGGACAAATAAACTGTGGTACATCTATACAATGGAATGTTTTTCAGCAATAAAAAGAAATGAGTTATTAAGGCACGAAAAACATGGAGAAACTTTAAATATATATTGCTTAGTGAAAGAAGCCAGTCTGAAAAGTCTAGATACTATTTAATTCCAACTATACAGCACTCTGGAAAAAGCAAAACTATAGAGACAGTGAAAAGATCAGTGGTTGCCAGGTATTCTGGAGGATGAGGGGAAAGATGAATAGGTGGAGTACAGAGGATTTTTAGTGTAGCAAAACTATTCTGTATGACATAGCAATGGTGGACATATGACATTATGCATTTGTCAAAACCCGAAGAACTGTACAACAAAAAGAATGAATCCTAAGGACAGGGGACTATGGTCTTTAACTAATACTAATGTACCTATATTGGTTCATCAATTGTAACAAATATCCAGTACTAATGCCAGATGTTAATAATAGGGGCAACGATCAGTAGGAGAGAGAAGAGGCATGGGATCTCTCTGTCCTACCTACTCAATTTTCTTTAAATCTAAAACTGATCTTAAAAATAAAATCTGTTAATTAAAAAAAAAATACATGATAAAAATACCACTAAGTTGAGACGGGTTAAATGGAATTAAAGAAGTCTAAGGTCATTGCATTGTCTGGAAAGAGAATAAAAGCACTAATTAATGCTAGACTTTGATAAGCCAAGAATGCCTGCTGCAATCCCAGGTAAACAATAAAACCAGTAAGAAGTGCCTTAGTTATCTAGTGCTGCTATAACAGAAATACCATAAATGGGTGGCTTTAACAAACAGAAATTCATTTTCTCACAGTTTAGGAATTCAGGGTGCCACCTCTAGCTTTCTCTCTCTGTTGGCTCTGGAAGAAGGTCCTTGTCTCTTCTGAGCTCCTACTCCTGGACAATCTTCATGTGGCTTGGCATCTCTCTTCCCCCATCTCTAGTTTTTAGCTTGCTTGTTTAATCTCTTTTATATGTCAAAAGAGATTGACCCAAGATACACCCTACACTAATCCTGTCTCATTAACATAACAAAGACAACCCATTCCCAAATAAGATTATAACCACAGGCATAGAGGATAGGGTTTACAACACTTATTTTTTGGGGACACGATTCAATCCATGACATTCTACACTTTGGCCCCCCAAATTCACGTCCTTGCCACATGGAAAACACATTCACCCCATCACATCATCCCGAAAGTCTTAAGTCAACTCCAAATCCAAAATTTCATCTTCTGAATCATCTAAATCAAATATGGGTCAGACATTAGGCATCTTTCATCCTGGGGCAAAATTCCTCTTCTTCTGAGAACTGTGAAATCTAGAGTACAGGTTATCTGCTCCCAAAATACAGTGGTGGGACAGGCACAAGGTATCAGAGGGAAAGAAGAGATAATGGACACCAAGTAAGTCCAAAACCCAGCAGAACAATTTCCAATAGCTCTAAAGGATTGAAAATAATCTTCTGTTCTTTAGGACCTTCTGGGCAAGGGCTCTGTCCTCCAGACTCTGGGTGTTGGCCATGCTGTCTGGATTCTAGGTGGAGGCCCTTCGGCCCTGGGCTTTAGCTTTTCTTTCCAGGCCCACTGGGATGGCAACTCTGCTCCTTTGGCTTTGGGTGGCCCAATTCTTCTAGTCCATCTGAGTGGTGACCCCACCCCCTCAGCCCTGGCAGTTCCCGTTTTTCTGCCCCTCGGGCATTGCAGCCACACCCCCTCAGCTTTGGGTAGCAACCTCATTCCCCTGGTACTCATGAACTGCAGCCCCACTCTCTGGAACCAAGTTGCTAAAGATCTGTCTCTTTGAAACCTAGGAAGCCATGGCCCTACCCTTTGAAGCCTAACAGGCCGTAGTTCCATCCTTTGAGGTCTAGGAGACCATGGCTCCATCCTTTGAAATCAAGAAGGCCCTGCTTCCAGTGCTCCTTCGAACAGTTCTGCTGATCTCCGAGCTGCTCCAGGGAAGGTCTTCTTCTTTTCTTGGAGGACAACAAATGTAGCTCCTTTGGCCTGTTTCTTGCTTGTAGAATTCCAAGAGGCAGGCAGTTTTCTTTCCTTTTGTCCTGTCCCTGTCCCCTTCAGTCTAAGCTGATGGGTTTTCTTTTGTGACAGTTGGTTAGACCCGTCAGTCACAGGCTCAATATACTTAACAAAAGATTGAGTCACGGTCTTAGTTATCTAGGGCTGCTATAACAGAAATATCACAAGTGGGTGGCTTTATCAAAGAGAAATTTATTCTCTCATAGTTTAGGAGGGTAGATGTCCAAATTCAGGGCACCAGCTCCAGGGGAAGGCCTTCTCTCTTTGTCATCTCTGGGGGAAGGTCCTTGTCTCCTTTCAATATCTGTGGGCCTCGCACTCCTTGTTGATCTCCACGTGTCTTGGCATCAATCTTCCCCTGGGTCTAGGAGGTTCTCAGCGCAGGGACCCCAGGTCCGAAGGACACATTCTGCTCTTGGCTCTTCTTTCTTGGTGGTAGGAGGTCCCTCTTCTCTGCTAGCTTCTCTCCACTTTTATCTCTTGTGAGATAAAAGATGTGACTCAAGCAAGGGTGATACATCCCACCTGAATCCTCATTATCATAACCTAATCATATCTAATTAACATAACAGACAACTCACTCCCAAATGGGACCATAACCAAAGGCACAGAGGCTAGGATTTACAACATATAATTACATCAGATCACAAAATGGATGTTCTGACAAAGCTCACTCTCTCTTGCCTGACCCTGCGCACTTCTTGTCGCCTGACCGCTGGTTGTTAGGACGTTAGCCTGCAGAAATTTCTGGCCTGCCACCTGACCTGCAGAGTTTGGATTCACACACCCCTGCAACCATGTGAGCCAGCAGAAGCATTCAGCCTGTCACCTGACACATAGATTTGGGACTTGCCAGCCTCCACAGTTGTGTGAGCCATTTCCTTGAAGTCGAGTTTCTCTCTATATATATATTTATATATGCTTCACTGGTTTTGTTCCTCCAGAGAACCCAAATAAGACAGTTGCCGTCAACTGGATTCTGATTTATGGCTGTACCATAGGGTTTCAAGGCTGTGACCTTTCGGAAACAGATTGCCAGGCCTGTCTTCTAAGGTGCCTCTGGGAAGGTTTAAACTGCCAACCTTTTGGCTAGTAGTTGAGCATTTAACCATTTGCACCACCCAGCTGCCCTATTGAGCAGTTTTACTCTATAACACATGGGGTCACTATGAGCTGGAATCAACAATCTGTGCACCTCATGAGTCACCCAGGGCAGAACAGGTGAGTACCTGTCACACCTCCCCATTTCAGCCCATTTCATCTGGAAGGTGCACTCCACGCCTCTGAGTCTCAAGAGTCCTTATACCAGATGCCACAGCTCCCTTCCTGGTCACATCAGGGTGAGGATGGTCTGAATAACCGTGACTGGTCTGGTGCAGGCTTCTGTGCTTTTGGAGCCTTGAAACCAGTAAGCCACCTAAGGGAGCAAGTGAGTGTGCAGATGGCACCCTCCTGACCCAAGCCCCACTCCACAGAACCTGTAGGCTCTAGATGAAAACCAGGGCCGGCTTTACAGCAAACAACCGCTGCAGTAGCAGAGGCCGCCCTCCCAAGTGCTCTGTGCGGGTTCCATGATCTTCTGCCTCATCTTGAAATTCTTAATTTTTTAACCAAAAAAAAAAAAAAAAAAAACCAAACTGTTGCCGTCAAGTCAATTCCGACTCATAGCGACCCTATAGGACAGGGTAGGACTGCCCCACACGGTTTCCTGGGAGCCTCTGGTGGATTCAAACTGCCGATCTTTTGGTTAGCAGCCATAGCTCTTAACCACTAGGCCACCAGGGTTTCCAGTTTTTTGTTTTTTGTTTTTGTTTTTTGACAAGGGCCGGCATTTTCATTTTGCACCGGCCCAGCAAATTACGTAGCAGGTCCCGATGAAAGCCCTCTGGCTTCAAACCAAAGGAGCCTGCTATCCAGTGCGGTGTCCGCATGCCGTGTGAGCGCTGACACCAGCCTCCGCCGCCCCCCTGCCTGCTCCCCCCCACCCGCTCCCCACCGCCTCCCGTCCGCTCCCCCCCACCCTCCGCAGCCCTGCAGTAGTGGAAGGGAAAGCCGCTGCAAGAGATGTCGTGCAATCAGATTTGAAATCAGGTGCAGCATCTGGGCCACAGAGAAAGGTGTGTGGGTCCCCTTCGGGGCTCTACGTGGTACTGCGGCGTCCCTTGTCTGCGACCGAGCTCAGGCAGGTCTCTCGTCCCAGCGGCTCAGTCTCATGGAACTCTCTCGGCTCTGTCCAGCTAAGGGACGCCGCGCAGCCGACCTTCCCACTCTGGGTTGTCAGGTAGGGCCCTGGCAGGCCAGGTCTCCGAACCTGAAACTTGTGGCTCAGTCCGGCCCCGCCCACGACCTCGTGCGCCAGCACCGCTCTCTGCTGCCCCCTCCTGTAGGGAGCCGACCTCACACTGCTGCGGTGGGCGCTCCTTTGCCAACTTCCTAAAAACCATGTGAATTGAAGCTATTGGACTATTTTTGGCCTACAGAAATGGTGAGTTTAAATGGTTCAATCTAATACCATTCGTTAGAAGGGATCTTACAAACGAGGGTGGAGGGACAAAAGGAGTACCAGGCTGGTGCATGAAGGGCAACCCTACACACAACTTTAGCTTGTGCTAAGTACAGCCAGATGTTTGCATCGGCTATGGAGCAGTTTGGAGCAGCTCCAGGCGTTGATACCGCCACCGGCTGCTTGTAGAGAGTGAATACAGCTCAGCGGGAAAGCCCTGCCCTCACCAGCCTGCGTGCAGCGGAACTTTCCAGAGACCCTTTGGGTTATTATGTTGAAAGGCAGCTGGGCCTGGGAGGGGCGCCCAACCTCATAGCCCTCTATAGCTCAGCAGGCTGTACTCCTGTCCTTCTTGGTCAGGGGGGACCAGCAGCTGGGCCAGCCTGTGGGCAGAGATGGGGTGGTGGCCCAGGAAGGAAGGGGAGACACCTGTGTCCCTGCACAGCCTACAATCCTGTGGAGGACGCCGGGCCCTGGGCTGCAGGTTGAGATAGGACAGACCCCCACTCCTGGCTCAGTTTACAGAATACTGGAGCAAAGCAAGAGCGCGTCTTGTGGCAATGGCTGCAGGTACCAGCTGGCCAACCTGGCAGAGGGAAAGAGCACATGACGTTCCTGTCAGTGGCTCAGCTCTGTCAAGGACATTCTGCTGCCTCGTTTTCCCACCTGTGTTGTGGGAACCAAAGCTCCTGCCTTTTCCGTGTCATAAGTGGGGCCGATCTTCAGCAAGGGTGAGTGGTGTGGACATTCCAGTTGGAGAAATACCGGGATACTTCCATACAGGTAGTAAGTAGCCCCTGGCCAGAGCCTGAGTGCCCCCCGTCCCCATCTCCATGACTCAGCAACTGAAAGGTTAATGCCCAGAACATCTGGGTCCTTCAGGACCTGTGCCAGTGCCCGGCGTAGCATCTGACCCACTGTTTACAGAGTCGCTGTGAGAAGCAGAAGAGATCATGGGCAGAGAAAAAGAAAAAGCTGTGTAGACTATACAATGGCAGAGAGCACATGGTATTATTACTGGTGTAGACTGCTACGGGTCAGGAAGGCTTGAGGGGAGGATAGTATGAGCCAAGCGGGAGGAGAAAATAGAATTGGGGGGAGGGCAGTGAGCCCGGGGAATGGGGGCCCGGCTGGGGGCCAGGAGGAGTCCTCCAGCTGCTGGCACACACTAACACCAGGCCCAGCCTCCTCTCTTCCCACGCCTCCTCTGGGTTTTCCTTGAGTTTAGTTCCCCACCTCATCTATTATCTTCTGCATTCTAAAGTGATGGCTTGGCTGCTGCCTGGAAACGGTTGTCTAAATATAAATCGCTGAAATGACCTTCCCTCGCAGCATAACCAGAGCGTGCTCTCGGCCAAGGCTTAGCCCCTGGGTGGGCCTACTTCCCCGGGTTGAAGGTTTTAGGTACAGCCGTTAATCACGTGAAAGCGGATATTAGGGAGCATTAGCCCCGCCAGCTGCCAAGCGTTGCACGGCCATTACGGGGATTACTCTTCCCTACCCTGGGATTGAGCGGACGACCACCGGCTCCCTGCCCCCAGGCCTGGACACAGCTCTTCCTCCCGCCTAAGAAGCAACCCTCTCCGTGGCCCCCAGAAACTGCGCCTGCCCTCTGACCTCCCGGCAGAGGTCGCCTCCGTCGCCCTGAGGAGGTCCAGCCCCGCCCCCCCATCCTCCCATCCCCTCATCCCAGAAGGCAGAATCTCTCCTTAGAGGCCGAGAAGGCAGAGGGGCGCTCTCTGGCCCCGCCTGCCCCTTTCTCTGTCGGGCTTGCGCTCCCGGGCGCATCTGCGAGCTCTGGAAGTGAAGGGCGGTCCGCGGATCCCAGGGGAGCCGGCGCACCTGCCGGAGCATATGAGGGTGGGGTCTGGAGGACCAGGGACAGCAGGAGGGAGGCTGGGGCGAAGGGGCACCCTGGGCAGGGCAGCCTGCATAAAATAGCCTCCGCTCGGGGCCTGCTCCGCGCAGCGAGCGGAGGACCTCTCCATCCGCCCCGCGCTGGCCCCTCGCATGCTTGTCTTGTGGCGTCGGGGAGATTCCCCGACGTAGTCTGTTACCTCCAGAGGAACCCGAGCTAACGCAGACCGTGACCACCCCTACCTGCGACATGAGCGCCCTGACCACCTCTGGCTGATTCCCGCTTTGCTGTTGAACGTGATTACTAATATTAAAAGCACGTTCGCTTCAAGTCTTCTGACTACCAGATGCAAGAGGGAATGCAGGGGAAGGAATACTCTATGGAAGGAGGCAGGTGCCGTCTACAGAACGCAGTTTCGGTGGAGACCTACCCTGGCCTCTTTCTGTCCATCAGCGCCCAGTTTCTCAAGGCGGACCAGTGGACTCCTGTGCACACGCAATGGTTCATTTTGTTACCCATCCTGCCCAAATCGTCTCTTTGGTTGTCTGTCCCCAGCCAGGGAGCTGAAGACGCTGACTACGTGAATCACGCTGCAGTAAGTACACTCAGGGGAAGGAAAAACGATGAATATGACATCACGAACCCACCCGCATGGTGCTTCATCTGCAGAGGAGAACCGCCCAGCCCTCCGGTCCCGGAAACGCAGGAACCCATTAGTTCCACAGGGTTTGCTGAGCTCCTGCCGGAGTTCTAGGAACTCTGGACACAAAGGTGAGCAAAGCACATGCAGACAGAACCCCTGCTCCCTAAGCTTTTATTCTAATGGAGCGGAGAATTCTAAAGCAAGGAGATTAATAATACAAGTTCAGGTGATGATAGAACAGACCAAAAAACCCTTTGCTGTCCAGTCATTTCGACTCATAGCGACCCTATAAAGGTTATGGAAATAACGTAGGGTGGGGGAGGGAGAGACTGCTTAGGATGGGGTGGACATCTGGGAAGAGCTTCCAGGAGAGGAAGTGGCTAATGCCATGGCCCCAGGCTGGCTCTAGGAGCATCCCTGTAAGTGCCAGGGCAGCAGTGTCTTACAGGATGGGGTTAGGCCCACTCCGTTCTGGGCCTCAGTATCCCCCATTGAAGGGGTTAGGCTGCTTCTAAGAATCTTAAATCATCCTAAAGTGCAGAGAACTATGTAAACTATGATCCATCATTAGAAGTAAACAATGACAAGGACCCCAGGCCAGTGCACACATTCTGTGCACGCACATTAACACTTGTTCATTGGCACGTGGAGCGAATCAGGGTGGTTCCATACCACACTGCTAAGATGGGCTCTATCATGGATTGAATTGTGTCCCCCCAAAGTATCTGTCAACCTGGCTAGGCCATGGTTCCTAGTGTTGTGTGATTGTCCACCATTTTGTCATCTGATGTGATTTTCCTATATATTGTAAATCCTATCTCTGACATTAATGAAGTGGGATTAGAGGCAATTATGTTAATGGAGCAGGACTCAGTCTACAAGATTAGGATGCATTTTAAGCCAATCCCTTTTGAGATATAAAAGAGAGAAGCAAGTAGAGAGACACGGGGACCTCATACCACCAATAAAGAAGCACTGGGAGCAGAGCACATCCTTTGGACCCGGGGTTCCTGTGTGGAGAATCTACTCCATCCGGGGAAGATAGATGACAGGGACCTTCCTCCACAGCCGAAAGAGAGAGAAAGCCTTCCCCTGGAGCTGACACCCTGAATTTGGACTTCTAGCCTCCTAGACTGTAAGAGAATAAATTTATCTTTGTTAAAGCCGTCCACTTGTGGTATTTCTGTTATAGCAGCACTAGATAACTAAGACAGGCTCCCTAGGAAAAAGGGGAGGGGAGAAGAACGGAGAAAAGGAAGACCCCATTAAACCTGAGTACATACCTCTGGATAAATAACCAGAAATACAAGATAGAGGTCATCCAAATTTACTGATTTATAGGGAGACCTGTGAAATCGTAACTGGGACAACCAGGTTGCAGAGACAAGAACTGTCTCATTCTATTTCAGTAACGGTGCGTGTGTGTATGTTTCCGCCTATGTGTAGGAATGGGGAGAGATGTGGTAGGGCGCATCAGCCATCACTCAGCTCTCTCAGGAGGGTGGATGGGGTGGGGTGCTCCCTCTGGCTGCAATGTGGGGAGCAGAGGGCTGAGTTGTCTGGTGACAGATGACAGGCAGCAGGGAGGTGTGGAGAGCAGCACAGACCTGGACTCTCGGGGGTCCTCCAGGGAGCAGGAGGCCCCAGTGCCGGAGCTGTTGACTCCATGGTTCCAGGGGTCTGTCCTCCTTCCTTCCACCAACCCCTGTTGTGCTTGCCATCTGAACACACTGGCTGTTGTCTTTCAGCACGAAATACATGTCATGACACCATTTGAAATAAGAAAGCATTTGAAACACTTTATTGTTCAAACAAGCATTTCTTCCAAGGGTGTGGAATGCCAGTATGCCAAATCCAGCCTTTATCCTCTACCAGGTAACTCTGACCTGCTCTCATACACCTGGGATCTGGCTGCCTCAGAAGCAAGCAGTGTTGCCATGGTGACAATTGGCTCAACTTCCTAAAAAATACCCAAGTCTTGGTCTCTTAACAATCCCCATTTACTATTGAATCAGTAAACATCATAGTAGGTCAAAGTCAACTGCAGTAAAAGTGTGTACAGTGGCCTGCAGAGCCCACATGAACCGCGATACCTTCTCCCTCCCTGCGTGCCCCTCCCCACCTCATCTCTGTCCTCTCCTTCCCCACGCTCTTGCTCTTCCACTGTTGCTCTTGCTCTTCTGTCCCTCTGAATCACCAGACACTCTCCTGCCGAGGGCTCTTGGCTCTTGTGCTGGCTATTCCTCTGCCGGAATGCTCTCCCTGAAGGTGCCTGCACAGCTCCCTCCCTCACTTCGTCAGTGCCACGTCCCAGGGAGGCCTTCCCTGGCACCCACCTAGAATTGCAACCCCTCCCAGACACTCTGGCCCCCTTTGCTGCTCTATTTTTCTTCTCAGCAATTGCTTCCTGTGTGGTTCACCTCAGCGGAACATCAGCTCCAAAAGGGCGGGGTTCTTTCTGTTGTGCCATTCCTAGATGCCAATTCTGAGAATACTGCCTGGCACGCAGCAGTGCTAACGATGTGTGTGTTGCATGAATGATGGCTTGCATTCATCTTTATTAAAACACCACGATGGATTTTCAGAAAAATATGACGAACCACGCCACATTCCCACAAACAACTCACTGGCCGATGGAGAGATTTTCGTTGCCTTTCAGTAAGTGGTGTAAAATGAATTTGCTTGCTACAGGAGTGTTTCCTTACAGCATAAAACATGAAGAAGACATGGAATGTTCTAGTAGAGACACACATAGAAAGTCATCTCATTTTACTGATAAGGAAACTGAGGCTCAGAGAGGCTGGATGACTTCCCTGTAGCCATACAGCTGAACTAGCATCTGGATTAAGAATTCTGGCTCTTTCCACTGCTCCAAGCTGCTCTCAGATTAGCTACTGATGCAGCACTGAGCTGAGAATTGAGGGTGCCAGGACCCACATTCATGTGTGGTGCATCTGTGCTGCATGGCACTGTGCCTCTCAGGATCACAGAGGTCTCCTCTAGACATTCACCTGATTCCTTCAAGGGAACATCTCCAAGGACACGGACTGATGTGGAAAGAAACTCTTTCTTAGACGTTGAAGCCCTCCTAAAGAGAGGGCAGCTTTGAAAGGGGCAGGGGAGAGGGCCCAAAACCTGGGGAGGTGGGTGGCTGCGCGCTGCCTTCTGAGGATGGTGGCCTGGTTAGTGGCTTATGTTGATGGCTTGCCTGGGGTCAGTGTGTGAGTAGAACTGCGAGGACCGGACCGATAAAAGAAATGTCAGTGGGGATCAGGGTAGAGACAGGCCAGCCTGTGACTACATAGGGGTATGAGGGGACAGAGACTGCTGATGTATCAATCAGACTACCTGCTGTGTGATTTGGGATACAAACTGTCATGGATTAAATTATGTGCCCCCCAAAAATGTGTGTTATCAATTTGACTATGCCATGATTCCTGGTAGCCTACTTTACTGTGAGGAAACAAACTTCTCTTTGTTAAAGCCATCCACTTGTGGTGTTTCTGTTATAGCAGCACTAGATGACTAAGACAGAATTTGGTACCGAGAGAGTGGGGTGCTGCTCTAGCAGTTACCTAAAATGTGGAAGTGGTTTTGAAACTATAAATGGATAGAAGAGTGGCAGTGGCAGAGGACAAGCAGCAACAGAGAAGCTGCAGTGGCAGAGAAGCAGCAGCTGCAGAGAACTAGGAGCACGGAACCAGGAGACCAGTGCAAGACGGTGCTGGAGACAACCCACGGAGGGAGAGAGCTGAGTGCCTGTGCGCAGGAGGCTTCCTGGTGGAGTGGGGTGCCTCTGGGCACTTACCGGTGGAGCTACAGAGCTTTGGAACATTTGCCCCAGCAGGGTAGATGTGAGCATGAGGCCCCAGGGCTGAGAGGGCAAGAAACCAGGAAGCCGAAGCTGAAGAGACAAGGAACACAGGAAGCCAAGCTGCTTCAGTCTCAAAAGGTGTGGCCATGACCTCTGGGGTCTCAGAGGGTGGAGCCATGGTCTCTGGTGCTTCTAAGGGTGGAGATGCCACTCAGATGGACTAGGAGAATGGTGCGCCTAAAGCCGAGGGAGCAGAGTTGCTGTCCCAGTGGGCCCGGAGGGCGGAGCTGAAGCCCAGGGCCAAGGGGCCTCCACTCAGAATCTGCAGGGTGTGGCCAGTACCTGGAGTCTGAAGGGTAGGATTGTGTAAATTGTCTTGGAGAACAGAGGATTATTTTCAAATCCTTGAGGGCTAATGTAATGTGTTCTGCTGACTTGCTTGGTGCCTGTTATGCCTTCTTTCCCTTTAGTTTCTCCCATTTGTAATGGAAATGTCTAGCTTGTGCCTGTTCTGCCATTGTACCTTTGGAAGCAGATAACTTGTATTCTAGATTTCACAGATGAAGAGGAATTTTTGGATTTTGGACTTGGAGTTAAGACTTTGATATGATGGGGTGAATATGTTTTACATGTTGGAAGGATGTGATTTTGCTTTTTTGGGCCAAAGTGTGGAATGTCATGGACTGAATTATGTCCCCCCAAAAATGTGTGTATCAGTTTGGCTGGGCCATGGTTCCCGCTATTGTAAGATTTTCCTATATGTTGTAAATCCTGCCTCTATGATGTTAATGAGGGGGGATGGGCAGCAGTTATGTTAGTGAGGCAGGACTCAATCTACAAGATTGGAATGTGTCTTGAGGCAATCTCTTTTGAGATATAAAAGAGAGAAGTGAGCAGAGAGACAGGGGAACCTCATAGCACCAAGAAAGCAGTGCCAGGAGCAAAGTGTGTCCTTTGGAGTCAAGGTCCCCGCACAGAGAAGCTCCTAGTCTGGGGGAAGATGAGTGAGAAGGCCAACAGAGAGAGAAAGCCTGCCTCTGGAGCTGACGCCCTGAATTTGGACTTTTAGCTGCTTTACTGTGAGGAAATAAACTTCTCTTCGTTAAAGCCATCCACTTGTGATATTTCTGTTATAGCAGCACTAGATGACTAAGACAGAAACTTCGTCCTCATTCTTCCCCAAGGTCCTCCTTGGGGTGGTCCAGGCAACCCCAAGGCTCTGACGAAGCTGCAAAGACATGGAGACACTCAGAGCACCCATTCTCCAAGACTATGTTCCCAAAGTAGTTCAAGTTCCAAGATCCTCAAAGGAGGTGGAGCACAGAGTAGGTGCCAGAGCAACAGGACTCTGCCCTCTGGATCTCGTAAAATGAAAATGAACAGTGAAATCTTTCAAATGAGCATGTTGCACCCCACGGGCCATGCACATGAGCTGTACCCTGGGGTGCGGAACTTCAGGCCACCCCGCTGACACAGCTGCACTTCCCACTCAGTGCGGTGCCGTGTAGGAGAGAACCTTCAACCCAGGCACTTAGATCAGCTCTGCATTATGCTCAGAAACCAATGAGTCAGATGTGAGAGGGTGGATTTCAATGGGCCTCCAAGCCGTTCAGTAGAGAGTGGCTTTGTTCTGTGAAAGGAGGGAAGGCAAACCCTTTCTTACAAAGCTCTCATGCCTCATTCCAGAGAATAAACTGACAAAAGACACAGCTAACTAGTGCTGTACGTGCATGAGTGTTGTCAGCCAGCCAGCTGGCTCAGATGATGAGAACACACCTGGGCTTGGTGTTGGTACAAGACGCAGCTCACTGCTCACCCAGGCGGAGTTTAATCCTCCCCAGACACCCACAAAGACCACTCTGGGGTGAACTCTGTCCCTGCTCTATAAAATGACCAGGTTGGCTCGATGAGCCTCCGGGTGTCTCCGGTCTCGCAGGGTTCTGAGAAAGCCCCTGCAGTCCAAGCCCACCTACCACCCCCAAGGCTCGCTCTAGGAGTGGGGCTGAGCTGTGGCTGAACCCTACGTGCAAATGGCACACTTGGAGATGCTGCGACCCCTGTGGACAAGCAGGCCAGAAAAGACGTTATTAGCCTAAAGGCAACATCAAAATTTTGCCTGGGAGAGAACTGGTGGTTGAAGTGGGCGGGTGACAAAACTTGGGGGAGGGCTGAAAGGGGGCAGGAAACAAACCCCAGAATATGCTGAAAGGGGGAGGAAGAGAGACGAGGGGAGTGGGGGATGGAGCAGAGAGGGGCTGGAGGAAGGACCCTGGGCCAGGGGCTTTGCCTCACGCTGGAGGACATGGGAGCCCATGGGGCTGTCAGGCTACTGGCTGGGTGGGTGGGGTCACAGGGAACTCAGGGAAACCTGTGTTGGCTTTGGGGTGGGAGGGGCTGGGGAGAGAAGGTGGTTTTTAGAAGTCTCGGCCAGTCTCCAGAGGAGGCATATCTAGCTTACATATATCCCCAGGAAAATAGCATCCCAAGGCAGATGAGAGAAGGGTGTGTTCTCGGTTTGCTTGGAAGAAACCAAGTGATCGCAAATATTTCAGCTATGACTTAGTGGCTTGTTAACAGAACATGCTTAAGAGTCAGATGCCGCTGGTGCGAACCTTTGGGAAGGGGTTGACAGCGTGGAGTCTTTGGGTGTGCCCGTTGCTGTTGCCTGTTATATGCATCTTAAGAACCCCTCTTTCCTCCTGATTTCTGCCGTTTGCCAATTCTGAGGCTTGAAAAGATTCTGTTAGTGAGTATGGATGATTTGACAATGAATTTCGGCAGCAGAATCTTCTTCTTTTCCTTCTGAGGAAAAAAAGGAAAATAACATTCCATGCTTGCAGCATCCCCTAGGCCTGGGCTGCTGAGGGCAAAGCCCAGCTACCTTACTGTGCAGGAAGGTACCAGTGTAGACATTCTCCGTTTCCTCCCCCGGAGCTAGCCTCCAGTCCTGCTTTTCCAGTACTCTGATATGGCGTTTCCCAGTCTAGGTTCCAGGAATGGTGACAGGTTTTACATGGACAGGGTTAAGGAGGAATCTCTGAGTTAAAAGAGGTTTCTTTCCTGCAGGACTTATCAGAGACTTCAGTGTGCTGCTGTGTGAATCCGTACCAAGGGACGCTGTGGCCTCTCTGGTTTGGGGCTCAGCATCTGCTGGGGCTGGGGCTACCAGGCGCGCACTTGGTGTTAGTCTTTGGAGAGACCTCTTGGGGGTCCTGAAGCAGGGGGACAGCTCAGTTGCTTGCAGCCACTCCAACTCATCAGAGATTTTTACAAAACAACCAAAGTTTTCTTGACCCTTGTAAGGCGGCCTACCAAGGTCACGTGGCTCCTTTATACAGGGTTCCGCCTCTGAGCATTTCCCTAAGGACGGCTGCAGGCTGTGTCTCAGGCTGTCTTAGTCATCTAGTGCTGCCATAACAGAAATACCACAAGTGGATGGTTTTAACGAAGAGAAGTTTATTTCCTTACAGTAAAGTAGGCTAAAAGTCCAAATTCAAGGTGTCAGCTCCAGGGAAAGTCTTTCTCTCTCTCGGCCTTCTCATCAGTGTTCCCCCAGACTAGGAGCTTCTTGGCGCAGGGACCCCGGTCCAAAGGATGTGCTCTGATCCCGGCACTGCTTTCTTGATGGTATGAGGTCCCCCTGTCTCACTGCTCACTTCTGTCTTTTATATCTCAAGACATTGCCTCAGGACACAATCCAGTCTTGTAGATCAGGTCCTGCCTTACTAACAGAACTGCCACCCATCCTCCCTCGTTAACATCATAGAGGCAGGTTTACAACATACAGGAAAATCACACAATACCAGGAATCATGGCCTAGCCAAACTGATACACACATTTTTGGGGGTTCCTAATTCAAACTATGACACAGGCCTAGGGATGTGGCCAGTACACCCAGTCCAGTGGTGCCTCTCAGCCCTCCTCCCCTGGTTCCTGGCCCTAATCTGCCACCAGCTCCGAGGGTGGTGGGCTGCAGGGGGAACTTGGTGGAAGTGACTCTACCTTCAGCTCCAGGGCAAGCAAAGCCCACACTTAACTGAAAGAGGAGGAAGCTCAGACCTCCAAGGGTGGGGTGTGTGGGGAGTCGCTTCTCAGCAGGAGTGTCAGTCAGAACTCACCCTGAGGGCTGGGCCACAGCGTGTGGGGCAGTGCCACACACCACACCTTCATTAACCGCACGCTTCCCATGGTTTACTTTAGGGTACCAGAACACTTTAAAATGATGAAGACATTTCTTTGATTTCAAAGTCATAGACAAGACGAATATCATATTTTTTTTTACTAATAACACACATTACACATTTTTGCCAACTATGAAACCCCCTTGTGCATTGTCTCCTATGCACGGTATATGTGAAAATACGGTAAAAAAGACAAGTGAATATCCACAAGCTTGTTCTTACAGACGCTATGACTTTCCCTGTATGCTTCATATTTTTTCTCTCCTTAAAAGGAAGGAAGGAAAAAAGGAAGAAAGGGTGGGAAAGAGGGGAGGAGAGAGGGAAGAAAGAAAATAAAGAAGGAAGGAGGGAAGAAGGAAGGAAAAGAAGGGAGGCAGGCAGGCAAGCGAGCGGGCAGGAGAGAAAGAGAGAAGGAAGAAAACATTACAGGTACAACTAACCTGTAACCTCCAACCCAGACAAACACTCTACTACAGATGGTGTGTTTTACTACCAAAAAAGAAAAACCAAACCCGTTGCCGTGGAGTCAATTCTGAGTCATAGCGACCCTATGGGACACAGAGTAGAACTGCCCCACAGGGTTTTCAAGGAGCGCTTCGTGGATTCGAACTGCTGACCTTCTGGTTAGCAGCGTTTTACTATATATATGTATGTATTTATTCATAAATAATATTCAGAATTGTCTTTTATGTTTTAGATTTTCTGTATGTGGTGTGCTTTAGGGGTATTTTTTTTTCAGCTATAAGTTCTCAGATTTATCCACATTGATATGTGTGGCTTTGTTCATTTCTTTTAAGTGCTGTATAATATTCCAGTGTTTGACTAAACAAAAGTTTATCCATACCCTGATAGGCAGGTATTCATTTGTTCTGGTTTTCTTTAAAAAGCAATGCTGAAATGAGTGTTTTTGCACACATTTCCTTGTGCACGTGTGTGAGAATTCTTTTAAGGTGGACTCTAGGCGGTCATCCCTGGGCATACCTATTATTTGATTTTGTTAGGAGGTTGGCCTTCAATGCCAAATTACATCTGCATCTTTTAGTGAAACAAAATGTAAACACAGATGAAAGTGCTAGAGAAAAAATTAAATTTTCCAATTCCCATGTAAGTACATGGAGGCGTTTCCTGGAGGAGGGATTGTTTGTGCCAGTGGAGACTCTGCTCAGCAGGCTGAGGGGGCGTGCGAGGGGTCCCAGAGTTCACTGGGCTTTGTTCTTTACCTCCAGATGACATGTGTGTGTCCCTGTCTGAGACCAAAGGAAGCGCTTCAGAGTCAGGAGAGTCCACCAGTCTAGGTCCACAGTCTAGCTTTTACAGCCCAGGAGCCCAGAAGAGATGGCTCTGGCAAGGCTTACAGACAGTGCTGTTTGTCTATTTGTTTCTTCCCAGCGGGACAGCTGGCACATATCAACAAACCCTGGGCAGAATGTCATGACTTCTCATTAGGATAAACAGGAAAATGAGTTACTGAAGTCAGAGGAGGGCTCCCGACTTCTCAAACGGCCAAGTCGGGCGGAAAACAGAATGGTCACCTCCCATGCTAGGCCGATGCAACTTTCTGGGTGGTTCCTAGTATCTTCTTCATTAAAGAATGGCTTCCTTAAAAGCCACACATATTTTCTTTCATTTTTCCTTCAGTAATTTTACTTCTTAGCTCCATGACTGTTATAAATAAGCCTTAGGGAAAACTCTTAAGATTTTTAAAATTATTATTCAGAAACATTTGGAAATATTTGTTTTTACAGTAAGCCATATAAAATTTTTTTCTATTATAATTTTTTACCTCTTTTATGACATTTACCAAAGCTTTGCTTATGTCAGTTTTTTTATTTATCGCCCCACCCCCAGCCCCTGTTAACCACTAGTCTGCTTTTATCTTGATGGATTTTCCTATTCTAGATATTTCATAAAAGTGGATCCATAGAATATTTGTTGCTGTTAAGACAACAGTGTTGACTTTGGGTAGGAGTTTGGCATGGACTGTACCAGGTGAGTAGGGTGGGGGTGGCGGTCATCCTTGTTCTTAGGCTTGAGTGTGTGTGTGTGTGTGTGTGTGTGTGTGTGTGTGTCTGTGTGTGTGTGTGTGTGTGTAAATGAGGTGCTGTTTTGCAATCTTGATCAAAGCTAAACAGCTTCTGCCCTCGTCTGCTCTTGTTGAATTCCTCCCTCCCAGACCCTGCCAGTTGCCCTTTTAGGGCCCAGGTGTTAGGCAGAGCACCAGGCACTGGTCAGTAAGAGACATCAAATCAAGAACAAAAGCCTACTCCTTTTCATAGTCTATGGGCAATGACAGTGAGGGGTGTGTGTGTTTGCGGGGGGGGGGGGGCTGTGCACCACGTGGTCCCGGTTGCACATGCGCCTCTGTTCCTGCAAACTCGGAGGTGGATTTGTGAACGTGAATTTACTCTAGATGAGGTGTGTGGTTTGTCTTTAACAGCACTGCTGACTCACACGCACAAAGACGGGTAGATGTGCCTGCCCTCGCAGAGCTACTGAAGGACAGGTCTTTCCTATTCTTGAAATGGAGATGACTTTTAACTCTATAAAAAAGAAAGTCATTTTTTTGTTGTTGTTTGCGTTCTCAGACTCGCGGGGTGTCAGAGACACGCAGAACATCTGGCACAACATCTGCCCAGTCCATGTAATGGGTGTGGAGACTGCAGCCCCGTGAGGTAGAGCAAACGGTGGAGTGACCTGGTTCCCAGCCCAGCCAACAACCTTCCTCGTCTCTTGCCCCGCCTGAACACCCTGAGCGTGAGCACGCCGTGGTCAGGAGAGGCTGCGGGAAGTGTCATCTGCGGGCTGTAAGGACCTGCGGCGGCCCGCCGGCGTTTTTGCTGCCTCTGCCTCTGCACAACCCTGGGCAGACACCCAGGGGGCAGAGATCACCACTGCCCCTGGGGCTCGGCCAGGGGCTGTCAGGAGGCCTCCCGGTGGACCGCCTGGGCGCTGGCTGAGCCACCCGGCCCCACCTGAGCGACACACAGGGCCTACCAGCCTCCCCCCACACCCAGGCCCAAATGGTCAATGAAGGCAGCCCTGGGTGCTCAGGGGCCCCTTTTCCAGGTCTGGTTTACAGTCATGTGGGAAAAGCAAGGGGCTGTTGGGACCCTGGGAGAGGCAGTCCTGGCATCTTCCCCAGGGCCTGCTCTGAGCGTCCTGGGAGCCACCCGCCTTCCCCTGGGCCCTCTCTTCCTGCAGAGGAGGTTGGGCCTGTCCTCTTCCATCTGCCAGACTCTGCCCATCCAGTCACCTGGGGTCTCCCCAAAACCCCCACTCCCACAAAAAACCATTGCAATTGAGTCAATTCTAACTCACAGTGACCTATAGGTCAGAGTAGAACTGCCCCATGGGGTTGCCAAGGAGTGGCTGGTGGATTCAAACTGCCAACCTTTTGGTTAGCAGCCATAGCTCTTAACCACTGTACAACCAGGGCTCCAGACCCCAGATGGTGCTCCCCAAACATTTGGCCGCTAACGAAAGACGAGCTTCCGCTCCAGCACAGACAGCTCAGGAGGCGCCACCCAGGTGGGGAAGGTGAAGGCTGTAAAGCCTCAGCACCTCTGAGTGTGTGCCACGGCAGTGCGGTGGAAGGACTACAGCTGGAGCCTCCAGGTGCACTTTGGGGGCTGGCGTGGGCCCCATGAAGGTGGGCCTGCCAGAAAGGGATACGGTGGAGGCTGCCTGCTGAGAATTGGTCTTCACTCAGGAGCTCTGGGCGCTCGCCCCCTGCCTCCCCCCGCCCACCCCCGCCATCCCCGGTCTGCAGAGAGCCGAGGAGCCTCCTGCCAGTGTTCCTGGTTGCTTGAGGTGCTCCATGGCGGCCGGCAAGGCTACTGACCTTCTGCGACCCTGACGTGGAGCTCTTGAGCGAGCCAGGCTTGAAGGAGCTGCTCATCTTCCTCAGGGAGCTCCTGTGGCCGGGGCCCTGCATGAGTGGGCCGAGGCAGAGCTTCTTGCCACAGCCCACCAGGCGGGCAAGGAGCCCAGGCCCGGGGCAGTGGGAGGCTGGTCTGCTGGCTCCAGTCGCTGGGTGCTCTCTGCTGCTCACAACATCTGTGTTATCATGCTTAATCCCACCATCCCCCACAGGTTTATAGGGGACAGAGATTTAGCAAATGGTAATTGGAAATAAATCTACTTTGGGGAAGTGGTGGCCTCAGAGAGAGGGTGGTCAAATGGGAATGATGCTGGCCTCCAGAATGCGGCCTGTGAGAGCAGATGGCCTCGCAGCCGAGCCTCCCTGAGAGTGTCTCTGTGGTCCCGAGTCAGTGTCCGCTTAGGTGACTACTAGGCCTCAGGGCAGCGTCAGGCCCAGGCCCAGACCTGGTTCCGCTTCCTCCTCTGGCCCATCAGTGCCATCTTTCTCCACTGTTAACTTGGTGATGAGATAGCACTGCCTGTTTATGTATGTCCTGTGTCCAATTGCACGTCTGCTATGTGCTGGAGCTGCCAGGGCTCAGTATGTGGGGCTCTTCCTGCCCTTTTTCACTTCAGGGGTGCGAATCTTGACCCCATGGAATGGTTCAGTTCTTCAAGGGCAGGTGAGACCTTTGCCTGTCCCTCTGCTTGTACTCACTGCGGACGCCATGTATGCTGCATCCCCATCACGCTGTGGCCCACCCTCCCCCTCTCGCACCACAGTTGTGGTGCCCCCTGCAATGTGCAGAGGGGCAGACTGGACCTCAGTGGGGACAGGCAACTGTTTTTTCTCATTGTTATAAACAAAATTTTTAAGGACAAGATGAGTTATAGATCAGTAAATAAAAGATAAGCTGCCTGAAGGAGTCCCTGGGTGGTGCAAATGGTTAAAAAGCTTGGCTGCTAACCCAAAGGTTGCAGGTTCCAATCCACCCAGAGGTGTCTTGGAAGAAAGGCCTGATGATCTACGTCTGAAAAATCAGCCACTGAAAACCCTATGGAGCACAATTCTACTCTTACATACTCAGGGTCCCCATGAGTCGGGATTAATTCAACAGCAACTGGTTATGCTGGCCAAGCCCGCACAGCCAAGTGGGGCAGGACCCTGTATCTTGGTCTCTGGCTTCTTGCCCAGAATTCCACTTGGCTATGCAGACACTGGAGGGAGGCACTGGTGATGAAGGCTCAACCTCTACCTCTTGGGGTCTGGCTTAGGGGCCTCTGGAGACCCACCTCTGGTGCCTGGTCCTCCCCCTCCCCCACCCCCTTCCTATCCCCACACAAAAGATGAACCCACCAGGAGGGACTTGGGTGCCCTCTGCTCTTCCCTAAGACCACCCACCCCCTGTGCTGGCATCACAAGCCCACTTCCCCTGCTCAGGACCTTCCAGGTCACTTCCCTTTTCTCTCCTCTTTGTCTCTAAGTCCTGAAGTTGCTCTCATTTTTAAAACAAAAGAGAAACAAGCCCTCTCCCTTGACCCCTCTTCCCATTTGCCCCTTTCAGTCAGTCAACCCATATTTATCTAGCTTCTCCTATGGGCCACTTGCTCAACACCAGGTGTGGGGCCACAGCAGTGAACAAGCAGATGGAAAGCTCTCCCTCCTGGGCTTAGAGTGGGGATACAGACACCTACAGATCATAAAGGGTGCAGATGCTAGATGGTGACAAGTGCCAGGGGGAACAAAGCTGGAGAAGGAGCTGAAGAGTCTGTTGAAATAGTCAGGACCAGGGTGGTGAGTGGTGAGTAACTCTGGAGAGATGTTCAGGCAGAGCCAATAGGATATCCAGAAGGACTGCATGTGGGGTGTGAGGCAGAGAGGGAAGTCGGGGTAACTGCAAGGTGTTTGGCCCAAGCTGCTGGGAACTGCTGGAAGGGCGGAGTGCCTGGGTGGTGTAGAAAGTTAATGTGCTAGGCTGCTAACCTGAAGTTTGGAGATTCGACTCTACTCAGAGTGCGTCGGAAGAAAGGCTGGGTAAACTACTTCTGAAAAATCAGCCATTAAAAACCCTATGGAGCACTTTACTCTGACACGCGTGGGGCCACCATGAGTTGGAATGGACTCAATGGTAACTGGTTGTGTTTTATTAATTTATTTTTGCTTGGAGGGTAGAGTTACCTCCAGGTGAGATGAGAAGGCTGTGGGTGGAGCGGATTTGTGGCGTGGAGAGTCCAGGACTTCCACGTTGCTAAATCTAATAGCATTTTCAGTCCTAATTGTCTGTGACCTCTCAGGAGGATTGGATGCCGCTAATGCCTCACTCATCACATGGTCCTAGTTTTCCTCTTATTTCTCTGGAAAATCCTCAGTCATCTGTGATAGTCCAGCCTCTTCCACCCAAATGGTAGCTGTTACATTCCTAAGACTCTGTTCTAAGCCTTCCTTTCTTCTCACACTGACCCTAGGGGGTGACATCCTGCCCTTTGCTCCATTATCGTCTGACAATTCTGAAGTGTGCACCACAGCCCTGACACCCCTTCTCTGGGCTCTGCACCTGGTACCCAGCTGCTGGGCTGACTCCTAAGGGCACAGCTCAAAGACACCTGGCTCTACTCAGCGTTTCCTACACTGCTCTCAGGTCCACTTCCCAGCCCTGGTTCTCCACCAGAGTCTCCCTCTCAGTGATGGTGCCACATCTGAAGACAAGGAAGCCAAAGACCTGGGAGTCACCAAGACACCTTCCTGCCTGGACCCCCTATCCAAGCCACCTCTATGTTGTGGCCACTGAAACAGCTCTTAAGCCTGTCCACCTCCCCCAACCCTAGCACCAGGTCCAAACCACCCTCACATCTAGAACAACTGTGGTTATAGCGCCTGCCGGGTCTCTCTGCGTTACCCCGGTCCCACTTCAATCTGTTGTACTCACATGAAAGTGAGAATAATCTAAACACGCAGGCCTGGTCATGTAATGCTTCTGCTTACAGCCCCTCAGGGCTTAGGACCAACCAAAGTCTTCACCCAGCCTCTAAAGGGGCGGCTTCTCCTCTGTCCCCGGCCTACTCCACAGCTGTCTGACCACACTGGCTTTGTTCTGCTCTCCGCTCATATACTTTCTGGGCATCCAAGCGCTCTCTTCCGTGACAGCACTTAGACACTTGCACGTTGGCCATTTCACACACGTGTAACATCACTTGGTTAGTGTGTGACTCCCTCCCTGGACATCTTTGGGGTCTGCCCCAGATATGTTGGGCTCTCTGTGGCTTAATTCTATCATTTCTTTACGTTTCAGAGCATAGGAAAAGTATGGAAGCTTTTCAACTTGTGTTATGAGGCTAGACTGATTCTAACAACAAAATCTGCCAAGAGAGTGTACCCTAGGGCTCACTTATAAAAATAGATATAAATCTCCTAAAAATTGCATTAACAAAGTGAAGAGTTCTGAAAGAATAACACTGCATTGCCAGCACTGCTACCTCTTATGTTCAGGGATGCAAGGATGGCTCAACAGTAGAAAATCTATTCATGTAACTGGCCACATGAACAGATTAACAAAGAAGTGCCATATGATCATCTCAATAGCTGCCAAAACCACGTGATCTGTCTCAGTGGTGGCCAAAAAACACATTTGACAAAATTTAGCAACCATTCCTTATCATAACATAAAACAAACAAAAACTCTGGGAAAATTAACAAGGGAACTTCTATAACTTGATGACAGATATCCACTGGAAGCCTACTACACACATCATGCTAATTGGTGAAATATTAGAAATACTCTCGTAAGTGTCAAACAGGACAAAGATGCTTGATATCCTCATCATTATTCAACATTTTTTTCTGGAGCTTCTAATCTATACAAAAAGATAGTAAGCTAAGAAAAAAGAGAAGTAGTATAAATACTGGAAAGAAGCTATAAGCCCAGAAAAAGCAAGGAAAATCAACAAACAAGCTATTAAAATTAATAAGAGGGTTAAGCAAGATTGCCAGGTGCTAGGTCAACACAGAAAAAAATAATAGGTTTTCTATCTTCAAGCATATTCAATTAGAAAATAATTCCATAAAATTGCAAAGAAACAGTAAAACACCTAGCAATAAGCCAACAAGAAATGTATAAGACTTATGTGAAGAAAACTATGAAGTTTTACTAAAGAACATAAAAGATCTTGACAAAATGGATATTCTTGTTCATTGCTATAGTACATTTGGGGAGTCAATCTAGCAATATCTATTAAAACAAAGTAATTATACTCTTTGACTGGGGGTCCCTGGGTGGTGTAAATGGCTAAGTGCTTGGCTCTAACTGAAAGTTTGGCAATTTGAACTCACGAAGATGCACCTTGGAAGAAAGGCCTGGCAATCTGCTTCCAAAAGGTTGTAAAGGAAAGCAGGATGCAGAAAGGTGTATATAGTATGATTTAATTTTTTTTTGTAAAACAACAGATATACAGTATATATGTTTTCTGTGTTTTTTAAATTATTAACTTATCTCCTAATTCTATGCCAGACCTGTAATATTACTCTCAATATTGTCAAATTGATAACATATGACTTCAATTTTTTGCTTTATTTTCTTCTTGGAAACAACGCTGATTCAATCTGGATGAAGCAGGTTTGCTACATGGCTGCAGTACTAGCAACTTCTCTCTACAATCTTCCTGGGATTTCCCTTCATCTTTCTCCTGTATAATATTCCCTTTTTCTTGAATCCCATGTCTTCCCTTTTTCTCTGTTTTGCTCCCTCATTTGGTGTTCAATAGCTTTTTGACAAAGGATGTACTGGAAGTAAAATTTTTGAGATATTGCGTATGTAAAAATGTTTTCATTCTACCTTCATACCTGATTGATAGTTTGGATGGGTATAAAATTCTAGGCTGGAAATAATTTTCATCAAAATGTTGAATGCATGGCATTGCTCCATTATATTTAGCTCCCAGCATTCTGTTGAGAAGTGCCATGCTATTCTGATTTCTGATCTTTTGTTGTGGCTTACTTTTCTCTTTGGAGGTTATCACTCTATCTTCTGTGTACTGAAACACACAAGATGTACCTTGGTATGAGATTTTTTTTTTTAAACTTATTGTGGTGTGTACTTGCTGGGTCCTTTCAATCTGGAAAATCATGTTATTCAGTTATAGAAAAAATTATTGTATTTATTTCCTTTCAGTCCTCCATTTTCTCTGCTTTTTCTTTTTGAGACTCCTATTCTTCAGATTAGGATTAATGCTCTGATTTTTTTTTTTTTTTTTGGTGTTGGTGCAAAGGGCTTTAAAAAGTTTTCGTTTATGAGATACCTATTATTGATATCACAGATTTATTCTTTCATTTACAAGAAGTTTTCCTTTAAGTCTCTATTTATTTATTCATTTCTCCCTCTTTTCTTTTTTTTAAAAAGGGTCAGTGGCTATAATGCAATGCCAATTCTCTCATTGGCAATTTTTTAAAATTGTAATTTAGATGAAGGTTTACAGAGCAAACAAGTTTCTCATTAAACAATTAATACACATATTATTTTGTGACATTGGTCGCCAACCCCATGACATGTCAACACTCTCCTCTTCTCGACCTTTGGTTTCCCATTACCAGCTTTCCTGTCTCCTCCTGCCTTCTCCTCCTTGCCCCTGGGTTTGTGTGCCTATTTAGTCTCATTTTGGTTTATGGGCCTGTCTAATCTTTGGCTGGAAGGATGAACCTCAGGAGTGACTTCAGTACTGAGCTGTAAGGGTGTCCGGGGACTATACTCTAGGAGGTTTCTCCAGTCTCTGTCAGATCAGTAAGTCCTTTTTTTTTTTTTTAAGGTATATATATACATATATATATATTTATATATATATATATATAGTACTTCAGGTGAAGGCTTACAGAACAAATAGTTTCTCATGAAACAGTAGTACACATATTGTTTTATGACATTGGTTAACAACCGCACAACATGTCAACCCTCTAACTTCTCAACCTTTTTTTTTTGCTGAAAATACACATAGCCAAAGATACATCATTTCAAAAATTTCTACATGCACAGTTCAGTGACATTGACAACGCTCTTCAAATTGTGCTGCTGTTCTCACTTAAGATGAAGGCTTACAGAACAAAATAGTTTCTCATTTAACAGTTACTACACGTTACCCTATGACAATGGTTAACAATCTCACAACACAACAACAATATCCTTATTCAACCTTGGGTTCCCTATCACCAGCTTCCTTGTCCCCTTCTGCCTTCTGGCCCTTATCACTGGACTACTGTACCTCATTAGTCTCATTTGGTTTTACAGGGCTGTCCACTCACAAGCTGAACGGTGAACCTCGGAGATAACTTCACTATTGAGCTAAAAGTGTGTCTGGGGGCCATACTCTCGGGGTTTCTCCAGTCTCCTTTAGGCCAGTAAATCTGGTCTTTTTATTTTTTGTGAGTTAGAATTATGCTCTACACCCTTCTCCAGCTCTGTCCAGAACCCTCTGTTGTGATCCTGGTCAGAGCAGTCAGTGGTGGTAGCCGGGCACCAACTAGCTGTACTGGACTCAGTCAGGAGGAGGCTTTGGTAGCTGTGGTCCATTAGTCCTTCGGACTAATCTTTTCCTTGTATCCTGTTCTCTTCATTCTCCCTTGCTCCTGAAGGGATGAGACCAGTGGAGTACCTTAGATGGCCTCTCACAGGCTTTTAAGACCCCAGACACTACTCATAAAGGCAAAATGTAGAACATTGTCTTTATAAACTGTGTTATGCCAGTTGAGCTAGATGTTTCCTGAGACCATGGTCCCCACAGCCCTCCGCCCAGCAATTCAGTCCCTCAGGGAGTTTGGATGTGTCTATGGGGCTTCCATGACCTTTCCTTGTACAAGTTGTGCTAGTTTCCCCTGTATTGTGTACTGTCTCATCCTTCCCACAAGATACCGCTTATCTATTGCCTATTTAGTATTTTCCCCCCACCCCTCCCATCCCTGGTAACCAACAAAGATTGTTACATTTTGCATGTGAACTTTTTCATGGGTTTTTACAATAGAGGTCTCATACAATATTTATCCTTTTGTGATTGACTTATTTCACTCAGCATAATGTCCTCCAGTTTCATCCATGTTATGAGATGCTTCACAGATTCATTGTTGTTCTTTCTCGTTGCCTAGTACCCCATTGTGTGTATGTGCCATAGTTTGTTTGTCCATTCATCTGTTGATGGGCATCTAGGTTGTTTCCATCGTTTTGCTATTGTGAACAATGCTGCCATGAACATAGGTGTGCATATGTCTGTTTGAGCGACGACTCTTATTTCTCTAGGAAATATTCCTAGGAGTGGGATTGCTGGATCGAATGGTATGTCTATTTCTAGCTTTCAGAGGAAGTGTGATATCATTTTCCAAAATGGTTGTATCATTTTGTATTCCCACCAGCAGTGCATAAGTGTTCCGATCTCCCTGCAGCCCCTCCAACATTTGTTATTTCCAGTGTTTTTGATTCGTGCCAGTAATGCCGGGGAGAGATTCATTGTGGTTTTAATTTGCACTTATCTAATGGCTAGTGATTGCGAGCATTTCCTCATGTGTCTGTTGGCCATTTGAATGTCTTCTTTGGTGAAGTGTCTGTTCATTTCCTTTGCCCATTTTTTAATAGGATTATTTGTCTTTTTGTTGTAGAGGTGTTGGATTTTCTTATAGATTATGGAGATTAGACCTTTGTCTGACTTTTACTGTGCAAAAATTTTTTCCCAGTCTTTAGGTTCTCTTTTTACTCTTTTGGTGAAGTCTTTTGAAGAGCATAGGTGTTTGATTTTTAGAAGATCCCAGTTATCTAGCTTATCTATTGGGTTTTGTGTGTTGATGGTTATGGTTTGTATCCTGTTAATGCCATGTATTAAGGCCTGAAGTGTTGGTCCTATTTTTTTCTTCTATGAACTTTATAGTTTTAGGCTTTCTATTCAGGTCTTTGATCCATTTTGAAGTAGTTTTTGTATACGGTGTGAGATATGGGTCCTGCTTCACTTTCCTGCAGATGGATATCCAGTTTTGCCAGCACCATTTTTAAAAAGACTGTCTTTTCCCCATGTGATGGAGTTTGGGCCCTTGTCGAAGATGAGGTGACCGTAGGTGGATGGATTTACATCTGGCTTCTCAATTCTGTCCCATTGGTCAATGTGTCTGTCATTGTACCAGTACCAGGCTGTTCTGACTACTGTAGCTGTATAGTAGGTTCTGAAGTCAGGTAGTGTGAGTCCTCCAACTCTGTTCTTCTTCAGTAGTGCTTTACTTATTCGGGGCTTCTTCCCTTTCCATATAAAGTTAATGATTAGTTTTTCCATCTCTTTGAAGAATGTTGTTGGTATTTGGATTGGGATTGCGTTGTATTTGTAAATTGCTTTGGGTAGAATTGCCATTTTCACAATGTTGAGTCTGCCTATCCATGAGCATGGTATGTTTTTCCATTTATGTAGATACCTTTGGGTTTCATGCACCACTGTTCTATAGTTTTCTTTGTATAGGTCTTTTACATCCCTGGCCAGATTTATTCCTAAGTATTTTATCTTTTTAGGGGCTATTATAAATGGTATTGTTTTCCTGATTTCCTTTTCATCTTTCTCCTTACTGGTGTATAGGAATCCAACTGATTTTTGAATGTTTATCTTGTATCCTGCTACTCTGCTGAATTTATTAGTTCCAGTAGATTTCTCGTGGAGTCTTCAGGGTTTTCTATGGATAGTATCATATCATCTGCAAACAGGGACAGTTTAACTTCTTCATTACCAATTTGGATGCCCTTTCTTTCTTTTTCTTGCCTTATTGCTCTAGCTAGAATTTCCAGCACAGTGTTAAATAGGAGTGGTGATAAAGGGCATCCTTGTCTTGTTCTTGTTTTCAAGGGGAATATTTTCAGCCTCTCTCCATTAAGAATGATGTTGGCCATTGGTTTTGCATAGATGCCCTTTATTATGTTGAGAAATTTCCCTTCTATACCTATTTGATTGAGAGTTTTTATCAGGAATGGGTGTTGGACTTTGTCAAATGCCTTTTCTGCGTCAGTTGAGATGATCATGTGATTCTTTTCATTCCTTTTATTTATGTGGTGGATTACATTGATTGATTTTCTAATGTTGAACCATCCTTGCATACCTGGTATGAATCCTACTTGGTCATGGTGTATTATTTTTTTTATATGATGCTGAATTCTATCGGCTAGAAATTTGTTAAGAATTTTTGCATCTATATTCATGAGAGATATTGGTCTATAATTTTCTTTTTTTGTGACGTCTTTGCCTGGTTTTGGTGTCAGCGTTATGCTGGCTTCATAGAATGAATTTGGAAGTGTTGCTTTCTCTTCTATGCTCTGAAATAGCTTGAGTAGTACTGATACGAGCTCTTCTGTAAAGGTTTTATAGAATTCTCCAGTGAAGCCATCTGGGCCAGGGCTTGTTTTGGTTTGAAATTTTTTTATTACCTTTTGAATCTCTTCTCTTGTTATGGGTCTGTTCAGATTTTCAACATCACTTTGTTGTAGTTTGGGTAGGCCGTGTGTTTCTAGAAATTTATCCATTTCCTCTAGGTTTTCAAATTTGTTGGAGTATAGTTTTTCATAATATTCTGTTATAATCCTTTTTATTTCAGTTGGGTCTGTTGTAATGTCACCCATTTCATTTCTTATTTGGGTTATTTGCATCCTCTCCTGTTTTTCTTTTGTCAGTCTGGCCAGTGGTTTGTCGATTTTGTTGATTCATTCAAAGAATCAACTTTTGGTTTTGTTGATTCTTTCTATTGTTTTTCTGTTCTCTATTCCATTTATTTCTGCTCTCATCTTTACTATTTCTTTTCTTCCGGTAGTTGTGGGCTTTTTTTGCTGTTCTCTTTCTATTTGTTTGAGTTCTGTAGTTAATGTTTTGATTTTGTCCCTTTCTTCTTTTTTGATATGTGCATCTATTGCTGTAAATTGTCCTCTGAGGACTGCCTTTTCTGTGTCCCAAAGGTTTGGTATGACGTGTTTTCATTCTCATATGATTCTAGGAATTATTTGATTCCATCTCTGATTTCTTCTATTACCCAGTGATGTGTAAGCAGGGTATTATTCAGTTTCCATGTAATTGATTTTTTTTCCTTGTTCTTTCTCTTGTTAATTTCTACCTTGATGGCATTGTGGTCAGAGAAGATACTTTGAATTATCTCAGCGTTTTGGATCTTGTTGAGGATTGCTCTGTGGCCTAAAATGTGGTCTGTCTATTCTGGAGAATGTTCCATGTGCGCTGGAAAAGAATGTGTACTTTACGGCAGTTGGATGGAGTGGTCTGTACGTGTCTATGAGGTCAAATTTGCTGATTGTGCCCTTTAGGTCTTCTGCATCTTTGCTGAGTTTCTTCTTAGTTGTTCTGTCCTTTACTGAGATTGGAGTGTTGACATCTCCTACTATTATTGTGGAACTGTCAATTTCTCTTTTCAGTATTGTTAGAGTTTGTTTTATGTATTTTGGAGCCCTGTCATTGGGTGCGTAGATGTTTATTATGGTTATGTCTTCATGATGGATTGTCCCATTAATCATTATATAGTATCCTTCTTTGTCTTTTATGGTAGATTTTGTTTTAAAGTCCATTTTATCTGAGATTAGTATTGCCACTCCTGCTCTTTTTGGTAGGTATTAGCTTGATATAGTTTTTTCTGACCTTTGACTTTCATTAAATTCACATCTTTGTTTCTAAGGTGTGTCTCTTGTAGACAGCATATTGATGGATCCTGTTTTCTTATCCATTCTGTCACTCTCTGTCTCTTTATGGGTGCATTGAGTCCATTTACATTCAGTGTAATTATTGATAGATGTGAGTTTGTTGCTGTCATTTTGTAGTGCTGAAGTTTTCTTTGTTATTCTTACTCTCTTGTGCTGAGTTACTTTTGTTTGTGGATTTTTTTTTCATTTCTTTTGTTTTTGTAGGTTTTGTTTTTGCTGAGACTTTATGTTTTTCCTCTTTTTTTATTAGTATGTTTGTTAACTTTCTTTGTTGTAACCATGAATTTTACCCTTATCTTTCTAAGTTTGAAGCAGTCTACCATTACTTGGTATCGCCTTGCCTTCCTCTCCATTAGAAGGTTCTATACCTATGCCGTTTATTCCCTCTTTTATTGTTTTGATGTTGTTGTCATTTACTGATTAACTGCTCTGATTCCCTGTTGTATTTCTTTTGGTTTTGGATAGTCCTTGAGAGGTCATTTCCTAGATTGGTATCTGGCTGGTACAATCCTGCATCCTAGATTCTGCCTGTGAGCTGAAGTTGTTTTCCTCAGATCGAAGAACTTCCTTTAATAATTCTTGTAAGTTTGGTTTGACTTTTACATATTCCCTTAATTTCTGTTTATCTGGAAATGACCTAATTTCACCATCAAATTTGAATGAGAGTTTTGCAGGATATAGTATTCTTGGCTGGCAATTTTTTTCTTTGAAGATTTTATATATGTAATCCCATTGCCTTCTTGTCTGCATGGTTTCTTCCAAATAATCTGGGCTTAGTCTTATTGTTTCTCCCCTGTATGTGACTTCTTGTTTTTCATGAGCTGCTCTCAGGATTCTTTGTTTGTCTTTGGTTTTGGTGAGTGTGATTATGATATGCCTTGGTGATTTTCTTTTGGTGTCTCTCCTATATGGGATTCGTTGAGCTTCTTGGTTGGCCAGCTTTTCATCTTTCATTTTATTGGGGAAGTTTTCTGTCAGCAGTTTTTCAATGACCCTCTCTGTGTTTTCTGTTTTCTCCCCCTGTTCTGGAATTCCAATCACTCGAAAATTTTTGCTTTTGATTGTATCTCACATAACTCTCAGGGTCTCTTCATTTTTCTTTGATCTTTTTTCTGAGTTTTCCTGAAACAGTGTTGTATCCAAGTGTTTGTCTTCAATTCCACTGATCCTGTCTTCCACCGTTTCAGATCTGCTTCTCAACCCTTCTATGACACTGTCCATTTCTGAAATCTTGTTGTTTATCTTTTGGATTTCTAATTGTTGTCTTTGTATAATTTCTAGTTCTGAATTTATTTTGGCATTTGTTCCTGCATTATTTTCCTGAATTCTTCCAAATTTTTTTCTGTGTTTTCCATGAATTTGTCTACTTTTTTCCTCATGTTTGTCAGCTTTTTCCCTCAGCTTTTGGAGAATTAAGTCTGGTTTTTTGTTTTTTGTTTTTTAATTTGTGGGTTAGAATTTTTTTCTACATTTTTCCCCAGCTCTGTCCGGGACCCTCTGTTGTGATCCCTGCCAGCGCTGTAAGTGGTGGTAGCTGGGCACCATCTAGTTGTGCTACACTCAGTCTGGAGGAGGATGTGGTAGTTGTGGTCTATTAGTCCTTTGGACTAATCTTTCCCTCATGTCTTTAGCTTTATTCTTTCTCCTTTGCTCCAGATGGGATGAGACCAGTGGAGTATCTTAGACGGCCACTCACAAGCTTTTAAGACCCCAGACGCTACTCACCGAGGTATAATGTAGAACTTTTTCTTTATAAACTATGTTATGCCAGTTAAGCTAGCTTTTCCCCAAGACCATGGTCCCCACAGCCCTCAGCCCAGTAATTTGGTCCCTCGGGGAGTTTGGATGTATCTATGGAGCTTCCATGACCTTGCCTTGGACAAGTTGTCCTGGCTTCCCCAGTGTTGTGTACTGTCTTAGACTTCACCAACATTACCACTCCTGTTCTTCAGATGGACCTCCTAGATTAATGCTCTGATTTTTTTTTTAATCTTTTTATCTTGTATTTTTTTTTCACTTTGTCTTCTGATCCCATCTCCTGGGAGACTTCTTTAACTTTTCCTGCCACCCCATAAACTGAATTTGGCTATCACATTATTAATTTCCAAGAGTGATTTTTGGCTCTCTAAAGTTTCTTTCTTTCTTTGTTTTTTAAATAATATTTGGTAATGTATCATTGATGTTAATACCCCTCTTGTGTCTCTGAAGATATTAGTTACATTTTTTAAACGTTTTCTTCTGCTCCCTGCATTGCTTCTGTCTTCTGAGTTCTTTTTCTCTTAGTTTGCTTTGGTCTCTGTTTTCTTTTTAGGAGTTCTCCTCAAATGTCCTTAATAAGAATAGGGGCTGTGAGAATGCTTGGCTGGTGAGTTCAGTGAAGAGGGGTCTGGCATGGACCTGGTGTTTTGGGGGCCTGCAAGTATCAATATCTGAATATGTTCCCTTTAAAGCAGTTCCCACAGAAAGGAACCCTCCAGTATCTTACCTGGGAGGGTAAGCCTGACTGCTAATGTGCTCAGAGCTGGGTGGGAAGACTGCTAATGTGCTCAGAGCTGGATGGGAAGCCAGTACCAGCTTTTCAGTTCCACTTATGTGCTGTGTTCAGAATGGCACTCATTCTCTCAGCTGGGCTTGGTGTTCCCACGTCCATAGTCCTTATAATTCAACCTCTCAAGATAGGGAAGTTTGTCATCACCAGGATGGGAGAGGGTGGTCACCCGGGGGTGAAGGAGGGGAACTGGAGATTTAATTGCTTATTGTGCTAGCTTGCAACTACTCCTCTTTGCACACTTTCCCCAAGGGTTTCAGATGCCTCCAAACGTTGGACTTTTCTGGGGTCATCAGGTGCACATCAGCTTGTGTAGTAGCTTCCTTCTGAAGGCAGTTAGGTTTTGGTTCTTCCTACTTTGCTAAATCGGTGATTACTAGTCAATCCATCTGCTTTCCAGCTTCCCAAATGCTATGGGCGTTCTCAAGTGCTGTCCAGTATTCTGCTGATCTCTTTGTCCTTTTGGGATAATGCCTTTGTCATCCACTTACTGTCATTTTAATGGAGTTTTGGGAGGGAGCAGAAGTTAATGCATAATTACAATCCACCATGTTTAGCCAAAATCCATATTAGATTAAAAAGATTAATTCCTGAGGGAGCTGGGAAGCTGAAGGGAGAGAGACATCCACAAGAAAAATGAATGCATTAAAAAAACGTTTTTATGATTTTTTAAGTAATGCATGCATGATATGGCCCCATTAATGTAAATTTATGTGTGTGTATGTATCATGAAGTGCAAAAAAAGATAGTAACAAAAATGTCAATATTTGTTATCTCAGGGTGGTGAAATTTCAGGTGCTATTTATTTTCTTCAGAAGTTTCTGGAAAAAAGAAAAAAGTTAAATGGATAAAGAACATGAACAAGCAATTCTCAGAAGAAGAACTGTAAATTTCCTGTTGATACATGAAAAGATGCCCAACTTCACCAGCGATCATGGAAATGCAACTTAAAATAGTAATGAGAAGCCCTTTCAGCAGCCAACGGGCAGAAATGAGAAGTATGATGATATGAAGCATTGGTATTGGAGCCAGGGCTGGTCACTCATGCTCTACCACTGGGAGTGCACACCAGTGCAGAAGGCAAGTGGCTCCATCTGTGGACATTCAAAATTCTCTTCTTGATCATCTAACTCCAAGAGACATTTGCACACGTGGTCAAAGAGGTGTGAACAATATTCTCATTGAAGCATTGTTTATAGAGCAAAAAACTGCAAACATCTGAAGGTAGAGGAATGAATAAGTAAATGATGAGTCATCCATCTTCTGAAATACTAGTCAGCTGTTGCAAAGAATGAGCTGAGTCTATGCCCAGGCACAGAGAAGCCTCCTAGATAGGCTGTTAAGCGGACTCTGCAGGTTGCATGCAATATGTATTTTATAGTTGTTGCTGTTGGTTGCCTGTGAAAACATGGGGGATCCAGGCTGGGCAGAGCCCAAAAGATAGAGATGAGCGTAGTGTCCACAATCAGTGGGAGGGCTAGAGCCCCAAGGGGGTGGTAGTGCTGGGCCAAAGCAATGTCAGCTCCAACTCATGGGGACCCCATGTACAACAGAATGAAATGTTGCCCAGTCTAGCACCATCTTCATGACTGTTGGTATGCATGAGTCCATTGTTGCAGCCACTGCATACTTTGAGTATCTTCTGACCTAGGGGGCTCATCTTCTAGCACTATATTGGATGATATTTAGTTGTGGTCCATAGGGTTTTTATTGGCCAATGTGAGGAAGGTGATCCTGTTGGTATTTGAAATACCTGTGCCACAGCTTCCAGCATCTTAGCACCAAAGCTACCACAGTAAAACAAACTGACAGATGGGTTATGTTAAGGTACCATTTATGTAAAACAAAAGGAAAAGTCAACAAATCCTCACCTGACAAATCACATCTTTCTCTGGGTTTATACACCCACCTGTGGGTCCTCTTTTATAGATGTTCAGAAAAATATCAGAAAGAGACATGCAACTGAGAATAGTGGGACTGGACGGGAGAGACTGGGATGGGCCTGGGTAGGAGGGGCTGCTCAAGGTGGACTTTTGCTTTTCTATATTGCTTGATTGTTTATAAATAGAACATATTAGGGTATTATTTATGTAATGAAAAATACATACATAATTATATAAATATGTTAGTTCTATATATTATGTATTTTCCTTTTTTAAGAGAAAACTTTATGATTTGAATTTATTTTTTTTCAGAAACCTTCTTGGTCTCCATCAAAATTTGCCTACATTCCTTTCCAGACACCTTTGAGCTCTGCATGTTGAGGGAGGCATGGCCTTTGTTAAACTTCCTTCCAGGGCTGCTATGGAAGAGATTCTCTGAAGAACAAAGAAAATCTGCTCCAAAGATGCCTGCACCCTGCAGAGAAGAAACTTGTCACTTTTGCTTAAATGATAGTTTCTCTTGCCTTAAAAATAAAAAAGCACTGTGAAGCTAGGTTGTGATATTCATGGTGCATTTGTCAGGATTCTTCTGGCTGGAGTCAGAGGAGCTCACCTCCAATGAGCCAATTCAAGCAAGAAGGACATCTGGTGAGCCCCAGGTCCATCCCTTCTCCTCAGCTTGTGCTTGGCCTGGGCCTCTGGCTTTCTTGAAAGGATGACAGGCTGTGGTCCCAGGGCAGGATGCTATCTGACCTGGCCCAGGGTAGGGACCACGACTGGTAGCCCCCAGGGCCATGTTGTTGGGATTGCCCATCAGAATGTTAGTGATCTGCCCGACACTTTGTTTCTCCCAGCCTGCATCCTGGCCCTCGTTTTTCTGAAATGGGAAATGATGACCTGCTTGAGGGTTGTTACTTACCATGATAGTTGTCATCCTGGAGTTGTAGTTGTTGTTAGCTGCCCTGAGTGCATTGGCTGGGAATTGAACCATGGTCTCCCACATGGAATATGGGAATTCTACCACTACCACCACTGCCCCCACCTGGCACTCATTATTAAATTTGGGTTTCTTTCTTGATGCTGAAAGGTCAATCTTGTCCAACCCTGATTTGTGGCCAGAGCAATGTCTGAGCACCTTCCTTTGAGGTGTCTCCCAGCGCTGGCCGGCTCTGTGGCTGTACAAGGCTGAGGAGGGGGAGGAGGATGAATGCAAAATTGTGCCCAGTGGAAATGCACAGGTGAAAACCAGAGAACATGTCCCAGTGCCTGTGAAATCATGGAGGAGCCAGGCTGGGCAGGGCCTGGAGGATGAAGACCAGGACAGGGTCCACAGGCAGCAGGGGGCAGAGCCCCAGGGTCACCTTGCTGGGCCTTTACAAGTGTCTGGTAACTTGGACCCTCTGCTGGCTAGACTCGGACAGACATACAGACAGGCTAGACTGTAGGTGTGTCCCAGGTCCATGGGTTTTCTTAGGTGGGCTGGGTGACTCTTGAACAAGAGCAGACTTCTCTGTATGAGCACACCAAGGACACCAGTGTCAGGGTGTGTCTATGTTCTCAGTGTCCAAGTCCTAGGTTCTACCCACTGACAGCAGTAGCAGGATAGCAAATGTTGTCATCTGGACATGAGAAGAAATGTGCTTTCACTGAAATATTTGCAGGTAAAATGATATGATGCTTGGAAATGGCTTCAAAATAACACTGGAGGGGGAGGTACAAGGGTTATGGATGGGGCAGATGTCAGTATCAAGTCCCCTTTACTTAAAATCCTGGGAAGGGGAGGGGACAACTGGTATGAGTCCTAGACACACAGTTGAGGCAGGCAGTTCCTCTGGGCAATTGAAGGCCTGGGGATGTGGAAATGACTCTTACTGTTGGATTTCTGGCTCTGCCATCCATATATTTGGGAGGTATCCTTCATTCTGCTGGTCTTAGTGGAGGTTTAGTGGTCACTGCTAAGGAGGCAGAGGGTCATGACCTTCCTCTCTCAGCCCTAGACAGCCAGGGAGTGGTCACCTGACCTCAGCTCAGCCAACTGGACACTCCTGCCTGGGACTTGGTGTCTGAAGGAGTCCAACAAGGTGAAGGACAATTGACCTTCTTTAAATGGTGGCGACTTGGCTGGACTGTCCTTGATAAAATTTTGGCCCCTGTACTTCCTATTGAGGGGCTGTTGGGAACAAGTTCAGATGGGATCTTTCTCCACACCTGGTCCTCCAAGTGTCGACACTGGGAGCTGCTGACATCCTTCCCATTCATTGCTTGCAAGGAAGAGCTCACCTCAAGCCCAGTGGGTTAGTATGAAAGGAGGGGCAAAAAGCAGGGCTGCAGAGTTTGAATGTTCTGCTAACAGAGTGAAGTATGAACAACAATATTTCAGTATTGAAGACATGGAGTTTGGGAGATATCAGAGAGGAGGCTGAGGTTTCATGAAGCTTGGCTGAAGAGAGAGGCAACTGTTCGTTTGACATCATGTATCCCCAACCCCCCAGAGCAACCATAACCACCACACTGTGGGGATATGTGCCATTAAAATATGGATGTATAAAGGCCTCTATGCTGCACAACATGTTGAGACTTGTCCCCAACATGTTGAGACTTGTCATGACTTGTTTTTCCAAACCCGTTACTGATTGGCTTGCCCTTGCCCGAAACTTATTGTTATTCACCCAAAGCCCATTGTTCTGTTATTTGCTTCACTGTTTGCTGTATTGACTATAAAATAAACTCCTGGGACTGAAGCTGAGGTTCGACTCCTCAGAGTGACTCTCCTGGCCCCACTTCTCTGTAAGAGTTGTGGCATTGGTTATTGTCTCCGCCACCCCAACAACCGTCACCGCTGCAACACCACACTAACTTGCTAAACCTTTGTTTTGAGCCAAAACAAAGATATATCAAAAGGTATATAAATATTCATTTAAGACACCAAAAAATAAATAAATAAAAAAACCAAAAAAACCCACTTTATACCTAAGCTGAGATGGGGTGGGAAAAACAAAAAAGCAGAAGGAATTTGAACCGGGGAAATTGAGTGTAAGGGACATTGGTAGCTAATAGGTGTGGAAGATTTTAAAGTCTCAAAGTGCAGCTAGAGACATAATCATAGGAATAATCCTCATTATTCCTTCCAATTACTAAAAAAAATTTGGTTATTATAGATTTAACACACATAGCAGTACGACCTGACCACTTTTGAGCTCTTGGTATACTATTATAGAGTGCATTCACACTAGCCAGTCTGCAGAGGGTCAAATCAGCCTCTGATCCACAAGGCACACAGTCCCAGCCTGCCGCACCTGTTGAATCACTCGATGTGTGCATTGTCTAAGTTCTCACACCCTTGCCTTTTGCTCACCCCTCCCTGGCCCCCACAGCAGTTTCCCTGGTGCCATTGTGGGGCTTCCCCTGGGCTGGCCCCCACCCTGCGTTACTGGGAAGATTTCGCCAGGGTCTCCATTTCCCAGATCTACTGAAGACGGAAGTCGGGATCTCCTGGGGGAAATTTTCACCTTTCAGCTCCAGGGACCTGTGGGCTGAGTAGATGGACTTGGGATGCAGGTGGGAGGGGACTGAATCAGAAGAAGGAGCCTTACTGAGTGATGTCATCCATTTTAGAAACAATTAGTTCCGTTTCATTCCCAAAGACACACTCCCTGCCTCCAAGGGCTCACATTCCACCAAGAGGACATACATATTTCTCAGGCCAACTGAAGTCCTTGCTCTGACAGAGTGTGTGGCCATGGTAGAGTGGATGGTCATGGTTTCCTGGTTCCCTGCCCTGTGTTGGAAGGACAAGAAGACAGGAACTGGGCAGCCATCTCTGTCTGCTGTGTGCCGGGACACACATCCGTGTGCTGGGGCACACATCTGTATGCTGGGACACACATGGGTCAGGCTGTGCATCTACCACATCTGGGTTAGTAGTGGGAGCCACTGATTTTTACTCAGAACATCGTTTTTGCCAACTGATAAGTTTGTGTAAATGTTTCTTTCTATCTCTCTGTAATTTTCCCTTTTCTGCATCTCTCTCTTTCTTTATATTGATTTGTAGTCTGTCCCCTACCAATTCTGACTCATGGAGACCCATGCGTGTCAGAGTAGAATTGTGCTCCTTAGAGTTTTCAGTGGCTGATTTCTCGGAAGTAGATCACCAAGCCTTTCTTCTGAGGCACCTCTGGGCAGACGTGAACCTCCAACCTTTCAGTTACCAGCTGAGCACCTTAACCATTTGCACCACCCAGGGACTAAAAGTGTGCATATTGGTTTGTCAGGATGCAGAAAGGCTTCACTGGTTTGGAACCAATGAAGAAAAAGGCCTAACAGCAACAGTGCCCAAATGTAGTCAAGGCTGGGAGCATCTGGCAGGAGGGGGTTCTTTGCTGGGTTGGGCACAAGATGCTTCTAAAAGAGAATGGCCCCGGGGACCTACTTCAGAAACAGGGACTTGCGCGAGCTCGTCTCATTAATGGGCCGTTACAACGTACATTCACTAAGTCTCTCTAGACCCTACATAATGGAAAGAATTAACTTCACATTAAGCGCAACTGCATTACTCACGCCCCACTCCCTGGACTTAAGCTCCCTGGATTTTGGAGCACCCTAAACCAGGATTAAAGGCCAGGCCTGTCCTGAGCCACCGAACAGAGGTGGGAGATCACCTGTATTGGGAGAGTGGCCTCTTCTCATCCATGTGGCCCATCTGGACATCCATCTGCCCCTTTATCACGAGACAAGACAGGTGACTGCTCTGAGAGTTCTGGCAGCCTGGCCCCTGGAGGAGGCCTGGGCTCAGTGCAGTCTCAGCCCCGGCATGGCTGTGGGGCTCTGGGTACTGTTACTTCCCCATGGCTAGAAAGCCCCCCTTAGCCCACAGTGTGGTTAAGAGATCCTAATTTGTGTGGGGGCAGTGGTGGTTCACTTGTAGAATTCTCGCCTTCCATGTGGGAGACCCTGGATGCGCCTCATGCGCACCCACCACCCGTCCGTCTGTCAGTTGAGGCTTTCGTGTTGCTATGATGCTGAACAGGTTTCAGCAGAGCTTCCAAACTAAGACAGACTAGAAGAAAGGCCTGGCAATCTGCTCTAGAAAATCAGCCAATGAAAACCCTACGGAGCACAACGATCTGATCCTCATTGCATCATGGGAATGGTACAGGACTGGGCGGTGTTTTGTTCCGATGTGCATGGGGTCACCAACAGCAACAACAATCTGTGTGGCAGTCCCTTGTAAACTACAGATGCTCTATAACTTAAGGCGTAAGGCATTGCTACTGTGATTGAGGCTTTGAGTCTGGGGCACCTCAACTCCTAGAAAACTGGCTACTTACACTGGGACAAATTTGGGCTTGGTCATCCATTGACACAAGCATCTTCGTTCCAACTTTGTGAGCATTTATTTTTCAGTTGTCTGATGTTTGCAACGGACAAAGCAAGGTGAGGGTAGCAGTATCCCTTAAAATTTGTGGCAGTTTGTCATGGGAAGGGCTGACTGAGTGGCTGAGACAAGAGAAAGAAGCAAAGTGATGAGGAGGTCCCATGGAGGTGGTGGAGTCAAAGCCACGAACCAGAACCAAGTGCTGTGGCCCCACCTCCCCGCTCTGGCCCACAGGTGGTCATGTCAGATCATTCTCCTGGGGAGTGGAGACTCCCATGGCGTGGATAGTATAGAACCAGGACTGGGCTCTGAAAGAAGATCTTCATTCAGAAAGGACAACCTCAGGATAGGCAAGCAGGCTGCTGACTGAGGTTCATCCATCAAGTGGAAACCTTGGCAGTCCTCAAACAGGGGAAAGGGCTGGGGAAAGGGCCAATGGCCCAGAAAGATGTTCCAGGGACATTTCAGAGTGGAGCAAGCACAATGCACAGTGAAAGCAGAATCCTGCTTCTGTCTCAGACTTCTGTGTATGTGTGTGTTTTAAATATACCCATTGCTTTCTTTGTCTCACATACTTCGGACATGTAATCAGGAGGGAAGAGTCCCTGGAGAAGGACATCATGCTTGGTAAAGTAGAGGGTCAGCAAAAGAGAGGAAGACCCTCGACGAGATGGATTGACATAGTGGCTGCAACGGTGAGCTCAAGCACAGCAGTGACTGTGGGGATGGTGCAGGACCAAGCAGTGTTTTGTTCTGTTGTGCACAGGGTCATTTTGAGTTGGAACTGACTCAACAGCACCTAACAACAGCAAACAACAATTTCTCACTTATTGACATAGTTAGATTCCAAAGACCAGGTCATTATGCGAAAATCAATGTTATGTGAAAATGGAGAATGATTATATCATTACATAACTGCCAAATTATATCATTACATAACTGCCAAACCACCGAGAATCATGGCCAGGCCAAACTGGCACATAACCTTAACCATCACAGCCAGCGTTACTCTTGCCTTGCACCTCTGCATTTGTTGCTGCCAGACATACGTCATTAATGCCAAAATAGTTGGATAGGAGATTTTTACTATTGTGGTAAATGTGAAGTGTCGGATAACAAGATAGTTGATAAGTGAGGAGTAGGTGTATATGTATTTTATATATAAATATATAAAAATCATACGTAAAATTCACACATATATAAATTTATGTAATATATATTTTATATTATATATAAATATATAAATTTATGTAACGTATTTTATATTATATATATAATATAAATTTATGTAACGTATTTTGTATTATATATAAATATATAAATTTAGGTAATATATATTTTATATTATATATATAAATAAATATAAATATATTTTATGTTAGTTGTCATCAAGTCAACTCCGACTTATGGTGACCCCATACACAACAGAAGAAAACATTGTCCAGTCCTGCGCCTTCTTCATAATCATTGGTATACTCCAATTCATTGTTGTGTCCACTGTGCATTTTGATGCCTTCCAACCTAGGAGACTCATCTTTTAGCACGATATTGGACAATATTCTGTTGTGATCCATCGGGTTTTCATTGGCTAATTTTCAGAATTAGATCACCAGGGTTTTCTTCCTAGTCTGTCTTAGTCTGGAAGCTCCACTGAAACCTGTCTACCATGGGTGACCCTGCTGGCATTTGAAATACTGGTGGCATAGCTTCCAGCATCACAGCAACACGTAAGCCACCACAGTATGACAAACTCACAAATAAGTGGTGAATACAGATACATATTTATGTATGCTTACATATATTTAAAGATAAATTCCAGAATGATAATGGTAGTTATCTCAAGGTGGTGTTGTTGGTAGTGCTTTTTCTTTTGTTATGTTTCTGTGTTTCTAAATTTCCACAATAAATGTGATTTTTAAAGTAAAAATGATCCATGAACCTGGAAAACAATCAGATGGCAAAGAGGGATTTAAGATGGAGGCCTCCTTACCCAGAGTAACCAGTGTTGACCAGCTTTCATGTGACTCCTTGGAGAGATGTTTCATGCATATGCAAGGTTTTGTTATTGTTGATCTGTCCAAATAGGATCATGAACTAGTGAATGAAGCCAGCTTTTTTTTTTTAAAAAAAAGTACAGTAGTTTTTACTCAATGGCAAAGCTTTGAATAATCAAGTAACCTAAAATACTAATGAGTCAGGAAATGAACTTAAATTATTGTGCAGTAATCCCCACATAGCAGAAAAGCAATAACCAAATAAATGTCAACATTGTAACAAATAATTGTAAAATAACTAAAGAATATTAAAACCAGTTACTCCTTTCATCTTCGATGTGTAAAATGTCTTTTTAAATTGGAAAGGCAATTTCAAGATAACAATCCTCTTCTATACCTCCGAAATTATTCTAATCAAAGCCCATTTCATTTTGGCAGCACCAAAAGAAATTTCCATTTAATCATATCTCACCGTATGACTTGTTGTTGTTGTTAGGTGCCATCAAATCTGTTCCACCTAATAGTGACCCTACATAAAACAGAAATGCTGCCTGGTCCTGTGCTATCCTCACAATCTTTGTCATGCTTGGGCCTTACGCTGCAGCAACTGTGTCAATCCATCTCATTGAGGGTCTTCCTCTTTTTTGTTGACCCTTTACTTTAACAAACTTAATGTCCTTCTCCAGGGACTGATTGCCCCGATAACATGTCCAAAGTACATTAGACAAAGTTTTGTCATCCTTGTGAAGCCAGCTTTTTACACTTTGCCATGTGTCTTTGACTTCTTTCTCCTATTAATCAATACACTTGACTGATACTTTTCCATTACTTGTGTGATCATATCTTTGTAGGATAAACTCTCAGCCCTGGGATTGCTGCGTAAAAGGACTTGTGTGGTTCAGATCTTGATAGATCTTTCTTCATTGCCCTTCAAAAGGGTTCAGTTGTTCACAATGACCAACAGTGGGGTGGTGGTGGATGAGGATGAGGTGACAGTGGGCTGAGAGTGGGGTGGTGGAGGATGAAGATGGGGTGACAGTAGGCTGAGAGTGAGGTGGTGGTGGATGAAGGTGGGGTGACAGTAGGCTGACAGTGAGAAGGTGTCACATCTAGTGTCTCTCTGGCCTCAAAGCACAAGGCAGGAGTGGCCCAAGTTTGTTTCTAGAATTTCAGGTGTAATGAGGGATTCTTTTACTATTCCACCACTGCAGGCCCTCTCCTGGACACATCAGGCACCCCAACTTGGTCATCTGAGCTTGCAGGCGGAGGCCGAGGTCCTTTTGAAGGAAAAGCCAGTAGCAACCCTGGCCCAGCTTGGGGCTCAAGAATTGCTTGCCTAGGTTTCTGCTTAGCTTCTCAGGTCTACAGCCCCAGCGGTACACCCCCTCCTGAACTAGCCTCCCACCCCACTACCTCTCCCAGATCACGCCCACCCCAGCCTGCTCTCCTGGACCATGCCAGGAGCCCACAGCACTGGACTCTGTCTTCTCTCCCTGCCTCTAGAGGTGATGGACCTCTTGTCTGCAACTTCTAACATTGGGCTTGGTCCAGAGGAAACATTCAACAAGTGTCGGGGAGGAATGAAATGAGAGTCGGGGGCATGCCAGGGACTGTCTGGGAAAATGTCGGTGAGGGGTGCAAGGTGAAGATTTAAAAGTAATTCTTTCACCTTTTTAACTCAGCAAGGTGGAAAGCAGTGTCAGCGTGGGCTCGTGGTGCCTGTGGGCCAAGCTCCACCCTCCCATCACTGAAATCACTGGACCCAGGCCCTGGTTGACTTTGTTTGAGCTCCGTTCTTGTCAGGGTGAGTCCACCTGTGTGTGGGTAGAGATGAGGGCCCACAGAGGCCCCAACGTGGTGTGAGTGTAGTACAGTGCTGCACTGTATGGGGTTTGTCTCTGACAGGACTGTAACCAGGGCACAAACTCATCTCTACCTCAACAAGCGTTCACGGGACTCCTGCTCTGTGCCCACTTGGGGAGTGTGGGAGCTGTACAGGAGGGTGGGAAATGTGGCCCTATCCTCGGGCCTCTTGGCTACCCGGAACCAAGCACAGGAAGAGGGAGCTCAGTGTCCCACAGGGTCAGGAAGTGCAGGGCCATCTTGCAGCTTGGTGAGACCTGCTAAAGGTGGCTCCTGATCCCGCCCTGCTCTGCTCCTTCCCGAGGGATTCAAAGTTAAAAAATAAAATAAAACCACACTTTTCATATTAAAAAAAATCCATAAACACACCCAGCTTTAACATGGACAGATCCATTAAGAGAACCAAAAAGCCAATTTTAAACACATGACATAATTTGAGTGAACGCTTCAGAATTTGATTGTTAAAACATGTCCCATTGTTCTTCATCAGATGTAAATATATATATATATATATATATATATATATATATGCATGTGTGTGTGTGTGCGTGTTTGTGTGTGTCTGTGTGTCTGTGTGTACTGGTGATGCAGTAGTTAAGAGCTCAGCTGCTAACCAAAAGGTAGGCAGTTCAAATTCACCGGCTGCTCCTTAGAAACCCTATGAGGCAGTTCTACTCTGTTCTATAAGACAGCTATGAAGTGGAATTGACTTGACGGCAATGGTTTTTTGGATATATGTGTGTGTGTATATGTGTGTGTATGTATATATGTATATACATGTGTGCGTGTGTGTGTGTGTATTTACACACATATAGATATCAAAAAGTTCTCAAGATGAGCATTTTAGAAGATAAATGAGCCCGATAGACTTGTGTCATTCAATGCTTGGTAGAACCCACCAGTGTTTTGAATACCTCAAATCTCCAAAACTTTGACCCTTGGAAATGGCATCCAATTTGGAAAACCCAGAGAGAAAGAGTGAAAAGAAACCCTGCCCCAAGTGTGCCAGGAGCAGGGCTGCTGTTTGGTCATCCCGAGAAGTGACTGTGGGGTGGTGGCAGGTTGACTGTAGGGTGACAGGGGGAGATGGGAGTGTAACCACAGGGTGGTGGTGGGATGACATGGGGTGACTGGGGTGTGTAGGGGGTGTGTGTGGATTTTCTGGCTGCTGAAATACCAAGGCATATCTGCTGGGGTCAAGGAATCATTTACTTTCTTGGTACAGTGCCTTCTTCCTCTCTGTTACTTTCTTCTACATTTTCCTCCTCTCCCCTTTTGCATGCCTGCAGCAGAGACTCAACCCGATACCTACAACTGGGGGGGGGGGGGGCGCAATTTTCAAATGTGAAGATGAAAACCATTCACTCACCATGGTGGAGCAAAGAACCAGGAGGAGCCTGGGCCCCCGAGGGTGTCATGGAGAGGGTATCAGGGAGCTACTGTTTCCCTCCTGGACTACACAGCTTCAGGCTTCTAGTTACCTGTGAAAAGTATGAAAAGTACCCCACTTGTCATGTCACTATTTTGCACTTTTCTTTATATGCTTTCAAATGCAATTCTGACTAATAATCCCCATTTGGGATTTGCTTGACCAATATAAGGAAAACTCCTTCACAAAAGAGGTTACACCACAGGGATATAAAGTGTACTAGAACCATGCAATGCTGGCTGTAAATGAGCCCCTGCCCTCTAAACTCAATGATATTGCTCTCAGCTTGAATTGGGAGTTAATGAAAATAGAGGATCACTTGAGAGTAACAAAATGCATCCCATGGATAAAACACATTATTACAAATATAACCAAGAAACTTAAAAAGTGCACAGAGGAAAAGAGAGGGCAATAACTTGCCAGGCATCCCCCATGTGCCAGGTGCTTCCTGTATATTACCTGTAAGTTCTCACAGTGGACCTGGGAAGAATGTCTCACTGTTGCTACTTTACAAAAAACAGACCATTGGTGTTTCACCAGGAAGCTGATGGAACTTCAGCTTCAGGGCCCCTCACTTGCCCAGGACCCTTCCAAAGCCCTGGGAAGGATTCTAGCCACACACTCACATGGTTTTGTTTAGACAATTTACAAAAGGAGATCCGGGCATACCTCATTTTGTTGCACTTCACTTTATTGCGCTTTGCAGATATTGTGTTTTTTACAAATTGAAGGTTTGTGGCAACCCTGCATCAAGCAAGTCTATACACAAGATTTTTCCAACACCATGTGCTCACTTTGTGTCTCTGTGTCACATTTTGGTAATTCTCCCAATATTTCAAACCTTTTCCATTGTTATTGTATCTGTCGTGGTGATCTGGAGCCCTGGTATTTCAGTGGCTGCTAACCAAAAGGTCAGCAGTTCGAATCCACCAGCTGCTCCTTGGGAACCTTATGGGGCAGTTCTACCCTGTACTGTAGGGTCACTATGAGTTGGAATTGACTTGATGGTGACAAGTTTGGTTTTTTGGTTTATGGTGATCTGTCATCAGTGATCTTTGATATTGCTATTGTAATTATTTTGGGGTGCCACGAACCGCACTCATATGACAGCAGACTTAATCCATAACCTTTGTGTGTGTTCTGACTGCTCCACTGAGTGGCCGTTCCCCTGTCTCTCTCCCTCTCTAGGGCCTCCTTATTCCCTGAGACACAACAATATTGAAACTAGGCCAATTAATAACCCTACAATGGCCTCTAAGTATTCAAGTGAAAGGAAGAGTCGCATGTCTCTCTCTTTGAATCAAAAGCTAGAAATGATTAAGCTTAGTGAGGAAGGCACGTCGAAAGCTGAGATAGGCTGAAAGCTGGGCCTCTTATGCCAAACAGTTAGCCAAGTTGTGACTGCAAAGGAAAAGTTCTTGAAGGAAATTAAAAGTGCTCCTCCAGTGAACACACGAACGATGAGAAAGTGAAACGGCCTTATTGCCGATAGGGAGAAAGTCCTAGTGGTTGGACAGAAGAGCAAACCGGCCACAACATTCCCTTAAGCCAAAGCCTAATCCAGAGCAAGGCCCTAACTCTCTTCAACTGTATGAAGGCTGAGAGAGGTGAGGAAGCTGCAGAGGTTGGTTCATGAAGTTTAAGGAAAGTGTCTCCATAACATAAAACTGCAAGTGAAGCAGCAAGTGCTGATGTAGAAGCTGCAGCAAGTTATCCAGAAGATTCAGTTAAGATAACTGATGAAGGTGGCCATACTAAACAACCAATCTTCAATGTAGACAAAGTAGCCTTATGTTGGAAGAAGATAACATCTAGGACTTTCATAGCTATAGAGGAGAAGTCAATGCCTGGCTTCAAAACATCAAAGTACAGGCTGACTCTCTTGTTAGGGGCTAATACAGCTGATGACTTTAAGTAGAAGCCAATGTTCATTTACCATTCTGAAAATCCTAGGGCCATTAAGAACTATGCTAAATCTACTCTGCCTGTGCTCTAGAAATGGAACAACAAAACCTAGATGACAGCACATCTGTTTACAACATGGTTTACCAAGTATTTTAAGTCCACTGTTGAGACCTACTGCTCAGAAAAACAGATTCCTTGCAAAATATTACTGCTTACTGACAATGCATCTGGCCACCCAAGAGCTCTGAGGTAGATGTACAGGGAGATTAATGTTGTTTTTATGCCTGCTATCCATTCTGCAGCCCATAGATCAAGGAGTAATTTCCACTTTCAAGTCTTATTATTTAAGAAATGCATTTCATAAGGCTACAGCTGCCATAGATAGTGATTCTTCTGATGGATCTGGGCAAAGTAAATAGAAAACCTTCTGGAAAGGATGCACCATTCTAGATGTCATTAAGAACATTTGTGATTCATAAGAGGAGGTCAAAATATCACATTAACAGGAGTTTGGTAGAAGTTGATTCCAACCCTCATGGATGACTTTGGGGGTTCAAGATATCAGTGGAGGAAGTAACTGCAAATGTGTTGAAAATAGCAAGAGAACTAGAATTAGAAGTGGAGCCTGAAGATATGACTGAATTGCTACAATCTCATGATAAAACTTTAATGGATGAGGAGTTGCTTCTTATGGATGAGCAAAGAAAGTGGTTTCTTGAGATGGAATGTATTCCTGGTGAAGATGCTATGAACATTGTTGAAATGACAACAAAAGGATTTAGAATATTACATAAACTTAGTCTATAAAGCAGTGGCAAGGTTTAAGAGGATTGATTCCAATTTTGAAAGAAGTTCTACTGTGGTTAAAATGCTATCAAACAACATTGCATGCTACAGAGAAATCTTTTGTGAAAGGGAAGAGTCAATCGATGTGGAAAAGTTCATTGTTTTCTGATTCTAAGAAATTGTCAGACGGGGCCAAGATGGTGGAGTAGTTAGACGCTTCTGGTGGGCCCTCTAACAATGAAGACCAGAAAAAACAAGTGAATCGATTATATATGACAATCTAGGAACCTGAACATCAAAGGCAAAGTTGAGGAATCAGACTCAGTGGCAGGGGGAAGGAGAGACAGTTCAGAATCAGCAAGAAGTTGCCAGACGTGACCCGGAGGGTGTAGGTGAGGTAAGCAGTGGCGTTCAGGATGCATTTTTCACGTCAGGAGAGATGGAGCAGGGGAGAGTCTGCTCAGGCCTCCAGAGCCAGTGAAAAGTGGTGCTCAATTGGCAAAAGATAAGTACATGCGTTTAACCTACCATGCAGATCAAAAACCCACCATTTGGAAAGAACCTCTCTTCCATTTACCTGCTCCCTCTCTGCTCTTCACCAGGTCCCAGGCAAGCTTCAGCAGTGGCCTCGTCCCATGGGCCAGAAGTAGGACCCATCATGTGCCCTGAGTCATTCTCCCGGCCTTGGAGAGGGAAAAATTAACAAACAGGAAAAAATAACCTGCCAGCTCCCCTAAGCCAGGAACTCAGGGCAGGCACAGCTCCTTTGCCTAGGCACAGGCATAAGGGGTCCATGGACTTTGAATGCCTTTCATGCCTGTATAGACCTATGTGGGTCCGTTTCAACTGCATAGGCCCTCATTAGCACAGTACAACAAGGTATATATCTGATACCTAACTTCAACTGTATCAGCTATATGGTGGAGTGGCAGGTTCATGACACTTGATACCACTCTGCCCATTAAGCAGGGTCTTCACCTACCCACATCAAGGGCCTGAGGACTGGTGGCTCCACTCATGCCACCCAGCCACCAGCAACAGGGTTCCAAAAATAAGTGGTGCCTCCCAGTCTTTACAGCCAACAGCACTGGATGCCCATAGTCCAGCTGCAAAATCCACCCACCTATGCACTCTAGGGAACAGGGACACACTTTCCTCCCAGACACTCAGGGGCAGCCTTCAGCCCCCTGTCTTGCTGAGTGAATGACCCCCTACTGTAGCCACATACCTGTGCCTACTCCAATCACCCCTGCCTGTCTAGGACTGTAGGTGAGAGCCTGCACCACACACTTCGTGACCAAGTAGCTGGACACGTGAGCTGAATCCATAGAAGTCAAGTAAATGGACTTCTGGGCTCACATACCTAGTAACAGATCTAACCACCTGGTGACACAATGTTAGAGCTTCAAAGGCATCAATAATCAAACTAGCTTACATGACCAGTCTATTCAGGCATATCAAAACAAAACAAAAAAAGAAGCTAGGACATAGCAAGCAAACATAAAATAAATAACTATAATAACTTATTGATGGCTTGGAGACAGCAGTCAATATCAAATCACATAAACAGGCAGACCATGATGGCTTCAGCAAGCTTCTAAAACAAGGGATCAAGAAATTTTCTGGAGGAAGAGAACTTCTTGGAATTACCAGAGGTAAAATACAAAAGATTAATATACAGAACAATTCAAGAGATCATCAAGGAGTTCAGGCAAAACCCAGATAAGCCAAGGAACACATGGACAAAGCAACAGGGAAACTTAAGAAGATTAGAGAAGAGCATAATGAAAAATTTAACAGGCTGCAAGAACCCTTAGAGAGATAGCAAACAGAAATCCAGAAGATTAACAACAACATTTCAGAATTAGACAGCTCAATAGAAAGTCATAGGAGCAGAACTGAGGCAATGGAAGTCAGAATTAGTGAGACTGAAGATAAAGCATTTGACACCAACTTATCTGAGGAAAAATCAGATAAAAGAATTTAAAAAAATGAAGCAACCCTAAGAATTCTGTGGGACTCTATCAAGAGGAATAACCTATGAGTGACTGGAGTAACAGAATGGGGGTGGGAGGGGGGTAATAACAGAAAATACAGAGAGAATTGTTGAAGATTCGTTGGCAGAAAACTTCCATGATACTGTGAAAGATGAGAAGCTATCTTTCCAAGATGCTCATTGACCCCCACTCAAGGTAGATCCCAAAAGAAAGTCACCAAGACATATTATAATCAAACTTGCCAAAACTAAAGATAAAGAGAAAATTTTAAGAGTGGCTAGGGAGAAACAAAAAGTCATCTACAAAGCAGAGTCAATAAGACTAAACTTGGACTACTCAGCAGAAACCATGAAGACAAGAAGGCAATGGGATGACATATATAAAGCCTTGAGAAAAAAATTGCCAGCCAAGAATTATATATCCAGCAAAACTGTCTCTAAAATATGATGGTGAAATTAGGACATTTCCAGATAAACAGAAGTTTAGGGAATTTGTAAAAACCAAACCAAAATTACAAGAAATATTAAAGGGAGTCTTCTGGTTAGAAAATCAATGACACCAGATAACAACCCAAGACTAGAACACAGGACAGAGCAACCAGATATAAACCCAGATAGAGAAGTCACAAAAATAAGTTAAAGCAAAACCACTGAAAATAGGGAAACAGAGACATCAATATGCAAAATATGACAACATTAAAACAAAAAAGAGGGATTTAAAAAAATGTAATCATAGATCTTTCATATGAAGAGGAAGTCAAGGTGATACAAATAAATAAAAGAGTGGTTTAAACTTAGAAAACCAGGGGTAAATATTAAAGTAACCATAAAGGAAACTAACAATCCTACACATCAAAATAACAAACAAGAAAAAACATAAAGACTCAACTGATACGAAGTCAACAACAATGAAAAAGATGAAAAGAAAAAACATGAAGAAAAACGACTCAGCAGAGAAAATTAAGTAGAACAGAGAAACTATCAACAACACACAAAAAAGACTTCAAAAAGACACCACTAAACTCATATCCATCAATAATTACGCCGAATGTAAATGGACTAAGTGCATCAATAAAGAGACAGAGAGTGGCAGACAGATAAAAAAATACGATCCATCTATATGCTGCCTACAAGAGACACACCTTAGACTTAAAGACACAAACTAAAACTCAAAGGATGGGGGAAAAAAATCAAGCAAATAACACTCATAAAAGAGCAGGAGTGGCAATATTAATCTCTGACAAAATAGACTTTAAAGTAAAATCCACCACAAAGGATAAGGAAGGACACAGGAGGACATAACTATAATAAATATTTATGTACTCAATGACAGGGCTCCAAAATACATAAAACAAACTAACAGCACTGAAAAGAGAGATAGACAGCTCCACAATAATAGTAGGAGACTTGAACACACCACTTTTAGTGAAGGACAGAACATCCAGAAAGAAGCTCAATAAAGATACAGAAGGTTTAAATGCCACAATCAAACAACTTGACCAAAGAGACATATACAGAACACTCCACCACACAGCAGCCAAGTATACTTTCTTTTCCAACATACATGGAACATTCTCCAGAATAGACCACATATTAGACCATAAAGCAAGCCTTAACAGTATCTAAAGCATTGAAATATTACAAAGCATCTTTTCTTACCATAGAGCTATAAAAGTGGAAATCAATAACAGAAAAAGCAACGAAAAAATTCAAATACACAGAAACTGAACAACCCATTGCTCAAAAACTACTGGATTATAGAAGAAATTAAGGACAGAATAAAGAAATTCACAGAGTCAAATGAGAATGAAAACACATCCTACCACAACCTTTGGGATACTGCAAAAGCAGTGATCAGAGGTCAATTTTTAGCAATAAATGCACACATCCAAAAAGAAGAAAGGGCCAAAATCAAAACATTAACCCCACAACTCTAACAAATAGAAAGAGAGCAGTAAAAAAAGCCGTCAGGCACCAGAAGAAAATAAATAATAAAAATCAGAGCACAATTAAATCAAATAGAGAATAGAAAAATAATTAAAAGAGTTAACAAGACCAAAAGCTGGTTCTTCGAAAAGATCAACAAAATTGATAAACCATTGACACAGAAAAGCAGGAGAGGAAGCATATAACCTGAATAAAAAATGAAATGGACAATATCACAACAGATCCAACTGAAATTAAAATAATTATAATAGAATACTATGGAAAATTGTACTCGAACAGATTTAAAAACCTAGAGGAAATGGACAAATTTCTAGAAGCACACTACATACGTAAACTAACACAAACAGAGGTAGAACAACTAAATAAACACATGACAAAAGAAGAGATTGAAAAAGTAATTTATAAACTCCCAACCAAAAAAAAAAGCCCTGGCCTGGATGATTTCACTGGAGAATTCTATCAAACTTTCAGAGAGGAGTTAACACCACTACTACTAAAGGTATTTCAGAGCATATAAAAGGATGGAATACTCCCAAACTCATTCTATGAGGCCAGCATAACCCTGATACCAAAACCAGGTGAAGACACCACAAAAAAAGAAAATTACAAACCAGTATCCCTCATGAACATTGATGCAAAAATCCTCAACAAAATTCTAGCCAATAGAATTCAACTTCATATCAAAAAAATAATTTACCATGACCAAGTGGGATTCACACCCGGTATGCAAGGATGGTTCAACATCAGAAAAACAATCAATGCAATCCATCACATAAATAAAACAAAAGTCAAGAACCGTATGATCTTATCAATTGATGCAGAAAAGGCATTTGACAAAGTCTAACACCCATTCATGATAAAAACTCTCAGCAAAATAGGAATAGAAGGGAAATTCCTCAACATAATAAAGGGCGTTTATACAAAGCCAACAGCCAACATTATCCTAAATGGAGAGAGACTGAAAGTATTCCCCTTGAGAATGGGAACTAGAAAAAGATGCCCTTTATCACCACTCTTATTCAACATTGTGCTGGAGGTCCTAACCAGAGCACTTAGGCTAGAAAAAGAAATAAAGGGCATCCAAACTGATAAGGAAGAAGTCAAAGTATCTCTATTTGCACAGGATATGATCTTATACACAGAAAACCCCAAAGAATCCACAAGAAAACTACTGGAACTAATAGAAGATTTCAGCAAAGTGTCAGGATACAGGTTAAACATACAAAAATCACTTGGATTCCTGTACACCAAAAAAGAGAACTTCGAAGAGGAAATCATCAAATCAATACTATTTACAATAGCCCCCAAGAAGATAAAATACTTAAGAATAAATCTAACTAAGGATGTAAAAGATGTATACAAAGAAAACTACAAGACACTACTGCAAGAAACCAAAACAGACCTACATAAGTGGAAAAATATACCTTGCTCATGGATAGGAAGACTCAACATTGTGAAAATGTCTATTCTACCCAAAGAGATCTACAGATACAATGCAATCCCGATTCAAATTCCAATGGCATTTTTTAATGAGCTGGAGAAACATATGGAAAAGGAAGATGCCCTGGCTAAGTAAAGCATTACTCAAGAAGAAGAACAAAGTGGGAGGCCTCACACTACCTGATTTTAGAACCTATTATACTGCCACGGTAGTCAAAACAGCCTGGTACTGGTACAACAACAGATGCATAGACCAATGGAACAGAATTGAGAATCCAGACGTAAATTCATCCACCTATGAACAGCTGATATTTGACAAAGGCCCAAAGTTCATTAACTGGGGAAAAAACAGTCTCTTTAACAAACAGTGCTTGCATAACTGGATATCCATCTGCAAAAAACTGAAACAAGACCCATACCTCACACCATGCACAAAAACTAACTCAAAATGGATCAAAGACCTAAATACAAAATCTAAAACGATAAAAATCATGGAAGAAAAATTAGGGACAATGCTAGGAGCCCTAATATATGGCATAAACATCCATCCTAAGGAAGTTTGCCACCAAGTCTCTAGGATTTGGGGGGAATTCAGAGGGAGGGGGAACCCCCAGGGGAATTTACACCCTTAAAGCAGGTGGATAGCAGAGTGACTGCTTTTAAAAAGTAGTTTGCATTCTTAGTTTGTGGAGCGGTTCATACTAGTTAAAAATACATACCAAATACACATTTTTTTTGTACTTAGCTGCTGGGAGCAGGCGGATGGTGGTTAAAGGGGGTAGATTTTGGATCAGACCTGGGCTAGAGGGCTGCCTCCATTTTCGGTTGGCTATTAACTTGGGGCAGACCGTTTTCTTACAAGTAAATGGAGTCAGGGGGCTTCTATGTCACAAGGATGTTGTAGTATAAGCCTTGCCTGGCTCCTGGCATCCAGGAATGGTGCTGTTTCTCTTTCTTCCACCCTCCTCCTCCCTCTGTCACAGGTCATAAATAACACTGAGCGTGTGTAGGACGCCTTGATGAATGTCGAGGGAAGGACACACAGCTTTTTTATGGTTCAAAAGGGATTCTTGAGGGCTCAGTGTGGCCTTGCAAATCTTGTCATTGAAAGGAATGTCTGCTTCTGGTGTGCATGAAAGTGGGGTCCAGGGGCCCACTGACTCTTCACGAGCACGTCATGGCCCAGGCCAGGTGTGAGGAGCCACCACGGGTGACCTCAGCATTTGCTCCTCATTCTTTTGAGTCGACCTTGTCGTTTATCACAGCTCCGAAAGCAGCTGGCTACAGAATGCACACTGTGAGAGGGCCGGGGGTGTGTTCCTGGTGATCTCACGGAGGGCAGTGAAGTCTACATCACACAGCTCCCAGCAAAACTTCCTGAACACCCCCATTAGACACCCTTCTCATTCTCTTCCATCATTCCTTCTAGGATCCCACTAACTGCAAAATCTTCTCCAGCAAAATTAAGACTGGTCTTGTGTTCTTGGGGAGCAGCTGGGAGTTAGACCTTTCTCTTTGTTCAAGCACCCCATCACCAGGTCCCCTGACCTTGTGTGGCTCTCTCCCTCAGTGGGACCCTCACCAGCCCACCTTTGGCTTTCCGAGGCCCCAGTAGGGGGTCCTGGGGACCCCTGTCCCACAGCTCTCACCCTCTGAAATGGTCTTGCCCAGAAGCCCCTCCTCTGATGTGGCTCCAAGTGCAGTGGTCCTGGAGACAGTGGGGGGATGCCAGGTCTCAGCCTCCACCTGGCCCCAACTCTGCCCTGAGGGCTGTGGGCTGCCTTGGGGGACCCTGAGACTCTCAGATCAAAGCTCAGAAACCTCTGGTGGAACTCCACACATTCAATCTGAGGATGAGGAGGCTGTGCTGGGGGGAGGAGGACAGGTAAGAGTAAGAAGTTGGACATCTGCCATATAGGAATGGGAGGACCCCTTTGGAGAATGCCCTGCAGCCTTGTTGGTGTGGGTGAGAGCTCAAGTTCTGGCCCAAGTCTGCAGGGGACACTAATTTTCCCACTCCTCTCCATCCTCTCACACCCTCACAGTTTTCCCATTCACTCCAGACCCACATCTGCAGCATCTTCTTCTCCTCTCCTTGATGGAAAGTGGAGAGAAGCTCCCGAACTCAGGGGACTCTCTCCTGGCCTGCCTCAGCAGGATCCTCTCCCTTGGGGGATGGGTGGGGCCCAGGGGAGAAATGATGATGAGGGAATATCATCGCTCCCAGTGTCACTCCCTTTACTGGCTGAGACTCTTAGGACAAGATGTGGTGGAGACTCCCAGGACCTCTCTCCTCTGTGACGCAGATGAAGAGCCCTGGTGCCCACTTACCAAGCTCTTTCCACATCATGCTTGCTCAGGAACGCTCAGCAACAAAGCATAAAGCCATGCCTTCCAGACTTTTCTTTGCATCAAGGAAGCCCATAACTCAATGAAAACCATAAAATATTAATGAAAGAGATTAAAGAAGACTTAAAGAAATGGAAAGATGTTTCATGTTCATGGATTGGAAGACTTAATATCGTTAAGATGACAGTACTACCAAAAGCAATCTATAGATTCAAAGCAATCTCTATCAAAATTCCAACGGCCTTCTTTATAGAACTAGAAAACCCAATACTCAACTTTATATGGAATGGCAAAAGGCCCCAAATAGCTAAAGAAATGTTGAAAGAGAAGAACAAAGTAATAATCACACTTCCTGATTTTAAAATATACTACACAGTTACAGTAATCAAAACAGCCTGGTACTGGTGTAACAATCGATACATAGACCAATGGGATAGAATTGACAGTCCAGAAATAAACCCACAAATCTATGGTCAGCTGATTTTTGACAAGGGTGTTAAGTCCATTCAATGGGGAAAGAAGAGTCTCTTCAATACATGTTGCTAAGAAAATTGGATTTTCAGGTGCAGAAAAATCAAAGGGGATCCATGCATCACACCATACACAAAAACAAATTCAAAATGGATTAAAAACCTAAATGTGCATACTAAAACCATAAAATTGCTTATCAGAGAGATTCAAATCAACACTACAATGAGATACCATTCCACTCCGACTAGGATGGCTAAGAATAAAAAAAGAAGAAGAAAACAACAAATGTTGATAAGGATGTGGGTAAGTTGAAACCCTTACCCATTGCTGGTAGGAATGCAAAATGGTACAGCCATTGAGGAAAACAGTGTGGCAGTCGCTCAAAAAACTAAAAATAGAACTACTCTATGACTCAGCAAGTCCACTCCTAGTATATATCCAAAAGACTTGAAAGCATAGACTTGTACACCAATGCTCGTTGCAGCACTATTCACAATAGCCAAAAGGTGGAAACAACCTAAATGCCCATCAGCAGACGAATGGATAAGCAAAATGTGGTACATAGATACAATGGAATACTACTCAGCCAGTAGGTAAAATGAAGTTTCAATATATGCTTCAATATGCATGGAACTTGAAGACATTATCCTGAATGAAATAAGTCAATCACAAAAGGACAAATATTGTATGACCTCATTTATATAAAAAGACAAGAAAAGGCAAATGTATAGAGACCATAGTTTATTAGTGGTTACCCAGGGCAGGAGGCAGGGGGAAATGGAGATGTCAGCAGTGGTGCAAATATCTCGATTAAGAGTAGAGTTGCAATGCCCGTTATTGTAACTACTGTCAATAAGTTGTACACCTGTAAAAACTGAACTGGCAAAAGTTGTGTGATGCATATATTTACAACAACAACAACAAAAAGGAAAGAATAGTTGCTTAGGCTGCTTATGTACAACCAAAAACCTTATGGGATTTGGTTTCTCAGTTTGGAGGCTTAGAGTCATAGTTTCATGGCACATCTCAGTTAATTGGCCTAATAACATATTTAGTGCCTCTGTTCGACCTCCTAGTTCATTCTGTAGTGCCTGGAATCTTAAAAGCTTGCAAGCAGCCATCCAAGACACAATTGGTCTCTATTCACCTGTAGCAACAGAGGAAGAAGGAGAGTCAGGAATAGGAGGAGGATATGGAATGTGTGGGCTAATTGCCTCCATGAACAACTGCATCCTTTGCCATGAAACCAGAAGAACTGGATGGTGCCTGGCTACCATGAATGAATATTTTGATCAAAAATTCTATAGAAGAATCCTGATCAAAACGGGGAAAATGCAGAACAGAATTTCAAATTCTCATGGACTCCAGACTTCCTGGAGCCATGGGGCCTGGATGAACCGCTGAGATAATCTTTAAACCTTAAGCCAAAAATATCCCCTGAAGTCTTCTTAAAACCAAACAATAGTTTAGCTTAACTAGTAAAAAAGGTCTGCCTAGAGCATTATGCTCTTTTAAGAACTATCTATATGAGATCAAATTGACAACAGCAACTTGAAAAATTAGATAGGAACCTTAGGGGGAAATGAATTTATGTTAATGAGGGAGAAACAACTCAGAAAATGACGGTGAGAATGGTTACACAACTCAAACAATGTAATCAATGTCATTAAATGTTACATGCAGAAACTGTTGAATTGGTGCATGTTTTGCCATGTATATTCTCGATAACAACAACAAAATAAATAAAATTATATATATGTATAAACTTTATGGAGCAAAAAAAAAAAAAAAAGGAAGCCCATAATTTACCAGTAGTTAAAATTGTGCCAAAATTGACATTGGTTTCCCTTTTAAGTTGTGTGTGTGACTATCTTAGTCATCTAGTGCTGCTATAACAGAAAGACCACAAATGGATGGCTTTAACGAAGAAACTTATTCTCTCACAGTCTAGTAGGCTAGAAGTCAGGGCACCAGCTCCAAGGGCAGCCTTTGTCTCTCTGTTGTCTCTGGAGGAAGGTTCTTGTCATCAATCTTTCCCTGGTTTAGGAGCTTCTCAGCACAGGGACCCTGGGCCCAAGGGACGCACTCTGCTCCTGGGACTACTTTCTTGGTGGTATTAGGTCCCCATGTCTCTCTGCTTGATTCTTTCTTTTATATCTCAAAAGACATTTTGGGGGGAAACAATTTAACCCATAACAGTGACTTTTTAAAAATATATATATATTTTTTTATTGTGGGCTTGCTTGCTGGACTGTCCGCAAGTAACAAAAACGTTTGTCATTTCTACCATTTTTAAGTATACAGTTTAGTGACAATTGCATTCACCATATTGTACAACCATCGCCACTATCTGTTTTTAATTTTTTTATCACCGTAAACAGAAACTCAGTGCCCCTTAAGCAATACCCCCCACCCCAGTGTGTGTGACTTTTGTCATCAGTAAAACAAGGGGATTTAAAAGGGAAAAAGGCAATTGTTATGGAACAAGGACATGAATTTGGGGGGCCAAAGGGTAGAATGTCACGGATTGAATTGTGACCCTAAAAATATGTGTCAACTTGGCTAGGCCATGATTCCCAGTGCTGTGTGATTGTCCACCATTTTGTCATCTGATGTGATTTTCTTATGTGTTGTAAATCCTACCTCTATGATCTTAATAAGGCAGGATTAGAGGCAGTTATGTTAATGAGGCAGGACTCAATCTACAAGATTAGGTTGTGTCTTAAATCAATCTCTTCTGAGATATAAAAGAGAGAAGCAAGCAGAGACACGGTGACCTCATACTACCAAGAAAGTAGTGCCAGGAGCAGAGTGCGTCCTTTGGACCTGGCATCCCTGTGCTGAGATTGATGACGAGGACCTTCCACTGGAGTGGGGGTGGGCGGGAGGGTATTGCTTAAGGGGCACTGAGTTTCTGTTTAGGGTGATAAAAAAAATTAGAAACAGTGGTGACGGTTGTACAATATGGTGAATGCAATTGTCACTAAATTGTATACTTAAAAATGGTAGAAATGATAAATGTTTTTGTTATTTGGAGACAGTCCAGTCAAGGTCAATTTTTGCTCAGTTTTAGCTACTGATAAATTATAGGCTTTCTTTTTTTTTTTGCTCTGTAGGGTTATATATATATATAATTATATATATAATTTTATTTATTTTGTTACTGTTATTGAGAATATACACGGCAAACCACAGACCAACTGCACTAGATTTAATTAAGACAGCAATGAAATGCACCAGAGGTAATTCATCACTCTGGATGAGCAGCACCAAGATGCTGGAAGCCTGCCCAGAGAGCGTCCTGGACCCCAGGCTCCCGTATTCCTGACTACCATGGCCCAGCTTGTCCATACAGCTGTCTGGTGCCCCCAAGTCTCCAAGGGCCCCTCATCCCACGCGTCTCACGAGTTCCACACCCTGTCACCAGCAGGTGGGGACTGTCTCCCACCTTCTGAAAGAACAAGTCTGTATCTCAACTGGAGCAATCCTGCCCGTCTGGAGGCAGGTTACGAAGTCAAAGACTTGTGAGTCGCGCTTCACGAAGTGAAAAGAAGGCCTTGCGTGGGTCAGGGGAAACCACATGAGACCTGGTGCAGGCCCTAGAAATGGGGCCTCAATGAGGGCTTTCACCCAAAGTGCCTGCCTCCATGCGCAGGAGCAGGGAGGGTTGTGCCTGAGACTTCATAGACTTGTCAACTCCCGTGCACAGAGATCGACAACAGGCCCCTTATCATTAACGGACGTTTCAGACCCAAGTGCTCTCTCTGCAGCCCTCCTGGACAGCTGCTCAGATGGGCGTGGATACAGGCGGGCCGTCTTGGCAGCCCGAGGCCCACCTCCAAGGCAGTCTCTTCTGAGTGAGTTAACAGTGCGGGTCAAAGGAGTGGGCGTGGTGAAGTGAGGTGAGGGGTGCCCTGATTGGCTGTGAGCGTCCAGCTGACTCCACTGGGTTTGCGTCCCTGCCCCAGCCCTGCTCTATCTAGCCTGGGTGAGGGACCCAGACTCCTCTGGTGCCCAGACTCCCTATACTCTCTGCCTCCCCCCACACACATAGGCTCTGGGCTGGATGCGGGCTGGACTGTCCTGCTGTGCCCTGGGTACCCCCAGGCAGCCAGCCCTTGGTCGGGGCCGCCGCGCACTCAGCTGGTCTCTGTGATGTGAACTTTGGCCCCGCTCCACAGACAGCACCTCAGCGGCCTTCCGTGTGGAGGTCATACCCTCACTTCCTGGATTCTGCCCGACCCTCTCCAAACCCCAGTTACACTCTCAGGTCACCAAGAAGGCCTCCAAAGCCCCACACCTTCCAGCAAGGTGAAGGGCAGCAGCATCCACCTGTCTCTCTGTATCTCTCTCCCTCCCTTCTGTCGCTCCCTCTCCTCTCTTCCTCTCCCCGCCCCCCACCGTCAAGAGGGCAGGTGATCAGCTCTGTGGTCTTCCACTTCTAGGGGGCTTTCCTCTATCCTAGTGGGCTCACCCCACCCTTCCCCACTTCCTGTGACTTCAGGATCCGGACTCCTAGCCTTCAGCTCACACACTGTAGGACCTTCGGCTCGACCGCGGAGGATAGCCCGTAGACCAGGGAAACCCACCTGTGGAGCACCTGGAGGAGAGTTTGGGGGGCCAAAACTTGGCTCCTTTGCTCACACACAGGTATTAGGAGACAGCTTCATGTCCGGAATTGTTCAGAGCCCTAGATTTGATGATTTGGGACAGGTTACTCTAATCTGATCTGTCAATTCACCCTGAGAAACAATCCTGATATCTGGTCCCTGTCCAGGGTGGTGACAGGAGAGACACACTTTGAAAGCCCTCTGCCCTGGTCCCACTGACCTCGCAGCCTGGGCCTTCTACCCCCCTCCACCGTGATCTGCTGACCTTTAGGGAAGGGAGTAATCTGAACAATGGTCATTGATAAGGACAAAACCCAGCCCAGGGACGAGATCTGTGTGCTTTCTACATGGTTCACTGATGCGTATGTATGTTAGAAATAGTGGTGACCAATAGGACAGTGACCTACCAGGCGCTCCTTCAACACAGCACACAGTGGAACGTTCTGGAAGGCTGGCTGGGAGATGTGCCTGCACCTTTTGTGGTCTCTCCTGCCGCCCCCAACACCTCACCACTTCTGGGCTCCCCTGGATCAGAGCTGACACCCTGAAGTTTGAATACTGGTCTTGTCAGTCTGGGAGCACGCACTTTCTTCCCATCTCCCCTCTGTCTGGCCTGCTGCACACTCACAGTGGAAGTGAAAGGTATAAGAGGGTTGCTCTGCTCCAGTGCCCCCTCCCGTGCAGCTGCTGTCTGTGAAGTGTGGGTTTCTAGCTGGGACTTACCCTCTTCCTGCCCACATATTAGTTAATGCTAGCACTAACACTATGCTTTCCACACGCCAGGCACTGTGTTAACATTAATTCATTTGAACTTTGCAATAATGCTGTGAAGGAGATGTTGCTATTATCCATTTTACAAATGACAGATGCCCAACATGACTGACTAACTTGCCAGGGTTTCCAAGCCAGAGCGTGGCTGAGCTGGGCTGCCTGGAGCAGACTGGCTCAGGGTCCTGAGAGAGCTCTCTGCCCCTCCACTGTGGTCTCTTCTCTGCCCTTCAGTATGGTCACATGACCTTGACCACACCACTTTCACCAGAACCTGGTGTCTTAGTCATCTAGTACTGCTGTAACAGAAATACCACAAGTGAATGACTTTAACAAAGAGAAGTTTATTTTCTCACAGTCCGGTAAGCTAGAAGTCCAAATTCAGGGAAAGGCTTTCTCTCTCTGTCAGCTCTGGAGGAAGGTTCTTGTCATCAATATTCTCTTGGACTGGGAGCATCTCAGCACAGGAACCTCAGGTCCAAAGGATGTGCTCTGCTACCGGCACTGCTTTCTTGGTGGTATGAGGTTCCTAACTCTCTGCTTGCTTCCCCCTTTCCTTTTATCTGTTGTAAGATAAAAGGTGGTACAGGCCACACCCCAGGGTAACTCCCTTTATATTGGATCAGGGATGTGACCTTAGTAAAGGTGATACAATCCCACCCTAATCCTCCTTAATGTAAGATTACAATCACAAAACGGAGGACAACCACACATTACTGGGAATCATGGCCCAGCCAAACATTTTGGGGGGGACATAATTCAATCCATGACATCTGGTGTCTTAACTTAGGCTGGGTACTCTAGAGAAGCAAAACCAGTAAAGTGTATAAGTATATATATAGAGAGAGATTTATATCAAGGAAACAGTTCACACGATTGTAGAGGCTAGAACATCCCAAGTCTGTGGATCAGGGTAGAGGCTTCTCCCAAGTCATGCAGCCACAGAAGCTGGCAAGCCCAAGATTGGCAGGTCAGAGAGCAGGGCTCCCACTCACAGGCTGTGAAGATCAACGAATCCCAAGTTCAGCAGATAAGCTGACAGCTCAAGTCCCAAGAACTCGAGATGAGATGACAGGAGGCAGCCACAGGATCCAGAGAGAGCAAAAACCCAGAATGTCTGCTTATATTCAGATACGGTTCACCCCCAAGGAGACTCCCTTTCATCTGATTGGCTACTCACAGTCTATTCAATCATGGGAGTGATCACATTAAAACCCTGAGAATCATGGCCCAGCCAAGTTGACACACAATCTTAACCATCACAGTCCACCCCTTGTCAAGTTGGCACATGTACACATCTCCTTAAACCATATGTAATCTCTGAATAAAGACAATGAAAGTCATACTTGCGCCTAACATGATACAACTAACATGCATACATTCGAAAACGCACTAGCCCCATTTACAGCTTATATTTTATAAGTGAAGGAAACAAAAATATTTGATGCACACGTGCAAAGCAGAAATACTCATAACAATTACACTCCCTGTTTCTGCAACTGGTCACGTGGCTGTAACTGGTATTTAAAACTACCTTCTTCCACCACCCATTCTGTATTCCCTTTGCCCTTAGCAAGCACCTCGGCTGGTCATGGTTCTTTGCCTGGTGGCATGACCTAAACCTTCATTCCTGAAGGGTCTGGGTCATTAGTAGTCATGTCGGAATTAGGTTGCAGTAGTTTTCCGCTGACTTTAATCACAGGGCATGGTAGTACTAAGAGACGCCCTAAGGAATCTCCTGCATTCCAGACTTACTCTTCTTTACCTCCATTATGTAATATCAATCTGATTTCCTCTTGGTAATCAGGATCAATCACACCAGGCAGTATGGTAACTCCCTTCTTTGCTTGTTGATCCAAAGGGGTAAGGAGCCCAAAGTGGCCAGGTGGCATTCTTAACTTCCAGTTCGATGGAATCAGTGATGGGTCTCCAGGTGGGAGCACTCCTCCCTTCAGAACTAAGACTCCAGGCCTGTAGAGCATAAGGTCGAGAGGACAGGGAGCAAAAATCTTGCAAGTGGGTCACTAGGGGTAATAGTGAGTGGTGCCACTCCCATTTCCACCCCTTGATTCCTGGACCCGTGAATCCTGGCTATGGGAGAAACAGCACCATATATTGGATGCTGGTTTAAAGCATATACAGCCTCCTGGAGAACACTTCCCCAGCCCTGCAGGGTATTGCCACCCAGCTGGCGCCATAATTGTGTCTTTAGAAGGCCATTCCATCATTCTATCAAGCCAGCTGCTTCAGGATGTTGGGGAACATGGTAAGACCAGTGAATTCCCTGAGCATGGGCCCACTGCCGCACTTCATTTGCCGTGACGTGAGTCCTTTGATCTGAGGCAATGCTGTGTAGGATACCATGATGGTGGCTAAGGCATTCTCTAAGTCCATGGTTGGTAGTTTCAGTAGAAGCATTGTGTGCAGGGAAGGCAAATCCATATCCAGAGTAACTGTCTATTCCAGTAAGGACAAAACTCTGCCCTTTCCATGATGGAAGTGGTCCAATGTAATCAACTTGCCACCAGGTTGCTGGCTGATCACCTCGTGGGATGGTGCCATATCAGGAACTCAGTGTTGGTCTCTGCTGCTGGCAGATTAGGCACTCAGCAGAGGCTGTGGCCATGTCAGCCTTGGTGAGTGGAAGTCCATGCTTCTGGGCCCATGCATAACCTCCATCCCTACCACCATGACCACTTTGTTCATGAGCACATTAGGCAGTGACGGGAGTAGCTGGGGAAAGAGGATGACTGGTTTCCACAGAACATGTCATCCTATCCACTTGATTGTTAAAATCATCCTCTGCTGAGGTCACGCTTTGGTGAACATTCACATGAGACACAAATATCTTCACTTCTTTGACCCATTCAGAGAGGTCTATCCAATACCTCTTCCCCATAAATCCTTGTCTCCAATTTTCCAATCATGTTCCTTCTAAGTCCCTGACCATCCAGTCAAACCATTGACCACAGCCCATGAATCAGTATACAGTTGCACATCTGGCCATTTCTCCTTCCAAGCAAAGTAAACAACCAGGTGCACTGCTTGAAGTTCTGCCCATTGAGAGGATTTCCCTTCACCACTGTCCTTCAGGGAGGTCCCAGAAAGGGGCTGTAGTGGTGCCACAGTTCACTTTCGAGTGGCACCTGCATATCGCACAGAACCATCTGTAAACCAGGCATGAGTTTTCTCTTCCTCAGTCAACTGATCATAAGGAACTCCCCATGAGGCCATAGGTGCAGACTGGGAGTTGGAAGGTAATGTGACAGGAGTGGAGACCATGGGCATCTGGGCCACTTCCTCATGCAACTTACTTCTGCCTTCGGTTCCTGCTTGGGCCCGATCTTGTATATACCACTTCTATTTAATGATGGAGTGCTGCTCTGCACGTCCAACTTTATGGTTCTGTGGGTCAGACAACACCCAGTTCATGATGGGCATCTCAGGCTTCTTGGTGACCTTGTGTCCCATGGTTAAGCATTCAGTCTCCACTAAGGCCCAGTAACAAGCCAAAAGTTGTTTCTCAAAAGGAGAGTAGTTATCTACAGAGGATGGCAGAGCTTTGCTCCAAAATCCTAAGGGTCGGGGCTGGGATTCACTGATAGGGGCCTGCCAAAGACTCCAAATAGCATCTCTGTCTGCCACTGACACTTCAAGCACCATTGGATCAGCTGGATCATATGGTCCAAGTGGCAGAGCAGCTTGCACAGCAGCCTGAACCTGTTGCAGAGTCTTCTCTTGTTCTGGTCCCTACTCAAAACTGGCAGCTTTTCAAGTCACTTGATAAATAGGATGGAGTAGCACACCCAAATGAGGAATATGTTGCCTCCAAAATCCAAAGAGGCCCACCAGGGATTGTGCCTCCTTTTTAGTTGTGGGAGCAGCAAGATGCAATAACTTATCCGTCACTTTAGAAGGAATGTCTTGACATGCCCCACACCACTGGACCCCTAGAAATTTCACTGAAGTGGAAGGTGCCTGAATTTTTGTGGGATTAATCTACCAGCCTCTAGCAGGCAAATATTTTACCAATAAGTCCAGAGTCATTGACACTTCTTTCTTACTAAGTCAAATCAGCATAATACCATCAATGTAGTGGACCAGTGTGACGTCTTGTGGAATGGAAAGGCGACCAAGATCCCTGCGGACTAAATTATGACATAGGGCTAGAGAGTTAATGTAGCCCTGAGGCAGGCAAGTGAAGGTGTATTGTTGGCCTTGCCAGCTGAAGGCAAACTGCTTCTGGTGGTCCTTTGAAACAGGTATGGAGAAAAACGCATTAGCCAGATCAATAGCTGCATACCAGGTACCAGGAGATGTATTAATTTGCTCAAGCAGTGAAGCTATGTCTGGAACAACAGCTTCAATTAGAGTCACCACCTGGTTAAGTTTTCAATAATCTACTGTCATTCTTCAAGATCCATCTGTTTTCTGCACAGGCCAAATAGGCGAGTTGAATGGGGATGTGGTGGGAATTACCACCCCTGCATCCTTCAAGTCCTTGATGGTGGCAGTAATCTCTGCAATCCCTCCAGGAATGTGGTATTGCTTTTGGTTTACTATTTTCCTAGGTAGGGCAGTTCTAATGGCTTCCACTTGGCTTTTCCTACCATAACAGCCCTTACTCTATTTGTCAGCGATCCAATGTGGGGGTTCTGCCAGTTGCTGAGTATATCTATTCCCATTTTGCATTCTGGAACTGGGGAAGTCACTACAGGATGGGTTTGGGGACCCACTGGACCTACTGTGAGACGGACATGAGCCAAGACTCCATTAATAACCTGAACTCCATATGCCTGTACTCTAACTGGTGGGCCACAGTGATGTTTTGGTCTCCTGGAATTAGTGTCAGTTCAGAGCCAGTATCCAGTAATCCCCGAAAAGGCTGATTATTTCCTTTTCCCCAGTGAACAGTCACTCTTGTAAAAGGCCGTAGATCCCTTTGGGGAAGGCTGGGAGAAAGATTAACAGTAAAAATTTTTGGCAGTGTATTGGAGTCCTTCCTCAAGGGGATCTGGCCTCCCCTTCATTCAAGGGATTGTGGGTCTTTACTTGCTCAATCTGGGAATTGATTGAGGGACCGTGACTCTCTGTTCTGACTATTTGAGTTAGACTGCTGTTCGCCTGACCTAGAATTCATCCATTTGATTAGATCAAGTAAATATTTAGTAGATTTCCTATCTATTTCACTCCGAGGGACACCATGACTAAGTAGCCAATGCCATAAGTCCATACGAGTCAGACTATTCTGATTACTTCTTTGACTCCTCTGTCCGTTACTGTAACCACACCTACCTTGTCTTTGTCGTTTCAGTGCAGTCACTTGGCCCCTACTACCACAAGGTCCAATCAGCCTCATTGTAGTTATGTGTCTTAATTCAGTTAGGGCAGTTCCCACTGTCAAATCTGACTTTCATAAAACAGCAATCACAGCAGTCTTCAAGGATGCTGGAGCTCCCTTCACAAATTTGTTCCTCACAGTTGTGGTAAAAGGTGTGTCCTCTGGACACTCCATGTGTGGGTCTGTGGGTCTAACTTGATAAATCCACTCTAGCATGCCAATTTCCCTATGCCTTTGGATACCTTCTTCTACAGCATACCAAGGCAGGTCTGGTACTTCAACTTGATTTAGTGTCGGCCACCTCATAATCCATGCTTCAGCAACCCAACCAAATAAACTATTAGATCCTTTCCTAACTTCTCTAGCTGAAACATTGAATGAACAGTCTGTGCTTAGTGGACCCATATCAATAAACTCAGACTGATCCATCTTCATGTTTCTTGCACCATTATCCCACACCCTTAATAGCCATTCCCATACATATTCCCCAGGTTTCTGTTTGCACCTATTAAAAAAGTCAAGTAGTTCTTTGGAGTGTAGCGTACCTCTTCCTGGGTCACACTTTGTACTTCACCTTTTGGGGCTCGCTGAGACTTAAGCCTAGTTATAGATCTAGAAGCCAGAATCGGTAGTATGGAATTGTTTTGAGAACATTCAGCATTATCTTGTAAAACATCTGCCTCAGGCGATGCTCCAGGCAATGTCTCAGGCAAGGGCTCTTTAGAGGCAGCTGGGCTAGGGCTAATCTCCTTAAATGGGAGTGGAGGGGCTAATGGTTTTTCTGGGCAGGGTGGTTTAGCAGACAAACATGAAGTAATCTCTTCAGATGGGACTGGTTCTGCTGGCAGGAGTTATTCAACGGAATTTACAGGCTCAGTGTCCCCAGCTTCCTGATTATCTGCCCATATGTCGCCATCCCAAGTCTCAGGATCCCATCTCTTCCCAATCAATGCCCTTACCTTAACTTCAGACACCTCTAGAGGTTTGCAATTGAGCTGGCGTTGTAATTCAACCACTTTTACAATAACACATGTATTCACCCTGAGCCTCGCCTTTCACCAATACCTGATCTACCGGTGGTGATATTTTGCATATTTGTATCACCACCTCGCTCCATGGGCTAGCAGTGACCTCTTTACTGCTGGAAGCAGGGTCATCAACGTCTTTAAGACTAACTATACTTGAGAACCAATTTAGAAAATTCATCCTTACAATTTTGTTTCTCTAGAATCACTCCAGGTACCAAATGTCTTAGGCTAGGTTCTCTAGAGAAGCAAAACCAGTGAAGTGTATAAATATATCTGTAGAGAGAGATTTATATCAAGGAAACAGCTCACGTGATTGTAGAGGCTACAAAGTCCCAAGTCTATGGATCAGGGTAGAGGCCTCTCCCAAGTCACACAGCCACAGAAGCTGGCAAGCCCAAGATTGGCAGGTCGGAGAGCAGGGCTCCCGCTCACAGGCTGTGCAGATCAACAAATCCAAAGTTCAGCAGATAAGCTGACAGCTCAAGTCCCAAGAACCAGAGATGAGATGACAGGAGGCAGCCGCAGGATCCAGACAGAGCAAAAAGCCAAAACGTCTGCTTACATTCAGATGCAGGCCACACCCCAAAGGAGACCCCCTTTCATCTGACTGGCTACTCACAGTCTATTCAATCATGGGAGTGATCACATTAAAACACTGAGAATCATGGCCCAGTCAAGGTGACACACAATCTTAACCATCACACCTGGGAGGGGACTTCTGTTTGCCTGTTTTTCAAGGGCATGAGTAGCTCTCTGCAGGACTCTGCCCAACCCTTGGACCTTCTATATAACCCAGCATTCACTGGAAATCTCACTCCGCAGGCCCCTGGAGCAGGGAGGTGGCCGGGAGGAACCTGTCACCCAGCCCTGGATGGAAGCATCACTTGGACTCCCTGTTATCGGGGACCTCGGTACCCAGAAGTTTGTGACCTAAGAATTGTGGGTTATGAGGCTTGTGGTTTTTTGCTGCACCCCACATAAAATTGTGTAGGGGTTGGATTCCAGAACATGCTGAGAGTGCAAATGGTCATGTTGGAATTAAATATGTGAACTGAGCCTAATCCTATAAAACAAATCCCATCACATGTCTAGAATAATGTGGAGTCTGTCAACAAATGTTGTCTGTGGGCCTATTGGGCAATGGAGAAACAAATGAATGAGAGAGACACAAAACCTGCCTTTGGGTAATGAGCCTAACGGGAGCTTTTCAGCAAGAGCCACAAGGGCCTTGTCCTGTCACAGAGCCTACTAGGGATCTGTATTCAAGGCACAGTCTGATTCTTTAGTGAATGAAAACATAGAGTGCAATTCTCCCCCATCTCCTTTCTGGCTGCTGACGCAAGTCGACAGGTGGGCTGCTGCAGTCAAGTGCCTTTTCAGTAACAGAAGTCAATGGTATGATGAAATCTGTGACCCCTTCTCACCAGGGTAATGTTTAGTGCAAATGTCCTTTACGCCCAATGCAGTGGGGCAGGATAGAGGGGGTGAGGAAGACCACCAGGCCCTGGCTCTCCCAGCTTCCCAGGTGACCGAAAGCGGGTGTGTGTAAGGCCCCCACTCCACAGACAGACACCCAGCTGTGCAACAGGAGTGCTGGCTGCACACCAAGGCTCTCTGTCCTCCTGCTCAGGATGCCAAAGAAGTCCTGGGGTGTGTGGAGAGACAGGATACTCCCTCTGCCACAGCCATGCCTCCAAAGGATAGAAGAAGCAATTACCATTAATTTATATGGAAAATTTATTGAGTGTTCCCAGAGTTAAAAAATAACCTACCAAATCATACCAAATAACACATAAAACCTAAAATAACACTAACGTATAGTAAAAGCAGGAATGATATGATAAATACACAACCCATACAAAGTAGCCACCACTCATCTGTCAGTTTGTCTTACTGTGGTGGCTTGTGAGTTGCTGTGATGCTGGAAGCTATGCCACCAGTATTTCAAATACCAGCAGGGTCACCCGTAGCGGACAGGTTTCAGTGGAGCTTCCAGACTAAGACAAAATAGGAAGAAGGAATTAATGTTCTACTTCTGAAAAAAATGGCCAGTGAAAATCATATGAATAGCAGGGTAACATTAGCAGTGTCGGAAGATGAACTCCTCAGATTGGAAGGCATTCAAAATATGACTGGGGAAGAGTTGCCTCCTCAAAGTAGAGTCAACCTTAATGATGTGGATGGAGTCAAGCTTTAGGCACCTTCATTTGCTGATGTGGCATGACTCAAAATTAGAAGAAACAGCTGCAAACACCCATTAATAATCCGAATGTGGAATGTACGAAGTATGAATGTAGGAAAATAGGAAGTCAACAGAAATGAAATGGAATGCATAAAGATCAATATCCTAGGCATTAGAGAGCTGAAATGGACTGGTATTGGTCATTTTGAATCAGATGATCATACAGTCTACTATGACAGCAATGACAACTTGAAGAGTAATGGCATTGCACTCATTGTCAAAAAGAATATTTCAAGATCTATCTTGAAGTACAACGCTGTCAGGGTCAGGATAATATCCATATGCACAACCACTAAGGCCGCAGATAAAGAAATTGAAGATTTTTACCAACTTCTGTGGTCTGAAATTGATCAAACATGCAATTGAGATGCATTGGTAATTACCGGTAATTGGAATTCAAAAGATGGAATAAAGAAGGATCATTCATTGTAAAATATGACCTTGGAAATAGAAATGACGCCGGAGATCGCATGATAGAATTTTGCGAGACTGAAGACTTACTCATTGAAAATACCTTTTTTCAACAACATACACGGTGACTATACACATGGATCTTGCCAGATGGAACACACAGGAATCAAATTGACTATATCTGTGGAAAAAGACGATGGAGAAGCTCAATATCATCAGTCAGAAGAAGGTCAGAGGCTGACTACGGAGCAGACCATTAACTGCTCATATGAAAGTTCAAATTGAAGCTGAAGAAAATTAGAGCAAGTCCATGAGAGACAAGGATACCCTTTATCACCACTTCTACAAAACATTGTGCTGGAAGTCCTAGACAGAACACTAAGGCAAGAAAAAGAAATAAAGGGCAAATAAATTAATACTGAAGAAATAAAACTATCTTTGTTCCCAGATGACATGCTACTATACATACAGAACCCAAAAGACTCTATAAGAAAACCACTGGAACTAATAGATTCAGCAGTGTAGCAGAATAGAAGCAAAACATACAAAAATCAGTTGGATTCTTATACACGAATAAAGAGAATTACGAAAAGGTAATCAGGAAAGCAGTATCATTTATACCAAAAAAAAAAAAAAAAATTGCTGTCCAGTCAATTCTGACTCATAGCGAACCTATAGGACAGAGTAGAATTGCCCCATAGGGTTTCCAAGGAGTGCCTTGTGGATTCGAACTGCCGACCTTTTGGTTAGCAGCCGTAGCTCTTAACCACTATGCCACCAGGGTTTCAATTTATAGTAGCCCCTAAAAAAGATAAAATATGTAGGAATAAATCTGACCAGGGACATAAAAAGACCTACACAAAGAAAACTACAAAACACTACTGCAAGAAACCAAAAGAGATCTACATAAATGGAAAAACATACCATGCTCATGGCTAGGAAGACTTAACCTTGTGAAAATGTCAGTTCTACCCAAAGCAATCTACAAATACAATGCAATCCCAATCCAAAGACCAACAACATTCTTTAACAAGATGGAAAAACTAATCATTAACATTATATGGAAAGTGAAGAGACCCTGGATAAGTAAAGCACTAATGAAGAAGAAGAAGAAAGTAGGAGAACTCACACTCCTTGACCTCAGAACCTTCTATACAGCTACAGTACTCAAAACAGCCTCATAATGGTACAACGACAGACACCTTGACCAACGGAACAAAATCAAGAACCCATATGCAAATCCACCCACCTACAGACACCTGATCTTCAACAAAGGCCCAAAATCCATTAAATGGGGAAAAGACAGCCTTTTTAATAAATGGTGCTGGCAAAACTGGATGTCCATCCACAAAAAAATGAAACAGGATCCATACCTATCACCATATGCAAAAACTAATTCAAAGTGGATCAAAGACCTAAATATAAAACCATAAATTATAAAGATCAAAGAAGAAAAAATAGGGTCATAGAGGCTGTAATTCACAAAATAAATAGGGTACAAACCATAACTAACAATATGCAAACACCAGAAGATAAGCTAGATAACTGAGATCTTCTAAAAATTTCACACTTATGCTCATAAAAAGACTTCACCAAAAGAGTAAAAAGAGAACCTACAGACTGGGAAAAAAAATTCTGGCAATGCAAATCCAACAAAGTTTTAATCTCTAAAATCTATAGGAAAATCCAACACTTCAACAACAAAAAGACAATCCAATTAATAAAGGACAGAGGATACGAACAGATATTTCACCAAAGAAGACCTTCAGGTGGCTAACAGACACAGGAGAAAATGCTCACAACCACTAGCCTTTAGAGAAATGCAAATCAAAACTACAGTGAGATACCATCTCACTCTGACATTACTGGCACAAATCAAAAAAAAAACCGAAAATAACAAACGTTGGAGAGGCTGCTGAGAGACTGGAACTCTTACTCGCTGCTGGTGGGAATGCAAAATGGTACGACCATTCTGGAAAAGATATGGCACTTCCCTAAAAGACTAGAAATAGAAATACTATATGATCCAGCTATCCCCCTCCTAGGAACATGTCTTACAGAAATAAAAGCTGTCACGCAAATAGACATATGCGCACTCACGTTCATTGCAGTATTATTCACAAGAGTAGAAAGATAGAAATAACCTAACAGCCCATCAACAGATGAATAGATAAACAAAATATGGTATATACACACAGTGGAATACTACACAATGATAAAGAACAATGATGGATCTACAAAACATCTTACAACACGGATGAATCTGGAGGCCATTATGCTGAGTGAAGTAAATCAATCACAAACGGACAAATACTGTAGGAGACCATTATTATAAAAACTCATAAAAAGGTTTACACACAGAAAAAAAATCTTTGATAGTTACAAGGGAGAGAAGGGGTGAGGAGGGAAAAATACTAACTAGAAAATAGATAAGTGGTAACTTTGGTGAAGGGTAAAACAATACACAATACTGAGGGAGTCAGCACAATTTGACCAAGGCAAGGTCATGGAAGCATCACAGACACATCCAAACTCCCTGAGGGACTGAATTACTGAGCTGAGGGCTGGGAACCATGGTCTCAGGGGACATCTAACTCAATTGGCATAACATAGTTTATAAGGAAGTGTTCTATATACTACTTTGGTGGGTAGCATCTCAGGTCTTAAAAGCTTGTTAGTGGCCATCTAAGATACTCCACTGGTCCCACCACATCTGGAGCAAGGAGAATGAAGAAAACCAAAGACAGAAGGAAAAGATCTGTCCAAAGGACTAATAGACCACAACTACCACAGCCTCCACCAGACTGAGTCCAGCACAACTAGATGGTGCCACACTACCACTACCAACTGCTCTGACAGTGATCACAACAGAGGGTTTGAACAGAGCTGGAGGAAAACGTAGAACAAAATTTTAAGTCCCAAAAAAGACCAAACCTACTGGTCTGACAGAGACGGGAGAAACCCTGAGAGTATGGCTCCCAGACTCCCTTTTAACTCAGTACTGAAGTCACTCCTGAGGTTCACCCTTCAGCCAAAGATTAGACATGCCTATGAAACAAAGCAAGACTAAATGGGCACACCATCCCTGGGGTAAGAACGAGAAGGCAGGAGGGGACAGGAAAGCTGGTAATGGGGAAACCAAGGTTAATAAGGGAAGGGTATTGATACCTTGTGGGGTTGGCAACAAATGTCACAAAATAATATATGTATTAATTGTTTAAGGAGAAACTAATTTGCTCTGTAAACCTTCATCTAAAGCACAATAAATAAATGGTGCTGGCAAAACTGAATATACTTGTGGAAAAATGAAACAAGACCGACACCTCACACCATACAGAAAAACTAACTTAAAATGGATCAAAGACTTAAATGTTAAAACTATAAAATTCCTGGATGAAAACAGGGAGAAAACTATGGGACCTAATCTTTTGTAAAAATAGGATAACAAACATAACAAAAAATGCACGAATAGAAGACAAAACACATAAACAGGACTTCATAAAAATTAAAAAGTTACGCTCATCAAAAGACTTTATCAAAAGATTAAAAAGAGAACCTACAGACTGGGAAAAATGTCTTCAGAAATGGCATATCTGGTAAGTGTCTAATCTCTAAAATTTATAGAAAACTTTAACAACTCAACAATAAAAAGTCAAACAACCCAAGTATAAAATGGGCAAAGGACATGAACAGAACCTTTACCAAAGAAGACATTCAAGCAGCCAACAAACACATGAAAAGATGTTCATCATTAGCCATTAGAGAGATACAAATCAAAACTCCAGCTAAAATGGCACTGATAAAATGGCACTAAAAAACTGATAAAACTGATTGATGGGTAAGCAACAAACAAACAAACAGGTAACAGCAAACGTTGGCGAGGATCTGAAGAGATTGGAACCCTTATCCATTGCTTGTGGGACTGTAAAACGGTGCAGTCACAATGGAAAATGGTATGGCACTTCCTCAAAACACTAGAAATAGAACTACTCTACGGTCCAGCAATACCATAAACCAAAAAAACCGAAACTCATTGCCGTCAAGGTGACTTTGACTTATATTGACCCTATAGGACAGAGTAGAACAGCCCCATAGGGTTTCCAAAGGGTGGCTGGTAGATTCGAACTGCCAATCTATTTGTTAGCAGCTAAGCTCTTAATCACATGTTGTTGCTGTGGTTCCGACTCATAGTGACCCTATGAGTAGAACTGCCCCATAGGGTTTCCGAGGAACAGCTGATGGATTCAAACTGTCGACCTCTTGGTTAGCAGCCAGCTCTTAACCACTACGCCACCAGGGCTCCTAAAATAATGACATGAACAGATATATGCACACTTATCTTCACTGCGACTTTATTGACAATAGCAAAAAAATGGAAACAACCAAAATGCCCATCAATAGAGGGATGGGTAAGCAAAATGTGGTACATACAATCAATGGAATACTTCAAAACCATAAAGAACAATGACGAGTCCACGAAACATATTATAACATGGATGGACCTAAAGGGCATAATGCTAAGTGAAATAAGTCAACTACATAAGGACAAATATTGTATGATCCCTCTTTTATATGAAGACAAGAATAGATATATATATAAAGAGATCAATGTTCACTGGTGACTACTGGGGGAGGAGGGGCAAGAGGGGAAGTACGTAGATACTTTTTATTCTTGGTGATGGGAAAGTGGCACCAAATTTGGGTGTAGTGAGCACAGCATGACCAAAGTAAATGATGTTTTTGAGAAGTGCTCATGAGAAAAGGATGCCTGTACTAAAGAGTTTGACATATATAAGATGGCAACAACTCAAATGAAGACCAAAAAACGAGTCTAGGACCCCATATGGATGGGTATAGGCATATGCTTATAAGGGTAGGTACAGGTATGTACATATGTAAGAACAGATAGAAGTATCTATATATACATATAAATATAGATATGTGTGGGCAGGCACATATATTCATTGAAGACACAACTACAGATACTCCTCAGACATAACTAAATAGCTTCCAAGATTGGTTTTCTAGGTTTGAAAGCTTAGGACCATAGTCTCATGGGCCAATTCAGTCCCAGTTATAGTTCATGAAGTTCATGTTCTGCATCCTAGTGAAGTGAGTAGTGTCTGGAGTCTTAAAAGTTTGCAAGTGGCCATCTAAGATACTACGCTGAGACCAGAAGATCTAGATGGTGCCCGGCTACCACCACTGACCAATCTGACTGGGGTCACAATAGATGATCTCAGAAAGAACAGGAGAAAAACGTAGAACAAAACTCAAATCCTTAAAAAAAGCACAGACTAACTGGACCACCTGAGACAGAGGACCCTCTAAAACTATCGCCCTGAGACATTCTTTAAACCTTGAACCAAAACTATCCCCTGAGATCACCTTTTAGCAGAAAAGCAGAGTGACACACAAAATAAAGGATATTAGCCATTAGGTCGGTGCTCTACTAAAAAAAATCCTCATGAGTCCAAAAGGTCAACATTTAATCTAAAGCAAAGATGAGAAGATAAGGGGGCAGGGAAACTAGACTACTGGAAATGGAACAATAAGAACACAATTAAAGAGAATGTTTACACATCGTTAAAAATGTAACTAATGTCATTGATCAATTTGTGTGGAAATTTTCAAGTGGGAACCTAAAGTGCTGTGTAAACTGTCACCAAAAATACAATAAAATATTATTTTTTTTTTAAAAAAAGAGGATTTCTGGGAAACACGGTGCTATAGTCAGAAGCACCACACTGTCCCTCTGCATAAAAGATCAGAAAAACTAAGTCAAACAGAGTCACACATCAATCCTGAAAGCCTAAGCATCAAATGAAGAGACAAAGAACTCAGCCAAGCACCGAATGGAATAAGAAACTGACCAAGAGCAGAGAGTGAAGAGAGATACATGCAGAGGTCCCCTATCAGCTACCACAGCACAGATCCGCCATATGGGACTCCTATGGGAGATCAGCAAACAGGGAGTATGAGAAAGCAGCTTCACGGAGCTTCCAGCAGGAGACAGAACAACCGGTAACCAGAAATGTAGGCTTTCCCACCCCCCACCCTTCTTCACCCCCACTTAGCCTCCTCTGCTTCCTGTAGCCACAGTCTCTTGGCCGGGAAGCACAAGCTTCACCCCCGTGTCACTTGGATTCCACCTGCCCGCACTGGCCGGCTCCCTGAGTGCCTTTTGCTGGCTGCTGGTGTTGCTTTTTTCTGCTTCTTTAGCTTTCTTCCTTACATGTCACCACCTCCCCCTCCTTTTTCTCAAATACCTGGCTCCGTGAGCCATCTTTGCTTCTTCCTGAAAGACTGAGAAACACCGCTCGAATGTGAAACTGCTTTCCGGCCCCTGCGGTCAGGCTGGTGTGACCCCAGGGCTTTTTTGTTTGTTTGTTTGCTCTGATTTGTTTGTTTTCTTTTTCTTTTGTCTGCTTCAGAGCCCCTTCTAGCCAGGTAATACCATTCGGCTTGGAAGCTACTCCCTTACTCTGCGCAGATGCAAAGGGACATCCCTGGGGGCATCTCTTTTTTCTTGTTTTTTGGTTTTTTTGTTTCCTCTCTCTTATTCCCTTTTTGTCTTTCTTCATTTCCAGTTTGTCAATTTATTCATTTTTTTCTTTTACCCTTTTTCTTTTTTTTCATTTTTGTTTTTCCCTATTTCTCAGTCTCTCATCTCTCCACTCCAAAACAAGCTGCCTTAGCACTCTTTTTTGTTTGTGTGTATGTTTTTGGCTCCTGTTCCTCTCTCCTCTCTCTCATCTTTCCCATACCCATCTTAGCTCCATGCATCACAATCTATCTCCTTCCTGCCTACCTGCACCGTGTGCTGAACTTCTCACTCCCAAGCTGCACAGGCACGGCCTACTGGAAGCTGCCCTGTACTGATTCCTGGTCTGCACTGTCAGCCCTGGTATGAGCCACAAACAAGCCATACCAGCAACTCCACTTCAGGTGGACCTGCTTTGCTGTACCATACCTGACTGACTGGCCCTGCCCATTGGAGAAGGAGGTGAAAACTACCATGCCCACAGACAAGCAAACAACAAAGAACACACAGCCCGCCTGCTCAGACATAACCAAATAAAACAAAAAATCAGGACAAAACAAACAAATCTACAATCAATAAATGAGGGGAAAAAACCACTGAATGCCCCAAAGACAGCAGACAATATCAAAACATTTACAACAACAAAACAGGATGGTTCCTGTAGGCCTCCAAAATAAAATACCGGATGACCTTCCAGCAGAAGAAAAGGCACTAGACCTGATAGGGAATTCAAACCTCTAATATTGAGAATTATCCAAGAGTTGAAGCAAAAAGCAGACAAAAATGAGGGAAAAATAGACAAATTCATGGAAAAGGCAGACAAATTCATGGAAAATACAGACAAAAAATGGAAGAAATCAAGAAAATAGTACAGGAACAAAATGCTAAAATAAACTCACAACTAGAAATCATACAAAAACAACAATTAGAAATCCAAAAGGTAAACAACAAGATTTCAGAGATGGACAGTGTCATAGAAGGGCTGAGGTGTAGGTTTGAAATGATGGAAGACAGGATCAGCAAACCTGAAGACAAACACTTGGATACAACTCTGAGGAAAAATCAGAAAAAAGAACAAAGAAAAATGAAGAAACCCTGAGAATTACTTGGGATACAATCAAAAGCAAAAATCTGCAAGTGATCTGAGTTCTAGAACAGGGGGAGAAAACAGAAAACACAGAGAGGATCACTGAAGAACTGCTGACAGAAAACTTCCCCAATATCGTGAAAGATGAAAAGCCGACCATCCAAGAAGCTCAATGAACCCCATATAGGATAGATCCCAAAAGAAAATCACCAAGGCATATCATAATCCCACTCACTAAAACCAAAGACAAAGAATCCTGAGAGCAGCTCAAGAAAAACAAAGTCACATACAGAGGAGAAACAATAAGACTAAACTCAGATTAGTCGGCAGAAACCATACAGGCAAGAAGTAAATGGGATGCCATGTATAAAACCTTGAAAGAAAAAAATTGCCAGCCAAGAATTATAAATCCTGAAAAACTCTCCTTCAAATATGATGGAGAAATTAGGTCATTTCCAGATAAACAGAAATTAAGGGACTATGTAAAAACCAAACCAAACTTACAAGACTTATTAAAGATAGTCCTTCAATCTGAGAACAAACAACGTCAGACCACAGACCGAATACAGGACACAGGATTGCACTAGCCAGATACCAACTAGGAAATGAACTCTTAAGGACTATGCAAAACCAAAAGAATTACAACAGGGAACCAGAGAGGTTAATCTGTAAATGACAACAGCATCAGAACAATAAAAGAGGGAATAAACAGTGTAGATATAGACACTTCTAATGGAGAGGAAGGCAAAGCAATACCAAGTAATAATAGACTGGTTCAAATCTAGGAAGATAAGGGTAAATTTCAAGGTAACCACCAAGAAGTTAACAAACCTACTCATCAAAATAAGGAAGAAAAACATAAAGTCTCGGTAAAAACAAAACCTACAAAAACAAAAGAAAGGAAAAAAAAATCCACAAACAAAAGGAACTCAGTACAGGAGAGTAAGAAAAACAAAGAAAACGTCAGCACCACCAAAAATAAGCACTACAAAACGCAATCCCACTCGTAGGAATATATCCTACAGAAACAAGAGCCGCCACACGAATAGACATATGCAACTCATATTCATTGCAGCCCTGTTCACGGTGGCAAAAAGATGGAAACAACCTAGATGCCCATCAACAGATGAATGGATAAAGTATGGTACATACACACAATGGAATATCATGCAAAGATAAAGAACAATGACGAATATGTGAATCATGTCATAACATGGATGAAACTGGAGGAGGACATTATGCTGAGGGAAATAAGTCAATCACAAAAGGATAAATATTGTATGAGACTGCTACGGTAAAAACTCACGTAAAAGTTTACACACAAAAAAAAAACAATCCTTGGGGAGTTCCAGCAAAATAGCGCTCTAGGCAGAAGCACCACGCCTTCCCTCCACAGCAAAGACCCAAAAAACTAAGCCGAACAGAGAATACAACAATCCTGAAACCCTAAAACAGCAAATGAGGAGATAAAGAGCTCAGCCAAGCACCAAATGGAGTGAGAAAACTGACAGACAACGGAGAGCGAGGAGAGATTCATGCAAAGGCCCCCTACCAGCTAACGCAGTGCGGATCCACCATCTTGGACTCCTATCAGAGACCAGCAAACGGGGGTACCAGAAAGCAGCCTCACGGAGTGTCCAGCGGGAGACAAAACAACCGGTAATTTGCGGTATGTGCTTTCCCACCCCCAACCCCTCTTCACCCCTTCTTGGCCTCCTCTGCTTCCCGCAGCCACGGTCTCTTGACCGGGAAGTGCCAGCTGCTTGGATTCCACGCATCCAAGCGGGCGGCTCTCTGGATGCCATTTGTTGGCTGCTGGTGTTGCTTTTTTCCACTTCTTTTGATTTCTTCCTTGCCTCTTGCCATCTCCCCCTCCTTTCGCTCGAGTGCCTTGCTCTGTGCGCCATCTTTGCATCTTCCTGAGGGGCTGCAGAGTGCCAGAAATTTGTGATATACGCTTTACCACTCTCTGCCCTTCTTCACCCATACTCGGCCCCCTCTGCTTCCCACAGACACGGTCTCTTGTCTAGAAACACCAGCCCGCACTAGCTGGCTCTCTGAGTGCCACTTGATGGTTGTTAGTGTTGCTTTTTTTTTCTGCTTCTTCTGATTTCTCACTTGCCTCTCGCCACCTCCCCTCCTTTCACTCGAGTGCCTGGCTCCATGCGCCATCTTTGCTTCTTCCTGAGGGGCTGCGGAGTTCCATTCAAGTGTGGAGCTGTTTCCCGGTCTGGGCTACCGCACTGGTGGGATCCCAGGGCTTTTGTTCGTTCTGAATTGTTTGTTTGTTTTCTTTTCCTTTTCTTGAGTTGGGAGCCCTTTCTGGCCAGGTGGAGCTGCGTGGCAAGGAACTCCCCTTCAGCTTCCACAGATGTGCACAGGGATCCCTGAAGGCATTTCTTTTCTCATTGTTTTTTTTTTTTTTTCTGTTTCTTTGGGGGGCCTTTCTTGTTCTTTTTTTTTTTTTTAATTTGTTTTGTTTTCTTTTCCCTCTTTTTCCCTTTTTGTATTTCTTCATTGCCAGTTTCTCATCCCTCTATATCTTCCGTCTCTTTCTGATCCCTGAAACCTGATTGTATACCTCTACACCTTCTATCCAGGCTGTATTGCAACACCTGAGAGCGACTTCCCCAGACCTCATAGTTGCACTGGTGGGATCCCTGGGAACTTTGTGGTTCTTTAACCTTTCTGATTTTTATTTATTCATTCTTTTCTTTTCTTCCTCTTCCCCTTTCTGTTTTTCTCCATTTCATAGTCTCTCATCACTCTATTCCAACAGCAAGCTCCCCCAGCATTCTTTTTGTTTGTTTGTATGTTTTTGGCTCCTATTCCTCGCTCCTCTCTCCCATATCCATCTTAGCTTCACACATAACAATCTCCCCGCTGCACCCTGCCTACCTGCACCGTGCCCTTGACATCACACCACCAAGCAGCACAGGCACAGCCTACTGGAATCTGCCCTGCACTGATTACCAACCCGCTCTGGTGGCTGTAGTAAGTGCAACCAACAACCCGTCCCAGTAACTCCTCTTCACCTAGACCTGCACTGCTGTAACATATCTGAGTGACTGACCCTGCCAGTTGGAGAAGGAGGCAAAAAGTATTGAGCACACAGACGCACAAACAACAAAGAACACACAGTCCGCCTGCTCAGACATAGTCAAATTTTTTTTTTTAAAAAAGGGACGAAACAAACAAATCTACAATCAATAAATGAGAAAAATAACTACTGAATGCCCCCAAAACAGCAGACAATATCAAAACATTTACAAAAACAGGACAGGATGGTTCCAGTAGGTGTCCAAAATAAAACACCAGATGACTCTCTTGTGGAAGAAAATGCACTACAACTACCTGATAGGGAATTCAAATCTCTAATACTTGGAATTCTCCAAGAACTGAGGCAAAAACCCGACAAGCATGAGGAAGAAATAGACAAATTCGTGGAAAATACAGACATAAAATTGGAAGACTTCAGGAAGATGATGCAGGAACAAAATGCCAAAATAAATTCACAACTAGAAATTATACAAGGACAACAATTAGAAATCCAAAAAATAAACAACAAGATTTCAGAAATGGATGATGTCACAGAAGGGCTGAGAAGCAGATTTGAAACCGTGGAAGACAGGATCAGTGGAATTGAAGGCAAACACTTGGTTACAACTCTGTTTGAGGAAAAATCAGAAAAAAGAACAAAGAAAAATGAAGAGACCCTGATAGTTACGTGGGATACAATTAAAAGCAAAAATTTCCAAGTGATTGGAGTTCCAGACCAAGGGGAGAAAACAGAAAACACAGAGAGGATCACTGAAGAACTGCTGACAGAAAAGTTCCCCAATATCATGAAAGATGAAAAGCTGGCCATCCCAGAAGCTCAACGAACCCCATATAGGATAGACCCCAAAACAAAATCACCAAGGCATACCATAATCACACTTGCCAAAACCAAAGACAAACAAAGAATCCTGAAAGCAGCTCATGAAAAAGAAGAAGTCACATACAGAGGAGAAACAATAAGACTAAGCTCAGATTATTCAGCAGAAACCATGCAGGCAAGAAGGCAATGGGATGACATACATAAAATCTTGAAAGAAAAAAATTGCCAGCCAAGAATAATATATCCTGCAAAACTCTCATTCAAATTTGATGGTGAAATTAGGTCATTTCCAGATAAACAGAAATTAAGGGAATATGTAAAAGTCAAATGAAACTTACAAGAATTATTAAAGGGAGTACTTTGATCTGAGGACAAACAGCTTCAGCTCACAGGCAGGACCTGGGATGCAGGATTATACAAGCCAGATACCAATTGAGGAAATGAACTCTCGAGGACTATCCAAAACCAAAAAAAATACAATAGAGAATCAGAGCAGTTAATCAATAAATGACAACATGAAAACAATCAAAGAGGGAATAAATGGCATAAGTATAGAACCTTCTAGTGGAGAGGAACGCAAGGTGATACGAAGTAATAATAGACTGCTTCAAACTTAGAAAGATAAGGGTAAAATTCATGGTAACCACAAAGAAAGTTAACAAACATACTCATAAAAATAAAGACGAAAAACATAAAGTCTCGGCAAAAACAAAACTTACGAAAACAAAAGAAATGAAAAAAATCCACGAACAAAAGTAACTCAGCACAAGAGAGTAAGAAGAGCAAAGAAAACTTCAGCACCACAGAATGTAAGGACTACAAATTGACAGCAACAAACTCACATCCATCAATAATTACACTGAATGTAAATGGACTCAATGCACCCATAAAGAGATGGAGAGTGACAGAATGGATAAGAAAACAGGATCCATCAATATGCTGTCTATAAGAGACACAGCTTAGAAACAAAGATGTGAATTTATTAAAAGTCAAAGGTTGGGAAAAAATATATCTAGCTAACAACTACCAAAAAAAAGCAGGAATGGTAATTCTAATCTCAGATAAAACAGACTTTAAGACAAAATCTACCATAAAAGACAAAGAAGGACACTATATAATGATTAAGGGGATGATCCATCATGAAGACATAACCATAATAAACATCTGTGCACCCAATGACAGGCCTCCAAAATACATAAAACAAACTCTAACAACACTGAAAAGAGAAATCAACAGTTCCACAATTATAGTAGGAGACTTCAACACACCACTCTCAGTAAAGGACAGAACAACTAAGAAGAAACTCAGCAAAGATGCAGAAGACCTAAAGGGCACAATCAGCCAACTTGACCTCATAGACATATATAGAACACTCCATCCAACCACTGCAAAGTACACATTCTTTTCCAATGCACATGGAACGTTCTCCAAAATAGACCCCATCTTAGGCCACAGAGCAGTCCTCAACAAGATCCAAAACGTTGAGATAATTCAAAGTATCTTCTTGACCACAATGCCATCAGGGTAGAAATTAACAATAGAAAGAGCTAGGAAAAAAAAATCAAATACATGGAAACTGAATAATACCGTGCTTACACATCACTGGGTAATAGAAGAAATCAGAGATGGAATCAAATAATTCCTAGAATCAAATAAGAATGAAGACACATCATACCAAAACCTTTGGGACACAGAAAAGGCAGTCCTCAGAGGACAATTTCTAGCAATAGATACACATATCAAAAAAGAAGAAAGGCACAAAATCAAAACATTAACTACAGAGCTCAAACAAATAGAAAGAGAACAGCAAAAAAAGCCCACAACCACAGGAAGAAAGGAAATAGTAAAGATCAGAGCAGTAATAAATGAAATAGAGAACATAAAAACAATAGAAAGAATCAATGAAACCAAAAGTTGGTTCTTTGAAAGAATCAACAAAATGGACAAACCACTGGCCAGACTGACAAAAGAAAAACAGGAGAGAACGCAAATAACCCAAATAAGAAATGAAATGGGCGACATTACAACAGACCCAACTGAAATAAAAAGGATTATAACAGAATATTATGAAAAACTATACTCCAACAAATTTGAAAACCTAGAGGAAATGGATATATTTCTAGAAACATACGGCCTACCCAAACTACAACAAAGTGATGTTGAAAATCTGAACAGACCCATAACAAGAGAAGAGATTGAAAAGGTAATAAAAAAAACTCCCAACCAAAAAAAGCCCTGGCCCAGATGGCTTCACTGGAGAATTCTACAAAACATTTACAGAAGAGCTTGTACCAGTACTACTCAAGCTATTTCAGAGCATAGAAGAGGAAGCAACACTTCCACATTCATTCTATGAAGCCACCATAATGCTGATACCAAAACCAGGCAAAGACGTCACAAAAAAAGAAAATTACAAGCCAATATCTCTCATGAATATAGATGCAAAAATTCTGAACAAAATTCTAGCCGATAGAATTCAGCATCATATAAAAAAAATAATACACCATGACCAAGTAGGATTCATACCAGGTATGCAAGGATGGTTCAACATTAGAAAATCAATCAATGTAATCCACCACATAAATAAAAGGAAAGAAAATAATCACATGATCATCTCAATTGACACAGAAAAGGCATTTGACAAAGTTCAACACCCATTCCTGATAAAAACTCTCAATCAAATAGGTATAGAAGGGAAATTTCTCAACATAATAAAGGGCATCTATGCAAAACCAATGGCCAACATCATTCTTAATGGAGAGAGGCTGAAAATATTCCCCTTGAAAACAAGAACAAGACAAGGATGCCCTTTATCACCACTCCTATTTAACACTGTGCTGGAAGTTCTAGCTAGAGCAATAAGGCAAGAAAAAGAAAGAAAGGGCATCCAAATTGGTAATGAAGAAGTTAAACTGTCCCTGTTTGCAGATGATATGATACTATCCATAGAAAACCCTGAAGACTCCACGAGAAATCTACTGGAACTAATAAATTCAGCAGAGTAGCAGGATACAAGATAAACATTCAAAAATCAGTTGGATTCCTATACACCAGTAAGGAGAAAGATGAAAAGGAAATCAGGAAAACAATACCATTTATAATAGCCCCTAAAAAGATAAAATACTTAGGAATAAATCTGGCCAGGGATGTAAAAGACCTATACAAAGAAAACTATAGAACAGTGGTGCATGAAACCCAAAGGTATCTACATAAATGGAAAAACATACCATGCTCATGGATAGGCAGACTCAACATTGTGAAAATGGCAATTCTACCCAAAGCAATTTACAAATACAACGCAATCCCAATCCAAATACCAACAACATTCTTCAAAGAGATGGAAAAACTAATCATTAACTTTATATGGAAAGGGAAGAAGCCCCGAATAAGTAAAGCACTACTGAAGAAGAACAGAGTTGGAGGACTCACACTACCTGACTTCAGAACCTACTATACAGCTACAGTAGTCAGAACAGCCTGGTACTGGTACAATGACAGACACATTGACCAATGGAACAGAATTGAGAAGCCAGATGTAAATCCATCCACCTACGGTCAACTGATCTTCGACAAGGCCCAAAGTCTATCAGATGGGGAAAAGACAGTCTTTTTAACAAATGGTGCTGGCAAAACTGGATATCCATTTGCAAAAAAATGAAACAGGACCCATACTTCACACCGTATACAAAAACTACTTCAAAATGGATCAAAGACCTGAATAGAAAGCCTAAAACTATAAAGTTCACAGAAGAAAAAATAGGACCAACACTTCAGGCCTTAATACACGGCATTAACAGGATACAAACCTTAACCATCAACACACAAAACCCAATAGATAAGCTAGATAACTGGGATCTTCTAAAAATCAGACACCTATGCTCTTCAAAAGACTTCACCAAAAGAGTAAAAAGAGAACCTACAGACTGGGAAAAAAATTTTGGACATTACAAGTCAGACAAAGGTCTAATCTCCATAATCTACAAGAAAATCCAACACCTCTACAACAAAAAGACAAATAATCCTATTAAAAAATGGGCAAAGGAAATGAACTGACACTTCACCAAAGAAGACATTCAAATGGCCAACAGACACATGAGGAAATGCTCCCGATCACTAGCCATTAGAGAAATGCAAATTAAAACCACAATGAGATACCATCTCACCCCGGCATTACTGGCACGAATCAAAAACACTGGAAATAACAAATGTTGGAGGGGCTGCTGGGAGATCGGAACTCTTATGCACTGCTGGTGGGAATGCAAAATGATACAACCATTTTGGAAAATGATATGGCGCTTCCTCAGAAAGCGAGAAATAGACATACCATTTGATCCAGCAATCTCACTCCTAGGTATATATCCTAGAGAAATAAGAGTCATCACTTGAATAGACCTATGCACACCTATGTTCGTGGCAGCATTGTTCACAATAGCAAAACGATGGAAACAACCTAGATGCCCATCAACAGATGAATGGATAAACAAACTATGGTACATACACACAATGGAGTACTATGCAACGAGAAAGAACAACAATGGATCTGTGAAGCATCTCATAACATGGATGAAACTGGAGGACATTATGCTGAGTGAAATAAGTCAATCACAAAAGGACAAATATTGTATGAGACATCTATTGTAAAAACCCATGAAAAAGTTCACACACAAAATGCAACAATCTTTGTCGGTTACAAGGGATGGGAGGGGTGGGGGGGAAATACTAAATAGGCAATAGATAAATGGTAACTTGGGTGAAGTGTGAGACAGTACACAATGCAGGGGAAACTAGCACAACCTGTACAAGGAAAGGTCATGGAAGCCCCATAGACACATCCAAATTCCCTGAGGGACTGAATTGCTGGGTGGAGGGCTGTGGGGACCATGATCTTGGGGAACATCTATCTCAATTGGCATGACACGGCTTATAAAGACAATGGTGTACGTTCTACCTTGGTGAGTAGTGTCTGGGGTCTTAAAAGCCTGTGAGAGGCCATCTAAGATACTCCAATGGTCTCATCCCTTTGGGAGCAAGGGAGAATGAAGAGAACAGGATACAAGGAAAAGATTAGTCCGTGGGACTAATGGACCATAGCTCCCAAGGCCTCCACTGGACTGAGTCTAGTACAGCTAGATGGTGCCCGCCTACCACCACTGACTGCTCTGACCGGGACCACAACAGAGGGTTCTGGACAGAGCTGGAGAAGGATGTAGAGCATAATTTTAACTCACAAAAAAAAGACCAGATTTACTGGCCTAAAGAAGATTGGAGAAACCCCGAGAGTATGGCCCCCAGACACCCTTTTAGCTCAGTGGTGAAGCTACCTCCGAGGTTCACTGTTCAGCCTGGGAGTGGACAGCCCCGTATAACCAAATGAGACTAACAAGGTACAGGCGTCCAGTGACAAGGGCCAGAAGGCAGAAGGGAACAAGGAAGCTGGTGATAGGGAACCCAAGGTTGAGTAAGGATATTGCTGATGTGTTGGGAGATTGTTAACCACTGTCATAGGGCAACATTGTAGTAACTGTTAAATGAGTAACTATTTTATTCTGTAAGCCTTCATCTTAAGTGAGAATAACAGCAGAATTGGAAGAGCGTAGTCAATGTCACTGAACAGTGCATATAGAAATTTTTGAAATGGTGTATCTTTGGCTATGTGTATTTTCACCAAAAAGAAAAGGTTGAGAAGTTAGAGGGTTAATATGTTGTGGGGTTGTTAACCAATGTCATAAAACAACATGTGTACTACTGTTTCATGAGAAACTGTTTGTTCTGTAAGCCTTCACCTGAAGTACAATAAAGTAAAAAAAAAAAAAAAACCTTTATTGCTAAAAAATGCTAACCATCATCTGAGCCTTCAGCAAGTCGTAATCTTCTTGCTGGTGGATGGACTTGCCTCGATGTTAATGGCTGCTTTCTGATCAGGGTGGTGGTTGCTGAAAGTGGGGTGGTTGTGGCAATTTCTTAAAATAAGACAACAATGAAAAAAAGAAAAGAAACAATCTTTGCTGGTTACGAGGGATGGGAGACGTGTGTGTGGGGGGGAACTAAATAGACAATAGATAAGAGGTAACTTTGGTGAAGGGTAAGATAGTACACAATATTCGGGAAGCCGGCACATCTTGTACAAGGAAAGGTCATGGAAGCTCCATAGACACATCCAAAGTCCCTGAGGGACTGAACTGCTGGGCAGAGGGCTGTGGGGACCATGGTCTCAGGGAACATCTAGCTCAATTGGCATAACACAGTGTATAAAGACAGTATTCTACATTTTATCCTGGTGAGTAGCGTCTGGGGTTTTAAAGACCTATGAGCAGACATCTAAGATATTCCATTGTTCTCACTCCTTTGGGAGCAAGGGAGAATGAAGAGAACAGAATACAAGGAAAAGATTAGTCCAAAGGACTAATGGACCACAGCTACCACATTGTCTACTGGACTGAGTCCGGTACAGCTAGATGGTGCCCGACTACCACCACTGACTGCTCTGACGGGGATCACAACAGAGGGTCCTGGACAGAGCTGGAAAAGGATGTAGAAAAAAATTCTAACTCACAAAAAAAAAAAGACCAGAATTACTGGCCTGAAAGACTGTAGAAATCCCTAGAGTATGGCCCCCAGACACCCTTTTAGCTCAGCGGTGGTCACTCCTGAAGTTCACCGTTCAGCCAGGGATTGGACAGCCTCATAAAACAAAATGGGACTAATGAAGTATAGCAGTTCAGGGCTAAGGACTAAAAGACAGGAGGGGACAGGAAAGCTCGTGATAGGGAACCCAAGGTTCAGAAGGGACAGTGTTGACATGTTGTAGGATTGTTAATCATTGTCATAGGGAAATACGTGTACTAACTGTTTAATGAGAAACTGTTCTGCAAACCTTCATCTAAGGTACAAAAAAAAAAAAAAAAGAATTATCTATGTGAGATCAGATTGACAACAGCAACTCACAAGGTTTGATGGGAAGCCTAGGGGACAGTGAATTGAAGATAATGGTGATGGAATAATTTGGAAAAGGATAGTGAGAATAGCAGCACAGCTGGAAAAATGTAATCAATGCCACTGAATTGTACATGTAGAAACCTTCAAAATGGTGTAACTTTGGCCATGTACATTTTCACCAAAAAAAAAGGTCCTCCAAGTTCGAGAAGGGAGAGCGTTGACATGTTGTGGGGTTGTTAACCAATGTCATAAAACAATATGTGTACTGACTGTTTAATGAGAAACTATTTGTTCTGTAAACCTTCATCTAAAGTACAATAAAAAAAATTTTAAAATAAAATAAATAAATGTTTAAAAGGTTATACACAAACAATACTTACCCTTTAATTCTACTTCAGTTTGTTTTTTTATGCTCTATTGAAATGATTTCACCCCAACCATGGGCAACAATCCTCAGTGTGAACATCCTTGTTCTAACTGGCCATCCGCACAACAAATGACTGAGTATCAGTGAGAAGAAACAGGAAGGTTGCAGCAGGCTGCTAAGAGGGGCTTCCGTGATAGACGCTCAAGTGAGAAAAGCAGGTATGGAACAAGAGTGAGGGCTCAGGGACATAAGCCAGATGTCTTAGTTACCTACCGCTGCCATACAAAAATACCACAGGTGGGTGGCTTTAAAGAACAGGAATTTATTGTCTCAGAGTTCTGGAGGCTAGGAGTCTAAATTCAGGGCGTCAACAGACCATGCTCTCTCCTTGTGGGCTCTAGGGGGAGATCCTTGGAGCTTTCAGTTCTGTAGCTTTGGGCATGTCTTGGCATTCTTGGGCTGTCTGTAGATGTAGCCTCCCCTGGCGTCTCTCCCTGTGTGTGTCTGTGTCTTGTCTGTTCTTTTTATAAGAGTTAGAACCCACACTAATCCAGTCCGGTTTGACCTTACTAACATAACAAAATAAAAGCCCTATTTCCAAACTGGGTCACATTCACAGGTATAAGAGTCAGGACTTCAACATAAATTTTGGGGGTCATAATTCAATCCACATTCAATCCATAGTCAGACTTCTCTGAGTATAGCTTGTCTTGTAGATTTGACTTTGGAATCATGTAAAAATGTTAAATAACTATGAAACAAAATTAAGCCAAAAGGAAAAAGAAAATAATCTTTAAAAGTCAAAAGCAAAATGAAAGCAATAAATCTAACTGTATATTGAGTTAGTAACATCACCATAATGACAAAAATTATTTCAAAAACTTCAGCATAGTAATTGAGTTCCACAGCTCTAGTAAGATGTATCCTAAAAGAACTGCTATATATGTATAAACAAAAACTAAACTCGTTGCCACTAAGTTGATTCTGACTCATAGCAGCCCTGTAGGACAAGGTAGAACTGCTCCATAGGGTTCCAAGGAGCACCTGATGAATTCAAACTGCCAACCTTTTGGTTAGCAGCCATAGCTCTTAACAACTACTCCACCAGGGTTTCTGGTATCTTCAGTAATAACATTGTTAATACTTATACTGTTATGTTATCCTGAAGTCGTTATTCTTTTAGTTCTGAAACTGTTATTCTCAAAAGACCTAGAAACAATGACCAATTTAGTAGCAATGAGCCTGCCATCCAGTGCCCAGACAGTGGTCTCTAAATTGCATTTGTCACTGAAAGAGCCCAAGTTCCTTGGCTGTTGTTGTTAGGTGCTGTCGAATCAGTTCTGACTCATAGCAGCCCTATGTACAACAGAACGAAACAATGCCCTGTCCTGTGCCATCCTCACAATCATTGTTATGCTTGAGCCCATTATTGCAGCCACTGTGTCAATCCATCTCACTGAAGGTCTTCTTCTTTTTTGCTGACCCTCTATTTTACCAAGCATGATGTCCTTCTTCAGGGACTGATCCCCGCCTGATAACACGCCCAAAGTACGAGACAAAGTCTCACTATCCTTGCTTCTAAGGAGCATTCTGACTGTACTTCATCCAAGACAGATTTGTTTGTTCTTTTAGCAGTCCATAGTATACTCAATATTCTTTGCCAACACCATAATTCAAAGGCATCAATTGTCCAGCTTTCACTTGCATATGAGGCCATTGAAAACACCATGGCTTGGGTTAGACGCACCTTAGTCTTCAAAGTGACGTCTTTTGCTTTTCAACACTTTCACGAAGTCTTTTGCCACAGATTTGCTCAATGCATTGCATCTTTTGATTTCTTGACTGCTGCTTCCATGGCTGTTGATTGTGGATCCAAGTAAAATGAAATCCTTGACAACTTCAATCTTTTCCCCATTTATCATGATGTTGCTTATTGGTCCAGTTGTGAGGATTTTTGTTTTCTTTATGTTGAGGTGTAATCCATACTGAAGGCTGTGGTTTTTTATCTTCATCAGTAAGTGCTTCAAGTCCTCCTCACTTTTAGCAAGCAAGGTTGTGTCATCTGCATATGGACGGTTGTTAAGGAGTCTTCCTCCAATCCTGATGCTGCATTCTTCTTCATACAGTCCAGCTTCTAGGATTATTTGCTCAGCATACAGATTGAATGAGCATGGTGAAAGGATACAACCCTGACGCATACCTTTCCTGACTTTAAACCATGCAGCATCCCTTTGTTCTGTTCGAATGACTGCCTCTTGATCTGTGTACAGGTTCCTCATGAGCACTATTAAGTGTTCTGGAATTGCCATCCTTTGCAGTGTTATCCATAATTTGTATGATCCACACAGTCGAATGCCTTTACATAGTCAATAAAACACAGAGAAACAGCTTTCTGGTATTCTCTGCTTTCAGTTATGATCCATCTGACATCAGCAATGATATCCCTGGTTCCACATCCTCTTCTGAATCTGGCTTGAATTTCTGGCAGTTCCCTGTCAGTGTACTGCTGCAGCAGCTTTTGAATGATCTTCAGCAAAAATTTTACTTGTGTGTGATATTAATGATATTGTTCAATAATTTCCGCATTCAGTTGGATCAACTTTCTTTGGAATAAGCATAAATATGGATCTCTTTCAGTCGATTAGCCAAGGTAGCTGTCTTCCAAATTTCTTGGCATAGATGAGTGAGCACTTCCAGCACTGCATCTGTTTGTTGAGATATCTCAGTTGGTATTCCAACAATTTCCATCAAATTGATGGAAGGTTCCTTGGAGAAATGCATAAATCCTGGTCTGGAGCAGGACGTGGAAAACGTGAGCCTTGACAAGCAGAGAGCACTAGTGTTACGTAAAAAAGACTCAGGAGCCAACTTGAAATGCCTCATGGCTAGGGATGGGACAGTTTGAGCATCTCACAGAATTGAACCTGCAATGTTCTGGAACAATTCAAATTTGGAAAAAAAACAAAGGCATGAGTTCATTATAATGCCAAAACAAAAGAAAAAAAAACACTAACTGGTCATTTTTGGAAAATGCTGGGGAGCCGAAGTATTATTTTGAAAACTAGTAAACAAGAGAAAGAATCAAGCTTTTTCTTGCCTTTCATGTAGGAGCTGCTCTTCAGGATAAGCAAATTGTTGATGAGCCGAATCACTCACTGGAACATCACCATGCTGCTGCTGTCCCCATTGAGATAACGGATGAAGGCCACCGTCGCCCAGGACTAAAAGCCACTGACCCACCACTGTGGGTGAGGCTGGCAATGTCAGCATCACTACAAGAGATACAACCTGATGTTATGTGTCTGCTGGTGGAGACCTATGAAGCACTGACAAAAACATAAACGGGAATCTGAGCCGTCCTGTCTAACTACCCAGCTCTCTCGGGAAATGCGGAAGACAGAGGAGCAAGTGAATCAACACCAGGAGTGCAAACTACACCACTCAGAATGTGGGCAATTCCTCAGGAAAAACACCCCAGGTTCTTCCATAAAATACTGCAACATTAAATTTAAAGAGAGAGAGAGGGAGAGAAGGAGGATGGAGAATCTATAGATTTAAAGAAACTTCAAGAGACATATCCAAATGCATGTATGGGCTTATTTGGACCCTGATTCAGACAAATCAACTATACACAACAGCAACAAAAAACATTCATGTGACAATTGGGGGACTCTAAATACTTAGTGGATACTTGTCAATATTATAGATTTGTAGTTAATTTTTGAGGCTAGGATGATGAAATTGTGACTGTTAAAAAAAAGGGAAGGGGGAGTATATCTTTTAGAAATATGTTCTAGTGGTAGATTGCCCCAGTAATGGCCCCAGTGATCTACTTCTCCCTGTTTCCATGCCCTTGCGTATTCCCCTTCCACGTTGATTCTGGGGTTGGGTACATAATGTGTTTTGGCTAATGGGACATTAGCAAACAAGATGCAAGCAGAGGCTTGAAAAGTACTTGCACAGTGGGGCCTGCCTTCTCCTGCTGCTGGAAACTCTTGGAATGCTACCACCACGTGAGCAAGCCCAAGCTAGCCGGCTGGAGAACCATGAGAAGAACCAAGGCGCCTTAGCCAACTGCCAGACATGTGAGTGAGGCCATCACAGACGGTCCAGCCCCAACCAAGTCACCAGCTGACAGCATCTTGTGAGAAAGCCCATGCAAAGCCAGCAGAACTGTCCAGCAGACCCCAGCTCAAACTGTCTGTCCACAGAATCATGATCTAATCAGTTATTGTGGTTATAAGCCACTGGATAACAACAATAGATAAATAATGCAATTCTGAAGTATTTACAGATCAAATTATATGATGTCTATGGATTTGCTTCAAAATAAACTGAGGGGTGAGGTAAGTCAGGGTGTAGATGAAACAAGACTGGTTATAATGATAATTGTTGAAGCTGGCAAGGAGCACAGGAGGATGCATTTTACTACTCTTTCTAACTTTGGTTATGTTTGAAATGGAAAATTTCCAAAATAAAAAATTAAAAGAAAGAATGGAAGGAAGGAGGAAGGTAGGGAAAGGAGAGAAAGAAAACCACACTTCCATTTATTAACACCACCACATGTCTGTCAGTTTGTCATGCTGTGGTGGCTTGTGTGTTGCTATGAGACTGGAAGCTATGCCACTGATATTTCAAATACCAACAGGGTCACCCATGGTGGACAGTTTTCAGGAAAGCTTCCAACTAAAACAACAGGAAGAAAGCCCTGCTGAACTAATTCCAAAAATTAGTCAGTGAAACCCTATGGATCCCAACAGAATATTGTTCAATATAGTGCTAGAAGATGACCCCCTAGGCTAGAAGGCACTCAAAATACACAGTGACCCCCAACCATGGACTCAAGCATGCCAGCGATTGTGAATATGGTACAAGACAGGGCAGTGTTTTGTTTTGTTGTACATGGGGTTGCAGCATCAACACAACGTATATTAACAGACAAAGCAATTGAGAACCAGAGAAGGCAAGTGAGTTCTCTAATGTAACAGCCAGGTGACAGTGGACTTAACCGCTGAACACAGTCTCCCTGACACCTGGGCCAGGCCCTTTCCATCATCCCACATGGTCAGAGACCAGAAAGTTCCATAGGAGAAGCAGGACAGGTAGGAATACTTTTACCTCTTGCTTGAGATAAGCCCATGGCAGGTCTAAGACATTGGAAGATGGTGATATCTCTAATGATGAATGCCTTTCATTTGTGGGGTGAACGGTTTATCTAGTGTTTAGGGAAGAAATGTTTGTTCCACCATGTATGACTATTAAGCCACATACAGGACATGCTGGGAATACCTCCCTCCACACCCCACCCTGCTGCTTGACACCGAAAGCTTGTTCTGTTTTCAGAGGTGTGGTAACGATGTCAAGAATAACTAGGGCTGTGTTGCAGTGTGGCAAAGGAAAGGCTGGGAAGACTGTCAGGACAGCAGTAGGGAAAAGCCATTTTTCAGTCCAGATGTATTAAAGTTGCCTTTTCCCCCACACACAGAGTGAACGAAGCTTTCATTAATCATCAAACAGGAAAAGTAAACACTGCAATTATTTGTCTATTGCCCCAGGACACAGTGTGCATCATTTAATCAGACATGGCTACGTGGTGCCACAGACTGCACCTCAGCCATAAACAGACGTTAAAGGAGGGCTATTTAAAGGAAAAACCTTCCAGGTCTTATTATTCAATGTTGGTTTCTCTGAGAACTTCTGAACTCAGCCGGAGTTTAGTGGGAGGAAGGAAGATTCTAGAAGGCGATAACTGGGCCTATGACCAAAAAAGTCAAACAAAAGAAAACTAAACTGAAATCTTTCTCAAAACCTAAATGGCAAGGCCCACGCCTTGCTTTTTTTGAAAGCAGTGTTTACTTAAAGGGTCCACGCATTCTTTATTGTGTTTATTGTTTGTCTGAAGTCCTCGAGCCTTAGAGCCAGCCCGGCAGAGCTTGCTGAGGGCCTTCCGATCATCGAGGGCAGGAATTGCCAGCCCTTCCTTTAGCAGCACTTTGTAAACAGGTTGCCCTACAGGTAAGTGTACTATGTGGAAGTACCCTGAATCCTGCCCAAGTCCCTGCAGGCTCTGTGTCCCTGACAGTCATACTCAGAAGTCACATAGATGCTTCCTATTTAATTGCTGTTTATTTAATATGTAAATGTTTTCAAAACAAGAGGTCCCTGGCCAGGGTTGGTGAGGATGGGGGTCCTGGACCCGATGTCCTTAAGTTTCCTTTCATCCTGGAGCACTGTGCTTGGTTGACCCGGGTGCCACCTGGCCAAGGACCTGGCTGGTGTTGGCCCATCAGAGACACACTTGTCCCCAGGGAGTGGTATAAAGGAACAAAGGAGGGACCCTCGGCTGCCACTCTCTGGCTGATCAGAAGCCCGGAGGCCAGGAGAGCAGCCCCAGCGACCACCTGGCCAGATGCCTTTCCTCCCAGGTGTTGGAAAAGGTCATTTTTCACCAGCTTCCTCTCCCAACTCCACCCTCAAATGATGGAAGACTTCCAAGCGTCCAAGTGTCCACTTGCTGGGACACACACAAGGTTCGTGCACTAAGGCTGGCCCTTATACAAGACCAGCAGTTGAGTTCCATTGATCTGATTTTGGTCCTTGCAGGGTGGTCACCCACAGCTCCGGCCACACTCACCATCAGCCATGTGCTGCTGCTGGCTACACACAGGGACATGAGCAAATGATACCACAGTTAACACAAGGTCTCTGTGTGAAATCTTCTCAAACCTGCAGTCTGTCAGGTCAGAAAGTAGCAGTTGCTGGACCCATGCAAGCCTTCAGCCATCACAGAAGCCTGTCCTTCCAGAGCCAGCCAGAAGGCCAGTGCCGGGAGCGGTACTGCAGGGTGAAGATTGTTAGCGGGAACCAGGTGATGGTTAAGCATTCCCCTGAGAGACTTGGGAACCCTCTGGAATCAGGTGGGATGGAAACATTTATGGGGTGACCAAGGGGGAAGCCACCACCCATCTGTCTGGTTGCCATACTGTGGTGGCTTGTGTGTTACTGTGACGCTAGAAGCTATGCCACCGGTATTTCAAGTACCAGCAGGGTCACCAGACTTGACTCAGAAGAAAGCCCTGTCCATCTGTTTCTAAAAAATAGCCAGTGAAAATCCTATGGATTCCAACAGAATATTGTCTGAATAGTGCTGGAAGATGAGCCCCCTAGGTTGGAAGGCGCTAAAATACACAGTGGCTCCAACAGTGAGCTGGAATATACAACGATCAAAAAGATGGCACAGGACCAGGCAATGCTTCACTGTTTTACATAAGGTTGCGGTGAGTCAAGCTGACTCCACTGCAGCTAACAACAACAATGACAAGGGGAAGGGCTTTCCAGGAAGGACGTGCAGCTCTGGCAAAATCTCCAAAGCAGGAAGGAGAGTTCAGAGTGTCCACGTGTGTAGTTCATGGGGCGCTACAGGACAGGGCAACAATGTGAGGACCCAGCCCCGGCCTCTGACCCCTAGGCTACAGCCCATCTGCTCATGTGGTGGTGGGGGGGGGAGGGGGCTGGCTCTGCTCCAGGGAGGCCTCAGGCTGCTGAGGGAGGCTAGGAGCTGATGCCTGCAAGGCCCACTAGGAGTCATCCAGCAGGACAGGGAGCCAGTGTCTGCAGCCAGACCACTCAGCCCTGGGGGGCGGGGGGGGGGGGAGGTACAGCTATCCCAGAAGCACCAGGGAGGAGGCAGGCAGTGTTTGAGGTCTGCCAGGAGACCACGCAGCAAGGCTGGAGTTAGACAGGTGGCCACAGGAGGAGGAACCCCCCCCCCCCGCCCCGGTCACTCAGGATCTGCCCAGAAGCAGCTCAGGCGGGAACTCAGAGTCCTGGGCCCCTACCTCCTGGGGGGGGGGGGGTCTGAGCCCAGGGACCAAGCTGTGGGGCATTGCGTGAAGCCACCAGACGAGTCTCCGCTTCAAAGGAAACATGTTCACAAGGAACACAACGTTGTTGACTCCACTGGTGCACATTTTCCGCACGGAGGATGGGCAATCCTTCTGACCCAAGCCTGCCGTTCACTTCGAAAACACTTCAAAAAGAGGCTGTGGCGAGCCATGCACTGTCCGTCTTGCTAAGCTTTTTTGAAGAGTCCAGCGGCTCCGCCTGGGAGTTGGAAGCACCTCAGAAGGTGGCCTACCCTAGGCCACAGAGATTTACCCTCCGGTTCCTTACGTGTTGATTCGGCCACAGAGGGGGAGGGCGGCAGCCTCACACCGGTCCTCCGAATTGCAGGAGTCGGGCCAGGGCCGCCCAGCTCCCAGTCCCGCCTGGAGGTCCGGGATGGCTACTCTCCCCTACCCCCACCTTGGGCGGGTCCGGCTAAAGACACAGGCTGCCTGTCCTCTGGAGGACTCGCCGCGGGAGCTGGAGGTGACAGAGCCTTGCAGGCATCAGCCCCTGGCTTCCCTCAGCAGCCTGAGGCCTCCCTGGAGCAGAGTCAGCACCCGCCCCCCCGCCACGGGCAGGGTCCTGGAGGGCAAAGGACCCGGGCTGAGGTGACAGGGAACTGTCCCTAGTTGATGGGTTCAAGAGCTGAGCCTGGGAGGATGCGGAGGCTTGTGGCTGACACTAGGGGGCAGGGAGGGGTGGCAAGGACAGCATCCCGGCGGTGGGAGCCGCCCAGCTCTAGCCGGGGGTCTGACTGAGAGCGGGTGGGAGGCGCCGCTGGGCTCTGGCTTGGAGGTGAAGGGGACATAGAGACGTCACTCGGGAGAAGGCGGCCGTGCGCGGGTCCCCCGCGGATAGACAGGGTGCCCCCAGCATGCGCTCCCGCCCGGCACCGCCTCCCGGCCCAGCGCAGGCAAACTCCGGCTCCGGCACAACCCCGGATCGGAGGGCGCGCCCTCGCTGCTCGGGAGGAGGGGCAGCACGCCCGCCCCATGCGATGCCAGGCGAGGCTGTGCCGGGCTGCCGCGGGTCCCTCCATTCAGGCGGCCACCGGCTGGCCTGGGCCCTCTTTGTCCCCGGCGTATCACCGTGGAAACGCCCCCTCCGCTCCCGCGCCTGGGAGAGTCCTTTCGTCTCCCCCAACCCCATTCCAAGCACAACAGCAGCCCCGTCGCGGCCCCTGCGCTGACCCACTTTCCCTAACGCCTTCCAAGCCAGAAATCGAAAATAAACGGGCAGCGGCCTGGCAGGTGCCAGACAGCCCGGAGCGGCGGGAGGGGCGCACATGCGGGAGCGCGGACTGGGCGCCAGGACCAGGTTCCAGGGCCGCCGGCGCCAGGGCCACGGGCCCGCCCACTCTGCAACCCGGGGGCGGGAGCGCAGACCCCCGCTGGGCGGGCTTCCGGGGCGGTGGCGGGGTGAGGAGGGCGCAGCCCTCGGGAGAGGAGAAAGGGGACTGGGGGGAGGGGAGAGGAGCAAGGGGGGAATAAAAAGGGAGGGAGGGGAGAAAGAGTAACGAAGTGAGGAAAGAGGAAGAGGGGCAAGAGGGTGGGGGTGGGGAGACAGAGGCCGCACCCCTGCCTCTTTCCTGGGCCTACGCCAGCCCAGGAGGAAATGTTGAAATGGGGCAAAGTGTGCTCGAAGCGGGCGTGCCCGTCTCCCTGTTGCATCCGCCCCCCAGGCCTCGGGGTGCAGGCTGCAGGCTGTGCCAATTGAACCCCTCACCCACCTGCCCTCTGTGTTCTTTCCGTGGCCCCTTTCCCCTCCACTGCAGGCTGGGCAGCTGTTCACGATGAGCTGGATTAATGGATTCGGGACCTTCCCAGAGGCATGTGCATTTTTAGGACTGGGTCAGCGAGCGATTGACCATGTCAGTTTGGGGGACTTCTCGCCCCACCACCTCCTAGAGCAAGGCGGAGAGGAAGAAAGAAGGTGTCGAATGGACTGGGAAGTGCCCACTTCCACCCCCTCCCCTGCCCCTCAGGTGCCCTCGGGGCCACTAGGTGAGTCCTCCCACACTGCCTAGCATCAGACCTAGGAGAGAAGAGTGCCAGCGGACGTGTCCCCAGGCCCTGGCAACTGGCTGCTTAGTCCTTGTTCACTGTCTCTCGGTGTATCAGCTACCTACCTAGTGGTTATAGAAAACTGAAGAATTCATAAATAGAAACATCATAAGGGTACGCCCTTACTGACCCCCTTTCCTCCCCAGCACCCCACCTCCAGGTAACCACTATTAATAGCTAAGTGTGTACACGTATGCATATTAGCATAGTTGGTACGAAAATGATGTTAGGATATTATAAGAATAGCCTACAGGTAATGAGTCTTCACCAAGTGCTAAACACTGGTCTGAGCATTTTGCATATATTAATTCATTTAATCCTCATGAACCTCTATCAGATTCGTTACTATTATCCCCATTTTTCAGATGAGGAAACCGAGGCAGAGAGGTTAAGTAACCTGTCCAGGGCCATGCAGCTGGTAAACCAGGATTTGAACCTGGCTCTGGATTCAATAAGTTAACAACTGGGTTTTCCCACTTTTCTATGCATTACTGCACAATGAATTCCTTTTTTCCACTAAGAATGTGTTCTTTTCTGCAACAAATGGAAGAGTCCTAGAAGAGAAACTGCTGGCTATGTGCATTTGAGATTTTGATAGATGTTTGATAAATGCAAAAACTTTCTAAAACATTGGGGGCCTTGTACCCAGCCTGCAGGTCCAAGATCCACTCTTGACCTGTCCTGCACACAAGCACCTGCCCTTGGTCCTGGAAGGGGTTGTGGTGACACGTAGGCAGAGAATCCCAGAGTCCTGGGTATCCAGAGCCTTATCTAGAAGAGGGTATGCAGGGTGGTGCCATTGCCTTGTTGTGGCCTGCCCAGCTTTGGCATCAGCATCCTGGGTGGCTATAGTGTCTAAGCAGGCCTGCTTCTACGATTGGCTGATGCAGGCCTCTTGATCCCTGCTCATTTTCTAAGCTTGTTCCTTTCTTATCCTCAAGATTCTCTGAGTGCCCCTCAAAAGAAATTCCTTTTTTTGTGGTTGTTGCTTAGGTTAACAGTCCTCTAGGCGGGGCCAAAATGGTGCTGTAGACAGATGCATCATGCCGACTGGCTGCAGTAAAGACCTGAAAAACTAAGTAAAACAGATACAAATGTCAATCCTGGAATCCTAAGCATCAGATGAAGGGGTAAGGAACTAGATCAAACACCAAATAGAAGAAGGAACTGTTGGAAAACAGAGAATGAGGAGAGATACAGAGTGGATGTCCCTTGCCAACTAACATGGCACAGCATCACCATCTTGGAACACAGCCAACAAGGACCCTGGACAGGGAGTATGTGAAGGCAACTTCACGGAGCTCCCAACAGGAGAGCACCCAGTAACCAGAGAAACACGCTTTCCCACCACAAACCCTTCTGCCCTGTAACCCACCTCTACCCATTCCTGACAGGCCACGCCATGCTGCTAGGCTAGAGAACCACCAGCCCACTGCTGCCCCAAGTCCACCCTGCCCTCACCGGCTGACTCCTACCACACTGCCACTTTTTCTTGTTGTTGCTCTTTTTCTTTCTCTTCTTTCTTTTCTTTCTCCCTCCCACCTACCCCTATACATCACCTCCCCTCCCTTCCAAACAGACCTCAGATCCACCCTGCCTGTACTTACTGGCCCTCACCGCACTGCCAGTTGTTTTCTTTTTTTTTTTTTTTTAAGTATTTATATATTTGTTTTTTCTTTTCTTTTCTCTTTCTCCTTCCCACTTAGCCCCACGTGCCACCTCCCCACCTGCTGCTGGACCCCGCTGCACCTCTGCAGCTAGAGAGTCACCCCAGGTCTACCCTACCCCTACACTCTGACTCCCGCTGTACTGACATTTTGTTTTCTTTATTCTTTACTCCTCCCGTCTAGCCCCATAGCCATCTCCCTTCCCTTCCCGCCAGCCCTTGGGTCCACCCTGCCCCCACTTGCCAGCCTCCACCATGCAGCCAGTTTTTTGTTTGTTTTACTTTTTTTTTTATTGTGCTTAAGTGAAAGTTTACAATTCAAGTTAGTCTCTCATACAAAAATTTGTACACACATTATTCTGTGACACTATTTGGTCTCTCCATACTGTGACAGCACACTCTTCCTTTCCACCTTGGTTTTCCCATGTCCATTCAACCAGCTCCTGACCCTCTCTGCCTTCTCATCTCACCTCTGGATGCATTTAATCTCATGTATCTACATGAGCTAAGAAGCACACTCTTCATGAGTATCATTTTCTGTCCCATAGTCCAGTCTAATCTTTGTCTGAAAAGTTGGCCTTGAGAATGGTTTCAGTTTTGGGCTAACAGAGAGACCGGGGGCCATGTCTTCCAAGGTACCTCCAGTCTGAATTAAACCATTAAGTCTGGTCTTTTTACTAGAATTTGAGTTCTGCACCCCACTTTTCTCCTGCTCCATCAGGGACTCTCTGTTGTGTTCCCTGTCAGGGCAGTCATTGTGGTAGCCAAGCACCATCTAGTTCTTCTGGTCTCAGGCTGATGAAGTCTCTGATTTATGTGGCCCTTTCTGTCTCTTGGTGCAGCCAGTTTTTCTCTCTTTCTTCCTGTTCTTTCTCCCTCACACATAGCCCTTTACCTCACCTCCCCTACTTCCTGCTGGACCCTGCCATGTTGCTGTGACTAGACAGCCATTGGCACACTGGCCCATGATGCCCCAGAGTCCACCCCACCCCCAACTGCGACCTCCACCACACTGCCAATTTATTTGCCCTTTCTTTCTCTTTTTCCTTTCTTTTCTTTCTCCCTCCCCCATAGACCAGTATGTTACCTCCCCTCCCTTCCCAACAGCCCCCAGGTCCATTCCACCCCCACAGGCTGGCCCCCCTCTGTGCTATGATTTTTTTCTTTTCTTTGTCTTCCTTTTTTCTTTTCTCTTTCTTCCCTTTTCTTTCTCCCCTCAACCTAGCCCTGTGTACCACCCCCCCCCTTCCCACAGGCTCTGCTGTGCTGCTGTGGCTAGAGCATCCCTGGTGCTCAAGCCTGCCACCACACCAAGCCCACACCACCTCTCCCCAGCTGCCACTCAACCAGCTGCAGAATGGTGGGAAGCGAGCCCAGACCACTCTGTGTCAGACACCCCCACCTGTCCTTCAAGGGACTGTGAACACTCCCACACTGCTGGACCAACATCATGAGGCAGACAAAACCCACCCAGTCCACCCTGAATCACCTCACTTAACCAGTGTACAGTGAAGAGGGTTTTCCCTGCCTGTTGCTGTTGTGCCCACAGATGAGCAAGCAGCAAAGCACACTTGGCCTGCCCACCCTGACATATCAGAACAAAACAAAAAAGCAGAAAAAACAAATGAACATACAATCAGTAGATAAAGAAAACAATATCTTAACATCTCGGAGACAGCAGACAATATAAAAACATATAAAAAAGTAGGACAAGATGACTGCAGTAAGTGACTGAAATAAAGAATCAGATGACCGTCTGGTAGAAGGAAAGGTAGTGGAACTACCTGGTGTGGAATTCAAAAGACTAATATTTAGGGCTCTCCAAGAGATTAGGAAATAGATCAAGGAAAACACAGACAAAACCAAGGAAAAAAGAGACAAAATCATGGAAAACACAGACGAAACCAAAGAAAACATAGCCAGACAAGGAAAACACAGACAAAGCAAGAACAAAATGTCAAAATAAATAATCAATTAGAAATCATACAAAAACAGCAACTAGAAATCCAAAAGGTAAACAAAAAAATTTCAGAAATGGACAACTCAATAGAAGGTCTAAGGAGCAGATTTGAAACAATGGAAGACAGAATCAGCAAGATGGAAGACAAATCCATGGACACCACTTTGAAGAACAATCAGAAGGAAAATTAAGAAAACCTAAGAACTACGTGGGACACAATCAAGAGCAAAAATTTGCATGTGATTGTAGTTCCAGAAGAGAGGGAGAAAATGGAAAACACAGAGAACATTGTTGAAGATTTGCTGGCAGAAATTTCCCCAATATCATGAAAGATGAAAAGGTGACCATCCAAAGCTCAACAAACCACATATAGGATAGACCCCAAAAGAAAGTCACCAAAATATATCACATTTGGCAAAACAAGAGACAAAGAATCCTGAGAGCAGCTTGAGAAAAACGAAAAGTCACTTACAAAGAGGAGACAATAAGACTAAACTCTGATTACTCAGCAGACACCATGCAAGCAAGAAACCTTGAAATAAAATAATTGCCAACCAAGAATAACATATTCTGCAAAAATCACTGCCAGATACAGTGGTGTTATGGGTTGAATTGTGTCCCACAAAAATGTACGTCAACTTGGCTAGGCCATGATTCCCAGTATTGTGTGGTTGTCCTCCATTTTGTTATCTGATGTAATTATCCTGAATTGTAAATCCTAACCTCTGTGACGTTAATGGGAGCCCTGGTGGTGCATTGGTTAAGAGCTCGGCTGCTAATCAAAAAGCCAGCAGTTTGAATCCACCAGCCACTCCTTGAAAACCCTGTGGGGCAGTTCTACTCTGCCCCATAGGGTCACTATGAGTCAGAATCGACTTGTCAGCAATGGGTTTGGTTTTTGGTATAATGTTAATGAGGCAGGATTAGAGGTAGTTATGTTAATGAGGCAGGACACAATCTACAGGATTAGATTGTATCTTGAGCCAATCTCTTTTAAGATATAAAAGAAAGAAAGGAGCAGAGAGGAGAGGGACCTCCTACTACCAAGAAGGAATAGTTGGGAGCAGAGTGCATCCTTTGGACCCAGAGGCTCTATGCTGAGAAACTCCTAGACCCAGGAGAAGGTTGATGACAAGGACTTTCCCGCAGAGCCTACACAGAGAGAAAGACTTCCCTGGATCTGGCGGCCTGAATTCAGATTTCTTGCCTCCTAGACTGTGCAAAATAAATTTTCTGCTTGTTAAAGCCATTCACTTGTGGTATTTCTGTTATAGCAGCACTACATAACTTAGACAGAAATTTGGTACCAGGAGGAGGGTGCTACTCTAACACATACCTAAAAGGTGGAAGCAGTTTTGAAACTAAATGGGAAGAGGCTGGAAGAGTTTCAAAGTGCCTAATAGTAAAAGCACAGTGGTTAAATGTTCAGTTGTTAACCAAAAGGTAGGCAGCTTGAATCCACCAGCCACTCCTTGGAAACCCTATAGGGCAGTTCTACTCTGTCCTATAGGGTAGCTATGAGTCAGATGGCAATGGCTTTGGTTTGGTTAGTAGTAAAAGCCTACATTGTCTGTAAGAGATTGTTGGTGGAGCTATAGACATCAAAGGCAATTCTACTAAGGATTCAGAAGGAAGTGAGGAGAGCTGTAACACCAGAGATGGCACAGACAGTGAGAAGCAGAAGCAGAGAAATGGCAGCAGCAGAACCAGGAGACTGGTGCGAGACTGCATGGCAGCCAAACTACAGAGCAAGAGAGCTGAATGCCTTTGGGAAAGAGGCTTCCTGGCGAAGTGGACTGCCTCCGGGCATATATCTGTAGAGCTAAAGAGCTTTGTAACTCTTGCCCGAACAGGGCAGATGCTGGGCCAAGAAGCCAAGGAGCTAAGAAGCAGAAGCTGAAGAGACAAGGAGCACAGGAAGCTGAGCTGCCTCAGTCTCAAAGGGTAGGGACACGACCTCTGGTGTTTCAAAGCATGAAGTCATGGGCTGCTGAGTCTCAAAGGGTGGGGCCGCAGCCTCCTAAGTTTCGAAGAGTCAAATCTCCACAAACTCAGTTCTAGAATGTAGGGCTGCTGTTCATGAGTGCCAGGGGTACGGGGCCAGATCCACTGCCCAAAGCTGAGGGGAGGGGCTGCCATACACAAAGGCAGAAGAATGAGGCCTGCCGGAGCAGAGTGGGGAGGGTCACCACTCAGACTAGGAGAATGGGGTTGCACAAATCCAAGGGAGCAAAATTGCAGTCCCAGTGGTCCTCAAAGGCAGAGCTCAAACCCAGGGCTGAGGGGCTTCCACCCAGAATCTGGAAAGTGTGGCCAACATCCAGAGTCTAGAGGGCAGGTCCATTGCCTAAATAGTCTCAGAGAACAGAAGATTATTTTCAAGCCTTGAGAGTTAATGTAAGGTGTTCTGCTGATTTGCTTGGTGCCAGTTATTTCTTCATTCCCTTCAATTTCTCCCATTTGTAATAAAAATGACTATCTTGTGCCTGTTCCACCATCATACTTTGGAAGCAGATAACTTGTATTCTAGATTTCACAGAAAAGAGGAATTTTGTCTCAGGATAGAATTTGTACTTGGAGTTGATTTAAGACTTCTGCTATGATATGATGGGGTGAATGTGTTTTACATGTGACAAGGATATGAATTTTGGGGGGGTCAAAGGGTGGGATGCTATGGATTGAATTGTGTCCCCCCAAAATTATGTCAACTTGGCTAGGCAATGATTCCCAGTATGGTGTGGTTGTCCTCCATTTTGTAATTTGATTTAATTATCCTATGTGTTGTAAATCCTAACCTCTATGACGTTAACAGATGTCTGTCAGTTTGTCAGATTGTGGGGGCTTGCATGTTTCTGTGATGCTGGAAGCTATGCCACTGGTATTCAGATACCAGCAGGTCACCCATGGTGGACAGGTTTCAGATGAGCTTCCAGACTAAGATAGACTAGGAAGGAGAACCTGGCAGTCTACTTCTGAAAAGAATTAGCCAGTGAAAATCTTATGTATAGCAGCAGAACATTGTCCGATATAGTGCCAGAAAATGAGCCTCCCAGGTTGGAAGGCACTCAAAAGACGACTGGTGAAGAGCTGCCTCCTCAAAGTAGAGATGACCTTAATGATGTGGATGAAATCAAGCTTTTGGGGCCTTCACTTGCTGATATGCCATGACTCAAAATGAGAAGAAATTGCTGCTAACATCCATCAATAATCAGAACGTGGAATATACGAAGTATGAATCTAAGAATATTGGAAATCATCAAAAATGAAATGAAACATATAAACATTGATATCCTAGGCATTAGTGAGCTGAAATGGACTGGTACTGGCCATTTTGAATTGAACAATCATATCATCTACTATGCCGGGAATGACAACTTGAAGAGGAATGGCATATTCACTGTCGAAAAGAATGTTTCAAGATCTATCCTGAAATACAGTGATGTCAGTGATAGGATAATATCCATACGTGTACAAAGAAGACCAGTTAATATGACTATTGTTCAAATTTACCCACCAACCACTAAGGCCAAAGATGAAGAAATTGAAGATTTTTACCAACTTCTGCAGTCTGAAATTGATCGAACATGCAATCAGGATGCATTGATAATTACTGGTGATTGGAATGCAAACGTTGGAAACAAAGAAGAACCATCGGTAATTGGAAAATATGGCCTCGGTGATAGAAATGATGCTGGAGATCTCATGATAGAATTTTGCAAGATCAATGACTTCTTCATTGCAAATACCTTTTTTCACCAACATAAACGGTGGAAGGATAGGATGCACAGGAATCAAATCAACTACATCTGTGGAAAGAGACAACGGAAAAACTCAATATCATCAGTCAGAACAAGGCCAGGGGCAGACTGCATAACAGACCATCAATTGCTCATATGCAAGTTCAAGGTGAAACTGAAGAAAATTAGAACAAGTCCTTGAGAGCCAAAGTACAATCTTGAGTATATCCCACCTAAATTTAGAGACCATCTCAAGAATAGATTTGACACGTTGAACACTAATGACCGAAGACCAGACAAGTTGTGGAATGACATCAAGAACATCATACGTGAAGAAAGCAAGAGATCATTAAAAAGACAGGAAAGAAAGGACCAAAATGGATGTCAGAAGAGACTCTGAAACTTGCTCTTGAACACTGAGTAGCTAAAGCAAAAGGAAGAAATGATGGAGCAGAAGAACTGAACACAAGATTTCAAAAGGTGGCTCTAGAAGACAAAGTAAAATATTATAATGACATGTGCAAAGAGCTGGAGAGAGAAAATCAAAAGGGAAAAACATGCTTGGCATTTCTCAAGCTGAAAGAACTGAAGAAAGAAGTCAAGTCTCAAGTTGCAATAGTAAAAGATTTCATGGGGAAAGTATTAAACAACGTAGGAAGCATCAAAAGAAGATAGAAGGAATACACAGTCATTATACCAAAAAGAATTGGTCAACCTTCAAGCATTTCAAGAGGCAGCATATGATCAGGAACCTATGGTACTGACGGAAGAAGTCCAAGCTGCACTGAAGGCATTGTCAAAAAACAAGGCTCCAGGAATTGATGGAATATCAACTGAGATGTTTCAACAAATGGATGCAGTGCTCACTTGTCTGTGCTAAGAAATTTGAAAGACAGCTACCTGGCCAACCAACTGGAAGAGATCCATATTTATGCCTATTCCCAGGAAAGGTGACCCAACCAAATGCATAAATTATCGAACAATATCATTAATATCACATGCAAGTAAAATTTTGCTGAAGATCATTCGAAAGAGGCTGCAGCAGTACATCAACAGGGAACTGCCAGAAATTCAAGCTGGATTCAGAAGAGGATGTAGAACCAGAGTTATCATTGCTGATGTCAGATGGATCCTGGCTGAACGCAGAGAATACCAGAAAGATGTTTACCTGTGCTTTATTGACTATGCAAAGGCATTCAACTGTTTAAATCATAACAAATTATGGATAACATTTTGAAGAATGGGAATTCCAGAACACTTAATTGTGCTCATGAAGAATCTTTACATAGATCAAGAGGCATTTGTTCAAACAGAGCAAGGGGATTCTCCGTGGTTTAAAGTTAGGAAAGGTGTTTACAAGGGTTGTATCCTTTCACCATACCTATTCAATCTGTATGCTGAGCAAATAATCTGAGAATCTGGTCTATATGAAGAAGAATAAGGCATCAGGATTGGAGGAAGACTCATTAACAACTTGCAGTATACAGATGACACAACCTTGCTTACTGAAAGTGAAGAGGACTTGAAGCACTTACTGATGAATATCAAAGACCACAGCCTTCAGTATGGATTACACCTCAACATAAAGAAAACAAAAATCCTCACAGCTGGACCAATAAGCAACATCATGATAAACAGAAAAAAGATGGAAGCTGCCCAGGATTTCATTTTACTTGGATCCACAATCAACACCCATGGAACCAGCAGTCAAGAAATCAGAAGATGCATAGCTTTGTGTAAATCTGCTGCAAAAGACATCTTCAAAGTGTTAAAAAGCGAAGATGTGACCTTGAGGACAAAGGTGTGACTGACCCAAGCCATGGTATTTTCAATCACCTCATATGCATGTGAAAGCTGGACAATAAATAAGGAAGACCAAAGAAGAATTGATGGCTTTGAATGATGGTATTGGCAAAGAATATTGAATATACTATGAACTGCTAAAAGAATGAACAAGTCTGTCTTGGAAGAAGTACAACCAGAATGCTCCTTAGAAACAAGGATGGTGGGGATATGTCTTATATACTTTGGACATGTCAGAAGGATCAGTCCCTGAGAAGGACACCATGCTTGGTGAAGTACAGGGTCAGGGGAAAAGAGGAAGATCCTCAACAAGATAGACTGGCACAGTGGCTGCAACAATGGGCTCGAGCATAACAATGATTGTGAGGATGGCGCAGGACCAGGCAGTGTTTCGTTCTCTTTTACATAGGGTCGCTATGAGTTAGAACCGACTCGATGACACCTAACAACAACATGGTCAGCTGATCTTTGACAAAGGACCAAGGTCCATTAAATGGGGAAAAGATAGTCTTTTTAACAAATGCTGCTTGCAAAACTGGATGTGCACCTGTAAAAAAATGAAACAGGAGCCATACATCACATCATACACAAAAACTAATTCAAAATGGATCAAAGGCCTATGTATAAAAGTTAAAATGATAACTATCATAGAAAAAAAATAGGAAGAATGCTAAGGGCCCTGATACATGGCATAAATTCAGTACAAACCATAACCAACAATGCACAAACACCAGAGGATAAACTGATAACTGGGAGCTCCTAAAAAGTAAACATTTATGCTCATCAAAAGAGTAAAAAAGACAAATAATCCAATTAAAAACGGGCAAAGGATATGAACAGACACTTCACCGAAGAAGACATTCAGGCAGCTTACAGACATGTCAGGAAATGCTGAAGATCATTAGCCATTAGAGAAATGCAAATCAAAAGTACAATGAGATACCATCTCACTCTCACATTACTGGCACAAATGAAAACAAAAAACAAATGTTGGAGAGGCTGCAGGGAGACTAGAACTCTTATGTACTGCTAGTGGGAATGTAAAATGGTGCAACCACTATGGAAAACAATATGGTGCCTCCTTAAAAAGCTAGAAATAGAAATACTATAGGATCCAGCAATCCCACTCCTAGGAATATATCCTAGAGAAATATAAGCCATCACACAAACAGATACATGCACACCAATGTTCATTGCAGCATTATTCACAACAGCAAAAAGATGGAAACAACCTAAGTGCCCATCAACAGATGAATGAATAAACAAATTATGGTACATACACACAATGGAATAGTACCCAACAATAAAGAATAATGATGAATCTGTGAAACGTCTCATGACATGGACGAATCTGGAGAGCATTATGTTGAGTGAAATAAGTCAATCACAAAAGGGCAAATATTGTATGAGAGTGTAAAACTTGTTGCCATTGAGTCAATTCTGACTCATAGTGAACCTGTATATGACCCTGTATATGAGACCACTATTATAAAAATATCCTCCTTTGATGAGTAGTGTCTGGGGTCTTAAAAGCTTGTGAGTGGCCATCTAAGATAACGTTTATTGGCCCATCACGTTCAGAGCAAAGGCAAATGAAGAAAACCAAAGACACAAGGAAAATATCTTTTAAAGGACTACCAAAGGACTAATGGACACCATGAACCACAGCCTCCACCAGCCTGAGCCTAGGAGAACTAGGTGTTGCCTGGATCTTTCAGGGGTCACAATAGAGGGTTGCTAAACAGTATGTGCATTAACTGTTTAATGAGAAACTTGTTTGCTCTGTAAATCTTCATCTAAAGTACAATAAATAAATATGTTTTAAAAAAAAAAAGGGTTGCAGACAGAGCAGAAGAAAAATGTAGAACAAAATTCAAATTCGCAAAAAAAAAAAAAAGACTTACTGGTCTGACAGAGAGTGGAGGAACCCTCAAGACTATGGCCCCTGGACACCCTGCTAACTCAGAACTGAAGCCACTCCTGAAGTCCACCTTTCAGCCGAAGATTAGACAGGCGTATACAACAAACAATAACACACGTGAGGAATGTTCTTCTTAGTTCAATCAAGTATAGGAGACCAAATGGGCAACACCTGCCCAAAAGGAAAGAAGAGAAGGCAGGAAGGGATAGGAAACCTTGCCAAAGAGACACGGAAGCCCGGGTATAAAGGGAAAAGAGGAGAGTGCTGACACCTCGTGGGGATTGCAACCAATGTCTCAAAACAATTCGTGTGTAAATTTTTGAATAAGAAACTAATTTGCACTGTAAACTTTCACCTACAATGCAATAAAATTTAAATAAATAAATAATAAAAACCAGAAGAAAAAGCAAAAAAAATCCTCTAGACTGATACAAAAAGGTGGTTATTTGCAAACTTTTTGATTGTTGCCAATCTGATATGCAAAAAAAAAAAAGGAAAGAAAACATGTTTCATGATTTAATTTACATTTTCTTATTAATAGGTAAGGGGCAGTGGCGGTGATGGTTCAGTAATAGAATTCTCACCTACCATCCAGGAGACCTGGGTTTGATTCCTGGCCAGTGCACCTCAAGTGCAGCCACCACCTGTCTGGCAGTAGAGGTTTGCTTGTTGATACGATGCTGAAAGGTTTAGGGGAGCTTCCAGACTAAGACAGACTAGGAAAAAAGGCCTAGGCACCAACTTCTGAAAATCAGCCAGTGAAAACTCTATGGATCACCAAAAGGATAAATATCGTATGACCTCACTTATATAAAAAGACAAGGCAAATGTATAGAGACCAAAGTTTATTAGCGGTTACCAGGGGTGAGAAGGAGGCGGGAAAGAGGAGCTAACAGTGATGGAAAAATCCCATTGATTAAGGGTACGGTTGCACAGTTGATTATTGTAATTACTGTCAATTAGTTGTACACCAGTAAAATGCTGAACCAAAAGAAAAAAAAAAACCCTCTATGGATTACAACAGAGAGACCTGCAACCAATCATGGGGATGACGCAGGACTGGGCAAAGTTTTACTTCATGTGCATCGGGTTGCCATAAGTCGGAGGCTGACTCGACAATAGCAACATTAATGCGGAAGCGAGGACGGAGACAGCTCACGTCAAGTAAAATATATTCCCCCTTTTTTTGGGGGAAATAGATCTGTAGCTGGGCAGCGGCTGCTAAGCTAGACTACATTTCCCAGCCTGCCTTGCGATTAGGCACGTCTTCCAGATATAGTTCTCAGCAATGGAGTATGAGGAGACATTTGACATGAGCCCCTTCTGTACCTGGGCCTGCAAAGAGTGGATGTGTCCCCTCCAAGCTGCCTAGAATCTGGCTGTGGCAGCAGCACAGCTGTGGCTGAGCAGTGCCCTACAGGAGCTAAGCAACATGAGGGAAGGAGCCAGGGTCCTTGGGTGAGCATGAGGAGCAGAGCTACTTGTCTCAGCACTGTAATCTGAGAAAGAAACACACCTGTTTGTTCTTCTAGCCCTGGTATTATTGGGTCTCTTTGTTACAGCAGCTGAGCCTTACCCTAACTAGCATCAAAGACTGGTTATTCTTCCACATGGATAGACACTTCTATGACTTGCCTATGCCTTAAGGATTCTTTGTCGTCTTCATATATTCTCCAGGAACATTGAACATTAAGTACATTCACCTCTTGACTATGTGTTGTAAATATTTTCTTGCAGTCGACTGTCACTTGTTTATTTGTGGCAGCTTTCATCCTGGAAACTATATTAATTACAAGTCTTGGATGCTTGCGACAAAAATTCAACTCAACCCAGTATAAGGCAGAGGGATGTCTACTGAGCAACTCGTACAACTGTCATCTTCATAATATTGAGGCTTCCCACGGGAAACATAGTACATCTCTCAATTTATTGTGTTGTCCTCTAATACAATTTAGAATTTTTTAAATGTAAGTCCACTAGAATTTTGGTTAGATCTATGTCTAGATTATTTATTATTTTTGTTGTCATTGCAAATGCCATCTCCTACTTGGTTACTGATAAACAAACAAACAAAAAAAAACCCAAACCCATTGCCGTTGAGTCAATTCCGACTCATAGTGACCCTATAGGACAGAGTAACACTGCCCATAGAGTTTCCAAGGAGCACCTGGTGGATTTGAACTGCGATCTTTTAGTTAGCGGCTGTAGCTTTTAACCACTACGTAACCACGGTTTCCAGTTACTGATAGCATACAGGAAAAGTACTGACTTTTCTTTGTTTGTTTTGTGTTCATTTGCCATTTGACCCTCAAAGAATACTAATTATACTTATTTTAATGTCCTCTTCTGCTTCCTGCATTAAATTGGGTCTTAGGCTGGGTTCTCTAGAAAAGTAAAACATATAAATATATATATAACAACAACAACAACAACAACAAAACCCAATTGCCATTGAGTCAATTCCAACTCAGAGCCACCCTATAGGACAGAGTAGAACTGCCACTATAGGGTTTCCAAGAAGCGGCTAGTGGATTCAAACTGCTGACCTTTTGGTTAGCACCCAAATGCTTAACCACTGCTCCACCAGGGCCCCAAAAAATATGTATAGAGAGATTTATCTCAAGGAAATGGCTCATGCAGTTGTAAAGGATGGAAAGTTCCAAGTCCTTGGGTCAGGCTGGAGGCTTCTCCTGACTCACATATCTGCAGCGGGTGGCAAATCCAAGATTGGCAGGTCAAACAGCAGGCCTCTGGCTCACAGGCTTCGGAGACCAACGAATCCCAAGATCAGCAGGCAAGATGTCAGGTCAGCTGCTAGCTCAAATACCAAGAACTGGAGGTCGGATGAACAGGAGACAGCTGCAGGATTCAGAGCAAGCAAAAGCCCAGGAACCTTGCCAGAAAGTCCACTTATACTGGATGCAGTCCACACCCCGAAGGGAACTCCCTTTCAACGGATTGGCTGCTCACAGCAGATCCCATCACGGAGGTGATCACATTATAGCAGATCTCATCATGGAGGTGATTACATCATCATATGACTGCCAAACTACATCATAACTGCCAAACCACTAAGAATCATGGTCCAGCCAAGATGACACAGCCTGAATGATCACAACCTGTTTTCTCCAGGGTTATGTTTGGTTCTTCTTTTGCAAGCTACTGATTTCCTTCAAATGTATGGGAATTCTTGGTTGTCTGATCCCATTTGTAAATGAGTGTCTAGGACAGTGGTTCTCAAAATGTGGTCAGTGGAGCCACAGAGGTTCCTGAGACTCTTTTAGGGATCCACAAAGTCAAAACCATGTAATAGGAATACTAAGAGGTTTTTCTCTCATGAGTGTCAGTAGCTTCCCAGGGGCTACATGATGTGTATTGCCTCACATGCATGCAAAAGCTGGACAATGAATAAGGAAGCTCAAAGAAGAATGGATGCCTTTGAATTATGGTGTTGGTGAAGAATACTGAATATACCATGGACTACCAGAAGAACAAACCAATCTGTTTTGGAAGAAATGTAGCCAGAATGCTCCTTAGAAGCAAAAATGGCGAGACTTCATCTCACAAACTTATCAGGAGGGACTAGTCCTTGGAGAAGGACATCATGCCTGATAAAGTAGAAGGTCACTGAAAAAGAGGAAGACCCTCAACAAGATGGATTGACACAGTGGCTGCAACAATGGGCTCAAGCATAACAATGATTGTGAGGATGGCGCAGGACTGGGCAGTGTTTCGTTCTGTTGTACGTTGAGTCACTATGAGTTGGAACCGAATTGACAGCACCTAACAACAACTTGATGTGTGATATCATAACAGATTGAAAGCAGAGCAGATATGAAAATCCAGCTGTCTATTAAGCTAGACATTGGAAAGATTTTAAAAAATATGAAAACAGTGTCACTCTTCTTATGAAACTATCATGGGGGAAAACACAGCTATTTTTACCATATGTTGTTATTTGTGTTAACGTTATTTTTAAACAGATAATTATTTTTAAATAAATAAATAAATGTTTAATTTTTTTATCCCTTTTAGCTTCTATTACAGTAAATATCAGTAGGTTTAACCCATATCAATATTTTTACCAGGGCATGAGGTCCTGACCGCAACATGTTTGGGAACTGCTGATCTTGACTGATCATTTTCAGCACAAGCAAGCCTTCCATCCAGTGGGGTCTCTCCACGCCAGTGACAGCAGCTTCGGCACCACTGGGGACGTGGGGGTCATGGAGGTGTGGTGAGGATGTGCAAGGGGCAGGCCGCCTCTGTGAGGCCTCTGATCTGGGGTATGCCTTGGCTCACTCTGGCTGGCAGTTGCCTAGGCAGGGCCCTGCTGCTCTCTCTGGGGCCAGTGTTACTCCTGGAGGCTTCCCTTGCAGGTCTGTGTCTTCCTTCTCAAAGCGACATGCTGGCTTTATCATGGGAATAAACGGGCCCTGCCTCAGCTGCTTGGGCAGCCCTTGAAGTGGTTACCCTCATCAATATCCCATGACTCACTCTTTCTTTGTCCCCCCCACCCACCCATTTCCAGACTTGGGGTTTATTAAGGTGGTCTCTCACCTGCATGGCGTTGTGGTTCCTTGGCTCTGATTCCAGAAATACTCAGTGTTCTGATCTACTGGTGGCCCTTTTCCTGGTTCTCCAGGACTTCTAAGTGTTTGTATTTATATTTATTCCTTTATCTCAGGGGATTTGTGGAGGGAGGAAAAGTACCTGGATGTGTTTAATAGGCCATCTTGAACCTAGTGTCAAAAATTATGGATTGAATAAATAAATAAATGAGTGAATGAGTGACTGAGCAGGGGGTCTAGCGGTGGAACGTAAGGGAAAGGTTAACCCATCGCTGTCAAGTTGATTCCAGCTCATGGCAACCCCATGTGTTACAGAACAGATACCAGGCCTTTCTTTCGCAGAACCACTGGGTGGATTCGAACCACCAACCTTTAGGTTAGTAGCCGAGAGCAAATGTTTGCATCACCCTGGGAACCTAAGGGTAGGGAGGGGCCAGTATTTGTACGCCTTCCCTTCCTCCAAGCCAGGCTGTTGTGAGGGTGGAATGGAGGGCAGATGGGGAAGAGTGGGCTGGCCATGAAGACCCACCTGTGTGAAAGCACCTGCAGTCGGGTGTGGTCAGTGTGGCACTGTCTGCTCGTTGTCTAGGAGCTCAGCAGTCAGTGGAAATCCTAGAAGAGAATGTTGTAGCAGATGGCCCCTTCCTTTGGGATTAATTTACACGTTTAAGCCACAGGGGCATAATTGCTGGAACGAAGAAAGAGAATGATGCTCAGGCTGCTTTCCAGTTCCTGACTCTTTGGGAAGAGCATGGCTCCTGTCTCCTGGGCACTTGGCCAAATGTGAAGTGGGGGTGCTAGGAAGTGTCCCAGGCAACGGGAGGGGAGGCATATCAAGACCAGGTTATGGAGGATGGATGAGGGGGATGCTGTTAATTCTATGTGGGGCCTGGGAGCACTACTCTTCCTCCTGCTTTGCGGGCTCTGGGGAGCACTACTCTTCCTCCTGCTTTGCGGGCCCTGGGGAGCACTACTCTTCCTCCTGCTTTGCGGGCCCTGGGGAGCACTACTCTTCCTCCTGCTTTGCGGGCTCTGGGGAGCAGCACCTCCCTCCCCGCTTTGGGGGGTCTGGGGAGCACCACCTCCCTCCCCGCTTTGGGGGGTCTGGGGAGCAGCACCTCCCTCCCCGCTTTGGGGGGTCTGGGGAGCACCACCTCCCTCCCCGCTTTGGGGGGCTGGGGAGCACCACCTCCCTCCCCGCTTTGGGGGGTCTGGGGAGCACCACCTCCCTCCCCGCTTTGGGGGGTCTGGGGAGCAGCACCTCCCTCCCCGCTTTGGGGGGTCTGGGGAGCAGCACCTCCCTCCTGCTTTGGGGGGTCTGGGGAGCACCACCTCCCTCCCCGCTTTGGGGGGTCTGGGGAGCACCGCCTCCCTCCCCACTTTGGGGGATCTGGGGAGCAGCACCCTTCCTCCTGCTTTGGGCCTGACTTGTTGATAACATTGAGTTGGTCTTGGTGGCCGACTCATGAAAGGCCGACAGAACCCTTCAAAGAAGCTATTCCGGCAACTGCAGGGGGCCCGGGGTGGCTTCGGAGGAGCGAATGAAAGGAAGGAAGCTTGAGTGGGCGCCCGCTGTTATTTAGCAGAAAATGCCTCCCTCCTGGAAAGAGTGCTGCACTGTGTGCCTTGGCCCACACACAAAACCAAAGCAGCCCTCCACAGCCGCTCTCTGGAAAGTCTGGCCACACCCTCCGGATATGGGAACAGCTTTCTTCTCTATTTCAAATGACCCTGTTTTTCCTTTTATAGATGCAAAAGTTTGTTTGGTCTGACTTTGAAATACCTCAGTGCAGCTGAAATAATTGAAGGCAGCCTCCTATGAAGCACCAACATCCTGGCCTCCTAAAATGGAGCCCTCTGCTGGAGCCGCGGAGGGAATCAGCGGGACACCTGTGGGGCAGCACCACTCCCCACCCCCTACCACCACCTCCCGGCCGTGGGAACAGGCTTGTCACTCTGCGCCAGGACCCAAGTGCATTGCGGGGAAAGCGATGGCAGTGGCAAGGGAGCCAACATTTGTCAGGGACATCACTCTCTGAGGGGGGCGAGGGGCCATGGGGCTCATACCTTTTAGGATTTGACGTGTGCAGTTGGACTTTCTAGCCCAAATCATGGGATACACAGCATGCAGAGATCTCTGACAGAGATATACCTTTTGCAAAGGGCTGTTGTGAGGACCAAATTAATAAAATGCCTAGAAAACATGATTCCTGAAGAGCAAAGTGTGTGCTCGCGCGTTTGTGGGTGTGTGTGTGTGTGTGTGTGTGTGTGTGTGACTTGGCTGGGGGGTGGTCCACTCGATACCCTCCAGCAACACCTCTTGAATGGCTCACTGATGTGAGGAGTCAAGTGGACCCAGGGGACACTTCTTTCCAGGGTCAGGGCTGCCACAGCATTACCCCATTTTACAGATGGGAAAACTGAGTGTCAGAGTTGTGAAGTAGTTAGCCCTGAGGATGAGAAGTCAGAGTTGGAGCCTGAGCCCTGGAAGGTTCAGAGCCTGGCGGAGGTGAGGACTCCTCTCCTACCAGCCTTCCCCTCTCCTGGTGCTCCTGAGTGTGTTCTTATCCCTGAAGGGTGGTGCGCCCAGTGCTGGATGCCCCAGGTATGCTGGGCTCTGCATTCACTCAGCTTTGCAGCTGATGTCTGCCTGACATGCTGGGCCCCAGTGCCAGCAGTTGTTATGGATTGAATTGCATCCCCCAAAAAATACGTGCTGTAAATCTTAACCCCTATAGCTGTGGTTATAACTCCATTTGGGAATGGGTTTTCTTCGTTATGTTAATAAGACAGTGTTAGTGTAGGGTGTGTCTAAAATCAGTGTCTTCTGAGATACAAAAGAGTCTAAACAAGTAAGTGAGCAAGCAGACATGGGGGAAGACAGATGCCAAGCCTCATGAAGGTTGCCCAGGAGAGAAGCTCAGAGCATCAAGGACCTTTCTCCAGAGCCGTCATAGAAAGCCTTCCCTTAGAGGTGGCACCATGAATTCAGCCTTCCAGCCTCCTAATAGGGAGAAAATAAATTTGTTTCTTAAAACCACCCATTTGTGGTATTCTGTGATACCAGCACTAGATAACTACAACAGCAGTAGACTTGTGTGTATTTCTGTGTTAGTAGCACTAGACAGTGGAGACACCAGTAGATTTGCAGGTATTTCTGTTACAGCAGCACTACATAGCCAAGATAGCAGTAGATTTGGGGGTATTTCTATGATAGCAGGACTAGATAACTGAGAGAGGAGTAAATTTGTGAGTATTTTTGTGATAACAGCATAGATCATTGAGACAGCGGCAGATCTGTGGGTATTTCTGTTACAGCAGCACTAGATAGCAGTAGATCTGGGATATTTCTTTGATAGCGGGACTAGATAACTGAGACAGCTGTAGATTTGGGGATATTTCTGAGACAGCAGCATAGATAACCTAGACAAGAGTAGATTTGCAGGTATTTTTGTTACAGCAGCATAGATAGCTGAGACAGCAATAGATTTGCAGGTATTTGTTTTACAGCAGCACTAGGTAACTGAGAGAACAGTATAATGTTGTAGCAGTATTTTGTTATAGCAGCAATAGATAGCTTTGAAGCCCTGGTGGCTCAGTGGTTATGATCTATGGCTGCCAACCAAATCCACCAGCCACTCCTGGGAAACCCTATGTGGCAGTTCTACTCTGTCCTATAGGGTTGCTGTGAGTTGGAATCAACTTGATGGCAATGGGTTTTTTGGTTTAGATAGCTGAGACAGCAGTTGATTTGTGAGTATTTCGCTGACTGCAGCAGTTAGGTATCTGAGACGGCAGTATATTTGCGGGGAAGCCTGAACTTTTATCCTTGGGTTCATTGCACCTGCTACTCTCTCGGGCTGGTCCATGTTCCCTCCTTGCCTCCTGGCTGATGCCCATGCTTCACCTGTCTCCATGCAAGCATTGCTTCTCTGGACTAAGCTAGGCTCCTGCTTGTGCCTGCTCTTCTAGGAGACGCTGCCTGCCACAGGACAGCATCCCACTGCAGCATGTATTAGGGTCCAGCCATTGAATGTGATTGGAAAGAAATCTGGGAAGGAACGGCAAGTCCTTAGGGATGGACTCGAAGAAGCTAGGCAAGAACGGCCAGGAGGTGGAAGCTAGAGCAAGCCTCCGACATGTGCAGCCTGTAGGGGGTGGGGGGTGGGAGTTAGTGACCCCCTCTACCAGCCTCCCACTTCTCACTGTGACCTGGGGCCCTTCCTTGGCCTGAGTGAGTCCCTGCCCTGGGACAGTTACGCTTGTGGTGATAGGAGGACTGGTGTGGGGGATTGTTTAGAGGGCCGTTCTGCTGTGGAGCGGAGTGGCCTGATCACTGTGGGGGTGCCAAAATGTTGCCCAGGCACCCCCAGATGGTGATTTTCCTGTCTTTGTCAATGCTGCTTTATGGAGACAATTTGGCCTACCTGGTCAGACCCTAAGGCACCTTCTCTCTGGGTCTGCCTAGACTGTCATTCTGCCAGAGGTGGTCAACTGGTCATCCACAGTGCAGGGCCACCAGGCATGGGTGGAGATTCAGAAAGTGGTAAAGGTGTCTCACAACCAGTGGGAAAAGATGGACTGTTCAATACATAGCATTGGGACAAGTGGCTAGCCAACTGGAAAGAAATAAAATTTGCCACTTACCTCCTATTTTCACCAAAATAAATTCCAGAGGGATCCAGACAAAACAAAGATTTAAATGTAAAAAAGAAAAAAAACAGGAGAGAAAAGAAAAGAGAAAGGCGGGGGGGGGGGGGGGGGTGGGCGGGAGGGGAGAAGAAGAAAGAAAGAAAGCCACAAAAATACTAGAAGAAAATGAGGGGAAAAAATATAGTCTTGGAGGGGGTCAAACTTTTTAATTACATTATAAAACCCTGAGGCCATAAACTGTGTAATTTATTTATTCCACCAGAAAAGAGCCAAATATTTCTGCATGGCAGAAAATGTCCCCATTAAAGTAAAAAGACAAATCATAAACTGAGAATAAACATATATGCAACTTATATCACAGGCAAAGGCGTGCTTCAAATCAGTAAGAAAAACCCAGCAACTGGATTGGAAAATGGACAATGGGTAGAGACATTTCGCAGGAAAAGTAAAAGCAGATGGAGTCTAAACATCTGAAAATGGTGCTTAAATATCTCTTACAGAAGAGAAATGCAAACTAAAACTTCAGTGAAATATGACTTTCCACCTATCTGATTGGCAAAATTCCAAACTTTTGATAACCACTGTGTGTTGAGTGAGTGCAAAAATAAACCCTCACCCATGGTGTGGCTGCAGGGACAGTTAGGAAACAGCTGGGCCCCATGTAGCCAAATCTCAAACACAGGTGCTCTTTGACCCAGCAACCCCACTCCTAGGACTTCACCTTACAGGTGTCCTCACCCACGTGTGCAACGGCCTTTATTATAGGGGCTCATTGCAGCATTGCTTGTGATCATGAGAATGGAAACAACTTAAACACATCTAATAGTATTATTAATTAAATAAACCACCATCTGTCTGTAAGTGGAATGCTGCGGCGGCTTGAGTGTTGCTGTGATGCTGGAAGCTATGCCACTGGTATTTCAAATGCTAGCAGGGTCACCCATGGTGGACAAGTTTCAGTGGAACTTCCTGCTAAGACAGAATAGAAAGAAAGGCCTGTTGACCTACTTCTGAAAATTAGACAATGAAAACCCTATGGATAACAACAGAATATTGTCCCATATAGTGCTGGAAGATGAGCTCCCTTGGTTGAAATACTCAAAATACACAGTGGCCACAACAGTGGACTTGAGCACACCAATGATCATGAAGATGACGCAGGACAAGGTAATCTTTTGTTCTGTTGTACAAAGGGTCACCGTGAGTAGGAGCCAACCTGACGGTAACTAACATCAACAAATGGTACATCCTAGGATGCAATTACCTTGCTGTCATTACAAAGAATAAGGTATATTTGTGTCTATGATAGGAGCCCTGGTGGTGCAGTGATTAAGTGCTTGGTCAGTGGTTTGAACCCACTAGCAGCTCCAAGGAAGAAAAGACCTGGTGATCTGCTCCTATAAAGATTACAGCCTTGGAAACTCTACAGGGCAGTTATAATCTGTCCTAGAGTGTCAATAAGAGTTAGAATAGACGTGATGGCACACAACAACATGTCTAAGATACGGAGCGATCTTCAAAGTATACAGTTTCATGGAAAAGATGGAGTTAGAGAGTGTGAGTATAGAACGTTCTGATTTATGTGAGTGGGTTTCCTGTGTGTGTGTGTGTGTGTGTGTGTGTGTGTGTAGAAGCATAGAACATTCCTGCAAGGACATGCAAACCATGGAAACTGACACGGTGAGTTTCTCCTGGGGTGGGGGCGGGGGGGCTGGAGGCTGGGGCGGTGGCAGGAGACTTGGTTTTCATCGTCTCCTCCGTCATTCTGTTTGAAAGTTACCCCCTAAGTATGAAGTGCATTTTCAGTTTTTAGAACAGTTGAGAGCCAGGCTTTTGGGTTTTTGTTTGGGCTTTGCCTGGAGCCGGCCCTGCTCCTTGATGGGGCCGCCTCCTGGTGCCCCAGGAAGCCAGAATGCTGCGCAGCCAGTGCATGATCCGGAAGGACAGCCTAGGCAGAGTCTGACCCTGCAGGACCAGCAGACATATTTGTGACTGACTTATATTATTACCTGTCCCTAACCACAAACACTTACCTGGCACTTTTGTGGTGCCCCTAGATGAGTCCCCAAATCCCAGAAGCCGGAGGAGCATGGGATATCTTGGAGGGCAGAGGCCAGTGGGTGGGTGCAGTCAACTGGTTGCTCCACCCATGGAGCCATTAGTCCCGCAGCAGACGCAGAGCCCCAGTCTTGGCCATCCATCGGCAGAGCAAGAGGTGGCCATTCCACCCACTGCTGTGCGGGGTTATACCCTGGAGCCACCTCTGAACAGGATCCTCAAGAGGGCCTCCATCCACAGGGCGCAGCAGGTGGGCCTACTGTGCATTTGCGTCTCTCCTGGCCCCAGGCAGAGTCTCAGCAGCCCTAGGCCCTCCTTCTCTTAGAGTCCCACCTCCCATTTCTTCATCCTGCTGCCCCCACTCATTTCCCTGGCTAGTTCCATGATACTCACCCCCTAGAAGAAGAAGGGTATTGTAACTAACAAATGCTTTTCTTCTTCTACCTGTTGTACATTAACCAGTAAAAACCAGTTGCTCTAAAGTTGACTCCAACTCATGGTGACTTCATGTGTGTTAGAGTAGAAATGTGCTCCATAGGGTTTTCAGTGGCTAACTTTTTAGAAGCAGATTACCCGGTCTTTCTTCTGAGGTTCCTCTGGGTGGACTTGAACTGCCAGCTTTTCAGTTAGCAGGTGAGTGCGTTAACCGTTTGCACCACCCAGGGATTCCTTGTTGTACATTAGGTTTATATTTTTCTAAATAAATATCCAACAACACCCAGATCATCCAATGAAATAGTCTGAGGTTTAACACTTCCCCCAAATAAAGCAGAAGTATTTGTGCCTTGCTGCTGTGTAATTAGGGAGTCCTGGTGGTGCAATAGTTAAGCCCTTGGCTGCTAACCAGAAGGTTGATGGTTTGAACCCACCCAGTGACTCCATGAGGGAAAGTCCTGGTGATCTGTTCCTGTAAAGACTGCAACCTAGAAAACCCTATGGGGCAGTTCTACTCTGTCACATGGGGTCACTATGAGTCGAAAATCAACTTGATGGCACCCAACAACGACAATAAGAACTGAGTAACTAACGACGAGCGTAGCCGTGGAATGAAGCAGCCATGCTCAGGAGCACTGATGTACAGCCAGTGGGAAGGCCGTGGTCTGGCCAGGCCTCTGAGATCCAGCATGACTTCATGCCTGGAAGGCCCTGGGCAGGAGCAGGAGGTGAGGGAAAGTGGTCCTGTCCCCTCCTCTTTTCACCTCAAGGTCACTGGAGCTGCCCTCTGCTGGGAGCCCACTGGTCCATCAGGACAGGAACCACAGTAGGAGGAGGCCCTCTCCTTTCAAGAGCTGAATCCACCACTGAAGTGCAAGTGCACAGAGCAAGGGCTGCTCAGCGTGAGTCACCCTCCCCCCTGGTGAGTACAGTCTATCACACTAGTGATGATTCCTACTAAAGTTGAACACAATTTCAAAGTTAGGTGTGAGTAATTTTAAAAGTAGGTGGGCAGATGGCACAGAGCCTGCACATCCTTCTTTCAAACTGTCGTTAGTTGTCAAGGTCTCAGCTGCCATTGCATATTACTATTATTATTTTGATTTGTACAAACTCATGGTGTGGAGGGAGGGAACTGTGTGTAGCTGCAGGAGGCTCACATGTCCCTTGATGTCATGCTTGGCTGGTGACTGGGTCGTGCTTGGATTTGCAGGAGCTGAGAGCCATGGGGCAGGGAACAGTTTTCCCTGGCTTTGCATCTTCAGCATGAGAATTTTTACATTCTCACAAGGGATGGTCTATGTGAGCAAAATGGCACACACTGTGGGACAGAGATTGGCTGAGACAATCCTCATCATAATAGTGATGGCACCACTGTTAGCTCACTTCACCTTCACAGTAGCCCTGTGATGTGGGGACTATTGTTATCCTCATTTTAGCAAAGCGAAGACTGGGACGTGGAGAGTGGTGGAGCAGTGAGGGGAAGCTGGAACCTGAGGGTCTGCAGTGGTGGATGCTGCTAAGAATCAGGCCCATTCACTCTGTAGAACCCAGACAACTTGGCGATGGGAGGATCTGGGATGAGGTAGGGGTCATGGAGATGAAAACAGAGGGTCTGATCTAAACTCTGTCTAGAAAGCGAGGAGGACCATAGGTTCCTTCCACCAATGCACAGCCAACCCCCAGAAAAGTCTGGAGGTTTGTTCTTTGGAAAATTGAAGAGTGGTAGCTTTAGGCTATGGACCTCAGGGACAGCATAGGGCAGGGGTAGGGTTCCAGACTGAAAAGGTGTTGGAGTATGTGGTGCAATGGATCACTTTTGTGTGGCCTTTCTCGCCATGGTCTTGCAACTCCCACCCAAGTAATTGTGTGGGACTACGCAAATAGGGTAATTGTGGCCCACCAAGGAGATTGGTCAACTTTGCCATCCTACTGGGCTTGAAATGAGCTATCCCAGAGGTAGGAAACAGAGGATCTCACCACCACAAAGAAAGAATAGCTGGGAGTGGAGTGCATCCTTTGGACCTGGGATCCCAGCACTGAGACCCTCCTAGATCCAGCAGACAGGGAGAGAGCTATAACACCAAGGATGGCAAGATGATGAGAAGCAGCAGTGGAGAAATGGCACAGCAGAGGCAGCAGAACCAGGAGACTGGCAGGAGGTGGCAAGAGACAGCGCAGTGGATTTCCCAGCCCACAGAGTGAGAAAGCTGAGTGCCTTCTGGCAGGAAGCTTGCTAGTGGAGTAGGGTGCCTCCAGGCACTTGGTGGAGCTAGGCTTGCCAATCCATAGAGCTAGAACTGAGTGCCTTCGGCCTAGGCTTACTGGAGGAGTGGGATAGCTTGGACTACTTAGTTACAGAGCGAAAAGAGCTTTGTAACACTTACCCAAGCAGGCCAGTGGCCAAGGGCCAGAAAGGCACGACTGCCGTATGACTGGGAAGAGGCTGTCCTGATTGAAGAACTGTATCCTGACTGTTCCTGTACCTGAATTGTAACTGTTACTTCCCTAATAAGCCCCATAATTGTGTGTATTGTCTGTGAGTTATGTGTGGCCATTGCAATGAATTATGGAACCTAGCAGAGAAGTAGAGAGTTCTGTGGGAGCGATGGTTGGTGTCATCAGAATTGGTAAAGGTTGCAGAGAGAGGAGGTGTGTCTGACCTCCGCCTCATGGGAATCAGCCTTGAGCTGTTGATCTTGATTCTCCTTTCCCCTCCTCAAGTTAGAGGAAATCAAACACCACCCCCACGCCATTTTTGCAGGGTATAAGAAGAAAGATTTCACACTGAATAAAGAGACCCTCAAGACCCCTCCCTTGCTCTACTCCCAAGAAAAGAGACCTAAAAATGCTTACATATAGGGTCATCTTACAAAAAATTCTGCTTCACCCACCAGTCTGAAGCCTGCCTCTCCCTGCTCCCGCGCACACAAGACAAGTCTTCAAAGAGCTTGTTAGTGCTGCACTCTTGGATATGAACAGATTGCCAAGGATCACAGAACGTGCATGTGAGTGAAGGTGCCAACATGAAGCAAAACAAACAACAGAAAAAAAGGCGCTCAGAGGAATTAGAGAGAAGGGATCAGTAGACAAGCTTAAAACGAAGCTCCTATCATTAATGTTCTCAGGAAGACGAGAGATAATATTGCATCCAAGAAGCAAGGTCAGCATGCTATCAGAAAGAAATAATCAGAGCACAAGAAGAGGAAATCTAATAACTGTGATAGAAGGTAGAGTCAAGGAAATCCCTAGAAAATAGAACAAAAAGACAAAGAGATTGACAGAGAGAAAAGACAATTAAAGGTCCAAATGACCCAATGTCTAATTAATTGGACTTACAAAAGGAAAGAACAGAGAAAACAAAGGGGAAGACATTTTCAAAGAAATAACACAAGAAAATTTCCAACTGAGGGATGGGAGCCTCCAGATGGAAAGAGCTCATCAAGTGCCAGCACAATGAGTTTTTAAAATTCCTTGCCACATATCATTATGAAATTTGAAACTACCAGGAATAAAGAGAAAATCTTAGAAACTAAGGGTGGAGACAGGCACAATACATACAAAGTTTTAAGGATCAGAATAACATTAGACTTTCTAACAGCAGCACTGGAAGATAGAAGACAATGGAACAATGTCTTCAAAATTCTGATGGAATATTATTTTTGAACTAGATTTCTATATCCAGCCAAATTATCATTCAAGTGTGAGGTAGAATAAAATTATTTCTAGGCATGTAATGTCTCTAAAATTTTATTTTCTGTGCATCCTTTCTCAGGGAGATATTAGATGGTGTTCTCCACTAAAACAAGCAAGTAAACCAAGAAGGAAGAAGACCTGGGACCTAGCTCAGCAGAGAGGCTGAAAGAAGTCCCAGGGTGACAGTTTGTACCACAGACTCAGAGAGCAGCTCTTCAGTCCTGAACAGGAAGGCCGAAGGCCCCAGGAGGGAGGCCTCCAGGGAAGGGAGAACTATCTGATTTTTACAGCAGTTGAGATCATTGTTGGTAGGTGTTTGACAGAAATATGGAAGCATTTGAAAAAAGTTAGCCATTAGGACACTGAAAACTAAGTGAACAATAAAAGGAGGCATTTACCCCCAGCGTGGGGAGGGGAGTGGATTATGAGAAAGGGAATGTATTTATAATAACTATTTGGTTCTACAGTGATCAATACTTCCTATTTATAGTAATATAAACACTATTAATTTAACCAAAAATTACAATATAAAGATATATTAGAATGATGGGTGTATTAGTTTCCTAGGCTGCTGTAACAAAATACCACAAATTGGATGGCTTTAAATAACAAAAATTTATTGTCTTACAGTTCTGGAGGCTGGTAGTCCAATTCAGGGTGTCAGCAAAGCCATGTTCTCTCCAAAGGCTCTAGGGGAACATCATTTCTTGTTTCTCTCAGCTTCTGGCAGCCCCAGGCTGTCTTTCTTTTCTCTCTCTCTCTCTCTTTCTGTGTGTGTGTCTGTTCTCCTCTTTTATAAGGACACTACTCATATTGTCTTAGGATTCATCCTACTCCAGTATGATCTCATGTTAACTGATAGCATCCTCAAAGACCCTATTTCCAAACAAGGTAGCGTTTATTTCTTTTTAGGTAGAGTTTAGTTTATTTCCAAATAAGGTTATGTTTACAGTTACCAAGGGTTAGGACTTCAATATATCTTTTGGAGGGACACAACTCAATTCATAACAACCGGTGAAGGAGAAAGTGGGAACATATTGGAATACTGGTGTCAAATCCTCCACTATTGTAATAGAAGGTTAATAAATATGTCAAAATATAATAAATAAAAAATAGGCATATATCCTTATTTGTTCAGAGACAAATAAGAAAATTGAAAGGAGTGGCCCCCAGAGAGTGGATAGGATGGGTTTAATGGGCAGAGAATGGTTGCATTTCACTGTGAACTTAAACTATTTGGATTTTTGTTACCTGCATGAATCAATTTTCTAAAAATAAAAAAATTAATTGGAAAAGGAAAAGGCAGCTTCTCCACTTGCTCACTGTTGTAGCCAGTGTGCTGCAGAACGGAGTGTGAGGGCCAGAGTGGTGAGTGGTCAGCAACACTGGGGAGTTTGAGTATTTAACAAATGGAAGTCTCAACCAGTTACAAAGTCCCTGTCTTGTGAGTGCCCTGGAGGCATAAATCCTAGGCCTGAAAAGTCAATGGGAGCCCTTTCCCTTCTGCAGGAAGTCTTGTCAATTTACACAGTTAGGTTTGTTGGTGGGAAATGGCCTCAAAAGAAAGCCAGCCATTGGTGCTGGTGATGGAGGATCTTGACTGGACTAAGACAGGGTAGGTCCTTAGAAGTGTGAAGAAAGCAAATTGTGGCTCCCTCATGGTGGGAGCAGAAGGCTGGAGAGTAGAGGAGGTTGGGGGAACTCCCTTGTCTTAGTCTTCTAGGGCTGCCATAACAAAATTCCACAGACTGTGGCTTGACAGAACAGAAATTTATTGTTTCCCAGCTCTGGAGGTTAGAAGTCCAAATCAAAGTACTGGCCATGTCAATTCCTTCAGAGGACTCTGAGAGAGAAATGGATCTGTGCCTCTCTCCCAGTTTCTAGTGGCTCTTAGGAGTTCCTTGGCATCCCTGGCTTGCAGCTGCCACTGCCCCTGACGTCACATGGCCATGCTTCCTCTGTCTGACCCTGTCTCTGTGTCTGTTTACCTATTTATGAGACACCACTCAAACAGGATCCACGCTATAGGGCAGAGTAGAACTGTTCCGTAGGGTTTCCAAGGAGCAGCTGGTTGATTCCAACTGCTCACCTTTTGGTTAGAAGCCAAGCCACTGTGCCACCGGGGCTCCAATGTCAGTCCAAGGACCTCACAAATAAATACATAATTACAAATGGAAAGCACTGATATGAAAGAAAATACAGGGTGAGCTGAGGGCTGCTGACGGGGATCCAACTTGGCTTTGGGCCCAGGAAGCACCTCTGAGGAGGAGAGAAGGCGGTGGGGGAGTGTCAGGAGGCTCATTCCCTATTTTCACTGGGGCCAGGGAACAAAAGACGGCCGAACCTCTCATTTCTGTTCAGGCTAATATTAGCTTGAGAGACATGTGAATAATTTACTGTTTCTGGCAAATGTGAATACTTAAAGGGTAAAGAGTAAAAGATTGAGCCCCAAATGAAAAAATATAGACAACCTCCAATGATGTATTCCTGCAGCAGGCAAGGTGTCTTCTTATAGGAACAGCAGAATCACCCAGAAACAAGCGTCTAATTATAGTAGGGCCATCTGCGGCACTAAAATAAGGACGATTATCAACACTATCTTTCAGGTTTTTCACTAAGTCAGAACAATTTGCTAAAAATAATCTGTACTGTATCTGCAACGCCCCCAAACAATGTGGGTTTCCAGTCCCCGAGGCCTCCTGCTCCCCTAGCCCAGATGCTGAGGGGGTTGCACCAATCCCTGTTGGCACCCTGTTCTTTCCTTGGCTGCATTTCATCCTGAACTTTGCCACTGGGGTGGTAAAGGAGCAGATGGAGAGAAAACCAAGACTAGAATTCCAGCCAGTTCTGGAGATCCAGGTGACATCAGAGTGGGCAGGGGACCTTGGCTGAAGAGAGTCGGTGTCTCTCCCAAGAGCCTCCCAGGGTTTCGAGGCTGCGGCTGGGTCCTCAGATGCCAGGATCCTGGCCAACCCAGGAGGCCAACTCACACCCCACACTCCTTAAGAGGCTAAGGTACATAAATCAGACACCAATTCATGGGGTGTTCTATGGGGAGGTCCCTTCTAGGCCTGAGTACTCAAGATCCCCATCTGGGTCCCCCTTCCTGGGGCCAGAATTGCAGTGAAGTCTGAAGGGCCACAAAGAGGCTCTGTGAGTGTGGGCGCTGAGCTCAGAAACGCAGGTGGGGGCATTCAGGACATCTCACTGTTAGCCTGCATAGAACCTTTGTGTGAATTAGGAATCAAGGTCCCTCTGGGGGACCTCATGCACCCTAGGAACCTGGTCTGGAGAGCAGAGTATGTTCTGGGCTTCAGAACCTACCTGCCTCCTGTCAGGGAACCTTAGAGTAGTGCACAACCTGCACAACTGTTCATGGTGCCCTGCACCTGCCAGGGCATAAGGATTCATCTACACCCCACAGCACCGAGGGCTTCTCCAAGCCAGGAGAGCCCCTGCTCAGGTTCAGAGGCCCTTTCCCCTGAATGGGCAGGATGAACACAGCCAATGCTGCCCTTTGGGTTTCCCGAGAGTCTGGGCACCGATGAGTTTATGTTGGTTTGTATGTTTTTAGGCTAGTGATTTTCAAACCATGTCCTGGAACTCTCTAGGGGTTCCAGGAGGAGCTTGAGGCTGACTGGGATGGGGAGAAGGCTGAGCAAAGAGAGTTCTGGGTTCCCCATCCCTGCTTCAACCAGAAGAGCTCTTTTTTTTTTTTCTGACTTACTTGTTGGACTGCTACATAAGATTTACTTGGCAAAAGGATTCCGCAGAAACACTGCCCACATATGGTAACATCCAAATTGTTTATCATGATATAAGGACTAAGATAGTATCCAGAGAAAATTAGTATGAATTACAAAGTAATTCTTCTGATCATGGTGAGCTAGGTTATTCAGATGAACCTTCTTGCTGAAAACAATTAAAAATGTGGGGAAAATAAAAGGAATGTTTTCTTAAAAGCATCAAAGAGCAGACAAGATAATGGAGCACTCCAGGCCAAATTCTGGGAAGCATTCATGGAGAGAGGTGAGCAACAAATACCACCTTTGGCCCTAAGGGGCAGAGCCAACTCTGGGAGCTGCCTGAGTGGGGAGCAGTGTGGAGGCACTTTCTGCACTGAAGGTCAATGCCCTTGAGGCAAAGGCAGGTAGCTGCCTTGTACATCCATCAGGAGTGTTTGCACCAGATATTTCAACCAGAGGTGGCTGAATACAGGCAAGTGGGTACACAGGTATTAGATGCTGAAAGATAACAGCCAGCGTGGAATTTTCTACCCAGCGAAAATATCTTTTGAGAATGAGGGTGAAATAAAGATATTTTCAGATAAACAAAGACCAAGATAATTCATTGCCAGATGACTCTTGCTGAAGGTAGGTCTGAAAGATGGATTTCAGGGAGAAGAAAAGTGATCTCAGATGAAGGTCGGAGGTGGAAGAAGGAATCAAGAACAAAGAAAGTACTTATGATAGTAAATAAAAGCAACCATTGATTGTATTGTTTTGCTAGTTGCAGTGGAGTTGGCTCCAACTCATGGGGACCCCAGTTGCAACAGAAGGAAATGTTGCCCAGTCCTGAGCCATCTTCAAGACCGTAGGTATGTTGAGTCCATTGTTGCAGCCACTGTGTATTTTGAGTGCCTTCTGAACTAGGGGGCTCATCTTCCAGCACTATATCAGACAATGTTCTGTGTGATTAATAGAATTTTCACTGGCTAATTTTTAGAAGTAGATTGCCAGGCCTTTAGTCCTAGTGTGTCTTAGTTTGAAGCTCTGCTGAAACCTGTCCACCGTGGGTGAACATGCTGGTGTTTGAAATAGTGGTGGCATGGCTTCCAATATCACAACACCACACAAGCCACCACAGAATAACAAACTGACAGTCAGGTGGTGGAGAAAGCGGTGTTAATAGTCGGCTTAAGAAAAATAAATTAAAATGAAAGTACTAAACATGAAAACATAGATCAAGTACAAGTTAAATGGAGTCAAGCGCTCTAAGGCCCTTGTACTATCTAGGTGGAGTAAAGGTATTGATTGAATTCAGATTTTTAGATATTAAAAATAAAAATCCACTGCTGTCAAATAGATTCTGACTCGTAGAGACCCCATAGGGTTTCAAAGTCTGTAAATCTTTACAAAAGCAGACTGCCACATCTTTCTCCCACAGAGCTGCTGGTGGTTTTGAACCGCTGACCTTTCGGTTAGCAGTTGAGTGCTTTAACTACTGTGCCCCAGGGCTCCTATTAGATATTAAGAATACATGGTGTAGTTTCTAGGGTAGCCATTAAAAGATTGGAGTGAGGGTATGGAGAGAGGATAAAAGGCATTCTAAATCAAGGGAGAAAAGATGGAGAAATGAAGAAACAAACAATAGGCAGACTAATAGGAAGCGTAAACAAAGATACTAGATTAAAACCCAATACATCAACAGGTACATTAGATACACATGGACTAAGTGTTAAAAGACAAAGATTGTCAAACTAGAAATTTAAAAAATACAGCTACATGCTTTTTACGAGACTTTTCTAGAACACAAGTTTACACAAAGGTTGAGAGTGAAAAGTTGGAAAAACAATATACAGCTTAAGAGAAAGTGGTGTCATTACAGTGATGTCAGAATGATGAGTATTAGGGCAAAAAGTATTATTAGAGACAAAAGTGTCATTTATAAGTAATCGTGATGGTTAATTTTATGTCAACTTGGCTAGGCTATGGTATCCAGCTGTTTAGTCAAATGCTAGTCTAGATGTTTCTATGAAGGTATTCATATGTGATTGCCCTTAAGTAAGGCAGATTACCCTCTACTATGTGGATGGACCTCATCCAATCAGCTGAAGGCCTTAAGAACAAAAATTAAGATTTCCCAGGGAGAAGGATTCTGTTTCAAGACTGTAACGTAACTATCCTGCCTGCCCCTGGCCTCTGATTTCAAACACAAGCTTGAAAGTGTCACAGTCAGGGTTCCCTAGGGAAACAAACCAGTGAGCTATCTTTCAATAGATAGATAGATACCAAAGACCAAACCCAAACCATTGCCGTGGAGTCGATTCCAATTCATAGCGACTCAATAGGACAGAGTAGAACTGCCCCATAAGGTTTCCAAGGAGTGGCTGGTGGATTCAAACTGCCGACCTTTTGGTTGGCAGCCGAGCTCTTAACCACTATGCCACAAGGACTCCAGGAAAGATAGATAGATAGATGTATATCTATAGATAGATACATATATATACACATACACGTATATATATGTGTATATTTATATCTATATCTATACATAGTTATATATACTCTCTAAAGAGAGAGAGAGTTCCTGGGTGGCAGTTAATGTGCTCAGCTGCTAACAGAAAGGTTGGAGTTTGAGTCCACGCAGAGACCCCTTGCAAGAAAGGCTAGCGACCTACTTCTGAAAAAGCAGCTGTTGAAAACCTGATGGAGCACAGTTCTGCTCTGACACACATTGGGTAGCCATGAATTGGAATTGACTTGATGGCAACTGGGAAAAATAGAGAGAAATTTACTTCAGGGAATGGACTCACTTGATTGTTGTGGGGGCTGGCAAGTCCAAGATCTGTAGGTCAGATGACAGGCTAGAGACAACTGTAGGCTTGCATCCCAAAATCCATAGGTCCGGCAATGAGAAGCATGAAGAGTAAGAGTGTTTTGGCAAAATGTTTATTTATAGTCTGGAGGCAACCTAAGGAAACTCCTTTTTTGCTCTTAAAGATTTCAGCTGATTGACTGAGGCCCACCCACATTATGGAGTGTAGTCCATAATGTGGCCAACTGATTTAATCACATGTAACTGCTTTATATGAGTCCCTGGGTAGTGTAAACAGTTAAGCACTCAACTACTAACCGAACGAACGGTTGGAGATTCAAACCCTCTCAGAGGTGCCTTGGAAAACAAGCCTGGCAATCTGCCTGCAAAAGGTCACAGACTTGAAAACCCTAAGGAGCAGTTCTGCACACATGGGGTCTCCGTGAGTCAGAATCAACTCGACAACAATTAACAATAAAAACTAAAATTATTTTATGCCAGTAACTAGACTAGTGTTAGACCAAACAACTGGGCACCACAGACTAGCCAAGTTGACAGGCAAAATAAACCATTTTCTGCCTATGGGTTTTGGACTTGCCGGCCCTCATTGTCCAATGAGTCAATTCCTTAAAATGAATCTCTCTCTCTCTGTGTATGTATATGTATATTTGTATGTATACATATTCGTATACGTATATGTACATGTTTATATTTCTATGGAGAACACTAATACAATAATGATAAAAGAGTATTAAAATTTAGGATCAGCCATGCATGGCCCAACCATGGTTTCTCCCTCCGTTCATGAATCCATTGTCCAAGCTCTCAGGTGCCTAAGGGCAGAGGAAGGCTGACATCTATTGGCCAAGTTATCTTGTTCACTGGCTATTCAACACCTCTCCATGGTGGATACAAAGATCCTTGCCTTCATTCCCACTTTCATAAGGCCATCGACATGCCTTTTCCCCAGACCTCTTTCCATCAGGAATTGATGGAATATCAATTGAGATGTTTCAACAAACAGATGCAGCCCTGGAAGTGCTCACTCATCTATGCCAAGAAATTTGGAAGACAGCTACCTGGCCAACCAACTGGAAGAGATCCATATTTATGCCTATTCCTAAGAAAGGTGATCCAACCATATGCAGAAATTATCAAATAATATCATTAATATCACATGCAAATAAAATTTTGCTGAAGATCATTCAGAAGCAGCTACACCAGTATATCTACAGGGAACTTCCAGAAATTCAGGCCGGATTCAGAAGAGGATGTGGAACCAGGGTTATCATTGCTTATGTCAGATGGATCACGGCTGAAAGCAGAGAATACCAGAAGAATATTTATCTACGTTTTATTGACTATGCAAAGGCATTCGACTGTGTGGATCATAACAAATTATGGATAACATTGCCAACAATAGGAATTCCAGAACACTTAATTGTGCTCATGAGGAACATTTACATAGATCAAGAGGCAGTTGTTTGGACAGAACAAGGGGATACTGCGCGGTTTAAGTCAGGAAAGGTGTGTGTATCAGGGTTGTACCCTTTCACCATACCTATTAAATCTGTATGCTAAGCAAATAACTCGAGAAGCTGGACTATATGAAGAAGAACTGGGCATCAGGATTGGAGGAAGACTCATTAACAACTTGCAGTATGCACATGACACAACCTTGCTTGCTAAAGGTGAAGAGGACTCGAAGTACTTACTGATGAAGATCAAAGACCACAGCCTTCAGTATGGATTACACCTCAACATAAAGAAAACAAAAATCCTCACAAGTGGACTAATAAGCAACATCATGATAAACAGAGAAAAGATTGAAGTTGTCAAGGATTTCATTTTACTTGGATCCACAATCAACACCCATGGAACCAGCAGTCAAGAAATCAAAAGATGCATTGCATTGTGCAAATCTGCTGCAAAAGATGTCTTTAAAGTGTTAAAAAGCAAAGATGTGACTTTGAGGACTAAGGTGCGCCTGACCCAAGCCATGGTATTTTCAATCGCCTCATATGCATATGATAGCTGGACAATAAATAAGGAAGACTGAAGAAGAATTGACACCTTTGAATTACAGTGTTGGCAGAGAATATTGAATATACCATGGACTGCCAAAACAATGAACAAGTCTGTCTTGGAAGAAGTACAACCAGAATGCTCCTTAGAAGCAAGGATGGTGAGAATACCTCTTACATACTTTGGGCATGTCAGGAAGGATCAGTCTTTGGAGAAGGACATCATGCTCAGTAAAGTACAAGGTCAGCAGAAAAGAGGAAGATCCTCAACAAGATAGATTGACACCGTGGCTGCAACAATGGGCTCAAGCACAACAACAATTGTGAGCATGGCACAGGACCGGGCAGTGTTTCTTTCTGTGGTACATAGGGTCGCTATGAGTTGGAACTGACTCAGCAGCACCTAACAACAACAACACCTTTGTCTGTGTTATTCCAATCTACCCTTTCAGGGCCCTGACCAAACAGCCAAGCCATTCACCACTGCTCATGAGTCCATGTATGTCCTTACACCAAGCATATCCCTGAGCACACAAAGTAGATGACCAGGAACACTGCCTGATGCTCTGCCCACTAGGAAGATCTCCCCTCACTGCTGCTTTCAGAGCCACCCCTGAGTGGGGCTGCACTGCAGTTGCCATCCATGTTGTCCTGCCCTGACATACAGAGCTTATCCACCACCCATCACCTTGCCATGATCCATTGTGGACCAAGCTTGGGTTATTCCTTCTTTGTCACTTGATCACAAGGAAATCCCATGAGGCATTTGCTGTGAGATCATAGAGGCATCAGTGTACAGAGGTAGAGGACATGGGGGTATGGGTCACCTGCTTGTGGTTCGTCTAGCCCAAGCACCAAAGCTGCCTGTACCACAATCTGGCTCCCATCCATCCCCTTCTTGCTCTGGGAGCCACTCAAAACAGGCCTAAACTAGAACCTTCTGTACCAACTAGAATATGGGTCAGAGGAGTTCCCAAGCATGGAACATGCTGCCTCCAAAACTCAAAGAAACCTACTAAGCATTATACTTTTTCCTCAGAGGTATGAAGTACAAGATATAGTAACTTATCCTTTATTTGGAGGGGTAACCAGGCCAGCCCTAGGCCACTGGAGGCTTAAAAACTTCACAAATATGGCAGTTCCCTGAATCTTCGTAGGGTTTATCTCCCATCCTCAAGTTCCTGCTCTTCAGGTCCAATAAACGTGTTATCATCAACACAACAGACCAAGGTGCAGCTCTGCAGAAAGTTCACACAATCCAGTTCTTGTCCTTCAGGCTATATTAGAATAGAGCTGGAGAATCAACGTAGTCATGAGACAAAAGCCTGAAGGTTTACTTTTGTCCACCAGGTGTGAATGCAAGCTGCTTCTGATCTTCCTGACGGGTATGGAAAAGATGACACTCACTAAATAGCTACATACCGTGTAGTGAATTAAATGGGAATATGATGAGGACCACTATCTTAGGACTGTTTAAGTCTTTGAGGGCGGCACTACTCTGATATTCCTCACTCCCCACCCCCTGGATGCAATATTGTTTTTGATTTGCTATCTTGACTGGAGGGGGAAATTCAGGGGCTTCCACTTAAACTTCTCTAATAGATCCTACTTTACAGGTTAAGGAACCAATTATTGAGTTCTGCCAAATGCCAAGTCCATTATGACTGTACATTCAAGAACCCAGGACACAATTATAAAACACTGCTGAAAGAGATTAAAGAAGACTTGAATAAATGGAAAAATATTCCATGTTCATGGATTGGCTAAGATAAAAAAAATAGAAAATAACAAATGTTGACGAGGATATGGGGAAATTGGAACCCTTATTCATTGCTGGTAGGAATGCAAAATGGTAGCCATTGTGAAAAACAGTGTGGCAGTTCCTCCGAAAACTAAAAACAGAACTACTGTAAGACCCAGCAAATCCACTCCTTGCTATATACCAAAAAGACTTGAAAGTAGAGACAGAAACAGAGACCGTTAGACTTGTATTCACTGCGGCATTGTTCACAATAGCCATAAGGTGGATACAACCTAAAGTCCATCAACAGATGACTGGATAAGCAAAATGTGGTACACACATATATATAATGGAATACTACTCAGCCAGTAAGAGAAATGGAGTCTTGATATATGCTACAATATATATGGAGCTTGAAGACATTGTTGCTGCTTTTAGGTGCCATCCAGTCGGTCCCCAATCCTAACGACCCTACGTACAACAGAACAAAATACTGCCTGATCCTGTGCCATCCTCACAATTGTTGTTATGCTTGAGCCCATTGTTGCAGCCACGGTGTCAGTCCATGTCTTTGAGGGGCTTCCTTTTTTCTGCTGACCCTGTACTTTACCAAGCATGATATCCTTCTCCAGGGACTAGTCCCTCCTGATAACATGACCAAAGTATGTAAGACGTATTCTCGCCATCCTTGCTTCTAAGGAGTATTCTGGCTGTACTTCTTCCAAGACAGATTTGTTCATTCTTTTGGCAGTCCGTGGTATATTCAATATTCTTCACCAACAAAGGCGTCAATTCTTCTTCGCATTCCTTATTCATTGTCCAGCTTTCACATGCATATGAGGCAATTGAAAACACCATGGCTTGGGTCAGGTGCACCTTAGTCTTCAAGGCGATGTCTTTGTTTTTAACACTTTAAAGACGTCTTTTGCAGCAGATTTGCTGAATGTAATGCGTCTTCTGATTTCTTGACTGCTGTTTCCATGGGTGTTGATTGCAAATCTAAGTAAAACGAAATCCTGGACAACTTGGATCTTTTCTCTGTTTATCATGGTGTTACTTATTGGTCCAGTTGTGAAGGTTTTTGTTTTCTTTATGTTGAGGTGTAATCCATACTGAAGGCTGTGGTCTTTGATCTTCATCAGTAAGTGCTTCAAGTCCTCTTCACCTTTAGCAAGGAAGCTTGTGTCATGTGCATACTGCAAGTTGTTAATGAGTCTTCCTCCAATCCTGATGCCCAGTTCTTCTTCATATAGTCCAGCTTCTCGAATTATTTGCTTAGCATACAGATTTAATAGGTATGGTGAAAGGACACAACCCTGATACACACACCTTTCCTGACTTTAAACCACGCAGTATCCCCTTGTTCTGTCCAAACAACTGCCTCTTGATCTATGTAAAAGTTCTGGAATTCCCATTCTTTGGAATGTTATCCATAATTTATGACCCACACAGTCGAATGCCTTTGCATAGTCAATAAAACACAGATAAACATCTTTCTGGTGTTCTCTGCTTTCAGCCATGATCCATCTGACATCAGCAATGATATCCCTGGTTACTTGTAGTTCTCAATCTGGCTTGAACTTCTGGCAGTTCCCTGTAGATATACTGGTGCAACCGCTTTTGAATGATCTTCAGCAAAATTTTACTTGCGTACTTAATTATCATTAAGGTTCGATAATTTCTGCATATGGTTGGATCACCTTTCTTGGGAATAGGTATAAATATGGTTGGCCAGGTAGCTGTCTTCCAAATTTCTTGGCATAGACGAGTGAGCAGTTCCAAGGCTGCATCTGTTTGTTGAAACATCTCAGTTGATATTCCATCAATTCCTGGAGCTTTGTTTTTCACCAATGCCTTCAGTGCAGCTTTGACGTCTTACTTCAGTACCATTGGCTCCTGATCTTATGCTACCTCCTGAAATGGCTGAATGGAGACCAATTCTTTTTGGTATAGTGACTCTGTGTATTCCTTACACCTTCTTTGGATGCTTCCTGCATCGTTTAATATTTTCCCCATAGAATCCTTCACTATTGCAACTCGAGGCTTGAATTTTTTCTTCTGTTCTTTCAGCTTGAGAAATGCCAAGTGTATTCTTCCCTTTTGGTGTTCTAACTCCAGGTCTTTGCACATGTCGTTATAATACTTCAGTTTGTCTTCTCAGGCCACCCTTTGGAATCTTCTGTGCAGCTCTTTTACTTCATGATTTTTTCCTTTTGCTTTAGCTACTCGAAGTTCAAGAGCAAGTTTCAGAGTGTCTTCTGACATCCATTTTGGCCTTTTCTTTCTTTTTAATGACCTCTTTCTTTCTTCATGTATGGTGTCCTTGATGTCATTCCACAGCTCATTTGGTCTTCGGTCATTACTGTTCAACACGTCAATTCTATTCTTGAGGTGGGCTCTAAATTCAGGTAGGATATACTCAAGTTTGTACTTTGGCTCTCATGGACTTGTTCTAATTTTCTGGAGCTTCAGCTTGAACTTGCACATGAGCAGTTGATGGTCTGTTCCACAGTTTGCCTGTGGCCCTGTTCTGACTGATGATATTGAGCTTTTCTATTGTCTCTTTCCACAGATGTAGTAGATTTGATTCCTGTATGTTCCATCTGGCAAAGTCCACGTGTATAGTTGCTGTTTATGTTGGTGAAAAAAGGTATTTGCAATTAAGAAGTCATTGGTCTTGCAAAATTCTATCATGAGATCTCCAGCATCATTTCTATCACCAAGGCCATATTTTCCAACTACCAATTCTTCTTCTTTGTTTCCGAATTTCAAATTCCAATCACCAGTAATTATCATTGCATCCTGATTACATGTTTGATTAATTTCTGACTGCAGAAGTTGGTAAAAATCTTTAATTTCTTCATCTTTGGCATTAGTGGTTGGTGCATAAATTTGAATAATAGTGGTGTTAACTGATCTTCCTTGTAGGCATATGGATATTATCCTATCACGGACAGCATTGTACTTCAGGATAGATCTTGAAATGTTCTTTTTGACAATGAGTGCAACACCATTCCTCTTCAAGTTGTTGTTCCCTGCATAGTAAACCATACGATTGTCCAATTCAAAATGGCCAATACCAGTCCATTTCAGCTCACCAATGCCTAGGTTATCAATGTTTATGAGTTCCATTTCATTTTTGATGACTTCCAATTTTCCTAGATTCATACTTCGTACATTCCACATTCTGATTATTAATGGATGTTTGCAGCTCTTTCTTCTCATTTTGAGTCATGCCACATTAGCAAATGAATGTCCTGAAAGATGACCCCATCCACATTATTAAGGTCAACTCTACTTTGAGGAGGCGGCTCTTCCCCAGTCGTCTTTTGAGTGCCTTCCAACCTGAAAGGCTCATCTTCCAGAACTATATCAGACAATGTTCAGCTGTTATTCATAAGGTTTTCACTGGCTAATTCTTTTCAGAAGTAGACCGCCAGGTCCTTCTTCATAGTCTGTCCTAGTCTGGAAGCTTAGCTGAAACTTGTCCACCATGAGTGATCCTGCTGGTATCTGAATACTGGTAGCATAGCTTCCAGCATCACAGCAACACACAAGCCCCCACAGTATGACAAACTGACAGACACATGGGGGTTGAAGACATTATGCTGAGTGACATAAGTCAATCATAAAAGGACAAATACTATATGACCTCACTTATATAAAAAGAAAAGAACACACAAATGTATAGAGACCAGTGTTTATTAGTGGTTACCTGGGGCAGGAGGGAGGGAGAAAGGGGGTGGTTATTGCTTATGGAGTACTGAGCTTCAGTTCACGGTTATGAAAAAATCACATTGATTAATGGTAGTGTTGCACAGCCGATTAATGTAATTCCATCAGTAAGTTGTACATCTGTAAAAAATTGAATTGTCAAAAGTTGCATGATATATATATATTAACAACAACAACAAAAAAAGACAGAGTAGTTGCTCAGGCTGTGCAAGTACAACTAAACACCTCATGGGGTTTAGTTCCTTGGTTTGGAGGTTCAAGGTCATGGTTTCATGGAACATCCCAGTTAATTGGCCTAACAATGTGTTTAGTGCTTCTGTTCTACTGGTTCATTATGTAGTTTTTGAGGTCTTAAAAGCTTTCAAGCAGCCGTCCAAGGCATGACAATTGGTCTCTATTCACCTGGAACAACAAAGGGACAAGGAGAGTCAGGAATAGGAAGAGGATATGGAATGTGTTGCAAATTGCCTCCATTATCAACTGCCTCCTTTGCCATGAGACCAGAGAACTGTATGGTGACCAGCTACAACAATTACTGAACATTTTGATCAAAGATTCTATGGGAGACTCCTGATCAAAAGGGGGAAATGCAGAACAATGTCAAATTCTCATGGAATCCAGTCTTTCTGGAGCCAGGGAGGGTGGATGAGCCCCCAAAACTATTGCCCTGATAAAATCTTTAAAACTTAAACCAAAAATATTCCCTGAAGTCATGTTAAAACCGAACAATTTTTTAGCTTCTTGTTGTTGTTGTTAGGTGCCATCGAGTTGGTTCTGACTTGTAGTGACCCTATGAACAACAGAATGAAATACTGCCTGGTCCTGTGCCATCCTCACAATTGTTGTTATGCCTGAGCCCATTGTTGCAGCCACTGTGTCAATGCATCTCCTTGAGGGTCTTCCTCTTTTTCACTGATCCTGTACTTTACCAAGCACGATGTTCATCTCCAGGGACTGTTTAGCTTAACTAGTAAAAAAGTCTGCCTTGAGCATTATGCTCTTTTAAGAACTATTTATTGAGATCAAATTGACAACAGCAACTCAAAAGATTAGATAGGAACCTTAGGGGGTAATAAGTATATGTTAATGGGGAAGGAACAACTCAGAAAAGGAGAGAGAGAATGGTTACACAACTCAAAGAATGTAATCAGTGTCACTGAATTGTACATGTAGAAACAGGAATTGATGTATGTTTTTACTGTATAATAATTGTATTATTTGTCTTTTTGTTGTAGAGGTGTTGGATTTTCCTGTAGATTTTAGAGATTAGACCTTTGTCAGATTTGTCATAGCCAGAAATTTTTTTCCAGTCTGTAGGTTCTCTTTTTACTCTTTTGGTGAAGTCTTTTGATGAGCCTAAGCGTTTTGATGAGCCTAACTAAGAAGATTCTAGTTATCTAGTTTATCCTCTGGTGTATGTGTATTGTTAGCTATGGTTTGTATCCTGTTTATGCCATGTATTAGGACATCTAGCATTGACTCTATTTTTTATTCTTTGATCCTTTATAGTTTTTGGTTTTATATTTAGGTCTTTGATCTATTTTGAATTAGTTTTTGTGTACAGTGTGAGGTATAGGTCCTGTTTCATTTTTTGCAGATGGACATCCAATTTTGCCACTAACATTTTTTAAAAATACTGTCTTTTCCCCCATCTGATGGACTGTGGGCTTTTGGTGAAGATCAGGTGACCATAGGCGGATGGATTTATATCTGGGTTCTCAATTCTGTTCCATTGGTCAATGTATCTGTCGTTGTACCATTACCAGGCTGTTTTTGACTACCATAGCTGTATAGTAGGTTCTAAGGTCAGGTAGTGTGAGTCTTCCTACTTTATTCCTCTTCAGTAGCGCTTTACTTATCCAAGGCCTCTTCCATTTCCATATAAAGTTAATGATTAGTTTTTCCATCTCTTTAAAAAATGCTCTTGGTATTTGGATTGAGATTGCATTGTATTTGTAGATTGCTTTGGGTAGAAATGACATTTTCGCAATGTTGGGTCTACCTATCCATTAGTATGGTGTGTTTCCATTTATGTAGGTCTCTTCTGTTTTTTTGCAGTAGTGTTTTGTAGTTTTCTTTGTATAGGTCTTTTACATCTCTGGTTAGATTTATTCTTAAGTATTTTATTTCTCAGGGAATATTTTAAATGGTATTGTTTTTCCGATTTCCTTTTCATTGTTCTCTTTATTGGTGTATAGAAATCCAACTGATTTTTGTATGTTTACCTTGTATCTTGCTACTCTGCTAAATCTTTCTATTAGTTCTGGTAGTTTTATTGTGGAGTCTTTTAGGTTTTCTATGTTTAGGATCATATCATCTGCAAATAGGAACAGTTTTACTTCTTCCTTACCAGTCTGGATGCCCTTTATTTCTTTTTCTTGCCTTATTGCTCTAACTAGGACTTCCAGCACAATGTTAAATAGGAGTGATGATAAAGGGAAACCTTGTCTTGTTCTTCTTCTCAGCGGGAATGTTTTCAGCCTCTCTCTATTAAAAATGATGTTGGCTGTTGGTTTTGTATAGATGGCCTTTGTTATGTTGAGGAATTTCCTTTCTATACTTATTTTATTGAGAGTTTTTATCAGGAATGGATGTTGGACTTTGTCAAATGCCTTTTCTGTGTCAACTGAGATGATCAAGTGATTCTTCTATTTCATGTAGTGGATTATGTTGATTGATTTTCTAAGGTTGAACCATCCTTGCATACCTGGTATGAATCCCACTTGGTTGTGGTGTATATTTTTTGATGTGGTGCTGAATTCTATTAGCTAGAATTTTGTTGAGAATTTTTGCATCTATACTCATGAGAGATATTGGTCTGTAATTTTCTTTTTTGTGGTATCTTTGCCTGGTTTCAGAATCAGGGTTATGCTGGATTCATAGAATGAATTTGAAGCATCCTTTACTTTTCTATGTTCTGAAATAGTTTGAGTAGTACTGGTGCAAGCTCCTCTCTGAATGTTTGGTAGAATTCTTCTATGAAGCTATCTGGGCCAGGGCTTTTTTGTTGAGAGCTTTTCTTGTTTTTGTTTTTTAATTACCTTTTCAATCTCTTCTCTTGTTATGGGCTTGTTCACATATTCAACTTCAGTTTGTGTTAGTTTGGGTAGGTAGTGTGTTTCTAGAAATTTGTCCATTTCTTCTAGGTTTTCAAATTTGTTGGAGTATAGTTTTTTATAGTACTCTGTTATGATCCTTTTTTATTTTAGTTGGGTTCGTTGTAATATCCCCTATTTTATTTCTGATTTGGGTTATTTGTGTCCTCTCCTGTTTTCATTTTGTCAATTTGGCCAGTGGTTTGTTGATTTTGTTGATCCTTTCAAAGAACCAACTTTTGGTTTTGTTGATTCTTTCTATTGTTTTTCTATTCTCTATTTCATTTATTTCTACCCTGATCTTTATTATTTCTTTTCTTCTAGTGACTGTGGGCTTCTTTTGCTGTTCTCTTTCTATTTGTTCAAGTTGTGTAGCTAATGTTGTGATTTTTGTCCCTTCTTTTTTGATGTGTGCATCTATTGCTATAAATTGTCCTCTGAGGACTGCCTTTGCTGTGTCACAAATGTTTTGGTATGATGTGTTTTCATTCTCATTTGATTCTAGGAATTTTTTGATTCCACCTTTGATTTCTTCTATTACCCAGTGGCTTTTAAGCAGGGTGTTACTCAGTTTCCATGGATTTGATTTTTTTCTTTGCTCTTCCTGTTATTAATTTCTACTGATGGCATTGTGATCAGAAAAGATGCTTTGTATTTATCTCAATGTTTTGGATTTTGTTGAGCGTTGCTTTGTGGCCTAAGATGTGGTCTATTCTGGAGAACATTCCATGTGAGTTGGAAAAGGATATGTACTCTACTGCTTTTGGGTGTAGTGTTCTGTATATGTCTATGAGGTCAAGTTGGTTGATTGTGGCATTTAGATCTTCTGTATCTTTGCTGAGTTTCTTTCTAGATGTTCTGTCCTTTACCGAGAGGGGAGTGTTAAAGTCTCCTACTATTATTGTGGAATTGTCAGTTTCTCTTTTCACTGCTGTTAGAGTTTGTTTCATGTATTTTGGAGCCCTGTCTTGGGTGCATAGATATTTTTATGGTTATGTCTTCATGGTGGATTCTCCCTTTAATCATTGTATAATGTCCTTCTTTGTCTTTTATGGAGTATTTTCTTTTAAAGTCTATTGTATCTAAGATTAGTATTGCCACTTCTGCTCTTTTTTGGTAGCTGTTTGCTTGATATACTTTTTTCTATCTTTTGATTTTTAGTATATTTATTTCTTTGTTTCTAAGGTGTATCTCTTGTAGACAGCATATTGATGGGTCCTTTTTTTTTATCTGTCTTATCATTGTCCATCTCTTTATGGGTGCATGTAAGCCGTTACATTTAGTATGATTACTAATAGGTGTGAGTTTATTGTCATCATTTTGTACTGCTTTTTTTTTTTTTTTTTTTGGTGTGGACATTTTCTTTGTCCCGCTTACTCTCCTGTGCTGAATTCCTTTTGTTTGTAGATTTTTTTTTTTTGTAGATTTTGCATTTACTGAAACTTTATGTTTTTATTCTTTATTTTGATGAGTAGGTTTGTTAACTTTCTTTGTGGTTACCTTGAAATTTACCCCATCTTCCTAAGTTTGAAGTAGTCTTTGATTGTTTGATAGCACTTTGACTTCCACTTGATTTGAAAGTTTTATGCCTACACTGTTTATTCCTGCTTTTATTGTTCTGACATTGTTGTCATTTACAGACTGACCTCTCTGGTTCCCAGTTGTAAATTTTTTTAGTTTTGTTTTATCTTTGAGAGTTCATTATCTAGGTTGGTACCAGGCTGATGCAGTCTTGCATCCTTGATTCAAGCTGTTATCTGATGTTGTTAGTTTGCTTACTGAATGACTTCCTTTAATAATCTTTGTTAAATTTGGTTTTTACATATTCCCTTCATTTCTATTTATCTGGAAATGTCCTAATTTCACCATCATATATGAGTGAGAGTTTTGCATGGTATATTATTCTTGGTTGACAGTGTTTTTCTTTGAAGGTTTTAAATATGTCATCCTAGTGCCTTCTTGCCTGTATGGTTTCTGCTGAGTAATCAGAGTCTAGTCTTATAGTTTCCCGTCTGTATGTGACTTTTGGTTTTTCTCAAGCTGCTTTCCTGGTTTTAGCAAGTGTGGTTATGATATATCTTGGTGATTCTTTTGATGTCTATCCTATATGGGGTTCATTAAGCTTCTTGGATGGTCAGCTTTTCATCTTTCATGATATTAGAGGAGCAAATCTTCAGTGATCCTCTCTGTGTTTTCCATTTTCTCCCTGTGTTATGGAACTCCTATCACATGCAAATTTTTGCTTTTGATTGTACCTCACATTGTTCTCAGGGCTTCTTCATTCTTTTCTCTGAATTTTCCTCAATGAAGTGGTATCCAAGGATTGTCTTCAATTTCTCTAATCCTGTCTTCCATTGTTTCAAATTTGTTGCTAAAACCCTCTATGGCATTGTCCATTTCTGAAATCGTGTTGTTTATCTTTTAGATTTCTAATTGCTGTTTTTGTATGATTTCTAGTTGTTTATTTTGACATTTTGTTCCTGTATTATTTTCTTGAATTCTTCCATTGTTTTGTCTGTCTTTTCCATGATTTTGCCTGTATTTTCCATTATTTTGTCTATTTTTTATTATTTTTTTTTTCTTTCTGCATTTTCCTTCATTTCTTGGAGACCCCAAATATTAGAGTTTTGAATACCCTGTCAGGTAGTTCCAGTGACTTTTCTTCTACTGGAAGGGCATCTGGTGTTTTATTTTGGATGCTTTCTGGAGTCATCCTGTACTTTTTAAAAAATGTTTTGATACTGTCTGCTGTCTTTGAGACATTCAGGAATTATTTTCTTTGTTTATTGATTGCAGATTTATTTGTTTCTTCTTGCTTTTTGTTTTATTTGGTTACTTCTGGGCAGGCAGGCTGGGTGTTCTTTGTTGTTTGCTCATCTGTGGGCATGATACTTTTCACCACCTTGTCCATGTGGGTAGGGCTGTTTGCTCAGCTATGGAGTAGCAGGGCAGGTCCAGCTGAGGGGTAGGAGCAGGGATAGGTCATTTGTGACACATACTGGGGCCAACAGTGCATGGTTGAGTGTGGTGCAGGGCAGGGTCCATTTTTCTGTGCCTGTGCTGCTCGGGGTGTGGTGCTCAGCACATGGTGCAGTTATGCAGGAGGGAAGCAGGAGGATGTGATGTTTGGAAACAAGTGGGTGTGGGAAAGAAGAGAGAGAAGAGAAACCAAGTCCAAAACAAACAAACAAACAAAAAATGGTGCTGAAGGAGCATGCTGGTGGAGTGGCACAGACCTGAGGAAGATGGATGTATGCCAGTGGCTTTCTAGCCAGGTGGTGTGGCACAGCCCATCAAGAAGGAGCAGATATGTCACATGCAGCCAGTTGGTCAGGAGAAAGGAAAGGAAAGACTTTAGAGAGAGATAAGAAACAGAGAAAAAAGAAAAAGATAAAACAATGCCCCAAAGGAGCTCACCAGTGTGGGAGCTCAGACTGTGGAAGCCTTGTGCTGGCCACTCCCTAGCCAAGTGGTGTGGCACAGCCCATCAAAAAGTGATGTATATGGCACTCACTGCCAGATGGTCGGGAGAAAGGAAAGGAAGGAATGTAGAGAGAGACAAGAAACTGCAGGAAAAAATAAAGAAGAACATGCCCCAAGGTAGCCCACCAGAGTGGTGACACAGACTGAAGAATCTGTGTGCTTGTGGCTCCTCAGCCAAGAAGTGTGGTACAGCCCATCAAAAAGCATCGGGGATGGCACACGCAGTCAAATGGTCAGGAAAAAGGAAAGGAAGGGAGGTAGAGAGAGACAAGAAATTGAGGGGGAAGAAAAGTGTCCACCAGCATGGTGATGCGGACTGGGAAAGCTGTGTGCTGGAGGTTCCCCAGCCAATCAGTGTGCACAGTTCATCAAAAAGCAGGGGAGATGACACCTGGAGAAAGGAAAGGAAGGAAGGTAGAGAGGGTCAAGAAACTGAGGGAATAAAATGCTCTAAGGGAGCCCACTGGTGTGGCAGCATGGACCAGGGAAGTGGCTCCTTAGCTGAGGGCATGGTTTGCCTGTCAAGAAGAAGCAGAGATGGCACACAGTGCAAGCTAGATGGGAGAAAGGAAAGGAAGGAGGTGAGAGAGAGAGAAGAAACAAAAAGAAGGAAAAAAACAACAACAGCAAAAAAAAAAAAAAAGGCACTGAAGGAACCGGCTGGTGGGGGCAGGGCAAATCCAAGTGGCAAGAAGCCGGCATCTCTCCTGCCCGCCAGAAAGCGGAGGAAGTCATGGAGAGGGTGGAAGGTGGGAAAGCGTGTATCCCTGGTTACCAGGTGTTCTGTATCCTGCTGGGAGCTCCATGAAGTTGTTTTCCTGTACTCCCTGTCTTCTGTTCTTGGTGGCTGAGGGGTCCAAGATGGTGAATCCATGCTGTGTTAGCTGATAGGGGATCTCCACTCCTTAGCTCTCCTTGTTCTCTGTCAGTTTCTTATTCTGATCAGTGCTTGGTTGAGTTCTTTATTCCTTTATTTGATGCTTACGGTTCCAGGATTGAAGATTGTATCTGTTTTACTTAGTTTTTCAGATCTTTGCTGTAGAGGGATGGTGTGGTGCTTCTGTCTATAGTGTCATGTTGGCTCCACCTCCCAGGTTTGTTACTTTTGTCCAGGTTGATTGACTTTTCCTGGATAAACTGTAAACAACTTGATGGTTTGATACTTTTTGTCTGACCCTGGGCTGCAGCCTGCACTGTGATTTGTATGCACCTCGCAGGCATTCGTCAATATACTATGTAAATGAAGCAGCTATACCAAAACCAAACCCATTGCCAATGAGTCAATTCTGACTCATAGCAACCCTATTGGACAGAGTAAAACTGCCCATAGGGTTTCCAAGGAGCAGTTGGTGGGTTCGAACTGCTAACCTTTTGGTTAGCAGTCACAGCTGTTAACCACTATGCCACCAGGACCACGTTCAGCATCATAACAACATGCAAACCTTCACTGAAAGATGAGTGGTGGCTGCATGTGAGATACATTGGCTGGGTTTCAAACCTGAGTTGTATGGAAAGTGAGGATTCTACCACTGAACTACCACTGCCCCCAGCTAAACACTGCTTAGAGGGAAGAAAGGTGGGTAGGAGAGGACCACAGCAGTGTGTGAGTGACCACTTTGGGAGGTGGTAAGGACAGTTGTGGGGACAGTGCAGCAGGGCTGCAGGTGCAGGGTCCTGCGCACATTTCTATACCGAGGTGAGAAAATCCCGACAGAGAAGTGACTACAGATTATGCAAATGAAGTGACTATGATCCCCTGAGGGGATTGGCCAGTTCGTGCTCTGTGGGGAGGGCCAAGCCTTGAAATTGGCAAGGAGTTGGCTTATATATGCAGCCAACCCCACAGAAATTTGATAGAGAAAAGAAGCAAAGGAGAAAAGACAAGAGAGGCAAGAAGAGAGAAGAAAGAAGCAGAGAGAGAGGAGGTGAGGAACCTTACCTTCTAGAAGAGTTGTAACACAGGTCAAGGGCTGTAACACTGAAGACAGCAAGAGGCCTGGAAGAGACCCTGCAGCAGAGTCAGTGGCGACAGCAGAAACGTGCTTTAGGAATGCAGCTAGGAGAGCTGAACAAAGCTGCTACACTGGCTATGAGCTGGGTCAGTTAGCAAGGGAGAGGTCAATGGCAGAGAGGCCTGCACAGCCGAGAGGGGACATGCACAGCCAAGAGGAGGCCTGTTCTGAGGAGACCAAGAGGGGGCCTGCACAGCTGAGAAGGGGCCTACACGGCAGAGAGGAGGGCCCACTCTCTTGCTTGGCCAGGGAGGGGTATGCCCTCCATTGTGGGGGAGCCTTCCAGACTTTGCCGATATGCTTCCTGATCCTGATCCTGAGTTGTAGTCTGTTGATCGTGATCTCAAGTTGTACTCTGTTACTTTCTTAATAAACCACTTAACTGTTAAGTATGGTCTGTGAGATCTGTGTGGCCACTGCAATGGATTATCAAACCCAGAAGAGAAGTAGAGAGTGCTGTAGGAGGAATACTGGTGTCAGAAAGGTTAGAGAGTGGAGGTATGTCTGACCTCACCTTATAGGAATCACGTTTGGGCTGATGGTGAGTCTCATTATTCCCCGTGAAGTTAGACAAGGTCTGACACCACAACGATACAGTATCTCTCATGAAGCTTCTCAGAAGCAGCCGGATTAGGCTCAGTGATGTCATTAGGGTTCCAGAAATCTTCTCTGGAGGCAGAGGGGACAGAAGATATTGGCAGAAGCAGGAAATGTCTCCTCTTCCCATCTGAGCTGATGGCGTTTCCCTCAAGAAGCAAAGTGCTCTGCAAAGACAGGGTATTATTGCTGTGGGGTGGTGATAATGATTGTGGTGATGATGATTATGCACAATTTCACAGGCTCAGAGACGGCCATCACCTCACATCCTCCCTGTCACACACCAATCAACCAGTGCACAAGATGTTATCTTTAAAGCTTTGCACTAATCTCCTGGTAAAGGGAGGGGAAGCTGCATTCAGCCTAGTGAGCAGCTACTCACCTCAGTGTGGCTGGGCTCACGGTCTTTCATGAAGGAGTGTTTTGCTGGGGGAGACAGTAAATAGCTGGTCTGCTGAGGGGAAATAAGGAGATTGGGGTTGCAGAAAGCTTCTGTGCATGGGGGCTTCCCCTACAGCTGCCACCCCATCCCAGAACAGCTCTACTGCTGCCCAGACCCTCTGTCCCTGCTTCAGTGGGAAGGCCACCCTCCTCGCCCCTTCCAACCCTCTAGCCCAGAGGCCCTTCACCCCTGCCTGCCTGGACACCACAGGTGAGGTGTTAGAGGGTGTGCTGATGCTTCTGGAATGCCTTACCTGTACTGTACCATTCCAAGTTGATCTTTCAAGACCAGGAGGAAGCATGAGCTGGCTGACCCAGGCCATTCTGTGTATTCCTTGCAATTTTTAAATTAGTCGCCAACGTTTAAAAATTTGAAGAGTTCACATTTAATCAAATCCAGCCTTCTAGCCTGTCTAGAAAGACTGGAAGATTTGGCATTTCCACAGGCAGCAGGCAGCAGGGGCCTGGCACCAGGTTCCTTTGAAGACATGTGCTGCCACTCTAGGTACAGGGCCCCCCAGTTGGCCTCCCCCACCCCCTTACCTGCCTTAGTCCTGCAGGCTGTTGGATTACTATGCTCCACATGGTATACTAAGGGAACTTTATTTATTTAAGAGTTGAAGAGAAAATACAGCCCTCCCTGTTCCCTTATATTCATTCCTAAGGGTGGGTTACAGTAGTGATTTTTGTACTTGTCTAATAATCATATCAACTCACATGTAGCTAGTGCTGAGAACGTTTGCAGGTTCTAGCTCTCTGATCCTCACGACACCCGCAGGAGATGGTGCTGGTATCAACTTAACTTTACACGTGAAGAAACTGAGACTCAGGGAACTTCAAGGACTTATCTGAGTCCCACAGCTTGTGAGTGGTGGAGGCGGGACTCAGACCGGCAGGTGATGCTAGACTCTGTCCCCTCAAATTCTCTGCTTACTGTTGGGTACTTCTCAAAGCATTCTCACCCACTCAGCTGTTGATAGGCACAATGGTGGGGTTCTGGGCCACTCACAGCTGTCCCTCTGTGTGACTTTGGCCTGGGGCTCCTCCTGTGGTCTGAGGCCATCCATTTCTGCCCTCTGGGCCGCCTTGTGATTCTGGGCCCCTATGAGTGGTTGTCAAAATTCTACGGATTAGGGCAGGAGGGCAGTCAGGGCCTGACTCACACAGTGTAACCCGTGTAAAAGTCCTCCAGCCTCTTGGTCCAATCTTAGCATGAAGTGACAGCCAAAGAAATAAAGGCTAAAGGGAAAAGAGAATCAAAAACACTTCAAATGATTATCATGCTTTTGAGAAAAAATGTGGGAGGGCATTTTTAATGATCAGCAACACTCCTTGACACAGTTCCTCTCTGCCACCCTCAATATCCTCCTTCAGACAGCAACTCTTCTTCTCCCACCCCAGTTCTAGACACCCAACCCAGAGTCTTCTCAAACCCTGCACATTAGTCCCTAACTCTCCTCCAGCTGTTGTCCTTTCCTTGATCTAATCTCTTACTCCTGCTAGCATTTCTTCACCTTCCAAGGGTCTGGACTTCTGTTACAGGGAGATTATTTGGCTATTCTACCACCCATCTCTTTGTCATACTGTGGTGGTTTGCACATTCCTATGATGCTGGAAGCTATGCCACCGGTTTTCAAATACCAGCAGGTCACCATCCATGGTGGACAGGTTTCAGTGGAGTTTCCAGACTAAGGCAGACTAGGAAGAAAGTCCTGGCCATCTTCTCCTGAAAATTAGCCAATGAAACCTTATAGATCACTACAGAATATCGTCCAATATAGTGCTGGAAGGTGAGCCCCCTAGGTGGAAAGGCACTCCAAATACACAGTGGCTGTAACAATGGATGTAAACGTACCAATGATGGTGAAGATTGAGCAAGATTGGGCAGCGTTTCATTCTGTTGTACGTGGGGTCGCCATGAGTCGGAACCAACTCAACAGCAACTAACAACAATAGTTTGGCTATTACTAACAATACTGAAAGAAACAACCTTATGCATTAGTAAGTGCTTTTAAGGGGAAGAAGATAGTGTGTTTGTCAAGTTCTTGTGTAGATGAGAGATAGAGAGGCAGAGGGAAAAGAGAGGCCTGAGGAGTCAAATACCTGTCCCAGCCTGCAGCTGTTTGAGTCTTCTCACCCAGGAACCAGACGGTGAGTGGGGAAGTTTTTGCAATGCCCCCAGCCCTAGCCTCACCCCCTACCAACTGCAACTGCCAAGAGACCCCAAGTGAGACCTGCCTGGCTGAGCCCAATCAACTCTCAGATCCATAAGCAAAGTCAATGATTGTTTTTATTTTCTGCCACTGTTTTGAGGTGGTTTGTTATGCAGCAGCAGATAACTGATACAACAACCCCCACTGATCTTGACAGGTCAAGGCGATCCCCCCTTTTGTCTCCTTCATTTTGGTGTCTTTGGAACTCCAGATGGCATGTGGTCAGCAGTCACAGCAGTTCCCTCTGTGACCCATCCATGACAGAGGAGATTAGGGCATGCAGTTTCCAACCTAAGTCCCAGAGTCCTCTGACTGAGTTTATGAGTCCCTACCTTCCATTAAGGGGTCTGATATTAAGAAATACTTGCACCCTTTCCTGCTCCTCACCCCAAATCCATGTTGCCAGCTTTGAGCTGTTGTTGTTGTTAGCCACTGCACAATGGAACAAAACTTTACCCAGTCCTGCGTCATCCCTATGATAAGTTGTGGAACGGACTGTTGGGATCCATAGGGTTTTCACTGGCTGATTTTTGGAAGTGGATCGCCAGGCCTTTCTTCCTAGTCCATCATAGTCTGGAATCTCCACTGAACTCTGTTCAGCACCATAGCAACATGCAAGCCTCCACTGACAGACAGGTGATGGCTGTCATGAGGTGCATTGGTTGGGAATCGAACCACCAATGCCCTGCAGCTATGAGCCAGGCTCCCTTGCTTGCTGTTATTCCAAAGGGGCTGCAGGCACTCTCTTCTCTCTCTTTCTCAGCTCTGATTAACTGATAATGTCTTCACAGAAAGACTCTATTTCCCCAAACAAGGTCACATTCACAGATATAAGGGTTAGGACTTCAGCATATCTTTTTGAGGGACACAGTTCAATCCATAGCATCATGCTACCTCTGGAGCAGGAGGCACAGTGGGCTGCAGAGGGAACTCCATGCAGCAGTGCGGGCACTGGGAGGCAGGAGCACCGTGAGCGGTGGGCACCCGGAGATGCTGGGAACCGGGGTCTTGGAGAAAAGCCCAGCAGGCAGAGAAGGGATAGGGTGCTCCAGGCAGGGGGACAACATGGTTAAAGAATGAGTGAACAACAAGTGGCCACCACACTCAGGCGCGTCTTCAGGGAGACTGGAAAGGAAGCATGCTCCCAAGCAGCAGGAGTAGATGTGGCCACAGGGCCTGCATCAAGAGGTCTACCTCCACGCTAAGGAACGTGGAGCTCGTGGTGCTTGCAAGATCCAAGCAGTGTTGACAGCATGATTAGTGACAGCTCACCCTTAAAGAGTGCTCACTATGTGTCAGCATGACCAAAATCCTCAAGGAGGCATGATGATGCTGAAGACACATGGTGGGAGGACCGGGGGCTAGGATTCTTGCCCTCCGTTTTCCATTGACAACGTATGCTTCTTTGGGCAACACAGTACCACAGAAAGATGGGCTCTAGAATCCCATTCTATCACCTACCGCTGTGTGATCGTGGGGACTTGCCCTAGTCTGGGCTACAGTTTATTCCCTTATAAAGACAGGAGATATTGTAAGGATTGCACCACCCATCTGTCAGTTGTTGTACGGTGGTGGCTTGATGTGATGCTGGAATCTATCCCACCAGTATCCAAATACCAGCAGGGTCACCATGGTAGACAGGTCTCAGTGAAGCTTCCAGGCTAAGACAGACTTGGAAGAAAGGCTTGGCCGTCTACTTATAAAAATTAGCCAATGACAACCCTATGACTCACAAAAGAATATTGTTCTGTATAGTACTGGAAGATGAGCCCCCTAGGTTAGAAGGCACTCAAAACACACAGCAACTGCAACAATGGATTCAAGCCTACCAAAGATTGTGAAGATGGCACAAGACCAAGCAACAATCCGTTCTATTATACTTGGGGTCACCATGAGTGGGAGCCAACTCCATGGCAACTAACAACAATAACAATCATAAGGATTAAATAAGATGCTGTACACGGCCAGACACAAGCAGAAGTACAATACTGTTTGTTTTACTTCCTGTGTGCCTCTCCCTAAGTGGTTTCCTCTGTAAATTGGGGGCTGGCCCCGCCCCGCCCCTGCTTGGAGACTATCTGACACTACAGGCACACATTACACCTTGGCCATATGCATGAGGATGCAAGAGGGCTGGGATGGGCCAGTCCCAGTGGGAAAACCATGGACCTTCTAACAGTGGTCTGTGTGGCCCAGAGAGGGGGCTGAGGGCTGGCGCCTAACCCTTGCCTATGCGGTCCAGGCAGAGGGGAAGCTTCCAGAAGGGGCAGGGTGGGAGAGCTGAGCCAGCGCCCAGGTGCCACCCTCAGCCAGTTCCTCACCAGCCCTCTCCGTTGGCCCAAGGCAGCAATTTCCGATTCCCCAGCTCCTGTTCCGCTCCCGGCACCCAAGGTCGCCCAGACTCCTGGAGGTCAGGACACAAGCTGGGAGTCAGGGAAGTGAGTGCTGATAAGGAGAAGGGGGAGGTGGCGGCAGCTTGTGGCAGTAGGAAGCCCTCTGCGTTGGGGAGGGCAGGACCTGTTTATTTTTCAGGCGGCTCCAAAGGTTTGTTCAGGATTCATGCCAGGGAAGAAGGCAGACACGGAGGATGTGAGCTCGTCTTTGCCACCTGTCACCAACCGTCGCCAGTTATACCTGTGGCACGTTTAGGGTTTCAGGTAGGATTTTGTTTGGCAAAAATAAAAGTTCTGATGCAAAGGAAAAGATGAGAAAGAGAGAGAAAGTAGGAAACCACGGGCCCAGTTAATATCTAAGCTCTCTTTCTACTCCAAACACTGGGACTGCAGGAGGCAGAGACCCATCAGCCAGTTCCCGCTGGTTCAACGGTCATTATGGTGATCCCATGTGAGCAGGGAGCAGGGACTTCTTTTACATTGTGTACCCTGGAGGCATAGCCCTGCGTGGCTTGCAGAACCTGGTGTTTGTTTATCGTCCAAGCTGAACGTTGAAAGGGGGCCGCCCCAGTGTCCAGCCTTGTAGGCATTTGAGAAAAATAAAAAAAAACTTCACTGGCCCTAAATCTGAAACAAATAGAATGCATGGTGATTTTGGACAGCAAATGCATTCACCTGCACCCTTGTTTTCTAAGCAAATCAGGGTTGGGTGCATGTGTGCTGGATCACACCATCAGCATCACCGTTCTGATGCAGATGGGGTGGGGGGCATTTCTGCCATATGACTGCCCACCCCAGCCACACTGGCGTGGTTCAGGAATGGTCACCCTGACCCAAGGCAGACCAGTCACAGTCAGGGGTGTGGAATTGGCTCCAGGGGACTACAGCTCATTTTATAGACACATAAACTTAGGGGCCGGGGGCCAGTCATTTTCCATGTGGCATGAGCAGCAGAGCCTGTCTGCAGAGAGAAGGAGCTCTAAGCCAGTGCACAGACGGCCTCCCTGGAGCTCCAGGCCCAGACTTCAGGCCCCAGACCAGATGCCTGCCCTGAGGCTCTCGAAGTTCCAGCTCAGTTCTGGTCCTCAGTCCCTCAGCTTGCTTGCAGCCAGCTAGAACTGGGTACTTACAAAAGACCTAAGTTCTGCGTAGATGCTTTCAGAATCTCCCTTACTTTAGGGAAACTCTTGCTCTAGATCATCTGACCTAAGGATGAAGACCCTGGAAAATCTGTCATATACACATTCTTACAGATGTGATGAATCATTTTCTTCATGAGGATGAAAACCTGGGGTTGCATTTCTACCTGAAAAGGTCACTGTCCTTTCCAGGTTTAACTATATCCAGGGCCTCTTAACTGTAGTTGCAAGATTTCCTCTGACATTTGAGCCCATCATTATGTAGAATCTACAACTCAAAAAGCTCCTGTTTTAATCCCCCTATACCAAACCAAAAACCAAACCCATTGCTGTCAAGTTGATTCCAACTTATAGTGACCCTATAGGACAGAGTAGAACTGCCTCATAAGGTTTCCAAGGAGTGGCTGGTGGATTCGAACTGCCAAACTTTTGGTTAGCAGTCAAGCTCTTAACCACTATGCCACCATCGCGACTTTGAGACCCTGACACTGCCGCCAGCACATCTTCTGGAATCTCTGGCAGGAGCTTGTCGCTCCAAGCTCCAGGACCCGACATGGCTCCCTGTGCTTAATGAATAAACCCAACTCCCTGTGCTTAACGAATAAAGCCTTCCTCCTGCTTGCTCCAGCTCCAGCCACACGTGTGGAATCAGCATGGCTGCTCACATTCTCTTCACATTGTTCCCTCCATGCCAACAACCATTCCCCTGAAATTGTTAGACTCGCACTTATCCCTCACTACCCAGTCAGGGTGAAGCCTGTTGCACCACCTTCCACATGCACTGGACCCCCACATGCACACCTCCACGTGCACCAGCCCACCATGTGCACACCTCCACGTGAATCAGCCCCCACATACACACCCCTTCACGTGCACCAGCCCCCCACATACACACACTCCCACGTGCACCATCCCCCCATATGCACCCCAAAATGTGCACTGGGCCCCCATATAAACCCCCCCATGTGCACCAGCTCCCTGCATGCACACCTTCATGCACACCAGCCCCCCACATACACACACCCCCACATGCACCAGCCCCCCACGTGCACACCCCCACATGAGCCAGTCCCCCACATACACCCCCCCAATGTGCACCGGCCCCCCCACATGCATACCCTCATGTGCACCAGCCCCAGCCCCCCACATGCACACCTCCATGTGCATCAGCCCCTCATATGCACACACCCCCCCCCACGCATTGCCCCCCTCCCTGCACACACGCCGTTCCCTCAACGCACACTGGCCTGTGGGCATTTTTTTGTGGCTGGTTTGCTTGAGCATAAGCGGCAGAGGGCAGGCCTAGACCACATCCCTCCTGGAGCCTCCCTGAGCCGAGCCTCTGCCTGGCACAGAGCCAGGGCTCAGCAAATGCTTGGTGAACTGAAACCCACTGTGGTTTGCAGGCTGGTCTTTCTTCTGGTTCCCACTCCCACTCCCAGTCACAGCAGACATCCCTCAGTGGTGACCCAGACAATGTCTTCCGGAGGGGGGGTGCTGCTTTTGGGTCCCTGCTGTGCCCTTCCCGTCAGGGCTCCACCCAGCCTGCACCTATGAGGGCATCCTGGCCACCTGAGGACCTATGCAACTTACTGTTCCTGCTTCTGAAATGCCAGCCAGCTGTGGTGGTGTGGGTTTGGGTGAGAAGGACACCCGTCCACATGTGATCTGGGCGGCACCTGGGCTCCCAGAGGCTCTTCCCACTCCCCACCATTTCTGCCTCCTTCAGGAAACACGTGCCTCTCCCAGGCTGAGGCCTAAACACAGCAGCTTAGACTCACAGAGAACCTGAGCTGGGGTCCAGAGCCTCTAGCTTTGGAAAGGAGCATGGGGAGAGAGAAATAAGAGGCAGGCAGGGGAGCGGGAAGGGTGTGAGGTCCAGAGCTGGGATCCACTGACCACGTTTCTGGGCTGGGACCCAGGGAGCGGAGCCTGAAAGCCACAGGGAGGAGAAGTCTCCAGGCAGGAGCAGAGAGGTGTGCTTGTGACTCCTGGGTGGGGCATGAAGGTGCGCAGACAGGACCACCATTACAGGAAGTGCTCCTGGGCCTGGGCAGTAACCACGCGCCTGATCAGCTGACTGTGGGGACTCCACTGACTTAGACCAAGGCTGCCTCAACAAAATCGGGTATGGGGAGGGATGTAGGGGGCAAACGTGGTGTTGGTCACATGTGGGCACAGCCAGACAGCTGGGTCTGGTCGGGGAGCAGTCTGGTTGGGAAGAAGGAGGGGGCAGGCCCAGGTGCAGACCCAGGCCCTGGGGTTGGGAGCCCCTTTCCGGCTGAGGGGGCACCCACTGCTGGTGAGATCTGGGCTACAGGGGTCTAGGGCAGCCCCTCCAGGACGTTTTGATGGTTTGAAGAAAGGCCGAGCATTGGAGCCCCCTGACCTGGCGTCCAGTCCCACCCACAGTGCACAGAGCACCTCCCAAGGCTCAGGAGGAGGCCAACATGTGATGGGCATGTAACCGAATCCCACAGGTTCTTGTCCTGTCCTATTAGCCAATCAAAGTAAGACGGACCCTAGTTGCAAGGGAAACAGACAGTGGCAATTTATTGTCTGCGCAGACAAGCAGCAACGTGGGGCCTAGCATCCAAAAAAATACCAGAAGCTCCCCGCGCAAGGGGTTTGGGAACCTTTTTTTTGTCAGTGTGTCCCCAGGGGGCGGGGATTGGCACCTGAAACCCTACACTCCAAGCTCTCCCATGCCCAAATTTGGAGATCCGGGTGCTGAGTGATGCCGAGTCACTCTTCATAGAAAGTCCACAAGCTGTGGGACTTCTCGCGTTCCAAAGGGGCTGCGGTGGGGCTGTCTGCTGAGAATATCCTTCCTTCCAGCGATTCCGAAGGTCCAGGGTCAGGTGATGACACGATTGTTCAGATCTGCGCATGTGCCAAGATCCTGGCCCACGCAGGCGCAAAGATCTGGCGCCAAATACAAACCGCGGTTAGAGACCGTGGTTTGCAAGGGCGGCGGGCTTGGAGCAAACCACAGTTAGAGACCGCGGCTCGCAAGGACAGCAAACGAAGGTGAGGGGGCGGGAGCCGCGCGGTGGAGCGGGTTTCAGGCACCTGGCACTTGACACCTGGCACGGCTGCCCGGAGTGGCCCCCACACGAGGCGACAGGGTCAGCGGGGTTTGGGGGGTAGATAGAAGAGGAACCTGGAGGGCCGCCCTTCAGGCCCCCACCCCAGCCCGGCGTAGGAGAGGGTGGTCGGCCAGAATCAGGGCCTTCTCCTACTCAGAGCTGGTCCCGTGGGCTGGACCCAGGAGAGCTCTAAGGCAAGTGGAAGGCTCCGCTTCCACAGTCCAAATGTGAGTGCAGTGCAGTGCAGTGGGCAATACATGTGTCCTAGTCTTACAAGAACACTCCTCCCCGGCCTCTCTCCACCCAGCCGCCCTCCAGAAAACACTGAAGCGCCTTGTTCCAACCTTTATTAATGGGCTCAGAAGGGGCCCAGAGAGCTCAAAGGCCTAGCACTCCCCAGGGCCCCACAAAACCCCCAGTGCCCCCAGTACTCCCAGCATCCTTAGTGCTCCCCCAGTCTCCCCCAGCACCTCCAGTGTCCTGAGAAACTCCCCAGTCTCCCCCCAGTGCCTCCCACCCCCACACTCCCCCATGTCCCTGTCTCCCCCCAAAGCCCTGCAGTGCCCCAGCACTCCTCAGCATCCCTAACATCCCCCAGGACCCCCTAGCAGCCCCAACCTCCTCTCAGTCTCCCCCAGTGCCCCTGGTTTCCCCCAGTACCCCCAGGCCTCCAAGCATCCCCAGTCCCCCAGCACCCCGCCTCCACACTGCTTAGCCCAAGTTGACAGATGCAGAGAGGCCCGCGCAGTGGGTCGGAAGTTTTGTTGAGAAATGAAACATTGCCCAACCCAGAGGAGAAACCACAAGAAGAGGAAAACACATGATGACATTGCTGCCGCTGGGCCAGGAGGCTTAGCTTGATCTCCCCTCTGAAGGGGGATGGGGCTGTCGGTGTTTGTGTTTAAGGCAAGAAAAAGAAAGTGTTCCTATGGGAAGCTGTTTCCAAACCCCCAAAAGATCCTCGACTGAGAAGGAGTGTCGCTTGTCTGGGGACAAATGAGGCTGGGTCTTTTCGCCCTCGTCACCCTCACACTGCATCCTCCTGGGCCAAAGCCACAGGCAGCCCTACCGCGTACCTGCACCCGAGGCCCATAGCTGGGGGTCGGGAGCACAGCCGCCCAGGTGTGGGTACCACAGTTTAACCACAGGGCTCCCAGTGTACCCTGGGGCCCACCTGCAAGACGGAGGCTGATGCTTCTGAACAGCAGGGAGTCAGTCATCACAGACAGAGCCTGGATTGGGAGCCCAGTGGGGCATGGCTGCAGATGGAGAGATGACACAGGGAGGTTATCTAGAGGTCCAAAGGGCTAGGAGGGGCTGTCTGCATATCAGGACAGGTTGCCTTCTGTGTTCTGCAGTGTAGGCCATGGGCCCATCACCTGTAGCTCTTTGGGACTCTAGAGGGCCTCACAGGCAGCTTCAAGGGGCTGGGCTACTGACCCAAGGCCCAGCTCTGGCTCCCTCCTTCCAGAAGGCATTCTTGTCAGTCCCCTGCCCATGCCCACCAGGCATGGTCTCTCCCTGTTCTCTTCAGAGGCCAACTTTCCAGACATGGGGCAGGTGCTGGAGGCTCTTTAGGGCTCAGCCTCTGTGGCAGGGCCAGGAGGTCAACCCCAGCCTTCCTGAGAGGAGCCAGGCCCCATGGAGAGGCCTCAATCCCAAGGGCTCCTCCTGTCCCCTGATGACCTCTCAGGCGTGGCCTGTACCAGCTGCCCCTTCACCCACCAGGCCGCTGCATATCTCCTGTCTTGGTCCCACCCAGGTCCCTAAATCCCTGTGTTCACCCTCCATGCAGAAGTGGCACCCTCCCCACCCCACAAGCTTGGTCTGTGTGCTCTTGACATGAGCTTTGTGACGGCCTCTGTGCTGCTCATAGGTGAGATTTGTCTCCACGGTCATTGATCCTAGTGCTTTTTCTCAGTAGTATGGCAGACACCTTGAGAGAGGTAGCCCTGAGGTTCCTGCCTGGGTTTAAGCACCCCCTGCCCCTCTGCTCTCAGGTCCTCCTCTCTACTTGGCATCTTAAGAGAGAAAGGAGCCCTTCCCCTCAGAGAGCACTCAGGAGGAGAGGCAGAGTGGGGCCCCGGGTTTCTCACGCAGGTTTGGCTCCAAGCGAATGTGGCCCTGATTTAAGCACACACCCGACTGCAGATTGGGAAAATACCATTCAGAAGGAGAATCTTACCAAATGCTTGATTCATGGAAGTTTAGGTCTTGGAGAAGGGAGTCAAGTCCTGGAGCACTTTTCTCTCAGCAGAAGATGTTAAATAGAAAATGGCTTTATAGTCACAGAGGCATTTTGTCAGGTTGCAGGAACGGCGCAGTCCGGGCCTCCCATAGCTATGCCCAGAGCAGTTGTTCCCTCATGGTGTGATGGTTAAGATTGTGTGTCAACTTGGCTGGGCCATGATTCTCAGCGTTTTAATGTGATCACTCCCATGATTTGAATAGACTGTGAGTAGCCAATCAGATGAAAGGAAGTCTCCTTGTGGGTGTGGCCCACATCTGAATATAAGCAGATGCTCTGGCTTTTTGCTCTCTCTGGATCCTGTGGCTGCCTCCTATCATCTCATCTCTGGTTCTTGGGACTTGAGCTGTCAGCTTATCTGCTGAATTTGGGATTTGTCGGTCTTAGCCTGTGAGTGGAGCCCTGTTCTCTGACCTGCCTATCTTGGGTTCGCCAGCCACTGCAGCCACATGAATCAGGAAAAGCCTTGGGGTCTTGCCTGCCCACCTCGGAATTCATCAACCTTCACAGCCTGTGAGTGGGAACCCTGCTCTCCAACCTGCCGATCTTGGGCTCGCCAGCTTCTGTGCCTGCGTGACTTGGGAGAGGTCTCTACCCTGATCCACAGACTTGGGACGTTCTAGCCTCTACAATCGCATGAGCTGTTTCCTTGATATAGATCTCTCTCTCTATATATATTTATACACTTTACTGGTTTTGCTTCTCTAGAGAACCCATCCTAAGATGCACGGGAAGGCAGAAGTCACGGCATGTGCCCTGTGAGCCCATGCACAGTTCTGTCTGACATAGTCCAGACAAACGGTTTAACTGATAAGCAGGTTGACCCTAAATCATAGGTCACGAATGATACAATGTGCTCCCAACCTAGGGAGGTGGATTGACACAATAGATGCAGTAATGGACTCAGACATCCTAACCGTCATGAAGACAGCACAGACACAGCAATGTTTTGTTCAGTTGTACATAAGGTCACCATGAGTTGGAGCCAACTTGACAGCCACTAACAACAATAACAAAACATAGCATTAATTTAGGTGGAATTGTCTTATTTATCCAGTGCTGCTAAAACAGAAATATCACAAGTGGATGGCTTTAACAAACACAAATTTATTTTCTCACAGTTTAGGAGGCTAGAATCTTGAATTCAGGGTGCTGGTTCTCTGTCAGCTCTGAAGGAAGGCCCTTGTCTCTCCTGAGCTTCTGCTCCTGGGCAGTTTTCCTGTGGCTTGGCATCTCTCCCCCCCCATCTCTGCTCTGCTCACTCATTTAATCTCTTTTATATCTCAGAAGAGATTTACCCAAAATACATCCTACCCGAATCCAGCCTCATTAACATAACAAAGACAACCCATCCCCAAATGGGATTATAACCACAGGCATAGAGGTTAGGATTTACAACACACATTTTTGGGAGACACAGTTCGATCCATAACAGTCATTAATTAATCCTTGGAGAGGCTCCTGGAAGATGGAAGCAAGGCCCTGAATGCCAGGGACATCCAAACACAACCTAATCTCCCACAACTCACTGGAATGCACACAGGTAGCAATGAGGGGGAGACTGTAGGACTGGGTCCCTGACCTCCCTGTGACAGCCATACCTGTGGGTCCCTCCCCTCCCAGGTCTTCTGCTTATAGACCTGCCTCTACTGGTGGTCTTCTGGCGCCTCTGTTCCTGTCAGGCATTGTTACGATGCCTGGGAGCCCAGTGATGCCAAAGCCACATGGTGGTGATGGAGAGCTCAGAGAGCACTGTCCCAGGCACATTTACTAGATAACCCCCAGTAGTGCACTTGGGTCCTGATGATGGCTTACAAGTTGAGGAAATAGCAGCTTCACACTTCCCTGCAGTCCTGCCCCCTCCCTCAGCCCCCTGAGGCACTCAGACACACCTTTCCACACCATGTAAGAAGTCAGATGACTGAGACCACCATACTGTGAGGAAGCCCAAGCCAACCATGTAGAGAGGTCATGTAGAAGACCATCAAGGCACCAGGCACATAAGTGAACCCAGCTGCCAACTGAACACAGTCAAGAGTTTTCCCAGTCAATGCCATGTTGGCCATTGCCAGTCACAGCATCATGAGAGATAGTAAGTCATTGGGGTGGGAGCTTATGTGGCAATATACAGCACAAACATTCAGATTCTGTCTGGTGTTGGTCCCATGATCCCAGGGAACATGGGAAAGGTGGCCTGTCCCTGTGTAGATGCCCTCCTAAGAACGCTTCCGTCGATGAAGACGATGTGGCAGCTCTCAGAGCCACTCTGATCCTCTTTCTAGGATATTTTAAACAGTAAGCTTTGTTTCCTTATGAGCTGGGGGTAGTGGGAAAAGGGAAGGAGAGTGAGCATGGGAATGGAGGAGTAGGGTTCTCTTGGAATAACCAGTTGCTGTTGACTCAACCGTGACTCATGGCAACCCCGTGTGTGTCAGACTAGAACTGTGCTCCATATGGTTTTTAAAGGCTGATTTTTTAGAAGTAGATTGCCAGGTCTTACTTCCGAGGTGCCTCAGTGTGGGTTTGAACAGATGACCCCTCGGTTAGTAGCCCAGCGCTTCTCCCATCCCATTTTCAGGAGCCCACCATCAACAGAAGTCCTGAACCACTGGCCATGGGACAGGGGAGCACAGTGGGCTGGTGGGAGGGGGCGTATGTTGTTCATTGGAGGAGCTACAGGTGATCGGTTTGGCAGAGGCCAGATATGTCCAGGCAGTAGAAGACCTGGCTGCAGGGTCAAGGAGTTTGGAGTTGGAGACTCACAGGTAAGCCTGCAGAAAGCCTTCACAGGGGGCTGGCCAGTTACTGGCATGAACTTTTTAGCTACTATTGTTTTAACGGTACGTCAGCCACTTTTTATGCCTCTGGACCTCATAAAAACCAGAACCAAACCCATTGCCATGGAGTCGATTCTGACTCATGATGACCCTATGGGACAGAGTAGGACTGCCCCATAGGGTTTCCAAGGAGTGGCTGGTGGATTCAAACTGCTGACCTTTTGGTTAGCAGCCGAGCTCTTAGCCACTGGGCCACCGGGGCTCCCTGGACCTCATGGGTAATACTTATTCCAGTTCTAATGTATTTAGCATCCAGGTGGGTCCCTTTTGAAATGCGTGAAGCTCAGCAGACCCAGAGTTGGAGCTCATTGTTGTGTAGGTTGAGCATTCTACTAGGGGATGCTTCCTGGATGTGTTAGTGTTGTACACTTTTGAAAACATTTGCCTTTTTTTCCTTTATTTCTGTGAGATAAGGCTTGCAAGCATGATTATGGCTTTCCTGTGTGATAGTTAGGCTGCCTGATGGGTTTGTTTTGGTTTTTCTGTGTCATGTTTGGAAAACCAGAGGTTCCTCATGTAACCTAATGGAAAGGTGCCCTCAGTAAATTCTCTGTTTAGCTTTTATTGGTATATTGTCATACCACAGATCAGTGGAGCCAGAGTGCCACTCACCTTATTGGTGGCTTGTATTACCAGATCATATTTCTTAAAATACATATTACCTGTTACCCCGTTGCCGTCGAGTTGATTCTGACTCAGCCACACTATAGGACAGAGTAGAACTGCCCCATAGGATTTCCAAGGAGCACCTGGTGGATTCTAACTTCCAAACTTTTGCTTAGCAGCTGTAGCTCTTAACCACTGCACCATCAGCCAAAAATTTAAACACACTCAATTAGTAAGCATGCATTCTAATACTGAAAACATATGCCATTAAAAAAAATTTTTTTAAATAAAAATTTGGTAACAAAAGGGTAAAGGAAAATAAACTGAAATGCTAGGGTAGGGGTGCCTTTCGTAGTCTTGCGCAAGGGTCCAGGCCGGTGAGGGGCGCCTGCTGGATGTGGTTGGGCCGCGGGTGTGGGCAAGCTGGAGTTAGAGCAGTGCGTCCCTGGGGCCATCTCGCTCCTCTGGCCTGGTGGCCCAGCAGCTCTTTGGTCATTTCCAAAGAAGCCTTGAGGCTGGTGCCCTGGCCAGCATAATGCAGGTGGGAGCTCATTGCTGCTGGCGGCAGGCAGGGCCTGATTTGGTGGAGCAACCCCCATGCGCTCCTGCCCAAGGTGAGGAGGCTATTTTTGGTTCAAACTAGGCTGCAGGGATTCTGTTACGAGAGGAGCTTCTGCTGTTCGCCTAGGAGCTCCATCTGCTCTGGGGAGATCACACGGCCCGGACCTGCCTCCTGCTGCTAGCCACAGAGCCATCATTTGGTCGCTTCAAGCCGAGTGCTCAGCTGCTGAGAAGGTCTGCCTAAGCCAGGATCCCTCAGACTGCATCCCCAGGCCAGGCTCGGAGGCCTGATCTCTGGGGCAGGGAAAGTACACTGCAAGGAGCTTTAAATTCATCGTCCTGCTTAATCCTTACAACTGGGGGAGCTGGGGTGGGACAAGCACAATGTTAATCCCATTTTATAAGTCAGGGTGCTTTGGTTTACAGAAGTTACATAACTGGCCCCAGGTATGGAGCTAGTCAGCAGCGGAACAGGATTGGACCTGGGCCAGCTGACCAAACCCCACACCGTTAATCGGGGCACCGCCCTGCAGAACCACAGGCCGGGAAGGGCTTCCTTCAGTGCAGCGATTACTTAATATGGTCCTTCTAGCCATGCATGGTCTTGTGACTCCTACAAAATGATCGGGTGGAACTATGCAAAAAAGATGCTTGTGGCCCATCAAGGAGATTAGACAGCTTGCTAATAATGCAAATAAAGTGCATGGCACCCTTGTGGGGATGAAACCATGCAAATGAGGTGTATGGAGCCCTAATTAGGGGATTGGTCAGTTTTGCCATCCTGCTGGGCTTAAAATGAGACATCCCAGAGGTGGAAGGTTGGAACCTCACTACTATCAAGAAAGAAGAGTCGAGAGCAGAGGTCGTCCCAGGGTCCCTGTGCTGAGAACCTCCTAGACCCAGGAGTCAGAGAGCTCTAACGCTGGCAAAGGCGCAAGAAGGCGAGAAGTAGCGGCAAGCGTGGCAGAGTCAAGCGGCAAAGAAACGGTGGCAGCAGAACCAGGAGACAGGCTCGAGATGGCACAGTAGGCTTTCCAGCCCACGGAGCAAAGCAGCTACAGTGGGTGTGCTGGCCCACAGAGTGAGAGAGCTAAGAGCCTTCGGGCAGGAGGCTCCCTGGCAGAGTGGGGTGCCTCTGGGCACACATTGGCAGAACTAAAGAGCTTTGTAACACTTGCCTGAACAGGGCAGAGGCAGGGCCAAGGGATGAGGGATGAGGGCCCAAGAGAGGAGCCTGTCCTCAGGGCACTAAGAGGAGTCTGTCCTCGGGGGACCGAGAGGAGCCTGTCCTTGGGGGGCTGAGAGGACCTCTGCATGGATGAGAGGAGCTGAGAGCTGTCCTGCACTGAAGAAGGGAGACTTTGCCTACATGCTTCCTGATCTTGATCCTGAGTTATAGCCTTGATCCTGATCCCAAGTTGTAACTTGTTAATTTCCCTAATAAACCCTATAACTGTGAGTATGGTGTGTGAGTTCTATGTGGCCATTGCAATGAATTATTGAACCCAGCAGAGAAGTGGAGAGTGCCATGCGAAGGATGGCTAGTGTCAGAATGGTAAAAAAGGAGGAGAGAGGAGGCATGTCTGACCTCCACCTCATAGGGACCAGCCTTGGGTTGATGATGATGATGATTCTCTCTCCTTCCCCTTATGAACTTAAACAAGGAGTCCTGATGCCACCACACCATTTTTATACTTCACATGCCTGATGGGATCAGAACTGATGGCAGAGTGGGATGAACAGGTGGAACACAGGGCATTTAAGGCAGTGAACCTGCTCTGTATGATACTGTGATGGTGGACACATGATGTTATGCCTTTGTCAAGGCCCATAGCACTGTACAACACAGTGAACCCTGATGTAAACTATAGTTAATGATAATGTATCAATATTGGTTCATCAATTATAAGAAATGCACCACAGGAATGCAAGATGTTGATAATAGGGGAAATAGTGTACAGGGGAGAAGGGCAGTGAGAACTTTACAGAAAGTACACTCTGCACAATTTTTCCATAAACTTAAAACTTCTCTGAAAAATGAAGAGTGTTAAAAAAATAAACCAGATTAGAAATCCTGCTCCCCCCAGCCCCCCCATGGGTGCACTTTCCTCAGACATGGGGCATCAGAACCCCCTCTCCAGCACCGCTTCCTGTCCAGGTCCTCCCGACAGGCCAGATGCTTTCCTGTAGCCACCCTCTATGAGCAGGGCCTGCAGGGACCCAGTTCCCTTCCTGCAGTCCCAGCCTTATACCTCAGCAGTTCCTGTTATGACCTTGGCATGGGCGATTTTTATCCCATTTTTTTGGATGAGCCCAAAAATGCCTATAGAGTTAGTGGCAAGCCTGGATGACAAGGGCTTTGTAGGTGGGATTCACTGTCCATCCCTCCATGGACAATTCATTGGATAAATGTGTCCTGCTGTCCATCTGCCATGAGTGCAAATGGCTTTGGATCCTCCTTGATGGGATGGAAAAGACTATATTTACCAGGTCAGGGCCCATAAACCATGTACCTAACCACTTGCCATCGAGCTGTGTGTCAGGGTAGAACTGTACTCCATAGAGTTTTCAATGGCTGATTTTTTGGAAGCAGATTGACAGGCTTTTCTTTCCAGGTGCCTCTGGGTGGATTTGAACCTCTAACCTTTTGGTCAGCAGCCAAGCGTGTTAACTATTTGCACCATGCATGGCTGTGTTAATCTGCTAAACCAAAGATCCCAAATCGGTACAGCAGCTGCAGTTGGGCTACAACCTGGTTACGTTTGTATAGTCCACTACAATCTACCTTCATATATCACGTGTCTAGCTTTCGTAGGGGCCAGACTTGTGAATTAAATGGGGGTGTGACAGGGACCACTACCCCTAAATTATTGAACTTTTTGAGGATGGCACTAAGCATTGCCCTCCCAAGAATGGGACACTATTTTTGATTTACTATCCAGGTCCCTGGGTTTGCACTCTACTACTAACCTAAACCACCACTCATTTGTCAGTTTGTTGTACTGTCGTGGCTTGTGTATACCTGTGATGCTGAACGCTATGCCACTGGTATTCCAAACACCAGCAGGGTCACCCATGGTGCATAGGTTTCAGTGGAACTTTTATACTAAGGCAGACTAGGAAGAAGGACCTCGCGATCTACTTCTAAAAAAACTGGCCAGTGAAAACCTTATGAATAGCAGCAGAACATTGTCTGATATAGTGCCAGAAAATGAGCCCCTTGAGTTGGAAGGCACTCAAAATACGACTGGGGAAGAGCCGCCTCCAAAAAGTTTGAGTCGACCTTAATGATGTGGATGAAATCAAGCTTTTGGGACCTTCATTTGCTGATGTGGCACCACTCAAAATGAGAAGAAACAGCTGCAAACATCCATTAATAATCAACATGGAATGTATGAAATATGAATCAAGGAAAATTGAAAGTTGTCAGAAATGAAATGGAATGCATAAAGACCAATTTTCAATTTCATATGCATGTGAAAACTAGACAATGATTAAGGAAGACCAAAGAAGAAGAATTGATCCCTTTGAATTACAGTATTGGCGAGGAATATTGAAGATACTATGGACTGCCAGAAGGAAAACAAATCTGTCTTGGAAGAAGTACAGCCAGAATGCTTCTTAGAAGTGAGGACGGTGAGACTTCGTCTCACATACTTTGGACATGTTATCAGGAGGGACCAGTCGCTGGAGAAGGACATCACGCTTGGTAAAGTAGAGGGTCAGCGATAAAGAGGAAGACGCTCAATGACATGGATTGACACAGTGGCTGCAACAACGAGCTCAAATATAGCAATGATTGTGAGGATGGTGCAGGACTGGGCAGTGTTTTGTTCTGTTGCATATATGGTCACTATGAGTCGGAATTAACTTGATGACACCTAACAACAACAACAACTAACCTAAAGGTTGGTGGTTCAAACCCACCCAGTGGTGCTGTGGAAGAAACACCTGGTGTTCTGCTTCCATAAAGATTACAGCCAAGCAAATCTTATGGATCAGAATTCTACTCTGTAACACATGTGGTTGCCATGAGTCAGAGTCTACTGGAAAGCAACAAGTTTGGTTGTTGTTTCTTTATCCTGGCCAGGCAAGGCAAGAGGCCTCTTTAGAGGCCTCCACTGGCCTTCCCCACTCCAATCACTCTTACCCTACAGATTAAGGCACCCATGGGGTGGGGGGAGTTCTGCCAACTGCCAAGAATCTCCACTCCAATACACTTGGAAAGTGGAGAAGTGACTACCTGGGTGTCAGTGGACCACGGGACCCAGAGAGGCAGACCAAGACTTGGCTCCGGCCAGCCCCACACTCTCTGGGGGCCATGTGACCGTCTGATCTCCATTCATCAATACTGATTCAGACCCAGGTACTGCGGGGCTCCCTCTGGGGAGGCCTGGAGGCCATCACTGCTGTGTACACTGCCACAGGGTCTCAGTACCTTCCTCACAAGGCACAGTCAGTGGGGCCTGGGTCTGAGGACTAGCTGAGGGATGGTGATTTGGCCTCGGTCCATCCATGATATGGTTTGTTGCATGAACTAATCAATACCCTGTTGACTGCCATCCACTGGACTTGGGGGCGCTGAGTGCTGGTCACCATCTGCTCAGTGCTCTGCACGGAGGTCCCAGCTGGCACTCTGACCTTGCTGGTCATTGAGATCGTTGCAGTCACCTGGCTTCTGGATTCAGCTCCCATCTGCCCTCTACTACATTGTGATCCTAGCACCCACTGCTATCAGGGTCCCAGTGGCAGCATCTCCCACCGTCATCCCAACTCACAGAGGACAGCCACCATGAGCTTCTCAACAATGCGCTGCCCCTCTCATGAGGGAGGGACCCTTTATCCCTTTGGTAAAACAGAGGGTCCATCAGCCCCACCTGGGTTGTTGACGTGGTGTGGGCTGCTGCGTTCTCTGGGCTCTCTTGTGGTATCCACTGGGAGCCTTTTGTACCTTCCATGGCTGTCCCGGCATTTCTCTGCACATGGTGTGGCCCTCTTGCCCCTGAGCTTCCCAGAGCCATGCCGGGTCCTTGCCAAGGTGTTCAATTCCACACCCCAGAGCAGACAGTGTCCCCGCATTGAGGAGCTCACCCTTACCCTGGCCCTGCCTTCTTTGCCTCAGCCCCTCGGGATCCAGTCCCAGGTGTACCTACTGACTGGCCAGGTCTGGCCTGACCCTGCAGCTCCTTTGGCATACACTCCTGCCCTCCCTTAGCAAGTCCTGCACCCCCCTAGTTGGGCTGTACTGCCGTTTGCCTCTCATGATGGATCTGGTTGCCCTGGGGAATTGTGGAGATGGGTCCTGGGAGGAACGTGTCTTGTTGGGCACCTGCCACGTCGGAGGCCTCTGTGTAATCATTGAGCAGGGACGGGGAGGTGGGTGGGGATCATGTGGGGAGGCACTTCTGCCTAACGAGGGAAGCAGGCCACTTCTGCAGGACCAGAGAACTCACAGAGATCTGGAGTTCAAGGACCCCACCTGCACCTACCCAGATCTCGGCATCCCGAGTCTCTGGGTCCCAATCCTTCCCCATCATGGCCCTAACCTTGGTACAGAGCACTCACTGTCCTAGTCTCCTAGGCTACCATATCAAAAGCACAAACGTGGTGGCTTCAAACAACAGAAATTTAGTCTCTCACAGTTCTGCAGGGCCGAAGTCTGAAATTGGGGTGTCAGCAAGGCTGCTCTCTCTCCAAAGGCTCTAGGAGAGGGATTCTTCCTTGCCTCTTCCAACTCCTGATGGTCCTAGGCATTTTTCGGCTTGTGGCAGTGTGAAATTGGCTTGTCGCAGTGTGAAAATGGTGTGGCAGGGGCATCTGACCTTCTCTAGCTTCACAGGGGTGAAGGAGAATCAAGGTCAACAGCCCAAGGCTGATTCCTATGAGATGGAGGTCAGACACACCTCCACCCTCCTACTTTTTTTACCAAATCTGATACCAACTCTCCCTCCCGCAGCACTCTCTACTCCTATGCTGGGTTCCATAATTTGTTACAATGCCCACACAGAACTAATAGACAATACTCATTATTATGGGGTTTATTAGGGAAGTAAAAACCAGAAAAACCAACCTGTTGCCATTGAATTGATTCTGAGTCATAGCAACCCTATAGGACAGAGTAGAACTGCCCCATAGGGCTTCCAAGGAGCAGTTGGTGAATTTGAACTGCCAGCCTTTTGGTTAGCAGCAGAGCTCTTAACCACTTCGCCACCAGGGCTCCCTTAGTGAAGTAACAGTTTACAGTACAGGTTCAGGAATGTTCAGGATACTATTCTTCAATCAGGACAGCCCCTTCTCAGCCATGCCAGCAGGCAGGCCTCTCTCTGACCCCTCAGCCTCTGCCCTGCTCAGGCAGATGTTACAAAGCTCTTTTAGCTCTGCTGATAAGTGCTCAGAGGTAGCCCACTCCCCTAGGAAGCCTCCTGCCCGAGGCATTCAGCTCTCACTTTATGGATCATGGGTCGGGGAACCTAGCTCTGACAAGTGCCCAGAGTCGCCCCACTCTGCCAGCAAGCCTCCTGCCCAAAGACAATCTGCTTTCTCAATCCCTGGGCTAGGAAGCCCACCACACCATCTCCTGCCAGTCTTCTGGTTCTGCTGCCACCATTTCTCTGCTGCTACTTCTCGCTGTCTCTCACCATCTCCGGTGTTATAGCTCTTTCTCTCTGTCTCCTGAATCTAGGAGGCTCTCAGTGCAGGGATCTCGGGTCCAAATGATGTGCTCCACTCCTGGCTCTTCTTTCTTGGTGGTGGTGAGATCCTCCATCCTGCCCCTGGGATGGCTCATTTTAAACCTAGCAGGATGGCAAAACTGACCAATCCCCTCATTAGGGTTCCATACACCTTATTTGCATGGTCCTACCCCCACACGGGTGCCATGCTACTTATTTACATTATTAAAAACTATCCAATCCCCTTGGTGGGCCACAAGCACCTCATCTGCATAGCTCCACCCAGTCATTTGGTGGGCGTTACAAAGACTGGCTAGAAGCGCCATGTTAAGTAATTCACTGCACTGCAGGCAGCATCACTCCAGTCTCTGCCTCCGTCTTCATGTGGTCTAAGTCTCTTCTCCCTTTCTTATAAGGACACCAGTCATATTGGATTAGGACCCACCCTACTCCAGTATGACCTCACGTTAATTAACTACATCTGCAAAGATGCTATTTCCAAATAAGATTCAAATAATAGTCACAGCTACAGGGATAAGACTTGAACATATCTTTCAGGGAGACACAAATCAGCCCATAACTCCTGCCAAAGCATAGAGGTGCTTCGCTAATGAATAACCTTAGGCCTCAGCCCCTGCTCCACCAGGCCTCTTCCTTTCTCCTCCTCCCCCTCCCCAACAGACCTGAGGCTCTCCTTAAATACTCCAAGGAAGCCCTCTGGCTTCCACATTTTGATGCTAATTTGTGAATAATTATCTCCCTTTAAGAACCAGTGGTGCTCAGAACAGCCCAGGTCGGGGCCCACCAGTTACAGCAGGCTCCCACACATGCCCCTCAATCCCAGCGCATGGTGCCATCAAACCGCCCTCTGCCCTGGAACCATGCCTGCTTCTCCTTTGGTGCAAGGGTTAACGACCCCACTGCTGCAGCCTGCCAGGGACTGTCCATGCTCTGCCTACCACCTACAAGTGCCAGCTGTTTGGCAAGTGGTCCCTGTCCCAAGTCCCGTTAGAGTCTTCTTCCTAAGATATACCTGTAAGGAAGGAAAGAGGGCAGGACCAGGCAGAGGGAGAGGGAGACCCAGCATCCAACTGCACCCAAAGTCTCACCAGTCCTGCAGGGGCCCTGGAGCTGTGGGGCCCTTCAGAGCTGCCCCAATGGAGGAAGGGGCCAGGCCTCTGCACCAGTGACATCCGACAGCCATTGGCCATGGGCAGCCCCTGGGAGGTGCAAGATCTTGGGCAAGGACACTCCCTGAGGCTGAGAACCGTTCCCAGTTAGGGACACAGCTGTGAACCACCTGCAGTTGTCCGCTCCTGTTGTCCAGCTCAGCACGCCTTTCCTTCTGCCTTCACTTCTCACTCTCGATGCTGGTGTACTGCCTGTGGCCACCGCAGTGTGGACTTGTCCCAGCCCCTCCAGTTCTGCAACAGCCCCCAACCCCCAAGTGGGGTGCCCAGCAGTCCACCCAGCCACCTGGGCGGGCAGCAGGTTTATCCTAGAAAGGCAGAAGAAAGACCCCCTCAGCCAGGGCTGGCTTGATGGGCCTGAGACCAGGGCAGGGGGCACACTCAGTAGGGGCTGTGCCACCAGCTTGGAATGCTTAACAAGTTTATCTTTAAATTTGTGTTTTGTGAATGGAGTCCAATGGGACAATGGAGCATACACAAGGGTCCCATCTCCCACTTCCGCCTCACCTCCCCAGTGAGGGTCCTTGACCACACACTCTTCTCTGCCCCCCACCCCAGTGACCACTGCCCTGTGGCGGGGTCCTGGGTGTAGGTGCAGGGAGGGCAGTTGTGTAAGCTCTCCCATTGAATCTTAGGGCAAGGTGTTGGGTCCTGTGGGTTCTGCACTCTCCCCACAAATACCCCATACCCAAGGGAGCATGACATTAACAGAAAATAAAAAACACCAGGACTGGTCCAGAGAGAGATGGTGGAAGAAAGGAAAGAGCTTTTCTCTGCTTTTTGAACTAGGGGTCCTGCGTTTTCCTTTTGCTCTGGTTCCCACAGACTATTGAGTTCCTGGGTAGTGCAAACAGTTCAGTGCTCGGCTGCTAACCAAAATGTTGGCAGTTCAAGTCCACCCAGAGGCACTTTGGAAAAAAGGCCTGGTGATCTACTTCCAATAACTTGGCCATTGAAACCCTATGGAGCACAGTTCTACTCTGACACATGAGGTTGCCATAAGTTGGGGTTGATTTGACAACAACTGATTTGGTTTGGTTTTCCCACAGACCATGCAACCCGCCTTGCTCCCAGGTCTGCTGAGTGGATCCGCCTCATCCTCCTGGGCACGCACGGCTACACTCTAGTACCCTTTCTGACCACCGCAAACCCACAGACTGCCTGCAACGCTGCCGGAGGTGGCCAGCACTGTCCCCACACTCGGTCCGTGCCTCTCCGTACTTCACTTCGTTACCTTCTGCCTCAGGAAAAGGTTGGGGCATTTCAGCTACAGTCATTTCCTTCTTGCCCAAAACCTGCAAAGAATGGCTGTGAGGGCCATTAACTTGAGGGTGGGCGTGTGTGCTGAACTGGAGCTGAGCAGACATTTTGGTGCCTTTCCAAGATGGTGCACATAAATGGTGGATGGAGACCGTGGCAGGGAGCACACAGCACCCTGCCCAGCAGGCCCATCTCTGCAGCTCCAAACCTGACTGAGTTGGCACAGACACCAGGAGCTGGCACCCTGCTGTGGTCCAGACATGCTGTCACGGCCCTGGGTGCCGGGCCAGAGAGAGCTGGCTGTCACCAATTCCTGCCCAGACACTGTGTGTTTGGAGCTCACTGACTCGGTTCCCTCAAGGTGTGACAAATGAACACTAGCCCCCAGCGCCAGAAATCAAAACAGGGCTGGGCTCCTCCCCATCTGCCTGGGGCTCAGGGAGTCCCTACTCCGCCTGTGCCTCCTCCCCCTCCCCCAGCACACAGGGCCTGCAAGCCCTGGGGGGCCCATCTGCACTGTTTGTGTGGGTGAGGGCAAGGGCAGCGTTTATGGAGGCCCTGCAAGCTGCCCTCAGCGAGGAGGCGGTGCCAGGCGGGGTCCCAGCAGCAGCTGGGCATCCACTCCAGATGACACCCGCAGACCTTCCCTGCCACCCGGGGGGAGCCTCCTTGATAATCCCTGCTGTGGCTCCTGGGGAGAGGCGAGAACACAAGCCGATTGTGGCAGATCATGTGCTGGGAGAGAGGCTGGGAAAGGGGCGATGAATACATCCTTTGTGCACGGCCTCATCTGCCACACACTGGGCTTGTGTTTCTTGCTTTATGACAATTGGGTGAAACATTAGACTGGGCATCAATTATTCAGATTTCTCTCTGAGACCAGAGCGCAGCAGCCCCCTCCTGCCCCCACCCAGAGGGACAGTCGGTGAGGCTGTGGGGGTTCAGACACACCCTGGGCAGGGACCTTAAGCCCCCACACTCAGGGTTCAGCCCCCGACACCCCATCAGGCTGAGTCTTTTCTGGGCATTTTGGTGGACACCCAAAAGCACAACTCCATTTCAGGCAATAAGTACAGTCGAGGCATTCTCTGGTACTCAGGGAGCCTAGCAGTGCCCCAAGAAGGCGCTGTCTTGTTTCTCTGGCCCGTCTATTTCTCAGCTCGCTCTCAGGATTTTCTCACCTCAGTACAGAAATGTGCGCAGGACCCTGCACCTGCATCCCCGCTGCACTGTCCCCACAACTGTCCTCACCGCCTCCCAAAGTGGTTACTCACACACTGCTGTGGTCCTCTCCTATCCACCCTTCTTCTGTTCTATCAGAAGTGTTGAAAACCACGCATTTCCCTTTAAGCAGTGTTTAGCTGGGGGCAGTGGTAGTTCAGTGGTAGAATCCTCACTTCCCATGCAATAGACCAAGGTTTGAATCCCAGCCAGCATACCTCGTGTGCGGTTACCACTCATCTGTCAGTGAGGTTTGCGTATTTGCTGTGATGCTGAACATAGTCCTGGTGGTGTAGTGGTTAAGAGCTGTGGCTGCTGATCAAAAGGTTGGCAGTTTGAATTCACCAGCTGCTCCTTGGAAACCCTATGGGGCAGTTCTACTCTGTCCTATAAGGTCGCTTTGACTCGGAATTGACTCGATGGCAGCAGGTTTGGGTTATTTTTGTTTGGTATGATGTTGAACAGGTTTCAGCAGAGCTTCCAGACTAAGATGGGCTAGGAAGAAAGGGCTGATCTACTTCCAAGAGCAGCCAATGAAAACTCTAAGGATAACAACGGTCCAATCCGCAACCGACCTTGGGGATGACGCAGGACCGGGCAGTGTTGTGTTCTGTTGTGCACATGGTCACCACGAGTCAGAGGCTGACCTGCGGGCAGCTAAGAACAGCAACAACACTGTTTAGCTGTCATCCTAGAAATTTTGCTGTATTTGTGCTTCACTATCACTCAGTTCAAAATATCGTCTAATTATTCTTGTAATTTCTTATTTGACTCATGGACTGTTTAGAAGTATTTTGTTTAATTTCAAAATATTTTGGTAATAGTCTTGTATCTTTATGTTACTGATTTCTAGTTTAAGTCCTTGGTGGTCAGAGAACATAGGTTGTCCTATTTCAGCCCTTTTAAATGTATCGATACTTGTTTTGTGATCCAGCACATGGTCTATCTCAGTGAATGCCCCCCTGGGCACAGGAAAAGAACGTGCATTCTGCACAGGGGCGGATTAACCAGTAAGGGAGGCACATACAGGCTTAGAGTAAGCAAGGTATGCACAGGTTTAACTGTGTTTACTTACTAATCTGCATCTTTTACATGGTGAAAAACAGGTGAAATTGCGGATTAGTAAGTAAGCTCAAGTAAGTCTATGCGTACTTCGCTTAGTGAGTAATCCGTCCCTGATTCTGCAGTTGGATGGGGGAGAAGAAAAAAAAAAAAAAAAACCATTGCCATCAAGTCAATTCCAACTCATAGTGACCCTATAGGACAGGGTAGAACCACCCCATAGGGTTTCTAAGGCTGTAATCCCTACCAACAAAGGAGCTCTAGTGGTACAGTGGTTAAAGTGCTCAGCTGCTAACTAAAAGGTTGGCAGTTTGAACCCACCAGCGGTAGCAGTCTGCTTCCATACTCCATTCAATGGAATATTATTTAGTCATAAAAAGGCATAAAATACTGACACAAGCTATAATATGAATGAACCTTGAAAACCAGACATAAAAGTTTACGTATTTTATGATTCCATTTATAAGAAATGTCCAGAATAGGCAAACCCATAGATATATAAAGTAGATTAGTGGTTTCTAGGGATTGAGGAAAAAGAGAATGGGGGTGACTGCTAATGGGTACAGGGATTCTTTCTGGGATGATGATAATGTTCTGAAATTAATACAGTGATGATGTTGGCACAACCTTACGAATATACTAAAAACGACTGCATAGTATACTTTAAAATGGTAAATTTTTTGTTATATGAATTATACCTCAATTTTTTTAAGGTAAAAAAATCAACTGACCATGTTTACATGGGTCTATTTCTGGCCTCTATTCTATTCTATTGAGATATGTGTCCATCCCGTCACCAATACCACCTTGTCTTGATTGCTATAGCTATATAGTAAGTCTTTAAACTGGCTAGAATGGTTCCTTGAACTTTATTTTTCTTTTTCAAAATTGCTTTAGCTGTTCTACTTTCTTTGCCTTTCCATATAAAATTTTGAATTAGTTTGTCTATGTACACACACACACACACACACACACACAAATTCCTGCTGGAATTTTGATTGAAATTGTGCTAAATCTAGAGATCAGTTTGGGGGAGAACTGACTATAAACTATACTGAGTCTTCCAATTCATGAACATGGGTTGTCTCCTCATTTATTTAGGTTTTTCTTTCTTTCATCAATGTTTTATAGTTTTCAGCATACAGATCCTGAACATGTTTTGTTAGATTTATAGTAAATATTTCATTTTGGGGAAATTATTGTACATGGCATATTTTTTTATTTTGGTTTCAAATTTTTTATTGCTAGTATATAGAAATACAATTAATTTTTTATCCTGATACCCTGGCCTTTTATCCTGAAACACTGCTAAACTCATTAATTGTAACAGCTTTTTAAAAATTCCTTAGGATGTTCTACATAGACAATCATGCCACCTGTGAATGGTGACAGTTTTATTTTTCTTATAAAATGCATAGCCTTTTATTTCTTTTCTTACCTAATTGCACTGACTAGTACTCACAGTATGATGTTGAAGAGGGGCAGCAAGAGCAGATATCTTTGCCTTATTTCTTCTTGTAGGGAGATGTGTCTTTCACCACTGAGTCTGATGTTAGCTGTAGGTTTTATAGGTTTTTCCTGATTTTCGATTTATCTTTATCACTTTAAGGAAGTTCCCTTCTATTCCTAGTTTGCTGAAAGTCTTTGTCAGAAAAAGGATGTTGAATTTTGTAAATTTTATGCATAACTGATATTATGATATAATTTTTTTCTTTAGTCTGTTAATATGGTGAATTACATTGATTGATTTTGAAATATCCCTTGCATTTATGGGATCAGTCCCACTTAGATGTGATGTATTCTTAAAAATATAGTTCTGGATTTTATTTGTGAATACTTTGTTGAGGTTATTTGTATGTTTGTGAGGGATACTGGTCTGTAGTTTTCTTTTCCTGTACTATTCCTGTCTGGGCTTCATAAATTGAGTTGAGAAGTGTTTCCTCCTATTACAATGTTTTAGAAGAGATTGTATAGAACTGATGTTATTTTTTTCTGTAAATTTTTGGTAGAATTCACTAGTAAAACTATCTGAGTATGATTTTTTCTTTTTAAAAATATTTTAACTAAACATTCAATTTTTTCAAAAGGCATAAGACTCTTCAGGTTATCTATTTCTTTTTGTGTGGGTTTTGGTAGTTTCTAGCTTTCAAATAGTTGATGCATTTCATTTAAGTTGTCAGATTTATATATGTAGAGTTGTTCATAGAATTCCCTTATTATCGTTTTGATGTCTTGATATAGGCCATGTATGTCTTCTCTTTTTTTTTTAATTTGTCAGTTTAGCTAGGGGTGAATTAATTTTATTAATCTTTTCAAAGAACCATCTTTAAGTTTCATTGATTTTCTTTATTTTTTTTTCTTTCAATTTTATTGTTTTATCCTCTTACCTTGATTATTTCCTTCCTTCTGCGTGTTTTAGGTTTATTTTTCTCTCCTTTGTCTATTTTCTTAAGGTAGAAGCTTTGATTTTTGTTACAAATCCTTTTTTTCCCTAATATAAGAACTGCTAATTTTTTTCTCTAACCAGTGCTTTAGTTATATCCCAAAAGTTTGAATATGCTATATTTTCTATTTCATTTAGATAAAAAATATTTTCTAATTTTTCTTGAGACTTGTTCTTGTTTAATGGGTCATTTAGATGTGTTAATTTTCAAGTGTTTGCTGATTTTCCAGTTATCTTTCGGTTACGATTTCTAGTTTAATTCCATTGTGGTCAAAGAATGTAATTTGAATTAGTAGAATTGTTTTAAATTTGTTAAGGTCGTTCCATGACAAAACCCATTACCCATTACCCATTACTGTGGAGTCAGTTCCGACTCCTAATGACCCTATAGGACAGAGCAGAACTGCCCCATAGACCTTCCAAGGAGCACCTGGTGGATTCGAACTGCTGCCCTTTGGATATGGTCTATCTTGGTTAATGTCCCTTGTGCACTTGAAAAGAAAGGATTTGTATTCTGTTGTGTGGAGTACAGGCCATCCCTAGGTTACGAACTTTCGATTCACATACAACTTGTAGGTAGGAACCAACCCCTTCTAAAGCCTATCAGGAAAAAACTGCCTTGGTGTTGGGGGCGAGCTCCCGGGACAGGCCACGCTTCTCTTGCGTGCCCATGTGCTGCAGCGGATCCTGTGCAACTGCTGGCCACCAGCGGGCCACGTGACATGTTGCACCCAGCCTTGGCCTGCAGCATGAGAGTGGGGAGCCCACACTCACCCACCTCCCTCAGAGCTTGGAAAGGGCTGGCCCCATGGGCTGCATGTCCCAAGCACCACCACTCAGCTCTGCATGGCGGGCCTGCACGTGGTGGAAGCCAACAGCCAGCACACAGGTGCCCCGCTCTACTTGTTGTCCAAGTACAACCAGTCAGTGAGTAGCACTGGACACACGGCTGGGCCTCCAGGAAGCCCCCTCCCCATCCCACTAGGCCCTCCATGCTGTGCAGCCTGGGGTCATCATGGCACTTCTCCGGGCTTCAGTTTCCCCTACCTTATACATGTGGGGTTTCATTATTGCCACGGTTCTTGGCCTTGTGGTGGCTGGAAGGGGTGAGGGTGGGGGGCAGTCTTAGATTCCTGACCTCTGTCTATCCATATGGTTTCCAGAGGTCCATGGAGAACTTCAGACTTGGGTTTCCCTAAGCATCCTCTTCCCAACCCTTGGGCCCCGGACTCATTCTTAGCACATCCTGAATGGTACATTCTCCCTTGCACCCCGAGGCAGGGGCCTCATCCTTGGTGCGTCGGTTGACATGTCTGGTGAGGAAGTGATGGGAGAATGAACCGTTTGGCCCCAACACCATCCTACCCACGTCCCTAACCCTCCCTGCCTCTGCTGAGGAAGGTTCAAAACCCAGCAGAAATTTGGCCCGGTGGTACAAAGTAAATTTTTTAGTTTGAAGTCTACAATAAAGTATCTAATTGATCTCAAAGATTTTACAGAACAGAGTCTTCAGAATATTTTGGGTAACGTTTGCCCTGTCGGTATCTATTCAACTGTGGAGAAGATACATACAAGGTTCCCAATAACAAACAGGAGCTACTTTGCCATGCACCAAAACCCAAACCCCTTGCCGTGGAGTTGATTCTAACTCATAGCAATCCTATAGGACAGAGTAGAACTGCCCCACAGGGTTTCCAAGGAGTGTCTGGTAGATTCAAATTGTCGACCTTTTGGTTAGCCTAACTTTTAGCCATTTCGCCACCAGGGCTCCATCAAAACATTATTATTATTATTACTGTATTATCATGTTAAAGATGTTTTAGTGTATCTGGAAGTGTTACTTTAATTTTTTTATGCATAGGAAGTTCACTATAGACTACACACTAAGACAAATATTTGGCTAACTGAGATACGAACCATACCTAACTGTTCTGACTTATGTACAAATTCAACTTAAAGACAGATTTAGGAATGGAACTAGTTAGTAATCCATAAACTGCCTGCATTCTGTAAATGTCCATTAGATCCACTTGGTAAAAGCGTTGTTCAGTTCTAAATCTTTGCTGATGTTCTGTCTACTTGTTCCATTGATTACTGTTAGAGGAGTGTTGATGTTTCAGGTTATAATGGTGGATTTGTCCCTTTCTTCTTTCAATTCTGTCAGTTTTTGCTTTATTTATTTTGGAGCTTGGTTGTGGGTGCATACCATTTAGGACTGCTATGTCTTCTTAGTGAATTGACCCTTTTCATCATTTTTTAATTTGCCTTGCTCTGATGTCTACTTTTTCTGATATTAGTATATGCACCTCCTTTTGATTAGTGTTTGTATGCTATATCATTTTGCATCCTTTTTACTTTTGCCTTGTCCCTGGGTGCCTCAAACAGTTAAACACTTGACTGCTTATCAAAAGGTTGAGGTTAGAACCCACCCAGAGGCGCCTTGGAAGAAAGGCCTGGCAATCTGCTTCCAAACCATCATCACCTTGAAAACCTTATGGAGTGCAGTTCTACTTTGAAACACATGGCGTCATCATGAGTCAGAATTGACTCAATGGCACCAGATTGGTTGGCTGGTTAGTATATCATCATATTCAAAATGGATTTCTTACAGATAGTATATAATTGGTTCTTGTTTTCTTGTTCCATTCTGGTGATCTCTGTGGTGTGCTGTTTGGGAACAAATCCATGCATATGCAGCTCAAAGGTGAGCCAAGGAATTCATACAAAGCTCTATGGGATTCTCTCTTGAGCTCCTTTCTCTGCGTGATCTCTCAACCTTTTTTAGTTCTCTGGGGCCTGCCTTTGTTCCTATGGGCAGAAACCCAGGGTTTAGTTTCCCCTCTCTCCTGCCTCCCACAGATGCAGCTGCATCTAGGAGTGCAGTCTGTGGGAGGACAGAGAAAGAAAAAGGCAGTGGGACTTTGTCCCACACTCTTAGTCCCACAGCTCCTGTGCTCATGTAGAAGGGCTTCCCTCTGTTAGAGTTTCAGGCACCTTCAACGGACTGTCATCACCGCCACCGCCATCACCACTGCTTCTGTGGGGTTGCCTGGGAATGGGGAGGGAGAGAACAGGGAAAACAAAAACAGAGTATTGTCTCACCATCTGCCATTAGGGGGTCCCCTTTCCTGGACCTCAGGCAGAAAGAGAGGGCTTCTCTTGAGGCTCTTTCGGTCCATACCCAGTGTGCCCTGCCAGGTTCCTGTGCCTTTGAGTCCAAGCTAAGCAATACCGCAGGAAAAGTCAGTGGGAAGTTTCACCATCCGTTTGATGGCACTTTGGCCTCATTCCACAGCCGGCCTACCAGTTAATTTTCAGAGTCCTTGGAAAGCTACTTCGTGCATTCTGTCTAGGAGTTATAGCTGCATTCAGGAGAGAGACAGGTGATGTGTGCTTGCTCCGTCTTGCCCAGATCAGCAGCCTTCATCCAGTGAATTTTTCACTCCAGATAGTGTACTTTTCCAGTTCTACAGTTTCCATTTGTGGTTGCAATTTCACCCCTCATTATATTTATGTTTTTCTTTAAATCCTTGAATATACTTATAATTGTTGTTTTAAAGTCCTTGATGGCTAATTCTATCATCTCTGTTATTGTTTGGTTTGTTACTGTCATGTATTGAATTGTGTCCCCCAGAAATATCTGTCGACTTGGCTAGGTCATGATTCCCAGTATTGTATGATTGTCTACCATTTTATAATCTGATGTGATTTCCCTATGTGTTGTAAATGCTATCACTATGATATAATAAGATGGATTAGTGGCAGTTATATTGATGAGGTCTACAAGATTAGTGTCTTAAGCCAATCTCTTCTGAGATGTGAAAAAGAGAAGCGAGCAGAGAGACATGGGAACCTCATACCCCCAAGAAAGCAGTGCCAGGAGCAGAGTGTGTCCTTTGGACCTGAGGTTCTCGCGCAAAGAAGCTCCCAGACCAAGGGAAGATTGACGACATGGGCCTTCCTCCAGAGCCGACAGAGAAAGCGTTCCCCTGGAGCTGATGCCCTGAATTTGGGCTTGTAGCCTACTAGACTGTGAGAGAATAAATTTCTCTTCATTAAAGCCATCCACTTGTGGTATTTCTGTTATAGCAGCACTAGATGACTAAGACAGTTACTACTGACTGATTTTTCTCTTGGTTGTAGGTCACATTTTCCTGCCTTTTTGCTTTTCTGTTGGTTGCTGGACCTGTGAATATTACATTTTTGAATGTCTGGATTTTGTTGTCTTCCTTTAGAGCGTGTTGAGTTTTGTTCTGATGGGCACTTAATTTCCTTGTGCATCGGCTTGAATCTAGAGTAGCCTGTATCTAGGATCATTTTCCACCACTCGTCTTTCTGTTTGTTGTACTGTGGTGGTAGCTTGTGTGTTGCTATGATGCTGGCAGCTATGGCACTGGTATTTCAAATACCAGCAGTGTTACCCACGGTGGACAGTTTCAGCAGAGCCTTCAGACGAGAACAGACTAGGAAGAAAGGTCTGTCGGTCTACTTCTGAAAATTAGCCAAATGAAAAGCTATAGATCACAACAGAACATTGTCCGATATAGTGCTGAAAGATGAGCCCCCTAGGCTGGAAGACACTCAGAATACACAGTGGCTGTAAAAATGAACTTAAATGTATCAAAAATCATGAAGATGGCATTGGACCAGGCAATGTTTCATTCTGTTGTATGTGGGGTAGCCATGAGTCGAAGCCAACTCAACAGCACTAACTAACTAATTTTAGCCCTGCTCTTGAGGTGTGACCTTTCTAGAGTCTTTGCTGAATTAATTCCGTATTTCATGAGAACTCTGCTCTGACTGTCAGGACCTGTGTAAGGTCTAGTAGCTGTAGCACCCGCAGCACCCACGTGCTTGTCCTCTCCCTGTAGCTGTTCTTTGTCCTGCCCCATGGAGACTAACCCTGTGTGGGTGCAAATTAGCATTTATCCAAAGACTCCAGATTTCCAGACCCCTTTTCTGCTGGCTCCTCCCTCTTCAGTTCTCTGCACCACCAATTCCTGCCTCCTCAGATCCCCCAAACTCCAATCTCTGCCTCCTCAGCTCAGAGACTGCTATTTTCTGCTGAGGCCCCCTCCTCACACCAGGGCCCAGGAAACGCCTGCAGGCAAGAAGCCAGGTTGATGTAGCCTCCTCCCCTGCCCCTGTTATTTGCTTAGCTTCTCTGAGGGATCACATTCCTGGACTGCCCATTGCCCAATGTCTGCAAACTGCCACTTCATGCATTCTGTCCAGCTTCTGTGTCTGCCGCAGGAGGGCGAGCCTGGTGCCAGCAGCTGTCATGATAGACACTAAAGGTGATGATTTTAATTTGAATTGTGGGATTATCTGACTGCTTTAATGCCAGGTAGACAAAGCTCTAAACAACTTTTTAAAATGTTACCTGATAAAGGAGACAGCCTCGAAAATTTGACTGGAGTAATTTTTGCACAGTTCAGCTGCATGTTACGATATATTTTTGACACATCCACATGTGAGTGTTTTATGAAGATCAGTGAAGCTGTTGATTAGAAAGGGACTGCTATGCTCTGATAAACTGTTTTCTGAGAACATCTGCAAAGGGGATTAAAAACCTACTTGTATTCTTTATTGTTACTGCAAAAGTTAACACTTATTGTCACTGAAAATTTAGAATATAATGACAAAATAAAAAAAAAAAGAATAAGAATCACCCAGAGTCCATCATTTAGAGCTGTTGCTGTCTTCACTGTAGTGAATAAACATGTGTACCCCATTATCTGTGTATCTACACACGCTTTCATATGAAAATCGATTCACAGTGTGTGAGTTACGCAAATATTATTTTGAGGCTCCTGAGCAGGATGGCAGTCTCTGGGTAGTGCAAACGTTAAGTGCTCGACTACTAACCAAAAGGCTGGTGGTTCAAACCCACCCAGAGATGCCCCTGAAGAAAGGCCTGGCAATCTGCTTCTGAAAAATCAGCCACTGAAAACCCTGTGGAGACAGTTCTCTGAAATACATGTGGTCGCCATAAGTCAGAATCGGCTCAACACCAAGTGTTTTTTATGTTTGTTTGTTTTTTAGCAGGATCAGTCTGATGAAAGAATCAGGAAGAAGCTTGTTGGCATGCAAACCTGCAGGTGAGTTACTTGCCCCACTGCCCAGAAGTGGGCTCGCCACTGCATCTGGCTGGTGGCTGGATGTATGTGAAGACTGGATGAGTCGACTGAGAAGCCACCAAGGACTGAGGCCATGGGGATGGCAGAGGTGTGTCTCTTGTTTCCCCTGGGCATGCCGTGAGGCTCAGAATCCAATCCCTGATCACGTCAGCCCCACCCCCGTACCTACTCCCTTGTGACAGGATGCAGACAGAGACACTTAGGGACCATCTGTGCCGATCGTCTATAGAAGCCCTCTGGATTCGCTCATTTGTAGTAAGTTTGTATCATTTCACTTAAAACAAACACTGTGAAACAGGTTAAAATAAAAGACACAAATTCAAGAAAGCCAGACTGCACAGATAATTTTTTAAAGTCATGTTATTAAAAAAGCAAGACAATTGTACTTTAGACAAAGGTTAGTTGTTGTAAATAAGCCTAATAATTTAAGTTTGACCTTCTTGGCAGTCAAGGCAAAAAAAGGGAAATCAATTGTATCACACAGCTGTTGCTATCTGATAAGCCCATTGCCATTGAGTCGATTCCGACTCACAGCAACCCTATAGGACAGAGTAAAACTGCCCCATAGGGTTTCCAAGGAGCACCTGGTGTATTCGACCTGCCAACCTTCTGGTTAGCAGCCAAGATTTTAACCATTGTGCCACCAGGGCTCCTTCTAGATGATACAGAGCTAGAGTTTATCAGAAACCCTGGGGTAGAATATTTTTCTGAATTTAGAACATTCTGGATTTTGGACTAGTAATAATGTGCATATACCATATATTAAGTAACACCCCAACAGGGTCAGGGGCCACCACCCATTACCGAGCACATTTATGTTTTGCAGTTAAAGATAGAGATATTCACACTAAGTGAGATAAGCAAAGACTATCTTCATGTATGACCAAGTCAGGTTTTGCCATCAAGTGAGTTTACTTGATGGTTTTCAGAAATACTTCAATTTCAGAACTGTACATAAGAGATTGCGGGCCTGTAATAGCAGCTGTTAATTAATCTCTCGGGAAAGAGAAATGTTTTCCTAGTTCTGAAATCCAATGCCATGTGGACTTTAAGGATATTGCACAACCAAAGGAAGAGGTTCACCAATGGACTTTTTACCAAAAAAATGCATTGTTTCAACAAACTCTATGGAGCACTATTGGACGGGCATCCAGCCAGCAACCAGCACAACGGGGGACGGGTGGGAGAGGGCAGGACGCAGACAACAAGAGATGACCTCTGCCCTTCAGGAACACATGGATGGAAGTGGGGGTGGGCAGAGCACAGAGGGGAAGGACAGCAGTCCTGGGAGACTCAGAGGAGGCCTCATGGGGGAGGGGCTCAGGTGCAGGTTGCGTTGGGCTGCAAGTAACAGAAGATCCAGGCTCAGGCTACATGGAGCAGACAGGTGACAGCTGATCTTGCAACAGATGTACAGAGGAGGGCAGCCACGGGTGCCTATGCCAGGGGTCCAGTCTGCGTCCCTGGGCCTCCCTTTGGCTTAACCCTCCTCAGGGTGTGGGCTTTGTGCTAGGCTGGTATCTTGGTGCCCGAGGGCTGCTGTAACCAAATACCACAAAGCAGGTGGCTTTAAAGAACAGAAATTATTCTTACTGTTCTGGAGCCCGAGACTCTGAGACCAGGTTATCAGCTGTGTTGGTTCCTTCTGAGTGCTGTGAGAGAAAAACTCTTCCATGCCTCTCTCCTAGTTTTGTAGTCCCTGAGTGGCACAACTGGTTAAGCGCTGGACTACTAACTGAAAGACTGGTGCTTCAAGTCCACCCGGAAGCATCTCAGAATAAGGCCTGGTGATCTGTTTCCAAAATGTCACAGCTTTAAAAACCATATGGAGTGCACTTTTATTCCACACACCTGGGGTCCCCACGAGTCAGATGTGACTCGACAGCAGCTAACAATGACCACAGCTCCCGGCTTCTCGTGGCTGCCAGAAATCCTTTGTGTTCCTCTGCTGATTGTAGATGAAGCTTCACCTGCTGTCTTCCGCCTGTGTGACTGCATCTCCATGTCTGCCCTTCTCTTTTATAAAACTCAGAAGGGATAGGGAGCCACCCTACTCCGCTATGACCTCGTGTTAACTAATAACATTTTCAAAGACTCTATTTCCAAACAAGGTCAAGGTGCAGAGGTCTGGACTTCAGCACATTGTTGGGGGACACAGTTCAGTCCATCACAGCTGGTAAAAGATATGCCATCCTGACATGGCAGAGTGCAGCGGGCCATGCAGACCATTTCTTCCTGTGGATCTATGTTATCAGAGAGGAAACCCTTCCCAGGAACCCCAGCTGACTTTCACTCATGTCTCACTGGCCAGGACAAGGAGGAAGAGATTGCACGGCTGGCTGCAACCCATCAGGGCTGGCCCGGAGTCGTTAGGGAGAGGATACATGAGTTAAATTGCCCCTCAAACAGCAAGGAAAAGGGGGGAAGGGCTGGTGGGCAAACCACCAATAGTGCTTTTTGCCAGAGTGGAAAGAAATGTTTGTAGAGACAAGATGGAAGGTTATTGCCAAAGCCTGGTGGTGCAGTGGTTAAGAGCTTGACTGCTAACCAAAACGTCAGCAGTTCAAATTCACCAGCCGCTCCTTGGAAACCTCATGGGGCAGTTGTACTCTGTCCTATATAGAGTTGCTATGAGTTGGAATTGACTCGACAGCAACAGGTTTTTTTTTTTGGGGGGGGGAGGGAGGAGTACAAGGGCAGGGGCAGCAGCTACAAGAGAAGGTGATGTGCCCTGAGCATGTGTGGACAGGGACGAGGGGTACAGTGGGTCAGGGGGCACAGGAGCTGGGTGCCCCAGGCTCCGCGAGGGCACCGGTCCTCTGGGCAAGGAGATCCTTGGGAAGGACGGTGGTCTGCTCTGCATCAGAATTAGTGGCAGGAGGAGGTGAACAGGAGGTCTGATCCCAGGCAGCAAGGGACTGGGGCGTGAACAGAGTGAGAACTCCTGCCCTCAGCGCTGCAGGCCCAGGCGAACCTCAAGTGGAAGCCTCCCAGTGGGTGACACTAGTCGCCACGCACAGAGAGAGGGTCCCACTTGACGACACCGGTCGCCACGCACACTGTGAGAGGGTCTCAAGCTTTCACCTTGACGTGTTCACAAGGACCTGGAAGGCCAGGCTCCAAATGAGGATCCCTGGACCCTTTGATGTTCTGCTAGGGAGTGGCGCTGCTGAGAGCCACTCTGGCCCCTGATGCTGGCACTGCCTGCTCCTTCGCTCCCACTTCTGGCTTCAGCCCTGAGGCTTATCACCCCACCCTATGTGGACACACTTTCCAGCCCTCCCTTCACCGGAAACTGCTGCCCCTCGGTGGCCCTGGGGCCGACAGGTGCACACCAGGGAAAAGAGACTCTGGAAGAGACCCATGAAGCCCCAGAAGCAGGTGAGGGTGTTTGTCAGGGAGATTCCTGGTCCTAGGTGCCTGGTGCATGGTCTAGAAGGGGTTCAGGCTCTGGATGCCATGTCCCCAGGGCCCCATAGACTCTCTGACCTGGGGACAGAGCTGGAGGAAGGCCCAGAGCAGGGCCTCCCCTTGCCGGGTCTAAGGGTGGCATCACACAGCTATGACAGGTGGATGCAGGGAGCAAGGGGGATGGAGGACCCTAGAGGGACATCCTGGAGTCTGGCCTGGGCCAGAGGGTTATCAAGGGCCCCACTCACCAGCATAATACCTCCTGGGGAGGTAGCTGGGTGTGCATTCTTTTCATATTAGTTTGGTGTCTTTGTAAGCATTTTTTTCTCATGGCAAAATGTTCTCTCCTCCTAACACACCAAGCATTTCCCCATAACCCCAGGGTGTGTGCCATGCTGCGTGGATACTAGGAAAAGAGAAATACCAGGGTGGGCTGTGTACAACCCCAGGTCCAGGGAAGAGCCTGTTTTTTTGTTGTGGGTATTGTTTCTCTTTTAGTTTGTGGGAGTCTTGAGCGTGTCTGTAGCTTACAGGAAGGGTCAGTGGATATGGGGAGAGCATTCTGGATACTTTCTCTAATGAGCGAAAGTCAGGGACCTAATATTAACCCTCCCCTATGTGAGCCTTTGAGGTGCTAAGTCTAAGGGGTCGCCACCCACGCTCCTGCTCCTCTCCACCCCCGACCCCTGCAACTCAATCCCTTTCTCCCTCACTTACAGATGACACAAGCCTGCTTCAGACCCCTACAGTGGGCTCAGAATGTGGGTTCAGGGGTGAGTATGTGAGCAGGTTGGCACCCACACGAGAGGGAGTGGCCTGCTTTGGCTGGGAGGCCCAGTGGAACTCTAACCCAGAGCTGCACTTTTTGGTGGGCCAGTCACTCCAGGACTTTACTACTCCCCACATAATGTCTCTTGCCTATCCTCGAAAACAAAGTGGGGGACCTGGTGGTTCAGTGACAGAATTCTTGCCTTCCATGTGGGAGACCCGAGTTCAGTTCCCAGCCAGTGTGCCTCATGCACAGCCACCACTCATCTGTCAGTGGAGGCTTGTGTGTTGCTATGATACCGAACAAGTTTCAGCGAAGCTTCCAGATGAAGATGTACTAGGAAGAAAGGCCTGGAGATCTACTTAGGAAAATTAGACAATGAATACCCTATGGACCACAATGGGCCAATCCACAGCCAATCATGGGAATGGCACAGGACCAGGTAGCATTTTGTTCCGTTGTGGCAGCTAACAACAACATTTTAGTTCAAAAATTTTTAAAAACGTTTCTGCCTCTCAGTAGAAGGCTCCTCTTCATGTGCTTGTTCTCCACAACTGCCATGTCTGTGGCCTGGCCCTGAGCTCAGGCACAGATGGGCAGAGCCAGCGGCCCAGTCCCCATGGCCAGATGCCCAGGGTGGACCACTTCCCACCTCCAGGTGCTGTTTCTCATCTGCAAATGGGTGATGACCCTGACCTTGACTCTTCCTGTGAGACTTCAAATGATAAAGCCCTGCCTTCTCACTCCTGCTCACATGGTGCAGACTCACTTGGCCACCTGCGCCATCACCTCCCCTCAGCCCTGCTAGAGGTTCCACCCTGCCTTCCCAAACCCTCCAGTCCTGGAGAGACCACCCCGCCTGTGATCAGGGGCAGTGAAGGACAACAGCAGCAAGTCCCCCTTGTTCTGGTGGCCACATGTCACCTGGAATCCACCCAGGAGGAACTGCTGTAGCCCAGTCAGTGCTCACCTGGACCCCTGCTGCCACCAGTCCCTGCTGCCACCAGTCCACTGGAGAAGGGCAGATCCCAGAGGAGAAGACAGTCTGGCCTCCCTCAGGGAGCTCACAGCCTAAATAGGCAGGCCCCAGCAGGCTGTCCAAGAATCTGGGTAAGCTGTGAAGGATGCTGTCATTAGTCCTTAGTAAAGGTACAAACATAAGGACGCTGGGTGAGGTTTTCATCATGCAAATTTATTCAATGTAGAGAACTATCATTTATTCTCAGATCTCCCCCCTAACATTTTTGTTGCTAAAAAAGCACCACACCCACTAACCAGTTGCTATTGGGTTGATTCCGACTCATGGCAACCCCATGTGTGCAGAGTAGAACTGCACTCCATACAGTTTTCAAGGCTGTAAACTTTCAGAAGGAGATTGCTGGGCCTTTCTTCTGAGGTGCTTGTGGATACGTTCAAATTGCCAACCTTTCAGTTGATAGCAGATCGCTTAAACATTTGCACCACCCAGGAGTCCTCACACCCACTAGAATGGCAAGTATCAGAAAAACGGAAGATAACAAGTGTTGCCGAGGATATGGAGAAATTGGAACACTCATCCATTGCTGGTGGAATTGTAAAATGGTGCGGCCACTGAGGAAAAGTTTGACAGTTCCTCAAAAAGTTACACAGGACTACTATATGACCCAGCAATCCCACTCCTAGGTATATACCTGTCTCAGTCTGGGTTCTGTAGACAAGCAAAACCAGTGAAGCGTGTATATATACATGCATATATACATATATATAGAGAGAGATTTATGTGAAGGAAATGGCTATGCAGTTGTAGAGGCTGGAAAGTCCCAAGTCCGTGGGTCAGGCATCAGGCTGGAGGCTTCTCCTGACTCACATAGCTGCAGGGGCTGACAAACCCAAGATCAGCAGGTCAGATGGAAGGCTGCTGGCTCATGGGCTGCAGAGACTGATGAATCGAAGATTGGCAGGAAAGATGGCAGGCTGCTGGCTCAAGTCCCAAGAACTGGAGTTCAGATGATGATGAGCTGAATACAGGATCCAGAGCAGAGCAAAAGCCATAAAGCTTTGCCAGAAAATCCATATACATTGGACGCCAGCCATATCCCCAAGGAAACTCCCTTTCAACTGATTGACTGCTCGTAGCAGAGCTCATCAAGGAGATGATTACATCATTACATAACTGCTAAACTACATCATAACTGCCAAACCACTGAGAATCATGGCCCAGCCAAGTTGACATACAACCTTAACCATTGCAGTCCACCCCTTGTCAATTTGGCACCTGTACACATCTCCTTAAACCATACATAATCTCTAAATAAGATGATTATAAAGTCATACTTGCACCTAACACTATACAACTAACGGGTACAAATGAAAATGCACTAGCCCTGTTTACATCTTATATTTTATAAGAGAAGAAAAAAGTATTTGATGCACACATACAAGGAAGAAATACTCGTATAACAACTACAGTCCTCCTTTATGCAACTGGTCAAGTGGCTGTAACTGGTATTTAGAACTACGTCTTCCACCACCCATTCCAGTACTTCCTTTACCCTTGGAAAGCACCTCAGCAGGTAGTGGTTCTCTGCCTGGTGGAGTGACCCAAACCTTCATTTGTGAAGGGTCTGGGCCATTAGTAGTCGTGTCAGAATTGGGTCTCTGTAGTTTTCCATTGACTTTAATCACAGGGCATAGCAGTACTAAGAGACACCATAAGTGATCTCCTGCATACCAGACATACCCTTCATTACCTCCATTATGTAACGTCAATCTGATTTCCTCTTGGTAATCAGGATCAATCACACCAGCAAATATGGTAACTCCCTTCTTTGCCTGTGGATCCAGAACATAAGGAGCTCAAAGTGGCCCAGTGGCATTCTTAACTTCCAATTCAATGGAATCAGTGATGTGTCTCCAGGTGGGACTATTCCTCCCTTTGAAACTAAGACCTCCAGACTTGCAGAGCGTAGCGTCGGGGGGACAGGAAGCAAAAATTTTGTGAGTGGGTCACTAGGTGTCTTAGTCATCTAGTGCTGCCATAACAGAAATACCACAAGTGGATGGTTTTAACGAAGAGAAGTTTATTTCCTCACAGTTGAAGTAGGCTAAAAGTCCAAATTCAGGGTGTCAGCTCCAGGGGAAGGCTTTTTCTCTCTGTTGGCCTTCTTCTCTTCGGTGTTCTCCTGGACTAGGAGCTTCTCAGTGCAAGGACCCCGGTTCAAAGGACGCGTTCTGCTCCCGGCACTGCTTTCTTGATGGTATGAGGTCCCCCTGTCTCACTGCTCACTTCTGTTTTTTATATCTCAAGAGATTGCCTCAGGACACAATCCAGTCTTGTAGATCCAGTCCTGCCTTACTAACACAACTGCCACCCATCCTCCCTCATTAACATCATAGAGGCAGGATTTACAACATATAGGAAAATCACACAGTACCAGGAATCATGGCCCAACCAAACTGATATACACATTTTTGGGGGGACACAATTCAGTCCATGACACTAGGGGTAATAGTGAGTGGTGCCACTCCCATTTCCACCCCTTGATTCCTGGACTCATGAATCCTGGCCACAGGAGAAAAAGCACCATATATTGGACACTAGTTTTGAGTATATACAGCCTCCAGGAGAACTTTGCCCCAACCCTGCAAGGTATTACCTCCTGATTGGTGCCATAATTGTGCCTTTAGGAGGCCATTCCAACATTCTATCAAGTCAGCTGCTTCAGATGATAGATATCTTAGTTATCTAGAGCTGCCATAACAGAAATACCTCAAGTGGATGGCTTTAACAAACAGAAATTTATTCTCTCACAGTCTAGGAAGCTAGAAGTCCACATTCAGGGCACCAACTCTAGGGGAAATCTTTCTCTCTCTGTCGGCTCTGGGGGAAAGTTCTTGTCATAAATCTTCCCCTGGTCTAAGAGCTTCTCAGCACAGGGACCCTGGGCCCAAAGGACACGCTCCACTTCTGGTTGTTCTTGCTTGGTGGTAATGAGGTCCCTCTCCTCTCTGCTAGCTTCTCTCTTTTATATCTCAAAAGAGATTGACTCAAGATACAACCTAATCCAATAGCTCATGTCCTGCCTTATTAACATAACTGTCTCTAATCCTGCCTCATTAACATCATAGAGGGCAAGATTTACAGCTCATAGGAAAACCACATCAGATTATAAAATGGAGGACAACCACAGAATACTGGGAATCATTGTCTAGCCAAGTTGACACAATTTGAGGGACATAATTGAATTTGTAACATTCTACCCTTTGCCCCCCCAAAATTCATGTCCTTGCCACATGTAAAACACTTTCACCCAATCGTATCATCTCCAAAGTCTTAAATCAATCCCAAGTTCAAATTCCATCTTGGGGCAAAATTCTTCTTCATCTGTGAAATCTAGAATACAAGTTATCTGCTTCCAAAGTACAATGGTGGAATAGCACAAGGTAGACATTTCCATTACAAATGGGAGACACTGGAGGGAAAGAAGGGATAACAGGCACCAAGCAAGTCAGCAGAACACATTACATTATCTCTCAAGTCTTCAAAAAAATCCTCTGTTCTCTGAGACCATTTAGGCAATGGCCCTGCCCTCCAGACTCTGGATGTTGACCACACTCTCCAGACTCTGGGTGGAGTCCCCTTAGCCCTGGGCTTCAGCTCTGCCTTCCAGGCGCACTGGGACCACAACTCTGCTTCCTCAGATTTGAGCAGCCCCATTCTCTTAGTAAGTCTGAGTGGTGACTCTACCCTCTCAGCCCCGGCAGGCCTCGTTCTTCTGCCCCTTGGGCATGGCAGCCCCACACCCTCAGCTTTGGGCAACAGATCTGGCCCCATTCCAGTGGCACTCATGAAAGGCAGCCCCACACTCCAGAACCGAGTTGGTGAAGATCTGACTTTGAAAACTGAGAGGCTGTGTCCCACCATTTGAGACCCAGCAGGCTGTGGTTCCACCCTTTGAGACCCCAGAGGCTATGGCCCTACTCTTTGCGACTGAGGCAGCTCTGCTTACTGGGCTCCTTGTCTCTTTATCTTCTGCTTCCTGGTTACTTGGCCTCTTAGCCCCTCAAGCCTCTTGGGCTGGCCTGGCATCTACCCTGCTCAGGCTAGTGTTCCAAAGCTCTTTAGCTCTATAGGTGAGTTCCTGGAGGCACCCCACTCTGCCAGTATGCCTCAGCCGGAAGTCACTCAACTCTCACTCCATAGGTCAGCAAGCCTAGCTCCACTGAAAAGTGCCCGGAGGAACCACACTCCAACAGGAAGCCACCTTCAAAAAAACACTCAGCTTTCTTGCTCCATGGGTCAGCTCCCACGACGTCTCACACCAGTCTCTGGTTCTGCTGCTGCTGTGTCTCTGCTGTGGCTTCTCGCTGTCTGTGCTGTCTCCTCACTTCTTTCTGAGCCCTAATGAGAACTGTCTTTGATGTCCATAATTCCACCAACAGTCTTCAAGGCAATCTATGTTTTCACTGTTGATATTGTTGTTATGTGCTCTCGAGTCAGTTCCGGCTCATAGCAACCCATAGGACAGAGTAGAACTGCTTCATAGGGTTTCCAAGGAGCAGCTGGTGGATTCAAACTGCTGACCTTTTGGTTAGCAGCCCAGCTCTTAACCAATGTGCTACGAGGGCTTTTTATTATTTTTTATTTTTTTATTTTTTGCTATTAGACACTTCAAAACTCTTCCAGCCTCTACCCATTCACAGTTTCGAATCCACTTCCACATTTTAAGTATCTGTTAAAGAAGCACCCCACTCTCCTGGTACCAAATTCTGTCTTAGTTATCCAGTGCTGCTATAACAGAAATACCTCAAGTGGATGGCTTTAACAAACAGAAATTTATTCTCTCACAGTTTAGGAGGCTAGAAATCTGAATTCAGGGTGCCAGATCTAGGGGAAGGCTTTCTCTGTCTGTCAGCTCTGGGGGAAGGTCCTTGTCATCAATCTTCCCCTGGTCTAGGAGTTTCTCAGGAGCGCTGATGGCGAAGTGGTTAACAGCTCTGGTTGCTAACCAAAAGGTTGGCAGTTTGAATCCACCAGCTGCTCCTTGGAAACCCTATGGGGCAGTTCTACTCTGTCCTGTAGGGTTGCTATGAGTCAGAATTGACTTGATGGCACTCAACAACAACAGGAGCTTCTAAGAGCAGGGACCCCAGGCCAAAGGACACGCTCTGCTCCTGGCTCTTCTTGCTTGGTGGTAATGAGGTCCCTCTCCTCTCTGCTTATTTCTCTCTTTTATATCTCAAAAGACATTGACTCAAGACACAATCTAATCTTGTAGATTGTGTCTGGTCTGACCTCATTAATATATCTGCTTCTGTCTTAGTCATCTAGTGCTGCTACAACAGAAATACCACAGTAGATGGCTTTAACAAGGAGAAATTTATTTCTTCACAGAAAAGCAGGCTGAAAGTCCAAATTCAGAGCGCCAGCTCCAGGCAAAGGCTTTCTCTCTCTGTCGGCCTTCTTCTCATCAGTGTTCCCCCGGACTAGGAGCTTCTCTGCAAAGGGACCCCGGGTCCAAAGGGCACGTTCTGCTCCTGGCACTGCTTTCTTGGTGGTACGAGGTCCCTCCCTCGTCTCTCTGCTCTTATATCTCAAGAGATTGCCTCAGGACACAATCCAATCTTGTAGATTGAGTTCTGCCTTACTAACACAACTGCCACCCATTCTCCCTCATTAACATCATAGAGGCAGGATTTACAACATATAGGAAAATCACACAATACCAGGAATCATGGCCCAGTGAAACTGATGCACACATTTTATAGGGGACATAATTCAATCCTGCCTATTTAACATTATAAAGGTCAGGATTTGCAATGCATAGGAGAATTACATCAGATCACAAAACGGGGACAACCACACAATACTGGAAATTATGGCCCAGTTTAGATGACACATTTTGGGGGGACACAATTCATCCATAACAATGGGGAACACTGTAAGACCAGTGAATTCCATGGACATTTGTCCATTGCTGAACTTCATTTTCTGTGAAGTGAGTCCCCTGAGCTGAGACAATGCTGTGTGTGATAACATGACAGTGGATAAGGCATTTTGTAAGTCCACGGATGGCAGTTTTGGCAGAAGCATTGCATGCAGAGAAGGCAAATCTGTATCCAAAGTAAGTGTCTATTCCAGTAAGAACAAAACACCGCCCTTTCCATGATGGAAGCAGTCCAACGTAATCAGCCTGGCACCAGGTTGCTGGCTGAACACCTCGAGGAATGGTGCCATACTAGGGACTCAGTGTTGGTCTCTGCTGCTGGCAGATTGGACAGTCAGCAGTGACTGTAGCCAAGTTAGCCTTGGTGACTGGAAGTCCATGTTGCTGAGCCCATGCATAACTTCCATCCCTACCACCATGGCCACTTTGTTCATGAGCACTTTAGGCAGTGATGGGAGTAGCTGGGGAAAGAGGATGACTGGTTTCCACAGAACATGTCATCCTATCCACTTGATTGTTAAAATCCTCCTCTGCCAAGGTCACCCTTCGATGAGCATTCACATGAGACACAAATATCTTCACTACTATGGCCCATTCAGAGAGGTCTATCCACATACCTCTTCCCCATAAATCCTTGTCTCCAATTTCCAATAAAGTTCCTTCCAAGTCCCTGACCATCCAGTGAAACCATTGACCACAGCCCATGAATCAGTATACAGTCGCACAACTGGCCATTTCTCCTTCCAAGCAAAGTGAGCAACCAGCTGTACAACTCCAAGTTCTGCCCATTGGGAGGATGTCCCTTCACCACTGTCCTTTAGGGAGGTCCCAGAAAGGTGCTCTAGTGCTGCTGCTATCCACTTTCAAGTGGTGCCTGCATATCATGGAGAACTTTCTGTAAACCAGACATGAGTTTTCTCTTCCTTAGTCAACTTATCATAAGAAACTCCTCATGAGGTCATAGGTGCAGACTGCGAGATGGAAGAAAATGTGACAGAAGTGGAGACCATGGACATTTGGGCTACTTACTCTTGCAACTTACTTGTGCCTTCAGGTCCTGCTTGGGCCTGATCACATATATGCCACTTCCATTTAATGAAGGAGTGATGCTGTGCATGTCTGACTTTATGGCTTTGTGAGTCAGACAATACTCAGTTCATGATGGGCAGCTCAGGCTGCATGGTGACTTGGTGGCCCACAGTTAAGCCATCAGTCTCTACAAAGGGCCAGTAACAAGTCAAAAACTGTTTCTCAAAAGGAGAGTAGTTATCTGCAGAGGATGGCAGGACTTTACTCCAAAATCCTAAGGATCTGCACTGTGGTTCACCAACAGGGGCCTGCCAAATACTCCAAACAGCATTTCTATATGCCACTGACACTTCAGACACCATTGGATCAGCTGGATCATACTGCCCAAGTGGCAGAGCCGCTTATATGGTAGCCTGAACCTGTTGCAGAGACTCTCTCGTTCTTGGCGCCACTCAAAACTAGCATCTTTTCAATTCACTTGGTAAATAGGCTGGAGTAGCACACCTAAATGAGGGATATGTTGCCTCCAAAATCCAAAGAGCCCCACCAGGTGCTATGCCTTCTATTTAGCTGTGGGAGAGGCCAGATGCAATAACTTATCCTTCACTTTAGAAGAAATACCTTGACATGCCCCACACCACTTGGCCTCTAAAAATTTCACTGAGGCGGAAGTCACATGAATTTTTGTCAGATTAATTTCCCACACTCTGGCATGCAAATGTATGTTTTACTAATAACTCTAGAGTCATTTACACTTCTTCCTTACTAGGTCTAATCAGCATAATGTCATCAATGTAATGGATCAGGTGATGTCTTGTGGAAGGGAAAGGTGATCAAGGTCCCTGTGGACTAAATTATGACATAGGGCTGGAGAGTTGATGTACCCCTAAGTTAGGACACTGAAGGTGTATTGCTGGCCTTGCCAACTGAAGGCAAACTGCTTCTGGTGGTCCTTCAAAACAGGTTCTGGAGAAAAAGGCACTGGCCAGATCAGTAGCTGCATACCAGGTACCAGGAGTTTTATTAATTCCTTCAAGCAATGAAACCATATCTAGAACAGCAGCAGCAACTGGAGTCACCACCTGGTTAAGTTTTCAATAATCCACTGTCGTTCTACAAGATCCATCTATTTTCTGCACAAATAGGCAAGTCAAATATGGATGTGGTGGGTATCACCACCCCTGCATCCTTCAAGTCCTTGATGATGGCAGTAATCTCTGGAATCCCTCCGGGAATGTGATGTTGCTTTTGGTTTACTATTTTACTAGATATGGGCAGTTCTGATGGCTTCCACTTAGCCTTTCCTACCATAATAGCCCTTATTCCACATGTCACAGATCCAATGTGGGGTTTCTGCCAGTTGCTGAGTATGTCTATTGCAATTACGCATTCTGGAACTGGGGGAATCACTATAGGATGGGTTTGGGGACCCAGTGGACCTACTGTGAGATGGCCATGAGCTAATAGTTCATTAATAACCTGACCTCCATACACCCCCACTCTGACTGGTAGGCCACAGTGACATTTTGGGTCTCTTGGAATTAGTGTCAGTTCAGAGCCAATATCCAGTAATCCCTGAAAAGTCTGATTATTTCTTTTTCCCCAGTGAACAGATCCCTTTGGAGAAGGCTGGGAGAAAGATAAACAGTGTATGTTTTTGGCAGTGTAGTAGGGTCCTTCCTCAAGGGGATCTGGCCTGTCCTTCATTCAAGGGATTGTGCATTTTTAAACTCACTCAAGTCTGGGAATTAATTGAGGGGCCATGACTTTCTATACTGGGGATTCGAGATAGATTGCCGTTGACTTGACCTAGAATTCTTCTGCTTGTAAATATTTAGATCAAGTAAATATTTAGTAGATTTCCCATCTATTTCATTCCTAGGAACACCATGACTAAGCAGCCAATGTCATAAGTCCATACAAGTCAGACTATTCTGATCACTGCTTTGACTCTGCCGTTCATTACGGTAACCATGCCCACCTTGTCTTTGTCGATTGAGGGCCGCCACTTGGCCACTACCACCACACAGCCAATCAGCCCCATTGTAGTTAGGTGTCTTAATTCGGTTAGGGCAGCTCCCACTGTCAAATCTGACTTACATAAAACAACAATCACAGCAGTCTTCAGGGATACTGGGGCTCCCTTCGCAAATTTACTCCTCATTGTTGTGGTAAAAGGTGTGTCCTCTGGGCACTCCACGTGTGGGCCTGTTGGTCTAACCTGATAAATCCACTCTAACATGTCAATTTCTCTAAGCCTGTGGATACCTTCTTCTACAGTATACCAAGGCAGGCCTGGTACTTCAACTTGATTTAGTGTAGGCCACTGCATAATCCATGCTTCAGCAACGCAACCAAATAAACTATTAGATCCTTTCCTAACCTCTCGAGCTGAAATATTGAATGAAGACTCTGTGCTTAGTGGGCCCATATCAATAAACTCAGACTGATTCAACTTTTATGTTCCTTGCACCATTATCCCACACCCTTAATAGCCATTCCCACACATATTCCCCAGGTTTCTGTTTGTACAGATTAGGAAAGCCAAGCAGTTCTTTTGGAGTGTAGCGTACCTCCTCCTGGGTCACACTTTGTACTTCACCTTTTGGGGCTCACCGGGACTTCAGTCTAGCTATAGGTCTAGAAGCAAAAATGGGTGGTAGGGATGTGTTTTGAGCATGTTCAGCAATGTCTTATAAGGCATCTGCTTCAGGCAATGCCCCAGGTGATGACTCAGACACTGCCCCGGGTGATATCTAAGACAAAGGCTATTCAGACACAGCTGGGCTAATCTCATCATATGGGGGTATAGGGGCTAATGGTTTTGTTGGCAGGAGTGATTCAATGGAATTTAGGGGCTCAGTGTTCCCAGCTTCCTGATTATCTGCCCATATGTCCTCATCCCAAGTTTCAGGATCCCATTGATTCCCAATCAATGCCCTCACTTTAACTTCAGACACCATTCGAGTTTGGGAATTTAATTTGTGTTATAATTCAGCCATTCTTATGATAAGACTGTGGGTTTGGCTTTTGGCAATATCAGCTCTGTTAATATAAAAAATAAGGCTTTCTTTCAAGGCACAAGTGGCACCTTTGAAGTTATTTACGTGGCACTTGCACTTTGAATACTTGAGCTCATCTTTTTCTTTCACCACTTTGACTAGTGAAAGTAAGACCAACCAATCAGCTTCCTTATACTTCTCATTCTGACAGAATTGTAGAAAAGTGTCAAACATGCAGTCACCCTGAGCCTTGCCTCTCACCAGTTCTTGATCTATTGGTGGTGATATGTTGCTATTTCTATTGCCACCTCATGCTATAGATTAGCAGTGCCCTCTTTACTACTGGAAGCAGAGTCATCAACATCTTTAAAACTAACCAGACTTAAAAACCAATTTAGAAAACTCTTCCTTACAATTTTATTTCTCTAGAACCACTTTCAGTACCAAATGTCTTAGGCTGGATTCTCTAGAGAAACAAAACTAGTGAATCATGTATATCTACATCTATATATGCGTGTGTGTGTAGAGAGAGAGATTTATATCAAGGAAATGTCTCACATGGTTGTAAAGGCTGGGAAGTCCCAAGTCCATGGATCAGGTGTCAGGCTGGAGGCTTATCCTGACTCACATGGCTGCAGGAGCTGATGAACCCAAGATTGCCAGGTCAGACAGCAGACTACTGGCTCACAGGCTGCAGAGACTGACAAATTCAAGATTGGCAGGTAAGATGGCAGGCTGCTGGCTAAAGTCCCAAGAATCGGAGTTTAGATGATGAGCCGAATGCAGGATCCAGAGCAGAGCAAAAGCCAATGAACTTTGCCAGAAAATCCATATATATTGGATGCAGGCCGTACCCCCAAGGAAATTCCGTTTCAACACGTTGACTGCTTATATCAGATCTCATCATGGAGGGATTACATCATTACATAACTGCCAAACTACATCATAACTGCCAAACCACTGAGAATCATGGCTCAGGCAAGTTGACACACAACCGTAACCATTACAATATCTAAAAGACTTGAAAGCAGAGACTCAAACAGATAGTTGTACACCAATGTTCACTGCAGCATTATTCACAATAGCCAAAAGGTAGAAACAACCCCAAATGTCTGTCAAAACATGAATTTGTTGTTGTTGTTAGGTGCTGTCGAGTCAGTTCCAACTCATAGCAACCCTATAGGACGGAGTAGAACTGCTCCATAGGATTTCCAAGGAGTGGCTGGTGGATTTGAACTGCTGACTTTTTTGTTAGCAGCTGAACTCTTAACCACTACACCGCCACTGGGGCTTCCAAAATATGAATGTTTAAATAAAATATGGTATATCCATACAATGGAACGTTACTCTGTCATAAAAAGAAATGAAGTCCTGATACATGGCTCAACATGGATGAACCTTTAAAACCTTATGCTGAGTAACATAAGTCAGACACAAAAGGACAAATACTCAATGATTCTATTTATACAAAATGTTTAGAACAGACAAATGCATAAAGACAGAAAGTTCATTAGTAGTTACCAGCATGACACAAATGGTTAAGTGCTTGACTACTAACACAAAGGCTGCAGTTCAAATCCACCCAGCAGCTCCATGGGAGAAAGACCTGGGATCTGCTTCTGTAAAGATGACAGCCGAGAAAACTCTATGTGGCAGCTCTACTCTGTCACATGGGGTCGCTACGGGTCGAAATGGACTCAATGGCCCCTTAAACACAACACCAGGGGCTGGTGCTGACAAGAAGTGAGTGACTGCTGAACGGGTACAGAGTTTCTGTTTGGGGTGATGAAAAAGTTTTGGAAATAAATAGTGGTGACAAATAACAAGCAAAACAAAAAGGTATCATGATGGTGATGGAAGATTAATTGTTGTCAGCCACTATCAAGGCAACTCCGACTCACGGAGACCTTACGTACAACAGAAGCAAAGGTTGCCTGGTCCTGTGCCATCTTCGCAGTCACTGGTATGCTGAGTCTGTTGCTGTGGCTGTTGTGTCAGTCCGTCTCACTGAGGTGTTCCCTCGTATTGGCTGAACCTCCACTTTACCAAACAGGATGTGGAGAAGGTAGCCAGAGGGTCCAGAGGTCAACCCTCAAATGCTCTGCGTGGGATGTTGCCCAGGGAGGATCCCTTCACGAGAATCACCTGGGAGCTCTCACCAGGGTACCCTGGGGCTCCACCTACTCTGCTGGGATTAGAGCTGGGACCTCCCTATTCTGCCTTCTTAGCTAGCACCCTAGGGGTCTCCTATACACGGGAACCTGAAGGCCCTGTCATCCTCCCAGGGTGAAGAGTTGGACGAAGAGAACACTGTCTTAAAGCCTGTCACGCTCCTCAAGATCTGTCATCAAGATGCTGAAGGCTGAGTCGGGGACTCACTTTTCCTCCTACAGCCTGGAGGCCCTAAGTCAGAACCACCTCTGACCCCGGTAGGGGAGGGGAGTGTATGGAGCCTGGGCTGGCATTAGGGCAGGAGTCCTGGCTCTGCCCCCTGGTGTGCCCTGGGCAGGGGCATGTCCTCACAGCCACACCTCATGCCTGGGAGCCAAGGCTTTTGACCAGATAAGGGATTTTCAAACCCCACATCCAAATGTCCTCTCACACACCAAGAGGCTCTGAGTGAAGCTGGGGCCTAGCCTAGGTGCTAGGCAGACCCCCAGAAGAGGCCAGCCTGAGCAACCCTGCACCAGATGCCTGCAAGGTAGGAAAACTTTGCACTACCGTCTGCCCCCACGCCCCATAAAACCCTTCCTGGCCTGGTCCCTTGAGAGGAGTCAAGGCAAGTGTGTGGAGTCCTGGGCCGGGAGGAAGGTGTGCCCACCCAGTCGGCTGGCCATCCTCTGCTGTTACATGTGACACCCGCGAGGCCAAGCCCACAATGCATCTTTGTGCAGCACAGCTGGCTCTGAGCACAGCCTGGGTCTGAGGAAGCCCCAGCCACCGGCAGTGCCAGCCCTGGAGCCAGAGAGGATGCTCCACCCTCCCTGCTGGCTGGGCCGCGGGCCGCGCCCCCAGGATGCCAGCCAGAGAGGCCAGGCTTGGGTGAGGGGACATACTAGCCCACTCTACCCAGCAGGCCCCGAGCCAGGCTCTCCAGAAACACCTGGGCCCAGCTGCTTCAGAGGATACCTGGGCACCTGGGGGTTTCCTCTGGGAAGTGGGCTACCTTCAGCAGAGGCTTGACCAACGACCTTGGGACCACCTGGCTACTCAGCAGGACCAACTCAGCCTGCCCTTAGGGGTCCACGGGGCCCCTGGTCTTGGGTAAAATGAGAAAAACGATAGCCTGTTCAATTTTTTTAAGACTGAATGTGTCTATTCTTTTTCAATGTGAGAATTTTAAAACGTTAAAGCATCCCTTTTAAATGAAATGATTATGGTAGATGGAGGTCGTTTTTGTGACAATGTGACAATTAAGGATGATGTCCTTAATCATCAAAACAAAAAGATGGCAACCCTATTTTTGTCTCTTTTTAAATTTTCATTTCGATCATAAAATTCCCAGATGTTGGACCCCAGCTCTGGCTGGAAGCCTTTCCAAAGAGCCCAGGACAGTGTTTGGGGCAGGGTGGGTGTGTGTTGGAGGCTACTGGGTGTGGGAAGCCCCAGGGTTTCTAGAATCTAGAGGAGTAGCACTGGGTCGGGTGGGTTGGGGGGATGTCTCCTCACATGGCAGCCTTCTCCAGCTCTGACCAGGGAGAACACTGACCACTGGGATTGCCCGTTGCACGACTGCGTTGCAAGGCAAAGCCGGGTGTTGATGCGACGTGTGCGCCCAGAGCAGGGAGCATTCCTGACTCTCTCCCACATGCCCCAGTCCCTCCCCCAGCTTCCAGGACTTACATGGTCTGTGCAGCCTTGCGTGGTCCCCTCCAGCCTGAGTGGGGCAGTGTCTGAGAGTTGGGGGCCCTGGTGCCATCCCAGCTCTTGAAAACACTCTCTGTGGCCCAGGGCCAGAAGACCATCCCTCAGTCCTTCCCGGGCAGGTGGGTGGGTAGGCGCTAAGTGCCTGAGAGCTGCCTTCAAATACAGTGGTCCTTAGGCAGGGACAGGCTTCTCAGTGGAGTGACCTGGCCTGGGTCTGAGAAAAATGGTGCCCCAGCCTGGTGGCACAGCTGATTCATGTGTGCACTCTGCTTGCCCAGCTGTGAAGCCCCTCTGGAACCCTGTGGCCACATGGGTCCACAGGGCCTGAATTGACCTTAGGCCTGATGTGGCTAAACCTGCAAAGCAATCTTATCAGGCCAGAAGCTGGCCCTGACCAGATTAGGTAATCTGGAGGGAGGCCCAGAGCACAGGCGTCTCCCCACAGAAAGTTCTAGCAGGAAAACTGCTCCCATCATTCACTGACACGTTAAAAAACAAATCCAGCACAAAGGCTGTTTTGGTTCTTCTTCTCGAATGACATAGTAATCTGCCACACTTAGTTTAAGCAGTAGTATGCCCTCAGATATTTTTTATTTCCTTTTTATGTTGGGTTTGCATTAAGGTTTTGTAAAAATGTAAAAGGCCCATTTCACTTGCTGTGGATAAGTCTGTACGACTGGTTGCTGAGGCTGTGACTTTCCCAGATCAGTGGAGAGAAGTCTGGCCTGGGGGCTCTGAAACTCAACCCCTCACAGCTCCACAGAAAGTGACAATGGGACACCCCTAATCAGGGAGTGTCTTAGTGTCCCAGGCTGCCATAACAAAGTACTACAATGAGGGCAGCTTTAAAGAACAGAAATTTACAATCTCACAGTTCTGAGGCTGGGAGCCCAAATTCAGGGAGTCAGCTGTTCCAATTCCTTCTGACGTTTTGAGGGAGAATCTGTTTCATGCCTTTCTCCTAGCTTCTGGTGACACTAGCTGCTCCTCAGCTTGTAGCTGTAGCATCACATGATGTCCTTCCTCTTCTCTCTGTTTCTCTTCGCCTCTTCTATAAGGACACTACTCATATTGGATTAAGACCCACCCAACTCCAGTATGACCTCATGACTGACAACTTCTACAAAGACCCTATTTCCATAAAGGTCACATTCAGAGGCACCAGGAGTCACTTCAACATATCTTTGGTGGGGAGACACAACTCAATCCCTAACAAGGAAAAATAAGTGAAGAGATGTTTCTGGGCTTGGAAAACACATACATATATACCTCAGTCTGGGCCTTTCTGTGTATGGGAGCTGAGGAGGGTGGTGAGACAGAGGGCCTGGGTGGGGGGAGTCAGCATGTCCTCACAAGATGCCATGGAGTCCTATGCTGGGATCACCACACCCAGCCCGGGCTTCAAAAGCTCACAGTTTGATAGGAAGCCCAGGGGTCAAGGGAACAGGGAACTGTGTGAGCAGGTGGGCAGAGAAGGCTTCCCAGAGCAGAGAAAGGATGCCCATGGGTGTGTGTGCCTGGGAAGGGGTCTGTCCGGGCCAGGGCACAGCACGTGCCAGGGCTGTGAGGAATGGTGCACCCTACAAGGTTGAAGGACATGCTGTCTCACCAAAGGGTCACTCAGTGCGCCCAACCCAGCTCAAGTCCAAAATGTGCAGGTTTCCCTGGCCCTTCCCCAGAGAGGGGACCTCATGAACCCCAGGTGTGGCCAGTAAAGTACCTGGAGGCCAGGGCAGGGGGCGAGGCCAGCAGGTCAGAAGGGCTGGGGGAGGCTCCTTTCACCTCCCTGATCCAGTTTTCTCACCTGTAAGATGGAGACAGGTGGCAGGGACAAGTGAAGTCATGTACGATGCACTTAAAATGCAAAGGTGCCTGGGGGAAATCGAGCCACCTACTGCACTATGCAAGGGGCACAGTAGCCAAATCCCACCTTCAGTGATAACTGTGGTGAGGATCAACATGAATCCAATTTCCAAAGTGTCAAAATGGGCCCAGTCCTCACCTCCTCACTTCTCCATCCTCATCACCAGCCGGTCACATAGCATGCTGTCTCTGACCCTAGCCACCCAGAGCTGGGCCAGAGCTCACAAGTTAGAAGGACACCGTCTTTCAGACCAGCTGCCTATGCAGCATTTCCCTGACCCTTGCCACCCAGAGCTGGGTCAGAGTTTACAAGTTAGAAGGACACCTTCTTTCAGACTGCCAAACAGACAAAGCCAGCACCTGCTGTCTCTCACTGCCCCGTGGGTTCCTTAATTTGCTGGAATGACTAACAGAATTCACAGAGATTACAGCATACTTATAACTAGAGCTCGATTACAACCAAATAGAGTACAAAGAGATGCATAGGGTGAGGTCTGGGAGGGGTCACAGTATAGAGCTTCCACATCCCAAAGAGGGGCACACTACCCTCTCCTGAGCATGGTCACCAACCAGGAAGCTCATCAGACCCTCAGAGTTCAAGGCTTTCATTGGCTTCTCCCTGTGGCTGTGGTAGATTACATCATGTTTCCTTAGGCTTAGTCAGCATCAGGCCCTCAGGTGGTCCCTCTTGGTTTGGTCAGCCCCCCACTCATTAGCTTCAGGTGTTGGTACAGCTTGAAACAACCAAGAACAAAGGTCAAATTGCTCTTTGCAAGATGTTTGCACTAGGGAAAATGAAGAAAACTAAAGACACAAGGGAAAGATTAGTCTAAAGGACTAAGGGATCACATCTACCATGGCCTCCACCAGACTGAGTCCAGCACAACTAGAAAGTGCCTGGCTACCAGCATCAACTGCTCTGACAGGGATCACAATAGAGGGTCCTGGACAGAGCTGGAGAAAAATGTAGAACAAAATTCTAACTCGTAAAAAAGACCAGACTTACTGGCCTGACAGAGACTGGGAGAAGCCCTGAGAGTATGGCCCCTGGACACCCTTTTAGCTTAGTACTGAAGTCACTCCTAAGGTTCAACCTTCAGCCAAAGGTTAGACAGGCCCACAAAACAAAACGGGACTAATGGGGCACAACAGCCCAGGGACAAGGATTAGAAGGCAGGAGAGGACAGGAAAGCCAGTAATAGGGAACCCAAGGTCAAGAAGGGAGAGTGTTGACATGTCGTGGGGTTGTTAACCAATGTGATAAAACAATATGTGTACTAACTGTTTAATGAGTAACTCGTTCATTCTGTAAACCTTCACCTAAAGTAAAAAAAAAAAAAAAAAGATGTTTGCACCGATGTTTCCTCCAGGAGTATGAGTTAGGCCAGCCAATGGAAGGCTTTGGGTTGGTGCCTGGTTTTGGGCACTGAGTGGGCAAAGGGGGCAGGAGGATGGGCTCTGGCCCAGCCTCTGACAGGCTGGCCATGTGTCCATGGGGGCGGTCTGCTTCCTGTGGCCACCATGGGGGCTGTGTTGCTTGGTCCTGGCCCAGAGATGAGATAGAGCATAGCTGTTTCAGTACCTTGTTGTAGTGGGGTTCCAGGGTTTTCTCTGTCAGAACTAGGAGGACCTTGTTCCTCCTACAGCAACTACTGTTGAGTCAAACTCAGGACCCTCCAGGCATCTCATTCCATTAGAGTTTAGGTGGGGGGCAGCGGAGGCTGGTGTCTTAGACCGCGAAACCAGTGAAGTGCCTATATATGTATATATATATATATAGAGAGAGAGAGATTTATCTCAAGGAAATGGCTTACAGGGTTGTACAGGCTGGAAAGTTCCAAATTCGTGGGTCAGGATTGAGGCTTCTCCTGACTTACATAGCTTCAGGGGCTGGCGAACCCAAGATCCAGACCTCGGAGGCTGACGAATCCCAAGACTGGCAGGCAAGCTGCTAGCTCAAGTCCCAAGAATCCGAGGTCAGATGAATGGGATCCAGCTGCAGGATCCAGAGCGAGCAAAAGCCAGCAGGACTTGCCAGAAAGTATGCTTATATTGGATGCAGGCCACACCCCTAAGGAAACTCCCTTTCAGCTGATTGGCTACTCACAGCAGATCCTATCATGGAGGTGATCACATTATAGCAGATCTCTTCATGGAGGTACTAATTACATCATTATACAGCTGCCAAACTACATCATAACTGCCAACCACTGAGAATCATGGCCCAGCCAAGCTGACACACAACCTTAATGATCACACTGGGTAAAGAGACCATGGATGAAAGAAAAATGGATGGAATTCTCCTAGGCTGGCCTAAAGGTGCTGATCTGTGAGGCATCTTGCTGAGCAGGGGCCTGAGCCCACCCCCGGAAGTCCCAGAGTGGTCACCCCATTGACAATGCAGTGTTAAGCTGAAAGAAAGACAATCTTCTACAGATTCGATCTAAAATAGGTTCTAATATCCAAATGACAGATGCTTAATTTCTTACAATATTTCTGTCATTATGCTGGGGCAGATATTCTGGGTTTATTCAAGAACAGGAGAGATTTTTTTGGAGTTTTTATAAAGCACAAACAAAACCACACCCCAAACAGGACTGTCAGGCCCCGAACCACGCCAACACCATGCCAACACATAGTCATTCTGCACAGCCTTCATACTGCCCGAGGGTGAGGCCTTGCAGCAGCCCTGAGCCCCTCTGCAGTCCAAGGCCCTCCTGGCCAAAAGATGGTGTCAGGGTCTGATTCCAGCTGGGGGCTGGGATGAGCAGGTGGCCTAGGACTCCCCTAAAGTCTTGCCTCTCACAAGCACTCCCTCGCCACACCAGAAGTCCTTCTGCAGGAGATAAATCTGTTTCTGTGAGAATATGAGATGGTGCTTAGCATGGATGTCTGTGGAAGGTGATGTGAATGCGAATTCGCATCATGGGGTGTGACTTTCCTCCAAAATACCCCGGTGGCCAAGGGTGAGTCAGGCCCAAGGGGGCGCCCTGCGAAGCAGCCAGTGCAAGGTGCCTTCTACATCTCCTGTTTCACCTGAAAAAGCCAGTGGATTTTGTATGCCGTCCACAGTACCCTGGTGTTCGTTTTACATGTTTGTAAAGGGTGTTTTAAATGATTCTATGATGCGTATTGAGAATGGCTGGGCCTACCACCTCCCACCCTCAAGAACACAGTTTGAGAATCTGGTAACTAAACTGTTGAAGACTGATCCTTCCTGACCCCCAAGCCCAGCCCCCTCCTAATTTCTAACTGCACAAGAGGCTCAATGGGCTGTGACCCGAGCTCCACAGGGCTGAGAAAAGAGGCGAGGTGGGGGGCATGCTGAGGAAAGTGGATGCCCAGACAGCAGAGAGGCCCCAGATGGGCTAAGGAGGGGGCTGTGGGCATCAGTGAGACAGTGGCGGGGGCAGGGGGGGCAACAGGAGGACGGCTTCATGAAGTCCCTTCACCCCAGTACAGGCCAGCACAGGGGGTGGAGGCGTGGGAGGTGGGGGGTACCACCTGGAGACCCTGCCACAGGAAGGCCGCTGTGGCACTTCTCCAGAACCACAGCAGCCCTTCCAGGCCTTTCTCCTTTCATGAGGCCCCGAACAGCCTTGCCTGTTCCTGTCCCCTGTGTTTTATCTACCAGGCCATTCTCAGCAGAGGAAACCGAAAGCTGAGTTGCAGGACCACTTGGGCAGGGAGGGGCTGCCTGACTGGGCTGGGCTGGACTCTGCCACACCCACCTAGGGGTCAGAGTTCACTTGCTCCCTTTCCCAGCTCCATCAGGCCTGGCTCCTCCCAGAGGTGGGTGCTGGAGACCCTGAGGACACTGGGAGGCCAGCCTGCCTGGAACCTCTCTCCCTTGGAGAGACTGTGACTCTGCAGACAGTTTCAGAACTGGAAGGGCTCCAGGGCCAGGGGTTTGGAAAGCAGGTGGGCAGCACTGGGCAGGGCCTCAGGCCTATGTTCCTGAGCCAGTGGCATGCAAGGCACCCGCCAGCAGCTGGGCCAGGCAGCCTTCCTGCCCAGAGGAAATGCAATCAGCCTGCTTCCTCGCCTCTCGCCTCTCATCTTCATTTACGTATCTGCTTTCAAATTTTACTGGAAGATGCCTTGGTGACAGAATTTCAGGGTAAAGAAAGGCTGCACACAGCCATCTCCAAGGAGGGCAACTGGGAGCAGAAGAGGGGACAGGCCATGCTTCTGGGCCTGCTGTGGGGCCTGCTGTAGGGGCTGCTGTGGGGGCGGCTGTACGGGAGGCCCACAGCCTGAGCGTTCACAGGGCCCTGCACCTGCTGTGTAGCACGCTCGCAGCGCTGCTCTCCTCCCAATCTCTCCTCCCAGGCATCAGCGGTGCAGCCGTGCCATGTTCTCATTTTGCAGATGAGAAGGTGGGCCCGGGAGTCACACTGCCTTGGTCACGAGCTCACCCCTGGGCTACTGAAGTGCCAGCCCCGAGGCAGCCCGCTGGCTTCCTGCACTCTGGGCACTGCCCACCATCCAAAAATTACCACTAGCAATCATTGCCATGGTAACGGGTGGTGTTATTTCATCGCCCCACCACCACAGAGCTGTGTGTGCCACCTCACCCCAGGACCTTCCATTTCTGCAGCTGAGAATATCTTCAGGGGTGTGTGTGTGGTTGAGAGAGAGAGTATATGTGCACACGTGACAGCCACCACACTTTAACTCTCTCTACTCAAGGTTGAGCTTAGTGGCTGTTAGATTGACAGACCAACTGGTAGACCTGGTGGGAACCCACCCAAGCTACTTAGAGATATCTTGTCACTTCTTCATACTTGGAGGCCTATAAAATCATTTCTCAAACATTTAATTTTCATGATATTATGGATTGAATTGTGTCCCCCCAAAATGCGTGTTGTAAATCCTAACCCTTATACCTGTGGTTATAATCCCATTTTGTAATGGGTTTTCGTCGTTATGTTAATGAGACAATATTAATGTGATGTGTGTCTTATATCAATCTCCTTTGAGATATAAAAGAGATTAAACAAGCAAGCGAGAGAAGCACAGATGGGGGAAGAGAGATGCCAAGCCACAAGAATGTCACCCAGGAGCACAAGCTCAGAAAGACAAGGCCCTTCCTCCAGAGCCGACAGAGAGAGAAAGCCATCCTCTGGAACTACACCCTGAATTCAGACTTCTAGCCTCCTAAACTGTGAGAAAATAAATTTGTTTGTTAAAGCCACCCGTTTGTGGTATTTCTGTTATAGCAGCACTAGGTAACTAAGACACATGGTAAGGCAACTTTGTGAGGGTGTTCTTACAGAATTTTTCCACATTTGTAGACATAAACACTTAAAAAAAACAGAATATTTTCAGGCAGTTTCTCTATATTTCAGTTCTGCTGTTCGTGGAATCCGGAAAAGCAGCTCCTCAGGGCCCTGCAGCAGAATCGCCCTTCCTGCCAAGCCCAACCTCTCCCTGCCTTGGGTCCTGGCTGAGCCCAGCTCCTTGCTCCACCACTGAGACACTGGGGTGAGGCGGGAGGTTCCTTTCACGAGGCACCTGCTTTGGCCCCCACGCTGAGGGCACTTTGCTCCCCTTGCTTGTTTAAGCCTCCCACCTCCTCGTGGAGATCTATGCAACTCATGCATTAAGAAAACTAAGGCGTGTGGTGCCGTAGGGTCATCAGGCCAGGAGGGGAGGGCCTCCACGGTATTCCTGGGCAGTCTTAGCAGGACTACGCAAAGCCTCCCTTGAGAGTGATTATCTTTCGATCATTTTTGTTTCTAGATTTTATTTATTATCTTTGAATTGGAAATACATCTGCATGGCTACAAATTTAAAAGACAGCTAGGGCATCCCTGAGAAGTCCCCTGCAGGTGGTGATGTCAGGGAGTTAGACGGGGCTCATGCTGGCCAGCAGCCCAGGAGGCCATCCTGAGCCCTGCTTTCTCCCTGAATTTTTGGAGAGCGCTCGGCATTAGCGCATGAGGAACATCCTCGGTCTTGTCTCAGCTGCATGGTACTCCATTACACACCCGGGTGGACTTTAATCTATTTAACCAGCTCCTGTAGATGGACATTTGGCTGTTTCCAATCTACAGCTGTTACAAAAAATCTGCAGAGAATAACCTTGAACATGTGTCGTTTTGCACATGTAAAAATATTTGTGGATTCTGGAAGTTGCATTACTGGGAAATGAGTACGTGCACTGGTAAGCTTGGTAAATACTGCCAAGTTGCTGTCTGTAGTTATCAACCACTGAGTGCCTGTTGTGTGCCAGGCACAGAACTCAACACTTTACCCGGGTGAGCTCATTTCATCTCACAACAACCCTGTTGTGAGATTACGCCTATCCCCATTTTACAGAGAAATTCAGAAATGTGCGGAATCACCCAGCGAGCTGGTGCGTGGTGGGGCTGGGATGGGAGCCCCAGTCTCTCTTATCACCTGGCTGGGGCTCTTCCCTGTGGTTGCCCAGGCCCAACCCTGAGGCCCTGGCCCTGCCTGAGGGTGCCCAGTTGGTGTCTCCCATCCCCTTCGCCTCTTTCCCTGAGCCCCATTCAGGCTTCACTGCCCTAGGTGCCCGCGGATGGGCCCTTGCATGGCTGCCCCCTCTCGTGGCTCTTTGCCACGACCGGGACAGGAGCCCACGTCCACGGAGAAGTGCCTGGAGAAGTGTGACTGGGGGCCACAGAGACGCTGCCCTTGGCCTGACCGGCTCAGCCTGAGCGCCCCCTGCTCAGTGGGGTTCCCCGTGAGAGTCCATCTCCAGACTCCCCATTCTTATCCTTGGTGGCTGTCTGCACAATTTAAGGTGACTCCCTTCTGCCTCCACTTCTTTTCTAGGGTCCTGTCTGCCTCCTGGCCGGACTATAAGTTCACCAAGGGTCAGGGCCTGGGTCCCAGAGGCCAGCCCGGGCCAGCAGTGTTCACCAAGTCCAGGCAGAGGGCAGGAACTGTGGGAGAGGGAGGGAAAGCCGCAGGAACCCAGGAGAGCCAGCTTCTGCAGGGAAGGCTTCCTTCATCTGAATCACAAAACAGCCTTGTGCAGAGAGGCAGCAGCTCCAAGCCTCCACCTGCATTTGCATAACAAAGTGGCCATCCCAGCCTTGCAGCCATGGCTATTGGCGGCTTTGTTGAGAGCGCACAGCACCGCCTGGGCGAGTCTTGGCAATTGTTACCCACTGTGGTCATTCCTGAGCTCACCAGCCACCCGGGCCCCACAAAAGCCACATTGTGGACCTGTGGCAGCTGCTGGCACCTGCTGCCCTGCATGGTTGCCTGCAGGCAGTGAGGCTGCACCGTGCACACAGCCATGGTCAGGCCTCAGGCCACAGCCTCACTCTAAACCCCAGGCGGGGCGAGGAGGGAGGTTGACCTCTCCTGGCCCCAGCGGTGTGGGGGATGGCCAGACCGGGCGGTGGTCCTGCCAGCAGAGGCCACCAAGGTCACCGAGACTAACACTGAGACAAGACTGGAGGAGGGCAGAAAACTGCCATTGGGTGTGGTGGGTGGCTAACCCCCACATCACACCATTTGATGCTCAGCTCACAACAGACATGCTCCGCACTTTTCAGGTGGCAACAAAGGCTCAGAGAGGGTTACAACACACAGCAGAGCGCAGGCTTCAGGGACCCAGCATTTCAGGGTCTCCATCACCTCTTCTCAAGTCTCCCTAATGCCCCCTGCCTCTCAGCCTTCTCTCTCCCTCCCTCACTCCCCTCTACCCTCTCCAAGCATTGCCCTGCCCTTCCTCCCTTGCTCCCCAGCCATGGCATCCAGCTGCCTCAGCCAGCTGCTCTGGCCTCCCCACAGCACATGACCCTCTGCCTTGCCAAGCCCCATGGGCCATGCCCAGTAGGAGGCATCGCCAACCTCCAAGTGTGGGATCCTCCAGCCAGGCTGAGGTTCCCATGGCCCTGAGCACACCACCCTGGCCCCCTGCGCCCCACCACCTGGGATCACTTCTGTCCCCGATGAACCCATGCTCACCTTCTGGGGAAGCCGTTCCCACCAGGCTGCACCCTCTCTGCTCTCTGTAACTTGTCCACAGCCCAGAGCTGCTCTCACTGCGGGGCTGTGCTTGTGTACACAGCTGTGCCCTGGACCTGGCCACCTGACTGGGTGGTGCAGGTTGTTTGTATTCAGCTACTAACCTGTAAGTTGGCGGTTCAGATCTACTCAGTGCCACCTCGGAAGAAAGCCTGGCGATTTGCATCCGTAAAGATTACAGCCAATATCTGTATTTTCATCAAAAAAAAAAAAAGGTTGAGAATTTAGAGGCTTAATATGTTGTGGGGTTGTTAACCAATGTCATAAAACAACATGCGTACTACTGTTTCATGAGAAACTATTTGTTTCACCTGAAGTACAATAAAATATTAAAAAAAAAAAAAAAGATTACAGCCAAGATAACCCTATGGAGCTCCGTCCTACTCTGCAGCACAAGGGGGCGCCATGAGTCAGACGGCTTGATGACAATGGGTTTTTTGGTTTCCCTGCCCCAGAAGCCACGCCCTCAGTGCCTATAATAGGTGGATGACTGTGGAACTACATTATTCTTACGGCTGTTGTCATGGTTTGAATTATGTCCCCCCAAAATGTGTGTATCAATTTGACTGGTCCATGACTCCTGGAATTGTGTGGTTGGCCTTCATTTTGTGATTGTAATTTTATGTTAAAGAGGATTAGGGTGGGACTGTAACACCACCTTTACCTAGGTCACATCCTTGATCCAATGTAAAGGGGGTTTCCCTGGGGTGTGGCTGGCACCACTTTTTCTCTCTCAAGAGATGAAAGGAAAGGGAAGCAAGCAGAGAGTTGGGGACCTCATATCACCAAGAAAGCAGTGCCAGGAGTAGAGTGCGTCCTTTGGACCAGGGTCCCTGCGGCGAGAAGCTCCTAGTCTGGGGGAACACTGATCAGAAGGCCGAGAGAGAGAAAGCCTTCCCCTGGAGCTGACACCCTGAATTTGGACTTTTAGCCTACTCTACTGTAAGGAAATAAAATTCCCTTTGTTAAAACCATCCTCTTGCGGTATTTCTGTTACAGCAGCCCTAGATGACTAAGACAGCTGTTATTTATTCTGTGGGTAAGCTACAGCACTCTGACTTATGGGAGCAATGTTTGACGATGCGTTGTCCCCAGCTACTGCAAACCAGCTGACGTTGTGATGAGCTCAGTGCTCAGAACTTGCACGCATGGGGCAGTTCTTGAGGAGGGGTCTCACGTTAGAACTCTCCCAGGAGGGCTTAACAAAGGCACCGCTTAGGAAGACAGGAAGGGGGTGGGGGAGGTCACAAGGGACCCTGCATCCCCTCAGGGTGAGGAAGGGGAGAGGAGGGGACCAATTCCTACCTGCAGTCCCAATGGCAGGATGGGAGACCCCAGGACCTGGAGCCTGAGCGGTGTGAGAGGGGTCTTTCAGAAGGCCTGCAGAGACCCCTGGACCTCACTCTCCTCTCTCCCTGCCATCTTCGACTGGGGATCTCCATTGTTGAAGCCCAGCCAGGGTGGGCGAGGGAGCCCATGACCCAGGGGGAACAGATTGGAGATGGCTCTGGGGGAGCCCCCGAGTACCCCCAGTACAGTCCCGCACAGGATGAAGTCATGACAGGAGGCTCAGACCCCATGGGGACAAGACCTGGCATAGGGAAAGGTCCACACCCTCAGACAGTGGGGAAGGGCCTCAGGAGGAGCTGTGGCCTCTGCCTGAGGACCGGGCCCTGGTCACCCGTTCCAGGGTGGGGGTGGAGATCGGATAAGTCTGTGTCACAGCGCAGTGGCAGGGCCAGCAGGGCACAGGGAGCTGTGGTGGTGTTGGCAGCCAGGCCCCTGGAATGTTAAGCCCTTGCCTGGGGTCTCTGGCTTTACGGTGGACCTGCCCTGCATAGAAACTTTCATCTTCACCAGCGGACGGAACAATGCTGCAGGGACAAAGGAGAAAGGACGACTTTCCCTTTAGGTCCACGGGATCCCCCACCCCACCGTGGGGCGGCTCCAGGGGTGAGAGCCGCCTTGACCAAGCTCACAGGGGGCTGGAAAGTCAGGCTTAGACCCTCCCGCAAACCAGCCAGTGCCCTCATCAGGAAAGCCCTGGAAACCTCAATGAGGCAGGAGAATCTAATTAAGAACCTGTAACCCTCCACCCCTCCCTTCAAGGAAAATAAAAGCCCACATGTTAGAGCAGTCTTATTTGCTAAGTATCCAATTAAACTTTAAAGGGCACCGGAAATTTGCATGAGTTTCCTGAATTGTCTCAATTTTCAAACACTCTAAATCAGAAAGCAGAATTTATGAAAAGACACCAGGTGTGGCAGGCCCTGGCCCTGCTGACCCCGTGGACACGCTCAGCCCTCTCCTTGCTGCCTCCCACCCAGTCCCGGAAGTCAGAACTCACTTCCCCATGATCCCTTGCAGCTAGTGGCCCGGTCCTCACTATGGCCAACAAGGCAGAGCAGAAGTCCTCTGGGAAAGCTGCTTCTTTTTCACAGGGGTACAGGTCACTTTCTTCTACCACCCTTTCCCTTGCTTCTAACCCTAAATGCACACCCGGAGCTGTGGCAATGTCTTCCAAGCAGAAAGCCAACACTTTAAGGATGGTGGAGGGGGTAGAGAGAAGGAGCCCCCTTGAGCCACTCCCCATCCCTGGGAAAGTTCACTCCCGACATCCTACTATGGGAGACCCCACTTTGTTTAGGTGGCTGTCTTAGTTATCTAGTGCTGCTATAACAGAAATATCACAAGTGGATGGCTTTAACAAAAAAAATTTATTCTCTCACAGTCTGGGAGGCTAGAAGTCCAAATTTAGGGTGCTAGCCCCAGGGGAAGGCTTTCTCTCTCTGTTGGCTCTGGGGGAAGGTCCTTGTCATCAATCTTCCCCCGGTCTAGGAGCTTCTCAGTGTAGGGACCCTGGGTCCAAAGGACATGCTCTGCTCCTGGCTCTTCTTGTTAAGTGGTAATGAGGTCCTTCTCCTCTCTGCTGGTTTCTCTCTTTTATATCTCAGAAGAGATTGACTCAAGATACAGCCTAATCCTATTGATTGTGTCCTGCCTCATTAACATAACTACCTCTAATCCTGCCTCATTAACATCGTAGAGGTTAGGATTCACAACACATAGGAAATTACACCAGATCACAGAATGGAGGACAACCACACAATACTGGGAATCATGGCCTAGCCGAGTTGACTCATATTTTGGGGGGACATGATTCAGTTGACTGGGTTCTGTTACTCGCAGCCCAAAGCATTTCTAACTGATAAGCTGGGTTTGAGATCATAAAACAGAGTTTTGAGTGAGGACTTGCTCCAACCTAGACCCAAAGTGCGGCCTCAGTAAAGCAGGACACTGTGCCTCTCAGAGCTGGTTCCCCCCACTCTGGAATGGGGTACTAATTCCTGCACTGAGGTCCATTGTGGGGATCAGATAAAATCATAAGCAGCCTGAGTGTTTGGTATCGTCAGTCATTGGACAAATGTAGGCGTTTTGCTGGTGGTCACCAATTTCTCTCAAACATAACCCCCTTGCCTTTCAGAGAGCAGGTTTAGGGGAAGAGAGAGTGTTCTTTTCTCTCTGTATCAATCAGAAACAATGAGATGGTGACAGGGTCAGGGCGTGGGCTACTGACAGCTGTGGGTTGAGGACAGCCCTACTGCTTGAGGTAGTGCAGGATCAAACCTCTCAAAGGCAAGAAAGCCCATGGTACCTTTGCCGGGGCTCAGTGCCATCTCCTTAGGGACATACTCAAGAAGGCAATGGTGGTGACGTGATAAGCTTGCTTCTGGCAGCTCTCTGCTGGGGTATCCTCCCTCACTATTCCCCAAGCCAGTGCTAAGGTGGGCAGGCTCCATAAAAAGAACTAAGATGGTGTACTGGGCTGAATAGTGTCCCCCCAAAATTCATGCCCACACAGAACCTGTGAACGTGACCTTATTTGGAAATAGAGTGTTAGCAGACGTAACCACGTTAAAACGTGGGAGGCCACACTGGATTAGAGTGGGCCCTAATCCAGTGACTGGTGTCCTTATAAGAAGAGAGAAATTTGGAAACACACACAAAGGGAAGACGGCCACATGAAGATGGAGGCAGGGGCTGCAGGTATGCCTCCACGAGCCAAGGACCACCAAGGATTACCAGTGACCACCAGAAGCTGAAGAGACAAGGAAGGGTCCTTTCCTAGAGCCTTCAGAGGGATCGCGGTGCTGCTGACACCTTGGATTCCAACTTCTAGCCTCCAGAGCTATGAGAGAAGAAAGTTCTGTTGTTTTAAGCCTTCCCGTTTGTGGTAATCTGCTAAAGCATCCCCAGGAAACCAATATGGGTGGGCAGGTTTGGGGCAGGAGTTTGGTGGGGTAGGTTTGGGGTGGGAGTCTGGTGGGGTAGGTTTGAGATTGTGGGCACGTTTGGGCAGGGAGTATAGTTGGTAGGTTTGAGGTAGGAGTCTGGTGGGCAGGTTTGGGGTGGGAGTCTGGTGGGAGTCTGGTGGGCAGGTTTTGGGGTGGGAGTCTGGTGAGCAGGTTTGGGGTGGGAGCTGGTGAGTAGGTTTGGGGTGGGTGTCTGGTGGGGTAGGTTTGGGGTGGGGGTGTGGCATTCTGGTGATAGAAATCTCAGTTTTGTTGATAAAGAAGAGCTATCTGGCTAGAAAAGAGATTTGGGGGCCATTGCAAAAAAAAAATATGTTCTGAATATTACATAATATTTATAAATTAATGCTAAAGTTCTTAAGTGCAATAATGGCACTGTGGCTATGAAGGAGCAAATCCTTAGTTTTGAAAGTTGTAGGGGTGATGTCGGCAATTTACTTTCAAATGGTTCAGAACAAAATACATAAACACAGAGAGATACGGAGAGACAAGCAAAATCAACGTGGCAGAAAGTCGACAATTGGCCAATGTGTGTAAAGCATGTTGGGCATTCACAGTGTTACTCTTTCAGCTTTTCTGCTGGGGTCCTGCATGGTCCTGGCATTCTGAGTGCCTCTCTGCACATACCCTGACCCCTTGCCATGCCCGTTCTGCCACCGTGTGGGCCACATCAAGGTGTTTCATCCCGTGCAGCACGAAAGAGAGGAAGGATGATGCTTCCTGTTTGAGGATGAGAACACCAGGTATTTGAGGTGGTCAAGGCGGGACTCCAAGTCCACCTCTTCCACCTCCTCATGGCCCACTTCTGTGGCCCCTTGGGGGCCCAGAAAGATTCTTGGCTCCAGCTGCATGCTTCACCGGGGCAAATTTGATCTGAGATCTTGGCCATGGGCAGCCTGTAAGGTGGCCTGCTGTGAAACCACCCTACAGGGCCGCCTGTCCATCAGATCACCTCCTGGAGGTCTGTCCCTAAAGACCCAGAGGGTCAGTAAAGGGTGCTGGAGCTGAGACGCACGGAAACTGCAGTAAGAGGAAGCTGGAGGTGGGTTGGGGGTGGGGGGTGGGAGTCAAAAGGTGCAAAGCAGGTAGAGAGGGTGGCAGCAGGGTCAGCAGGAGGGAAGGTATGGAGACCAAGAAGAAGGGGCTGCCAGGGGACTGTCATCCTGCCAGCACTCTTGGGCACCTTAGGGGGCGTCAGCACCAGTGAAATAAATGGTGGTCATTCTTTTAACCCACTAAGTTTTGGGTGGTTTTACCCTGCAGTAATAACTCCCCCATATTCCAAATGAGGAAAGTGAGGTCCAGAAAGGAGGTGATTTACGTGATCACAGAGGGGCAGTGAAGACGCGACTCCAGGGCCCCCGGCAGTAGTTCTGGTGCTCCAGGGTGACTGAGGAAGAGACTATGTGTTCTGGCTGGCAGTGGAGGGGGCGAAAAGACCACCTGACCTTGCTGGGAATGAGTCCAGAGAGATCAGGGCAACTGTATGTCAATGAAGGTAACCTGCTTTGCTAGTGACCTGAGAGTCCTGCCGAGGCAGGTCTGGCCCTCTCACCGAATAGCAGACTCAGAGCTGGGACTGAGCTAAGGGCCCTTCTCCGCCTTTTCGCAGCCTGCTCTCCTGGCAGACACTGGTGGTCTTGTATTGCGGTTTCCTAACCCCAAAGGCCACAGCTGATTGGACCAGGAGTAAGTTCCAGACCCCAAAGTTGGCCCACCCTTAGGTGGCCTATGACTTGGTCTGCATGAGAGGATGTGTCCAAATAGATTATTGTGATTATCTGGGTCAATCAGCTTCTCTCAGAAACTTAACTTACAGAAAACTAGCCCATTTACAGAAGGACATGATGTAAGAAAGACCATGATTGGTGCAATGTAAGCCAGTTTTGAAGAAAGAACTATGATGGGTTTATTGGTTAGGATCTGTGTTCATCTGGTAGTAACCTTGCCTTAAATATCAAGAACTGCTAGTTCTCCCCCCTGTAAAAGTTCAGTGTTAGTGTCAGTCCAAGGAAGTTATGGAGGTTCCAAGATGTCTACAGGGACTCAGGCTGTATTAGATTTTCTCTTTTATCTTTATTCTAATCTCATGGTTGCCTCATATTTACAAAATGGCTGCTATAGCACAAGCCATCACATCTGCATTCCAAGCAGCCAGCAAGAGGAAGAGGCAAGGGGCAAACACCAACTGTTTGTCTCCACTCTTAAAAACCTTTAGGCAGGACTCACCCAACAACTTCTGCTTACATCTTGGTAACCTCTCCTAGCTTCAAGGGAGGCTGGGAAATGTAGTCTTTTAGCCAGGCACAATGATGCTTAAAATAAAATTGCAGGAAGAAGGGATTAATGGCTACTGGGTAGATGTGGTGGCTTAAAAACATGTATACAAATTTTTTGACATTTGTCCCTTCAAAAGGTGGAGCTTAATTCCCCTTCCTTTGAATATGGGCCAGACTTAGTGTTATGGATTGAATTGCGTCCCCCAAGAATATGTGTTGTAAATCCTAACCTCTATGCCTGTGGCGCGCACCAGGCAGTGTTTCGTTCTGCTGTACATGGGGTCGTTATGAGTTGGAAAGTATGCCCTGGCACCTAACAGCAACAACAGCATGCCTGTGGTTATAATCCTATTTGAGAATGGGTTGTCTTTGTTATGTTAATGAGACAACATTAGTGTAGGGTATGTCTTAAGTCTCTTTTGAGATATAAAAGAGATGAAACAAGCATGAGAGAAGCAGAGATGGGGGAAGACACATCCCAAGCCACATGAAGATTGCCCAGGAGCGGAAGCTCAGATGAGACAAGGACCTTCCTCCAGAGCTGACAGAGAAAGCCTTCCCCTAGAACTAGCACCCTGAATTTGGATTTCTAGCCTCCTCAACTGTGAGAAAATAAATTTCTGTTCGTTAAAACCACCCACTTGTGGTATTTTTGTTATAGCAGCACTAGGTAACTGAGACACTTAGTAACTCCCAGAAGAGTCAACAAATAGAACGTGGCAGGAGTGATGCCATGTGGCTTCTGCAGCTAGGTCATAAAAAGGAGAGCTGTCACTGGGCTTTCGTCCTCTCAGTCACTTGCTGGAGGTCAGGGAAGCCAGCCACTATGCTGTGAAGACAGTCAGGCAGCCCTGTGGTGAGATCCCCGTGGGAAGGAACTGAGGCCTCCCGCCAGCAAGCATTACGAGCTGCCAGCCATGTTTACCAGCTGCCAGCCATGTGAGTGAATCATCGTGGAATCAGATTCTCCAGTCCCAATCAAGCCTTTAGGTGACTGCAGTCCCAGATGATGTCTTGACTATCATCTCATGAGAAAGACCCTCAGAATCCCCCAGCTTAGCCACTCCAAGTAGTTAAATGTTTACTGTTATTTTGAGCCACTCAGTTTTGGGGTAACCTGCTGTGCAGCAACAGATAACTAACAGTAAGCAATTAGCGATGGCTGTTAGAACGAGCAAAAAGACAAAGCTGAGCTGTAGATGAACAGATGGCAGGAAGGAGCAAAGAAATGATTCTTTTCCTGTAGAGAATGGAGGTTCTCAGCGATTTTTACTTTTTAAGCTTTTCGGTATTTTTCAAATTAGATAATGTAAAGGAAGCTGCTAAAGCATGGAATTTTGGAGCATGTGTCAGACAGGCCAGGGCTGGGACAGCCACAGTCCCTGTCACCTCCCTCAGGAGGAGGCAGGCTGCAGGAACCCCAGATGAGACATTCACCGGATGGAGGGTGGTGTGGAGATGGGTCCCTCGGTAGACAACTGTCTTAGCTATCCAGTGCTGCTAGAACAGAAATACCACAGCTGGGTGGCTTTAACAAACAAACTTATTTTCTCACAGCTTAGCAGGCTAGAAGTCCCAATTCAGGGCACAGGCTCCACGGGAACACTTCCTCTATGTCAGCTCTGGGGGAAGGTCCTTGTCTCTTCAGCTTCTCTTCCTTGGCTCCTTGGTGATCTTCATGTGACTTGGCATCTATCTTCCCTCATCTCTGCTTGCACACTTGCTTATTTAATCTCAGAAGAGATTGATGTAAGACACACCCTACACTAATACTGTCTTATTAACATAACAAAGAAGACCCATTCCCAAATGGGATTATAACCACAGGTATAAAAACGAAAACCAAAGTTGCTACTGTCGAGTCGATTCTGACTCTTGGTGACCCTATAAGACAGAGTAGAACACAATTCAGTTCATAATAACAACCTCTACCCAGCCTGTTATAGGAAGCTTGAGGGGGCATAAAGCTTACCACCTGGGGCCCTTGGGGGCACACACTAGGCAACCATGAGCACAGGGACCCCAAGTCATTCCCTACATCAAACATAAGCTAGGTCAAATCCCCCTGAAAGTCCCATAGCTTGCCCATAGAGTATAGACCTCAGACCTAAGGCCAACATCACTGGTTTCTCCCCAGGCCTGAGACAGGTGGTTTTTCTTTGATTGAGCACTAGGCCAGGAGTTCCTTGATTTATAGATCATGTTTGTGCAAGTTGCTATTGCTGTGTAACAAACAACCCCAAACAGGACGGCATGAAGCAACAACAGTTGCTTCTTTGGGTCAAGAATTTGGGCAGGCACAGTGGGGATGGTTTATCTCTGGGGCCTCAGCTGGGAAGTCTGGAAGACTAAGGTAATGCAGACAGCTCAGGGTTGGGACAGCTGGGGCCGGAGGGCCCGAGATGATGCTGTGATGCTTCCTCATCTGCACACCAGGTACTGTGGGGGGATGGCTGGAAAGCTGAGCTCAGTGGGACTGTCAGAAGATCACCTGCCACAGCCTCTCCAGCATGGTGGCCTCAGGTGGTCAGCTTCTTACCTGGAAGCTCCATGCTCCAAGAGGGAGCATTCCAGGACAGCTAGGCAGAAGCTGCTTGCCCTTTATGACCTGGCGTCAGAAGCCACAAAGCATCCCTTCCACAGTACTCTGTGGGATGAAGCAGACACAAGCTCACCCAGATTCCATGGGAGGAGGGTCAAAGAATCTGTGGCCATTTTTAAAATGCAACAATATCACATGAACAACCCTGCCTTGAGCGTGGGTGCCCCTCAGTCTGGCAGGGTGCTCACACCTTGCAGGTGAATGGTGGGGTCTGGTGTGAGCTGAGGCCCAGGGGTCCCCCCCCCCACTCATGCAGATCTCCCCCAGAAAGAAGGGTTGCTACACCACCTAGACCTCTCTCAGTGGGCACACGGTCAATGGGCTATAGGTGGACACACGTGACCTCTCACACGGCTCTGTAACCCACCTGGCCCTCTCACTCTTGGCCAGGAGTCTGGACTGCAGTCCTTGGATCAAGCTCTCCCAGTCTAGGAGTTTCTGCTTCACAACAACACTGGGGTGGGTCAAGGTCATTAATGGGAGACTGCAAGAAGATAACACAACGTGGCTGAAGAATTCACCCATTCATTGGGCATATGTGTGTTGAGTGTCTCCACACATGAGGCACTGGTGCAGAGATAGAGGATGGGGCACCATCCAGTGACTGACCCCTGGAATGGCCGAGAACCATAGGCATCCCTACCCCTCTGGTGAACAGCTGCCAAAGGGCCAGCTTGCCCACGCTCACGCCGACCTCAGGTATAACCCCCCAGAGACCCAAGGCCGCCCTCTCAAAGGGCCTCCGTCAGTGGTATCCATTGGGAACTATTTCTGGACTTTCAAGAAATGACTTCAGGTCAGAGATGGCAGCCTCTTGGCTGCTCTCCTCTTATCTGTAAAGTGACTAAATCTGATTCATTTTCCACTTCTCCTTTCCCTTTCCTTGGAGGAATTATTTTTTTCCCCTGGAATATCAATACCCTTGATTGTACAGCTTTCTGCTTTACATATGAAAGCAGCTTTGTATATAATACCAAATCATAAAGCTCAAATAGAAAGAACCAACTCATACTACATTTTGAAAATACTTTAAATCAATCTGGTTTTATTTTGTTTAAATATAAAAACAGATCTAATAGCAACTGACTCTTTAAATATATTGTCCTACATAGAAAGCCCAAAGCCTAGAAAATTGAGTATATAGAGGACGTGAAAAATTGCCAGCCCTCTCCCCACCCCACCCCACCCCATCCTGGCCCGGGTTAACCATCATGTATGCCCATGTTGAAGAGCTCAACCTGCCCATGAGTGACCAATTAATAGTGTTTCCAGCTCCACTTTCTGTGATCTATTTTATTTACTTTTTTGTTGTTGAGAATATATGCAGCAAAACATACACCAATTCAAGAGTATCTACATGTACCATTTAGTGACATTGATCACATAGTTGTGCAACCATTCTCACCTTCCTTTTCTGTGTTGTTTCTGAGCTGTTCTTCCCCCTAGGGTTCCTATCTAATATTTCAAGTTGCTGTTGTCAATTTGATCCCATATAGATAGTTCTTAAAAAGGCTTAATGCTCAGGGCAGACATTTTTTACTAATTAAGCAAAACTATTGTTTGCTTTTAAGAAGACTTTAGGGGATATTTTTGGTTTAAGGTTTAAAGATTATCTCAGGGCAATGGTTTCAGGGGTTTAGCCAACCTCCATGGCTCCAGGAAGTCCAGAGTCCATGAGCATTTGAAATTCTGTTCTGCATTTTCCCCCTTTTGATCAGGATTCTTTTAGAGAATCTTTGATCAAAATGTTCAGTAGTGGTAGCTGGGCACTATCCAGTTCTTCTGGTCTCATGGCAAAGGAGGCAGTTGTTCACGGAGCCAATTAGCCACAAATTCCACATCCTCCTCCTATTCCTGACTCTCCGTTTTCCACTGTTGTTCCAAGAAAATAGAGACAAATTGTTGTGCCTTGGAGTCTGCTTGCAAGCTTTTAAGACCCCAGGCACTACACAATGAACTAGGAGGTAAAGAACAGAAGCACTAAACGTATTATTAGGCCAATTAACTGAGATGTCTCATGTTACCATGACCCTAAACCTGCAAACCAAGAAATCAAATCCCATGAGATCAGTGATTTTTTGATGCTAACCATCTGAGGGCAGTGGTAGTTCAGCGGTAGAATTCTTGCCTCCCATGTAGGAGACCCAGCTTCAATTCCCAGTCAATGCACCTCACGTGCAGTCATCACCAGTCTGTCAGTGGAGGTCTGCATATTGCTGTGATGCTGAACAGGTGTCAGTAGAGCCTCCAGACTAAGATGGACTAAGAAGAAAGGCCTGGCAATCTACTTCCCAATATCAGTCAACAAAAACCCTATGGATCACAATGGTCCAATCCCACTCGGAGGCACCTAGCAGCAACAAACATTGCCTGGTATTCACTTCAAAAACAGACAACAATAACAACAAAAAAGAAACCCAACAAATCCATTGCCGTTGAGTCGATTCCAACTCATAGCGACCCTGTAGGACAGAGTAGAACTGCTCCACAGGGTTTCCAAGGAACAGCTGGTGGATTGAACTGCTGACCTTTTGGTTAGCAGCCAAGCTCTTAGCCACTGTGCCACCAGGGCTTACTTCAGCTAACAAAAAAGAATACTGTTTCACATATATTATATCACCTAAGTTTCACCATCAAATAGTTTTTCACTAAGTCCTATATGCAAATAGCCAGGAATTAAAGGGATTCTTATATTACATTTTTTGTGACAAATCCTCCCAATCCCAATAATGAGGAATACTCATTAGACAGGATTCCCAAGAGCCCAGAATGGATCACCCTTTTTCTAATTTGATTTGATGAATCCCCACATTAATAAGCTAGCTTCCCATACGCTGGGGTTGGGGTCACCACTGTGAAGGAAAAAACTCCTGGCTAAGAGTCCGGGCTCTGCATCTTGCTATGAGTGGCCCCTCAGACTGACTGAGGCTCAATGTTCTCATCTGTAAAATGAGAAGTAGAGCTCTTGGGGGTGTCAATGTGTCGGGTAGGCTCTGAAGTGTTCCCTAAGCATTGGGGTTACTGCTATTGCCTGGGCAAGAGTCTCAGACTGAAAATGGTGAAACGCAGCATTTTACCCTGAGCCCCCACCCAGGAAGGGGATTATGAGTGGCAGACAATCAAGGAAGGAGCATGGGAGGGGAGTGCTGAGACCAGAGAGGCCCTCTCAGATCATCCCCACGAATGAGGGGGGATCCCGTGCCAGTTGCCACATTTAGGAGTGAGCACCATCTGCTCCAGTGAGCCTGGAAGAGGCCATCCATCATTTTAACATGTTTTCTCCTTGCATTTGCTGCAGACACTGTAAATACCTCTTTAGCCTTTCAATGGCTCTGTTGCAAAAGCATTTCTGGTTTTCATCTTTCCCCTTGTAAACGTGCAGCAGATGTGAAGTTGGCTTTCGTCATTTAGGGCTTGATTAATTATTTTGCACTTCAGGACCACTGGGAGATGGGACATGACAACAATTTTCCACCCCACCCCCATGTTATCCAACAGAGAATCACTTGTTCGCCTTTTTACACTTCAAACCATCAGTGACTGAGAAGAGGGCTTCGATCATGAATTCCTCATTCAACAAAGAGTTCTGCAATGGTCAGACTTGAGCACTGCAGAAGCTTTGGGGTCAAAGTCTTCTTTGTATCCAATGATTTTTAGTGGTACTGTGAGTAAACAAGGGGGCAGGTAGAAGCAGGTAAGGGAGCGAGGGGGAGACTCCAGAGTGACCCCTGGGCTGCGGGAAGAGGACACTGCTTGTCTGCTGTGAGGGGGGCAGGCTCTAAGTGATGAGGTGGTCCTGGATAACCCTGAGCCACCCTCCACTGGGGTCCAGGCCATGGCTTGTGAGCAGATGCTGGGCTTACAGGCAGTGGCCACCCTGGGGAGGAGAGGACTGTCCCCAGAGGTGACATCCTGTACCTGGCAGCCATCAGAAACTGACCCTTCCACCCTTCAGAAGAAAGCAAGCCCTTACTCAGCCCGGCACGAAAGCTCTTGTTTCATCTACCTTTTCTTATTGTTTTCTTCGCCCCCCCCCCCCCAACCCCTTCCACCTTTCTATTAGCTAAGGTAGACTAAGCTCCAGGAACAGGTATATTTGGCTCAAATACAGTGTTTTAGCTTCCTAGTGCTGCAGTAACAGAAATACCACAGGTGGGTGGCTTTAAAGAACAGAATTTTATTTTTTCATAGTTCCGAAGGCTAAAAGACCAAGTCAGGGTCTCAGCTGTGTCAATCCCTTCTGTGAGCCTCTCTCCTAGTTTCTGGCATACTGATAATCCTTGGTTTCTTGGCTTATCCTCACATGGTGTCTGTCTTTCCCCTGTGTATGTCTGTCTATTCTGTTCTTTTTATAACTTAGAAATGATTAGGTTTAGGACCCATCCCGCACTGATATGGCCTTATTAACATAACAAAAGAAAAACCCTATTTCCAAACAGGATCACATCCAAGGTACAGGGGCCAAGAATTTAACACATATTTTGGGGGGACACAATGCAATCCATAACATGCAGTGGCAGTCCAGGAACAATGTCCCTGGCTAGAAGATTTCTGGATCCCAGGCTCCTTCTAGTTTGTGGCTCCACCAACCCTTTGGGCCTTGAGGTCATAGCCATCCTGCCGACAGGAAGGGAAAGAGACCTTGGAGCATGAAGACCTGCTCTCTTGAAAGCTCCAGAGCACAAATGGACCAGCATCTGCGCTCCTGCCCATGCTGGGGACTTAGTCACTTGGTTACACCTAGCTGCAAAGGTGTCTGGGGAGTGCAGTCATCACTGCCATGGCAAGAGGGGATGGAACTTATTGGGTAGCTTGTGGTCTCTGACACATGCTTTTAGTTTTTCTTTTCATCAAAGTTATGCATGTGTGTAGTTAAAGGGCCACATGGTTCTACAAGGTTTGCTATGAAAAACAGCAGTCCTTCACCCCTTCCTTCTTTCCTTCCCCCTCCCTAGACACAATTCCTTTTGCCTCTTTGCCCTGATTATTTCCAACTCAAACAGTACATGTATTGGATTTCAATTGCTGCCTAACAAACCACCACACACTTAGTGGGCTTTCTGGATGCTTTCTGATTTTTATCTTTTCTCTATTTGATATTTTGTTTCTTTTTTGTTCTCCCTCAGAGAGGTTTTTCTCAACTTTATCTTGCAGTCACTCTCCTGAGGGTTTTTTTTTTTTTTTTAATTTCTGTTACCTTATTTTAAATTTCCAAGAACTCTTTTTTTTTTAATTGTGATTTAGGTGAAAGTTTACATAGCAAATTAGTTTCTCATTAAACACTTAATACACAAATCATTTTGTGACATTGGTTGCCAACCCCATGATGTGTCAACACTCTCCCCTTCTCCACCCCAGGTTCCCTGTTTCCATTCGTACAGTTTTCCCGTCCCTTCTTGCCTTTGCTTTTGGGCTGGTGTGCCCATGAGTCTTGCATAGATGATTGAACTATGAAGTACATCCCTCACGTGTGTTATTTTTGGCCCGAAAGACCTGTCTAGTCTTTGGCTGAAGGGTGAACCTCAGGAGTAACTTCAGCACTGAGTTAAAAGGGTGTCCGGGTGCCATACCCTCGGGGTTTCTCTGTCAGACCAGCAAGTCTGGGGTCTTTTTCGGTGTGTGTGCAAATTTAAATTTTGTTATGCATTTTTCTCCCGCTCTCTCTGGGACCCTCTCTTACGATCCTTGCCAGAGCAGTCAGTGGTGGTAACCAGGCACCATCTAGTTGTTCTGGGCTCAGTCTAGTGGAGATTGTGGAAGCTGTGGTCCATTAGTCTTTTGGACTAGTCTTTCCCTTGTGTCTTTGGTCTTCTCCATTCTCCTTTGCGGGCCTCCTACAGTCTGCATTCTCCTTTGCTCCAGCTGGGATGGGACCAGTAGATGTATTTTAGATGGCTGCTTGCCACACCGGAATCTACTCACCACAGTTGGATGTAGAACATTTTCTTTATAGACTGTGTTATGACAATTGAGCGAGATGTCCCCCAAGACCATGGACCCCAGCCCTCAGCCCAGTAGCTTGTCCCTCAGGGAGTTTGGATGTGTCTATGAAGTTCCTATGATTTTGCCCTGGCCAAGTTGTGCTGACTTCCCCAGTATTGTGAACTGTCTTACCCTTCACCCAAGTTACCACTTATCTACTATCTAGTTAGTGTTTTTCTCTCCCCATCCCTTCCCTCCCTCATAACCATCAAAGATTGTTTCTTTCTATGTGGAAACATTTTCATGTGTTTTTATAACAGTGGTCTCATACAATATTTATCCTTTTGTGATTGACTTATTGCACTCAGCATAATGCCCTCCAGATTCATCCACATTGTTAAAAGATGTTTTGCAGATTCATCTCTGTTCTTTATCTTTGTGCAGTATTCCATTATGTGTATGTACCATAGTTTGTTTATCCATTCATCTGTTGATGAGCACTTATGTTGTTACCATCTTGCTACTATTGTGAATATGTCTACTCCTGTGACAGCTCTTATTTCTCTAGGATATATTCTGAGGAGTGGGATAGTTGGATCTTACGGTATTTCTAGCTTTTTAAGGAAGTGCCGTATCGTTTTCCAAAATGGTTGTACCATTTTGCATTCCCACCAGTGATGCATAAGAGTTCCAATTTCTCCACAACCTCTCCAACATTGTTGTTTTCTGTTTTTTTTTTGATTCATGCCAGTAATGTCAGGGTGAGATGGTATCTCACTGTAGTTTGATTTGCTTTTCTCTAATGGCTAGTGGGAAACCCTGGTGGTGTAGTGGTTCAGAGCTACTGCTGCTAACCAAAAGGTCAGCAGTTCAAATCCACCAGGTGCTCCTTGGGAACTTTATGGGGCAGTTCTACTCTGTCTTATAGGGTCACTATGAGTTGGAATCGACTCCACGGCAACGGGTTTGGTTTGGTTTTTTTGGTAATGGCTAGTGATTGTGAGCATTGCCTCGTATGTCTGTTAGTCACCCGAATGTCTTCTTTGGTGAAGTGTCTATTCATATTCTTTGTCCATTTTTTAACTGGATTATTTGTCTTTTTATTGTAGAGGTGTTGGATTTTCCTGTAGATTTTAGAGATTAGACCTTTGTTGGATATGTCATAACCAAATTTTTTTTTCCCAGTCTGTAGGTTCTCTTTTCACTCTTTTGGTGCAAGAACCATTTTTTTGTTCTATGAATGTTTCTTTATGCATGTTCTCCTTTCATGGGCTGCAATATCTTCTTTTATTTCTCTGACATTATTGATAGTCCTGTGGATGCTTTCTTCTCTGCAGAGTCTCTGTGTCCTCCAAGTTGCCTTTCAGCAATCTAGAGGGGCTTCATATTTCATGACACAGACTTTCCTTGAGACACCATCTGCTTTGGCTGCCTGTTCCTACCTGACTGTGAGGGATTGAGAGAATGATTAGAAGTTCAGTGTGCAAGAGCAGAGCTTGCTAACTGTGGCCTTCCCTATGGGCGGAGCTGGCTCTTTAGTTGGGCAGCTGCAGATGTCAGAAACGTTATGTGTTTCCTTTTGGCCTGATCTGACCTCCCAAGAAGGACACTTCTGGCTTCCTATGGAGAGAGACAGCCTGGCAGCCAGCATTCTGAAATCCTGGGGTGGGGGGGCTCAGGGCTGGGTCTCAGCATCCAATATTCATATGTTCATTTAATCCCTCTGTTCTTATTCATTTTATCCCTCTTCCCTTAACTGTGCCTGGTGTCCCCCAGCCCAAACTGCTCTTTTTCCTCTTCAGAAAATAAACATCCAGTTCCTTGTTAGGATGGGGAAGGCACAGCTGTCAGGCAGCACAACACTAGGGAGGGAATCCAGGGCACCTGCGTGCATCTTATTTTAGTCCCCCTTCATACTCACTTCCAGAGGTACCTGGTGCCACCTTTTGAGCCTCCCACAGGGTTTGTTCTTGGCTTTCTTTCCTGGCTACCATCTCAGGATTTCTTTTTTCTCAGGTTTGCTAAGTATTGCAGTTTCAAAATGTTTATGTTGTTGTTACATCCTCCCTTGTTCTCCCTGTCCTTGTGGGTATCTGCCTTCAACAGACTTACTGTTGCATTAGGTTCCAGAAGAGTTGAAGGCAACACCTTTTATCAACCCACCACCTGTGCCCAGAAACCCCAACAACCTCTTCAGCCTTTGGCCTCTATTCCCAGATACCTCTCTAGGCACTTGCTCTGGCCTGAGCTACCCTTTCTGCTTTTGTAAAATTCCTTGCACCTGAAATTTGATCCCCACCCCACCCTCACATATATATATGCATATGGTGGTGCAGTGGTTAAGAGCTACTGCTGCTAACCAAAAAAGTCAGCAGTTGGAATCCACCAGTTGCTTGCTCCTTGGATACCCTATGGGACAGTTCTACGCTGTCTTATAGGGTTGCTATGAGTTGGAATCAACTCGATGGCAATGAATTTGTTTTTTTTTTGTTATACAAAAGCCACCTTTGTCAAAATCTCACTTAGCAAGGAAAACATGTATCCACAATTATGATGAGATTTTCTCTGGAGAAGAGAACAGTATCTGTCTGGAAAGATTCTGCCACATGGGTTTGGAATACAGGCTGCCAGGCCTGAGTCTTCTATCAGCGAGGCCATACAAATCATCAAATGCTTGATGAGTGGATTGCTGAGGCTGACTGTTGCATGAGAATGCCATGGGGCACAGCGGAAACCCTCTGGGGCAACACTCATGGGGAGGCCTGTGGGCTACAGATGGCATCCAGTGCAGGGGACCCTTGCCCAGGACAGTGGTACCGGACACAGCCTCCTCCTACGCGTGGGGCGACCAGCCACAGCTCCTTAGAGGTAGGCCTGTTTGTTTTGCGGAGGTAGCCCAACACTTAGAGCAGTGCAGACCACAGGAGGCCAGCAGTGTGCGACCTAGCAGGGAGCATGGAGGTGATGTTCCGAAGACTGGAGAGGGGCGGGGCGGGCCTGTTGGCCAAGAGGGATGGGTGGCTAGCAAGCTAGTGTCGGGCCAGCTTCGTCCTTAATGAAGAAGTGACTGGCTGTGGCATGTGGTGGGAACAGAGGAACATTCTGAATCACTACTTGGTCAGGACAGAGTTTTTTAAATGCCATCAACACAATCTGTCTGGGAGAAGAATGATTACTTCCTGCCAGCAGAACCCCTCTGAAGGGACTCGCCTAGCGACCGCTAGCCAGCCCAACTCAGCTCAAAGCGCTGGGCAGGCTCCCTGGAGGAGAGGGAATTTTAGGGCACAGACCACATAGGAGCAAGGGAAAAGTTACAGATACCCAGGGCGTTCAAACTTCCATGCGAGTTTACAGTTCACCATAACACGCAACCCAGAACGACTCTCTCACTTCCTCCTTGGTTACCTGGAAAGCGAAGTCTTTTCTACCTGGGCCCAAATTAACTTGGTGAGAAATTCAACTACGCTAAGCTCTGAATTCTGTGAGCAGGATGACTCTGTCTCACCCCACTTCTCGGTCCACAGGGGCAGGTGCCTGCAGGGATTCCTGCACCCTCCTGGCTCTCAAGGGGCAGCTGACTCTTTAGAACAACCATTAACGACTCCAAACACCAATGAGCCCGGGTCTGCAGACCTCGGGCCTCTATCCCACGGGTCAGGGGCTGCCAGCGAATGCTCGGCAGGAGAGACGCGGAAAGGGGTTTGCTGTGTTCGATTTACAAAGTCATGCACACGCCTCTCCGACGGTAGCCTAGGCCCCGGGAGACAGGCTGGGAGCGGTGCAGGGGGCGGCGTGGGTGAGTGAAGGGCAAGTTGGCCAGACTGGGCAGGGAAGCCGCGGGCTGGGCGATGCCGGGCACTTCCTTCGGGAAGCCCAGACAGTGGGTGGGTGGGGCGCGGTGGGCGGGGTCCTCACAGCTGGTGGCGTTAGAAGCCTCCCGGACCACAGTGGGAGCGGGGCAGCCTAGGGAAGTTGGCAGCGGGCCTGGGGGCGGGGAGGGGAGGAAGGGGCCCTGCGTTCCCTGAACCGCGGCGCCGGCCACCCCAGAACGTAGTTTACTCTCGCCAGTACAGGCCGTGGTGGGCGCGTCCGCCGGTTTACTACCAGTCCGGGGGCCAGTCCAGCTCCCACCGATCCTGGGTTCTCCGGCAGCGCGGCCACGCCCCGAGTCTCTGCCCGCCCGGAACGAGTCGGGGGACTCCTGGCTGCTGCCGCGGGGGCAGCCCACCTCACCCGTGACCTCGCCCCCAGCCTGGCCGCCCCTTGGTCGGGAGCTCAGAAGGGGGAGTGCGTGCAAGGGGCGACCAGCTTGAGTCTCCGGGAACCGCCACCCGGGGAAACCGGATGCGCTGGGAGCGGCAGGAGTGCTTTCTGCCCCTAGGCTGCTCCCAAGCAGACACGCCTCCCGCCCGTGCAAACCTTGCTTTGATGAGGAAAAAAGAAGCGGAGGCTGAGACCCGCGAGGCGCACCCACCCACGGCGGCCCAGCGGGCGGGGCCGAGGGACAAAAGGGGCGCCCTCCCGGACTCTCCCCTCCGCGCCAAGGTTCAAAGCTGTCATTGTGCAAAAGCTCTGGCAGGAAAATGCCCCACAGGCCCTCGCCGCGAAGGGGGCGGGAGCGGTCCGCGCGGTAACACCCGGGATGGCCCGGCCGCCCTCGGGAAGTCGTGCGTCAGCGTGCCCGGCGCCCAGCTCAAATTTCCGTTCTTCCTACCTCCCGGCCGCGACGCACGCCCATTGGTGCGCGCTGGCCCCGCGGCCGGGTAGGACCCTTTGGCCACCCGGATTGGCCCTGCTGCGTACCCTGGGACCAATGGCGTGTGCTTCTACCCTTGGCCACGCCTCCTCCCCGGCGCGGAGACGCGCTTCGGCTCCCCGCCCCCTCCGCGCGCACCGCTCCCCGCGGCCACCGCCGCCTGTAACCTGCGCCGCCAGGATGTGGCTGGGGACTGACGTCGGGTCCAGATGTGGCCCCGGCCCCGCCCACCCCCGGAGCCGGGCCGCCCACACGGAGCCGCGGCGCGCACGGCGGCTGTCCTGTCTGCCACAATGCGCGGCGAGGCTACGGTTGCGACTTCGTGCGGTGGTTCCTGACTTAGCCACCGCTCGGCATCCCTAGGACAGGCCGCCCCTGACGCCGCCCGCGCGGGGAGCCCTTCGCCCCCGCGCACCCCATGCGCTCACTCCTCGGTGCCCGGCAGGGCGGGCGCCTCGCGGACGCGGAGCCGCGCGGGTGACGGCGGAGGCGGCCGCGCGCCCAGCCCAGCCTTCGGAGAGGCGCGCCGCGCCCCCCGCCCCCACTGCCCGCTCTCGGAGGAGGCTGAGGGTGCGGTGCGCCGCTGACTCGGGAGAAGAAGTACCGCCGGCCGAGCCCCGTGAGCATGGCAGCCGCCGCCTATGTGGACCACTTCGCCGCTGAGTGCCTCGTGTCCATGTCTAGCCGTGCGGTCGTACACGGGCCGCGGGAGGGGCCGGAGCCCCGGCCCGAGGGCGCGGTCGCCACTGCCGCCGCCACGCTGCCTCGCGTTGAGGAGCGCCGCGACGGCAAAGACAGCGCTTCGCTCTTCGTGGTGGCACGGATCCTGGCGGACCTCAACCAGCAGGCGCCGGCGCCCGCCCCGGCGGAGCGCAGAGAGGGCGCTGCGGCCCGCAAGGCGAGGACCCCCTGCCGCGTGCCGCCCGCGCCACCCGCCCCCGAGCCCGCCTCCCCCGGCGGCGGAGGCGCGGCGGCTGCGCCCCCGAGCCCCGCGTGGAGCGAGCCGGAGCCAGGGCTGGAGCCCGAGCGGGAGCCGGAGCCCGCGGGGAGCTGCGAGCCCGGCCTCAGACAAAGGGGCCGGAGGGGCCGAAGTCGCGCCGACCTCGAGTCACCGCAGAGAAAGCACAAGTGCCACTACGCAGGTTGCGAGAAAGTTTACGGGAAATCCTCGCACCTCAAAGCGCACCTGAGAACTCACACAGGTTAGTGGGGCGCCGGGCGCCCAAGAGCGGAGGGGTACCGGCGCGAGACCGGCCACGCCCCCGGAGCGCCGGCCGGCGCGGAGGTGGGGAGGGCCGCGCCCGGGAAGGTCGCTCTGGTAGAGGACTGTCAGGCCACTCGCCCCCTCCCGCGCCCCCTCTCACCGCCGCGGGGACTCGCCGCGCAGTGCCGCTGCCGGGGGCGAGAGCGCTGCCCGCCGAAGTGGCGGCCCCCCCGTGCGAAGCCAGAGCGGGTCCCCTGGTCTGAGAGCCTGCGACCGCGCCCCCGCCGGCACGCCCCCTCCCCTGTCGCTTTCGGGCGGGGCCGCGGAGGCGGATGTCGTAATCCGGTTGGGGGGAGCGGGCATCCCGCCCAGGCCCCCGGAGCCGGCGCGGGCAGGTGCGGGCGGCTGGGCGCGGTCAGCGGGCGCCGCTCGGGGCGGCGGGCGGCAGTGGGCTAGTCTGCAGCAGGCGGGGGAGCTCTGGCCTGATCCCCACCCCCGCCGGGCGCGCGCTTGGGAAGGGCGGGGGCGGGGCCGGGCGCGCGGCGGGCGAAGTTCACCCGGGGACAGCGGCTCTCTCCCAGCCACTCGGCACATTCTTCGTTCTCCTCTTCCTGTAAATTCTGCAGCGCTCTAAGGTTTAATTTGTCATAACCAGAGCCAACGGCGGCACTAGCCGATGCGGGGGGCGGTCCGGTTCCCGTCTGGCTCTTTGTGGGCAGCCCCCGCCCATCCGGCCCGCGGGGGCGCGCCCGGCCCCGGGGTCTCTAGCGCGGCTCCGCTGCCGGGCAGACACCTCCAGAAAAGAGCACACTGCCCGTCGGCTGTCTATCCGCGCCGCACCCTTCCTGGTACGAGTGCTCACCTGCCCGGGATGGCCCCTCGCCTCGCAGCATGGGGGACCGCGGCAGGGTCGGCGGGCTTACCTGCGTGTGCGCGCGTTGACCCCAGGGCTCGCACTTCCCTTCGCTTGGGCCCGGTATCTGGTTGTTGATGAACCGTGGCTTTTTTTTGGTAAAACAAAGACTTTAAAAAAAAAAAAAAAAAAACTGTTTAGTGGATGGTAGCTCTCCTCCTCCCAGTTTGGTTTGAAGAATCATGTTTCCTTGGAGCTTACCTGAACTCTTGTATGACACTTAACTCTTTTTCACGTGGGGCGGGTTTGAAATCGGTATATTTACACGATTAACTTGTTCCCAAGGGCTAAGCCTGCTCATCTGTGAAATAGTTCCCATGCTGGTTCCAAGGTATAAAAACAGCCTGCAGCCTTCGAACCCTGGAGGCAAGCCCTCTTTCTCCTGTACGTTTGGAGCCCTGCGGGCCTCGGCTGTGCAGGTGTCGAGGCCCGTGATGCCGGATGAACCTTCTCCTGGAAGGCTGCCCCCTCACCCCTGGCCCCTTGCCGCCGCCCCAAACCACGTGCAGGTGGATGGTACCCAGGGTGAGAGCCGGGCCACTTTTCAGAGTTGTGAGTGTGGGGGCCAGGGTTGAGGTGGGGTTACTGTAGGGATCTTGGCCTTAGGCCTGTAACCTTGTTGCAAGGGTGGGTGTGGCTGGGGGAGAGGCCGAGCTAGGCTCTGAACCAGGGTTGGTGGACCTGAGTAGAGAGGTGGGGGAGGAGACGGCACGTGGGGTGTGGCTGGGGCGGAGAGCCCGGTTGCGGGGACGAGGCCTGTGCTGGGCCGGGAGATTGATGATTGACAAATCTTTCCGGTTTCTTCCCAAGGCCACGCTCCCCCGAGTTGCCCAGCAGACCCGCAGTCCGCCTCTGGGTGTCGGCCCTGCTGGGCAGCGCCAGGCCATCCCGGTTGGTGAATTGCGGTGGGATTGGCCGAGGGGCGGAGCTCGCCGCTTGGGCGGGGCCCGGCGGAGTCTGGACCGGGATGTAAGCTCTTCCCCCTTTACCCCATCCCCTCCCCCAGCGGGCTAGGGAGCTGGGGACCCGGCCCTCTCGCGGTGGGGCTAGAGCCAGTCTCCACCTACCTCGTGCTTTCTGGGGGGGTCTCTGGAAACCCAAGAGGGACAGAACAGTATGGAGCCTGCTGTGCTACAATATCCATTATAAGAGAGCCCTCAGCTGGGAGCCGGCCCCACCCTCCAGGTGCAGCCTCAGGCTGGAGGCCCCACCCTCCAGGCTAGGCACTGACCTCTGAGTCAGGAGTTCCCTTGGAGCCCTTAGAAAGGGTGCAGATTTCCAGGTCTCACATAGTGACCTACGCTGTGGAGATTCTGTCTGTGGCGGAGAATCTGCATTTTAACCTGATTGTGAAAGCCACATTACCCAAGAACCTGCTCTGGAAAGTCAGCCTCTGGCCGATGGAGGCCCGTTTCCAGCCCTTGCCCCAGGCGGACAGAACATAGTTAACTGAGCTCATAGTTCTGAGAAATCCTTCTTTCCTTCCCTCCTCTCATCCCAAATCCCAAAATAAGGTTGGGAGTGGTGGGCTGACACTTGGAGCACTGGTGGGCGAGTTGGGCAGCCAGAGCCCAGGGGAGGGCCCTTGTATGCAGCGGTGGACTTGGGGCCTGGTGGGCAGGGGCTCTGAGGGGAGAGCTCAGCCCTTGTGTGGGGGCATTGGGGAGCTTGCTGGTGGGCTGAGGAAGGCTGGCTGGCCCCAGGGGGTGACAGGGACCTGGCTGACAGAGGAAGACCCAGGCTGCAGACCCTGGCTCTGGAAGTGGCTGTGGTTTGGCTTGTGGGCTCCCAGCAGCACTCTGGGGAGCTCTGCAGACAGTAGTTCAGTAGTTCAGGTCACACCAGCTTCTCTTCTACTCCACTAGGCAGTCTCCTGCCCCCCAGGGACCCATAGCGACTTTATGGCAGGGGATGAATATCAAAATCATGTTCTCCAAGAAGAAAGCCAACAGCTTTGTGCTGTCCAGCTCTGTTACAAGACACAGATCGTTAAACCTTCTGGCCAGTTGATTGCCTCAGCTATGTACAAGGCTTGGTGATGTCTACGTTGACCACTGGAAGGTCTTCAGGAAACAGGACATGGATGTGAAAACCCTTTGGAAAGTGCAAGGGTCAGCCTTGACTTCCTGGCTAGCTCCCACTCCCCACCACTCATACCTGTCCCATTTAGGTAATTATTGATGGGATAACAAATGCGTGATAAAACAAAACAAACCAAACTCTTTGCAACTCAAGCCACTTATTTGGTTAACTAAAACTTCCTAACCCAGGCCTGGAAAGTTTGCTTAGATTCACTTTTGGGAGCAGCAACACCAGGAGCCAATTTTGTTAAAGGCTTGAGGGGCTTTTTTTTCCCTCCCCAGTTTGAAATCATTTTTACTTTTACTAAAACATAAATATGTGCTAACTCAAAGCGCTGATTCTTTTCCAGTTCGCTTTTAAAAAATGTGTTTATTTTGTCGTTAAGAATATACACAGCAAAACATACACCAATTCAGCAGTTTCTGTAGGTACAATTCAGTGACATTGATTGCATTCTTCGATTTGTGCAACCATTCTCACCCTCCTTTTCTGAGTTGTTTCTCTCTGATTAACATAAACTCCCGGTCCAGTAAGGTTCCTATCTAATCTTTTGAGTTGCTGTTCTCAGTTTAATCCAGTGTGGATAGCTCTTAAAAGAGCATAATGCTCAAGGCAGACACTTTTTACTACTTAAGCTAAACTGTTGTTGGGTTTTAAGAAGACTTTAGGTTTAAGATTATCCTAGGGCAATAGTTTGGGAGGTTCAGCCTAGGGGCTTTTGTGTGAAAATTGGATGACTTGCAAAGGGAAGGCCTGGGGCCTCTTTAGGCCAACCTCCCCTGCCCCCCACCAGCTCCTGCCCTTGGGGAGCCCTGCTTCTCATCCTTAGTTGGGGGTAGGGGACATGGCGGGCCCCCAGCGGAATGGACAAGCTGTCTTTCTTGGCAGAAACGCTCTGAATACATTCCTACCTATTTGTTCCCACGAAAGAATTGTTTTCAGAACAGCTCTGTGCTCTGTTTTCCTTCCAGCATTGGGAGCCAAAACCTCATGCGTGCTGCTGGGCTGGGCCCATCCCAGTGGCTGTCTCCGGGGGCCTGGCACTGGCAGGGTGGGCTGTGGTAGCACAACCCCTGCCTCCTGCAGACCTGTGACCTGCAAGGTCCCTTGACCTTGTTGGGGTGGGGGCAGGAAGCTGAGTAGGGTTTCTTTCTCTCAGCCCTTCCTGTGATAACGTAGGCAGGGTTAGTCTGAAATGATCTTTACCCCATGAAGAAGGGACTTGCTCATGAATGAGATCATGGGGCAGGGTTTTGAGACCCCTGCCCCTACCCTGGAGCCCTCGTGGTGCAGTGGTTAAGAGCTTGGCTGCTTACCAAAAGATTGGCAGTTTGAACCCACCAGCCACTTCTTGGAAACCTTATGTGGCGGTTCTGCTCTGCCCTATAGGGCCGCTATGAGTCAGAAACGACTCCACGGCGGCAACAGGGCCCTGACGCCAACTCTGGCTTTGGACCACTATTCCCAAGCACCCTGCTCACCTGGATCCCTCTCAAGTGTGCCCTGATGCAGCTGCCTGGGTAAGACAGCCTTCGAGGGCAGAGGGTGAAGCCAGGCTGGGAGAGGGCAGGGACACACCCAGGCCTGCAGCTCCAGCCCCTGCTCCCCTACAGTCCTGGCTGCCAGAGGACTTAGTTGTGAAACTCTTCCAAAGAGCAGAAGTGTGTGGACTGAGCCTGCAAGCCTTCCCTTCCCCAGCTAACCGCTGTCACCCTGTGTTGGTGGGCCTCTTCCCAGACCCTTTTAATGGATGGACACATGCCATCCATATAGACCTTTAAAAGAAAGCATAAATGGAATCCTACTAAATGTATTCTGCTGCCACAGGCTTTTTGTTCTGTGTTTAACTAACGAGGTGGCTTCCCTCTCTTTCATGGCTGCATGGTATTCCAGGGTAGATATGTGGATATGCGGTACCTTGTTTAACTTCTCACTGGTAGAGAGAGCAACTAACGTGCTGTTCTCTTGCTATTAGGAGCCTTGCAGCAGTGGGCTCCATTTCTGTGGGAAATTGACTTAGTGGCATGTGGTTTGGTTTTGTGTTGACAGTTTTGACTAATGTTGGCAATTCTAGGCAGCATTTTAATCCATTGTGGAGTGGCTATGTTGACTTAAAAGAAGTTATGTTTCTGAAGGAAGTTGACTGAAGTCTTTAGCGTCTCCCGTGCCTGTGACCAGGGACCAATAGCTGAGTTCCTGCCGGCCCTGCCTATTTTTTTTTACTTCTTTCAGTTCTCCTTTTGCACGTGTGAGAACATTAGAGTCAAGAATATTTGAAACCACACGGGCAAAGACTGTCTTACTCTCCTGCGCTGTGATCTGGTCTCCTGACCTCCAGTTCTGTGTCCAGTTCTGAGACACGTTTACCTCGCCTGCAGCCAGCCTGGGGGGGGCCGATCCCGGCAGCAGTTCTCTGGGCTCCCCCTCATCTTCCAGAGGCTCTGGGGGTCTTAGGAGAGGGAGCTGACATGAACGCAGCTCCCCTAACTGGAGGTCCTGTGTCTGGGGCTTGAAATCTCTGGAACATAACAGAGATATGAGCTGAGTCTTCAGAATAGGTGCTGTGAAGTCCACATGTTAAAATGAGCTTGTGGCACCCCGCCCAGCCTCAGGTCCTGCTCGCTTTTAGTTACATAGAGCTTTAACCCAGTTGAGTGGTTCTAGATGTGGCCACTTAAAAGGGGAGGAGCGAGGAACATGTGAAGTACATTGGTAGCAGCTAAAAGCAAGGGGAGGAAACAAACGTATTTAATGTATATGTGTGTGGGAGCCCTGATGGCACAGTGGTTAAGAGCTCAGCTGCTAACCAAAAGGTCAGCAGTTTGAATCCACCAGTGATTCCTTGGAAACCCTATGGGGCTATTCTGCTGTGTCTCATAGGGTTGGTTTGATAAGTTGGAACTGACTGAACGGCAGCAGGTTGGTTTTTTGTTTTTTTTGTATGTGTATGTACATGGAGTGCCTGGGTGGTGTAGTTAACACGCTTGGCTGATAACTGAAAGGTTAGAGATTGGAGTCCACCCAGAGGCACCTTGGAAGAAAGGCCTGGTGAGCTGCTTACAAAAAATCAGCCATGAAAACCCTATGGAGCACAGTTCTACTCTCTACTCTGACACATGTGGGGTCGCCATGAGTTGGGGTTGACTTGACAGCAACTGGTAATATGTGTGTGTATTTAAACATGTAACTAAAGACACCCCAGAAAACAAAACAGTGCTAGAATGAAAGTGGGGCCACTTGTGAAAGGTGTGTAGTTCTCCCCAGAATTCCCCGAGGCATGCACAGAGTACCCTGTATTAGCTGATGTTCATAACAATCGTCTTGAGGTATTAGGGCACTGGTAAAAGGGATCCGCTTTGTGCTTTAAGAAGGTAGTTAAAATAGTGTTTGAAAAAAAAAAGAAACCTTTAGAGTGTCACAGTTCATCTCTCATGGTCATATCTACTACAGAATTTCTGTTTGCTTTAGTTTATTATTTAACTTTTACAAGGATCCTGTGAAATAGGCACTATTATTATTATTACTAATTTTATAATAATTATTTATAATTTTTTAATAATTATTACTATTTTCAAATAAAGAAGGAAAGGCTCAGGTGGGTTAAGAAATATGTCACAGGTCACACAGCAGTGAGGTGGAGGTGGGTTTGGAGGCCGTCTTTCTGTCTGCGCAGGCCTGCTCTTCCACACTGCCTCCCTGCCTGGACCTGCCTCTCCCTGGTGGTGGCAGGGGAGCAGCCTAGTGGTATTAGAAGCCTGTGTGTCCCTGGCACACTGCATCCCCACCAGTTGTTACTGCCTCTGAAAAGCCAAGAGAACAATACCACGGGCATCCATACACCTTTCCCCTAAACTAAAATTGTTAATATTTTTCTGCATTTTATTTTCCTTTCTGCCCCCTCTCCGTCTTTCTTGTATTCCTCTCCATTCCTTTGCTTCTCCTCTCTCTTTGCTGTTGTTGTTAGTTGCCAAGTTGATTCTGACTCACAGTGACCCGTGTGTGCAGAGTAGAACTGCTCCATTGGGTTTTCAGGGGGTGAGCTCCCAGAAGCAGATCGCCAGCCCTGTCCTCAGAGGTGCCTCTGGGTGGGTTTGAACCACCAACCTTTTGGCTTTTAGTTGTGTGCTTACTTGTGTCTGCCACAGGGACTTGCCCTCTTTCTTTAAATATTACACACAATCTAATTTATAGTCCACATTCCACTTTCCTACCGATCCACAGGATCCTGTGCAGGATCTAGTTAATCACACGTGGTTTGGTTGTCACGTCTCTTTAGTTCCCTTTAATTTAGAACAGCCCCCACCTTTGTTACATCGACATCTTAAAAATTCAGGTCATTTTTCTTGTAGAACACCTCACAATCTGAATTTTTCTAGTTCCTCTTGATTGTTGTTTTTAGATGCTATCGAGTCAGTTTTCAACTCATAGTGACAGAGTATAACTGCCCCATAGGGTTTTCTAGGCTGTAATCCTTAGGGGAGCAGATTGCCACGTCTTTCTCCTGCAGAGCTGCTGAGTGGGTTCAAACCGCCAGTCTTTAGATTAGCAGCCACTCCTGATTAGATTCAGTTTAGTCAGTTTTTACAACACAGGTGATGTGGGGCAGTTCTACTTCGCCCAGCAGCAGGCACGTGACATCAGATTGCCCCGTTGCTGTATCATGTGGTTAAGGGTGTCAGTCTGGCTTCACTGTAAAGGGATGTTTTCCTCCTGATAGTTAATGTGTCACCTGTGGGCTGACACCTTGAATCTGTAGCTTTTTTGCTGCCCGTCCTGCTGCGTAGTCCGGTGCTGTCCTGGGGCAGGGTGGCAGGTCCAGTGTCTGTTCACCTTTAGGTATTCACACTCTCCCTTCCGTACACCCGTGGGTTTCTGTTTCATTTTCTGACTTTGTTGACTGGGCATGTGCTGGGTTTTGGCGTTCTGCATTGGAAGTCTTCACGTCAAAGAGCAGCTCCCTTCCCCAGACAGACGAGACTCACCCTAACTGTACTTGGAATGAAAGTGTTTCCGGATGGCATTGATAGCACCTCAGAAGGTAGTGGTGGCCGCGTTCTTGGTCAGCCCACCATGCTCTGGGCTCTGTGACCACAGGCAGCCTTTTCCCTGGGCTGCGCAGGGCCTGTCATGAGCACCACCCTTAAAGTCCTCGTGGGTCTCTGCATGCATCAGTAAAATTAAAAAAAAGAAATTGCTCTAAGTCCACACACCTGAGCCTGTTTTTTTTTTTTTTTTGCACAGCCCCAAGTGGGATTATTTTCTTGAGAAGTCAGCTTCCCACCAAGATGGCAATCCACCTTCCAGTGCCGGTTCTCTTCAGCTGGGCACTTGGGACATGGCTGCTGGGGTGTGGGCCTGGGATGGAGGGGTGGTGGGGACAGCCCCTGCTCTGGGCCAACATGATGGAGAATTGGGTGCTAACTTCTCACTCTTGTTGGCAGTGATCTGACACTAGGCACTTAATACCGACAGAAGAAACCCTCCCCTGATTCAGAAAGCTCTGCCATTTGGCATTTTTATTTAAGAAATGTTGTGTTATGTTTTTGAACGGTCTGTTGGTTGTTGTGGCTGAACCGTGCATCCAAACCTGGAGTGTGATTTCTAGCTCAGGTTTAGATCTTAGAGTTCACTTCGCTCCCCCTGCTCCCCAGCAGCTGTGAATCAGCTGTTTGCGAGTCAGGCTTCTTGGAAGCTGCATAGAGTTCTCGCAGTTGAACTGGGGGCTGTGTAAAGAGGCCAGCACTGCATCCCCTTCACCTCCTACCCCTCGTTCCTACAGCCAATTGGCTCTTGTGTTTTCCTGACCCGGAACTAGGACCTGGAAGGTGATTGCCATTTGCAGTTGGCATTGTGGGTATCCACCACGGCATCAAAACACACAGGCCTGGTGAGTGGCTACCACCACCAACTGCTCTGACAGGGATCATGATGGCAGGTTCTGGACAGAGCAGGAGAAAAATATAGAACAAAATTCAAATTCACAAAAACAGACCAGACTTACTGGTCTGACGGAGACTAGAGGAGCCCCTGAGACTATGGCCCCCGGACACCCTGCTAACTCAGAGCTGAAGCAACCTCCAAAGTCCACCTTTCAGCCAAAGATTAGACAGGCCTATAAAACAAACAGCACACGAGGGGAACATAGTTCTTAGTTCAGTCAAGTATATGAGACCAAATGGGCAACACCTGCCCAAAAGCAAAGACAAGAAGACAGGAAGGGACAGGAAAACTGGACAAATGGATACGGGGAACCCGGGGTGGAAAGGGAGGAGAGTGCTGGTGGATTGCGGGGATTGCAACACAGTGTCACAAAACAATCTGTGTATAACTTTTTGAATGAGAAACTAATTTGTTCTGTAAACTTTCCCCTAAAGCACGATAAAATTAAAAAAAAAAAAAAAAGAATGTAAACATCTCCAGTAAAATTAAAACACACATAGGCCTGCAGAATTGTAGCTTTTACCAATATCGTTCTGGGTAAACAGGACAAGGGTGCACTTCCACAGGTGACTTTCTTGGTGGTGGGGTGTGGGGGGAGTTCTTTACTGTTCTCCTTTTTGGAAGTTCATCGCACAAAAGCACTTGCTAACCAAGAACTTGGCCACACTTGATGGCTGTCAGCCACGCTGTCGGAAGGTGACCTCTTTGGAGAAGTGCTGACGCCTGGCTGCCTCTGGTTAAATGTCCTGCACTGCTGCCATGGGGGCGTGTCCCCCTGGCATGGTGGATTCGCCCACGGTCCCTGCGTAGGGCATGGCCTGGAGGTGGAGCCCAGGGTGACATCACATAAGTGTTTGTAAGACATTTGGGCCCAAATTGAAAGTCACTTGGCAAAAGAGCGTGTGGCTCTGTGGCCTCCGCTGGGCTTCCTGTTTCAAAAGTAGCGTCTAAAAGATGGAGTTTTGGCTCTCGCCTGCGTCCTGTAAATGTGGGTTGCTAGAAGGAAGGTTTGGGTGTTGAGGGAGCACAGAGTGGACTCAGATAAGCCCAGGTGGGTGTCTCCGCCCCCATCCAGGCATACCTGGGGCTGTGTTCCCTTAAGAGGAGCAGGCGGGCAGGTGACTCAGGCCTGGCCTTGGCATGGGGCTACCAGGACGGGCTGTGGCTGTTTATCCTGGGCCATTGGTCGTGTGACAGGAGGGCCTGCGATCCAGGGGTGGGGTGCACCAGGGACACACCCCACATTTAAGTGGAGGTCCAGGCATCTTCCCTACAACAAATGTACATTGAACAAGGGATGATAAATGTGGATATATTACATAGTTTGCCACTAATGCTAATTTAAGATGTGTAAAAAGTTGGTACTTCAGCTGGCTGTCATTTGGGTTATTTTATACATTTCAACTCTTTTTGCAAGAAGAGCCTGTTTTCCTGGCTTAACACCGGTCGTCTTCTATCCCCCTGACTGGTCTTCTGGTTTCACCTGGTCATTCATGGTTTCCGTGTCTCAACTGCTTGGTGCCCTCCCCCCGGACACGTGAGTGATCGGCGGGGTCTTTGGTCCCTCCCGTCACTGCCGGTCGTGCCCACTCCCCCAGCAGCCCTCACTCTGTAAGGATTTTCCCTGTGTGAGTGCATTGGCTGGCATGGGCCACGTGAGCAGGAGGAGGGGGCCCCACGGCACTGCTGGAGGACCCACAGGGACTCCTCCCTGCAGCCTGCGACTGAGGGAGTTTGTCCAAGTGTCATCTTTTCCCTAGTGCCCATTTTTTGTTTGCATGGCAAATCTGTTTTAAATAATTACTTTGCTGCTTGGCCTGAGGCACTAGGGGGTTCTCTGGTGAGTGTCTGGGTGAGTCTGAGGCGTTGCAGATGCCATCTTTAGTCGTGAATGAGGGGTAGTTGAACATTTTAGGCATGTCTTCTCTCTGGGCTGTCTGGCTGAGGATCGGGGAGCTTGCGAGGAGGTGGCCTGAATTACTATCAGGTCTGGGCTCCTGCAGGAAAGTCAGTTTCGGCTATTTATAGGGTCTGATGTGAAGCTGCCCTTTTCTAATGATGAGCTGGGCATTAAGTGTGAACATCTCACTTTGGACACGTTGCATCATTCCTAAGTTTACTCACTTTACCTTTGGAAAGTCCAGCGTTTCTTGGTTTTCCTCATCATCCTGAGTTAGGAGCCCTAGCACTAAGCATCTTCCCATGTTCACGCGGTCCTGCTGCTCGTGCAACACTGTACATGCCTCGGAGGGCGGGTGTTTGTCTGCAGGTGTGCATGCCTCTGTGTGTGCTCATGTGTGCGTGCATGCATGTGCATGCGTGCTCCCATGTGCTCAGCCCCACCACGAAAGCTTGGGAAGATTGTTCCATTGGAAGTCATTCGGTCGTCCGGCGTTGGTGCATGTGGCAGGCTGCAGCCAGGAAAGCACAGCAGGGCTGTGTCACTGCAAAGCCGACACCCTGCTCTAAGGACACAGGAGGGAGAGCATGGTGTGCCAGCCCATGTGTGCCTCCAGGGCTGAGGCAGGCACATCACCTTAGGTGTGGAGCCCCGCCGCCGTGCCCTAGTCTGGGGTCAGTCTGCTCTCGGCCTGTCGGCTCCTCCACCACACTTGAGATCCTGGCTGCCTGGCTGCATGGCTGTGGCCAGGACTGTGGGCACTGTGCTCCTTGGCTTCTTCGGTGGGGGTTCAACCATGGGGCTCTTCTCTCCCCTTTTCTTGCACTCTGGGATCTGATGGGTGTCTGACCTGCCTTCAGGGATTCTACCTTCAGGCAGAGGTGCTGGGAACAGGGCCAAGACAGGCCGAGGAGAGAGGTTCACCCGCTTCTTCTTTGTGCTATAGCCAGGCCTCAGCCTGGGAGACCTGGCTGCAGCTTCCTCCTTCCGCCCACTGGGGCTAGCCTGGAGTCTGGTGGTGTGTTGGGCAGCTCTTACTTGGTCACAGTCAGCACCCTCCTACACAGAGCTGGAGGTAAACACTCCGTTGCCTAGGCAACCAGCTGTGCTGGGCTGGAAAGTGCTTGTGGCAAGAGAAGTTCTCATTGTCTCGGGTTTCCAGGATGGGTTTCTTTCTTTCTTTTTTTAATTAGCTAGGATGACTAAGATACCAAAATGCCTGACCTGGTTCCTGTAATTTTTAATAAACATTTTTATTCCTTTTATAGGAGGAACATTTCTGGCAGTGATTCACTGGCTTTCGTTTTAACTGAGGCGAGGCCCCATAAGGTGGCACGGTGTGGGGTGGAGGGTGGTGCACAGACCCCACAACAGCTGGCAGGCCGGGCGGGAGCGCTGGCCCCGGCCCAGGGCCCGGGAGCGCTTGCATAAACACCAGGCCAGGGTTTTATTGGTTTTTTGGTTGATTCAGTTCCGTGGAAAATTTTGGGGCAGTGCCTCTCTTTCTTGGAGGAGTGTGCAGATGCCCACAACTGGAGCTGTTGGAAGTTGTCTGACAGACCAGTAAGTTCCTGAGGCCAGGAGCACCCCAACCCCAGCCAGGCCACACTCACCCTGGGAGACACCACCCTGTCCAGGACGCCAAGGTGTCAGCTTGGTTTATGTTGGCCTTCCCACCTTTGCTGCTCAACTATGAGTGCTGGCTCCACTAGATGTGACCAGGTGGGCATCCTCCTCCTGCCCACATGCCCCTGTGAGGACCCACTTAGTCCCCGTGAGTGTATGAGAAGGTTGACTTTATTCATTTTATCATCAAGGCTGAACTAGATCACCCGGTCGGGTGGTGTTTCCCTTAGACTTGCTTGCACAGCTCCACCAGGACCCGTTCCCAGTGTCTCTGTTCATCATGGATGTCGAGACTCAGAACGTGCCTTGGGCTGTGTATGCTGTGGCCCTCCTTTCCCTGCCCTCAACGTGCACCCAGGCTGTGGCCTGCCTAGAAAGCATCTTTCCGCAGCTGGGCCTGCTGGAAGTGCACTCGAGTTCCTTTTCCGGAGCACCTCCTTGCCTGGACACTCAGCAGCTTCTTGTCACTGTCTCCCCATTTGTAAGGCAGGAACGGTCCTGTCCACATGGCCTCTTACAGGGACATGTGGAATTTGATTGCTTGTGAAAGATTTAATCTTTATAGTGTTGGAGAGAAAACTTGTAAAGGGTATTGAGGTGGTGTTGAAAGGTACTGAAACAGTCCAAAGGTCTAAACAGAACATTTAGAAGTTTTGTAAAATACCACCATCTCTCTGCCCTTTTACATCCTCACGATTTAGGCTTTGGAGTTTTAACCACTGCGCCATTGCTGCTTCTCTTCCAGCCTCGTACAAGTTTTACTCCGTATATGCTGTGTTTTAGAAAACTACTTTAAGAGCCTCTCAGTCTTTTATTTTCATCAGAGAAAGACCTTTTAGTCTTACTACACTTTGTCATTTAAACAGAGGCAATGTAACATTTGAAGGGGATCCCAGGCTTTGGGGTCAGGGAGAAGAGGCTGAACCCAGCCCTGTGTTCTCATCTGTGAAATGGGAGTCATGCTGACCTCAACTGGTGGCTCTGAGGGCAAGCGGACGTGGTGCGTACGAGGTGCTGTGTGTGTGCGTGTGCGTGTGTGCGCGCACATGTGTGTGTTTAACCTGCAAGAGCGGAGTGTCACCCACTGCACTACTGCTCACGAGCACCTGAATGAACAGGCGTTTTGCTGCTTTCTCCCTTAAACATACAGACAGTTCAGAACTCCTTTGTCGAAGTAGGTGTCAGGTCGTGCCCCAGTAGCCTTGCCCATCAGATCTGCCCTTTGCCCTTGCCTCCCAGAGCTGTCTGTGGCAGGGCAGGTGGGACGAGGCTGGGGGTGCCTCCCACCTCCCAGCTGTGCAGCCCGCCGTATCATAGGGCCTCTCCCAGCCCTGTGGGTGTCTCCTTGTCTGCACAATGCCTGTCTCAAGGCTGCGGCGAGGAGGAACCAGGATGCGGCTGCATTAGGCTTTACAAACTGAAGTTCTGTGAACATACAAGCTGTTGCTATGGAGACCCCGATGCCTGGCTCTGGGCTGAGCTCAGACTAGGGAGACCCGGCTCAGGTGAGTCTCTTTTGTTATCAGGTAACTGGGCCTCCCAGATAGCAGCAGGTGGTGCCTGGCCAGGCTGTGAACAGAAACTGGAGTTGAAGACTGTCACCCCATGCCCAGCCCTCACCTCGACAGACTTGGACAGTCATACAAGACAGGTGGCTGTGCCAGTCCTGCTGGGCCACTGCTCGCAATGGGAAGGGCGTCTGAGTCCTGGTATGCTGGTAGCGTGGTCTCTGGGGAATGTGCCCCTGCATGGGGAGGGCAGTGCCAGGCCTGGAGCTCCGCTTCCCCTCCCACGCCTAGGTCCTGGTGGCCTCACCGCTGGCAGCGTCCGCAGCCCAGGAAGAGCAGTCTGTCTGCAGTCAAACTCGCTGCGTTCGACCGCTCTAGAGTAGCCTCCCTGAGTGGGGCCCCTGTCACTGCTGTCAGAGTGTCAGGAACACCCCGGGTGAGGGGCCCCCAAGCGGGACTTGCCCTGGCTACTCTCACAGCCTGCCCGGAGTCTCGGGTGTCTGCACGCACTCCACATCTGTGTGCGGGATCATAGTTTTTGTGAGCTTTGGGCCTCTACAGGAGTTTTCTCTTTTTTTTTTGGACCAGCTCCTGTCTTTGCAGATATAAGACTTATTTCCTAATGGGAAGCATTCTGGGGGTTGGATTTTGGCTGTTGAAGCGCGTCTTGTACCCCTTTCCTTTCATCACTGTGTGAGTGTCTTTGGCATCAGAACGCTTCGTGTGTGGCCTAGGTGGGTCCTCCAGTAAATCTCAGTGAAAGCTGAGGGCATCGATTGTGAGATAAGAACTTGGGAAGTAGCATGCTTGCCTTCCTTTCAGGAGTCCCTGTGTGGTGCATACAGCTAAGCACTCAGCTGCTAACCAAAAGGTTGGAGGTTCAAGTCCACCCAGAGCCTTGGAAGAAAGGCCTGGTGATCTACTTCTGAAAAATCAGCCATTGAAAACCGTATGGAGCACAGCTATACTCTGACACACGGGGTTGCTATTAAGTCATAGTTGACTCTGCCCAGCGGGTCTGGTCTTTCCTTTCTTCTGTGTGTTTGTGAGTGTCCCCCTGCGCCGCGCTGCCTGGCTGGGCAGGGGTGGCCCTGGGTCTTGCCATCCGCCTGCTGGGGTAGGGTCTGCAGTGCACGTCCTGTATGTCCTGGCCCCTTTGTGTTCTCAGAGGAGGCCGAGGCGCGTGCCGCCGCTTCCACACCCTGCCGTGTGGCGTTGTGCAGGCTCCTTTGTTCTGGGCTCTGGTTCCTTTTGTGCTCTGAGAGACGGGCATGGCACTGAGGCACTGAGCTGGGGCATCCTGCCACCCTGCCACCCTGCCCGGGGCCTGCTGACTCAGCTGGGGCTGCTACACCTGTCACCAGGCACTCAGGGCCTCCCTGTGAGAGACAGTGGTGAGAGTTCCTTGTCCTCATCGAGATACCCTTCCAGACCACAGACAGAAAAAGCCTTTGGAGTCCCAAATGTGCCTCCAGCCTTGCCTCCATGTGCAGGAGAGTCAAGCAGATGGGCCCACCACCACGCACATTCTTGCAGGCCTGGCATCCTAACTTCCATGATCACAGGCTGGGGGAGCCCACCTGTCCGGGTGCTGGCCCCAAGCAGAGAGGGGTCCCACTCCTAGGGTGCTCACCTACGTGAGACAGCAAGGCCTGATGAGCGTATCTGGCCTGTGTGGGAACCCGGAAAGGGAGGGCGCTTGCTCAGGCTCTGAAAAAGGAGTCTTGGCCCCCTCAGCCAGCTGGTGGCCTGCACCATTGGCCCCAGCCTTGGGCCCACCTGGTGCCAGCACCCTGGGTGTAGTAACAGTCTTGCTGCTGTAAACTGCCTGTTGTTACCAAGCACCCACCATCCTGCCTTTCTATGGTGTGGAGCCCATAGGCCCGTGAGTTCTGGGTGTGCTCTGTGGCTGGGACTGGCTGGATGGTGTCCTTGGAAAGGGCTGAGTGGACAGCCAAGGTGCTGGGGCTGCGGTGCACCAAGTCAGGAGTTACACTTCTTGGTCCTGAATCACCCCCAGAGGTGGCCTGAAGTTCTGCCTTCAAGTATTCCTGATGGGCCTCCTGGGGTGGGGGTTCCTGCTCGGCTCCAGGGTCTGCCCTGCACACTCTTCCCCCACACATTGTCTTTGTGGTACATCCAGCATACTGTCTCTTCCTGGAGGAGGTGGGCCACCGCTCTCCACACCCCACACCCCCACATTTCCTCTGGGCGTGTCCGTGGTCCCTGTGCGATAGTGCCGGTTGCCAGGGCAGAGATGAGTTCTGCACGTAGCATGAGGCACAGGTCACGGCACAGCTGGCTGGTGACTGTGGCCCTGGGAGATGTTTCCCCACCCCCAGCAAAAATACCTACCAGGTGCCCAATGCTGCAGAGGGGTTTGTGACATGCCACCCTGAGCAGACCCTACCCTGATGTCAGCCTGCATGCAGGAGGGTGGCGGGCTTCCTCACTGCTTGCGTGGGTTTTCGGGCCCCAGCGCCGTGTCAGCAGAGTGCGGTGACGGTGTCCTGAGTGTCTCCTGACTCCCCGTGTTTCCGTACCAGGACAGCCTCTGAAAACGCTTCCCTGCAACCAGCTGGCAGGGTTGCGGGGAAGATGGCCAGGCGGGCGGGTCCAAGCTCAGATCGCCCAGCCAGTGGGCACTTGAAAACTCTGCCCCTCAGTGCTTGGCTGGTAGCCTTTGCCTCTTGGGGTGGCCTTCTCTCACCCTATCATGGGCTGTCCCCAGTGGTAGGCAGAGGTGGGGCTGGCCTGAGGGGCATAGAAGGCCCCCCCTCCTGGGCTTACCGACCAGTGTACCAAGCGGGGTAGTCCCAGAATGGGGATAAGTCCCTGGTCCTTGGGTTGCAGGCCTTTTTCTGAAAGCAGTGTAACCTTTCTTTTAACAAACTCTCGTGGAATCCAGGGCAGAAAACAGCTCGGGGGTCAGGGGGTCGGGGGGAAGGGGTTTTGGCAATTGTGGCCTGCTGTCCTGTATGCTGCACGCTCACCTGAGAGCAGGTGGGCAGAGAGGCTGGCTGCACGTCCTAGGACTCATCCACGCTTGTTCCTCAGCACTGCGTGGGAGGAGGAGGCCAGCTGATTACACTGGGGACCCAGGCTGAGGGCAGTCTAGAGGAGGTCAAGGGCCTCGCCCAGCAGCCCTTGGTTGCCCCAGGGGTTGGCTGGTGGAGGCTGCTGGCTGGGTGCGGCTTGGGGCAAGGCAGTGAGGTGAGGTATCAGGGTTCTGGGGCAGTTGCTTTCTGGAGGGTGGCGTCCTGGGCTTCAGAGGGGCACCACCCTGGCCTTCCCAACCTTTGGGCAGTTGGTTATGGGGCCTGAGCTCTGTGGGGTGGGTCAGGAGGAGGCAGCAATGAGATCCTGACCTACAGACAAGAGGCGTGGAGTCCTGACCCACCCTGCAGCTCCGCTGAGAGGCACAGGGGTGCTCTGGAGGGGAGGGAAAGTGGCCCAGGGTTGAGGAGATGGGGTGAGGCCTAGAGGGGCTAGGGCCTGGCCTGGTCAGCGAGGAGCAGGGAGAAGCCTTCTGCCAGCGCACACCTCGGGCCTGGCGTTGCCAAGCTGTTTTGTGGGGTGTCCATGGGATGGGTGGTGGATGTGGGGTTTCCCCACTAGTTCTTGAGTGCCTTCTGGGTGCTTGGCCAGAGGATGTGGTACCTGATAAGGCAGCTGCAAATGTGCCCGCCCTCAGGCATGCTCTCTGGGCTGGAGGGGTATGCACCCCCCCACCGAGTCAGGGCAGGTGCTCCCATCCCACCCTGCCTGGGCCCAGGTCCTGTGGAGTCCTCCTTCCTCCTTCCAGTGCCTTCCCAGAAGGGGGCAGATGGGAGCCTGCCACTTCCGGACTGTTCCAGGCGGGTACCCAGCAGCATGCAGGGAGGGGCCCCCCGAGGGTGCCGCCCTGCCCCTGCCCCCAGGATTCTCAGCCTGAAAGGAAGTACTTAAGTGAGTATGAAGAGAAGGGGCAGGGTCGTGAAATTCAGACGGGCACACTGCTCTTGCTGCCACCTGCCCAGCTTCCCCCGTGACCCCCCAATCTCCTGGACACCCCCTGAATGGCAGCCTGGTATTCCACTGGTAGCGGCCACCCACAACACTGAGCTGGCTCTCCCACAACCCGAGGCAGCTGTGCCTAGCTGTGCCACTATGCCTCCCGTGCAGCTCTGTCGGGGAGAGCAGGCGCCGCCCCACATGGCTGATGGCAGGCCTGGCAGGCCTTGTCACGCATTTGTAGAAACCCGGGGTGGGGCTTTGTGTTTAGACCTGACTGCTGACCTCTGCTCTGCTAGTTTTCAGCCACATGACATCATGTCTGCACCATCAGTGTGCACTTGGGGGAGGATGTTCCAGCTGTCCCCACCCCGTCGTGGCTGCTCTGTGGCTCCGCAGGGAACTTGACCACTGTGCAGAGAAGAGCCTTCTTGAGTCCTGGGCTAAAGCACTCGGCCGCAGTGGGTCCCTGGTCTAGTGAGAAGAGTATGAGAGGACAGGCTTTTCTGGCCCTTTCCCCAGGGGCTCAAGTGGAGCCCATGCTGAGAGAGCACGGTGTGTGCCAGTGTGTGCCTGCGCAGGCAGGTACAGAACGGGGGACCTTGCTGGGTGGGATGCTGCCTCTTTTGCAGCCTGGTCCTGGAACTCAGGCCACCAGGTTACTAATCTCCACTGGACCGTTTCTGGGAAGATGGCTGATCTGTGGTTCTCAGAAAGCACCTTTTCCTCTTCCTCTCTCGTTCTCTTGTTCTCCAGAGCGTCCCCTCCACTGAGGGCCATGCACCCTGGTCTGAGGCCTGGGCCCCTTCAGAGCAAGATTTCAGTGCGCCTTGGGGCGAGGGGTGAGAGCAGGAGGCAAGCCTGCAGGCGTTTTTTTTCTCCACAGGCTCTCTCCGCCCTCTGCTGTCCCCTCCCTCTTCTTCCACCTCAGTCCTGTGGGACCCCCAGCCTCTGGGGGCTTCCAGGGCCCTGGTCTAAAGTCTCGGGTGCTGCCTCCCCCAGCCTTCTCAGCGCAGGCCCTCAGGTCGACTTCCTTTATTAAATGGCGGCTCGCTTCCATGCCTTGTCTCTCAGAGGTGTCTCCTTCAGCTGGAAGAAGAAATGAGAGCACCACCTGTGTCTCGACACTTTTCGGTTTCCAGACAAGACATCTCAGCAGGCCCAGTGGTCAGGCAGCCCTGCGTGGTTCAGCAGATGGGCAGGGCTGGGGCCGCACAGCAGTCCTCAGCTCTCCCGAGGGTTGGGTGGTCCGCAGGGGTCACAATTGTGCAGAAGCAGACATGAAGGGTGGGTCAGCAGGCATGGGGGTACAGCCTGGGGGCCTACCCCAAGGAACTCAAGTTAGGGAGCAGCCAGGTGCCAAGTGGACCTAGTGGGAGCTGCAGTCCAGCACTGCTGACCTGGGCCAGGCGTGCCGGCCTCTAGGCCTCAGTGCTCTTGCCTAGGCTGAGGTGAGGTGTTGCATCTGTAAGGGGCCCGGCACCCAGCTCAGTGGGGAGGAGCTCTCGCGGCTCGAGGAACCAGAGCACTAGGTGAGGAGCTTGGGGTTGGACTTACCACAGACCAGCGGTATCCTCCCTGCCCCCCCACAGCACTGCTGGCAGTACCGCGGCCTCCGAGGAAAGGCTGCTGAGGCCAGTATGGGACCCACCTGGGGAGACCCGGGCACACAGCTGTCCTGACACCCTGCTGGACCAGCGCGCTTAGGGGATACCATTCTTGGCCCTCTTGGGTGAGGAATTGGAAAGGGGAACCAGCTGAAGCATTAACAAGATGAATCCTGGAGAGTGTGTGGTGTGGAAGGGGCTCTGGAGGAAGCAGGGGCAAAGGGAGGCCGCCTGGTTCTGTAGGAGGGGTGGCGACAGAGCTGGGCAGCAGACACTCTCTAGGACTGGAGGGCGCCTTGGCAAGTTAGGGTACCCTCAGGAGTCAGGCTGGAGCCCGGGGTTTTGCATTAAGGTGATAGCGGGCCCCAGAGGGTCTGACTGTCAGCCCAGCCTCTAGTCCCTTTGTAAGGGGAATGCCATATGTGACCCAGGGAGTAGCACGTGTACACACAGGGACATACATATATACACACAGGTCACACAGACACATGCACACCTGTACACGCACATACAGACACACAGCAGCAGGTGGGACATCGGCCCTCAAAGTTGCTTTAGGCCCATTTCTCCCAGGCCTGAGGACTTCCTGGAGTGTCACAGTCTCCAGCTCCCCTCTCGGAAGTGTGAATTAATGAGAAACAGAGGAATTGAAGTGTTCCTAAGATTTCACAAAAGGTTAAATGGTAGAATAATTGATCAGCCATGTGTCCTTGGCTGAACCAAAAATATTCAGTTACTGCACCTGCCAAGTCGTCGGAGAAAGCGTTTCACTGAATGATGTCGTGCTCCGAAAGTGAAGGCTTGAAGAGAAGAGAACCCCTGGTGGTCAGCTGTTTGCAGCTTGTGGTTTCTGTTTTTAAGCCAGGATGCAAATTACAGGCCAGGGGCCTGCCCAAGTCACAGTGGGCAGCAGCTGGGCAGCAGTGTGCTGGGTCTAGTGATCATGGGCAAGGCTTTGGAACTGGGGAGGGGTCCCCCTGGACACCCACCTGCTCATCATTTGAGCATAAAAGTGGGATCATCCTGTACAAGCCATTTTATGTTCTACTGTTTCCCACTTTGACATTGTATCGAGATTAGTAACACATGTCTGCCTTGAACATTATGCTCTTTTAAGAACTATCTGTGTGGGATCAAATTGACAACAGCAACTTGAAAGATAGGAACCTTAGGGGGCAGTGAGTTTATGTTGATGGGGGAGGAACAACTCAGCAAGGAGTGTGAGAATGGTCACACAACTCAGAGAATGTCATCAGGGTTACTTAGTGGTACATGTAGAAACGTAAATTGGTGTATGTTTTGCTGTGTATATTCTCAACAAGAACAACAAAGTAAATACAATTTAAAAACAAAAAACAAAAAAACTCCGCAGCGTGGGCACATCCCAAGGTCACTAAGAGGTTTTTAACATGGCTTTCCCTGGCTGCCCAGCACACTGTTGTCTGTTTATCTCACGGTGTCTGTAGCCAGACTTCGGTGGCCGGGGTCTATGTCCAGGGAGTTCTCTGCAGGAGGAGCACTGTGAGGATGTCCATGGTGTGTGCCCTGGTGTTTTCCCACTGTGCACTCCCAGGGCTCAGCAGAGGGCTTGTACATTTCAGGGGCAAATTACCTTCTAGAAAGGGAGGATGAGTCAGAGACACCCACCAGCACTGCGGGAAAGCAGCCATACCCAGCACCCTGGCAGGGGCGGGGTGTTGTTAGATGTTGGAAAGGACTTTGCAGGGAACAGGGCAGCTGTTTCAGTAGAGCATACTGTCACAAAGGCCCAGACCTGCTCTTTGTCCAGGTACCTGGCAAGGCCCTCCAGTGGGTGGTGGGAGGATATTTGTAAACTATCCCACCTTTGGGCAGCCTCAGGCCCCAGGGTCCAGGGAAAAGTGAATTTGTCTTGTGAGGGAGCCCATGCTCAGGTCACATGCAGCTTTTGTCCCTCTTCTCTGCTGGGGGTACTCCTGGAGGGGAGCTGCAGTGTGATGAATTACTTAGTGTGGCGTTTCTTGTCATGGTCTTATAACTCCCACCCAGGTGATTGGGCAGGGCTGTGCAGATAAGATAATTGTGGCCCACCAAGGGGATTGGTTAGTTTTGCCTTAAAAGAGCCGATTCCAGAGCAGAGGAGAGCCCACCACTACCAGGAGAGGAGAGACTGGCAGCAGAAACCGGCAGCAGATGGCACAGTGGGCTTCCCGGCCCACGGAGCGAGAAAGCTGAGTGCCTTTGGGCAGACTAAAGGCTGAGGAGAAGCCTACATCTGACCCATGAATTTGGGACTTGCCAGCCTCCACAACTGCGTGAGCCATTTCCTTTATATGGTTCATGAGTTCTGTGAGACGTTGCAGCGAATCAGGGAACCCAAAGACGGGAGGGCAAGCACTGAGGGGAGAGGGAGTAGTTGATGTCAGAGATGATGAAGTGGTACAGCAGCTTAGAAAAGCTGGACATTTGGGACATCTTTAACCTTCACCTCATGGGAACCAGCTTTATGCTGATCCTTCTAAAAGAAATTACTCAGTTAGGGACAAAGCAGGGTGCTCTACGTGTGGCCCAAGGAGATGAGGGTGAGAAGAGGCAGCTTGGACTGCGTTTCCGACCCTCGGCCCCTTGGGTTCCCAGCATCTTGGTCGTGAATCCATAACAGATTTGGTGGTGGGTTGTTAGATCCTGGTTAGATCTTGTGGGAGCTGTAGACACGACCCAGGCCAGGCTGCAGGAGAGTATGCTGCAGCCATCCGGGGGGGGACCAGGCGGCCAGCTGTATGCATGCTGCCTGGCGTGGCTTCAGTGCCAGGCAGAACACAGTGTGGCCCCGGGCTGGCTCTCAACTGCGGTGACACCACACGTACACGGCGTCACTCGGTGTGGCCCTGGGCTGGTTCTCAACGGCGGTGACACCACACGTACACGGCATCACTTGGTGTGGCCCCGGGCTGGTCCTCAACGGCGGTGACACCACACGTACACGGCGTCACTTGGTGTGGCCCTGGGCTGGTTCTCAACGGCGGTGACACCACACGTACACGGCGTCACTTGGTGTGGCCCCGGGCTGGTCCTCAACGGCTGTGACACCACACGTACATGGCGTCACTCGGTGTGGCCCCGGGCTGGCCCTCAGGGTCCAGGCTGCCCCATGGAGGGAGGGGAGCACGGGCTGCAGCCTCAGGGCCGGGGCCTCTACGTAGCTGCTGTGTTTTAGGTCCTTCATGCACTTTCTGACTCAGTTATGACTAGAAACCCGGTTGCCATCGTAATGACTCCGACTCACAGTGACCCCATATGTGTCAGAGTAGAACTGTGCTCCACAGGGTTTTCAATGGCTGATTTTTCAGAAGCAGATCTTCACCCTTTTGTTCTGAGGTGCTGCGGGGTGGATTCAAATCTCCAACCTTTTGGTTAGCAGCCGAGCACATTAACCATTTATACCACCGTTGCCATGTTCTTAGGTGCTGTTTAGTCAGTTTTGACAGAGTGGAACTTCCCCGTAGGATTTTCTAGGCTGTAACAGGAGCAGATCGACAAATCTTTTTCCTGCGGAGCCACTGGGTAGGTTTGAACTGCCAACCTTTCAGTTCATAGCCAAGCACTTAACTGTTGTGCCACCAGGGCTTCTTTGCTACCATCCGGGAGCTCCCTTAATTATGACTGTGGGCTGATTTATTTCTCTTGACATTTGCAAACTGTCACATGGCAGAGATCACTCAACAGGAACTTAATAGAAGGCTGTGTGAAGTCATTTGCATCACAAGCCAAGCCAGGTGCTACCTGGGAGTGCAGGGGGACCTGGCTCCAGGTCTCAAACTTTGTGTGCCACCAGATGGAACCCCCAGACTGCTGGGCCAGCCCATCTGGGGGATGTCCCTGGTGCAGATGCCAAGTGATCAAAACTCCTGGGAGCCTGGGGCAGGGGCAGGGCCCCGGCTCACCCCAGCAGGGCGTTGTGTGGTCAGGGACATGGCCCTGCGCAGGCCTGCCGGGCTGTGACACCGCCTCAGAGTATAGCCGCTCTGAGACTCCAGGTGGACCTTTCAGAGGAGGAGGGGCTGCAGGGCTGGGGCACTGGGTCAGGGTTCAGGGGTCAAGGGTGGCTCCACTGGCTGGCTGTGACCTGCACCAGTGGTAGACTCTCTTGGGCCTTGGTGTCCTCGTCTGTACTTAGGGAGTCTTCCTAGGACATAGGAGGTTTAAATAGCTCTCAGAAGACAAATGCTGACCGGTCCCAATTAGAGCATTGTCACCCTGGTTACACATCATGGTCACTGGGAGCTTTTACAACTGCGGACACCAGGCCGGCCCAGGCAGAGGGTCAGAACCAGATCAGCGCCGTGGAGAGCCCTGTGGAGAACCCTGTCTTGAGCGTGGGCTGTAGCAGGTCAAGACTGGAAGACCGGTGGAGCCCCCCGGCATGTGATGATGGGGGGCTTCGAGGGTCGTGACCTCCGTCTGGCCCAGCCCACCCCTGGATGGGCAGCGCCTGGCTGAGTCCCAGCGGGGGCTGAGCTGCTTCCAGATTTGTTTTCATTTTCAGTTCCCTTTATTGCTAAAACCACCTCAGTACCACAGAGAACAAACTGTTATCCTCAGCTGACCTCAGATGCCTGGCCTCGATTGTTTGCCGTTTGCTAATTTTAGCTTCTGATCATTTCTACCCTTATCCAAGCCCCCAAGGGGAGACACTGACCAGGAATAGCTGCTGGGAAGGGGGGCTGTGGTGACGTGGCCAGAGCTCCCATCGTGGTTTGGCAGTGCGTGGGGCGGCTCTGCGCCAGCCAGCTGGTGCTCCCCACCTGGCTGGGCTGCTGGAGACGGACCTGCAGCGCCCTGGGAGCCCCCGTCTCCACCCCGCCTCACCCCCACCAGCCCCTCACCCTCTGAGGTCCCTGCAGGAGAGGACTCCTCTTTGAGTTCCTGTTTATCCTTTTAAGCAGAAACCAGGCTGCTTCTGGCAAGACAGCGCACCCTCGCAGCCCTACCTAGCTCACAGACTCCTGGGAGTCACTCCTCAGAGCACCCCAACTCTAGAACCCAAGTGGACATCTTTAGCCCGTGCTCAGACATGGTGCTCAGCCACAGCAAGGACCAGGAGAGAGCCTCAGACTGGAGAGCCAGGTGCCTCCAGTCCCACCCACAGTGTCCCCTGAGCCCTGCATGGCCCCAGAGGCCCCTGGCCCTGCTCGCTCCGCTGTGGGAACCAGCACGGTTTCGAGTCAGGAGCAGCAGTGACAGGTCCAGGAGCAGGTATGCAGGACGGGACACTGTCCACAGGAGGGCAGACGGAAACAGCGGATTGAATCCCAGGCCTGGGTGCCATGTGTGGGCCGCAGGTAGGGGGCAAAAGGGGACCTTAAACCCAGCCAGGAAGAGCAGCCTTCCAGCCAGGCTGAGGAATTGGGGCCATGATACATGTCTGTGTCATCTGTAAACTTCTGCTGTGGAAAATACCGGACGTGCACACAAGCTGAGAGACACACAAGCTGAGAGACACACAAGCTGAGAGACCCGTGTAGTGAACACCCACGTCTCTGCCTCCTCATTTAACCGCACCTGGTCAGTCTTGTTTGTCTGCACCCCACCCATCATCCCCACCATGCCTCCCAGATTATTTTGAGGGAAATCCAGACACCATATAATTTTATCCGTAGACATTTCAGTGCCACACATGTCTAGATGAAAGCCCAGTGTGGCGACTTCAAATGCTGGGACCAAAAACCAAAGCAAACCAGTTGCCGATGAGTCAGTTCTGACTCATGGAAACCCCATGTGTGTCAGAGTAGAACTGTGCTCTGTAGGATTTTCAAGGCTGTGACCTTTCAGAAGTAGATCGCCAGGACTTTCTTGCAAGGCACCTCTGGTTGGATTCAGACCGCCAATCTTTTGGTTAGTAACCAAACACTTAACTGTTTGCGCCACCCAGGGGCTCCTAATGCTAAAGAAAAAAAAAATATTGCCATCAAGTTGGTTGTGATTCATAGTGACCCTATAGGATGGAGTAGAACTGCCCCATACGGTTTCCAAGGAGCAGCTGGTGGATTCGTTTGGTTAGCTCCGCTAGTGCTAGGATAACAGTAATTAAATATGGATAAAGAAATGCAAAGCTTGAAGGAATTCCCTAAAGACTTGTCCAGCAATGGTAAGGGGTCCACGCAGCCTTGCAGTCCTCCCTCACCTTGAGAGTGGGGCCACTCTTTATAGACCAGGTAGGGCCCAGCCCATTGCTCCCTAGCCTTATGTTGAAACTTCATTGTGGTAAACAGAAGTTAACAAGGGAAACACCGTTACCATTCTGCTCAGTGTTGGCTGTTCTGGACACAGATGTGTATGCAATCCAAAACAACAACAAAACCTCAAACACTCTATTGAGATAACGCAGGTAGGCAAGGAAATGGCTCTTCCAGTGAGGATGGTTATCAGCTCATCTGAAGGGCAGGGCAGGAAGGAGCAAGACAAGTGTTATTACCACACACCAGGGTGACAGCAGCTATGAAAATGACTGTCACTGGCGTAAAGTAATTCTTTAAGGGAAAGGTTTATCCATTTCTTAAATTATTTTAAACATTTCCTTAGAGCCGTGTTTGCAGTAATCCATGTAGCTCAAGGATACAATACCCGAAAGAAAAGTTGCAGTGAAGTCGACTCTGATCACTGTGACCCCATGTGTGTCAGAGTAGAGCTGTGCTCCATAGGGTTTGCAGTGGCTGATTTTTTCAGAAGTGGATTGCCAGATCTTTCCTAGAAGCCTCTGGGTGGACTCAGACCTCCAGGCTTTTGGTTAACCAGCGTGTTAATCATTGCACCACCCAGGGACTCTAGGGATAGTCCTGAACATTTCATTATGATACACAGATCCCTCTTCCTCCCCCTCCCCGCCCCCCGCCCCCCTGCAGAAGCTGTTTCTTTTGGTGTTTACCTTTGTGTTCACCAGGCCTCTTCTAGATAGTTCCATTGTAGGCATTCTCCATGACCTCCCACTTACGGCAGCTGAGAATGTAGCTATAACCCCCACCACCACCCACACACGTCCTTCCCATCCCCCAATATGGTATGATGTTTTGGATCAGGTCAGAACTTGGTGTCTACATGTTCACAGCTAAGTGAACACTAGCTGCAGGTGACCCAGGTATCGCACGTGTTCCTTTTGCTTAGTTGTCTTTTTATCTGCTTGGTTTTCTCAGTGGTGGTATCGCTTACTCACCCCCACGCCACTCCCCACGACTGGCCGTGTGGTCCTCTGGGGCCTTCTTTCCGGGACCTCTGACCGGCCCTGCCTGCAGTGCTCGTCTGATTTGCCTGGGCTCAGCTGCAGTCCTGGGGCCCCCTCTGTGCAGTTCTGGGGTTTGGGCTGCCCTGTTTTCTTGACTCCATGTAGCTGCCTTGGCAGGGGTGTGCAGGAGGCCCTTTTTTTGGAGACGTATATGTCTGGGAATGTCTCAGTCCTGTTCTAACACTTAATTCATAGTTTGGCTTGGTGTCACGTCATAGGTGAGGATGGTTTTCTCGGGGGATATTGAAGGCGTTGCTCTGCTATCCTGACCTCCAATGGGGCTGTTGAAGGCAGGAGCCATTCTGATTTCTGACAGTGTGTCCATGACGTGCTCTTTTCCTCTGGGAGCCTTTGGGGCTGGTGTCTTTGTGCCAGAGTTCTGTTTTCATGCAGTGTGCTGGCTCGTGTAGGCCCGTTCACTGGGGAAGCTCGTGCCTTGGCTTCTGGGAAGTGCTTTTGCATACTTTCCTTGACGATGACCTTACAGTCTGTTTTCTTAGGACTCTCTGGGGTCCTTTTTATGTGGAACTATTGTACTGATCCCTACGTTTCCCAAACTGAGTTGTCTTTTTGCTCAGTTTGCTGCAAGATGTTCTCAGTGTTATCATCCAGCTTTTTTATTGAGATTTTCATTTCTGCCGTATTTTTTTCCTCCTGTATCTTTAATTTCAAACCCAGGTTTCTGTGTCATCTTTCTTAAAAGAGCATTCTGATCTTTTTATTATTATTCAAAACAGATTTTTGTCATTTTTTTTGCCTGAAATGATGCTTTTTTTTTTTAATTCACAATGTTGTGCAGCCATCATCACTATTTGTTTCCAAAACACTTTTATCTGTTCTTGCTTTGTGGATGCGGTCCTTATCTCTGGGGATATTAATAACAGATCTTGGAAAGTTTCTTCTCCCTGCATGACCTCTGCCTCCTCTGAGCTACCTTTTCCTGCCGTCAGCTTGGCTCTCTCAGTCGGGTCAGGGGTTTCCTCAGAAGTCTGTCTGCGCCCTGAAGAGAGGGCTGAGAGCTGCCTGGGGGCTGTGGGTGCCCGAGCGGGCTTAGTGGCTGTGGACCCCTGTGGGTGAGCTGCTGGCCGTTTCCTTCAAGTGTGTCCTCTTGGGCTGATGGCTTCCCAGAGAACAATTTTCTAGCCGTTGTCTTGAGGGGTGTAGTCTTGCTGCAGCATTTGGAGTGCTTGGTGGGGAAGAGTGCCGGGGGTCACAAGGTTGAGGTGCAGGGTCTGCCTGCCTCAACCCTGTGCTGGTCGCCTGTCTGAGGTCCACTGACCTTTCAGATAGTAAACTTCTGGCCTCAGGCAGATGCAGAAGGGCAGTCCCCATCTGCACAGAGGCTTCTATAACAAACTCCCAATTTGCCCCTTCTTGTCTACCCACTGCACCCACTCCCCAGTGGTTCCATAGCCTTTGGGGTGGGGGCAGGTTGCAACAGGGTAACATGGGCTGCTTCTTGGCTCTCTCTGCCATTTTTCTTATTTCCAGCCTCCAAACCCTTGTTGCTGTCTCCCCCTTCGCTGGCTCTTTGCCCTTTCCTGTCTTTCATTTGGGAGGAGCCTAGGGGAGGGAAGGTGGTTGAATGCTTCCTTCCTCTACCTGAGACTCTCATCCCCCGCCCCCCCCACCATCACTGGCTGAGCCATCCAGTCCCCAGACAGCGGCGCGGTCCTTTTGTTGTTGTCACGTGACATTATCCAGGAATTGTAGCCAGAGCTACACAGTGCACATCCTCAGAGCAGCCGGCCACAGATCACAAGAGACACTAATGGAGGGAAAGCAGAAGGCATGCTGACACAGCCCCTGCCAGACCTGAGGTCGGCAGGCTTACTTTCCTCAGGTAACAGGTCCCAGGATGGATGGTCCCGGGCAGTGTAACGGCTGATGCCACCAGAGACCGAGGCTCACGATCTTTCATTGGTGTGTGGATTTGTCCAAGCTTGTCATCCCATCATTGTAGGACAGCTGCTGTGCCTACAGCATCGGATCCTTCTGCACAGGAAGAACGGGACAGGTGAAAGGCAGCCAGGAACACGGCAGCATTTAGAAGCCCCACTAAATGGTGGGTGGCTTCTGCAGAGCTCATTGGTCAGAATTTGTTCACAAAGCCAGCCTAGCTACAAGGGAGTTGCGAAGGAAGCATTTTTACCTGGTGCATTGTTGCGCCAAACTAAAGTCACATTCTTTTGGGAAAGAAAACCGGGTGCAGGGTTGCTGAGCTGGTAAGACACCTAGCTGCCGCTGCCATAGCTGCTGAGCAGACTCCAGAGTGTTTCTGAAGGTAGGGATCTCTGGAATTGACCATGGTGAGCCAGCGCTTCCAAAGGGTGTGAAGAAATCACATGCTCTCTTCAGTGGCTCGTGTTTGTCCCCCAACAATGGAGGCTGTGTTATCTGTTTGCACAGTCTAAGAAGTACAGATTATCACTCAGAAGTAACTGCCACAGTCACTGTTGTAGTGATGGTAAAATGGGAGTAAAATGGGTTTTTCTACAGTTATCTGAACCACAGTCATCATGTCTCCTTGGGCTCCTCTTGCTGTGACATTTACTCAGACTTGTTTTTTTCCATGACCTTGACAGTTTTGAGGGGTACTTGTCAGGGCTTTTGTAGAATCCCTCAATTTGGGTTTGTCTGATACTTTAGTCATGATGAGGTTGGGAAGAACACCACAGAGGTAGAGAGCTGTTCTCATCACATCTTGTCCATGGGAGAATGATACCCACATGAGTTTATCAGTTATGTATTTTGTTGCCCACATTGTTCCAGCTCTGACCGCTGGGAGCTCTTCAAGGCTGGCCCGTGCCCCTCCGACATGTCCCCATCTTTGTTTTCATTTCCTTGCTTTCTAGCACCACTCCAGACTGACCTTGTACTTTCCCTGCCCCAGTCCTAGAATCGGCCATTTCTCCAAGGAGCGCTGGTTCCTTTTATTGGAGAATGATATTTAGAAGTCAAGATCTGGGTGCTGGATGTGTGCCTTGCTTCTGGGGTATCATTGCTTTTCAGGCCCTTGCAGTGGACAGAGCTAAGGAACACGTGTGTATACTAACCCATGTGTACACACAATCCATCATTATTTCTGTATCTGTTGTTGTTAGTTGCCATCAAGGCAACCCCATGTGTGCAGAGTAGAACTGCTCCATAGGGTTTTCAAGGCTGTGACTTTTCAAAAGCAGATCGCCAGGCCTGGCTTCCAAGGCACCTCTGCCTCTGAGTGGGTTTGAACCCCCAACCTTCTGGCTAGTAGCTGAGTGCTTAATGTTTATACCCCCAGGGACTCCTTTCTGTATCTGTCTCTCTCTCTGTATTAAACTAAATGTGAATTCGTACTGAAGTCTCAGGCTCTAATTCAGCACTGCAGGACTCATTCTAGCCTCCCCCTTGCTTACCTGTAACACCGTACATTACCTGTCTGTTCTGTTCAGCCCCAGGGGACAGGTAAAGTGGGGACAGGTGAAGCAGTTTCAGAGTTGTTAAAAAAAAAAAAAAAAAAAAAAGTGCAGTGTTCTCTACGGCTCCCTTCGTCTTTAGTCTCATAGTTTCCCAGCAAAACACTATTTTCGATGTTACTGAGGTCAGCCCCTTTTTCCTCCACCCTCTTCAGAGACGTTAGGCCATATATGTGTCATACAGTCAGGCTTTGTAGCCACAGCCAGGCTTTCATCCTGGGATACCCCAGCCTCCTGGCACACTTGCTTCTTGTTCATATACTGAAGTTCACCCTGTGTGATGCACAGCAGTTCTCTGTGTTTTGATAAATGCATAGTCTTGTATCCACCATCCTAGACAATACAAAACAGTTCCATTACCCTAAAAGTTACCCTTAGTGTCAACTACTCCCTGATCCCCCAGCACCTGACTGCCCTGATCTGTTTTCTGCCTGTTCCAGTGTGTCATATGAATGGAGTCTTACAGCCTTTGAAGTCTGGCTTCTTTGATTTAACAGAGTGCATTTAAGATTTGTCCGTGTTGTGTTAATTGATAGCTCCTTCCTTTTTATCACTGGATAGTATTCCATTGTATGGATATACCTCAGTTTATCCATTCCCCTGTAGGATAGTTGCTTCCAGCGTTTGGTGATTGTGAAAACAGCTGCTATAAACATTCTTGTGCAGGTTTTTCTGTGGACAGAGGTTTCCATCTCATTTGGGTAAATACCAAGGAGTGCTGTCTTCCAAAGTGGCTGTACCACTTCGTGTTCGTACCAGCAGTGGACAAGCGTTCCTGTGGCTCCACTAGTGCTTGGTGGAGTCGGTGTTTTGAGTATTAGCCATTCTAATAGGTGTGTAGTGGTATCTCATTGTTTTAGTTTGCACGTCCCTGGTGACGAATGATACTGAGCATTTAAGAGTTCTTTATATATTCTGGAAACCCTGGTGGTGTAGTGGATACGAGCTACGGCTGCTAACCAAAAGGCTGGCAGTTCGAATCCACCAGCCACTCCTTGGAAACTCTATAGGGCAGTTCTGCTCTGTCCTATAGGGTCACTATGAGTCAGATTGATTTGACGGCAACGAGTTTGGTTGTGTCTTGGTTTTATACATTCTGGATACAAGTTGCCTTCACTTTTGATCAGCCTTAACTGAAGAACATTTTTACCGAATAAGTAAATCTGTATCTTTAATTATCAATTCCAAATTCATGTTCTTCCCTTTCCCTAGTGAATGTTTGAGAAAATCTCCAAAAAGGCCGATTGGAATGCCATTGCTGGACTGTCAGCACTGCCAGGGCCCCATGGGCGTCTGTCACAGCACAGACGCAACCGTGGGAGTGTTAGCTCACAGCACGTTGGCTCCTGGAGCAGGGGATGCTTGCTGTCGGGACTGCACAGGGAGGGGGGTGTTCGACACAAGTCACTCCCACTGGGCTGAGGAAATGCGCCTGGCTTCTCTTTAGAGGCCCTTAGCGATTTGACCACCAAACTAAAGAGAAAGGACAGGGAATGTCTTTCTCACTAAAGTCCAACTGAAATTTATCAGTTTCTTCAATCATGAGTTTAGACAACAAATCACAACAATATCAGCTAGCAATACCTGTGATTGTCAGCCCTAGAAATGTTTCAACGTAGCACATATCTCAAAACGTTGTTTCTGCTCAGCAATACTTTGAAATTGCAGTAGTTACTAAGCTTGTTTCTAAATCATGTTTTTAATACATTAATAAAGAAATAGCTATATGAATCATAAGTTTGTTGAAAAAAATTGTTTTTAACTCCCCATTCCTCCTTCTCCACAACCCCTGATCAGAATCTGGAAGCTTTAGGCTCAGCTGACCTCTTTCTGCATGTCTGTATAGGAATAGCAAGGGGTGTGACTGTGTGCATGCGCATGTGTGCGTGAGCAACCATGCCCTTATCTGGGGCAGCTTCTGGCAGAAACCATCAGTATTTTATGATTGCTGTTTTAAAAAGGACCTCAGGAACAGCATTTTTCAAATGTGTTTTGTGTCTCTAGCCAAAAGGAGCACACTTTTATGGAAGCCCGGCCTGGTGCCCTCTTGGCCTTTGAAGGCCTGTGTGTGGTGTCTGTGAATTACGGCCAGTCCCTCGGCAGAGGCCAGGGGAGCTGCGAGACTATTATGATTTTGTAAGATAATACTGCATTCTTTCTGTGTGCAAAAAGCAAATCTTGTTGACAAATACAGAAATGTGGAAAGAAGGACAATCACACAGGAACCCTGTCTTCCAGAGAGAGCTACCAGAGTGTGTGCCCGGGCCCTGCCTGCGTCTCCTTCCTGCGATTACAGCCTTGGGCGTGTGCGTTTCATACCAGGCCCACGCCCTTTGCAAGTCTGTCTTCTGGGTTGCACGAGGTGAATGGGACTGTTATTAAGGGGGCCCCGTCTGTGGCTTAGAAGAATATCAGTGGAGAGACAGTCGGGCGGCAACTCCAGGACGAGTCAGACCATGTGGTACCGTCTCCTTTTCTGCCCTGTCACCCCCCCAGCAAGTGAAGTCTGGCTCCAGTGACCTTGGGGGCGACACCAAGGAGCATGGAGCCCCTGCGCCCTACCACGGGGTCCTGGGGGAGGGAGGCAGGGAACAAGGCCAGGTCTCTGCCCCACGCAGCTGTTCCCAGCTTTCACCAGCGCTCCCTTGGCATCAGGCAGACCCAGGTCACCCCGGGCCATGGAGTCTGCTGCAGAGGTGTTGGGGATCCTGGGGCGGCTCACTCTCTAGGGGTCACGGCGGGGCCAGTGCAGAGTGTAGCCAGCCTCCGAGAGGGGCCCCCTGGGAACACTCCCTCTCCCCGCCCCCATCAGAACTGGCTCCATTGTCTTCTTACACAGCTGTGTGGATTCTGTCAAGGGGGAGAGGACCCAGCCACGAGGGTGGGCCAGGCAGCAGCCCAGGCCTGTGGTCTTTCACAGCTTCTTTCCATTACGTGTGTAGGACTCTGGTACCTGGACAGAATTTGGAGGTTTATGGGAGTACCAGTGGGCAGGGCTGTAGGACAGGGCTTGGGAAAATGGTTTTCCCAGAAGTCACAGGGTCAGACTGGAGCATCTGGCAGGGTCAGCTCACCTGGGCTGCTAAAGGAGAGGGTTAGGGTTAGGGTCCTGGAGCACTGTCCTAATTGGAAGCCATCTAAGAACAGTTCTAGAAAAGGGTCAGTATCTGACTTGTTGGGCTTTTTTGCATCATTGGGCTTTTTCACATCCGCTCCCTCAAAATCAAAGCTAGAAGTGTTTTAGGCCTATAGTCAAAGTGACATAATGATTTTTATTCTGAGTTATTCGCTTTATGAAGCCAGCTCTGAAAAGCCAATTGTTTTGTTATGCCCCAGTTGAGACTCCTGACTCCTCTGTGAGGACACGGAGCCTGCCTTAGGCCCCTGGAGCAGGCCAGGTGGTTGGGGCTGCACCCAGGGTACTGTGCTCGCTTGGCCCCAGCAGCCCTTCCCACACCTGCCAGGACACAGGCAGGCCTGGCCGCAAGCTGGGGAGGGGCTGGCAGATGCCGAGGTGGCCCTGTGGGTCCTCGTGCTGGGATGCCCGCGTGCCAGGATGCCTGTTACCTGGGCAGGCCACTGCAGGACCTGCCCAAATGCAGCCTGATTGGGGGCTGGGAGGATGGCAGCTGGCCCTTCCCTGGGGCGGGGGCGCCTGGTGGAGACACACACCTGGCGGGCAGGGTATCTGTGAAAGGGGTCATTGGCTTTGGTGATTTCTCAATTTCTCTTCCACTCTTCCCTCCTGGGACCTGAATGGCCCAGCCACCTCTGTTCATATTCCACAGAGGGGGAGGACGTGAAAATGTCTTTCTTCTCCGTGAAATCCAGACTCTGAGGCCCAGCCATTTTGGGTGTGTGACTTTGGTTAGGTTGTTAGACTTTCTCTAACTTCAGCCCCCTCACCGCTGATACCTTCCTATTTCTCAGGGTTGGTAGAATCAAATGAGCTAGCATATACAACAACAACAAAAAAAGGGTTAATGCCGCAGCTGCTAACTGAAAGGTTGGAGGTTCAAGTCTACCCAGAGGTGCCTCTGAAGAAAGGCCTGGCGATCTACTTCCAAAAAATCAGCCATTGAAAACCCTATGGAACACAGTTGTACTCTGACACACATAGGGTCACCATGTGTCAGAGTCGACTTGACAGAAGTTTTTTATACCAAAAAAAGTTATGAATGCAAAGCTCTGTGCTTTTAGATGCCTGTGCTGTGGATGGTTCTTGCTTTGGGGCCAGTCTGTAGCAGAGGTGCAGAGCCCTCTATGAGGCACTGCGGGAGACGAGAGGAGAGATGACAGGCCTGAGGACAACCGGAGAGGGAGGAAGTGAAGACGGTAGAAAAGGGAACGCAGGAAGAGGCAGTGGGCACAGCTGTCCAGAGCCCTGTAGGAGAGGCCCTCCACCAGCCGCCCAGGTAGCTGTGGTGCGGGCCTGGCCTTGGCTGCGAGCAGGTGGTGGCCCACGGCAGCAGGACGGGAAGCCCGTTTTGCTCCCCCCTCCACATATATGAGCTCCCAGAGGCCCTGGCTGGCGATGAGTTTGGGTGTGTGTTGGGGGGTGCGCCCTGGTTGACTGAGGGAGCTGTCCCTCCAAATCAAGGTGCAGTTTGGAGGCTTCTTTGAGACTTTTCTGTGCCAGCTCCCCACCCCATCCGCCCTACACCTCTCTCTTTTCTCCTCCTCCCTCTCTCTCCTATCCAAGAGATAGATCTTTTCAGAAGCCACCCCAGACCCTCTCTCTTCACCAGTCCCTGGCAGAGGTATGGGACTAACTTTCCCTGCACTTAACTGTCTGTGTCCTGAAGTCTGGATAAACTCAGCCGGCCCCTGTTACAAGACAGGAGGGGGAAGAAGAGTGACGGGCCCATCCACCCAGGTCTGTGTTGAACAGAAAATCATTTTAGAATGAACAAAGCTGATTTTTATGACAAGAACATAGTATTCAGGAGCCTGGAGGGGCCCTCTAACACAAGATTACAACCCTGAACTTGCTGCTGTTTAAATTCTTCACTGAATGTTTGTCATCTGTTGCCCTTTGCATCTGACCTGTTCTAAACGGCCTGGTCTGCCAAACCGCTTATCAGGACATGCCTCCTGGGAAGCATTTTGAAGACTTACCCAGAGGCTCCAGCCCTAGTATCCTGCCCTGGGAACAGCTTCTAGAAAAGTGGAGTTGACTTTACTGCTATCTGTGAGTTTCTCAATCTCCCCCGCCCCGACCATGTTTTGAGGAGAACCGCCTGGGTGGCGTTTGCTTCTGACTTTAATGAGAGCAAGCGCTTGGGGTGGTTTTCTTTAATCTGCTGAGAAATACAAGGCAAGGCAGCAAGGGAATCTGAATGGAGGCCTGGCCCTTGGGGAATGGACAAATAATGTGTTTTAAATTTGCATTATTTATGGTTAGCATTTTCTAATTTGCTATGGATTTTTGTTTTTGTAAAAATGGCAAAGTGTTAGCCCTCATCTCACTTCAGGGGGAGGACAGACAATCATCAAGATCAGCCCAAGGCTGATTCCTGTGAGGTGGAGGTCAACCATGCCTCCACCTTCCAACCTTTTTACTGATTCTGACACTAGCCGTCCCTCCTTCTCTGCTGGATTCAATAATTTGTTGCAGTAGCTGCACAGAACTCACAGTCCATACTTACAGTTATGGGGTCTATTAGGGAAGTAACAGGTTACAATTCAGGATCAGGAATGACTCAGGATACAGTTCTTTGATCAGGACAGCTTCTTGGCTGTGCCCGCAGGCAGGCCTCTCCCTCAGCCCCTGGGCCTCTCAGCCTGGCCTCTGCCCCACTGTGTGTTACCAAGCTCTTTAGCTCTGCTGTTAAGTGCCTGGAGGTACCCCACTCCAGGAGCAAGCCTCCTACCCCTAAGGCTGTCAACTCTCTTGCTCTGTAGGTTAGCACACCCTCTGAGAAGCCCGCTGCCCCATCTCATGCCGGTCTCCTGGTTCTGCTGCTGTTGTTTCTCTGCTCCTGCTTCTCACCGTCTTGGTATTACAGCTGTCTCCTAGGTCTCGGAGATTCTTAGCACAGGGACCCCGAGTCCAAAAGACACTCTCCTCTCCTGGGTCTCCTTCCGGATGATAGTGAGGTACCTTCCCCGCTTCTGGGATTGTTTCCCTTTATACCTAGAGGAGTGGCAAAACTGACCAACGCCTCATTAGGGTTCCATACACTTTATTTGCATGGCCCCACCCCCACAAGGGTTCCATGCACCTTACTTTATAGTCCCACCCAGTCATTTTGTGGGGGTCACAAAGACCATAGAAGGGCCATATTAAAGTAATTCACCACACCGAAGTTTTAAATTTTTTGAATAGGTAATACATTTGTGTGTTTCATAATCCAAAAGATTTAAGTGATTTTCCAGGTAAAAAATCCCCTAACCTTCCTTGTTCAGTTCAAATATAAATATATATATATATATTTGTGTGTGTGTTTACTATTTTCCTGTTTTATGCATTGTTTGAACCTTGCTTTCTTCACTCAACAGTATAGCTTGGAGATCTTTCCATATCAGTTCATAAAGAGCTAATTCTAGGTCTGTTTTGTAGTATTCCATTATACAAGTGTTCCGTGATTATTTAGCAGGTCCCAGTGGGAAGGACATCTGAGCTGTTTTCAGGCTTCTGATGGATTGAGTAACCAGGCACATGAATGTTATTTTTGTAGGTGTGCAGGTGTGCTTGTAGGATAGTTTCCCAGAAGTTCAGTTGTGGGTTCAAAGGTTCAGTTGTGGGGTCAAAGGGTACCCACACTTTCGATTTTGATTTTGCTAGGTATTGTCTAATCATCCTCCACAGAGGCTGTAGCAATTCGTACTGTCTGCAAAGTGTAAGAGGGCCTGTTTCCTTCAGCCCCACCAGCCTGATAGGCAAAAGGTAGTATCTCAGTGGGGTTTGATTTGTGTTCACCTTCTGATGGGTGAGGGTGGATATCTTTTCAGGTGTTTGGGAGCCATTTGTATTTCCTTTCTTATGAACTGCCTGTTACAGCCTTTGCCCATTTTTCTATTGGGTATTGCTTTTTTCCTTTAACTTTCTGTGTGCTCTTTCTGTATTGGTGATTCGTACTTTGTGATGTGAGCTGTAAACACTTTCCCGCATTTAGCCATTTACCTTTGTTTGTAGTGACTTAGGCCATGCAGAAACATTTTATTTTTCTGTAGTCATATGTATCTTTTCTCTTATGGCTTCTGGACTTGTGTGTGTGTGTGTGTGTGTGTGTGTGTGTGGTAAATACATACATAACAAAACATCTCCCACTTCAACAGTTTTTACATGTACAGTTCATTGACATCAATTACATGCATCATGCTTCACAACTATCTCCACTGTTCAGTTCCAGATGTTCCCCCTCACGCTTGAGAGAGGCTTCTGGACTTCGACCCATAGACATGACCTCTAGCCTAGGATTGTAAAGGGATTTTCTTATACTTTCACCTAGAACATCTGTGGTTTCATTTTCTACATTTAAAGCTTTGATCTGTTTAGAATGTATCCTGGTATGAGGTTTGAATCTGCTCACCTTCTCAGGCGCCACCTAGTTGTCCTGCCACATCTACTGAATAACCTTTCCCCCGGGGGTTTACGATGTTACCTTTATACGCTCCAAAATTCTCATTGTCTTCTGGTCTAACTCTGGGTTTTCTGCTCTGCTTCATTGGCCAGGTATCAGTTCCAATGGCAGTGTGTTTACTAACCCCTATATCATTCTTTTCCATCGTTTTCAGGCTATTTTTCCATCTGAACTTTAGGATCAAGTTACCTTTTTTTTTCCTAAATTTTATTTATTTTGTTGTTGTTGAGAATATACACATCAAAACAACATGAGTTAAACAGTGCCTACATGTACAATTTAATGACATTGATTACATTCTTTAAGTTGTGCAACTATTCTCACCCTCCTTTTTTGAGTTGTTCTTCCCCCATTAACATAAATTCACTGCCCCCTTAAGGTTCCTGTTTAATCTTTTGAGTTGCTGTTATCAATTTGATCCCGTATAGATAGTTCTTAAAAAAGCATAATGCTCAAGGCAGACCTTTTTTACTGGTCAAGCTGAACTACTATTTGGTTTTAAGATGACTTCAGGGGATATTTTTGGTTTAAGGTTTAAAGATTATCTCAGGGCAATAATTTCAGAGGTTCATCTACCTTCCCTGGCTGCGGAAAGTCTAGAGTCCATGAGAATTTTAAATCCTGTTCTGCATTTTCCCCCTTTTGATCAGGATTCTTCTATGGAATCTTTGATAAAAATGTTCAGTTACTACAGGCAGGCGTCAAGTTATCTTAGTACAAAACAAAGCAAAATAACAACAGAAATGGCTTACAAAAATATATTTGGGATTCCACTGTAGAAATGTGGAGACACACACACACATATTCGCAGGCAGAAAACTCACTTGCTTAACTGCACCCTCTGCCAGGCTCCGCTCCTCTGATCCACCGACCAGCTCTGGTGTGGGCCTGCGTATGTAGGAGTGTGTGATACAGCAGCAGTCCTGTGTCCAAAGCAACAGCACTCCTGCGGGCAGGGCAGGGCAGGGCCGGCAGCGGGTGGTCTTAGAACGCAGGAACACTGCCTGGGGCCGGGTTTAAATATGTAGCCTGGTGGTTCCTGCAGCCCATGGGTGATCGCAGCAGATCTCCTATGAGCATTATACTTTCTTCTGTTTAATCCTCCCAGTAACCGTGAGAACAGGTAAAACCATAACCCCTGAGGTCAGGAAGTGTGGTAACCTGCTGAGGTCATCAACAGACGAGTGATGGAGCAGGAGGGTGCGGGTGCTCCCAAGGCAGAAATTCTTGTCACTCCTTGCAGGATTAGCTCCTAGGATGAGAGGGTTCCCCAGGGGCTGGGTCCTGGCTCTGCTCCTCATTTGTGCAATGGGTGAGTAGGATCGCCCAGCCTAGACTTTCTGGGAAACGGTTCATGTGTCAGCTCCTTGTGGGTCTATGAACCATGGGCGTTTTCAGTGAAGAGAAGAGCAGCTGAAGGGCATCCTAAGGAATGAGGAAAGTTCACTCCCGCACAGAGCACAGGCCTCGCCGCTGCCCCAGCCCTCTGCCTGGGTGCCCTTGGAGGCTGCAGGGGCTTGGCCACGTGGTTGGCCCTCTGAGGAGCTGTCCCACAGAAGGAGCCTTGAGGTTGGGAGCTGGAAATCACCCCAAACCAGCAGCCACAGATCAAAGCTGTGTGTTGATGAATGACAGCCTGATCTGGAGGTGGGTGGAGCTATTTCTCTTGGGAGGCCTTTCCCGGTGCCTCCCTCTGACCAGCCTTGCCTTCCCATCGCCCCCATATGGACTCCTTGGGCTCACAGCATTCTGCTTTTGTGATCCTGGTTAGTCTGCTCAGCTGGTGGATCCATTGACTTTTGTCTGCAGGGGCCCCCTCCCTGGTCAGAAATGTCTTCCTTCTCCTCCCTGGCTCCCTCCAGCGCTGCCCCCTTCTCCCCTCCATAAAGGAAGCACAGCTAGGCTTCCCCAGAGTCTGCGGGGCTGCTGCGCCAGTGGAGGGGCCCAAGCAGGCAGACCTGGGGAGTGGGCAAAAAGCACCCCGACTGTGGTATGCAGAGTTGCTGTTGGAGCCAGAAGGGGCCCACTCACCTCGTGGGGCCAGCAGTTTGGCAAGGCTGGGTAGTGCGTGCCCTTTGAACAGGAGGCCAGAGCTGCCCAAGCCCAGGGGACGGGTTTCTCACTGTGGCCCAAGTCCAGGGTTTGAGCTGGCTTGAGGCAGCTGCGACCCCGCCCACTTGCAGGTGCTGCTGCGGGGAGGAAGCCAGGGCCAGGTGGGGCGGGTGGGGGGTTTGGCGGGAGGAGAGCGCCCTGCCCCTACAGGTCATAGGTTCGCGGCCTGTTTAGGGAACGCGCTGCCCCTGCCGGGCCTGCGGCTTCTGTGCCAGCATGTGGAACACTGTGTTCCCTGACAAGATGAGGCAATCGCTACCGGCACGCTGCTGGCTTGGCTTGCGCAGCGCGGGGGATTATTTACGTAACCCGCCCTCCACCGCGAGCCCCATCCCACAGCCCAGGACCCCGCCCTCTGCCCTGCATGCCTGGTATCCCACCTCCGTGTCCCACGCATGGCACCCTCACCGCACTCCGCTGCCCCACCCCCATGGCCTGACACCCTTACTTCATCCTGCCCTGCCCATAGCCCAGCCCATGGACCCTCCCAACCCCCCACAGTAATCGGAGCCCTCCCACAGCCTTGACTTCCTGTCCCCTCAGACTTCCCTCCCCTCTCACCACCCCACTCAAGTCCCCCTTGCACACCTGGCACCCCACAAGGCCTGGCCCCGGCCTCTTGCCTCACAAGGCCCTCTCCTTGTGGCCCCTGCCCTACTTCCCACTACACAGACACCGCCCCACCCCCACCCCACCACCACATAAGCCTGTCCAATTTAGGAAAGGATGTGTGTAAGGCGGAGAAGGGTAGGGTTAGACCTGGTGGCACAGTGGTTAAGAGCTATGGCTGCTAACCAAAAGGTGGGCAGTTCGAATCCACCAGGTGCTCCTTGGAAACCCTACAGGGCAGTTCAACTCTGTCCTATAGGGTTGTTATGAGTCAGAATTGACTCCACTGCAACAGGTTCGGTTTTGTTTTTCTATGGGAAGGGGTTTGTTGTTTGGGACCCGTAGTGGCCTTGTCCCTGGCTTAGGGACTCCTGATGTTTTTGAGCTAGACTGAACAGTCTCTTTGCAGTCCTTGCATACTATTACTGTCTTCACGGCACACCCTGCCAGAAGGAGACTCGGAGTTTGTATAGTCCAGTACTTCCCATTGCCTTAGAGTGCAAGCTGGGCTCTCTCCTGGCGCCAGCCAGCAAGGCCTGAGGGCCTGACCCTCCTGGCTCCTCATCCTCACTCCCGGGACACTCTCCACCTGTTCACCAAGCTCCCTACACACACACCTGTGGGTACCTGAGACTGTTTCAGGAGGCCTTGGGTCAAAACTATTTTCATGACAGTAGCCCTTCATTCTCTCAAAAGAGTATGATGGAATATTCCAGAAGCTAAATGCTGTGTAATGACATCATCCCCCTGACAGCTACTGGAATACATGCTTATGTTTAAAATTTTTCTGTTTTCTACTTTGTAATGTGGTAAATAAGGAGCTCTGGTGACGCAGTGGTTAAAGCGATCGACTGCTAACCAAAAGGCTGGCGGTTCGAAACCACCAGCAGCACCAAGGGAGAAAGATGTGGCAGTCTGCTTCTGTAGAGATTTACAGCCTTGGAAACTGCATTGGGTCGCTGTGAGTCAGAATCGACTCGACGGCAGTGGGTAATAGGGTATGTATCAGTGCCTATAAGCCACACAAACCAAAGGTTTTTGAGGTCCTCACTAAAAGTTTGAGAAGTGCTGCCCTGCAGCACACTGTCCTCTGTTCCCTCACCCATTCTCAGTTCTCGAGGCTGCTCCCTGTCAGCCCTCAGGGCCATCCCAGACAGCCCTGTGCTGGCCTTTGCCCGCATGAATCATAACTTCCTAATGTTTCCCCCAGCACCCTCCTGGAATGGACTAAGAGAAGAAGAGAGGATGGAGCAGGGGGGAACATGTTTGCTGGGTCATGTCCAAGTCCCCTGAGCCAGGCTTGGGGTACGTGCTCAATAAAAAATGTGCAACTGCTGACGTCCACAGTGGCCGGTGACACCAGGCTTTCCTGCCTTCCTGTCCCTCCAGGCAGCTTGGCACCAACAGCGCATCCCAACAAATGTTATGGTTCTCTGTGGCCCTGACATCACTTGGCCCGTCTGTACTAACTTGACGTCACCACATCAGTAATTATACCCAGCTCGTGCGCCTCCCAGGGCTGCAGGCAATAGGACCGTGAAAAGGAAAAAGCCCCTAACAAGGGCCTGGGCTTTTAGGAAGCAAGGGTAGGTCTGAATTTGGATTGGTTATTACTGCCCCACCCCCTCCCCAGACCTAAATCTGAGAATACCCAGTTGACAGGGATAGTCAATAACAGCAATAATAATAGCTGACATTTAGGTAGTGAGCATTTGGAGCGAGCCAGGCAGCGTCAGGTACTGATTGTGTGTTGTTGTTGTTATTAGGTGCCGTTTGGACTCATAGTGACCCTACGTACAACAGAACAAAACACTACCCAGTCCTATGCCATCCTCACAGTCTTTGCTATGTTGCAGCTACTGTGTCAGTCTGTCTTGCTGAGGGTCTTCCTCTTTTTTGCTGATTCTCTACCAAGCATGATGCCCTTCTCCAGGGAATGATCTCTTTGATAACATGTCCAAAGTACATGAGACAAAGTCTTACCATCCTCACTTCTAAGGAACATTCTGGCTATACATCTTCCAAGACAGATTTGTTTGTTCTTCTGGCAGTCCATGGTATGTTCAGTATTCTTCGTCAACACCATAATTCAAAGGCATCAGTTCTTCTTTGGTCTTCCTTATTCATTGTTCAGCTTTCACATGCATATGAGGCGATTGAAAATACCATTTAAGTCAGGCACACTCAGGTGTACGTGACTCAAGGTTGTACATGTCCCCATGTAATTGCCATGTAGACCTTACTGTGAGTATGGGCACTGTATGAGTTTCCTAGGGCTGATGTAACAAATTAGCAAGGTGGCTTAAAACAACAGAAATCTATTCTTACATTTCTGGAGGCTCTGAGGGAGAATCCATTCTATGCTTCTCTCCTAGCTTCTGGTGGCTGCCAGCAGTCCTTGGTGTTCTTCCATAGAGCCAAAGTCTTGTGCCAAGATGGCATTCCCCTTTGCTGCCTCATAGGGTTGTTGGCTAAATAATATGCAAAAATCCCCTAAAACAGTGCTTGGCTCGGAACTCTCATAATCATGGGGCATTTTAGTTTGCTTCCAGTTTGGACCACAATTTTCTTCCATGTCTTAGAATTTTCCTGGAGTTTTTCTGATTGCCTTTTTTTTTTTTTTCCCTTATTAACCAGATAATAATTGGTGCCTTTACTGTGTCCTGAAGTCTAACCAGTCTCTTGATCATATTCTGTGGTACGTGGAGTTCACTTTCTTTCTGGAGCTCTCCCTCTTTGAGCCCTGGTCTGCTCCATTTACCCCCAGGCTTGTTGCCAGGCTGCTATCCTGAGACATCCCTTCACTCTTTACTGTCATGGCTTCTTGGTTTTCTACCATTTTGACTGGGGTATGTGAGAGGTGAACTTCGGAGGCCATTCCCTTGTCTTTTAGCCTCCAGGGTTACATATGAGAAATCTGGTGTCCCAGCCTTTTTCCTTCATGGATGGCCTGTGATTTGTTTTTCCCACTCTCTCTATTAATTTTTGGGGTCTTCTCTTTTTCACGTAGTGTTCTGACATTGGAGAAATTATCATACGTGGATCTTTACTCACTTACCCAACACTGCCAGTCCTTTCTGTGTGAGCCTCCTGTCTTTTTCCTCCTTCCTTCCTTTCTTCTTTTTACTCTGACATATAGTGTTCTTTTATTTCTTTGATAATTTCCTGTCCTCCATTTTTTCTGTTCTTTTGCTTGACGCCTCCTGTTAAGATGTTGAACCTCCTGTGTTAATTCCCTGTGGCTCTTAAGTTTTAGCTCCTACTGTTTGTAACTGTCAAATAGGTCTAGGAAACAATGGTGCCTACCCTAATTTTGAATCTCCCCTACACACTTCCCAAAAAACATAATAAGGAGAGCAAATACAACCACATACCACCCATAACTTCAGCATTTCTAGGAGACAGAGAACACTGTGACATTCAACATTTCCTAGAACTGTTTTTTGTTCTGCTTTTCTGGAATAGTTCCCTCAGTATATTTCCAGCATTTGTATGGAATTTTTGTTTGGGCAACTATATTTTCGATTTCTATATTCTTTGTTTTCTACACTTACTTTCTATGGTTTCCTGTTTCCTTTATGCATAAAATTTTGTCTTACATTCCTCTGAGAACGCCAACTAGAATTTTTATGTTAACATTAGCTTCTGTTTCCTTGTTTCCTGGTGTTCCTCTTTTTCCTCTGGAGTCAGTTGTTTGATTGATCGTGACTTTTCCTTTTCAGGCTGCTGGTCTTCCTTTGCTGGCTGGCCATCCTTGGATATCTGTTTACATATTTGAGGTTGATGGGCTTATTTTGGGGGGTTGGTGTAGGTGTCCTCTGCTGAGGATAAGTGGGCCAGTCCCCAGGACTCACAGTCAGCTTTAAGGACTGTATGGGGGAAGGAGAGGATCAGGTAGAAAGGTGGCTGTGAGGCCAGGTGCCCCACAATGCCAGAGGGCTGTGTTCTGGGGGGCAGAACCCCCATGCATTCTCCCTGAGTGACTGGTGTCATTTTTGTGGTTCAGAGTTTGCCTAGGTTGGTTAATACTGTCCTGTCTGTCACTCTGAGCAACGGGATGAGGGGAACTGGTGGCAGACCTTCACTTACCCCTCCCATGCCCCGTGCAGGCGCCTCATGGGGGTATTGCAGGCAGCCACCTTTCTCTGTCACCGAGCTCGGGTGTCCAGGAACCTGTTGCAGTCTCTGCTTTCCTGGTGACCCCTCCTGCTCTGCTGGCTGTTATGGGTCTGCCACACTGGCAGTTGTGTAAGAGAAGGAGCCAGGCTAATTGGAGGTGTCAGTCATGGAATCTCAGGCCCTAGAGATCACCCAGTCTGACCCCTCATTTTACAGATGAAGAGACTGAGGAAAGGGTCAGAAAAGGCCCCCAGCGAAGGGGAGACTGGGCAGGAAGGAAGGGTTTGGGAATTCTGTGTGGGCCTCCCTTGCAGGAGGTCCTGTGGGCTGTGTGGTCTCTTGGTCCTGCAGGGGTGATGGGCTCCAGAGCATGTGCACTGCAGGGCCAATGTGGGGTGGCCTGCATCCTACCACGACGGGTCAGCCCGGCCCTACACGTTGGGTGGCATGCTTTGTGGTAGACTTGGGGGCCCTGTTGCAAGGGGCCTTGGGCCCTGACCCATCCTGAAATCTGCCTTTCACGCTCTGGGGTGTGGTTTGCTTACCTCTGCGTGTCAGGTGCCAATTGCCCAGGGTAAGGGTCGGCAAGCACAGAGGGGAGGTGTGCCATTGGGGTCTGGGGTGGCCAGGTTGAGGAGAGGGCCTTGGATCTTGGGGCCTTCCCTGGGGGTAGGCCCTGTCCAGGGGCAGAGGGCGGGTCCAGTGCCCAAGACTGACACTGCTCCCCTCCTATCCGCCCGCAGGTGAGAGGCCCTTTGCCTGCAGCTGGCAAGACTGCAACAAGAAGTTTGCACGCTCAGACGAACTGGCCCGGCACTTCCGCACGCACACGGGCGAGAAGAAGTTCAGCTGCCCCATCTGTGAGAAGCGTTTCATGCGCAGCGACCACCTGACGAAGCATGCGCGGCGCCACGCCAACTTCCACCCAGGCATGCTGCAGAGGCGCGGTGGCGGCTCGCGGACCGGCTCCATCAGCGACTACAGCCGCTCAGATGCCAGCAGCCCCACCATCAGCCCGGCCAGCTCACCCTGAGCACCCATGGCTGGGCAGGCGGCCAGCGGTACCACCTGGCAGAGCCCCCTGCCCGGCTCTAAGTTCGGATCCTGGAGTGGCACAGCCCTGCCAGCTGGGCTTCCCGCTGTCCAGCTGCCAGAGTTCTTGGCCCCCCCAGGTCTGAGTGACCCCCCCTCCTGTTACAGCCATGAGCAGATGCTTGTACTTCCTTTTGTGATTCCCTGTCTTTTCCTTTTGTAATAACAGAGAGAGAGAACTTTTTGAAAAGTCAACAACAACAAATTTTTCTTCACCTCAGGTGTCAAAGTAAATTTGTAGAAAAACCACAAAAAAATTCAAAAAAACACCACACACAGATTGCACAATGGACTACCACGAGGTTGACATTCAGCAGTGTGAACCCCCTTTCTCAGGGATGGACATGTTTCATAGGTCAGTGACAACGCCCTTCCTACCGCCTTACTCTGTACATAGATTTGCACTCTGGAGGTTTCTGTTGGGTTTGGGAACACACTGGGGACAGCAGATAGACCAGTGCCAGCTATAGTTGGGGTCTGTCCTGCAGGTCAGCTGCCCAGTCATTCCAGAGCATCTGTGCTTCGACAGCCTTTTTCTGCGTGGCAGCCTGTGCCCCCTTTTCTCACCCAGCCTCCAAACCCTGCCCCGGAGGCCCAGCTGGGCTCAGGTCGCAGACATTTCTGAGGAAAGGACACCTCAGAGGGATGCCTTAAGCCATGATAGGCAAAAGGGACACTCACCTGGGGGACTGCAGAGGCATCTCTATTTGCGGGGTCTGTCCCTCCTGCTTCCAGGACCCCCGCCTCCCGGAGCCCTCTCTGCAGCCTCGCAGAGAACTGGAAGCAGAGACTCAAGTCCTGTAGGGCACTAGCCACTGTCGAGGTGACACGGCCCAGGCCATTCCTGCCCCATGGCATCGAGGACTCACAGAGCAGGAGAGGGTGGTGCTCGCAGAAGGTAAGGGGCCTTCCCTCTCCTACGATGCTCTCTGACTGGAAAACACAGCCTGGGAATCCTGGTCTTCTAAAAAGATGTGTTGTTGCTTCACCCGGTCCCGATCCCCTGGACAGGCCCTGCTGCCAAGGCCATCGTCTGTGGCCAAGGCTGAGGTTGTCGGCCACTTCACCGGAGGGCTGTGTGTGGATGGCACACGTGTGCTCGGTGTTATGCAGATACCATGCCTTGTCAGAGACTGGAACACTGTGACCTGGAGCCCTTCTGTAGTGGTGAAGTGGATGTCAGGAAAACTCGTCTGAGAAAGTACTTGTTTTCCTCCCCAGGGCATACCAGATGGAAGGTTGTGGAAAGCACTTTTCTTAGATCTACAAGGTCCCCAGGTCAGACTTAGCCGACTTGGCGTCCGCTGGACCCTCTTTCCTCTCTGCTTCTCCAGGTCTTGCCTGTGGGGGGTTTGGACTGGAGTGCCCCTCGCAGGTTCTCGCTCATCGAGGCAGCGCAGAGAGCCAGCCAGGACAGTTCCCCAAAGCTCCTCCTTCTGCAGAAAGCTGGACGCGGGCCTCTCAGCGCTGCTTCCCAGAGGCACCTCCCCACCTCCCCTCCCAAGTGGGGACCTTTAAGTTCAAGTCCCCATGACAGTGTGTGAGTGTGTGTGTATGGAGGTAGGGTTGGGCAGACTTGGGGTGTTTTGCAGAGACCTGTACTCATTTTGATGAGGAGGAGCCCTCGAGCCCCCAGACGGGCTTGCTGGGCCCAGAGTGCCTTGGCTGTGTCTGTCCGTCTTCCCCTGCACTCCACCCACAGCATGGGGCGATGGTAGCACAGAAGACCCCAGAGGCCATAAGCACAGCCAAGGCCCGCAGCCCCTGGCAGCTGCTTTGGGCTGGCTCCAGCGTGGATGGCCCTCTCTGTGTGTGGCCAGGGCACCCTGAGTGTCGTGTGTGAGCAGGCACTAGCTGTGACGTGGTGGTGGCTCAGAGCAGCACCATAGGTACTGAGTTGGGTGGTAGCATTGGTCCTGCTCCTGGGGTGGGTGGGGGGAGAGGTGGAGTGCAGAGCACGATGACAACCCTACATGCACCCTGCCCAGGAGAGAGAGTGGGGTGCTGGAGAGACCTCGGCAAAGGAGAGCGCTGGGTGCTTGGGCGCTGAGACTTCGCACCCAGGGCCAAGGCGAGCTCTGGAAGGACCCCCGGCGGTCCCTCCCAAAGCTGTTTCCCTGCCAGGTAGGGAGCGCCACACTCGGAATACGTCTCATGTCTCAGGAATTCACATTCCAGGTTCAGGAATTTTATTCCAAAGTCCTTTGGTGCGATCACTGTCCACAGGTCCCAGAAGGCAGGGGGAGATGTCCCGTGGAAGCAGCAAGACCTTCTCCCCAGGAGGGGCGGGGGCTCCCCGTGCCACGTCCAAGGTCATGGAGGAGTGTCTGCACCCCTACCTCTGTCTGTGCATAGGAAGGGAAAAAGGACTGAAACCCAGGCGGCTTGAAATAAAGAGCTGGTTTGTTTTCCGTGGGGGTGGGGTGGGCTAGGGAAAGGGGGCGTTCGCTGTTTCCAAAGAGAGCACTTAATTTAATTTCTCCTCTCAGTGACCCAGGGCTGTCCGTCTGGCAGATGGGAGGGTAAAGTTGCCTTAAAACAGAAAAATGCAGGCGTGGGCTATTTATGGCAGATGAGCGTTTTCGTTCCCAAAAGTGTCTCTCGCTAAATGGAGGGTGTAGTCCTTCAGTGGCCTCGCCTGGGAGATGGGTGGGGTGCCCTCAGACTTGGGGCACCTGGAGGGCATTGGTGCTGGGAACCCCGGGGCCATTCAGCCTGGGGCTCCAGCCTGGACCCTGTGGGATCATCTGGGGCTGAAATTATCTCACTTGAAGGGTGGAAAAAATTTGAGAGTCCCAGGCTAAGTCCAACTGGGCGCTCCCCAGTATGGCTCCGTCTTGGGAGTCTGTGTCTGAGGGGGAGCCTCAGGAAGCCACACCTGCCCAGGCCTCTGCAGGGGCCCCACCAGAGACAGCTTGCAGTTCCTTCTGAGCTGGAGAATGCCTTGCCCAGCCCAGGCCTGGTTCAGGGTGTTTCATGTTATGGTTTGTGACCATGCTTGCTGCTTTCAGTGGGTTGAGGAACCACAGCACCTCCAGGAACAATAGCGCAACCTCACACCATTATTTTAGCACAGGCTTCAGTTCTAGCAGGCCGAGGAAGCTGCCTGAGCGAAGTGAGAGTCCCCGCCAAAGAACGGCCTACAGGTGACCCTGGATGCAATCTCCAGGGGGCTGGTGTTCAGCTTGTGACCCAAACAATAAAGCCTGTCTTTGCATCAGCCATTTTAGGGAATGGCTTCTGCTCCCCTAAATGCCTACAGAATCCTATAGCCATACTAGAAAATCAGATACAACCCTATCCACAAGGGCCTGTGGGCCTCTCCTGCTGGGAGCTATGTGGAACTTTTCAAATGCCATTCTGGAGGCCCTGCTCACACCCCTGCACCCACTGCCTATCACAGCTTCCTGAACTGCAGACCCCGCCCCCTTTATCCCTGGCCACTCCTCCAGGCAGGTGTTCCCTTGGCAGGCAGGGAGTCCCCATGGCCTGTTTTGTTCAGCCTCCGAGGGTAACACCAACAGTACCAGGGCTCCAGACCTCACTAGGACTGGGTCATGGCACAGACACTGATCAGGTCCAGGTGGGGAGCGGGCAGTGGGCCTCAGCAGCCCCCAGCCCATTTGCTGAACGTTCACAGAGAGGCGGTGACTTCCCATGGCCTGTGTGAAACATGGCAGAGCTGGATCCTGCTCACGGCTTCTCCTACCAGCCCACTGTCTGCAGAGCCCAGCCTCCTAGCTGGCCCGAAGCAGGTGCTGAGCACTGCACAGGTCAGGTGCTCACCTGAGACCTCATGCTCCCCCCTGAACGGGGCCACTGTAGGAAAGCAGGGTCTGAGCAGAGCACCGCCAGTTTCTCTGCCCCAGTTTGGGCTGTGTTTACAAGGCTACCTAGTACTGAATTCTGACGGGTGTCACTGAATTTTTTTTTTCTTTTAAACCTATTCAGAAAAAGTCAGTCAAAGACACCATGCCAGCAAGTTTGAGGGGTTTGACGTGTTGGTCACGACTAGTGGTAGGAAATAGGAAAGAGGCGGTGCTTTGTGAGTCACCCACGTCTTGTGCAGCCCAAAGGCTGTGTTTTTCATGGCTGAGCTGGAGGATGTGGGCTGGCCACCTCTGAGTTCAGGATCGCCCCTGGGAGAGCCAGGCCATAGGACCAGCTCTCCTGGTTCGTAGGCTAGGTTTCAAAGGCTTGTCCTGGACACGGTCCGGAGGGTTTCTTACAGAATTTGGAGGCGCAGTGTAGCTTACTACTGATAAATGCCTGGGCATCATCCTTTAGGCCTCCCTCAGTCACCAGCCCGTCCCGTCCCTCCTCAGTTGGACAGTTAGATTTGGCAGGTAGTGGGGGCTTTGGGTCCAGAAGAGAAGTGGCCACACTCTTGGTTTCTGCTGACCACACCGAGAGACCGGCTTTGCAGTGTGGCCACGTGGCCCTTTAAAACTACTACTTTTATTTAAAAATTAACAGGATGGGAAAGCAGCCAGCCCTGCCCTGCATGTCACGTGTTCCCTGAGCGGGTAGGAGCTGCTGTCTCCCAGGCTTGGGGGTCCTTCTGTTGGCCCTGGGTCTCTTACGAGAGGCTGTGTTGACAGACCACCCCTCACACCCATTTGGAAACCAGATATGCAGCTGCATGCCTGCAGAGCAAACCCCATTCTCAGCACACAGGCCAGCTGTACTCCGCAGGGTCACTCCCCAGGCTGCCTGTGACAGGAGGGGGTGTCTCCCAGACACCATGTCATCAGCCCAGTGTCCACTCCCAAGGTCAGAGGGAGGGGCTCTCCCTGGGCCCCACCCCTGAGAACCCTGAGGGCTGGACTGCCCCGTGTGAGGTGTCTACTGAGCAACTATGCATTGTGGGGCGGGGTTGCGAAGGTCCTTTGAGACCCTGAGCGGAAACTCACTTGTGTGGGTGCCTTGAGGGGTCTCGGCCCCCCAGCCTGCACAGACAACCCCTTCCCATCCAAAGCCATGATGAGAGCTTCTTTGGAATCATTTGTCAAAATGCAAAGGCAAAATCCAAGGGTCCAAGACCATTTCCATCAAGCACATTTTCTGTTCTGTAGGAAGTTTTTTTTTTTTTTTTCCAACCAGCACCACACCATGCTTCCAAAGGCCACGGTTCATCTTTCCTGGATCACTACAGTGAAGTATTACAGTTGTACAGTTCGCAGTCTGGCCTTGGCTTGCTAGGATGAAACTTTGTATGTATTTTGTATGGCATAGATTCTATATTGTAATGATGTCCTATGCAAAAAGAAAAAAATTAACAAAATTGTAAATTTTATCGTTTTAACGTGTATGCATGGTTAGTGATGTTTACATTTTGAAATAAAATTTATGATTCATTAGTTTGCCAGAGCTGGTTTCCTTGACGGGTATGCCTTGGAGAGGTGGGGCGGGTTGGGGAGGATGGACAAATGACCGGGGAGGCTCCATGTGGACCAAGAAGATCTCTTTTCAGAATGGGAGCTTTCCTGGCCGACGCCACTGGCACAGCTGCCCCCTCCTTGCCTGTCCAGGGTTATGTCAGCTCATCTCATGCCCATCCCCCCGAGAAAGCCCAGCCTCATAAGTCCATCTTGAAGAGCACTGAGGAGGGAGATGGGATGCCAGGTACCCGTGCAGGGACAGCACCTGCCCCCAAATCCCCCATAAACCACTCTGCTTGTCCTCTCCCTGGCGGCAGCCACGGCTTCTCTTCCAACCCCAGAGCACCCACTTCAGTGGGCTGCGAGGCCTCTGTAGCCTCAAAGGCTCTGAAAATCATGCTGCTGCGTCATCAGCCAAACACAAGCCATCCCCCACCCCCCACTCCTGCCCACTGAGTCCAGAAACATCCCTGTTGCCAACCACTGCAGTCTGCACACTTTACCGGGGGAACTAACACCAAAACTGCAGGGACAGGGTCTGGGAGACCCCCGGTACCTGGGGGTGGGGGTGATTATTGATACCAGAGCCGACTTAAGTTTCCTGTGATCATGAGCTGCCCCTGATCCCTCCTGCTGGCCGAGGAGCCCTCCAGAGTAGGGGTGTCTACAGCAGAGGAAATGAAGCAGCGGAGAGCGGAGGAGGTAGGGAGGTAGCCAAGGATCCTAACCCGCAGGACTCAGCTCTGGCTCGCCGGTGTAGACGCAACTGCATCCGGAAGAAATGAGACATGAGATGGGCCCTCTGTCCTGTGCCTACTTGTGACCTATTCAAGATTGTATTAGTATCACCTATTGTTTGTAGGGAGCCCTGGTGGCGCGGTGGTTAAGCTCTCAGCTGTTAACCGGAAGGTCGGCAGTTGGAACTCACCAGGCGCTCCCCAGGAGAAAGATGGGGCAGTCTGTTTCCATGAAGATTTACAGCCTTGGAAACTCTATGGGGCAGTTCTACTCTGTCCTATAGGGTCGCTGTGAGTCGGAATCGACTCCATGGCAAAAGGTGTGGTTGTTTGGGTTATTGTTTGTAGGGTAAATGAAAGTCAGGAAGAAATGTTAATATTGTCATAATCAATGAAAGCATTGTAGGTGATCAAAGATGGTTTCTTCAGAGATTTCCTTCTGAAATGGTTCTTGTATCCTAGATTAGGGGGAGTGAAGTGAATGTACCCCAACACAGACTGAACATGCCCAAAAACATGCACACAGCCTCAAAAGCCTTGCTGGTGCTGAGGCGTTTGGAGCCCATCCTTGGAGTATTTTCCAGGACAGCCGCTGTTCTGCCTTATGAGAGCCGTTTCCTATTGCGTTCCTGGTTGCAGCAAAGACAGGGTGGGTCTATGTCCATAAATAGCATGTGCTGAGAGCTTGAGAAACACTGACAGGGGAAAAAGCAGCCGATCAGTTATAACGTCACTGCTGAGGTTGAGAGAGATTGTAAGTTCCTGCTGCATTTCCTTTCCAGAAGGCTCTGGGTGGGCTGGGGATGCTGGCTTTCATAGACCTCTCCCTCAGGAACTGGGGATCTCTGGATGCCTTGAGAGGTCCCCTCGGGAGTGCAGGGGGAAGAAACCCTCAAGCAAGCAGCATGTTTTCGCAGTGGTTTTAAATTTCTTATTGGTGTGTGCGTGGCATAAACAGCACATTTCCTTCTTATTGCCACCCGTGGGGACAAGGTGAAGAAAGGGGGCTTCTCCTAAAGCAGTTGGAGGGTCCACGGCTGACAAGACCACTGGGATGAGCAGTGACTGATCTGAGAGGCAGCCTGGAGCAGCTGCCATTAGGACACTCTCCTGGACCTGACCCTCTGCATTTTTTTTAAATTTTGTTGTTGAGAATATACACAACAAAACATACACCAATTCAACAGTGTCTACATGTACAATTCAGTGACATTGATGACATTCTTTGAGTTGTGTAACCATTCTCACCCTCCTTGTTTGAGTTGTTCCCCCCTTAACATAAATTCACTGCCCCCTAAGGTTCCTGTCTAATCTTTCCAGTTGCTGTTGCCTCTTTGATCCCATTTAGATAGTTCTTTGAGCACGATGCTCAAGACATACATTCTTTACTAGTTAAGCTAACTATTGTTTGGTTTTAAGAAGACTTTAGGGGATATTTTTGGTTTCAGTTTTAAAGATTATCTCAGGGCAGTAGTTTCTGGAGTCCATGAGAATTCAAAATTCTGTTCTGTATTTTCTCCCTTTTGATCGGGATACTTCTAGAGAATCCTTGATTAAAATATTCAGCAATGGTAGCCGGGCACCATCTAGTTCTTCTGGCCTCATGGCAAAGAAGGCAGTTGTTCATGGAGGCAATTGACCACACATTCTGTACCGTCCTCCTATTCCTGACTCTCTTTTTTTCCTCTGTTGTTCCAAGTGTATAGAGACCAATAGTTTTGCCTTGGATGGTCACTTGAAAGCTTTTAAGACTCCAGGCACCATGTATTGAACTAGGAGGTAGAACAGAGGCACTATTAGGCCAATTAACTGGCATGTCTCATGAAATTATGATCCTAAACCTCCAAACCAAGAAACCAAATCCCATGAGGTTTTTGGCTATATGTCAGCAGCCTCAGCAGCTATTCTTTTTGTTGTTGTTGATGATGTTGTAAATGTATCTGTATTAGTTACCTAGATGCTGCTGTAACAGAAATACCACAAGTAGATGGCTTTAACAAAGAAAAGTTTATTCTGTCACGGTCTAGGATCCTAGAAGTCTGAATTCAGGGTGCCAGCTCCAGAGGAAGGTTTTCTCTGTCTTTCGGCTCTGGGGGAAGGTCCTTGTCATCAGTCTTCCCTGGTCAAGGAGCTTCTCTGCTCAGGGACCCCAGCTCCAGTGGATGCATGCTCCTGGCTCTTTTTGCTTGGTGGTAATGAGGTCACCCTGTCTCTGCTTCCTTCTCTCTTTTATATCTCAAAAGAGATTGACTTAAAACACAACCTAATCTTGTAGATTGAGTCCTGCCTCGTTAACATAGTTGCCTCTAATCCTGTCCTCATTAACATCATGTTGTTGTTAGGTGCTGTCTAGTCGGTTCCAACTCATAGTGACCCTATGTACAATAGAATAAAACACTGTCTGGTCCTGCGCCATCCTCATAAACGTTGCTATGCTTGAGCCTATTGTTGCAGCCACTGTGTCAATCCATCTTGTTGAGGGTCTTCCTCTTTTTTGCTGACCCTCTACTTTACCAAGCATCGTGTCCTTCAGGGACTGATCCCTCCTGATAACATGTCCAAAGTATGTGAGAAGTAGTCTTGCCATCCTTGCTTCTAAGGAGCATTCTGGTTGTACTTCTTCCAAGACAGATTTGTTCATTCTTTTGGCAGTCCATGGTATATTCAATATTCAATATTCAATATTCTTCGCCAACACCACAACTGAAAGGTGTCAGTTCTTCTTCAGTCTTCCTTATTCATCATAGAGGTATGAATTACAGCACATAGGAAAATCACATCAGGTGACAAAATGGTGGACAATCACACAATACTGAGAATCATGGACTAGCCAAGTTGATATACATTCTGGAGGGACACAATTTAATCCATAACAATATCTATCACACAACTTTTGCCAGTTCAACTTCTTACAGGTGTACAACTTATTGACAGCAATTACAATAATCAGCTGTGCAACCTGACCCTTGACTAGTCCCTCTGCATTTTTATTGTGACTTGTATTAAAAAGTAAAACATGTGGTATTGGGTGAAGTGCTCTTCAGGATGGCAGGAAATCTGGAGGTGTGTGGGAATGTAGCAGTTAATTGATTGGAGGGAGGATTCCCAATGATGTCAACAGGCCAGCAGGCAGACACAAGTCCCTGACAAAATGAAGTGTGCTAATTCCAGGTGAGTCAGACCATTGTAGAGCATCTGACATGGAGGAGAGGAAGGCTGCATCTTAACTCTGCCAGCCAGGCCTGCAGCAGGACTCTGGGAACCCAGGGCCTGGACAGGCTAGAGAGTCGATTCTGAGCAGTGAGGGGCTGGCATCTGGTGGAGGGAGTAGGTGGCCTTGAGTCATCCCAGAGGGCAAAGCCTGGTCCAGGCTCACAATCTGCATCTGCCTGCCTAAGGAAGAACTTGTCATCACCTGGTGCTGGTCTTCAGGTACTGAGCACCTCATTGCTGGAGGTATTCAAGCAGAGGTGGAAAGACTACCTGCCAGGAATACCTAGAAGAGATTTGTGGGGGGACTCACTGAGGCATCATCATGAAGGCCATCTGACACTGTCCTTGTAGCCTGGTCAGCTGTGTGGGGTGTGGGCTGGTCTTTGGTGGGTTGGACTCAACAGAGTGCCTTGAGTGACAGGTTAGGTGGTGCATAATCTACTCTGGGGACTTGATCCCGAGAGCACAAGTGACAGTCATTACCTTCGTTTACAAATGGGAGAACACAAGTTTCCTCCCAGGGCTCTGATCTGGACCCATCTCCAGGGCTCACTTCTTACCTGACCCCATCACCATGTCTTCCATCTGAACTTCACAGAAGTCAGGTAGTGGCTTATTTATTAATTCCCAGGAGCGCTGAGTGGGAATCAACAATGAATATACATGTGATTTTCAAAATCAACAGGCTTCCCTGTGCCCCTCCCAGGAGGAGTTAGCAACACAGACTCCACAGACACTTTTTCGTATATGATGGATATCAAACTATGGTTGCTCATTTGTCAATTATTGTTCTGCGAAAAAAGTTATTGAACGTTTACTCTGAGGAATGTAAGCCACTTCTTGTCTGTCTGTCTGTCTTCTGCTCCTTCCAACCATAACCATGCTCTGGAGGGTCAGCAGAGACTGATTGCTTGCCTGTAGGGTCAGGCACTCAGGGCAGAGAGCAGGCTTCCTTTCCAGAGGCTTCTGCAGCCCTCCTGTGTTCTAGTGAATTCTATGACTCTTCCACTCTGGGAAGACCAGCTGCTAGTTCACTGGACCTTGATTATAATGGAAACACATACCCCAAATCCACTCTGCAATGGGAACCCCAGGGTGGGGCTAGGGGGTAGGGGTGGCACACACAGGGAGTGTCATGGATGGTGGTCTAGTGCTGGGGCTGGGAGAGGGGCTAACTCACTTCCATTACATTTGTTCTTATGAATTACAAATATTAAATAATAAAAAATTTTAAAGGAAGTCATCTGCAAAAGATACTAAGATGTTTAAAATAAATGTCCTTGAATAGGGGATTAGTTAAATGAACCATGTAACACCCTGTCTTAGTTATCTAGTGCTGCTATAACAGAAATATCACAAGTGGATGGCTTTAACAAAGAGAAATTTATTCTCTCGTAGTCTAGTAGCTAGAAGTCCAAATTCAGGGCAACAGCTCCTGGGGAGGGCTTTCTCTCTCTGTCGGCTCTGGAGGAAGGTCCTTCTCATCAATCTTCCCCTGGACTAGGAGCTTCTCCGCACAGGGACCCCTGGTCCAAAGACACGCTCTGCTCCTGGCACTGCTTTCTTTCTAGTATGAGGTCCCCCACTCTCTGCTTGCTTCTCTTTCCTTTTATCACTTGTAAGACAAGAGGTGGTACAGGCCACACACCCCAGGGAAACTCCCTTCACATTGGATCAGGGATGTGACCTTAGTAAGGGTGTTGCAATCCCACCCTAATCCTCTTTAACATAAAATTACAATCACAAAATGCAGGACAATCACACAATACTGGGAATCATGGCCCAGCCAAATTGATACACACATTTTTTGGGGGGACATAATTCAATCCATGACACACCCCAAATATTATTATATATCCAATATATTATTCATTGATATATCATTTATATACATACATACACATATTATTTATATACATGTATACCAAAAAAACAAACCCATTGCCATCGAATCAACTCCAACTCACAGCAACCCTATAGGACAGAGTAGAACTGTCCCTAGGGTTTCCAAGGCTATAATCTTTATGGAAGCTGACTGCCACATCTTTCTCCCACGGATAGGCTGGTGAGTTTGGTACTGCCTACCTTTTGGTTAGCAGCCAAGTGCTTAGCCACTGCACCACCAGGGCTCCTTATATACATATATAAAGTAATTGAAAAAGACAGGTTATAAAAACAGTATATAAAGCATAATTACATTTTATAATTTTTTTCTATGTTGTTAGTTGCCTTCAAGTTGATTCTGAATCATGGCGACCCCATGTGTGCAGAGTAGACCTGCTCCGTAGGGTTTTCCAGGCTGTGGCCTTTCAGAAGCAGATGGCCAGGCCTGTCTTCCAAGGCACCTCTGAGTGGCTTTGAGCCAACCTTCTGGTAAGTAGTTGATTGCTTAACCATTTGCACCACTCAAGAACTACCCCTTTTTCTCTATAGCTATATAGTTATGTTCACATATTTACATGCATAGAAAAAATAAGACAAGAAACATAACAAAATGCAGGCAGTTGCTATTTTTAGGTAGTGGTGAGTACAGATTATTTTTATTGACTTATTTTTGTGTTTTCTAAACTTTCAAAACTATTCATGTGTAAGTTGTGTAACTGAAGACTCAGTGCTTGCCCAGGTAAGTGGGCTGATGAGCAACATAGCAGGTCGGCAAGGCTGGCACAGGCTCTAGTACACAAGTGTACCAGCTGCCCCCGCCATGCCTTCAGTGGCAGCAAACCTTGGACATACCCCAATTACCCCCCATGTGTGTCCCCACGGGTCAGTGAAAATAAAGAGCCATCAACCTGCAACCATCCACAATGTTGAATGAAAACTGGGAGCTGCAAAATGAAGCCCTTCAGGGAATTGAGGGCGCGTGAAAGTTGGGAAACATGTATGTGCATTACACCTGCACCCACTCCTGTAACCGAACCCCCAAGTCACAACAGCCCACACTTGGAGGGCCCGGGGGGGCTTTAGCTGTAGCTGCAACATTGTGTTTGGTTAGGATTTATTAAAGCTGGGTGGTGCCTGCAGTGGTGGTTCTTTCTTTCTTCATATTTGCTCTAGGAGTGAAATGTTGCACAGTGTTGCCCTGTCTGTGGAGGTGGCTGTTCTGGCTGTCGTCTGGGCTCTTCCCTGTGGTATGCACCCTGAAGTGTGCTGTCCCCAAAGCAAGGGCACTGCCTGGGAGCCCCAGCAACAGAAGAACAGCCGCTGGCTGCGACATCAAGGAAGAGAAATAAAATTACTCTGGTCAGAGAGGAGGAGCAACATCTAGGTGGACTTGAACCTGCAACTTTTCAGTTAGGAGCTGAGCGTGGTAACTGTTTGCCTGTTTATATATGCTCTGTATACTTTTGGTGATGGTTGTAAAACTAATGAGATAGGGCCAGCAAAAATGCTTTAAAACAGCAAAATGTTATTACTTTACTTTATGGAGTGTTAAGTCATTCGTAATAGATGTTCAAAGAATTTGGAAGTAATTTGATCATGGGTTTTATTTTTAAAATCTAAGATTTTTAATAAACTATTTTTAGAGCAGTTTTAGATTTATAGAAAAATTGTGCAGAAAGTACAGAGTTTCCAGTTGCCTTCCTCCTGCTGCACACTCTGTCTCCTGTTATTAATATATGCAATGGTGTGGTACATTTGCTACAACTGATGAACTGACATTGACACATTATTGTTAACTAAGGCCCATAGTTTGCATTAGTGTTCATTCTCTGTGTTGTACAGTCCTATGGGTTTTGAGAAATGCCATGTGTCCACCATTATGATATCACACTGAAAGACATCTTGGTAGCTTCTAATTTTTGGCCTTTACGAATAAAGCTGCTATGTGCAGTTTTGTTATGCGAGCGTACGTTTTCATCTCATTTGGGTAAATGCCCAGGAGTGCAATTGCTGGATTGTATGGTAAGCCTGTGTTTAACTTTGTAAGAAACTGCCAGACTGTCTTCCAATGTGGCTGTAGCATTCATTTTACATTACCACCAGCAATGGAGGCATTCCTGTTGCTCCATATCCTCCACAGTATTTGGTGTTGTCAATGTTTCAGATTTTAGCCATTCTAATAGGTGTTTTTTTTTCGATTAAAAAAAAAAAAAAACACAGCCAGTGGAGATTCTCAGGGTGGATCAAGAGTGACTCTCAACAATTGGCTTCTGCTTCTCTCCTCTGAGAGCTCCTCGCCCTCATCCATCCAAAAGCAAAAACTCAGAATACCTGTATGAGCCAAAGGAGTATACTAACTTTTCCTCACTGCCCATCGGGGTGCCATAAATTGTAGATGTATTACCTCACTTATTCTTCACCACAGTCCTGCAATCCCCATTTTATAGATAAGGAAATAGAGCCCAGAGAACTGAAGAAACTCTACCTGGATTCCTAAGCCAATGCGGCTCCTGGCATACCACCATGCAGTGTCCTTGCTGGGATGTTCTGTCATCTGATACCTGGCAAAGAAAGAAGGCACTGAGCTGGACTTCATCTATCTGGAAAATCTTCCTAGGGCAATGAAAATGCCTGATATGAGTTTCTGGTAAAATAGGCATAAATGGCTCAAACAAGTCATGCTGCAAGTCCATATCCCAAGCTAATTAGCCAGAGATGCCAGACTGTTAAATTTCTTTCCTCTTCTATCCTCACATTGACTGACAATAGCCGGGTCAGACACCAACAATAACATGCAGAAGGAGAAAGATTTCACTCTATCACTTCCCCTACAATCTCTGTGAAATAAAACCCAGGCTTCTCATTAAAACACACACACACACACACACACACACACACACACACACACAAACACACACACACAACCAAGATGTCTTCAGTAGGTGAATGGATAAACAATGGAATATTATTTGGTGATAAAAAGAAACGAGCTAACAAGTCACAGAAAGCCCTGGAGGACCCTTAAATGAATATTGCTAAGTGAAAGAAACCAGTCTGAAAAGTTTACATGCGGTATGAATCCAACTATATGACATTCTAGAAAAGGCAAAACTATAGAGATCAGCATTTGGTGTTGTCAGTGTTTTAGATTTTAGCCATTCTAATAGGTGTGTAAGGAGCCCTGGTGGCAAAGTGGTTAAAGCGATTGACTGCTAGCTGAAAGGTTGATGGTTCAAAACCACCAGCAGCTCTGTGGGAGAAAGATGTGGCAGTCTGCTTCTGTAGAGATTTACAGCCTTGGAAACGCTATGAGGTCGCTATGAGTCAGAAGAATTAACTTGAAAACAGCGGGTTTGGTTTTGGTTTGGTAATAGGTGTGTAGTGGTATTTCGTTCTTTTAGTTTGCAATTTTCTACTCATATTATGATGTTAAACATCTTTCCGTATGCCTTTTTTCCATCTGTAGGTTGTCTTTGATGAGAGATCTTTTCAGATCTTTTGTCTATTTTGCAATTGGGTTGTTTGTTTTCTTATTGTTGAGTTTTAAGGGTTCTTTGTATATTTTGGATAGTTCTTTATCAGACATATATTTTGCAAATATTTTCTCCCAGTCTGTAGTCAATTCAAGAATTTTAATTAAAAAAAGTATGTGTGTGTATGTTGTGTATATGTATATACATGGACTTGAACATGTCAGTGACCATGAAGATGGTACAGGACCAGGCAACATTTCATTCTGTTGTACACAAGGTGGCCATGAGTAGGTGTTACTCAGTGTCAACTATCTATCTATCTGTCTTAGTTATCTAGTGCTGCTATAACAGAAATACCACTCACATAACAAAAGAGAAATTTATTTTCTCACAGTCTAGTAGGCTAGAAGTCTAAATTCAGGGCTTCAGCTCCAGGGGAAGGCTTTCTCTCTCTGTCGGCTCTGGAGGAAGTTCCTTGTCATCAATCTTCCCTTGGTCTAGGAGCTTCTCTGCACAGGAACCTCAGGTCCAAAGGACACGCTTTGCTTCCAGCGCTGCTTTCTTGGTGGTATAAGGTCTCCTACCCTCTGCTCACTTCCCTTTCATCTCTTGTAAGATAAAAGGTGGTGAAGGCCACATCCCAGGGAAACTCCCTTTACATTGGATCAGTGATGTGAACTGAGTGAGGGTGTTATATCCCACCCTAATCCTCTTTAACATAATCTAATGTTGCCTTTTTAACCACAGGCAGAGATTAGGATTTACAACACATAGGAAAATTACAATAAAAAATGGAGCACAACCACACAATACTCAGAATCATGGCCTAAACAAGTTGACATATGTTTTGGGGGGACACAATTCAATACATGACATTCCACCCTTTGGCCCCCCAAAATTCATGTCTTTGCCACATGTAAAACACATTCACCTCATCGCATCATAGCAAAAGTTTTAAATCAACACCAAGTCCAAAATCCAAAAATTCTTCCTCATCTATGAAATCTAGAATACAAGTTATCGGCCTCCAAATGTACAATGGTGCAGCAGGCAGGCACAAGCTAGACATTTCCATTATAAATGGGAGAAATTGGAGGGAAAAAAGGGATAACAGGCACCAAGCAAGTCAGCAAAATAATCCTGTGTTCTATGAGACAATTACACAATGGCCCTGCCCTCCAGACTCTAGGTATTATCCACAGTCTCTGGATTCTGAGTGGAGGCACCTTGGCCCTGGGCTTCAGCTCTGCCTTCCATCCCCACCAGGACAGCAACTCTACTCCCTTGGCTTTAGGTGCACAATTCTCCTAGTCCATCTGAGTGGCGACTCTACCCCTTTGAAACCACAAAGGTCATGGCCATACCTTTTGAGACAGGCAGCTCGGCTTCCTGTGTTCCTTGTCTCTTTAGCTTCTGCTTCCTAGTTCCTTGGTGTCTCAGCCCTCAGGCCTCATGCCTGCATCTGCCCTGCTGGTGCAAGTGTTCCAAAACTCTGTAGCTCTACCGATAAGTGCCTGGTGGCACCCTACTCTGTCAGTAAACTTTGGCCAGAAGGCACTCAGCTCTCTTGCTCCGTGAGTTTGCTCCAGCGCTGTCTTGCGCTCATCTCCTGGTTCTGCACTTGCTGGTTCTCTGTCACTGCCAGTTCTCTGCTGCTGCTTCTCATGATCTGCATCATCTCCAGTATAACAGCTCTCCTCATTTCCTTCTGAGTCCTCTATCCATTCACAGCTTCAAAACCACTTCTACATGTTAGGTATCTCTTAGAGAAGCACCCCACTCCTGGTACCAAATACTAGTGCTGCTATAACAGAAATACCACAGGTGGATGGCTTCAACAAAGAGAAATTTATTTTCTCACAGTCTAGTAGGCTAGAAGTCTAAATCCAGGGCATCAGCTCCAGGGGAAGGCTTTCTCTGTCTGTCAGCTCTGGAGGAAGGTCCTTGTCATCAGTCTTCCTTTGATCTAGGAGCTTCTCTGCACAGGAACCTCTTTAACATAATCTAATCTTGCCTCATTAACCACAGGCAGAAATTAGGGTTTACAGCAATAGGAAAATTACAATCACAAAATGGAGGACAGCCACACAATGCTGGGAATCATGGCCTAACCAAGTTGATATGTATTTTTGGGAGACATAGTTCAATCCACGACTGTATCTATCTATCTATCTACCTACCTACCTATCTATTTTCTATCTACAGTGTTAAAAATCAAATAATACAAAAATCTAGTGATAAAATGTTTTTCCTCCCTCTCCCTCCTTCCGCCTTACTCGTCCTTCTACTGCTACAGGCCTAACACTTATTATCATTTCTATTTTTAATTATTTTGTTGGCTGTTCCCTTAAGCTTCAATAAAATGCTTGTGTCCCTATTTTGTGAATTGTCAGCCTTTGACAAAATGTACCAGCTTCCTAATATGAAAGGTGAATAATTAACTCAGTCCCCTGTCTCTGTGCCCCTCCCCTCAGCGCTGATGATGTGTGACATATTTTAACTCTTCTGTAGATTCTGTCTGCACCTTTACCTAATGCTCTTATCCTTTTTGTCTGCTTCCACACCTTTGCTCTGCATCTTGATGCCCCTTCAGGGAAGGACACCCCTGCCGTCCACTCTTTCTGTCCCAGTCTCCCCCTCCCTCAGTCCCCTTCCCCGTTTCCTGCTCTCAGCCATTGTTTACTTTCACACACTTGGTCTGTAGTAGAGGAGGATTCCAGTGGTGAAGCCATTGGAGCCTCTATGTTACCAGGGTTGTGAGCATGTCAATGTCACTTGTTACTCTCTGTAGAGCTAATCCTGGGCTAGGAGGTCATTTTTTTCTCTGTGGGCCCGCGGTGTAGTGAATTACTTAATATGGCTCCTCTAGCCATCATCTTGTAACTCCCACCAAATGACTGGGTGGGACTATGTAAATGAGGTTCTTGTGGCTCATCAAGGGGATTGGATAGCTTTCTAATAATGTGAATAAAGTGCATAGCACCCTTGTGGCGGTGGGACTATGCAAATAAGGTGTATAGAACCCTAACAAGGGGATTGGTCAGTTTTGTCATCCTGCTAGGCTTAAAAAAGCAGTCAATCCCAGTGCAGAGGGGGACCTACTACCACCAAGAAAGAAGAGCTAGGAGTGGAGCACGTCCATTGGACCAGGATCCTTGTGCTGAGACCTCCTAGATCCAGGAGAAACAGAGAGAGAGCTATAACATGGAAGACAGAGTAAGGCAGCTGAACCAGGAGACTGGCTAGAGATGATGTGGTTGACTTCCTGGTCCACAGAGCAAGGTGGTTACAGTGGTTGTATTAACCCATGGTGTGAGAGAGCTGATCACCTACGGGCAGGAGGCCTCCTGGCAGAGTAGGGTGCCTCTGGACACTTGGTGGCAGAGCTAAAAGAGCTTTGTAAGACTTGCGTGAGCAGGGCAGAGGCTGAGGGGCCAGAGAGAGGCATGCCTGCAGGCATGGCTGAAAAGAGGCTGTCCTGATGGAAGAACTGTATCCTGAGCGTTTCTGAACCTGAATTGTAACCTGCTACTTCCCTAATAAACCCCATAATCATGAGTATTGTCTGTGAGTTCTGTGTGGCCATTGCAACAGGGTATTGAACCCAGTAGAGAAGTAGAGAGTGCTGTGGGAGGGATGATTGGTGTCAGAATTGGTAAAAAAAAAGTTGGGGGGTGGAGGCATGTCTGACTTCTGTCCCATAGGAATCAGCCTTGGGCTGTTGATCTTGATTCTCCTTCCTCCTTGTGAAGGTAGAGGAGGTCAGACAACCCTGCCATGCTATTTTTACAGGGCCTGAATTCCCCCCAACTCAGGACACTCAAGGAGGATATTCTTAGCATTGAAGGAAAATTGGGTGAAAACATTTTATACTCCATCAATAGCTTAAAATCATAGCACATTTTAGTTCACTTTATAGTTGAAAATTAATTTCCTTATACAGTAAAACCTGCAAAAGCTGGAAACTGTGTAAGGTGGAAACCTGTCAGAGAAGGAAAACTCAAATATTTTCCACTAAAATGAACAATGGAAAAGTGGTAAGACTGCACCCTGTCAAAGATGGAAAACTTGTGAGACCTGGAAAAAGAAGGCAGTCCCCTCAAGTTCCGGCTGTCACAGCTTTCACTGCATAGCTTCTTTTACCTGTGGCTTTTAATTGCCTTTCTCCATTCTTGCAAACAGAAGAATAATGTGCCTCTGGCATAGCCTCCCCTTTTTGTTTCCAAGACCTCCTTCCAGCCTCTCTCTGTTCTACCCTGATCCACTCCTTACCCCCTCAGGCTAGGCACAACTGTCATCCTGGGACTGCCTTTACGGCCACTGTTATGACTTGCTTTAGTCCCAACCCCACGTCTTTCTCTTTCTTAGTTTTCTTTTTTCTCATTTTGCTGGAAGACATCCTCAAGTAACTGTCCAAGAAAGGATGTGCGGGAAGTGTATATTTTTTTGAGCCATCGAGGTTCTGAAAATATCTTCCTCCTGCCTCATACTTAGTTGATGGTTTGGCCGAGTAAACAAAACCGAGTTCAAAATTGTTCCACCAACGTCTTCTCACACCGAGTGCTACTGACAGGAAGGCTGGTGCACTGGGCTCTCATTCCTTTGCGGGGGCTATCTTAGCTTTACCCTCTCAAAGCCTTTGGACCTTTTCTTGCCTCCGCTGCTCTGCGAGTTCATGCAGCTCTTTGTAAGGGCTGGTTGGTTCAAGTTCATCCTGCATCCCCTGGACCACTCCATCTCAAGACTCCCCATCTCTTCAGATCTGGACTATTGTCTTCGAACATTTTATTGCTAACTTTCTCCCCTCCTTGTTCTCCCTTTAGGGGTTCACTTTAGGTGGACCTCCTAAATCAACCTTCTGTGTCTCTTAATTCGTCTTTCACTTTTCCTATCTGGATTTTCCTTGTACTGATAATCCCTCCTTTCTCTGGTCTGTTCCCTGCCCGGAGGGGTCTTCTGTACTCAAATCTCACTCTTCCTCTCAAGCCTGAGCCACATGTCACATCCTCTCCGGGCCTTTGCTGGTGTTGCTGTCCCCACTGGACCTGTGGTCCCATGTCCCGCAGCACCTGGCCTGACCCTGCCTAGGCCACGGAAGCAGGGGCTCCCTGCATGTGAAGTGGAGCCTCGGTCTGCAGAGCCCCAAGGGCCAGGTCTGTGACTAGGGGTGGGGGTGGCTGCCTTGTCCAGGCCCATCAGGAGCTCCTAGCACATCCAGGACATCCAGGAGGTGGAGCTCCGAGGTGGGAGGAAGGGGCCAGGGGCCAGGGGCCAGGCCGGAGGAAGGCCAAGTTACTGTGATGTGAGTCCTTCCCACACTTCCCACATCTCCAGTAAATTCATGGAATTCATGAAGTGCTTGTTATGAGGGGCTTTCCTGTGGGACTCCTGCCTGGGCAGACAGATGTAAAACAGGGCCAGGGGCAGAGGGATCTGTCATTCAGGCCTGGCCAGACCCCCTGCCCCCATCCCTCAGTGCTCCATTTCATTCCATGCTGTTATTGTTGTGGGCTGTCATTGAGCCTGCCCAGACTCACGGCGGTCCCTGCACAACAGAACAGAATGCTGCCTGGTCCTGCGCCATGCCTGTGATCGGTTGCAGATGAGAACATTGTGATCCACAGTTTTTTGTTTTTTAATTTGATTTTGTTGTTAAGAATATGCACAGCAAGACATACACCACTTCAACAGTTTCTCCATGTACAATTCAGTGACACTGATTGCATTCTTCGAGTTGTGCAACCATTCTCCCCCTCCTTCTCTGTGTTGTTTCTCCCCTGTTAACATAAACCCACTGCTCCCTGAGGTTCCTGTCTAATCTTTAAGTTGCTCTTGTCACTTTGATCCCCTATAGTTAGTTCTTAAAAGAGCTAATGCTCAATGCAGACATTTTTTACTAGTTAAGCTAACCTATTGTTTAAGAAAATTTCAGGGGCTATTTTTGGTTTAAGTTTTAAACATTATCTCAGGGTGATACTTTCAGGGGTTCATCCAGCTCCCTTGGCTCCAGAAAGTCTGGAGTTCATAAGGATTTGTAATTCTGTTCTGTGTTTTCCCCCTTTTTATCAGGATTCTTCTATAGAATCTTTGATCAACATGTTTAGTAATGGTAGCCGGGCCCCATCCAGTTCTTCTGGTCTCTTGGCAAAGAAGGTAGTTGGTGATCCACAGAGTTTTCATTCTCTGATTTTCAGAAGATCATTAGGCCTTTCTTCCTAGTCTGTCTTAGTCTGGAAGCTCCACTGAAACCTGTTCAACATCACAGCAACATGCAAACTTCCACTGACAGATAGATGGGTGGTGGCTGCACATGAGGTGCATTGGCCAGGTATTAAACCTGGGTCTCCTGCATGAAAGGTGAGAATTCTATCACCAAACCACCACTGCTCCCTCTTCACTCCACAGCCCCACTCATCCCCATGTGAAATGACACAACCGGTTTTCAGCCTCTGATCCCCATAACAGCATGTAGTTCAGGAGAGCAGACTGTGTACCTCTTCCACACTGGACTGAGACAGTCCTCAGGCCTAAGCCAGGAGCCAAGCCCTCCGCACATGTCAACTCTGACCGGAAGGCCCCCTCAGAGCATTCTCTCCCTATTGCATCCCACATACCCCTGGGCAGCTTCTGTCCTCCCTGGGACCCTCTGGCCCCTGCATGCTGCACTCCCATTTCTCTGGGCCCAGACATGGGGGGTGGGCTCCTGCCCAGCAGGACACACCCACTGATGTCCCTGCTGGCACTCAGGCTGAGGGATTCCTGGCTGCCGCTGCTGGAGTCAGTATCTTTCACCCTCCGCTTACCTTTCAACCCCTGGTTCTAAGCATATTTTGAATTCAGTCTGAGTCTCTCTCTCTCTCTCACACACACACACACACACACACACGCATGCACAGCACTTCCATGCTAGAAAAATGGTGCCGGAGTCTCAGGTAATAATGACAAGGATCATCACCTCCGATGCTTGGGCACTATGTAATTTAAGGTGCTCTGACTCACACGAGCCTGATTATCATGACAGTGATGTAGGGGCGGCACTGGCTACATGGGAGAAACAGCATGCTGACGCCCTAGGGCCTTCGCCTTCCTGTCCAGGGGTCGGGGTTTGCTCCTCACCCCAGGTGGGCCCTGCTCAAATGTCCCCTGCTGGCAAGGCTCTGCCCTAAGCCCCATCTGAAAGAGCACCCCACCACTCTCGATCCCCTCTCCAGTCACTCCTAACTAGTGTGCTCAGATCCCCTGGGGTGACAGCTGTAGAGGGCAGGAGCCATCTGTGCAGAGCGGCTCAGTTCCCCTCAGTCCTGGTGCCCCCCCACCCCCCACCTGCAGCAGTGCCTCACTCAGCTCTGTCCCCTGTGGTCTCTGAGGTCCCAGCTGCTGCCTCTTCTGTTCTCAAACACCAAAGAGGAAGAAGCCTTGAACTAGGCAGGGGCAGCACTTTCTAGAAGGAAAAGGTGAGTGGTGACAGTGGTGTTCTTTGTGTTCCAGGTGCTGTTCCAAGTGCTTACCCACTGGATCGACTCGCTTGGTGCTCACCCAGCCCATCTCACAGAGGACGGTGCGGAGGCGTATGCGGAGACTCGAGGACCAGCTACATTGCTGCCTTGACCCTTCCTCCCCAGGGGAACATGGCAACCGCTGATAAAGCCGCACCCACTTTGCCCTTTGATTCTGCCTTCTCCCCTGCCCCAGTGTGGCACCTTATAGATTAGAAGCAACTTATAGGCAAGGTTATTTCTGCTGGAGCTTTTTTGTAATGTTAGACATCCCGGCCGTGAACTATTGCTCACCCATCAAAAAGAAGACGACAGACAGAAACAGGGTCAGCACTAGGGTGCGCTGTTAAGTTACTAAGAAAGGTAAGGTGCAAAATAGTGCATTTAAGATGCTACTATTTGTGTAAGAAAATAGGGGAAATTAAATATACACGTGTGTGTGTCTGTGTGCATGTGTTTATTTTTGCAAAAAGAAATTCTGTGGATATGGGGCCCAGGGGATGGGGTGTACTTTTTATTAAAAACAGCTTTCTGGAGATATAATCCATTTATACGATTCACACACTCCAGTTTGTACAAGATAAAAGTTTTTAGTATATTCACAAGGTTTCACAGCATCTTCAAAATCAATTTTAGAACATTTTCATCACCCCAAAAAGAAAGCCTATACCCTTTAGCAGTCACCCCCATTTCCTCCAGCCCAAGGCAAACACTAATCTACTTTCTGTCTCTATGGATTTGCCTATTCTGGGCATTTCATATAAAGAGAATCATATACTATGTGCTTTTTGTGTCTGACTTATTTTACTTAGCATAATGTTTTCAAGGTTTATCCATGTAGCATGTATCAGCACTTCATTCCTTTTTATGGCAGAATAATATATTAGTTGATAGACATTTGGGTTGCCTTTTTTTTTTACTATTATGAATCATAGAAGTCATTGGTAGTTCAGTGGTAGAATTTTCACCTTCCATGCAGGAGACCGGGGTTCAATTTCCGGTCAATGCACCTCACATGCAGCCACCACTCATCTGTCAGTTGAGGCTTGAGTGTTGTTATGATGCTGAACAGGTTTCAGCAGAGCTTCCAGACTAAGATGGGCTAGGAGGAAAAGGCCTGGTGATCTACTTCTGCAAATCAATTAACGAAAACCGTACCATCACAACGGTTCCATCTGCAGCTGATCATGAGGATGATGCATGACCAGGCAGCATTTCGCTGTGCTGTATATGAGGTTGCCATGAGTTGGAGGCTGACTCAAGGCAGCTGACAACGTTATAATTAATGCTGCTATGAACTTTCTTGTACAGATTTTTGTGTGAATCGTATGTTTCCATTTCTCTTAGGTATATACCTAGGAGTGGAATTGCTTGGTCATATAGAAATTCTGTTTAACCATTTGAGGAACTGCCTGACTGTTGTTCCACAGTCGCTGCACCATTTTACATTCCCACCAGCAGTGGATGAGGGTATCAACTTCTCCACATCCTCACCAACACTTATGATTATCTGACTTTTTGATTTTAGCCATCCTGGTGAGGGTGAAATGGTATCTCACTGGAGTTTTGATTTGCATTTCCCTGATGCCTAGGGTGTACTTCTAAATCTATAGTTTGAAGTTTTATTTAATTTAATAACATTAAATCAAAATTAATTTGATAAAATTAAATCAAAATGGAAAAAACAAAAAAACAAAAAACTAACCCTCAGCTATAAAGACTTGCTGCCTCCAGAGTCCCACTGCTGGTTGGTGGTGGAGGCAGGGGCCGTGTCAGGAAGTGACCCACTCTCAGAGCTGCCACCATCTGCCTACTGCTGGATACTCACCAGTTTTCTTGGTTGTTGTCCCCTCAGGGGCCTTGATATAAGTGTCCTATGGCTGGATGATTCTTGAAGCCCACCACCCTCTGTCATGGTTCACCCCCCTTCCCAGCCCTCCTCCTTCCTGTGCCAGCCCACCTGTGCAGCCCCCATGGCCATGCCCAGCACACCTCGGCAGGCACTACCCAAGCCCTCTTTGTCTGCGTATTGATGGTCAGGCTGAGATCCCTTCCACCCCCAATGTCCCCTACCCTGCTGAGATGCTGGTGCCTGATGACCTCCTCTCCTGGTCCCCAGCTCAGCAATGGAAATGACTGAAGGATGAGACACAGGGTGTCTCTGAACAGGCCTGGGAGGGTGTGTGCAAGCTGGGAGGCTGGCTCCGGGAAGACGCACATGGTGCTTGAGACCCATGGAGGAGCTGAGACATCCCTGTGGTCTGCCCTTGCTGCTGGGCACCTGGCCAGGTAGGCTGGGGTACAGGACACCACAGTCGGACTGAAGCAGAAACACTGACAAGCAGCTATAGCCGGGTGAGCTGAGGGAGAGTCAGCCAGGTGCCATTCAAATACCTATTGGCTGTATGTCTCCAGCAGATAGGAAGGATCAGAGAAGACGCTAGAACAGAATGAAGCAGTGAAGGGATCTGTTGAACATACAGTGAACCCTGGATTAGCCAGAGTGGGAACTACAAACATCTGCGAGTAGAGATGAGGGCACAGTGAAGTGACTGGGCCCAGGAACGTGGCTAGGAGGGCTCACTCTGCCTGCTATTCAGACGGGGTTGACAGAGCACCTTCAAAACAGACCAAGCTGGTTGGCGGGAGCTGGGCAGAGGCTTCTGTGGACACTGAACGCCCTGCCAACCCAGAACGTGGCCCGCATTCTTTGGAAAGGCTGCTCTGACATTGTTCTGGATGGCAAAATTGTAGAGTTGTTCATCCAAATGTTTGAGAATCAAGCCCACAATTTTAACTTTGTTCAACATGTGCACTTGGTATTTTCAGAATTTGTCACGTTTAAGTTCATCTGGACTGTTAGAGACATAGGCCAGCCATGTAATTGAAATTTAAAGTTATAACTGAGTACAGGTAGTCCCCGATTTACAATATATTCAAGTTATGGTGAGCCGTACTTACGACTGTTTTTTTTGTACATCTTAGCAATAGTAATATGTATGTATGTATTAAAATATATCTGTAAGTTTATACGTAGTTTCCAAACCCCAAAGACAAATAAGGATCAGATTTATAAAGACACTGATCATAAAAGGCAATAATAATGAAAAGCAAAATATAATAATAATAAGTTATTTGACTTACGTCAGAACAGACTTAAGACGGAGAAGTCAGAACAGAACCCCGTCATAAAGTTGGGGACTACCTGTGATTAACTTCGACCTGGGATTTTAACTTGAAATTTAAGTTCTTATACAATATTGGAACACCCAGAGAACTGGAGTCACCACATTTCAACATATTTAGATTTATAAATAGTGCTTAAATACTTGGGACGTCTTACTTTGTCAACATGACTGCTAAAGTACTTAAAAAGCAAATTAAAAATTAAATGTGTGCATATACTTTAATGTGTTTAAGGGAGTTTTATTAACAAAATAGGCAGATGGACCAAACATAAATCAAAGCCTCCCCTGCCCCAAGTGATCATTAAGATTTGCTAGGCTTATTTATAAAATAAGAACATTAGTAAGTTGAATGTAAAAGCTTAGGGAAGAACTAGGCCTTTAAATGTGTAGCTTTAACAAATCAAATTTAAACTTTAAATGTTTAAATGTTAAAATAAATAAAGCTCTGAATTTTGTACATAAAAGTTACCCTTGAGGACATCATAAACCTCCAGTGACAATGGAGTGCAGTGATGGGCTATGGGGTCTCAGGGATTCTGTTGACTGCTCAGGCACATGGTGGGGGTGGGGCGGTGGTGGTACCCTGGGCTGCCTGGGTTACCCAGCCACAGACACTGGCCCTCAGGAACTTGTCCATTGTGGCCATGCCCTTAGTGTTCCCATAGCAGCCCACCCACTGCTGTTGAGTTGATTAGGATTCATAGTGACCCATATGGTTTCCGAGGCTGAAAATCTCTATGGAAGCAGACTGCCACGTCTTTCTCCCACAGAGTGGCTGGTGGTTTCAAACCACCGACCTTTAGGTTAGCAGTCGATCACTTTAACCACTGGACCACCAGGGCTCCTTCCACTGCAGCCAGAGGAGTCATTTTAAAATCACCCCTGCTTAATCCCAACAACGCTTTCCCACGGCTCTCAGAATAAAACCTCCACTCCTGACGCTGGCTCTGACTGCCCACATGTCCCCACCCCTGCTTCCCTCTCTGGCCAGCACTGTCCCCTCTCCCTGCACTCACAGCCATTCAGCCTACCTGGCCTGAGCTGCTTATGTCGGTGTCCAGAGACTGTGCTGGCTGCTTCCTTCCAGTGGACACTCCTCCCAGACTCCCCCCACCCCAAGTCTCTCTCTTTTCCTCCCAGGTCCAAGAGGCTCCACCCTGTTGCTTGCGGTCACTTGACCCTCTCTTCTTTCTCTCCTCACTGTCTGCATTTGTCTCTTTGATACTGGCAGTCTACCCCATCAGAATGTTGAGTGTACAGATGCCTCCTCAGTGTCTGAGGCAGTGTCTGGTACACTAGCTGTGCAACAAATATTCACTGAGTGCATGAGTGGATAAGGAACACGTTGTGAGCTCCATTGTACAGGTGAGGAAACAGGCTCACCTGGCCAGTGTCACTCAGCAAATGAGGAGCAGAGCCAGGACTGGCACTGCAGTCTGTTTGACCCCTCAAACAACCTACGGTATGCCAGGACCCAGCGTGCTAGGACCCGAGGCTGGGGCTGGGAGGGTGGGGAAAGGAAGTAGCATTTGAGTGAGTAATGGATCTGCCCTCAGGGGACTGAGCTCTTTGTCAGGACGATGATGGGGCGGTGGTGCAGGAGACACAGGGACCTTGGGGAATTACCCGAGTTTCCTAGTGACCCCTGAGTGGACCTTGAGGGAGAGGCCCTTTGTCCCACGTTTGGCCCCGTCTCAGCCTGCCCGGCCGTCCTGGAGATGTGGCTGAGCCCCCACGCTTGCTCTGAGGCTCCCCAGTCCTTTGGGAGACAGGGAGCGAGGGCAGCTGCCGGGTCCCTGGAGGCTCTGAGCCAGACCGGGGCTGTGAGGGTGACAGGGGGTGCTGGGCGAGAAGGCCGTTGGCGGGCCTTCTGCGCAGAGGGACCAGCTGAGCCACAGGCTTGGTGGCTGAGGGGAGGCCCACCCGGAAAGGAGGCTTGCAGCGTGGGAAGGGCCTCCCCTAGAAGCTTTGGGCGGCGCTGGGTAGGGGCAGTGCTGGGCGGGTGGTGCTCCTCCTGCCCCCGCAAGCTCAGAGGGCACCGTCCCTCCTCCAGGGCCTATTTTCTCCTTTGACCAGAGCCCGGTACGGGCATGCTCCGCGAGTCGCTCCCTGCCCGGGGAGAAATATACGGAAATAGACTGCAGACGGCGGCCAGGGAAGCGCGCCTCCGGGTGCCTGGAGGCCGCTAGGGAGGTCAGGGCGCTCCGACCGCGGGGAAGGGCGGGCGCGGCGGCAGGGTGCGCTCATCTCCCCCGGGCTGTCCCTGCAGTCGCCCAGCCCTTGGCCAGCCACCGCCCGCCCGCCCGCCGAACATCACTACCGGAACCACGAGGAGCCGCGAGAGGGCCCCATGTCACCGGCCGCGCCCCGCCCGGGTCAGGTGCCCGCGACGCGCCACTGCTGGCCGTGCTCTCCAGGCCGCGCCAGTCACGCCACAGTCCAAGCGGTTTTGGCACCAGCAGGACGCTTCCGTCCGTGGCCTGTGAACGTTGCCTGTCCTCTCGGAGGAGGGGTGCTAGGGGTTTCCCGGATCTCCGCGCCCCTTGAGAACTTGTCTGTTCTCGGAGGTTCCTGGGCCTGTGTCCTCTTTAGGGCGGGGCTGCTTATTGGTCTCATGCCCTGACAGCAAGTTGCTCACCGTCCCTGAGACTCAGTTTCCCAACCTGTAAAACGAGGATGGGTTTATTGCGAAGATTCAATAAAGGAATCCGTGAACAGTGCGAAGCAGGTAGCAGAAGTTAAATAAATGCTCATCAGTCTTATTGACAACACTGACCTGCAGTTCTTGGTACATCCTATAGGTGGGAGGGCTTGCATTTTACGGATGAGAAAGCGAGCTTCCTACCTGAGTGTAGGGTGCTCCCTGATCCCCGCCCCACCCACGGCGCTAGCGCTTTTTCTATCTTCCCTACTAGCACTTCAGCTTGAGGGCCTTTGGCAAACACCCCTCCCAAGGAAAACAGCACGTTGGAGCGGGCGGCTCTCGGCCCGACCCGCGTTTGTCTCACGTTCTCCTTACTGGCCCACTTTCCCCAGGATGGGCAGCCGCAGAGCCTGTAATTAGCCTAATCAGGCTCCTCTGTGCACACGTCGGCGCTGCAGGCTCCTCTGGGATGGAACCCAGTCATTTACCTTGATCTCTGGGATAAGGCATTTGCCGGACAGGTTCCCACCACAAAGCACACCACGCTCGGGATGGGGCCCATAATTGGGATTGTTTTCGACGCTTCCCCCACCCCTCGCCCCCAGCTCTGGGGAGCTCCGTCTTCTAGGCACGACCATCATGGTAACCACCATGAGCGTCATGGGTTCATGTCTGTGGGGAGTCACCATTGCCAGGAGGTCCAGGGACAGGGCCGCACCAGGCAGAACGGAACCAAACCCCGGCTGCACTGACTAGATGTTAGAGGAATGGGGGAGAAAAACCAAACACAAGTCCGCAGCTGGCTTCTTGTGTGCGTGGCCTGGAGGCGCGGTGGACCGCCAGGGAGCCGCTCCGGCCGTGGAGGCCAAACCCGCAGCCCTGGCCTGGCGTGCAGCGACGCTCCGACCAGCCACCAGCATCGGACACGTGCCCAGTGCTGATGCCGGGCTGCCTCCCCCAGAGCGCCGCCGGCGGGAGTGCCCCCTAGGGCAAGGTTATTGCCTGAGTCCCAACCGTAAGGGGGCCGTTCAGATCCCCGGGGCTCGAGCCGGGGCTCGAGCTCGGTGCTCCTACGACTTCCTAGGCACCAGGTCCCTCTGAGCCGCCTTTGCTTCCGGGCCATAATGCCACATCAGAAGCCCGCAGTAAATGGGGGCTGACTTTGGAGCAGGATCCCAGGCCCTGGAGGAAGCCGGCAGGAGGCCAGGGTCAATGGAATCGCGAAACAGGAGGCAGCCACACCACAGCGCACCATCTATGCCCTCCTCCCAGGGCAACCACAGGAGCCCGTGGGCGTAAGAACAGGCAGCCAGGCCACGAAGCTTCTGGGCTGTCGACGACTCGCTCCCATGCGGTTCTCTTTGATCCTGCAGGCTGGGCCCGCTCTGCGTCACTGGCTAGGTTTTCCCTGGAGACATTGCCCAGTGAGGCTCAGCCTCACTGTGGCGCAACCTCCTGTGTCCCTGGCTGAGCCCAGGCTCTCCTCCCTGCCTTCCTCCATGGAGAGGAGAGGACATGGGCTGCCCTGGAGGAAGTAGGCGCTAGCTGGAGAGGTGGTTGAAGACCCGGCTCCACGATGACCCAATCCCCCTCCCAGGGGAGGTGGCCTCCCTCTGAAAATGTAAGGGGCGCCTCAGCTGAGCAGCTCCGTAAGAGGTATGGTGGGGAGGGAACCGTCCTGTCAGGGTGGGTTTGACTATCTGTGCCCGGTGTTTTCTGGGGTCAACAGTCCCAAACCACTGCATAATGCCTTGGCTTCCCCGGAGCAGTGGCGCCCACGCAGGGGCGGGCCTCAGTCTGCCCTGGAGCTTCCTCACACCCACCGCTCCTGGTCCAGGCCCAGGCCTGCCGGCTCTTCCCAGATGAGGTCCAAGGGACTGAAACCACGCCCACCACCGTCCAGGGCCTGCAGGCAGGACAGTGGGTGCGGTCTGGGAGTCAGAGCAGGTTAGCTCTGACAGGGTGTGCCAGGGCGGGGTTACTGCAGGACAGATGGGCACCAGCCACCGGGGGGGGGGGGGGGGGACAATCCTGCGGCTCATGGGCTCCTTGTCTGTGCACAAACGGCCGCACATCTGTCCTGTTCACCAGGGCCGGCCAGCCAGGGAGGACCTGACAGCCTGGGCTTCCCCTCCAGAGCCTCTCTGCCAGGAGGGGCCCCACACAGCAGTGCCTGTCCTTTCCAAGGTCCCTTTACTGGGTGACCTTCGCAGCTTCAGCCATCCCCTTAGAACTCTGCTCTGCCCTTCAACCAGAGGCTTCCTGATGCACCACGGCCCATGGGGAGGGTGGATCACAACTCCAGGCTTCCGTCCATGCTGTGTGGACCCATCGGGGCTGCAAGCACATGGTCTTTGGCCAAACAAAGGTGAGGCCATGGTCATGCCAGCCTGCTGTCTCCCACTGGGGTCTGGACAGTAGCCAGGTGCTGGGTCCTGCTTTCTCGTTCAACCCTCCCTGTATTCTCCCACTCTACCTGACATTCATCCGTGTTTGGTGTTGTTAGTTGCCATGGAGCTGGCTCTGACTCATGGCAACCGCAGGCACGACAGAAGGAAATCAATGAAGTGCTGCCTGGTCCTGCGCCATCTTCATGATCACTGGTATGCTCAAGTCCGTTGCTGCGGCCACTGTGTATTTTGAGTGTCTTTCAACCTAGGGGGCTCATCTTCTTGCACTATATCAGACAATATTCTGTTGTGATCCATAGGGTTTTCACTGGCAAATTTTCAGAAGCAGATCACCAGGTTGTTTTCCTAGTCTGTTTTAGTCCGGAAGCTCCACTGTCCACCATGGTGACCCTGCTGGTATTTGAAATACTGGTGGCATAATTTCCAGCATCACAGCAAGATGACAGCCACCACAGTATGACAAACTGACAGTGTTTACTCCCTGTGTGTTGATGGAGCCCCTGCTCAAAGCCAAGCCCTGCGCTAGGCCAGGAGTGCAGCAGGAAGAGTAAAGGGCCATGCCTGCCCTCGCTTCCATGCTGGTATTCAATTGAGGAGAGGCAATAAAGCCTCTCCTCGATCGGTTATAAGCTTGTGTGTCACATGGCGGTCACGATAGAGCACAATAAAGAGGGGGCCCGTGTTGGGGGGCGTGTTGCCTGCAGATTGGTTGGTCAGGAAGTCCTCTTCGGGCGGGTGACATTTAAATAAAGACCTGAGAAAGGTGGGGTAACAAGCTACGCAGGGTTTTCCAGGCAGAGGGAAGGGCGAATACTGGATCCTGAGATGGGAGGTGCCTGGTGTGGGCGGGACACGAGGAGGCCAATGGGCTGGTGCAGAGCCAGATGTAGGGGCGGCACAGGGAAATGGGGAGCTCAGGGGCCTAGCAGAGGGATGACAGTTCCCAGTGTGGGACCTTGTGGAGAAGGGATTGGGTGTGGGTGGAATAGGGAGACAAGAAGGCTGATACAGGGAGAGGTGATAGGTTCCTGGACCAACGGGTAGACCAGCAATGCGGGCGATGAGTGGCTGTATTCCAACCACATCAGAAGGATTCAATGGTGGTGTGTGGGAGACAGAACACGAGCTGACTCTGAGATTTGAGCCTGGGCAACTGAAGCATGAACCTGGGCAGGGACCTTAGCTGAGGTCCCCAGATGGCCCCAGGTGACAAAGACCCAGAAAGGGAGTCCTGGTCAGGTGAGTCGTGAAGGCCTAGTGAGGGGTGAGGTTATGCTACAGATGCTGAAGCTGTCCCCACTGGTGCAGGCACAGTCCCAGGAGTCAGGACCCACGCAGGCCTCACACACCCCCTATCCCCAGCGCTGGCTGTGGCAGACTTCCAGGTACAGCTGGCACTTCCGGATGGCCAGTGGCTGCTGCACAGAGCCCAGAGTGGGCAGGAAGCCCCAGTGTTCCAGCATGTCCCAAAGCCCTATTTCTTCAGCTTGTTAGTCCACAACTTTCTATGGGGCGGGTCTGCCCCTGGGAATTGTAGACTGTTCTGGCTCAGCCAACAGCAGCAAATGAGGCCTGACCCAGACATGAAATACTGAACTATAGATATGAAATAGCTGAAAGTTACTCTAAAACGCTTGCACCGGAGGGGGTGGGCAAGGCATTCTGATTTGTTGTCTTCTCTCTAAGCAGCTGTGATGGTGTTACGCGTTCCCAGGACGTGAGAGGGACAGCTCCCTTGGGCTGCAGAGGAAAAGCGGATGGGAGGATGGGCGTGATCTGCAAAGGCCTGGGAAACAACTTATTTTCTATCTACTTTCGCTCTACAGCTTGATTGCCAATTTAAACTGACAGTCTCCCACGGTCCCAAGACGTTTGAGAATAGACCTGCCCACCGATCCCTTGATTCTGCCAGAGTATTTCCTATTCCAAACGAACTTGGGGCAAAGCTTTAGTTCTGGTCTGGGTAACACTGGTTGATATATTCAAAACTAAAAGGCTACAGTGAAACTGGGGTCCAGCAAATAACTAATGCAACATTAACCTCTGCCCCAGAAGTCTTGTCTCCAGACAGGGAAAAAGTTGCATAGGACCTGAAAGCCCAGGAGGGGGATGGGGAATGAGTAGGCCTCCTGAGTCCTGGGCAGTCATCTGGCGCTCTTCCCAAGGCCTGTGATGTGCAGGACATTGTGTGTGTGGGGGGTGGGAAACGTGGCACCTGCTGTGGCCTTCTCAGGGGATCCCAACATACATGCTCCCTTCCTAATAACTGAACCCTTGTTTTTAGCTTGGTGCATGACTAGCTGAACAAATTCCAGCCAATGGGACGTCACTGTCAGTATCACAGATACTTCCATTCCACTTAAAAGGAGTGGGCAAGCCCTTCCTCTCTCTTTCTCCTTCTGCTGACTGGAATGTGGACTCGATGATTAGAGTTGCAGCAGCCATTTTGGGTCACGAGGTGAGCTTCATTGGAAGCCACACCTAGCCGAGTACAAGATGGGGAGCCTAGTCCCTGACGCTATGCAGCCTCCATACAGACCTGGACTTCCTATCCCCCACACTGAGTAAATTTCTGTCTTGTTTAAGCCACTAGTGTTTCAGAGTTTCAGTCACCCACAGACAGAGATAATCCTAATTGATACATCACTCTCAAAGAGTTTCCAGTCAATTATGTGTCTCATATAAAAAGTTAGCCAATGATTATAAATGGCCCCACTGGCTGAAGCAGTGTCCTTAAACTAAGGAAGGTCATCTGTAGTATGACTCTGACCTTGTCAGGGAGGAGGACATGTCACAAAGCATATGACCAAAAGGAAGAGACGTGGGCCAGCTTGTGTTGAGAGGGCAGATTGGGGGCCCTTTTCATTCCCCTCTCCCTAAATCCCCTTGAAATGGCAAAATAGCATAATCCCAAGCAGAGCTGAGAGATGGGGGCATGCTATCAGTGCTCCATGACGTTTATGGGCTTTCAGAAAATAAAGAACAAGTGATCATATTGATGATAAACCAGAACAGAGGAAATTGCATCCCAGTAAGAAGTGTGCAGGGGAGACTGTGTGTGCATGTGTGTATGTGTGGGAGGGTAGAGGCACTCCCCTCACACAGCACCCTGGAGAGGCTGCGAGCTCAGGGCCTGCAGTGGGAGAGCAAGAGTTGGCCAGGGGACTTTTCTCGGGGAGGGAGAGGGGGAGGGTGGAGGAAGTGTTCCCAGAAAAGCTCCATGAGTTTTCCTCCTGCCTCCAACCCTAGCCTCCATCTGCTCAAACAAAGAGGCCAGCAGTGCTGTGTTTGCTTTAGGAGAGAACAAATGACATGCTCGTTAGGAAACTGAAATGAACTTCTGGGGAGGGTTACTACCCCCGCAAGAATAAAGCCTCATTATTGTGATCTTTATGTGGGGATGAGGAGGCAGGGCACCACCAAGTCAGCTGCCGCTTATGATGACTCACCACGTATGCAGAACCCAAGGCAGCCTTCCCATGAAGAGGAGAGACCCACGCAACCACAAAGGAAACCCTTACCAGACATCTATCTACATCATCGCATCCTTCATGTGTCTGTGTAAACAGGCAACTGAGAAAAATAACCACCACAAAAAAAGAAGGACCAAGAGGAACAAAAATAACAGCTGTTCTTGGAAAAAATAGACAATAAAGGCAAGGACTTTGTTCTTGTTGTTAGCTGCCATCGAGTGGATTCAAACTCATGGTGACCCCATCGTGTGCAGAGTAGAACTGCTCCATAGGGCATTTAAGGCTATGACTTTTCAAAAGCACATTGCCAGGTCTCTCTTTTGAGGCACCTCTGGGTGGGTACGAACTGTCATCCTTTTTGGCTAGTAGTTGAGTGCTTAACCACTTGCATCACTCAGGGGCATTCCATAAGGCAATTACTAGAAGTTACAAATCATAAGGCATATCTTAGACAGTCAGAAAGATACTGCATTTATAAAACAAGAATAAGATGCTAGAAGAAGAAGAAATCAGGAAATAAGAAAAAGTTCATAGAGATTAAAAATAGGATTGTTAAAAAAAAAATAAAAATAAAAACAGGAGAAGGGCTGGAAAATATAGTCAAGAAACTTCCCAGAATGTAGGGCAAAGAGACAAAAAGATAAAAAACATGGGAGGAAAGTTATGTATAGAATTAATCCAGGGTGTCCAAAATTTGTCTAATAGGAGATCAGAAAGAATGAACAGAAAAAGAAAAAAAAAAAAAGGAGGGTCGGTGTTCTAATATGCTATTGCTGCTGTACCAATTTACCCCAAATTTAGTGACTTCAAACAACAGGAATTTATTATTTTACAGTCACGGAGCATAAAAACCTGAAAACCAAACCCGTTGCCATTGAGTCAAACCCAACTCATAGCGACTCTATGGGATGGAGTAGACCTGCCCCACCGGCTTTCCAAGGAGCCGCTGGTGGATTTGAACTGTCAACCTTTTGATTAGCAGCCCAGCCCTTAACCACTGCACCACCAGAGCTCCTCATGGAACACAGAAGTCCTAAAACCAAGGTGTCAGCATTGGCAGGGCTAGCTATGTTCCTTCTGGAGGCTCTAGAGGAGAATCTGTTTCTTTGCTTTACAGTTTCTAGAGGTCGCCTGCATTCCTGGGTTTGTGGCCCTTTTCTTAGTTTTCAAGGCCAGCAGTGTGGCATCTTCAAATCTCTGTCTCTGACTATGACCCACCTTCCATCAACACATTGCTGTTTCTTCTTCTGCCTCCATTGCTGTCTTGCCTTCTCTGATGTTGACCTTCCTGTCTTCCTTGTATGAGAACCCTTGTGATTACACTGGACACAACCAGACAATCCAGGATAATCTCCCTATCTCAGTATCTTTAACTTAATCACACCTGCAAAGTCCCTTTTGCCATGTATGATAGCATATTCACAGGTTCCAGGGATTAGGACATGCATATCTTTGGAGGGCCATTATTCTATCTACCACAGTGGGAAACAATGATGGGAAAACATTCCCAGAGCTAAAAAAGGGAAAAGTGTTAAAAACTTCCCTGCTTTACCTAGTAGGATCATTGAGAAAAGATCAGCTGCACATTTTGTCATGAATTTCTGGAATGATAAGGAGAAAATCCTAAAGGCTGCTTGGAGAGGGAAGGGGCAGGTCACTGGCAGAGGAATGAGTTCAGCAGGATGGTACTGAAAACAAAACAAAACAACAACAACAAAATGTTGCTGTCTAGTTGATTCTAATTCACATCAACCTTATAGGACTGCCCTGTTATAGATTAAGAATGTGCCCCCAAAATATGTGTTATAAACCCTAACATCTATGCCTGTGGTTATAATCCTATTTGAGAATGGGTTGTTTCTGTTATGTTAATGAGACAGGATTAGTGTAGGGTGTATCTTGAGTAGTCTCTTTTGAGATATAAAAGAGATTGAACAAGCATGAGAGAAGTAGAGATAAGGGAAGAGAGATGCCAAGCCACATGAAGATCACCCAGGAACAATCTCAAAGAGATAAGGACTTTCCTCCAGGGCTGACAGAAAGAGAAAGCCCTCCCCAACAGCCAGCACCCTGAATTCAGACTTCTAGCCTCCTAAACAGTGAGAAAATAAGTTTCTCATTTCTGTTTGTTAAAGCGACCCACTTACAGTATTTCTGTGATAGCAGCACTAGATAACTAAGACATGCCTCTTAGGGTTTCCAAGGCTGTAATCTTTATGGAAGCAGACAGCCACATCTTTCTCCTGCAGAGAGGCTAGTGGGTTTGAACTTCACATCTTACGGTTAACAGCCGAGTGCTTAACTACGACAACATCAGGATAGAAGATTTCTTTCAAAGCTTCAAGGAAAATTATCTTGACTCTAAAATGATATGCCCAGAAAACTATTAATCAAGTGTCTTAGGCTGGGTTCTCCAGAGAAGCAAAACCAGTAAAGCGTATAAATATATATACAGAGAGAGATTTATATCAAGTAAATGGCTCACACAGTGTAGAGGCTGGAATCTCCCAAGTCCGTGGGTCAGGAAAGAGGCTTCTCCTGATTCACGTAGTCACAGGGGCTGGTGAACCCCAGATCAGCAGGCTGGAGAGCAGGGCTGTTGCTCACAGGCTGCAAAGACTGACAAATCCCAAGATTGGCAGGCAAGACCACAGGTAAGCTGCTAGCTCAAGTTTCAAGAACTGGAGGTCAGACGAACAGGAGCCAGCTGCAGGATCCAGAATGAGCAAAAGCCCCTGAGCCCTGCCTGAACGCCCGCCCATGTGCCCAAGGAAACTCCCCTTCAACTGATTGGCTACTCACAGCAGATCCCATCACGGGAGTGATCACTTACCAAATCTCAACAGGAGAAGTGATCACAACATTCTATGATTGCCAAAACACTGAGAATCATGGCCTAGCCAAGTTGACACACAATCTTAACTATCACATCAAGTATGAAGGCAAAATCATTCTTTGACTACAAGAAATGATTCTTAAAGTTAACTTCCCATGAACTTATTCTAAAAAGTAAAACTTGAGATGTACTCCTGCCATAAGAAAAAGGAAAACAAAGAATTCCCCAAAGTGTGGATCTAAATCAATGCTACAATGAAAAGAAATTCTATATCAAGGATGAGTCAAAATTAGGAAATCTATTATTATAATTAACCACATCAATAGGATGAAGGACAAAAAATTATTATCTCCATAGATGCTGAGGAAGTCTTTGAAAAAATTCAACACCTATTTGTAATCAAAGTCTTGAAAAAAATAGGAGTGGATGGATACTTCCTTACCACAATAAAACATATACACCTGAGTCCTAAAGGTAGTGATATACTTAATGGAGGAATGCTAGAAACATTCTTTCTAAGCTCAGGAATAAAGCAAGAATACTACCTACCTCTAGTATTATTTAACTTTATACAGGAGTACCTGCCAGTGCAATCAGACATGAGAAAACACTTGAAAAAGAAGCAGAACTATCTCTGTTTTCAAATGACAAGACAGAATACCTAGAAACTCCTAGAAAACTGGTGGTAAAACTGACTCAAAGACTAAAAGTATTCTACAAGGCAGCAGCTTTAAAATTAACATACAGAAATAAATAGTGCTCATACGTGCAGATTATAATCTGTTACAGTTTGTACGTATGAAGTCAAAGGTGAAATGAATGTCTCCCCTACTCATGGGAAAGGCTGGAAAGAGTCCTGAGGCAGCTTCCTAGTGGTGCAACCCACTCCTCCCCAACCCTCTCCCTCATGGAACAAAAGACATGCAGGGGTGGAGGAGGGCAATAGCCAGTGTCACCTCATGGTATTGATGAAAACTGATTACAGCTGGGGGAAGAGAATAGGAAAAAAACCTCTACTCCCAAGGAATTGCCAGAAAAACATGCTGGGCCCAGAAGTATAGCTGGAGGAGGGTCACATGCACTTGTGAAAGGCACATCTCCAGGACTCAGGGACACAGCACCTGCTTAAGACTGAGTCTTAATTAAAACATCGGAGAACGCTTCCATACCCTCTCCACCTCCCAGGCTAGGAAGCATCAGGTAAAAATAACAATGGAATACTACTGTGGGAAAGCTACAAGATACAGACTGTCTCTAAGCTGCAGTAAAATGGAAGACTTGAAGCTGAGGGTAGAGCAGACAGTGAAGTAAAACCTCTAGCAAAACAGCACCCACGATAAACACAAGGTATCTCCAGAGGAATTTAAAACCTGCTATGCACTGAGGATAACCACTGCAACATTAAACCCACAGCTCAATCCCTCACCAGATTAATATGAATCCATATGTTAAAGACCTGGCAGAAGAAAAGGCTTGCCCATTTCCAAGCGTGAAAATTCGTTCACTGTGGAAGAAACAGTTTGTAGTTCTTCAAAAAGTTAAACATAGAACTACCATACGATCCAGCAATTCCATTCCTAGGTATATACCCCAGAGACTTGAAAGCAGCAACACAAACAGACACGTGTACATCAATATTAGTTGCAGCACTATTCACAATAGCCAAAAGGTGGAAACAACCTAAAGGTCCATTAACAGATGAATGGATAAACAAAATGTGGTATATACATACAAAGAAGACACATTGCATATAGAGAAACAAAAGTAAGAATTACAGCAGACTTCTGGTCAGAAAGCATGTAAGCCAGAACACAATGGAGTGATATTTTTAAAGTGCTGAAAGACAGAACTGTTACTCCAGAATTCTATATGCATCAAAAATAGGTTTCAAGAAAGAAGAAGACATAAGACTTTCTCAGGCAAATAAAAACTGAGGAAATTTAATGCCAGTAGACCTATACTAAAAGAAATGTTAAAGGAAGTTGTTATGGAATGAATTGTGTCCCTCCAAAATGTGTGTCAACTTGGCTAGGCCATGATTCCCAGTATTGTGTGGTTGTCCTCTATTTAGTTATCTGATGTGATTACCTATGTGTTGTAAATCCTAACTTCTATGATGTTAATGAGGCAGGATTAGAGGTCGTTATGTTAATGAGGCAGGACACAACCTACAATATTAGGTTGTATCTTGAGTCAATCTCTTCTGAGATATAAAAAAGAGAAGCAAGCAGAGGAGAGAAGAACTTCATTACCACCAAACAAGAAGAGTGGAGCTTGCCCTCTGGACTTGGGGTACTTGTGCTGAGAGGCTCCTAGACCAGCAGAAGATTGATGACAAGGACCTTCCTTCAGAGCCAACAGAGAGAGGAAGACTTCCACTGGAGCTGGCATCCTGAATTAGGACTTCTAGCCTCCTAAACTGAGAGAGAATGAATTTATGTTTGTCAAAGCCTTCCACTTGTGGTATTTCTGTTACAGCAGCACTAGATAACTAAGTTCTTCAGGAGGAATATGATACCAGCGGAAGCTTGGATCTACAAACAAACAAATAAACAAAAATAAAGAGTGCTGGAAATTGAGTAAATGTAGATGAAATGAAATTCATTTTTTTATTTTCTTCATTTTAATTACTCTAAAAGGTAACTGGCTATCTAAAAAAATAGTAGCAAGATAAAATGTGTTTATAACGTTATGGAAAAGTAAAATGTATGACAACAATAGCTGAAAGGATGGGAGGGAGGAATTGAGAATATACTGTAACAAGCTCCTTACACTACATTTGACGTGGAATAATATTATTTGGAGTTAGACGCTGATTAATAAAAGATTTATATTACAAATCCCATGGTAATTGCTAAATTTTTTTAAAAGACTTATAAATGATAAGTCAATAGTAGAAATCAAATAGAATCATAGAAAAGGCTCCATTAAACCAAGAGAATGAATAAAAAATTGAAAAAAAGAAACAAAGTATAGATGGACCAAATAGAAAACAGGTAGCAACATTGTACTAGAAATCCTAAAAAGTGTAACCTGGCAAGAAAAAGAAATAAAAGACATACAGATTGTAAAGGAAGAAATAAAACTATATTTGCAGATGACTTGATTGTATATGTAGAAAACACAGGGAATGTACAAAAAAATCTAGAATTTATAAATGAATTTAACTTGGTAAAGTAAAAGTAAGTTTGGAAGATGTACATTACATGATTTTCAAGACTTACCATAACGCCACAGTAATTAAAATACTGTAGTATTGGCATAAAGATAGAAAAACAGACCAATGTATCAGGATAGACAGTCTTTTTAGTAGACCTAAAAATAGGCCCACATATATATGGTCAATTATTAAAAAAGAAACAAACTGTCAGTATATGTCAACAACATAAGTGATTCTCAAAATAATTATGCTGATTAAAAAAGCCAGCCAAAAACATTTATACTGCATGATTCCATTTATATAATTTTTTTAGTGTGCTTTAGATGAAGGTTTATAGGGCAAATTAGTTTCTCATTAAACAATTAATACACATATTGTTTTGTGGCATTGGTTGCCAACCCTGCAACCTGTGAACCCTCTCCCCTTCTCGACTTTGGGTTCCCCATTTCCACTCATCCAGCTTTCCTGCCGCCTCCTGCCTTCTCATCCTTGCCCCTGGGCTGGTGTGCCCACTTAGTCTTGTATACGTGGTTGAAGTATGTGTATTATTGTTTGTTTTATGGGCCTGTCTAATCTTTGGCTGAAGGGTGAACCTCAGGAGTGACTACAGTACTGAGCTAAAAGGGTGTCCATGGGCCATACTCTCGGGGTTTCTCCAGTCTCTATCAGACAAGTAAGTCTGATTATTTTTGTGAGTTAGAATTTTTTTCTACATTTTTCTCCAGCTCTGTCCAGGACCCTCTATTGTGATCCCTGTCAGAGCAGTCTGTGGTGGTAGCTGGGCACTATCTAGTTGTGCTGGGCTCAGTCTGGTGGAGGCTGTGGTAGTTGAGGTCCATTAGTCCTTTGGACTAATCTTTCCCTTGTGTCTTTGGTTTTCTTCATTCTCCCTTGCTTCAGACAGGGTGGGACCAGTGCAGTATCTTAGATGGCCCCTCACAGGCTTTTAAGACCCCAGACACTACTCACCAAAATAGGATATAGAACATTTTCTTTATAAACTAGGATATGCCAGTTGAGGTAGATGTCCCCTGAGACCATGGTCCCCATCCCTCAGCCCAGTAATTAGGTCCCTCAGGGAGTTTGATGTGTCTATGGAGCTTCCATGACTTTGCCTTGGTCAAATTGTGCTGACTTCCCCAGTATGGTGAACTGTTTTACCCTTCACCAAAGTTACCACTTATCTATTGTCTAATTAGTGTTTTTCCCTCCCCTCCCTCATAACCATAAAAGATTGTTTCTTTCTCTGTGTAAACCTTTTCATGAGTTTTTATAATAGTGGTTTCATACAGTATTTGTCCTTTTGTGACTGACTTATTTCACTCAGCATAACACCCTCCAAATTCATCCATGTTGTGAGATGTTTCACAGATTCATCATTGTTCTTTACTGTTGTGTAGTATTCCACTGTGTTTGTTTATCCATTCATCTGTACATGGGCATCTAGGTTGTTTCCATCTTTTTACTATTGTGAATAATGCTTCAATGAACATGGGTGTGTGTATATGTCTATTCCTGTGACAGCTCTTAATTTTCTAGGATATACTCCCAGGAGTGGGATTGCTGGATTGCACGGTATTTCTATTTCTAGCTTTCTAAGGAAGCACCATATCATTTTCCATACTTGGTGTACCATTTTACATTCCCACCAGCAGTGCAATCCAATCTCCCCACAGCCTCTCCAACATTTGTTATTTTCTTTTTTTTTGATTTGTGCCAGTAATGTCAGGGTGAGATGGTATCTCGTTGTAGTTTTGATTTGCATTTTACTAATGGCTAGTGATTGGGAGCATTTATTCATGTATCTGTTAGCCATCTGAATGTCTTCTTTGGTGAAGTATCTGTTCATATGCTTTGCCCATTTCCTAAATTGGATTGTCTTTTTGTTGTAGAGGTGTTGGATTTTCCGAAAGATTTTACAGATTAGAACTTTGTTGGATTTGTAATAATCAAAAAATTTTTCCCAGTCTGTAGATTCTCTTTTTACTCTTTTGATGAAGTCTTGATGAGCATAAATGTTTAAATGTTTTAGAAGACCCCAGTTGTCTAGCTTATCTTCTGGTGTTTGCGTATTGTTAGTTATGGTTTGTATCCTATTTATGCCATGTATTAGGGCCTCTAGCATTGACCCTATTTTTTCTTCTATGATCTTTATAGTTTTTGGTTTTATATTTAGGCCTTTGATCCATTTTGAATTATTTTTTTGTATATTGTGTGAGGTATGGGTCCTGTTTCATTTTTTTTTACAGATGTATATCCAGTTTTGCCAGCACCTTTTGTTAAGAAGATTGTCTTTTCGCCATTTGATGGACTTTAGGCCTTTGTCGAAGATCAGATGACCGTAGGTGAATGGAATTACATCTGGGTTCTCGATTCTGTTTCATTGGTCAATGTGTCTGTCGTTGTACCAGTACCAGGCTGTTTTGTCTACTGTAGCTGTATAGTAAGTTCTGAGGTCAGGTAGTGTGAGGCCTCCTAGTTTATTCTTCTTCGATAGTGCTTTACTTGTCCGGAGCCTCTTTCCTTTCCATATAAAGTTAATAATTAGTTTTTCCATCACTTTAAAGAATGCTGTTGGTATTTAGATCAGGCTTGCATTGTATTTGTAAATTGCTTTGGGTAGAATTGACATTTTCACAATGTTGAGTCTGCCTATCCATGAGCATGGCATGTTTTTCCATTTCTAGGTATTTTTGGTTCCTTGCAGTAGTGTTTTGTAGTTTTCTCTGTATAGGTCTTTTACGTCCCTGATTAGATTTATTCCTAAGGATTTGTTTTTTTTTTAGGGACTATTATAAATTGTATTGTTTTCATGACCTCCTTTTTGTAGTTCTCTTTATTGGTGTATAGGAATCCAACTGATTTTTGTATGTTTGTCTTGTATCCTGCTACTCTGCTGAATCATTCTATTAGTTCCAATAGTTTTCTTGTGGAGTGTTTTGGGTTCTCTATGTAGGGTATCATATCATCCGCAAATAATGGTAGTTTTACTTCTTCCTTACGGATTTGGGTGCCCTTTATTTCCTTTTCTTGCCTTTTTTCTCTAGCTAGGACCTCCAGCACAATGTTAAATAGGAATGGTGATAAAGGGCATCCTTGTCTTGCCTCTCTTCTCAGGGGCAATGTTTTCAGCCTCTCTCTGTTGAGAATGATGTTGGTTGTTCATTTTTATAGATACTCTTTATTATGTTGAAGAATTTCCCTTCTATACCTATTTTATTGAGCATTTTTATCAGGAAGTTGTGTTGGACTTTATGGAATGCCTTTTCTACACTTATTGAGATGATCATGTGATTCATTTCTTTTGTTTTATTTATGTGATGGATTACATTGATTGATTTTCTAATGTTGAATCATTCTTGCATACCTGGTATGAATCCCACTTCGTTGTGGTGTATTATTATTTTTTTTTATATGGTGCTGAATTTTATTGGCTAGAATTTTGTTGAGAATTTTTGCATCTACATTTGTGAGAGATATTGGTCTGTAATTTTCCTTCTTCTTTTTTTGTGGTTTCTCTGCCTGGTTTTTGTATCAGAGTTATGCTGGCTTAATAGAATGAATTTGGAAGTATCCCTTCCTTTTCTATGTTCTGAAATAGAGTAGTACTTGTGTGAGCTCTTCTCTGAACTTTTGGTAGAAATTTCCAGTGAAGCCATCTGGGCCAGGGTTTTTTGTTGTTGGGTGTTTTTCTTTCTTTCTTTCTTTTTTTTTTTTGTTGTTGTGCCTTTACAATCTATTCTCTTGTTATGGGTCTGTTCAGATTTTCGACCTCAGTTTGTGTTAGTTTAGGTAGGTAGTGTGTTTCTAGAAATTTGTTCATTTCTTCTAGGTTTTCAAATTTGTCAGAGTATAGTTTTTCATAGTACTCTGTTATGATCCTTTTTATTTCAGTTGGATCTTTTGTAATGTCCCCCGTTTCATTTCTTATTTGGATTATTTGCTTCCTCTCCTGTTTTTCTTTCTTTAATTTGGCCAATAGTTTGTCAATTTTGTTGATCCTTTCAAAGAACCAGCTTCAGATTTTGTTGATTCTTTCTATTGTTTTTCTATTCTCTATTTCATTTATTTCTACTCTGATCTTTATTATTTCTTTTCTTCTAGTGACTGTGGACTTCTTTTGCTGTTCTCTTTCTATTTTTTCAAGTTGTGTATCTAATGTTGTGATTTTTGTCCCTTCTTTTTTGTTGTGTGCATCTATTTCTATGAATTGTCTTCTGAGGACTGCCTTTGCTGTGTCCCAAAGGTTTTGGTATGATGTGTTTTCATTCTCGTTTGATTCTAGGAATTTTTTGATTCCATCTTTGATTTTTTTCTATTACTTAGTGATTTTTAAGCAGGGTGTTACTCAGTTTCCATGTATTTTTTTTTTTCCTTGCTCTTTGTCATGGATTTAATTATGTTCCCCCAAAAATGTGTGTATCAATTTGGCTGGACCATGATTCCTGGTACTGTATGATTTTCCTATATGTTCTAAATCCTGCCTCTATGATGTTAATGAGGAAGGATGGGTGGCAGTTGTGTTAGTAAGGCAAGACTCAATCTACAAGATTGGATTGTGTCCTGAGGCAATCTCTTGACATATAAAAGAGAGAAATGAACAGAGAGACAGAGACACCTCATACCACCAAGAAAGCAGTGCCAGGAGCAGAGGGTGTCCTTTGTACCCAGGGTCCCTGTGTGGAGAAGCTCCTAGTCTGGTGGAATGTTGATGAAAAGGCCAACAGATAGAGAAAGCATTCCCCTAGAGCTGATGCTCTGAATTTGGACTTTTAGCCTACTTTACTAAGAAGAAATAAATTTCTCTTTGTTAAAGCCATCCACTTGTGGTATTTCTGTTGTAGCAGCACTAAATGTCTAAGACACTCTGTTATTAATTTCTACTTTTATGATGTTGTGATCAGAGAAGATACTTTGTATTATCTCAGCATTTTGGATTTTCTTGAGGTTGCTTTGTGGCCTAAGATGTGGTCTACTCTGCAGACCATTCCATGTGCATTGGAAAAGAATGTGTACTTTGCTGCTGTTGGGTGGGGTGTTCTGTATATGTCTATGAGGTCAAGTTGGTTGATGGTGGCCTTTGTATCTTCTGTATCTTTGCTGAGTTTCTTTCCAGATGTTCTGTTCTTTACCGAGGGTGGTGTGTTGAAGTCTCCCATTATTGTGGAACTCTCAATTTCTCTTTTCGTTGCTGTTAGAGTTTGTTTTATGTACTTTGGAGCCCTGTCATTGTATGTGTAGATATTTATTATGGTTATGTCTTCACAGTGGATTGTCCTTTTAATCATTATATAAACTCCTTCCTTGTTTTTTATCGTGGATTTTGTTTTAAAATCTATTTTATCTTAGGTTAATATTGCCACTCCTGCTCTTTTTGGTTGCTGTTTGGTTGATATATTTTTCCATCCTTTAATTTTTAATATACTTATGTCTTTGTTTGTAAAGTGTGTCTCTTATAGACAGCATATTGATGGGTCCTATTTTTTTTTTTATCCATTCTGTCACTCTTCGTCTCATTATAGGTGCATTTAATATATTAACGTTCAGTGTGATTATTGATAGCCATGTGTTATTGCAGTCATTTTGTAGTGCTTTCTTTTTGTGGTGCTGACATTTTCTTTGTTCCTCTTACTCTCCTGTGCTGAGTTACTTTTGTTAGTGTAATTTTTTGTTTGTTTTTTCTTTTTTGTACATTTTGTGTTTACTGAGACTTTGTTTTTCTTTTTATTTTATAAGTAGGTTTGTTAACTTTCTTTGTGGTTACCTTAAATTTTACCCCATCTTCCTAAGTTTAAACCAGTCTTTTATTACTTAATATGTCCATTTGAAAGTTCTATATCTGCATCGTTTATTCCCTCTTTGATTGTTCTGATGTTGTTGTCATTTACAGATTGACTTTTCTGGTTCCCTGTTGTAAATCTTCTTGAGAGTTCGTTAGCTAGGTTAGTATCTGACAGATGCTGTCCTGTGTCCTAGATTCTGGTTGTTGTTTGATGTTGTTGGTTCTCTAACCGAAAGTCTCCCTTTAGTAATTCTTGTAAGTTTGCTTGGTTTTTACATATTACTGCAATTTCTGTTTATTTGGAAACGTCCTAATTTCACCATTATATTTGAGTGGGAATTTTTGTCCAATATATTATTCTTGGTTGGTAATTCTTTTCTTTCAGGATTTTATATTTGTCATCCCATTGTCTTCTTGCCTGCATGGTTTCTGTTGAGTAATCAGAGCTTAGTCTTATTGTTTCCCCTTTATATATGGCTTTTTGTTTCTCTTGAGCTGCTCTCAGGATTTGTTCTTTTTTTTTGTTTTTTGTGAATGTGATTATGATATGTCTTGGTAACTTTCTTTTGGGGTTTATCCTATATGGGTTCATTGATCTTTTTGGATGGTCCCTCATATAATCTTTCATGATATTAGGGAAGTTTTCTGTTGGCAAACCTTGAATGATTATCTGTGTTTTCTGTTTTGTCCCCCTGTTCTGGAACCCTGATAATGCACAAATTTTTGCTTTTGATTGTATCCCACATTGTTCTCAAGTTTTCTTTATTTTTCTTCATACTTTTCTTTGATTTTTCATCAGATAAATTGGTATCTGTCTTAGTTATCTAGTGCTTCTATAACAGAAATACCACACATGAATGACTTAAACAAAGAGAAATTCATTGTCTCACAGTCTAGTAGGCTAGAAGTCCAAATTAACAGTGCCAGCTCCAAGGGAATGCTTTCTTTCTCTGTCGGCTCTGGGGAAAGGTCCTTGTCATAAATCTTCCCCTGTCCTAGGAGCTTTTCAGCTCGGGGACCCCTGGTTCAAAGGATGAGCTCTTCTGCTGGCACTACCTTTTTTGAGGTATGAGGTCCCCATGTCTCTCTGCTCACTTCTCTCTTTCATATCTCAAAAGAGATTAACTTAAGACACAATATAATCTTGTAGAGTGAGCTCTGCCTCATTAACATAACTGCCTCTAATCCTGCCTGATTAACATCATAGAGGTAGGATTTACAACACATAGGAAAAGCACATCAGATCACAAAATTGTAGACAACCACACAGTGCTGGGAATCGTGGTCTAGCCAAGTTGACAAACATTTTTCGGGGACACAATTCAATCCATGACAGTATCCAAGGATTCATCTTCAACTTCACTGACTGTGTCTTCCATTGTTCCAAATTTGTTCCTAAAACCTATTGCACAGTCCATTTCTGACATCTTGTTGATTATCTTTTGGATTTATAATTGCTGTTTTTGTATGAGTTCTAGTTCTTTATATATTTTGACATTTTGTTCCTGTGTTATTTTCCTGAATTCTTCCCTTGCTTTATCTATGTTTTCTCTGATTTTGTCTGTATTTCCCATTATTGTGTCTATTTTCTCTTTATTTTTGTCTGTGTTTCCCTTTACCTCTTTCCTAATCCCTCACCGAGCCCTGAGTATTAAACTTTTGAATTCCATTTCAGGTAGTTTCAGTATCTCTTCTTCTACCATCTTGTCTTTTTTTTTTTTTTAAATATATATTATGTTTTGATATTGTTTGCTGTCTCTGGGACATTCAGGAATAATTTTCTTCATTTACTGATTGTAGATTTGTTTGTTTCATCCTGCTTTTTTGTTTTATTTGGTTATGCCTGGGCGGGCAGGCTGGGCATGTTTTGTTGCTTGCTTGTCTGTAGGCATGATACTTCTCACCACCTTGTCCAGGTTGGCAGGACCAGTCGCTCAGCTATGGTACAACAGAGCAGGTCCAGTAGCGGGGAAGGGCAGGGATGAGTAGCTTGCGGCAGGAACTGGGACTGACAAGGTAGGGCCAGGGGACACTGCAGGGAGAGGTCTAGGAGTCCAGGGGTCTGTGCTTGTGCTGCTCAGGGGTATGGTGCTCAGCTTGTGGTGCAGATAGGCTGGAGGGAAGGGAGAAGATGTGATGTGTGAAGCTAAGTGGGTGAGAGAAAGAAGGGAAAGGAGAGAGGAAACAAGCAAAAATAAGAAAAAATGAAGGAAAAAAGTAAAAAATGGTAACACAGTAGGATTCAGCAGGTAGGGGTGGTGCCGACCTGAGGAGGCCTTGTGCCTGTGGCTCTCTAGCTAAGTGGTGCAGCTTGGCCTGTTGAGAAGGGGCGTGGATGGCACACAGGGCTAGGTGGGCTGGAGACAAGAAAGGAAAGAAGGGAAAGAGAGAGAAGAAACAAACAAACAAAAAAAACCCCAAACAACAACAACAACAACAACAAAAATATGGTACTAAGGGAAATGGCCATTAGGGATAGGGCAGAACTGGAGTGGCTGATGTCTCTTTCCCCAGGTGGCATGGCACAGCTCATCAGGAATAGGCAAAGGGAGCACAGGGCATAGGTGGGAGGGAGAAGGAAAAGGGAGAAGGGGTAAAAATAAAGAAAAAAATATGGTGCTGAGGGAGCTGGACTGTGGGGGTGGCGCAGACCCAGGGAGAACGTGTGCCAGAGGCTCTCTAGTTGAGTAGTGCAACACAGCCTGTCAAGAAGAGGGGGGATTTTCACGGGGCTAGGTGGGTGGGAGAAAGGAAAGGAAGGAAGGGAGAGAGAGAGAAGAAACAACAACAACAAAAAAACAACAACAAAAACCTACTGTCATGGTTTGAATTATATCTCCCCAAAAATGTGTTTATCAGTTTGGCTGGGCCATGATTCCTGGTACTGTGTGATTTTCCTATATGTCGTAAATCCTGCCTCTATAATGTTAATGAGGGAGGATGGGTGGTAGTTGTGTTAGTAAGGCATGACTGGATCTACAAGACTGGATTGTGTCCTGAGGCAATCTCTTGAGATATAAGAGACAAAAGTGAGCAGTGAGACAGGGGGACCTTATACCTTCAAGAAAGCAGTGCCGGGAGCAGAATGCATCCTTTGGACCGGGGTCCTTGCACTGAGAAGCTCCTAGTCCAGGGGAAAACTGAAGAGAAGAAGGCCAACAGAGAGAAAAAGCCTTCCCCTGGAGCTGACGCCCTGAATTTGGACTTTTAGCCTACTTTGACTGTGAGGAAATAAACTTCTCTTCATTAAAACCATCCACTTGTGGTATTTCTGTTATAGCAGCACTAGATGACTAAGACACTAACCAACCAACAAACAAAATCTCACAGAGAGAGCTGGTCAGTGATGGTGACACAGAGTCTGGGAGGCTGTGTGCCAGTGACTTTCTAGCCAAGCAGTGCAGCAGAGCCCTTTGAGAAGGAGTAGGGGAAAAGCATAGGGCTAGGTAGGTGGGAGAAAGGAAAGGGAGGAAGGAAGAGAGAGAGACAAAACAGAAAAAAAAAAAAAGAAGAAAGAAAACTAAAAAAATATGGTGCAGAGGGAGCCCACTGGTGGGGGTAGTGCAGACCCAGAGAGGCTGTGTGCCAGTGGCTCTCTAGCCGACCGGTGTGGTAAGGTTGATCAAGAAGGAGCGGGGACAGTTCATGGGGTTAAGTGGGCAGGAGACAGGAAATGAATGAAGGGAGAAAGAAAGAAGAAACAAACAAACAAAACAAAATAAAAAACAAACAAAATATGGTGTTGAGGAAGCCAGCCACTAGGGGCAGCACAGAACCAGAGAGGCCATACCGGTGGCTTTCTAGTCAAGTGGTGCAGCACTGCGCATCAAGAAGGGGTGGGGACAGCACACAGGGCTAGGTGGATAGGAGAAAGGAAAGGAAGGAAGATATATAGAGAAGAAACAAACTGAAACAAAACAAACAAAAAATATGGCACTAAAGGAGTTGTGTGCCAGTGACTCTCTAGCTGAGTGGTGCAACACTGCCTGTTGAGAAGGGTGGGTGGCACACTGGGCTAGGTGGGCTGGAGAAAGGAAAGGAAGGAAGAGAGAGGGAGAGAAGAAACAGAAAAAAAAAAGGCGCTGAGGGACCCAGCTGGTGGAGGAGGCACAGAACTTGGGAGGCTGTGCTGGTAGATCACTATCCAAGCAGTGTGGCTCAGCCTGTCAAGAAGGGGTGAGGGTGGCTCACAGGGCTAGCTGGGTGGGGGAAAGGAAAGGAAAGAAGGGAGAGAGAGAGAAAAACAGAAACAAAAATGGCACTGAGGGACCAGGCCAGTGGGGGCAGCATGGAACCTAGGAGGCCATGCCGGTGGCTCTCTAGCTGAGCAGTGTGGCACAGTCCATCAAAAAGGAGTGAGGGCAGCACACAGGACTAGCTGGGTGGGAGAAAGGATAGGAAGGAAGGGAGAGAGAGTGAAAAAACCAAGAAAACCAGAAACCAAAAAATGACACTGAAGGAGCCACACAGGCAATCCCCAGCACAGTCTGCTGTTCCACCCCTTGAGAAGTGGGAGCAGGCAGGTCCCTCCACCCCTCCTCCCACCTGAAGCCCCCACCGCTGCCTGCCTGCTGGACAAAGCCTGAAAGCTGTATCCACTGGGTACAGGAGTGCTGCTGTAGACTGAGTGAGTGTGGTGGTGGCAGTCCTGGCTGCCACCACCCTGTTGGTGATGCCGCTTCTTAATCACATTCAGTTGATGTTGCCTCCTGGAGCAGGGAGCCCACAAGTGCCCCTGGCTGGCTGGCACCACTGTCAGTGCCCATGACAGGAGTAGAGAAGCCACAGCAGGGACTGCTCTGCACTGAGAGTGAGTGGCTGCACGGCTGCTGGGTAGGTGAATGAAGCCGGGAGGAGGAAAAGAAGGAGGAGGAGGAGGTGCTGCAGTGATTGGGTTGCACCTTGAAGCTCCACTGGCTGCTCGTTTACTCTGGGGGTTTGTTTGGGGTTTTAAAACATTAAGGGGAAATAATAAACAAAAGGAGTGCCGCTTTCCTTTTAAAAAAACAAAACCAAAAACTTATGAGACCATGGACATGTACGTGGTTGGAAGTTCCCCAAGTGGATGTTATGTGGTGCATGACTGTATTTCCATTCTGTTTGTTATGTTTCCATTGATCTAGCTTCCCTTCCCCTCCTTGCCTTTTCATCTTTGCTTTTGGGTAAATGTTGACCTTTTGGTCTCATACTGTTAATTGTTTAAGGACACACACTACTCACAGGTGATACTGTTTATTTTATAAACCAATCTATTATTTGGCTGCAAGGTGACCTGCAGAAATAGCTTCAATTCCAATTTCAAAGGTTATCTTAGGGCAATAGTCTCAGGGGTTCCTCCAATCTCTATTGGTCCAGTAGCTCTGGCCTTTTAAAGGAATTTGAGTTTTGTTCTATATTTTTCTGTCTTTCTATCCGGGAACTTCTATTGTGTCACTGGTCAGAATGGTCTGTCGTGGTAGCTAGGCACTATCTAGTTCTTCTGGTCTCAGGTTAGAAGAGGCTGTGGTCGGTGTGGGCTATTAGTCCTGTGGACTAGTTTCTTCTTTGAGCCTTTGATTTCCTTCATTCTCTTTTGCTCCATTCAAGTAGAGACCAATAGTTGTATCTTAGATGACCGCTTGCAAGCTTTTAAGACCCCAGACACTACTTATCAAACTAGGATGTAGAACATTATCTTTGTGAATTGTTATACCAATTGACTAAGTTGTCCCCTGAGACTATGGTCCCAAGCCCTTTAATCGGTAAAGCACTCCCTCGAGTTGTTTGGATATGTCTAGGAAGCCTCTGTAACTGTGCCCCTATGTTGTTTGTTATATATGTGGATGTATATGCAGCACACCGCAGTGTGATGAGTCGTTTTTGTGTGGCCTTTCTTGCCATGGTCTTGTAACTTGCACTCAAGTGATTTGGCAGGACTGTGAAAATAGGATAATTGTAGCCCACTGAAGGGATTGGCTAGTTTTGCCATCCCTCTGGGCTTGAAATGAGCCACCCCAGAGGCAAGAAAGAGAGAATCCCACAACTAGCAAGGAAGAACAGCCAGGAGCAGAGAGCACATCATTTGTACCTAGGATCCCTGCACCGAGAAGCTCCTGGACCCAGAAGACAGAGAGCGAGTTGTAACCCTGAAGATGATGAGAAGCGGTGGCAGAGAAGCAGTGGCAGGAGAGACTGGCAGGAGAGACAGTGCAATGGGCTTCCTGGCAGATGGAGTGAGAAAGCTGAGTACCCTTTGGGCAAAGGCAGAGGGCCAGGGAGAAGTGTGCCCGTGAGCACAATTGAAAAGAGGCTGTCCTGATGGAAGAACTGTATCCTGAGTGTTCCTGAGCCTGAATTATAACCTGTTACTTCCCTAATAAACTCCATAATAGTGAGTATAGTCTGTGAGTTCTGTGTAACCATTACAATGAATTATCAGACCCAGCAGAGAAGTAGACAGTGCCATGGGAGGGACGGTTGGTGTCAGAATTGGTAAAGATGTCAGAGAAAGGAGGCATGTCTGACCCCCACCTCATAGGAATCAGCCTTGGACTGTTGATCTTGATTCTCCTTCCCCCTTATGAAGTTAGAGGAGGTCAGTCTCCGGGCCCATGCCTTTTTTTACACACACACACGAACATGAATATACATACATCTACAGATACACCTATACATGCATTAACTCCCATATGACTTCCTATACACATGTATGCATCCATATCTATCTACATAACCACACACATATTTTATATTTATTTTTAATGTTGTTGCAAAATTCTACAGGTTATAGCATTTACAAAAATCATCCTTTTGTCTCGTGTACTTCTCATGTACTTTCTCATGTCTTTATCTACCTTGGTCAAGCTGTGTCACTGCACTTATATCTCTGAGATATATACCACTTCTTAGAGATATGAGCAGTGACACAAATAGACACGTGCACCACTATGTTCACTGCAGGCATTATTCACAATAGGAAAAAGATGGAAAAAACCTAAGTGTCCATCAACTGATGAATGAACAAATTGTGGTACATGCATACAATGGAATACTGCACAACTATAAGAATAATGAGGAATCCATGAAACATTTCACAATATGGATGAATCTGGAGGACATTATGCTGAGAGAAATAAGTCAATCACAAAAAGACAAATATTGTATAGTCCCCTTATTATAAAAAGTCAAGAATAGATATACACATAGAAAGGGATAGAAGGGAGAGGGAGGGAGAATCACTTTCTAGACAGTAGACACTTGTTACTTTTGGTGATGGGAACTGAGATCTCAAATATGGATGAAATCAGCACAACTTGTTTGTTAAAGCTACCCACTTGTGGTATTTCTGTTATAGTAGCACTAGATAACTAAGACTAATGGATTTACTTCTGGGTTCTCAATTCTATTCCGTTAGTCTACGTGTCTGTCATTAAACCAGTACCGACTGTTTTGATTACCATGGCTTTATAGTAAGTTTTGAGATCCAGAGGTGTGAGGCCACCTACTTGGTTTTTCTTCTTCAATATTAGTTTAACTATTTGGAGCCTCCTTCCTTTCCACATAAAGTTGAAGCTTAGTTTTTTATTTCATTAAAGAACGTTGTTGGGATTTGGATCGGGATTGCATTATATCTATAGATTGCTTTGGTAGTATTGACCTTTTCACAATGTTAAGTCTTCTAGTCCATGAGCATGGAATGTTTTTCCATTTACGTAGATCTCTTTTAGTTTCTTGCAGTAGTGTTTTATACTTTTCCTTGTATAATTCTTTTATGCCCCTGGTTAGGTTTATTCCTAGGTATTTTATCCTTTTAGGGGGCTATTGTTAATGATATTGTTTTCTTGATTTCCTTTTTGGAGTCCTTTTTGTTAGCGTAGAGGAACCAACTGATTTTTTTGTGTTGATCTTGTACCCTACCACTTTGCTGAATATTTCTATTAGTTCCAGTAACTTTCTTGTGGAGTCTCTGGGATTTCTATGTACAGAATCAAGTCATCTTCCTTTCCAATTTGGATACTCTTTATTTCTTTTCCTTGCCATGTTGCTCTAGCTAGGACTGCCAGTACAGTATTGAATAAAAGTGGTGATAAAGGGCATTCTTGTCTCATTCTCATTCTCAAGGGGAATGCTCTCAATCTTTCTCCATTGAGAATAATGTTGGCTATTGGTTTTGCATATATGCCCTTAATTATGTTGAGGAATTTCCCTTTTATTCCTATTTTGCTGAGAGTTTTTATCAAGAAAGGGAGTTGAATTTTATCAAATGTCTTTTCTGTGTCTATTGAGATGATCAAGTGATTCTTTTCCTTTGATTTATTTACGTGGTAAATTACATTGATTAATTTTCTAATATTGAACCATCCTTGCATCCCTGGTATGAATCCCACTTGACCATGATGTATTATTATTATTTTTTGATATGCTGTTGAATTCTGTTGGTTAGAATTTTGTTGAGTTTTTTGTGTCTATACTTATGAGGGATATTGTCTGTGATTTTCTTTGTTAGTGGTGTCTTTACTTGCCTTTGGTATCAGCATTTTGCTGGCTTCAGATCATGAATTAGGGGGTAGTCTTTCCTCTTCTATGTTCTGGAGTATTTTGAGTAGAATTGGTGTCAACCCTTTACTGAATTCTCCAATGCAGCCATCTGGATGGGACTATTTTTGTTTGGAGTTTTTTGTTTTTTTATGACTTCTTCAATTTCTTCTTTTGTTATGGATCTATTCAAAATTTCTACCTCTATTTGTGTTAGTTTAGGTAAGTAGTACATTTCTAGAAATTTGTCATTTCTTCTAGGTTTTCAAATTTGTTGGAGTATAATTTTTCACAACATTATGTTATGATCCTTTTTATCTCAGTTGGTTCTGTTGTAATCTCACTTTTTATTTTGGTTATTTGCATATTCTAATTTTTTTCCTTTGTCAGTTTTGCCCGTGGTTTGTCAATTTTATTGATCCTCTTGAAGAACAAACTTCTACTCTTGTTGATTTCTTTGTGTTGTTTTTCTGTTTTCTATTTCATTTATTTCTGCTCTGATCTTTATTTATTTCCTTTCTTCTGGTAACTGTGACCTTATTTCTGCTGCTTTTTTATTTGTTTGAGTCATTGGTTTAAGCTATTGATTTTGGCCTTTTCTTCTTTTTTGATGTATGCATTTGTCTCTATAAATTCTCCTCTGAGCCCTGCCTTTGCTGTGTCCTAAAGCTTTTTGTATCCTGTGTTTTCATTCTCATTTGAGTCTAAGAATTTTTTAATTTCATTTTTAGTCTCTTCTATTACCTAGTAGTTTTAAAATAAGGTGTTATTCAATTTCTATGTATTTATTTTTTCCTTGTTCTGTCTGTTATTGATTTTTAATTTTATATCAATATGATCAGAGAAGATGATACTTTGTATTATTTTGATGTTTTTGAATTTGTTCAGGCTTGCCTTGTGACCTAAAATATAGTCTATTCTGGAGAATAATTCATGGACACTGGAGAAGAATGTGTACTGTGTTGCTGTTGGGTGGTGTGTTCTGTATATGTCTATGAAGTTGAATTGGTTGATTGTGTTTTTTAGATCTTCTATATCTTTGTTGAGTTTCTTTCTAATTGTTCTGTCCATCATCAGAAGTGGTATGTTGAAGTCTCTTACTATTATTGCAGAACTGTCTATTTCTCTTTTCAATTCTGTTAGAGTTGGATGCATAAATATTTATTATGGTTATATCCTCTTGGTGAATTTTTCCTTTAATCATTATATAATGTCCTTCTGTGTCTCTTATAATGGGTTTTGACTCAAAGCCTATTTATCAGAGATTATTGCCACTCCTGTTCTCTTTTTGTTACTGTTTGCTTGATATATATTTTTTCCATCTTTTAATTTTTAACCTATTTATGTCTTTATGTTTAATGTGTGTCTATTGTAGGAAACATATTAATGGGTCATGTTTTTTTAATCCACTTTGCTACTCTGTTTCTTGATTGGTGAATTTAAACAGTGTACATTTAGTATGATTACAGTAGGTATGAATTTACTGCTGCCATTTTATTATGCTTTTTATGGTGGTGTTAATGGTTTCCTTGTTCGGCTTAATTTTCTGTGCTGAGTTCTTCTTGTTTGTGGGTTTTCTTTTTGTATCCTTTGTTGTTGTTGATTTTGTTTACTGTGTCTTTTTTATTTTCTTCTTTATTTTGGTGAGTAGATTTATTAAGTTTCTTTGTGGTTATCTGAAATATACTTTTATTTTCCTAAAAAAACTCCAAATGCAGGTTCTATAGCTACACCATTTATTCCCTTTTTTTGTTTTGATGTTGTTGTCATTTACAGATTGACAGCTCAGGCTCCCTGCTTTCAGTTTTGCAGCTTTCTTTTACTTTTGAGAATTCTTTACCTGGCTTGGTATTTGGGAGATGCTGTCAAGTGCCTTAATATCAGGTTGTTGTCTGATATTGTTGGTTCTCTTTCCAAAGGACTCCCTTTAATATTTCTTGTAAGGTTAGTCTGGTTTTTACGAATTCCCTTAATTTCTGTTTATCTGGGAATGTCCTAGTTTCACCATTGTATTCAAAGACAGTTTTGCTGGAATTTGATTCTTGGCTGGCAATTCTTTTCTTTCAGGGTTTTATATATGTCATCCCATTGCCTTCTTGCCTGCATGGTTTCTGCTGAAAAAGCAGTGCATAGTCTTATTGGTGCCAGTTTGTAAGTGATATCTCATTTTTCCTGACTGCTCTCAGAATTCTTTCTTTGTCTTTGGTTTTGGAAGGTTGATTATGACATATCTTGGGACTTTCTTCTCGGGTCTGTCCTGTATGGGGTTTGATGAGCTTCTTGGATAAAAACTTTCTAATCTTTGATAATATTAGGGAAGTTTTCTGCCTAATTCTCTCTGTACTTTTTTTTCCTCCCTTCTTCTGGAATTTCTATTACACGTAAAATATTCTTTTGATAGTGTCCCACGTAACTCTTAGGCTTTCTTCATATTTCTGCATTTTTTTTCTAATTGTTCCTCAAACAAATTATTATCAAGGGATTTGTCCTCTATTTTGCTGATTTTTTCTTCCATTTATTCAATCCTACTTCTTTGTCCTTTCATTGAGTTATCTATGACGTTTTATTGTTAATAGTCTGGATTTTTAGTTGTTGAGTTTTTTTTTTTTTTTTTTTGGTATGGTTTCTAATTATCTATTTATTTTGTCATTTTGTGCTGATATTGTTTCCCTGAATTCTTCTATGGTTTTTCTGTGTTTTCCTTGATCTCTTTGGAGATCTTATATATAAGTCTTTTGAATTCTTTAAAGAATCAGGTAGTTCTATCACCATTTCTTCCTCAGGAAAGTTTTCTGCCTCTTTATTTTGCTAACTTGTTCAAGCCATCTTATCTTGTTTCTTCATATGATTTGTTACTGTCTGCTCTCTCTGAGGCACTAAGGTGTTTATTTATTTATTGTATGTATGTTTATTTTGCGCTGATTTTTTTGTTTTGTTTTGATGTATCAGGAACTTTGTTTTTTCTTTTTCTTTCTCTTTAGAATGTCTTTCTTCCTTTGTATTATTTTAATTGTTTTGTGGTTCTGGTCTACTTGTGACTTTGGTGGTATCTATTGGCTGGGAGTGATTTTATCTCACTAGTGGGTATGGTGGGTCATACCCATGTAAGAGTCCTTTGTGGTTAGGTGTGTATGTCTTCCCTTATTGGATTGAGTGGAGGTGGGAGAGCAGGTTCTTTCCCTGATATTGATTGACAAATTTTGGGTGGTTTGGGTCCTCTATAGCCCTTGTGGGACCATGGGGTCCTTCTGGGTTGGTGCTAGTGGTTAGTGCATCCTCTGGAGGTCAGGGAAGGATATCTCCATATCCACTGTGAGGAAGTGCTAACCAAATGGATGGGGTAGGTCTGCTGTGCAGGCACAGATTGGTTTCTCAGTTGGTGGTGGGGTATCAAGAGGTTTCAGTGCAAGTGAAGACAGCCTGCCGGAACTGTTTGGGTATATTATGTGTGATGTTGCAGCTAGGTGGACATTGGATGAGGGCACTAGGATCTCCTGCTCATTGTTTGGTAAAGGTCAGGATGCAACTGGCATAGCTGATGAGGTGATGTGTCTGTCCAGCTCATCATCTGGTGTAGGTGGAGAGAGTGTTCTTGCTGTTTGCTTGGTTGAGCACTGTGCTGGTTGCTAGGTAGATGGGGCAAGGGTGCACAGGTCACCTGTCACCCGACAGATGGCACGGGAGCTCGCACTGCTAGTGGCTGAGCAGGCATGGTGGTGTGGCAGGTGTGTGGGGTGATAGTGAGCCTCTGGTTGTTGGTCCGATGGTGTGGGAGGGAGCTCTGCAGATGCCCAGGCAGGTGGGGTGGGGCAGGGGTGGGCAGGGCGGGCGTGAGCCTCTGGTCCCTGTCCAGCAGTGCAGGGGCACTCCATGGATTGTCAGGAGGGTGGGTTGTGCAGAGGTGGGTGCGGTGGGTGCAAGCCTCCAGTTGCCAGTCTGATGGTGTGGTAGTGCATGCCACGGATCACCAGTGGACAGGGCAGCATGAGAGCTGGCGGAGTGGATGTGAGCCTCCAGTTGCAGGTCCAACAGCCATGGCATCACTAGGGGAATGTGGGGCGTCACAGACTGCACTGGGTGACAATGTCAGAAGGGGTGACACCAAAATGACCGTCTATAAAATTTTTGTGTAATGTTTCAGCAGAAATTATTTTTATAATAATATCCCTGTAGTTAGCTATGACAACAAAAATTTTTTTGTAAGCCCAGCTTACATGTATCAATATACCTACAAAACTAAAACTTCATGCTAATTTATTTTTTGAAACTTCAATATGCTCCAGTCAGAGCTGTCCTTATTACCCAATTACAATAATGCTTCAGATCACTTACTTTTGTCTGCCCATGCTACAAGCATGCATTGTTGTTTTTGATGCTGCTGCTGCTTTTATAGTCACTGATTTTGTCAGATTTTCTGGTGTTTTAGCTATAATATTGTGGTAATTAGCATGGTGGGGGTGACACCATGAGTTACCACACTGGGTGACACCAACTATCGTGAAGCCACTGCCGATGGTGTGGGAGTGTGCGCTGTGGATCACCAGTTGGTCAGGGTGGCATGGGGGTGGATGGGGCAGGAGTGAGCCTCCAGTCACTGGTTTGACGGCATGGGAGTGCATGCTGCAGATTGCTAGGTCGGGAAACGGTGATGGGGCACACCACTGGTCACGGGAGGGCAGGGGCAAGAAGGTGGGGAAGCATATTCCCCCAGTCTCTGGCGTGGGCTCCAGGGCACTGCCTGCAGTGTACAGCTGGAAATCATGACCTGGCCCTGATCAAATGCGAGGGTGGGGGGGAGCTGTCCAGACTCCTGTTGGGTAGGGGATCTCTAGCCACCACTCCAAGAATCCTCCACTCTGTGAGTGTCACCCACCCAAATGATCAAGGACTGCTGCTGGAGAGTTCTGGCTCCCTCCTTGCTCTCTGTCGCCTGGATCCCTAGGGCCTTCGCCTGCCTTACTGTACTTTCCCTCCTTAGATCCAGTTCATGTTCTGCTCACCTTGCTTCACTCTGAGTTTGTCAACACAGTATGCCTCCTACTGGGGATTCTGTGAAGTTACCTTCTTGTGCTCCTCACCTGGGAATGCTGCTCACTTTGTCTCAAGATGACCACACAGCCCTTGGCGAGCTGGCAGGGTTCCTACAATCCATAAATATCTTTGTTCTCTATTTTCATTCAGTTTCTCCTTGCTTTCAGTGTTCAACCTAATTCTTCACCCTCCCATTTGCTGTTTTGGGTTCCCAGATTGTCATCTTTATTTGATTCACTTGGTTTCTCTGTTCTTTGTCATAAGGGGACAGCATGTTGTGTGTGGCTAAGCTGCCAACTTGGGCCATCTCTAGTGATTTCACTGTTAGTTAATATATCAAAATTTATGAAATTGTACAATTTAAACATGTGCAATTTGTTTATATTAATTATAACTTAATAAATCTGTTAAAAGAAAAAATTACTGTAGCTATATTATGTGTCACATTGTATATTCCAAAGATGACTGCCCTTATGTATCCTACTCAACATGTACCTCTCTTACAATGTGATGTTGACACTCCTCCCATCAAGAGTAGGGATTTATGTCCTCCCATCTCTTTATGTCTTCACTGCCTGAAAGAAAATAATTGTCAACCTAGAATTCTATACCCAGCAAAAAGATCCTTCATAAATGTTGTTGAAAAAAAGGTATTTTCTGACAAATCAAAACATAGTTCTTGTCTCAGTCATCTAGTGCTGCTCTAACAGAAATACCACAAGTGGATGGCTTTAGCAAAGAGAAGTTTATTTTCTCACAGTCCTGTAGGCTACAAGTCCAAATTCAAGACGTCAGCTCCAGGAGAAGTCTTTCTCTGTCAGCTCTGGAGGAAGGTCCTTGTGATGCATCAGTCTTCCTTTGGTCTGGGAGCATCTCAGCACAGGAACCTCAGGTCCAAAGGACATGCTTTGCTCCCGTCATGGCTTTCTTGGTGGTATGAGGTTCCCATGTGTCTCTGCTCGCTTCTCTCTTTTATATCTCAAAAGAGATTGCATTAAGACACTATCTACTCTTGTCAACCTCATCAGTATAACCTCATCACAGTGATAGAATTTACAACACCTAAGGAGATCCCATATAATCTCATTATAATGATAGAGTTGACAACACATAAGGAAATCATATCAGATTACACACTCATACAACACTGGGAACCATGACCCAGCCAAGCTGACAGATATTTTTGGGGAACACGACTCAGTCCATGACAGTTCTCTACTAGCAGTCCTATACAGGCAGACCTAGACAACATTTCTCTGGTTGATATTTTCTTAGTAGGAAAAAAATGCCTTAACTTTACAAAAACAAACACATCTGTCAATACAATGTTTTCCAGCTAATGCTTGTCTAGGAAAAAAATTATATTTGTGTCTCTAGACCCAATAGAATATTTTAAACAAAATGATGTATGGGAAAAACCTTAACTTACATTCCAAACACAACTGGTAGATGCCTAAATAACATGTAGACCTTTTGACAAGCATGTAGAGTGTCAATTAGGAAAGGTGTTACCACATCATTCTTTGCCACTGTGAGCTTGTCCTGCATGAGATTCCATGGTGCTATTCCTATTCACACACTGTCTTGAAGATTTTACATCCAAATACGCTGGTTTGTGATGTGGATAATCATTTCATTGTGCTTCAGTTATGTTTTAGAAAATTGGTTGGAATTTGGGTTGATGTACAACACATTATAAATTTTTCCAATTAAAACCAAGGAAAACACACTCCCAGTTAGCATTTTCATGCAGAATCTATGATTTTCAGGAACTTATTACTGATGCTAAGTATAAGATGACTGATTTTGTGACTATAGCTTATCATAGAGATAAGTTATGGGCATAACTTCTCAACCACTAGGGTGGAAATGGACCAAAAAAACTCCAAAAGAAGATAAGAAAAGAGACAAAAATTAGCATAGAACAGGTGGGACAAATAGAAAGTATATAGTAAGATGGTAAACTTAAACACACATATAGCAGAAATTACATTAAATATGAAGATACTGTGTCAAATAAAAGACAAATATTGTCAAACTGTATTTAAAAGCAATAAAACCCACCTACCTTCTGATGACAAGATATATATTCAACACAGTGAGCTTGAGAAGAAGAAGACTAAAAAAATCCACTATGCAATTACTAACCAAAAGCAGCTCATGTAGCTAACAAGGCTGTCATGGATTGAATTGTGTTCCCCCAAAATATGTGTCAATTTGGCGAGTCTATTGTGTGAATGTCCACCATTTTGTGATCTGATGTGGGTTTCCTATGTTTTGTAAATCCTACCTATATGATGTTAATGAGGCAGGATTAGTGGTAGTTATGAGGTAGGACTCAATCTATAAGATTAGGTTGTGTCTTAAACCAACCTCTTTTGAGACATAAAAGAAGCTAGCAGACAGATATGGCGACCTCATACCACCAAGAAAGCAGTGATTGGAGCAGAGTGTGTCATTTTGACTCAGGGTTCCTGCAAGGAGAAGCTCCTAGACTAAGAGAAGATTGATGAAAATGACCTTCCTCCAGAACTGAAATGGAGAGAAAGCTTTCCCCTGGAGCTGGTGCCCTTCAGACTTCTAGCCTCCTAGACTGTGAGAGAATAAACTTCTGTTTGTTAAAGCCATCCACTTGTGGTATTTCTGTTACAGCAGCACTAGATGACTAAGACAAAGGCTAGAGTTACGGCAAAGCTTTACTTCTAAATAAACCAAGGTTTAAAGAAGAAAATGTCATAAAAATTTTGAAGGGAATTATTAAAATAAATATTAAAGTATATATTGTATATATAATATAATGTATATATTAAAATAGTGAATAATTAAAATACTACATATACTATATATCAAAACTGATTGGAAGCAGTTAAAATTGTACTTTAGAGTTTTTTTTTTTTTAACCTTTAAAATGTATATATTAGGAAAGAATAAAGCCTGGGAATCAGTGAGCTAAGCCTCTATCTGAAGAAATTAGAAAAAGAGTAGTAAATTAAATCTAAGGAAAGTAGAACAAAAAACATAGTAATGATAAGATCAGACATTAATAAAATAGAAAACAAACATAAATAAAAAGAATCAACCAAACCAAAAGTTGCTTCTTTGCAAAGACTAATAAAATTGATACACCTCTAGTAAGACTGTCAGTTTGTCATACTGTGATGATTTGCATGTCACTATGATGCTGGAAGCTATGCCACTGGTACGTCGAATACCAGCAGAGTCACTTATGGTGGACAGGTTTCAGTGGAGCTTCCAGACTAAGACAGACTAGGAAGAAAGGCTTGGTGATCTGCTTCCAAAAATTACCCAATGAAAACCTTATGGATCACAACATAACATTGTCTGACTCACTTGCTTTGGAGGGATCAATTGCTGGAGGTAGACATCATGTTTGGTGAAGTAGAGGGCCAGCGAGAGCTAAGGAGACCTTCAGTGAGATGGATTGGCACAAAAGCTGCCATGATGGACTGAAATATGCTGGCAATTGTGAGGATGACACAAGATTGAGCAACATTTCATTCTGTTGTATATAAGGTTGCCTTGAGTCAGAGTCAATGGCAGCTAACCACAACACACCTGTGAAACCATCAGCCCAATCAAGATAGTGAACATATCCATCATCTCAAACGTTTCCTGATACTCCTTGGTGTCCCCTTCTCCATCTCTTTCTTTCTGTCACTACAGATCGCTTTGCGTTTTCTAGAGTTGTATATTTATGCAATCGTACAGTATGCACTCTTTTTAGCCTGGCTTCTTTCATTCAGCACACTTATCCTGAGGTTCATCCACGTTATTGCATGGGTTGCTGATAGTAGTCCGTTGCATATATATATACCATAATTTGTTTATCCATTCACCTCTTGATGGGCATTTGGGTTGTTTCCAGTTTTTTGGCTACTACAAATCTGCTATGAACATTCATATCCAAATGTTTATACTAACATATGCTTTCTTTCTCTTGTGTAAACACCTAGGAGAGGTCATATGGTAGGTGTGTGTTAACTTTTTAACAAACTGCAAAACTGTTTTCCTGCCAGCAGTGTGTGAGGGCTTCAGCTCCTGAACATTCTTGTCAACACTTACTATGGTCAGCCTTTTACATTTTAGCCATTCTAATAATTATACATTAGTATCATACTGGAATTAATCTGCTTTTCCTTAATGACAAATGATGCTGAGCATCTTTTTGTGTGCTTTTTTGCCGTCTACGTATCCCTTTCTGATGAAGTATCTATTCAAATATTTTGCACATTTTTATTGAGTTTTTAAAATGATTATTTTTGAGTTTTTAATTGTTGTAAAAATACATACAACACAACATTTTCCAATTTAACATTTTTCACGTGTACAGTTCAGTGTATTATTGAGTTCTGAAAGTATTCATTCTTTATACATTCTAGATACAAGACCTTTTTTCAGATCTATGCGTGGCAAAATTTCTCTCTTCTCTGGTCTGTAGCTTGTCTTTGCATTCTTTCTTTTTCTTCATTTTTCCCATTCGTTATCTTTTGAAGAAGTACAGTTTATCACTTTGTTCCTTCATGGATCATGCTTTTGGTGTAATATCTAAGAAATATTTACTTAACCCAAAATCACAAAGATTTTCTCCTAGTTATATAGTGTTAGGTTTTGTACTCATCCTATGGTTCATTTTGAGTTTTTATATATGGTGTGAGGTATGGGTGGAAGTTACTTTCTTTTTTATTATGGATATTCAGTTATTCTAGAACCATCTATTGAAAAACTATCCGTGGGAGATTGAAAAATGGCCCTCCAAAGACATCAGGCCCTAATCCCTGGAACCTGTCAATGATATCTTATTTAGAAAAAGGGTCTTTGCAGATGTGATTAAGGATCTTGAAATGGGAAGATTATCCTGGATTATCCAAGCTGGCTCTAAATGCCATCACAAGTACCCTTGTAAGAGAGGCAGAAGTAATTAATTACATTAATGATGCTGAAGAGATGTCGGAGAACCGTGGATTGATGTCTTTGAATAAATAAGGGTCGGGGTCTCGTGCCCAGTGAGGGTCGCCTACCTCAGAGAAGGGCTGTCCCTTCTCAGGACACAGGGCAGGGGGGCAGACGTGTAGGAATGTCTCCTCTGCTGCTTTGGTTTTCTGAAGATGGAGGAGGAGGAAGGTCTAGGTGAGAGGAGATGGTGACTAAGGAGGGTGGAGCACTAGTTGACCAAGGACATGGGGCTCGATGTCCAGCACACAGAGGCCGAGCAGGCCCATTACAAGGAGTGTGCATGGGCCCCAGCCCAGGTCTGTGTTTCTCGGCCTCAGGGTGGTATCATCATGCCCTGCATTGGTGATGGCCGCAGAAAACAGCACCGCTGAGATCAGCCTTCACAACACTGACTGCCAAAGGAGTCCCCCTTTTCTCAGGCCCAAATTCTGGGAAAATCCGCCTATGGCCAATTTTGCTGCTCTGCTCAGGACTCTGTACCCCTTAAGGCCTTGGCTCCCCTTTCCAGACGGGCCTGAGAACCAGTCCTTTTATTTAGAAAAAGCCAGAAACACATAACAAGTCTCTGTCCAGAAACTCTCAAGAACAATGTGTCTGTTTTGACTGAGGAATGTGAGCCTCAGGCTGGAAAATCTAAGTCTGCAGCATCAGTAGAATATTTGAGCAGCTTGGACCCGCACCCTCCGTCCCCAGCACCACCCACTCTGCACTCAGTGTTCCAGGACAGGCAGGTCAGCCATGGAGAAGTCAGAGGGCAGCCCACAGGGGTGTCTGGCTCTCCTGCTGGGCTGGGCCACAGCTTCCCCGGGACTCAGCAGCTCCATGAGATCCAGGATGGGCCTGGCCCCACGCCTCAGCCCTTCCTTTCCCCACACAGACCTGTCCAGTCGGCCTATCTCCTTGGACCACAGAGGAGGCCCAGTCACCCTGGCCTGGGCTGGGCTCCACATCCATCTTCCTGAGCACAGGGCAGGGCTGTGGAATGCCAGCCTGCTTTATCTCCTTCCTTCACTCATCTCTGGAAGAGGAAAGGAGAAGCGCCAGCTTTATTTCCCTGCCATCCCTATCCCCTAAAGGCAGAAGCAGCCCAGGTGGCAGGGCTTTAACAGCCCAGCTCCCTGAGTTGGCCCCAGCCCCTCTGCGGGTGTGTGGCTTGGTGCTGTACTGCTGAAGGTTACCCAGTTGGGATGCCAGTCCAACATGTGGCTCGGACCGAAAAGCCTCTGCGGCCCCCAGGGTGTCATCTCAGAGATACAGGAATGCAGAGAGCTGTGCAAGTTCCCTAGCCCTTGGTTTGGATGCAGCCCCCAGGGGGGCCAGGCCCCTTCATGGTGGAAGGAGGGCTGACGCTGACTGGTGTCGCAGGCTCCCCTTCTCCTCTGAGGGGTCTGGCTGCCGTCTGAGCAGTGCAGGTTGTCCCAGGCCTGTTCCTGGTGCCAAGCCCCGCCCCCCCGACCCTCCTGCAGGAGGTACTGTTCGCCTTGCTCTGGCTCTATGCTGCCCTCCACCATGCAGAGTCCTTCTGTCCTTGGACCACCAGGAGACACAGCCCTTCACATTGCTGTTTTGAGCACCTACTGAGTGCAGGAAAGATTCTGTAAGCCCTGAGGGAAGATGGAGGGAGAACAGACAAGTCTCCTCCAGGGGTATGACCTCCTCACCGAGGGCAGAAGGCCTGTTTGTTGTCACTGTCACCACTGGTACACTTGTGAATGCAGCCCCCACTGACAGGCCAGCCCGATTTGCCTACTCATGGCGCTTTGAGCCGATGATCTCACGCAAGTGGCAACCCTTCTTATCCGCATTTTACAGACGGGAACGTGTGGCTCACTGAGGGTAAATGATGCATTCATGCTCACATAGCTGATGGCGGCACCAGGACTGTAGGTGCGGTGCAACGCAGCCAGTCAGCTGCTGTGAGTGAGAGCTTTCTTCCAGCTGGAGAGGCAGGGAGGGCTCCAAGATGCTGGGCCCTGAGAATGGGTGGGGTTTGGGTGGAGGATGCAAACAGCGTGGAGAGAGAGAGAGGTAGGAATCCAGGGTTTGCCTCTCGACTGAGCCTGGACTTTGGAGGGGTGAAGAGCTGCTGGTCAGCCGTGGGGGTCAGCCATGGGGTCAACCATGGGGTCAGGCATGGGGGTCAGGCATGGGGTCAGGCATGGGGTCAGCCATGAGGTCAGCCATGGGGTCAGCCATGGTGTCAGCCATGAGGGTCAGCCATGAGGTTCAGCCATGGGGTCAGCCATGGGGTCAGCCATGGGGGTCAGCCACGGGGTCGGCCATGGGGGTCAATCATGGGGTGAGCCACAGGGGTCAGCCACTGGGGTCAGCCATGGGGTCAGCCATGGGGGTCAGCCATGATGTTCAACCATGGGGTCAGCCATGGGGTCAGCCATGGGGGTCAGCCACGGGGTCAGACATGGGGTCGGCCACGGGGGTCAGCCATGGGGTTGGCCATGAGGTCAGCCATGGGGTCAGCCATAGGGGTCAGCCATGAGGGTCAGTCATGAGGGTCAGTCATGGGGTCAGCCATGGGGTCAGCCATGGGGTCAGCCATGGGGTCGGCCACGGTGGGGCCACGGCGGCAGGGAAGAGACTTGTCAGTGAGAGTGTGACATGCTCACATCAGGCTGGACCTGCCTGGGCCTGGAGCTGGTTATGACCACAAATCAAAAACAGGCTTGTTGGTGAGTCAGTAGCTGGATAAACAGAGAAACAGGCCCTTCCCTCAGCCCAGGAGCAGGGCAGCTGCCACGCCTTCTCTGCTCTGTCGTGACCTGGCCTGCTGACCACCAGCAGCCCTTGCTCTGCCTGCCTGCTTCCAACCAAACCCCCTGATCGGCCACTTGGCTGGACGCCTTCCTGCTTGCAGCACCCACCCTTACGTTGTGTCTAGACGGGCAGAAATACCCAGTCGATACCCAGGCATCGGGGGTGTTGGGTGGAGAGTTTGCCGAAGCTTTGTCTGAAATCTCCTTCAAAACATGGTCAGGGAGGTCTTGTCGGGAAATACTCCTTCCCTGAGAAGGCACAGTGCTGCCCCTTTGAATCACCCGGCCACTTCCTTCCTGTGTGTATCTTACACATGCTGAGGGATGGGCGGATTCTGTGTGTGTTTTTGTTTCTTTTATGTTTTCGTCAGTGTTTGCTTCCTGTGGTGATTTGTAGACTATTAGGGTGGGACTGGTTCTTAGAGGCTTTGTCACTGCCAAGGATATTGCAGATGGCATGGGCTTCCTCTGAATTTACTAACCTCTGGCTGTGGGGATGAGAAGGAGGATGGAGTCGCATTTACTAAGGGTTTCTGAGTGCTAGGTTAGGGCCAGACCTTCACATATGATCATCTCAAAACTTCTCAAGAGACAGCTCTTCTTCTTCTTCTTTGACGGGTGAAGGCCGTGAAGGATCAGAGATGCTGAGGACCTTGCCAAGGCTGCGGAGCCAAGGCTTTCTGCCTCCTAAGCCCAAGCTCCCTCCTGGACCTTTCCAGGCCATGTGAACACGCCCTCCAGTGCTTGGCGCAGGCAAGGGGCAATCTCCACCTGCAGCCTTCCACTACTACCTAAAAATGCCCCTCAGCCCTGTCCTGAGAAACCAGGCTTTTGGCCTGTTAGTTTTGCTTTTCCTTTAGGTAAACACAATGAAGTGTTTCTCAGACTTCTTTGGCTGTGACCCACACTCTTGTTGTTAGCTGCTGCTGAGTCGATTCCTACTCATGGTGACCCCACATGTGCAGAATAGAACTGCTCAATAGGGTTTTCAAGGTTGTGACCTTTCAGAAGCAGTTCACCAGGCCTTTCTTCTGAGGGAACTCTGGGTGGGTTTGGACTGGCAACCTTTCGGTTTGTAGTCCAGCACAACACTTAACCACTTGTACCCTCCAGGGACTCCAGTAGGTGATACATTTTACATGGCAATGCCCTACACATGCAATTAATGTATCAATCACTCAGTATATACAAGTAAAAAATACTTATTTATATATATTTATACACATATATTGTCTTAGTTATCTAGTGGGTAGCTTTAACAAACAGAAATTTATTTTCTCACAGTTCAGGAGGCTAGGAGTCTGAAATCAGGGTGCTGGCTCTGGGGGAAGGCTTTCTCTCTCTGTCGGCTCTGGAAGAAGATCCTTGTCTCTTCAGCTTCTGTTTCATAGCTCCTTGGTGATCTTCATGTGACATGGCATCTGTCTTCCGCCATCTCTGCTTGCTCGCTGTTTGCTCAATCTGCTTTTTTTATATCTCAAAAGAGATTGACTTAAGACACACCCTACACTAATCCTGCCTCATTAACATAACAAAGAAAACCCGTTCCCACAGGTATAGGGTTAGGATTTATAACACGTATTTGTGGGGGACACAGTTCAATCCATAACACACATATCCACACATATGTATTCCTATACACACATATGCATATTTATATATATATTGTTGTTAGTTGTCCATCGAGTCAACTCTGACTCATGGTGAAACCACGTACAACAGAACGAAACATTGCCTGGACCCGTGCCATCTCTACGATTGTTGGGATGCTCGAATCCATTGTTGCAACCACTATGTATTTTGAGTGCCTTCCTACCTAGCAGGCTCATCTCCCAGCACTATTTCAGATAATACTCTGTTGTGGTCCATAGGGTTTTCACTGGCTAATTCTTGGAAGTAGATTGCCAGCCCTTTCTTCCTAGTCTGTCTTGGTCTGGAAACTCCACTGAAACCTGTCCCTTGGGTGACCCTGCTGGTATTTGAAATACCAGTGGCATAGCTCCCAGCATCACAGTAACAACAGGCAAGCCACCACAGTACAACAAACTGACAGACGGGTGGTGGGTACATCTGATAAAGTTTTCGTGAAACAACACTTACCCTCACACTCACCCATTTTCTGCTGATCACCACTCACTCAGCTTATTCCCAGACATTAATGGGTCACAATCTGAAGTTTGACAAACACCGGAAAAAAAAAAAACAGTTGTGTCTGTGGGGCCCCGGTAGTCTATGTACTGGGATCCTGTGCTCCTGCTTCACCCAGTCAGACCCACGCAGAGGACATGGGCTCCGAGGAGGAGAACTGCCCTCAGTGCCTCGGGAGGCACCGTGAGAGCTGAACCTCTGTGGGGCTGCGCTGCTTGGAACCATCCTGGACAAGGGTTCCTCAGAAGGCGGAGTGTTTCCGGGTTTCCAGGTAGGAGGCACTCGAAGCCACGTGGGGCAGCCTATGGCCCCGGCTCAGGCTGCTGCGACCTCCACCCTCCATTTCTCTGAATGTGAGCGATGATGACCATTGAAATGCAGCTTGCGTCGCCGCAAGTGGCAGAGGTCCTTCTCTCTCATTCACGCGGAGACCTCGGGGCCTCACCCGGCCCCTCTCCGCCCGGCGCGCACACGTGGGCAGTGTGGGTGGGACCAACTGAAGGGGTCTGACATGAACTGTCCCAGTTAATCTTTGCACTTGCCTGAACTGGCAGGAGGCAGGCCCAGGGACAGTGTTAATAGTGTGGCAAGGAATTCAAAGGAGCTGTTTTTAATATTCACTAGCCATTGTCTTTGTGGAAGGTCCCTGGTGGCGCAAAGGGTTTGCACTCGGCTACCAACGGAAAGGTTGGTGGTTCAAACCCACTTAGTCATCTCTAGTGCTACTATAACAGAAATACCACAAGTGGATGGCTTTAACAAAGAGAAATTTGTTCTTTCACAGTCCAGTAGGCTACAAGTCCAAATTCAGGGCATCAGCTCCAGGGGAAGGCTTTCCCTTCTCTGTCGGCTCTGGAGAAAGGTCCTTGTCATCAGTCTTCCCTTGGTCTGGGAGCATCTCAGCACAGGAACCTCCGGACCAAAGGACGTGCTCTGCTCCTGGCACTGCTTTCTTGGTGGTATGAGGTCCCCCACTGTCTGCTTGCTTCCCTTTCATCTCTTGTAAGATAAAAGCTGGCAGGCCACACCCCTGGGAAACTCCCTTTACATTGGATCAAGGATGTGACCTTAGTAAGGGTGTTACATCCCACCCTAATCCTCTTTAACATAAAATTACAATCACACAATGGAGGACTACCACACAATACTGGGAATCATGGCCCAGCCAAATTGAAACACACATTTTTTGGGGGACATAATTCAATCCATGATGCCCACCCAGCCACACTACGGAAGAAAGCCCTGGCAATCTGCTTCTGTAAAGACTACAGCCAAGAAAACCCCATGGAGCTCAGTTCTGCTCTGATAAGGTGGCACCCTCATGAGTCACGCCGACTTGATGACAGTTGAACAACATCCCTGTGGAGCACAGTTCTACTCTGCAACCCACAGGGCTGCCACGAGCTGGAACTGACTCAAGGCAACAGATTTGATTGTTTTGGTATCCCAGTACATCACAGAAGGTTTGGTTGTTTTGGTATTCTCTCAGCCTATTTCCGAAAAATTAGCCATTGAAAACCCCTGTGGAGCACAGTTCTGCTCTGACATGCATGGGGTCACCATGAGTCAGAGTCCACTTGTACGCAGCTGGCTGGCATCACCGGTCAGTGGCAGGCAGGGCACTAGCACTGGGAGATTCAAATGAGCATCTGACAGCAGCCCTCAGCTGCCAACCCACCTGTAGGTTCAAGCCCTGCTGCAGGTCGGGTAAGGGTGTGGTGCTGAGAAGGCACCCTAGGCGCTCATCACTGTGGGGGCAGGCTGTGGTGGGCTCACCTCCCACAGGACCCAGCCATGTGGGGCCCCCAGTGGCACTCTTTGTGCATGAGCTGTTGTGTTTTTTTTTTTGCCAAAGAGCTGGACACCTGCATGGAGTGTGGACGGGGATGAGAGGGGTAGACATGTACAATCTTTCCATGGAAAGACAGTCCCTGGGACAGGTTAGGACATGCCCACCAGTTTAACACCACCCAGGGCTGCCGGGCTTCACCCAAGTCCGAAATCAATGGGCCAGTTGGCAGGTGGGAAACTCAGGTAGGATTTCTATGCTACAGTCTCGAGACTTCTCTTACGGTCTTGATGCAGAATTCCTTCTCCCCAGGAAACCTCAGATTTTGCTCTTGAGGCCTTGAACTTGTTGGGTGAGATCCACCCACATTGTGGAGGGTGACCTGCTTTACTTAGCGTCATTGAATGTAAACGTTCATCACGTCTACAGAATACCTTCACAGCAACATCTTGACTGGTGTTTGGCCAGACAACTGGGCACCATACGATGAAGCTAACCACTGTGCCCACTCACTGCCAGGAGCAGCTGTCAGGCATAGGAGAGGGTTGGGGGGCAGTGGTCAGGACCACCCCTCCTGGCATCACGGGCTATGACCAGGTGACTGGAGTCTGGGCTGCTGGTCACCAGGGGGGCCTGGCACTGCGGGTGGGGCAGCCAGGTGTTGGGAGGCCCCTGCAGCTATCCTGTTCCCCAGAGAGGAGTGCTGTTCACCTGAGGCCTGCTTCGGGGCCCGAGTGTCTGTGGGTTGCGGGCAGGCGGGTGCCCCCAGCAGATAGAAATGGCAGGAGGCAAGCCCTGGCCCTCCTTTCGGCTTTTGCCTTCCCTCTGTCCAGACCTCCTCCTGGTGCTGTCGCCAGGCTTAGCAAATAAAAACACATAATGCAAGGTTACATTTGAATTTCAGTTAAACAGCAACCTCATCTCCCCAAGCCTGGGCTCTGCGGTTGGGCCTTTGAACCAGAAATCCGCGTGGACCTGGGGCGGAGGTGGCTGGCCAGGGCAGCCAGGGCAGGCTGCAGCAGCGTGGTGTGCGGAGGCAAACGTGGGACAGACAGGCCAGAGGAGTCCGACCCTGCAGGACTGGAGAGGAGCCTGGGAGTGAGAGGCCACGTGTGCTCCCAAGGACCCATGTGCCCCACCTGGTAGACAATGATCCCCTGGGGCCTCCTGAGAAATCCCCTCCTCTACCCCAGCTCACATGAGAAGGCCTCTCTTCCCCACCCGCACTAGCGCCTGACCCTGCAGCTGGGGATCAGCCACCAGGCACACTTGAGTGGGAGGAGGATGAGGCTCACTTGTCTGACCCCTGAGCTGCTTCACGTCAGAGGAGATGGGCCTCTCCAGCAGTTCTGGGACACCTCATTCCTGCCCTGTCTTGACCCCCAGACCCACAGGACATGAGTTTGAAGGAAAGGAGAAGCTTGGGAATGAGAGGGAAGCCCCAGGGGTGTTCGCCCCCCTGAAAGGAGGGCCTGGGTCTTCCTACTCCCACACCAAAGGCCAGGCAACTTTTCTTTTCACTAACAGGCTGGCCTTGGGGAAAAGGGCCCTCCTCGAATCCTCGCCTCAGCGGAAGGAGAGATGCTAGTGGTGTAATCCAGCTAAGGAGAATTCTGCATCGGAGTTTGCGGCCAATTAGTAATTAAAACTCAGGCTTTTCCATTTCTAATTGACTGAAAATACACTTTAAACTAGCTTAAACAGAAAGAGAACATCTATTGGCTTGTGTAGCTGTGGCTTCAGGTACAGCTGGATCTAGGAGCTCAAATTTCCTCCTCTCTCTCTCTCCTTCATATGCTATACTGTTTCTCTTCGGGTTGGCTTCGTCCCTAGGCCAACTCTCCCCTCATGGTGGCAAAGCTGGCCATCAACAGCTCCACGTTCACGGAAGCTAAAGACAAATCTCTATGGCTGTGCTGATTGGCTCACTTTGGGTCATGTGCCCAGCCCTGGACCAATCCCTGTAACTGGCAAGGCAGACCTTTGGCCAGGCTTGGGTCACACTCCCTGTGAGGGCAAGAGGCCCATATACCAAAGGGGAAGGGGAAGTCCAGCAGAGAGCCACAAACTCGGCAGTCCCTTCCAGTGCTCAATTCTCTGCTGGCCTCCTATATGCATGTGTTTGTAACAGGGGCCTCTCGGGGACAAGGGGTGGTTTTGTCTGAGGGTGGATATAGTACTTCACACAAAGTCTCTTGTCCATACCACCTCAGGGGACACACATTATTGTGACTCTTAACAAGCCAATCAGAAGGCTGTGCAATCATGATAGTGACAGGTGATGTGGGCATGGACTTTGGCAGTGAGCCAGCCCCTCCAAAACAGGGGGTGTGCAGAGCTGTTCCTTGGGGCCCGGTCCTCTGGTGATGGAGACTTCTGGTGCTGACCCATGTCTGGCTCTTCTCTTAGTCCAGACACCTGGGAGAGTGATGCTTCTCTGTCCCTCGAAGCTAGGTGGGGTCGTGTGACTGGTTTTGCCAGTGCCTGGTGAGCAGGAGGGCCTCCAGGTGGGGGAGGCATTTCCTTGCCAGTGTGACTTACCAGGTAGGAGGTCTCATGTGGAGATGAGGCTGCAGGGGGGATGTGGCTTTGGATAGTGGACAGTCCTGTCCCGAAGTTGCCCAGATCTGCAGTACCGATGTGTGCATCAGCGAGAAACCGTTACTGCTCTGAGGACTGTCGGTGCAGCCTAATATGGCTTCTCTGACAAGTATACCTTGGCAGCCCCTGGGCCAGATGGGAGCCCTGCTCGGCCCAGGATGGCCTCAGCCTCTCGGTCACCTATTCCTGGGCTGGCTGACAGACATTCCAATTTGAGCTCAGGTCTTAATGGCTGATGTGGACTAATCTTGTCACTTAGCCTTATTTCCCACCAACCATTCTCACCCTTGAACTCTAACTGGACTGAGCCTCATCCTGGAAGCCTCTGCCCTTGTATTGTGCTCTGCTGCTTGAGGCCTTGCTCCCCAGGAGGACAGTGCAGACCCGGCCAGTCCTTTAAAGCTGGTTCAAACTCTGTTCCTCCAGGACCTTTCCCAGTGTCCAGACTCCAAGCCTGGACTCTGAGCGCCTACACGAGCAGCTTCACATTAGCATCACTTGGGGGCCTCTCCTGCCTCCCTACAGACTGGGGGCTCCTGGAGGGCAGGCCCAGGGTCTACCCCCACACTCCCAGGCCATGGAGTTTCATCTGGGCAGCAACATTGCTTTAGCAGAACTGGGGAGAGTAACCGTACTGAGACACCCTGCACCGCCCCAGTCTCTGTGGGGAGCCCAGAGCGCCTAGGGACAGCCTGAGCCCCGCTGCCAGCACAGTCGCCCCTCGTGTGGCAGATGTGACCACCCGCAGCTGGAGCGGGTTGACCTTGCGCGCCCTTCGCTGTCAGGGAACCGCGCGGACCAAGCCAGCGCCAACGCAAAGGGAGAGCAGCGGGGCCCAAGAAGGTCGCAGTGACCTGCCAAGGAGCACGTGCCGGGCGGTGCTCGGCGGCGCCTGTGGACACGGGGCACAGCGGGCTGTCCTGCAGCCCGGCAGAGCTCGTTCGCAGCTCACCGTGAGTACCTCTAGTAACTCGCGTGGCATCCGCTTGACCCAGAAAATAATTTTAAACCTGGAAGTGGGCTAGGGACCTAGCCTTTAATAATAATAAAAAAAGTGAATGAAGAAAAAAAAAAAAAAGGCAAGAGACTTTAACGTGGGGGCGAGTTGTTGGTCATAGAAACCTCTTGATGTCTTTAAATGGCTGCAGGGCCAGGGCAGCTAATTCCAAATTAATACCACATGCTGCTGAATACTCACCATGACCTGGAGGAGGGGGCAGGTGATGATGGCAGCTATTATTTTATCTCGAGCACCTACTATGCGCCTGGCACTTTGCCAATCACTTTACATACATCGTCTGTTTCTTGACAGCAACCTTAGGGTTATGTATTATTATCTTAAAAACAACCTTTTAGATTGAAGTATACCACACATCCAGTCTAAAGGCACTTACCAGCCTCCCTGCCTCAGAATTCATGCTTGTCTTTCATTTCTTCCTTTATGCACTTTTCCACTCACCCTGGTGGAGCGGTGGTTAAGCACTCCTCTGCTAACCAAAAAGGTTGGCTGCTGGAACCTACCAGCCCACTCTGCGGAAGAAAGATGTGGCAATCTGCTTCTATGAAGACTATAGCCTTGGAAACCCTAGGGGGGTTCTACTTTGTCCTATAGGGTCACTATGAAACAGAATAGACTCGATGGCAATTTTTTTTCTTATGGCTGGATAGCAAACCACCCCAAAACTCTGGCTTACACAATTAACATTTATTTTGCTCAAGAATCTGCTGCAGTGTGGGCAGGGCTCCACAGAGGGCCTATTTTAAGGCCCGCACCTGTATGGAGGGGCTGTTCTTCTATGACAGAACCTTTCTCTTCCTCCAGGTACCTGGCTTCCACGACCTGTGGACTAATCTGTGTTCTGTAACTGTGGGTCCTAATGGGCAGGGGGCGTGGATGAGGAGGGTGAGACTCAAAGAGCAAACGACCCAGGGCAGGCTATCCAAAATTACTAAGCAGTTAAATCAGGCAGCGGAGGTAGACTTAGAAGAGGGCCAAATAGGTACCAGAGGCTTCCTCACGACGTGGGCCCAGGTGGGTCCTGAGGCACCGGTGCTCTTGGCCCCTATCCCCTTTAACAACCCCAGGTCGCACCCAGTAGATTGACAAAGAGGTGAGTCTCTGGGAGGCCCAGCTGAGTGTTAGCAGCTGGGAGGGGAGTCCCAGTCTCCCCTTCCCCCACCGTGGACTGCAGGGTTGTGAGTCTCCTCATAGAACTGGCCTTAGTTTTATTTGTGAAGACTAGATATTTTGCTCTTTTCTGATACATTAATTTCTGCTTTTATCCTTGTGTGTGTGTGTTTTCTTAAAACACACTCCTTACGTTCTTTCCTTCTTTTTCTAAGTGCTCATGCTGGCTACTCCTCATCTCATTTATATTCATTCCTTCTTGCTTAGTAATGAGAACAGGCCTTGGCTGCCTCCCCTATGTTTTGCCGGTCCGTTTCCTCATCATTCCTGTCTGGGTAATTGCAATTTCTATTTCCTCTGTGAACCAACATTTATTTAGGAGAGTGTTTTTATTTTTATATTTCAAGTAGTTTAACTTTGTAAATTGAGGTATGATTTATATACGGTGGGTTTTAACAATTAAACTCTACTTATTAATTTGTATTTTTATTGTATTGAGGTTTTAGAACCTCAAGTAACACTTTTTCCTTTTTGGAATTTATTGAGGTTTTCCACTGTGGCCCAGTATGTAATCAATGTTTATAAATATTTCTTGGCCACTGGAAAGGAAAATGCTCTGTTTTTGTGTAAAATTTGATACAGAAATTGCTCTCAGATCACTAGCCTATGACTACAAAGTAATGTGCACTTCCTTTCTACACCCAAATTGTAAAGGCACTATCCACCCTGTCTGACTGCTGGGAATTAGCCTCCATTGCCAAGGGCACTGTCCTGCTGAGAGCAGTGCCTATCCCCCTGAAGCAGTGGCGAGACCTAAGGGCATAGCACATGTTGCAACCTGGACAAGCAGAGCTCCCTGTGCCTTACATTCACATAACAACTAGTGGCTCTGAACAGACACTTGTGGTGTTGGGAGGGGAGTTGGGTGTTGACTTCACTATAAAACCAAACCAAACTCGTTGCTGTCGAGTTGATTCTGACTCATAGTGACCTTATAGGACAGAGTAGAACTGCCTTGTAGGGTTTCCAAGGAATGACTGGTGAATTTGAACTGCCGACCTTTGGATTAGCAGCCAAGTTCTTAACCACTACACCACCAGGGCTCTTGACTTCACTATAAGTGTCTGTTAAATCAACAGTGTTGATTATACTACTGTGCTAGCAGAGCTTCAAAACATAGAAGCATTTAGAATGAGTTCTAAATAAGAGGTCAACCTAAGCCCCTCTTGGGCAAAGAGGAAGAAGGCAGAAGAGAAGTGGTTGTTCTCAGAAAATATAAGCCAAGGATGTTCCAGAAAGCATGTAATGAAAATGTTCTTGAAAATTACCTATGCATACTGTTATCAGGAACCAATATGAAGAAAGAATTGTTCTTTTGAAATGTCTGTGGGTATTGTTCACGCTGAACCCTGTGTGTAAAGACTCTGCCCTTTTTCAGGATGGCAGAGCACTTCGTACTTTCACTTTGTGCTGCCTCACTTGAGTTGCTATTCCTCAATAAACTCTGTTTCTTCTACTCCTCACAGAATATGAGAATTTCTTCTTTGACATATTTGGTGTCAGAAGTGGGCCTTCAAAGGTGCATTATCTTCAACGACTCTGTGGTGTCAAGGACTTGGGCTTTTGTACTAGCTGAGCCTTTTGGGGTCTCCGTCTCTGTGAACACTCAGGAGTCATTTCAACGTATATAGTCTCTCAAATTTGAGCTCTACTCCTTTGTGTTGTAGCTCTTTGAGTTCTATTGAGGATTTTTTTTTCTTCTTGCGGGTGAGATTTGCTATCTTTTTGGAAATGAGAAATGCCACACCTGGGGGCAACTTGGAGCTGTCCTCTGGGACTCTTGCCCCTACATGAACAAGCTCTTTGGTCCCTTAATGTGCCCATTCTTGTCTGGCTGTTATGGCCTCACAAAAGATAGTTTGGAAAATCAGTGGCTACTTTGGGATTCTTTTGACTTGTTAAATTGTTTTTTCTATTCAGTAGATTAGAAAATGGAGCCATGGTGGCACAATAGTTAAGAGCTCAGGCTGCTAACCAAAAGGTCAGGAGTTCAAAGCTACCAGCTGCTCCTTGGAAACCCTATGGGGCAGTTCTACTCTGTCCTATAAGGTCGCTATGAGTTGGAATCCACTCGATGGCAACTTTTTCTTTTTTTTTTTTTTTGTTTAGACTAGAAAATAAGGGCTCCAGGATTAGACAACCTCAATGGGATGCCTATTTTGAGTGGTACCTAGAGGTCTAAAAAAGACATCAAGACAGTAAAATTTCTTCTTTGCAGGATACTGTTTCCAAATTAACCAAACAAAATAAGGAACTTCAAAGTGAAAAACTCTCTCCTACCCCATCAGCTCCTTTGCCAGCTGTCTCTCCTTTGTACCCTTCTTTACCCTCCTATTCCTCTGACAATACTTTATCTGAACTTCCTTTCTTTCCTAAGAAACCAATGGAGAAACCTCTGTCTGAAATGCTCTTTAAAATCCATCCTAGTGCAAAAAATGAGGAGCCTCCCCATACTACTTTTGCCCGCAGACATGCTTAGAGCTGCATAGCATTGTGAAAGATTTTCCAAAGCTGTGTGAAGATCCTTACAAACTTGCTGAGAAATTTGAAATCCTTGTAGAAGCTTATCAGCCTGGGCTCCCAGATTTGTTTCAACTAGTCCAACTGGGCCTGAATAAGCTCAGTTATTATTAGAACACGCAGAATGAAAAACTTAGCCAGAGTCAGTGAAGGTTCTACTTCAGAGTCCCATTTCTGAATGGTGTTAGCAACGTGGTATACTGGCAGAGGCCCAGATGGACAGAAACCTGGTAATGGAAATTGATACCTGAAAGGCCAAAAAAGGAGAAGGAAGGAAATGGAACCAACTAGCAAAACAATGTGGTTCTTGTTATTAAAACGGAATAATCGAGGTAAAAAATTGATAATACCCTTACAGCAGGCTTCTGCCAATGCTATCGGGCAGAGGGAGGTCCCTTTAATTTGAGAATGAAAGATCTGATTTGAGCCATAAAGAAACAAGAAATGGAAGGCTCATGAAACTGGGAAAATTTAGACTCCCATACAACAGTTTTCTGAGTCTCCAGCACTGAGAACACCCAGTACAAAGCAAGAGAAACAAAGTAAAAAGCCCTTCAAGATAGGCTTGTGTTGAGCTGCTTTGAAGAGACCTTAGAGGTTCCCTCTAGAATGTTCTGATAACTGTCCCTGTCAAGGTAAACAAATAGCAACATAGTCGCAGCTGCAATAGTAAGAAGAAATAGGAAAACTAAAATGGGAGGGTCCGCCTCTGTGTTACCAGGCAACCAGGCTGGGCTTGTGCTTCTTGCACTTGAAATGGTGAGGGTGTGGCTCCAAAAATGACTGAAGGCTCTTCCAACTTTGCCCAGATCTGACTTACAGAAATAATTAAAACTGAGGATTAAGCCTAGGTCCCTCTGTCACCAGGGAGGACAAAAGACCCTATGTTAAACTTAAAGTTCAATGAAGAAATGAAAAGAATTGTATGTCTTGGGTTTTTAGATACCATTTCACAAGTAACTGTGATCTCTATAACACCTGGCACCAAGAAAAGGAAAACTTTCGGGTCTGAGGTCACTATCACTGAGACCCTTGTCCAAGCTTGACTGTGGATAAGTCCCTTTGGGGACCCAGCAAACCCCTGTCAATTTGTTGGACCAAGATCTTTTATTTAAATGAAATTGTCATTTATAGTTTACTGAAAAGGGGGAAATATTATTAAGTTTTTTCTATGTCCCAAAATTTACTTACACAGGTTTTGAATTAGAACAAATCCAAAAGGAAGTGGTTGCTTGCTGCTTGCAAGTGCTGGTCATGCATAATGATAAGTCAGCCCAACCTAGTCCTCTCCTTCCTGGCATTCTTTAATCCCCAAAACTTTGTGGGTTGTTATGTCCACAAATGTACCATATTTTTATGCAAATAATGTGTGCTTTCCGTGTTTGTTTGCTGGCCATACCCTCCCCCCACGAGGTACTTTCATAAGCATGCTATGCTAATTTTTTTTACAGCAACATGTGGAAAGGGATTGGCATGGTGGTGCTTGTGAGGGTGCCTCACAGAGGGAGGGCATGGCCGGCAAACGAATGCAGAGGGTGCCTGTTATTTGCATTAAAAATATAGTAGGTCAAGTTTTGCCAGCAGAGCCAATTAAGATTCACATAGATACATCTAAACCCTTACCAAAGATTCCCCAGTATCCCCTCAAAGGAGAAGCCAAGGAGGGACCAGTTCCTATTACACAAGATTTGTTTTCTAAAGGTTTGATTGTCCCCTGCACCAGCCCTTGTAATACCCTCATTCTCCTGGTTAAGAAACCAAATAATAGGGGTTAGAGGTTTGTTCAAGATTTATGTGCTACCAGTTGCATTGTCATTCCTAGATTCCCAGTAGTCACAAACCTCATTTACTGCTTTTCAATATCCTTCCAAATGCCACCCATTTTACAGTTGTTAATCTTTGCAGCACCCTTTGCAGTATTCCTGTACATACGAAAAGCCAATATTTGTTTGCTTTCAGCTGGGAAAATAAAAAATTCACCTGGACTCTAATGCCCCAGGGAGTCACTGAATCCCCTACCTGTTTTTCCCAAATCCTCCATGTGGACTTTCAGCCTTTACAGTTTAAATATGAACCCAAATTGCTATAGTATGTCGATGATTTGCTGGTGTGTTCTCCCTCTTAGCAGGCCTGCAGAGATGGCAGTATAACTTCGGTAAAATATTTGAGTGCTGGTGGGCATAAAGTCTCCAAAAAAAAGTTACAGATGTCTCAATCTTCTGTTAAGTATTTAGGCCACCTCATCTCTTCAGAAGGTATCTCTATTGACCCCAAGAGGATAGAAGCCATTTTTGCTTTTCCTATATCTAAAACAAAGAAACAGCTATGGGAATTTCTAGGACTTTGTGGCTATTGTAGGACTTGGATTCCTAATTTTTCTTTGTTGTCCCAACCCTTATATAAATATTTAAAAGCCCCTAAACCAGATTCATTCCAAATTGTACCAGAAAATCTGGAGGATATAGATAAATTAAAAGGGATTTTAACAGAAACACCTGTGCTAGGCTTTCCCAACTATCACCTAGATTTTTCTGTTTGTACATGAAGTGTCTGGGAACACTTTAGGTGTATTGATCCAGAAATATGAAGGATATCAAAGACTCGTATTATAGCCTACAACTTGACCCAGTAGCTAAAGGATATCCTTCTTTTCTCTGGGATGTAGCTGCTACAGCAAAATTAGTGGAAAACACAGCAGATATAGTGCTGGGAATTTTTTTTTTTTAGCTGTTTATGTGCCTCATGCCATATCTACTATACTTAATTCTGCTTTGACTCAACACCTTTCTGCCAGTCAGCTCAGTTCTTATGAAGTTCTCCTTCTGGGCGCATCTAATGTTAGACTAAATTCTGTGACTTGTTTAAATCCAACCACCCTTTCCTCGAAACTGACAATGATAATTACCCTATGCATAACTGCTTGGATTTAACTGAACAACTTTTGACTCATTGAAAGGATTTAAGAGAAACTCCTTTAACTAATCCTGATTTAGTTTTGTTTGTGGATGGCGCCAACTTAAAACCAAATTCTACTAGCTCTCATTACCAGGGTGGATATGCCATCACAACTTCCACTGAAGTCCTTGAGAGTTAAACTCTCCCTGAAGCTACTTCTGCTTAGCAAGCTGAATTAATTGTCCTTACTAGAGCTGGTAGGAGTCCTAGTGGTGCAGTGGTTAAGTGTTCGGCTGCTAACCAAAAGGTCGGTTGTTTGAATCTACCAGCTGCTCCTTGGAAACCCTATGGGCAGTTCTACTCTGTCCTGTAGGATAACTATGAGTCAGAACCGACTCGACGGCAATGAGTTTTAGAGCTTGTAAGCTTGCTTCAGGAAAGTCCGTTAATATTTACACTCATCTAGATATTGTTTTGGGGTTGTACATAATTTTGGCATGTTCTTGAAACAAAAAGGATTTTTAACCTCTTCTGGAACTGCCATAAAAATGGAATTTTAGTGCTGGCCCTTTTAGACACTCTGATACTCCCCTCTAAAAATACAAGCTCACCAGGCAAAAGGAGTACCCCAAACTAAAGAGATCAGAGGGAACACTCTTGCTGACAGAGCAGCCAAGCAAGGTGCTTCCAAAATTACTATTGCCCTCATGATGAATAAACAAAAGGACTCCTCAAACTTGTTTACTGATGGCCCCAAATTTTATGAATTAACTCCAGAGAAACTTTTAAAGCACCAAAAGTTAACCCAAACTGATGAAGTTGAAATATGGGGAAAAGCAAGTGTTTCAAAAGATTCTGCCACTAACTTATGGACAGGACCTAATCAGTAAAGTGTTGTACCCAAATTTTTACATATTCCTATAATGTGGACCCTACATGAAGATTCCCACGTGGGATGAGATAAAACGATTAAGACCCTAAAGAAATATTGTTGGGGAAAAATTTTTTGAAGCTGATGAACATATTGCCCCCCCATTGCCCTATTTGCCCACACCATAGTCCCAGAAAACATCTTAAAATCCTACCTGGGCAATACCCATTGCCCTCTGGGCCTAAGCTTGAATGGTAGCTAGATTTCATTCAGCTCCCGCCCTCCAATGGTTACTCACTAGTCCTTGCTAATCCGTGTGCTGCCAAATTACAGGGAGTTAAAACCTGGATCCATTTGTCACAACTAAAGACAGCCAATACATCCTTGTGGACATGTCAACCCTCTGGAGAACTAAAAATCACTTTAAAATGCCCTAATAGCCAAAATCAGATGACAGCTGAGGTAGACAGCTGATCCTAAGATCATGGAACAAGACTCCATGATTCTTGCTGAATTTTGTGAACTTTGCTTTATAATTGTAATTATGTTATTAGCTTCATTTCATATTTGTGGACTTTTTCCTTGGTAATTTTATCCAACATGAAAATCAATTTAACTTTTATCTTTCTCTTTTCAGTGGTGTCTTCTGCCATGTGGGAAGAGAATGCATCCATTAAATTAGCCCAATCAGTAGGTAGCACCAGCAATTTTACTTAATGTTGAATCTGTCACCCCTATCCACAATCTAGGCATGAAAATTCAGATCCATTAGCATTTCCTATATCAAATTATAGTCTTGTACCCATTGCTACTATTAATTTCAAAATTACCTTCAAGTAAGCCATGTGTGTTAGGCTGTGGCATCCCCTGGATTGTTAGCCCAATCTGAGGTACCACGCTTCAACCTAACTCATATCATGGAACAAAGATTGAATTGTTCTAAGATAAAATCATTTCCCAGATGGAACAGATTACCGAAGTACTGCCTAAATGATACTACTTTTCCACTCTATCCTATTGATTTCCCTTCAGTTTGTCCCAAAGTGCAACCCAATTGCCCAGTTGCTGTTGGGGAAGTAAGTTGATTTAAACAATTTGTATCCACTTTGTACTAAGCTCTGGAGCTCAGTGAGATTAGGGTGACTGTCCCTGTGTAACAATTCTCTTACCAAAGATTAGCTTCAGCAGATTAATGAAACTATTCTTTTCCCAGACAATTATACCAGAAACGATATGATCTGTACTCCTCCTGGATATGTATTTTTATGTGCAAGGTTGAACTATAGCACAGTAGAAGATCCAAACCCAAGTGATAGCACCAATGCTTGGGCATTGCCCTGCTTGGATGGTTGAAGGATGAGAGGGCAATGCACATTAGCTCTCATAAGAGTTCTCCTAAATATCCACTCTAATAATGAAAAGTGTACCTTGGATAGTGATTTGAAGATTTTTGTTCAAAATAAGAGAGATTCTATGTCAGACCATAATCCAATGGCTGATAAACCTGAATTGGGTTGGATGTTCCTTCGAGCACTTTTACCCAATTATGGTATTCTCCAACTTGAGCAATCCATTTGCAACTTATCTGCTACCCTGGCTCAGATTGCAGATGATGTCGCAGATGGAATGACTGCTCAACAATGATCTTTAGAATCTCTTGCTAAGGTGGTACTAGACAATAAAACAGCTCTTGATTTTCTTCTAGCCCAGCAAGGAAGGGTTTGTGCTATTGCTAATACCTCCTGCTGTGCTTGGATAAATACCACCAGAGGAAGACAACAAGACATCAGGAAAATTTGCCAAAAAGCTACTTGGCTGCTTTCAATACCTCCTATGCCTGACTCTCCTCCTTTTTCAGATATCTTTAGTTGGCTACCAGTGGTATTGTTTCTTGGCTGTGTTCCATATTACAGACTGGCTTAATTCTTTTAATTTCTTTACTGTTCATTGGAGGATTAATCAAATGTTTATGAAATGCTTGTCTAATGCTTGCAACCAGAGTGAAACTTCTCTAACCATGCAAAGAATCATGTATTTCAAAGAAACTGAATCCTTAGAAGAAAACTGATTTCACACCTCAATTTTATCTTTTTGCTACATTTTATATATGTACCTTCTTTTACCTTGAATTCTATTCTTAAGCCCCTAACAGTGTCTAGATTAATGAAGAGGGTGTTGCATGTTGACTCTTGTTGCTTGAGTTCGTTCTGAATTTGTTCCTCCCTGTCTTAGGCTGGGTTCTCTAGAGAAGCAAAACCAGTGGAGTGGAAATCACTCACACAGTTGCAGAGACTGGAAAATCTCAAGTCTGTGGGTCAGGCTGGAGACCTCTCCTGACTCATGTAGCTGCAGGGCTTGTGAACCCAAGAACAGCAGGTCAGACAGCAGGCCTCTGGCTCACAGGCTGTGGAGGCCAATGAATCCCAAGATCAGCAGCAGGCTGCTGGCTCACAGACTGCAGAGGCTGACAAATCCCAAGATCAGCAGGTAATCTGCTAGCTCAAGGCCCAAGAACCGGAGGTCAGATGATGAGCCAGATGGAAGAGCCAGAGCAAGCAAAAGCCTGTGAGCTTTGCCAGAAAGTCTACATATCTTGGATGCAGGCCACACCTCCAAGGAAACTCTCTTTCAACTCATTGGCTGCTCATAGCAGATCTCATCATGGAGGTTATTACATTATATTATATCTCATTATGGAGGTGATTACATCCTTACATAGCTGCCAAACTACATAATAACTGCCAAACCACTGAGAATCATGGCCCAGCCAAGTTGACACACGACCTTAATCATCACACTCCCATTCTGTCTTGTGCTGCCATAACCCCAATAAGGATGCATTCACCCTGAAGACGAGGACTATTAGCTTGGCAAGGTGAAGGAAACAATTTTTGATTAACCAAAACTCCTCAAGGAAGCAAAGTCCTTGCAGAAGAAAGGATATTTAATTGTGAGTGATCAGCGCCCCCTAGTGGGGGCTTTATCAAAAAAGGAGAAAGTGCTAGCTGACCTTCAAAACATAGAGGCATTTGGAACCGGCTGTCGATAAGGGATTAGCCTGAGCCATTCTTGGGCAAACAAGGGAGGTGGCAGAAGAGAAGTGGCTGTTCTCAGAAAACATGCACCAAGGACATTCCAGGAAGCATGTAATGAAAATGTTCTTGAAAATTGCTTACCCAAACTGTTATCAGGAACTGGTATAAAGAAAGAATTGTTTTTCTGAAATGTCTGTGGTAATGGTCACGCTGAGACCTGTGTGTAAAAAACTGTCTTTTATCAGAATGGCGAAGCACTTTGTACTTTCACTTTGTGCTGCCAAACTCGAGTTGCTATTCCTCAATAAACTCTTGGTATCTTCTAAGAGAGTACAAGATTTTCTTCTTTGGCACTACTCAAAGTCTCTGTATTCTTGTTGGTTTTTTATATACTACCTCTCTCTACCAAAGATCAAGAAAGATGGTAAAACATCCCAGTGCAATTGCATTTTTGCCAATTCCTCCTTGTATTTTTAAAACATTTTGATGTAATACTTTATGACATGCAAAATAGATCATGAAAGTTATGGTTTCATGATTAATATCCTCTAGCAATATAAAATGGTCCTTTTGCCTTATTTTAATACTTTGTGTTTTGGTTTCTATTATCTTTTCTTTGACATCTGCTTTTTCACTTGCTTGTTTGCATTTACTTTCACTTTCAGTAACACATGGTTAATGAGCATCTTGTACATGCCATGTGGGTTCTGAATGGCTGGGTTCTGCAGTATGCAGTTGTTATGGACTGAATTGTGCTCCCCCTTCTGTAAAGATTTATAGCCTTCCACACATAAAGAAACAATCTTTGGTGGTTACGAGGGAGGGGAGGGTTAGGGACAGAAAAACACTAGAAAGTAGATACTTGGTAACTTTGGTGAAGGGTAAAACAGTACACAATACTGGGGAAGTCAGCACAACTTGACCAGGGCAAAGTCATAGAAGCTTTACAGACACATCCAGACTCACTGAGGGACGAGCTACTGAGCTGAGGGCTGGGGACCATGGTCTCCGGGGACATTTAGGTCAGCTGGCATAACATAGTCTATAAAGAAAATGTTCTACATCTGACTGTGGTGAGTAGCTTCTGGGGTCTTAAAAGCCTGTGAGCGGCCATCTAAGATACATCTACTTACTGGTCCCGCCCTGGCTGGAGCAAAGGAGAATGAAGAAAACCAAAGACACAAGGGAAAGGTTGGTCCAAAGGACTAATGGACCACAACCCCCACCAGAATGAGCCCAGAACAACTAGATGGTGCCTGGTTACCACCACCAACTGCTCTGGCAGGGATCACAATAGAGGGTCCCAGACAGAGGGGGAGAAAAATGTAAAACAAAATTCAAATTCACAAAAAAAAAAAATAAAAGAAAGAAAGAAAAAGACCAGAGACTGGAGAGTCCCCAAGAACGTGGCCCCCAGACAATCTTTTAACTCAGTACTGAAGTCACTCCTGAGGTTTACCCTTCAGCCAAAGATTAGACAGGTCTATAGGGCCAACAATAACACACATGAGGAATGTGCTTTGTAGTTCAGTCATGTATACAAGACTAATGGGCACACCAGCTCAAAAGCAAAGACGAGGAGGCAGGAAGGGACAGGAAAACTGGACAAATGGAAACAGGGAACCCGAGCTGGAGAAGGGGAGAGTGTTGACACATCATGGGGTTGGCAACTGTCATGGACTGAATTATGTCACCCCAAAAATGTGTGTATCAGTTTGCTGGGCCATGATTCCCGGTATTGTGTGATTTTCCTGTATGTTGTAAAGCCTGCCTCTGTGATGTTAAGGAGGGAAGATGGGCAGCAGTTCTATTAGTTAGCCAGGACTCACTCTGCAAGATTGGATTGTGTCCTGAGGCAATCTCTTGAGATATAAAAAAGAGAAGTGAGCAGAGAGACAGGGAGACCTCATACCACCAAGAAAGCAGTGTCAGGAGCAGAGCAGAGCAGACCTGGGGTCCCTTCGTGGAGAAACTCCTAGTCCAGGGGAACAACAGAGAGACAAAGCCTTCCACTGGAGCTGACTCCCTGAATTTGGACTTTTAGCTTACTTTACTGTGAAGAAATAAATTTCCCTTTGTTAAAGACATCCACTTGTGGTATTTCTGTTATAGCAGCACTAAATGACTAAGATGGCAACAAATGTCACAAAACAATTTTTGTACTAACTGTTTAATGAGAAACTAATTTGCTCTGTAGACTTTCACCTAAAGCACAATTAAAAAAGAAGAAAAAGAAAAAACCCTATGGAGCACAGTTCTACTCTGACAAACATGGGGGTCACCATGAATTGGAATCAACTCAAAGGCAACTAACTGGTTTAATTTGCCAGGGTTGGCCACCAGATAACCAAGCTTGCTAGGATAGGGGTGGGGGGAAGATTTATAGCTTTGGAAACCCTGTGGGTCAGTTCTACTCTGTCCTGTAGGGTTGCTATAAGTCAGAATCACTCAGTGGCAAGGGATCTGGTCTTTATCTGATACTTGCAAATATCCGATTTGGGAATAGGGTTTTCTTTGCTATGTTAATGAGGTCATATCAGTGTATGGTGTGCTCCACTGTTATCCCCACCTGTAATGGAATGCTTATTCCTTGATCCATAAAAGCAGCAACCTCAGCTGCCTTCTTCACAGATTCTCCAGTGCCTGGAGCAGTGCTCAGGAGGGGCTCAAAGAACAGTTCTGAGTGAGCTGGTTCTAGAGAACAGCAATCTTTTGGTATAACCAAAGTTATTCTTAGCATGTAATGCATGACTGCTGGGCTTCCTGATGCTGAAGGGTATTCAAAAAAGCTTTTTTTTTTTCCATTGCTTTTTTAAAAGATCAACCTTTTTATTTTGACATAATTGTAGATTCACACGCAGTTGTAAGAAATAATACAGAGATGTCCAGTGTACCCTTTACCCAGTTTCCTCAAATGGTAACATTTTACAAAGCTATAATACAGTATCACAGCCAGGATATTGACACTGATACATCAAGATACAGAACCTCTGTATTGCTCTTTGATAGCTACACCCAACTTGTCCTATCCCCTCCCACATTCCTGAACATAGGCAATCATTAAACTATTCTCCATTTCTATGATTTTGTCATTTCAGTAGTGTAATATACATGAAATCATATAGTATGTTACCTTTTGGGATTGGCTTATTTTTACTCAGCATAATCCCCTTGAGATTCATCCAAGTGTTGCATGTATCAATAGCTCCTTTTTGTTGCTGGCTAGTATTCCATGGTTTGGATGTACCACAGTTTGTTTAATCATTCATCTGTTGTTTCTGGTTTTGGGCTATTACAAATAAATTGCTAGGAACACTCACATACAGGTTTTTGTGTGAACATAAATCTTCATTTCTCTGGGACACATGCCTGAGAGTTCAACGGCTAGGTCATATGGTAATTGCATGTTTAGCTTTATAAGAAACTGCCAAGCTGTTTTTCAGTGTGGCTGGACAATTTTACATTCCCACTAACAATGTATGAGTGATCCAGTTACTCAACATCCTTGTCAGCACTTGGTGTTGTACTAGTTTTCATCTTAGCCATTACAATAAATATGTAGTGATAGCACACTGTGAGGTTTTTTTCTCTTCAAGGTTTTTACTCTTTTTTGGAAGTTTAAAAAATTTTTTATTGTGTTTTACATGAAAGTTTACAGTGCAAATTAGTTTTTTATTCAAAAATTTTATACACAAATTGTTTTGTGACATTAGTTGCAATCCCCGCAATGTGTCAGCACTCTCTCCCTTTCCCTTTCTACCCTGGGTTCTCAGGGTCCATTCATCCAGTTTTCCTGTCCCTTCCTGCCTTCTAGTTTTTGTTTTTGGGCAGGCGTTACCCATTTGGTCTCCTATACTTGACTGAACTAAGAAGCACATTCCTCACATGTGTTATTGTTTGTTTTATAGGCCTGTCTAATCTTTGGCTGCAAGGTGGACTTCAGGAGTGGCTTCAGTTCTGTGTTAGCAGGATGTCAGTGGGCCATAGTCTCGTTCTTTGTTCTTTTTCTTCAATAATGCTTTGCTTATCCTGGGCCTCTTTCCTTTCCATATAAGTTAGCGATTAGTTTTTCCATCTCATTAAAGAATGCTGCTGGTATTTGGATTGGGATTGCATTACATCTGTAGATTGCTTTGGGTAGGATTGACATTTTCACAAGATTGAGTCTTCCTATCCATAAGCATGGTATGTTTTTCCATTTATGTAGGTCTCTTGGTTTCTTGCAGTAGTGATTTGTAGTTTTCTTTGTACAGGTCTTTTACATCCCTGGTTAGATTTATTCATAAGTATCTTTGTGGTTTTAATTTGCATTTATGGCTAATGATGTTTCCTGTACTTATTTTCCATCTATAGTGGATTGAATAGTGTTCTCCTAAACCACTTGGAACTTCAAAATGTGACCTTATTTGGGTCTTTGCAGGTGTAATTAGTTAAGCCTGAATTTAGGGTTGGCTCTGAATCCAATGACTGGTATCCTTATAAGAAGAGGAGAGGACACAGGCAGAGGCACAGAGACGGAGGCAAAGGTTAAGTTATGCCTACGCAAGCCAACGGATGCTTGGGACCACCAGAATCAGGAAGAGGAAAGAAGGATTCTTTCCCTGGAGCCTTCAGAGGGAGCATGGCACTTCTGATACCTTGATTTCAGACTTCTAACCCCCATAACTGTAAAATAATAAATTTATAGTGTTTTAAGTCACCAAATTTGTGGTACTTTGTTACAGCAGGCCTAGGAAACCAACACACCTCCTGTGTATGTCCTATGGTTAAATGTCTGGCCACATCTTTTGATTATTTTCTAACTGAATTTTTTGTTTTGTACTGCTGAGTTTTTTATTTTTCTTTAAAACAGAGCTTCATTGAGATATAATTCACATATGATAAATTCACTCACTCAAAGTGCATAATTCAGTGGATTTTAGTGTATTCACAGATATGTGCAAACACCACTGCAGTTATTTTTAGAACATTTTTATCACCTCATTAAGAAAAGTTGTGAGTTCTTCTACTTTGTTCTACTTTTTTTCAGAATTATTTTGGTTATTCTGGTCCCTTGTAATTCCATATGAATTTTAGGGTCAGCATGTCAATTTCTACACAGGAGTCAGATGAGATTTCTAATAGGGATTGCATTGAATCTGTAGATCAGTGTGGGGAGTATTGCCATCTTAACAATATTAATTCGTCTGATCCATGAACATGGAATGAATTCCCAGTTATTCAGATATTTTAAAATTTCTTTCAACAATGCTTTGTAGCTTTCAGAGTATATGTTTTGCATGTCTTTTGTTACATTATTCCTAAATATTTTACTCTTTATGATGCTATTGTAAATGGAATAGTTTTCTTAATTTCATTTTTGGATTACTCATTGCTAGTGTGTAGAAGTGCAATTGATTTTCATATACTGATCTTGTATCTTGTAATCTTGCTGAACTCATTAGTTGCAATAGTTTTCAGTGGATTATTTAGGATTTTCTATATACAAGGTCATGTCATCTGCAAATATAAATAGTTTTACTTCTTCCTTTCCAATTTTGATGTCTTTTATTTATTTTTCTTTCCTAATTTCCCTGGATAGAAACCTCAGTACAATGTTGAATCGAAGGGGCAGGAGAAGGCATCCTTGTCTTGCTCCTGATCTTAGAGGGAAGATTTCAATCTTTCATCATTAAGTATGATGCTAGCTGTGGATTTCTTTCTTTCTTTTTTTTTTAGCTATCCCTTATCAGGTTGAGGAAGGTCCCTTCTATTCCTAGTTTGTAAAGTGTCCCGCCCCCACACGAAGTTGAATTTTCTCAAATGCCTTCTCTGAGTCCATTGAGATGACCTTGTGGATCTGTCCTTTGTTCTATTGATACAGTGAATTACATTAATTGTATTTTGATGTTAAAACAACCTTGCATTCCTGGGATGCATCACACTTGATCATAGTGTATAATCCTTTTTGTTTGTTGCTGGATTTGGTTTGTGAGTATTTTGTTGAGGATTTTTGCATCCATATTCATAAGAGATATTGGCCTGTAGTCACTTTCATTGATTTCTGTTATCTTTATTATTTCCTTCCTTCTGCTTGGGTTGATTTTGTGCTTCTTTTTTCAGTTTCTTGAGGTAGAAACTTAGGTTACTGATCTGAAACCTTTCCTCTTTTCTTTTTTTTTTTTTTAATTGTACTTCAGGTGAAGGCTTATAGAACAAATAGTTTCTCATGAAACAGTAGTCAACATATTGTTTTATGACACTGGTTAACAACCCCACAACATGTCAACCCTCTAACTTCTCAACCTTTTTTTTTTGGTGGAAATACACATAGCCAAAGATACACCATTTCAAAAATTTCTACATGTACAGTTCAGTGACATTGACTACGCTCTTCCAATTGTGCTGCTATTCTCACTTAAGATGAAGGCTTACAGAACAAAATAGTTTCTCATTTAACAGTTACTACACATGTTGCCCTATCACAATGGTTAATAATCTCACAACACATCAGCAACATCCTTATTCAACCTTGGGTTCCCTATCACCAGCTTCCTTGTCCCCTTCTGCCTTCTGGCCCTTGTCACTGGACTACTGTACCTCATTAGTCCCATTTGGTTTTACGGGGCTGTCCACTCCCAGGCTGAACGGTGAACCTTGGAGATAAGTTCACCACTGAGCTAAAAGGGTGTCTGGGGGCCATACTCTCGGGGTTTCTTCAGTCTCCTTTAGGCCAGTAAATCTGGTCTTTTTTTTTTTTGTGAGTTAGAATTATGTTCTATGTCCTTCTCCAGCTCTGTCCAGAACCCTCTGTTGTGATCCTGGTCAGAGCAGTCAGTGGTGGTAGCCGGGCACCATCTAGCTGTACTGGACTCAGTCCGGTGGAGGCCTTGGTAGCTATGGTCCATTAGTCCTACAGACTAATTTTTTCCTTGTATCCTGTTCTCTTCATTCTCCCTTGCTCCTGAAGGGATGAGACCAGTGGAGTATCTTAGATGGCCGCTTTTAAGACCCCAGACACTACTCACCAAGGTAGAACATAGAACATTGTCTTTATAAACTGTGTTATGCCAATTGAGCTAGATGTTCCCTGAGACCATGGTCCCCACAGCCCTCCACCCAACAATTCAGTCCCTCAGGGAGTTTGGATGTGTCTATGGGGCTTCCATGACCTTTCCTTGTACAAGTTGTGCTAGTTTCCTCTGTATTTTGTACTGTCTCACACTTCACCCAAGATACCACTTATCTATTGCCTGTTTAGTATTCCACCCCCCCATCCCTGCTAACCCACAAAGATTGTTAAGTTTTGTGTGTGAACTTTTTCATGGGTTTTTACAATAGAGGTCTCATGCAATATTTGTCCTTTTGTGATTGACGTATTTCACTCAGCATAATGTTCTCCAGTTTCATCCATGTTATGAGATGCTTCACAGATTCATCGTTGTTCTTTCTTGTTGCATAGTACTCCATTGTGTGTATGTACCATAGTTTGTTTATCCATTCATCTGCTGATGGGCATCTAGGTTGTTTCCATCGTTTTGCTATTGTGAACAATGCTGCCATGAACATAGGTGTGCATAGGTCTATTCAAGTGATGACTCTTATTTCTGTAGGATATATTCCTAGGAGTGGGATTGCTGGATCAAATGGTATGTCTATTTCTCGCTTTCTAAGGAAGCACTGTATCATTTTCCAAAATGGTTGTATCATTTTGCATTCCCACCAGCAGTGCATAAGAGTTCCGATCTCCCCGCAGCCCCTCCAACATTTGTTATTTCCAGTGTTTTTGATTCGTGCCAGTAATGCCGGGGTGAGATGGTATCTCATTGTGGTTTGAATTTGCATTTCTCTAATGGCTAGTGATCGCGAGCATTTCCTCATGTGTCTGTTGGCCATTTGAGTGTCTTCTTTGGTGAAGTGTCTGTTCATTTCCTTTGCCCATTTTTTAATAGCATTATTTGTCTTTTTGTTATAGAGGTGTTGGATTTTCTTGCAGATTATGGAGATTAGACCTTTGTCTGACTTGTACTGTCCAAAAATTTCTTCCCAGTCTGTAGGTTCTCTTTTGACTCTTTTGGTGAAGTCTTTTGAAGAGCATAGGTGTTTGATTTTTAGAATATCCCAGTTATCTAGCTTATCTGTCGGGGTTTGTGCGTTGACGGTTATGGTTGGTATCGTGTTAATGCCGTGTATTAAGGCCTGAAATGTTGGTCCTATTTTTTCTTCTATGAACTTTATAGTTTTAGGCTTTCTATTCAGGTCTTTGATCCATTTTGAAGTAGTTTTTATATATGGTGTGAGGTATGGGTCCTGTTTCATTTTTTTGCAGATGGATATCCAGTTTTGCCAGCACCATTTGTTAAAAAGACTGTCTTTTCCCCATTTGATGGACTCTGGACCCTTATCAAAGATCAGGTGACTGTAGGTGGATGGATTTACATCTGGGTTCTCAATTCTGTTCCAATGGTCAATGTATCTGTCATTGTACAAGTACCAGGCTGTTTTGACTACTGTAGCTGTATAGTAGGTTCTGAAGTCAGGTAGTGTAAGTCGTCCAGCTTTATTCTTCTTCAGTAGTGCTTTACTTATTTGGGGCTTCTTCCCTTTCCATAGAAAGTTAATGGTTAGTTTTTCCATCTCTTTGAAGAATGTTGTTGGTATTTGGATCTGGATTGCGTTGTATTTGTAAATTGCTTTGGGTTGAATTTTCATTTTCACAATGTTGAGTCTGCCTATCCATGAGAATGGTATGTTTTTCCATTTATGTAGATCCATTTGGGTTTCATGCAGTAGTGTTTTGTAGTTTTCTTTGTATAGGTCTTTTACATCCCTGGTCAGATTTATTCCTAAGTATTTTATCTTTTTAGGGGCTGTTATAAATGGTATTGTTTTCCTGATTTCCTTTTCGTTATTCTCCTTATAGGTGTATAGGAATCCAACTGATTTTTGAATGTTTATCTTGTATCCTGCTGCTCTGCTGAATCTTTCTATTAGTTCCAGTAGATTTCTTGTGGAGTCTCTAGGGTTTACTATGTATAGTATCATATCATCTGCAAACAGGGACAGTTTAACTTCTTCATTACCAGTTTGGATACCCTTTATTTCTGTTTCTTGCCTTATTGCTCTAGCTAGAACTTCCAGCACAATGTTAAATAGGAGTGGTGATAAAGGGCATCCTTGTCTTGTTCCTGTTTGCAAGGAGAACGTTTTCAGCCTCTCTCCATTAAGAATGATGTTGGCCATTGGTTTTGCATAGAGGCCCTTTATTATGTTGAGAAATTTCCTTTCTATACCTATTTTATTGAGAGTTTTTATCAGGAGTGGGTGTTGGACTTTGTCAAATGCCTTTTATGTGTCAGTTGAGATGATCATGTGATTCTTTTCTTTCCTTTTATTTATGTGGTGGATTACATTGATTGATTTTCTAATGTTGAACCATCCTTGCATACTTGGTATGAATCCTACTTGGTTGTGGTGTATTTTTTTTTTGATATGATGCTGAATTCTATTGGCAAGAATTTTGTTAAGAATTTTTGCATCTATATTCATGAGAGATATTGGTTTGTAATTGTTTTTTTTGTGATGTCTTTGCCTGGTTTTGGTATCAGTGTTATGCTGGCTTCAGTGAATGAATTTGGAGGTGTTGCTGCCTCTTCTATGCTCTGAAATAGTTTGAGTAGTACTGATACAAGCTTTTCTGTAAATGTTTTATAGAATTCTCCAGTGAAGCCATCTGGGCCAGGGCTTTTTTTTGGTTGGGAGTTTTTTTTATTACCTTTTGAATCTCTTCTCTTGTTATGGGTCTGTTCAGATTTTCAACATCACTTTGTTGTAGTTTGGGTAGGCCGTGTGTTTCTAGAAATTTATCCATTTCCTCTAGGTTTTCAAATTTGTTGGTGTATAGTTTTTCATAATATTCTGCTATAAACCTTTTTATTTCAGTTGGGTCTGTTGTAATGGCCCCCATTTCATTTCTTATTTGGGTTATTTGTGTCCTCTCCTGTTTTTCTTTTGTCATTCTGGCCAGTGGTTTGTCGATTTTGTTGATTCTTTCAAAGATCAAACTTTGGTTTTGATGATTCTTTCTATTGTTTTTCTGTTCTCTACTTCATTTATTTCTGCTCTGATCTTTACTATTTCCTTTCTTCCGGTGGTTGTGGGCTTTTTTTTTTTTTTCTCTTTCTATTTGTTTGAGTTCTGTAGTTAATGTTTTGATTTTGTCCCTTTCTTCTTTTATTATATGTGCATCTATTGCTATAAATTGTCCTGTGAGGACTGCCTTTGCTGTGTCCCAAAGGTTTTGGTATGATGTGTTTTCATTCTCATTTGATTCGAGGAATTTTTTGATTCCATCTCTGATTTCTTCTATTACCCAGTGATGTGTAAGCAGGGTTTTATTCAGTTTCCATGTAGATGATATTTTTTTTCCTTGCTCTTTCTATTGTTAATTTCTACCTTGATGGCATTGTGGTCACAGAAGATACTTTGAATTATCTCAACGTTTTGGATCTTGTTGAGGATTGCTCTGTGGCCTAAGATGTGGTCTATTTTGGAGAAAGTTCCATCTGCATTGGAAAAGAATATGTACTTTGCAGCAGTTGGATGGAGTGTTCTATATATGTCTATGAGGTCAAGTTGGCTGATTGTGCCCTTTAGGTCTTCTGTATCTTTGCTGAGTTTCTTCTTAGTTGTTCTGTCCTTTACTGAGAGTGGTGTGTTGAAGTCTTCTACTATTATTGTGGAACTGTCCATTTCTCTTTTCAGTGTTGTTAGAGTTTGTTGTATGTATTTTGGAGCCCTGTCATTGGGTGCATAGATGTTTATTATGGTTATGTCTTCATGATCAATCATCCTGTTAATCATTATATAGTGTCCTTCTTTGTCTTTTATGGTAGATTTTGTTTTAAAGTCTATTTTATCTGAGATTAGAATTGCCACTCCTGCTCTTTTTTGGTAGTTGTTAGCTTGCTATATTTTTTCCCAACCTTTGACTTTTAATAAATTCACATCTTTGTTTCTAAGGTATGTCTCTTGTAGACAGCATATTGATGGATCCTGTTTTCTTATCCATTCTGCCACTCTCTGTCTCTTTATGGGTGCATTGAGTCCTTTTACATTCAGTGTAATTATTGATAGATGTGAGTTTGTTGCTGTCATTTTGTAGTGCTTTTTTTGTGGTGCTGAGGTTTTATTTGTTCTTACTCTCTTGTGCTGAGTTACTTTTCTTTGTGGATTTTTTTTTTTCATTTCTTTTGTTTTTGTAGGTTTTGTTTTTGCTGAGACTTTATGTTTTTCCTCTTTTTTTTTTATGAGTATGTTTGTTAACTTTCTTTGTGGTTACCATGAATTTTACCCTTATCTTTCTAAGTTTGAAGCAGTCTACCATTACTTGGTATCACCTTGCCTTCCTCTCCATTAGAAGGTTCTATACCTATGCCGTTTATTCCCTCTTTATTATTTTGTTGTTGTTGTCATTTACTGATTAACTGCTCTTATTCCCTGTTGTATTTCTTTTGGTTTTGGATAGTCCTCAAGAGGTCATTTCCTAGATTGGTATCTGGCTGGTACAATCCTGCTTCCTAAATTCTGCCTGTGACCTGAAGTTGTTTGTCCTCAGATTTAAGAACTCCTTTTAATAATTCTTGTAGGTTTGGTTTGACCTTTACATATTCCCTTAATTTCTGTTTATCTGGAAATGACCTAATTTCACCATCAGATTTGAATGAGAGTTTTGCAGGATATATTATTCTTGGCTGGCAATATTTTTCTTTCAAGATTTTATATATGTCATCCCATTGCCTTCTTGCCTGCATGGTTTCTGCCGAATAATCTGAGCTTAGTCTTATTGTTTCTCCTCTGTATGTGACTTCTTGTTTTTCATGAGCTGCTCTTAAGATTCTTTGTTTGTCTTGGTTTTGGTGAGTGTGATTATGATATGCCTTGGTGATTTTGTTTTGGGGTCTCTCCTATATGGGGTTCGTTGAGCTTCTTGGATGGCCAGCTTTTCATCTTTCATGGTATTGGGGGTGTTTTCTTTCAGCAGTTCTTCAATGATCCTCTCTGTGTTTTCTGTTTTCTCCCCCTGTTCTGGAATTCCAATCACTCGAAAATTTTTGCTTTTGGTTGTATCCCACATAACTCTTAGTGTCTCTTCATTTTTCTTTGTTCTTTTTCCTGAGTTTTCCTGAAACAGAGTTGTATCCAAGTGTTTGTCTTCAATTCCACTGATCCTGTCTTCCACCATTTAAAATCTGCTTCTCAGCCCTTCTATGACACCATCCATTTCTGAAATCTTGTTGTTTATCTTTTGGATTTCTAATTGTTTTCTTTGTATAATTTCTAGTTGTGAATTTATTTTGGCATTTTGTTCCTGCATTATTTTCCTGAATTCTTTCAATTTTTTGTCTATATTTTCCATGAATTTGTCTATTTTTTTCCTCATGCTTGTCAGCTTTTTGCCTCAGCTCTTGGAGAATTCTGAGTATTAGAGATTTGAATTTCCTATCAGGTAGTTCTAGTGCATTTTCTTCCACTGGAAAGTCATCTGGTGTTTTATTTTGGATGCCTCCTGGAACCATCCTATCCTGTTTTTGTAAATGTTTTGATATAGTCTGCTGTCTTTGGGGCATTCAGTAGTTGTTTTTCTTGTTTATTGATTGTAGATTTATTTGTTTCATCCCTTTTTTAAAAAATCTGGCTATGTCTGAGCAGGCGGGCTCTGTGTTCTTTGTTGTTTGTGCATCTGTGGGCACAATACTTTCGCCTCCTTCTCCAATTGGCAGGGTCAGTCACTCAGATATGGTACGGCAGGGCAGGGCTAGATGAAGAGGAATTATTGGGATGGGTTGTTTGTGGTGCTTAGTACAGCCACCAGGGCGGGTCAGTAATCACTGCAGGACAGATTCTAGTAGGCCATGCCTGTGCTGCTTGATGGTGTGATGTTAAGGGCATGGTGCAGGTAGGCAGGATGTAGCGGGGAGATTGTTATATGTGGAGCTAAGATGGATATGGGAAAGAAGAGAGAGGAGCAGGAGCCAAAAACATACAAACAAACAAAAAGAATGCTAGCAGAGCTTGCCCTTGGAGTAGAGAGATGAGAAACTATGTAATGGAGAAAAACAGAAAGGGAAAGAGGAAGAAAAGAATGAATAGATAAAAATTGGAAAGGTTAAAAAGCCACAAAGTTCCCAGGGAATCCCACTGGTGCAGCTATAAGGTCTGGGGAAGTCGCTCTCAGGTGTTGCAGTACAGCCTGGCTAGAAGGCATAGAGATATACAATGCCAGGTATTCAGGGAACAGAAAGAGAAGGAAGATATAGAGAGATGAGAAACTGAGTAACAAAGAAAGACAAAAAGGGAAAAAGAGGGAAAAGAAAACAAAACAAATTAAAAAAAAAAAAGAACAAGAAAAGCCCCCAATGCAATAGAGAAAAAAAAAGAAAAAAGAAACAAATGAAAAAAGAAATGCCCTCAGGGATCCCTCTGCACATCTGTGCAAGCTGAGGGGGTAGTCTCCTTGCCACACAGCACCGCCTGGCCAGAAAGGGCTCCCAACTCAAGAAAAGAAAAGAAAACAAACAAACAATTCAAAACAAACAAAGGAACAAAAGCCCCAGGATCCCACCCAGACCAGGAAGCAGCTCCATACTCGAACGGAGCTCCACAGCCCCTCAGGAGGAAGCAAAGATGGCGCATGGAGCCAGGTATTTGAGTGAAAGGAGGGGGATGTGGTGAGAAGTAAGGAAAAAATCAAAAGAAGCAGAAAGAAAAGCAACACCAGCAGCTAACAAATGGCACTCAGAGAGCCAGCTAGTGCAGGCTGGTGGAATCCAAGCAGCCGGTGTTTCTCAGACAAGAGACTGTGTCCATGGGAAGCAGAGGGGGCTGAGTGTGGGTGAAGAATGGTAGGGAGTGGGAAACATATATCACAAATTACCAGAGCTCTGCAGCCCCTCAGGAAGAAGCAAAGATGGCACACGGAGCCATGTATTTGAGTGAAAGGATGGGGAAGTGGTGCGACGTAAGGAAGAAATCAAAATAAGCAGAAAAAAGCAACACCATCAGCCAACAAATGGCACTCAGAGAGCCAGCCCATTCAGGTGTGTGGAATCCAAGCAGCCAGTGTTTCCCAGACAAGAGATTGTGGCCATGGGAAGCAGAGGAGGCCGAGTCAGGGGTCGGGGGTGGGTAAGTGTATATCGCAAATTACTGGTTGTTTTGTCTTCCGCTGGAAGTTCTGTGAAGCTGCTTTCTCGTACACCCTGTTTGCTGGTCTCCGATAGCAGTCCAAGATGGCAGATCCATGCTGCGTTAGCTGATAGGGGACCTCTGTGTGAAGCTCTCCTCACTCTCTGTTATCTGTCAGTTTTCTCACTCCATTTGGTGCTTGGCTGAGTTCTTTATCTCTTCATTTGATGTTTCAGGGTTTCAGGATTGTTGTTTTCTCTGTTCGGCTTAGTTTTTCAGATCTTTGCTGTGGAGAGACAGCGTGGTACTTCTGCCTAGAGTGCCATTTTGCCTGAAGTCCCCTCTTTTCTAATGTAAACATCAGTGCTATAAATATCCCTCTCAGCACTGCTTTACCTGCAACTCACATATTTTGATATGTTGTATTTTCATTTTAAGTTGTATGCATTTAAAAAATTTCCTTTGAGTTTCTTTTTGATCTGTGCATTATTCTGACATGCATTGTTTAATTTTCAGTGTTTATAAGTTTTCCTGTTGTCTTTCTGTTAATATTTTTAGTTTGAGTCCATACGTTCAGAGAATATACTCTGTATGGTTGTGTTCAAATTTTAAAAGAGTACATTGCTTACCTTGATGACTCCCTTGTTGAAATTGCTGCAGAGGTGCATGTTCTGCAGGAGGATATTTCAGGTCTGTAGGGAGAGAAGCAGCATTGTCTTCATGGGGCTCAGAGGCCATCATTGCATCCTCTCTAAGCAGCCTCCAGGCCACCCTGGATGAAGATAGAACCCTGTGTGATGAGGACCATATCATGGGTCTGCTTATCCATGTGGAGCTTGAGCCCCTACCAGTCTCAGAACAAGTCCTGTGTGGGATTCAGGGGTGGTCCACAGAAGACAGTGCCAATAGACATGCATTCAGCTGAGAGTTTGGGAGTTGGAGGGTGTCCCATCTTCAGCCCTGAGTCTTTGGGAAGAGTCCACCCATAGGTCTCTGGGGCAGCAGATGGCATTCTGTCTCCCGAGCAGAGACTTCAGCTACCCTTAGGGTCTGCAGGTGGATCCCAGAGCTCTTGTGGCCTGGGAATCCCCCCTTCAGCAGTGCCTGCCCTAGGATGCTTGGTCCAGCCAGGGATATGGTCATGAGGCATAGAAGACAGGCTCAGTTACTGGGACAAACTTTGGGAGAAGCCAATCAGAACTTTAAGAAGAAAGAGACTGAGGTTGAGGAAATGCACTTGGGCTGGACTGCTCTTCACCTCAGTATAAGGAAAATGCAGCTTCTTCCCCTCCTGTTCTTCCAACAGCTTGTCCTCACAGCACACCCTGCTCCTCAGGCCAGTGGGTCAATGGGGGGACTGAACTCAATGTCCAGTGTGGTCCTCACAGCCTGATCTGGATAAGCAGCACCTTGTGGGACCCCATTTGAGTGACCTGATGTCTTCACAGCTCTCTCCCCCACCCCTCTTCCCTCAGGTGGTGTCTGGGTGCAGGTGGGGGCTTGCTATGTCTTCAGGGCATGAGGGAAAGGGTCCCTGGAGGCCCATACTGGCCTGCTCCTCCAGTCTCCCACCAGACTGTGTGGATGAGGTTGCTGGCCATGTGGCTGGCAGCTCTTGACATGGACCCCTTGTGGGGCTCTGCCCACCTCCCTGCCCCATGGCACTAGCCAAGTCACCCAATGTTGTATATGCACACACGGAACCAGGGTTGCCTTCTGCGGAGTATATTCTGCCAATGTGCCCACACCTGAGTGCACATTTGAGTGAACACAGATAACGAGGGTGTTCACTGCAGCAGTGCTTGTAAGAAAAATTGGGCAATATCTAATCCACCAACAGGGGGATGTTTAGTAAAGTATGGTCCCTGTACACAATGGCTTGCTGTGTGGCCAGAAAGCAGAATTCCATAGTCAAAGTACTCTGATATGTGTCCAGTGGGCTCTCATTGTGTGAAAATGCCCATGTGAATGTCCTCACACCAGTCTCCATGTACCCACATGAACATCCCCACGCCTGCCCCATGATCCCACTTGAACATCCCTGTGCCTGCTTCTATGTGCCTGCATGAGTGTCCTCAAACAAGATCCTACGTGCCTGTGTGAGTGTCCTCATACACATGCCTACGTGCCCATGTGGACGTCCCCATGCCTGCCCCTGCATGTCCATGTGAACGTCCTTGTCTCTGCTCTGTATGCCCATGTGGAAGTCCCTGTGCCTGTCCCATGTGTCCAAGTGGACGTCCTTGTACACACTCCCCTATGCCCACGTGGACATCCCCACGCCAATCCCCGTGTGCCTGTGTGAACATCCCCATATCTGCTCCTGTGTGCCCACGTGGACGTCTCTGCACTGGCTCCTGTGTGTTGGGGCACCTGGAAAGACATGATCCAAAGGGCAGCTACTGCCATTGAGTGAGGGTATCTGGATCCCCTCCCCACCCACAAAGGGGATGTCAGTTGCCCACTCTGTACTCACCTTGTTTTCTTCAACTAACTCAGGCTTCCACCCCTTCAGTTTGCTTTGCATGTCCTTCTATTATACATTTTTAAATAGACTTTATATTTCAGAGTAGTTTTAGGTTTACAGAAGAATTGTGCAGGAAGTACAGAGCATCCTTAAATACCACCTTTCTTCCCTGTAGAGTGTTTCCCTTATTATTGCTGTTGTTAGTTGCTGTCGATTCTGACTCATGGTGACTCCATGTATGCAGAGTAGAGTTGCCCCATAGGGTTTTCAGAAGACGAGCTCAAGGTCTGTCTTCTGAAGCACCTCTGGGTGGGTTCGAACTGCCAACCTTTCAGTTAGCAGTCCAGTGCTTAACCATTTGCACCACCCAGGAACTTCTTCCCCTTATTATTAACATCTTACATTCCTCAGGTCTATTGTACATTTTAAAAACTCATTCACAACTTTATAGAAACATCTCCTTGGGAACAAAGCAAGCCTAGAAGGAAGTGTGAATCATGAGTTCTCTTTTTCCTAATAACTATCCATTCTCACCCTACCTTGTGCTAGTCATTTTCATGAGCGTCTTGGGAGTTTCTTGTTTATTTACTGCCAAACCCGGGCCCACCATCTGCTTGCACAGCCGGCAGCAGCTGTGGCCCAGGGGGCTGTCTGGAGCCAGAAGTGTGGTTCACCTCAAGCCCATCTGCCTGTCTGCCTGCCTGGCCTGCCCTGCCCATCCTGCCCACTGCAGCCACAGACAGCTGCACACGGCCAGAGCCCTGTGGTTCAGAGTCACCCACAGAAGACTTCTCATTAGAGGGGGCCTCCAAGCTTTCTGCTGGCAGCTGGGTGCCACACATGGAGCAGGTCCATGGCACCCACTTGGCCTTCCATGTCACAGATTCCAGTGGTAGCCGTGGAGAGAGAAAATGTGTCCCCATCCATAGACACAACAATGTGTGCTCATAGGCCCAGAGGCAGACACGCACACAGACATGCACAGAGACAGACCCACAGACCCACATAAGACACATATAGCCACAGATACACAGAGACAGGCATACACAGACATGCACAAGCATATACACAGGTGCACACACACATACATACACAGACACCCTCACAGATGCAGACACACACACAGACATGCACAGAGACAGACACACAGAGACAGATACTCCTTGCTGTGCTCAGGCTTCCTGTACACTTGTTTTTGTTTTTCCTTCCCATGGAAGCTGCATCAGAGCCAAAACTTGTTGATCACCTCTCCTGGGCTGCAAACCATTGAGCTTGCCTCCTTAGTGGGCTGCGAGGGGCTGGTGGAGGGACCAGCCTCAAATTCCATTTCACACCTGGCTGGGCACCTGCCTCCATGAGGGGCTGGCCCTTCTCTGCCCTGCTGAGGGCATTCTGAAGAGAGGGTCTCCAGAGACTCTTGGTAGACACTGCCATGAGGCCTAACAGCCCCCTTTCATACCTCACCAGAAGATAAGGGGACCTGCCAACTGAACACATCCACAACATATCAGATGCCTATCACACACACAGCAAACGTACACAGACCACACATCTCAGACCCACCTTCCAATTCACTAACTTTCTCTTCAACTGTGTCTAATTTACTTTCTCTTCCTTCTTCTCTCCCTCCCTCCCTTCCTTATTTCCTATCATCCTTCAGCAGCTCAATGGTTTGGAGGATTGGTTAGTATAGTACAGAGAATATAAGGGGAAAAGTACAAAATGGCAGTTAACGCCAATGCCAGTACTCATTTCATTATGATTATAATAAGCATAGTATTAATTTGTGTGTTATTCAGTTTTCTTTAGAACATAAATCAAAACTATTACCTGAACTTGAGGTATGTACACAAAATACATACACAACCTCTGCAAAATACCTTCCATAAGTAACATTAAATTTCAAAATACTGGAAATTGTTTATCTGTGCCATAGATTTGTATTTTGACTAATTGGAACAATAAGAGAACAACATTCAACTATGGAGCATGTATTAATTATGCTGATAATAAATCTTTTAAGGTTAAAAACATCCTTCTCTCTTTGTACTGGCTATCCCATGTCCTGAGAGGATTCATTATGAGAAAATTGCCAATCACAGCTTTTTCGTCTTACTTTGAGAAAGCATATTAGAAAGTGAGGCTTCATCTATGTTTTCAAGTGAGTGGTCTTAATTTGTCTTCTTATAGAAAATGTTTAACATAGTCTATTGTAAATATACCAAAACCATTAATTTTTGCAGCTTTTGGGTGAGGTCCAGCATGTTGCCTATACTAAGCCTATGAGAAGAAGTCCGTAGAGATCAGCTTACCTTAAACCATGACATCATCCTTGGCACAATCCCTCACCAGTAAGAACACAGCATGCCTGGATATGTCACTGGTGGAGTTTCAGAACTGGGGGATTTCTGCTACAGTCATACTTTCTTTAACGTCTTGTCTATTAGCAAAGTACAGCAATCCAGCTTTCCTTAGGTCCTCATGAGCTAACATCTTATAGCATTCTTTAGTTACTGAACCCCTTTCTCTGTCCTGTCCACAACAACTATTACACAACTTTATGTTAGTATAGTAAGTATTCCAGGAAGAACAAAGAGATTTTTGGCCACCAGTATCCCACATTAGGAAACGTGTATTATTAACTGCTATCTCTTCTACATTACTTCCTGTTGTAGGGGATATAGGTACAACTTAATTCATAGAAAATTGGTAAATGTGGGTAGTTTCCCCTGCATTATTCAGACCAACAATGATAACTTTGTGTTCCTGGTTATTGAGCAGTATCTGTATCCTGGTGGTGAAGAGAATTCTCATTTTTGGGCAGTGGACCCCCCACTGCGCCCCCAGCCAGTTAGGCCACCTAGTCTTCCCTGACTCAGGCTGAGGAGAAACAGAAGAAACACACCAGAGCCTCCAACTCTGCTGCTGCTCCCACTTTTGTCCCTGGCCTACTTCCTGGAACTGGAGGGAGGAAGGCAGAAGCCCTGGCTGGTGGCTGTGCGCCAACTCTTACTCAGTCTCCTGACTCGAGTATACCACGGCTCTCTGCTGTAATACTTTCTTTTTTTTTAAACTCTATGAAGTGTAGTTCTACTCTGACACACACACGACCACCACGAGTCAGAACTTACTCGATGGCAACTGGTTAACTGGTTACATATACAAATATTGTTGCTAGTTGCCGAGTGACCCCATGCACAATGGTCCCTTTGTGAGCCACAGGGTTTTCACTGGCTGATTTTTGGAAATAGATCCCCAGGATCTTTCTTCCTAGTCCAGCTTAGTCTGGAAGCCCTGCTGAAACCTGTGAAGCACCATAGCAATACACGCCTCTACTGACTGATGAGTAGTGACTGCACATGAGGTGCATTGGCCAGGAATCAAACCCAGGTCTCCCACATAAACCCGTCACCGTCGAGTCAATTCTTTCTCACAGCAACCCTATAGGACAGAGTAGAACTGCCTCTTAGGGTTTCCAAGGAACAGCTGGTGGATTCAATTTACTGACCTTTTGGTTAGCAGCCAAGCTCTTAACCACTGTGTCACCAGAAGGTAGGAATTCTACCATTAAACTACCACTGTCCCCTCCTCCCCCATCTGCTTTTAAATCCACCCACAGAATTCTTAATTTTGGTTATTGTATTTTTCAGTTCTAGGATTCCAATTTGGTTCTTTTTAAAACCTTCTATGTAATTTTAAAAAATAGCACTTTTTATTTTGGAATAATTTCAGATTTTCAGAAAAGTTGCAAAAATAGTGCAGAGTTCCCGCATGCTATTCACCCAGCTTCCCCTAATATTAACATTTTACATAACCGTGGTACATTTGTCACAACTAAGAAACTAACATTGGTGTATTGTTTTTGTTGTTAGGTGTCGTTAAGTTTGTTCCGACTCACAGTGACCCTGTATACAATAGAAGAAAATGTTGCCTGGTCTTGTGCCATCCTCACAATGGTAGGTATATTTGAGCCCATTGTTGCAGCCACTGTGTCAATCCATTTCGTTGAGGGTCTTCCTCTTTTTTGCTGTCTTTCTACTTTACAAAGCATGAAGCCCTTCTCCAGGAACTGATCTCTCCTGGTAACATGTCCAAAATAAGTGAGACCAAGTCTCACTATCTTCACTTCCAAGGAACATACTGGCTATACTTATTCCAAGACAGATTTGTTCATTCTTCTGGCAGTTCATGGTATATTCGATATTCTTCACCAACACCATAATTCAAAGGCATCAATTCTTCTCTGGTCTTCCTTATTCATTGTCCAGCTTTTGCATGCATATGAAGTGATTGAAATTACCATGGCTTGGGCAGGTGCATCTTATTCCTCAAAGTGATTTTTTTTTTGCTTTTTTTTTTTTAAACACTTTAAAGGGGCCTTTTTGCAGCAGATTTGCTCAATGCATTGTGTCTTTTGTTTTCTTGACTGCTGCTTCCATGGGTGTTGATTGTGGATCCAAGTAAAATGAAATACTTGACAACTTCAATCTTTTCTCCATTTATCATGACATTGCTTATTGGTCCAGTTGTGAGGATTTTTGTTTTCTTTATGTTGAAGTGTAATCCATACTGAAGGCTGTGGTCTTTGATCTTCATCAGTGAGTGCTTCAAGTCCTCTTCACTTTCAGCAAAGAAGGTTGTGTCATCTGTATATGGCAGGTTGTTAATGAGTCTTCCTCCAATCCTGATGCTGCCTTCTTCATATAGTCCAGCTTCTCTGATTATTTGCTCAGCATACAGATTGAATAAATATGGTGAAAAGATACAACCCTGGAGCATACCTTTTAAACCACACAGCATCCCCTTGTTCTGTTTGAATGAAACTAAGAAACCAACATTGGTGCACTACTATTAACTAAATTCCTGGCTTCGTTTGTTTGTGTCACCAGCTGTTCCACTAATGCCATTTATCTGAACCAGGATCCAATCCAGAGCACCATGCTGTGTTTAGTCTTCATAAAGAGTGAATGTTCTCTGGCCTGTGACATTTTTCCCAGTCTTTCCTTTGTTTTCATGACTTTGACAGTTTTGAAGAGTACTGGTTAGGTCCCCCATGTGTCTGTCAGTTTGTCGTACTGCAGGGGCTTTCATGTTGCTGTGATGCTAGAAGCTATGCCACTGGTATTCAAGTATCAACAGGGTCACCCATGGCAGACAGGTTTCAGCTGATCTTTCAGACTAAGACTAGGAAGAAGGACCTGGCGATCTACTTCTGAAAAGAATTAGCCAGTGAAAAGCTTATGAATAGCAGCTGAACATTGTCTGATATAGTGCTGGAAGATGAGCTCCCCAGGTTGGAAGGCACTCAAAATACGACTGGGGAAAAGCTGCCTCCTCAAGGTAGACTCGACCTTAATGATCTGGATGGAGTCAAGTTTTGGGGACTTTCATGTGCTGATGTGGGGTGACTCAAAATGAGAAGAAACAGCTGCAACCATCCATTAATAATTGGAACTTGGAATGTACGAAGTACAATTCTAGGAAAATTGGAAATTGTCAAAAATGAAATGAAACACATAAACATCAATATTCTAGGCATTAGTGAGCAGAAATGGACTGGTATCGGCCATTTTGAATGGGACAATCTTATTGTCTACTACTCAGGGAAAGACAAATTGAAGAGGAATGGTGTTGCATTCATTGTCAAAAAGAACATTTAAAGATCTGTCCTGAAGTACAACACTGTCAGTGATAGGATAATATCCATATGTCTACAAGGAAGAGCAGTTAATATGACTATTATTCAAATTTACATACCAACCACTAAGGTCAAAGATGAAGAAACTGAAGATTTTTACCAACTTCTGCAGTCTGAAATTGATCAAACATGCAATCAGGATGCATTGATAATTACTGGTGATTGGAATGTGCAAGTTGGGGACAAAGAAGAAGGATTGGTAGTTGAAAATATGGCCTTGGTGATAGAAATGATGCAGGAGATCACATGATAGAATTTTGCAAGATCTACGAGTTCTTCATTGCAAATACCTTTTTTCACCAATGTGAACAGCAGCTATACCCATGGACCTCACCAGATGGAATACACAGGAATCAAATTGACTACATCTGTGGAAAGAGAAGATGGAGAAGCTCAATATCATCAGTCAGAACAAGGCCAGGGGCCGACTGTGGAATAGACCATCAATTACTCTTATGCAAGTTCAAGTTGAAACTGAAGAAAATTAGAAAAAGTCCACGAGAGTCAAAGTATGACCTTGAGCATGTCCCACCTGAATTTAGAGACCATCTCAAGAATAGATTTTGATGCATTGAACACTAATGACTGAAGACCAGGTGAGGTGTGGAATGACATCAAGGACATCATACATGAAGAAAACAAGAGATCATTAAAAAGACAGGAAAGAAAGAAAAGACCAAAATGGATGTCAGAAGAGACTCTGAAACTTGCTAAACTAGCTAAAGCGAAAGGAAGAAATTGATGAAGTCAAAGAGCTGAACAGAAGATTTCAAAGGGTGTCTCGAGAAGACAAAGTAAAGTATTATAATGACATGTGCAAAGACTTGGAGTTGGAACACCAAAAGGGAAGAACACGCTCAGCATTTCTCAAGCGGAAAGAACTGAAGAAAAAATTCAAGACTCAAGCTGCAATATTGAAGGATTCAAGGAAAATATTAAATGACGAAGGAAACATCAAAAGAAGATGGAAGGAATACACAGAGTCACTATACCAAAAACAATCTGTCGATGTTCAGCCATTTCAGGAGGTAGCATATGATCAGTAACCGATGGTACTGAAGGAGAAGTCCAAGCTGCATTGAAGGCATTGGTGAAAAACAAGGCTTTAGGAATTGTCAGAATACCAACTGAGATGTTTCAACAAATGGATGCAGCATCGGAAGTGCTCACTTGTCTTCCAAATTTGGAGGGCAGCTACCTGGCCAACTGACTGGAATAGATCCATATTTATTCCTATTCCAAAGAAAGGTGATCCAACTGAATGCGGAAATTATAGAACAATATAATTAATATCACATGCAAGTAAAATTTTGCTGAAGATCATTCAAAAGTGGCTGTAGCAGTATATCAACAGGGAACTGCTAGAAATTCTAAGCCCATTCAGAAGAGGACGTGGAGCCAGGGATTTCATTGCTGATGTCAGATAGATCCTGGCTGAAAACAGAGAATACCAGAAAGATGTTTACCTGTGTTTTATTGACTATGCAAAGGCATTCGACTGTGTGGATCATAATAAATTATGGATAACATTATGAAGAATGGGAATTCCAGAACACTTAACTGTGCTCATGAGGAAGCTGTACATAGATCAAGAGGCAGTCGTTCAAACAGAACAAGGGGATACTGCATGGTTTAAAGTCAGGAAACGTGTGTGTCAGGGTTGTATACTTTCACTATACTTATTCAATCTGTATGCTGAGGAAATAATCAGAGAAGCTGGACTATATGAAGAACGGGGCATCAGGATTGGAGGAAGACTCATTAATAACCTGCGTTATGCAGATGATACAACCTTGCTTGCTGAAAGTGAAGAGAACTTGAAGCACTTACTGATGAAGATCAAAGACCACACCCTTCAGTATGGATTACACCTCAACATAAAGAAAACAAAAATCCTAACAACTGGACCAATAAGAAACATCATCATAAATGGAGAAAAGATTGAAGTTGTCAAGGATTTCATTTTACTTGGGTCCACAATCAACACCCATGGAAGCAGCAGTCAAGAAATCAAAAGACATAATGCATTGAGCAAATCTGCTGCAAAAGGCCTATTTAAACTGTTGAAAGCAAAGATGTCACCTTGAAAACTAAGGTGCACCTGACCCAAACCATGGTGTTTTCAACTGCCTCATATGCATGTGAAAGCTGGATGATGTATAAGGAAGACTAAAGAAGAATTGACGCCTTTCAATTGTGGTGTTGGTGAAGAATATTGAATATACCATCGACTGCCAGAAGAATGAACAAATCTGTCCTGGAGGAAGTATAACCAGAATGCTCCTTAGAAGCAAGGATGGCGAGACTATGTCTCACATACTTTGGACATGTTGTCAGGAGGGATCAACCCCTGGAGAAGGACATCATGCTCGGTAAAGTAGAGGGCCAGTGAAAAATAGAAGACCTTCTACAAGATGGATTGACACAATGGCAGCAACAGTGGGTTTAAGCATAAGAACGATTGTGAGGATGGCGCAGGACCAGGCAGTGTTTCTTTCTGTGGTACATAGGGTTGCTATGAGTGGGAATGGACTCGATGGCACCTAACAACAACAACTGGTTAGGTTGTTAGGTGCCGTCAAGTCAGCTCTGACTCATAGCTACCCTAAGTATAACAATGAAACGTTGCCCATTCCTGCCCCATCCTAACAATAGTAGGTATGTTTGGGCTTCACTGTGTAAATCCATCTCATTGAGGGTCTTCCTGTTTCTCAGTGACTCTACTTTACCAAGCATGATGTCCTTCTCCAGGAACTGGTCCCTCCCGATAACATGTCCAAATTGAGTGTGACAAAGTTTCACCGTCTTCACTTCTAAGGAATATTCTGGCTGTACTTCCTTCAGGAAAGATTTGTTTGTCTTGTGTTTTGCTGAATGTCTTTCAGTTTGGGTTTATCTGATGTTTTTCTCATGATTGGATTGGAGTTATGTCTTTTCGGGAAAAATATCACAGAGATGAAGTGCCCTTCTTATCACATAATATCAGGGGGTACAGGATATGAGTATGACCTAGCTAGTGGTAATGTTGACTTGATGACTTGATTAAGGTAGTGTTTACCAGGATTCACCAGTGGAGTTACTATTGTTTCCCTTTTCATCTTCATCCTTTGTAAACAAATCATTAAATCCAGCCCAAACTTAAGGTGGACGAAAAGTTAATATGCTCCAGCTCCTGAAGGGGGAAGTATCCACATGTATTTTTTTCACTTCTTCTGTAATGAATATTTGTCCCTTCTTCCCCATTTATTTAATTGTTCAATCATTTATTTATATCAGCATAGACTCATGGGTATTTTATACTTTGTGTTATAATCCAATCTACATTACTTATTTTGTTGCTCAAATTATTCTAGCTTTGGCCATTGAGAACACTTTCAGGCTGGCTCTGTGTCTCTTTGATACGCTTCCATCCTTTAGTCATTTCCTTACTTTCTCGGAATACAAGATGCTCTAGGCTCATCTTGTATATCCCTGTCCCAGGCCTAGAATCAGACATTTCTCCAAGGAACTTGTTTTATTGGAGAAGGGCATTAGGAACCAAGATCTGGGTGCTGGGTATGCTTATTACTACTGAAGTGTCATTGTTTCCAGGCCCTTTCAGTGGACAGAGCTAGGAAACGTGTGTGTATACTTAACCCAAGTATACACACACTATCTGTAATTGTTTCTGTATCTATCCCTTTCTATATATTAAAGTAATTGTGAATTCATACTGAAGTCTCAGGCTGTGATCCAGCACCACAGGGTTTGTTCTAGTCTCCCTCCTTGTTTATCTGTAACACTCCTCTCTGACAGTGAGAACCTGGCTCCCACCCTCCACCATGCATTTACTTCTTTGTTCAGCCCCAGGATACAGGCAAAATAGTTTCAGAATTGTTGACCCGTCCTCTGTGAGAAGCTAGAGTACAGTGTCTGTATACCGTTCCTTTTGTCTTTAGTCCCACCACTTCTAGTCAAAACACCATTTTCCCAAGTATTGAGGTCAGCCCCTTTTTCTTCTCCACCCTCTTCAGAGAGGTTAGGTCATGTATTTGTCATGCTGTTAGGTTCTGTTGTCACAGTTGGCCTTTTTCTTGGGACACCCCAACCTTCTGGTTGATTTTTTAAAATTTGCAGATATTAATATTCACTCTTTGTGATGTACAGTTCTATAGGTTTTGACAAATGCCTAGAGTCTTGTATCCACCACCTTAGCACCAGAGAGAATAGTTTCATCATCTAAAAATTGCCCTGTGCATCTCGTTTGTAGTCAAGCATTCCCTGATCCCCTCAAGCCCAACAGCCCCGATCTGTTTTCTGCCCCTAGAGTTTTGCTTTTTATAGAATGTTATATGAATGGAGTCATACAATATACAGACTTTTGGGCCTGGCTGACTTATTTCACTTCTGCTCTGCCATTTTTAAAAACAGTTTCAAGTTCACTGAAATTCTTAATCTTGGGTTTTATCTCTTCAAAAGTAGTAAGCAGAGCTCATTGAAAATCTGTGAATGACATCTTCAATATCTGAGGCTTGTGTAGGTCTATTTCTATTGCTTATCAGTTCTGCTGATTCTCATTTCTGTTGGTTTATCTTCTGAGTGCCTGATTATTTTTTATTGTGAGTAGGAGATTGTATATGCAAAACTATTTGCAGAAATATATTAAAGCTTAGGATACTGTTATCTTTTTACAGTGAGGACATGCAATTGCTTCTGGCAGGTTTGTGACATTACAAGATCACTTTACTCTAATTTCAGGAATTGGGATTGCCTGGGACACCCCAGTGAGTGGCTGTTCATCCAGAGTATCGAGTACCAGCTGGCACTTCTGACGATAACAACATCGTGGCAGGAAACAGCCCCAAGCATGTTAACCAAGTGGGAAATGGCCTGCAGTTTTTTTTGTTGCTTGTTTGTTTTTGCTGGCAGCATCGAGGCATCTAGAAATGATTTTTTTTTTTAACGTGGCATAAACAAATCTGATTAAAAGAGTCGTTTATTTTTAAAGAAGAATTTTTGAACTTGGTGTACGTCTTAGTCATCTAGTGCTGCTATAACAGAAATACCACAAGTGGATGGCTTTAACAAAGAGAAATTTATTCTCTCACAGTCTAGTAGGCTACAAGTCCAAACTCAGGGCATTGGCTCCAGGGGAAGGCCTTCTCTCTTTGTTGGCTCCAGAAGAAGGTCCTTATCATCAGCATTCCCTTGGTTTAGGAGCATCTCAGCGCAGGAACCTCAGGTTCAAAGGATGTGTGCTTCTCCTGGTGCTGCTTTCTTGGTGATATCCGGTCCCCATGTCTCTCTGCTCACTTCTCTCTTTTATATCTCAGAAGACATTGGCTTAAGACACTATCTAATCTTGTAGACCTCATCAATATAACTGCCACCAATCTATCTTATTACATCACAGTGATAGCTTTCACAATACATACGGAAATCACATCAGATGATAAAATGGTAGACAATCATACAGTACTGGGAATCATGACCTAGCCAAGTTGACAGATATTTTTGGGGGACACAATTTAATCCATGACAGTGTGTTTGGTATCAATGGTCATCTCTCTTTTCCAACAGTTAAATGCATGGATTAGGCGTTTCTCTCCAACTGCTTGCTGATGGCAAAGGAAAAGGAATGACTGGGTTTAATTTTTGAAAGCAAAATGTTAAGCTGAAACTTCTGACTTTGTAATTGTTGGGTTATAGTGCTCAGGATAAACATTGGAGTAGAACCTACAACCACTGATCAGTTGGTCAAAGTATTTGACTTGAAAGGAGAGGGAGATCATTGGTTTGCTAAAGAAAATTTATTGAGTGTTTTTCCCTGTGTAAAATGAACAAGCATAGAAAACTCTACCCTGAATCTCCCAGCCCTCCTGCCATCTAAGGTGAGGGAGCCTGCATGACCATTATTTGTAGGACCTGTGACAAGCCCAGGTCCCATGATGCCCAGAGTGGCCCAGCATGGCTTCCCTAGGAGTGAGGCAGCAGCACTGCACTGACTGTGGCTCCAAGACAGACTCCTCTCCCCACTGCCCCAAAGGGAAAGCATGAAATCACATGTGGTCTCATACTGGGTTCAGTGTTGTTATGGGTTCAATTGTCTTTTCTAAAAAGACATGCTCAAGTCCTAACCCTAGTTCCTGTGAATATGACCTTGTTTGGGATTAGGGTCTTTGCAGATATAATTAGTTAAGTTAATATGAGGTCATACTAGAGTAGGGTGGGCCTTGATCCAATATAACTAGTGTCCTTATAAAAAGAGAAGAGACACAGGGAGACACACAGAGGGAAGATGGCCACATGAAGGTGGAGGCAGAGGTGGGAATTATGTTGCCACAAGCCAAGGAATCCTCACCTGGGGCTACCAGAAGCTGGAAGAGACACAGAAGAATCTTTCCCTAGAGGCTTCAGAGAGAACATGGTCTTGCTGTACTCTGAATTTGGACTCCCAGCCTTCAGAACTGTGAGACAGTACATTTCTGTTGTTTAAAGCTATCCACCTTGTGGTGCTTTGTTATACAGAGAACCAGTTTGTGGTAACTTGAAGCCTTGGGAAACAAATGCAAGTGTGGGAAGGGCAGAATGAAGGCTGTTGTCACACAAGAAACTTAAGATTTTTAATCAACAGATTTAGAATTAGTACTAAACCCAAAGGAAATGCTAGCACCCCATTTCAGTCACTCGGAGACGGGTGCACCCCACATTGCACGTGGGCCTTAGAATTCTTTCTTTACTGGTTTAGAACACATACAAAACAAAATAAAACCACCGTTAAAAAACCCTCCAAGACTGAACCTTACGTTAGTTGCTGTTGAATCACCTCTGATTCATGGAGAATTTACATATAACAGAATGAAACTTGGCTGGATCCTGTGCTATCTTCATGACCCTCGGTATGTTTGAGTACATCTTTGTGGCTGTGGTGTTCATCCATCTCAGGGAGGGCTTTCCTTGTTTTCACTGACCCTCCACTTTACCAAACATGCTGTCCTTTTCTAGTGATCGGTCTTTCCTGACGACATGTCCAAAGTAGGCAAGTCGAAGTCTCACTATCTTTACTTCTAAGGAGCATTGTGGTTGTATTTCTTGTAAGACTGATTTGTTCGTTCTTCTGGCAGTATGTTCGATATTGCCAAAAGGAAAATAATACTCTCTGTATTTTTATTTTCTTATGGCCATATGGGTCTTTTTTGCAATGTCAATGCAGTTGCACGGACCCTAACTAAAAACAAGCCAGGGCCCTCCAAATGATGGCTGCATGAAACCCAGAGCCCACAGCCACACTACAAATCACCCAGGAACAGGAGCACGTCTCTGGATGTGTGTACTTCCAGGTAGGATTTGTTGCACCAGAACGTATAGCAGCCTCCTCTGGATTTGACAACCTTCAACCTAACGGTCCTGTTTGCGTCATCAAGTGCCATTCAAGAACAAGCACAGGAAGTTCACTCCTGCATGAAGAACTGGTTTAAGGCAGCGAAGAGAGAGATACCGCTCCTCGAAGAATAGTTGTTGGCTACGCATCCGGGGTGACAGACCTCAGCCTGTGACTGTTTCCTCGGGGCAACTTTCCAGGAAGCGGGCGACCCACATACTTTCTCTTGGTCTCCATGGAGTCTGCTGTAAGATGCCTTGGGTCCAGTCCCAAGATTTTCCTTTCTCATGAATCCAAAAAGAGTCTGGAACTCAAGGTGCTGATGAGGTGGTGGGCCTCGTTGTGAGGGAGGGCCAGCACTTCCCACACTGGTCAGACCTCTGTTGCATGTGACAGTTTCAAGCACTTCATCATTGTCCAGTTCTTCTCCAGGGGGGTGTCTCAGTGTCCTAGTGCTTCCATAACAGAACACTTCAAACTGGGTGGCTTTAAAGAACAGAAATTCATTCTCTCACAGTTCTGGAGGGGAGAAGTCCAAATTCAGGGTGTCAGCAGGGCCCTGTTTTCTCTGAAGCCGCTAGGGGAAGATCCTTTCTTGTTTCTGGTAGCCCCAGACAGTCCCTGCTTGTAGATCTTGTCGATGGCCATCCTTTCTCTGTGTCGCTCTGTGTCTCTTCTCTTTTAGAAGGACACACTCACACTGGATTAAGACTCACCCTATCCCATTATGACTTCATGCTAACTTAACTGAGAATATTTTCAAAGACCCTATTTCCAAACAGGGTCACAGTTCACCGGTACTAGGGGTTAGAACTTCAACATATCTTTTGGGGTGGCACAATTCTACCCATAACTAGGGTCTTGTCTGCTTCCTTGGTAGAATTAAGCCATTTGCTTCTAAATTCTTCCGTCCCTACTGCAAGTGTTTGGGGAACACCATCCTCCGAGGGATATGGTAATAAATAAATACATAAATAAAATATGGCAATAAAATAGGCTTTCAGCCTTCACATTACTGATGGAGCTGAAGTAGTTTTCAAAAGAGCAAGAGCTCCAATGGCAGCTGACCTTTGCAATGGCAGCTGACCTTTGCACTGCTGACGGGAACCATTCAAAGCCCTGTTCTTCATAGCGCCAAACCGACGCACTCGTGCTTTTCTTGGGAAGTCCAGAGCTGACCAAGGGCGCCCTTCCACTGCCTTCTCTTCCAGGTGCGAAACCAGCCAATGACGGGCCGCGAGATTTTCAGAAGTGAGACCACGTAGCTCAGATAATCCTGATCTGCTTGTGGGGAAAATCTTGAAGATCTAACGCAGAAGAGGAATCCTACCGCCTGAGGGTGGGGACTTTGCGGGGGAGGCGGAGCAGGGACCATTCCCCAGCCCTCAAAAGTCCTCAGAAGAGAGGCTGCACGGTACAGACGCCCTTCAGAGGTCCCTTCACAGGGGTTGATTCCAAAGTAGCCACGGTCTGCGGGACTCTGCCCTGACCTAAGCTGGCAGCCGGCCGCGCCAGAGCTCCTCGCCCATGGCGGAGGTGGACGTCCTAGGGCTGCTCAGCCACGTGGCATGCACCACCTTGGGACCTGCTTTTGACACACCCGCCCTGCCCTAGTAGGTGAAGATGCCATTCCAAAGAGACCGCTTGGGGTCTCAGCCTAGGAAAAAAGTGGAAACAGGACAGGTGAGTGTCATGGGCGCTTTGTCCAGCTCTAAAACGCAGGAGAGAGGGAGGCAGGGAGGGGTGCCCCGGCTGTGCAGTAGAGCGGCGTGCTGTCTTGCGTAGGGGAGCCGGGTGCTGGGCGAGACGTAATACTCAACATCCTGTGTGGCTGATAGGGTGGAGGTGAGGGGCGGGGGCCATGGTCTTCTTTGTCTGCCCAGATCTGATGGCCTTGAAGACTGGCACATCACCAGCTGCCAGACACCAGTCCTTCCTGAAAATCCCGGCTTCCCCTACTCCATGGGCATGTCCGTGAAAAGCTAGTCAGAGCTGCCCTATAGCCTGGCTTTGCTCCTTACTTTCTGTGTGACCTGAGGCATACTATCTAATCCTCTCTGAACCTCAGTTTCTTCACCCACAAGACTGCAACAGCGATCCTACCTGTCTGAATTGTGAGAGTAGCAGGTGTGTTTGGGACAGCCCTGGATCCAAGTAGGAGCTCCCTATGCCTTCCCAACCCTCAGGCTGGGGTTGGGAGTGGAAGCAGCCTCTGCCATTGCTTCCATCACCCCTGTCGATCCTCACCCGCCCCACCCACTGGTTGCTGTCCTTCTCCTGCCTTCTCTCTCACTGGGGGAGGAAGCTTGCCTGTCTTATTTCCAGCTGTTGTTGTTAGGTGCTGTCCAGTCAGTTCTGACTCATAGCGACCCTATGTACCACAGAACAAAACACTGCCAGGTCCTGCACCATGCCCACAATTGTTATGCTTGAGCCCATTGTTGCAGCCACTGTGTCAATCCATCTCATTGAGGGTCTTCCTCTTTTTCACTGACCCTCCACTTTACCAAGCATGATGTCCTTCTCCAGGGACTGATCCCTCCTGATAACATGTACAAAGTATGTAAGACGTAGTCTCACCATCCTTGCTTCTAAGGAGCATCATCGTTGTACTTCGTCCAAGACAGATTTGTTTGTTCTTTTGGCAGTCCGTGGTATAGTCGATATTCTTTGCCAACACCACAATTCAAAGGTGTCAGTTCTTCAGTCTTCCTTATTCACTGTCCAGCTTTCACATGCATATGATGTGAGTGAAAATACCATGGCTTGGGTCAGGCGCACCTTAGTCTTCAAGGTGATAGCTTTGCTTTTCAACACTTTAAAGAGGTCTTTTGCAGCAGATTTACCCAATGCATCTTTTGATTTCTTGACTGCTGCTTCCATGGGTGTTGATTGTGGAACCAAGTAAAATGAAATCCTTGACAACTTCAATCTTTTCTCCATTCATCATGAAGTTGCTTATTGATCCAGTTGCAAGGATTTTTGTTTTCTTTATGTTGAGGTGTAATCCATACTGAAGACTGTAGAGCCCAACACTAAGCTGGCTCCAATCAATGTTTGTGTGTAGGGACTGGATGTCCTGTTTGCTGATACTCTCCTTGTCCCCCTTCCGTGCCCGACAAAATTGAGGCCGCATTCAACTCTCTTCCTCAGTGAAGTCTTCCCTACCCTGCTCTCACTGCCCCAGGCAGAGCTGAGCCTTGGTGCTTTGTATGGCAGGTAGTCACTTTGCATGGCGGGTAGTCACTTCCTGGATATGTATATCACATCCACGGCTAGGCCTCAGTTGGCATCAGGGAAAATCAGACCAGAATCCTAACAGTCAGGAGCCAAACACCAAAGCGACGAGATGAGGCTCAACGACACAGGTCTGTGTAACACACCTGCTGTGGAACCTGACCAGATTCTGTGCCGTCATGCACTTGCCTAGCTCAGGTGTGTAAAACCCTGTGCACAAGGAATAGAAACCATGTGAGCTGGCTTCAGCTTGGGGGAATTGTTTTAAGGTGGTGGGCACTGTCGCAAGGGCCCCCTAAAAAATGGACAAGGTCTAATCATGTCTCAGGTAACTGAAACCATTTGCTGCTGGGATTGTAAAACTGTACAAACTATTTGGAAAGCTGCTTGGCGATTTCTAATAAAGTTACATATTCACCCACCCTATAATGCAGTAATTCCACTCCTATGTATTTATCCAAAAGAAATGAAAGTCTATGTCCACACAAGGACCTGTTCACAAATGTTCATAGCAGCTTTATTTATAACAGCCCCACATTGGAAGCAACCCAGATGTCCACCAATAAGAACATGGACACACACACTATGGTTTCTCCATGCAATGGAGCACTACCCAGCAGTAACAAGTTGCAAACTACTGATACTCACTGCATGGGAGAAACTCAAAAACCTCATGTTGAACAGAACAGTACGTACTGTGATTCCATATGTATGAAGTTTAAGAACAGATAGAATAAATCTAAAGTGGTAGAAGTCTGTTACAATAGTTGCTTCTGGGGTGGGCATATGCTGGAGAGGGGCAGGAGGAATCTCTCAGGGGTGATGGAAATGTTCTATATCTGGATGGTAGTGGTGGTTACCTGGGTGTGTACCTTTGTCCAAACTCATCGAATTGTATATTTAACATTTGTGCATTTTACTGTGTATAAATATACCTCAATAGAAATACACTTTATTAAAAAAGCTCCAGGTTTGAACACAAAATTCCTTACTTAAGTAGCCACAGTGTGGAGTCCTGGCAATTCATAAAGTTTTTAGCTCTCAGCCACATTCACAGGTGTGGAGTCCCTTGACAACATGTGACCCAGCTTCCCTTAAGAGAAGACTGCACTATTACTACAGGTGTACATTACAAATCTCCTCCAAACCACCCCCAGAAGTACCTGGGGCCATTTACTAGAGTGACTGTGCACTGGGACAAAAAGACTTGTTTTGACAGTGAATATTTCCATATCCACTGGGGAAGAGAAATACCTTGATAATTCAGGGATTACTTGGCACTGGCTCTGAATTGTCTGTGGACTTAAAAATAACATCATGGTCCCCAGTCTAAGTGAAGCTTAGGGTGGTCACATGATAAAGAGTTTTGTCCCAGTTGTGAGTTCCCATGAGACCTGTGGGTCTGTGGACTCACTGGTGACCATTTTCCAAGTTTCTGAATGTATGGTGGAAGTGGTTACACTTGGCAACTGGCGGAATCCCCACATTGGCTCTCCTACCCGTCAAATGAAAGCTGTTTTGGTAAGAAGGCGGAAGTCCTGGAAATTCTTCTCCTTGGGTGTTGCAAACAGTTAAGTGCTCTGCTGTTAATCAACAGGTCAGAGGTTCAAGTCCACTTAGAGATGCCTCAGAAGAAAGGCCTGGCAATCTACTTCCGAAAAATCAGCCATTGAAAACCCTATGAAGCACAGTTCTACTCTGACACACATGGGGTGCCATGAGTTGGAGTTGACAGCAACTGGACTGGACTAGACCATGAGAGTAAATCACAAGTAATTCCACATCCTAGGGAAACTACTGAGATGAGTGTCATTACCTGAGACTTGGGAGATTTAAGGGTGGAGATTCCTAGGGCATCCCCATATCACTCACCTCTTTGGCCTACACAGAAGACAGTTGCATCTTGGAGAATAGCAGCGGGTGATCATATACTTAGCTCATCAGTGCCTCCAATTACAGTTGCTATTCTAGACAAAGCATCTTTACTGAGCCAACCAGCCCAGCCTCGGGAACTGGCACTGGGTTCTTTTTCTCTATATCAATTTGCAAGGACCACCAGAAATTGTTTGCTTTTACCTAGGAGGGCCAACAGTACACTTTCCCATCTTGTCTCAGGGTTATGCTTTCTGCCATGATCGAGTCTGCAGAGACCCTGATTGTCCTGACATCCTGACAGAATATCAAACTGGACCACACCCTGGTGTCATCATGTTGATGGGACCTGATGAGGAGGAAGTAGTAAGTACATTAGATGCCTTAGTAAGAAATAAAAGTGGGATATGCACTCCATAAATATTCAGGGACCCACCACCATGGTGAAGTTTCTAGGGATCTCACGGAGCATTTCAGAATATCCCTACAAGGTAAAAGATAAACTGTTATGCCTAAAAAAGACAGAAGATGCTTGCTGGGACATTTTGGATTTTGAAGACCACCTATATGGTACCTAGGTGTGTTATCCCAATGCATTAACCAAGGAATCTGTAGAGCTACCAGCCATAAGGGGGCCACCTGAGCCTCATCACTTAACAGATCCAAAGTGATTTCTCAAAGTGATTATGGCCAATGGCAATGCTGCATAGAGCTGCAGTTGGTGAGTCACAGTGCGGACCTCTAGGGGTCTGGAGGAGAGCTATGTCCTCTTCCGCTTCTAATGATTCTTCTTTTTAAGAAAAAGCTTCTGGCATACTCTGAGGTACCAGTAGGAACTGAACAGATGACAGGGGGACATCAGCTGACTACAGTCCTGAGCTGCCCCATAATGAACTGGGTGCTATCTGACCCACCCAACCATAAGGTTGGGTATATGCAGCTGTGTTCTGTCATCAAATAGAAAAAGTATATAAGAGATCATGCTCAAGAAAACCCAGACGGCACAAGTATGTTGCATGAGCAGGTGGCTCAGACTCCTTTGAGATATACTTCTGCTAGTATTGCCTCCTCTCCCTCCATCTACACCTATGGCCTCATGGGAAGTTCCTTATGACCAAATGCCTGTGGAGGCCTGCTTTCAGATGGCTCTTCTTCTTTTTTTAAATTTACTTTTTACTCTGTATAAACTTTTTTTTTGACTGGTACCAACTGAGAATGGACATAACATCCCCAATTGGGAGTGTCCTTGAAAGAGTGATGAAGGGAAATTACCCCAGTTGACTTGACTTGAGCAAAACATACAGTTGTCACTTTCTGATGTGTCTGAAAGACAGCAAGAAGAATTAACCTACACTAGTGAATGCCAACATGGGACTATTTTGTCCCCTCCCCCTGGGGACATTTGGCAATGTCTGGAGACAGTTTTGGTTGTCACAACAGAGGGAGGGGGTGCTACTGGCATCTAGTGGGTAGAGTCTTGTGCTGAACATCCTATAATGCACAGCGCAACCCCTGCAACAAAGAATTATCTGGCCCCAAATGTCAACAGAGCCGAGACTGAGAAACTCGACCTATACCAATTTATGGGCATGTGCAAACTGCTTGAAGGGATGGTCAGGAACTTGGAAAGAACAGGATTGTGGTGACAAAGAGAGTGGGAAATCTGTATGTGGAAGGATCTCTCAGAATGTGCACAGAGCATTGGGATATTTGTGTCCCGTGTTTATGCTTACCAAAATTACCCAGTGCAGAGGAGGCTCTCAGTAAATCAGGTGGATAAGATGACATGTTCTGTGGACGCTAGTCAGTCCTTTCACCAGTCCGATGGATGTTTGATCAGTGGACACATGTACAAAATGGCCATGGTGTCAGAGACGGAGGCTCTGGTGCAACAACATGGACTTCCTGTCACCGAGGTGCCCTGGAGCCTGCTGCTGCTGAGTGTCCAGCCTCTGACAGCAGAGATCAATGTGAAGTCTCCTGTTTCTTAGCATAGAAGAACATCAGAGCCAGAAAGGCATGGTGTCTCATTGGCTTTGACACTGATCCCAGGAGTGTGTAGAGATCACTGTGCCAGCACATCCCACAGGCCAGCCAAGCATATTACCTCTCCTTCTCCCAGTCACCTAATTCACTCCTCATCCACCTCTTGGAAGCAAAATGAAGTCTTGTCTGCCACTTCCACCAGACTGTAAGCTCTTCTTGGGCAGGGTATTGCCCAATTCTTTGCAGAATGATACAGTGTGATCTATAACTATAAGCACTAGTCCTAGTTCAGGCAAACCTGAGTTAGAGTCTTGGCTTTACCACTTGTCTCTCTAAGCCATACTTTTCTCATCTATAAAATGGGAGTTTTGATTCCAACTCACAGGGTTGTTGTACAGATTGAATCCCACAATGCATAGATCATATCTAATATGGTACACAGCACATGGAAGTAACCAGGACCAGAAGCTCCCATCAAAACCACCACCATCTACTTCACCATCAACACCTACATCAGCAACACTATCATCTATATCATCTTCACCATCATCATCTACAACACTGCCACCATTGTCTATATTATCACCACCACCATCTACATCACCACCATGATCATTATCTATAACACCACCACCACCGTCTATGTTATTGCCACCATCATTTACATTACCACCACTATCATCATCTATAACACTGCCACCATCATATATATTATTACCACCAACATCATCATCTACATCGACACCAATGTCATAGACATCACCACCAGGCATGGCACATAGTAGGTGCTCAATAGGTGGTTGTGATTAAGTCCTAGGGACATCATGCCTTTCTGAGACAGGCTTACAATGCTGGTCCCCTTCCACAGCCCTCTGAGGAAGCCGCTTCTCTTGTTTTCTTTTACAGATACATAGAAATCATGCACAAAAAAAATTCATGTTATAATACTTACGCTCTATGCTTCCAGCCATCTTCCTCTTGCTTACCATTATAACCTCTGGCAAGTACACGTTAAGAAAAACTTTATTTAGTTTTCATTCAAATATGAAGTGTCATGGCCATTTTAAAAGGGAAAGAAATCACTCTATCACATGCTGAAACTGCTATAGCTGGGTTTTACAGATTATCTAATTGGAAGAACAGCTTTTTTTTTTTGTTAAACTGGTGCTGATTCCTGATGAAGTCCCCTTACTCTTTGGCCATAAAGCTTTTCTTATATGGTATTTCACCAAGAACATAAACCTGTTGCCGTTGCTGTTGAGTCGATTCCAACTCATAGGGACCCTATAGGACAGAGTAGAACTACCCCTTAGGGTTTCCAAGGAGCAGCTGGTGGATTCGAACTGCTGACCTTTTGGTTAGCAGCTGAGCTCTTAACCACTGTGCCACCAAGGCTCCACCAAGAACATAGGAGTGTGCAAAGAATTGAATCAGTCAATATTTTACAAATATGTTAATTTTATTGAATAGGCATTAAAGCTTCTCTCTGTGTCAAATAATGGAGAAGCCATGTCACACAGATTACAGAGCTGTTTTTACTTGAAATAATCTTTCATAAAAGAAAGAAATTAAATACAGTTCTATAAAAAGTGCAGTAGTCATTACTGGAAGTTTTCCAAAATGAAAGCAAGATTTACTACATATTGCAAAATTGGTTTAGTGCTTTAATACTTTACAAAGTAACAACCCAACCACTAGAGACAGCTCTTACAATGGGTTCCTTCTCCAATAATGGTTAGGTTGAAAAGAATATTTGAATCGAACCAGAGTAACACTCGCAGGGAGAAAAGGGTTCTGGACAACTTGCTCACGGTAATATTATTTATGACCCATTTTTGCCTCATTGTTTTCCTTTTTCCACAGTAAACAACTAAATGGAGTAAACAATGCAACATACAAAAATTAGTTTAAAAAAAAAAAAAAAAGCGGGGAAGACAAAGAACAATCTATTGACATTCATTCACTGGCTTCCGTAGGCCAAAAGTGTGTTCACAGGAGCATAGCAAATACAGGGTAAGGATGGTACTTTGTTATAATGAACTTTAAAACAACGTTCAGTTAAAACGATACCAACGTATCAAAAATGACCATGATCAGAGCTGGAGCTCGCAGGCGAGGCGATGGGCCAGTTGCTGAGAAGCTTAGCTTGTGCAGTTGGCGAGACCACGGCTCGATGTTTATTTATGTCCTGGAGCCTGGGGTCTCCAACCTGGGGGCCAGAGGACAGGCCTGTTTTGAATTCTGCTGGCTCTGACCGAGGTGGGAGTCTGCCGGTGTTCATGGGGCTCAAGGCCATGGCTAATCTCCTACATGTGCTCATGGCTAGTTTACTCATTTTGGTCTTAAGTGGGAATGGAGACCAGCCACCCACTGCCACCAGCCAATCATGATTCTGAACCAGGTGCTTAGATTCCGTTCGATGCAAACAGGTAAGATGTGTGCAAAGACCAGCCAAGCAGCAGGGCCTAAGGGGCCCCAAGTGCAGGAATGCTTGCTCATGCTGTCTGTCTCTCTCAGAGCAGGGCAGGGGCATGCCCCCAGCCTGTTAGGGCAGCAGTGAAAGGGACAAGTGTATTTGGCAACTCAGACAGAGGGATGCACGTGGGTGCCCCCTCGCTGTCTGCCAGAACATCCTCCTCCCTACAGACAACTGGGGAAGGCTCTCAGGAGGGAGACTTTAGCCTCACTCCCATGGGGACTCTAAAACATGGCACCCAGAGAAATGATAGAAGAACCATACAAGAGGGTTACAGAGAAGGACAAAGCCTTTTAACCAGGCCACGGGAGGACAGAGGTCCTATATGAAGCTTATAACAGTATTTTGCCAACAACTCTTAGAGGAAAACACGTTTGGCCAAAGGACTTAGAAGTAAACAAAAAGTTAGGTAGTTTTAAAGATCAACCCCATGGTTACCTGGGGAGACCAGAGCCGGGCAGAAATATAAACGTCCCTTGTGGTCAGACAAGCAGGAAAAGGGCAGAATGTTCAGATGGGGAACCGTTCCTGCACTGCTGGTGGGCAAGGCCACTGCCAGCACTGGAGGCTACAGGGTGTGGGCTGCCCGGTACTTCTGTGTCACGGCTCTCTCCCTCCAGTGCACACGGTCGGAGACGGAGGGGGAGACCCCCGTGGGCCTCAGCTCCCTGGGTCTGCTGCCTTGAATGCTGTCAGCACAGCCACCCTGACCCCCACCCCATTAACCGTGGGACAGGCCCCCCTCCCTCTTCATGCTGTGCTTGGTGGTGGGGGAACAAGTGGACTTTACTTCCTCCCCGGGGCTGTGCCATCTGCCGCCACCTCATTTGTTCTAGAAGGAAGGCTTGTCTCCCGGGAGAGACAGTGAAGGGGCCAGTGCTCTGAGGGCTGATGACGACGGATTCCCTGGAAGATTCCAGGTCCACCAGCACCTCATGGAGAGGTGTGATGGGAGTCCATCACAGTGAGCCTGACCACGAGAGCTATCCTGTAAGAAACGGTGTTCACCTCTGCTCGGGAAACAGCTGAGTCTTTCCTCTGGGGATAGGGCCGGCCCCAGACAAGGGACTGTGGTCCATGGGTGCACTTACAGAGACACCCAGAGGAACCACTGCTGCTCACTGCCACATCACCGTCTTGTGTCCACAGGAATGGAGGCGGAGAAGAAGTCGGACACTTTATCAGCTAAAATGCCCCATATTTCAAGATGGTAGTAGAATCATCGTAACAGCTGTCACATTACTGATCTCATTTCCTTCCTTCAGCAAGTATTTATCCAGTGCCTAGTATGTGTCGGGCACTGTTGTAGGCACCAGGAATATAGCAATGAGCAAAACATACAAAAATTCCTGCTCTCAAGGAGCTTACATTCTATAGGGGGTGTGGAGACAGAAAATAATGAACATATACAGCACTCAGATGGTGACTCGTGCAAAGGAGGGCAAAAGGCAGGGGAGGTGGGCAGGGAAGGCCTCTCCGAAAAGGTGACATTTGAGCAAAGTCTGGCAGGTAGGGAGTGGGGAAGAATGTTCCAGGTATTGCAAGAGCCTGAGGCAGGAGTGTTCCTGGGGACTGGGGAGAAGGCAGCGAGGCAAATGTGGCTGGCGCAGAAGGGCTGACAGGAGAGTCAGAGAAGTATGGGTGGGGGTGGTCTTTGTAGGGATGTTGACTTTTCCTCTGCGATGGGAAGCCGTTTCTTCATTTAAAGTCATCTTCAAATGTCTGTGGACATATTCTGAAACAGCTGGTGTCACTAACTTGTCCTCATTAAACAAATGGGTTGCTTTGGTCTTGAGTTAATATATATATATATATATATATGTATATATATATATCTTTGATATGCTCTCTGGATGGAATAACAAATATAAGCAATGTGCATTATTTTGTATATACATAATTAAGGTTGGTGAGGCTCTTTTTTTTTTTGCAAGAATAAGATAGTAAAAATGCAAATTTCATCATTTTGCAAAGTAAATAGAAACAGTACTATCCTAGTGGTGTTTACAGATCCTGGCATCTGTGTGTCCTGTGGTGGTGTGTGTACTAAGCTCAACCTGGCTGAGCAGAGTATCTTTATACTGCATAGCCCGGGGCATCTGTCCCTCAGGGCTTAGTGCAGGCTTCTTTGTTGCTCTTCTCTGCGGGGGGTGGGGTGGGGAGGAAGAGCTCCCTTGAGGATCAGGAGCCAGGCCCCTGACGGGTGTTGGGAAAGAAGTTCCCTGCATAACCGCTAACAGACCCCATCACACGCTTTGTACCACCATGAAGATCTCAACGCCTGTCCACCTCTGACCTGATCTAAGCAGCAGCGAGGCCCTTCCTGGGGTGAGGGATTGTGGGGACCTCATCGTCATCCGTGCAGTGCTTGGCTTGGCGTGTGCCAGTCTCTAGGATGAATTACCCTTCACCACCTGCTGTGTCGAAAAGGCAGCATTCCAGAAAAACGCACAGTGCCGACGGAGCCAGGGCCCACCACCTGGCCAAGTCCCTGCCCCAGTAGGGTCACTAGGGTTCGTGTCCCCCAGTGCGGTAACTCATGGTGTGACACACATCCACCTCCCGCGGGTGGGCCGGCCTGTGAACACCCCCCCCCCCCCGCGTGGGTGGAGGACACCCCTCCCAGCCCGCACCCCAGCTCCCTGCAGCTTCTCCCCTTTCCCATTGGCCAGGGCGGAGGAGACCTTTCTCTCTGCCCAACAGCGGGGGTAGCGGCCTGGCCGCCCACACCCTGACCAGCGAGTGTGTGGTGCGGTGGGAGTGGAGTTACTGCCCTGGATGACGGGTAACACCACCTAGTGACCCCACTGCCTTGGTGGCCTCTCCCTCATACACCGGCCCACCTGCCGCCGCCTAGGACCCTGGCGTCATTTTGGTGTCACCCCTTCTGACAGTGTCCGCACCTCCGCACCCCCCAGTGACGTCACTGCCCTGCCCCCCCACCCCCCCCCCCCTCCTTGCTGGGAAGTCCACAGAGGGAATGAAGGCGGATGTGAATGAAGCAATAGCAAAGCCGAGCGGCAGTCACTGCCCTGGACACACACACACACACACACACACACACACACACACACACACACACACACACACACACACACACACACACACACACACACACACACACACACACACACACACACACACACACACACACACACACACACGAAGTAGAAAAGTAGAGTCTAGCGTCAGAATTACACGGGGAAGTGGTGCCCTGAAGGTCCCTAGAGAGCAGCCACTTCCAGGCTTTTGGAAGGGGCTGCCTGCTTCTGGCGCCCGGCGGCGCCCTTTGTGCGGTAGGCCGGCCGCCGCTAGGCCCCAGCAGAAGGCAGCAGCTTCACGGAGGTCTAGCAAGGCCGGGCTCAGGGCTGGCTGCAGCCGAAAACACCGCTTTCTCCTCATTTATTCGAAGCATTAAAAAAAAGAAAAAGAAAACACTCTCGAGGAGTTTAATCTGCAAAGCCCATGAGGAAAAGGAATGGTATCAGAAGGAAAGGGACCCCAAACACATAGTCCATGCCTTCATCTTTTACTCCAGGTCTCTTAGTGAACATAAAAGACTCACAGAATAGTTTGGCAAAATCTTTTTTTTCTTTTTTTCTTACACAAATTTCCCACCACTGATAGGTACAGCCCTTTTTTCTTACTAACATGAAATGTATTTTTATAGAAGAGTAGTGTGCAAAATAAACTTGGGGATTCTAAAGGGGCAGGGGTTGGAGGGGTGGGGGACATGTATTCACAGCCCCTGCACCAGCGATGTGTGAGTCTAGGGGCACGGAGAATCCTTTTCTCTTAAGTCACCAAATTCCTAACAGTAAGCAACTGGAATTAATAAATGAAATCATTTGCAGAGAAATAGATTCAAACTCTCCAGAAATCACCTGAGCTCGCTCCATGGTAATATGTAAGAAAAAGTCAACGGTAACTTAGTGGATATAAAGTTATTCATTTAAGAAGAAAGGTTAGTACCAAAATCCATGAACAGAAAAAAAAAAAACAACCAAGCTTTCAATTAAAAAAGAAAAGACATTCATGCATTCCCACTTCCTGCAGGAATCGGAACAAACAGCAAACAGTATTTGAACCTGAGAGCCCACAGCAGAGCTCCTTCCAGCCTAACACCACCCCTCCAAGGGACACCCTGTGACAAGAAGAGCGAAAAATATTGCTCTGTGGCATATTCTGAAAATAATATAAAAATAATTTCTATAGTATAGTTTAAACTTGACTTGTAAAATTTGAACGTAACAGCATAAAATCTACAAACAGAATAATATGCTTTAAAACACCTTCCTTTAACAATATACTATTTTTAAAAATCTTATTACCAGGTAATACGTGTGCAGGAAATGTGTGAAGTAAATTACTGAAATAACCTCCACTGGGGTTTAGAAAAATCTGTAGTCCTTTTGGAACCTTGCGGTTGCTTAGAGACATCTATCATTTCCAGAAAGGGAAATCTGGCCAGGTGTTTTGGGGTCTGGGCCTCTGATGGCAGCAGGAATGCTGTTCTGGTGGGGCTGGCTGCCTTTCTAGAATTAGGACTCACCTTCTCCCCTGTTTCTATTGCCTATAATCCTTTCTCTTTCCCTGCTCCACAAGGGGCTCCCAAGTCATAGAAGACTAAGGAGTCCCTGGGTGGTACAAATGGTTAAGTGCTTGGCTACTAACTGAAAGGTTGGTAGTTCAAATCCACCCCGAGGTGCCTCAGAAAAAAGCCTGGCAATCTCCTTCCGAAAGTCACAGCCATTGAAAACTCCATGAAATGCAGTTCTACTCTAACACACATGGGGTCACCATGAGTCAGAATTGACTTGATGGCAACTGGTTTGGTTTTATTGGTTTTGTTCTGCATGCCGACAACACAGCAGTTTTTAAGTTCCTGTCCAGCCTGATAAACTAATTTGGTCTGAGAGGTCTCTGGCCAGGGGCCATGTCTAAAGAGCTCATCTGAACAACACGGAGTGTGTTGTTGATGCACCAGACTAGTGAATTCAATATAACAATAGGCTCCGCCATGTTTAAAAAAGATACCGTTTAGAGGAAGGATGGATCCACATCTCTCACAAGAGAATGGCTATTCTTAACCAGTGTGGACCAGGTCGTACTGTGTCAGCCCAGAGCAGGCTACGCCAGGCCCCGGTAAGTCCAGGCTGCCTCCTGACCAAGCTGAGCAGTTGGTGCCCCATCACGTGATGACAGGGGCCCACGCTGTGCCCAGGGGTTGGGTCTCAGGCTCTTGTTCATAACAGCGCATCTGTCATCAGAGGGGATGGAGGTGAAGAGGTGACTCTGAAATTCAGGTCATCACTTTTTGATAATACTACATATCACTCTGCCTCTTTTGAAAGGCTTTTCTCCATTACAATGGATCATTTTTATTCTTAGTTTGCCTTTTTTTTTTCTTTTAAATCTGGCAGAAAGCATGAGAAAGATAAAATATTTGCATAGCCAGTTCTGGAAACTTCTGGTTGACTGTTTTAACATTAGAAAATTTAAAAACCAACAGGACTTGGCCTTCTGCTTCCTTGACTTCTTATGCACATGAGTTTGGTTTCTGAGTGCACATTTAAGCCTTCTGAGATTGGTGTCTCAGCTTCTAAGTGTGAGGAGCACGAAGGGAAGCCAGTGTCCACACTGGAAGTGACACTTCCTATGACCCCACGGCTTTGGGTGGCAAAGCATTTGCTTAGCGTGACATGAAGAATCAGTCCAAAGATCTGCCACAAGCCCTCCTGATGAGAATTTTTTTTTAAAAGTACTTTCTTTTTTTCTGAGTAAAAAAAGAAACTCCAGTTATATGAGGGAAACAATGTTAGTAATTACCACACATTGAAAGTATTATTAAGTGTAAAAAGTAAAACTTTCAAAAACTTTCTTAAAGACTCTATTTAATAAATAATTTTAAGGAATCACTTATGCAAAACTTGAATAAATTACTGAAAACTCCACGTGCTGTGGAATAGTTAAAAAAAAAAGAGGAATTACAGGAAATAATTATTTTATTATAATTCTTTAAACAAGTTTTTAAAAAAATCCCTATCCCATTTTTTTGGCTGCTGCTGTTCTTTATGTTAGGGGAAACGCATCCTTTCTGGAGAAGCAGCAGCTGGCTCTGATGATGAGATGGTCTACCTCGGGCACTTTCTGAGGATACTTGGGTACAGCCCACCGCTTTCTCCTTTTTTAGGATTATCAGAGGCTATGCTAAGGCTTTCACAGGTTTTTAAGTACTCTGTTAGTGAGGATTTTACCCATTTATCCCTATTTCTTGGAAACAAGATTTTTCCTTAAGGAGGCAGGTCTTTAGTTCCTCAGTGTCCTTAGCCAAGAACGGGATTCTCCAGAGGTAATTTTAGGAGGCGGAGACTGCGTATTGCTGCTCAAAACAGGGTAGCTAAGGACACATTTTTTTTTTTTTTCCCTCAAGAAATACAGGAGGCACCAAAAAGGGGATCGCTCAGGAATCAGGCTGCTCCCTCGATGGAGCCAGAGGCAGGGTCCTCCCTGCCTGTGGAGGGCGGCACATTCGGAGTGGCATCCCTTCACCCGCCTAACCCGGGCAGGCTGGGGGTGGGGTGGGGCGGGGCAGGGGCGCTTTCCTTTCCCACCTTCCCTCTGGGAAGAGGGATAAGCAGGTTTCCAAGCAGCAGAGCGGGGGCTTACACAGTGACCAAAGGGTCCATTCCTTGCCTCTCTCCTTGGGCACCGACCACTTTCTGGGGGCCCTCCAGCAACAGTTCACTGTGGCAATGTCTTCAAAGGAGAAATGTGGGCAGGCTGTCATATTTGCTTCTCTACAGGAAACTCCAAATTGCAACTTAAGAATCTTGCTTTTAGAATCCAAAGTGTCTTTGGGCAGCTCCTGTCCCCGGAGTTCCCCGGCACCCGAGTGGTCACTACACCTCACCACGCCCTACGACGCCCGCGGCTTTGATGGCAGTGTGAATGTTGCTTAGCCGGATGGCTGTGGGAGGAGGTTTGGCTTATGAGATGGAGCCGGATATTCCTAAAGGAACCGCCACAGCTTCAGAGGGCAGCTCATCGCCTCCTTTCCTCAAAGGAGTTGGGACAGAAATCAGGAGGCGGCTGCAGAGCCTTCGCCACAGTCCTCAGCGTTGGTTTCTAAACCCTGGATGGTACCAACTGCACGCAAGTGACCGCTACATGGAAGAGGTCAGTCGCTAGGTTAGGAAAAACAAAGCAAAACGGAAAGCATGTAAAACACCCCCTTTTAAAAACAAAGGGCTGCAAATTTCTTTATTTCTCTTACTGAGGAACAAAAATACTCTGGCAATGGCTATTGAGTTTCCACAAGTACGAGGCAGAGGCTGGGCTGGCACGTCCCACTTCCAACAGTATGACTTGTTTCCTGTCCATCTACTACCTGAGTGGCGTCAGTGTAGGTTCAGGCACCATTAGGAACGTTTGACCAAACACGTACACAGCACTGACAGAGAAGTCAACGGGCTTCCGGTTGACCAGGATATGTAAAAAAGACACCGACAGAATGGAAAAGGAATCCGCTATGATCAGAGCCGGGGGCCTGCGCGCTCAGGGCCTGGGCCCGCGCGCCTCGCGCCGCCGCCGCAGCTCCTCGCGGTAGCAGTACGAGCAGTAGTGCTCGGTCTCGGCGCGCCCGTAGAAGGCGCAGTTCTCTCGCTGGCAGCGCCGCTGCGCAGGGCCCGGCCCGCCGCGGCCGCCCTCACCGTTCGACCAGGCAGCCGGCGCGTCGGCGTCGGCGAACTCCAGGCCGTCGCGCGCGGCGCCAAAGCCGTTGGTGTAGGTCTGCGACTTGTGCTCGGCGCCCGCCGCTGCGACGCTGGGGAGGGGCCCGGGCACGGCGCGCGCCAGAGACTCCACCGTGTTGACGGTGCGCAGGGCGACCGCGCGCGCTGGACTGTAGCTCTGCGACGACAGCGAGCGGTTCTGCTGCGGGTACGTGGCGCACGGACGCAGCGCGCCCACGGCCGGCGCACACACCTCGTCCCCCCGCGCGCCCGCCGCCTGCACGTGGATGATACTCTGGCGCGCTGGCGCCGGCGGGCTGCGGCCCGAACCCGTTCCACCCGCCGCCCCGCGCCGCGCGCCGCCGCCGGGAGAACCTGTGCCGCCTGCCGCCGCCGCCCGCGCGCCCGCCGGGGGACCGGGGCTCGGGCGCTCCTTGAGCTTGAGCACCAGCTGCGTGGGCGGCCCGGCCGGCGGGCCTGGCGAGGCGCGCTCGGGGCCCTGCCCGCCCTCGGCCTCGGGCCTGCGCGGCGGCCGCTTGACCGTGGAGGCGGCGGCGGCGTCGCGGCGCCGCTGCTCCTGTTCGGCGCTGAAGCGCTCTTGAGCGCTCGTCAGGTAGTAGCCGATCATCTCCTCGTGGAACTGGTGCCGGTGACTAGTTAGCAGCAAGCCGGCGAAGATGAACTTGCGCTCGCCCTGCATGGCGGCGCGCAGGATGTTGAGGCTTAGTTTCACGTCCGTGCTGTACTTCCAGGCGTCGCCGCGTGGCCCGCCACCCTTGTCGGCTGGCGACGCGCCCGCCGCCTTGTCCGTGGGCGACGGCGTGGTCTTTTCCAATGGCGACGTGCTCGCCGACGCGCCCGACTCCTCCTTGCTGCCTTTTCGCGACTTGGCCTTCTTTTCCTTGCCGCGCTCGGGCGCGTCGCCGTTCTTGCCGTTGGCGGAGTTGGCGCGACCCATCTTCCCGTGCACCAGGCCGCCGAGGCCGCCCATGTTTTTCTTCAGCTTGATGCCCAGCGTTTTGCTGAAGCTGCCCAGCTTGTTGGCCACGGAGTCCACACGGGTTTTGTCTTTCTCCTTGCGCTGCTTCTCTTTCTCTTTGTCCTTGCCGTTCTTGCCGTTATTGCTGTTGGAGTTGCTGCACACCGAATCGCGGTCTGAGTCCAGCGAGTCAGCCAGGGACTGCACGTCCTCTCCTGCCGAGGCTGTGGGGGACTCTGGCTGAGCCAGAGGGGCCTGTGCGGACAGAGTTAGGATGGGAGGGAATGAGATCAGAGAAGAGCTTTCCCCACATGGGCCCTTCAAAGACAGACACAGGCCTTGTCCTGCTGAGCCTATAGGCCTTGGACCTCACTGCCCCAACCCTGACTGCTGCTCTGGTCTCTGCAAGAGTGGGAAGGGCCATGATTTGGAGACAGGAGCAGACAGGAGAGGCACTGGTCTGCTGCAATAATAAAAAGCTGGACTTTGGGGAGGGCTTCTAGGGGGCCTCTAATCTGTCCTTAGTCATGTGCTTAAAAGTGGGCCTGTGCCATCTGGTAAGGAGGCTCTCTCTCTGCTCTGTGTCTTTGGTGAACTCAGGTTGCTGGTTGCCTGGAACCTTCTCTGAACCTAGGAGTGTAGGCAGGGTGCAGATTCCGACTGGTGTTGCGCCCAGAGCCTCAGCCCATTTTATAGAAAACTACCATGCTCAGACACTGGTCTTCCAGCCCTGGGTGAGGTTGCTGCCCGATCAGACACAGTCCCAGGCCGGCCTCTCTGCTGAAGTGGAGGCCTTCAGGTCAGGAAGCCTCCTACACAAGGTGTCTCCTACAGAGAAATTTCCCCTGATCATTGGAAGCCCTCAGAACCTCATGAGTTGCATCTTGGTGCAAACAGCCCCTCGATTCAGTGCTGACAGTCAGCTTAGGGGTTCCTCTCACGCTGGCAGTGCTGACTTGAGAAGGATTCTGAAACAGAACCTGTGCTCAGCAGGAAAGATGTTACTGTTGCCAGAAAAGGCCTCCCTGGGGTGGGGGGGAGCATCTTTGTGAACACCCTGTAGAGACCCCTGTTGGTGTAAGCCACCAGAGGAGGGTAAGGCCATTAGGGGAACATGGTCAAGACCAGTGTCGGGTGGGGAGCCCTGATAAAGGAGGAGAGAGAATTCTGACCGAGTGTCCCAGGGTGCAGAAAGGGACCATCACGCCAGCAGTTGGATCTGGCAGGCACAGGTGCGCACGCGTGAATGGGCTTTCCTGGTCTCCGGAGCAGGAGCCTGGGAGAGGGCCCACTTATCTCCCCACCTTGTTTCATCCCCCCAGGCCCGCCCTCTGAGGCCTAAGCAGGTCCAAGAGAGGGTGAGCCTCCTGTTGCCAGGTCACCCGGAAGCAGGGGCTGAACAAGCCTCTATCTCCCCATCCAGAATTCCTTCCTTCCCATTCCCATCCTTTCTTGGGTTTGGAAAGGGCTACTGGTGTCAGACTGGTTTGCTATGGACACCAAAGAGCAGAAGTGCAGGGGTGTGTGCAGGGAAGGGGGTGCTGTAAGGGAGGAGTGCTGGCTGGAGAGGCCCGCAGCTGACGTGGAGGCCACTGGGCTGTGCCAGCTTGAGAGCTGCTCGTTTTCGGTCTAGAGTTCCTGTCGTCACACCCTGCGTGGGTGCTAAAAAGGAGACCCGCAGCACTACAGATAAAACTCCCACCAGGCATTGGATAGGAAAGTTGGTATGGAGGTTAAGAGGCAGGGCCCAGGATCCAGACCCGGCACCGACTGGCTGTGTGACCCTGGGCAATCACTGTGCCCCAGTCTCCTCATCAGTAGAATAGGGATGTCAGTACCTGCCTCATGGAGCCCTGTGAAGATTAACTACACTGAAGACTGAAGTACGGGAGCGCTTAGAGCCGTGCCCAGCATATGTGGGGTCCTGACTGTGCGGGCGCGTGCTAATTGCTTTACTCCTGCACTTCTTTAATACTTAGTGGAGCCCTGGTGGCGCAGTGGTTACGATCTCAGCTGCTAACCGAAAGGTCGGCAGTTCCAATCCACCAGCTACTCCGTCGAAACCCTATGGGGCAGCTCCGCTCTGTCCTATGGTGTCGTAATGAGTTGGAACTGACTTGGCGGCAGCGGGTTGTTGGTTGTTGTATAGCCCATTTTGGAGTCCCTGGGTGGTGCAAACAATTAATGCGCTCAGCTGCTAACCCAAAGATTGGAGGTTTGAGTCCACCCAGAGGTGCCTTGGAAGAAAGGCCTGGCGATCTATTCTGAAAAATCAGCCATTGAAAACCCTATGGAGGACAGTTCTGCTCTCACACACGGGAGTCACCATGAGTTGGAGTCAATTTGACTGCAACTGATACAGCCCACTTTATGGCTAAGTAACGTGAAGTTTGGGGCGGGTCAATTATTTGCAAATGTTTTTCACAAAGTCATCCCTTTCCCTGGGAGTTCACTACTAAGATTACAAAAACATCAGTCAGTAAAGTGGACCCATCTCATGTCTGCATGCACTGGCAGCACAGACCCTCCTCACTGCCTGGTTGAGGCCACCCACCCTTGTCTGCACCCTCCAAGGAGGAAGAGGATGCTGTGGAATCGTGCTCCTGGTCCCCTGGCCTTCCCAGGATCTCCCCCTCCCCACAGTTTATAATGAATTCTGCTTGCAGCAGCATGGTGTGTTCTGATCTCCGCAGAGAAAGCCTGTGTTGTGACTTGCCTACAGTTTGTTTTCTGAGTGGGTGTGCTTCTTCTTTTTGCAGAAAATAAGGAGACGGAACTCTGAGCTGGTGTGCACGCTTACCTGTGCACACTTGCACGTGTTCCCATGTATGCATGCGGATCAGGGCGCTCACACATGTATGCATATCCACATGCCAGCACCCGTGCACCAGGTATAACTGGAGGTACTTCAAGCCAGAGCCCCAGCAGTCTGCACAGAGGGTATTGGTGCTTGGGGGGCTCCCAGATGCGGGTGTGACTTGGGGTAGGGGGTGGCCCCATGAGGGCAAGTGAGTCCTGCCCGGGTGCGCATTTGAGGGGCTGTACCCTGGCCTGCCAGGTGCTGAGTGGCTATGGCCCTACTATAGGGTCCCTCCATGCCAGGCTCACCCGGGTCTCGGAGGGGATCCGGATCCACGTCACATTCATGTAGCTGTGCAGAAGGTTCAGCTTGGCTTCCAGCGACAGGATCAGGCTGGCGAGGGAAGAGCGCATGCGTGAAAAGGGCCCGCGCTGGCCCGCACCTGCGCACCCCGCCAGCTAGCCCTGCCCACCCCTCTTCCCCAGGAGGCCTGAGGCCCTGCCAGCCCTCTGTGGCCTGGGGGCTTGGTTGAGGGGAACTGGAAGGGACACGGGAGGGCCTTACTGGGCCAGCCGGGCGTTGTCATTGTCGTCTTTCCCCCACTCCCAGTCCTTCCCGGGATCCACTGCAAAGTGCAGGGGCAGCAGCTTGTGCTCCGAGTCCGTCAGCGGGATCACGGCTGGAAGAGAAGAGACACGCTGGTGCAGGGCCGCCCAGGGCTGGCCAGGCGGACCCAGCCCAGCAATCCCGGAGGGGAGAGGAAACAGCATTCCAAGGCCAGGTTTCTTGGGTTTGATTGAATGGGTATACACACTATCTGGGCCAGCAGGAGCATTAGGACAATATGTTTTGAACATGTTACTGATATTTTTAAAATGCCGTAAGTATTTATCATGGACACCAAAGAGCAGTGAGAGGCATCAACCAGGACTTTGCTAACATTTTGGGTCTGTCTGAGGACAGGAACCCAGTGTAGCAGCAGGGCAGGAAGAAGCAATTGTGTGTCTTTTATTTCTAGAAAGGTGGCCCAGGTGGTTAGCACATTATGCCAGGACACCTGGCCAGCTTTGGGGTGTGATGGGGGGGGCCTCCATGCCCAAGAGGACAAGAACCAGATGCGCAGATCAGGTGAGGAGGGTTGCCTGCTCAGTGACTTGTCTTGGACTTCATTGGACAGCTCTGATTTGCATGACTATGACTGACGAGCCCCAGGCTCCTGTGCAAGGGAGACCAGCCGGGGGGCCTTGCCACAAGGAGCCTGTTGTCTGTGCTGGGGGCAGAGGATAAGCAGGTAAAGACACCCAACAGTGTGTAAGGCAGTGGTGAGCACAGGCAAAGGGGGTGCTGGAGTGATGGCGTGAGGGCAGCATTTCTAGGGGGGACCAGGGGAGCCCTTTGAGGCAGGAACATCTTGGGGGAGACTCAAGTGAGGGACGACTGGTTGGCCATTTCAGAGAGGGATTGATTTGTCACTAAACCTAGGATGAAATGCACTGCTGCTGATTTCTCTGGGACCCCGTGGGAAATCGTGGCCCACCTCAGAAAGGCTTGGGGAGCGGGGTATGTACTGGAGCTGCTAGGAGCAGCAAGAACAGCAGCCTCCCAGCAGCAGGTGATAGCAGTGTCTCCCTGCTGCCCCCTGGCAGCGGCCTCCTTAGGGGGCTCCACTCGTTCTCCCTGCAGGTCCCCCTTGGAGAGCCACACCACAGCAGGGAAGCACAGCTGGTGCCTTTGTAGCTTCTCCTGCCCCTTCCTGGAGTGGGGCATCCTGGCTGCCTGCCTGTGGCTCGCTGGTGGGGAGAGCGGTGTGGTGCTAAGGCCCGGTCCTGGCCCAGCTCCACTGCAGTGCACACAGTGCCTGGCTCCTGTTGCCCCCCTGGGCTGCACTGCTGTGCCTGATGCTGCTGGCCTTTGACTGGAGCCCAGCTGCTTCCCACAAGGCTAGTTTCCTTGGGCACCGAGGGCCCCTCCTCCAGGGCAGGGATCTCTAAGGCTACACTTCAGCACACAGGGCCTTGTTCCTGCCTTGGGGCTACCTCCTCCTCACTTTGTACAGCACCCCCTTCCCGCCACCCCAGGCATGGAAGCCCCCTTTCCAGTGAGGAGAGGAACTTTCCCTTGGCCAGGAATGCTCCTCACAGCCATCGCCCTGAAGCCAGCACAAGCTGGGCGTTGTCTCCCGTGATTCACGGCAAGGGCGCCATGGCAAGAACAAAAACAACAAAATCTAAGATGGAATACCATGAATACTTAATTTTTGTCTAAGAAATTGGAAAAACTGACTTAACGCTGCCCTCTAGTGTTGCTGAAGAGAAAACGCAAGGGGAAAAATAACACCCCTCCTCCCCTTCCGTCCCTGCACATATAAGGGAAACAGGCTTGCTGACCAAAGACCAGCTCCGGTGTTTCGTTTAATCTGGGGACTGGGCAGTGTTGTACTCTGCTGTGGGAGATCAGGAGGTAGCTCGGCTTGCCTTGGCCACAGCCTGCCGGGTTCTGCCTGGATGTGGCCAAGCCACACAGCTGCCCTCCCCGGAGCTCAGTGCAGGGTGGCCACTCCCAGGGAGGGCTGGAGGGCTGCCCAGAGCCTGTCCCAGTCTCACAAGTCACCACACAGATTGGGGGCGGGGGGGCAGGAGCAGGCAGAGGCTCCCTTCCTCTGACAGTTTCCCAGACTTGCCAGAGCAGCACCACTACCCAGAGGGATAGCACAGGTTCTAGGCACCACTCAAAGGTGGGCCAAACCAGAGTGTCAGGAAAAGGACCTGAGAATGGCATTTCCAACAAGATTCTTAGGGTCCCTGGGTGGCGCAAATGGTTTACACTCAATTACTACTGGAAAGGTTGGCAGTTTGAACCCACCCAGTGGTGACACAGAAGAAGGCCCTGGCAATCTGCTTCCATAAAGATTATAGCCAAGGCAACTCTATAGAACAGTTCTACTCTGTAACGCATGGGGTCTCCGTGAGTCAGGATCAACGCAACAGCAACAGTTTGGTTAGTTGGTGGTTCTTAACATCAGGCACGTTTGGAAAATATTGTTCTGTAGCAGTGATTTGTTGTAAGTAGTCCCTGTGGGTGCAATTTGGGTGATTCAGGTATGGCTGTCCACCCACCAAAGATCCAGGCCCCCTTCCCAGGGTGCTGCTGGGAAACATCAAGGAGGGAACAAGTGCTCAGGTGAAGCCATGGAATGTGAGAAGGGATGGGGAGATGCTGGTGATGTGACTGAGAAGTGGGCGGGCCTTCCCCACGCACTCCCTTTCTCCATCTGAGGGGCCGTGAAAGATGGTAGAGCTACAAGATGGCCGGACTCGGCCCTTCAGTTCCCACCTGGGGAAGAGCTGCCTGCCAATCAGGGATGCCTGTTTCAAACTTCATTTGAGTGTGAAACAGACTTCTGTTGTGCTAAGCCAGTATGATTTTGGTTTATTTGTTTCAGAAAGACCAACTAACTTAACTTCTATCCATAGGGAGTCACTCATGGGGAGAATCTGGCAATTCTACCCTCAGTAGTTGGGCTTGAACCAGCGGCCTGGGCTGCCTACTGCTGAGTGGAAGGTTGAGTACACCTGAAGGTGCTGATGCCTCATTGAGAAGGGTCCAAAGGTGGTATTAGCCTCTCAGCCTAGATCTTAGTGGAGTGAAGGCCAGGTACTGGAACAGGCTGTAGGGATATGCCCGCTCATACCTGAAGACCCTCAGGGGCTAGAAGGAAAGCCTCTTGCAGAAGGGCAGTGGTGGGCTAGTGGTAGATGTCTTGCCTTCCGTGCAGGAGACCAGGTTCGATTCCTGGCCGACGCACCTCATGTGCAGTCACCACTTGTCTGTCAGTGGTGGCTCTGTGTTGCTCTGTTGCTAAACAGGTTTAGTGGAGCTTCCAAACTAACATGGACTAGGAAGAAAGGCCTGGTGATCTACTCCTGAAAATCAGCCAGTAAAAACCCTATGGATCACAATGTTTTGATCTGCAACCTGTCATGGGGACGGTGCAGGACTGGGCGGTGTTTCATTCTGTTGTGCAGGGGGTCATCATGAGTCGGAGGCGAACTCGACTGCAGCTAACAACAACAACGACAATCTTTTGCAGGGGGTACAGCTGTAGCCTATGGGTGATGCTGGCACCACAGGGCTTGTACAGGCCAGGGAGGCTTCAGAAAGAGGCCTCTTCCTAAGCATCAGCTGCTTTGGACACCTCTGCCTCTTTATGTGTTTACTTTTCTCTGTTGGAAACTTGGCCTTGTCCAGTGTCCAGTTTAACAATGAGCTGTTTGCCCTCTGGTGGAAAACATCAATAACAGCAAATGCTTTTCAAAATAAAGCCCAGGAATTTTTTTTTCCCCCCTCAACAGTGCTCTCCCTGTCTTTTAGCCAGCAAGCATATAGGCACCATCTCATATGAGCCTGGGTATATCTTGAGTACTTATTTTCTCAAAAAAGGGTGGCGATTTCTGGTTTCTGCTTGGAATATAGGACACTAGAAGAGCACTGTTTCCACCATTATAGCAACAATTATAAAAAGCCAGTCAAACTGAAAACACATTTTAACCCATCAGAGAGCTGAAGGCACATTGCCTTCAACTAACCTGAAATATAAGGAAAGACAGGCATCTATAAAGAGAGACAGATGTGAGCAATGGCTTACCTGGGCAGACTCAGCCAGACACCAATAAGAAGACTTCAGCTGAAATTATTAACAAATTGGCAAAGGAAAAGTGTAGGCTAGTGAAGAAATACAGAACTCTTGGGGGCCACAGATATAAGGGGAATTCACATGCACTTGTAGACTCCTCTTCAGAGACCTATGTGCTCACCCTAAAGATTGGCAAGAATATTGAGAAAGTGTCCTTCATAGATCTTTCTCTCCCATCTTCCCTAAGGAACAACAGCTGAATTTGCAGAGGGAAGGACAACAGATATCGTCACTCTTCGGGTACTGGGGCTTTTCCCCCATGGAAGCTGGTGGGAGGGAACACAGAAAAAACTCTCCTGTCTATCCCTGGAAGAGGGGTAGGAATATATGCTGGAAACAGAACTGCAGCTGGAGGAGGGGCAGGAGGACTGATAAGGTCACCTCTCCCACTCAGACCCAGTGAGCGGTTTTGTTGGGAGGGACATCGTGCCTCCCTAAGACAGAGGCTTAATCAGAGTAACACAGAACTTTATCTTCCCCCAACCATGCCCCAACCAGGCAAACAAGCTGCAAGTCACAAGTAACAGCAGTCTACTGCTGGGAGAGGGGCACACATTTGGAGATAGAACCGGGCTGAGGTGCAGTACAAAGGGTGGAGAAGACAGTGAGAAAAACCCTCTGGCAGATGAGCCCCACCCTAAACAGAAGACAACACCAGAGTAATCCAAAGCCTGTGTGCACCAAGGGTAACCACAGCAACAACAAAACGAAAACCCAGCACAAGTCCTGACTAGATGGATTCAAACACCTAGAGTAAAGACCTAGAAAATGTAAAGGCATGCCCATTTACAGGAATAAAAACTATTTACCTCAGTCTTTATTGTCCTACACAACGTGTGACTTTTAACAAAAAATTATGAGGCATAAGAAAAGACAAAAATACTAATACACTGACACAAGACAAAGTCTTGACAGAACAAGACTCAGATATGACACAGATGTTGAAGCTATCAGACGGAATTTAAAATAACTGATTAATAAAAGCACTAATAGAAAAGGTGGATACCATCCAGGATTTGATGGTTAATTTCAGCAGAGAGATGAAATCTATAAGAATCAAATGGAAAGGCTAGAAATGGGGGGGGGGGGATCAACAACAACAACACACAGACAATAAAAGTGAAGAATGACTTTGAGGGGCTTTTTAACAGACTTCACATAGATGAGGAAAGAATCAGTGAACTTCAAGACAGGTCAATAGAAATTAAACTGAAACACAAAGAGAAAAAAAGAATGGGGGTGGGAGAAACAGGAATACAACACCCAAGAGCTGTGGGACAATATCAAACAGTCTAAGGTGTGTGTAAATTGAATCCCAGAAGATTAAAGAGAGAACAAGGCAGAAGAAATACTAAATAATGGCTGGGAATTTTCCAAAATTAATAACAAACACCAAACCAGAGATCCAAGAAGCCAAGAGAACACTAAGCAGGAAAAATAATAATAACAAAAAAAACACCCCTAGACATAGCATATTCAAATTGCTGAAAACCAAAGACAAATAAAAAATCTTGAAGGCAACCAGCCAGGAAAAAAAAAAAAAAAAAAGACCCATTACATACTAAGAAATAAAGATAAGAATTATAGCAGATTTCTCATTATAAAATAGGTAATCCAGAAGACAGTGGAATGACATCTTTAAAGTGCTGAAGGAAAAACATGAAACAAAAAACTGTTAATCCAGAATTCTATACCCAGCAAAAATATCTTTGAAATATGAAGGAGACATAAAGGCTTTCTCAAATAAAAATGAAAAAAATGTATTGCCTGCAGCCTGCACTACAGGAATTCCTGCACTACAGGAATTCTTCTGCAGAAAGAATATGATACCAATTGAGGCTTGGATTTACACAAAGAAATGAAGAGTGCTGGAGAATGAACGAATGAAAGCGAAAATGAAATTCATCCCTTTTAATTGCTCTAAGAGGTACCTGACTGTCCAAAGCAAAGAGAACCACAATGCATTGGGTGTTTATTGCATATGTAAAAGTAAAATGTATGATAATAATAGTACAAAGATGGGAGAGAGGGATTGGGAATACATTGTTGTAAAATCTTTACACAACATGTAGAACATTACTTCAAATATAATCTGATTAATTAAAGATGTTTATTATAAGCCTTAGGTATAATAAACCCATTGCCATCGAGTTGATTCTGACTCATAGTGACCTTATAGGACACAGTAGAACTGCCCCATAGTGTTTCCAAGGAGTGGCTGGTAGATTTGAACTGCTGACCTTTGGTTAGCAGCCAAGCTCTTAACCACTGCACCACCAGGGCTACTTAGGTATAACAGAAGTATAATAATAAGTCAATACCAAAAAAAAACCAAACCTGTTGCCACTGAGTTGATTCTGCCCCATAGCGACCCTACAGGACAGAGCAGAACTGCGCCATAGGGTTTCCAAGGAGTGCCTGGTGGATTACAACTGCCAACCTTTTGGTTAGCAGCCATAGCTGTTAACCAATACGCCACTAGGGTTTCCAAATAAGTCAATAGTGGAGATAAAACAGAACCATTAGAAAGTGCAGTTAACCCAAAAGAAGGCAGCAAAAAAGAAAAACAACAAAACCCAAAGAACAGATGGGGCAACTAGAAAGGAGCAAGCAAGATGGTAGGTTTAAATCTAACTGTATAGTTAATACCATTAAATGTAAATGGTTAAAACATACCAATTTAAAGATAAAATTGTCTGAATGGATAAAAAAGCAAGACCCAAGTATATACTGTTTACAAGAAACTCATTATAAATATAAAGACATAGATAGGTTAAAAGGTATTCACTAATAAAAAGAAAGCTGGAGTAGCTCTATTAATGTGTCAGACACAGTAGACTTTAGAATAAAAACTATTATCAGAGAGAGTGAGGGACATTACACAATGATAAAAGGTTCAATTCCCCAAAAAGACGTAAGAATCCTGTATGTGTGCATGCTCCTAACAACAGAGATTCAAAGTACATGACTAAAATACAAAAAGTGGGAGGAGAAACAGATGAAACCAATACAGTTGGAGACTTAAGCACTCTTAGTAATTGACAGAACAAGTAGACAGAAAATCAGTAAGGATGTAGAAGACCTGAACAACACTATCAGCAAACTTGAATTAATTGACATTTATAAAACCCCCAAACAGCAAAATACTCCTTTTCAAGTGCCTGTGAAATATTCACCAAGATGAACATACTCTCAGTCTTAAACCTTAGCAAATTTAAAAGAACAAAAATCATACAAAGTTCGTTCTCAGACCATAACTGAATGAAACTACAGGCCAATAAAGAAAAGAGATACTTGGAGAATCCCCAAATATTTGGAAACTAAACAAGACGCTTCTAAATAATCCATGAGTGAAAGAAGAAGTCTCAAGAGAACTTAAATAATATTTTGAACTGAATGAAAATGAAAATACATCAAAATTGGTGTGATGCAGCTAAAGCAGTGCTTAGAGGAAAATTTACAGCATTAGAATGCTGCTTGCATTAGGTAAGAAGAAAAGTCTCACATTAGTAATTTAAATTTCCACTTAAAGAAATTAGAGAAATAATAATAAACCCAAAACAAATAGAAGGAGGAAAATAATAAAGATAAGAGCAGAAATCAATGAAACAGAAAAATAATAGGAAAAAAACTGATCAAACCAAAAGCTGGTTCTTAGAAAAGACCTGTAAAAAAGAATCAGTTTTCCAAATCACTGTCCCCAAATACATTGGAAAGAATGGTAAACTGGATTTTTAAAATCATTCTAGGCTATCCATATTCCTGCTAGTCAGTACATATTTATAATATTTTAACATTACATTATTAAAAATTGAACTTTCTATTGTGAGGTAATTGTAGATTCACATGTTGTTGTAAGAAACAATACAGAGAGATCCTGTGTACCTTCTCCTCATTTCCCCCAATGGCAACAGCTTGCATAGCTATGCTGCAATATCATAAGTAGGAAATTGACCTTGATACACTCTCCACTGATCCTATTCAGATGACACCAGTTTTATAGATACACTCAACTCTCTGTGTGTGTTTAGTTCTATGCAATTTTATCACACATGTAGACTCATGTCATCATCTCAAACAAGACAGAGAACAGTTATATCACCACAAGGGTTCCTTTTATAAGCATACCCACCTCCCTCCACCACCCTCTTCCAGACCCTAACCCCAGACATGCTGTAGGTTCTGTGACAGTGTTGGGTGCCTGTGATGCACCAGGTACTGAAAAGGCCCTGAACATAATATTTGCTCTCAGGAAGCCTACGAGCTAGTGTGTCAGGTGATAGGGATCAACTAAGGATGAACACTTGAGTGACATGTGTTTCCAGGTTTGCAGTGAGGATCAAAGAAGAAATTTTAAAAAAGCATATCATTTAAAACCTATAAATTGACACACAGATGATAAAAAAATTTCTTTTTTTAGTATATACATCTTTGGCTATGTTAAGTACTGTCAGAATTTGGTGCAAGTTCAGGAAAACTTGGAGTCCCTCAGAGAAAGTAGTTGTGATCCACACTGCATGGACAATAAAGACTAGGAAGATGAGTGTGTCCTGCCTGTGTGAGGGCTCCTGATAGTGAAGTGGATGGGTACAATTTCTCTGGCTGACTACATGGTTTAGCCACTTTTCCTTGGAAGATCCTGCTAAAATGACAATAAAGGGATGCAAATGTTACAAATTGACAAGGATAAAGAGAGTGAGAGATGAGACATGGATGGACAAAACTTTTGACAAAATTTTGAAAAATTTGACAATATTCTGAAGACCTTAAGTGGATGGAAGTGTGGTAAATAGTAACAAGACTGAGGAAACCAAAGCTGAAACTCTATGCAGCTGAGGAGACAGACAGGAAGCTAGCCCATTCCCCTGGTAGACCCAGGGAGGACAGGCCTGCAGGGCACAGGTAATAGGACAGAGTGGAGATTCAGTGGGTACATGGAGCAGCTGATCCTCCCACCCAATCCCTGGCCACCTTCACGGAGAATGCCATTAGCCAGGTGTTAACCTCTATTACCCAGAGAGGTATTACTAGTCTATACCCATCTGAGTACACAGAACTTCCAGTCAGCATTTGGGCCTTGCTGCTAACTCTAAATGGATAAGCAAAACTCTCAGATCAAGAAAGTCCCCAAGATGAGAAAGTAAAGTATAATTGTCTTAGGTGGGGTTCTCTAGAGGAGCAAAACCAGTGAAGTGTATATATATATGTATATATACTGTATATATACATATATATATACATAGAGATTTATTTCAAGGAAATGGCTCGCACAGTTATACAGGCTGGCAAGTTCCAAATCCATGGGTCAGGTGTTAGGCTGGAGGCTTCTCCTTACGTTGCTGCAGGGACTGATGAACATAAAATCAGCAGGTCAGATGGCAGGCTGCTGGCTCACGTCCCAAGAACTGGAGGTCAGAGGATGACAAATTGGATGCAGAATCCAGAGAAAGTGAGATTTGCAAGAACATCTCTATATAATGGATGCAGGCCACACTCCTAAAGAAACTCCCCTTTCAACTGATTGGCTGTTCACATTAGATCACAAAATGGAGGATGATTACATAATTTCTGCCAAACCACTGAGAATCATAGCCTAGCCAAGTTGACACATAACCTTAACCATCACAGTAACCAAACAGAAAACGATTTCAGAGGAAATTGATATAACACAGGCAAATGAAGACAACTTTAAAAAAAATCCTTTAATTAATATCCGCAGAGAACTGTAAGAATATATTAATGAAGTAAGTACAAGATGTTTTGAAAAATAAATTTGAAAAATATGGGAACATAATTTTTAAAATTTTAAGGCATGGCTGGAGGAGAAAGTAAATCTCTTAGTAGGTTAAAAAGAGAAACAAAAAGAAATTAGAGAAAAGATGCAAGACTTAGCATAGTCCCACATCCAAGCAGTAAGAGTTACAGAAAGAGCAAAGAAAACAGAGGAAATAAATTTATCAAAAACAATACAAGGATGTCTGTGAGCTGGAGAACATGAGTCCGTAGATGGAAGGGGCTCAGTGAGCACTGATAGCAATGAATAATATGCTCACGCCAAGGCTACAGCCTTCTGAGATTTCAGAACACCAGGAATAAAAATACCCTAGAAACTTCCTGAGACAATAAAACGGGTCACATACAAAGGTCCGGAATCAGAATGGAATTGGATTTCTCAGCAGCAGCAGCAGCAGCTCTAGATGCTGGAAGACAGTGGAGCAAGGCCTTAAAAATTCTAGGGGAAACTATAATTCTATACCCAGGCAAACTTTCAACCATATGTGAAGATTGAATAATGATATTTTTATACATGAAAATTTATCTCACGCACATTTTCCTGAGAAGCATTTAGAGAATATATTCCACAAATGATAGAATTGAGAAAATGGAAGAAGGGAATCTGGGATATAGGGGATCCAACACTGGAAAAAGGTGAAGGGAAGCCATAGGATGCCAGCTGTATAAAAGGCCTGGTGTGTAAGCAGTTCAGAGTGAAATAGGAATGAGGTCCCATGTAGGGACTAATAGAATATATGGTTTGGTAGATAACAGTATGGGGCATGAGGAAAGAATTAAGACTATGTATATAGTAAAACAAGTCCCTGAGAGCCGAAGTACTACCTTGAGTATATCCCACCTGAATTTGGAGACCATCTCAAGAATAGATTTGACACACTGAACACTAGTGACTGAAGCCAGATGAATCGTGGGATGACATCAAGGACATCATACATGAAGAAAGCAAAAGACAGGAAAAAAAGAAAAGACCAAAATGGATGTCAGAAGAGACTCTGAAACTTGCTCTTGAACATACAGTAGCTAAAATGAATGGAAGAAATGAAGTAAAAGAGCTGAACAGAAGATTTCAAAGGGCAGCTTGAGAAGACAAAGTAAAGTATGTAATGTCCAAAGACCTGGAGTTAGAAAGCCTAAAGGGAAGAACACACTCCACATTTTTCAAGAAGAAAGAACTGAAGAAAAAGTTCAAGCCTTGAGTTGAAATATTGAAGTATTCTATGAGCAAAATATTGAATGATGCAGGAAGCATCAAAAGAAAATGGAAGGAATACGTAGAGTCACTGTACCAAAAGGAATTGGTTGACATTCAACCATTTCAGGAGGTAGTGTATCATCAAGAACCGACGGTATTGAAGGATGAAGTCCAAGCTGCACTGAAGGCATTGGCAAAAAACAAGGCTCTAGGAATTGACGGAATACCAATAGAGATGTTTCAGCAAACGGATGCAGATCTGGGGGTGCTCACTCCTCTATGCCAAGAAATTTGGAAGATAGCTACGTGGCCAACCGACTGGAAGAGATCCATATTTGTGCCCATTCCAAAGAAAAGTGATCCAACAGTATGTGAAAATTGTCAAACATTATCATTAATATCACACCCAAGTAAAGTTTTGCTGATGATAATTCAAAACTGGTTGCAGCAGTACATTGACAGGGAACTGCCAGAAATTCAAGCCAGATTCAGAAGAGGACATGGAGCAAGGGATATCACTGGTGATGTCAGACGGATATTGGCTGAAAGCAGAGAATACCAGGAAGATGTTTACCTGTGTTTTATTGAATATGCAGAGGCATTTGACTGTGTGGATCATAACAAATTATGGATAACATTGCAAAGAATGGGAGTTCCAGAACACTTAATTGTGCTCATGTGGAACCTGTATGTAGAGCAAGAGGCAATTGTTCAAACAGAACAAGGGGATACTGTGTGGTTTTAAAGTCAGGAAAGGTGTGTGTCAGGGTGGTATCCTTTCACCATATATATTCAATCTGTATGCTTAGCAAATAATCTGAGAAGCTGCACTATATGAAGAAGAATATAGCATCAGGATTGGAGGAAGACTCACTAAACAACCTATGATATGCAGGTGACCCAACCCTGCTTGCTGAAAGTGAAGAGGTCTTGAAGCACTTACTGATGAAGATCATGGCCACAGCTTTCAGTGTGGATTATACCTCAACATAAAAAAACAAAAACAAAAACAAAAACTCTTCACAACTATGCCAATAAGTAACATCATGATAAACGGAGAAAAGATTGAGGTTGTCAAGATTTCATTTTACTTGGATCCACAATCAACACCCATGGACGCAGCAGTCAAGAAATCAAATGACATATTACAGTGGGCAAATCTGCTGCAAAAGACGTCTTTAAAGCGTTAAAAAGCAAATATATCATTTTGAGGACTAAGGTGCGCCTGACCCAAATCATGGTATTTGTGCCTTTGAATTATGATGTTGACGAAGAATGCTGACTATACCATGGACTGCCAAAGAACAAACAAATCGGTCTTGGAAGAAATACAGTGAGAGTACTCCTTGGAAGCGAGGATGACAAGACTTTGTCTCACATACTTTGGACATATTATCAGGAGGGACCAGTTCCAAGAGAAGGACATCATACTTGGTAAAATAAAGCATCAGTGAAAAAGAAGAAGACCCTTGACTAGATGGATTCACACACTGGCTGCAGCAATGGGCTCAAACACAGCAACGATTTTGAGGATGGCACAGGACCGGGCTATGTTTTGTTCTGTTGTGCATAGGGTCGCTATGAGTCAGAACTGACTTGACAGCACCTAACAACAACATATAATACAAGGGAAGTGAAACAAGCAGGTTGTCACCTCGTGTCCCTAGCAGGCTGGTGGTCAAAGGAGCACTGGAAGAAGCAGCACTGAGGCAGTTCCTGAGAGAGGATGTCTGCAGGGTCCTCCTGCTGGAAGGGCCTCCTGAATGGAGGGGAGGAGCCCAGTGCCCCTGCTGGGTGGCAGTGTCCTCAGGGGCAGCTGACTCTGGGTTCCTATTCTAGGCCCCTACCCTTGAAACTGTGCTCTGGGCTCCTGAGCTGATGGTCCTTGGGGTGGGGCATTGTTGTGAGTTGAACTGTGTCTCCCCAAGATATATGCTGAATTCCTAACCCCTGGTATCTCTGAATGTGACCTTATTTGGAAATAGGGTCTTTGCAGACGTAATCAAATTAAGATGAGGTCATCAGGGTAAGACCTAATCCAATATACCTGGTGTCTTATAGAAGAGGAGAGGAGACACAAACACTCTGGGAGAACGCCCCATGATGGCAAAGACAGAGACTGGGGTGACATAGCTTCAAGCTAAGAAATGCCCAGGATTGCTGCCACGCTGGAAGCTGGGTCTTAGAATTCTGGGGCTGTTGTGATGGCTGAGTGGGCGTTGCTGTCCATGCTCTGGTTCTAGTCGGCATCTCTGCCTCTGTCTGTAACCAGTGGGCCCTCTCAAGGCTGCCAGTATGCCACTTTCTGGGTTTCCGGAGCAGGACCCCACGAGAAGGCAGTGTGACCCCGTGCAGCCCTCTGGATACACCCCAGAGGCTCCCATACTGTTTGCACTGAGGCAGGAAAGCTATTTAAATAGTTACCTTATAGCTTGATTTTTTCTTTTTTAAAGAATAGAAACAGGTGACATTAAAGCCTTTCATGAAGCAAAGTGACCCACCTCCATACCTTCTCAAATGATGAAGGTTTGTGAATCACCAGGTGTGAAATGCTGTTTTATCCAAATCTGTAATCCTCCCTGGGAGAGGTGTGTTTCCTGTCTCCACCCTCTTTGGCCAAAGGTCCTCTTTGGGAGCCACCATCCACCCTACCAACCTGTCCTAGCAGGCTTTCACTGCTGTGACCACTCCTGGGGGCAGCCCCTTCCTCCACAGTTTCTCATCTGCGAAGTGTAGATAAAAGTTAGGAGGGTTCAATGAGTTAACCCCTGGGAAGCACCTAGAACAGTGCCTGTGCCCAGGAAGCAAGATGCAAGCTAGATGATTTCGGGAGTTCTTTCGAAGCGTCTGTGTTTCAGTGAAATACCCAGCATCACTGTTCGTCTGTGTTTAGCACAAGTCACCACATTTACTCTGTGGCCAGTATCAAGGGCCCTGAAGTAGGCCCTGAGTTTACAGAGAGGCCCCTGGTGGCCATTCACAGCCTGGTGGCCTGGAGGCCCATTTGTCCAAGCGCTGAGGGGCTGGGCCCAGCCCACCATGGACAAGAGGGCTACTGGGAGGAAAACCTAGGAGGTGGAGCCAGCAAGTACTGGGACCCGTGTTGGTGGCAAATGCCTTCCAAGGTTGTCTATGGGGAAGCAGGTTTCCAGACAGAATCTTTATGTACCATAAGCCTCAAGCATTCTTTCAGCAAAAATCGTGGTAGGAAAGCTTCATGTCTCCCCAAGAACACTGTTATAAAGTTTGCAAAAAATTCTTATCAAGGGGGACTCCGAGTTTTCTATCAGGAAAGAGACACCTGAGGCCAGCTTCTGAGGCAAGGGGTGGTCGGTGGCTGCCTTAGGCCCGCAGCCCCAGGCCTCATAGCCACTGCTCAGGCCTCAGTGTGAGGCTCAGCCATCCTGTTTGTGCGTTTGTGGCTCTGACTACAGGAGAGACCTTTGTTCATGGCGGGAGGCCTTGGAGACCTGGGTTCCAGGCCTTGGCCCAGCTCTAATTCACTGGGATTCGGGACATCTCAACCCCTGTGCGCACTCAATTCCTTCACCTATTTAATGTGAGGGGGAGGGGAGGAAGGAAGAAGGACAGAAATGACCACTGACTGAAAGGCTTCCAACAATCGGTCATTAAACTAGATGCCCCATTGTTTAACTCCACAGTCCCCCTGGAAGGATCCGCACAGGATGGGTGTGCCACTCAGGCTCACACAGGGTACATGTGGCCGTGGGTCCATCCTGGCCCAGCTGCTGGCTGTGGTCTGCCTCACTGACCACAGACCGCTGTCTTTTCCAGGCCCAGGTCCAGCTCTGGGGGCTGCCTGGTGCCCGGGCAGCTTTCAGACCCTTGGCTGCGTGACCAGTAATCCTGCTCTTTGCCCTCAAGCCTCCACCTGGGGTGGCTCTGCTGGGCCACCCAGAGGGTCATGTGGTTTCTGTGGCTACTCCCCAGCTCTGCTGTTGTCGTGCAGAAACAGCCACAGACAGCACATAAATGAAGGACCACTGCCGTGTTCCAATAAAACTTTACTTACAAAAGTAGGTGATGGGCCATAGTTTGCAGACAGACCCCTGTTCTAAAACAAAAACAACAACAACAACAAAAAAAAACCGTTGCCGTTGAGTCGATTCCAACTCATAGCGAAATTATAGAAATCTATAAAAAAAGAGGGGCTTTTTTTTTTTTTTAAATTTACATCTAAGACTAATTACATTGTATGAACTATGTGTAGATGTGAAAGGGGGCAGCAATAAAAGCTATTTAAGGATGGTGGAATTATTAGTTTTCTTAGTATTTTACATTAAGCGTTGTCTTTACATTTTCATGAGAACATTCATATGGGCACATGGCAGTTTGGGCAGAAACAATTGCTGCTGAGTGTGCACATGCATGCTTCTAAGTGCACGCCCCACATCTCGGCCTCCACTGTGTTCTCCCTGCCTGACCACCCATTAAAAAAAACCCATTGCCGTGAGTCAATACCATCTCATAGCTATCCTATAGGCCAGAGCAGAGCTGTCCCATAGTTTCCAAAGAGTGGCTGGTGGATTCAAACTGCTGACCTTTCGGTTGGCAGCTGATCTCTTCACCACTGCGCCACCAGGGCTGCCTGACCAGAGCCCTTCAAATGGCACTGCCCCTGCCCCTGCCTGTCCCCCCCACCCGCCTGGTGCAGGGCCTACCTTGTTCTCTTTGCTGATCTCTCTGCTCCATGGACACGAGGGCAGAGAAGTGAGCTTGATCGTAGGCTAGAACCAGGGGCGAGCAGTGGCATCTGTTGGGAGGGACCTCCAAGGGCAGGTAAATCCCTCCGAATGGGATTGGGGCGAAAGCTGAGGGCACAAACAAGGACAAAGGTGGTAGCAGCTGGAGGGCTGGAGCTGGCAGGGACCAGCCAGTTCATCTTTCACCCTCGGGTGAGGTGAGCCCAGGAAGGCTGCTGCCACAGCCAGGAGCAGAGCAGGGAGGGGAGACAGCCAACCAACACCCCAGCAGAGAGGAGCTCCTGTGGGCACTCTGTACCCACACAGGAGTTCATTAAACTCAGCAGTAAGAGCCGGTGCTGTTGGCTTGCAGACAGACGGAGATGCTCAGGCTCAGAGGGGCCATGCCTACCTGACCCTGACCCTGCAGGCCTGGTGGTGTGGACTAAATTGTGTTGCCCCAAAATATGTACAGAACTCCTGGCCCCTGTACTTGTGGATGTGATCCTGTTTGGAAATAAGGGGTTTTCTTTTGTTATGTTAATGAGGCTATTACTAGTGGAGGGTGGGTCCCAAATCTAATCACTTCTGAGATTTGAAAAGGGCAGGAGAGACACAGAGATGCACAAAGGGGGAAATATGGTGTGAAGACAGATGGACACACAGGGCAGATGCCTCCACAGTCCGGGAACGCCGAGGACAGTGCAGCTACTAGAAGCTAAAATAGTCAGAGAAGGACCTCTCCTAGAGCTGGAGTCCTGAATTTAGACTTCTTGTTTCCTGAACTGTGAGACAAATTTCTGGTTGTTTTTTTTTTTTAATATACTTGTGGTATTTCTGTTACAGCAGCACTTGAAAACTAAGACACCTGGGGACAGGATGCTCCCAGGAGACTCATGCAGGTGAACAGAGGAGAGGTGGGCCGGACAGCACAGAGACCGAAGGTCATCCAGATGCGCTGGCATCTGCCTGGAAACACGTTTTTCTAAATTTACTCCTTCCTCTCCTTGTTCACCGAAAAAAAAAAATTTTTTTTTTTTTAAACAAAACAGCATCTATGCTTCTTGAGAGCTTCTTTGCTCTGTATCTTAGAGCCTCTCCTTTTGATTCTGAAGGAACTAACCAGAGAGCTTTAGCTGCCAAGTTCTAGGTCAGAGAGGAAATGAGACACAGGAGAAGGCAGTGTGGGGTAGGACAGACATATGCCAGTTCCTCCCTACCCTGATCATCATGCCACTTAAGACCCTCTCTGGCAGTTGTGGATTGAACATGGACAGTGCATCCTCACTTGTAAAATGGCCTGGAAGGCCCCGACTTTTGTGAAGGCACAGATTTAAAGCCAGTTCACTGGCGATTACTGGGCTGGGGTGAGTCACTTGTCACTCCCTATCTGGTGTTCACCGTCAAGGGGACCTCCTTATGACGATGTCTTCTAAAGACAAAAGGGGAGACACGGCATCAAAGGAAACATGGTTAGTGCTGGTGATGGAAATGAAGAGAAAATGAAAACACCTAGGAGGGGCTGTGGTGTTAGAGGGGTGTTGGGGCAGAGGGACTGGGGTGACCCAGGGAACTTCACTCATTGCAGAAGCGGCCCCGTCCTTGTGGTCTACCCCCTCTGGCCACTCCCCTTTTACTCTCCTGTCCAGAGAGGGTGCTCGCCCTGCAGCTCTCCAGCCCCAGGGCCTCAGGGAGCCATGGGCTGAAGTGGAGGAAGCACCTGAGGGGATGCCCCTGTGCTGGGACTGAATGGGGTCCTCCACGAACTCACCCGTGTAACTTGGGTGCATTACTTAGCCTCCCTGGATGGAAAGGGCACGTTTTACTCCGGGAGGTGAGCGTGGACAAGAGAATACGCATGAAAGGGCCACCATGCACAGCAGTGGGCTCTTGGGGCAGAGGGTAGATAGCCCTTCTGTCCTTGGCTCCTTGTCTACCTGTTTCTACCACAACCTTGCCAAGCGATTTCATGCTTTTTGTCTTCCAAGATACTCTTTAAAACATGTGTAGCCTGCAGAGGGGGTGGGATGGGGACTGGAGTAGCGAGCAGCACTGGGCTGAGCACTAGTGTCTATCAGAGGGGGTGCTGTTGGCCTGTTAGCCATGCTGTGGGCATGCAGATGAGGGTGGGGTAGAGGTGGGGCCTCTGGGTTTAGTCCCATCCCAACATGACCAGATTCCTCATGGCCTCTGTGATGGTTAATTTCATGTGTCAACTTGGCTAGGCTATCATTCCCGGTGGTTTGGCCAAGCACTAGTCTAGCTGCTGTTCCATAATGTTTTCTAATGTAATGCAATTACCATCCATAATGAAATTTAATGTAATTAAAACAGTCAGTTGAAAAGGGAGTTTCCCTAGGGTGTGTTCTGCCCCTAGACTATAAATAGCTATTTTGGGAGAAACTCTCACTTCACTCTGCACTCTTTCTCTTGCTTGACCTATGGATCTTGGACTTGCCAGCCTCCCACAATCATGTGAGCCAATCCTTGAAGTAAATCTCTCTCTTTCTATATATGTATCTCACTGGTTCTGTCTCTAAAGAACCTGACTAAGACAGCCACTTTTAGTTTATATAAGAGGGTGGATGCCAAGAGCGATCTCTTCTGCCATGAGGGAGGAAAAAGAAACACATCAAGTAGAGGAAAAATGATGACAAATAACATGATCTTTGTCCTCGCAGAGTAACACTGGGATCTTCTGGAAACTCAATCCTTATGTTACGCTGTCTCTTTAACTGGAATGCTAAGCTTTCTGGGCTATGAATAAAACACGTTTCTCTCAGGAGCTTACCTTCTCCACCTGAGTCTCTTAGCATTGTATCTGCTACAACAACGATTGGTCTTCTTAATATATGGGCCAGGACAAAAACATGGAACTCTTCTAGACTCTCGTAGACAGGGTCCTCCGAGTTGTCCATGCTAGGAAAAAAATCAAAGCAAGGCTGTTACCAAATTATATAAAAATGAAAGATGGAGAAAGTATATTCTGTACAGGGTCTGAGACCTTCCCTTTGGGATCTTAGCTCCCTTGTCCCCTGCAGTCACTGCTATCTGAGGCCACCTCCCATGCCATCCACTGACTGGCAAATGCACAAGTCCCAGCTTCCCACCCTCCACCCGGGGCTGAGCATTCCAAGGAGACATGAACTTGAAGGTGGTGGTTTATGGCCACCTCTAAGATGAGGTCTCTCAGGTGGCAGAGGAGCCTACCACAGTGATGGTAACATGGCAGCTAGTCTCTGGGGGTGCTGGCAAGGAAGGATGGAGGCTTCCTTGTCAGTTCATTCCATATGCATCTGGAGCTGGAGCCTCCCCCATCAGAGACTAGGTACACCCAGGCACAGCTGATAGGCTGGTGGGGTACATTATTACAAAGATCTGAGAAGCCTCTGGAAAGACTCCACCCCATGGGAGAGGACACGGGCTGAGAAGGGTCAAGCCTCAGAGTCAGGCAGCAGAGAGTGACTCTGAATGCTACCTAGGCTATTTGGGCCCTCCCAGCACAGGGCCACATTCATGTCTGAGGCTCCAAGAACTGCTGTCGTGAAAAGCTCTAAGATATTTGGGCAGAAGATCATGGCCTTGATGTCCCTTAACAATAGGGCTGGCCCAAAGGGAAGGGCACATTAAGAGCACCAGAGCTCACAACTGCATCTGTGGGTCCAGCCCAGGCAGCAGTGCCCAGCCAAGACCCCTATGTCACTTCAGCTGGTTCATGAGAACCCTGTGGATGTTCAGAATGAAATGAGGGAGGTCTGGTAGGACTGGGGCAGGTGGGGGCCACAGCCAGCATGTTGTGGCCCTGGTTGAAGGCGCAGGTGGTGTGGTCTTGGAAAACAGTTCTCCCAGCCAACTGCTTAAATTACTTCTAGAACAAAGGCTCCCAGCCAACTGCTTACATTACTTCTAGAACAAAGGCTGCAAATCTTAGGAATGCATCATGATCACCTTGAGAGTTCTGTGCTGTTGTTATACTATCTACCTATTTTTTCTTTTGTTAAATTTTATTTATTTTGTTGTTGTTGAGAATAGACACAGAAAAACATACACCAGTTCAACAGTTCCTACATGTACCACTTAGTGACACTGATTACATTTTTCAAGTTATGCAACTGTTTTCACCTTCCTTTTCTGAATTGTTCCTTCCCCATTATATTCACTGCCCCCTAAGATTCCTACCTAATCTTTCAAGTTGCAGTTGTCAGTGTGATCCCATATAGATAGTTCTTAAAAGAGCATAATGTTCAACGCAGATTTTTTTTTTTTTTTTACTAGTTAAGCTAAACTGTTTGGTTTTAAGAAGACTTTAGGGGATATTTTGGATTTAAGGTTTACAGATTATCTCAGGGCAATAGTTTCAGAAGTTTATCCAAACTTCATGGCTCCAGAAAGTCTGGAGTCCATGAGAATTTGAAATTCTGTTCTGCATTTTGCCCCTTTTGATCAGGATTCTTCTATAGCATCTTTGATCAATATGTTAGGTAAAGGTAGTGGGCACCATCCGGTTCTTCTGGTCTCATGGCAAAGGAGGCAGTTGTTTATGGAGGCAATTAGCCACACACTCCATATTCTCTTTCTGTTCTTGATGCTTTTTCTTCTTCTGTGGATCCAGGCAAATAAAGACCAAATGTTGCACCTCGGATAGCTGCTTGTAAGCTTTTAAGACCACAGGCACTACATAATTGTAAAAACAGCATGGGGTTACATAAGGGGGAAATACAATCAAGATCAACGGCTCAAGGCTGATTCCTATGAGGTGGGGGGTCAGACATGCCTCCTCTCTCTGCCATCTTTACCAATTCTGACACCAACCATCCCTCCCATAGCACTCTCTACTTCTCTGCTGGGTTTGATAATTCATTGTAATGGCCACACAGAACTCACAGACCATACTCACGATTATGGAGTTTATTAGGGAAGTAACAGTTACAATTCAGGCTTAGGAACACTCAGGATACAGTTCTTCCATTAGGACAGCCTCCTCCCAACCGTGCTCGCACAGACATGCCTCTCCCTGGCCCTAGGCCTCTCCCCAAAGGCACTCAGTTTTCTCTCTCCGTAGGCTGGGAAGCCCACTGCGCCATCTCCTGCCGCCAGGTCTCTGCTGCTGGGTCTCTCCTGCCACTGCTTCTCACTGTCTTCAGGGTTATAGCTTGCTCTCTCTTGGTCTCCTGCTTCCAGGAGCTTCTCAGTACAAGGATCCTGGGTCCAAAGGGCGCGCTCTCTGCTCCTGGCTGTTCTTCCTTGGTGGTGGTAGGATCCTCCTCTCTGCTCTGGAATTGGCTCTCTTTTAAGGAAAAACTGGCCAATCCTCTTGGTGGGCCACAAGTAGCCTATCACATAGTCCTGCTTAATTACCTGGGTGGGAGTTACAAGACCATGGCTAGAGAGGCCACACAAAATAATCAATCTCACCACAACAATGAACTAGGATGTAGAACAGAAGCACTAAACCTGTTATTAGGCCAATTAACTGGGATGTTCCATGAAACTGTGACCCTAAATCTCCAAACTGAGAAACAAAATCCCATGAGGATTTTGGTTGTTCATCAGTAGCCTCAGCAGCTGCTCTTTTTCAAAATTTTTGTCATTGTTGTAAATATGTCTACAACGTAACTTTTTCCAATTCAGTTTTTTACAGGTGTGCAACTTATTGATAGCAATTACAATAATTGGCTGTGAAAACCTACCCTTAATTCAATATTTCCATCACCATCAATCCTGCCTTTCCCCTTCTCTCCCACCCCTGGTAACCACTAGTAAACTTTGTTCTCTATACATTTGCCTTTTCTTGTTTTTTAATATAAGTGAGGTCATACAGTATTTGTCCTTTCGTGATTCGCTTATTTAATTCAGCATAATGTCTTCCAGCTCCATTCATACTGTAGCACGTATCAAGACTTCATTTCTCCTACTGGCTGAGTAGCATTCCATTGTATGCATGTACCGCATTTTGTATATCCATTCATCTGTTGATGGGCATTTAGGTTGCTTCCACTTTTTGGCTATTGTGAATAGTGCTGCAATGAACATTGTTGTACAAGGCTATGAGTGTCTGCTTTCAAGTCTTTTGGGTATATACTTATGAGTGGAATTGCTGGGTCATATGGTAGTTCTATTTTTAGTGTTTTGAGGAACCACCACAGTGTTTTCCACAATGGTTGTACGGGTTTGCACTCCCACCAAAAATGGATAAGGGTTCCAATTTCCCTATACACTCGCCAACATTTGTTATTTTCAGTTTTTTATCTTAGTCATCCTAGTGGGAGTGAAATGGTTTCTCATTGCGGTTTTGATTTGTATCTCTCTGATGGCTAATGACACTTAGCATCTTTTCATGTGTTTGGTAGCCATTTGAATGTCCTCTTTAGTGAAATACCTCTTGAAGTCCTTTGTTCATTTTATGATTTGGTTATTTGTCTTTTTGTTGTTAAGTTGTCGAAGTTTTATATATATTTTGGTAATTAGATTCTTGTCAGATATATGGTGTCTGAAGATGTTCTCCCAGTTGGTAGCTTGTCTTTTCACTTTTTTGGTAAAATCTTTTGATGAACAGAAGTTTTAAATTTTTATGAGGTCCCATTTATTTATTTTGTCTTTTGCTGTTTGTGCTTTTGTTATTATTATGTTAGATAATCCATTGTTAAAAGCTAGCCCTGACAGCATTGCTCCTGCTTTTTCTTATAAGAATTTTATGGTTTTAGCTTCACATTTAGGTTCTTAATCCATTTTGAATTTGTTTTTGTGTATGGTGTGAGGCATTGTCTTAGGCTGGGTTCTCTAGAGAAGCATAACCAGTAAAGCGTATAAATATATATATAGAGATTTATATCAAGGAAACAGCTCATGCAATTGTAGAGGCTAGAACGTCCCAAGTCTGTGCATCAGGGTAGAGGCCTCTCCCAAGTCACACAGCTGCAGAAGCTGGCGAGGCCATGATCAGTGGGTCGGAGAGCAGGGTTCCCGCTCACAGGCTGTGAAGGTTGACGAATTCCAAGATTGGCAGGCAAGACCGCAAGGTTTCTCCTGATTCACATAGCTACAGGGGCTGGCAAACCCAAGACTGGCAGGTCAGAGAGCAGGGCTCTGCTCACAGGCTGTGAAGATCGATGAATACCAAGTTCAGCAGATAAGCTTACAGCTCAAGTCTCAAGAACCGGAGGTGAGACGACAGGAGGCAGCCGCAGGATCCAGAGTGAGCAAAAAGCCAGAATGTCTGTTTATAGTCAGATGCAGGCCACATCCTCAAGGAAACTCCCTTTCATCTGACTGGCTACTTACAGCATATTCAATCATGGGAGTGATCACATATAAACCTGAGAATCATGACCCAGCCAAGTTGACCCACAATCTTAACCATCACAGGCATGGATCCTGTTTCATTTTTCTTCCTGTAGGAATTCAGTTTTCCCAGCACCATTTATTGAAGAGAGTCTTCTTTCCCCCATTGAATGGATTTAGCACCCTTATAAAAAAATCAGTTGACCATAGATGTGTGTAGGTTTATTTCTAGACTCTCAGTTCTACTCCACTGGTCTATGTGTCAACTATTATACCAGTATCAGGCTGTTTTGATTACTGTAGCTGTATAGTATGTTTTAAAATCAGGAAGTGTGACTCCTCCAGCTTTGTTCTTCTCTTTTAACATTGCTCTTGCCATTCCATATAAAAGTTGAGGATTGGGTTTTCTATTTCTGAAAAAAGAAGGCTGTTGGAATTTTTATTGGAATTGCATTGAATCTATAGATTGCTTTGGGTCTTACTGACATCTTAACAATATTAAGTCTTCCAATCCATGAACCTGGAACATCTTTCCATATATTTAAGTCTTCTTTAATCTCTTTCAGCAGTGTTTTGTAGTTTACATCATACATGTCTTTAGATTTATTCTCAGGTATTTTATTGTCTTAGATGCTATTGTAAATGGAATGGTTTCCCTAATTTCCCTTTCAGATTTCTCACTGATGGTGTACAGAAACCCAATTGATTTTTGTCTGTTGATCCTGTACCCTGCAATTTTGTTAAATTCCTCTATTTGCACTGAAATTTTCTTGTGGACTCTTCGGGGTTTTCTATGTATAGGATCATATAATCCACAGATAGAGATAATTTTACTTCTTTTCAAATCTGGATACGTTTTATTTCCTTTTCTTGTCTTACTGCTCTGGCTAGGACTTCTAATACAATATTGAATAGAAGTAGTGAGAGTGGGCAACCATATCTTGTTTCTGATTTCAAGGGGAAAGCTATCAGTCTTTCTCCATTAAGTATAATGTTGGCTGTTGGCTGTATGCCCCGAATCATGTTGAAGAATTTCCCTTCTATTCTATTTCTTTAGAGTCTTCATCAAAAAACGTGTTGGATTTTATCAAATGCTTTTTCTGCATTCATAGAGATGATCATGTGCTTTTTTCCTTTGTTCTATTGATGTGGTGTATTATGTTAGTTGATTTTCTAATGTTGAACCATCCCTGCATTCCTAGAATAAATCCCACTTGGCCATGGTATATAACTCTTTTAATATGCTGTTGGATTCTGTTTGCTAGTATTTTGTTAAAGATTTTTGCATCTATATTCATAAAAGATATTGCCTGTAGTTTTCTTTTCTTGTGGTATCTTTGTCTGGTTTTGGTATTAGGGTTATGTTTGCTTTATAGAATGAATTAGGGAATATTCTTTCCTTATCTATGTTTTGGAAGAGTTTAAATAGTAGTGTCTTTTCACTTTTTTGTTTTGTTTTGAGGGTTTTTATCACTGATTTGATCTCTTCACTTATTATGGGTCTGTTGAGACTTTCTATTTCCTCTTGAGCCAGTTTGGGAAGGTTGTGTGCTTCTATGAATTTGTCCATTTCATCTAGGTTATCCAGTTTGTTGCCATACAGTTGTTCATAATATTATGTCATAATTCTCTTTATTTCTATCAGATCAGTTGTAATGTCCCCTCTTTCATTTTTTATTTTGGTTATTTGCATCGTATCTTTGTCAGTCTAAAAAAGATTTGTTAATTTTATTGATCTTTTCAATGAACCAACTTCTGGTTTTATTGAGTCTCTCTATTGCTTTTCTGTTTTCAATTTTATTTATTTCTGCTCTAATCTTAGTTAGTTACTTTCTTCTGGGAGGTTTAGGCTTAGTTTTCTCTTCTCTTTCTAGTTTCTGTAGTTGTCGAGTTAGGCTGTTCATTTGGGGTCTTCATTCTTTCTTCCTGTAGGCATTTATTGCTTTAAGTTTCCCTCTGAGTACTGTCTTCGCTGCATCATAAGTTTTGGTATGTTTGCTTTCATTTTCATTTTACTCTAGGAAATTTGTGATTTCTCTTTTTATTTCTTCCTTGACCCATTGGTAGTTTAACAGTATGTTGTTTAATTGACAGATGTTGTGTATTTTCCAGGTTTTTTTTTTTCTTTCTTTCTGTTATTGATTTCTAGCTTCACTCCATTGTGGTCAGAGAGAACACTTTGCATGATTTAAATATTTTTAAATTTTTCAAGACTTGCTTTGTGACATAACAAGTGGTCTCTCCTGGAGAATGATCCCTGTGCACTAGAGTAGAATGTATATTGTGCTGTTTTGGGGTGGAGTTTTTTATATATGTCTGTTAAGTCTAGTTGGTTTATAGTGTTATCCAAATCCTCTGTTTCCTTTTGAGCTTCTTTCTAGATGTTCTGTCTAATATTGAAAGTGCTGTATTGAAGTCTCCAACTATTATTATAGTGCTATTTCTCTCTTCAATTCTATCAGTGTTTGCTTTATATATTTAGGTGCTCCGATGTTGGGTGCATATATATTTATGATTGTTAAATCTTCTTGATGGATTGACCCTTTTATCCCTATATAATGTGTCTTTATCTCTTCTAACAGATTTTGTTTAAAGTCTACTTTATCTGATATTAAGATTGCCACCCTAGCTCTCTTTTGGTTATTGTTTTCCATCCTTTCACTTTCAAGTTATTTGTGTCCTTGGGCTTCAGGTATTTATCTTGTAAACAGCATATAGCGGGTTCATGTTTTTGTTTTCAATCCATTCTGCCACTCTCTGCCTTTTGATTGGAGCACTTAGGCGATTTACACTCAGTGTAATTACTGACAGGAAGTGACTTACTTCTGACATTTTGTTATGTTTTTGTGTGTCTTAAGCCTTCTTTGTCTTTGTCCTTTATACTGCTTGCTTTTGTGTTTTGTTGGTTTATTGTAGTGAGCCTTTTTGGTTCTCTTCTCCTTTCCTTTTGTGTATTTTTAAAATATATTTTCTTAGTGGTTACTACGAATATTACATTTAACAGCTTGTATTTATAATTTTCTAGGTAAGTTGGTACCAACCTAACTTCAGTAACATACAAGAAATTCTATTTCTATACCATTCCTCTCCTCCTTTTTTGTTGTTGTTATCACTAATTATTTGTCTATATTTCATGTGCCCTGTAACATAATTTTATCTTTGCTTTTTATATATTTGTTATTTAAAAACCTGAAGGACAAAACATTTAGAATTGTCAAGTGTAAGTATCTTATTACTAGCCTCAAAACTTGTCCATGCATTTTCTTTTATTGGAAATCTTTGCTTTTCTGTATGGCTTTGAATTACTTTCTAGTGTCTTTTCCCTTCCATCTACAGAACTCCCTGTAGGGCCTCTCTGGTTGATATGAACTCTCTCAACTTCTGTTTGTCTGGGAAAATTTTAATTTCACCATCATTCTTGAAGGATGGTTTTGCTGGGTATAGTATTCTTGGCTGACAGTTTTTTTCTTTCAGCACTTTAAATATTTCATTTCATTGCCTTCTGGCCTCCAGTGTTTCTGAGGAAAAACTGGCACTTATTCTTATTGTGATCCTTTGTATGTGACTGCTTCTGTCTCACTGCTTTCAAAGATTCTCTCTTTAACTTTACTTTTTATAGAGCCTAAGTATTATGTGTCTTGGTGTAGATCTCTTTGGGTTTATCATGCTTGGGGCTTCTTTGAGATTCTTGGATTTGCAGGTTCATGTCCTTTGTTAGATTGGGGAAATCTTCTGTCATTTCTTCAATTATTCTTTCTGTCCCTTTCTCTCTCTCATCTCCATCTGGAATTTCCATGATGCATATATTAGGTCTATTCTTGTTGTCCCAGAATTCCATTTAACTTTGCTCAGCCTTCTTGAGCCCACATTCTTATTGTTCTTCAGCATCTGTAATTTGAACTGTCTTATCTTCTAATTCACTGATTCTTTCTTCTGTTGTTAAGTCATTCTATTGTGTTTCTTATTTCAGTTATTGTCCCTTTCAGTTGCAATAACTCTTTTTTTAGATCCTCATTTTGTTCTTGCATTGTTTTCTTTATTTCTTTTAGCTCTCTGTCTTAGCTCTTTATTTATGTTTAACGTTGTATTATATTCTTCCATTTTTTTCATTATCTGGTCATCCCTAAATGTGCTTTCACTCCTTTTGTCCCGTTCATTTGGATGGACCATTGTTTTTCTGTTCTTTGTGTGTCTTGTGATTTTTTTTGTTGGGGCATGGGAATTTTGAGGCTGCTAACTTTCTCAGTTTTCTCCAGTATTTGGCGTTTTTGTCCACATTATTTTCTTCAAAAAACTCTTAGGCAGACAGAGCCTTTGGCTTTTACTTGCCGTTTCCTTTCCCTCTCTGTGATAGCTCCTTCTCCCTCCCTGGTTTTATTAGGATTTGAAAGTTCCAGGTCTCAGTTTTCAACTTTCAATCCCTCCCAAACACACCAGAGAACATGCTGTGGTCAATCTGTCCACCAGCAGGCATTGCCAGTCAGGCAAGATATCATGTACTAATCAATCTGTCCATTAGGGGGCACAGTCCTCTCTCTCTAGTATTACTACCTTCCCTTCTGTTTCAGCAACCATATTTTTAGTTAGAAATCCACACTCAGTGAGCCCCATCATGGTGGATGCTGCCCTTCAGCATGTCCAAGGCTTCCTTCCCTGCTCTGGGGGGCTACTTATATCTGAGCTGGCATTCAGGGGAAGTACAGGCAGACTTTTCTCTGTTTCAGGAGAAGGAGGGGCTGGCACTCCCCAGAAGGACCTCTTTGAGAGATCTGTATTGTTAGATTCAGAGCCCCAGTGGCCCTCTGATGGTTGGGGGAGCAGTCTCTACTTAGGTGAGACACCTCCTGATTCCACTGTCGGGAACCTTCTTTAAGAGTTTTTATCAGCCCAGCGGTCAACAGTTACTGGTTGGGGGAGGGGTTGTCACACTCCAAATGGACCCCTAGGGAGGTATGCCTTGTTGCTATCAGAGCCTGCCCCATAGTATGTTGGCTGTGGGTGTAGCCTCCACTCAAGATGTCTGCTTCCTAGCACACAGCAGCCTCAGTCAGCAGTCCTCAGTGCTGACTGTAAGGTGTAGCAGACAGACCCAAACTGATTTCCAGGTAGGTCTGTTCTGTTTTAGAGGCCTCAGCTATGGGTTGCACAGGGAGGCAGGTAGAGTGCTGACTATGGGAGGAGACTCCACTGTGGGGCCCTTCTGTATTAGTTTGCAACACCCTGGCAACCAACAAGTACCAGGTGGAGTAGAGGGTGTCATGTTCTCGTCAGGTCCCCATGGAGGTCTCCCTTGTTGCCGTCAGAGTCCACCTGGTAGATTGCTGGCTGTAAGTACAGCCTCCACTCAAGGATCCTGCTTCCTAGTACACAAAAACCTCAGTCAGCAGTCCTTAGTGCCAACTGGAAGTGGGGTCAGACTAACCCTATTTGACCCCCAGGGATGTTTGTCCTGGTGGCTTCAGAGGCCAGATCTATGGAGTGCACAGGGAGGCAGGCAAAGTGCTGACTATGGGAGCCAACTCCACTGCATGGGCCTTCTGTAGCAATTCACAGCAGACTTTCAGCCTATAGTGTCCAGGTGGAGGAGGTGCTAGCACATTCCAAATGAATCCCCAGGGAGGTCTGCCTTGTTGCTATCAGAGCCTCTCCTGTAATATGATGGCTGTGAGTGTAGCCTCCACTCAAGTTGCCTGTTTCCTGGCACACATCAGCGTCAGCCAGCGGTCCTCAGTACTGACTGGAAGGGGGAGCAAACAGACCTGAACTGACTTTCTGGAAGGTTTGCTCTTTTGGTTTCAGAGGCCTGAGCTATGGGGTGCACAGGGAGGCAGGTAGAGTGGTAACTATGAGAGCAGAAACCATTACATGGGCCCTCTGTAGCAATTTGCAGTAGGCTTGCAGCTGACAGTGTCTGGTGGAGAAGGTGCTGGCACAGTCCAAACAGACCTCTGAGGATGTCTGCCTTGCTGATTTTAGATCAGAAGCTTGGGGTCCTGTATCTTTTTACAGGCAGGGATTGTGGTGGTTAAGGAAACAGGCTCCTTTTCTGGGGCTACTTCCCCAGTGAACAACAGCCAATGGCCCATGTGGCTAGGGGGAGGTACAGGGATGGTGGAAGGAGCAATTTGCCTACCATATGCAACCTGTTGATTCATTGATTCTTGCCTGTCTTCAGTTTGGCTGCTTTCCTCTGCTCTGCAATTCAAAGTCCCTCAAAGCTGAGTACCATTTCCTTGTTGGATTTGTGGGGGAGGGTCAGAATGATGGTCTATTTATGCCTCCATCTTCCAAAAATTTCTATATTTTCTTATTTATTCCTTTTTTGTGACCTAATTTACCTTATTATAGTTTAGAAATTTGGAGGGACCAAAAGTTCACAAAAAAAGTTGCATATATAACACAAAGAGCTTTTATTTTCCTGAACTGTGTTCGTTTCCTAGGGATGCCGTGACAAAACACCACAACATGGAGGCTTTAAAACAACAGGAATTTATCATATCACAGTTCTAGAGGCTGACAGTCTGAATTTGGGGCCTTGGCAGAGCCATGCTCCTTCTGAAGGCTCTAGGGGAAGATCCTTCCTTGTCTCTTCTGGTTTTGGTCATCCCAGGCATTCCTTGGCATCTTCACATGGTGTACTTCCTCTGTCTGTTCTGTATACCCTCTCTTCTTTTATGATTGGATTAGGACCAATCCTACTCCAGTATGACCTCATGCTAACAGATAACATCTCAGAAAGACTCTATTTCCAAACAAGGTCACATTCAGAGGTACCAGGGGTTAGGACTTCAACATGTCTTTGCAGGGGCACAATTCAATCTATAATGTTACCAATCTGATGCCCTATAACTCTGGAAGAGTTTAGTGGGTCCTATAAACAAGGGCATTCTCCTACATAACCACAACACAACCATCAAAGTCAGGGAATTAACACCGATATGATACATTACTGCTATCTGATCACCAGACTTCATTCGTGTTTTGCCACTAGTGCCAGTAATGCCTTTTAGGATAAAAGACTCCAGTTCAGGATGACAAATCACATTTAGTTGTCTCTTTAGCCTCCATTAGTCAGGAGAAGTTTCTTAGTTTTTTCTTGACTTTGATGACCTTTTGAAGACTAAGACAAGTTATTTTGTAGGATGTTCTCTAACCTGTGTCTGTCTGAGTAGAGTCAATGGAGGCATGCATCTTGGCAGGGATATCATAGAATCGCTGCTGCCTCCTCTGCACAGCTTTCTATTGTGAAACTGCACATGGCTGCAGCTTGCCCCATTACTGATGGTATTGACTTGATGGCTCCATTAAGGTTGTATGAAAGCTTCACTGCTGAAAAGTTACTTCCCCTTTGTATTAATAAGCATTTTGTGGAACTGTGAACCTATGCAAATATTCCATTCCTCACCAAACTTTTATACGCTCATTTACATCAGATGGATTCCTGGTTTTCTATGTTATGCATTGGATTATAACCTATTAGTGTGATTATTTATTGTGATCATCAAATACTTCTCAGTTCGATCAATGTGGGCTCATTCAAGCCAACTTGTGACATCCTCCCACCCTTTTTTTAGAGTGCTTCCTTGCTTTCTAGGACAAGAAGATGGTTCAGACTCATCTTGTACTTTCCCTGTCCCAGCCCTGGATTCAGCCATTTTTCCAGGGAGACCTAGTTATAATACCAGTTATCAGTCACTGTTGAGTTGTTTCTCACTCACGGCAACCCCATGTGTGTCACAGTAGAACTGTATTCCATAGGGTTTTCAATGGCTGATTTTTGGAAGTAGATTGCTAGGCCTTTTGCACCAAATGCTAGGCATTTGCACCACCCAGGGACGCTTATTTATGATACATAATGGTATTTGGAAACCAAAATCTGTTCACTGCTATTGGGATGTCATTGCTCCTAGATGCTTTCAGTGGACAGAGCTAGGAAATACATGTTTGTATGTGAGTGTGTGTGTGTGTGTGTGTGTGTATGTGTATGCATGTACACACTCACACACATAATACACATTGCATCTTCTTAAATTTTCATATCAATATATACTAGAAACCTTAAGTTGACTGATACCTCTAAATCCAGTCCAACACCACAAAGGCCATTCTATCTATATTCTATCTATAACTCCCTTCTCCAGCAGGGAGAAACCTGGTTTCTATTGATCTTAAACATTTACTTATTCAGTCATTTTCCTTGTACGGCAGCAATCTCCAATATCTGCTGTCACCCCTGCCCACAAGTTTGCCCTCTTCACCCTGTCTGGGTCTGACACCCTGGCTATGGTCCTCCACGCCCTCCCATGCCCCTGCCCACTGCAGACACTCATCTGACTATCCCACCTAGTGGCTTTAGAACTGAGTTTTTCAGTAAGGAAAGCAGAAGAGGAGTGTTTTGTTTTGTTGTTTTTAAAAATATATATGTGCCAACTCTAAACACAGTACTCCTGGGTGTACATTTCAAAAACCTCACAGGGGACTACCCTGCCCAGGTGGGAGCCAAGCTGCTGGGTGTGTGGAGACCAAATGCTTCTGGAAGCACATTCCTGATCCCATGGTCTGTTCCACAGTAAGTGCTCACAGGTGCCAGGCTAGAAGATGATGGCACAGGATAGCAACTGGCACAGAGAGAGAACATGGACTTAGAACCTGCACACTTAGAGGCAAAATACCCCAGTTAGAACTGAGGTGCTGTCCCATCCTTAACCCAATGAACGAGAGGCCAGCTTTGGGAAGAGATGAGAGGTTAATGAGAGACTCATGCTGGAAAAAAGCAAGGGCGAAGTGAAGTGTAGCTTCTCGGCCTTGGGTTTGGTGTCTGAAGAGCTATGCAGAAAGAGCCCCCCAGTCACATCAATGAAGCAAAGGCCAACTCAGCACTGGGCACCATGGCACCAGCACAGCCATCTTCTCATGCAACATTTAAAGCAGGGCTGTTTATTTCAGACTGAACCCCAACACTATTCATGGAGCATTCACAAAATGCACTGCGGTCTGTGAACAAGACCGACGCGGTCCTGCATTCCGTGGTATCTACCCTCCCTCTGTCCATCCCCAGCTCTGTGCTCAGAGGAAGCAGCAGATATGGGCATGCCAGGTCCATCTGGGAGGGAAGAAGGAGGAGAGCCTGGATCAGAGTGACTTTTTCCTCCTCTGTTTTAGGTGCACAGGAGACCCATCAGGCACTTGGAAGCTGGCTCAGTGACCTGGGAGGGGCAACTGAGAATTGCTCCAGCCCCTTGCTGGCATGTGATGTGGGCAGTCTGGGCTGTACCTGCCCTCCATTGTGCCAGTACTTCTCAGAGCCTTGGATCTGTGGAGGTGAGTGTGGGGCTGAGAACCTTGGCCCAGCTCCTCCTCAGGCTCCTCTGAGGGGCACGTGGAATCAGGCTGGGCACAAGACCTGGGAGGCACAGCCTGGACATGGAGTTGTGGCCACGAGAACCCCGCCAAACCAATCCTGGATTCTCTTCCATGCTTGCTCCAAGGCTTAATGTACTCTTCTATCACCTGACTGAATAAACGTTAGACCTGGGATTTTAGACAGAACTTGGCCTCTGGGAAGACACTAAACAACCCCTAAGATGTTTCATAATTGGTGCTGACTGCTCATAAGATCGGCACGGAGTATATGACTTCGTCCTCAGAGAGACTGTGTGTACCCTGAGAGCTTCACAACATGCATGTCCCCAAATGCACTGGCTTTCTGGGGTGCCCATCCCCTTCTCTCCAGTGTGAGCCTGGAAGGGAGGATTCCTGGGAATAGGGACACAGAATCCACCCAATGGAAAGGCACTCCAAGGAAGACAGGGGTGGAGGGGGCCTGGACAGGAGGCCAGAGGCTCCTCTCCTGTCTCAGGCCAGCATGGCTGAGAAGCAAAGCAGTGGAGTGAGGGTCTCAGTGGCATCCCGAGTCTGAGAGAATGGTGGCGAGGAACACAGGCACGGTGCAGATAGTGGGAGCCCCGGCAGCAACGACAGCCATGACCCTTGGAGGCCACCTTGGCAGGAGCCCACACTACAAAAAAGGGGCCTGTCTGTGGTGGGGCAGGCTAAGGTGTAGCTCTCAGCCACATGGAGGTGGAGCGTGGGTGTGGCCTCCCAGTGGCCCTCCCATGTCCCCAGAGTAGGGTGGCCACACTCCTCTTTGCTCAAAGTCCTGCTTTACAGGTCCTAAGTGGGTCAGTGCCACTGTTCCTATCCAAAGTCAGCCAGTTTAGATGATAAATTACATAGTAATCCCTCTATGGTGATGAACTATGGTGACCTCATTATTGGTTTGGTGTACATGCACACGTGTGCACACACGCACACGACTATGAGTATATACACATATTTAAACATACATCTCCCTCCTTTTAGGTGAAAGGCAAGGCACTGTACTTGCTATTCCCATCTCGATGAGACCTCCATAGCAGTGTGTGGGACTGTCCTCACTCCTTCCACAGCTGCCCAGAGCACTACGTGTGCATATCACTCCTAGCATTTCTGAGTGGGGAGGCTTGACCCCTTCTCCCAGGCAGGGCTTGGTGCCAGGACAAAATCTTGGATGAGCTGGTTCCTGGATGCAGAGGTGCCAAGCTGAGGAGGCTCATGGGCTGCAGCCAGCCTGTGCTTGCTTGTGGGCCTTTGCACCCTGGCCAGGGACTGTGTCTACCCAGAGGGGTGGCGCTGAAAAAATCTCCCAAAGGCCCAGTATGGATTAGCAGGGGCTTTGCCAAGAGCTATGGCCTGGGAAGGTTAGCAGGGGGTGCTGGGCCCTTTTGGCACTCTGAAGGGAACAGTGGGTCTCTGGCTCTGACAGGGGGCTTCTCAGCAGGGGCAGTGTGGTCTGACAGTGAGGACCATCTTACTATTTGGACTTAGCAAGCCTGGGGTCATTCATATAACAAATATCGATTATCTGCCATGGGTCTAGCACGGTGCTGAGTGACAGCGTGTGCGTGTGTGTGCATGTGTGTATACGTGAGTATGTGTGAGTGCATGTGTGTGTACATGTCTATGAGAGTGTATGCACATGTTCCGGTGTGCGTGTGTGCATGCATGAGTGTGTGTGAATGCATGTGTGCATCTCAGTGTGTACGTGCATGTGTAAGTACATGCATGGGCATGTGAGTGTGTGCATGCATGTGAGAATGTGGGTATGTGTGCCTGTGCACATATGCAGGCCTAGGGGTGGGGACAATTGACAAATGATCAAATAGAAAATACGAGATATTAAGCACTTGATAAAAAGTGGCGCCTTGTAGAGGATGGTCGGGGAAGGCTCCTAACTGAGAACCACCAATAGATGAATAGTTACCTACTGTCATATTTTCAATTAGAAATGTCTTAAAAACTTTGACCTGGATTCCACATCTGTAAACTTGAGGACTCCTTACATGAACAAATGACTTCTATTTGGTTTGCTGATGGAAGGTGCAGCACCTTAAGGAATGTAGACAAGAAAGTCTCCTTTCCCACGAAAGCTCACATCCATATTTTCTGCCTTTGGAGGGCTTGACTGTGTGTGGGCATCTCCAAGGAACTGGACGGTCATTAATTTTTCCTTAAAGGACTGACCTAAGTTTATGCCTCTGAGTCTGTGCATTATACAATTGTTTGAGGTTATAGTTGTTTCTGAAGAAGGCCAACAAAACAGAAATGCAGCCCACACATTGCCAATGAAATTACTACAGAAAATGAACCACAAAGAGAAAGCAGACTGAGGTACATGTAAGAGAAACAGGACCAGCACAAAGATATCCTTGGGCTGCCGAGTCCTCGAGACCCGACCCTGCTCCCTGCTCTTTTCTCTTTGTTCTCTTAGCCTCTCAATCTCCACTTACCTGCTCTCATCATATGTGAAATGGAGAATGAGCTTTTCTTTAAAAAAATTAAAGAAGAAAAATGATGTTTTCCTTACAAATTTCACATCTATGTTGTATTTGTCAAAAGTATGACTTCATGTTTTCAGTCAGGTCTAAGTTTGGATTCTGGTTCTGTCCCTGCCTGACTGTGGGGCACTGGGAAACAACTCAGTTCTCTGAATCTTAGCTTCCTTCTCTGTAATTGGTGATGATGACAAATTCATGAGACTGCCTGACACAGAATGTGGCTCAGTAGATGACAATGTTCTCATTATCTTCTGTGATGGTTAATTTTATGTGTCAACTTGGCTAAGCTATGGTGCCCAGCTGTTTGGTCAAACACTGGTCTAAACTCTATTATGAAGTAGTTACATACATTTAAATAAGTTGGCCTCAAGTAAAGCTGTTTACCTTCCATAATGTATGTGGGCCTCATCCAGTCAGTTGAAGGTCTTAGAGCAAAAAGGGAGCTTTCCCTATTGTTATGTATACCTATGTATGCTCTCAAATCACCTAGGTTTTTATGATGCTTTCAACACTGTTATGCTTTCTATAATGCTCTCAAATTGCCTATGTACCACTCACTCATTATATGAAATTAGAAATATAAACACACACACACATACATATATACACACACACGTGATGCTCTCTAACTAGAACATAAATCGTTAGAACTTATGAGCTGTGAGAAAATATAACTAGAAAGTTTTTCACTTTAAAAATAGAAAAATAGAGGTAATGTGAAGCATGTGAGACATGTCATCAACAATGATAAAAAAAATGTAATATAAAGTTAAATCTTTAGGGTGGCCTTGAGACATTAGGAATGTCATAAAACAAGCTCCCTAAGTTGGCTTGGCTCACACTTGACATGATAAAATAAATGTAACATGAAGGGGCCTTGAGACATTAGGAATGTCGGAAACAACTCCTTAATCTCTCAAAATGCAACATCAGGAATGATGTAAACAATCTTTAATCTTTAAAAGATGCAACATTAGGCTAGTATCTATCCTTTAAGAAAAGATGTAACACACTAAACATGGCATCACTTGGTCCCTGTCACATGAGACCAATGCTACAAAGTTGAATATAAGCAGTGGGCTTAAACTTATTCTTTTGAGAGAAGAGCAGAGGAAAGAGACTCCTCTCTGGACTCTGACACTCTCTGAAAAGGAGACCCTGCCAGAAACTAACACTGAGACTTTGCCCACCACCACTGACCTTGGACCCTAGCTATGAGGGACCTCCCAAGTTCTAGCCATGGTCAAGCATTTCTCCCGAACCTCTCAAAAAAAGGTAAAAGCCTCAAGTCTAAAGATTGGGACTCTGACTAATGCATTAACATTGTTAATTCTGATTCTCTGGTGCTAAAAATCAATGTCATGAGGTCTTAACTTGCATGCCTTGCCGTGATTACCTTTGCAATAAACTAAATGAGTTTATGCATGACAAATTTGAGTATCTATTGATTTCTAAATTTATAAGATTAAAAACCTTCGACACCTAGGAAGTGTTCTGCGTCTAGACTATAAATGGATATTTTACCAGGACTCCTCCACTCTTCCTGTTGCCTGACCTATGAATTTTGGAACACAAGACTAAAGGAATCTCCAGCCTGACCTACAGATTTTGGACTTGCCGGCTCCCCAATTAAATAAATCAATCTGTCTGTGTATCTATCTACCTACTATCTGAATATCGTCTATCTATCTATCTATGTGTCTATCTACTATCATCTGTCTATCTATCTATCTATGTGTCTATCTACTATCATCTATCTATCTATCTATGTGTCTATCTACTATCATCTGTCTATCTATCTATCTATGTGTCTATCTACTATCATCTGTCTATCTATCTATCTATGTGTCTATCTACTATCATCTGTCTATCTATCTATGTGTCTATCTACTATCATCTGTCTATCTCTCTATCTATGTGTCTATCTACTATCATCTGTCTATCTATCTATCTGACCAGTTCTATTTCTCTAGAGAACCCTATGACACCACCTGACAATGCTAACCTGTCCCTGATCCACAGGGAAGCCAGACACCCTGAGAAGACCCGCTTCTCCCAACTCTAGCTCCTAGTCAAAGGCTGTGAAGGAAAATGGTGTGAGCGCTCCTTCCCATCAGGCTTTGCCTTTGACCCCTGCCTCCTAATGGATCAGGTCTGGATAATGGTGTCACAAGCCCTAAGCTGCTCTTTGCCTGACTGACAGTTCCTGTCTCCCTGCTCTCTGCCAGGCCGGGGGCTGTGGTCAGTTTGGTGCCTAGGTCCGATTCTGGCTCCTTATGCACACACAGCATTGTGTACCTAGCATGGTACTGGGGTTTGGAAGAGAATAAAAAGAAGCATTAAGTTGGGCCACACCATCATGATAATGCAGTCTGAAGGAGTACATAACATAAAACATATATGAGATGTATCAAAACTTCATTTCTCTTTCTGGCTGAGTAGTATTCCCTTGTATTTATGTATCACATTTTGTTTATCCATTCATTTTTTGATGAGCATTTAAGTTGTTTCCACCTTTTGGCTATTGTGAACAGCACTGCAGTGAACACTGGTGTATCTGTTTGAGTCTCTGCTGTCAAGTCGTTTGGATGAATGGGTGTAATGGTTAATGTTATGTGTCAAATTGGCTAAGCCATGATTCTCAGTGGTTTGGCAGACATTATGTAATCATCCCCTATTTTATGATCTGATGTGAGTAGCCAGTCAGTTGGAAGGGGAGTTTCCTTGTGGGTGTGGCCTGCATCCAATATATATGGATGTTGTGGCAAAGGTCACGTTCTCTCTCCATCCATCACGTCATCCTCTGACCTCTGCTTCTTGGGATGTGAGCCAGCCGCCTGCCACCTGACCTGCAGATTTTGGATTTGCCAGCTCCTGCAACCCCGTGAGCCAGAAGCCTGCTGCTTAACTGGAAGATTTTGGATTCATCAGCCCCTGCTATCACCTGAGTCAGGAGAAGCCTCCAGCCTGTCATGTGACCCATGGATTTGGGACTTGCCAGCCTCTACAATTGTGTGAACCACTTCCTTGAAATAAATTTCTCTCTATATATTTATTTATACACTTCATTGATTTTGCTCCTCTAGAGAATCCAGCCTAAGACATTTGGTACTGAGAGTGGTTCTAGAGGAACAAAATCTGAAGGATGAGTTTTCTGAATTGGTTTTCAAGTCTGGCTACTCTTAAAGGCACTGATGACTCTATGTCCAGTAGTAAAGGCGGTACTGCTAATTCATGGCATGAGGTGGCAATAGAAACATGCAAAATATACCACCATTGGATCAAATATTTGTGACATACAAGGCTCTGGGTGACTGCATATTACTTTTCTACAATTTTGTTAGAATGAGAAGTATAAAGAAGCTGGTTGGTTGGTCCTACTTTCACTAGACAAAGTGGTGAAAGAAAAGGATGAGCTCAAGTCTTTGAAGTCACAGCTCAAGCGCCACATAAACAACCTGAAAGTTGCCACTTGTGCCATGAAAAAAAGTCTAATTTCTTGTAGTAACAGAGCAGATATTGCCAAAAACCAAACCGAGAGTCTTATAAGAGTGGCTGAATTACAACGCCAGTTGAATTCCCAACCCTGAATGGTGTCTGAAGTTAAAGTGAAGGCATTGATTGGGAAGAAAAGGGATCCTGAAACTTGAGATGGGGACATATGGGCAGATAATCAGAAAGCTGAGGACAATCAGCCTCTAAATTCTGTTGAATCACTCCCATATGAAGAGATTACTCCAGCTTTGTCTGCTGAGTCACCCTCCCCAATAAAACCATTATCCTTTCCACCCCATCTGATGAGAGTAACTCAGCTGTGTCTGAAGAGTTTTTGTCTGAGATATCACCTGGGGCATTGCATGAGGCAGATGCCTTACAAGACATTGCTCTATGTCCCCAGGACCCACCTCCACTACTCATTTTTGCTTCTAGATGTATAACTAGACTTAAGTCTCAGCTATCCCCAAGAGGTGAAGTACACAGTGTGACCCATAAGGAGGTATAATACACTCCAAAAGAACTGCTTGATTTTTCTAATATGTATAAACAAATCTGGGGAATATGTGTGGGAGTAGCTATTAATGTTGGGGGTAATGGTGTGAGGAACATAAAGTTGGATCAGCCTGAGTTTATTGATAGGGGCCTACTACGCACAGACTCTTCATTCAATGTTTCAGCTTGAGAGGTTAGAAACAATCTAATTATTTGGCTGGTTCACTGAAGTATGGATTAAGCAGTGGCCTGCACTAAATCAAGTTGAAATGCTAGAACTTCCTTGGTATACTGTAGAAGAAGGTGTCTAAAGGCCTAGGGAAATTGGCATGTTAGAGTGGATTTATCAGGTTGGAACCACAGAATCACCCACGGAGTGTCCAGATGACACAACTTGCACTACAATGGTTAGGAACAAATTTGTGAAGGGAACACCAGCATCCTTGAAGACTGCTATGATTGCTATTTTATGTATGTCAGACTTGAAAGTGGGAACTTCCCTAACTGATTTAATACACCTAACTACAATAAGGCTGATTGGACCCTGGGGTGACAAGGGCCAAGTGGCAGCACTTAACTGCCAAAGACAAGGTAAGGGACAGCTGAGTCAAAGTAGTAATCAGAATAGTCTGACTCATATGGACGTATGGCATTGGCTAATTAGTCATGATGTCCCTAGGAGTGACATAGATGGGAAACCAACTAAATATTTACCTGATCTGTAGAAGTGGAAGAGTTCTAGGTCAAGTGAACTTGAGTTGTCAGAACAGTCATTGTCCCTTTATTAATTCCCAGACTTGAGCCAGAGTACAGACTCACAACCCCTTGAATGAAGAGGAGGCCAAGTCTCCTTGAGGAAGGATCCCACAACACTGACAAAAATTTATACTGTTAATCGGTCTCCCAGCCTGCCCCAAAGGGATCTGAAGCCTTTTTTGAGAGTGACTGTTCATTGGAGAAAAGGAAATAATCAGACTTTTCAGGGATTACTGGACACTGGCTCTGAACTGACATTAATTTCAGGGGACTCAAAATGTCACTTTGTTCAACCAGTCAGAGTAGGTGCATATGGAGGTCAGGTTATTAATGGAGTCTTAGCTCAGGTCCACCTCAAAGTGGGTTCACTGGGTCCCTGAACCCATCCTGTAGTGATTTCCCCAGTTCCAAAATGCAAATTGGAGTAGACATAGTTAGCAACTGGCAGAACCCTCACACTGGATCCCTGACATGTGGAGTAAGGGCTATTATGGTAGTAAAAGCCAAGTGGAGGCCATTAGAACTGCCCTTACCTAGGAAAATAGTAAACTAAAAGCAAGACTGTATTTCTGGACAGACTGCAGATATTACTTCCACCATTAAGGACTTGATGGATGCAGGGTGGTGATTCCCACCACATCCTCATTCAATTTAGCTATTTGACCTGTGCAAAAAACAGATGGAACTTGAAGAATGACAGTGAATTACTGTAAACTTAACCAAGTGGTGGCTCCAATCATAGCTGCTGTTCCAGATGTGGTTTCATTGCTTGAGCAAATAAATATCTCCTGGTATCTAGTATGCAGCCATTGATCTGGCCAATGTCTTTTTCTCCATCCTTGTTTTGAAAGACCACCAGAAGCAGTTTTCCTTCAGCTGGCAAGGCCAGCAATACACCTTCACTGCCCTACCTCTACGGTATATCAACTTTCCAGCCCTATGTCATAATTTAGTCCACATGGACCTTGATCTCCTTTCCCTTCCACAAGATGTCACACTGGTCCATTATATTGATAACATTATGATGACTGGACCTAGTAAGGAAGAAGTATCAATGACTCTAGACATTATCAGTAAGGCATTTGCATGCTAAACCAAAAGCAAACAAAAACAAACCCATTGCTGTGGAGTCAATTCTGATTCATAGCAACCTAGAGGGTGGGAAATTAATCTGACAAAAATTCAGGTGGCTTCTACCTCAGTGAAATTTCTAGGGGTACAGAGGTGTGGGGCATGTCAAAATACTCCTTCTTAAGTGAAAGATAAGTTGCATGTGGCTCCTCCTCCAACTAAAATGGAGATACAACACCTGGTGGGCCTCTTTGGATTTTGAAGACAACATGTCTATCATTTGGGTGAGCTACTCTGGCCTGTTTATCAAGTGAATAAAAAAGCTGCTAGTTTTGAGTGAGGCCTAGAACAAGAAAAGGCTCTGGAACAGGTTCAGGCTGCTGTGCAAGCCACTCTGCCACTTGTGCCATATGAGCATGCTGATACAACAGTTCTTGAAGTGTCAGTGGCACATAGAGATGCTGTCTGGAGTCTTTTGAGGCCCCTAATGGTGAATCACATCACAGACCCTTGGAATTTTGGAGCAAAGCTCTGCTGTCCTCTGCATATAACTACTTTTCTTTTGAGAAACAGCTTTTGGCTTGTTACTGGGCCTTAGTAGAGACTGGATGCTTAACCACAGGCCACCAAGTCACTATGTGGCCTGAGCTGCCCATCATGAACTAGGTGTTGTTTGAATCACAGAGTCTTAAAGTTGGATGTGCACAGCAGCATTCCAACATTAAATGAAGTGGTATATATGAGATCGGGCTCAAGCAGGACCTGAAGGCACATGTAAGGTGCATGAGTAAGTGGTCCAAATGCCCAGGGTCCCCACACCTGTCATATTACCTTCCCTCTTTCGGTCTATACTTATGGCCTCATGAGGAGTTCCTTACAATCAATTGACTGAGGAAGAGAAAACTCATGCCTGGTTGACAGATGGTTCTGCATGATACGCAGCCGCCACTCAAAAGTGGACAATGGCAGCACTGAAGCCCCTTTCTAGGACCTCTATGAATGACAGTGGTGAAGGGAAATCCTCCTAGTGGACAGAACTTTGAGCAGTGTACCTGGTTGTTCTTGGAAGGAGAACTGGCCAGATGTGCGACTGTATACTGACTCATGGGCTGTGGCCAATGATTTGGCTGGATGGTCAGGGACTTGGAAGGAAACTGACTGGAAAATTGGAGACAAGGAGGTATGGCGAAAAGGCATTTGGATAGACCTCTCTGAATGGGCCAAAGAAGTGAAGATATTTATGTTTCTCATGAATGCTTCCCAAAGGGTGATCTCAGCAGAGGAGGACTTTAATAACCAAGTGGATAGGATGATGTGTTCTGTGGATACCAGTCATCCTCTTTCCCCAGCCACTCCTTTCATTGCCTAATGGGCTCATGAACAAAGTGGCCATGATGACAGGGATGGAGATTATACATGGGCTCAGCAACATGGACTTTCACTTACCAAGGCTGACTTGGTTACAGCCAGTGCTGAGTCCCCAATCTGCCAGCAGCAGAGGCCAACACTAAGTCCTCAATATAGCACGAATCTTATGGGTGATCAGCCAGCAAACGTGGTAGGTTGATTACACTGGATCACTTCTATCATGGTAAGGGCAGCGTTTTGTTCTTACTGGGATCAATGGTTACTCTGGATATGAATTTTCCTTCCCTGCACACAATGTTTCTGCCAAAACTGCCATCCATGGACTTATAGAATGCCTTATCTATTGTCAAGGTATTCCATACATTACCTCGGATTAAGGAACTCACTTCACAGCAAATCAAGTGTGACACTGGGCCTGTGTTCATGGAATTCACTGGTCTTACCATGTTCACCATCGTCCTGAAGCAGCTGGCTTGATAGAACAGTGGAATGGCCTTCTAAAGACACAATTATGGTGCCAACTAGGTGACAGTACCTTGCAGGGTTCAGCCAGTGTTCTCTAGGAGGCTGTATATGCTCTAAACCAGCATCAAATATATGGTTGTTTCTCCAATAGCCAGGATTCACAGGTCCAGGAATCAAGGAGTGGAAATAGGAGTGGCACCATTCATTAATACCCATACTGACCCACTCAAAAAATTTCTGCTTCCTGTTCCCAGGACCCTATGCTCTGCAGGCCTAGAGGTCTCAGTTCCAAAGGGAAGACTTCTCTCTCCAATGATTCCATTGAACTGAAAATTAAGAATGCCACTAGGCCACTTTGGGCTACTCATGCCTCTGGATCAACAGGCAAAGAAGGGAGTTACCATATTGGCTGGTGTGAGTGATCCTGATTACCAAGGGGAAATTGGACTGATATTACAAAAGGGAGGTAAAGAAGAGTACGTCTGGAATATAAGAGACCCCTTATGATGTCTCTTAGTACTACTATGCTCTGTGATTAAAAGTCAATGGAAAACTACAGGAACCCAATTCCAACGTGACTACTAATGGCTCAGACTCTTCAGGAATGAAGATTTGGGTCACCCCAACAGCTGAGGCACTTGCTGAGGGCAAAGGTAATACAGAATGGGTGGTAGAAGAAGGTAGTTCCAAGTACCAGCTACAACCAAGTGATCAGTTGCAGAAACAAGGACTGTAAATGTTACGAGTATTTCTTCCTTGTTTTGTTATGCATGTGTGTACACAGATATGTATGTACAGTAAATATTTTTGTTTTTACCCACCCTTACCCCATTATTCATTATAAAATATAAGATGTAAATGTGGCTAGTGCATTTTTGGTTGTATGCATGTTAGGCACAAATATGACTTTATTAAAAAACAAAACAAAAACAAATCCAAACCCATTGCCATCAAGTCAATTCTGACTCACAGTGACCCTATATGACAGAGTAGAACTACCCCATACAGTTTCCAAGAAGTGCCTGATGGATTCGAATTGCTGACCTTCTGCTCTTAACCACTACGCCACGGGGGTTTCCATGACTTTATAAATGGTCTTTATTTAGAGATTACGTATGGTCTAAGGAGATGTGTACAGCTGCCAAGTTGACAAGGGGTGGACTGTGATGGTTAATATTATGTGTCAACTTGGCTAGGCCATGATTCTCAGTGGTTTGGCAGCTATTATGTAACTATCCTCCATTTTATGATTTGATGTGAGCAGCCAATCAGTTGGAAGGGGAGTTTCCTTGTGGGTGGGGCCTGCATCCAATATATAGAGATGTTGTCACAAAGCTTATGCTCTCTCTTGATCCATCTCATCATCCTCTGACCTCCAGTTCTTGGGATGTGAGCCAGCAGCCTGCTGCCTGATCTTCAGATTTTGGATTAGCCAGCTCGCGCAACCCCAAGAGCCAGCAGCCTGCTGCCTGACCTGCAGATTTTCGGTTCGTCAGCCCCTGCTACCACATGAGTCAGGAGAAGCCTGTTGTCTGACCCACGGATTTGGGACTTGCCAGCCTCCACAATTGCATGAGCCATTTCCTTTAAATAAACCTCTCTCTATATATACTTCTATATAAACTTCACTGGTTTTGTTCCTTTAGAGAACCCAGCCTAAGACATCCGGTATGTGGTAGTTCTATTTTTAGTTTTTTGAAGAACTGCCACACTGTTTTCCATAATAGCTGTGCCATTTTGCATTCCCACCAGCAAAGGATAACGGTTCCAATTTCCCCACATCTTGGCCAAAATTTGTTATCTTCCATTTTTTTAAATCTTAGCCATCCTAGTGGGAGTGAAATGGTATCGCATTGTGGTTTTGATTTGCATCTCTCTGATGGCTAATGACACTGAGCATCTTTTTATGTGTTTGGTAGCTATTTAAATATTCTCTTTGGTGAAATGTCTATTCAAGTGCTTTGATCATTTTATGATTGGGTTACTTGTGTTTTTGTTATTAAGTTGTCAAAGTTTTATATATATTTTGGTTATTAGATTCTTATCAAATACATGGTTTTTGAAGATATTCTCTCAGCTGGTAGCTCATCTTTTCACTACTTGGTAAAGTCTTTTGATGAATAAAAGTTTCTCATTTTTATGATGTCCCTTTTATTTTATCTTTTGCTGTTCGTGCTTTTGTTATGTGTGTCAGACATACAACAACAACAAAAAAGAGGAGCTGCTGAGGCTGCTTATGTACAACCAAACACCTCATGAGATTTGGTTTCTTGGTTTGTAGGTTTAGGGTCAGGGTTTCATGGGACATTAATTGGCCTAATATCATGTTTAGTGCTTCTGTTCTAACCCCTAGTTTGTTTCATAGTCTTAAAAGCTTGCAAGTGGCCATCCAAGGTACAACGATTGGTCTTTATTCACTTGGAGCAACAGAGGAAGAAGGAAAGTCAGGAATAGGAAGATGAAATGAAATGTGTGGCCAATTGCCTCCATGAACAACTGCCTTCTTTGCCATGAGACCAGAAGAACTGGATGGTGCCCAGCTACCATTACTGAACATTTTTATCAAAGATTCTATAGAAAATCCTAATCATTTTGAAATGGTTAGGAGAAAAATTTTTATGAGGTTCCATTTATTTATCTTCCACTGTCCCATGCTTTTGTTACGTATGTCAAACATACAACAACAACAACAAAAAAAGAGCAGTTGCTGAGGCTACTTATGTACAACCAAATTTCAAATTCTCAAAGAATCCAGACTTTGAGGAGCCATTGAGGCTGGATTAATCCCTGAAACTAGTGCCCTGAGATAACCTTTAAATCTTAAACCAAAAATATCCCCTAAATTCTTCTTTAAACCAAACAATAGTTTAGCTTAATTAGTAAATAATGTCTGCTTTGAGCATTGTGCTCTTTTAAAACCTATCTATATGGGATCAAATTGACAACAGTAACTTGAAATATTAGATAGGGAACTTAGGGGGTAGTGAGTTTATGTTAATGAGGGAGGAACAATATGCAAAAAGAAAGTGAGGATTGCACACCTTGAATGTAATCAATGTCACTGAATTGTACATGCAGAAATGGTTTAACTGGTGCATGCTGTACTTTGTATATTCTCAACAATAACAAAAAATAAATAAATTAAAAACATACACGAGATGAAGCAGGCACTCAGGATGGGGTTATGTGTACTTCAGGGCAACATTTCTCTGGGCAGAGTATTTCTCTGGGCAGAGTGCAAACAAGTTGAACTTAAAAGAGACAATGCAGAAGTGGGGTCTCTTTCCCCCTACCTCCCCACCCCAAGATGTGGGGTCATAGACACACTCCATGTTCCCAAAGAGTTTAAAGTACAAGATAAATATATCCCTTGAAACAAACTTTGAGAGACTTGTAAATACATCCATCACTTTTCTGCCCCATTGACCACGTCCACACAACAGCCAAATCCCACTCATGATAATTCTATTATTGACGTTGAAGTGAATAGAATGAAAATAGAAGCACTTAGAAATACATGTCTTCAGGGGTATGATGCCAAAATTTTGAATCAGAAAGACATTCTGGTGCTTCTAACTTGTTGATGAGATTGCAAAAAAATACATCAAAATTTAAAGAAGAACTCGGTGTATAAGTTACTTTGGGGAATCAAAGTCATTCCAGAAACAAAAACACTGCCTCTGGATAGCAACATCAGTTCAAGGCAGCTGCTCTTCTTAATGGTCTTCAAGTGAGCAACACCAAGTTATCTCAAAGGGAATTGTTGCATGAAGAACCTCATTAACTCAGATTAGCTGTGGTTGGGTACTAAGATGTAAAACTCTTGGTGCAGGCTAGTTACTCCTAGACGATGGCCAGTGCTATTTGCAAGTGCCGGGGAATGACTGAATCTCCCTCTAGTTATATTACTCAGAATAATGTATCTGGAATATTAGGGTTAGGAATATGCCAGACTGTTAAACTTGATTAGAAGGTCTTTTGATGTGTGTGTAGAGGAGAGATGTGGGTGAGGAGCAGTGGGAAAACAGGTTTCCAAATGCCCCTCTCCTCTTCCACTCTGTTGATCTAGAACTCCTTCTGTTCCATATCCTCTGCCATATCAAAACCTCCAATCCACCACCTCATGTCTGGTCCTTGCTGCTGGGCAGATCACTCTGGGGTAAGGTGGAGTAAGGACACTCCATCCTGTCTCTCGTACAGAGCACAACATCACCTGGGCAGAATGCACATAAGAGTAATTAGAGGTTATGGAAAGTAAATAGTGGCAGGCAGACTGGGGAAGAAACCAGAATTTGAAGGTATCACTAAACTGGTGATGAATTTACATTTTTCCTCCTCTGATATTCCAAGGCATGGATACAACATACCCTGAAACCCAGAAGTTGGCACTGATGAGGAGAGCGAGAAGTCCAGAAGAAGCTCTCTATTTTTAGTTTGAGAAATGAGAAAGGGAACTCCTAAAGCTCAAATAAAGTGCAGAAATTCCCATTTTTTTCCTTCTCTCCTTTCTCTCATGCTCAAACCCCCAACAAATCCCCTGAAGGCGGTGGCAGAGGAAACTGTAGGAGCCGAAAATCTGACAGAGGAAACCCTCCTCTCCGATTGGTGAAGTTGTAATGCCAAGAGGATAGGGTGAAACCCATTTTTTTCCTCTCTCTGTCCTCCTGCCACTTGGCCCAGGATAAAGGTGCAATCATGAAAGTGTATGGCAGAGTGCTGTAACTAAAGTCCTAGAAATCTGTCTGGAGGATAGAAAAGAGGGCCTTCAGGGAACCAAGAAGTACCAGGAAGATTGCAGAAAGGGAGTGCTCAAGAAAAGGACCCCATAAAGTTGTTTATGAAATCCTGCCCCCCTCAAGCTGTGTATACATGGATTTGATCCTAATCAGTATGCCAAAGACTTTGAGGACTGAATGAATGGACAGACCACTGTCTGGGTCCCAGACTAATATTCATGTGGGACATATCTGAATAGCACTACAAAACCATCAAAAACTGAATTGACATTAGAACTACAGCCCAGAGAAGGCAGGTTGAAACTTACAGTCTAAATCTAACCAGGTCAGTTGTCTGCTAAAACATAAACATTTTCCATAAGTTGTAAATAAGACACAGAGTTCCGTAACATAAGACTCAAAATGTCCAGGACATAATCCAAAACTACTTGATATATGAAGAACTACAAAAATCTTAATTCACATGGAAAAAAAATAATTAAAAGACACCAACTCTGAGATGGCATAAACGTTGGAATAATCTGACAAAGACTTAAAAGCAGCTATTATGCAAATAATCCAATAAGCAACTGAATCCAATGCAAAACACTCCTGAAAGAAATGGAAATATAGAAAGTCTTACCGAAGAAATAGAAGTTATCAAGAAAACCCAAAGGAAATTTTAGAACCGAAAAGTATAGTAACCAAAAGAAAAAAAAAATCTCACTGAATAGGCTCAACAGCAGTTAGGAAGGGAGAGAGGAAAGTCAGTGAACTTGAAGACAGATTAATAGAAATGATCCAATCTGAAGAATAGAGAGACAGAAAAAAACAAAGATTGAAGAAAAGAGAGCCACAGCAACTTGCCAGGCAATACCAAAAGGTCTAACATTTATGTCACCAGAATCTAGTAAAGTGAGGATAAACAGTACAGTGCTGATAATAAGAAAAAGTATTTGAAGAAATAATGGTCGAAAACTTCCTAACCTGAGCAAAAGTTATAAGCCTATAGATTAAAGAAGCTCAGAGAACCTCAAAGAGAATAAACTCCCCAAAATAATGGCCAAACATATCATAATCAAATTGTTGAAAACTAAAGACAGAGAAAAAAATGTTAAAAGCAGCCAGAGAAAAATGACACACTAAATAGGGCAACAGTAATTTGAATGATTGTGGATTTCTCATCAGAAACCACGGAGGACAGAAGAAGGGGGAATAACATTGTTAAAGTGCTGCAAGAATTCCATATCCAACAAAAAATACTTTCATAATAAAGGCAAAACAAAGACATTCTCAAATGAAGGAAAACTAACAGAATTCATAACCAGCAAATCTCTCTAAAAGAATTTCTAAAGGCAACTTCAGATAGAAGGAAACACCGGAAGAAAACTTGGAACATCAGAAATGAGGAGAGAGCAACAGAAATGCTCAAAATGTGCATAAATAGAATATTCTATTCCTCTTGAACTCTTTTATATTTGAAGGTCCACATAAAAATTATAACATTCCCTGCTGGGGTTTTCAAATTATGTAAATGTAATACATAAGGCAATTATATAAAAAGGGAAGGGTGTAAGAGACCTATGTGGTGGTTAAGTTTCTACATTTCTCTTGAAGTGATACAATATTGTCTCAAAGAAGATTGTGAAAAGTATGTGTATTGTAATGACTAGAGAAACCAAAAAACTATAAAACTATACGAAGAGATACATTCAAACTCAAAATCACAATAGTTAAAATGAAATCTTAAAAATATTCAAATAACTAAACAAAGAGAGGGAACAAATAGAAAACAGGTAATAAAATGGTAGGCCTAAATACAAATATAATCCATAATTATATCCAATATAGATGGTTTAAATGCAACACTTAAAAGACAGATATTGTCAGAACGGATGGAAACCAAAATTCAATATACGCTGTGGTCAAGAAACTCACTTCAAACATACTGATATAGGTAAGTTAAAAGTAAATGATGGAAAAATAAATACTATGGAAAATTTAATCCAAAGAAAGGTAGATACTTCACCAAAGAAGAAATACAAATGGCCAAGAAACACATGAAAAGATGCTCAACATCATTAGTCATTAGTCAAATTCAAATCAAAACCACAATGAGATATCACTTCATGCTCACTGTGATGGTTAAGATTGTGTGTCAGCTTGGCTGGGCCATGATTCTCTGTGTTTTAATGTAATCACTCCCATGATTGAATACACTGTAAGTAGCCAATCAGATGAAAGGGAGTCTCCTTGGGGGTGTGGCCAGAATCTGTATATAAGCAGACGTTCTGGCTTTTTGCTCTCTCTGGATCCTGCGGCTGTCTCCTGTGGTCTCATCTCCTGTTCTCAGGACTTGAGCTGTCAGCTTATCTGCTGAACCTGGGATTCATCAATCTGCACAGCCTGTGAGTGAGAGCCCTGCTCTCCGACCTTCCGATCTTGAGCTTGCCAGCTTCTGCAGCTGTGTGACTTGGGAGAGGCCTCTACCCTGATCCACGGACTTGGGACATTCTAGCCTCTACGATCGCGTGAGCTGTTTCCTTGATATAATCTGTATACATTTATACACTTTACTGGTTTTGCTTCTCTAGAGAACCCAGCCTAAGACATTTGGTACCAGGAGTGGTTCTAGAGAAACAAACATGTAAGGATGAGTTTTCTAAATTGGTTCTCAAGTCTGGTTAGTCATAAAGACATTGATGACTCTGCTTCCAGTGGTAAAGAGGTCACTGCTAGTCCATGGAGTGAGCTGGTGATACAAATACGCAAAATATCACCACAGGTAGATCAGGTATTGGTGAAAGGTGAGGCTCAGGGTGAACACATGTATGATATCTTTCTACAGCTTTGTCAGAATGAGAAGTACAAGGAAACTGGTTGGTTTGTCCTACTTTCGCAAGACAAACTGATGAAGGAAAGAGATGCGCTCAGGGCTTCAGAGTCAAGGCTCAAGTGCCACATACACGACCTCAAGGCTTCCACTTGTGCTCTGAAAGAAAGCCTTATTTCTTGTAGTAACAGAGCCGAAATTGCTGAAAACCAAACCCAGAGTCTTATCGTAAGATTGGCTGAATTACAATGCCAGCTCAATTGCAAACCTGGAGAGGTGTCTGAGGTTAAAGTAAGGGCACTGATTGGGAAGAGATGGGATCCTGAGACTTGGGATGGGGACATATGGGCAATTAATCAGGAAGCTGGGGACAGTGAGCCTGTAAATTCCATTGAATCACTCCTGCCAGCAGAACCAGTCCCATCTGAAGAGATTACTTCATGTTCGTCTGCTAAACCACCCTGCCCAGAAAAACCATTAGCCCCTCCACTCCCATCTGAGGAGATTAGCCCTAGCCCAGCTGCCTCTAAAGAGCACTTGCCTGAGTCATTGCCTGGAGCATCGCCTGAGGCAGATGCTTTACAAGATAATGCTGAATGTTCTCAAAACAATTCCACACTACGGATTCTGGCTTCTAGACCTATAACTAGGCTTAAGTCCCAGCGAGCCCCAAAAGGTGAAGTACAAAGTGTGACCCAGGAGGAGGTACACTACCCTCCAAAAGAACTACTTGAGTTTTTTAATATGTACAAACAGAAACCTGGGGAATATGTGTAGGAATGGTTATTAAGGGTGTGGGATAATGGTGCAAGGAACATAAAGATGGATCAGTCTGAGTTTATTGATATTGGTCCACTGAGAACAGACTGTTCCTACAATGTTTCAGCTAGAGAAGTTAGGAAATGATCTAATAGTTTATTTGGTTGGGTTGCTGAAGCATGGTTTACAAGGTAGCCTACACTAAATCAAGTTGAAGTACCAGACCTGCCTTGGTATACTGTAGAAGAAGGTATCCAAAGGCGTAGGGAAATTGGCATGCTAGAGTGGATTTATCAAGTTAGACCCACAGACCCACACACGGAGTGTCCAGAGGACACACCTTTTACCACAACTGTGAGGAACAAATTTGTGAAGGGAGCTCCAGCATCCTTGAGACTGCTGTGATTGCTGTTTTATGTAAGTCAGATTTGACAGTGGGAACTGCCCTAACTGAATTAAGACACCTAACTACAGTGGGGCTGATTGGACCCCCTGGTAGTAGGGGCCAAGTGGCTGCACTCAATCGACAAAGACAAGGTGGGCATGGTTACAGTAATGGACAGAGGAGTCAAAGCAGTAATCAGAATAGTCTGACTCGTATGGACTTATGGCGTTGGCTACTTAGTCATGGTGTCCCTAGGAGGGAAATAGATAGGAAATCTACTAAATATTTACTTGATCTATACAAACGGATGAATTCTAGGTCAGGTGAACAGCAATCTAACTCAAATCGCCAGAACAGAGAGTCATGGTACCTCAATTAATTCCCAGATTTGAGGGAGTTTAAAGACCCACAACCCCTTGAATTAAGGGGAGGCTGGATCCCCTTGAGGAAGGACTCCGATACACTGCCAAAAAATTTTACTGTTAATCCTTCTCCCAGCCTTCACCAAAGGAATCTACGGCCTTTTACGAGAGTGACTGTTCACTGGGGAAAAGGAAATAATCAGACTTTTTGGGGATTACTGGATACTGGCTCTGAGCTGACACTAATACCAGGAGACCCAAAACATCACTGTGGCCCACCAGTCAGAGTGGGGGCATATGGAGGTCAGGTTATTAATGGAGTCTTGGCTCATGTCCGTCTCACAGTAGGTCCAGTGGGTCCCCGAACCCATCCTGTAGTGATTTCCCCAGTTCCAGAATGCATAATTGGAGTAGATATACTCAGCAACTGACAGAACCCCCACATTGGATCGCTGACAAATAGAGTAGGGGCTATTATGGTAGGAAAAGTCAAGTGGAAGCCATTAGAACTGCCTCTACCTAGGAAAATAGTAAACCAAAAGCAATACAGCATTCCAGGAGGGATTGCAGAGATTACTGCCACCATCAAGGACTTGAAGGATGCAGGGGTGGTGATTCCCACTACATCCCCATTCAACTCGCCTATTTGGCCTGTGCAAAAAACAGATGGATCTTGGAGAATGACAGTAGATTATCGAAAACTTAACCAGGCGGTGACTCCAATTGCAGCTGCTGTTCCAGATGTAATTTCACTGCTTGAGCCAATTAATACATCTCCTGGTACCTGGTATGCAGCTATTGATCTGGCTAATGCCTTTTTCTCCATACCTGTTTCAAAGGACCACCAGAAGCAGTTTGCCTTCAGCTGGCAAGGCCAACAATACACCTTCAGTTATCTACCTCAGGGCTACATTAACTCTCTAGCCCTATGTCATAATTTAGTCCGCAGGGACCTTGATCGCCTTTCCCTTCCACAAGACATCACACTGGTCCATTACATTGATGACATTATGCTGACTGGACCTAGTAAGGAAGAAGTGTCAATGACTCTGGACTTATTGGTAAAACACTTGCATGCTAAAGGGTGGGAGATTAATCCCACAAAAATTCAGGCACCTTCCACTTCAGTGAAATTTCTAGGGGTCAAGTGGTGTGGGGCATGTCGAGACATTCCTTCTAAAGCGAAGGATAAGTTATTGCATCTTGCTGCTCCCACAACTAAAAAGGAGGCACAACGCCTAGTCAGCCTCTTTGGATTTTGGAGGCAACATATTCCTCATCTGGGTGTGCTACTCCGGCCTATTTATCAAGTGACTCGAAAAGCTGCTAGTTTTGAGTGGGGACCAGAACAAGAGAAGGCTCTGTAACAGGTTCAGGCTGCTGTGCAAGCCGCTCTGCCACTTGGACCATATGATCCAGCTGATCAAATGGTGCTTGAAGTCTTAGTGGCAGGTAGAGATGCTGTTTGGAGTCTTTGGCAGGACCTTATTCACAGCGCAGACCCTTAGGATTTTGGAGCAAAGCTCTGCCATCCTCTGCAGATAACCACTCTGCTTTTGAGAAACAACTTTTGGCTTGTTACTGGGCCTTAGTAGAGACTGAATGCTTAACCATGGGACACCAAGTCACCATGAGGCCTGAGCTGCCCATCATGAACTGGGTGTTGTCTGACCCACAGAACCATAAAGTCGGACGTGCACACCAGCACTCCATCATTAAATGGAAGTGGTATATTTGAGACTGGGCCCGAGCAGGACCCGAAGGCACAAGTAAGTTGCATGAGGAAGTGGCCCAAATGCCCATGGTCTCCACTTCTGTCACATTACCTTCCATCTCCCAGTCTGCACCTATGGCCTCATGGGGAGTTCCTTATGATCAGTTGACTGAGGAAGAGAAAACTCGTGCCCAGTTTACAGATGGTTCTGCATGATATGCAGGAGCCACTCGAAAGTGGACTGCAGCAGCACTACAGCCCCTTTCTGGGACCTCCCTGAAGGACAGTGGTGAAGCGAAATCCTCCCAATGGGCAGAACTTTGGGCAGTGCACCTGGTTGTTTACTTTGCTTGGAAGGAGAAATGGCCAGATGTGCAATTATATACTGATTCATGGGCTGTGGCCAATGGTTTGGCTGTATGGTCAGGGACTTCGAAGGAACAGGATTGGAAAATTGAAGACAAGGACTTATGGGGAAGAGGTATGTGGACAGACCCTCCGAATGGGCTAAAGACGTGAATATATTTGTGTCTCATGTGAATGTTCACCAAAGGGTGACCTCAGCAGAGGATGATTTTAACAATCAAGTGGATAGGATGACACGTTCTGCGGAAACCACTCATCCTCTTTCCCCAGCTAGTCCCGCCGTTGCTCAATGGGCTCATGAACAAAAGTGGCCATGGTGGCAGGGATGGAGGTTATGCATGGGCCCAGCAGCATGGACTTCCACTCACTAAAGCTTACATGGCCACAGCCTCTGCTGAGTGCCTAATCTGCCAGCAGCAGAGACCAACACTGAGTCCCCAATATGGCACCATCCCTGGAGGTGATAAGCCAGCAACCTGGTGGCAAGTTGATTACATTGGACCACTTCCATCATGGAAAGGGCAGCGTTTTGTCCTTACTGGAATAGACACTTACTCTGGATATGGATTTGCCTTCCCTGCACGCAATGCTTCTGCCAAAACTACCATCCGTGGACTTACAGAATGCCTTATCCACCGTCATGGTATCCCACACAGCATTGCCTCAGATCAAGGGACTCACTTCACAGCAAATGAAGTGCAGCAGTGGGCCCATGCTCATGGAATTCACTGGTCTTACCATGTTCCCCATCATCCTGAAGCAGCTGGATTGATAGAATGATGGAATGACCTTCTAAAGACACAATTACGGCGCCAGCTAGGTGGCAATACCTTGCAGGGTTGGGGCAATGTTCTCCAGGAGGCTGTATATGCTTTAAACCAGCATCCAATATATGGTGCTGTTTCTCCCATTGCCAGGATTCACAGGTCCAGGAATCAAGGGGTGGAAATGGGAGTGGCACCACTCACTATTACCCCTGGTGACCCACTTGCAAGATTTTTGCTTCCTGTCCCCTCAACCTTATACACTGCAGGCCTAGAGGTCTTAGTTCCAAAGGGAGGAATGCTCCCACCTGGAGACACATCACTGATTCCATTGAAGTGGAAGTTAAGAATGCCACCTGGCCACTTTGGGCTCCTTATGCCTCTGGCTCAACAGGCAAAGAAGGGAGTTAGCATACTGACTGGTGTGATTGATCCTGATTACCAAGAGGAAATCAGATTGATATTACATAATGGAGGTAAAGAAGAGTATGCCTGGAATGCAGGAGATTCCTTGGGGCGTCTCTTAGTACTACCATGCCCTGTGATTAAAGTCAATGGAAAACTACAGCAACCTAATTCTGACATGACTACTAATGACACAGACCCTTCAGGAATGAAGGTTTCGGTCACCCCACCAGGCAAAGAACCACGACCAGCTGAGGTGCTTGCAGAGGGCAAAGGAAATACAGAGTGGGTGGTGGAAGAAGATAGTTCTAAATACCAGTTACGGCCATGTGACCAGTTGCAGAAGCGGGGACTGTAATTGTTGTATTTGTACTTTGTATGTGTGCATCACATATTTTTGTTTCCTTCACTTATAAAATATAAGATGTAAATGGAGCTAGTGTGTTTTCGATTGTATGCATGTTAGTTACATCATGTTAGGCGCAAGTATGACTTTCTCATTGTCTTTATTCAGAGATTATGTATGGTTTAAGGAGATGTGTACATGTGCCAAGTTGACAAGGGGTGGACTGTGATGGTTAACATTGTGTGTCAACTTGGCTGGGCCATGATTCTCCATGTTTTAATGCAATCACTCCCATGACTGAATACACTGTGAGTAGCCAATCAGATGAAAGGGAGTCTCCTTGGGGGTGTGGCCAGAATCTGTATATAAGCAGACGTTCTGGCTTTTTGCTCTCTCTGGATCCTGCGGCTGCTTCCTGTCATCTCATCTCCTGTTCTTGGGACTTGAGCTGTCAGCTTATCTGCCGAACCTGAGATTCGTCTATCTGCATAACCTGTGAGTGGGAGCCCTGCTCTCTGACCTTCCAATCTTGGGCTTGCCAGCTTCTGCAGCTGTGTGACTTGGGACAGGCCTCTACCCTGATCCATGGACTTGGAAAATTCTAGCCTCTACAATCGTGTGAGCTGTTTCCTTGATATAATCTCTCTCTATATATACTTATACACTTTACTGGTTTTGCTTCTCTAGAGAACCCAGCCTAAGACACTCACTAAGATGGCTATGAGTAAAAAAAATGAAAAATAACAGGTGCTGGTAAGGTTGTGGAGAAATAGGAACCCTCATCTGTTTCTGGTGAGACTGTAAAATGATATAGCTGCCATGCAAATCAGTTTGGTGGTTCTTCAAAAAGTTAAACATAGAATTAATATATGACAAGCAATGTCACTCAAAGTAACTGAAAGCAGAAACACAAACAAATACATGTACACTAATGCTCACCTCAGCTCAATTCACAATAGCCAAAAGATGGAAACAACCTAAACATCCATCAGCAGACAAATGGATAAATAAAATGTGGTACATACATACAATGGAATATTATTCAGCCATACAAAGGAATGAAGTACTGGTACATGCTACAACATGGATGAATACTGAAAACATCATGCTGAGTGAAATAATCTGGTCACAAAAGGACAAATATTGTATGACTCCACTTACATGAAACATCTAGAATAAGCAAGAGTATACAGAACAAAGTTGATTAGTAGTTACAAAGGGTGGGTGGGAGAGAGGGAAAAGGGAGGCTCATTGCTTAGTGGCACTGAGCTTCTGTTAACAGTTATGGAAAAATGTGGAAACAGATAATGATGTTTGTACAACATGATGAATACCACTATTGACACTGAATTGCACATGTGAAGAATGCTTAAATGGCAAATGTTATGCTTTATATACATATGTGACCGGGCGAGGTGCCTCTTGGAGGGGGGACCCTGAGAGGATGTGACACGTGGTGATGGTTACTCGTTATCACTGATACTGAATGAGACACTAGACTCCATCCATTCCCTGGTGTTCATCAAGCATTGGCCCTGTGGCTGGAGCTGGAGATGCAACTAAGAAAAAGATGCTGTATGTGAAACTTGGGAGATAAGGCCCTAGTAATTATAAAAGTCTTCAAGAACTGACTGGATGTGTATCCACTCTGACAGTCTCTGCCTTTTAATTGATGTATTTAGGCCATTCACATTGCAAGTGATTATTAATATAGTTGAATTAATATCTACCATATTGTAACTGTTTTCTATCTGTTATCCTTTTTCTTTGTTCCTTTTTTGTCTTCCCCTCTTTTTTGCCTTCCCTAGTTTTAATTAGGCAATTTATTGACTATTAGAACATTTATCCCTAAATGTCCAGAGGAGCCCTGATGATACAGTAGTTAAGAGCTCAGCTGCTAACCTAAAGGTTGGCAGTTCAAATCCACCAGCTGCTCCTTGGAAACCCTATGGGCAGTTCTGTTCTCTCCTACAGGGTCACTATGAGTCAGAATTGACTCGATGGCAATGGTTTTTTTTAAGGTTCAAAACAAGATATACTTTGGGGCTGACATGCCACATTATTAAGACAAAATAACAAGACAACACTGTAGGAACTGTATTTCTGTGTTTATGCATTTATGTATGTATCTAAGGGTCTTGTCTTTGAACACAGTCCCAGAAGTTGCTGTTGGGTCCCATTTGGTGCCTTTCCTCCAGTAGGGGGATACCAGTGAGTACTCAGTAGAGGAAGCCCACAGCTCTGCTTCAGTAAGTGAGGACTCGGAGGCAGAGACATGCGGGCCTGAGGCTGGCCATACACACTGGACAAGCAGAAGCTGTGTAAAGCTACTGAACCCTTTCTTGGGGTCTCCTCTGTGTCAGTGCTTACACTTTCTTGGGCGATCTTTTCTAGGGGTGTTATGGATTGAATTGTGTGCCCCCAAAATATGTGTTAGAATACTAACCTCTGTACCTGTGGATACAATCCCATTTGGGAATGAAGTTTTTCTTTGTCATGTTAATAAGGCTGTATCAGTGTAGGGTGTGTCTTAAGCCAATCACTTTCAATCACTTGCACAGAAGCAAGGAAGCACAGATGGGGGAAGACAGACGCCAGGCCACATGAAGATCACCAAGGAACGAAGAGCAGAAGCTGATAAGAGACAAGGACCTTCCCCCAGAGCTGACAGAGAAAGAAAGACTTCCCTTAGAGCCAGTGCCCTGACTTTGAACCTCTAGTCCCTTGAACTGTGAGAAAATAAATTTTTGTTCATGATAAAGTCATGCCCTTGTGGTGTTTCTGTTACAGCAGCACTAGGAGACTAAGACAAGGGGCAATATCTTGGCCCTCAGGTTCAAAAAGTATGAACCAAAGGCGATCCTTTGAAATGCTCCTGGCCAAAGGCTCCATGGCCGCCCCATCTGCCTGGTGGCACTCTTCCACACCGGAATACTCATGCTGTGTGCGCAGCAACAAGCTCCCAGAAGGTACACGGCTGCAATACCTTTTTGCAAGGAACATGTACTCATAACCATGGAACCGTTTGGGAAATGCCAGGTTAGCTTAGGGATCTTTTGCTTTCAGCGTGACTTCCTGAAGCCAAAAATGAAATAGATACTGAGCTGGGGAAACCACCTAGCTGGGAGCCTGTGCCCTCTCGGTTAGAGCAGTGTGTGAGTATAAGCATGCATCTGGGTGCCACGTGCCAAAGGCTTTTGCGCTGTGCACCCTGCCATGTCCCTGCCAGCCACCACCAGGCCTGTACAGCATGGGCCTGAGGAACATGGGGGGCAGCAGTACACAGGAGCTCCATGCCTCTGCCAGTGACATATGTGTGCTGACATGCACCAAGATGCGTGCCAATATCTGGCAGGGCTCCAATGATATTCCAAGCCCTGCTGTTTGGTGGCTGGGTGCCTGGAGCTCGGGGAGACTGGGGTATGGCCCTGAGCCAGGCACACTTACCCTCCGCCCGAGCCGCCATTCTTGCTGCAGTGCGTGCGTGGCTCGCTGGATGCCAACTTCAGCAGCTCCGTCCACTCGCGCTCCCACTCCTCCTCTGTGTACACTAGCCCTGACTGCACACAAAGGGAGGCTGGGTTCAGGAGGGTGTGGAGCGTCAGGGCAGCGCCCTTGATTGCCACCTGCCCACCTGAGGAGTGCGCGGTGGTTGAAGGGCGCCTGGGCGGCTGGCTCGACCTTCCACATGGGACCCAGCCTGGCACACCTGTTAGTGGCCACCGACTCTTCCCTTTTTGCTACTGACAATATTTTTCAGAAACCCCAATCTCTAATCTCAGTTGTTGGGAGTTCGTCCAGCAACAAGGGTTCCTCCCAGGGGCAGTGATGACCACATAGTGTCTTGTACATGCCCCAGGTGTGAAGCTATCTATTAAAGGGTTTTGAGGGATGTTGGGGCAACTTCAAGCACATGGTGAGCAGTTTCCTCCCTTAGAAAAGCAAAGTTGAAGCATTTTTATGTTACTGTCCACCAACATTAGCATGAAATACATCTGGCATGAACTGTCATCCAGAAATGCAAACGCTTTTGTACCAATTCCATCTTCTCAATTCTCCTGGTTTGGAACTAAAATTCACATATACAGGAGGGACACATGGAGTCCAGAGAGCACAAGCAGTTTTCCATGCCATACAAGAAATGCTGGTTTCACTTCAGCATGGAGCTTGGGTGTCTTTTTGGCCCCTAACACCACTATGCCTTACCTTCACACACACACTGGGCATACCCAGAACCCAGACCTGCTGCCCATCGTCTGAGCAAGGTAATGGCCAACCTGCAAGGAGACTGCAGGCTCCTAAGAGCAGAAGTGGCAGCACCTGGAAAGGCTGTTAGACCCTCCTGGACCTGCGCAGTCCTGGCCAGAATGCTCTGGGGAGGAAGACATTAGGACTGTGTGGATGGAGCATGCACTGGGCTCCAGGCAGGGGCCGGGATGGTGGGCAGTGCCAGGCCCCACTGCAGCTGCCTCTGGCCTTCAAGCTGTCACCAGAGCATTGACCTGGCAGTCAGGTGGTCATATAATTTGTCATCCAAGCCGGGGCACTTTTGAAAGTGAAGGTGAGTGGTTAATAACTAGGCCAGGACAGAGGTGTGGGCAGACACACGGACACACAGGCTGCACTGCAGCAGTGTATCTGTGCTCCAGGGGGTAAGTGGAGGATGCCTTAGAAATCCTTGGAAGCCACTCCTGCCTGACCGAACAAGATCACTTGGAATTGGGGGCCACACTCTGGACTCCCCCACTGTTTGGGGCTGCACCTGGCATGGGTCCCATCTTTGAACTCCCTCATGGGTACCCACCTCCTTGTTCTGCTGAGTCTGCTGCCACCGCCACCTCCGCTTCAGAGCTTCCCTCTCTGCTCCTGTCCTCATCATTGTGTACAGAGCCTTCCGCAACACCAGGTCCCGGTCGTGAAACCCCCACATCCCTGTGGCGGAAGCCGATAGGAACAAAGGAGACAGAAAGGACATGAGGCGGGTACAAGTGGGAAGACTCAAACAGCCACGCCCAGTGCACCAAGACAACACGCTCACCAAGCGCTCAGTTCTCACCATGAGCTCACCATTCCTCTCTGTTCCTCCCGATGCCTCTCATCAACATAGGCAGGCTAATGAGAAGCGCTTCCCCCCCCAGTGCCGCAACACTGGGTGAAAAGTGAGGGCGGTCTTGGTAACACTCTCAGTCTCTCAGTTTTGCCTTGAGGGACCTAATGGGTCTCAGTCCTGAGTCTGAGAGAGAGACAGCACGTGGGAACAAGTGAGTGGCCTGTCCTTGCACAGGGCCCCAAGCCAGGAGGCATGGCAGCTATGCCATCAGCTGCATCTGAAGTTTACATAGAGGGCCGCAGCCCTAAGACAGCTTCATTTTCTAGGGAGCACAGCTTCAGTTGGCACCACACACAGGTCTGGGCCCAGGAGAGAGGCCCAGCCTCGGGGAGCAGGCCTTCCTCTCTCTGCCTTCCAGCCTCTGCTGGGGGCCAAGGACCATGAAGACAAACCAGGTATCTGTGAGTGTATGCTCTGGGCAGATCAGATGTAGCCAAGAAACTCAACAACGGGAGAAGCACTGAGGTGACGTGCAGCCCAGGCTTCAGGGAGGAGAGTGGGGTGGAGATTTGTTCACTAATTCACTCATTCATTCAATTTAATTCCATTATATTCCACTTAAGGGGCCCTGGTGGTACAATGGTTAAATGCTCAGCTGCTAACTGAAAGGTCAGAAGTTTGAACCTGCCCAGTGGCTCTGTGGAAGAAAAGATCTAGTGATCTGCTCCTATAACGATTCAGCCTAGGAAACCCTATGGGGCAGTTCTACTCTGTCATATAGGGTTGCTATGAGTTGGAATTGGCTCGACAGCAAACAACAACATGTTCCACTTAACTAGCTCCACATTTCTCTCACAATAGGAGCGAGGGACTGTTCTAGCGGTTTTAGGTGCTGGGACATGCATGGCAGCACCTGGGCAGACCGAGCTCTAAAACCTCATGGGGTGTGCACTGTCAGGAGGGGTCACGCCATGGCGTTAGCAAGTAACACACCAGGTCAGGGGCTGGCAGCCCACAGAGGGTGACAGAGGCAATAGGACAGAGAACGTAGGTAGATTTGTTACAGGGTGAGATGGGGACATGGAAGCAGAGACTGGGTGGGTGAACCAGTGAGCCTGTCACCACCTGGGGGAGTGTGCAGGCAGAGGGGCCCCAGTGGAGAGGTCCTGAGGGGCACCCATGAGGTGAACTGGAGAAACTGCGGGAGAGAAGTGTTCTGGAGCTGGTCTAAAGGGCTGAGGCCGAGAGCTGGAGGGTCTTGAGGGCTATGATAAGGGTAGGGGTTCACGCTCAGTGAGCTGGGAGCCCCTGCAGACTTTTCAGAAGAGAAGAGACAAAAACTCATCTATCCTCGGAAAGGAGCAACCTAGCTGTGTGCCCTGTTTCTGCAAGAGTATGCCATAACCCAGGACTGCTGTGGGCGCTCCCAGCGAGTGAGGCTTTTGTCTTTTACACAGCGTGCGTTGTTGTTAGTTGCTGTTGAGTTAGCTCTGACCCATGGTGACCCCATGCACAACAGAACAAAATGCTGCCTGGTCCTGTGCCAGTGTAGACTGAGGGAAACGGCTTCTTTCATGGAGTGTGCCTGGCCAACCTGACCCACCCTCAGCCCTGCCAGCCTGAGGGCTAACCCAGGCATGGAGAGCCCCTGCTGAATCTAAGCTCAGGTCTCTTACAGAGAGAGTTTCCTTGTCCCACAAGTGCCTGTACACAAGCCTGAGTTGGGATCACTGTCACTCCTGTGGGAGCCCCACAGTCCTAGCTCCTGCCAGGCATGGTGAGCAGGTGGTCAACAAGTACTGCTAGGCGTATGCCCCAAGACCGGCTGCTTTGGACAGGCCTGGCCCTGTGCATTCAGCTATTCAAGTACAAAAGGAATTCAAAGTATCAGGAGACACAAGGAAGGAACAGTGATGGCCCAGCCTCTCCTGCTGCAGGAGCCAAGGCTGCCTGCCAGGGGTCTGCTTTCCCCAGGCAGGCTGGGGGCCATGAGCTCCTGGGGGAAAAGTGCCTGCCATCAGAAGATGCCTGGGGGCAGGGTCCTTGCCTACACCTGGGGCTGACAGGAGAGGGACTCTTACACTGCAGTTTTGGAGGACAAGGCATGTCCACATCTGAGAGTTTACCCAGGCTGATGTCTGACATAGATGAGAGATTACTTCTTTCCTATTCTTTCTCCAGTTTTTATGTGGAACAAAAGAAAATATGTTCACTAATGGGGGAATAGTTATGATGAAATACTACACCACCATTCAAACACATGTTCCTGAAGAATAATAGCACGGATAAGTCTCAGTAAGATTTTAAGGGAAACATGCTGGGTTCACACTACGAGTGAGCATCGTGAGATCATAGCTTCATTTAAAGTGTAGACAGAAGGCGGGGGCACTGTACCAGTACGGCAGAAGGGGTCATTGCCAGGTGGAGGGATTGTTGATCTTTATTTTCTCACTATAATAAATATGGAATACTTTTATAATCCCAAAAGATAGAAATTTGTTAGTTTTAAAACAAAAAGGAAACAAGTAAGTGGGTCCCGCTGTCTTTGTCATTACTGCTTGTCATTTCTGGAATGTTACACTTGCTCTCGGTCCCTTTTCTCCCCTGGGTCTCCCCAGGTCCTGACTTATTCCCCTCCAAATTCTTTATGGTCTCATCTCAATCCACCTCTTGCTGAGCAGGCCGTACTGCAAGTCTAACGAGAGGTCTGGTGCTGGCCCTTCCTCTAGGCCACAGCACCGAGTTAGCCTGGATAGGTGTGTTTAACCAACAAGGACCACTCCCTGTCTGAATATTCTGATCCCTGGAGATAGACTCTATACTGCACACTCAGGGCTGATGAGGGACCTGATGTCGTGGTCCCTGGCACAAATCCAGACTCACCTGTCAAAACTGACTTGGCCTGTGTATGTAAGGCTGGGCCTAGAGGGGATAACTGAGCTTCCAGAAAGTTGAATGTGACCCTCAGTTATTAAAATACTGCCATCCACACCTGTTGCACCTCCTGGTGAGGCTTTTTGAGACCAGGAAGCTCACAACACTGCTGGAGAAGGTTGCTGACCTCTCTGCCGTATATGCTAACTGTGGATTCCACTGTGATTTACCCAAGTGGTATTGATACCTGTCTTTCCTTCAGTCTAGATCTATTATTGACTGCTGTCAATGTGGCAGCTCTACACTATCCAACCTCACATACTGCTCCCCAAGCTTTCTGCTTGAGCCTAACTGTGCTCAGCCTCTGAATATTCTGTTGATTCTTGCCTTTATATGTTACTCCTCTGTTTTTCCTGCTTGCAATGGCCTCTTTTACACTCTTCACTTTTTCAAGTTCTTCAAATATCATTAAACATTCCACCCCCTCCATGAAGTCTTCCTTGGTTGCTCAAGACCACAGTTTCTAGTTCCCACTCCCAGATGTCATGCTGCGGCCTCCTTCTAACCTGATGTGTCTTTTTCCATGTGTGTTCAGTCTCTTCTCCAAGCCTGTGAGCTAACTGGCCAAAAGGGCCAAGATTGTTAGCTCCATCTCTTGGGGACTCTTTTAGAAGAGTGACATGCATGGGTCTACTTAGCATATGTCTGTCCTTTAACAACATGTTGAGCAGACGTGGCACCTGCTACCTTTTGTCTATGCTTACCCAGTGAGGCGGCATGTAAAAGGCAGTTCCCGTCCCCTGTTGTGGCCAAAGGAAGAAGCCGTTTACAGCTCGTGCATACTGTGGACCACCAATTCAGGCGACCTGAAACAGAAGCTCACTTTAGAACAGAATCCCAGAAAGGCAGGGACCATCAGTAAGTATGTCTGCTAAGCATAAACATCAGTAAAAGATTTTCTAGAGGAATTCTAGAGAACTTCAGTGGGAGGGCAGAGAGTTACGGCTACTTTTTCTCAAGTAAAATATATATATTTTTCCCCTCTAAGACAAGAAATGGCCAAATTCTCCCATTGACTAGCAATAGGATTAAGAAATGTAATGCCACAGCCTTGGATCTGGGAGCATATTTCATACAAAACATAAAATTTCTCTTTAATTGTGTAATTTTCTTGAACACAGTTTCTTCTTTTGAAAGTTACTTTTTTTTTAAATCATCATTCTTTTTTGATGCATACATACTCTTGAAAGTATGGTTTACATTTGACTTAATACCTCAAAACCACGATAGCTACTCAGGAGTAGTCATGTCATGTTCAATTTCATTAAAACATACCTGTAGACTTTCACTCTGGAAGATGAAGTAGATGTACTTTTCCCTATTCCTCCTGATAAGCACAACTAAAAACCCTGGGGATTTTATATGAGACAACATAAGAGACTATGTAAGATGGAGAGAAGAAGGCAGATTGGATAGGTACCCAGGACTGAGGAACAACATGGTAGTGAGTTCTCTGGGTTTTCTCTTTGCCTCATATATCCTAGACTGGGTGCTGGAGAAGTGGCAACCTGGAAACACCAATCGGTGCAGAGAAAAAAAAAGTCTCAAGAAAGGCTTGTTCTTTCCAGATGAAAGATCAGAAAGGGGAAACTTAGCAAGACAAAAAACTTTTAGATAATAACTTCTGTACTCCAGACAAACACCACAGAGAAACTGTGGCTCCACTCCTACCCCTGACAGCAAAGGCCCAATTGAGAGCCTAGACTTCCATTCTTGCTAGCCTGTAATAGGGTACTCTACTACCCTTACTCACTGCTGGGGTGGTGTCAAAGAAGATCAAGCGCAGAGCGAAGACTTCAACCCCAGTGGGTTGTAATGAACTTCATCTCTCATTCCAATGTCAGTGGAGATCATGTAGGGAGCCTGAACTCTCATATGAGTCTGGAGGAAATCAGGTGCCCTATCCCCTCTCAGCCAGGGTGGTATCAACAGTGGCCTAGTGGGTAGTCTGGACTTTCACCCCTGCCCAGCAGTAACAAGGAGCCCATCCCACACCAGGTGTCAACAGAGGTAGAATGGAGAACCTCTACTTCTATCCCCATCTATGGGGGTGGGGGGGGCAACAGCTCTCTGGACCCACCAGAGTGGTGTCATAGGAGGTCTACTAAAACACAAAATTTAAATAGACCCAGAGTCTTATAGTTTAATATCCAAAATGTACAACCAGCAATTACAAACACATTTGAAATAAACAGAAAAAAAAAAGACAATATCAGCAAAGAAATAGAAAAGTCCCATCCCCCAAATAATAAAAGATAAAAAGAAAAACCAAACAAAGACTTGGAATTGAAAAAAAATCAATAAATGAAATAAAAAATTCAATGGATAGACTTAGCAGCATAAGGGCGAGAACACAAAAAAGAATCAGTGAACTTGACAGTTGTAGATAGCACATAGAAATCATCCAACTGGAACAACAGAGAGAAAACAGACTTAAAAAAATAACCTACAAACAAAAACCAGAGCCTCAGGGGCAGAGAAACTAATACAAAATATCTAACATTCATATTACTGGAGTCCTACAGAAGAAGAAAAATAGGAAAGAGGTAAAAAAGTATTCAAAGAAATAATGACTGAAAATTTCCCAAGTTTGGCAAAAAAACATAAATGTATGGATTCAAGAGGCTAAGCAAATGCCAAACAGGAAAAACCTGTGGAAATTCATACCAAGACAATCATAATCAAGCTTCTGAAAATTAAAGACAAAGAAAAAATCTTAAAAACAGCCAAAGAGAAATGACACCTTACTTATACAGGACAGATAATTCTAATGATAGCAGATTTGTCACAAAAAACCATGGAGGTCAAAAGGAAGTGGTACAAAATTTGTCAAGTGCTAAAAGTAAAGATTTGTCAACCCAGAGTTCTATATATAGCAAAAATATCCTTCAGGAAGAAAGGAGAAATCAACACATTCTCAGATGAAGAAAAATTTAAGAGAAGCAGACCTGTCCTAAAAGAATAGTTAAAGGATGTTCTTTAAGCAGAAAGGAAATAGTAAAATAAGCAATCTTGGAATTAGAAAGGAAGGAAAATACAGGAAGAGCAAACATAGGAGTAAATACAATACACCTTCCTTCTCTTGAGTTTCCTAAATTATGTTTGATGGTTGAAGTAAAAATTATAGTACTCTCTATATATGTGCCATTTCTCAATGTATGTAGAGAAAATAGTTAAGACAATTCTATTATGAATGGTGGAGGGTAAAGGAACATAAAGGGTGGTAAGGTTTAAATGCTGTTCAACAAAGTACTTTTTTTAGCATGTTCATTACTAGTATATAGAAGCACAATTGATTTTTGTATGCTCATCTTGCATCCTGTGACCTTGATGAAGTCACTTATTAGTTATAGGGTTTTTTTTGTAGCTTCCTTATGATTTTCGTCGTAGACCACCATGTCATCCGAAATAGAGTTTTATTTCATTCCTTTCTAAAGTATGTTTTTTACTTCTTATTTTTGGCTTATTGTACTTGTTAGAACAAGTAGGATTCATTCCAAGGATGCAAGATTGATTCAATATTGAAAATCAATCACTAAAACCCACCACATTAATATATTAAAGAAGAAAAATCACATAATCATATTAATTGAAGCAGAAAGAGCATGTTAGGACATCAACAAAAAAATCTACAGCTAACATCATACTTAATAGTGAAAGACTGAAAGTTTTCCCTCTAAGATCAGCTAGAAGGCAAGGCTATCCACTCTCACACTGCTATTCAACATAGCACTAGAAGTCTTAGCCAATGCAATAAGCCAAGAATAAGAAATAAAATGCATACATCAGAAAGGAATTAAGTAAAACTGAATCTATGTGCAAATGACATGGTAGTCTATGTAGAAAATCACAAGGAAGCTACAAAAACCCCCTATAACTAAAAAGTAACATCATCAAGATCAAAGGGTATAAGATGAACATACAAAAATCAACTGTACTTCTATATACTAGTAATGAACACATGGGAACCAAAATTTAAAAACACAGTTACAATCACTCAATAATTAAATAGTTAGGTGTTGTCTTAGTTATCTAGTGCTGCTATAACAGAAATAACACAAGCGGATGGCTTTAACAAGCAGAAATTTATTCTCTCACAGTCTAGGAGGCTAGAAATCTGAATTCAGGGTGCCAGTTCCTGGGTAAAGCTTTCTTTTTCTGTCGGTTCTGGGGTAAGGTCCTTGTCATCAATCTTCCCCTGGTCTAGAAGCTTCTCAGTGCAAGCACCCTGGGGCCAAATGACACACTCTGCTCCTGGTGCTACTTTCTTGGTGGTATGAGGACCCTATCCTCTCTGCTCAATTCTCTCTTTTATATTTCAAAAGAGATTGACTCAAGATATGACCTAATCCTGTAGATTGAGTCCTACTTCATTAACATAACTGCCTCTAAGCTTGTCCCATTAACATCATAGAGGTTAGGATTTACCACACATAGGATAATCACATCAGATCACAAAATGGTGGACTACCACATAATACTGGGAATCATGGCCTAGCCAAGTTGATATACATTTTTGGAGAACAGAATTCAATCCATAACAGGTGTAAATCAAACAAAACATGTTCAGTACTTGTATGCTGAAAACCACAAAATGCTGATGAAAGGAATCAAAGATATAAATAAATGGAGAGATATACCATGTTTATGGATGAGAGGACTTAACACAGTAAAGATGTCAATTCTCTCCAAACTGATCTATAAGTTAGACGAAATTCCTATCAAAGCCCCAGAAAAGTTTTTTGTAGATATAACAATTATTTTAAAATTTCTATAGAATGGCAAAGGAATGAGTATACCTAAAACAGTTCTGAAAAAGAAGACTAAAGACTTATTACATAGCTATAGTAATCAAGACTGTGTGGTATCGGCAGAGGGATAGACATATGTATCAATGGAATAGAATAGAGAACCCAGAAATAAACCCATGCCAAGTACAGTCGACTCATTTTTGACAAAGGTACAAAAGTAACTAAATGGAGGAAAGGTAATCTTTACAATAAAATGGTGCTGAATAAATAGGACAATCATAGGCAAGAAATGAACCTTGACCTAAAGGTCACACTTTATACAAAAATTATCTCAAAATAGATCATAGATTTAAATCTAAAGTGTAAAATGATACAACTTTTAGAAGAAAACGTCTGAAAAAGAAGTATCTGAAAAAGAGGGGTACTGATAAACATCTCAGGTTTTCAGGTGAGATCCCTGATGGAATACGTTCTGGGAGTAAGACGAAATTGGAAGTATACAAACTGTCACAAAGTCTTAAACACAGCCATGAATAAACTTAGTGCCTTATTGGATCAAGGTGATCTGCCTGTATCTGCCAGTTAGAAGAAAATTAAATCTTTTCTGGCGTAAGATAGCATTGTAGAGAGCCCATATACCTTCACATAACAGAGTGCAGTATTTAATGAAAAATTACCACGCATGTAGGAAATGGATCAAATGACATAACTACAAGAGAAAAAAGAGAAAATAGAAACAGATCTATCCACAGATTATCCAGATTTTGAAAGTAACTAACATGTGCTTTAAAATAAGTATAATCAATATTTTCAAGAAAAATGAAACAATAATTTCACCAGAGAAATTGATACTATGAAATAATAAAATAGAAATTCTATAACTGAAAAAATATAGTAATTAAAATCAAGAATTTGTAGATGTGTTTAACAGATGACTAGACACGGCAATCATCTGACTAGAATGTATGCTTGTGGAAACATCCTAATTGAAGTACAGAGAACAGAAAAGAATGGAAAAGACAGAAAAAAGCTTAAGAGACATATGAGATACTGTGAAGATTCTGTAACACATGTGCAACTGGAGTTCCAGGAGGTGGAGAGAGGTGGGTAGAGAAGCAGTATTTGAAGAAATACTAAGAACTTTCCAAAACTTATAAATGACATCAAGTCATAAATTCACAACAGGAACATTTCAAACTCCAGTCAGGCTAAAAACAAACAAATTAAAACCACATCCAGGTATATCGTAGGAAAACTTCTAAAAATCCAAGAAAACAAGAAAATCTCAAAAGCATACAGGCAGAGAAAAAAAGTACACCTTACTTTTGAAGGTGAAAAAATAAGAATAACAGTCAACTCATCCATGGAAATGACAGACACTAGAAGACAATGGAATGACTGAATGCTGAAAGGGAATGATTGCCAATGCAGACTTCTATACCTCAGATAAACAGAAAGAGAATTTATCACCATCAAATCTGCAGTAATGCTAAAGGAAGACCTCTAGGCAGAAGGAAAACGATCCTGAATGGATGCAGGGTATACAGAAGGTATAAAAAGACTTGAAAGGGAAAATATTTAGGAAAATTTAAAACAATATTGATGATTTAAAGCAACACTGCTAATGTCCTATGGGGATTAAATTATATATAGAATTAAAACACATGACAGCAAGAATACAAGATATGGAGTGTGTAATAAATGACAAATTCTATGGTCTTTACTTTGTCCAGGATGTGGTAAAAGTGCCAAATTAAGGTAAATTCTAATAACTCAAAGATACATTTTGTAAACTGTAGGGTAACAATGAAAAGGATAATGAGAGAATATATAAATAACAAACTAGAAGAGGGAAAACAGAATAATAATCATCCTTAGATAATTCAAAAGAGTGCAAAAAAGAGGAAAAAAGAAACACTACGAAAAAGAAAATAAACAATAGATTTAAACCAAAACGTATCATATTTATATTAAATGTGAATGAACTACATACTCTAATTAAAAGACAAAAATTGTCAGCCTTGACAAAAACAAAATAAAACAAACAAACAAACAAACAGAAACCCCAGAAACCAGACACCTATATGCTGCTGACAAATGACACGCAGTAAATATTATCCAAAAACTAATTGGTGTCAATTCCAACTCATGGCGACCCTACATGTGTCAGAGTAGAACTGTGCTCCGTAGGGTTTTCAATGGCTAATTTTTCAGAAGTAGATTGCCACACTTTTCTTCTGAGGTGCCTCTGGGTGGACTTGAACCTCCAACCCTTCAGTTATCAGGAGAGTGCGTTAACCATTTGCACCACCCAGGGACTCCACCATGAATGTAATGACAAAGAAATGTTAACTGTAACTAGATGGAAAAAGATATAACATTGAAAAACTAAGCAAAAGTAAAGCTAGTATAGTTCTACTGATATCAGATGAAGTAGCCGTTACTAAGGCACAAGATGAAAAAAAGATATTTTATGATGATAACAATTCAATTAGAAAACACAACAATACTAAATATGTATACACCTAATAACTTAGCCTGAAAATATATAAAGCAAAAATTGACAGAATAAAAAAACTTGTAGACAATCCATGATCAAACTTGGAGATATTAGTGTAACGTTTTTCGATAAATGATAGCACCAACATACCAAAAATCAGCAAAGATTAGATAAACATAATCAAATAACTTGATTTAATTGATATATATAGAACACTGCATGTACAAACTTCAGAATAAATATATGCACTTTTGAAATCACATTGAAATTTTCCAAATGTGACTACATGTTGGGCTATAAAGCATCAACGAATTTCAAAAGATTTAAGATCATTCAGAGTATGTGCTTTGGCCACAGTAAAAATAAGCTGGAAATCAATAACAGATAAAAAGAAGAACAGAAAATCCCTAAATCTTGGTAATTATTCATTGGGCTCCAAATAACTCATGGGTGAAAGAAGAAATCAACAGGAAATCAGAATATATTTTGAACTGAATGATAATAAAATACTAGTTATCAAAATTTGATATACCTATAAGTAGTTATTAGAGGGAAGCTTTTTAGCTTTAAATGTGCATATCAAAAAAGATAAAAGACTGAAAATAAATGTTGTAACTGTCCACTAAGCCAGAGAATCAACAGGAAATCAAACATAAACAAAGTTGACTGATGTAGTAAAGAAATCAGTGATATAGGAAGCAAACATACAATAGTGAAAATCAAATAAAGTCAAGAGTTGGTTTTATGAAAAGAGTAATGAAATTATTAAACCCTTAACAAGTCTTATCAAGAAAAAGAGAAGGTACAGATTTTCAATATCAGGTACGAAAAAGGAAACATCATTACTTTTCCTACAGGTATCAAATACACATGTCATGGATTGAATTGTGTCCCCCCAAAATCTGTGTCAACTTGGCTTTGCCATGATTGTCCACCATTTTGTCATCCGACGTGATTTTCCGAGGTGTTGTAAATCCTACCTCTATGATGTTAATGAGGCCGGATTAGAGGCAGTTACGTTAATGAGGCAGGAATCAATGTACAAGATTAGGTTGTATCTTGAGTCAACCTTTTCTGAGATATAAAAGAGAGAAGCGAGCAGAGCAGAGAGACGGGGGACCTCATACCACCAAGAAAGTTGTGCCAGGAGCAGAGCATGTCCTTTGGACCCAGGGTCCCTGTGCTGAGAGGCTCCTAGACCAGGGAATGATGGAAGACAAGGACCTTTCCCAGGAACTGACAGAGAAAACCTTCCCGTAGAGTTGGCGCCCTGAATTTGGACTTCTAGCCTCTTAAAGTGTGAGAGAATAAACTTCTGTTTGTTAAAACCATCCACTTGTGGTATTTCTGTTATAGTAGCACTAGATGCCTAAGACAACATGTAAACATAATGTTCATATTATAAATAATTTTATGCCAATGCATTTGAAAATACTAAATAATATGGATAAATTCCTTAAGAAAACACAATTTACCAAAATGGACACAAGGAGAACTAGAAAAACAAAGTATACTGTAAACAAAGTATAAGCAAATTGAATCCAGCAGTACATAAAAAGATAACCACACTACAACAAAGCTGGATTTATCCCAAGGATATAAGATTGGATTAACATTAAAAATAATCCATTTGTGGTCTCCAGCTCCTAAATGGGACGAAGTAGCCAATGAAAACCTGAATGTCTATCTACCCCAGTGAGAAAAATGAGATTAAATACAGAAATCACCTTTAGAAAGGCAGTTGAAAGCTGCTGAGGCAGTGAGAATTAAAAGAGCTAAGAAACCAGAGATAACAGAACCTCAGAGAGATAAACCAGCATCTGCAGATGATTTTACCCTGGCAGTATTTTCCAATTCTGGGTAGGAGTAGAAGTCTGAAAATACAGTGCAAAAGTTGGTGCAAAGCCTGTGGATGAAAGGCCACTTCAAAGGGAGAGAGAGAAACCAGCAAAGTTTTTGGCAAGACTTGAGAGGGTCTTATTATGCACATAATTGGCTTTTTCCTGGGGTCCTCTGTTGAATACAGGGTAGGTGGCTAGAACCTAAGGACAGCACCTTGAAAAGTGGAGCAGAGAGTTTCAGCAATCTTCAGATTAGAGTCTGAGACTGCCACAGGTATGGACCCACAGAGCACAACAAGCTGTTTTATGAAAACTTGGGGATGTCAACAGTGTGGTCAAGAGGCTGAGAACCTGTTACAAAGCCTAATACAATGTCCAGTGAGGATCACTGCTGGTGACAGAGAAACCAGAAGAGCTTTTGGTGGAGACTTGGGGTCACAGCAGACTGGACTGTGAGAGCAAGGAGACTAAAACTTAAGTGTGAAGCCTCTGAAATACAAAGTGTTGGGAGACAATCTATCATGGGTCTCCCTTGTTTATGTACATTGAAAAAAATTAATTGTGTTTTAGGTGAAATATGCACATTTTATAAGCAGAAGCACTGACAACTTTTGTTCTGGACTCTCTTTTCAAGGATATTTGAATAGCCAAACAGACTTAAGAGATAAGGAGTCTCTGGAACACAGGACAAGAAGCCCTGGTGGTGTAATGTTAAGCACTTGGCTGCTAATCGAAAGGTCAGTGGCTTGAAACCACAAGCGGCTCTGTAGGAGAAAAGATCTGGCGATCTGCTCCTGTTAAGATTACAGCCTAGAAAACCCTATGAGGCAGTTAGTTCTTCTCTGTCCTATAGGGCGGCTATGAGTCAGAATCAATTCAATGGCACACAACAACAACAATAACAGAGATAATGTCTCCCTCCAGGACAAAGATTGGGCAAGTTTGCTTGCAGTCCATTATAAAAGACTGGGGTTTCCTAAGCTTAGGGCTCCTCAGCTCTGACAGTAATTCATTGTATGTGCTGCATCCACGTGGGCTGCACTGTGTCACCTCCCAGGACATAGAAGGCAAGGGGAACTGGTACAAACATGAAGCTCATGCTGCCTGCTGTTCTATGAGTAATAAAAGTCTTTTTCTCTGGCCCAGGAGTCTCATGTCTTCTTCCAGCATTCATAAAACTGTGGAAGGGTAACTAGTTAGCTTTCCAGCAGAGTAAAATCTCAGACTCTTCAGTGATTTTGACAGTAGATAATAATGGGATACCAACAGAAGGCTTTATGAAAGAGAAAGGAATGTATCCTCCCAGGCTAGGTTAAGGTACATGAAAAGATTATCTGAGATCCTGTAGGGAAAGTTCTCACCTAAGTGGTGGGCATTAGAGTGAGGAATAAGGGCCCCCACTGCACTGTATTTTAATAAATGTTTAGAGGGTGAGAAGCAAGAGGTAGGATTGAAACAAGCTGTCTGAATGGTGGTTGTTGCTCAGTCTTCCCTGGGTGTGAGGGGGAAAATTTGAAGAGTCCCCCAAAGCTGATATAAGCCTTTGGGTAGACTGAAAACATTGGAAGTTCATTTAGTGAAGTTACGAGCAGGTGGTAGAACTCTCAAAACTGCTTATTAGCGGGAAGCCACTCTCACTCTGCACCTCCTTGTCCCTCCATTTTCCTCTATACTGACATCAGCTGCTTTAAGGAGAAAGATGGTGAGAGATGGATCCCAGGTTTCTTGTCTCAAAAGAGGGCTAAAGGCCATATATACTTGTTCAAGTGTGCTAAGGGACTTCATGGAGGGGAGGGGCCCAAATTTTTATGGCTCTTACCTACATAAATGGGAAAACATACTATGCTCATGAATAGCTAGACTCAACATTGTGAAAATGTCAATTCTACCCAATGCAATCTACAAATACAATGCAATCCTGATCCAAATACCAAGAGCATTGTTTAAAGAGATGGAAAAACTACTCATTAATTTTATATGGAAAGGGAAGAGGCCCTGGATAAGTAAAGCACTATTGAAGAAGAAGAATAAAGTAGGAGGACTTGTACTACCTGAGCTCAGAACCTACTCTACAGCTATGGTAGGCAAAAAAGCCTGGTACTGGTACAACAGATACATTGACCAATGGAACAGAATTGAGAACTCAGATGTAAATCCATCCACCTACAGTCACCTGATCTTCAACAAAGGCCATAGTCCATCAAATGGGGAAAAGACAGTCTTTTTAACAAATGGTGCTGGCAAAACTGGATGCCCATCTGCAAAAAATAAAAATAAAACAGGACCCATAGCTCACACCATACACAAAAACTAATTCAAAATGAATCAAAGATCTAAATATAAAACCAAAAACTATAAAGATCATAGAAGAAAAAACAGGGCCAATGCTAGAGGCCATAATACACAGCATAAACAAGATACGAATCATAACTAACAATACACAAACACCAAGAGATAAGTTAGATAACTGAGATTTTCTAAAAATTAAACACTTATGCTCATCAAAAGTCTTCACCAAAAGAGTAAAAAGAGAACCTACACACTGGGAAAAAATTTTTCACTATGACAAATATGATAAAGGTCTAATCCCTATAATCTACATGAAAATCCAACACCTCTACAACAAAAAGACAAATAATCCAATTGAAAAATGGGCAAAGATATGAACAGGCACTTTAACAAGGAAGACATTCAGGCAGCTAACAAATGGTGCTGGAATTAGTGGATATATGGAAAAACCCTCAACACCTACTACACAAATTAATTTGAGGTGTATCACAGCCATAAATGTAAAATCTTTTATAATAAAACCTAAACTTATAAAGATTCATAGACCTAAATGTAAAAGCTAAAGTTATTAAAATTATCAGAAAAAAAGAACAGACTTTATTGTGATGGTGATGGTTAATTTTATGTGTCAACTTGGCTAGGCTATGGTGCCCACTTGTCTGGTAAGACACTAGTCCAGTCGCTGTTATGAAGTGGCAACATGTGATTAAATCAGTTGTCTTCAAGTAAAGTGGATTACCTTCCATAACGTAGGCCAGCCTCAATCAAGCAACTCCTTATAAAAAAAAGAGTGTTTCCCTAGAGTGTGTTCTGCCTCCATATTATAAATAGATATTTTTCCAAAACTATTTTACTCTTCAGTCTTCTCATTGCTTGACTTATAGATTTTGGGACACATGTTTGCAGGAATCTCCAGCCTGTTGCCTGACCTACAGATCTTGGACTTACCAGTTGTCCACAATCTTGTGAGCTAATTCCTAGAGATAATCTCTATATCTATATCTACATCTATATGCCACTGTTTCTCTTTCTTTAGAGAACCCTGACTAAGACAATGACCTTGGGATAAACAGGAAAAAAATGACACATTTAACTTCATCAAACTTAAAACAATCTTCCCATTAAAAGACACCATTATAAAATAAAAAGGCAAATCTTAGACTGGGAGAAAATGTTAGAAAAACATATATCTGAAAAAGGACTTGCATCCAGAATATATTAGGAACCCCTACATATCAATAAGACAACCAACATAAGAAAAAATAGACAAAGGACTTAAAAAGACACTGCACTAATAAGGATACACAGACAGTCAAAAAGGACAGGAAAAATGCTCAGTATCATTAGTCACCAAGGAAATGCAAATTAAAACCACAATATGTCACCTGTCACAATATTCAAAAAATTGATAATACCAAATATTAGTGGAGATATGGGGCAACTGGAACTTTTATACTTTGCTGTTAAGAGTGTAAAATGGTGCAACCACTTTGGAAAATCTTTTGACAATTTCTAATAAAGCTAACATACACTGATCATACAACCCAGCTACCCCACTCTTGTGTATTTACTCAAGAAAAATGAAAACATATGACTTGTACAAGAATATTTATAGCAGTCTTATTTCTCAATAAAACTAGTTGCTAACAAATTTGGGATTGCACTTCCCAAATAAAGAATCAGCATTTAAGATTTGCCTCAGGCTGTTTTCAAGTGAATCTGGGCCAAGACATTTATCGTAGTCAGCTAGTGCTGCTACAACAGAAATATCACAAATGGATGGCTTTAACAAAGAGAAATTTATTTCTTCACAGTAAAGTAGGCTAAAAGTCCAAATTCAGGGTGTCAGCTCCAGGAGAAGGCTTTCTCTCTCTGTTGCCCTTCTCATCAATGTTTCTTCAGACTAGGAGCTTCTCTGCGCAGGGACCCCGGGTCCAAACGACATGCTCTGCTCCTGGCACTGTTTTCTTGGTGGTATGAGGTCCCCTTGTCTCTCTGCTCACTTCTGTCTTTTATATCTCAAGAGATTGCCTCAGGACACAATCCAGTCTTGTAGATTGAGTCCTGCCTCACTAACACAACTGCCACCCATCCTCCCTCATTAACATCATAGAGGCAGGATTTACAACATATAGGAAAATCACACAATACCAGGAATCATGGCCCAGCCAAAGTGATACACACATTTTTTGAGGGACATAATTCAATCCATGACAACATTCTCATTCACTCTTTTAAGAAGCTTCTGGAGGGTGTGCTCTACCAAAATGAGGGAGAAAACCAAAAGCAGGGAACCTGGAAAACAAGAGAAATAAGGTGAACAACCCAGAGAGAGGTAGTGGGAATCTCCAGGATCATGGTTACAGGAGATTCCATTCTACTTAGATGAGAGGTATACTTGAACTCGTATGACTTTCCATAAGAATATAGCCATGGAAAAGATATATAGCTTAGTTCATCTAATGATATTATCTTACTTGTTGTGCAAGTGACACAAATGTCATCTTATATGTTGCTCCTTGGATAATATTGAAATTGTTTTAAAATTGCTTCAAGTTGATGAGTGGTTTTATCTTAAGTTCCTAAGGTGATGTGAAACCTCTACTGTTGTTGATTGCTGTCAAGTCAATTCCAACTCAGAGCAGCCCTACTGGATAGAGCAGAACTGCCCCCATTGGGTTTCCAAAACTATAATCTTTATGGAAGCAGAATACCACATCTTTCTCCTGTGGAGCAGCTGGTGGGTTTGAACCCCTGACCTTTTAGTTAGCAGCCAAGTGCTTAACCATTCTGCCACCAGGGCTCCTAGTGAAACTACTAGTGACATATATATATGTGTATGTATGTAAAATATATATTTTTTATTTGGGAAATGAAATATAATAGTTATCTCTCAGGGTCTTCAACTCTCTGAATTTCAATCAAGTGAGATGTGTTTATAATAAATATTTCCCAAAAGTTGTAAAAACACATTTAATTGAAATTCTTATTTTTTAAAGAAGGATAATAATACTAATAGAATTGGTACAACTGGAGGGACATCACATTATTTACAGTCCTACATGAAATCTGTCAGTATTAATTTTAATAAAGGGTGTTATCTTTTTTAATAAAACGTGTTTAATAATTAATATGAAGAAAAGGGATTGAAAGTAATGTTAGAAAAAAAGGACATTAATTCAGAGTCAGTTATTGCCTAATAGATTACGACATTAACAAAGTTTAATACAAAGAACTGTGGCAGTACTTTATTTACACTGGATACCTATCTGCTCTTCAGTGCTTTTTGGTTAAGATTCACTAATTCCACTTTAATGTTAAGTGGTTTCATTGACACAAAACAACTGTACCCTTAATTCTAAATGAAAACTTGTACTAAAATCAACACTACAAAATTAAATAGACATGCATCTATTATTTGAAGATGCTAATGCTTATGGTAACAAATTGGCTTATTCTCACCACCTGCAAATCATGTTACTAACGCTAAATGAGAAATGCAATTAAGGGTCTTAATTTACAGTGCCACTGATGGCCTGTTGAAGACATAATTGGAAATAACAGGCAATCACTTTAGTAATTTCTTTTTCTCCAGGCTGTGAAATAACAACCTGTCTCACCTGACTTTTACAAAGTCTTTTTATAAACATCAGGCTGGGAGGTATAAAAACTGGGTTGCCACAAAGTGGAAGAAAATGAAAATATTTCTCCTTACAAGGCATAAAATTCAATAGCGTGGCTCCACTACCTAAAAGTCTCAGACATTTATTTAATATTGAGTGGACTGGCCTCTTTCATCCTCTGAATTTGCTCTAAACTGGCAGCGGCTCCTGGCAAGAATTAGTGTGTGCAGAGAGCGTTAGCAGAGAAACGGGTTCAGGAAGAAAAGGGAATACCCTCATGAGGCCAGAAGGCAAGTGATCCACATTTATGCATCAACCTCATTGTTTGCCCACCAATAACTTTTCCTTTTTACCCTTGCTAGCCAGTACCAGTTGCTGTTGAGTGATTCCGACTCGTAGAGATCCCGTGTGTGTCAGAGTAGAACCTCAATTCATAGGGTTTTCAATGGCTGATTTTTCAAAAGTAGATCAGCAGGCCTTTCTTCTGTCACCTCTGGGTGGACTTGACCTCCAACCTTTTGGTAAGCAGCTGAGTGAGTGCATTAACCATTTGCACCACTAGGGATTCCACCCTTGGTGGAAACTAGCTTTTGTCTGGAGTTTCAGGTGTGACTCCTTCCCTGCCCCATGGAGTGAATGTCAGTAAATCCAAGACAACCAGCATTGTAATTCCATGGGATTGTAATTCTAGGGACTAGGGTTGGCGTGTGCGTGTGCTATTACTTGGCCTAGGAGATGTAAGAGGAAATCTGCTGGGGCAACTACTGGGAAAGTGTTCCTCATGCTTAAAAAGGGCATAAACAGGCTCTCCCTTGCTGCCATGGATGATGTAGTGTGAAGATGCTTTGTTTACGGCAGCTACAGCCACGTTGTACCCCAGAGTAGAGACAGCACTGACCCACTGGGGAGAGACAAGCAGGGAGCTGGGATGTGCCTGGTCCTCAATGACATTGCTGAGCTACCAGCCTGACTGTGGAGCTTCCTACTTCCAGACCTACTGTTGTGTGGGATAATGATGAATTTATGGTATATACTTCTGTTAGTTGGGTTTTCGGTCACTTGCAGCTGAGCTAACATCTTGCCTCATGTACTCTTTCCTAGAAGGCATGGAGTGCGTCTCTCCAGCTCATTGTAGTGCCCACAAGGCCTACACAATAAGTCAACTAGCTCTGTGTGTGGGGGTGTATGCTCCCATTTTATAGATAAGAAAACTGAGGCTCAGAGACAGGAAAAAACAAACAAACGAACAAAACTTGCCCTTGATCCACTGAAACTTAACAGGAGCCATCATTCATCCAGGGTAAATTCAGATTAGGAACAAGTCTGGTCTAATTTAGTCTGACATGGTTGAGTTTGTGCCAAGCCAATTTTAACTTCTCTCATCTTGTATGATTTAAAAATACATTCCTTAATAAGTCTCAGAGCTGGAGTTCCTATTGAAGTTCGTCTTTGGTAAAAGACCACACTCTTTCCATAGAGCTTCATTAGGTCACTCATCTGCCCTCTCCAGCTCTCGCTCTCACTTTCTCTGGCTTGTTTCCCTCATTCTAATTTTTCTACGAAAAATCTGAAAAGCACTGAGAGCAATACAATGCCCAGACACCTATCATGCAGAATCAAATAAATGTCAACCCTCTCTCATCTTTGCTTCAGACCCTTCCTTCTTATTTAAAAGAAATAAACATTAAAGATCAAGTTGAATTCCCCTTTACATGCTCCTTGATTTCATTCTAGTTCCTCCCTCCCCAGAGGTATCACCAAATGAATTTAGTAATTTTTTATTATATTACATACATTTAGTATTTAAAATACATATTCAAATCTTCAGATAAATTATAACAGCAAATGTTGAAAAATGTGTGTTGTGCAGAAGTTATTCCTTTGCTCTTTGGCTCCCCCTACAGGAGAGTGCTGAGGATCCTGCTCTGAGACCTTACCTTGCTCTCCAGGGTAGGACTGCCTATCCAACAGGTCTGTGATATGAGCAAGTGCCTCAAAACCATATTATTCCTTTTCTTCCATATACTTCCCTCCTTTTATTCCTCTACTCACACCCTCTAGGATTGCCAGTGTACAAATGTAGCAGGCACTTATCCTTCTCCCATCCTTATAGAGTACACAGGTCAGATGTAGCCTACTCCTCAGCCTCTCTTCCAGCAACTGGGAGGGGGAGCCAGGGCCACACGGCCCATAAGGTCTACACGTGAGAAAGGTAATGGGGAATTAACTTGGTTGACTCATTCAAGACAGGGATATGGGCACTGCACAAGACAACTGGTTGGGACTCTTCTAAAAATTCATTATCATGAGAAACAAAACAAAAGGTAGGGGAATGTTCTTTAAAAGAGACTAAAGGGACATAGGAGCCCTGGTAGTGCAGTGGTTAAGAGCTCAGCTGCTAACCAAAAGATTAGCAGTTGAAATCTACCAGCTGCTCCCTGGAAACCATGTGGGGCAGTTCTACTCTGTCCTATAGGGTTGCTATGAGTTGGAATCAACTTGATAGCAACAGATATTAAGAGACATAACAACCAAATGCAATGCATGAAATCTGATTGGATCTTGGATGAAAAAAATGATAAAGGAGAATTTGGGGCCAATTGAGAACATCTGAATTTGGACTCTGTATTAGATATCATTATTAAATTATGCCAATTTTCTTATAAGTGATTATGTTATTCTGGTTATGTAGGAGAATATCCTTATTTTTAGAAGACACATGCTTCAAGGAGTGAAGCTTCTGCAATACAAATAAAAAAAGTATATACACGAAGAGAAAGAAAATTCGGCAAAATTCTGAAAACTGGTGGTGATTCTTGGTGCAAGATACGTAGATACTATTTTTTCAACTTTTCTGTAGATTTGAAACTTTTCAAAACAAAAAGAATGCCATGTGGGTTTGCTCCACAATTTTACATTTATAAACAGAGACACTCTGTTCTGATGCCACAGAAAATTTCTATGTAAATTAACCCATTTGTCTTGATTCTGTTTTAAAAAATTAGTTGAATTCATTTAAACGTACTTTGGGTGAATCTAACTGATGCCAAGTTCCTAGTCTGATTAAATTTTTCCCCTCTTAAATTGTCTGAGTTGGAATTTTTACAATTTGGTTATAGTTTAAAAAAATTTCAGAGCCCTGAAGCTTACAGATGATTTCTCTGAAGTGTCTCATATCTTCTACCAATCCCTTTTTGCACCATGTCAGGCAGCATTTAATAAATCACCATACCTTCCATGGCAGACATCACTAATCAATCATCACTCTTTCCACACAGCAGGTAGAAGATCTGATTATCCTCAGTTCAGAGCTCTATGTAACAATGACCAACTGTTTCAAGTTGACAATGGAGACAAAACCTATTTGCTTTACTTGTTATCCAAGAATAAGTTATTTACACATAAGTGGGGTTTAGAAAATCATCCCCTGAAGAATGCGGGACCAGAGGGCCTAAGATAGCTATGGGCCTGGACAGGCAGCCAGAAAAGTGGTTAAGCACAGGGACTCTGGAGCTAGACTGCCTGGGTTCAAATCTCTGTTCTACTACTTCTTAGGAGTGTGATCTTGGGCAAGTTACTTAGTCTCTCTATGCTTTGGTTTCCTCTTTTAAAAAGTAGGGGCAATAATAGTACTGATCTAACAGAATTTTTATGAAAATTATATTATTTAATATTTGGAAAGCACTTAAAAGTAGGCTTGGCATATAGAAAGTACCATATAAGTATTTTTGTTAGAACAAGTCCAAAAACACAGGTTAAACATAAAAATGTATTTATGAATAAACTAATGAATGAATGATCACACCAAAGGTCTTTGGCTTAGAAAGTACCTTCACATACTAAGGTTTTTATTGGGATTGGCATAATTGCTCTTACTTCTGTGGAAATGCCTACGAGAAGTGTTTTCATGCAGAGTGCCAGGTGCTGCTCAAAGTGAGATCTGCTTATGTACAATGAGGTAAGTACAGAAAACAAGAGTAAGTAAGTGTTTAGGAACATTTATAGCAATGGGCATTGCTTTTAAGGAACTATTGGTCCATAGCATATTGGAAATCAAAATAAAAAACCCCTTGAGAAGCACTGTCTAGAGGGTCTCAGAAATGCAAATTACATTCTTGAATTGACTTGGCATCTACATATAGCCTGTTTAATTTTTGTGTCTATATTCATTATTTAGGTTTTACTGCTGGGAGAAAGCCTTTAAGGAAAAGAGCTGAGGAGGTCTGAGGGAAAAGGAATCATGTTAAGAGTATAAGAAAAGAACAGGAGTTCAGCAAGCTTCATAGGTATCAAGCCCAATGGACCAAAGAGGATATCTCTTTAAAAAGAAAAGAACAGAAGTCCAGCTAGCATTATAGGTATCAAGCCCAAAAGCCCAAGGAAGATATCTTTTTTAAAAACCCTGCAATACTTCATATATACCTACAACCTCCCATTGATTGTTACTTTTTTTAGTTATTATCTACTTAGTTATTCTCAATTTCTTTGTAATACTCAGCAACAAATAATTTGGAATAAGATTCTGTGTACATGTCTATAGAACAGCAAAGAAAGTTGGAGCTGAAAAGCTTTTGTCCTCAGTCATCAGAAGAGAGAAGCTCCTCCCCCAGAGAGAGTGGGAGGGGAACAGATTTAAAAAGAAAAAGAAGGCATAGAAAATACTTCCTTTACACAATCCTTTGAGCTTGAAAGAAAGTGTGGGAAATACTCAATATACAAAAAATAAGCTAATAATGAGAATTAAGAGCTAAAAATATGCACCAATCCTGTAACTGCCTGTGGGTGGGGAAATTTTGCCTGTCTAATGGTGTCACAAGAAGAAGAAACAAGGTTTTGAGACCATGTGATGTGGGAAATTGAGACTGAGGATCTCCTCCCCACTCCCAACCCTCCACAAAGTCAGGACCCTCAAAACTCTATTCTCTGAGTACAAGGATTAGAAATAATATCCTACTGTCAGAGGAAGGAGAAAGGAAAATTTTTATCTTTTAGACTGGGCTTTGTAGGTGGAGGGTGGTCTTTTCCCAGAAATGTTTTAACTGTGGATTTGGCTCTGATGAAGATTTGAGCTAAACTTTATTTGTGGTTTGGAATCTCAAAGCCAAGAAATCAACATAAAAAGTGATTCTAGGACAGTAATTTCCCTTGGGAGACTGGCACAAACATACAAGCAAGTAAGCAAGCAAGCAAGCAAGCAAGCAAACAAACAAACATATCTCTCTGGAGGAGTACACCCTCAACACAAGCCACACAAGATTCCCAGAGAAATGTTCTGCTCAAAACACAAAATTACAAAACACAACAGGAAACAAGTTACTTTAAGAGTCATAGAGACAAAATCCGCAGTTTTGGATACTCATGAACTTGAGGTTAAAAAACTGTCAGGTAGAGACTATAAACAAATAATTATGTTTAAAATGCTCCAAGGACATAAAAGGATAAAACAAAACAAGATGAAAGAATAAAAGGCAAATCTGGGAAAAAAAAAAAACTTACAAGTGAAAAAATATAATAATTAAAAACTTGATCAGTTTTCTATCAGACACTGTTGAAAAGAAAATTAATACACTTGAAGAAAAATCAGAAGAAATTATACAGAATGCGACAAAGATAGAAAGAGAGGTAGAAAAGACAGGCTATGAGGTATAAATGATAGACTGAAAAGATCTAATGTTACCTAATCATAATTCAGAAATGAATGAGGCAGAGGCAATACTGAAAAGATACTGACTGGTAATTTTCCAGAAGAAAAAAAATTATAGACTTAATCTCTAAGATGTTAAAACAAGATAAACAAAAGATATATTCCTTGGCATATCCCAGTGAAACTGCAGAGTATAAAAACCAGAAACTACTTTAAAGCAGTTAAAGGCAAAAAATAGATTTTCTTCAAAGGAGTAACAGACTGACAGCTAACTTCTCAAAAGAAATAATGGCAAACAGAAGACAGTGGAATAATATCTTTGATGTGCCGGGTGCAAATAAGTGGCAAGCTAAGATACCATATCCAGAAGAATATCTTTCAAAAATGAGGGAAAAATAAATATATTTTTAAGACTAAAGAAAACTGAGAGAGTAAAATCAGCAGGCACCCACCAAGGAAATTCTAAAGGATGAACTTCAAACAGAAGGAAGGTCTGATATGGAAGCAGAAATGAAGAGAAACAAAAATGGTCAATATGTGGGTAAATCTAAATGAATACTGAGTGTATAAAACAACAGTAATAATGTCTTATGAGATTAAAAGTATAGAACTAAAATAAATGACAACTTATAGTGAATAAAAATAAACTAGTCCCTGCATTGTCTGAGTGTAGGTTATGATGTTGATCAATTTAAGATTTGATTCATATGCATGTTGTAATTTTTAGGGTAACTTCTTAATCATAGAAAGAGAGTATTTAACTTTAAACTAGTAGAGGAAAAAATTAAATGATTAAAAAATTTTCAGCTGCTTCAAAAGAAGACTGGAAAAGGGAGAAATGAAATCACATAGAACAGGGACAAGCAGCAGTTACATCAGAAGTAAATGCATTAAATGTACCTGTTAAAAGACAAAAGTTGTCAAATTGATTTTAAGAATAAATCAACTACATGGGGTTTACAAGTGACCCATCAAAAACATGGGAATACAAAAGTGCTGAAAAATGGTACATCAGGCAAACTGTAACCTAAAGAAAGCTAGGATGGCTGTCTCCATGTCAGATAAATAAACTGAAAGGCAAAAAAGCACTAGTTAGTTAAACAGGGACTCTTTCTAAAGTTCAGAAGCTCAGTGCACCAGGAGAATGTAACTTCAGTTGCTGCATCTAATAACAGCCTTAGGTATATAAATGATCAAAAATCCAGAGAAATATAAGGAGATATATACAAGTATATAATCATAATGGGAGATTTTCATGCATCTCTCCCAGTAATAAGGAAACAATAATCAATTAATGAATACATAAAATATTTGGAAAACCTGATAAATGACCAAGTGGACATATTTAAGACATTGCAGACAACAACTGCAGAACATACAGTTTTTCAACCACACATGAACATATTCCATCCAAGCCATAAGCAAGTCTCAACAAATTTCAGATCAGATAGACCATGCTTTCTGATCACAATACTATTAAGCTAGAAATTAATAAATAATAACTAGAATATTACATACAGTTTTTCATTTATTTGGAAACAAAGAAACATTTCCAATAACTCATGGGTCAAAGCATAAATCAAAATGAAAATGAGAAGCTATTTTGGAACTGTTTAATAACAAAAACACTACATTTTGAAACTTGTGGGATGTAGCCAAAATAGTATTAAGAGGAAAATTAATAACCTCAAATGCTTACAAGAGAAAAGAAGAAAGGCTAAGAATAATTAATTAAGTATCCATCTCAAGAAGTTAGAGAAGAAATAACAATGAATTCAAAGAAAGTAAAAGGAAAATAAAATAGAGAATATATATCAAGGGTTGACTTTGGCCTGTAGGCCAGATCTGGCCACTGGCCTGTTTTTTTTTTTTTTTTTTTACTGCCTTCTAGCTAAGGATGTCTTTTACACGTTTAAAGAGGGGAGAGAGGGAGAGGGAATAAATATAGTAGCCCCGGTGGTGAAGTGGTTAAGAGCTCTGCTGCTAATCAAAAGGTCAGCAGTTCGAATCCACAAGCCACTCCTTGGAAACCCTGCAGTTCTACTCTGTCCTATAGGGTTACTATGAGTCGGAATTGACTTGACAGCAAGGGGTAACAGGTTTAGAGATCTAACGTGGCCTGCAAAATAGGAAATAATACTAAAGTTCATAGCAGAAAGAGTCCTTTGGCCCAATTCCACCCTTATACTCCTTCAAGATACCTCAGAGACCCGGTGGGAGGGTGGGTGGCTGGCAGGTGGAGGTATGCTGCTTTCTCTAGTACTATCCCCAGGAAAGCAGTGTTTCCTCTCATAACCCTTGTTACTTGGGGCCCAGAATATCCTTGCTCCCCAATGTCACTTCACAAACATCTCTCCTTTCTCCTTCAAAACACACACCCTCCACCTTACGATTCCACCTCGTTCTTCACTGCCACACTTCCAGTCACTCCTTCACTCCCTGAAGATGCTGCACCTGGCACAGGGACCACCTTGCCACTCCTTCCTCGGTCACCATTCTCAGTGAGTCTGACCGGTGCTTCTGCTCCGTGGCATTCCTGACTCTCCCAAGCATGCTCAGTCCTTTTTAAATTTGTGCCCTCAAGTCACCTTCCACATTTCATGAGAACCTCTGCCCCAGCATTTTGAGACTCATTTGCAGCCATGTCTCTCTGGCTGGCCTACGAGTCCTGGAGGGCAGAGCCCCATCCCCCCCATGCCAGGCTCATGTGGTTGAACATACCTGTGCAGACACTGAACCTGGCCCCTATGCTGGTGGGAAGAGGGGAAAGGTTCTGAGAGAGCAACTTTGATCAAGTGTAATCTTCTGCTCTTAAGAGAGACAGTGGGGTTGCTTTAAATGATGAATACTGTGCCTGTCATACCAGTTCTGTGAGGGTGTGTTCTGCTTGGAGATGGGAGAACCAACTCCATAGTTTTTAGAAGTCCCTCGGTGTACTTCCACACTCATACTGTAGAAGACATGCTTCTTCTCTTTCCTGTTGACCTCACAAATCCAGTTTAAACAGTGCTATCTCCCCACAATTCTTTAAAGGCTTCCCAGTGTTCTCAGCTCTCTGGGGCTTTCCATAAAACAGGGAAAGCATCTAAAGTTTCAGGGTGGGAATGCAGCTCTAAAGGTGCTCATTTTATACAATTACAGGAATGTTCACTGTCCAATCTTCTTTCTTACTTCCCCTCTTCTTTCATACTACAGTGTTCACCCTCTGGAAAACATTTCACAGGGCTAATTACTAATGCCATCTGCCTAAGCCAGGGAGAGGACTCCATGGGAACCAGCATGTAAATGTTAGATTATTCTCAAAACCTTTAAAAAAATCTAGAACATCCTCTGTGACCTGCTAGTGCATCTCTGATAGAGCACACTGTGAAAGCAGGTTGCAGTGAGGCAAAGTCTGGCACATTTCAGAACCCAAACAACTTACCTTCCTCAGGGAGGGTGTCCTCACACTTTGCCATGGCACATTCTAGAACTCTTGAGCCCCGGAGAGGGGCCGCAGATGAATGTTCGCCTCCACGTCTAGAAGTTATCTTTCATCTAGAAGTAATCCCAAGCATCTAGAAGTCGTCTTTCAGATCCAAGAATGAATACCATCTTGAAGAGGGCATCTTCCCCAAGCAGAACTACGTTTCTTTTTCACAAATTTCTTATGGAGAGTTTATCATCGTCCAGTTCTCAGTCTAGACCACACCTTCAATCACACTTTGAAGGTAACTGAATCTCAGCAAAAATTGTGGCTGTGTGAGTGAAAGGCAAAGCTCAGCGGCTCAATTTGAACTGGTTTCCAGAAGTCAGGATTCTTAACCCAACTGAGAGCATTTCTGGGCTGTTCATCAGTCCTAGCCATCCTGAGAGGTTGACCCAGCAGGATAAATGCCAGCACTTCCCAGTCTCTGGTGAACCCCAAATAACCTAGTGCTATCCCAGCATCTCCAGCCAGAGCCAGAAGGGATGCCCAAGGTAAAGGTGTGTTTTGCACAAGTGGTGTAACTCAGAAGGTTTGAAAGGGTTTGTGGTTCAATGTTCCTATTCTTAGCTTGGACAGAGTGGTCAATCAGCTCCCTCTACGTAATGCCTTCACTTAGAACTGACATTGTGAATAGTTAAAAAATGAGCTCCTGCAAAGAGGAAAATTACAGGTGAAAACCATCAGGGGAGGCTGGTGTTATTACGGTTGAGAAGTTATTAGTCACTGATTCTGACTTTTCAAAGCAACATCCTTCTGATTTATACATGATAATGGGGCCAATTAGCTTGAGCTTGGTAACAGATGGTTACCACACAGTCTAAAATAAGATGCCAGTTTGCTCTTCACCCACTAAGATATTTAGATGAAAGAAAACAAAGCATGATGATTCCCCACAAGGAAGAAAAGGGAATGCTTACCCTAAATGTGACCCTGTCATTCCTTTTTTTTTTTTAAAAATTATTGTTAGTTGTTATTAAGAATATACACAGCACTTGCCCTTCTGACACTCATCTCCCCACTCCCGGGACACTGATCCTTCCTTCTCTGGGTGTCACTGCCCGTCCCCATGTCTGTGAGTGTCTCTGAGGCTGGACTGCAATGCTGAGTTCTGGGTCTGTCTCCCTTACGTACCTGGAGCATCTTAGGGGCTGGGACCGTGTGTTCCTCATCTTGGTCACCCCTGATACTAATAATAGTGTTTGGCACACATCAGGTGCTCAACAAGTGTTTATTAAAATAGCAAATAATGATAATGCCTGTGAAACTCACTATTCTGGTAAAAATATATATACTTAATAGCAAGAAAAGGAATGGATATCATTTTATGAAAGTTAAAAAAAATAACAAGGGCAGACATTTGTTGAGTGTTTGCCATGTATCACACACTGAGCAGACATTTTTTCCTATTAATCTTCACACTAGACCTACGAGGTGGCTCGCTTCACCTCTGCTTCACAGATGAGACTCTGAAGCCCTGTGAGGGGGGCTTGACAAAGGTGACACTTAACAGGCATGATGTTGAGACTTGAACCCAGGACCCCATCCCTCCAAGCTTGGTCTGGGCCCAGTGCTCAGGGGCCGGTTGGCGCCATAACAGGCCTGCTCAGGGACCATCATGCTTCTGGGCAGCCCACCTGGCGCCTCAGACCAGAGGCCTCGTCCTTGGCGACCGACAGGTGGAGAGAGTTTCAAGGTACAAAGCGGCTCAGAAGATCAACCTGGCAACTGGCAACGTGAGAAATTATTTTCCAGGCCAACGAAACCCTCATAAAACAGAGGGGAGGGTGGCATACAGGGCGGAGGAAAGGGACGAGTTAAAATGGCCTGTGGTTAACTATGAGGGAAGAAGAAGGACAACTGTTAACTGACCCCTACTTTGCACAAGTCCAGCATAGCTTCCATGCCTACTCCCTCATTTGACAACCTCGACATTGTCAAATCCAATGGCCAATTCCTAGTGCGCACACTCCTTGATTTATTGGCACAGTTGACCCAATTTGCTCACTCCTTCCCTGAAACATCATCTACACTGGGTATCTGGGCCACAACCAACCCCTGGCTTTCCCTGCTTCCCAGGCCAAGCCTTCTCTGTCTTCTCTGCTGGGTCCTTCTATTCCTAAGCGATTGATCAGTCCTGGGGGGCCCCTTGCATTTGTCTTTGGACTACTTCTACTCTCTATCCATGCTCCAGACTCACAAACCAACTGTTACTCAACATTTTTACAAGAGCTGTGTTGGTGGCATAGTGAGAAAGTTCAGGATGAGCTCATCTCATCCCATGGATTTTATGATAACACTGTTAACTCCCAAATTTATACCTTTAGCCCACGTCTCTCCCTAACTCCAGACTCTCATGTTCAACTGGCTGCCAACTGTACAAGTCTCAACAGAATCTCAGGCTTGGCCTGCTGACGCTGGGGTCTAAATCGGTCCCCCAAGACTGCCCTCCAGCAGGCACCATCATTCACCCAGTTAAGGCTAACAGTCATGGAGTCAGCCTTGACTCTTCTCCTTCTGTCACAGCCCACCTCCAATCCATCAGCAAGGCCTGAGAGTCCACCTTCAAAGTAGACCCCAGCTCGATATATATGCACTTCTCATCCTTCTGCTGCTGCCACCACAACCCAGGCCCCCACTGCACTCCTAGGCTAAAGCAGCCACCTCTTCTGCTCTCCTGCTGCTTTTCTTCCCTCCCTGTAGTCCAGAGTAGGTCAATGTGAGTCAAAACATTTCACTCCCCATGAGAATCCCTCCTGAGGATGCTCATCAGACTACAATTAAGCCTAAAGGGCTCATGATGGTCACTAGGCCTCCAGCCACCATTCTTCCGCCTTCATTTCCAACTTCCTGGCCCTTGCGCCATCTGTTCATGGGGAACTGGCCTTCGTTCAACATGCTGAGCCTTTGAATTCACTGCTCCCTTTGCCAGGAATGCCTGTCCTAGATGTCTCCATCATCCCCTCCCTCCCTTCGAGTAGCAACTCCAAGAGGTTGCCTCGACCACCCTCCCCTCACGTTGTATCCCCTTACCTTCATGGTACCTTGCCTCACTTTATATTTGTAGCCTATTTACTTATTGTCTTTCTTCCCTACTATAATTTAACCTCCATGTGGGCAGGGGATTCACCTGTGTGGTTTGTGGCTATAGTCCAAGCACCTGGAGAGGACCCAGCATTTAGTAGGAGAACAGGAGGTGTTTCTTGTATGAATTTGTCTTGGTTTGGCAGCTGTTACTGTTAAAGTCATCTCTGACTTTAAGATGAAAGAAAGCAAGGCTCAAGCCGGCCTGGTAACTTGTCCAAGCTCTCACAGCTGATCTGGGCTTCATGCCAGGGTCGAGCTGACTCCAAGCCTACAGGTCTCTTCACAATGTACTACTTCTCTCGCAGGTTCACTCCACCCCAATTATCTGCCCATGAAAAATGACTTAGTACCACAACTCAGCGTCATCACTGAATGTTATCTGACATGTATATTTCAATCTTCCATGGATACAGTGATGACAACATTACACAAACATGCCTCTGACCTTAGGCCCACAGACACTCTGACATTTGCTCACTGTCCCGCCAACACTGTGGATGTTTCTGGATGAGGCATCAGCTGCTGCTTCACACCCCAGAGACCTGGAATTTCTTAGTCTTCTTAGACAATTTCTTAGTCTTCTTAGAATGCAGCAGGATGACCAGAATGAGAAATTAATGGTTTCCTTTTGTCTTAGTTATCTGGTGCTGCCATAACAGAAATACCACAAGTGCATGGCTTTAACAAAAAGAAAGACTATTTTCTCACAGTTTAGGAGGCTAGAAGTATGAATTCAGAGCACCAGCTCTAGGGAAGGCTTTCTCTGTCTGTTGTCTCTGGAGGAAAGTCTTTGTCTCTTTAGCTTCTGCTTCCTGGTTCCTTGGAGATCTCCATGTGGCCTGGCATCTATCTTACCCTATCCCTCTGTTCCCTTGTTTAACCTCTTTTTACATCTCAAAAGAGGTTGACTCAAGATACTTGCTATACTAATCCTGCCTCATTAACATAACAAAGACAACACATTCCTAAATGAGATTATAACCACAGGCTCAGAAGTTAGGATTTACAGCACTTATCTTTGGGCGAATATAATTCAATCCATAACATTTCACTCTTTGGTCCCCCAAAATTCACATCCTTGCCACATGTAAAACACATTCACCCCATCACATCATCCCAAAAGTCTTACATCAACTCCAGATCCAAAATCTCATCTTCTGAATCATCTAAATCAAATATGGGTGAGACTTTAGGTGTATTCCATCCTGGGGCAAAATTCTTCTTTGTCTGTGTAATGGATTGAATTGTGTCCCCCAAAATGTGTGTCAACTTGTCTAGGCCATGATTCCCACTATTGTGTGGTTGACCTCCATTTTGTGATCTGATGTAATTATCCTATGTGCTGTAAATCTTAACCTCTGTGATGTTAATGAAATAGGATTAGAGGCAGTTATGTTAATGAGGTAGGACATAATCTACAGGATTAGGTTGTATCTTGAGTCAGTCTCTTTTGAGATATAAAAGAGAGAAACAAGCAGAGAGGAGAAAGACCTCATGCCACCAAGAAAGAAGAGCCAGAAGTGGAATGCATCCTTTGGACCTGGGGTCCCTGTACTGAGAAACTCCTAGACCCAGGGGAAGACTGATGACAAGGACCTTCCCCCAGAGTTGACAGAGACAGAAAGCCTTCCCCCAGAGCTGGGACCATGAATTCAGACTTCTAGCCTCCTAATCTGTGAGAGAATAAATTTCTGTTTGTTAAAGTCATCCACTCGTGGTATTTCTGTTATAGCAGCACTAGGTAACTAAAACAATCTGTGAACCTGTGTAATCTAGAATACAAATTGTCTCCGAAGTACAATAGTGGAGCAGGCACAAGGCAGACATTTCTATTACAAATGGGAGAAATTGGAGGGAAAGAAGGGATAACAGGTACCAAGCAAGTCCAAAACCCAGCAGAGCAAATTACATTAGCTCTCAAGGCCTGAAAATAATCCTCTCTTCTCTGAGACCATCTAGGCAATGGCCGTCCCCTCCAGACTCTGGGTGTTGCCTATACTCTCTGGATTCTGGGTGGAAGCCCTCAGCCCTGTGCTTCAGCTCCAGCTTCCAGGCCCACTGGGATGGTAACTCTGCTCCCTCAGATTTGGGTGGCCCCATTCTCCTAGTCCGTCTGAGTGGTTACCCCCTTGGTCCTGGCAGACCCTGTTCTTCTACCCCTTGGGTATGGCAGCCTTCCTCCCTCAGCTTTGGGCGGCAGCCCCATCCCCTGGCACACCTTAATGGCAGCACCACACTCCAGAACCGAGTTGGCAAAAATCCAACTCCTTGAAACCTAGGAGGCTATGGCCCTATCCTTTGAGATCCAGGAGACTGCAGACCCATCCTTTGAAACTGAGAAGGCTCTACTTCCCGTGCTCCTTCCAATAGTTCTGCTGATCTCTGAGCTGCTCCAGGGATGGTCCTTTTCTTGGAGGACAAGAGATGTAGCTCCTTTGGCCTGTTTCCTGCCTGTAGAATTCCAAGAGGCAGACAGTGTTCTTTCCTTTTGTTCTTTCTCTGTCCCCCTCAGTCTAATCTGATGGGTTTTCTGCTGTGGTAGTTGGTTAGATCCATCAGTCACAGGCTTGATTTCTTTAACAAAAGATTGTGTAGCCGCATCCTTGGTGAAAATTCTAGGAGGCATGTCCTTACTCTGCACAACATAATTTTCCAAATCTTTAAGTTCTGTTTTCATTTTGCACAGTTCATTCTTAAGTCCATTTCTTTCCTCTCGCATTTTACTACAAGTAACAAGGAGAAACCATGTGGCCCCTTTAAGATTTTGCTTAGAAATCTCATCAGCCAGATATTCAAGTTCATCGCTGACAAGTTCTACTTTTCACAAAACATTTGAACATAATTCAGAGAAGTTTTCTGCCACTGCATAAAACAACACCCTTCCTCCATTGTCTAATCACATGTTCATCATTTTCTTTTAAAGCCTCGCCAGAAGCACATTTAATGTCCGTACTTCTAGCAACATTCTTTTGCTAGTGCCATATGTATTCTCTAAGATGATAGAGACTTTCTTCTGAGCCCTCATCAGAGGGCTTCTGAGCTCTTTGACGTCCATAATTCTAGTCTCTTCAAGGCAATCTAGGCTTTTACTATTAGGCACCTTAAAATTCTTCCAGCCTCTACCCATTCCCCATTTCCAAAACCACTTCCACATTTTAGGTATCTGTTAGAGCAGCACCCTACTCCTGGTACTAAATTATTAGTTATCCAGTGCTGTTATAATAAAAAACCCATTGCTGTTGAGTCATTTCTGACTCATAGTGACCCTACAGGACAGAGTAGAACTGTCCCATAGGGTTTCCAAGGAGCGGCTGGTGGATTCAAACTGCCAACCTTTTGGTTGGCAGCCTTCGCTCTTAACCACTGTGCCACCAGGGCTCCACTGTTGCTATAACAGAAATACCAAAAGTGCATGACTTTAACAAAAAGAAATTTATTTTCTTACAGCTTAAGAGGCTAGAAGTCCAAATTCAGAGTGCTGGCTCTAGGGGAAGACTTCCTCTCTTTATCAGATCTGGAGGAAAGTCCTTGTCTCTTCAGCTTCTGTTTCCTGGTTCCTTGGAGATCTCCATATGTCTTGGCATCTACTTACCCCATATCTCTCTCTGCTCGCTTGTTTAATCTCTTTATATCTCAAAAGAGATTGATTCAAGATACACCCTACACTAACCCTGCCTCATTAACATAACAAAGACAACTCATTCCCAAATGGGATTATAACCACAGGCATAGAGGCTAGGATTTACAGTATACTACAATACACATTTTTGGGAAACATAATTCAATTTATAATACCTTTATTCTTAATGGCAGGCTAATCATGCAAAAATGAAAGGTATTTTTCCCTCCTGTCTTAAGAGGCCAACCAGGTTTTATATCCTGAAGGTCTGGGCTTCTGCTGTCCTAGAGGCTGTCATGGGGTGGAGGTTGGGGGCTGTACCCTCCATGCTTTGAAGGTGTGGCGAGAACAAGACTCCTCCCATCTGTGGGACCTGTGGGAGTTCAAGACTGGCACCCACTCAGTCACAAACCAAAATCCAAACACCAAACTTGTTGTCACTGAGTAGACTCCGAATCATGGTAGACATCCCATGTGTGTCAGAGTAGAACTGTGCTTCATAAGTTTTCAATGGCTAACTTTTTGGAAGTAGATTGCCAGTCCATTCTTTCCAAGTGCCTCTGGGTGGATTAGAACCTCCAATCTTTAGGATAGTAGCTGAGTGCCTAATTGTTTGAATCACCCAGGGATCCCGTTACACTCATTGCCATTGAGTCAATTCTGACTCATAGGACAGAGTAGAACTGCCTCATAGAATTTCCAAGGAGCCACTGGTGGATTCCAATTGCTGACCTTTTGGTTAGCAGCCATAGCTCTTAATCACTGCACTACTAGGGCTCCTCCCCTTACACAGACACCCAAAAAAACCAAATCCACTGCTGTTGAGTCGATTCCGACTCATAGCAACCCTAAAGGACAGAGTAGAACAGCCCCATAGGGTTTCCAAGGCTGTAAATCTTTATGGAAGCAGGCTGCCACATCTTTCTCTCGTGGAGTGGCTGGTGGGTTCCAACTGCCAATCTTCTGGTTAGCTGCTGAGCGCTTTAACCATTGTGCCACTAGGACTCCTTTGTACATAGACACAGTGCCCCCTTAAATAGATGGGGCTGCCCATGGGCCTGGGGAGGTTGGGCAGACACCTGAACAGCCCTGCTATGCTGGGTACTGAGAGGGTGTAGTCAAGCCCTCTTGTGTGGACCGGCCAAGGCTTGGTAAAGCAAGACTGAGCAAGGCAAGAGGCCTTTGGCCAGTTTTCTGGACTGAAGAACCCCTGGCTCCTGTACAGTCCCCCACTCCAGCGCTTGTGACAGAGATCATATTTCCTGCCAGGTCTGGGAGGCAAAGGCTGGGTTCAGACTCAACTGGATTTAAAAATGATAAGAAGTATGTTATTGTTTGTCCCTATGTGCTATAGTGCCACCTGTAACCACTGGAGTCTGTGTGTGGTGCAAACGGTTAACACTAACAGAAAGGTTGGCGGTTCAAGTCCACCCAGAGGTGCCTTGGAAGAAAGTCCTTGTGATCTATTTCTGAAAAATAAGCCATTGGAAACCCTATGGAGCACAGTTTTACTCTGTGGGGTCTCCATGAGTTGGAGTCCACTCAAGGTACCTGTTGTTTTTTTTTTTTTTTTTTGTAACCATTACTGAAGTACAGAAAATGTTGGGTAATAAACCCCACAACCTTGTAAGCCACTGCAGGTGCCATCAGGCTTGAGAGGAGTATCTTTGGGGAGACCACTGGCTGGCATAACAGGGGCCTGGGCAGCACACGCCCCTCTGAGCTCCCCACTCTGAGGAAGTTCACTGGCTGACACTCCATCATTAGCAACCAAGTCACAACAGGGACTATACTTCAAACAAGTGCATTTGGTTCCCTACCTATTTTTAGACATCCATATTTCAATCTCCCACGTATGCAGTAAATAATACCGTGTATCAACAGTTTGTTCTAAACTATTCTAAGCATCACATTACTAGAAAGAGAATTTCGCACACTTAACGACACAGAGCACCTTTCCGGATGCTGTTCCGTGGTGGGGCTCAGTTTCCCCAGCAGTAACTGCAGGGTGAGCAGCCATGCATGGAGTGCAGGCTCTACTGGATGGGGTGGGGGTAGTTGTGGGACCACCATGCACTGCTGGGGTCCACCCAGAAGCCAGTGTGGAAAGGGTGGCAGAGGTTACAGCATGGAGTCCCTGTTTGCTCGTTGAGGAGACAGACGGAGGGAAATGGAAAGCATACGGGCTGTGTTCCTGCTGAGCTCTGAGATGGTCACCTCCTTTCTCTCAGATGAGCACACATTTGCTCTGTGCCCCTTCCCTGCCCTCAGTGTGAGGGGTGTGGAAACACATCGGTGCCCTCATCTACCTGTTCTATGCAGAACCTTGAGGTCAGGTGGCCACGGAAGAGATGTGACTGCTCCTCTAAAGCCTCCTGCATCCCCTTAGCTAGCATGGACCCCAATGGCCAAGGATGGGGCTGATGTCCCCTGTGACCATGCATCACTGTTGTTGCTTCTCTCCATCCTCTTCCCTGTGGCGTAACTCATGAGCTGTTCTTGAATTTAACATCTCAATTTAGTAGGTTTGGATTTTTAAAAGTTTTCTAAGGCTGGAGACGACGACCCATGGTGACTCCACGTACAACAGAAGAAACACTGCCTGGTCCTGCACCATCTTCATGATCATTGGTGTACTGGAGTCCATTTATTGCAGCCACTGTGCATTTTGAGTGCCTTCCAACCTAGGGGCTCATCTTCCAGCACTATGTCAGATGATATTCTGTTGTGATCCACAGGGTTTTCATTGGCTGATTTCTGGAAGTAGACTGCTAAACCTACTAGTTTCTAGTCTGGCTTAGTCTGAGGGCTCAGCCGCTGAGTCTCCCCAAATCTTGTGGCTGAGATCGGGCTTCAGGACTTCCCGATAGAATAAGGCCCTGCCAGTCACCTTCCTGCCCTCTGTCAACATGCATTTCATGCGTTCCTTCTTGAGTGAGTGGGTGAGGATGCCCTGGATTGCTCAAGCAGGCAATGGTGTGAAGCCAAGTGTACAACGAAGCCAAGATCTGGTCAACATGCCCAACAACATGCCAACTTGCTGCTTCTCTTTGCCCCGCAGACCCTCGCTCTGTCTTCTCTACCCTACTCTGGGCCCAGAGGGTTACCTGCCCGGATTACACCAATGAGTTCTTGGCCATGGGCTATGGCTGCTGATCTGCTAGCCAGAGGCACTGTGCAGAGCCTGGGTTGGGGAAGAAGAGTGCAGTCGGAATGTTCATTCCTTCAGCTCCTTCCCTCTCCTCAAAGGCACACCTCCCTTCACGGCCCTCTCCACCCAGCCTCTCTTCCTTTGCCTCTTTGCCAGGCCCACAGGTGCTAAGGGCTCCCGACCGGTGCTAGTCCCAGCCTGGCACTGTCCTTTGTTAGTGTCCCTCTACCCTGCCCAGTCCTTGGCAAAGAGTCCCTACGGAATCCTCCTCACTTCACAAGTTTGAATGTGCCACCTTTTCTAACCAGGACCCGGCCTGGTTCATCCACCAAATGTTGAGATCATACCAACCTACATATGCTTTTCTTCTTTTGGATCACTCGAAAGTGCTTGACAGTTTTAACTGGGCCTTGATCAAGAGCTGGGATAAGCTCCACCCCTAATGGTGCAGCAGTTGCTGGCTGCAGGCCTGAGGGGAGCCCCTCCCCACTGTCTCTCCACTTCTGTGCTCAGCCAGGGCCTCCCATCCTGCAGCCCTGGATGATCACACCTGGAGAACATCTCCACAGCCCGGCCTTTAGGAGGAGGAGCAACTGGCTACGGCTGAGTGAGGATCTGCAGGCCTTGCTTCACAGTCCCAGTGGGAAGCAGGGGCTCCAACTGGTGAGGATGCTGCATGTCCTGCTGTCAGCCTACACTGCCAGTGGGCCCTACTGGACAGTGTGAGCTGAGCCTGGAGGAAGGGCATGGGGTCTTCTACATGCTGTGTGAGAAGCCCTGGATGTGTGATTTTGCAAAGGTTTATTATACAAATGATTATAGTGAGACAGGTATTGCTTTGTCTCAGGAAGAACTGAAATCTGTTTTGAACCAATGGAGTCCCTGGGTGGTGCAAACTTTTAACACGCTTGGCTGCTAATCAAAAGGTTGTCAGGTCAAGTCCACCCACAGGTGCTTCAGAAGAAAGGCCTGGAGATCTACTTCTGAGAACTCAGCCATTGAGGACCCTACAGAGGACAGTTCTACTCTGACACATATGGGGTTGCCATGAGTTCGATCGACTTGACGGCAATTGGTTTAGTTTGAACCAATTATTTTATCTTTAGAAACTCCCAAGAAGAGAAGTTTGTCTTGCTCCTTGAGTCTCTTCTTCATTGGAATGTTGGGATGGTAAAGAAACATTAAGGCAAAGGAGAGAAAGTGAAGTCAGGTTTTATGTTTCCTCAACCTGCAGGCTGTAAAAAGCTGGGGAGGGAAGGAGACTAACAGGTATTCAAGACACTTATCATTTAACAGCAAATAACAGGTAAGTAAGACATGCATCATCTAATACCAGAGAAGCTGCACCAGGTGGGTATTAGTCTTCTCATTTTTGCAGATGGGGAAACTGAGGCTCCGAGAGGTTACCTACCTCATCCATGTACACAGGAAGTGACTGGGGTCTCCTATTTTTCTCTAAAGTCTATGGCCTTTCTTACCTTCTGTTCAGTGCTCATGGAGGAGAGCTGGATGGGGAAAAGGAGGGAAGCCAGGCAAAGAAGCATGGGGACTCCTGAGGGTGGGACTGGCCTAGCCAGGTTGGATTTAGGAGCAGAGGGGAAACTTGAGAGATTTCAGCACCACACAGCCAAAGACTGCCTACCTCCAGCCAGCCCTGGGCTAGAGGAGATTCATCTATAAAGCAGGTCTGTCTACAGAGCAGGAGGTTTGGTGCAAGTGTCCAGAATCCTAACTCAACACTGCCCAGAGCACACGCGCGAGTTAAGAGAATACAGTGCATTTCTCTTGCTCACTGATGTGAGGCCAATCTGAGTCCTTTATGGGTCTGAGGAACGCAAGCCTTCCAGGTCTGCTGGCCACGGACACCTGCAGGAGCCACTCACCTGCCTGCTCCAAGGCGACCATGGTCGCCTGCTCAATCAAGTCCCGCTCAATGAAGCTCCTGAAGTCTTCACTGTACACGCTAAGATCCGGCAACTGGAAAGTGTAGATTGGCATCTCAAGGGGGAACTGCTCGTTGTTGCATTCACTGGCCACGTGGGACCGGGCCAGAGAGACGATGGCTGAGCTGGCGTGGGAGATGCCCCGGGAAAGTCGCTTTTCTGCAGGGAGAGGAGAGACAGTCACAGCGACTGAGTGGGCTGTAGGTATGGCTCTACACACATACGTGTGTGCACACACGCACACATACATGTAGAAACGATGCACAAACTAACACATGCAAGCACATCCACACACCTGTGCACATACATCCACACACAAACAGCACACACATACATTCACACACATGTAAGCACACACACACCCATACACATGAGCACACACATATGTAGACACATACACAAGCACACCCACACTCACATGCACACACAATACATATACATACACAGGCACACAGAGCACAGACATTCACATGTGCCCACACTTACACAAGCACACCCACACACATGCACACACCAGACACATGCACACAGGCAAACACTCAGCACACACATGCATTCACCCACATGTAAGCACACACTCACACACACCCAATACACATGAGCACACACATATGCAAATACACAGAGCAGACAACGAACATGTACACACACAAGCACACCCACACTCACAGGCACACACAATACATACACACATGTGCACACAGAGCACACACACATGCACACCTATACGTACACAAACGCACACACAATATACACCTGTATGTGCACTCCCCTCACCCCTGCACACCTACATGCTCTCCCACCAGCCCTTTTGTCCTGCGAGTCTCTTCCTGCAAAGGCCTTCTGGCTGCTGGGCTAACACTCCCATGGGCTGGTACACGGCACTTACTCACTTGGAGTCATGGACTCATTTAGGAAGATGCGAGCTGCAAGTCCTCTGAACAAGCACACTTCAGCGTGGCTACAGATCACCAGTAGTACTTTTGGGGTCTTAAGTTGTATCTAACTCAATTCAGCAGATCTGTCTTCTCTCAGAGCCAAATCATATAAAGGGATTGCTCTTAGTTTTCATGCATTTACGTGTTTAAAGTAGAGGTGATTTATTCAGGCTCTCTCCATTGTGGCTTGGAATTTAAGATAGGTTCTTTATTAAACTTATTCTGATAAACACATCCCACACAATATCCACGGAACACAACTGCTAAACCATCACATGTGCTTCTCTTGTGTCTGGATTTTCTTTTGTCACGCACTCTCAAAATGATGGTCTACTCCGGTCGTATTCTTCTTGGGTTTTGCAATCAATGAATGAGAAATGCTGTGGAGAATTTCTCTAAAGCACAATGTGTTACCTTATTAGAAAATTGATCATCTAATGTAAATGCCACACCAAAAAGCAGATATGGTTGTTTTCTTGATACTGTAAAAGCACACTTTTGAAAAAAATTCTGTTTAATAACTAACATTTAACATAATACAAGAATTCTTAAATACACTACATTAGAAAAAGGTTTCCTTCTTTACTGTCAGTGTTTGCCATAATGGAGAATTCTTTTTAGCAAAGGCAGAGCCAGTTGCTCTAGAGTCGACTCTGGCTCACGGTGACCACATGTGTGTCAGAGTAGAACTGATCCACAGGGTTTTCAATGGCTGATTTTTTGAAACTAAGTCGCTAGGCCTTTCTTCTGAGGTGCCTTTGGTGGACTTGAACCTTTAACCTTTCAGTTGGCAGCTAAGCACGTTAACCGTTTGCACCACCCAGGGAATCCAGCAAGACAGTAGTCTTCTTTTACTTTGTGCAGGAAAACATGATCCTTTGTGTTTGAAAATAAGTATTATCAAAATTTTGTAGCAAATTAATAAGTATGTTCATGTAGGTCATAGGAACTCCTACTCCATTTCAAAGTGGCACGTTCATCGGCGAAGGTTCCGTGCCCCCGCTGACCCACCCTGGCGAGGCTTTGGCCCCCGGGGCTGGGATGCACACCACAGCCACCAGGAGAGCCCAAGCCTCGCCCCGACTGGAACAGGAGCTTTCTACCTCGCTGCCTGCAAGAGCGAATGGCACAGGTGTGATCTTGTTAAAACAGACTAAAAAGCAGAGGCTTTGATCCTGTGGTAAGTTAGTCTTAAACCCAAAGTTAATTTTCAGAAGCTTCATGTATCTTCCCATTAAAATGAATGGAAAATCGTAGAAGACATAAGATGTTTCACAATAGAGGGCTTCGATTCACCTTAGATTTCATCCCAATACAAATATGCTTCAATTATTCTGTATTTTGAGGGAAGGCACAAAGGACACTCAACCCACACAGGTCACAGAATGAATGAAAGTGGGGCACAGGGGTGGGGTCCCCCACTTCCTGTGCTTGTTCAGGGCCTCAAGGCAGAAACACATTGGACCTCAAGTGTTTCTGCCTCTTCCAAGGCACGCTGGGCTCACAAACCTGGCTACAAACTACCTTTCTGTATCTGGGAAAGAAGGAACTGCCCCATTCTGGGAACTGATGGGGACAGACACTAGGTGTTAGAGATGCTGAGGTGCCAGGTGAGCCCACGCTTGCTTGGGCAGGTGCTTCTCTCAGCAGCAGGGACCTGCTGGGCAGGGCCACGCACCTTCCTGCTTGGCTTACCAGTCAGCATCTTTTTGCCAGTTGATGAGACGGTGTGAGGGCCTTGGAGGCATGGTGACTAGCAGTGTCATGTGATGCTGTTAGACAGTGCCAATTAGTAAATATCCATAGTCTGAACATTTGGAACTAAAAATAGTGTTGGAGACCATATAATAAGAATCATGTGCTCCTAATTCTAACACTTTCCCACCTCCACCTCAATTAATGCACATGTACACACACACGCTCACACACTCACACACACTCATACACACACTCACACATACACTCACAGACTGATTCTTTAGCATCAACTCAGGGGTCTTTCTTTTGGAGATATAAATTAAATTTTGAATAGGGAATTACCATGTTCAACGTTATGCCCCAGAGAAGCATGAAAACCAGTTGTCATCGAGCTGACTCCAACTCATGGTAACCTATTGTGTGTCAGAGTAGAACTGTGCTGCACAGGGTTTTCAATGGCTGATTTTTTGGAAACAGATCACCAGGGCTTTCTTCTGAGGTGCCTCTGGGTGAACTCAACCTCTAACCTTTCAGTTAGCAGCTGAGTGCATTAACCATTTGCACCACCCAGGCACTCTCCAGAGAAGCATAGAGAGATTAAAAAAAATAAAATAAAATAGTGGAACAATGTATAGGATTTCCCAACCACTGACAAAACTGACTCAGAAGTCTATGATTTAGACCACAACTCGGTGAACCTTCCTTTAAAGGGACAGATATAAATATTTTAGGCTTTATTGACCATATAGACTCTGTCACAACTACTCTAATCTGCCTTTGTCATGCTACAGCAGTCACTGACAATACGTAATGAATGGGTGTGACTGTGTTTCCATAAAACTTTGTTTACAAAAACAGGCAGTACCACATTTAGCTCATGGGTTGTTGTTTACCGACCATGATTTAGAATATGAAGACATTCATTTGCCATTTAGTGCACTATGAGTTCAGGAAGAACTTAACTAAAGAAGACATAATGTCCAATTCAAAAACTCTAAACTTTACATTTTATTAAAAACAGAGTTTCCATTAATAGAATTGTGCTGTGACAGACTTCTATTTTTTTCTAGAATAATATCCGATAGAAGTCTGATAACAGCAGATAACAGCTACATGTTTTAGGACCTGATTTGGCTAACCTCTCTGGAGGCAGATAGGAAGTTCCTTCCAGCCTCCTTGGCAGGCAGATAAGAGAATGGGTTGGATTGTTGCCCTCAACCAAAAAGAAGAGGAACTGCCATGTTGTTGCCTATTTGCTGGACTGTCACTGCATGGGAGGTCTCAAAAGCCTCAACTGTGTGGTGCTGAAGGAACATAAGGCCCTGAGGAGGAAGAACAAACCAGAGGACTAGAAGGGGGCCTCCTCCTGAGTCAGATCTAATGGTAGAAATGAAAGAGAGCTTAAGAACAGCATATCAAGACAGACGAGACAGTGACTGAGCCTTAGCATCCTCTCCCTAAACAAAATTCGGAAATGCCACAGAAGCAGAAGATTGGGAGTGGGCTAGGTTCCATGGGTAGGGCGGGAGTGGGTTAGGTTCCATGGGTAGGGCGGGAGTGGGCTAGGTTCCATGGGTAGAGTGGGAGTGGGCTAGGTTCCATGAGTAGGGCGGGGGTGGGCTAGGTTCCATGGGTAGAGTGGGAGTGGGCTAGGTTCCATGGGTAGGGCAGGAGTGGGTTAGGTTCCATGGGTAGTGGGAGTGGGCTAGATTCCACAGGTAGGGTGGGAGTGGGCTAGGTTCCATGGGTAGAGTAGGAGTGGGCTAGGTTCCATGGGTAGTGGGAGTGGGCTAGGTTCCATGGGTAGTGGGAGTGGGCTAGATTCCACAGGTAGGGTGGGAGTGGGCTAGGTTCCATGGGTAGAGTAGGAGTGGGCTAGGTTCCATGGGTAGTGGGAGTGGGCTAGATTCCACAGGTAGGGTGGGAGTGGGCTAGGTTCCATGGGTAGAGTAGGAGTGGGCTAGGTTCCATGGGTAGTGGGAGTGGGCTAGGTTCCATGGGTAGTGGGAGTAGGCTAGGTTCTATGGGTAGTGGGAGTGGGCTAGGTTCCACAGGTAGGCTGGGAGAGGGCTAGGTTCCATGGGTAGTAGGAGTGGGCTAGGTTCCATGGGTAGTGGGAGTGGGCTAGGTTCCATGGGTAGTGGGAGTGGGCTAGGTTCTATGGGTAGTGGGAGTGGGCTAGGTTCCACAGGTAGGCTGGGAGAGGGCTAGGTTCCATGGGTAGTAGGAGTGGGCTAGGTTCCATGGGTAGTGGGAGTGGGCTAGGTTCCATGGGTAGTGGGAGTGGGCTAGGTTCTATGGGTAGTGGGAGTGGGCTAGGTTCCACAGGTAGGCTGGGAGAGGGCTAGGTTCCATGGGTAGTGGGAGTGGGCTAGGTTCCATGGGTAGTGGGAGTGGGCTAGGTTCCACGGGTAGAATGGGAGTTGGCTAGGTTCCATAGGTAGTGGGAGTGGGCTAGGTTCCATGGGTAGAGTGGAGATGGGCTAGGTTCCATGGGTAGTGGGAGTGGACTAGGTTCCATGGGTAGGGCGGGAGTGGGCTAGGTTCCATGGGTAGTGGGAGTGGGCTAGATTCCACAGGTAGGGTGGGAGTGGCTAGGTTCCATGCGTAGAGTGGGTGTGGGCTAGGTTCCAAGAGTAGAGTAGGAGTGGGCTAGGTTCCATGGGTAGTGGGAGTGGGCTAGGTTCTATGGATAGTGGGAGTGGGCTAGGTTCCACAGTTAGGGTGGGAGAGGGCTAGGTTCCATCGGTAGAACGGGAGTGGGCTAGGTTCCCTAGGTAGTGGGAGTGGGATAGGTTCCATGGGTAGGGTGGGAGTGGGCTAGGTTCCATGGGTAGAGTAGGAGTGGGCTAGATTCCGTAGGTAGTGGGAGTGGGCTAGGTTCTATAGGTAGTGGGAGTGGGCTAGGTTCCACAGGTAGGGTGGGAGAGAGCTAGGTTCCTTGGGTAGAACAGGAGTGGGCTAGGTTCCATGGGTAGTGGGAGTGGCTAGGTTCCATGCGTGTAGTGGGTGTGGGCTAGGTTCCAAGGGTACAGTAGGAGTGGGCTAGGTTCTGTAGGTAGTGGGAGTGGGCTAGGTTCCATGGGTAGTGGGAGTAGGCTAGGTTCTATGGGTAGTGGGAGTGGGCTAGGTTCCACAGGTAGGGTGGGAGAGGGCTAGGTTCCATGTGTAGAATGGGAGTGGGCTAGGTTCCATAGGTAGTGGGAGTAGGCTAGGTTCCATGGGTAGAGTGGGGATGGGCTAGGTTCCTTGGGTAGGATGGAAGGGAGCTAGGTTCTATGGGTAGAGTAGGAGTGGGCTAGGTTTCATGGGTAGTGGGAGTGGGCTAGGTTCCATGGGTAGGGTGGAAGTGGGCTAGGTTACATGGGTAGAGTGGGTGTGGGCTAGGTTCCTTGGGTAGGAGGGGGTGCTCTGGTTGTGACCTTCTCTCCCCAGCACAGCCCTGGGAAGACCACTGCCTCTGTGAGTCACCCCCCTCCACCGCAGTGCGGGCAAATAGCAGTGTTGGCCCAATGCCAGCTGAAGGAGCATCAGGGCAGTTGGAACACAGCTGGGTGTATCATAATAGCAATGACAATGTAGGCTGCCCAGCTCGAGCCATCCCTCCTTTCTCTTTACAACACAACATATGAGTTCAGCAGTTACAACAGAGGGTGTAGACCCTGGAAATGAGCAATTCCTAGAACAGAGGTGCTGGAAGGTTCCCTAAGGAGTGAAGCCAACTGTGGGGAAGAAGCAAGTGGGGAATATTTTGAGCCCAGATTAAAACATTCAAAGCTCTCCAACTTGCAGGCATTTGCCTCAACTCTCACTCAGAGAGGCACAAATCAGAGCCCTTGCTTTTGTCCTTTCCCCCGGATACATATAACTTCTGGCTATCTTCTTCTGAAAAAATTCAGGCAGCGAAAACCCTATGGATCACAACGGTCTGATCCCACTGTGCATGGAGTCACCACGAGTCAGGGGTTGCCTCCATGGCAGCAAACGATGACAACAAAAACTGGCTGGTAATCACAAGGCACTCTGAGCTCACAGGGAAACTTCAGGAAACACACGAGGAGTGCAAGCACTGTTAAAGAAAGTCAACCAAGTACCTTCGCCAGAGGAAGCAGAATAAATGAACCACAGAGGACAAGAATTTAAAATAAACCTATTGAGTATTTTCAAAGTGATAAAGAAAATATTGGAATATGAAATAATAATAATGACAAAGAGCTAATCTGGAATGAGAAATGAAACAGTGACTGTTGATTAACAGAGTAGATTCATGTGAAGAATGAGTTAGGATGACAGAACATCAGGTCAAGGAAATCCCTTAGGAGGCATGAAAATGAGAGGCAACAAGACAATGGAGGAATGGTTTCAAAGTATACAAGGAAAATAATTTGGATTCAAAAGTTTTATTCAACTTAACTAAAATTTAAGTATATCGTGTAAACATTTTCAGGCACTCAAAAGGCCTCAGGAGATTCATCATACAAAACCTTTCTTGAAAATAGTCTTTGATGAAGTACTCTTTCACCAAAAGATGAATACATGTGCATAAATAAAAAAGTTAATTATTGAATAATAAGCAACAGCAACAAAAAGAATCTAAATATGATTGAAGGTAAGTGGAAGCGGTAAGGGAGAAGATGAGAACATACTAAGATATATGTCTTTCTCAGAATAAAATATAGTTATTAATAAGTTTTTAAAGTAATATGAAAGAAAACCTAAATATAGGTTTTAATAGGGTAGGGTTAACTGCAACACAAATAAAAGTAGAATGTAGAACTCTCAAACCATTAGAAAAAAAGTTAATTAGGCAAAAGAAGACAATAAAGGAAAAAAACACACAAAAAACCATGACAAAACGCACAAAATGAAGAAGTATAGTTACGACAGTAATTAAAATAAACTAAATGGATTAAATTTACAGCTGCAAAGGAAGAGATTCTAAATTGAATGACAAAATAACACCTGATAATAAATAACTTACAAAGGTCACATTTAATATAAAAAGATAAGGACATTCTAAGTCAAACTCAGGGAGTAGACTATAGGAAATGAACTTTCCAAAATGCTAAGAAGCTAGAGGCAGAGCTATTGTTCAGATACCTTAAGGCACAGACTTTTGGTTCACAGACACATGAATTGGTTGACACATCATTTGGCTCCAGAATCTGGAGAGTGTGATGTTTATACACGTTCTTTCAAATTGAAATGCTGAGGCAGTTTACGTAATTGCTTTCTTATACAAAATCTCAGAGTATAAAAGGGATTTGATGCCCTAACTGCATCCCAAATTGGGCAGGACCTTTCCTAGTGGGAAAAGCATCATGGCAGCTATGAACTTTTGTGACTCTGTGAGCTAAGTGAGGCTCAACCACATTGTGCTTATGCTCCCTGATACCTGACTGCCGATGAAAATCTATATCCCTGGGGGTTTAATTTAGAACTTAATTTACATTTTTAGTGTGTGTTTATGTGTGCACATGTGGTCTCTATGGGCATGTAGTCTCACATCACCAATCTGTATCTTGTCAGAAATTACACAATTAAACTTTAATATCCTATGAACAGAGCCTATTCACTCCTCTCCTATGTTCACAGAATATTTTAAAATGTTAGTAATGTATTTGAATACAAAGAAAAATTTAACAAATTCTATAAATTAGAGAATTTATAGGTTATATTATATGATTTGATCCTTGATAACTAGAAATCAGCAGAATATGATGTCCCCAACAATTTGAAAATCCTATTAAATAAGAAACATTCTTCTAAATGATCCTAGAATCAGAGAGGAAATATAAAATCAAATTTAAAAATAGAGAATTTAATGAATAGGAAAACTATTAAAACCAGAAGATAAAAAGAAAGGTGTACTGAAAAAAAACTACAGCACTAAATATTTTTATTAATGAAAAATACAAAATAAACTGATAATTCAACCTAAGAAAATAGAAAAAGAACAGTGAAGTTAACCAAAAGAAATAGAAAATAAAATAATGATAAAATTTTATTATTTAATATTTATTTAAAAAGTCAAGTAAAATGGGGGTAACTCCTTAGTTGGCAATCATAACTAAGGAAATAAGAAAGTAAAAATACATAATTATAGGAATAATTCACAGGTATTGAAGATAATATAAGACTATTAAGTGCTACTTTATATAGTAAGAAATTCGAAAATATATTGTTGTTGTTAGGTGCTGTCAGTTAGGTTCCTACTCATAGTGACCTTACGTACAACAGAACGAAACAATGTCTGGTCCTACCACATCTTCACAATCTTTGTTATATTTGAGCCCACTGTTGTAGCCACTGTGTCAATCTATCTCTTTTAAAGTCTTCCTTTTTTTCACTGACCAAGCAGGATGTCCTTCTCCAGGGACTGGTCCCTCCTGATAACATCTCCAAAGTACATGAGACAAAGTCTCGCCATCCTTGCTTCTAAGGAGCATTCTGGCTATACTTCTCCAAGACAAATTTGTTTGTTCTTCTGGCAGTCAATGGTATATTCAATATTCATCACCCACACCATATTCAAAGGCATCAATTCTTCAGTATTCCTTATTCATTGACCAGCTTTTGCAAGCATATGAGGCAAATGAAAATACCATGGCTTGGGTCAGGTGCACCTTACTCCTCAAGGTGATATCTTTGCTTTTTAACACTTTAAAGAGGACTTTTGCAGCAAATTTGCCTGACTGCTGCTTCCGTGGGTGTTGACTGTGTCCAAGTAAAATGAAATCCTTGACAACTTCAATATTTCTTCCGTTTATCATGATGTTGCTTATAGGTCCAGTTGTGAGGATTTCTGTTTTCTTTATGTTGAGGTGTTATCCATACTGAAGGCTGAAATAAGTGCTTCTAGTCCTCTTCACTTTCAGCAAGCAAGGTTGTGTCATCTGCATATTGCAGGTTGTTAATGACTCTTCCTCCAATCCTGATGCTATGTGCTTCTTCACATAGTCCAGCTTCTTGGATTATTTGCTCAGCATACAGATTGAATAAGTATGGTGAAAGGATACAATGCTGACACACACCTTTTCTGATTTTAAACCATGCAGTATCCCCTTGTTCTGTTTGAACGACTGCCTCTTGGACTATGTACAGGTTCCGCATGAGCAGAAGTTTAAGTGTTGGAATTCCCATTCTTCATAATGTTATCCACAATTTGTTATGATCCACAAAGTCAAATGCCCTTGCATAGACAATAAAACACAGGTAAACATCTTTCTGGTATTCTCTGCTTTTAGCCAAGATCCATTTGACAACAGCAATGATATCCCTTGCTCCTCATCTTCTTCTGAATCTGGTTTGAATTTCTGGCAGTTCCCTTTCGATCTACTGCTGCAACCATTTTTGAATTATCTTCAGCAAAATTTTACTTGTGTGTGATATTAATGATATTTTTCAATAATTTCTGCATTCTGTTTGATCACCTTTCTTTGGAATGGGCACAAACATGGATGTCTTCCAGTCGGTTTGCCAGGTAGCTGTCTTCCAAATTTCTTGGCATAGACAAATAAGTGCTTCCGGCATTGCATCCATTTTTTGAAACATCTCAATTGGTATTCTGTCAATTCCGGAGCCTTGTTGTCATCAATACCTTCAGTGCAGCTTGAACTTCTTCCTTCTGTACCATTGGTTCTTGATCATATGCTACCTCCTGAAATGGGTGAACATTAACCAACCCTATTAGTACAGTGATGCTTCCTGTGTTGTTCAATATTTTTCCCATAGTATTCTTAAATACTGCAACTCAGGGCTTGAATTTTTCTTCAGTTCCTTCAGCTTGAGAAATGCTGAGTGTGTTCTTCCCTTTGGTTTTCTAACTCCAGGTCTTTGCATATTTTCTTATAATACTTTACTTTGTCTTCTCGAGTCACCCTTTGAAATCTTCTGTTCAGCTCTTTTACTTCATTACTTCTTCCATTTGCTTTAGCTACTCTAAGTTCAAGAGCAAGTTTCAGTGTCTCTTCTGACAAACATTTTGGTCTTTTCTTTCTTTCCTATCTTTTTACTGACCGTTTGCTTTCTTCATGTATGATGTCCTTGATATCATCTCACAACTTGTTTCGTCTTTGGTCATTAGCATTCAATGAGTCAAATATACTCTTGAGATGGTCTCTAAATTCAGGTGGGATATACTCAAGGTTGTACTTTGTCTGTCGTGGACGTGTTTTAATTTTCTTCTGCTTCAACTTGAACTTGCATATGAGCAATTGATGGTCTATTCTGTAGTCACCCTCTGGCCTTGTTCTGACTGATGATATTGAGCTTTTCCATTGTCTCTTTCCACAGATGTAGTCCATTTGTTTCCTGTGTATCCCATCCGGCAAGGTCCACGTGCATAGTCAACATTTATGTTGTTGAAAAACGTTATTTGTGGTGAATAAGTCATTGGTCTTGCAAAATTCTATCATACGACCTCTGGTGTTGTTTCTGTCACCAAGGCCATATTTTCCAACTACAGATCCTTCTTCTTTGTTTCCAACTTTTGCATTCCAATCACCAGCAATTTTCAGTGCATCTTCACTGCACATTTAATCAATTTCAGACTGCAGAAGTTAGTAAAAATCTTCAATTTCTTCATCTTTGACACTAGTGGTTGGTGTGTAAATTTGAATTATATTCATATTAACTGGTCCTCCTTGTAGGTGTATGGATATTATCCTATCACCGACAGCATTGTACTTCAGGATAGAGCTTGACATGATCTTTTTGATGATGAATGCAACACCATTCCTCTTCAATTTGTCATTCCTGGCATAGTAGGTCATATGATTATCTGATTCAAAATGGCCCATACTAGTACATTTCAGCTCACTAAAGCCTAGGATATTGATCTTTATGCATTCCATTTCATTTTTTACTTCAATTTTCCTAGATTCATACTTTGTACATTCCATGTTCCGACTATTAATGGATGTTTGCAGCTGTTTCTTCTCATTTTAAGTTGTGCCACATCAATGAATGAAGCTCCTGAAAGCTTGACTGCATCCACATCATTAAGGTCAACACGACTTTGAGGAGGTAGCTCTTTCCCAGTTATATTTTGAGAGCCTTCCAACCTGAGGGGCTCATCTTCCAGCACTGTTATCAGACAATGTTCTATTGCTTTTGCATGGTTTGCACTGGCCAATTTTTTCAGAAGTAGTCTGCCAGGTTCTTCTTCCTAGTCTGTCTTAGTCTGAAAGCTCTGCTGAAACCTGTCCACCATGGTGACCCTGTTGGTATTTGAAATACTTGCGGCATAGCTTCTAGCATGACAGCAACACACAAGCCACCACAGTATGACAAACTGACAGACAAGTGGTGGGAATTAGAGAATTAGAGTATAAGACAGTTAAAATTACAGAGGCTGAAGAGCAATAAGAGTGGAGGTTCAAGAAAGCTGAGCACAGTTTAATGGATTTACGGGAAAACAACAAGAGATATAATATATGCATCATGGGATTTCCAGAAGATGAGAGGAAGAAAAGGAACAGAAAGAATATTTAAAGAAATAGTGACAGAAAACTTCTTCAATCTAATGAAGGACGTGAATCTACAAATCCAAGAAACCTGAAAAACCCCAAGCAAGATAAACTCAAAAATATCTACATCAAGACACATCATAGTTAGGCTCTCAAAAAGTAAAGATAAAGAGAGAATCCTGAAAACAGTGAAAAGCAACAGTGACATACAAAGGATCCCCAATAAGCTCAAGCACCAATTTCCCCTCACGTCTGCCAGTTTGTCATACTGTGGGGGCTTGCATGTTGCTGTGATGTTGGAAGCTATGCCACTGGTATTCAAATACCAGCAGGGTAACCCATGGTGGACAGGTTTCAGCAGAGCTTCCAGACTAAGACAAACTAGAAAGAAGGACCTGGTAGTCTACTTCTGAAAAAAAATTAGTCAGTGAAAATCTTATGAACAGTAGCAGAACATTGTCTGATATAGTGCTGGAAGATGGGCCCCTCAGGTAGGAAGGCACTCAAAATAGGACTGGGGAAGAGCTGTATCCTCAAAGCACAGTCGACTTTAATGATGTGGATGGAGTCAAGCTTTTGGGACATCCATCTGCTGATAAGGCACAACTCAAAATGAGAAGAAATAGCTGCAAACATCCATTAATAATCAGAATGTGGAATGTACAAAGTATCTAGGAAAATTGGAAATTGTCATAAATGAAATGGAATGCATAAAGATCAATATCCTAGGCTTTAGTGAGCTGAAATGGACTGGTACTGGCCATTTGGAATCGGACAATCATATGATCTACTATGCCAGGAATGACAAATTGAAGAGGAATGGTGTTGCATTCATCATCAAAAAGAACATTTCAAGCTCTATCCTGAAGTACAACACTGTTGGTGATAGGATAATATCCATATGTCTACAAGGAAGATCACTTAATACAACTATTATTCAAATTTATGCACCAATCACTAATGCCAAAAATGAAGAAATTGAACATTTTTACCAACTTTTGCAGTCTGAAATTGATCATACATGCAATCAAGATTCAATGATAATTAATGGTGATTAGAATGTGAAAGTTGGAAACAAAGTAGGATCTGTAGTTGGAAAATGTGGCCTTGGTGATAGAAATAATGCTGGAGATCACATGATAGAATATTGCAAGACCAACAACTTCTTTGTTGCAAGTACCTTTTTTCAACAACGTAAATGGTGACTATACATGTGGATCTCACCGGATGGAAAACACAGGAATCAAATTGACTACATTCATGGAAAGAGACGATGGAAAAGCTCGATATCATCAGTCAGAACATGGCTAGAGGCCAACTGCGGAACAGACCATCAATTGCTCATATACAAGTTCAAACTGAAGTTGAAGAAAATTAGAACGAGTCCATGAGAGCCAAAGTACAACACTGAATACATCCCACCTGAATTTAGAGACCATATCAATAATAGATTTGACGCATTGAACATTAATGATCGAAGACCAGATGAGTTGTGGAATGACATCAAGGACATCATAATGAAGAAAGCAAGAGGTCATTAAAAAGACAGGAAAGAAAGAAAAGAACAAAATGGATGTCAGAAGAGACTCTGGAAGTTGCTCTTGAACGCAGAGTAGCTAAAGAAAATGGAAGAAGTGATGAAGTAGAAGAGCTGAACAGATTTCAAAGGGCAGCTCAAGAAGAAAAAGTAAAGTATTATAATGAAATGTGCAAATATCTGGAGACAGAAAACCAAAAGGGAAGAACATGCTTTACATTTCTCAAGCTGAAAGAACTGAAAGAAAAAATTCAAGCTTCAAGTTGCAACATTGAAGGATTCCACCGGGGAAATACTAAATGATGCAGGAAGTATCAAAAGAAGATGGAAGGAATACACAGTTACTGCACCAAAAAGAACTGGTAGACATTCAACCACTTCAGGAGGTAGCATATGATCAAGAACTGATGATACTGAAGGAAGAGGTCCAAGATGCACTGAAAGTATTGGAGAAAAACAAAGCTCCAGGAACTAACGGAATACCAATTGAGATGTTTCAAAAAACAGATGCAGAGCTGGAAGTGCTCACTCATCTATGCCAAGAAATTTGGAAGACAGCTACCTGGCCAACTGACTGGAAGAGATCCACATTTATGCCTATTCCAAAGAAAGGTGATACAACCGAATGTGGAAATTATCGAACAATATCATTAATATCACACACAAGTAAAATTTTGCTGAAGATCATTCAAAAGAAGTTGCAACAGTACATTGACAGGGGACTGCCAGAAATTCAAGCCAGACTGAGAAGAGGGCAAGGAACAAGGGATATCATTGCTGATGTCAGATGGCTGACAGCAGAGAATACCAGAAAGATGTTTACCTGTGTTTTATTGACTATGTAAAGGTTTTTGACTGTGTGGATCATAACAAATTATGGATAACATTAGGAAGAATGGGAGTTCCAGAATACTTTATTGTGCTCATGAGGAACCTGTATTTGAACCAAGAGGCAGTTGTTCAAACAGAACAAGGGGATACTGCATGGTTTAAAGTCAGGAAAGGTGTGCATCAGGGTTGTAGTTTGTTCACTCAATCTGTATGCTGAGCAAATAATCCGAGAAACTGGACTATATGAAGAAGAATAGGGAATCAGGACTGGAGGAAGACTCATTAACAACTTGTGATATGCAGATGACACAATCTTTCTTGCTGAAAACGAAGAGGACTTGAAGCACTTACTAATGAAAATAAAAAACCATAGCCTTCAGTATGGATTACATCTCAACAGAAAGAAAACAAAAATCCTCACAACTGGACCAATAAGCAACATCATGATAAATGGAGAAAAGACTGAATTTGTCAAGGATTTCAATTTACTTGGATCCACAATCAACACCCATGGATGCAGCAGTCAAGAAATCAAGTGACACATTGCATTGGGCAAATCTGCTGTAAAAGACCTCTTTAAAGTCTTAAAAAGCAAAGATATGATCTTGAGGACGAAGGTACGCCTGAGCCAAGCCATGGTATTTTCAATCGCCTCATATGCATGTGAAAGCTGGACAATGAATAAGGAAGACCTAAGAAGAATCAATGCCTTTGAATTATGGTGTTGGCAAATAATAGTGAATATTCTATGGACTGCCAGAAGAACAAACAAATCTGTCTTGGAAGATGTTCATCCAGAATGATCATTAGATGCGAGGATGGGGAGACTTCATCTCACATAGTTTGGACATGTTACCAGAAGGGACCAGTCCCTGGAGAAGGACATTATGCTTGGTAGAGCAGAGGATCAGCAAAAAAGAAAAAGACCCTCAACGAGATAGACTGACTCTGTGGCTGCAACAATGGGCTGAAGCACAACGATTGTGAGGATGGCACAGGACCGGGCAATGTTTCATTTTGTTGTACATAGAGTTGCTATGAGTCCGAACTGACTCGACGGCAGCTAATAACAACAATAACAACATTGTAAGCCAGTAGGCAATGCAGTATAATATTTAAAGTGCTGGGGGAAAAAAAGAAAAAAAAACTGTCAACAAAGAATACTATAACCAGCAAAATCATCCTTGAAGAATTAGGGTGAAATTAAAACATTCCCTGATGAACAGAAGCTGAGAGACTTCATATCCACTAGACCGGCCCTACAAAAAAATACTAATACGAGTTCTGTAGATGGAAGGGAAAAGACACTAGAAAGTAATTCAAAGTTATACATAAAAAGAATGATCTCTTATATAAGGAAATGTGTGGACAAGTATGTTATTGTTGTTAGGCGCCGTTGAGTCAGTTCTGACTCATAGCGACCCTACAGGACTGAGCAAAACTGCCCCATAGGGTTTCCAAGGAACAGCTGGTGGATTTAAACTGCCAACCTTTTGCTTAGCAGCTGAGCTCTTAACCACTACACCACCAGGGCTCCATGGACAAGTATAAGGGCTAGTAATAAGGTATTCATGTAATTGTGTTGTCCTTCATGTTTCTTAATAACAAATATATAAAAATCAAGAATAAAAGTATGTTACAGGGCACATGAAATATAAAGGCATAATCAGTGATAACAATAACAAAAGGGGAGGGAGAGGAATGGTTTAGATATAAAACTTCTTTATATTACTGAAGTTAAGTTAGTACCAACTTACCCTAGAATGTTATAAACACAAGCTGTTAAATGTAATACTTGTGGTAACCACTAAGAAAATATCTAAAACAAACATGCACAAAAGGAAAGGAGAAGAGAATCAAAATGGCTCACTACAATAAACCAACAAAACACAAAAGCAAGCACTAGTAAAGGACAAACACAAAGAAGGTACAAGACACACACAAAAAAACCAATGAAATGGCAGAAGGAAGTCACTTCATATCAGTAATACAGTGAAGGTAAATGGACTAAATGCTCCAATCAAAAGTCAGAGAGTGGGAGAATGAATTAAAAAAAACAAAACAAAACAAAAAAAAACCCCAATCCAACTATATGCTGTTTACCAGACTTTATACCCAAGGACGCAATTAGGTTGATACTGAAAGGACTGAAAAAAATATTCCATGCAAATAATAACCAGAGAGCTGGGGTGACAATCTTAATACCAGACAAAGTAGACTTTAAGAAAAAATCGGTTAGAAGAGATAAAGTTGGACATTATATAGTGATAAAAGGGCTAATCAATCAAGAAGACTTAACAATCATAAATACATATGCACCCAACATTGACACACCTATATATACATATATATGTAAAATATAAATCAAATATTGATAGAATTGAAGCGAGAAATAGACAGCACTACAATAATAATTGGAGATTTTAATACAACTCTGTACTGGACAGAACATCTAGAAAGAAGAAGGAAATATAGGATCTGAATGACACTATAAACCAACTAGACTTAACAGACATATATAGAACACTCCACCCCAAAACAGCACAATATGCATTCTACTCTAGTGCACATGGATCATTTTCCAGGAAAGACAACATGTTAGGTCCAAAGCAAGTATTAATAAATTTAAAAAGATTGAAACCATACAAAATATTCTCTCTGACCACAACGGAGTGAAGCTAGAAATCAATAACAGCAAAAAAAAACTAGAAAATACACAAACATATGGAAATTAAATAACACACTATTGAACTACCAATGGGTCAAGGAAGAAATCAAAAGAGAAATCACAAAATTCTTAGACTCAAATGAAAATGAGAGCACAACGTGCCAAAACTTATGGGATACAGAAAAGGCAGTATTCAGAGGGAAACATATGGCAACAAATGCCTACATGAAAAAAGAAGAAAGATCTCAAATCAACAGCCTAACTCAACAACTCCAGGAACCAGAAAGAGAAGAGAACACTAAGCCTAAACCTACCATAAGAAAGTAAATATCAAAGATCATAGCATAAATAAATAAAATTGAAAACAGAAAAACAATAGGGAGAATCAGTAAAATCAGAAGTTGCTGTTTTGAAAAGATCAATAAAATTGATAAACCTTTTGCTAGACTGACAAAGAAAAAAAGAGACAAGATGCAAATAACCAAAATAAGAAATTAAACAGGGGCCATTATAACTTACCCAACAGAAATGAAGAGAATTACAACAGAATATTATGAACAACTGTACTGGATACTCTACTGGATTAATCTAGATGAAATGGACAAATTCTTAGAAGCACACAACCTATCCAAACTGACTTAAGAGGAAACAGAAAGTCTCAACAGACCCATAACAAGTGAAGAGAAGAAATCAGTGATCAAACACCTCTCAATGGAACAAAGGCCTGGACCAGATGGCTTCACTGGGGAATTCCACCAAACATTTAGAGAGGAATTGACACCAATACTGTTTAAACTCTTCCAAAAGATAGAGATGGAAGGAATATAAGCTACCGACTGGGAGAATATTTTGGGAAACCATATGTCCAAGATAATCTAATAACCAAAATATATATAACACTTCAACAACTTGACAACAAAAAGACAAATAACCCAATCATAAAATAGGCAAAGTACTCGAATAGGCATTTCACCAAAGAGAACATTCAAGTGGCCACAAAACACGTGAAAAGATGCTCAGTGTCATTAGCCACAGAGAGATGCAAATCAAAACCACAATGAGATACCATTTCATTCCCACTAAGACACCGAAGATTGAAAACAAAACAAAACAAAAAAACTGAAAATAACACGTTGGTGAGGATGTGGGGAGAATGGAACCCTCATCCATTGCTGGTGGGAATGTAAAATGGTACAGCTGTTGTGGAAAACAGCATGGCGTTCCCTCAAAAAATTAAAAATAGTACTACCCTATGACCCAGCAATTTCACTCCTAGTTATATACACAAAAGACTTAAAAGCAGACACTAAAAAAGAGACTCTTAAACCAATGTTTATTGCCAAAAAAATGGGAACAACCTAAATGCCCATCAACACATGAATGAATAAACAAAATGTGGTACATATATATAGTGGAATACTACTCAGCCAGTAGGAAAAATGAAGTCTTGATGCATGCCATAATATGGATGGAGCTTGAAGACATTACGCTGAGTGAAATAAGTCAATCACAAAAGGACAATTGTTGTATGACGTCACTTACATAAAAACACAAGAAAAGGCAAATGTTTAGAGACCAAAGTTTATTAGTTGTTACAAGGGGCAGGAGGGAGGGTAAAAGGGGTGTTACTTGTGATGGAAAAATCACATTGTTAAGGGTAGGGTTGCACAGCTGATTATTGTAATTGCTGTTAACAGGTTGTACATGTGTAAAAAATTGAATTGGCAAAAGTTGTGTGATATATTTACAACAAGGACAAAAAAGAAAAAAGAAAGGCTGCTAAGTCTGCTTATGTACAACCAAATACCTCATGGTATTGAGTTCCTTGATTTGGTGATTTATGGTCATGGTTTCATGGGACATCCCAGTTAATTGGCCTAATAACGTGTTTAGTGCTTCTATTCTATCTCCCAGTTCGTTGCATAGTGCCTGGGGTCTGAAAAGCTTACAAGCGGCCATCTAAGGCACAACAATTGGTCTCTATTCACCTGGAGCAACAGAGGAAGAAGGAGAGTCAGGAATAGGAGGAAGATATGGAATGTGTGGCTAATTGCCTCCATGAACAACTGCCTCTTTTGCTCTGAGACCAGAAGAACTGGATGGTACCTGGCTCCCATTACTGAACATGTTGATCAAAGAGTCTATAGAAGAATCTTGATCTAAAGGGGGAAAATGCAGAACAGAATTTCAAATTATCACGGACGCTAGACCTTCTGGAGCCATGGAGGCTTGACGAACCCTGAAACTATTGCCCTGAGATAATCTTTAAGCCTTAGACCAAAAATATTCCCTGAAGTCTTCTTAAAACCAAACAATTAGTTTAGCTTAACTAGTAAAAAATGTCTGCCTTGAACATCATGTTCTTTGAGGAACTATATATATATAGAAGATCAAAGTGACAACAGCAACTCAAAATATTAGATAGGAACCTTAGGGGGAAGTGAGTTTATGTTAATGAGGAAGGAACAACTCAGAAAAGGAAGGTGAGAATGATTGCACAACTCAAAGAATGTAATCAATATCACTAAATTGTACTTGCAGAAACAGTTGAACTGGTATATGTTTTGCTGTGTATATTCTCAATAACAACAACAACAAATAAAATTTAGGAAAATATAAAGGTATTTAGCATTACAAATATATATGTATTTGTTGGAATCTTAACCCTTATACCTATGGATGTTACCATTTTTGTAAATAGGGTTTTCTTTTTTGTGTTAATTAGATCATAGTCAAGTAGGGTGGGTTCTAAATCTAATCACATCTGTGTTATGAAATGAGCAGATTAGACACAGAGATAATGCACACATGGGGGAAGACAGATGCCACATGAGCATCGCCTACAAGTCAGGAACCAAGGAACACTGTGGACTACCTACAAGGAAGGAATTAACACAGTTAAGACCCTGATTTCGATTTTTAGCCTCCAGAACTGTAAGAAAATAAATTTCTTTTCTTTAAAGCCAGCTACTTGTGATTTTTCTGTTACAGCAGCACTAGATAACTGAGATAGAGAGAGAGTTATAGATATATTTGTGTGTGTGTGTTGGTATGTGTACATACACACACATAAACATACATACATATTTGTTGAGTCTTAATTACAAAGAGCTGCTATAAATTGATAAAAAAGGCAAACAAACCAATAGAAAATTGGAAAAAGGATGTGAACAGGCAGCATACAAAATGGGAAATCCAAACAGCTAATGAGCAAATGGAAAGATTAAAATAAGATACGATTTTTCATCCTTCAGAACAGAAAAAACTGTAAGTGCAAGAAGGAAGGGAACACCCATTTTCATACATGCTGAGCACAGTGTGTTTGGGAAAGTAACACTGAACTTTCAATAAGAAATACACACATGTTGGCACAGAAAACACGTTTGGAATGCTACCCAACCAAAAAAAAAAAGAAGTTCATATGTTTGTAAGATTACAGGTGTGCAGATGTTTATTTCAGCATTAGCTGTAGTGGAAAAACAAATCAAAATAAAAGAAAAAACAATAAAACCCCAGGAAAACCAAAATACTAGAAAAGAAGAGGGACTTAAAGATTACTGTATGCTGTGGAATAATACGTAGTTATTAAAAGAACAGAGTCCTTGAGTGGTGCAAATGGTTAAGCACTCAGCTACTAACTGAAAGGTTGATGGTTCAAATCCACCCAGAGGTGCCTCAAAACAAAGGCCTGGTGCACTACTTCCAAAGCATCACAGACATTGAAAACCCTATGAAGTTCAGTTCTACTCTGACACACATGGGGCTGTCACGAATTTGAGTTGACTTGAGGGCAACTAGTTTGGTTATTAAGAGAATATGTTAAAAAATGTATCTACTTAAAATGGAGGAATGTTATGGTCTCTTATTCAGTGGAACAAGCAGGTTGCAAAGTATTACGTGCAGTTGCTCTGAAGTGTTTGTAGTTTGAAGGAGAGTGGCTGTGGGCAGAAGGAGACAGACCAGCATGTCATCACTGGTTATCACTCCAGTGGGGTGAGGTAGGGTAGGCGTGGAGGAAAAAAACACTTAGGTTTTCTTTGTGTATCTTTGTATTGCTTCATGTACTCCAGTAAGCACATCTTACTTTTGTAATTAGGAAGAGAACAGAGATAACGGAGCACATGGGACAATTAGCATGACGTTGAGCAGATTCTGAAATTATGCTGCTTGGGAAATAACTGAAGGAACTAGAGATGTTTGATCTGCAAAAACCAGGACTCCAGGAGGAATCCAACACATTAGTCATTAATCATGTAAAGCGCTGCTGGGTTTCTAAGGAACTCGACTCACTCTCGGCTTTTGGGAGGCAAAGATAGGAGCCGAGAATAGAAGGTGCAAAGGACATTTCAGCTTAGTATGGTGGATGGTGCACTAGGAGGCTAACACATCTGCTGCTGGGAGCGATAACCTCGCCCATCTCTGCACCACCCCACACCACTGCAGGCCACCAGGACAAGCCCAAGGCTCAGTCTCTCGGCCAGCCAGTACCTTGGGCAATGTCGTCCTGCCTCTGTGAGCAGAGCCGCTCCACCTTGTGCCCCGGTGGCGGCGGGTCTCGATCCAGCTGCTTGGGGCACCTTCCCTCATTGAACACATGTGGCAGGTTGGTGGTGTGCACCTGTCGGAGCTGCTCATAGTCACTCAGAGCGGCCGTCAGGTCCCAGTTTTTGCCTGTGGACAAGAAGGGACAAGAGATTACAATACTATTGCCTTAACAACAGCCTCCTTGTAGAAAATTATCACCGAAAAGGTTTCTCATTAGCAAAAAGAGTTTCTTCTCACCAGTCATTCCTGCTTTTCAGAGGAGAAATGGTCTGACCCACAATCTCTGAAAGTAAATTTCACAACCATGACTGGTGTCCATGTGAGTGTGTGACTGTGTCTACTCCCATCACTTTCGACACATGCGTGCACACACACACACGCATATGCAGTGCAAACATGCACACACACTTCTACTAGAGTACAGGACGCTGCATTCCTAGTTATCCTATCACTCTTCGAAAATCAAGTTGTAGAGCTTACTCTCAGAGGGGAGCAAAACATAAAGCAAAAAACAAAAAAGAGAATTTCCAGATTTTCTTTGGGCTTTTGTTCAGAGTTTACTTTTTTCATTTACACGCAACAGGGGAAAACCAGAAGTGTCACAGGATCCTTTTGTTTGTAGAGTGTTAATAGGAGGTAGATTTTAGAGCCCGGGCGCTGTAATCCCAAGAGACGCTAGGCAGGGCCGGTGTGGCCCAGGACAGGTGCTCAGCGCAGCCGCGGGGACCAGCACTGAGTGTTGCAGAGACTTTACAGCACTAGGACAAGCTATTCTGGGGGGAGGAACATGGGCTCCAAGAAGAAGAAAGGAGACATGACACGCTCCATCTGATTCAATTAGGCATCATATACTTTCTGAAAACAAAGAATTAAAAGCTTAACTTGAATTTTAAGGAATAAATCAAATCAAATCCTCTGCAGGCTAAGTCTGAATTGCAGGCACTAGCTATACTGACTAGTCACATTCGGAATGATGTTTTGTATACAGTCGGATGAGGCTTTAAATGTACAAAACTAGAGCTGAACATCTTTCTACTTTTTTTTCTGTCACAGACGTAATACTATCGACCATGACATTTAAATTATACGACACAGTCATTTACAACTTAATCATATTTTTTTCTCTATAGTAATTTTTATGGATTGAATTAGTGTCCCTCAAAGATATGTGTTAAAATTCTATGCCCTACACCTGTAAATATTAACCCTGTTTGGAAACAGAGGGTTTCTTTTGTTATTTTAGTGGTGTTATACCAGTGTAGGGCCAAAAAAACCAAAACTGTTGCCATTTAGTCGATTCTGACTCACAGCAACCCTACAGGACAGAGTAGAATTGCCCCACAGGGTTTCCAAGGAGCAGCTTGGGGATTTGAACTCCCTACCGTTTGATTAGAAGCCGAGCTCTTAACCACTGGGCCTCCAGGGCTCTTGCCGGTGTAGGGTGGGTCCTAAACCTAATCCCTTCTGAGTGGTGTCTTATAAAGGGAAGAACAGCCACAGAGAGACACACACAGGGGGAAGAGGAAGACAGAAGAAGTAAACAGATGCATCTACAAGCCCAGGAATGCCAAGGATTGCGGGCAGCTACAAGAAGCTAAAATAGACAAGGAAGGACCTTCCTCCACAGCCACACCTTGGATTCAAACTTCCAGCCCCCTGAACTGGGAGAAAATAAATTTCTGTTATTTAAGTCACCCACTTGTGGTATTTCTGTTCTGGCAACACTAAGTAACTAAGACAGTGATTGAACACAAATACAATAGAAGGATCTTTGCACCATCTCAGTGGATGAGAAAACCAAAATAAAGCAGTTTGGGTCACCAAACAAAAAGCCAACAGGGTCTGGACAATTTTTCCAAAGTGACAATCAGCAGGGGCAGTGATGTAATGCAGACCCTATTGTTAGTAGTGGTGGTGGGAATCGGAGTGCTGGGCACGGTGAAGGGGCAGCGGCAACGACAGGCCTGGCTTAAACTAGACTGAGGAATGAGAGAATGACTCTCTTATACGTGACTAACAGGAAGGCTTTATAAAACATGACTAAAGTCACAGTGTACAAAGTCTACCTCATGTGACCCAAAGCTGGCATTTTTGAGTCTAAGGCTGAGAGTGGGTGTGGCATTTACCCTCCGTCAGTCCCTCATTTGATAAATCGTGGTGGTTGGAGGTGAGCCCTCAAATCCAGTTCTTTCCCCTGATCTGAATTCCCCTTGCAGGGCCACCCTAGGCTGATCTGGGCCAGCTGGGCAGCACCGCTCACAGGAGCTGGCCCACCCCCACCCACCAGGCTTCTCCTGCCCCAGGGAGGAGCAGGTCCCATTGTTCCTGGCCATTCCCTACAAGAGACCCTTCTGGAACCACAGCCACAGCTTGCACCATGAGACCTTCAGGCCCGAGTGTGAAGACAGGTGTGGAGTGTGGGAACTCAGAGGGCCAGGGCGGCAGCCAGGCTGCAGACGGGGTGCGTTCCCACTGCACATGGGGGTCAGAAGGTCACCTGAGACAACATGAGAGGATGCCACCCAGTCTTCTCTCCTTCCCAGTGGCCGCTCATTCTGTGGCTTTTCTGACTTGCTCAGAACTCCTGGTCCCTCCCCTCACTGCCTTGTACTCATGCTGGCTCTGCTATGCACCCACCCTGTATTGCTCACCAGGGGGCACCCTGGTCCTAACCTCTGCCTCACCTAGTAGCAAACAGAGAGAACAAAGACGGAGGTGAGGAGAGGTGGCAGCACTGTCTACAAAAGTTGCTGGAACCTATGCCACCAGGATTTCAAATAGTAGGAGGGTCACCCATGGTGGACAGGTTTTAATGGAGCTTCTAGACTAAGACAGAGTAGGTAGAAAGGCCTGGCAATCTACTTCCTAAAATTAGCCAACGAAAATCCTATGATCACAACAGAATATTGCCCAATATAGTGCTGGAAGACGAACTCCCTAGGTTGGAAGGCACTCGAAATACACAGTGGCTACAACAATGAGCTGGGGCGTACCAACGATCTTCGTGAAGATGGCGCAGGATCAGGCAGTGCTTTGTTCTGTTGTACATGGGTCACCATGAATTGGAACAGACTTCATGGCAAACAACAAGGTTTTAAAGAATGTCTCAAGGACTCAGTACTTTAGTGTCTGTGCATGTGTAAAGGATCTGAGAGGCCACTGGGAGCTGGAAGAAAACAAGACAGACAAGAGGACATACCCAACAGCTGTCAAGGGTGTCAGAGCCCCTCCAGATATGCTTCCCTCTCTGCACCATTCCAAAGGCAGCACCTCAGGAAAAGATGGGTGGTAAATGGTGATTTACTGACACATGGACCAGGATATACCCATGATTAGCTTGGCATTGGCTGGTTTTCAGCCTGCATCTAGGAACAGGCAGTCTACATGATGACAGGGGTGGGTGTTTGCTGGCCTCGAGGCAGGGTTTTGGTGCTCAGAAAGCATGTATTCCATGTTCCCTCTTACCTTTTCCATTTAACTTATTGGAAGCCCCACCAGCTGTCACTCTGGGTCAGGCTGGGAAAGAAGGGCCCAGATGCCCACAGTGGCTGACCACTGTTATGGTGGAATGGATGAGGACCAGGTGGAATCCATTGGCTAGATGATAGGGGCAGCCACATGCTACATGCCAGTGAAGTTAGACGCTCATTTTAAGGAAGGAACGCAGTCCACGAGAGGAGTCAAGAGCACAGGCTTTGAAGCCTGCTGGAAGCTATGCCGCTGGTATTTCAGATGGAACCCTGGCTCCATCTCCCAACTAGTTCTATGACAGTGAACATATCATGTCACCATTCTCAGCCTCAGTCCCCTTTCCTGTACAATTGGGATAACAAAACCCATCTAGTAAGAATCCTCATGAGGGTTAAATGAGAATTTTATAAAATTCTTAGCAAATACCAATTGTGCTAAGAATTTCATTTATGTGTGTCAGAGTAGCACTGTGTTCCATGAAGTTTTCAACAGCTGATTTTTTGGAGTACATCACCAGGTCTTTCTTCTGAGGCATCTACGGATGGACTCAAATGTCTAACTTCTCAGTTAGCAGCCAAACACGCTGTTTGTACCACCTAGGGACCCCACTTAGCACACAGAAAGCACTTAATACATGGTAATTAGTATTATAACTAATCATGAATTTTGGCTTATATTTCTACCACTTTAATGGTTGAAATCCAGCTAGTAAGTGATAGAACTGAGATTCAAATCCAGGTCTGCCTTGATTAAAAATTAATCTTTGGAGGCTACAGTTCCCTTGAATCTAGCCTTGTTTGGGGCATCATGGCTCCTGGGTACCGACTAACCTTCACACTGCCCCTTCCCACCTTGCCCACACATCATGGCCCTCCATAACCAGGGCTTGTCTTTTCCTCACCTGGATCCCGCATTCTCCATCCCTACCTCACCAGTGTTTTCACCTGCTGGGTTCTTACTCTCTTCCCCACTGACGTACTTGTCCTACATGAAATTTTCATTCAGGTGTCACTAATGCCATCTCCTACATCCAGCCAGGCCACCAGGCCCATGGGAGGGCCTCACTGTGCCTTGGACATTGTAATAGTTCCCTTTCTCCTATTTCTCTGGACACTCTTCTGTCTCCTTTGCTGGTTTCTCTGCCTTTTCTTGTCCTTAAAATACGTGGGTTCTCCAAGTTTCTCTTCTTGTTCTTTTTTCTTCTCTTAATTTACACCTTCTTCTGGAGATTAAGCCCATCGCTATGTGAATAACCTTAGCTTTAATTACAACTTTTATCCTAAGCTCTAAGGGCAAATATCCAACTAGACTATCCACCTTCTATTCTCCCCTAATTCTGTATGTAGAAGATCTTGATTTATTTGCGATAGCAAAGCACCCAGCTAGAAATACTCATATTTCTCTTGCAGTTAACCTAAAATCTTCAAAATACATTCCTGTCACCCTATTTTTCTGTATTTATATACTCTGTTCCTTCATCCAACAATACCTCCTCTAAGCAGTGAGACAGAATAACTGTGTGAAAGACCTTAACTCAAAGACTTCAGAGACTAAAGAAGATGCCTGGTCAAATTTTTCTTCCAGACTATGTTCCAATGTATGGTTATCACAATACAGCAGATTATTTGATTACTAGCAGAATCAGGTTTCCTGGTACATACCAAAAGCCTCAGTGCAGTTTACTGCTGAAAATGTTTATGTTTTATAACTTCTAATTCATTTGATTTTTTTTTATTGTCTTAAACATCAAACAGAGACAGATCTCAAGGTAAACTTAACACTATGCATTTTGGTCTTACAGGGGGCCGTACTGATTTACTTTAGCATGACAGTAAAAGAGCTACGAAGGAAAACTATAGCGTAGATATGTGAACTCAGGAAATAGAAGGTCAGAGAAAAGGAGGATGTGAAACAGGAACTTACTCAACTCGGGAAAAGAAAGAGTTAAATTATCTCAGAAATAAAGATTAAATTAAAAGGGACTCTAGGGAGAACCACAGACAGCACGGTAAGGACCATAAAAATAAAAAATATATGAAATGAATAAAATGAAACAAAGAGAAAAGGTAAGATAATTAGAGAATACAGGTGAACGAGGTACAATATACATATAATTGGAGTCACAAATAAGAATTATAAAATAATGGAAAAGAAAAAAGAATTTAAAAACTATAAAAATAAATGTTTTCTAAAATAAAGATTTAATTGTACATATTGAAAGAGACACTGTATACGAGGAAATCGTTCTAGTATAATCAATATCAAGATATATTTTAGCAAAATTACTGTGTTCTAAAGATAAAGAGAATTCTTTCAATGTTTACACAAAAGGAAAGAAAATCAGGCTGTCACCATACTTCTTGACAGCAACAGTCAATACCAGAAAACAATGGGGCCATATCTGAAAATACTCAAAGAAAGAAGTGTGAGTTAAGAATTTTAGATCCATGTAGGCTAGTCTTTCAAGTATAAAGTCTACAGATAAATTATTTTATGCATGTAAGAGCTCAGGAAATAATGCTAACAGAGGCATTTCTTGAGAAAACTACCAGAGGATGAACTCCAGCCAACCAAGAGATGAATGGAAATTTGATAAAGGGTCAGTTAGAAAGCAGTACATCTATTTAGCTGTGTGTCTAAGATAAAGCAAAGGTACAGATATAGAAGAGAATGTAAATATTCTGCCGAAGTTCTAAACCACCAGTGGCTCTGCGATAGAAATGTTGTCAGTCTGCTTCTGCAAATATTTACAGGCTTGGAAACTCTACGGGGTTGCTTGATGGCAATGGGTTTGTTTTTTTTTTTTAACCAATAAAAAATATAAACATAGTTTTGTTAAATTGTGTTTTGTTGGAGTCGGACAAGCCGATTTTAAAGTTCTTATGGAAAAATAAGTAAGAGCAACCTGGGAAGCTCTGAAAAATAAGAGTAATGAGCAATTAGGAGGGATAACCATAACCAGACACAGCACAGCCTACTACACAGCCTCAACAGATGTATGACACAGAAAATGTGTTCTATCCACATAATGGAATATTATTGGACCATAAAGAGAAATGAAGTCCTCATCCATGCTACAACATGAATGAACCTTGAAAACATCACACTGAGTGAAATAAGATACAAAAAAGATAGACAAATATTGCATGATCCCACTTACGTGAATTATCTAGAATAGGCAAATGCATAGAGAGAAAAATTTATCAGTGGTCACAGGGGCTGGGGCGGGGGATGGGGAGCTATTGCTGAAGGGGGCTGAGTTTCTGTTTAGGCTGATAGAGAACATTTGCAAATGGATAATGGTGATGGTAGCACAACATGGTGAATGTAATTAATGCTACTGAATTGTGCACTTAAAAACAGTTAAAATGACAATTTTTTTTGGTTATGTACCTTATACCACAATAAAATAAAAAACAAAAACAAAAACAAAATCAGTGTGGTGTTGGCATATGAAGAATCAGACAAGACAATGGAATATGCTGGAAAGTCCAAAAGAGACTCAAATATATTCAGAAAATCAAAAGGCAATGTCAATCTGGGAAAATATTTGCAACTCATATCACATCCAAAAGGTTTATCTCTGAGATAGGTCGGTTCCTGGAAAAATCTGAGGAGGAAACCTACAGGCAGAAGTTTATGAGGGGTGCAGGCAGCAGAACTGGGCAGAGGCAGCTGCAGGCCACAGTGCAGGTGCAACTAAGGCCTCAGCTGAATGTCTGGCGGCGCTGAGGCTGGGAAGGCCCTTTAGAGGTGTTCCAAATCATAGCTGGGGGCCAGGCCTTTATGCCCAGACAGAAAGCTGACATAGAATGGGGGTTGTCCCCAGGGAAGAGGCATAGCCGTGGGTTGGGTGACTTTCTTTGCTAGGGGAGGTCGTGAAGAGCAGCCACCACTGCCCACTTGGGCAGGAGCCTGAGTCCTGAGTGGAGGGGTCTGGGCACTAGAGCAGATGCTACAATCTATTTTCTCCTGTGTAGATGGGTTTATGTGTATGCATGTGTGTAGGAGTGAGTGAGTACATGCATGCTCTGCTCATAAATCAAGAAGGAGAGAGAAAGATAAACAACCCAAAAGATACCTGGGCAAAGGACACTCCACCTAACATAAAATTACGCTACTGTATAAAGGAAGGAGGAAGGTGCTATGCAAAGATCTCCAGCATATGTTACTGAATGAAACAAGCTATAAAATGTAATGCTACGTTTAAAGTGAGAGATGGATACGTTACTGAATGAAATAAGCTATAAAATGTAATGCTACGTTTTAAGTGAGAGATTGATACGTTACTGAATGGAATAAGCCAGCTATAAAACGTAATGCTACGTTTAAAGTGAGAGATGGATACGTTACCGAATGGAATAAGCCAGCTATAAATACGTTACCGAATGGAATAAGCCAGCTATAAAACGTAATGCTACATTTTAAGTGAGAGACGGATACGTTACCGAATGGAATAAGCTATAAAACGTAATGCTACGTTTCAGGTGAGAGACGGATACGTTACCGCATGGAATAAGCCAGCTATAAAACGTAATGCTACGTTTCAGGTGAGAGACGGATACGTTACCGCATGGAATAAGCCAGCTATAAAACGTAATGCTACGTTTCAGGTGAGAGACGGATACGTTACCGCATGGAATAAGCCAGCTATAAAACGTAATGCTACGTTTCAGGTGAGAGACGGATACGTTACCGCATGGAATAAGCCAGCTATAAAACGTAATGCTACGTTTCAGGTGAGAGACGGATACGTTACCGCATGGAATAAGCCAGCTATAAAACGTAATGCTACGTTTCAGGTGAGAGACGGATACGTTACCGCATGGAATAAGCCAGCTATAAAACGTAATGCTACGTTTCAGGTGAGAGACGGATACGTTACCGCATGGAATAAGCAAGCTATAAAACGTAATGCTACGTTTTAAGTGAGAAATAGAAAGGTGTGTGTGTGTGTGTGTGTGTGTGTGTGTGTGTGTGTGTGTGTGTGTGTGTGTTCACGCTTGCTTGATTGTGCATACATGAATGCTACAAATGGCTAGAAGGGTGAATAAGAACCTAATACAAGTGGTTACCCACAGCCCAGGGAGGAGTGGGGAAAAGGCAGAAGGGGTACAATAGTTTCAATGTGTACTTCTTTTGAATTTTGAAGTATTTGAATAAACTGGCTATCTAAAACAAATAGTATACAAAATTTAAAAAAGTAAAGGATTAAAAACAATTACTGAGTATTCTGAATGTACCAGAGTGGGAAGTTTTCCATAATACTCCGATCACCATATTGCCAGAAATGGAAGATCCCATCACATGTACTTTTGCAGGCAACAATTTAAAATTTCCTGGCTATTAAACACAGACAGAAATAGAAAGAAACAATTGAAATAACTGATTCTCTATACTAGCCGATCTTTATAAGGTCAGTTTTAACTAGCTTAGTTTACTGAAATATGGAGAAGAACATGAGCCTAAAGGTTACCAAAACTAACCTTCTAACAGGTTGTAGTTCACTAGATGCTTGTCCATTTTACAGCGCAATTATATTATTAATATTTTATTTAAAGAATTTTTGATACAGCGAACTTAGAAAATGTTTGTATTAGTTTTGTATTCCACTGTCAACTCTGGAGGCAAGAATATTCAATAAGTTTAAATAAATGTTGAAGGACAAGAGAGGATGTATTTGTGCACTTCTACTCTTGGACCTGCTATAAGATGGTTCTTGTGAGCACTGCTCTACGGAAACAGCTCTTTCCAAACTGCCAACGCGATGCAGGTAAATCCAAGGCTGCTCCTCAGCATTCGATATAGCTGACCTCTCCCTCCTTCCGGATTCACTGGCTGACTGCTTCTAAGACACCATAGTCTCCTGATTATCTGCGTATTCACGGCTGCTCTATTCCTCTCCTTTTAACAGTGTCTCCTCCCTTCACTAGACCTCGTTCCGCAGTGCTCAGATCTGGGCTCAACCCTGCTGCGAGCCTTTTGAAAGAGATTTTTACTTCTGAATTAAAGGAATGCACTCAAGAGGGGAGCTGGCTTGTGCTGCTGTACCCTGTTCTTACTGACTGGAATGCAGGTGAGTGCCTAGAGCAGTGGCAATCATCTTGTGAACATGAGGTAACAAGCATGAGGATGCAAAGGCCAACAGCTAAGAAGAGCTGAATGTGGGGAGGGGAACGAGCCTAAATAAGAATTTGGATGAATTACCGCCAGCAACCAGCTTTCCTGAATTCTTGTCAAAAAAAACAATAACTGTCTGCATTTATTGTTCTATGAGTGTTATGTTACAGCCCAGCACATTCCTAGCTGTATAGGGAAAAAAACCCAGGAGAACAGACGATTACAACAGACGATTACATTCCTAAGTGGTACGCAGGAGTACAGGGTCTGATAGGGCACCTGGGAGGGAGTCTAACCTGGAGTTGTGGAAGGGGCCTCTCTGGAGCAATTGTCCTTTAAGCTGAGAGCCCAAAGAAGAGTATAAGCTACCCTGGTGAAGAGTCCAGTGGAAGGGTGAGCAGGCAGAGGAGCCGTGCTGGGAGAGAGGACAGCAGGTAGACACACTGGGAAGTGACACAGCGCAGCACATCGAGGCACTTGACTTCCTCCATTCATAGGGGGCGTTATGAGTTGGAATCGATTCGATGGCAACGTGTTTGGTTTTTCTGGTCAGTTGGTCTGTCTGTCTGTCTATCTATCTACAAGAAGACAAGATAGCTGGTTGCTGGCAGTAATTCATTCATCCAGATTCTTATTCAGACTTTTTCCTCATTAGCTGTTCTTCTTGTTTTTGTTGTTAAGTGCCATTGAGTTGTTTCTGATTCATAGTGACCCTATAGGACAGAGTAGAACTGACCCATAGGGTTTCAAAGGAGCAGCTGGTGGACTTGAACTGCCGACCTTTTGGTTAGCAGCCATAGCTCTTAACCACTGCGCCACCAGGGCTCCTATAGGTTCTCAGCTGTTGGTATTTTCATCCTCATGTGGATGAGAGATGATGATGGCCTCACCCATCAGTGGCATTGAGGACAGAGATGGGGGGGCTCCAGGTTACCTAGAGGGCAGAATCCACAGGGTCTGGGGACTGACTGGATGTAGAGGTCAGGTGAAGGGAGTTGCCAAGGATCCTACTTGAATTTCTGACTTGGGAGGGGAATGGCTGACTGAATTACAGTAACCTACATCTGGAATGGAGCCCTGGTGGTGCAGGGGTAAGCACTCAGCTGTTAACCAAAAGGTCGGCAGTTAGAACCCATCAGCCGCTCTGCGGGAGAAAGATGTGGCAGTCTGCTTCCATAAAGATTACAGCCTTAGAAACTCTGTGGGACGGCCCTACTGTATCCTATAGGGTCACTAGCATCATTCAGCCATTGAAATGAGTGGATTTGCATATACAGTTGAGGGGAGGGGGTTTCAAGGACTGTTGAGTGAGAAAAGCATTATGCTGGAAAGCATGTTCACTGCAATCCCATTTGGTAAAACAAAGCCAACAAAAGCCCTGTGTTGGCCATGCCCAACGCTGTGCCTTCCTGCCCACTGTCAATTCTGCATCAGCTGGGTACTTCTCCCGGAGCTCCTTTCCTGGCAGTTCTGGTCACATCGGCCAATGCCAGGCACTTAGATGTGGCTGGTAGGAGAGGAGGATGCAGGCAGGTGCTCAGGCGGGGGCAGGCATGGGATTCACTGCATACGCTGGACAAACTCCTGCGGGAGCAGCATTTACTTTGGCAATCCAGGCAGCTGAGATGGGTGGTGGTGCTGGTGAGGGGGTGATGCCTGAGGGGGCACCGGTGAATCTCCTGCCGTTGGCACAGCTTCTCTGACCTTGCATACTCAGCACTTACGCTGGTTGTATAAGCCTCTAGTTCCCCTTGCTCCGTGGAAAACCTAGAGCAGCTTCTATTTTCTAAACCACATGCTGAGTGATATAGTAACTGGGACTGGATGTGGTTCTAGGAAAACAGAGCAGGGTTATGAGAAGCTGGGACTGGCTGACAGTGTGGGAGAACAAACAGCTGTCTCCAACAGCACACTATGATGGAAGGCGGAGTCAAGGACTGTACGTGTCCGGGGTGATGGGTGGGGAGGGTGGCTAACTGCTCTGAACTGCACTAGAGAGCATGCAGGGAGAAGACCAGCTCAGGCATCCGTGCTCAGCTCAAGGAAATCATAGCTCCTGTGATTTCCCTCCGAGAATCTCTCATCCCTTCTAGCTGAGGAGGCATTGATTCCGAAAGCCAGACCTTTGAGATACTGCGCATTGCTGCATCTTGCACGTTTAACTCAAAGCCTCCCTAGCTCTCACATGAGCATGGTAGGATGGTGATCAGGAAAGCTGGGACTCTGAGATCTGGATGGGACCCTAAGAACAGTTGGTGGGCTCTGATGGATCTGAGGGCCTTGAGTCCCACCTTCCTGGAGCCTATCTGGCAAGCAGAGGTGCCACCCACCGCCAAGTGCCCCAGCTGAGGTTAGCCTCAGTCCGAAGACCTGGTAATGAGCACATCTGAGCAGATGCTTTACACGGAGGTTCCCAGTTCACCTTAAAACCCAGATCTTTTTGTTTTCAGACTCAACTAGAAAGACAGCCTAAGAGGAGATATCGTATACGTCAAAAGAACTGCAAGATTTCTGCCAGGAGAAACTCAAATTGTATAGGAATGTATTGTACAAATGTTAAACCAGGAATTACCCACCAGCCAATGGCAGAAGCCAATGCTGAGCTAAAGGCACAGACTCTTCAATATGAAGCTCTGGGTCACTCCATCATGACCACTGGGTCAGAAGGGCAAGGGTAGTGTGGCAGGCTCAGGGAAGAAGGAAGTTACAAGCTTATTACTGTAGTCTGCAAGGTGCAGAATTGAATACTGTCATAGTGATGCCTATTTTCTTCCTTGCTTTCTTACTTATCTAATCGTATAAACCAATTTAGAGTCCCTGGGTGGTACAGTTAATGTGCTTGGCTGCTAACTGAAAGGTTGCAGGTTCAAGTCCACCCAGAGGCTCCTTGGAAGAAAAGCCTGGTGATCTACTTCCAAAAACTCAGCCATTGAAAACCCTGTGGAACACAGTTCTACTCTGACATACATGGGGTCACAAAGAGTCGGAGTCGACTCAACGGCAACTGTTTTTTTTTAATAAACCAATTTGTACCTGTCTCCCTTTCCCTGATCATATAAGGTATGGTGGGTTAGTAGTAAGTCTTTAAGTTAGAGTTTATCATAGATGGGTCATGAGTGAACCAGAGGAGGAATGAACAAAACTCAGAGTTGGGTTTGGTGATGTATGAGACTCGGTGTTTCCCCCTGCTGGTGACAGAACACATGCATCTTCATGGGGTGAGAGATCGTGGGGATGGTCGGACAGGATGCTGTTGCTATTGCTTGCTACTGTAAATCAGGCCTAAGGCCATGTAGGGGGATGATTTTTTTCCTGTTGACTGACCGATTGTTGCTGAGAATATACACAGCAAAACACACACCAAATCAACACTTTCTACATGTACAATTTAGTAACACTGATTATATCCTTTGAGTTCTGCAGTCATTCTCACCCTCCTTTTCTGAGTTATTCATTACCATAAACTCACTGCCCCCTAGGGTTCCTATCTAATCTTTTGAGTTACTGTTGTTAATTTGATCCCATATAGATAATTCTTAAAAGAGCATAGTAATCAAAGCAGACATTTTTTTTTTTACTAGTTAAGCTAAACTATTGTTCAGTTTTAAGATGACTTCAGGGGATATTTTTGGTTTAAGGTTTAAAGATTATCTCAGGGCAATAGTTTCAGGGGTTCATCTACCCTCCATGGCTCCAGAAAGTAGAGCGAATGAGAATTGAAATTCTGTTCTGATTTCCCCCTTTTAATCAGGATTCTTCTGTGGAATCTTTGATCAAGATGTTTAGTAAAGGTAGCCGGGCACCATCCAGTTTTTCTGGTCTCATGGCAAAGGAAGCAGTTGTTCATGGAGGCAATTAGCCACACATTCTGTATCCTCCTCCTATTCCTGACTCTCCTTTTTTCTGTTGCTCCAGGTAAATAGAGACCAATTGTTGTGACTTCGATGGCCACTTGCAAACTTTTAAGACTTCAGGCACTACACAATGAACTAGGAGGTAGAACAGAAGCACTAAACACTTTATTAGGCCAATTAACTGGGATGTCCCATGGAACCATGACCGTACACTTCCAAACCAAGGAACCAAACACCACGAGTACTTGGTTGAACATAAGCAGCCTCAGCAGCTACTTTTTTTTTTGGTCATTGTTGTAAATATATCACACAACTTTTGCCAATTTAACTTTTTATAGGTGTACAACTTACTGGCAGCAATTACAATAATCGATTGTGAAATTCTACCCTTAATCAATGTGATTTTTCCATCACCATTAACCCCCCCTTTCCCCCTCCCTCCTATCCCTGGTAACCACTAATAAAGTTTGCTCTCTATACATTTGCCTTTTCTTGTCTTTTTATATAAGTGAGGTAATACAATATTTATCCTGTTGTGATAGGCTTATTTCGCTGAGCATAACGTCTTCAAGCTCCATCCATACGGTAGCATGTATCATGACTTCAGTTTTCTTACTGGCTGAGTAGTATTCCATTGTATGTATGTACTACATTTTGTTTCTCCATTCATCTGTTGATGGGCATTTAGGTATTTCCACCTTTTGGCTATTGCTAACAGTGCTGCAATGAACATTGGTGTTGCTGGTTTCAGAGCTCCAGTGGCCTTGTGGTGGTGGTGGTGGTGGGGGCAGTCTCCCTTTAGGTGACCCACCTCGCCTGCTTGCTAGTACACAGCAGCCTCAGTCAACAGTCCTCAGCACTGACCAGAAAGGGGAGCAAATAGACCTGAACTGACTCTCTGGGATGTCTTTCCTATTGGTTTCAGAGGCCTGAGCTCTGTGGTGCCAGGGAGGCAGGCAGAGTGTTGACTATGAGACCAGACTCTACTACACAGGCCTTCTGTAGCAATTCACAGTAGGCTTGCAGCAGACAGTCTGGGCAGGGGAGGTGCTGGCACTCTCCTAAGGGACCCCCAGGGAGGTTTGCCTTGTTGATTTTAGAGTAGAAGCTTGGGGTCCTATCTCTGTACAGGCAGGGGCTGTGGTGGTTACAGAAGCAGGTTCCTTTTCTGGATCCACTTCCTCAGTTCACAGCAGCCAGTGGCTCACGTGGCTCGGGGGATGGGAGGGACAGTGGGAAAAGCGATTGTATGCCACTCATTGTTGACTCTTGCCTCTATCCAGCTCCCTGCTGCTTTCCTCTGCTCCATGATTGAGTCCTGCAAAGCCAAGCACCGGTTTCCTTGTTTATTTCTTGTTGTATTTGTGGGGGAGGGTCGGAATGATGGTCTGTTTATGCTGCTATCTTCCCAGAATTCCTCCATGGGTGATGATTTGACAAAAGGGGAGGACAGTGCTGGAGAGCTCACTGTCAACTCAATCAAGGCCTGCCCCTTGTCATTCTCTTTATAATGACACTTCCCAGATTTTCTTTCCTGGTATGTTCCAGGTTTCCAAATGAGAAGCACTCAAGTGAGGCTTGGAAGGCAGCAAGAATGAGCAAGAACGAGAAGCCCCTATGCCCTGGGGCCAGCTGGAGCAGAAACGGGCAGCTCCTGGGTGAACTCCAGGGAATGCTCTCCTTAGTAGCTGAGTGACAGTTGCCTCTAGGAGCAACCTTTGAAGGACCTGCTTCAGTGCCGTAGGTAGCCGGTATCAGTGTACCCGAATGACAGGGGGATGTGACTGGGGCCCTGTGGATATTTTTAACATTAATATGAATTCATTGAAAAAAATCAAGAAAATACAATCAATATGTTGTTTATTATTGCACGTTTTGAACATTATATAAATAGACTGTATGAATCTTTAGGAACTTTCTTCTTTCCCTCAATAATGTCACTGAGATTCATCAGTGTTGCTAAATGTAGTTTAACTTTTTGGTGCTGTGTAACATTCCATTGTTTGAACAGACCAAAATTTATTTGTTCTTTCTGCTTTTGACAAACATTTGGTTTGTTTCTTTTTTCTGCAGTTATGAATGGGGCAGCTGTGCACATTTTAATAGGACTCCTTGTGCATAAGCAGGCACTTCTCTAAGGCACAGAGGCTGGGAACACCATCGTCTGCCCAGCGGAGGTCAGCAGGGCTGGACTGGAGGGTTTGACGAGAGAAGACCACCATGATACTCTCTCAGACGAATTTTTTAAAAATACAGACATAATTTTCTTTTGAAGTCTCAGATGGACTTCTTAAAAATATAAAAGAGCCACAAGTGAATTCAAGGGCCATGTCACGTTCAGTTGTACTCCCGCCTTCTCCCCGATGTCTAAGCAATACCACCCCAACCATTGCCTCAGTGGAGGTGGAAACCCAGGGGTGCCATCACGCCTGGATTAAACCCCATGTCCCAGAAACCTACAGTTAATCTGCGGCTCAATCTTCTTCTCACGAGGCTGAGTACTCTTCTCTGTAGTCAACCTGAAACCACTTACTAAGTCGCAACAGAAACAGCCCCTGCCTCATAGAGCACAGGAAGGCCTTCCTTTTATTTTATAATGATGCTTTAGAAAAAATCTGAATACCAATTTTTTTTTTTGTTTTTTGTTTATTTATTTATTTATTTATTTATTTATTTTTATCTTATTTAAACACCATTTCAAAACTTTTTACTTACACATTTAAGTGATATTGACTATGCTCTTCCAATTGTGCTGCCATTCTCGCCCAAGATAAAGGCTTACAGGACAAAACAGCCTCCCATTTAATAGTTACTACAAATGTTGCCCTATAGCAGTGGTCAACAATCTCACAATACATCGACAGTGTCCTTATTCAATTTGTGTTCCTTATCATCAGTTTCCTACTCTCCCTCTGCCTTCTGGCCCTTGTCACCGGACTCCTGTACATCGTTAGTCCCATTTAGTTTTACTGGGGTGTCCATTCCCAGGCTTAACATCGAACCTTGAAGGTAACTTCCCCTCTGAGCTGAAAGGGTGTCTGGGGGCCACACTCTCGAGGTTTCTCTAGTATTCTTTAGGCCAGTATATCTGGTCTTCTTTTTTTTTTTTTTTTTTGGGAGTTAAAATTATACTCTACTTCCTACTCCAGCTCTGCCCAGAACCCTCTGTTGTGATCCTGGTCAGAGGAGTCATTGGTGGTAGCCGGGCACCATCCAGCTGTACTGGGCTCAGTCCCGTGGAGGCCTTGGTAGCTGTGGACCATTAGTCCTTCGGACTAATCTTTTCCTTGTATCCTGTTCTCTTCGTTCTCCTTTGTTCCCGAAGGGATGAGATCAGTGGAGTATCTTAGATGGCCGCTCATAGGCTTTTAAGACCCCAGACACTACTCACCAAGGTAGAATGTAGAGCATTATCTTTATAAGTAGTGTCATGCCAATTGAGCTAGATGTTCCCCGAGATCATGGTCCCCAGAGCCCTCCGTCCAACAACTCAGTCCCTCGGGGGGTTTGGATGTGTCTATAGGGCCTCCATGACCTTTCCTTGTGCAGGTTGTGTTAGTTTCCCCTGTACTATGTACTATCTCATCTCTCACCCAAGTTACCACTTACCTATTACCTATTTAGTATTCCCCCCCACCTCCCATCCCTGGTAACCAACAAGGATTGTTACATTTTGCATGTGAATTTTTTCATGGGTTTTTACAATAGAGGTCTCATACAATATTTGTCCTTTTGTGATTGACTTATTTCACTCAGCATGATGTCCTCCAGTTTCATCCATGTTATGAGATGGTTCACCGATTCATTGTTCTTTCTCGTTGCATAGTACTCCATTGTGTGTATGTACCATAGTTTGTGTATCCATTCGTCTGTTGATGGACATCGAGGTTGTTTCCATCGTTTTGCTATTGTGAATAATGCTGCCATGAACATAGGTGTGCATATGTCTATTCGAGTGATGACTCTTATTTCTCTAGGATATATTCCTAGGAGTGGGATTGCTGGATCGAATGGTACGTCTATTTCTAGCTTTCTGAGGAAACGCCATATCATTTTCCAAAATGGCTGTATCATTTTGCATTCCCACCAGCAGTGTATAAGAGTTCCCGTCTCCCCGCAGCCCCTCCAACATTTGTTATTTCCAGTGTTTTTGATTCGTGCCAGTAATGCCGGGGTAAGATGGTATCTCATTGTGGTTTTAATTTGCATTTCTCTAATGGCTAGTGATCGCGAGCATTTCCTCATGTGTCTGTTGGCCATTTGAATGTCTTCCTTGGTGAAGTGTCTGTTCATTTCCTTTGCCCATTTTTTGATAGGATTCGTTGTCTTTTTGTTGTAGAGGTGTTGGATTTTCTTGTAGATTATGGAGATTAGACCTTTGTCTGACTTGTACTGTCCAAAAATTTTTTCCCAGTCTGTAGGTTCTCTTTTAACTCTTTTGGTGAAATCTTTTGAAGAGCATAAATGTTTGATTTTTAGAATATCCCAATTATCTAGTTTATCTGTTGGGTTTTTTGTGTTGATGTTTATGGTTTGTATCCTGTTAATGCCATGTATTAAGGTCTGAAGTGTTGGTCCTATTTTTTCTTCTATGAATTTTATAGTTTGAGGCTTTATATTCAGGTCTTTGATCCATTTTGAAGTAGTTTTTGTATATGGTGTGAGGTATGGGTCCTGTTTCATTTTTCTACAAATGGATATCCAGTTTTGCCAGCACCATTTGTTAAAAAGACTGTCTTTTCCCCATTTGATGTATTTTGGGCCCTTGTCAAAAATCAGGTGACCGTAGGTGGATGGATTTACATCTGAGTTCTCAATTCTGTTCCATTGGTCAATGTCTCTGTTGTTGTACCAGTACCAGGCTGTTTTGAGTACTGTAGCTGTATAGTAGGTTCTCAAGTCAGGTAGTGTGAGTCCTCCAACTTTACTGAATACCAATTTTAATAAAGTCAAAGAAAGGTAAGGCAACTGTCAAAATGAGAGCTATTCAGTCTTGAAAATTAAGTGTGCTCTGCTAAGATTCACAGGCAGCCTGTGGCTGCAGATTTACCAGTACCTCTCCACCCTGAGTGTGGTTCTCCCACCCTCTGCCAGAGATCTGTGTGGTATTTAAGAAGGAAATCTACTCCTTCCAGTTAAACCATTTCAGCTAACAATTCCTGAGGCAGCTGTTTAAAACTAAAATCACACTAAATTCTGAAGATCTGAAAAATAAAACACCGCTCGTTTCTTGTATGTTTGCCAAACTGGTCTCCTGAAGGAGCCTTAATTTGTCACTTTAAAGAAGGCCTTCTAGCTTGTTCCATCCAGTTCCACCTGGAAGCAGACTAGCCCCCTCCCACTCCCTGTATATGTACTCCAAGGCAAGTGATGGAAATTGCCACAAGCCGCTGGGGTTCAGGACTCACACCCAGCCAGGTTTTCCCCTGGGAAGCAAGGGGCCTGGGAGGGAACCACATCTGCCCATTGAGCTGCCCAGCCCAGAGCAGTCACACAGCTGACCATCCATGCAGCTGAGAGAGGCTGCTTGACCTCCTGGGGACTCTTCTATTTGTTCAGATTGAACCAAATCTCTTCACCTTACGTCTACAAAACAGTCAAATCACGGCCACGTAGGGATCAGGATTCTGGAGAGCCACACCCCCTCCTCAGGTTATCTGGTGAAGAAGGGGATGATGGTATTGACACATCTGTACTATATATGGCTAGAGGGCCAGAAGGCTGGCTGCATCCTCCCAGGAGGCACATTATTGCATTAAACAGAATGAGCACGGCAGCCTGTACAACTGTAGTGTCTATAAATGAGCAGGGTGTCCTGTGAGACTGAAGTGTGTACGGCTGAGTGGGTGTCCTGTGTGGCTGTGGTGTCTGTGGATGAGTGGGTGTCCTGTGAGGCTGTGGTGTCTAAGGATGAGTGGGTGTCCTGTGTTGCTGTAGTGTTTTCTGTGGATGAAAGAGTGGGCTGTGCTGCTATAATGTATACAGATGAGTGGATACTCTGTGTGGTTGTAGTGTCTATGGATGGGTGGGTAACCTGTGTAGCTGTAGCGGATAAGCTGCACAGGCCACCCACAATAGATAAGCGGATGACCTGTGTGGCTGTAGTATCTATGGGTAAACGGGTGGCCCACGCATCTGTAGTGTCTAAGGATAAATGCGTGGGCAGTGTGGCTGTGGGATCTACAGATGACTGAGGTGTTCTGCATGGCTGTAGTGTCTACAGATGCGCAGGCAGGCTGTGTGGCTGTAGTATCTATGCAGGTGGCCTGTGCAGCTGTAGTGTATTATGGATGAGTGCATAGCTGTGTGCCTGTAGTGTCTATGGATAAACAGGTAGCCTGTGTGGCTATACTGCCTACAGATGAGGGTGTGGCCTGTGCTGCTACAGCTTCTGTGGATGAGTGAGCAGCCTGTGAGGCTGTAGTGTCTATGGCTGATTGAATACCAGGGGACAGGAATCTTGGGGAAACATCTTTAGAATTTTGTCTACCAAAGCCCCTCAATCAGAGGCAACCACGGATCTCCATATTAATTACTTTTGTCTGTTCTTGAGCTTCATATAAATGGAATCACAATAAGAACTCTTTGTGTCTGATCTTCTTCACTCAGAATGAGATCTGTGAGACTCGTCCATGTTGTAGCATGTATCAATAGTTCCTTTCTTGTTATCATTCAATGATATTCCCTTGTATGGATACAGCACAGTTAGTTTATCCATTCACTTACTGAAGTAGAGCTGGGATGTTTCCAGATTTTGGTGATTATGAATAAAGCTGCTATGAACGTTCAAGTACAAGTCTTACTGTGGGTATGTGTTATCACTTTTCTTCAGTAGACACCAAAGAGAAGAATGGCTGGATCAAAGGGAAAGTGTTTTTTAATTTTATAAGAAACTGCCAAACTATTTTCCAAAGTAGTTTTATTATTTTGCTTTCCTGTCAGCAACCTGTGAGAGTTCACTTAGTCCACATCCTTCTTGTACTTGCTTTGCCGGTCTTCTTAATCATAGCCATTTTGGTGAAGGTATAGTGCTATCTCATAGAACTAACTTCTATTTCCCTGATGACTAATTTGAAAACCTTTCTTGTGCTTGCTGGCCATTCATTCATCTTCTTTTAAGATTCTTGTTCACTTTTTTATTGGGTTATTTGTATTTTTAGCATTGATTCGAAGGAGTTATTTATATATTCTACATGCAAGTCTTTTATCAGATATGCTTTTTACCAGTATTATTTCCTGGTGTGTGTCTTGCCTATGTATTTTAACAATGTCTTTTGATGAGCAGAGAGTTTTGATTTTGATGGAATTCAATTTATCATTTTTTTCTTTCATATTTAGTCCTTTTTTTTATCCTCTCTAAAGCATGTATGCCAACTCCAAGGTAAAAAAGACCCCCACCCTGCCTTCTTCTAGAAGCTTTATAATGTTTGCCGTTACATTTAAGTCTACGACCTTTCTTGAAGTAAGGCAGAGGGTCAAGGTTGCTTTATAAACAATCTGTTTCACATCTGCCCCAGCACCTTTTGTTGAAAAGACTTTCTTTTCTTTAGCTTTTCCTTTCCTTTGGTGACTTAAAAAAAAAAAAAAATCAATTGACCAATTAGCATGGGTCTATTTCTGGACTTGCTTCTGGCAATATGCTACTTGTCTGTCCTTCCAAGAACACTACGCTGTCCTGATTGTTTGAAATCACATCCTCTACGCCGTCCAGCTTGGTTCCCCCTTTTCAGGACTGTCCTGTTCTAGGGCCTCATAGATTCAATGCAATCCCAATCAAACTCCGATAGTCTCATTTTGGAGAAACTGGCAAGCTGATTCTAAAACTTACATGGAACTGATTTCTAATTTAAAAGTTTTATTCCAGCTGCTGTCTGAAGAATAGAGAGCAGGGGGGCAGGACAGGGAACAGTGAGCATGTCGGCAGCAGATCATGGTGCCTGGATGGTGGGGTCCTAGTAAAGGGGCTGGGGCTTCTTGAAGGGAGCCCACAGGGTCTCCTGACTGACTGATTGTGGAGTGTAAGTAAAAGGAGTGAAGGGGCTCACGTGTTCAGAGGGAAAAAGCAAGACATTTTCTGCTCCCCACGGCCCAGGCTGAGAGGGCTCGGATGGCTCCAGAGGTTCATGTGGCTCCCCAGGAGCCTGGGCTTAGGCTTACCAAGGACACTGGCTGTCATGCTGGGTACAGTGGGCCTCACGGTTCTGCGTGGTTCCGCTGTCCAGCAGGTGAGGCACCAGGCTCTTTGCCCTGGTGTCGGCCAGAGCAGCACCTATTTGATATATGGGTACTCCCTAAGATTTTCTTTGAGAACGCTATTTAGCTGCTTAACAGTAACTGCCAGACCAGCCCATCAAGGAGAACTTTGCATATGGTGCACTCAGGGTCTGGCTTAGGATTATGGCCAGAGAGGGACGGTCAGAAGACGAGCTGGGGCTCCCACTCAGGAGTCAGGGGAGCACTTCCAGGGCCCGGGTCAGGAAATGGCCCAGAGGTGAAGCCCACAAGACAGGCCACCATGCTGGGGACTTTGATGAGGTCAAGTCCTTCATCTTTGCGTCTGGGCTCTAGACTGGATGTTGGACTGGAAACTGGGTCCTGCCTGAGACTGTCGGTGCCTGAGTGAGCCACTGCAGAAGCTTTGGTGAGCAAGAGGCATGCAGACAGGGCAGCATAAAAGGGTGTAGGGCTGAGGAAAGGACCCCCTGCCTCTCATGTGGCATGGCCAGCAGGCACGGTCGGGCAGGAGAAAGCCAGACTTTCTGTATTTTCTGTCTCTGCTTTTGTATTTGATTTGTTTGTTTTTCACAGAAGGAAATTTCATACTGAGTGGGAGGCAGAACACACTCTTTCATTCATTCACTCATTCACTTGTTCATTCATTCATTCACTTGTTCATTCATTCATTTGTTCAATACTTGAGTACCTACTCTGTGCCAGGTGTGGAGCTGTTCCATCTGTGTCATATCCTTTAACCATCATGACAACCTTTGAGGGATGATGATGATGGTGATGGTGTTGGTGCCGTCTGTTTTAACACTGAAGAAATCAAACAGCTTGCTAAGCTCACACATGTGCAGAGAATGAAACCCCATTCAGAGCTCAGGAGTTTAAAATGCCAGAGCTGACTTTTGAACCCATACTTCCTGTCACCTCCCAGGACAGCACTGGCCACCTCCCATGACGGGGAAGCAGAGAAGGAGGACAAGTGGAGAAGGGAGAAGGGAGACAAATAACAGTCCATGTCCCAAGAATAGAAGTGCGTTTGGACTAGTTTTATCCACATACTAAATTCAGATTTTACAGTTTATATTTTGCACATTTCCCTAATTTCCTGCCAGCATGGGATCGCCATGAGTCACAATGAACTCAACAGTAACTCGTTTTTTCTTTTTTTTATGGTAGAAAGAAACAAATTGAATTCTTAATTTCCACTAACATCAAATTGTACATCAACAATTATGTGTGTGTATAATTTAAAATAAAAATATAAATTTAAACATTTTCAGCCCGAGCTAAGACATTTAAAACATATTCCATGCCTCACTGTATCTCAACCAGGACTCCCTTTACGTGGCTCTCACTCATACCATGCCCTGGAGGGATGATCCCAGGGGAAGGAAAGGGGCTGGGACATTGGGAGTGTATGGAAGCGGGGACTGGACTGGCCTGTGATGTGGAACATGGTTGTGTGTGTCATGTGTATGTGATGTGCAGTGTGTGCACTGGTATGTGAACGAGATCATAAAGGTATAACCATGGACATTTCACAACACACCATTAAGGATAGTATTAGAGGAGGAGCCATGATTAGTTAGGCAAATGACACGTAAAAAAAAGCAAAACCAAACATGGTGTCATCGAGTCAATTCTGACTCATGACACATAGTGATAGAAAAATAAAACTTTTCTAATTTCAGAAATAAAAAGAAAATGACTATGAAACTCACCTTTTTCAAGGGTGTTTCAGTAGTCTATTAGGTTCTCCCTAAAGGGACTTTGGCAGATCCAGTCCTCAAAAGTAAACTGATAATATTATCTTGAATGAAGGGCACAGCATTTGTATGAAAGTATAGACAACTGTCCTCTATTGAGGGCCTCTTACATGCCAGCTCACTGCTGTACATACATTACTTCATTTAATCCTTAGCCCTGCAACGTATTTGTTTCTACCTCCCCTTCTTCCCCACACACCACCATTTTCCAGCTGTAGAAACAGAGGCTCAGAGAGTTAAATTACTTGGTCCAGATGACTCCTGCAAGCCAGGAAGTGATGAACTGTAATTTAGACTCAGATGGTCTAACTGGCTTCAGCAAACTTTGCAGGAACATTTCAGGCCCCTGATAGTCCTACACGCCCTCATTACAATTTCCTCTCCCCTGCCCACACCTGCTCTGTCTGCTCCCCGTGTGGCAGCCAAGCTTCAAGAGGGGCCTCAGTGATCCCGCCTCCTGTTAGTTACACCTTCCTGTACTCCCCTCCACCTTGCAGCAGGGTTGGTCTGTGTGACCACTAGAATACAGTAGAAGTGATGGGCTGTCACTTCCAAGATTAGGTCATGAAATACTGTGGCTTCCACCCTGGGGTCTCTCTCTCTCTCTCTCTCTGATCACTCACTCTGGGGGAAGTCAACCACCATTTTATGAGGACACTCAGGCAGCCAATGAAGAGGCACCTGTGGTTAGGAACTGAGGTCTCAAACCAATCACCAATGAAGAATGGAAGGCTGCCGACAGACATGGAAGCAGGTCTCCTAGACCCAGCTGAGCTTCAAATGACAGCAGCCCCACCTGACTGCAACTTCAAGAGAGACCCTGAGCTAGAACCATCCAGTTCAGCCACTCATCAATTTCTGATGCTCAGAAACAGTGTGAAAAATAAATTGTTGTTTTAAGGTGCTAATTTTTGGGGTGATTTGGTATGTAGCAATAGATAACTAAAATACTACAGTACTAGACTTTGACTATAGAAATATTTCTGTTTTTTAAAAATACAAGAACTGCAATGAAATAACACTACACACCGACCAGGATAGCTAAAGTTTTAAAAGAGAAACAATATCAAATGTTGGTGAGGATTATGGAGCAACCAGAACTCTCATACGTCATTATTAAGAGTGTAAAATAGTACAACCATTATGGAAAATGGTCTGGCATTTTTTCTCTAAAACTAAACCTATGATTCAGCTATTTCATTCCTAGAGATTTATCCAAGAAAAATGAAAACATACATAAAAATACATAAGAATATTTGAAGCAACTTTATTCATCATAGCCAAACCTGGAAGCCAATCAGATGTCCATCAAATAGTCAGTGGATAAACAAATTGTGGTAGATCCACATAATAGAATAATGCTCAGCAATAAAAAGAAATGAAAACTGATACAGCATGGATGAATCTTAAAAGCATGCTTAGTGAAAAAGCCAGACACACAACTGTGCATACTGTTTTGATTTCATTTATATGAGGTGATGGAACAGGCAAAACCAATCTAAGGTGGAAAGAAAATTGGAACAATGGTTACCTGGGGGTAGGGTAAGATGGGGATGGGTTTTTCCCAGAAAAGGGTGTAAGGGAACTTTCTGACATGATGGTGTTATTTTATATTTTGCTAACAGTTTTGGTCACACAGGTGTATGTATTTTTCAAAACTTATCTATGGAACTCCTAAGAGATGTGCATTTCACTGTATGCAGATTCTACATAAAAAAGAACCATAAATATTGCACTCTAGTTAATCTAGTAAATGTTTAAGGTGAAATGTAAGTTACATATCTGCAATTTATTTTGAAATACATGAAAAAATAAGATAGATGGATGGATAGCTAAAGGAATGAATAGATATGATAAAGCAGTAGAGTAAAATTTTAATTGTAGAATCTAGGTGGTAGGTACATGGGTGTTCACTGAACAAGTCTTTTAACTTTTCTGAAGTTTGAAAAATTTAACTGTCAACTGCTGGGAAGTATATACGAGAAAGGTGAGTTCTATGTGCATAAAACTGTAACTTGGAAGACTACAAAGAATTCATTTGGACAACTCTTTCATAGACCTGGAATATGAATTTTTATATTTGTTTTAATCTAATTTTGCTCTCCACTTTGGAGAGAGATTCCCTTCATTCACCTGGGTTTGTCACCTCAGACCCTTCAGAGTACTCCTCCCTACCACTGCCAGCAGAATCAAAGCAGCCTAGGGCTTGCTTCAGGTTTCTTGGTGCCCCCTCTCTGACTGCATTTCTCCACATGTACTTTTCTCAGCGCACCTATATCTACTCATCGTTTCTACATGTCACCCATTTCCTTGCCTCCACACCACTTCTTGTGCTCTGTGTTCAACCTAAATGCTCCTTCTCCACCCATCAGAGCCTTTGTCTTCTGGGTGGTCTTTCATAGTGTGCTCTTCATGTTCACTCCCAGAACTACCTGCTCATCCTTCCAGGCCCTCAGACCTTTCCATATGCTTCCCCTGAGCATTGTGTCAACTGGCTCCATATCACACTGAACTGTTTACAGGGTGTGGTACCTGAGGACAGGGTGGAGTCCTGCTCATCTGTAGTCCCAGAGCAAGGCATCCACCACATAGAAACCACCCCCAGCTTCCTGAGCATCCTGGCCTCATCGGAACTGTTTTCTCCTGAAGACTTCCTTCTGGTTCTGACTGAAACCTGTATCCAGCAGGGAGCATAAGGCAGGACAAAGGGACAACAGCCTTTACCCAAGGTTTGAACCCCTGGAACCTACCTAGGATCCTTCCTTCTAAGAGCTGCTGGCTGCTCCCAACCATTACTAGCCTTACAGGACCAGAGTGGAAGGAAACTCGATTTGAAACCTAGCTCTACCATGAACTGCCTGGATGCCTCTACCAAGTTTTAGGTACTTACTGGTCCTCAGTTTCTGCCCTTTTAAAGGAGGGGTTTGGGCCCCTCTGGGTCTGTGATCCCTGGTAGGACCCCTGCTAGGTATCCTTGCTGGCACGTTCTGACCCACTGCTGCTCTTTCCCCATCTTGGAAGAGTCTCTTATTTCGGACCCCGAGCAGCCACCATACACTCTTGGATCAATCCGAGACTGAATACGCCACTCCCTCGGTGTTCCTGGGACCCAAAGGCCATCTTGTTTACTGCTTTCATTTTATACATGAGAAAATTGAGGACAAGAAAGATCAAGGAACTTTCTAAAGTAACCCAGGAAGTCAGCAATAGACCTAGAACTAGAAGACCAATGAAATCCTAGCCCTAAAATGCAAAGGCCTTGCTTCCACACAGCCCTGGGAATAGCCAATCCCACTGGGAGACGATCCAGTGAGACTGGCTGGTAGGGCGCTCCGACCTTCTCTGCCATCCCACTGAGGTGGTGCCCAGTGGTTCCACAGGCTCCCAGAAGAGCTCTGATTCTCACTTGAACATTTCAAAAAGGAGTCAGTGAGATGTGTACCCTACTTTGGTAAACACTGGCCTAATGACTGTCTTGTTGAACTTAAAAGAACGTAAACATTAAAATTCAAAGGTCGAGAGGCGGGGCCCAGATGGCAAAGCAGTCAGATGCTTCCTGTGGTCCCTCTTACAACAAAGACCTGAAAAAACAAGTGTATCAACTATATATGACAATCTAGGAGCCCTGAATACCAAAGGCAAAGTTGAGGAATTGGACTAAGTGGCAGGGAGAGGGAGAGATGGTTCAGAAGCAGCAAGGAGTTGTCAGACCTGACCCGGTGGGAACTGGCACCCTTCAGGCTGGATCAGCTAGTGGTGAAGCAAGCTGTGGCACTTGGGATGCGTTTTCCACATCAGGAGAGACTGAGCAGCAGAGAATCTAGTCAACCCTCCAGAACCAATGAAAAATGGTGCTCAATTGGCAAAAGGTAAGTACATGCATCTAACCTACTGTGTAGATCAAAAAACACCCTCTTTGGGAAAAGCCTCTCTCCCATTTACCTACCCCCTCCCTGCTCTGCACCGGGTCCCGCCCCATTTCAGTGATTGTCACATTCCCTGGGCTGGAAGTAGGACCTGTCACACACCCTGAACTATTCTCCCGGCCTTGGAAAGAGAACAAATTAATGAACAGGGAAAAAATAATCTGCCAGCTCCCCTAAACCAGAAACTCAGGGTAGGCACAGCTCCTTTGCCTAGGCATAGGCATAAAGGGTCCATTGACTTCAAATGCCTTTCACCCCTGCATAGACCTGTGCGGGCCCATTTCAACAGCGCAGGCCCTCGTTACCACAGTACAACAGGGTACATACCTGAGCTTAACTTCAACTGTATCAGATATACGGTGAAGTAGCAGTTTCATGACATTTGATAATGCTCTGCCCATTAAGCAGGCTCCTCACCTACCCAAATCAGGGGCCTGAGGACTGATGGCTCCACCCATACCACCTAGCCACCCGCAACAGGGGTTCAAGAGTAAGTGGTGCCTCCCAGTCCTTACAGCGAACAGCACTGGGTGTCTACATTCTGACTGCAAAACCCACCCACCTAAGCACTCCAGGGAACAGGGACACGCTTTCCTCCCAGACACTCAGGGGCAGCTGTCAGCCCCCTGCATTGCTCAGTGCATGACCTCCTACTGCAGCCAGATACCTGTGCCTACTCCAATCACCCCTGCCTGTCTAGGACTGTAGCTGACAGCCTGCACCACACACTTGGTGACCGACTACCTGAACACCTGAGCTGAAGCCATACAAGAAAAGTAAACGGACGCCTGGGCTCACATACCTAATAACAGATCTAATCACCTGGTGACAGGACGTTAGAGCTTCAAAGGTGCCAATAATCAACAAAACAAAACAAAACAAGAACCTAGGACACAGTAAGCAAGCATAAAATAAATAAATATAATAACTTATTGATGGCTTGGAGACAATAGTCAATATCAAATCACATAAAGAGGCAGACCATAATGCCTTCAGCAAGCTCCCAAAACAAAGAACTAAGAAATCTTCCAGAGGAAGAGAACTTCTTGGAATTATTGGAGGTAGAATACAAAAGATTAATATACAGAACTCTTCAAGAGATCAGTCAAAATGCAGAATAAACCAAGGAACACACAGACAAAGCAATAGAGGAACTTAAGAAGATTACAGAGGAGCATAAAGACAAATTTAACAGGCTGCAAGAATCCACAGAGAGACAGCAAACAGAAATCCAGAAGATTAACAATAAAATTTCAGAATTAGACAACTCAATAGAAAGTCATATGAGGAGAATTGAGGCAATGGAAGTCAGAATTAGTGAGATGGAAGATAAACCACTTGACACAAACTTACTTGAGAAAAAATCAGATAAAAAAACTTAAAAAAATGAAGAAACTGTAAGAATTATGTGGGATTCTATCAAGAGGAATAACCTATGAGTGATTGGAGTACCAGAGTGGTGTGGGGGGCGGGGGTGGATAACAGAAAATACAGAGAGAACTGTCTGTTGAAGATTTGTTGGTAGAATACTTCCCTGATAACGTCAAAGATGAGAAGATACCTATTTAAGATGCTCATTGAACCGCACAGAAAGTAGATCCCAAAGGAAAGTCATCAAGACACATTATAATCAAACTTGCCAACATCAAAGATAAAGAGAGAATTTTAAGAGTGGCTAGGGATAAACGAAAAGTCATCTACAAAGGACAGTCAATAAGACTAAGCTCAGACTACTCAGAAGAAACCACGCAGGCAAGAAGGCAATGGGATGACATATACAAAGCCTTGAAGGAAAAAAAAAAGCCAGCCAAGAATTACATATCCAGCAAACCTGTCTCTTAAATATGCTGGCGAAATTAGGGCACTTCCAGATAAACAGAAGTTTAGGGAATTTGCAAAAAACAAACTAAAATTACGAGAAATACTAAAGGGAGTCCCTCTAGTTAGAAAATCAATAACACCAGATAACAATCCAAGACTAGAACACAGGACAGAGTAACCAGATATCAACCCAGATAGGGAAGTCACAAAAGTAAATCAAAGCTAAAACACTGAAAATAGGGAAACAGAGAGGCCAATATGTAAAAACGACAACATTAAAACAAAAAAAAAGGGACTAGAAAATGTAGTCATAGATCCTTCATATAGAGAGGAAGTCAAGGCGATACAAAGAAATAAAAGAGTGGTTTAAACTTAGAAAAATAGGGGATAAATATTGAGGTAACCACAAAGGAAACTAAAATCCTACGTATCAAAATAACAAACAAGAAAAACATAAAGACTCAGCAAATACAAAACCAACAACAATGAAAAAGATGAAAAGAAATACATAAAGAAAAATGACTCAGCACAGAAAATTAAGTGGAATAAAGAAACTTTCAACAACATAAAAAAAAAAAATCAAAATGACAGCATTAAACTCATACCTATCAATAATTATGCTGAATGTTAATAGGCTAAATGCACCAATAAAGAGACAGAGACTGGTAGAATGGATAGAAACAAACAAACAAACAAACAAACAAAAACATGATCTGTCTATATGCTGCCTAAAAGAGACAAACCTTAGACTTAAAGACACAAACAAACTAAAACTCAAAGGATAGAAAAAATGTATCAAGCAAACAACACTCAAAAAAGAGCAGGAGTGGCAATATTAATCTCTGACAAAACAGACATTAAAGTAAAATCCACCACAAAGGATAAGGAAGGACATATATAATGATTCAAGGGTCAGTACACCAGGAGGACATAACCATGATAAATATTTACGCACCCAATGACAGGACTCCAAAATACATAAAACAAACTCATAAAACAAAATACATAAAACAAGCACTGAAAAGAGAGATAGACAACTCCACAATAATCGTAGGAGACTTCAACACATCACTTTTGGTGAAGGGCAGAACATCCAGAAAGAAGCTCAATAAAAACACGGAAGATCTAAATGCCACAATCAACCAACTTGATGTCATAGACGTATACAGAACACTCCATCCAATAGCAGCCAAGTATACTTTCTTTTCCAACACACATGGAACACTTTCCAGAACAGACCACATATTAGGCCATAAAGCAAGCCTTAACAGAACCCAAAGCATCAAAATATTACAAAGCATATTTTCTGACCATAAAGCCATAAAAGAAATCAATAACAGAAAAAGCAAGGAAAAAAAATCAAACACATGGAAAATGAACAACACCTTGCTCAAAAACTACTGGTTTATAGAACAAATTGAGGATGGAATAAAGAAATTCATAGAATCAAGTAAGAATGAAAACACAGCCTACCAGAATCTTTGGGACACAGCAAAAGTAGTGCTCAGAGGTCAATTTATAGCAATAAACATACACATCCAAAAAGAAGGAAGGGCCAAAATCAAAACATTAACCTACAACTCGATCAAATAGAAAGAGAGCAGCAAAAGAAGCCCTCAGGCATCAGAAGAAAGCAAATAATAAAAATTAGAGAAGAATTAAATGAAATAGAAAATAGAAAAACAATTGAAAGAGTTAACAAGACCAAAAGCTGGTTCTCTGAAAGATCAACCAAATTAATAACCCACTGGCCAAACTGACAAAAGAAAAGTAAGAGAGGAAGTAAATAACCCAAATAAGAAATGAGATGGGCAATATCACAACATATCCAAATGAAATTAAAAGAATCATAACAGAATACTATGAAAAATTGTACTCTAGGAAATTTGAAAACCTAGAGGAAATGGAAAAATTTCTAGAAACACACTATCTACCTAAACTAACAGAAACAGAGGCAGAACAACTAAATAAATCTATAACAACAGAAGAGATTGAAAAGGTAATTAAAAAACTCCCAACAAAAAATAACCCTGGCCCTGATGGTTTCACTGGAGAATTCTACCAAACTTTCAGGGAAGAGTTAACACCACTACTACTAAAGGTATTTCAGAGTATAGAAAAGGATGGAATGCTTCCAAACTCATTCTATGAAGCCAGCATAACCCTGATACCAAAACCAGGTAAAGACACCACAAAAAAAAGAAAATTACAGACCAAGAGCCCTCATGAACATTGACGCAAATATCCTCAACAAAATTTTAGCAAATAGAATTCAACAACATATCAAAAAAATAATTCACCATGACCAAGTGGGATTTATATCAGGTATGCAGGGATGGTTCAACATTAGAAAACAATAAATGTAATCCATCACATTAATACAACAAAAGACAAGAACCACATGATCTTATCAATTGATGCAGAAAAGGCATCTGACAGTCCAACACCCATTCATGAGAAAAACTCTCAGCAAAATAGGAATAGAAGGGAATTTCCTCAAAATAATTAAGGGAATTTATACAAAGCCAATAGCCAACATCATCCTGAATGGAAAGAGTCTGAAAGCATTCCCCTTGAGAAAGGGAATCAGACAAGCATGCCCTTTGTCACCACTCTTATTCAACATTGTGCTGGAGGTCCTAGCCAGAGCAATTAGCCTAGAAAAAGAAATAAAGCGCATCCACATTTGTAAGGAAGAAATAAAAGTATCTCTAGTTGCAGATGATATGATCTTATACACAGAAAACACCAAACAAGCCACAAGAAAACTACTGGAACTAATAGAAGATGTCAGCAAAGTATCAGGATACAAGATAAACATACAAAAATCAGTTGGATTCCTCTACACCAACAAAGACAACTTTGAAGAGGAAATCATCAAATCACTACCATTTACAATAGCCCCCAAGAAGATAAAATACTTAGGAATAAATCTAACCAGAGACGTAAAAGACCTATGCAATGAAAACTACAAGATACTACCGCAAGAAAACAAAAGAGACCTACATAAGTGGAAAAACATACCTTGCTCATGGATAGGAAGACTCACTATTGTGAAAATGTCTATTCTACCCAAAGCGATCTACAGATACAATGCAATCCTAATTCAAATTCCAACGGCATTTTTTAATGAGATGGAGAAACAAATCACCAACTTCATATGGAAAAGGAAGAAACCCTGGATATGTAAAGCATTACTGAAGAAGAAGAAGAAAGTGCGAGACCTCATACTACCTAATTTTAGAACCTATTATACCTCCATGGTAGTCAAAACAGCCTGCTACTGGACAACAACAGATACATAGACCAATGGAACAGAATTGAGAATCCAGACATAAATTCATCCACCTATGAGCAGCTGATATTTGACAAAGGCCCAGAGCCCATCAATTTGGGAAAAGACAGTCTCTTTAATAAATGATGCGGGCATAACTGGATACTCATCTGCAAAAAAAAAAAAGTAACAAGACACATACTTCACACTGTGCACAAAAACTAACTCAAAATGGATCAAAGACCTAAATATAAAATCGAAAATGATAAAGATCATGGAAGAAAAAATAGAGACAATGCTAGAAGCCATAATACATAGCATAAACAGAATACAAACCATAAGTAACAATGCACAAACACCAGAAGAGAGACTATATAACTGGGAGCTCCTAAAAATCAAACACTTATGCTCATCAAAAGACTTCACCAAAAGAGTAAAAAGATAACCTACAGACTGGGAAAAAAATTTTGGCTACGACAAATCCGATCAGCATCTAATCTCTAAAATCTGAAAGATACTGTAAAACCTCAACAACAAAAAGACAAATAACCCAATTAAAAAATGGGCAAAGGATATGAACAGGCACTTCACCACAAAAGACATTCAGGCAGCTACCAGATACATGAGGAAATGCTCATGATCATTAGTCATTAGAGAAATGCAAATAAAAACTACAATGAGATACTATCTCACCTCAACAAGGCTAGCATTAATCCAAAAAGCACAAAACAATAAATGTTGGAGAGGTTGTGGAAAGACTGGAAAACTTATACACTGTTGGTGGGAATGTAAAATGGTACAATCACTTTGGAAATCACTTTGGTGCTTCCTTAAAAACTAGAAATAGAAGTACCATATGATCCAGCAATCCCATTCCTTGGAATATAACCTAGAGAAATAAGAGCTGTCACACAAATAGATATATGCACACCCATGTTCACTGCAGCACTGTTCACAATAGCAAAAAGATGGGAACAACCTAGGTGCCCATCAATGGATGAATGGATAAACAAATTATGGTATATTCACACAATGGAATAGTACTCAACAATAAAGAACAAAGATGAATCCGTGAAACATCTGATAACATGGAGGAATCTGGAAGGCATTATGCTGAGTGAAATTAGTCAGTTGCAAAAGGACAAATATTGTATAAGACCACTATTATAAGAACTCAAGAAAAGTTTTAAACACAGAAGAAAACATTCTTTGATGGTTAAGAGAGTGGGAAGGGAGGGAGAAGGGTATTCACTAACTAGATAATAGACACGAATTATCTTAGGTGAAGGGAAGGACAACACACACTACAGGGGAAGTCAGTACAACTGGACTAAACCAAAAGCTAAGAAGTTTCCTGAATACAACCTAATGCTTCGAGGGACAGAGTAGCAGGAGTGGGGATCTGGGGAACATGCTTTCAGGGGGCATCTAGGTCAATTGGCATAACAAAGTTTATTCAGAAAATGTTCTGCATCTCACTTTGGTGAGTGGCGTCTGGTGTCTTAAAAGCTAGCGAGCGGCCATCTAAGATGCATCAAGTGGTTCCAACCCACCTGGAGCAAGGGAGAATGAACACCAAAGATACAAGGAAAACATTAGCCCAAGACACAGAAAGGGCCACATAAACCAGAGACTTCACCAGCCTGAGACCAGAAGAACTAGATGGTGCCTGGCTACCACCAATGACTGCCCTGACAGGGAACAGAACAGACAGTCCTTGATGGAGTAGGAGAAAACCGGGGTGCAGAACTCATATTCTAGTAAAAAGACCAGAGTTAATGGTCTGACTGAGACTGGAGGGATCCCAGAAGACATGGCCCTTGGACCCTCTGTTAGCCCTAAACTAAAACCATTCCTGAAGCCAACTCTTCATATGAAGATTAGACTGGACTATAAAACATAAAATGATGCTCTTGAAGAGTGTGCGTCTTAGCTCAAGTAGATACATGAGACTAAATGGGCAGCTCCTGTCCGGAGGGGAGATGAGAAGGCAGAAAGGGACAGGAGCTGGTTGAATGGACACAGGAAATCCAGAGTGGAAAGGAGAGAGTGTGCTGTCATAGTATACAGAGAGCAACAAGATTCATATAACAACGTGTGTAGATATTTTTGTATGAGAAACTAACCTGAGCTGTAAACTTTCACCTAAATCGCAATAAAGGAAAAAAAAAAAAAATTGAAAGGTCGACAGCCTGCATTGGGCTTGTAGAAGCTGATTCAACTGAAGGTAAAATGTTCAATGTAACCCATAAGCCTCAGTTCACTTCAGGCTCCTGGTGTTTGCAGGGACAGCTGTGGCTACAAATGGGGCCTTCTCCTGGGAGTCCTTTGGAAGGGACCTTTCTTCACAGTCAGCTTGCTCACTCACATGGGGCAAGGAGAGCCTCTGCCCACCCAGCTGCTAGCTGGTCTCCAGCCTGCACCAAAAGGGGTGTGGTCATTCCATCTATAAGTGAGGTCAGTGATCACACCATATATCCCAGATGCCAGGTGCTGCCTGTGTCTGTCCTTCTTTCAAAAAAAATAGCTTTATATAATCGACACTGAGTCAACTGCATGTACTTAAAATACTGATAAAATTTGACGTATGTATATATTATGAAGTCATCACTGCAATCAAAATAGTGAACATATGCATCACCCTCAACAGATTCGTCATGATGCTTTGTAATCGCTGCCTCCCAATGCTCCCTACAGCCCCACCCTGAGCCAGTCACCGATCTGCTTTCTACCACTACAGATTAGTGTCGTCTAGTCTTACATAAATGGAATCATACAGTATGTAGTCTTTTTCTGTCTGGCTTCTGTCACTCAGCGTGATTGTTCTGGTATTCATCAATACTGCTGTATTAATAATTCGCTCCTTTGTATTGCTGACTAGTATTCCATTGTATGAATATCCCAGAATTTGTTTACCATTTACCTGTCGATGGACATTTAGGTTGTTTCCATTTTTAGCTATTACAAATAAAGCTGCTATGAAGAGTTGTGTGGAAGTCTTTGTAGGAGCAGGTACTTTCATTTCTCTTGAGGAAATAAATACCTAGATGTGAAATTGCTGGAATATATGGTAGGTCTGTTTAACTTTTTGAGAAACGGGTAGATTGTTTTCTGAAGTGGTTGTACCACCAGTAGTGTAGGAGAATGTCAGTTCCTCCCCATCCTTGCCAAGACTTGGGATGGTCAGTACTTTTAGTCATTCTAACAGGTGGGTAGTGGTATCTCTGGTTTTAATTTGTGTTTCACCAGTGACTAACGATGTTACGCTTCTTTCCACGTGTTTATTTGCTATCCATATATCTTCTTTTGCCCATTATTTTAAACGGGTAGTTTGTCTTCTTATAATTGAGTTTTGAGAGTTCTTTACATATTCTGGAATCCTTGGGTGGTGCAAACAGTAAACACACTTGGTTGGTTTCTAACTGAAAGGCTGGAAGTTCGAGTCCGCCCAGAAGCACGTTAGAAGAAAGGCGTGGCAATTTACTTCCGAAAAACCAGCCAGTGAAAATGCTATGGAGCACCGTTCTACTCTGACATATATTCCATCAGTTGGAATTGACTCGATAGTAACGAGTTAGCTGCATATTCCAGAAATAAGTCCTTCATCAGAAATATAATTTGCAAATATTTTCTTCCAACTGTGGTTCATCTTTTCATTCTCTTAACACTATCTTCAAAGAGCAGAAGTTTTACATTCTGATGAAGTCCAATATTGTTTTCTTTTATGAATTCTGGTATGATAATCTAAAAAATATTTGCCTATTCCAAGGTCACAAAGATTTTCTCCTATGTGTTTTTCTAGAAATTTTTAAAAAATAATTTTAGGTTTTATATTTAGGTCTATCTATTTTGAGGTAATTTTTGTATATGTTAAGGTATGGATCAAAGTTCACTTTTTTGCATATGAATATACAATTATTCCACCATCATTTGTTGAAAAGATTATCCTTTCTGCACTGAATTGCTTCTGTAGCTTTACTGAAGATCAGTTGTCTATATATGTGGGTCTATTTCTGACTCTCTAATCTGTTTCATTGATCTTTTCTCCATCTTTATGTTAATATCACACTGTTTTGATTACTGTATCTTTATAAGAAGTCTTAATATCACGTATTGTTAGAATTCAAACTTTATTCTAATTTTTCCAAGCTGTTTTGGTTATTCTAGGTCCTTTGTATTTCTGCATGAATCTTCAAGTCAGCTTGTCAACATCTATTAAAAAAAGCTTGCTGGGATCTTTGTTGTTGTTGTTGACCATTACCTTGACTTTCATTGTACTTTTATTTGGTAACCAAAGTGCTTTTTCTAATAATTTATTTTATTTTGTTGTTATTGAGAATATACACAGAACACACACCAATTCAACAATTTTTACATGTACAATTCAGTAACACTGATTACATTCTTTGAGTTGTACAATCATTCTCACCCTCCTTTTCCAAGTTGTTCCTCCCCCATTAACGTAAAATTACTGCGCTTTGAATTTCCTATCGACTCTTTCAGGTTGCTGTTGTCAATTTGCTCTCATACAGATAGATCTTAAAAGAGCTCAGTGCTCAAGGCGAACATTCTTTACTAGTTAAGCTAAACTATTGTTTGATTTTAAGACTTCAGGGGATACTTCTGGTTTAAGGTTTAAAGATCTCAGGGCAATAGTTTCAAGAGTTCATCCCTGCTGGGATTTTTATTGCAGTTGCACTGAATTTACAGATCAGTTTGAGGAGAATGGATATTTTAACAATATTGAGCTATACCAAATCCATTACCCATTGCTGTTGAGTCGATTCCGACTCATAGTGACCCTACAGAAGAGTAGAACTGTCCCATGGGGTTTCCAAGGAGTGGCTGGTGGATTTGAACTGCTAATCTTTTGGTCAGCAGCCAAGCTCTTAACCACTGCACCACCAGAGCCACAGACACGGTCTATCTTTCCATTTATTTAGGTCTTCTTCAATTTCTTTAAGCAGTGTTTTGTAGTTTCAATGGATAGTTCTTGCACATCTTTGTCAAGATTTACCCCTAAGTATTTCAAATTTTGATGCTGTTTAAAAGGTATTTTTTAAATTACAATTTCCAGTTGTTCACTGCAAATATATAGAAATACAATTGATTGCTGTATACTGATCTTGCGTGCTGCAACACTGCTAAACTCACTTACTAGCTCCAATAAATTTTTGTAAATTCCATTGGATTATTGACATAGGTGGTCATGCATTCTGTGAATAAGACAGTTTACCTCTTCCTTTCCAATCTGGATGCTTTTTATTACATTTTCTTGATTGACTGCACAGGCTAGAATCTCCAGGAAAATGCTGACTTGAAGTGGTTCAAGTGGGCATCCTTGCCTTGTTGCTGATCTTAGGGGGGAAGCGCTCAGTCGTTCACTAGTAAGTATAAAGTTAGCTGTAGGTGTTTTGTAAATGCTCTACATCAGACTTAGGAAGTTTCCTTCTATTCCTAGTTTTCTGAGTTTTTATCAGGAATGAATACTGGATTTTGTCAAGAGTCTATCTGCATCTACTGATATTATCATATAAATTCTGTTTTTTAGTTTGTTAATATGGTAAATTACATTGATTTTTGAATGTTAAATCAGCTCTGCAGTCTTGGGATAAACTCCATTTGGTCATGATGTAGTATTCTTTTTGTATATATTTGAACTAAATTTGCTAAAATTTTCTTTAGCGTTTTTGCATTGAGCTTCATAAAGGATATTGGTCTGTGCCTTTGTCTGGTTTTGTATTGGAGTAATGCTGGCCTCATAGAATGAGTTAAGAAGTATCGCTTCTCTTCAATTTTCTGGAAGAGTCTGTGTAGAATTGCTACTTCATTTCTTCTTTGTACGTGTGGTAGAATTCACCAACAAAACTATCTGTGCCTGTAATTTTCTTTGTGGGAAGGTCTTTTAACAGCAACTTTAATTTCTTTGACAGATATAGGGATATCCAGGTTATCTATTTCTTCTTGCTTCAGCTTTGGTAGTTTTCACCTTTGAAGGAATTTGTCCATTTATCTAAACTGTCAAATTTATTGGCATAGAACTGTTCAGAATATTCCTCATAATTCTTTTAATACCTGTAGAATCTGTACAGAGATCATCTTTCTAATTCTTGATATTAATTTTCATCTTCCCACTTTTTTACCCCTGATTATCTGGCTAGAGGTTTATCAATTTTATTTGATAAGTAGGATCTCAAGAACCTGCTTTTGGTTTCATTGATTTTTCTCCACTGGTTTTCTGTTTTGTTGATTTATGTTATGATCTATATTACTTCATGTCTTCTGCTTACTTTATGTTTAATTTGCTCTTCTAGTTTTTAATGTGGAAACTAGGTCATTGATTTGAGACCTTTCGTCTTTCCTAATAAAGTTGTTTAGTGCTATAATTAAGTACTGCTTGTTTCTTCAGATGTTTTTTTTTCTGTCTCCCAAGCCTCTTCTTTGGGAACTCCAATTGCACATATTTTAGACTGCTTGCACTTTTTCCATAGCTCACTAATAAGTTCTTATTTTTTACTCTATTCTCTCTCTGTGTTTCATTTTGGATAGTTTCTACTGCTATGTCTTCATGCTCACCAATCTTTCTTTTTCTGTAACATCCAATCTTTTATTAATCCCATTGGGTGACTTTGTCATCTCAGACATTGTAGTTTTTATCCCTAGAAGTTAGATTTGGGCCTTTATATGAAATATAGTTATAATAACTGTTTTAATGTCCTTGTCTGGTAACTCTAACATCTAAGTTCTGGGTTGGATTTGATTGATTGATTGATTTTTGTTCTCATTATGGATCATATTTTCCTTCTTCTTTGCATTCCTGGTAATTTTTAATTGGATGCCAAGCATTGTGAATTTTACAGTATTTGGTGCAGTAGAAGTTTGTATTTCTAAAAATATTATTAAGCTTATTTCTGGACTGTGGTTACATTTCTTGGAAACAGTTTGATCCTTTTGGGTATAGCTTCTAAAGTTTGTTAGGTGTGACCAGAGCAGTGTTTATTCTAAGGTTAATTATTCCCCATTACTGAGGCAAAACCCTTCTAGATATTATGTTAAGTGCCCAGTGAATTATGAATTTTTTCTGGTTTGGCTAGTGAGTACAGGCACTTTTCCTGACCCTGCATCAGCACCAGACACTCTGACCTCTAATCCTTTTAGGTGGCTCTCTGTACTGGTCAGCACTCAGCTGAGCAGCACAGGCAGCCCCTCTGTAGATCTCTGGAGTTCTCTCTCTGGGTAGCTCTCTCCGCTCTTGTACTCCAACCTGTGAACTCTAGACTCCTTGGCTCTCTGGACTGTCAGCTCTGTCTCCTGACATCAGGGAGTCTGCTGGGCTCCATCTGGATTCCTCCTCCCTGTACCACACCCTGGAAATTCTCTTAAGGAAGAGAGCTGGGGCAATCATACAGCTGACAGCATTTGTTTCTGGTGTCTTAGGGAACACTGTCTTCAGTGTTTGATGTTCAGTGTCTTGTTTCTTATATATTGTCCAACTTTTTTCAAGCATAATGGTAAGCCCAGTTCCTGACACTCCATTTTGGCCAGAAGCAAGAAGCTTCCTGGGCTTCCTACTTTTAAACTTTTTATTATGGTAAGTTTCATACATATCCAGAAATAGGCACAAGATTATAATGAACCCTTTTGAACCTATCATCCAGGTTTAATAATAATCAACTCACGGCTATTCAAGTTTTATTTCCACTCCCACCCATTCTCTTGTACCCAGAAAAGTCTAGCATGATATTTCATCCATCAATATTTCACTGTGTATCTTTTCCTTAGCATAACTGCAATAACATCACACCAAAAACGAATTAACAAAAATGTCCTTAATATTGTCAGATATCCAGTAGTGTTCAGTGTTCAAGTTTCCCAGATTGTCTCATAATTTTTCTTTTATACAGTTTGTGCAAACATTATGACTGGTCGATGTAGCTCTTAAATATTTTTAAATCTATAGCAGGAGTTGTCACACTATGACCCAAGGGCTGGCCACCTGTTTTTTTAAATAAAGTTTTATTGAAACACAGTTGCACCCATTTATCTCTGGCTGCTTTTATGCTACAACAGAAGACTTGAACAGACTGACTCACAAAGCCTGAAATACGTACTCTCTGGCCCTTTACTGAAGAAGTCTTGTTAAAGCTTGATATGTAGAATTTATCTCTATCTCCCTTATTTCCCTTGCAATTTATTTGTTGAAGAAACCCATTTCTGGATTAATGTGCTACACTGCTGTGTTGTCATAGGACCTGCTCCTCTGTCCTTTGTATAGCCTGTCATTTTGTGGTTCAGTTAGAGACTTTATCAGACTTGGATTCAATTCATTTTTAATAAGGCTACTTTTTGAGTGGTGTTGGTAGTTTCATGAAGAGGCATATAGTGTCTGATTCATTCTCTTTGTGATGTTGGCAGCCTGGCCCCAAGGATCCTGGCCCCTTTTATGAGAAATGATAGATGGCAACTGCAATCTGGACACTGGAGGTGTTCACTGCTACTGGGTTGATTCTTGTTTCTAAGAATTTTAGTGGAAACACCTATTTTCAAAATACGTAATGAGTCCATACTAATATTTCCAATTCAAATTTTGGACTATGTGTTTTTACATAACAAATGGTACATTTGTATCTCCTTTCTCTCTCCAAAAATCCCGTTTCTCAATGACATTAACATAATTACTTATTTGCTTGATTCCACAATACCAGTGCTAGAATAACCATATCTACACTACTGCAATAGTAGGATTACTGAAAATGGTCTAAGTTTTTTTTTTTTTTTGTAATTCTTTTTTGCCTTCAGGATATATCTCAATGAGAATAAGCAGTAAAATTATCATGTTTTAAAGTCACTTGGAATATTTCTCTCAGTAGAATTAAACCACCAACTGTATAAACAGTTTTCTTTCATTTTCCTTTTAATTTTTAGGGATTGATTCATAAATGTAATTTTGTCATATAGTTATGAAAAATATTTACATGGTTCCAAATTCAATTTATTCAAACAAGGTACACTCAATGAACCCTCACCTTATCCTCTCCCATCCTCTATAGATAACCATTAAAAAAAGATTTTATGGCTTACCCTTCCCTTTTTAAAAAATTTTTTATTGTGTTTTAGGTGAAAGTTTATAGTGCAAATTAGTTTTTCATTCAAAAACCTTATACACAAATTGTTTTGTGACATTAGTTGCCAATTCCCGTAATGTGTCAGCACTCTCCTCCTTTCCCTTTCCACCCTGGGTTCTCCATGTCCATTCATCCAGTTTTCCTGTCCCTTCCTGCCTTCTTGTCTTTGCTTTTGGGTGGATGTTGCTCATTTGGTCTCATATACTTGATTTAACTAAGAAACATGCTCCTCATGTGTGTTACTGTTTGTTTTATAGGCCTGCCTAATCTTTGGCTGAAAGGTGGATTTCAGGAGTGGCTTCAGTTATGAGTTAGCAGGGTGTCCAGGGGCCATAGTCTTGAGGGTTCCTCCACTCTCTGTCAGACCAGTAAGTCTGATCTTTCTTTTTTGTAAATCCGAATTTTGTCCTACATTTTTCTACCACTCTGCCAGGACTATCTACCCTGTCAGAGTGGTAGGTGGTGGTAGCCGGGCACCATCTAGTTCTTCTGGGCTTAGACTGGTGGAGGCTGTGGTTCATGTGGTCCATTGGTCCTCTGGAGTCATATTTTCCTTGTGTCTTTGGTTTTCTTCATTCTCCTTTGCTCTGAAAGTGATGAGACCAATAGATGTATTTTTACATTGCAAGCTTTTAAGACCCCAGATGCTATTCACCAAAGCAGGATGTAGAACATTTTCTTTACGAACTATGTTATGCCAATTGACCTGGATATCCTCCAAGACCATGGTCCCCAGCCCTTAGCCCCAGTAACTTGGTCCCTTAAGGTGTTCTGATATATCTAGGAAGGTTCTATGACTTTGCCTTGGTCAAGTTGTGCTGACTTCTCTATATTGTCTGTTGTCTTTCCCTTCACCAAAGTTAGTACTTGTCTATTATCTAGTTAGTGATTTCCCCTCCCCACCCCTTCCTTCCCTTGTGATCATCAAAATTGTTTTTTCTGTGTGTAAACCTTTTCTTGGGTTTTTATAATAGTGGTCTCATACAATATTTGTCCTTTTGTGATTGACTTATTTCACTCAGCATAATGCCCTCCAGATTCGTTCATGTTGTGAGATGTTTCCCAGATTCATCATTGTTCTTTACTGTTGTGTAGTATTCCATTCTGTGTGTGTACAATAATTTGTTTATCCATTCATCTGCTGATGGGCACTTAGGTTGTCTCCATCTTTTTGCTATGGTGAATAATGCTACAGTGAACATGGGTGTGCATATGTCTATTCATGTGATGGCTCTTATTTTTCTAGGATATATTCCTTGGAGTGAGATTGCTGGAATGTACGGTACTTCTATTTCTAGCTTTTTAATGAGGTGTCATATCATTTTTCATAGTGGTTGTAACATTTTACATTCCCATTAGTAGTGCACAAGAGTTCCAATCTCTTCTAAACCTCTCCAATACTTTTTATTTTCTGATGTTTTGATTAGTGCCAGTAATGTTGGGGTGAAGTGGTATCTCATTGCAGTTTTGATTTGCATTTCTCTAATGGCTAATGATCATGAACATTTCCTCATGTATCTGTTAGCCACCTGTATATCTTCTTTGGTAAAGTGTCTGTTCATATCCTTTGCCTACTTTTTAGGTGGGTTATTTGTCTTTTTGTTGTTGAAGTGTTGAAATATTCTATATATTTTAGAGATTAGACCTTTAAAAAAATTTTTTTAATTGTACTTTAGATGAAGGTTTACAGAACAAATAGTTTCTCATAAACAGTCAGTACACATATTGTTTTATGACATTTGTCGACAACCCCATGACATGTCAACACTCTCCCTTCTCGACCTTGGATGACCTTTTTTTTTTTTGGTGCAAATATACGTAGCCAAAGATACATCATTTCAAAAATTTCTACATGTACAATTCAATGACAGCGATCACATTCTTCCAGTTGTGCTGCTATTCTCACTATCCTTTTCCAAATTATTCCATCACCATTATCTTCAACTCACTGTCCCCTAGGCTTCTCATTAAACCTTTGGAGTTGTTGTTGTCAATTTGATCTCACATAGATAATTCTTTTGTTTTTTTTTTTGTACTTCAGATGAAGATTTGCAGAACAAATAGTTTCTCATTAAACAGTTAGCACACATATTGCCCTATGACAATGGTTAACAACCCCATGACATGTCAACACTGTCCCTTCTCAACCTTGGGTTCCCTATCACCAGCTTTCCTGTGCCCTCCTGCCTTCTAGTCCTTGTTCCTGGACTGCTGTGCCTCATTAGTCTCATTTTGTTTTATGGGGCTGTCCAATTCCCGGCTGAACGGTGAACCTCAGGAGTGACTTCACCACTGAGCTAAAAGGGTGTCTGGGGGCCATACTCTCAGGGTTCTCCAGTCTCTGTCAGGCCAGTAAATCTGGTCTTTTCGTGTGTGTTAGAATTTTGTTCTACACCTTTCTCCAGCTCTGTCCAGGACCCTCTGTTGTGATACTGGTCAGAGCAGTCAGTGGTGGTAGCTGGGCACCATCTAGCTGTACTGGACTCAGTCTGGTGGAGGCTGTGGTAGCTGTGGACCATTAGTCCTCTGGACTAATCTTTTCCTTGTATCCTCTTCTCTTCATTCTCCCTTGCTCCCAAAGGGGTGAGACCAGTGGAGTGTCTTAGATGGGTGCTCACAGGCTTTTAAGACCCCAGATGCTACTCACCAAGGTAGAATGTAGAACGTTATCTTTATAAACTGTGTCATGCCAGTTGAGCTAGATGTTCCCCGAGACCATGGTCCCCACAGCCCTCCGCCCAGCAATTCAGTCCCTTAGGGAGTTTTGATGTGTCTGTGGAGCTTCCATGACCTTTCCTTGTACAAGTTGTGCTGGTTTCCCCAGTATCGTGTACTGTCTCACCCTTCACCCAAGATACCACTTATCTATTGTCTATTTAGTATTTCCCCCCCCACCCCTCCCATCCCTGGTAACCAACAAAGATTGTTACATTTTGCATGGGAACTTTTTCATGGGTTTTTACGATAGAGGTCTCATACAATATTTGCCTTTTGTGATTGACTTATTTCACTCAGCATAATGTCCTCCAGTTTCATCCATGTTATGAGATGCTTCACAGATTCATTGTTGTTCTTTCTCACTGCATAGTACTCCATTGTAGTGTATGTACCATAGTTTGTTTATCCATTCATCTGTTGATGGACATCTAGGTTGTTTCCATCTTTTTGCTATTGTGAACAATGCTGCCATGAACATGGGTGTGCATGTCTATTTGTGTGACAGCTCTTATTTCTCTAGGATATATTCCTAGGAGTGGGATTGCTGGATCGTATGGTATTTCTATTTCTAGTTTTCTAAGGAAGTGCCATATCATTTTCCAAAATGGTTGTATCATTATGCATTCCCACCAGCAGTGCATAAGAGTTCCGATCTCCCCGCATCCTCTCCAACATTTGTTATTTCCAGTGTTTTTGATTTGTGCCAGTAATGCCAGTGTGACATGGTATCTCATTGTGGTTTTAATTTGCATTTCTCTAATGGCTAGTGATTGTGAGCATTTCGTCACGTGTCTGTTGGCTGCTTGAATGTCTTCTTCCGTGAAGTGTCTGTTCCTTTGCCCATTTTTAAACTGGATTATTTGTCTTTTTGTTGTAGAGGTGCTGGATTTTCTTGTAGATTTTAGACATTAGATCCTTGTCTGACTTGTACTGTCTAAAATTTTTTTCCCAGTCTGTAGGTTCTGTTTTTACTCTTTTGGTGAAGTCTTTTGATGAGCATAAGTGTTTAATTTTTAGAAGATCCCAGTTATCTAGCTTAACTTCTGGAGTTTGTGTGTTGTTGGTTATGATTTGTATCCTGTTAATGCTGTGCATAGAGATTAGACCTTTATCAGATATGTCATAACAAAAAATTTTTTCCCAGTCGGTAGGTTCTCTTTTTATTTTTTTGGTGAAGTCTTTTGATGAGCATAAGTGCTTAATTTTTAGGAGCTCCCAGTTATCTAGCTTATCTTTTGGTATTTGTGCATTGTTAGTTATGGTTTGTATTCTCTTTATGCCATATATTTGGGCCTCTAGTGTTGTCTCTATTTTTCCTTCCATGATCTTTATTGTTTTAGGTTTTATATTTAGGCCTTGGATCCATTTTGAGTTAGTTTTTGTCTTCCCTTTTTTTAATACAGTCATGTGTTGCTTAACGTTCAAAATACTTTTTGTGAAATAGGATGTTATGTGATTTGGACATTGTGTGAACATGCCTTAATCGCAAGCAATAGCATTCACTGATTTTCCAATTTGTGTTGTTAATAACCATTTGTTTTACTTCCAAATCGATACTTCTCCTTTGCCTCTTGCTGCTGCTATCACTAGCATCGGGTTTTGCTGCATTTGGGAGCCATGATGTACTTCATGGTAATATTTTTGAGAGAAAATTAAACAGAGGAATAATGCTACAACACTCAAGAGATGCGTGATACACAAGATTGGATGCTGCTGCCTGTAAGTTGAAGACTACACTGTTACACAGTAAAGTTTTAATTTGTAAGTAGGGAAAGTTCACATTAAAATAAGGATAGAAAGTATAGCACAGTTACATACTGTCATGGATTGAACTGTGTCCCCCCAAAATATCTGTCAACTTGGCTGGGTCATGATTCCCAGTGTTGTGTGATCATGTACCATTTTGTAGTCTGATGTGGTTTTCTTATATGCTGTGAACTCTATCACTATGATGTGATGGGACAGATTGGCAGCAGTTGTGCTGATGATGTCTATGGGATTGGGTAGTGTTTTGAGCTGGTCTCTTTTGGGATATGGAAGAGAGAAGTGAGCAGGGACACAGGGGACCTCATACCACCAAGAAAGCAGTGCTGGGAGCAGAGTGCATCCTTTGGACCTAAGGTTCCTGTGCTGAGATGCTCCCAGAACAAAGGAAGACTGATGACAAAGACCTTCCTCCAGAGTCGACAGAGAAAGCCTTCCCCTGGAGCTGACATCCTGAATTTGGACTTGTAACCTACTAAACTGAGAGAATAAATTTCTCTAACTGAGAGAATAAATTTCTCTTTGTTAAAGCCATCCACTTGTGGTATTTCTGTTACAGCAGCACTAGATAACTAAGACACATACATAAGCTAGTAACACACGCATTTCTTACGACTATCAAGACTTACGTACTATAGGTTATATATATATATAACTGTACATACTTTTTACAGGTTATATATCTGCTGCCTGGCAGCGCAATTGCTTTGTATACAACAAACATGAGATACACGTGTTGTGTGCAGGGAGCTGTTGTGTTTGCTACTTCCACTTATGTCCACTATGTCCCATTCTCTGATAGGGATTTCTGAATTCTATTATAACATTATGGGACCACGGACATATATGTGGTCCTGCCGTTGCCCGAATGGATGTTATGTAGCACATGAATTTATAAGCAAATATACATATATTCATATCCCTTTGCACTTCTTAGATAAAGGGTAGCACACTATAGATAGCTTTCCTCATGTTGCTTTTTAAAATTCAGTAGTTTAACAATGTATTCTGTACATTATTTCATAGTAATATGTAAAGATAACCCTCATTTCCTTTTATGGTTGCACAGCCCAATCTCACCTTCCCACAAATCCAGAACTCCAAGGAGAGCCTCCAGACTTGAGTATCTGCCCATGGGATGAAGGGCCACTCAGAGGAATGAGTGGACCTGAGAACCAGTAGCCAGAGCCCTCTCCAGTTCTTGGTGTCATGTAACTCCATGGGCCTTAAAACACCAGTCTGGTAGGGATGGGAAACAGTTCCTAAAATGGTTTAGCTTAAAATTCCTACTAACATTAATTTCAAAGCAGAAATTAAGTTGATCAAAGACAAAATTTTTTAGTGTTCTCTCAAACCTGACCCAGGCATTAATATATAACCACTGAATTCATTTAATTTTATTTTATTGTTTTTACTTCTCTTGTCCACTGGAGTGTAAAGTCTTCATGAAATCAGGTCTACTCTTTGGCTCACCATTGCATGCCTAGTACCTAGAACATGGTAGGTGCTTCGTCAAAACTTGGTGAAGAGATGTGAGCAGGGACTGCTCAACAGACGAGTGCTTCTGTAACAGCATGAGTCTGCGTTTTAGCTGGCTGTTTATAAACTAACTATGTGTTCCTTCAGAGTTGGGTCTGTATTTGTCATCTTTATGCTTCCAGAATGCATGAGAAGCCTAGGTGCCTGGTGAGAATGAGAGAAATAACTTGAATGAATGACGGATAGAGCGACGGAACATCCCTTTCTGTGCTGAGGCGACAGGTCACCAGGAGCAGAGCAACAGAGGAGCTTTGTTGGTCAAGTGGGTTCTTAACACCAGGACTGGTTGCTCAGATCCTGTCCTCAATCTGTGACTCAGAGGCAACCAGAGGATCTGTGAGCCTGATGGAGTACAGAGAGCATGCTCTGCCTGGGCAGGATTTAATATGACCAGTTCACAGTCACAGAGAGACTGATCCCTGACGTGCTCCCATTTGCCCGTTATCTCTTGGCTAGAGGGCGGCAGACACCTTCTGCCTTTAGACCTGAGCCCTAGTACCCCCATGTGCTGCCATGAGGAATGTGGTGACTAACAACCCCCCACCCCCCACCCCACACACACTGATCCGGTGCTCTTCAGGGTCTTGCTGGGCAGCCACAAACAAGGCAATTAGGATTCAGAAATGACATGCAACCTATTTGCCACTCTGGCTTTGAAAGCTACAGCCTCATAACATTCCCAAATGGAATTTTCTGACACACACATATGATCCTGTGACTTCCCTTCTTAAAGTCCTTCAGTCCTTCTCTGCACTGAAAACCAGGCCCTTTGAGATTTGTCCATCCACCCAGTCTCACCGCATCTCCCGCCATTTCCTGTCCAACCATAGTACGTGCTCCAGCAGTACTGTTTCTGGTTTCTCTGCCTCCATACCTTTGCAAGTTCTGCTCCCTCTGACTGGACCATGCCTCCTACACACACACACACACACACACACACACACACACGTGCGCACATGCATGCATGTGTCCCTCCTGATAAATTAGTAAATGCCTGCTCCACCTGAGGCTCAGTTCAAAGACTGTCTCTTCCATAAAGTCATCTGTGACCATCCCCAGCAGGCATGGGTCCTTCTCCTGGGTTCTAAGTACCCTGAACCCCTCATTTAGGCAGTTACTCAACTGTAGTAGCAGTGGCTTATCTGCAGGCTGCTCCTGATAAACCTTTAGGGCTTATGGAAAGGGCCCTTTCCTCTTCATTTCTGGACCTCTAGCATCCAGTCCAGAGGCCCTCAATGCATGTTCATAGACTGACATGAAGGTTTTTGTTTAAGTGGGAGTTCTTAGTATGTAGCACCTTTCCTCTCCTGCCTAACCAAAGAGAACATTTTTAATTGATTTTAGTTTGCACAGTATGACTTTTATTATAAAAAATGTTTGACTATATACAACTCCAAGTTTGAGCCACAGCATCAGAGGCTCTTCCTCCAGAGACTGTTCTTTGGATCCTTCCCTCTTCAACTCAACTGAATAGTCCACTCTGCCAAGTGCCAGGCTGGGGTGCTGAGTGCTACCTAAAGGAATGGCACGTAATTCCTTGACCTTAAGGAGCCCTGCATGAACACACGTGTCAGTGAAGCAGTGTACACCACAAAGCAGTGGGGTGGGCCTGGGCAGTGGGGAGGGTTTGCCCATGTAGCGACATTGAGAAGGACACTGTGGTGTGCTTGGCTTTCCAGGTCGGAAGGATTTAATTTGAAGTAGCCAAGATGGGAAAGATGTTTGAGTAAAGTCAATAAGTTAGGCCACTGATAGTTGGAATCTACTCAACGACAGCCAACAACAATAAGCTGCAACCTATTGGGATACAACCTTCCCCAAAAGAAGGGAAATGAGGGAAATAAGATGTATTGATTAATTGATCCAACACGCAAAAAGAAACTCACCACAAATGATCCTAATGGGTTCAGTTTATTTTCAAAAGTGCGTAAATACACTCACCTATCTAAAGAGAGAATGTGTCCACCCAAATGGGGCCAGGCCAGAGGAGGTCTTGGATGTCTGATACTGGACAAAGGTTTTTTTTTTTTTGCCATCTTATTTCGAACGTGTCCAGTCTAATGGTAGAGCTGTCCCCAGTGCAGTGGGGAGAGGGCAGTAGAGGGTGCAGCCCGTGGAGTAATTTGAGTAAGTATTTGGGGGCAGCAGCTGCTTGACTTAGATAACTGGTATAGTTCTCCAAGGAGTACACCTGGGAAATGGGGAATGGGATGGGAGGCAACTTAGGGAAATGTGTGTTTAGTAAAATCTCTTATCGGCCTAACAGCCGGTCATGGGGTCCAGTTGTATTTCTAGACCCACTGACAAAACAGCCCCAGCCCTGGCCACAGGTCACCAGGGATTTCACTCTTCTAGCTCTGCTTAGGGTTCACAGTCACCAGGCCACTTTCTCGTTCCCATGTGAGGATGTGGGACCTGACCCAGGAGCCCTCTAATCATGCAGACCATAAGCAGTCAGAGCAGTGGACTCGCCTGGAGAATCACCCAGCTTGTGCTCATAGTTGGGCTTCACATCGGCTTGATCACATCTCAGAGAAGGAATGTTCTGCTTACATCCCTGCGACACTTTTATTTCTTACTTTAATAATAAGAGCAAGCATTCTGGACCCTAACTCAGTTTCCTGTGGGATTAAGTTAGTGGAACTTGTCAAGTGAGGCCACTGCATCCTGGGGCAGTGAGGGCAATTTCTAGATGTTAACTTCTAGTTAATGCTTTTCCTCAATGCAATCTGACTTCCCAGTTAATGGATGTTTTTTATGGATAACAACATAAGTAAGGCATGTGGAATATTAAAATAATACCTTGACAGAGCTGCAAGGGCTAAAATTTACAGTTACGGTAAAACCGTGAGAGTTACTTTCTCTTTAGTTAGGAATTGACCCTTCATAAACAACTCATATATTTGGCCTTCCACTCAAAAATCTTCCAAACTAACTTTTAATACCTATGAAGTAGCCAGAACAGTGGCAAGTGAATCTTAGCCATTAGTTCTATTTTTTTGAATAGCTTTTATGGTCTACTGACGGAGTCCCTGGGTGGGCAAACAGTGAAGTGCTCGAGTACCAGCATAAAGGCTGGTGGTTTGAACCCACCCAAAGGTGCTTCAGAAGACAGGCCTAGCGATCTACTTCTGAAAGGTCACAGTCTTGAAAACCCTGCACGCATGGGGTCGCCGTGAGTTGAAATCGATACAACGTCAACTAACAACAACACTGACGTATTATTTTATTTGAAAATAAAAGTTAATTAGCCGGACATAAGATGAGTTACTAAACTGGCCCTTCATTGATTCATTCAACCTATTTTGAGTACATATTGCTTACAAAACATATTGCTTACAAAGTGCTATTAGGCTCTACAAAGAGGTGGGTACAAAGGTAAGTGGTAGAAGTTGTGGCTTTCTGGAAAGAACTTGGAATTTAGTGGCACAAGTGGATTCAAGTGGTGGTTCTGCTACGTTCTGCCTGTGTGACTTCAGGGAATTTTCTTGGCCTCAGTTCTCTCATTTATAAAATGGGGAACCTAGCACTTTCTTTGTTCATTCAGTGGGAGGATTAAATGAGATATCACATTTAAAGAGCCTAATGTCTGACACATAATGATGTACAATAAATGCTGATGAATATTGTCAATACCATCGTCTTTAAGACCTTGTAATTTAATGAGGGAAATAAGTATGTGATTAATCATAAAATAAGGCACAACCAAATACATGTTATAATACCAAAACCAAACTTGTTGCTGTCGAGTTGATTTTGACTTACAGCGACCCTACAGGACAGAGTAGAATTGTACCATAGGGTTTTCAAGGAGCGGCTGGAGAATTCGAACTGCCAAGCTTTTGGTCAGCTGCCATAGCTCTTAACCCCTGCACAACTAGAGCTCCCATGTTACAACAGAGGTCCATAAAGTTCTGAGGGGATGGTAAGGAATGGCCAATTAATTCCAACACTTTCTAGAAACTTCTTCCCCCATATATCCACATGGCTCACTCCCTCACTGCCTCAAATCTTCGCTAAGATCCCATTTTGTTAATGACACCTTCCCTGAAAATCCTAATTTCAATTGCACCCCCACCCATACCTTTACCTCCTCCCACTGATCTAGTTTTCTCCACAGCACTAACTGCTTCTAAAACATGACAGAATTTCTTTCTTTATGTTGTTTATTGCCTGTCACATGTGGGTAAGGATTTTTGTCTGGTTTCCCCATTGCTATACACCCACCACCTAGTCCAATGCCTGGCACAGAGGAGCCTTCACACTCTATCGAGTGACTGTGACAGCTGTTGGGTTACAGTGAGCAAACCCCGCCATGGTCCCTGCTGTCGTGGAGCTCATGGTTCAGCTTGGAGGAGGAGGGTGCATGGCGGGAGTGGCCAGCACTGGAATGAGCTTGGGCACAGATGAGCATGGTGTGTCTGGGGAAAGGAAGGGTGAAGACATGCAGTGGGAGACAGGTGAAAGGGATAGGATAAAGCCAGAGGCCAAAGGAACCTATGTGCTATGGGAAGGAGTTTAGACTTTATTCTAAAGTTAATGGGGGACATCAGAGGTTTGTGGGAAATGGAACCACCTGACTTGAACCTTTATTACAGCTGGACCACTTTGCAAACATGCAAAGGGAAACCATGAAGGAAACAGGAGGCCATGAAGGACATGCCCTTAAGCTCTCTTTGTCTCTTGCTCTCCCTCTCCTTTCTACACCGAGAGGCACCTTGGAAGAAAGGCCTGGCGATCTGCTTCTGAAAGGTCACAGCTTTGAAAACCCTGTGGAGCACAGTTCTATTCTGATGTACATGAGGGAGCCATGAGTCAGAGTCGACTCAATGGCAACTGGTGGTTATCACCCTGTGCTACTCTTTGTTCTCCATGGCTCCCTCTGTTCAGTGACTCCCATAACTGTGTGTGTGTTTTAAATTTTTATTTTGAAATAATTAAAGACTCACAAAAGTTTACAAAAGTAGTAGAGAGGGCCCCCATGCACCTTTCACCCAGCTTCCCCCAATGGCATCATCGTTGCGTTTTTAACCCTTTAGAAACTCCCTCTCTAAATTCCCACACTATTTATATCCTCCCAGCACAGGCCTCAGAAAGACCTGAGGTCTCACAGTGAACATATTTCAGTCTCTGAAACACTGGATTTTAGAAAAATTTTTTACTTAAACAACGTTTGATGACTCAAGGGCCCATCACACACATATAGCCAACGTCTATTCCCTGCTGAAAAATAGAGGACTGGTCCACCCTGGGTAAGATGGAAGAAGCACACTCCACCCTGTCCTACTGAATTCAGCTGTGACACCAGGATAGAATGCATGCAGCAGCTATCTAAGGACTAGGAAAAGTAAATGAGAGCAGGCAGACTGGGGAAGAAAGCCATGATTCAAAGTACCAGAACTGGGAGTGAGTTTATCACCACACCCCTCGATGTGAACTCAATGCAGCCCAACACTCAGAACTGAGCATTAGTTCCAGGAGAAGCCCTCTAGCTCTGGCTCAAGAAGTAGGAAAAGGTCTCCTAATGCTCATTTACTACTATTTTTTCTTTAAAAACTGTGTTTCCGTTCTTGTGTACCCCAGATGCCAAGCTATTTTATGGTAGCGGAGGCAGCCGCAGCAATGGAGGTTGGCAGGAGACTAAAGCTCTGAGGCAGGGAAACGTTCCTCTCCAATTAGAGGCACAGTGGTCCCAAGAGGTTGGAGTGAATCCCCACTGCTTTTTTTTCTCTCTGGCTTCTGATTCCTTGGCTCCAACAAAGGTTCAGTCAAGGAAAGTGTGCAGCGGAGTGGGGTAAATAATGCCCCAGCTAGCTGGCTGGAGAACTGGAATAGTAGAGTCTCAGAGATCCAGAAAGTATTGAGGAGATTATGGGGAGGGAGAGTTTGGGAAAGTAACCCCTTGAAGTTGTTTATGAACTTTCGGATTACCCCTGAGCTGCATATGTATGGCTCTGACCCTAAACATATTACATAGACTTTGAGTATTGAAATATGGGATAGACTACCATCCAAGTTCCAGGCTGGCCACTAGATGGTACACGTGAGAGACAGATCCAAATAGCACTTCTCAAAGGCTTTGCAATCCAAAGAGGTCTGCAGAACTTAGAATGTGTGGCCTGAACCTAATTGGGGCAAGTGCCTTCCAGAACAAAAATGACAATATTTTCCATAAGATTTAAGCACAAACCCGAGTCTCAAACTATAATATTCCAAATGTCTAGGATATAGTCCAAAATTACTTAACATAAAAAAACAAAAACAAAAAAAAAAAAAACCCAAGGAAAATCTCAGTAGCAATGCTGGAATGAAAAAAATATTGAAATTATCTGAAAAACACTTTAAATCAGTTATTATAAATATTCCCCCAACAAATAAGAGAGAACACTCTTAAAATATATGCAAAGATAAAAGTCTTAGCAAAGAAATAGGAGATATCAAAAAAACCAAATGGAAATGATAGAAATGAAAAATTCAACAAATGAAATAAAATTTTACTGGATGGGCTCAATTAATAGAACGTAGATGGGTAGAGGAAAGAGTACAGAAGATTTGAGTATAGATTGACAGAAATTATCTAATTTGAACAAAAAGATGGGGGAAAAAAAGATTGAAAAAGAAAATTAACAGAATCTCAGGGGTTTGTAGGAAATAACAAAAGGCCTAACATTCATACCATCTGAGTCCCAGAAGAAGAGGAGAAAATCATAGAGCAAAAGAATATCTAAAGAAATAATAACTGAAAGCCTGGTTTACTTAAGAGTTTAAAGAAGAAAAACTACATGATCATATCAATTGATGCAGAAAATGAATTTGACAAAATTCAACATCTGGTAAGGTAAAACTCTCAGTAAACTAGATAGAGAAGGGAATTTCCTCTACTTGATAAAGGGCTTCTATAAAAACCTAGAGCTAACTTCATAGTTAATGGTGAAAGGCTTAATGCTTTCCCCTAAGATCAAGAATGAGGCAAGATGTTATCTTTCACCACTCCCATTCAACCTTTTACTGGAAGTCCTAACCAGGGCAATAAGGCAAGAGGAAGAAACAAAAGGCATATAGATTGGAAATGAAGAAATAAAAATATCCTTGTTCAGAAACAACGTGAATCTATGTAGAAAATTCTAAGAAATACACACACACACACACACACACACACACATACCCTATAACAAATAATTAAGTTTAGCAAGATGGCAGGATATAAGGCTGACACACAAAAAAATCAATCATATTTCTATACACTATCAGTGAATGATTGGAAACTGAAATTAAAAAAATTACAATACTCTAAAAAGCCTTAAATATAAATCTAATAAAAACATGTACAGAATCCAGCTAAAAACTACAAAATGTTGATAAAAGAACTTAAAAGGGCCCAAATAAATGGAAAGTCATATTGATTTCATGGATTGGAAGGCACGGGATTGATTCATAGATTTAACATAATTCTAATCAAAATCCCAGCAGGATATTCTGTAGATAGAGATAAGCTGATTAAAATTTATATGGAAAGGCAAAGGAAATAGAATAGCTGAAACACTTTTGAAAAGACTTAATACAAAGCTACAGTAATCAAGATGATGTAGTATTGGCAAAGGAATAGACATATTTTAGCAATGAAATACAACAGAGTTAAGAAATGGATTTCCACAAATACACTCAATAGGTTTTCAATAAAGGTGCAGAGGTAGTTCAAAGGAGGAAGGACAGTCTTTTCAACAAACCCTGTTGGAACAATTGGACAGCCATAAACATTTATGCATAAAAATGGATCTTGACCTGAATGTCACACTTTATACAAAAATCAATTCAAAATGGGTCATAAAAGAACACACAGGAGAAAATCTTCACGATCTGGGGTCATCAAAGAGTTTTTAGACATGTCACCAAAAGCATGATCCATAAAAGAGCAAAATTTTGATGTCATCAAAATTAAAAGCAAACCAAAAAACAACTTTTTCTCTGCAAGGCACAATGTTAAGTGAATAAAAACTCAAGAACAGAGTGGGAGAAAATATTTGCAAATCACGTATCTGACAAAGGATTTATATTCAGAAAAAATAGAGAACGCCCAAAACTCTACTATAATAAACAATCCAATTTAAAAATAGGCATAAGACTCAAAAAGGCATTTCACCAAAGAGAAAATACAGATGGCAAATAACATGAACATTTTTTCAGCATCATTAGTCATTATGAAGTCAAATTAAATTTAAAATCACAATAAAATACCATTACACATCTATCAGAAAGGCTAAAAGAAAAAGAAAAAAAGAAATACCAAATGTTGGTGAGGATTCAAAGAAACTGGAACACTCACAGATTGCTGGTGGGAATGGAAAATGATACAGCACTCTGGAAAACAGTCCGGCAGTTTCTTATAAAGTTGGACGTAACTTACCACATGACCCAGCAATCCCACCCTTATGTGTTCACACTAGAGAAATAAAATTGTGTCTACATTTTATTTCTATATACAAAAATATTGATAGCATCTCTGTTTATAATATTCAAAACTGGAAACAACTGAAATTTCCTTCCATGAGTGAACAGATAAAAAAAATTGTGGTACATCCATAGAATAGAACACTACTCAGCAATAAAAAAGAACAAGCTAGTAACACACACCGCTTAGATGGATTTTGAAATAATGATGCTTAGTGAAAGACGTCTGTTTCAAAAGATTAGGTTCTGTATCACTCCATTTCTATGGCATTCTTGAAAATGGATAAAACTAAAATGATAGAAAACAGAGCAAGGGTTGCCAGTGGATAGGGCTGGGAGGCCATGGTATAATGGACAAACAAAAGGGAGTATTTTGGGGGTAATGAATCTATTCTGTATCCTGAAAGTGGTAGTAATAATACAAATCTATATATGTGTTACAATTCATATAACTGATCACAAAAGTTCAATTTTACTCTATGCTAATTAAAAAAAATTAAACTAAAAAAAAAGAGGTGATGACTCCTGCTTCCTATTTAAGGATATCTAGATACTAAAAGCAACATCAGTACAGTTACAACTGCAACAACAAACATCATCTTCTATTTTTTGAGCACCTGTGGACATGCTGGTCACTTCAGTAGCATTTTACATACACCACTTTTAATATTCATATCACGCTGTAGGGTAGGTTACACTCAATTTACAGAAAAAGAACTGAAATTCAAGGAAGAAAACTAATTTGCCCTGCATCTCATGGCCAGTAAGTGGCTGAGTCTGGACTTGAACCCAGGTCTGACTGTCAACCTCATTTCAAATCTATTTCTCCACACAACTACTCACTTAAATGAATGAAATCAGTGGAAAGTGGCAGGGAGACATGATATCATATGAGCAGCAGGAAGTAAGACTCACACTTTGATTCATATATATTACAAAAGTTCTCTAAACATATTTTATTCTAAACCCTGAATTTGTTTGAAATTCTGGGAGGTTCAGGGATATTTACAAACTATGCTATTGCCACTGTCATTTTCTCGAATCCTCCCATAGGTGGTTCTTAATTTTTAATAGGATTGAATAGTTACTTCCATTTATACAAATGTACAATAACTCACATTTTTCCCTAAGTGAATTAAATGATCATTGTGACTTACAATACTTGGCTGAGTATTTACTAATTCTACAAATAGCTGTTTATACATTTGAAGCAAAGAGTAAGAATTTGAAAATTCTCTCCCCTGACATATTCAACTGTCTTGAGAAGTTGTAACGGGCTCTTCTCTCTCATTTCCTCACATTAAAAAGTAAAAAATACACAAAGTAAATGCATTTTAAAGACAGAAACTAACCTGAATTTTTAGTGTATTATGATTATAGCTGAACAAATATCTAAAAAATCACAAAATGGATTTTTCATGTAGCAAATGATATTTACTCTGAAAATCTTGAATATAAATTTTGCCTTCTTGCAAGTGAACCATTCCCAATTACTTTATTGGCTACTAGGTGGTTGTTGTGCCTAAACTATTTTGGCCTAACATATTTTTATATCAGCTAAAACAGATAAAACGCTAAGGTCTCCAATAAAAGTATTTTTTCTTGAATGTTCTATAATTTCTGCTGTACTAAGTACCTTTTCTTTAAAAAATATTAATTAATAAGTTTGGACTCAATTCCTATGAGATTTAACACAAGGTAAAGTCTAGTTAATGCCTTCTGCACTTTTACTGTAGAGAGTTAGGGTGATCTATTCCATGCCCAAAAGAAAGTCAAGAATAACAATAATTTCTTTTACTTTTCAGAGTCCAGGTACAAAAAATGTTAACCATCATTGACAGGTAACAGAAATCTCACTCTATCGTCACCAGGCAGAGGTATTTATGCCCAAGAGGTGAGGTGGGGGACAAGGAGGTGGACTTACCTTCTAGCAGGTCTCTGGCCAGACCAGGTTCTGCCCCTGTGGACCGAACAAAGTCTGACAGGACTGCGTCCATATCAAGAGTCATATGATCATGTAGAAGTGCTGCCCAGCACTCAGCCGAGGTGGGGTTTGGAAGCAGACTAGAAACCATCCATCTGCAGGCAGGAAGGGAAAAGGCCTCTTACCATGTGTTATAGATAGACTGAATCGTGTCCCCCCGAACCATGTGTTGAACTTCTAACCCCTGTACCTGTAAATATGACCCTGTTTGGAAATAGTTTTTTGTTATGTTAATGAGAGCATACCAGAGCAGGGTGGGTCCTAAACCAAATCACTTCTGAGTTATAAAAAGAGCAGAATAGACACAGAGACACACACAGGAGGAAGGCAAATGCCAAAGAATGCCAGGTATTGAGGACAGATACTATAAACTAGGGGTGAGGCTCACAGAAGGAATCAGCATTGCCAAGACCTTGATTTGGACTTCTAGCCACCAGGACTGTGAAAAAAATAAATTTATGTTATTTAAAGCCACCCACTTGTGGTGTTTCTATTACAGTAACCCTAGAAGGCCAAGACACCATGTGATGGAAATGTGAGTTGATGGCATGTGCAGAGACCCAGTAGAGGGAAGGAAGCACTTCTTGCTGTTACATTTCTGCCCTGGTTTGGGACGACTATCTTATTTTTTATGCAAGATGTTAAATAATAAATGTCAAACAAAAAAATTATCCCTTTTGTATATGCCATACAGGAGCAGAGGTCATCAGCAACTCCAGTACTTGGACTTGACATTTTGATAATTCTAATATTAATTAAATTGAAAAAAAAAAAGATTAGATCATTCTTTTAAAAACCCAATACCAGAGTATACCTAGACAGTTTAATTTGGAATCACTAGATCCTCTTCCAAGTTACCTCGGAGTCATAATACAGACTGTAACACATCCATAATAACACAATCCCTGCCATTCTTTGGCATAACTGTGTTACCTGCTGTATCCCAATTATATCTCATCAGTGAGTCATCCCACCCCATCCCCTCAGCCCTCACCCCTCACTTGGCACTTAGGAAAAATTGCAGGTTAACTGGCTTAATAGTTGATTTAATATCCAACTTGCTGAAGATGACCACTAAACTCCTTGCCATCTCTCTAAGAGTTATCATATTCACAGCAACAATCAAACAAAATCATAAAGCAGTCATATTTCCTAGGCAGAATAATATCAGTCAGAGGGATGTAATGGATGCCTGGCAGCTTGACCACTAGCTGACTGTACTTCCCTGCCCCTGGATTTCTGGGGAAAATGACCATCACATCTGTCTGTGAGAGTACCTCACGCTAGTGAACAAGTGCTGGAGCCCCTGGTGGAGCTTCTGTCGTGGTTGATAAAATGCAATGCATCCTTCTGTCTGTAAAGATAAGGGGTCAATAAACTATGGCCGATGAGCGAAATCTGGCCCACCACCATTTTTGTAAATACAGTTTTATTGAAACACAGCCACATCTATTGATCTATGGATTGTCTGTGGCTGCTTTTGTGCACAGCTGAGTCGAGTAGTTGCAACAGAGAACTTAGGGTCCACAGAGATGAAAATATCTTCTATCTGGCCCTTTAGAGAAAGTTTGCTGACTTCAGTATAGACGATCGAAATCTGCATACTAGCAAGTATTTGATAAAATAAAGAATTTCAAAGAAATCTGAAAAAGACCTCAGTGACAACATGCTTCCCTGCACACTGGCTGATGAGAAAAGCAGGTGCCTTCCTTTGTCACAATTTTAATCTCTTTATTTAAAAGCAAAAATGACTGAACAACTAATCAGCTGGATTCTTCAATCAGAAAGCTGCTGAGAGTTGGAAAGAGTGGTTCCCTTTATTGGACAACGGTATTTAGAAACCAAGATCTGGGTGCTGGGTATGCTCATTGCTACCGTGGTGTCACTGCTTCTAGGGCCTATCAGTAGACAGCAAATGTGGTTATATTTCCTTTTTACCCCCACAGAGTCAGACTTACTGACAGAGATTTTTTAAAGTGACTAATTAAAGTAATAATTGAGTTTGGACCGTGAAAGTTCAGTGCTTCCTACATGTGGTGTAGCCATAAAGCCCTGTGACCATCTTGCAGCGCAGCCCAAGAAACCAGTGTGCAGAGACTGCTGCTCCAAATCAGGGTTGTCTGTTTCAAAGTGGTTTAGAGGAGTAGCTAGAAGCATCTTCCAATGATACTGCTAATGCTCATAATATTCTTAAACGAGTCTTCTGGAACTGTTTTCATAACGTAGGGCACATTATTTTGGAATACTTTGCTGACAAATTAGCATTTTCTAAGGGTAGGTTGGACGTGTGGTGCCTCAGAAGTGAATTAGGAGGTGCAAGGCTGGTACAGAGAGTGCAGAGGGCTGCCTTGGCAGTGTCACATTTACAAGAGTGGCAGGACACTGACACAGGTTTTCAGTGGCTACATGTGGCCCCTTTAATATATATATATTTTTTTGAAATGCTATCTTGACCCAGTTTGAGGCACTGGCTGGAGGCTGGTCAGTTCCCCTTTGTGGGCACCTAATTACATCCACACTCTAGCCATTCCCATTATTGGGCTCTCATTCTTGGGGGCCACTATGCCCCCAACCTAACTGCTCCAAGGCCAGGTATTAGCCCCTATACCCTGGAGCCTGCAAAATTATTTATATTATCCAAGCCACAGAGATCCTGGGAAATCCAGCTAACCTACTCTACTTGCCATATATAAACTGTTTCCTGCAATTGCAGTGTGCCCAGTGCAATCCTCTGTGTAGCCCTGCATGGCAGCCTTCTCTTATTTGTAGCTGTAAGTAATGAGTCTGCCTTTCATTTATCTGAGTGTCTTTGTGTTGTATCCTGCCATCCAAAGAACCCATACCTTTTTTTCCCTAAATTTTATTTATTTTGTTGTTGTTGAGAATATACACAGCAAAACATACACCAATTCAACAGTTTCTACATGTACCATTTAGTGACATTAATTGCATTCTTCAAGTTGTGCAACCATTCTCAAGCTCCTTTTCTGAGTTGTTCTTCCTTCATTAACATAAACTCACTGCCCCCTAAGGGGGAGTTGCTGTTGTCAATTTGATCCCACATAGATAGTTCCTAAAAGAGCATAATGCTCAAGGCAGACCTTTTTTACTAGTTAAGCTAAACCATTGTTCAGTTTTAAGATGATTTCAGGGGATATTTTTGGTTTAAGGCTTAAGGGCAATAGTTTCAGGGGTTTAGCCACTCTCCATGGCTGTAGAAACTCTAGAGGTCATGAGAATTTGAAATTCTGTTCTGCATTTTGCCCCCTTTGATCAGGATTCTTCTACAGAATCTTTGACCAAAATGCAAAGAACCCCTATCTTATATATTAGGATGGCTATGATTTAAAAGGGGGGAAATAACCGGTGTTGGGAAGGATGTAGAGAAATCGGAACCCTCATCTATTGCTGGTGGGAATGCAAAATGGTATAATAACTGTGAAAAACAATTTGGCGGTTCCTCAGAAAGTTAAACCTAGAATTACTGCATGATCCAGTAATTTGATTCCTATGTATATATCCAAAAGAATTGAAAGCAGGAACACAAATAGATACTTTTACACCAGTGTTCACTGCAGCAGTGTTCACAATAGCCAAAAAGTGGAAACAGCCTGAATATCCATCAAAGGAGAGATGAGTGGATAACCAAAATGTGGTACATACATACCAGAGAAATGACGTCCTGATACATGCACAATATGAATGAACCTTGAAAACGTCATGCTGAGGGAAGTCAGTCAGTCTCAAAAGGCCAAATACTGTATGATCCCACTTATATGAAATACCTACAAGGGGCAAGTGTATAGCGATCCCACCAGGGGTAGAAGGAAGGGAGGGGGAAAGGAGGACTCAATGCATAGGGGACACTGAGCTTCTGTTAAAGGTGATGGTATAATCTGGGAATGGATAAGGGTGATGGTCGAACAACATGATGAACACAATTAATGCCACTGAACTCTACATGTAAAGACTGTTAAAATGCCAAATGTTTTGTTACGTAGATATTTATCACTATAAAAAAAACCCTATATCTTATATTTTAGACACTTAATATAAAGAGCCCTGGTGGCTCAGTGGTTAAAGAGCTCGGCTGCTAACTGAAAGGTTGGCGGTTCGAACCCACCAGCTGCTCTGAGGGAGAAAGATGTGGTGGTCTGCTTCTGTAAAGATTTACATCTCGGAAACCCTATGGGGCAGTTCTACTCTGTTCTGTAGGATTGCTACGAGCCACAATCGACTTGCTGGCAGTAGGTTGGGTTTGGAATATAATTATGAAATACCCTGTGGATGGGGAACCTAAGAGGTCTTCTGGAAGGGGCAAGGACCCCTCATTCAAACAGACTGGCTGTGGAGCTGGCAGGGACTTTGGGAGTGGTCAGCCAGTGGAGGCAGCACCCATATCAAAGGAACTGAGGTGGGGAGCCCCCAGTTATGGGAGGTCACCAAAGAGCCTACAAAAGCACCCATGAGATATCACCAGCACCACGGACCCACCACAACCGGAAGTATGGATCCAGGATGAGGCTGCATCCATGGACATCCATGACAGGGCTTTCCTTGCCTCAGCCTCTCCTCCCTCCCAGAAGCCCAGAACAAGGCAACATGCCAACCTGTGGGCAGGGCTGATCCAGAGTAATGGTGAGGACCCTACAGCAGCCTTCCAGTCCCAGGTGTGGTGGCAGGAAGTGAGAAGCTTCCTGTTGGATGCGAGCCTGGAGTTTGGGTCATGGGCTTGACCAAACTGAACCCTGCACTACCTGTGAGCAGTGAGAAGAGATGAGGTCTGCCTGTAGGTCTTCGCGTGTCTGGAGGGCAGTGCTGGTGGAGAATGCAGCCAGTTTCTGCTTGCATGGCTCCGAGTGCAGTTTGCTTAAGAAACCAGTACACGGTGAAAACGGCACTGTGGGGTGAGTGTAAATCTTTATCCTGCTATGAATTTACCTTGCTTTACCATGATGACTGCTGTCTATCCGATCTTTTGCGGTAATCCTTTGTGGGGGTTCTGCCCAGTGGGTGAGTTCTAGGATGGCTGCTTGTGCTCAGGAGCCAGGCACTGGCCTAATTTGAGCACCGGCTCTGCACTGCCTAGCATGAGCCCGTGGTTGACCTCTTTGAGCCCACCTGTGTTTCTGTAGGAGTGGAGGAAATGAGTTCCCCTAATATACAAGACTGGGGTCCCTCGGTGGTGCAAATGGTTAATGTGCTTGGCTGCTAACCAAAAGGTTAAGAGGTTTGAGTCTTCCCAGAGGTGCTTTGGAAGAAAGGCCTGGCAATCCTTTCTGAAAAATCAGCCATCGAAAACTCTGTGGAGCACAGTTCTACTTTGACACACATGGAGTCATTGGCTCCATGGCAGCTGTTTATTTTTAGTATGTAAAATTACACAGGCTAAGTGCCATCAAGGCAGCTCTGCAACATCAGGATACTGAGCAAACACTCGTTGCTATTATAGTATTTTGCACTTGCCTCCTACCCATACCATGTCCATTGCCGCTGAGTCGATTCTGACTCATAGTGACCCTATAGGAGAGAGTAGAACTGCCCCACAGGGTTTCTAAGGAGCAGTTGGTGGATTTGAACTGCAGAACTTTGGGTTAGCAGCTGAGCTCTTAACCACTGCGCCACCAGGGCTCCACTTGCCTTCTAGGACGGTGTAATTTTCTGTTGGTGTGGCTAGAAAATAAGAAAATTACTTGACCTGATGTGTATGGCACCAATTAGGAAATGGCCTTCTTCCTTCTCTCCACGTGCCAGAGTCTCAGCTGGAGCCTCTTCAGTTCACTTCCACCTGGGGGACAAATCAGAGAAAAAGGGCACTTTACTTTCCTGCTCTTAGACAGAGCTGAGGGTTGTGCTGTGTCTCCCCTGACCTCCTGCTGCCTGGAGTGGACAGGTACCTCCCACCCACTGGCCATGACCTCCCACATCCCGGGGCTCCTAACAAGGTGGCCACATCAGTTTATTCATGTTAGTGGGCGCTAATACTCCACAAGCATCACTTTCCCAGTGCAGAGTTGTTCCAACCCTACTGGTCCACACCACACCAATGCGTTAAACCTCAGCCATCTCTGCATTTACGTCACACCAGGTCACCAGGACGGGACCTCAGCAAGCTCTGACCACTGCTGCAGCGAAGATTTATGCTCACATCTCCTCCCATAGAGCTGTCCTAGATGCAGACAGAGACTAAGGAGAGGGCTCAAAAGAAAGGCCTGGTGATCTATTTCCAACAAATCAGCCATTGAAACCCTATGGAGCACAATTCTACTCTGACACATACAGGGGTGCCAGGAGTTGGAGTCTGCCTGTTTTACAGTGGCTTCTTAGTCCATACTCAAGTACAAACATTTGTGTGGCAAGAAGCTACCCTTGAAGACTTGTTTCTTACACTTCAGGCCACCACCACCCCAAGCCCTCATAATTATGCATCATAATGCTACGTCTTTAAGTGACCTGCCCCAGGCCCCACAGAGGGGACAGGGTCCCCTGCTGCCCTGATCCCTCTCCAGACTGCATGGTTAGGCCTTTCGACCTTGTGTTCACGGACCAAAACACTCAAGCACCCCAGTTATGACTGTGTGAGGTACGAGATGCCATGTCCCAGCTGGTCCCCCTCCTCGCCCCTCTGCATCTCAGCCCTTGGACAGGCCTCATCTTGAGTCTCGCCCACTGCCCGGGGAGAGCTGTGTTCTCACAGTGCATGCGCCACAGGACAGGCAGTGCCGCGTGGAGAAGGATGTGGGCCCTGGGTCACAACGGCTCCACCACTTACTGCCTGTGTGACGTGGGCATGCCATTTTACCTCTCTGTGCCTCAGTTTCCTCATCTGCACAATTAGAATAATGGCATCCCTGAGTCATCGTTACTGGGAAGTTGTAAGGAGTTAGTGCATAAAAGGCACTGGCAAGAGTGAATGCTCAGTAAATGGTAACCATCACTGAACCAGGAACGAATCTCCACACGGACCTGAGACCACCCTCTCTGGCTAGGCCCCCACTGAGGAGCAGGATGTCGTGATACACCTGTATTCTCCCTGCCCACCGCATCCTACTGCATTCCACAGATGGGAAGTAGGACCTGTCATCTCCCACTGGGCATTTCCAGGCCTCTGTGTGATCTGCCCTTGGTTCATGGCTGGGTCATGGCCAGGAGAGGGGTACAGAGAAAAGGTGCAGAGGGTGCGCCTGTGTCTGGGCACCAATGTGCTGGGACTGCTGTGTGACAGGTACTCAGCCTTTCTGTGCTGAGTCAGTGTGCTGACTGATTATAGACAGGTGTGGAGCACAAAAACCTGGTGACCACATGAAAAAGTATCAAAAACAAAGAAAGAGATGGAAAGGTACTCATTTTTTGGAGGTGATGCCCACCTACTGGAGCCCTGGTAGTACAATGGTTGAGAGCTCAGCTGCTAACCAAAAGGATGGAGTTTGAATCCATCAGCTGCTCCTTGGAAACCCTATGGGGCAGTTCTACTCTGTCCTACAGAGTCACTACGAGTCAGAATTGACTCGATGGCAACGAGTTTGGTTTTGTGTTTTATCTGTCTATCTATCTTTCTATAAGTATCTGAGCTACAAGGAAGTAATTGCTGAGGGAAATGGAACCTAAAAAGCCCTGGGTGAGGGTGGAGGCGGGGGCAGCCAGGGAGGGAAGAGAACAAGAGAAACTTGTCAAGATAGCAGAAGGTAGACCCACAGGAAACACACATAAAGGCGTCCTTAGGAATGTGGTGGGCAGTCTGGAGTCCTCTGCATTGTAGTGCCTTTCACCCTGCCCTTCAGTCCTCCCTTTGGTAAAGCTGCTCTTCTCAAACCCCAGGCACTGTGAGTGCCTTCATGGAAACTGAAGAAGAATGTGCCATGACAGTGGCAGGCAGCACTGGGACCCGCCCACACAGATGGGGAAGGGCCAATGCCAGCTGCACAACAGACACAAGGCGCCACCAGGGACAGGTGGACTTCCTGGTCCAGGGCTCAGCTGGGTGCTGCTCAGGCTCTCAGAGCAGAGGCAGATGCTGACAGGAAAAAACGGGGCCATGAAGGTTGGAAAGGCCCAAACCTCCATGCTCTCGAGCTTAGATTTCTTTTGGCTGACAAGGAAAATATAGAATCCAGTGATGGCTAGGCACATTTTTAATCTTTACCATGTAAAATTTTAAATATGTGTAAAAGTAGATAGAAGAAAATTAATTCCAGTGTACCCATCACCCAGATACAATTATCAACTCTTAACTAATCTTGTTTCTCCTATATCCCCAGTCACTTCCCCCACCCATATTATTTTGAAACAAACCCCAGAAACATATTGTTTTATTCATAAATTTTCAATATACAATCATTTCCCGCTATTCTTGGCAGGGAGGTTATGTAAAGTTGCTGCAAACACTGAGTTAGTGAACACGGAGCCACGGCTCCCAGGGGAAGTGCAGAGTTAGTTTCCTACAAGCCTCCAGCCACAACATTCTCCTCAAGTGATTGATATATAACCTTGTTTTACGTGTGTTTCTGTTTAAAGACACCTTATTTAATATACATTGTTGATTCAATAATCTTGAACTCATGGCAGACAGCACTCTAACTCCTGCCTGCAGGAAGCTTATCTAACATGTATCTTCTCCATAAGGTACCTCACAGCCTTCTTGGAATGAGGGGCACTAGGCAGCATTTCAGTGCCATGCTTGGGGCCATTTAAACAGAAAATCGCCAACAAAAAGCACAGAAGTTTAAAAAATATGACACCAAACAGACCTCGAAAGGGGCAGTTCATTGTTTACAGTATAAGAGCTGAAATAAGAAGGCAGAGAGCATTGCCTTGTTCAGCCCCAAGGGCGACGTTTGTGTCGGGTGACTCTGCACATGTCCATGACTGACCACAAAGGTGCTGTGAATGTTGATTTTGGTGTTAGAAATTTTAGCAACTAGACCAATTCACAAATACAGAATCTGAGAATATTGAGGATTGACTGTATCTCTAAAAGGACTCTAAATCATAACCACAGTACCATTATCACACCTAAAAATTAACACTAATTCCTTAATTAAATATCCAGGCAGTGCTTAAATTTGCAACTATCTTAAATGTTATAAATTTATATATTCTTAATTTTTGTTTGTTGATTGAATCAGGATTCATAACTGCAATTGGTTGCTGCATATTTTTTAAAACTGTAGGTTATGTCTCCAACTTTTTTTTTTTTTTCCTTTGAGTTTCTCTGTTGAAAAAACCAGATAGTTTTTCTTGTAGAGTTTTGTACAGTCTGGCTTTGGCTGAATGCCTCCTATGGTGTTATTTAACATGTTCCTCTGTTCTCCATATCTTGTAAGTGGTACCTGGACATAAAGGCTTGTTTATATTCAGGTTCAACTTTTGGGCAAAAGCACGTCACAGGTGGTATTGTCTTCTTCTGTTCAGTGGAGACCTAGTCATCTCTCTGCTTGTGATGTTCACAGCTGTTGATGATCACTGCTTGGTACCAGAAATTCATGAGGGATTTCACAATAGTGACAGTCTAATTCTTTCACTCCTTCTTCATTTATTAGTTGGAATACTTACATGAAAGGAACTTTGACTCATCTACTATTTGGTTTCCCTGTGATGGGCTATAAATTGAAAAGGCAAGATAAATGCTACAATCTCTTCCTTTATATACCATTTTCCAACTCATCCTTTTACTGGATGAGTTGTTCCACCAGCTTCCTCCAATGGTGACTAATTACTTCTCTTTTTTAAAATATTGTTTTATACTCATGAATGTAAATATGTTTGGTTCAGTTCAATCCACTGCAGTCATTATCTTCACTGATGATCAAACTGTCCCAGTTTTGGCCAGTGAGACCTTCTTCCAGTTGACCCGAGTCCTGAGTTAAGTTGCCCTGACCCATATGCTGCGGATGGCTTCCTTGCCAACAGGTATGACACAATGTTTCAGGCTCCTCTTGCACATTTTCTACTCCAGATTGGGAATCAGGCATTTCTCCAAGGAACCATGAGACCTTTTAGTGAGAATGATTTTTCAAGACCATCATCTGGGTCCTAGGTATACTCATGGCTATTGGGTTAGTCATTGTTTATAGGACTTTTTAGTGGACAGAGCTAAGAAATATGCTTGTTTGTTTGTTTAAGATAAAATACATCTTGAGTTCATACAAATATTTCCACTTCAAGTTGAGGACCTCAGAGTTTTTACTTAACCTCATTCATCTTACATTTGAACTTCCTCCGCCTCACCAAATCCTAGTTCTTTTTAATATTGGGAATGAGAGAATGCCACACAATCACTGATTCAATTTATCCCACAATATATAATACTAGCATCTCAGAATAAGCATATAACACTAACACCAACAGAATGATTACTGTAACAGTTTAAGGTTTCTTTATTTCTTTATTTGTAGTATTTAATTTCTTTGGCCTTAGGCATACCCCACTTTGGATGAACAGGCAAATTACCATGCTTTAAAAATCACTTTAAGTAGTTCTCTTTGTGTGGCTATGCCACCAACTAGATACATATTTAGGATTATTTGTTTCATTTTTTGGTTATTTTAAAGGGTGTCCTTTTAAATTAATTTTGTTTTATAATTTTGTAAAGTATTTACAAAGCTCTAAAGTCGGATTTCAAAAACAAGGTATATTCAAAGAAACCTGGCCTCTATCCTGTCCAGCTTATTCTATTCCCTCCTTCTCCATATACATTTTTGTTTAGTTATGTGATTTATACCTACTTTTTATTTTAAGCATATTTAAGAAAAAAGTTTAGATTGTATGCTCCCATTGCTTGGATAAATGAGAGCATACAATAGACGCTTTTCTCCATCTTGTTTTTCTTACTCTATAATACACCTTGCTGTAACTCTGTACCAGTATCAAAAGATCTTCCACATTCATTATACCATCTCTAAGAACAAAAAAACTAAAAACAAAGCAAATGTTCACCAACAGGGTGATCACTGCTCTGTAACTGCAGAAAAGAATGAGGAAGAGATCTTGTTCAACATTCTTCCTACTGTTTTTCAGTGCATCTTTGGGTTGTATTCCTAGAAGTGAGACAGGATCAAACGGCAATGCAGGTGTAATTTTGCTAGCTGCCACCAAACTCTCTTTCACAGAGGTTGTACCATTTTTCATGGCCAAGACAATGTACAAAAGTACTTGAATTGCATAAACTAAACTACGGAGTATATTGTCAAAGTCTGGGATTTTTGGCAAGTCTCACAGGTGAGAAATGGTATCTAAAAGTAGTCTAAAAAATTTATTATGGTAAAATATATATAGCAAAAAATTTGCCATTTTAACCATTTTTAAGTGTACAATTTATATTAGTAAAATGCACTATGTTGTGCAATTATCACTACTAAGTTTTCCATCACCCCAAACAGAAACTCAGTATCCCTGAAGCAATAACTCCCCTCTCTGCCCTCCTGCCCAGCTCCTGGTAACCACTAATAAACTTTGGTGTCTATGTATTTACCTATTTCATACAGGTGGGATCATATAATAGTGGTCCTTTTGTGTCCGAATTATTTCACTCAGCATAATTTTTTCAATGTTCATCTACACCGAAGCATGTATCAGAGCTTCATTTCCCTTTATGGATGAATAATATTTCATTGCATACTGTGGTGCAGTGGGTTCCCTTATATGGCCTTTTTGCCCTGGGTTTATGGAAAAGAACAGTTAGGGAGGGGATTTCCCGAGTTGATTAAAATTTCCTAGGTAACCTGTAAACAACCTGATGGTTTGTTACCTTTGTCCACCCTGGCCCAGTAGTTGACAAGGCCTGAGTTTACTGAAATTGTTCCAAGCTAATAAAGGATTGGTTGGATTCTGATCCAGCTAGGAGGATCGTTCGGATTCTGATCCAGCTAGGAGGATCGTTCGGATTCTGATCCGGCTAGGAGGATTGGTTGGGATCCTCCCAGACAGGGAGCCCTGGCCTTGAAATGAACAAGAAATGCCCTATATAGGGCTGAATCACAGAAGTTCTGGGGTCTCCTGGACAATGAGAGCCAGAAGGGTACGTGATTCTTTCAAGACATACAGGCCCTGTGTTCAGGACCCTGTGTAACACTATAAAGTGACCCTGTATATCTGTAACACTGAAGGAGAGTTGGACCCTGATGACGAGCTGGACCTGGTAGAAAACGGAAGTCAGCAGCAACTGGGAGAAACAAAAGCAGCCAGGAGAATCTGGTGGGCCAGGCAGAGGTACAGTAGCAGAGCAGTTGGAGAAGAGAGTGGGCACCGACTAAACACAGAGGTTTTGGGGCATCTTGGCTGAGAGCTGAGAGAGTGGCGCATCCTTTAGGAAATGGAAGCCCTGTGCCAGAAACCCTCCAGACAGATCTGGGTAAAAGAGCTGTAACATGCTTAGAGTTGAGGACCTGCAACAACGGTGACAGAAATGGCAGAGACAACCAGCAGGTCCGGACATAGCGGGCAGCAGAGTGGAGCAGAGCTAAGCTGTGCTGGCAGGGGGAATGTTGGCCTCAGGAGCTGCACTCACAGGGGGCATTCCTGCCCCAAGGACTGCACCAGCAGGAAGCGTGCAGATACCCCGGAGCATTTGAGAGTGAATATCTGTTCTCAGGAGAGTAAGCATTTCCCCCTTGAGATGCTGAGGCCCCATGCTGGGACCCCTTCTGGACCTTGTCCTATGCATATATTCATTTCTGCTTAGAGCCCCCATTTATATCCTTCCCTGTTACATTAAAGTTAATGAAGCAGATATGGTGTTTCTTTGAATTATGTGGATGTTGCAACAAATTATCAAACCCAAAAGAGACAGAGAATGCTGTGGGATGGCTGGTGTCAGAAATAATGGGGAAGTTGGAAAGTGGAGATATATTTGACCTCCACCTTGTAAGAACCAGCTTTGTGCTGATTTTTATAGTCAAAGTTGTTATGGAGTTATGCACAAAGGTAATACTGAAGTTAGCTATTCATAGGTATATACCACGTTTTGTTTATCCATTCATCTGTTGGTGGACACTTGGGTTGTTTTCATCTTTCAGCTATTGTGAATAATGCTGCAGTGAACATTGGTGTAGAAGTGTATGTCTGAGTTCCTGCTTTCAAGTCTTTTGGGTATATATCTACGAGTGGAATTGCTTGGTCGTATGGTAATTCTATGTTTAACTTTTTGAGGAACTGCTGAACTGTTTTCCAAAGTGGCTGCATCATTTTACATTCCCACCAGCATGCACAAAGGTTCAAATTTCTTCACAGAGTTGCCAACACTTGTTATTTTCCATCTGTTGATAAGAGCCATCCTAATGAGTGTGAAGTAGTACTGCATTGTGGTTTTTATTTCATTTTTCTGATCACTAATGTCATTGGGCACCTTTTCATGTGCTATTGGCATTTGTATACCTTCTGTGCAAAAATAGCTATTTTTTTTTAATTGGGTTGCTTGTATTTTTGTTGTTGAGTTGTAGGAATTTAATATATTCTGGATATTAAACTCTTATCACATATCTGGTTACCAAATATTTTCTCCCATCTGTAGGTTGTCTCTTCACTTTCTTGATAAATCCCTTTGATGCACAAAAGTTTTAATTTTGATGAAGTCAAATGTACCTATTTTGTCTTTTTTTGCTTGTGATTTTGGTGTCATATCTAAGAATGCATTGTCAAAATAAATAATAATAAAAGGTCTTGAAGAATTACCCCTATGTTTTCTTCTAAGAGTTTTATGGTTTTAGTTCTGATATTTTGGTTACTAATCTATTATGAACTAATTTTTAGTATATGGTACAAGGTATGAGACGCAATTCATTTGTTTGCATGTGGAGATCCACTTGTTCTAGCACCATTTGTTGAAGACATTATTCTTTCCCTACTGAACAGACTTAGCAGCCCTGTTGAAAATAAACTGGCAATAGATGTATGGGTTTATTTCTGGACATTTAATTATATTCTGTTGGTTTATATACCTATCCTTATGCCAGTACCATACTGTTTTGATTACTGTAGCTTTATAGTTTGTTTTGAAATTTGGACGTGTGAGTCCTTCTACTTTGTTCTTCTTTTTCAACAGTGTTTTAGCTATTCAGGGGCCTCTTGTAGTTCCATATGGATTCAGGACTGGTATTTTCCATTTCTGCAAAAAAAAAAAAAAGCTATTGGAATTGTAATAGGGATTCCATTAGATTAATGGATCACTTTGGGTAGCATGGATATAACAATATTAAGTCTTTTAATCCATGAACACGGAATGTCTTTTTGTTTCTTTAGATCTTCTTTAATATCTTTCAGCAGTGTTTTATAGTTTTGATGTACAAGTCTTTCACTTCCCTGGTTAAATTTATCCCTAGGTTTTTTTGTTTTTTTTTAATGCTATTGTAAATGGAATTGTTTTATTAATTTCCCTGATTTCTGTGTGTAGATCTTGTACCCTGCCATTCTGATGAATTCATTTATTTGCTCTAGACCCAAAATATGTCCTTAAGTATATTCTGCCTGAATTTAGAGACCATCTCAAGAACAGGTTTGATGCACTGAACACAAATGAGCAAAGAATGGATGAGTGGTGGAATGATATCAAGGACATCATACATGAAGAAAGCAAGATGCCATTAAAAAAGACAAGAAAGAAAGAAAAGACCAAAATGGATGTCACAAGAGACACTGAAACTTGCTTTTGAATATAGAGTAGCTAAAGCGAACGGAAGAAATGATGAAGTAGAAGAGCTGAACAGAGGATTTCAAAGGGTGGCTCGAGAAGACAAAGTAAAGTAATGATATGTACAAAGACCTGGAGTTAGAAAACCACAAGGGAAGAACACGCTCAGCATTTCTCAAGCTGAAAGAACTGAAGAAAAAGTTCAAGCCTTGAGCTGCAATAGTGAAAGATTCTGTGGGCAAAATACTGAACAATGCAGGAAGCATCAAAAGAAGATGGAAGGAATACACAGAGTCACTGTACTAAAAAGAATCGGTCGACTTTCAATCATTTCAGGAGGCAGCATATGATTAAGTACTGATGGTACTGAAGGAAGAAGTTCAAGCTTCACTGAAGGCATTAGTGAAAAACAAAGCTCCAGGAATTGACAGAATACCAGTGGAGATGTTTCAAAACACAGATGCAGTGCTGGAAGTGCTCATCGTCTGTGTCAAGAAGTTTGGAAGACAGCTACCTGGCCAACCAACTGGAAGAGATCCATATTTATGCCTATTTCCAAGAAAGGTGATCCAACCAAATGTGGAAATTACTGAACAATATTGTTAATATCATGGATATGTAAAATTTTGCTGAAAATCGTTGAAAAGCAGTTGTAGCAGTATATTGACAGGGAACTGCCAGAAATTCAAGCCAGATTCAGAAGAGGACATGGAACCAGGGATATCATTGCTGATGTCCGATGGATCCTGGCTGAAAGCAAAGAATACCAGAAAGATGCTTACCTGTAACCTTTATTGACTATGCAAAGGCATTTGACTGTGTGGATCATCACAAATTATGGATAACATCGTGAAGAATGGAAATTCCAGAACACTTAATTGTGCTCCTGAGGAACCTATACACAGATCAAGAAGCAGTCAGTCATTTGCATAGAACAACGGGATACTGCGTGGTTTAAAGTCAGGAAAGGCGTGTGTTAGGGTTGTATTCCTTCACCATACATATTCAATCTGTATGCTAAGCAAGTAATCTGAGAAACTGGACTATATGAAGGAGAGCGGGGCATCAGGACTGGAGGAAGACTCATTAACCACTTGCGTTCTGCAGATGACACAATCTTGCTTGCTGAAAGTGAACAGGACTTGAAACACTTACTGATGAAGATCAAAAACCACAGCCTTCAACTTAAATGAAACAAAAATCCTCACAACTGGACCAATAAGCAACATCATGATAAATGGAGAAAAGATTGAAGTTGTAAAAGATTTCGTTTCATTTGGATTCACAATCAACACCCGTGGAAGCAGCAGTCAAGAAATCAAACAACACATTGTATTGGGCAAATATGCTGCAAAAGACCTCTTTAAAGTATTAAAAAGCAAAGATGTCACTTTAAGGACTAAGGTGCAACTGACCCAAGCCACAGTGTTTTCAATCACCTCATATACATGTGAGAGCTGGGCAAGGAATAAGGAAGACAGAAAAATAATTGATGCCTTTGAGTTATGGTGCTGGTGAAGAATGTTGAATATACTATGGACTGCCAAAAGAATGAACAAACCTGTCTTGGAAGAAGTACAGCCAGAATGTTCCGTAGAAGCGAGGATAGTGAGACTTCGTCTCATGTACTCTGGACACGTTATCAGGAGGGACCAGTCCCTGGAGAAGGACTTTAGTGGAGGGTCAGCGAAGGAGAGGAAGATGCTCAACGAGACGGACTGACATAGTCACTGCAACAATGGGCTCAAGCATAATGATTGTGAAGATGGAGCAGGACCAGGCAGTGTTTCCTTCTGTCATACACAGGGTTGCTATGAGTCAGAACTGACTGGCTGGCAGTGGGTTTTAGTGTAAGGAAAGGCTTGAAGTCTTTTAAATTATTTAAAATATACATGTGCAACAAATGTAGGTGATTGTGATGAAGAATTTGTTGCAAGTAGGGGTTGGTTCAATCGTTTCAAAGTGATGGCAAATTTACATAACATTAAAGGCCAATATGAGTTGTCCATAAGTTGGACATTGATACCTCAGGGACTGCCTGTATATAGAATCATATGTCATCTGTGAATAGAGATAGTTTTACTTCTTTATTTATAATTTGGATGCATTTTATTTCTTTTCCTTGCCTAATTTCTCTGGCTAGAACTTCTACTACAATGTTGAATAGTAGTGGTGAAAGTGGATATTCTTGTCTTATTCCTGATCTTAGGGGTAAAGCTTTCAGACTTTCACCATGGAGGATGGTATTAGATGTGGGTTTTTTTTTTTTTTTTTTTAACAAATGTTGAGGAATTTCCATTCTGTTCCTACTTTGCAGAGTGTTTTTATCATGAAAGGATGTTAGATATTGTCAAATGTGTTTTCTGCATCAATTTAGATGGTCATGTGGTTCTTTTCCTTCATTCTATTAATGTGGTGTATTACCTTGGTTGATTTTTTAATGCTGAACCATCCTTGCATTCCTGAGGTAAATCCCTCCTGGCTATGGCATATAATTATTTTAATATGCTGTTGGATTTGGTTTCCTAGTATTTAGTTGAGGATTATTGCATCTATATTCGTAAGGAATATTAGTCTATAGTTTTATTGTGGTGTCTTTATCTGACTTTGGTATCAGATAATGCTAGCCTCACAGAGTGAGTTAGAAGTGCTCCCTCCTCTTCTATTTTTGGAATAGTTTGAGAAGGATTGGTGTTAATGCTTTAAATTTTTGTTAGGATTCACAAGTGAAGCCATCTGGTCCTGGACTTTTTTTGTTGGGAGGTTTTTTAAATTTTTATGTTTTTATTGTGGTGAAAATATACACAACAAAATATTCCACCAGTTCAACAATTTTTACATGTATGATTCAGTGATGTTGATTACATTCTTCATGTTGTGTGACCATTATTGCTATCCTTTTCCAAAATATTCCACCACCATTAACATTAACTCAATGCTCCCTAGGTAAAAACTCCCCATTTGCCCTGGTAACAACTAATAACCTTTTGTTTCTATACATTTTCTTATTTCATATAAGTGAGATCATACAGTATTTGTCCTTTTGCAACTGCCTTATTTTGCTTAACATAATGTTTACAAGGTTCATCCATGTTGTGGCATCCATTAGGACCTCATTTCTCTTTATGGCTGAGTAATATTCCATTGTATGTATATACCACATTTTGTTTATCCTTTCACCTGTTGATGGATATTTCAGTTGTTTCTGCCTTTTGGCTACTGTGAAAAGTGCTACAGTGAATACTGGTGTACAGATTTCTGTTTGAAGTCCTGCTTTCACTTCTGGATTGGGATTGCTGGGTCATATGGTGGTTCTATGTTCAACTTTTTGAAGAACCACCAAACTGTTTTCCACAGTGGTTGTACCATTTTACATTCACACCAGCAGTGTATGAGGGTTCCAGTTTCTCCACAACCTCACCAACACCTGTTGTTTTCCATTTTCTATATCATTGCCAGGCGGGATGTAGAACATTATCTTTATGAACTATGTTATGCCAATTGACTGAGTTGTCCCACAAGACTGTGGCCTAAGCCTTTTAACCCAGTAAACCAATCCTGCAAGGTGTTTGGAAATGTCTTGGAAGTCTCTGAAACTGAGCCCCCTATGTGCTTTATCATATATACGAATATATATGCAGCACACTCAAACATGTATATACATATGCCTACAGCTACACCTATACATGCACACACATATACTCATGTATGCCTTCATATACATACATATGCATACATATATACCTATGTAACCACACACATATTTTTTGGTTGTTATTACTGTTGTCACAAAATTGTATACGTTATACCCCTTACCGAAATTGTCCCTTATTCATACATACTTCTTAGTGTCTACATTTGCCACAGTAAACTTGTGCAGACGTCACTCATATTGGGTATTGCCTCTGATCACCATAAATAACAAGTGTCTTTCTAGAGAGTTCTAGAAAGTGGTTTGCCCTCCCTTCCCCTTCCACCTTGGTAACCATCAAAGAACGTTGCTTTCTGTGTATATACCTATTGTTGACTCTTTATAAAAGTGAGACCATATAATATTTGTCCTTTTGTGATTGACTTATTTCACTCTTACAATGTCCTCCAGATTCATCCATGTTATGTTTCCCGGACTCCTCATTGTTCTTTATACTTGAATAGTATTCCATTGTATGTATGTACCACAATTTGTTTATCCATTCATCCATTGATGGGCACTTAGGTTGTTTCCACCTTTTTGTTTTTGTGAATAATGCTGCCATGAACACAGGTGTGCATACGTCTATTTGTGTCACTGCTCTTGTATCTCTAGGATATATACATAGGAGACGGATTGCCAGATCATAAGGTATTTCTATTTCTAGCTTTTAGATGAAGCTCCATGCTGTTCTCCATGGTGGTTGTACCATTTTACACTCCTACCAGCAGTGTATAAGAGTTCCAGTCTGTCCACCATCTTGCAAACATTTGTTGTTTTCTATTTTTTTGATCAGTACCATATTACCAGGGTGAGATGGTATCTCACTGTAGTTTTGATTTGCATCTAATAGCTAATGGGGAGCCTTGGTAGTGCAGTGGTTAAGAGCTATGGCTGCTAACCAAAATGTCAGTAGTTCGAATCGACCAGCTGCTCTTTGGAAACGCTATGGGGCAGTTCTACTCTATCCTGTTGGGTCACTGTGGGTCGAAATCGACAGAAATGGTTGTCTTTTTAATGGCTAATGATCGCAAGTATCTCTTATTATATGTTTGTTAGCTGCCTGAATGTCCTCTCTGTTGTAGTGTCTATTCATGTTCTTTGTCCATTTTTTTAGTAGATTGTCTTTTTGTTGTTGAGTTGCTGAAGTTTTCTATATGTTTTAGAGATTAGACCCTTATCCGACATGTCGCTGCCAAAGAATTTTTCGCCAGTCTTCAGGTTCTCTTTTCACTCTTTTGGTGATCATAAGTATTTAATTTTTAGGAGGACCTAGTTATTTATCTTTTGTCATTCTTCCATTTTTAGTGGTGTTTGATAGACTTTATATGGCAAAAATTATATCCCCTAGTTTTGTCCCTATGTTATCTTCCAGGAACTTAGAGTTTTAGCTTTAACATTTAGGTCTTCGATCCATTTTGAGTTAGTTTTTGTGTATGGTGTAAGGTATGGATCCTGCTTCATTTTTTTTCTGCAAATGTATATTCAGTTTTGCCAGCACCATTTGTTAAAGAGACTGTTACTTCCTCACTGAACGTACTTCAACACATTGTCAAAGATCAGCTGCCCAGAGATGGATGGATTTACTTCTGGGTTCTCAAGTCTATTCCATTGGTCTATGTGTCTGTCATTGAACCATTACCAGGCTGTTTTGATTACTGTGGCTGTATAGTAAGTTTTGAGATTGGGAAGTGTGAGGCTTCCTACTTTGTTCTTCTTCTTCAACACTGCTTTAGCTATTCGGGGCATCTTTCCTTTCCATATAAAACTGGAGATTAGATTTTCCATTTCATTAAAGAATGTTGTTGGTATGTGGATTGGAATTGCATTATATCTATTGATCACTTTGGGAAGTATTGACATTTTCACAATGTTAAGTCTTCCAACCGCGAGCATGGAATATTTTTCCATTTATGCAGGTCTCTTTTGATTTCTTACAGCAGTGTTTTATAGTTTTCTTTGTATAAGTTTTTTACGTCCCTGGTTAGCTTTATTTCTAGGTATTTTATCATTTTTATGGTTTTGTTTTCTTGATTTCCTTTTCCGAGTTCTCCTTGTTAGTACAGAGGAACCCAACTGATTTTTGTGTATTGATCTTGTACCCTGCCACTTTGCATAATTCTTCAGGAATTTCTAAGATTTTCTGTGTGTAGGATCATGTCATCTGCGAATAGGGGTAGTTTGACTTCTTCCTTTCCAACTTGGATACTCTTTTATTTCCCCTTTCTTGCCTTACTGGCTAGGACTTTCAGTACAATATTGAATAAGAGTGGTGATAATGGGCATCCTTGTCTCATTCCTGTTCTCAAGGGGAAGGCTTTCAGTTTCTCTCCACTGAGAATAATCTTGGCTGTTGATTTTGCATATATGCCCCTAATTATGTTGAGGGATTTCCCTTCTATTCCTATTTTGCTGAGGGTGTTTATCAGGAAAGGGTGTTGGATTATCAAATGCATTTTCTGCATCAATTGGGATGATTATGTGATGCTTTTCCTTTGTTTTATTTATGTGGTGAATTACATTGACTGATTTTCTAATGCTGAACCTCCCTTGCATCCCTGGTATGAATTCCACCTAATCATGATATATTATTTTTTTGATATGCTATTGAATTCTGTTGGCTAGAATTTTATTAAGAATTTTTGCGTCTATATTCATAAGGGATATTGGTCTGTAATCTTCTTGTTTGTGTGTGGTGTCTTTGCATGGCTTCGGCATCAGGGTTATGCAGGCTTCACAGAATGAATTTGGGACTATTCCTTCCTTTTCTATGTTTTGGAGTAGTCTGAGTAGAACTGGTGTCAACTCTTTGAATGTTTGGTAGAATTCTCCAGTGAAGCCATCTGGGCTGGGTCTTTTTTGTTGTTGTTGTTGGGAGTTTTTTTTCTTTTTTAATGACATCTTCAATTTATTCTTTTGTTATGGATCTATTTAGATTTTCTACCTCTATTTGTGTTAGGGAGCCATGATGATGCAGTGGTTAAGCACTCAGCTGCTAATTAAAAGGTTGGTGGTTCAAACCTACCAGCTGCTCCATGGGAGAAAGGTGTGGTAGTCTGCTGCTGTAAAGATTTACAGCCTTGGAAACCCTATGGGGCGGTTCTACTCTGTCTTCTGGGGTCACTGCGAGTTGTAATAGACTCGATGGCAGTGGGTTTGGTTTGGTTTTTATTTGTTAGTTTAGGTAGGTGGTGTGTTTCTAGAAATTTGTCCATTTCTTCTAGGTTTTTGGAATACAATTTTTCATAATCTGTTATGATCCTCTTTATCTCAGTTGGTTCTGTTGTAATATCACCCATTTTTCTTATTTTGGTTATTTGAATCTTCTCATTTTTTTCCTTTATTAATTTGGCCAGTGGTTTGTCAATTTTACTGATCCTCTCAAAGAACCAACTTCTAGTCTTTTTGATTCTTTCTATTGTTTTTCTGTTTTCCTGTTCATTTATTTCTGCTCTGATCTTTGTTATTTCCTTTCTTTTGGTAACTATGATCTTCTTTTGCTCTTTCTTTTCTATTTGTTCAAGTTGTTGGGTAAAGTTGTTGATTTGGGATCTTTCTTCTTTTTGGATGTATGCGTTTATTGCTATAAATTTTCCTCTGAGCCCTGCTTTTGCTGTTTCCCAAAGGTTTTGGTATGTAGTGTTTTCATTCTCATTTGATCCTAAGTATTTTTTAAATTTCATTTTTTATTCCTTCTATGGCCCAAGAGTTCTTAAGAAATGTGTCATTCAGTTTCCAAGTATTAAATTATGTTTCATTGTTCTTCTTGCTATTGATTTCTAGCTTTATAGTGTTATGGTTGCTTTGTATTATTTTGATGTATTTGAATTTATCAAGGCTTGCTTTGTGGCCTAAATAAAGATCAGTTCTGCAGAATGTTCCATGTGTGTTTGAGAAGAATGTGTATTGTGCTGCTTTGGGGTGGTGTATTCTGTATATGTTCAGGAGGTCGAGTTGGTTGATTGTGTTATTTAGATCTTCTGTATCTTTGCTGTTTTATGTATTTTGGAGTTCTGTCAGTGGGTGCATAAATATTTGTTATGTCTTCTTGGTGAATTGACTCTTTAATCATTATATAATGCCCTTTTTTGTCTCTTATAATGGATTTTGACTTAGAGTCTATTTTATCATAAATTATTATTGCCACTCCTGCTCTCTTTTGGTTCCTGTTTGCTTGATACATTTCTTTCCATCTGTTGATTTTTAACCTATTTATGTCTTTGTGTCTAAGGTGTGTTTCTTGTAGGCAACATATTGATGGGTCATGCTTTTTTTAATCCATTCTGCCACTCGCCTCTTGACTGGTGCACTGAATACATTTACATTCAGTGTGATAATCAGTAGGTATGGATTCACTGCTGCCATTTTGTTATACTTTTGTGTGTGTGTGGTGTTAATGGTTTCTTTGTGCCTTTTAATTTTCTGTGCTGAGTTATTTTTGTATATGGATATTATTTTGCTATCATTCATGGTTGTTTTTGTGTTTATTGAGTCTTTTTGATTTTATTCTTTTTTATTTTGGTGAGTAGATTAATTTTCTTTGTGGTTACCCTGAAGTTTACCTTTATCCTCCTATGATTAAAAAAGTCTGTTATATCTTGAAATCTCCTTGACTTCCTTCCTATATGGAAGTTCTATAACTACATCATTTATTCCCCCTTTTGTTTTAAAGTTGTCATCATTTACAACTTAACATTTCTGGTTCCCTGTAATCAGTTTTGTATCTTTATTTTACTTTTCTGAAGTCTTTTATCTGTGATGGTATCTGTGTGATGCTGTCGTGTGTTTTTATCTCAGGCTGTTGTCTGATGTTGTTGGTTCTCTGTCTGAAAGACTCCCTTTAATATTTCTTGTAAGGCTAGTTTGGTGTTTACAAATTCCCTTAGTTTCTGCTTATCTGGGAATGTCCTAGTTTCATCCTTGTTTTTGAAAGACATTTTTGCTGGATATATGATTCTTGACTGGCAACTGTTTTCTTTCAGGATCTTGTATATGGTATCCCATTGCCTTTTTGCCTGCATGAAATCAGTGCTTAGTCTTATTGACACCCCTTTGTGATACTTCACTTTTCACAAGCTGCTCTCAAAATTTTTTCTTTGTCTTGGTTTTGGAAAATTTGATTATATGTCTTGGTGAATTTTGGGGTCTATCCTGTATGAAGTTCGCTGAGCTTCTTGTCTTTCATGATATTTGGGAAATTTCTGCCAATATATCTTCAAAAATTCTCTCTGTACTTCTTTTCTCCTCCTGTTCTGGAATTCCTATTATGCATAATTTATTACTTTTGATAGTGCCCCACATAACTCTTAGGCTTTCTCCATTTCTCTTTAGTCTTTTTTCTGATTGTTTCTCAAATTCATAGCAAGGAATCTGTCATCTGTTTCACTGATTCTTTCTTCTATTGATTCAGTTCTACTTCTGTGTCCTTCCATTATGTATTTCTGATATTTTATTGTCATGCTTCTGAATTTCTAGTTGTTGTTTTTGCATAGTTTCTATGTGTCTACTGAGTTTGTCATTTTTTCCTTGAATTGCTTTCCTGAATTCTTCTAGGTTTTTTCCCTGTTTTCCTTGCTCTCTTTGAAAAGCCTAAATATAAGTCTTCTGAATTACTTAAAAGGTAGTTCTATTAACAGTTCTTCCTCAGGAAGGTTTTCTGTCCCTTTATTTTGCTTACTTGTTTGAGCCATCTTATCTTGTTTCTTCATATGATTTGTTATTGTTTGCTGTCTCCGAGGCATTGAGGTGTTAACCTGTCCTTTCCCTGATGTGGGGCAGCAAATGTAGAGTGGCCAGTTTCCCTCCACAGCTCTTGTGGGACAATGCGGTCTTTCTGGGTTGGTGCTAGAAGTGTGTCCACTGAAGAGCAGGACAGGACATCTCTGTAGCCACTGGGAGGCAGTGCTACCCAAATGGATTGGATAGGCCCTCTGTGCATGCATGAATTGGTATCTCATTAGGTGGTGGGGGATGGAAGGGTCTCAGAGCATGTGTCGTTGGCCTGTGGGAACTTCCAGGGTATGGGATGCATGATGTTTCAGCCAGGCAGTTTTGGGTGAGGGCAGTGGGATCTCTTGTTCCTTGTTAGGCAGGGGCTCAGGTGGTACCTGGGGATGTGTCAGGTGATTGCTGGTGAGGCACTGTGCCTACCTGGCTGGTCACTGGGTGGGGGTATGGGGCGTGCTCTCACCAGTCTCTGGGATATGGGTATGGTGAGTGCATAACACCTGTCACTGGCCAGGAGGGGCGGGGGAGCATGTGCCACCGGTCACCATGTGGGTGGCATGGGAGTGTGTGCTGCCAGTCACCAGGGGAGCGGGGTGGGAGCGCATGCTACTTTTTTGACAGGAGGTTGGGGTGGGAGTCTGTGCTGCCAGTCATGAGGGGTTGCGGGGGGAAGTGCGCACTGCTGGTCACCAGGGCAGTGGGGTGGGAGCACACTGCTGGTGGCTGGGGGAGTTGGGGCAGGAGTGTGTGTCACCCGTTTGCCTTCATTTTTAAAGAACATTTTGTTGGATATAGAAGTCTTGGCTGACATTTCTTTTCTATCAGCACTTTAAATATCTTATCCTACTGCCTTCTGGCCTCCATGGTTTCTGAGGAGAAATGTGCATTAAATATTTTTGAGGATCCCTTATACGTGATGAATTGCTTCTCTCTTGCTCCTTTCAAGATTCTCTATTTTGGTATTTGAGAGTTTGATTATAATGTGTTTTAGTGTAAATGTGTTTCAGTATATCCTTATTGGACTTCACTGATCTCCTTGCTTGTGTAGATTCATGTCTTTTTGTCAAATTTGTGAAGTTTTTGGCCATTATTTTTCATTATTTGTGTTGTTTTCTCTTTCTTCTTCTGGGACTTCCATAATGTGCACGTTTGCTGGCTTGATGGTGTCCCACATTTCCCTTAGGTTTTGTTCACTATTCTTTATTCTCTTTGTCTTTTTGCTCTTCAGACTCAGTAATTTCAATTGTCCTATCTTCAAGTCCACTGATTCTTTCTTCTGTAAGCTCAAATCTGCTGTTGAACACCTCCAATTAATTTTTCATTTCAGTTATTGTAATTTTAAGATCCAGTATTTCTATTTGTTTCCTTTTTAAAATTTTTATCTCTTTATAGATATTCTCACTTTGTTCACGTACTGTTTTACTGATTCATTTTAGTTCTTTGTGTTTTCCTTTAGCTCTTTCAGCGAATCTCATACTGCTGTTTTAAAGTTTTTGTCTATTAAGTCCATTAAATACACTTCCATGGATATGGCTCTCTGTCACTTTATTTTGTTCTTTTGAATGCCCTGTGATTTTGTTGTTGTTGAACCAGGACATGTTAATATTATAATATGATAATTCTGGAAATCAGATTCTTCTCCTTCTCCAGGGTTTTCTGTTTTGTTTTTGTTTTTGAAGGCCCTAGTCATCCATTTGTTTAGTAACCACCTCTATTTTTGCAAAGACTTCCTTCTTGGATGTGCCTATGGACACTGAAGTTTCTCTTCCCTAGCTTGTGTTCAGCAAGCGTTTTGACAGAGATGATGGCAAGATAGCAGCATGGGTAGTTACACATTCTCGTCATCCCACAAAACCCCCCTAATACAAGAATAAACTTGAACATCCAGGAAAAAACAAAAACCTCTCCCAGCCTTTGCAAACTGTGCTGGAGTCCTCCTTCAACACTTAGCCAGGCTTGCACTGAGTCTAGTGATAAAAGCATAGGGTCTTCTCAAATATTTCCTAAACATACGTCTTGCCCAGGGCACATGTGGCTCTTTCAATTCCTCTGTATTTACGGGGCTTTTGAAAACCCTAATGTCTAAAAGGAATTTTCTCCCTGGCTTCTCCTTCCTCTCCTTAGTTGCCTATTGCATGTCTTAATCACACTCTTTAGCTCTAGGCAGCTACAGATGGTTACAGCTTTTGGGTGTACCCACTGTCTCTCTGCCCTGTATGCCAAACCTAGACAAATGTGTTCTTTTAGGCAGCACTTAGACAGGTTTGACCTGACACACATAATAACCTGCACATAAAGTCTGTTCTACTCCTTCTAGAGCCAGAGACCAGGATTCCTCTCTGGTAGAGTGGATCACCACTTTAAGAAGGCTAAACTGAGCTAGAGAGGGGTGAGCAGCATGTATAAAACCAACGTTTTCCTAATGTTAAGACATCATCTTTTTATTTATTCAGCATTTGCTTAGTTGGTGTAATCTTTTGACTGGTTTCCAGAGTTCTGACGAAGTTGGTTCTGCCAGTGTTTGCTTGTTTGTTTGGTGTTTTTGTGGGCAGCACAAGAGTGTGCAGCTTCTCATGCCATCCTGCTGGCCTCCTCTCAATATAGTTTTAATTTACATTTCTCTTATTATGAGTGAAATTGAGAATATTCTCATACAACTAAGAACCACTTTCATTTCTTTTTCTGTAATCTGTCCAATTCTCTAGCCTTTTTTCCCCTTTAAATATTATTGTTGGTCTTTATTTTCTCTATCATTAGTAGCTCATTCTATATTAGGGATAACGACCCTTTTCTGTAACACATGTATATATATATTACTTTGTTTTTAGTGTCTTATTCTTTGTAATTAAAAAATGTTTATATATAGTAATCTATTATTTCCTTTAATGTTTTCAGAAATTTTGAGTCTTAATTTGAAAACTATCCCTATTTCCAGATTATAGAGTGATCCTGTCATATTTCCTTCTATTAATTGAATGGTTTCATTTATTTATATTTAAATCTCCGATGCAGTTGGAATGTATCCTGGTGCATCATGTGAAGAATGTATCCAATTTTTATCATTTTCCCTTTTATTCCAGGACAGCTTATGAAAAGTCCATTTTTACTCAAGTGATGCGAGATGCTTCCATTATGTTATTGTATGCAAAATTCGCATACACGATTGGGTCTATTTCTGGATTTTCTTGTTAGATTTATACCTAGGTATTTGTAAAAGGTGTCTTTTCTATTATAAGAACTGAATAAAAGGTTTAAACACCAAAAAAAAAAAAAAAAAAAAGCATTCTTTGATGGTTATGGGGAGGGAGTGGGAGGGAAATTCACTAACTAGATAGTAGACAAGGATCAGCTTCAGTGAAGGGAAGGACAATACACAATACAGGGGAAGTCAGCACAACTGGACCAAAGCAAAGGCTAAGAAGTTTCCTGGACACATCCAAACACTTTGAGGGACAGAGTAGCTGGGGCTGAGGCCTGGGGACCATAGTTTCAGGGGACATCTAGGTCAACTGGCATAACAAAGTTTATTAAGAAAATGTTCTGCATCCCACTTTGGTGAGTGGCATCTGGGGTCTTAAAAGCTTGTGAGTGGCCTTGTAAGATACATCAATTGGTCCCATCCTACTTGGAGCAAAGGAGAATGAAGAAAACCAAAGACACAAGGAAAATATTAGCCCAAGAGACAGAAAGGGCCACGTAAACCAGAGACTCCACCAGCCTGAGACCAGAAGAACTAGTTGATACCCAGCTACTACCAATGACAGCCCTAACAGGAAACACAACAGAAAGTCCCTGATAGAGCAGGGGAAAAGTTGAGTGCAGAACTCAAATTCTAGTAAAAAGACCAGATTTAATGGTCTGACTGACACTGGAGGAACCCCAGAAGACACAGTCCCCATACTCTCTGTTAATCTAAGACTAAAACCATTCCTGAAGCCAAATCTTCAGACAAAGATTAGACAGGACTACAAAACAAAAAATAACACATGAGAAGTGTGCTTCTTAGTTCATTCAGATACATGAGACCAATGGGCGCCTCCTGTCCAGAGGCAGGATGAGAAGGCAGGAAGGGATAGGAACTGGTTGAATGAACACAGGCAACCCAGGGGTGGAAAGGAAGAGTGTGCTGTCACATTGTGGTGATTGTAACTAATGTCACAAAAAAATACATGTATAAATTTTTGTATAAGAAATTAAAAAAAAAAAAAAAGAAGTCAGATGGGACCAGTACAAAGAAATGTGACTATCCTATTCACTAGGCAACAAAACATTTGTGACAATCAGTCCCAATTAGGCAAGGTATGGGGTAAGAGTCATCTATTCCATCAATCCTTTTGGCATTCTTGCGGTTAATTTCAAACTAATAAACATAGTATCTTGTTTTTGGAATATTACCAGCCTTTGAGACTCTTAATTTGTAGCCCCATTCCAGGGACTATCAGGTCTCACTTTGAAAAAGAAAACTGTGATGAAGTAGGGAACACCTGTATGTAAGCTCCCCACTTGAACAGTTTCTGTAATTGGTCTCACTGGTGTTGCCCATTTATCAAAGGTGACAGCTGCCCAGGTTCTGTTGGTTGGAACTTTACCCCCTAAGAGGGTGAAGATCAACCAAAGGAGATTCTGATCTTACTTTAGCTTTTGCTAATGTGGAAAGAAACAACCAACAGGGGTGGATTGGCTGGTGGGCAGGGTACTATGCACGGGCTTACTTGTGCTTGCTTGCTAATATGTACTGCACAATTTCATATGGGTTTCACCACATCAAAGATGTGAAGCCTGTGTGAAATTGTGCACTACAGATAGGTAAGTAAGCACTGGTGGGCCTGTGCATATCTTGCTTATTGAGTAACCGGTCCCTGACAAGGAATCAAATTTTTAGCAGACTTACCATTAGTTTGAAGTTCCTTTCTAATCCATTTTGTTAGCTCCTGAGATTTAGGTTCTATCATGTCCAGATTCCACTAGAAAGGTGTACTATTAGTAACCAATTTCAAAGCCTGTGCTACTTCAAACAAAGAGTAGCTTGACAACAACATCAATGGTTTTCATCCCTTTTATCAGAATCAACTTTTTTCTTTCTAAATAATGCCTTAGCCATGTATAAAAATAAAGACAAAAAAGGTGTCTTTTCCCACTATATGCGTTAACTGCTTTTTTTGTATTTATAAACAACACTATTGCTTTCTGTGTTATATCCTGTTATTTACTGAATTCTTGGTGTCTGTAGCAATTTTTCCATAATTTTTAAAGGGTTTTCCAGATATACAATCATATCAAGTGAAAACAGAGATTGTTTTTAACTCATTATTTTCAATTCAAGTCTCTGTTTTCTCTTGCCCAACTGCACTGACTAATGCCTCTAATATTAAAGATAAGTAGAGGTAATGGACAGCTTTGCTTTGCTCCTAAGTTTATTACAAATAACGTTGGTGTTTCCACTAATAAGATGGTAGTTGTTGTTAGGTGCCGTCGAGTTGGTTTCAACTCATAGCAACCCTATGTACAACAGAAGGAAACACTGCCTGGTCCTACTTCATCCTCACAATCATTGTTATGCTTCAGCCCATTGTTGCAGCCACTATGTCAATCCATCTCATTGAAGTTCTTCCTCTTTTTCACTGACCCTCTACTTTACTAAGCATAATGTCCTTCTCTAGGGACTGATCCCTCCTGATAACATGTCCAAAGTATGTAAGACGTAGTCTCGCCATCCTTGCTTCTAAGGAACATTCTGGTTGTATTTCTTCCAAGACAGATTTGTTTGTTGTTTTGGCAGTCCATGGTATATTCAATATTCTGCACCAGCACCACAATTCAAAGGTGTCAATTCTTCTTCGTTCTTCCTTACTCGTTGTCCAGCTTTCGCATGCATATGAGGTGACTGGAAATATCATGACTTTGGTCAGGTGCATCTTAGTGTTCAAGGTGACATCCTTCTTTTCAACACTTTAAAAAGGTTTTTTGCAGCATGTTTGCCCAATGCAATGTGTCTTTTGATTTAAAAAAAAAAAATTTTTTTTTTATTGTCCTTCAGGTGAAGGTTTACAGAACAAATAGTTTCTCATTAAACAGTAGTACACATATTGTTTTATGACATTGGTTAACAACCCCACGACATGTCAACCATCTCCCTTCTTGACCATTTTTTTTTTTGGTGAAAATATACATAGCCAAAGATACACCATTTCAAAAATTTCTACATGCACAGTTCAGTGACATCGACTACGCTCTTCCAGTTGTGCTGCTATTCTCACTTTAGATGAAGGCTTACAGAATAAAAAGTTTCTCAATAAACAGTTAGTACACATGTTGCCCTATGACAATGGTTAACAACCTCACTACACATCAACACTGTCCTTACACAACCTTGGGTTCCCTATCATCAGTTTTCCTGTCCTCTTCTGCCTTCTAGCCCTTGTCCCTGGACTGCTGTGCCTCATTAGTCCCATTTGGTTTTATGGGGCTGTCCAATCCACGGCTGAACGGTGAACTTTGGGAGTGACTTCACCACTGAGCTAAAAGGGTGTCTGGGGGCCATACTCTCGGGGTTTCTCCAGTCTCCTTTAGGCCAGTAAATCTGGTCTTTTTTTGTGTGTGTTAGAATTTTGTTCTACATCCTTCTCCGGCTCTGCCCGGAACCCTCTGTTGTGGTCCCGGTCAGAGCAGTCAGTAGTGGTAGCCGGGCACTATCTAGCTGTACTGGACTCAGTCTGGTGGAGGCCTTGGTAGCTGTGGTCCATTAGTCCTTTGGACTAATCTTTTCCTTGTATCCTGTTCTCTTCATTCTCCCTTGCTCCTGAAGGGATGAGACCAGTGGAGTATCTCAGATGGCTGCTTGCAGGCTGTTAAGACCCCACATGCTACTCACCAAGGTAGAATGTAGAGCATTGTCTTTAGAAACTGTTTTATGCCAATTGAGCTAGATGTTCCCCGAGACCATGGTCCCCACAGCCCTCCGCCCAGCAATTCAGTCCCTTAGGGAGTTTTGATGTGTCTGTGGAGCTTCCATGACCTTTCCTTGTACAAGTTGTGCTGGTTTCCCCAGTATCGTGTACTGTCTCACCCTTCACTCTATTGCCTATTTAGTATTTCCCCCCCCACCCCTCCCATCCCTGGTAGCCAACAAAGATTGTTACATTTTGCGTGGGAATTTTTTCATGGGTTTTTACGATAGAGGTCTCATACAATATTTGCCTTTTGTGATTGACTTATTTCACTCAGCATAATGTCCTCCAGTTTCATCCATGTTATGAGACGCTTCACAGATTCATTGTTGTTCTTTCTCGTTGCATAGTACTCCATTGTGTGTATGTACCATAGTTTGTTTATTCATTCATCTGTTGATGGGCATCTAGGTTCTTTCCATCCTTTTGCAATTGTGAACAATGCTGCCATGAACATAGGTGTGCATATGTCTGTTCGAGTGACGACTTTTACTTCTCTAGGATATATTCCTAGGAGTGGGATTGTTGGATCGTATGGTATTTTTATTTCTAGCTTTCTAAGGAAGCGCCATATCATTTTCCAAAATGGTTGTATCATTATGCATTCCCACCAGCAGTGCATAAGAATTCCCACCTCCCCGCAGCCCCTCCAACATTTGTTATTTCCAGTGTTTTTGATTTGTGCCAGTAATGCCAGGGTGAGATGGTATCTCGTTGTGGTTTTAATTTGCATTTCTCTAATGGCTAGTGATCGCGAGCATTTCCTCATGTGTCTGTTGGCCGTCTGAATGTCTTCTTTGGTGAAGTGTCTGTTCATTTCCTTTGCCCATTTTTTAATAGGATTATTTGTCTTTTTGTTGTAGAAGTGTTGGAGTTGCTTGTAGATTATGGAGATTAGACCTTTGTCTGACCTGTACTGTCCAAAATTTTTTTCCCAGTCTGTAGGTTCTCTTTTTACTCTTTTGGTGAAGTCTTTTGAAGAGCATAGGTGTTTGATTTTTAGAAGATCCCAGTTATCTAGCTTATCTTCTGGGGTTTGTGTGTTGATGGTTATGGTTTGTATCCTGTTAATGCCGTGTATTAGGGCCTGTAGCGTTGGTCCTATTTTTTCTTCTATGAACTTTATAGTTTTTGGCTTTATATTTAGGTCTTTGATCCATTTTGAATTAGTTTTTGTATATGGCATGAGGAATGGGTCCTGTTTCATCTTTTTGCAGGTGGATATCCAGTTTAGCTAGCACCATTTGTTAAAAAGACTGTCTTTTCCCCATTTGATGGACTTTGGGCCCTTGTCGAAGACAGGTGACCGTCTTTTGATTTCTTGACTGATGCTTCCATGGATGTTGATTGTGAATCCTAAGTAAAATGAAATCCTTGACAACTTCATTCTTTTCTCCATTTATCATGATGTTGCTTATTGGTCCAGTTGGGAGGATTTTTGTTTTCTTTATGTTGAGGTGTAATCCATATTGAAGGCTGTGGTCTTTGATCTTCACCAATAAGTAGTTCAAGTCCTCTTCACTTTCAGCAAACAAGGTTGTGTCATCTGCATAACACTGGTTGTAAACGAGTCTTCCTCCAATCCTGATGCTAATAAGATGGTGGCAGCTGGCTTTTGTGTATACACACACACACATTCATGTTAAGGAAGTATCCATTGACCTGTTTAATTGAGTAGTTTCATCACGGATGGATGTTGAATTTTATACGATTTTTCTCTTTAGATCTATTCATACTGTGAATTCTATTAATAGATTTCCTAAAATTGAACCTCAGTCATAATTTTGGAATAAATCTCTTTAAATAATTCATAGGGTGTTTCTTTTTATGTGCTATTTGATTCAGTTTGCTAATTTTTATTTAAGATACTTACATTGACATTAATGAGTGAGATTGGTCTATGGTTTTTAATTTTATGTGAAATATTTACCAGATTTTACAGCCAACATTATACTCATAAAACAAGTTGGAAGTTTCTCTTCCTTTCCAACACTCTGCAATAACCTAAGAAGCATTAGGGTCATCTGATATTCTGATAACTGAAGGTTTGGTAATTTCTCCTATGAGTCAATCTGTTCCTGGTGCTTTCTGGTAGAGTTTTTTTTTCTTTTTTTTTTTCCCCAATAACTTTCTCCATTTTTCTATATGGATAGTGCTGTTTAAACTTTCTACCTCTGCAGGGCTAAATTTTTAAATGATATATTTACCTAGAAATTTATCCATTTTATCTTTGTTTTCAAATTCATTTGGATGGAGTCAGATAACAAAAGAAATTATATGAGTCTAAATCCTCTCTATTATGTCTGTTGTTGTTTGTTGTTGTTGTGTGCCATTGAGTCAATTCTGACTCATAGTGACCCTAGAGGACAGAGTAGAATTGTCACATAGGGTTTCCTAGGCTGAAATCTTTATGGGAGCAGATTGCCAGGTCTTTTCTCCAGTGGAGCAGCTGGGTAGGTGAGTCAGTGGGTTTCAACACCAACCTTTTGGTTAGCAACCAATTGTTTAACCATCGTGCCACCAGGGCTCTTTCATTATGTCTACATGAGAAAAATCCATACTCTTTGATGAGTGCCCATGATACTACTGATTACGCTAAGTGCTTTTTGGGTGAGTTAAGTCTCATATATACAACAAAGGGCTTTGCCTCATTTTACTGACGTCCATTGAGCCCAGTGGCAGAGTTACAATTCCCATAGAGACCTACTTTTATCCAAAGCTCACTGTCCTTCCACTACACAACACTATCCCTTTATTATGATACAAGAATTTTCAAAAGTTCTCAGCTCAAAATGTCTCACACCTTTGAAATACATTATGTGCATAGATGCATGATCAGAAGCAAAATGATTCCTTAGTTGACACTTTAATCATACATTTCAGTGATCTTTCTCTCAGTATGGAAAGATGGAAGAAAAATCTCTCCTAAAATTTATACTCTGTAAAATATAAAAAAAAGTATTTTTTTTGGAATAGTAGTGAGTGTAGGATCTACTGAGGTTTTCTCTTTTGTACATTGAAATTACATGTAAATCTGTGAAATTATATTGAAATATAATTCAAGTTTTCTTAATATGAGAGCAGGTATATAGCTTTTAGCTGAGTTAAGAGTTCATGACTCTAAAGATATTACAGAACACTCCTCCTTTCATGCCACTTCTTGCCTTGAACTCACATACAGACCGACAACTCTTTAAGAACTACAAGGAATAACAGTTACTAATTTTGATGTTAAGACCTGAACATGGAAATGAATTTTACAAGGCCATGAAACATGGCAGCACTTGTTCTGACTCATATAGAACAACTACAACCTTGCAACTGTGTAACATTCACACACTCAACAATGATCATCTTCTAAGGGAACTTGAAGGTCAGAGCCATTCTCCTATCCTTGTTGATCTACAGCTGAGCTTCCCTGCATAATTCCAAAACTCCAGCACTGGAATGCTTGAAAGACTCCCTCGCTTTGAAAGATTTATGTTTTGATTCTTCAGGCTCCTAAATCTAGCTGTTAAATGGGCATAAGATATGTGTCTGAATGAGATCAGTGTGGCATCAACATGGGTTTAAAAAGATACAAACAACTCACTAACCAGGTTTATATTTCTATTATTGATTTAAATAGTTTTTTCAGCTCTTTTTCTTGGACAAGATGCCTTCTTTGCTGGGCCAGGGTCTTTTCATGCCTCCTGTGGGCTCGCCCTATGGTCACTGTGATGGGAGGGAAACACCTCAGGCATTGCATGTAGGTCTTGGGATGCTACCCCTGACCTACGTATCTTCTGCCCTCTTGAGTCTATGAGGTATGTGCTGGAGGGCAGAGTTCATATTTTATTTGCCTTAATATCACAAGCTGTCATATACCAGATGCTAAGCAAATCTTTGCAAGGGAATGAATGAAATGAAAGTGAGAACACTAAACCCAAGTTACCACTCCCCTCTTATGGGTAGACCTAAAAATAATCATAATTCAAACTCATTGGAATAAATACTGTAGTATTGTTAATACACAAATCCCTTAGAGTACTAGAAAGGAACAGTTCCTTCTGCCTGGCAGAATGAGACAGCAGAATGTAAGATGACTTTTTGTGGAGGATTTAGGAAGGCTGAAAAAGAACATTCCAGGCTGGATGAATACCATGAGCAGAGGCCAAGTGACACAGATACTCTTGCATGTCCAGGGCCCAGTGGTGCAGGGAGAAGGCTAGCTGGTGGGCAGGAAAACTGTGGATGAGGGTGAGGGCCAGACCTGTGGGTCTGTCATCATGAGTAGCTTGACTATTTTGAGGCCAGTGGGATGCCACTGGGAGTTTCTGAGGAGAGAACTGACATCGATTACAAGTGCCTTAGAAAAATCGAGACACAAAAATCTGGTAACCACATGAAATAGTATCAAGAGCAAAGAAAGAGATGGCAAGATACTCATTTTTTGGAGGTGCTGCCCACCTACAGGAGTCCTGGTGGCACCGTGGTTAAGAGCTCAGCTGCTAACCAAAAGGTCGGCAGTTTGAATCTACCAGCTGCTCCTTGGAAACCCAATGAGACGGTTCTACTCTGTCCTATATGGTTGCTATGAGTCGGAACTGACTCAATGGCAATGGGTTTGGTTTTCTTTTTGTCCACCTGCAAGGTCCCTAGGTGGCACAAATGGTTTGTGCTTGACTACTAACCTAAGTTTTGGTGGTCTGAACCTACCCAGTGGTGCCACAGAAGAAAGGCCTGGTGATCTGCTTCTGTAAAGATGATAGCCCAGAAAACCCTTTGGAGCAGTTCTACTCTGTAACACATAGGGTTGCCATGAGTTGGAATCAATTCAAGGGCAATGGATTTTTTTTTTTTTGGTTTGAACCACCTGCATCCACTCACCAACTGCTAACAGGTAGTGGTGGAAAACCCGTGACTGCAGAGAGGAAGACAACATCCACATCCCCAGCACCCAGGGATGGATCAGAATTGGTCGAAGCCGGTCCTGGGTAATCTTATTTCCCTGGGTGTGGCCAACTTGGAAGGTTTAGGACCATGTGATGGAAACAGAAGTTGATTGGATTAGATTTTTTGGGAAACCTTTTGCTTACCTGATGGGAAGGGACATACCTAAGTGGGATAGTCCCTTCCCACTTTTCCTTTCCCCCTTCCTTCCATCTTAAACAAGGAAATAATATAAGCATCCACCATTTGGGGACTACGAGGTAGAAAACAAGAGGACAAAATCCGACATGCCAACATTAGTAGAGCAGAAAGGCAGACATCCCTGATGCCCTAGACTGTGTATCTCTGGACTTATTGTTTTTTGTTTTTTTTTTTTTTCATATAAACACTCGATTTGTTTAAGCCAATTAGATAAAATGTTCTGTTACTTGTGAAAGAGCATATTCTAACTGATACATGAAGATAGAGTAACTCTGATGCCAAAACTAGGAAAAAAGCAACAGAAAAAAGAAAATTATAGGTGAATGTCATTCATAAACTTAGGTGTAAAAATTAAAATAAAAGATTAGCAAATGAAGCCAAACTGTATGAAAAGACAAAGGGGGGCCCTGGACCTGCAGCAACCTTCTTAGGTCCTCAATAATGATGGTTATTAAGCTCATTATGGGTGGAAGGAGACAGGAGATTTTCGGGAGCTACCCTACCATCCCCAAAATGCCTCACTCCTCACATGAGGAGAAATAAAATCTCCCTCTTATTTAATCCCCTATTATTTCTGCTCTCTGGTACTAATAGTTGTCATAAGGCTAACCTCTGGCCTACATAATTTGCTGCCTTAGCATCCATTAATTCCTCCTAGTTGCCCTTTCACCTAACTTCTGACATGGCTGTTCCTATCTTGTCACCAGTCTCTCAACAGTGGTGGCGACTCCTTGCCCTTCCTAGCCATGTCCCATATGGTTCTCATGATAAAACTTCTTTTTTTCTGTGCTAATATACTAGAAACTTTTAAACTGACCAATAAGACCTCAGTGCACGCCAACCCTGTGACCCGACCCTGCTTGCCGTACATAAGCCCTCTCCTACAGCTCCAGCTTATTGTTGCCTTGTCCCGAGTGCAACCCACTGTGTGGCCCTGTTGAGGCATGCTGTGGTTTCCTCTCTGGGACCTGTGAGTACTAAATTCTATTTGTTTTCTGGCCTTCCTGCGAGTTTCACTTCCCCATGCCGCATGTGACAGACCACCCAAGGCACCCACAGACCTCTCTGGTTTGAACTTAATACAATAGGCAAATATAATTCTAATTTCAATATACTATGTTATATTGGAAATCCTGCTGGTGTAGTGGTTAAGAGTTATGTCTGCTAACCAAAAGGTCAGCAGTTCGAATCCAACAGGTGCTCCTTGGAAACCCTATGGGGCAGTTCTACTCTGTCCTACAGAATCGCTATGAGTCGGAATCAACTCGACGGCAACGGATTTGGGTTTTTTTTATGTTATAATAACAAATTACAGGATAAAAACCATATGATCATCTCAAAAGATGCTGGAAAGTCCACATTCATTCATGATGCCAACTTGAAACAAGGTAGGAATAGGAACAACCTTCTTTTACTTATTTAAGGATATTGATTGTACAGTTATGGGAATTACCATACCTAATAATGAAAACATTAGAAGCATTTCCATTAAAGTTCAGAGCAAGCCCATGACTATGTATTAGCACAAATCAGAAAATTTTAAATAGCAGGAACAAGATCAATAAACAAAAACCAATACTTTTCTTGCACACCAACAATCGCCAATTAAAGAAATTAATAACAAAAAAGATGTATTTCACAAAATCCAACACCAAAAAAGCTCGTAAATTAACTAGGAATTGTTGTTAGTTGCTGTTGAGTCGATTTCAACCCATGTTTACAAAGCAGAACTGCTTCATAGGGTTTTCAAGGCTGTGATCTTTCAAAAGCAGATTGCCAGGCCTGTCTTCTAAGGTGCTTCTGGCCAGCAGTCAAGTGTTTAACCGTTGCCACTGAGGGTCTCAACTAGAGATAATGCAACAAAAATGTGAAAAACCTTTTTTTTTTTTTTCAGGGAACAATATCTTTACTGAAGGATAGAAATAAAACTTAAATAAATGGATGAGGAGACTATATTTTTAAGATACACTCCCAAATACAGGGATACCCCAGAGATATTGTGGATTGGGTTCCAGACCACCACAATAAAGCCAGTCACACAAATTTTTTGGTTTCCCAGTGCATATAAAAGTTATGTTTACACTATACTATAGTCTGTTAAGTGTGCAACAGTATTATGTCTACAAAAAACAATGTACATACCTCAATTAAAAAAACACTTTATTGCTAAAATATGCTAACCATCATCTGAGCCTTCAGCAAGTCATATTCTTCTTGCTAGTGGAGGGTATTGGCTCAATGTAGACGGCTGCTGATTGATCAGGGTGGTGGTTGCTGAAGGCTGGGGTGGCTGTGGCAATTTCCTAAAATAAGACAACAATGAAGTTTGCCACATCAATGGACTCTTCCTTTCATGAACGATTTCTCTGTAGCATGCGATGCTATTTGATAGCATTTTATCCACAGTAGAACTTCTTCAAAACTGGAGTTAATCCTCTCAAACCCTGCAGCTGCTTTTTCAACTAAGTTTATGTAATATTCTAAATCCTTTGCTGTCATTTCAACAATGTTCACGGAATCTTCACCAGGAGTAGATTCTGTCTCAACAACTCACTTTCTTTGCTCTTCCATATGAAGCAACTCCTCATCTGATAAAGTTTTATGATGAGATTGCAGTAAGTCAGTCACATCTTCAGGCTCACTTCTAATTCTAGTTCTCTTGCTATTTCCATCAAATCTGCAGTTACTTCCTCCACTGAAGTCTTTAAAACCATCAGAGTCATCCACGAGGGTTGGAATCAACTTCTTCCAAACTCTTGTTAATGTTGATGTTTTGACCTCCTCCCATGAATCACAAATGTTCTTAATGGCATCTAGAATGGTGAATCCTTTCAGAAGGTTTTTGATTTACTTTGCCCAGATCTATCAGAGGAATCACTATCTATGGCAGGTATAGCCTTATGAAATGCATTTCTTAAATAATAAGACTGGAAATTTGAAATTACTCTTTGCTCCATGGGCTGCAGAATGGATGTGTGTTAGCAGGCAGGAAAACAACATTAATCTCCTTGTACATCTCCATCAGAGCTCTTGGGGTGATCAGGTGCATTGTCAATGAACAGTATTTTGAAAGGAATCTTTTTTTTTTTCTGAGCAGTAGGTCTCAACAGTGGACTTAAAATATTCAGTAAACCATGTTGTAATGAGATGTGCTGTCATCCAGCCTTTGTTGTTCCATTTCTAGAGCACAGGCAGAGTAGATTTAGCATAATTCTTAAGGGCCCTAGGATTTTTGGAATGGTAAATGAACACTGGCTTCAACTTAAAGTCACCAGCTGTATTAGCCTCTAACAAGAGAGTCAGCCTGTCCTTTGGAGCTTTGAAGCCAGGCAAACTTCTCCTCTCTAGCTATGAAAGATAGAATCTTCTTCCAATAAAAGGCTGTTTTGTCTACATTGAAAATCTGTTGTTTAGTGTAGCCACTTTCATCAATTATTTTAGCTAGATCTTCTGGATAACTTGCTGCAACCTCTACATCAGCACTTGCTGCTTCATCTTGCATTTTTATGTGACGCAGATGACTTCTTTCCTTAAACCTCATAAACCAACCTCTGCTTTCTTCGGTAGCTTCCTTACCTCTCTTAGCCTTCACAGAATTGAAGAGAGTTAGGGCCTTGCTCTGGATTAGGCTTTGGCTTAAGGGAAGGTTGTGGCTGGTTTGATCTTCTATCCAGACCACTAAAACTTTCTCCATATCAGCAATAAGGCTGTTTCACCTTCTTATCATTTGTGTGTTCACTGGAGTAGCACTTTTAATGTCCTTCAAAAACTTTTCCTTTGCACTCACAATTTGGACTAACTGTTCGACACAAGAGGCCTAGCTTTCGGCCTATCTCAGGTTTTGACATGCCTTCCTCACCAAGCTTAATCATTTCTAGCTTTTGTTTTAAAGTGAGAGACATATGACTCCTCCGTTCATTTGAACACTTAAAGGTCATTGTAGGGTTATTAGTCAAATTTCAATATCGTACTGTTTCAGGGAATAGGAAGGCCCAAAGAGTGGGTGAGAGATGGGGAAACGGCCAGTCGGTGGAGCAGTCAGAACACAAAACATTTATTGATTAAGTTCACTGTCTTATATGGGCATGGTTTGTGGTGCCCCAAAACAATTACAATCATAATATCAAAGATCGCTGATCACACATCACCATAACAGATGTAATGATGACAAAGTTTGAAATATTGCGAGAATTACCAAAATGTGACACAGAGACATGAAATGAGCACATGCTGTTGGGAAAAATTGTGCTGATACACTTGTTCAATGCAGCACTGCCACAAACCTTCAATTTCTAAAAAATGCAATATTTGCAAAGTGCAATAAAGCAAAGCATAATAAAACGAGGTAAGCCTACAAATAAGATAAAAACACAAAGGCCAGTAAAAAACGGGCATAGTACATGAATGTGCAATTTACAGGAAATCCAAATGAGCAACATACGAAGAAATAATCAATCTTTGTAATAATCAGGGAAATACACTTTGAACTATGAGATAACCACTAGCCATTCTCCTCTCCATCCCACCATGAGCGTATTTTTTCAGTATCTAATTTTTTTTTTTAATACAATATAAAATTCTGCCTCTCATTTTCTTCCCTAAAGGCAACTTTGCTCACATACAAAGAAGCGTGTATAGAGATAAGGGTGTTTGTTCCTTGCAGGAAGGCTAGAGATGTCAGAAACAATTACCTATCAATAAGAGAATGGCTAAATCACACATGGTATATCCACTATATGAACTACTCTATAGGTGTCAATATAAGGCAGTGGTGGTTCAGTGGTAGAATTTTCTTCTTCCATGTGGAGACCTGAGTTCCATCCTGGCCAACGCATCTCATGTGCAGCCAAAACCTGTCTGTCAGTTGGAGGCTTGCATGCTGCTGTGATGCTGAACAGGTTTCAGCAGAGCTTCCAGACTAAGACTGGGTAGGAAGAAAGGTATCACAATCTACTTCAGAAAACTCAGCCAATGAAAACCCTACAGATCACAACAGCCAGATCTGCAACTGATCACGGGGATGATAGAGGATGGGACAGCATTTTGTATCACGTACATGGGGTTGCCATGAGTTGGGGACCTACTTGAGGGCAGCTAACAACAACAACATAGGTGTCAATGTGACAATTTCTCTAAGACACATGAGGATATTCACGTATGATAGTGTAATTAAAAATTACCAAGAGGAAAAAGACATTTAGTATAATCTCATGTAGCAAAATGTTCAGAAGGTGTAATGGATTGAATTATGTACCCCAAAAATGCCTGTCAGCTTGACTGGGTCATGATTGTGTAATCTGATGTGATTTCCTTATGTGTTGTAAACTCTATCACTATGATGATGTTATACTGATGAGGTCTATAAGACTGGATAGTGTCTTAATCCAATCTCTTCTGAGATATAAAAGGGAGAAGTGAGCAGACACATGGGAATCTCATACCACCAAGAAAGCAGTGCTAGGAGCAGAGCGCACCCTTTGGACCTGAGGTTCCCATACAGAGAAGCTCCCAGACCAAGAGAAGATTGATGACATGGACCTTCCTCCAGAGCCAATGGAGAAAGCCTTCCCCTGGAGCTAATGCCCTGAATTTGGACCTGTAGCCTACTGGACTGTGAGACAATACACTTCTCTGTTAGAGCCATCCACTTGTGGTATTTCTGTTAGAGCAGCACTAAATGACTAAGACAGAAGGAGATCCACCAACTGTGACCCACCCATGAAGTGGGGGCTGAGGGAAGGACTGAAGCAGCCCAGGGGGCATACACTTGTACTTTATAGCCTTCTCAACCCTTTGCCCTGTGCTCATATAATAGACTGAATTTTTAAGCATCACTTTCTTCTGAAGCTACTAAATAAGATATGACAGGAGCCTGGGCTAAAGAATGAAAGCAGAAACAAAAAACAGAAGGATTGTTTCATTTTGGTTGGGTGCATGATGGGAAGTTGGAGAGCAAAAGGAGATAGTGTAAAGGGCATAGACACTGGAGTGACGTGGAGCTGGCTGTGAGCTCTGGCTGTGCCACCTAAGTATCACCTTTGGGAAGTCACTAAATTCCTGTGGATTTATTTCTTCATCTGTAGATGAGGAAGATACCACATCTTTCTTAGTATTTTGGTAAGCTTAAATAAGCATAAAAAATAATATCCACATCTATCTATCTATCTATCCATCTGTGTATCTACCTATCTATCTATCCCTATCTATTTCTTCCTTTCATCAATCTATCTGTGTGTCTGTTTGTCTGTCTCCTGTCTGGCCGTCTCTACCCTGTTATAGGGCTTGACACAGAGGAGGGCCTCAATAACTGTTAGTTTATTTTCTACCTTTCCATTTCCCTTTATTCCTTTATCTCTTCATTCCTATAATCACCTGATGTTGACTGAGTTCTTGCCCTGTGCTATGTATCAATGATAAAACCCCAAAGTCAGGCATGGCCTTTGCTTTCAAAAGTATTCAGTCTGGTGGTCTTAAAAAAATTAAAGAAGCAGTTATGTCATATGGTGACTAGTGATATGAGAGAGACAAGGTGGGAGAAGCACATGGGAAGCCCACCCACCTTAGACTGGGGTGGGAGAGGGAATGGAGAAGTTCCAAGGAAGTGACATCTCATCTGCAAACTGTAGCAGGACTAAGGATTTTGCAAGCAAAGAGGGAGGGGCTGGGCATCATGGAGGGAGGTGGAGTACGGACATGGCTGCAGAGCCAGAAAGACAGAGGGGACAGGATGTGAATAGACCTGGAGAGCAACAGAGCACAGACATGTTCAAGAAACCATAAAACTGTAAGAAGTTTACAAACATAGACAAAGAAGATCCAAACAGACCTAAATAAATTCAAAGGCATACTGTTTTCATGGATTGGAAGACACAACACAGTTAAGATTTCAGTTTTCCCCATATTGATACATACAGATTCAATACATTCCCAGCCAAAGTTCAGGCAAGATTCTCTGTAGCTATGGACCAACTGATTCTAAAATTTATATGAAAAGGTAAAGGAATTAGAATAGCCTAAACAATTTTGAGCAAAGTTGAAGGACTCACACTACTCAATTTTAAGATGTATAAAATGGACAAAGGACTTGAATAGACATTTCACCAAAGGGGACATTCAAATGGCCACCAAACACATGAAAAGATGTTCAACGTCATTAGCCATCAGAGAGATGCAAATCCAAACCACAATGAAATACTAGTTTACTGCCACTAGGATGGCTAAGACACACACACACATACAAAACAAAAACAAACACACACACACACACACAAAAACTAGAAAATAACAAATGTTGGCAAGGATGTAAAGAAATTGGAACCCTTATCCATTGCCGGTAGGAATGCAAAATGGTACAGCCATTGTAGAAAACGGTGTGGTAGTTCCTCAAAAAACTAAAAATAGAACTACCATATGACCCAGCAATTCTACTCCTAAGTACCTACCCAAAAGTCTTGAAAGGAGAAACTCAGACAGAGACTTGTACACCAGTGTTCGCTGCAGTACTATTCACAATAACCAAAAGGTGGAAACAACCTCAATGCTCATCAACAGATGAATGGATAAGCAAAGTGTGGTACATACATACAATGGAATACTACTCAGCCAGTAGAAGAAATGAAGTCTTGACACGTGCTACAATATAGATGGAACTTGAAGACATTAGGGTAAGTGAAATAAAATAATCACAAAAGGACAAATATTATATGACTTCACTTATATATAAAGACAAGAAAAAGCAAATGTATAGAGAACAGTTTATTAGTGGTTACCAGGGGCAGGAGGGAGGGGGAAAGTGGGATTAACAGTGATGGAAAAATTATAGTCATTAAAGGTAGGGTTGCACAGCCAATTGTAATTGCTGTCAATAAATACACCTGTAAAAAGCTGAACTGGCAAAAGTTGTGTGATATATTTACAACAAAGACAAAAAAAAAAAAAGGAAAATGAAAGAAAGAATAAGGAGTAGCTGCTAAGGCTGCTTATGTACAACCCAACAGCCCATGGGATTTGGTTCCTTGGTTTGGAGGCGTAGGGTCATGGTTTCATGGCACATCTCAGTGAATTGGCCTAATGTGTTTAGTGCTTCTGTTCTACCTCCTAGTTCCTTGCGTACTGCCTGGAGTCTTAACAGCCTGCAAGCAGCCATCCAAGGCAAGACAATTGGTCTCTCTTTGCCTGGAGCAACAGAGGAAGAAGAAGAGTTAGGAAAAGGAGGAGGATATGGAATGTGTGGCTAACTGCCTCCATGAACAACTGCCTCCTTTTCTATGAAACCAGAAGAACTGCAAGGTTCCTGGCTACCATTACTTACTGAACATTCTGATCAGAGATTCTATAGAAGAATCCTGATCAAAAGGGGGACAATGCACAATAGAATTTACAATTCTCATGAACTCCACACTTTCTGGAGCCATGGAGGCTGGATGAACCCCTGAAACTATTGCCCTGAGATAATCTTTAAAACTTAATCCAAACATATCCCCTGAAGTCTTCTTAAAACCAAACAATAGTTTAGTTTGAAGAGTAAAAAATGTCTGCCTTGAGCATTATGTCTTTTAAGAACCACCTATATGGGATCAAATTGACAACAACATCTTGAAAGATTAGTAGGAACTTTAGGGGGCAGTGAGTTTGTGAATGGGAGAAGAACAACTCAGAAAAGGAGGGTGAGAATGGTTGTACAACTCAAAGAATGTAATCAGTGTCACTGAATTGTACAGGTAGAAATGGTTGAACTGGTGTATGTTTTGCTCTGTATATTCTCAGCAACAACAAAATAAAATTAAAAAAAACCTGGATTTGAGACAGTGTGGTATTGGTCAAATGACAGACACATGGATCAATGGAATAGAACGTTGACAACTGATTTTTGACAAAGATATAAAAGCAATTCAATGGAGAAAGGACAGCCTTTTCAACAAATGGTCTGGGAATAACTGGACATCCATATATGAAACAAAAATAAACCTGAACCTACACCTCACACCATATATATATATATATATATATGTATATATAAGTAAATTAGCTCTAAACGGATTATTGACCATGTATGCACGTGCAAGTGTGTGTACCTGTCTGCTTGTGCATGTGTGTATGAGTTTATGTGAGTATGTGCATGTGTGCTTAAGTGGTCATGAGTGTGTGTTAGCCTGTGTGTGAATGTGTGAGATACTGTGCTTGTGTTTATGGCTGCTTCACTGTGACTGCACAGATGTGCAGGTGTGCATGAGTATGTGTGTGTGTGAGTGCGTGTGCACGTTTGTGTGAGTGTGCATGTATCTGTGTGTGTGAGTTGAGAGAAGGTAGGAAGGGTGTTTAGGAATATACTGATAGAACTTCCAATGAGCTAGACATTTACATTTAGAAGTTTCTAGCATACATGTGGTAAATAAAATTAAGGTATTAGATGTGATAACTCTTTTCTATTAAAAAAGATATTTAAATTTCACAAGCACGGGAGGATTTCAGCTTCGGGGATTTCTTCATAGGTCCATATTAGTTGAATATTTATACGTTAGTTGTTGCTAGGTGCTGTCGAGTTGGTTCCAACTCATAGCGACGCTGTGTACAAAGAATGAAACACTGCCTGGTCCTCACAATCGCTGTTATGCTTGAGCCCACTGTTGTAGCCACTGTGTCAATCCATCTCATTGAGGGTCTTCCTCTTTTTCACTGACACGTGTTAGTAACTGGTAAAATTCAGTGTTTTATCCAAGTGCCTATATCTCCCAATTGTATAAGCTAGTTTATCTAAACAAACAAAAAGGAAAAAGACATCCATATACATCCATCATTCTGGACGGCTTTGAGCATTTTAAATAGATGACGTCAAGATACTGGATTTAAGAACCCATCTAGCTTTCTATAATTACCTGGCAACTTTGTGATCTAATGGGTTAATCTACTAATTACTCTTCTTCCTTATTTACCCTGAGTTTCTACCTTCAGTCACTAGAAACATTTATCTTAAAACACAGATCCACACAGGCATACAAATAAACCTTGGTTACTCTATTCCCTGATTCTCATTCCCTCATCATTGAAATGAGGACATCAGTTACTATTTTACATAGCTGTGGTGGTGATTACATTTGATAATGCACATAATGGGCTCAGCTCACTAACCGGCACCTAATGAGTACCGAAAGAAAGGTTAGGTATGATTATTACTGCGGTTATTATTTACCTATTTATTTATTGGCAAATATATTTTTAAACTAATAACCTTAAAAAAAAAAAACACTAGTTGCCATGAAGTCGACCCTGATTCCTGGTGACCCCATGTGTATCAGAGTAGAATTGTACTCCATAGGTTTTTCAATAGCTGATTTTGGAAGTATGTCGCCAGGCCTTTCTTCCGAGGTAACTCTGAGTGGATTCAAACCTCTGACCTTTCAGTCAGCAGCAGGATGCAATGACCATTTTCACCACTGGTTAATAACCTTAGAAACCAAATAAACCCTCCTGGATTTCCATTTTAAATATTTTCTTTAGGTAATATTTTCAGATAGTATCAAATGAGCTTACAATTTTTAAAAAGTTGCTTCTGTACTGAAACTAATATGAAGTTCAAGTTTATAGGATCAGCTGTTTGAGTGAAGAAAGAAATTGCACTCTAGAGCAGAAAAATATGTATTTCCATAATCCCCTCAGGGAAGAAGAGTGAGACCAATTTCACTCACACACTAAGCACTGGCTCAAGACCAAACAAGAAGCATTTAAGCCATGAAGAAAATATTCACAACATGTTTAAACCAATTGATTTCAACAAAGAAATTTCTTTTGCTACTGGCCCAGGATGGAATATTTTTGTCTGAACTGCACACTGTCCCCACCGCCAAGCTGCCTCTGAGTTCAAGACTCTCTATGGCTAAGGATACGATCACAGACACCAGAGAAGGGGAAACCAAACGGAACAGGAATTAAGAAAAGAAGATTAATAAAGTAAATGATAGGGGAAGGGAGGAGGAGAGGAGGAGGGAGAAGGAAGATGGGAGGATAGACAGAAATAAACAAGAGCTTTGCTGAGAAGCCCATATCCAAGAACCATTAACACTATACATTTCATGGATGTGATATTCATTTGTTGCTACAAAACAAATTAGCCCCAAATTTTTGACTTAAAACAATACACAGTGATTGTCTCACAGTTTGTATGGGTCTAGTATGGGGGTGTGCCTTAGCTGGGTTCTCTGGCTCAGGGTCCCTCACAACATGCAGTCAAGGTGTTGGCTGGGGCCGCAGTCTCACCTGAAGACTCGGCTGGGGAAAGATCACTTCCAAGCTCACCCATGTGATTGCTGCAGGATTCAGTTTCTTACGGGTTGTTAGGCAAAGGACATTGGTTCCTTGCCACATAGGCCTCTCCACAGGTCACCTCATAACATGACAATACTTGCCTCATAATAGCAAGCAGGCGAGAAGTGTCAGCGACTGTATGAGCAAGATGGAAGCCACAGTCTTTTGTAACCTGATCTCGGAAGTGGATCCCAGTACATCTGCAGTATTCTGTTATGTAGAATTGAGTCACTTGGTCCAGCCCCCACACAAGGGCAGAGGATTATACCACGAGGCAGGGATGATTGGGAGCCATTCGGAAGCATACCGCACAGATGCCCTTATTGCATCTATGTGTGTGCTCACGTTCATTGTGCTAGCCCAAAAGCAGCACCTTGAGATGGTGATACACCATCACTCATGATTTGTCAGCCACCTTCTTAAAGCTAATTGTTAAAGAATAATTTGTCCCACACTTGAGAAAAGGAAAAATGATGATTGCTTGATAGTCTGATATCCTGCTAGAACATTTTCTAATAAGCCTGTTTGATCTTATTCTGAAACTCTTGAAAAATATCAGAAATATTAATTTAACAATCCACAACTGATAAAAATGCACAGGATTTATAGCCCTGTAAGGTTGGAAGTTAATCTGCAGAAATTGATAACTTACGATTTTTACTACCCAGTGGAAAAGTTCACCCCATTTATGGTATTGTTTTATTGCTCTTGGTATCTTCATCCCTGTATTTCTTTCCCAGTGACTTTATAAATCCCAGTTACTCAAATGCTCTTAGCCAGGCTATTTGTCTTCCTGCTAGTTCCCTCACTAATGCGTTAAATAAGCTTTGGCATATGCTAACAAATGATCATGTCTAAGAATCGGGCTTTTTCTTTTCTTGCTCTACAAACGCCCGCAGAGTACAGAGGGGATTCAGCAAGGTGCTAAACAATGACTGCACAGAAACTGGTTTCCCAGCCTTATCATAACTAGTGACACCCGTTCACCATTTGTGGTGTGTAATGTCTGGGTGGCTAGCAGGTCCCTTCTCATCGGAAGATTCAAGAACTGCACTTGAGGGTCCAAGCCTTTTATGAATTTATATTCCTTCAGTCTCACTGGGTATTGAGCCTGTCTTCCATGGCTTGGCCCTAGAGCTGGGAGGGGGCAGCCCCAAAGCCAGCTTTGGGTTTTTAGGGTCTTTCTCGATGGTGATGTCAATGGGCACATGCTGCAGTCCATCTGCCACTGCCCCACAGAAGGAAGTCGTGTTACCACACACAGACTCATTAACACTTCAGGTGCAGCCAAAGTACAGCCAACATGGAGGGACATGTTGACTCCAGGAAAGAAAGATCTGGAGGGTGACTTTTATATACATAACTTAGTGCCATCTTGGAACTTCCCTGGGAGACTCTTGGTCCATACTGATTCTTAGAAGGCCACAAAGAGACAAAGGACACAGCTGTGTTCTGGGGCACTCTGTGGTTACAGATGGAGCTGTGGGGGTGGAGGAGAGGGGCCCTACATGTGGGAGTGAGCAAAAGGGGAAGGGAGGCTGCAGCATGGACAGTGGCTATGGGGAGTCGGGGGTGGAGGTCACCTCAGCCCCACTGACCTTGACAGAGGACAGCGTGGTGCTGTGGTTATCAAGTGAATCTCCTGGGGTACGTTCACGCTTTTCATGGGGAGATGAGCATGGACAGCTTTTCAGTAATTAATTTTGAAATTCTCAAATCCCACATGTAACCTTTTCAAAAACTCATCTGTAGGGAAGAACCCTGCAGGGTCTTGTTTCCCAGCCCTGACACTGTCCTGCAGTGGGGAGATTCAGTGCCAGACAAGGGATGAGCCCAGGAGTTCTTACACCAAGGCTCCAGGGAAACCCCTCTGTCACCTTCTCATTTAGAGATCCTTTTCCATTATGGTTTATTTTTTAAGTTTTTATGTAGTTATGCTGCTTTGATCAATTTTGCACTAATATTAAACTATAAATAGCAATAATAACTCAGTCATTAAGAAATGTTTTATCACATAAATGTATATATGCAAATGTATGTCTGTATATACACACACACACATACATATACGCAAAGAAATATAATAGAATGATCAATAAATGACTTTCAAGCAGAAGAGTACATTATGATAAAGTTTGTGGGGGACATGGGATATAACTACAAATTCAAAGAGAAAACAGAATGGTTTAAAAGTGAAGGAAGGCCCTGGTCATGTATTTTGAATGAAGATAAGTATTTATACTGCATATGTTTTTACAAACTGATGTAACTGTGTTATTTTAAAATGTCATTATTTACAATATGCTAGAAATGACACCTTTGCCCCTAATTATATATTAGACATAAATTTATATAATTTGTAATGTAAACTGCTAGATGTCCACTGAGATGTGCTAATGGGAGCTCGGTTTCAGGATTATTCTCAGGAGTGGCAAGGCTGCATGGGCCTTACCCTCTGAGCATTAGAATAAAGGCCCACACACAGCCAGCCTGCTCTGAAACCACAGTCAGGGGTTCCCTTGGGCCTTGAGGAGAAGCCTCTGGTCAGGACACAAAGCCAAGGGAACAGCCTGAGATCTGAGGAAGGAAGGAGAAGGCATGGGAGGAAGCACAACAGGGCCAGGTGTTAAACGGCCACTTGACCATTAGGAAAGTAAGATGTGGCCAGGGTACAGGGCCCCGGGTCCCAAGGCCATGTCTCACTCCTCAGTGGGTCTGACATGCCTGGTACAGGGCCGGCACACACGAGGCCTTCGATAGGTGTGATAGGCTGGCAATTCTGGGCACTGTAACACCAGAAAATCAAATACACTGAATCACAGCTCTCTGGACCCACCCACAGGGCTCAAGGCACACCACTGCAGAGTGACCTTGAGGGCTGCACTGGGCTGTAGCTTCACAGCACAGTTCTTGGTGATAATAATTGCATCAGAGGTGAAGGGGGGAAGAGAGGGGCAGAGGAAGGCAGCTGCCCTCACTGTGAACCCGGGATCACCCCAGGCCCTCGGACCCATGATGACTGTGATTATCGCTGAGATTTCTGGAGCTCTTGCCAGGTGCTCAGCCCTGAGTATGTCTCATGTACTAATTCACCTCACCTCACGGGTGCCCTATGGGCTGGGCGCTGCTGCTCTCACCATCTGTGTGTCAGAGACAAGGAAACTGAGGCACAGAGAGCTAACACACCGACACACAGGCCCACAGCGAGGGCATAGCCAGGAGTTGAAACCCCTCAAAGGAAACCGCTGCAGCCAGCCCCCAGCACCCTGAGGTGGCTGATGGTGTGGGAAACGTGAGAGGGCTGCCGGGAGCCAAGCCAGAAGTGCACCTTCCCTTGGCCTGCAGATCCCCTGCCCAAGGAGAAAGAGTGGACTCGAATGCTTTTTCCATTTAAAAGAGGTAAAAACGAAGTTTCGGCACTCGGATAGACGCTCCTGCGCGTACCTGGTGGCCTTGGCACCCACCCTGCCTGCTCACATCTGCCTGGGACCAGAGTGACCCAGGGGCCCTTGTGAGTCAGGAAAGGGCCTTCCCAGTGGCAGCCCTAGGGCCTGGGGCTCTGAATGCACAAACAGAAGGGTGGGAGTGAGGAGGGAGGTTGGGCATAAGGGCCTGGCCCTCGACACTTTTCCTGGGGCTGCAGGTGCACACTGTGCCCCTAACTACTCTGTGGGCAGGCCCAACAAGGGTGGATGAGAACCAAGGCTCCGTGAGGACGTGCCCGCAGCCCCCCAGCCAGAAAGTTGGGGGAGTACTTGGGCCCGGGCCTGCTCTACCACTCCAAGTGCTATGCTCTTCCACAGAACCACAAAAGGAACCACCACGGGATGACACCTCTCGTCCAGCACCTCCCCCACTCATCTCACCTGCTGGTTCCACCACTCAGAGCTGCTCTGGGGCTGCAGTCCTAGAGATTGTAGTCACCCTGTGTGGGCTTGATCCTGGATAAGAGTGCCCTGGTGAGCTTCTGGGACTCACTGTGGTCCTGCCCCCAGCCCCTGACTGTGTAGTTACTGCCCAGAGGGTCCTCCAGCTCGGGACCTGCAGCCTCTGGAAGGAACTTCTCCATAGGGCGCTTCTCCTAGCTTGGAACCTGCTTCCCTTCATTCTCAAGCACACAGGTTGGAAGTGTGGTACTCACTCAGGACCAGACAGCTCAGGTTCCAAGTGGACAGAAATTCCACAGGATACACTTTGAGAAACAAACAAAAGAAGGCAGCCCAACTATTTCCACAGGAGCCCCTGGGTGGCACTAACGGTTAAGTGCTCGACTACTAAGAGAAAGTTGGTGGCCTCTGACACTTGTCCTGGGACTGCCTTAGAGGAAAGGCCTGGCTAGCGACTGAAAGACCACAGCCATTAAAAACCCAGTGGAGCACAGTTATATTCTGAACCACGTGGGGCCACCAAGAGTTGGAACTCACTCCACTGTAACTGTTTATTTTTTTAAAATATTGCCATGGAGTCCCTGGGTGGTGCAAATGGTTAATGTGCTCAGCAGCTAACCAAAGATTGGTGGTTCGAGTCCACCCAGAGGCACCTCAGAAAAAGGCCTGGCAATCTACTCTGAAAAATCAGCCATTGAAAACTCTACCGAGGACAGTTCTACTCTGACACACATAGGATCGGTTTGAGTCAGAATTGGCTCCACAGCAACTTGTTGGTTAGTTAGAATATTTCTATCCACACATTAAATTGAAACCTAAATGATTTACTCTGTTTATGCAGAATGAGAGATTTGCCTTTTACCTACAATTCATTCATTCCATAAACTACTATGTAGTGCCGGCACCTGGGAAAATAGAAAAGGCACAGTCCACCCCAAAGACACATCAAGGGCACAAGTAAACAGGCAGAGGGTGCCCTGGCAGGAGAAGCTAAGAAGAGGAAGCAGGTGAAGGGTGGTGATGAGCCTCCAGCGGGCTACGGAGCCTGTCATGTCATTCAGGATTATTAGGGTTTTTGCCAAAGAGGAAAGAGGCACCCAGAGGTCACCAAGCCCACCCTCCTCCCAGCCTCTAACAACCATGGACAGCTAACAGTGAGTACCGCCAGTGGGCTCTACCCTACAACAAACACCTCCTGAGATGGTTACTTTTAGTATCCAGATTTTAATGGTAAGGGCACTGAGGATTTGTGAAGTGTTTGCTCAAGGCTACCAGGTTGGTGTATGGCAGAGACGAGACTCGTACCTAGATGCACACCTAGATGGCCCAATTCCAGAGGCCTCCTCTTGACTGTCTCAGTATACTCCCTATGACTGATGACCTCGTATGGAAAACATGAGGAAAATGAGAAACAGGAAGGACCATGTCCTGATACATTAAAAGTCATAACGCAACAATCATTGGACACTCAAACCCTTGGGTGAAAATTAGCTGGGGAAGAGAAGATGCACATGGTCTCCACCCTACAGATTACTTATTAATTATAAAGAATAAGAAAAAGATAACTTTATAAAGCAGAGTGCTGGTGGAAACTACCTTGGCCAAGTCAACAACCTTATCACCAATGACAGGTCAAAATGATGTGATTAATGAGAAGTGCACAAAATGTCCACCTGAATCTAATCATGAGGGAACAGCAGGCGAATCGCTTAATTCTTCAAAATTGCCAATGTCATGAAATATAAAAATGAAAGCAGGGATCTGGTTTATAATTAAAGAAACATAACCAAATTTAATACATGATCCTTAACTGATTGCTAGATAGGGAGCAACGGCTACAAAGAATATTTTGGGGACAACCAGGGTTATTTGAATATGGACCCTATATTGGATAATGTAATTTTATCAGTATTAAATTTCCTAGTGCTAGTGGCATTATGGTTTGGTAGGAGACAGTCTATGTACTGAGGAGATCTATGCCAAAGTATGTCATTATGTCTGCAATTTATTTTCATATGATTCAGAAACAAATATACACACATGCATTTATAATCTGTATGCATGCATATATCTGTGTGTGTGGATAAAAGCTGTAAATCTGGGTGAAGATATATGGGTGTTCACCGTACTATTCTTTCAACTTTTCTGTCCATTTGAAGTTTTTCAAAATAAAAAGTAGGCCAAAAAAGTCAACAAAAATGTTTAAATAAGTCGTAAAGTAAAAGAATGCTGTGATATCAACTACATTAAAAATTGTGTCTTTTTGGACAAGAAGTAGGAGAAATATTAAAAATGAAAACAATTAGCATATTAAAATTATGGGATTAATAGTGATGATTTTCTTTTGTTTACATTACTCTTATGATACTTTAAAAATCAATTGTGGTAGCAAAAGATAGTAGTAAATTTTGCACTTCTGTAAATCAAATCACATGTTGGTCAGTCACGACAGTCATGTTCTTTTCAAGAATAATGTTCATTATCCTAAACTCAAATTCTAGTGCAACAGGAAACATGCTTGACAGTTCTTTCTCAGCGCCCTTCAGCGGATAACACTTTATGTCCTGCTTTCGAGCTGATTTCTAGATAATCTGATCCCAGAATATTTCCAGCCCAGGGATTAAAGATGTTGACTGCACTTGCCCCTCTGCCACTGTCTCCTGGGACCACACGAACACAGGACTTACTTTTCAGACACTGCAATTCTCAGGGGCAAGTGGCAGTCAGGCACCGGAGTCAACACTGCATCCAGCCTGCTGGAAACGGTCCATTGTCGCCCAGGAGAATGTGTGAGGCCACAGCCCTGAGAACTCTGTAAAAGACAAACAGAGAAAAGAAAAGAAGAATGTTTATGTTTCTTTAAAATTATTAATTTTAAGAATTATTTTATTTAAAAATTAAATTCAAATATTAATATTTCAAATTTTAAATGACTGAACTATTCAATATAAACTTGAAATGGTCTTGGTGAATCCCATCTCTCAACACATGATCTTGCCCTTTCATTAAACAAACAAAAAAATATCTTTTAAGAGACTGTTTTTTAGAGAAGTTTTAGGTTTATAGAAAAATTGTGCAGAAAGTAGAGAGAGTTCCCATATATCCCTTTTACCCCCTGCACACTATTTCTCCTATTATTAACATCTTGCATTCCTGTGGTACTTCTGTTACAACTGATAGACCAATATTGTAATATTACTACTGGTGGTGCAATGGTTAAGCACTTGCTTACTAACTGACAGGTCTTGGTTCAGACCCACCTGCCAATCCGTGGGAGAAAAGACCTGCCAATCTGCTCCTGTAAAGATTACAGCCTAGGAAACCCTATGGGGCAGTTCTGCCCTATCCTGTAGGATCACTATGAGTCGGAATTGACTTGATGGCACACAATAACAGCATTAACTAAAGTCCATAGTTTACATTATAAGGTTTCCATAAGTAGGAGCCCACTTGAGACAACAACAACATAGTTTACATTAAGACTCACTTTGTGTTGTACAGTCCTATGCGTTTTGACAAATGTCATATATCCCCATTATCCTACAGAATAGTTTCAATGCCCTAAAAATCACCTGTGCTCCACCTACTTATCCATCCCTACCTTCCCCCCAATTCTGGCAACCATTGATCTTTTATTATATGTATCATTTTGCTTTTTCCAGAATCACATAGCTGGAACCATATGGTATGCAGGCTTTCCAGACTGTCTTCTTTCTTGCAGTATCCATTTAAGGTTCCTCCATGTCTTTTTTGTAGTTTGATTGCTCATTTCATTTTATTGATGAATAATACATTGTATGAATGTAACAAGTCTATCCCTTCACCTACTGAAGGACATCTTGGTTGCTGCACCCTTTAATTTTTAAATGAATGCAGACATCAAGAGGTGCATGATGATAAATGAGAAAACACTCCTCTATGTAAGGACTTAGGTGACTGTGGAGTTGGGACTAGCTCTGCTGAGAAGCGCAGACTACATGCTGACATCCCAGGAGAGGTGAACTGTGTTCCATAGGGGATCACCAACAGAACTCTGACTTCTTAGATTCCATAAAGATCTCAGGTGGAGTCATCCACAGAGAACCTTAAATTAATCTTTCATTTTACTAGAGAGGCTCCTTGAATAGTTCTTTCAAAATGGCTTTGTAACAAGTGCATGTTTTGATCTTGAATGGAAAGAGGAAGAAACTAAATGCAAAAGAATGAAAACCAGACTGCTCTAACAAATACCTAAAATGTGGAAGTGGTTTTGGAATTGGGTAATGGGTGGAAGCTGGAAGAGTTTTAAGGTGTCTAATGATAGTAAAACCCTACATTGCAATTATAGACGTCAAAAGCAATGCTGTCGAGGGCTCAGAAAGGAGGACAGCCATAGAGAAAGTTTCTGTCATCTTAGAAAATACATATGGTGCTGTCAACAGAATGCTGCTAGAAATGTGGACTTTAAATGTTCTTCTGGTTAGGCCTTAAAAAGAAATGATGAACATGTGATTGGGGAGTGGAGGAAGGGTGGTGCTTTTTATGCAATGACAAAAAACTTGTCTGAATTATGTTCATATGTTTGGTAGAAGGTAGAACTTCTAAGTAATGAACTTGGATATTTGGCTGAGGAGGTTTCTAAGCAAGATCTTATAGGGGCCATGTGGTTTCTCCTTGCCATTTACAGTAAAATGTGTGGTAAAAGAGATAAACTTAAAAATGAACTGTACAAAATGAAACCAGAGTTTGTGATTTGGAAAATCCTTTTGTACAAACTAAAAGCATGTGTCCTATAACTTTCACAAAGTTCTAACAATTTTTTGTTAAAGAGATTAAGCCTATCACTGATAGATCTAATCAACTTCCACAGAAGAAAACCTGTGAGATTAGACTGATGGCGAAAGAGATGGGGCAAAATGAAGGAAAGCTGTCAGCCTCTTGAAATTCCACAGGCAGGAAACAGGCCAATGGAGCTACTTGGTTGTAAACATTTGTCTCCCAAGAAAAGAAAAGGACCACACCAGAAGCAGTTCCAAGATCATAACAACTATTGGAAGGAGCACTGGAAGCAGGGCTGCCTCAGTTTCAAAGGGTGGGGGCACGGCCTCCTAGGTTTCAAGAGGATGAAGCCATAGCCTCCTAGGTTTCAAAGGGTAGAGACAAGGCCACCACCTTGGTTCCTGAAGGTGCTCCACCACCTTGGTTCCTGAAGGTGCTCCACCACCTTGGTTCCTGAAGGTGCTCCACCACCTTGGTTCCTGAAGGTGCTCCACTACCTTGGTTCCTGAAGGTGCTCCACTACCTTGGTTCCTGAAGGTGTGGTTTCCATTCAGGTGGGCCAAAAGAATGGAGCCACTGCTCAAATTTGAGGGAGGTGGGACTGCCATTACCAAGGGCCAGGAGAACAGAGCTTCCTAGGGCTGAGGTGCTGGGGTCACGACTCAAGTAGACCAGAAGAATGGGGCAGCCTAAAACCAAGGGTGCAGAGTTGCCATCCCAGTGACCCTGGAAGGTGGGGCTGACTTCCAGGGCTGAGGGGCTTCCACCCAGAATCCAGAGATCATAGTCAACACCTAGACAGGACAGTGAAGCCTCTGTCTAGATGTGCCCAGAAAACAGAGGATTATTTTTAAGCCTTGAGAGCTAATGTAATTTGTTTTTCTGGGTTTTGGATTTGTTTGGTAGCCACGGCCCCTTGTTTCCTTCCAGTGTCTCCTATTTGTAATGGAAATGTCTAATGCTTGTTCTACTATTGTACTTTGTAAGCATATAACTTGGGTTCTAGGTCTCACATGTTCACCAGTGGAGAGGAATTTTGCCCCAGGATGGTCTCATCCATATTTGTTTTAGGTGATTCAGAAGATGAGATTTTGGACGTGGAGGAGACGTATAACTTTTGGGATGATGTGACAGGGTGAATGTGTTTTGTATGTGGGAAGGGAATAAATTTTCAGGGGGCCAAAAAGTGGAATTCTTTGGATTGAACTGTGTCCCCCTCAAAGACATGTTATAAATCCTAATCCCTATACATGTGTGTGTAATCCCTTCTGGGAATAGGGCTTTCTTTGTTATATTAATGAGGCTATATCAGTGTAGGATGTGTCTTAAGTCAATCACTTTTGAGATACAAAAGGAGCAAATCTAGCACAGAAGCAAGCAGTAATAGGGGAAAGATAGGTGTTGCATGGAGATCTCCAAGGCACACCCAGAATAAATAGTTTTCCCCCAGAGTGGACAGGGAGAGACTTTCCTTAGTGCTGGTGCCCTGAATTTGGACTTCTAGCCTTCTAGACTGTGAGAAAATATTTTTTTTTGTTCATTAAAACATCCACTTGTGGTATTTTTCATAGCAGCACTAAGAAACTAAGACACCAATGGAATTGGACAAAAGAAATGAACAGAAATTTCACAGAAATAGATGAAAAAAAAAAAGTCACAAACATAGAAAAAATGTATGACAACCACATTTGTAATAAAAAAAATGCAAATTAAAACAACAAAAAAATAATATTTTATACCTACCAGATTGACAAAAATATTTTAAATGGGCAAGTAGCGGCATGAATGTGGAGAAAATCGTACTTTCATTTGCTGCTGGTGAAACTACTTAGGAAAACTGTCATTACCTAGTAAAGTTGAAAACGCACCCAACCTACATTCCAGTGACTCTACAACTTCCTTTTATCCTGGAAAAGCCCTTACACCAGGAGGTAAGTGCAAGACTGTGGCCTTGTTTGTACTGGCATGGAAACTATTGGATGCTCAGCAGTAGCAGAATGGGTCTGTGAGTCCTGGCACAGTCACAGAGTGGAATCCAACACTTGAGGAATAACAAGCACACGACAGCTATAGGTGTCAACACTGCTGAAATGAAAACCACCACATCCAGGGAAAGAAGCAAGTTGCTGAAGAACGTATACAACCCATTGATGTACAGTGCAAGCACAGGCATAGGTTCACAATGAGTCAGAGTTGACTCCATGGAAACTGGTTTTTGGTTACGTAGCTACAGTAATCAAGATTGTGTGGTAATGGCAGAGAGCTAGAGTGATAGAACAGAATAGAAAACCAAGAAACAGAGCCACACATATGCGTCCAACTGATTTGTGACGTGAGGGCAAAAGTTGTTCAATGGAGAAAGGACAGCAAAACAAATGATATTGAAATAAGTAGATGTCGACAGTCCTCCTCCCCAAAATACTGGACCTCAACCAGTTTCTCACTTTCTATGCATACAAAAATAAATTCAAAACGGATTACAGATGTAAATACAAAATTTAGTAAATAAACACAGGAAAAAATTCTCAGGATCTAGGGCTAGGCAAAATTGTTCTTAAACTTGACACCAAATGCATGATCCATAAAAGTAAAAATTGATAAACTAGACTTCATCAAAATTTAAGAAGTTTTGCGTTGTCAAAAAAGATGAAAAAGTCAGCTACCAGCTGGGACAAAATATTTGTAAATCATATATCTGAAAAAAACTACTATCTAGAATATGTAAAGAATTCTCGAAACCCAACAGTAAAAGCAACAAATCCATTTAGAAAATCAGCAAAAGAAATGAACAGACAATTCGCTGAAGAAGACATAAAACCAAAAAACAAACTCATTGCTGTTGAGTCAATTTTGACTCATAGTGACCCTATAGGACATAGCAGAACTGCCCCATAATGTTTCCAAGGCTGTAATCTTTACAGAATCAGACTGCCGCATCTTTCTCCAGACATCAAGGGAAATGCAAATTATAACTCCAGTGAGAAATCACTACATACCTAATCAGAATGGCTAAAATAAAAAGTAGTAATAATACGAAATGCTGGTGTGGATGCAGAGAAACTGGATCACTCATACATTGCTGATGGGAATGTAAAATGATAACAATCACTCTGGAAAAAGGTTTGCCAGTTTCTCATAAAACTAAGCATGCAACTACCATACAATCCAGCAACTGCACTCCTGGGCATTCATCCTCCAGAAATGAAGACTTACGTTCACACACACTCCTGTACATGAATGTTCGCAGCTGCTTTCTTCGTGATGGCCCAGAACTGGAAACAACCCAGAGCCTTCAGCAGGTGGATGATTAAACAAGCTACGGCACATCTGTACCAGGGAATACTACTCAGACCTAAAAAGGGATGAACTATTGGCACAGGCAACAACCTGGATGAATCTCCAGACAATTTTGCTGAGTTAAAAAAGCCAATCCCAAAAGGTCACTTACGGTTTGATTCTATTTAGAGAACACTGTTAAGATGACAAAATTACAGAAATGAGCAGATTATTAGTTGCTAGCCCTTAGGAAAGATGGGGGCAGAGAAGTGGGTATGGCTATAAAATGGCAATGCCAGGAATCCTTGTGGTGACAGAAAAAGATAAGTGACTCATGGCGACCCCATGTGTATCAGAGTAGAAGTGCACTCCCTAGGGTTTTCAGTGGCTGGTTTTTCAGATGTAGGTCACCAGGCCCTTCTTCTGAGGCACCTTTAGGTGGACTTGAACCTTCAACCTTTCAGTTAGCAGCTAAGTGCACAACGGCTTGCACCAGCCAGGGACTTCACGGTGATGGAAATGCTCTGTATGTTGACTGTACCAGTGTCGATATCCTGGCTGTGATACCGTAGAAGCTGGGTAAAGGGTACACTGGAACTCTGAATTATTCCTCACAACTGCATACGAATCTGCAGTTACCTCAAAATAAAAAGGTTAATTAGGTAAATGTACTTTGCCCACTCCTAGAGAGCCTATACAAGTCAGTAAAATGAATCTTCCTTAGGTACTGCGTGTATCAGGGCACTGCTGTGACTGAAAGCTTTTGAAGCACTTATTTCATATCCCAGCAAGTCTCCCACATTCTGACCTATGTTCACTCATTTCCCACTAGGAATGCTGAGCTATGTGAGGGCTGAATTTCAGTCCAGCACTCATTAGCAGTTTGATCTGGTCAAGTCACGTACCTTGTGAATTTCAGTTTCTTCATCTACATACTTACTGCCCTAAGTGTGGTCCTCATACCCTGCTGTATCAGCATCTCCTACAGCTTGTTAGAAATTAAGGATCTCAAGTCTCACCCAGACCCACTGTTACTGATTGAATTATGTCCCACCCTAAATATGTGTTGAATTCCCAACCCCTACATAGGGTTAGAATCGACTTGATGGCAACATTTTTTTTTTTTTTGTTTGTTTGTTTTTAAGTAGGAGCTTTGGTGGTGCAGTGGTTAAGTGTCTGGCTGCTGAAAGGTTGGTAGTTCAAACCCACCAAACTCTGTGGGAGAAAGACGTGGCAGTGTGCTTCCCTAAAGATTTACAGCCTTGGAAATCCTGTGGGGCAGTTTTACTCTGTCCTATAAGGTTGCTATACATCAGAACTGACTCGATGGCAATGATTTTTTTTATATAAGTAAGGGGCCCTGGTGGCACAATGGTTAAGTACTTGGCTGCTAACCAAAAGGTCAATGGCACAAACCCACCAGCCACTCCGTGGGAGAATAGTGCTCTGCTCCTATAAAGATTACAGCCTTGGAAACCTTACGGGGCAGTTCTACTCTGCCCTACAGGGTCGCTATAAGTCGGAATTGACTTGAGGGCACCCAGCAACAACAACATACCTGTAAGTATGAACCTGTTTGGAAACAGGGGCTTTCTTTTGTTACATTAATAAGGTCATACCAGAGTAGGGTGGGTCCTAAACCTAATCACTTCTGAGTCATAAAAGATAGAATAAAGAATAAACACAGAGATGCACACACAGTGGGGAGAGGAAGACAGACGACAGAGACAGATGCTTCTACAAGCCCAGGAAAGCCACGCATTGCTGCGGCCACTAGAAGCTGAAACAGACTAGGAAGGATCTCCCCTTAGCGCCATGCCCTGAATTTGGACTCCTGGTCTCCTGAACTGTGAGAAAATAGATTTATGTCCTTTAAAGCTATCTACTTGTGGTATTTCTGTTACAGCAGCACTAGGTAACTAAGAGGAGCTCTGGTGGCACAGAGGTTAAAGTGCTTGGCTGCTAACCAAAAAGCAGCAGTTCAAACCCACCAGCTGCTCTGCAGGAGAAAGATGTGGAAGTCTGCTTCCCTAAAAAGATTTACAGCCTTAGAAACACTATGGGGCAGTTTTACTCTGTCCTATAGGGTTGCTATGAGTCAGAATCGACTGGAAGGCAGTGGGTTTGGGTTTGTTTGTTTGTTTGTTTGTTTTGGTAACTAAGATACTCACGGAACCAGAACCTCTTTTAACCATATCTCAGTGATTTATATGCACACCAAAGATTGAGTAGTGTTGCTCTGTAAGACTGAATGACAATATTTACCTCAAAAAGTTGTTGTGAGGACTGAGAAAACACCCACTAGTTACTCAGTAGGGACCATTTCTCTCTCTCCTCCTTGCCATCATCACTTCCCTGTAGAGCAGTAGTCGGCAACTACAGCTGTGGGCCAAATCCAACCCCTGCCTGTGTTTGTAAATAAAGTCTGATCAGAACACAGCCATGCCCATTCATTCACATACTGTCTACGGCAGAGTTGAGTAGTGGTGGCTGAGGCCCCATGGGCAGCAAAGCCCAACGTATTTACTATCTCGCCCTTTACAGAAAAAGTCTGCGGCACTCGACTCTAGAGCAGTTCTTCTCAGACTTGAGCAAGCACCTGACTCCTCCGGAGGGCCTTATAAAGCACAAACATTGGGCTCGGCCTCTAGAGTTTCTGATTCTGCAGGTCTGAGGCGAAGCCTGAGAATTTACATTTCTAACAAGTTCCCAGGTGATGGTGATGGTCCAGGGACAGCGCTTTGATGGGATTTTGCCACCTATGAGTGGGATGCATACTCCATGTGTACCCAATGGGATCCCACAGTAAATCTAACCTTCTGCCCCTTGTCCGCCTTCCAGAGAGCTGAGGATGGTGGTTACTATGTGTCCGCTTAACCCAACATTCCTCCTTGTGGTATTATGCTTTGCATGACCCTCTGGCTTCTGTCTCACTTCCGGATAGCTCTTGTCATGCCCCCCCCCCCCCTTTGCGATAAGCCAGTGTAGCACCTGCCAAGAAATGAAAAGCACCTTTCAGACATGATCTGGCCCCCAGGATGGAGAAGCTCGCTCCAGGTTAGGTGGGACCCATTTATCCCATTCTAGTTACTATAGATGCAGGCACTCACATGAAGTTACCTGTTAAGTGACAGCTCTTGTCTCCTGCTTGAACGGCTGTTTTTTGTTTGCTTCTTTGCTTTTATCCTCAATCTAAATTCACCGTTACATTTTCGTCAGTATTGCATTTCCTCTTGTTGGAGTCAACCACAACTCCTGCCTATCCCAAGCCACCTGAATTCCTTTAGTCCTCTGCCTGACCCTCCAGACAGGATGTGGCACACTCTGCGCTGTGCTCTCCCAGTGCCTGGCCCACACCTCAGTCCCTGCCCCTCCATCAGGGAGGCGACTATCCCATTTACATGTCTTCCCACTTGTCGTTGCTGGACAGCGGGAACTGGCACGTGCCTACCTACAACCCCGGGACTCAACACTAAATAACACCTAATCAATTAAATGACAGTTTGATCTGTGGGCCACCAATATTCTCTCCTATAGCTTGTTGTTAGATGCTGTCAAGTTGATTTTGACTTATAGTGACCCCATGTGACAGAGCAGAACTGCCCCATAGAGTTTTCTAGGCTGTAATCTTTCTGGAAGCAGATTTCCAGGTCTTTCTCCCATGGAGCCGCTGGGTGGACTCAAACCACCAACCTTTTGGTTAGCAGTTGAGTGCTTAACCATTGTGCCATCAGGGCTCCTTTCTCCTGTAGCAGGGGTCAGCAAAGCATGTGAGTCAGCCACCTGTTTTTGTAAATCAAGTTTGATTGGTGCATGGCCACACCCACTTACTCATGGATTGTCTATCACCGCTTTCACATATGCTGAGTCGAGTAGACAGGACAGAGACTGTAGGGCCTGCAAAGCTTAAAGTACTGACTACCTGCCCTTTATGGAAAAGTCTGCCAGCCCCTGTCCTATGCTTATTAAGTGGCTATACAGGAATGCAGACATAGCCTTGCAACAAGCTACCACCGACCCCACCCCCAGCCCCTTCCAGGCTTAACTAAATTACTAACAGATAAATATATCCTTTGGTTATGATAACTGTCAATAGTGAACCCTATCTAAGTCAATCCACATCCAGGCTACACTTCTTCGTCTTTACCACGGGATTGCCACAAGGAATTTGCACTAGCAGAGTGTTATAGCTTGAAGGGACCTTAGAAACAATGTAAAATCTGACACCTTCATTTTACAAATGGAAAAATTTGCACTCAGAAGTGAAGTGACTTCTCCAAGGTCAATGATAGGTAACAGTTTGGGGATTTGAACCCAACTCTTCTGATGTCACCTGCAGTTTTTTTTTTTTTTAACCATTATATGATGCTACCTCCTTATCAAATGCATTGTGAACATTCAGATGTGTAATGCCCATAGTGTTCCACAAACAATCTCTATCTGCAGCCCTGCTGACCATGAAATACTGCTCAGCTGCCTAGCCAAGTGTTTATACGTAGTGGGTGTGTGTGCATGTTGTGAGCGTGTAAGTGTGCATGTGTGACTGTGTGTGCATGTACGTACATATATATATATATCCATAATTTGTAATTAACTGAATAAAACAGGCTGTCCTGGCTAAGGTCTTGTAAACAACTAAATATGAGAAACATGAAGAGTGTGTAGTTATCCGTGCAAAATCTGGTTTATTTACTTGATCTAATCAACAGGTTGAAACAGGCAGGGCTTAACATGAGAAAGCCTTAAAATGAAAAGGACCTTGAATGAGGCCATTTGACCATCATACTTAACAATGCAATCTACTGAAACTCACCCCACTATGAAATAGATCACTTGAATACCCCTATAACCATTACAGACATTTAATTTGTAATTTTATAACTCCCAAAAGAGAAATCTCCAGGCCCAGACAGTTTCACTGAAAAATTCTACCAAACATTTAAAGAAGAATTATCAGTAATTCTATAGACTCTCTTCCAGAAAACAGAAAAGGAGGTAATACTTCCCAACTCATTTTATAAGGCTCCAGCTGCCGTCAAGTTGATTCTGACACACGGTGACCCTATGTATTGCAGAGGAGAACTGTGTTCCATAGTTGTTTTTTTTTTCCCCCATAGTGGTCAAGAGTTTGGCTGCTAACTAAAAGGTTGGCAGTTCGAATCCACCAGCCACCCTTGGAAACTGTGGGGCAGTTCTACTCTGTCCTATAGGGTTGCTATGAGTCAGGATCGTCTCAATGGCAACAGTTTCTTTTATACCACGTTTGTGCTATAGATATTTGTACAGAGCCCTGGTGGCGCAGTGGTTAAGAGCTCAGCCACTAATCAAAAGGTTGGCAGTTTTAATCCACCAGCTGCTCCTTGGAAACCCTATGGGGCAGTTCTACTCTTCTATAGGGTTGCTATGAGTCGGAATCAACTCAATGGCAACGGGTTTTATAGTACAGTATTTTAACCCTGATAGCAATCTACTAAATTCAAATTAAAGCCACCATTTTCTTCCTATTAAATCAGCAAAAGTAAAAAGACTAGATAATGCTCAATATTAATAAAGGTATTAATGAAGCTGATATGCTCTTATTATAAACTGGAGTTTTCCAATTCAACATAAGGTCTCCAGAGCAGCATATTCTTTGCCTTCTTTAGTCCAGTCTCTTTTAATATAATTTTATCTATATTATTGTTGTTTAGGATATACACAGCAAAACCGATGCCAATGCAACAGTTCCTTCGTGCACATTTGGTGACACTGATTACATTCTTCAAACTGTATAACCATTCTCGCCCACCTTTTCTGAGTTGTTCCTCCCCCATTAACATAAATTCATTGCCCCCTAAGGATCGTATTTAATCTTTCAAGTTGATGTTGTCAACTTGATCCCATACAGATAGTTCTTTAAAAAGCGAAGTGCTCAAGGGAGACTTTTTTTTTTTTACTAGTTGAGATAAACTCTGGTTTGGTTTTAGGAAGGCTTCAGGGGATATTTTTGGTTTAAGGTTTAAAGATTATCTCAGGACAATAGTTTCAGGTGTTAATCCAACTTTCATGGCTCCAGGAAGTCTGGAGTCCATGAATTTGAACTTCTCTTCCACATTTTCCCCCTTTTGATAAGGATTCTTCTATAGACTCTTTGATCAAAATGTTCAGTAATGGTAGCGGGACACCATACAATTCTTCTGGTCTCATGGCAAAGGAAGTAGTTGTTCATAGAAGCAATTAGCCACACATTCCATATCCTCCTGCTATTCCTGACTCTCCTTTCTGTTGTTCCAGTAGGTTGTTCCAGGTGACGAGAGACCAATTGTTGTGCCTTGATGGCTGCTTGCAAGCTTTTAAGACCCCAGGTACTAAGCAAGGGACTAGGAGGTAGAACAGAGGCACTAAACATGTTATTAGGCCAATTAACTGGGATGTCCCATGAAACCATCACCCTAAACCTCCAAACCAAGAAACCAAACACCATGAGGTTTCTGGATGTACATAATCAGCCTTAGCAGCTGCTCTTTTTTTTTTTTTGTCTTTGTTGTAAATATATCTATCACACAACTTTTGCCAATTCAACTTTTTACAGGTATACAACTTATTGACAGCAATTACAGTAATTGGCTGTGCAACCCTTCTCTTAATCAGCTAGATATTTCTACCACTGTTAATCCCCACTTCTCCCTCCCACCTCTGATAACCACTGATAATCTTTGTTCTCTATATATTTGTCTTTTCTTGTCTTTTTATATAAGTGAGGTCATACAATATTTGTCCTTTTCTGATTGACTTATTTCACTCAGCATAATGTCTGCCAGCTCTAACCAGATGGTAGCATATATCAAGACTTCATTTCTCCTACTGGCTGAGTAGTATTCCATTCTATGTACGTACCACATTTTGTTTATCAATTCATCTGTTGATGGACATTTAGGTTGTTTTCACCTTTTGGCTATTGTGAATATTGCTACAATGAACACTGGTGTACAAGTCTCCGAGTCTCTGCTTTCAATTACTTTGGGTATATACCTAGGAGTGGAATTGCTGGGTCTTACGGTAGTTCTACTTTTAGTTTTTTGAGAAACTGCCACACTTTTTTCCACAACAGCTGCACCATTTTGCATTCCCACCAGCAATGGATAAGGATTCCAGTTTCCCCACCTCCTCACCAGAATTTGTTGCTTTCTGTTTTTTTTGTTTTTTGTTTTGGACATCCTAGTGGGAGTGAAATACTATCTCACCGTGGTTTTGATTTGCATCTCTGTGATGGCTAATGACACTGACCATCTTTTCATGTGTTTGGTGGCCACTTGAATGTCCTCTTGGGTGAAATGTCTATTCAAGTCCTTTACTCATTTTGTGCTTGGGTTGTCTTTTTGGTGTTGTCAACGTTTGATATATAATTTGGTTATTAGGTTCTTGTCATATATATCGTTTCTGAAGATATTCTCCCAGTCGTTAGCTTGTGTTTTTACTTTTTTGGTAAAGTATTTTGATGAACAAAAGTTTTTAATTTTTATGAGGTCCCATTTATTTATTTTTTCTCTTGGTGTTTGTGCTTTTGTTATTATATAATACATTGTTAAAAGCTAGGCCTGACAGCATTGCCCCTGCTTCTTGTTCTAAGAATTTCATGGTTTTAGTTTGCACATTTAGGTCCTTCATCCATTTTGAATTTGTTTTTGTGTATGGTGTGAGGCATGGACCCTGCATCATTTTTCTGCATGTGGAAATCCAAATTTTCCAGCACCATTTATTGAACAGACTTATCTTTTGCCATCTAATGGACTTAGCACCTTTGTCAAAATACTAGCTGACCACTGATGCGTAGGTTTATTTCTGGATTCTCAATTCTATTCCATTGGTCTGTGTGTCTATTGTTATATCATTACCAGGCTGTTTTGATTATTGTATCTGTATAGTATGTTTTAAAATCAGGAAGTGTGAGTCCTCCTACTTTGTTCTTCTCTTTCAACATTGCTTTAGCTATTTGGGGCCTCTTGCCATTCCATATAAAGTTGAGGACTGGTTTTTCTATTTTGTGAAGAAAACTGTTGGAATTTTGATTGGAACTGCATTGAGTCTATAGATCACTTTGGGTCCTACTGGCATCTTAACAATATTAAGTCTTCCAATCCATGAATATGTAACATCTTTCCATTTATTTAAGTCTTCTGTAATGTCTTTTAACAGTGTTTTATAGTTTTCATTGTATACGTCCTTCATGTCCCTGGTTAGATTTATTCCTAGGTATTTTATTCTCTTAGATGCTATTGTAAATGGAATTGTTTCCCTACTTTCCCTGTCCAATTTCTCATTACTGGTATATAGAAACCCAAATCGTTTTTGTTTGTTGACCTTGTACCCTGCAACTTTGCTAAATTCCTCTATTATCTCTAGAAGTTTTCTTGTGAACTCTTTGGGATTTTCTATGCATAGGATCATATCATCTGTGAATTGAGATAATTTTACTTCTTCTTTTCCAATCTGGATAACTTTTATTTCTTTTTCTTATCTTATTGCTCTGGAGAGGGTCTAATACAATATTGAATAGAAGTGATGAGAGCAGGCACCCTTGTTCCCGATTTCAAGGGGAAAGTTTTTAGTTTTTCTCCATTAAGTATAATGCTGGCTGTTGTATTTTCATATATGCCCTGAATCATATTGAGGAATTTCCCTTCTATTCCAATCTTTTTCTTTAAGGTTTTCATCAGGAAAGGGTGTTGGAGTTTATCAAATGCTTTTCCTGCATCCACAGAGATGATCACGTGGTTCCTTCCCTTTGTTCTATTCATGTGGTATATTACGTTGATTGATTTTCTAATGTTGAACCATCCCTGCATTCCTGGAATAAACCCCACTAGTTCATGGTATATGACTCTTTTAATATGCTGTTGGATTCTCTTCACTAGTATTTTGTTGAGGATTTTTGCATCTATATTCATAAGAGATACTGGCACATAATTTTTTCTTGTAGTGTCATTGTCTGACTTAGCATCAGGGTTATGTTTGCTTCATAGAATAAATTCGAGAGTATTCCTTCCATCTCTATCTTTTGAAAGTTTAAGCAGTACTGGTGTCAATTCTTCTCTAAATGTTTGGTAGAATTTTCCAGCGAAGCCATCTGATCCAGGACTTTTTTTTTTGGTGGGAGATTTTTGATCACTGATTCAATCTCTTCACTTGTCATGGCTCTATTGAGATTTCCTACTTCCTCTTGAGTCATTTTGGGTAGGTTGTATGCTTCCAAGAATTTGTCCATTTCATCTAGCTTATCCAGTTTGTTGCCATACAGTTGTTCATAATATTCTGTCATAATTTTCTTTATTTCTATCAGGTCATTTGTAATGTCCCGTTTCATTTTTTATTTTGGTTATTTGTGTCTTTTCTTTTGTCAGTCTAGCTAAAGTTTTGTGAATTTTATTGATCTTTTCAAAGAATCAGCTTCTGGTTTTATTGACTGTATTGCTCTTCTGGTTTCAATTTTATTTATTTCTGCTTTGATCTTTGTTATTTCCTTCCTTCTGGTAGGTTTAGGCTGCCCGCTCTTCTCTTTCTAATTCCTGGAGTTGTTGAGTTAAGCTGTTGATTTGAGATCTTTCTTCATTCTTCATGTAGGCATTTATTGCTGTAAGTTTCCCTCTGAGCACTGTCTTTGCTTCATCTCCTAAGTTTTGTTATGTTGTGCTTTCATTTTCATTTGGCTCTAAGAAATCTGTGATTTCTCTTTTGATTTTTTTCCTTGGCCCATTGGTAGTTTCTGTTTGTCCCAGTGCTGTCAAGTCTGAATGACTCAGAATTGATTCAATGGCAATGGGCAGTTTAATAGTGTGTTGTTTAATTTCCATATGTTTGTGCATTTTTCAGGTTTTTTTTTTTTTTTTTTTTTTTGCTGTTACTGATTTCTAGCTTCACTCTGCTGTGGCTAGAGAAAATACTTTGTAGGATTTCAGTCTTTTTAAATTTATCAAGACTTGCTTTGTGACCTACTGTGGTACAGTGAATTCCTTACTATGGCTCTTCTAGCCGTAGTCTTTTCATGGCTCCTACACAATGACTGGGTGGGACTATGAAAATAAGGTGCTTGTAGCCCACCAAATGGATTGGACAGCTTGCTAATAACGCAAATAAGGTGCATGGAAGCCTCCTGGGTTGGGGCCATGCAAATAAGATGTATAGAACCCTGACAAAGGGATTAATAAGTTTTGCCATCCTGCTAGGCTTAAAAGAGGGCCAATCCCAGAGCAGAGGGGCCTCACTACCACCAAGAAGAAGAGACAGGAGTGGAGCATGTGCTTTGGACCTGGGGACCCTGCACTAGAACCTCCTAAACCCAGGAGACACAGAGAGAGTCATAACACTGGAGACGCTGCAAGATGGTGAGAAGCAGTGGCAAAGAAATGGCAGCAACAGAATCAGGAGACTGGCGAGAGACAACTCAGTAAGGATTCCCGGCCCACCGAGCAATGCGGTTACGGTGGGTATGCTAACCCAGAGTCAGAGAGCTGACAGCCTTGACGCAGGAGGCTTCCTAGAAGAGTGCGGTGCCACCAGGCACTTTTTGGTGGAGCTAGGCTTACTGACCCACAAACCAAGAGCTGAGCGCCTCTAGGTAGGAGGCTTCCTGGTGGAGTGGGGTGCCCATGGGCACTAAATGGCAGAACTAAAGAGCTTTATAACACTTACCTGAGCAGGGCAAAGGCCAGGTCAAGGGGCCGAGAGGCCAAGAGACTGAGGGCCAGAGAGAGGCCTGCCTGTGAACACAGCCAAGAAGAGGCTGCCCTGATGGAAGAACTGATTCATTCTTTGAGAAGAGGCTGTCCTGATTCATTCCTGATCCTGAACTGTTACTTCCCTAGTAAACTCCATAACTGTGAGTATAGTCTGTGAGTTCTGTGTGGCCACTGCAATGAATTATCAAGTCCAGCACAGAAGAAGAGAGTGCTGTGGGAGGGATGGATAGTGTCAGAATTGGTAAAAAGATTGGAGGGTGGAGGTACGTTTGACCTCCACATCATAGGAATTAGCCTTGGGCTGATGTTGATGGTGATTCTCTCTCTCTTTCGTGAATTCAGAGGTCCAATGGCACCACCACGCCATTTTTACACCTAATACGTGGTCTATCCATGTGCACTGGAGTAGAATGTATATTGTGCTGTTTTTGGGTGGAGTGTTCTATATATGTCTATTAACTCTGGTTGGTTTATAGTGTTGTCATGGATTGAATTGTGTCCCCCAAAAATATCTGTCAGCTTGGCTAGTCCATGATTCCCAGTATTGTATAATTGTCCACTATTTTGTCATCTGATGTGATTTTCCTGTGTGTTGTAAATCCTATCTCTATGATGTTGATAAGGTGGGATTAGTGGCAATTATGTTAATGAGGCAGGACTCAATCTACAAGATTAGGTTTTGTCTTAAGCCAATCTCTTTTGAGATAGAAAGAAGCAAGCAGAGAGACATAGGGACCTCATACCACCAAGAAACAAGAGCCAGGAAAATAGCACATCCCTTGGACCCAGGGTCCCTGCACTAAGAAGCTTCTCAACCAGGGGAAGATTGATGACAAAGACCTTAGCCCAGAGCCAACAGAGACAGAAAGCCTTCTCCTGGAGCTGGCACCCTGAATTCGGACTTCTAGCCTCTGAAACCGTGAAAGAAAAATTTCTCTTTGTTAAAGCCATCCACTTGTGGTATTTCTCTTATAGCAGCACTAGATAACCAAGACAAATGTCATTCAGGTCTTCTGTTTCCTTACTGATCTTCTTTCTAGATGTTCTGTCCAATATTGAAAGTGGTGTATTGAAGTCTCCAGCTATCATTGTAGTACTATTTCTCCCTTCAATTCTGTTAGTGTTTGCTTTATATATTTACTTGCCCCAATGTTGGGTGCATGTATATTTATGATTGTTAAATCTTCTTGATGGATTGACCCTTTTATCACTATATAATGTTCATATTTATCTCTTCTAACAGATTTCGTCTTAAAGTCTGCTTTGTCTAATATTAAGATTGCCACACCAACTCTCTTTTGGTTATTATTTTCATGGAATATTTTTTTCCATCCTTTCACTTTCAATCTATTTGTGTCCTTGGGTTTAAGATGTGTCTCTTGTAAGCAGCATATAGTTGGATCATGTTTTTCTATCAATTCTGCCACTCTCTGCCTTTTGATTGGAGCATTTAGTACATTTACATTCACTATGATTACTGATAAGAAATGATTTAATTCTGCCATTTGTGTGTGAGTGTGTGCTCGCGCGCGCGCACGCGCGCTTGTGTTTTAAACCTTCTTTGTCTTTGTCCTTTACTATTGCTTGCTTTTGTGTTTTGTTGGTTTGTCATAGTGAGCCTTTTTGGTTCACTTCTCCTTTCCTTTTGTGTATGTTTTTAAAATACATTTTCTTAGTGGTTACCATGAATATTACATTTAACAACTTATATTTAAAACATTTTAGGGTAAGTTGGTACCAACTTAACTTCAGTCACATACAAGAATTCCTGTATCAATACCATTCCTCTCCCCCTTTTATTGCTGTTATCACTAATTATGTCTTTATAGTTCATGTGCCCTGCAACATAATTCTATCCTTGCTTTTTATATATTTGTTACTAAAAAACAGGAAGGACAAAACATTTAGAATTATCAAGCCTGAATACCTTAATATTAGCCCTTACACTTGGCCATGCATTTCCCTTTATTATGGATCTTTCTATTTATTTATAGCTTTGAATTACGTTCCATCTACAGAACTCCCATTAGTACTTTTTGTAAGGCAGGTTTGGTGCATATGAACTATCTCAGCTCCTGTTTGTCTGGAAATGTTTTAATTTCACTCTCATTCTTGAAGAATAGTTTCACTGGGTACAGTATTCTTGGCTGACAGGTTTTTTTTTTTTTTTCTTTGCACATTTTAAATATATAATTCCACTGCATTCTGGCCTGTAATGTTTCTGAGGAGAAACTGGCACTTAATCTTATTGGGGATCCTTTGTATGTGACTGTTTGCTTCTCTCAAACTGCTTTCAGGATTCTCTCTTTAACTTTTGAGAGCCTAACTATGATGTGTCTTGGTGTAGATCTCTTTGGGTTTACCCTGCTTGGGGTTCTTTCAGCTTTTTTGATTTGTAGATTCATGTTGTTTGCTTGATTGGGGAAATTTTTTGTCATTATTTCTCCAAATATTCTTTCTGTCTCTTTCTCTCATCTCCTAGAATTCCCATGATGTATATATTAGGTCTCGTTATTGTCCCATAATTCCTTTAAACTGTGCTTAGTCTTCTTTAGCCTCCGTTCTTGTTGCTCTTCAGCATCTGTAATTTTAACTATCTTATCTTCTAACTCACTAATTCTTTCTTTTGCATGATTAAATCTGCTCGTAAGTCCCTCTATTGTGTTTCTCATTTCAGTTATTGTCCCTTTCAGTTGCAATATCTTTTTTTAGATCCTAATTTTGTTCTTACATTGTTTTTATTATTTATTTTAGTTCTTTATCCATGTTTTCTCTTAGTTCTTTAACTATGTTTAATGTTGCATTATACTGTCCATTTTTTTTCATTATTTGGTCATTCCAAGATGCACTTTTCACTCCCTTTGTCATGTTCACTTGGATGGGACATTGTTTCTCTGTTCTTTGTGTGTTTTGTGATTTTTAGTTGGGGCACTGAAATTTTTGAGGGTGTTAACTTTCTCAGTTTTCCCCAGTATTTGGTGGTTTTGCATGCACTACTTCCTGCAAGAAACTCTTACGTGGGCAGAGCCTTCGGCCTTTGCTTACCATTTCTTCTCCCTCTCAGTGATAGTTCTTTTTCCCTCCCTGGTTTAATTAGGATTCAAAAGATCCAGATCTCAATTTTCAACTTTCAATCTCTCCCAAACACAACAGAGAACACACTGTGGTCAGTCTGTCCACCAGTGGTCAACGCCACTCAGGTGAGATATCATGTGCTAATCAATCTGTCCACCAGGGGGCTCTGTCTCCTCTCTCTGGTTATTACTCCCCTCTCCATTTCTGCAATCACGTTTTTAGTCAGAAAACCCACATCCAGCAAGCCCCCTTTGGGGCTGGGTGTTGTCCTCCAGTTTTGCTTGTGGCTTCCTTCCCCGCTCTGTGGGGGCACTTATCTGAGTTGGAAGTCAGGGGAAGCAACAGCAGACTTCCCTCTATTTTTGGAGGAGGAGGGTCTGGCACTCCCCAGAAGGACTTCTGAGAGATCTGTGTTGTTGGTTTCAGAGCCCCAGTGGCCCTGTGGTGGTTGAGGGCATAGTTTCCACCTAGGTGACCCACGTCCTGACTCCACTGTAGGAAACCTTCTGTAGGAGTTCGTATCAGTCCAGCAGCTGACAGCTTCTGGTTGGGGGAGGGGTTGTGACACTCCAAATGGACCTCTAGCGAGGTGTGCCTTGTTGCTTTCAGAGCCCCATCTTAGTATGTTGGCCGTACTGGGAGGGAGTGTCTTGCTCTGGTCAGATCCCCAGGGAGGTCTGCCTTGTTGCTGTCAAAGTCCTTCTGGTAGACTGTTGGCTATGAGTGCAGCATCCACTCAAGATTCCTGCCTCCTAGCACACGGAAGCCTCAGTCAGCAGTCCTCAGCACCAACTGGAAGTGGGAGCAGACTGACCCCCAGGGAGGTTTGTCCTTTTGGTTTCAGAGGCCAGAGCTATGGGGTATACAGGGAGGCAGGTGGAGTGCTGACTATGGGAGCAGACTCTATTTTAGGAATCTTCTGTAGCAATTCACAGTTGGTTTTCCGGTAACAGTGTCCAGGTGAGGGAGGGGTTGTCAAATTCCAAATGGACCCCAGGGAGGTCTGCTGTTTTGCTATCAGACCCTCCCCTATAGTATGTTGTCTGTGGGCGTAGCGTCCTCTAAAGATGCCTGCTTCCTAGCATACAGCAGCCTCAGTCAGCAGTCCTCAGCACCGACTGAAACAGGGAACAGACAGACTTGACCTGACTCTCTGGGAGGTCTGTCTTGTTGGTTTCAGAGGCCTGAACTATGGAGTGTTCAGGGAGGCCAGTAGAGTGTTTACTATTGGAGCAGATAATTTGCAGTAAGCTTGGAGCTGACAGTGTCTGGGTGGTGTAGGCGCTGGCACACTCCAACCAACCCCCCCGGGATGTCTGCCTTGTTGCTATCACAGCCCCTCCATAGTATGTTGAGGGTGGGTGTAGCCTTCACCAAAGTTAGCACATAGCAGCCTCGGTCAGCAGTCTTCAGCACTGACCAAAAAGTGGACAGGCAGACCTGACCTGCCTCCCCAGGAAGTCTATCCTGTTGGTTTCAGAGGTCTGAGCTATGGGGTGTGCAGGGAGGCATGTAGAGTGTTGACGATGAGAGTAGACTCCACTGCATGGGCCTTCAGCCTGCAGTAGGCCTGCAGCCGACAGTGTCTGAGTGGGAGAGGTGTTGGCACACTCCAAATGGACCCCCAGGAAGGTATGCCTTGTTGATTTTATAGCAGAAGCTTGGGGGTCCTGTCTCTTTTTACAGTAAGGGCTGTGGTGGTTAGGGAAGCAGGTTCCTTTTCTGGGACCACTTCCCCAGTTCACAGCAATAGGCCATTTCATGGTTGGAGGGAGGGGCTGGGATGGTGGGAGAAGTGATTTTCCTACCTTATGTGACTCATTGTTGATTCATGATTCTTGCCTGTTTGCAGTTCCCCACTACTTTCCTCTGCTCCCTGATTCGGAGTCTCTCAAAGCCAAGCACCATTTCCTTGTATTTGTGGGGGAGGGTCGGGACTATGGTCTGTTTACACCACCGTCTTCCTAGAATCCCCTCCATAGGGTTTTCAAGGCTGTGACCTTTTTGGAAACAGATCACCAGTACCAAATAAAAGTAACTAATATCCCTTATGAATACAAATGCAAATGTCATATATATATACATGGCATAGTGTTTGGCTGCTAACCAAACGGTCAGCAGTTCGAAGCCACCAGCCACTGCTTGGAAACCCTATGAGGTAGTTCTACTCTGTCCTATAGGATCGCTATGAGTCAGAATTGACTAGACAGCGATGGGTTTGGTTTTTATATATATATATAACACCATGACCAAATGGGGCTTATTCTAGGGGTGCAAATGCAAGGCTGGTTCAATATTCAAAAATCAATCAATGTAATCCACCATATTAGCAAGCTAAAGAAGAGAAATCACATGATCATATCATTCATGATAAAAAAACTTTCAGAATACTAGGACTAGAGGGGAATTTCTTCACCTTGATAAAGATACTTACTGGTGAAAGAATGAATGCTTTCTCCCTATGACTGCGGACAAGGCAAGGCTGTCTGTTCTCATCACTCTTATTCAATATAGTACCAATGTCCCAGGCACAGTGACGAGGGGAGAAGGAACAGTAAGGCATACAGATGAGAAAGGGGGAAATAAAACTGTCCCTATTTGCAGATGATATAACAATATACACAAAAATTTCAAGGAATCTGAAAAAAATTCCTAGATGAGTTCAGCAAGTTCATAGGATATAAAACCAACATACAAAATCAAGTGTATTTCTATATACTAGTAATGAACACATGAAAACTGAAATAAAAAATATAATACTCAATAAGCAAATGAAATACTTAGGTATAAATCTAAGAAAAACATGTACAGAACTTCTATGCTTAAAACTAGAAAATACTAATGAAAGAAGTCAAGGAAAATCTGAATAAATGGAGAAAAATACTGTGTGCATGGACTGGAAGACTCAACTTAGTAAAGATGTTAATTCTGCCCAAAATTATCCACAGGTTTAATGCAATTCCTATCAAAACCCCAGCAAGATTTCTGTAGGTATAGAGAAAGGAACTAAAGAGCTCAAGCTATTTTGGAAAAGAAAAATAATGTGGAGATTAATCACTCTACCTGACTTTAAGACTTACAACAGCAACACCCAGGTCCTGCAGCCAGGGGGAGGTTTGCTAGTGTAACCTGGAAAAAGATTTCTGCAGAGAGGGACATCATGAGGACCACCACTGAAGTGCCCCATCTACTGGGCCCTCCCCACCAACCGCTGAAAAAGGGAAGGTCACAAGACACAGCATTGGAAAGGGATTACATAGGGCTGTTTAGCACTGCCTGTTATTGCTGTCAGCTGCCAACTCATGGAGACCCCATGTGTTACAGAGCAGAACTACTCCATGGGGTTTTCTTAGCTATAATCTCTACGGAAGCAAATGGCCAGGTCCTTTTTCTGCAGAGTGGCTGGGTGGGTTCAAACCATCAAGCTTTAGGTTAGCAGCTGATCAGAAACACAGGACTAGAGAAGGCTAGTCCTACCCACCTACAGCCCTTCAAGGGTGAACTGTGAGCCAGTGCAGGCTGAGGGGCCAAGACTTCTGTGCAGCAACACGCCTGCTCTCCAAGACTGCTGCTCAGAGTTGGTAGCTGCCCCGGGGGCCCCAAACCTCCATGGAAACAAGAGTCTGATGCACAGACCCCAGTGGGTATTAAGTGAGTGTCCCATAGCAGTGCTACGCCAGGCCCTGGGTGACAAGAAGAGGGGGCTACAGCTCTCCAGGAGTTGGCAGGTTGATGAGGGAGAAAGGTTTAAAATGCTGTGAGCACCTCTGAGAGGAGTGAGACACAGGAACAGGTGGAGGTGACCAACGCCCTGTCAGATGGTAAGGGCGAGCAGGGCAGAGGTGCTCCCTCTACACAGCACCCTTGGGGATCCATGTCATTGGGAAGGAGGGACCCTGGGGACCCCACATCCATCAAGTAGCAGTTCCACCTGCACTCAGCAAAGGGCCTGGTGCCATGTGGAAGTTTACAAGATTAAGATTACAACTGTCCTTGAGATTATGACTGCATTGGCACTCTGTCTAGATGAGTCCATTCTTCATACCAAAGCACTTTTGGTGGCTCTGTTAAGTCAGGTGTTAATAGGGATCTTTTGGGCTACTGATAAGAAAATGGAGCCAACCCTCCAGGGTTGTCCCCAAAGTGTGCAAGGCAAGCCAGGGGCCCTTTCTAGAGTGTGGGAGCCCAGCAGGACATCAGCCACCCTACACGCAGCCGGAGTGTGGGGTGCTGAGTGTCTGCTCCATTCTGTTTGGGTTCAGGTGAGGTCACACCCTGGGCAAGAGTGTGTGTGACCAAGAAAGACTCAGAATTAGCTGCAAGGAATGAGCCTCATGCTAGTTTTTGTTAACTGGCTGGTTCATGTGCTGATGAGAGCTCAATTTCCAAACCCATCATGGGAAACAGTTCCTTAGAGAGAGATGTGTAGGATGAGAAAGGCTGATACTCAACGGGCCTTTGACTAGCAGTGACCCTGAGGTGGCCATGGTCCCGCAGTTACTCCTCAGGGCTTCGACCAAGGTACGCCTGATTCCATCCACACTCTTGCTTCCGCCAGTCACCGAGACTGCGCCACCTGCAGTGTCTCCCAGCAGAAGAGGCTGTGTCTGAGCCTCCTGCTTTCGTCCTTAAGCTTAAACCTCATAACCTGCTCCTAAATCCCCGGCTCAAAATTGTTTTGCTTCCTCTCCTCCGCCTCCTCTCTCTGGCCTTACCTTACTTTTTATCACCACTCTCCATAATTCTGCGAACTTCATTTGCTACAAATCACCTTTAAGCCACCTTGAAGCCTCCTTACTTTCCAGGGGGAATAAATTCTAAATTGCATGATGATATCTGTAATACCCCCAGAGTCCTGGAAAATGGAAAAATACAAACTCAAGAGCGAGAAAATCTGTACCTCCCTAACCTCTATTAGAACAAGGCATTTTTCTTCCTAGCACAGTTGCAAACTCCACTAATTTTAAGTTTAAGAGCTGACTCCATGGTGTGCACCAGGGTTCAAAGAACTGAAAGGATACTGCACACATTAAGATGCCTGGGTATAAAGGAGAAATGATTTGTTTTATTTTATGTTTGTATCATCTCAGACTAAGATGCATCATGTGCGTTATTAAGTGGCTCTCCCGCTGTGTTAATGAGTGGCTAGAAGGCCATATACCAGAACAGGGCCTGAAATGGGATTTTCCCCCCTCCTTCAACAACGGGTATAGTGTTTTTCTCTGCATTTCCTAGGCAAAGACTCCCGGTGAACCTAAAATGTACAGCAACAAGGGAAGCACAGCTCTGCCCCAGTGGACAAGACAGGTCCTGCCCTACAGGCACCTTTGCGCTTGCTGGAGTCGAGGGCTTCACGGCACACACAATGAGATGGATGCTACTGTGGATCCTCATTATTCATGGATACTGCATTTGCAAATCTGCCTACTTGCTAAAATGTATTTGTAACCCCAAAATCAATACTCAAGGCATCTTCACAGTCATTCGTGGACATGTGGCTAAAAATTTGGGTTCACCTGACATGCATGTACCCAGTTAAGGACAAATAAGGTGACTCAGCTGTCATATTGTAAATAAGTGTCCTAAAAAGACAGTCTATTCAGTGCCATGTTTTTTCCATTTTTGTGCTTTTTGTTGGTGATTTTGCTGCTTAAAATGGCCCCCCAAGTGCAGTGCTGAAGTACTGTCTAGTGTTCCTAAGTGCAAGAAGGCTGTGGTGTGCCTTATGGAGAAAATACTTGTGTTAGATAAGCTTCATTCAGGCATGAGTTACAGAACCATAGTGCTATAGTGCTGTTGGCTGTGAGTTCAACGTTAGTGAAGCAACAGTACACTAACCATCCACAAAAAGAGAAAATTGTAAGTGAGGCCACTCCTGAATGTGCTAAACTAACAACTATGGTATCTTCTGAAGATATGGAAAAGATAGAAAAGTGGCTAAATTAATGGATTTATAAGTTGATGACCAATTAAAAAAGCATAGTAGACAGCATTGTTTCGAGTCTGAAAGTGAAAGAAATTTATGGTCATGCTACCCAAGGTCAGGAAAATGTTAAATACTTCTTAACCAGTGTTTTATTATAAAGAAATACTCTGTATAAATATTTGTAAGAAATATATATATTAATAAGGTGTTTTCAAACAGAAACACACATAAAACAAGGTTATGCATTGATCAGTTGATGAAAATGTTGAGGCCAGAGGCTCACAGGAACATAACCCTGTATTTCCCCTGGAACAATGACTCTATTACTAATTCAGTGTTTACAGTGACTTTGTAGACCATAACTACCACAAATAATAAGAATTGACTATATCATCATGCTAGGGCAATGCTGAGGGTTGGGAGTTATCCACCCAAGCAAAAACTTGGGAAGACTGAATGAGCATGACTTCGGAGTGTAATCAAAACACAACTTGATTTTTGTCTCCCTCCACCCACTTTACAATGTATTCAGCTGGAGGGATTTAGATGGCCTCCTCCTTCCAGTGGTTGAGAACCTGGTACTCCCCTTGGCTTTTCTGCTCACTCTTAGCTAACTGGCAGTTCTGCTACTTCCATAAGATTACAGCCATTGAAAACCCTATGGAGTATAGGCCTGGTCTGGAACATGTAGGGTCAACATGAGTTGGAATTGACCTGATGGCAATGGTGGTAACTTAGCTCACAAAACACAATCTGCACCATAAATTAAATGCCTTTTCTACAAGATGTTAATTGACACCTCCATCTTCATTAAGGCAAGGCTTCTCCCCACCCACCCCTCCATGCCTATGGTGGAGGTTCCACCTAGAATAAAGGGGTGATGTGTGGCATCTTCTACTGAGTGTGGCTGGGATGGCAGGTACAGAGATGGGAGGATGGGAAGTTTTGACTTGATGGCACTGCCACACTTTGTTTCATTCTTGCTGCCCAAGCAGATGTTTCATGCCGACTTGATCTCACGGGGCATTTTTGTTGGTTCTTTGGAGATTCTTTTCACTGGGGTCTCTTATCTGAAGTTTCCTTGACCCAGGTGGCCACATGCTTGTTCTTAATGGTCACTTTAGGCAACTCCAGCAGTCCCTAGGAATCTGATGCATACCTGTGGCTTCTTTCTGCTGGGGTCCCTCTGCCCCTCTGAGTGGACCCAATGACCAGGCTCAACAGGACTCTCTGCCAGTATTATAACCTGTCTTGGGCCTATGGGACGCACTCACTCACCCCTTGGTATGACAACCTTGAGGAACGTGCACCGATCCTTTTTCTCCCCTTCTAGATGCCCTGGTGGGATCCAGACACTAGTCTACTTGGCTCCCAACTCAGTGTCAGCAACTTAATCCTTTCAATATCCCCACAGATGTTCAGCCTAAATGCCTGAGGTGAGAGGCAGGCACCCTCATCCTCCCTCTTCCGCAGAAGGAGCTGGGATTGGCATTCTAACAGTTTTCTCTAAAATTTCTCATCACAGAATCCTTTCTCCTCCTCTAAATCTCCTCTGAATTTAGCCAGAAATATGCTAGTATGCTATTGATCGTTTCATTCAGTTTGAATGCTTTTACTAACATCAGCAAACCACACCCTAGGGATTTAATTGTGTCCCTCCAAAATACGTGTTGGAATCCTAACTCCTTAATGTGATGTAATCCTGTTTGGAAATAGGGTTTTCTTTGTTACGTTAATTAGATCATGCCTGAGTAGGGTAGGTTCTAAATCTAACCATTTTTGGGTTATAAAAACAGCAGATTAGATGCAGAAATATGGTGTCGGGGGGAGGCAGACACCTTGTAAAGATCATCACAAGCCAAGGAACCAAGGAACACCCAGAGCCACCATCAAGGAAGGAATCAACATGGCCGAGACTCTGATTTGGACTTTTAGCCTCCAGAGCTGTAAAAAATAGATTTTTGTTTTTTAAAGCCACCCACTTGTGGTGTTTCTGTTACAGACACCCTAGGAAACTAAGGCTTCCCCATACCTGGTTCCTCCCTTAACATCCTTGACCAGCCCAAGGTATCCAGAAACCAGGGAGGTGATTCTAGCTCATTTCCCTATTAACTTTTACACTTTGGTAAGGCCTCTCTATTTGGGATGCAGCCTCTGTTATCCTTGATCCCTATGTCAAAACTTCAATGTTAATATCCTTCCACACTGGGCTTTCCAAAGGAGGTGATATTTGACAAAAATGACATTGCAGAGTATTTAAGAAAGGATTTGTTTCCCCAGTAAGTTAATGAATCAATTTCATAACCATATAAAACAAATCAAAACAAAACACCTTGATTACTACCTTACATTAAAATGAATTCCAAATTGAAGGTATTTCTGAGTGTGAATATTAAAACAATAAAGCCTCTAGAAAATAGCATAGGAGAATATCTTCATAACTTTGGGATTCTTAAAGACTTCTTAAACAGGACACCAAAAGTACTATTAAAGAATCCATAAATTAGACACATTAACACTAAGAACTTCTTTTCACTTAAAAAAACACCATACAGAGGGTTAAAAGACAAACCACAGAATAGGAGAAAATATCTGCAACCCATAGAAAGGGCTAGTATCTAGAACATACACAGAAGGAGTTCGTAAGAAATAGTCCAACAGAAAAATCAGAAGATGTCTGAAGAGACACTTCACAAGAGGACATCTGATTGCCAAGAATAAATGAGAAGTTGCTCAACCTGAGTAATCATCAGAGAAATTAAATTCAAATCATAATTAGATATCCATCAGAATGTCTAAATTTACAAAAACTAAAAGATACCAAGCCTCAGTGAAGATGTGCAGCAGCCAAGTTCTCATACACGGTAGGGTGGAACCTGGTATGACAGCTCTGGAAAACTACTTGGCAGGATCCACCGAAGCTGATAATACACATACCCTGTGGCCCATATCAAACTTGGTTCACATCCAACCAAGATGTGTACATATGTGAATATGAAGTATTTTCATAGTAGCATTACTACTATAGCTAAGAACTAAAAACCACCCAAGTGAAAATGGATATATTGTGGGATATTCACACTTGGAAAAGTAATATATTAATTGGATAGTATGAATGAATGACCTGCTAGTACACACAGCAAACACACTATTCAATTCCATTCATCATACAAAGTTTAGAAATAGAAAAAAAATAATGAACAGGTTAGAGATCATGATAGTGGTTTGTTGTTGTTAAGTGCCATCGAGTCAGTTCTGACTCACAGCGACCCTATGTACAACACAACGAAACACTGCCCAGTCCTGTGCCATCCTCACAGTCATTACTATGTTTGAGCCCATTGTTGTAGCCACTGTGCCAGTCCATCTCGTTGAGGGTCTTCCTCTTTTCCAGTGACCCTCTATCTTGCCAAGCATGATGTCCTTCTCCAGGGACTGGCCCCTCCTGATTAACGTGTCCAAAGTACATTCTCACTTCCAAGGAGCACTCTGGCTTTATTTCTTCCAAAACAGTCTTCTTTGTTCTTCTGGAAGTCCATGGTATGTTCAATATTCTTTGCCAATACCATAATTCAAAGGCATCAATTCTTCTTTGGTCTTCCTTATTCATTGGGAGCCCTGATGGTGCAGTGGTTAAGAGCTTGACTGCTAACTAAAAGGTCGGCAGTTTGAAGCCACCAGTCGCTGCCTGGAAATTCTATAAGGCAGTTCTACTCTGTCCTATAGGGTCGTTATGAGTCAGAATCAACTTGACAGCTACAGATTTGCTTTTGTTTTTATTCACTGTCCAGCTTTTGCATGCATATGAGACAACTGAAAATACTATGGCTTGTATCAGGTGTACCTTAGTCCTCAAAGTGACATCTTTGCTTTTGAACACTTTAAAGAGATCTTTTGCAGCAGATTTCCCCACTGCAATATGTCGTTTGATTTCTTGAATGCTGTTTCCATGGGTGTTGATTGTGGATTCAAGTAAAATGAAATCCTTGACAACTTCAATCTATTCTCTGTTTATTATGATGTTGCTTATTGGTCCAGTTGGGAGGATTTTTGTTTTCTTTATGTTGAGATGTAATCCATACGGAAGGCTGTAGTCTTCGATCTTCATTGGTAAGTGCTTCAAGTTCTGTCAGCTTTCAGTTAGCAATGTTGTGTCATCTGTATACTGCAGGTTGTTGACGAATCTGCCACTAATCCTAACGTTATGTTCTTCTTCATACTGTCCAGCTTCTCAGGTTATTTTCTCAGCATACATAGTGAATAAGTATAGTGAAAGGATACAACCCTGCTGCATACCTTTTCTGATTTTAAATGACACAGTATCCCCTTGCTCTGTTCAAATGACTGCCTCTTGATCTATGTACAGGTTGCTCATCAGCACAATTAAGTGTTCTGGAATTCCTATTCTTCACAATGTTATCCATAATTTGTTATGATCCACATAGGCAAATACCTTTATGTAGTCAAAAACACAGGTAAATATCTTTCTGGTATTCTCTGCTTCCAGCCAAGATTCATCTGATATCAGCAATGATATCCTTCATTCCATGTCCTCTTCTAAATCCAGCTTGAATTTCTGGTAGTTCCCTATTGATGTACTGCTGCAACCTTTTTTGAATAATCTTCAGAAAAATTTTACATGCGTGTGATATTAATGATACTGTTCAATAATTTCCACATCCTGTTGCATCATGTTCTTTGAAATGGACATAAATGTGGATTTCAGGTACCTGTCTTCCAAACTTCTTGGCACAGAAGAGTGAGCACCTCCAGTGTCGCACCCATTTGTTGAAACATTTCAACTGGTATTCCGTCTATTCCTGGAGCCTTGTTTTTCGCCAGTGCCTTCAGTGCAGCTTGGATTTCTTTCTTCAGTATCATTGGTTCTTGATCAAATGCTACCTCCTGAAATGGTTGTTGACCAATTCTTTTTGGTACAGTGGCTCCATATTCCTTCCATGTCTTTTGATGCTTCCTCTGTCATTAAATATTTTGCCCATAGGATCCTTCAAAATTGCAACTTGAGGCTTGAGTATTTTAAGTTCTTTTAGCCTGAGAAATGGCAAATGTTTTCTTTCTTTTTGGTTTTTTAACTCCAGGTATTTGCACATTTCATTATATTACTTTACTATGTCTCCTCAAGCCAGCTCTTTTATTTCATCATTTCTTCCATTCAATTTAGAGACTCTACTATTAAGAGCAAGTTTCAGAGTCTTCTGACATACATTTTGGTCTTTTCTTTCTTTCCTGTCTTCTTACTGACCTTTTGCTTTCTTCATGTATGATGTCCTTGAAGTTATCCCACAACTCATTGCTGGTCATTATTGTTTAATGTATCAAATCTATCCTTGAGATGGTCTCTAAATTCAGGTGGGATATACTCTAGGTTGTACTTACGTTCTCATGGACTTGTTTTAATTTTCTTCAACTTCAGTGTAAACTCGCATATGAGCAATTGATGGTCTATTCTGCAGTTGGCCACTGGCCTTGTTCTCACTGATGTTATTGAGATTTTCCATTGTCTTTTTTCTCACAGATGTAGTCAATTTGACTCCTGTGTTTTCCATCCAGTGAGGTTCATGTGTATAGTTGCCATTTATGTTGTCGAAAAAGGGTATTTGTAATGAAGAAGTCGTTGGTCTTGCAAAATTCCATCATGTGATCTGCCACATCATTTCTATCATCAAGGCCATATTTTCCAACTACAGATCCTTCTTTGTTTCCAGCTTTTGCATTGTGATCACCAGTCATTATGAGTGCATCCTGACTGCATGTTTGACCAATCTGAGACTACAGAACTTGGTAAAAATCGTCAATCTCTTCATCTTTGGCATTAGTAGTTTGGATGCATAAATTTGAATAATAGTCATATTAACTGGTCTTCCTTGTAGGCATATGGATATTATTCTATCACTGACAGTGTCGTACTTCAGGATAGATCTTGAAATGTTCTTTTTGATGACGAAACCGATGCCATTCCTCTTCAATTTGTCATTCCCAGCATAGTAGACCATATGATTATCTGATTCAAAGTGGCCAATACCAGTCCATGTCAGCTCACCAATGTCTAGGATGTCAATCTTCATGCATTCCCTTTCATTTTTGACAATTTCCAATTTTCCTAGATTCATACTTCATACATTCCACGTTCTGATTATTAATGTATGTTTGTAGCTCTTTCTTCTTTTGAGTCATGCCACATCAGCAAATGAAGGTCCTGAAAGCTTTACTCCATCCGCGTCATTAAGGTCAACTCTACTTTGAGGAGGCATCTCTTCTCCAGTTATATTTTGAATGTTTTCCAACCTGAGGGGCTCATTTTCCAGCACTATATCAAACAATGATCTGTTGCTATTCATAAGGTTTTCACTGGCCAGTTTTTTCAGAAGTTGACTGCCAGGTCCTTCTTCCTGATCTGTCTTAGTCTGGAAGCTCTGCTGAAACCTGTCCACCATGGGTGACTGCTGGCATTTGAAATACCGGCAGCATAGCTTCCAGCATCACAGAAACACATAAGACACCACAGTATGACAAACTGACAGACGTGTGGTCCATTAAGGAAGAAAAAATGAAGTAGGACTGGGAGAGGGCACAGGGTTGAATTGCTGCAGATAATGTTCTATTTCTTGACATAAGTGATGATTTCAAAGGTGTATTTACTTTTTATAATTCATGAAGCTGTGCATCTGGATGTATTTTTTTTGGTATGTATTTTATACTCAATAAAACTGATGGAGAAAAATTTATGGATCATACAAGATTCCTTATGTAAAGCTCACTAAATATGCTCATGAAGGGCTTTTCGGATCCAACTTCTCTCTATACACACTTTTGAAAAACCACCTTACTGGATTTAGCTGGTCATATGCTAGTATGCTATTGATTGTTTCATTCAGTTTGAATGCTTTAACTAATATCAGCAAACCACACCCTGCCTCTTCTTCCAATCTCCTCTCAATACAGCCACAAAGATCTTTTAAATCTGTAAATTATATCATGTCATTTGTCGCTTAAAAGGGAATGTCAGTAGCTCCTCACTGCACATGAAATAAAATCCAAGTTTCTTTCCAAGTCTTCATCAGCCCAGCATCACCTGGGTGTGCCCACCTCTCCAGGAGCAGCTCACCTCACTGAGAGCTCAGGACTTTGGGCTGGGCCTTCTCCTGTCCCCACACATGCCAAGTGTTTTCATGACTCTTTTTTTGCATTGTGATTCCCTTTGCCTGGAAGAGTTTCCACAGCACATCATATGGCTAAATGTTCCTTTTATTTCAAGTATCTATTTCAATTTCGCTACCACTGAAAGACCTTTCTTGACTCCCCTGTGTAAAGCAGCTGCCTCCCCAACACAGTCTGTAATAACATTACTCATCCATCTGTATCTATCTTTCTTCCTCCTCTCTTCTACCTCTCCTTCTCTCTGTCCCTGTCCCTTTCTCTCTCCTCTGCATCCTGTATATGCACTCTATGGAGAATGTAAGTCTCAGGAACTCACCTGTTTTGCCTCCTTTATCTCCAGGACCCCACTGCTCATCTGTCAGTTTGTCTTACAGTGGAGGCTTATATGTTGATATGGTGTTGGAAGCTATGCTACCACTATTTCAAATAGTAGCAAAATCACCCATAGTGGACAGGTTTTAGTGGAGCCTCCAGACTAAGACAGACTAGGAAGAAAGTCCCGGTGATCCACTTCTGAAAACCAGCCAATGAAAACCTTATGAATCACAGCAGAACACTGTCCAACTCGCTTGCTTTGGACATGTCATCAGGAAGGATCAGTTGCTGGAGAAGAACATCATGTTTGGTGAAATAGAGGGCCAATGAGGGTGAGGGAGACCCTCAGAGAGAAGGATTGGAACAATAGTGGCACTGATGAACTAGAACATGCCAGCAATCGGGAGGATGATGCAGGACCGGGAAAGGTTTTGTTCTGTTGTACATAAAGTCATCATAAGTTGGAGTGCATTCAGTGGCAGCTATCCCTCCCTCCCTCCCCAGGACCTAGCACCATACATTTAACAGCTGCTCAGTAAAATCACGTTGAAGAAATAAGTGAAAATTACAAAGGCAACTACTATTCAACAAATTCCTCTGTTTCATATCTGAGCATTTTATCCATTTCCTAAACTCAAAAGTGATCTTATCTTGAAGAGTACATTACTATTTCTATTCAACAAATTTGTATATTGAGTGCATCCTGTGAGTGCTAAGAGGCATGCTAGATTCTGAGGGTTGAACCAGACGTGGATGCTACTGTCAACATCTCAGTGGTGGATGAGGTCCAAACATACCACTGTACTTCATGTAGGTTTGTGAAGAAATTATACAATTGTAGAAGAATTTGTGAAAATAAAACCAATTTTCTTTTTAATTTATTACTACTTTTTAATTTTTTTTTGTCAGAAACCCAACAAACAAGCAGAGAAAAAGCATTAGAAAGGTCTACTTGTAACTATCTGACCTACTACTTTAAAAAAACAAAACAAAACTACTTAATTATTTCAAGAATGCAGTTTGTATTAGTGTTTTTATTCCGTATCTAGAATGAAATGACCATGTTGGCACACATGGGCATTCAAAGGCAGTGGACCAAACAAACCAGGCGTAGGTGTGAATGGGCACAACCTCCACAGAGAACAATAGGGCAGAGGCATCAGACTGCTCATGATCTGGCCAGTAATGGGGCTGGTGGGTACATACTGCAGGAAGAGCAGGTATGTGAACTACTGCATTCATTACTGCATGTCGATAACATGTTGGAGGCAAATGAGGACCCAGCAATGGTGAATGTTCTAATGAAATCTGGTCTGTCAACTTCCATGGGAACTTTTCAGACATTAAAAATGAAGACTACCAAGAGGTATTACTGTCTGTCGTACTGTGGTATCTTGCACGTTGCTATGATGTTGGAAGCTATGCCACTGATATCTCAAATACAAGCAGCATCACTCATGGTGGACAAGTTTCAGCAGAGCTTCCTGACTAAGACAGACTAGGAAGAAAAGTCTGGTGAACTGCTTCTGAAAATTAGCCGATGAAAATCTTATGGATAACAACAGAACACTGTCTAATACAGTGCTGGAAGACGAGCCCCTCATCTTGGAAGACACTCATAACGCAACTAAGGAAGAACTGCCTCCTCGAAGTAGAGTTAACCTTAATAATGTGGATCGAGTAAAGCCTTCGAGACGTTCACTAGCTGATGTGGCATGAATTAAAATAAGAAGCAACAGCTATAAACATCCATTAATAATCAGAATGTGGAATGTACAAAGCATAAAGGAAGGAAAATTTGAAGTTGTCAAAAATAAAATGGTAAGCTTAAAGGTTGCTATCCTAGACTTTAGTGAGCTGAAATGGACTGGTAATGACCATTTTGAATCCGATGATAATATGGTCTACTGTGCTAGGAATGACAAATTGAAGAGGAACATCACTGCATTCATCATCAAAAAGAACATTTCAAGATCTACCCATAAAGAATTTGACATAAAAAAGATGTCAATAGCTCTAACAAAGACAAAAAAATGAGTGTATGATCACACATGGATGGGTATAGGCATATAGGTATATGGGTAGGTACAGGTGTATACGTATATTAGAATGGATAGAAATATCTATATGTATGTGTAAATACCTATGTGTGTGCCGGCACATATATTCATTGAAGACACAACTACAGATACTTCTCAGACATAATAAGACATCTTCTGAGACCGGTTTTCTAGGTTTGAAGGCTTAGGAACATAGTCTCATGGGACAACTCAGTCAATTGGCATAAGATAGTTCACAATGTCCAAGTTCGGCATCCTAGTAAAGCGAATAGTATCTAGGGTCATGAAAGCTTGCAAGTGACCATCTAAAATACAACTATTGGTCTCTACTCATTACGAGGAAAGGAATAAGAAGGTAACCAAAATCTCAGAGAAGAAACAAGTCTACAAGGCTGACAGCCTACATAAGCCACAACCTCATTTACCCTGAGACAATAAGAATTAGATGGTGGCCGCCTACCACCACTGACTATTCTGACCAGGGTCACAATAGATGGTCCTGGATAGAATGGGAGAAAAATGTAGAACAAAATACAAATTCTTAAAAAAGTTCAGACTAACACGACCAGTTGCAACCAGAGGACTCCCGGAGATTATCGCCCTGAGACACTCTTTAAACCTTCAGTTGAAAATATCCTCTGAGATTACCTTTTAGTGAAATAGCAAAGTGATGCACAAAATAAAGGATATTATCCACAAGTTCAGTGCTCTGCTAAAAAATCATCCACATGAGGCCTAAAGGTCAACATTTACTCTAAAGCAAATATGAGAAGATAAGGGGGCAGGAAAACTAGAGTACTGGAAATGGAAAAGGTACCAAATTAAAGAGAATGCTGACACATTGTTAAAAATGTAACTAATGTCACTGAACAACTGGTGTGGAAACTGTCAAATAGGAACCTAACTTGCTGTGTAAATTTTTGCCAAAAACACACTATTATATTTTAAAAAATCAAAGACCAAAAAAAAAAAACAAAAAAAAAAATGAAGATCTACCCTGAAGTACAATGCTGTCAGTGACAGGTTAATATACACAAGCCTACAAAGAACGCCAGTTAATACGACTATTACTAAAATTTATGTACCAACCACAAATGCCAAAGATGAAGAAATTGAAGATTTTTATGAACAGATTACATACGAATCAAATCAACTACACCTGTGAAAAGTCACAATGGGGACGCTCAATATTATCAGTCAAGACAAAGCCAGGGGCTGACTGCAGAATAGGCCATCAATTGTTCATGTGCAAGTTCGAGCTGAAGCTGAAGAGAATCTAAGCAAGTTCATGAGATTCAAAGTATGACCCTGAATACATCCTACCCAAACTTAGTGATCATTTAACCATAGGTTTGATGCACTGACCACTAGTGACCAAAGACTAGAAACTTTGTGGGACAGCATCAAGGATATCACACATGAAGAAAGTAAAATGTCATTAAAAAGACACGAAAGAAAGAAAAGACCAAAACAGATGTCAGAAGAAACTCTGAAACTTGCTCTTGAGCAGAGTAGCTACAGTGAACAGAAGTAAAAGTGATGAACAGATATTTCAAAGGGCGGCTTGAGAAGACAAGGTAAAGTAATACAATGAAATGTGCAAAGACCTGGAGTTAGAAAACCAAAAGGGAGGAATACAATCAGCATTTCTCAAGCTGAAAGAACTGAAGAGAACTTTCAAGCCTCAAGCTGCAATACTGAAGGATTCTGTGGGCAAAATATTGAATGATGCAGTGTGAAATGGTAGTACCTAAGTCCTCTAACTTTAGGAGGAGAAAAGAGAATCACCATCAGCACAGAGCTGATTTCTATGAGGTGAAGGTCAGACATACCTCCACTCTCCAATCTTTTTACCAATTCTGACACCAGCTGTCCCTTGCACTGCACTCTCTATTTCTCTTCTGGGTTTGGTAATCTGTTGCAATGGCCACACAGAACTCACAGACCATACTTACAGTTAAGTGGTTTATTAAAAGAAGTAAGAGTACAACTTGGGATCAAGGCTACAACTCAGGATCAGGATCAGGAAGCACGTAGGCAAAGTCTGGAAGTCTCCCCCGAAGAGGAGAGCACAGCTCTCCCTTCTTCAGTGAAGAACAGCTCCTTCAGCTTCTCTAGGCCGCTGTGCAGACAAACAGGCCCTTCTCTCTGCTGTGCATGCCCCCTCTCAACTGTGCAGGTCTCCTCTTGGCTCCTTCAGGACAGGCCTCCTCTCAGCCACCTCAGGACAGGCCTCCTCTGCCTTTGGCCTCCGTGCTGTCAGCCTCTATAACTGACCTAGTGTACCAGTTTTGTTCCACTCTCTTAGCTGCATTTCTAGTAGCTGGTTTCTGCTGTCACCACCAACTCTGCCGTAGGGTCCTTTCTGAGCCTCTCACCACCAGCTCTGCTGCAGAGCCCCTTCCAAGCATTTCACTGTCTCAATGTTACAGCCCTTGACTCATGTTACATCTCTTTTAGGAGGTTCCTCACCTCCTCTCTCTCTGCTTCTTCCCTCTTCTTGCCTCTCTTGCCTTTTCTCCTTTCTGCTTCTTTATTCCTTCTCTTTCTGTCTGCTAACCTCTGTGAGGTAGGCTGCATATAAGCAAAATCCTGGTCAGTTTCAAGGCATAGCCCTCTCACCAGGGCCACAAACTGACCAATCCCCTCTCAGTAGGCCAGTCACTTCATTTGTATAATTATGCTATAGTCACTTCATTTGCATAAGTATATTGACAAATCCCTGCAAGATGCATAAAACAGACCACTCACAGTGCAGGCTGCAGCCCAGAGTCAGACAAAAAGCATCAAACCATCAAGTTGTTTACAGCTTACCCAGGAAATGTCAATCAATCTGGACAAAAGTAACAAACCCTCTAGGGCAGAAAACTAGGACAAAGGTAACTCCTCAGGGGTTAGAGGGGAAATCTCTCAAGCTAGTTTTCCAAACAAGCAAGGCAAAAGGTCACATAAAGGAATTCATTTCACCACATACAGAAAGCATACTACTCAGGCAGTAGGATAAATGAAATCTTGATATATGCCACAGTATGGATGGAGCTTGAAGACATTATGCTGAGTGAAATAAGTAAATCAAAAAAGGACAAATATTATATGACTTCACTTATATAAAAAGACAAGAAAAGGCAAATGTATAGACACCAAAGTTTATTTGTGGCTACCAGGGATGGGAGGGAGGGGGAAAGGGGAGAGTTATTGCTTATAGAGTATTGAGTTTCAGTTTACAGTGATTGAAAAATTGCATTGATGAAGGGTAGGGTTGCACAGTTGATTATTGTAATTGCTGTTGGTGAGTTGTACACTTGTAAGAAGTTTAATTGGAAAAGTCATGTGATAGACACCGCAGGGTGGGAGAGGGGCAAACGTGGGCTGACAGACCAAGGCAGCATGGCATGGCCCAGTGGGAAGGAGTAGAGGCAGCACATGGGGCAGAACGGTGAGGGGTCAGAAAGTGTGTTTCTCTGGGTACTGGGTGCTCTATCTCCTGTTGGGCGCTTCATGAAGTCGCTTTCCCATACTCCCTGTCCGGGGTCATCATTAGCTGTGCTCCAAGATGGTGATGCTATGCTTTGTTAGTTAGCAGGTGACCTCTACTCTGTATTTCTCCTTGTTCTCTGTTTTCCTTCAGTTTCTTCTTCCATTTGGTGTTTGTTCTAGTTCTTTATCCCTTCATTTGATGCTTAGCATTCCAGGACTGATGTTTATATCGTCTTAGTTTTTTGAGGTCTTTGCTGCAGAGGGATGGCATGATGTGTCTGTCTAGGGCACCAAGTTGGCTCCGCCTCTTAGAGAAATCTTTTGTGAGAGGAAGAGTCAATCAATGCAGCAAACTTCATTGTTGTGTTATATTAAGAAATTGTCACAGCCACCCTAACCTTCAGCAAACACCACGCTGATCAGTCAGCAGACATCAACATCGAGGCAAGACCTTCCATCAGCAAAAAGATTACGACTCACTAAAGGTTCAGATGACGGTTAGCATTTTTTACCAATAAAGTATTTTTTAATTGAGGTATGTATATTGTTTTTGTAGACATAATGCTATTGCACACTTTATAGACTACAGCATAGTGTAAACATAACTTTTATATGCTCTGGAAACCAAAAAATTCATGTGACTCACTTTATTGAGATATTCACTTTAATGCAGTGGTCTGGAACCAAACCTGCAATATCTGTGAGATATGACTGTATTACAAAGAATTGGAATTCCAGAACATTTAATTGTTCTTGTGAGGAACCTATACATAGATCAAGAAGCATTCATTCAAACAGAACAAGGGGATACTGTATGGTTTAAAATTAGAAAAGGTGTGTGATAGGGTTGTGTCATTTCACCTTACTTAATCTGTATGCTAAACAAATAGTCTGAAAAGCTGGACTATATCAAGAATGTGGCATCAGGACTGGAGGAAGATGAACTAACAATCTGCGATATGCAGACAACACCACCTTACCTACTGAACATGAAGACAACTTGAAGTACTGATACTGATGAAGGTAAAAGACTACATACAGTCTTCATCATGATTTACACCTGAACATGAAGAAAATGAAAATCCTTACAACTGGGCCCATAAACAACATCATGATAAATGTGCAGATATTGAAGTTGTCAAGAATTTCATTCTACTTGGATCAACAATCAATGCCCACGGAAGCAGCAGTAAGGAAATCAAATGATGTATTGCATTGGACAAATCTGTGGCAAAAGACCTCTTTAAAATCTTAAAAAGCAAAGATGTCACTTTGATGACTAAGGTACACCTGACACAAGCCATGGTATTTTCAGTTTCCTCTTATTCATACAAAATCTGGACCATGTAAAAGAAAGACTGAAGGACTGACACATTTAAATCATGGTGTTGGCGAAGAATATTGAATATATTATGGACTGCCAAAAGAAGGAACAAATCTTTCTTGGAGGAACTTGCTACAGGTAGAAAGCAGGCAGAGAGAGCTGCCAGCCCATGAAGGGGATTGTCTCCAATGTCCTCTTTTCTAAAGAGGGAGGAGCTCAGGACCAAGAAAACTGTAGACTGTGGATCCCCTACTGGGAAGCTGAATGGGCCTGATAAACAGTAAGGGCCTCATAACTTTGGTCCCAGTGGAATTTCAGAATTTTTATTGCCAGTGAAGGCTACCTGTCTCCCATTCTTTTGAATCTACTGTTATTTCCTAATATAAAAAAGATCCTTGAAAATGTCAAAGCATACTCACACGACCGAAAAGTAGAAAGGTATTAACCTCGGCTTGGTAATCAGGTCACTTAATTGATCTGAGCTCATTTTCTTGATCCAGATAATCTTTGTGTTTGACTAGATGACATATATATTCATATATTATCCACATATAGAATTTACAGCTAGTTTCACTTTAGGATTTTTGTTGTTAGTTGTCTTCAAGTCGGCCTCTAACTCATGGTAACCCCATACACAACGGGATCAGACTGTTGCCATCCATAGGGTTCTCATTGGCTGATTTTCAAAAGTAGATCACCAGGCCTCTCTTCCTAGTCTGTCTTAGTCTAGAAGCTCTGTTGAAGCCTGTTCAGCAACATAGCAGCACACAAGCCTCCACTGACAAACAGGTGGTGTCTGCACATGAGGTGCATTGACTGGGAATCAAACCTGGGTCTCCTGCGTGGAAGGTAAGAATTCTACCACTGATCAACCACTGCCCTCTCGCTTTAGGGTACAGCATATTAAAAAACTGATAAATGAAGATACATAATTTTATTAACATCATTTTAATATGACATATATATTACGCCACAATGAATGTTCGTCTTTGTGAATGCACTTAGATATGGTCCCTGATCTCAAGGTATTTAAAATTTAGAGACCATATATATATATATGTGTGTGTGTGTATATATGTATACACACACACACATATATATATATATAGTCTCTAATATATATATAGTTTCTAATATAGTCTAATGTGTATATATAGTCTCTTTTATATATATATATATATATATATATATATATATATATAGTCTCTAATATATATAGAAGAGACTCTGAAACTTGCTCTTTAAAGTCAAGCAGCTAAAGCAAAAGGAAGCAATGATGAAGTAAAAGAACCGAACAGAAGATTTCAAAGGGCAGCTCGAGAAGACAAAGTGAAGTATTATAATGACGTGCAAAAAGCTGGAGACAGAAAACCAAAAGGGAAGAACATGCTCAGCATTTCTCAAGCTAAAAGAACAGAAGAAAAAATTCAAGTCTTGAGTTGCAATAGTGAAGTGTTCTACAGGTAAAATATTAAATGACACAGGAAGCATCAAAAGAAGATGGAAGGAGTACACAGAGTCATTATACCAAAAAGGATTGGTCGACATTCAGCCATTTCAAGAGGTAGCATATGATCAGGAACCAATAGTACTGAAGGAAGAAGTCCAAGCTGCACTGAAGGCATTGGTGAAAAACAAGGCTCCAGGAATTGACGGAATATCAATTGAGATGTTTCAACAAACAGATGCAGCATTGGAAATGCTCACTCATCTATGCCAAGAAATTTGTAAGACAGCTATCTGGCCAACTGAATGGAAGAGATTCATATACGTGCCTATTCCCAAGAAAGGTGATCCAACCGAACGTGGAAATTATCTAGCAATATCATACACAAGTAAAATTCTGCTGAAGATCATTCAAAAGCAGCTGCAGCAGTATATTGACAGGGAACTGCCAGAAATTCAGGCCAGATTCAGAAGAGGATGTGGAACCAGGGATATCACTGCTGATGTCAGATGGATCCTGGCTGAAAGCAGAGAATACCAGAAGGATGTCTACCTGTGTTTTATTGACTATGCAAAGGCATTCAACTGTGTGGATCATAACAAATTATGGATAACATTGTGAAGAATGGGAATTCCAGAACACTTAACTGTGCTCATGAGGAACCTGAACATAGATCAAGAGTCAGTTGTTCGGACAGAACAAGGGGATACCTCGTGGTTTAAAGTCAAGAAAGGTGTGCATCAGGACTGTATCTTTTCACCATACCTATTCAATCTGTATGCTGAGTAAATAATCCAAGAAGCTGGACTATATGAAGAAGAATAGGGCATCAGGATTGGAGGAAGACTTATTAACAACCTGCATTATACAGATGACATAACCTTGTTTGCTGAAAGTGAAGAGGACTTGAAGCACTTACTGATGAAAATCAAAGACCACAGCCTTCAGTTTGGATTACATCTCAATATAAAGAAAACAAAAATCCTCACAACTGGACCAATAAGCAACATCGTGATAAATGGAGAAAAGACTGAAGTTGTCAAGGATTTCATTTTACTTGGATCCACAATCAACACCAATGGAAACAGTAGCAGGGAATCAAAAGACGCATTGCCTTGGGCAAGTCTGCTGCAAGAGACCTCTTTAAAGTGTTGAAAAACAGAGATGTCACCTTGAGGATATATAAACCAAAAAAAACTCGTTGCAATGCCAACCCATAGCAACCCTATAGGACATAGTAGAACTGCCCCACAGGGTTTCCAAGGAGCGGCTGGTGGATTCCAACTGCCAACCTTTTGGTTAATAGCCGAGCTCTTAACCACCGCGCCACCAGGGCTCCATAAATATATATATATAATATCTATATATAATATCTAATATATATTTTATCTCTAATATATATAATATATATATCTCATATAGATACATATATAACATATATCATCTCTAATATATGTATTTTTATATGTATTTCATGTATATATATACAAAAACATGTCTACCTTGTTTTTCTATTTAAGTAGGAAGACTGGAGCAAATGTAATAATAATAAAAAAAACCTGAACAATATAGTTAGGAAAGGAAGGAAAGAAACAAGGAAAAAGAAAGGAAAGGAGATGGGGCTTTATCACATCACACAGAAAATGTGAAAACGGAAATCAGAAGGTTATTCTATATCATCAGCAACCTTCTTCAGCACATATTTGAGAAGCAAGAGACAGAAACTAAATCAGCCCCCCTTCTCTAAGACATACATTCTTCTAGGAATGTGCCCTGGGGACACTGCTCATGTAGGCAGCTGTCACCAGGCAGCTTCATTAGGGGCTCCATGAAGTGCAATGATTCACTGTACCCACCAGTCTAGAGCAAAGTCTAGAGGAGATCTGAATGCCAGAAGTGACAGTGGCATTGTCAAGCCTCCCTTTGTCAACAATTTTCAATTGGAGGATTGTTCTCTCATGAGCCACTTTTCCAGGAGGTGTTACCTGAATCCAAGATGGAAAAGAGCAACAATCATAACATAAAATCCACTTGGCCTAGCTCACTCTGTGATACCAAGGCCCATGGCAAGAGGGAAATCTTCACTTCCATCTCCCATCTAAGCCTATTTCGATTTACAGTCAGAATGGTAGGAGGAGGGAGGCTGGCTAAGATGGAAAGCGCAGCTGTGGGGCAGAGCCACCTGCAGCCAACAGAAGCATCAGGCTGGGTCAAGTACTCCCTCCCCTCCAAGAGGCTCTCCTCTCCATCAGGCCTCAAATCCATTACTTCCTCATCTGCAGCACAGGAGCCTGGCCACAAATAATTTCTCAACCTGTCATGGTTCACCCCTTCACCTCACCCTAGTATCCTTACCTTTCAACCTTCCCAACCCCGCTTTCCTCGATAGAACTCCCACTGATTTGTAAAGACACCTTTATTTTGTACAAGTCCCACATATTCCAGGGTCTGTTTCTAGGCTCTCCAGTTTCTTCCACAGTATTTATCCCACATACAATTACAACATACTGTAATAACTATTAATTTATAAGCTTTGGTGTCTAGTAGATAACTGATGCTCAGTGGAAACACCGCTATCTTGTCTTCTTCCATCACACTACCACCAGCTGCTGTCGAGTCAATATGGACTCAAAGCAACTCCATATGTGTCAGAGTAGAACTGTGCTCCATAAGATTTTCAATGGTTGATTTTTTGGAAGTAAATCACCAGGCCTTTCTTCTGAGGTACCTCTGGTTGGATTCAAATTGCCTACCTTTCAGATAGCAGCCAAGTGTGTTAGAAGTATGCGCCACCCAGGAACTCTTTCTTGACTACTTAGACCTTTATTATTCTATAGGTATTTTAGAATTAGTTTGCCAAGTTCCCTTAAAAACCGTGCTGAAATTTTGGGGATTTAGATGTATTTAGAGACTGACTTTGAGGAACTTTCATTTCAAGGTACTGAGCCTTGCTGTCTAGAACATGGTATCTCTCTCAACATTTTTCAACCCAGTTTGACTTGGCTTCTTCTTTGGCCATTTCTCTAAAACCATTCTTGCTAAGATCAACAGGACTGCTATGTTTCCAATCCAATGGACTTTTTGTACCTCCTTTTATTAGACCTGCTTACAGCACTCAATGCCTTTGATGAGTCCTTTCTTGAACATTCTCCTCTGTTGCTTCCATGATACCTTGCTCTCCTGATTTTTGTACTAATCTGAGACTCCTTCCCAATCTTCTTTGCTCGGTCTTCCATGGCTCTCTGACCTCTACATGATGCAGTGCTTATTCTGAGCTCTCTCTTATGCTCACTTTATACTTTTTTCTATAGATGAAGTTGTTAATACTCATGTCTTTAAATACCACCCAAATGCCAACAATTCCTGAATTTATATTTCCAGCCCCAAACGCTTTTTTTTTTTTTAATTGAATTTCAGGTGAAGGCTTACAGAACAAATAGTTTCTCATGAAACAGTAGTACACATATTGTTTTATGACATTGGTTAACAACCCCACAACCTGTCAACCCTCTAACTTCTCAATTTTTAGGTGAAAATACACATAGCCAAAGATACACCATTTAAAAAATTTCTACATACACAGTTCAGTGACACTGACTACGCTCTTCCAATTGTGCTGCTATTCTCACTTAAGATGAAGGCTGACAGAACAAAATAGATTCTCATTTAACAGTTACTACACGTTGCCCTATGACAATGGTTAACAATCTCACAACACATCAACAATATCCTTACTCAACCTTGGGTTCCCTATCACCAGCTTCCTTGTCCCCTTCTGCCTTCTGGCCCTTGTCACTGGACTACTGTACCTCATTAGTCCCATTTGGTTTTACAGGCCAGCCCCAAACTCTTTTCTGAACTTCACTTCAGTCTTGTAGATTTGACTACCTATTTGACATCTCGACTTGGATGTCTCACAGTTTCGTCAAACACAAAACCAGAAAAACCAAACCCATTGCCGTCGAGTCGATTCCAACTCACAGCAACCTTATAGGACAGAGTAGAACTGCCCCTTACAGTTTCCAAGGATCACCTGGTGGATTCAAACTGCCAGCCTTTTGGTTAGCAGCCCTAGCTCTTAACCACTACACTACCAGGGTTTCCTCCTCAAACACCGTGAGACTTGAAACACATATCCTGCTTCCCTCACTGAATTGGCCTCGCCTTGAGTCCCCCCCCCACATTTTAATAAACACTTCTTCCATCCACTCAGTTGATCAAGTTGGAGTCACTATTGATCCTCTTCCTCCTTCTCCCTTCACAACCAATCTGTAACTTAGTGATGATATTTATACCTTCAAAATAACCTTGAGTCCACCCACTTCTCTCCATCTTCATTTCTACCTACCTGGCCCCAGTACCCAGCACAAAACAGCCAGATAACTCCCTACTTCCACTCTCTCTATCCCCACCCCAATCCATTCTCCACACAGAACCTGCATGATCTTTCAATGTGGGTCATGCCGTTCTGATGTCGTAAACTCTAAAGTTGCCTCCCTTACACTTAGGAAAAAATTAGAAGCTCCTTTCTCAGACCTAGGAAACTCGCATGGCCTCCTTGCCTACCTCTGAATCTCTCTTCACACCACTTTCCTTCATCCATTGTGCTCCTGCTGCATGGGTTCAAGCACTGTGAGTGTTCTTCCTATTCTTTCTCCTTTGCCTGCAATCGTTTCTCTAGTATCCACACGAATTTTCAGGTCTCAGATTCTGTCACTTGCTCAAAGGCTTCTTCTGATTAACTCATCTAAATTATATCTGACCTGCACTTTCTCACAGAACCGATTGTTTTCTTTTATCATGCTTCACATTAGTTGTGATTATGTGCATGTGTAGGTTAGTATCTTTATCTTTCATTATACTGTAAGTTTCAGAAAGGGATGGGCCATGTCTGTGATCTCTACTGGGAATCCAGCAAATGGCTCAATGCCTAGCACATAGATTCACAGAAAGTGCTACATAAAATTTATTGAATAAACATATAACTGAAGTTTGTAGCTGTGATGCCTCTTAGGCCAACAAAACAAGCATGGGATGTTAGGCCTAGTTTGCATCATAACTCCGATATTGACTGTTGTGAGAAATAAGTGATGACAGTGCAATCAGTTCAGTGTCTAGCACACAGTAGGTTATGGTAACAATCAGTCACGTTACTATAGAAGTTTGAATTCAGAGAAACAGAGAAGACAGTTCATCAAGTGGACAGAACAATTGGCTGAGGATAAGCGTTTATTAAGTAAAGTTCTTTAAATTTTTTTCTTTTAAAGTTAAAACAACATAACAAATCTGGTATCTAGTTTACCTTCAAGGATATTCCTTGTAGCACTTGAAAAATACAAAACAAACAAACAAAAATAGTACAGCTTAAATTGGGTCTTATTTTCATTCTCCACTTTCAGACTTTAATTCCTGCTTCCTGTCCTCTTAATCACATCTAGCTCGCATTCTTGGTGAGAACTCATTCACGTGCCTCAGCCACTGTCACTTCCATATGCATATCAGCACAGTTCTCACTCTCACTGGACCACAGGACCTCCTCCAAACCATGGGTCCAGCTACAGCTCCAGTCACGAGCAGATTTCCCAGTCTTACTGCCTGCACGGACTCTATCATTCCCTTCTCTCTGCATGTTCCTCCACCCTCTGCCATGTGTCTTCTATCCTTAGTTCTCCCACTGGGTCTCACATGTGCTTTCTTTTTTCTTCATTCTCCCTATACTTAAAGTTACTGCCTTCCATTATGTTATTTTACTCTTCTTTCCTTTCTCTCTCATGCCCCCTTCCACTGTTTTCAATGCTGGCTTCTCTTACTACTATAACTGCCTTGCTGTAGACTTCTGCTGTACTTTGCTTGAGAGAGTTCATCCTTCCATTTCCAAGGCTTAAAATACTCCCCTATGTGTTTGGCTCTGAGCTGTCTACCTTCCAGGTGGCCTGTCAGTTCTTCAGTTGTCTGTTGGGGACACACACTGCTACATCTATACCAGATGACATGGGGCCCAGCTTGTCTCCCACAAAGGGGTAGTATGGAGCAGGCTTGGGAGGAGATGACCTGGGTCCAATTCTAAAATTGCGATGTTTTTCTTTTTTCTTTTCTTTACTGTTGTAAAACTATACATAACACATTTGCCAATTCAACAATTTTCACGTATACAATTCAGTGACACCAATTACATCAATCCTGTCGTGCAACGCACTAATATCTATCCCCACATTCTAATATCGCTGTTTCCTAATGCCATGACTTTGGGTGGAATTCTTAGACTTTCTAACATGGAGGTGGTGGGGGTCACTGTCATTGTACAGGGCACTGGGCATGTGGCCAGCACAGAGAAAGCATCACAGGGTCTGTGGGGAGGACAGTGATGGAGGTGATGATGGAAGGGCAGGGGTGATGACCGATAGTGCAAGCTTGGGCATGTGACACGTTTTTCACCAGAGAGGAATTTAGCAGCTCTGTGGGTGCTCGGCACCCAAGTATTGCGATGGCACAACTATGGCATGATCTGGTTGAGCCATGATTCCATCCCTGGAAATGGGTTTATCAGTTTTAATATCATTACTGTGATGTTTTAGCCAAGTGCAGCTGGATACTGTCCCTTTTTATACTTCTCTAAAGGTAGGCCCCCTTTTACATTCCTACAGTGTTTTTCCATTTTCAGATGTTGGGAGACATTTACTGATTTTGCATTTTGAAAGAGTAAGATAAAAAAATTATTCCTAATTAAAAAAAAATAGGTACATAATCACATAAACACAGACACTTCCCTTTCAGTAACATTTTTTGAATATGGTCTAGTCCCCTGGGGGCAGAGACTCTGACAGAAAGGGGCTAAGCTGGAGAAAGGGGGAGCACAAGGAAGTGGCCCAGCTCTCTCCTTCCTTGTTCCCTGGAATTTGTACTTTCTTACTTTTAGAACAGAATAACAGTCAGGGAAGGTTGGCCTCACGATGAAGCTGCACTGATTAATACATTATGAAACAAAGGTGTGCCAAAGGTGACATTTCAGTTCCCAGGAAAAAGAGTAGATCATTTAATAAATGGAACTGGCAGAAAATAAACAGCCCCACCCTCGACGCACACAAATACATTCCAGATAAATTAGACATACAAGTGTAAAAAATTAAATTATAAACATATTACAAGAAAATTCATTTGAATATTTGTATGACCTTGGCATGAGGGAGGCTTTCTTAAGCAATTCAAGATAACCACAAGTCATAAAGAAAATAATAGAAATTTTTAACTGGATACTTTTAAAATACATGGCAAAATAAATAGTGTAAAAAGACATGAACAGACTGAGAAGACTATTTGCAACGTGTGCAGGCAAAGTAATAATATTTCTCTAAACAAAGAACTGTTATAAAGTGTTAACATAAAGCCAAAGGACCCAACAGAAACTCAAGCAAAGGACATCAACAGGCAATTCACAGGAAGGGAAATGCAAATGACCAGTAACCATCAAAAGGTATTCAATCAAAGCATAGTCATGAAAAAGTAGCATAAAATTGTCAATGTGACATTCTTGTCATGCAGACTGGCAAAAAGATGGTGACACCACCAAGGGATGGAGGGACTACAGTGAAATTGGCAAACTCTTGCATTTTTGGTGGGAATGTGAATTTATATGCCCTTTATGGAAAGTATCTGGAAACAGTGACACAAATTCAAAATGTAAGAGATTGTTGACTCAGAGGTCCCATTTTGGGAGATATATCTTATGGAAATAAAAGCAGTAGTATATTAGAAAGCATTTAATGCTATCTATTGAAGAATTGTTGAAGTGACAGAAACTGGAGAAAAGCAGAATGTTGCTCAACCTGGGAATGATTAGATAAACTGGATGTATTCATACAAGGATATTACACAGTATTTAAAGATGAATTAAAACTCAACGTGCTCATCTGGAAGGATGTCCATGATGTACCTTATACTAAGGAAAGGACGCTTCAGAGTAACATGTATTATGTAGAATCACGGACATATGGTTGCAAAAACAAGTACAAAAGACTCCTCTATATTGATAAATATGAGCATTACTTTGGACATGTCATCAGGAAAGACCAATCGCTGGAAAAGGACATCATGTTTAGTAAAGTAGAGAGTGTCAGCAAAAATGAGGGACACTCTCGATGAGATGGACCAACACAATGGCCACAACAATGGACTGAAACATACCAACGATCATGAATATGGTGCTGGACCAGGCTGGACCAGAACGTTTGGTTCTGTTGTGCATAAGGTCGCTATGAGTTGGAGCTGACTGTACCACAACCAACAGCAACATCCATTAGCTCAGGGAAGTATATGCATTATTAGCATTTTTAAACTTCTCTTCATTGCTTCAGTGGTTATAAACTCTTATTATTTTTGTGATAAAAAATTGAGAGAGCATTTTTGTAAAAGGTGACATTTTGTCATAGAAGCCAAGCAGAAGGGGAATATCATGGAGGGACTGATAAGCTAATTAAGCGCCAAGAAAGACTGTGCTGCCCAGGAACTCGGGAGCCCGGGAATGGGATCAGGAGCAGGCCAGGAAGGGCGGCAGGAGAGCTGGAGTGCAGGTGGGTCAGAGGCCAGACTATAGCCATGATCTTCCAGCTCTGTAACTGGCAGCCCCATTGTGAACCAGAGACATGGAGCATTCCTGTGAAGACAGATACCTGAGCACGTGTGGAGTCAGAGGGTGGGGCAGAGGCCAGAGGAGGGCGGTGGGCTCACTCGGAGCAGTCCATCCAATTTGGAGGGTCTTGGTATAGCAGTACAGAGATCCCCATAATTTAGACAATCTGTGGGGTCTCCAAGCTAAGAAGACAGCAGCACCTTTCCTTGGAGGAGCAGACCAGTGAGGCTATGTGGCCTGGAATCTGGCCCAGCAGTCACCCCAAGCCATCACATCTCCTCTGGCAGATCTGGAAACGGAAGCCTCACCCTGGTCAGAGAGGCACGGGAGCTGTGCTAATGTTAGGGGCTATGAAACCCGGAGGGGTCCTATCTGCTGGGTGTGTCCAGGGCAGGCTCTTCCCTAGCATCCTTCACAGCTTCATGCTCTGACAGTCTACATGAGGAAACACTAAACCAAGAAGCCTCTCCAATTTCAAAACCATTCAACTTGTTCTTCAGATGAGGATTTTAACATCCATTACACCTGCCAGCCTCCCCTAAAGCAGGTGTCCAACATGGATGCCTGTCTGATCAGAGGCTGGGCACAGTGGTCTCTGAGGATGCTGTGGACTGAGGTGGGGGCTCTCACTCAGGAGTTTCCAAAGCTGACGGGCTCCAGAACCTCCAAGAAATAACAAGAAATGCACAATCCCAGTAGCAGCCCAGGTGTATTGAAGGGGACTTTCTGGTGTGGGGCCTGGGAATGTGTTTTATAAGCACCCCAAGTATGTTTATGCTACTCGCCTTTGATCAGACTTTGGAAACCACTGAAGGTACTGATAAGTGTCTGGAGGAAGTCTACGGACATGACAAACGCCAGCAACTGGCTGATTTCTACAAATTCGGGGCGCTGTGATTTTTGGTTGTGCCCTGCCATCCAGTCCAACACTGAGCACTCTCAGTTCATCTCTCACAACACAACTGAACACTCACCCTTCACCCTTCCCCTCCATAAATATCCTCAGAAATAAATGGAGCATCTTAAAGTGTTCACCAATCATTGTAAAATCCAAGAGGAAAATAATAGTATTGACTAGATACGGACTTTGATTAGTTTAATATGCATGCTGTCATTTCTATGGTAACATTAAAACAGCAGAAACAGAGTATAAAACTTTCAAATAGGCACAAGAGAAATAAAATGCAATCCTTATAATTGTTCACCAATATTTTTCAAAGGCCTACAGTGGTCCAGGCCCTGTTTGAGGCATTCAAGATGCATCAGTGAACAAAAGAGACAGAAGTCCCTCATGGGGAATCTTTCTGAACAGAGGAAATACATGAGGGCACTGTGTGAGGAGGTGACCAACAGCTGGGGTCAAAGAAAGAGGGCATGAGGAAGGACGAGGGTGGACGTGAGGATGTTTAGATGGGGCGGTCAGGGGGCCTCACCAAAAGAGTTCCCCTGGAAGAAGCCTTGGAGTAGATGAGCGGGGAGCTGGGTGTCTGACTAGGGAGGAGTGTTCTGGGCAGAGCCCCTAGGATGGAGTGGTTCTGCTGGAGGAACGGCAGGAGGGGGGCAAGTATGGCTGAAGAGCAAGGACCTGCGGGCTGAGACGGGGCAGTGGTGAGAGATGAGGCCACCATGGTATCAGGGGTCAGGCAGGGGCTTCAGGGGGTACTGCAGTACCATGGCTTGACCATGGAAACAAGGAGCCACCACAGGCTTTTGAGCAAAGACTCTCGGCATGATGGAGCTTACATTGTAAAAGGCTCACTCTGGCCGCAGCTTAATGAACAGATGGTTGGGGGTGGGGTGGGTAGTGGGAGGCGGGATGGAAGCAAGGAGATGAGTCACAAGGCCTCTGCCCTTCCCAGAGGAAGGAAAGTAATGCTAAGAAGTGATTTGACTGTCAGTACATTTTGAAGAAATGATTTAAAAACAAATTCAAAATAGGGCAATAAATGAGAGTAAAAAAAAAAGATGCAAAACAATAGAAAGCACAGATGAGAAGGGTAGATTTAAACCTAAATGTACTGCTAATTAAATGAAATGTAAAGAGACCAGATGCTCCAGTTAAAAGCAATAAATTGGCAGACTAAATACAAAAATTCAACTATATGCTGTTTATATAGGACATATCTAAAATGTAAAGATACAGAGAGGATAAAATTACAAGGATGGGTGAAAAATACACTAAGCGAATCTTACCAAAAGAAAACTGGTACAGCTATATTAATATAAGGCAGAACAGACTCAGAGGTAAGACACACTAGCCATAAAGAGTCACTTCATAATGCTAAAGTTCGACAAAATATCAGGACAAAGAATATGTAAACATATGGTTGACTGACTTGATGTAAAGGACATATATATATATAGAATTTTATTCCAAAAAGTTGCTGAATATGAAATGTTTTTAGTATACATGGAACATTTACAAAACATTGGTTATATACTGGGACACAAATTTTGTCACAAACATTTCAAAGGATGAAATACAGACCATCTTCTCTGGCATATTACAATAAAGCTATAAGTGATTAACGCAAGATAACTAAGAAATCCCTACTTGATTAGAAAATATAATGCCTACTTCTAAATAACTCATAAGGTTTGCTTCAAAATAATTCAGAAGATTGCGGTAACAGTGGGTGGGGGTATAAAGAAACAAGATTGGCTACAACTTGATAATAGAAGCTGGGTGATGAGTACATGGGTATTCATTATTCTATTCTGTATACACTTACAGATGTTTAATATAGCCCATAGCTAAATGTTCAAAATATTATCAAAATAAAATAAAGTGAAACCAGTCAGAAAAAACAAAATCACTATGAAAAATAAAGTATAATAACCTATGAGTGAAAAAAGAGATCATAACTGAAATATTTGGAATTATAATAAAAATGTTACATATCAAAATTTGTAGGGGGCTTTTTTGATTTAAATGCATATATAAGAAAATAAGAAGGATAAAAAATTTATAAGCGAAGCATCCATTTCAAGAAGTTAGAAAAAAAATAGCAAAATAAACACAAAGAAATTAGAAGAAAATAATAAAGATCGGAGATGAATAAATTAGAAAATAAACATACGGCAAATAGGATCAACAAAATCAATCATTATTGCTATAGGAAAAATAATCCTACTGCTAAATTTCTAATAAGATCCCTATGCAATTAAATTGGCAAATATAGACAAGATGAATAAATTCATACAAAAGATGGCTTACCAAAAATGACTTAAAAATAGAAAACTTGAGTAGTCTATAACCATTAAACAAATTAAATCAACAGGTAAGTATTTTTTCTACAAAAGGACTTCCAGGCCCTGAAGGATTCAATAACAAGTAAAGAAATAATTCAGTTTTACAAAATTTAATCCAGAGTAGCTAATAAAAGGGTATAATTCTGAATTTATGAAGCTAGCACTTAATCTTGATATCAAAATGTGGCAATGGTAGTAAGGGTTGGGAAAACACTATAGCACAGTCTTAGTCACAAAGATAGACTGATCATTATTCTTGTTGTTGTGTGCCATCGAGTCAATTTTGACTCATAGTGGCCCTACAGGACAGAGTAGAACTGCCCCACAGGGTTTCCTAGGCAGTAATCTTTACTGAAGTAGATGGCCACATCTTTCTCCAGCGGAGCTACTGGCGGGTTTGAACTGCAGACCTTTCAGTTAGTAGCTGAGCGTTTAACCACTGTGCCACCAGGACTCACTGATAGACTGATTAGATGTGGTGATGACATATCATGCCCAACTTGAGTTTATCACAAGAATGCAAGTATGGTTTAATATTATAAAACTATCAATATAATTTACCACATCAATAGATTAAAAAGAAATAACTGAATAATTGTATCTAAGTATATGCAGAAAAAGCACCTTAAAATTTGACATACATTTAAGATTTATAAAATTAAAAAAAAAGAAAGAAATTTTGTTAACCTGAAAAAAAGTTTTCTTAACAAAAAAACTAGTGCAAACACCATTTACATTTATAAAATGTTGAAAGCTATTTACACAGCAAAAATATAATTAATTAAATCCAAACATATAGATGATTTAATCAAATGTTAATGAACTAAACCGTATAATATGATTTCAGGTGTACATAAAGCGTTCATGTGAATTAAAAGTTAGAGATTGTCAGATTATATAAAGACCCAACTAAACACTATGTACAAGAGACTCACTTTAAATATAAAGACATAGTTAACTTTAAAGCAAAATAATGGAAAAAGATATATATCATACAGACTGTGAGCATAAGAAAACTAGAATGGTTATCTCATTATCAGATAAAATAGATTTCAAAAGAAAAAGTATTACCAGACGTAAACAACTTTCATCACAATCAAAACATCAATTCACCAAGAACACATAAAATGACAAACACATAAAATTAGACAAGTTCAAAATACAGGAAGCAAAACCTGACATGACTAAAAGGAACTATAGACAAATCCACAATCACAGTGGGTGAGCTTAACATCCCTCTTAAGGAATTACTAGAACAACTAGGTTAAAATATCAGTATGGACGTAGAAGACCTGAACAACAACAACAACAAAAAATATGACCTAATCGTCATTTATAGGACATTCCACCTCAAAACTGTAGACTCTATATTGTTTTCAAGTACACATAGAACAGTCACATCTTGGTGAACAGGCCACATGCTGGCCCACAACATATGTCTCCATAAAATTAAAACACTAAGACATTATAGAATATGCTCTTTGACAACAATATAATTAAATTAGAAATCATTAACAATTAAATACCATGAAAATAATAACTCGTGTTAAAGAAGAAATCACAATAAAAGTTAGAAAATATTTCAGCTTGAAGATAATGAAAACATAACATTGAAATTTGGGTAATGCAGCCACACTATACTTTGAATGAAATTTATAGTATTTATTAGAAAAGAAGAAAGGCTTAAAATCAATTATCTATAAAATGTGAGCAAACCACACCCAAAATAAGTAGAAGGAAGGAAACACCAAACAGCAGAAATCAGTGAAATAGAAAATAAGGAAACCAAAGAAAATTAAACAAACCAAAATTTGGATCTTTGAAAAGATTAGTAAGATTGATCAACATCTATCAAGACTACTGATGAAAGAGAATGAACACATGCTTAAATTACCAATATCAAGAATAAAAGGGAATACTATAAACAATTACATGGCAACAAATTAGACATCTAGACGAAATGGATGAATTCCTAGAAACACATCAACTTCCTACATTTATACGAGATAAAAGATCTCAACAGATGCACAAGTGAAGAGATTGAAATCAGTAATCAAAAACCTCCTCAAAGAAAAAGTCCTAGATTAGAGCGGCTTCCCTGGGGAATTCTACCAAACCTTTATAGAAGTGACTCCAATTCTTTTTAAAGTTTTCCAAACAACAGAAGAGAACGGAACACTTCCAAAATTCATTCTACGAGGCTAGCATTATGCTGATACCAAAGCCAGACAAGGACACCACAAGAAAACTACAGACCAATAGGCCTATTAAAGATAGAGGCAAAGATTCTCAACAAAATAATAGGAAACTGAATCCAAAAGTGTATTAAAAGGATTGTAGACCATAATCAAGTGAGATTTATCCCAAGAATGCAAGGGTGGTTTAACATTAGAAAACCAACGTAATATATCATATTAATAGAACAAAGGAAAAGAAATCACATGATAATCTCAACACAGAGATGGCATCTGACAAAATCCGACATCCCTGCATGATAAAAACAAGCCAAAAATATTAGGGAAATTTCTCAATCTGATAAATAGCATTTGTGAAAAACCAACAGCTAACATCATCTTCAAATGGAAAAAAATGAGAGCTTTCCCCCTTAAGATCAGAAATAAGACAAGAATGCCCTCTTTCACCGCATCTATTTAATATCGTAGTGGAAGTCCTAGCCAGAGCAATTAGACAGGGAAAAGAAATAAAAGGTATCCAAACTGAGAACGAAGAAGTAAAGCTATCTCTTTTTGCAGATGGCATGATTTTATATATAGAAAACCCCAAAGAACCCGTAAGAAAGTTTCTAAAGAAAAAAAGGAAAAGAAAAAGAATTCAGCAAAGTGGTAGTGTACAAGGTCAACACACAAAAATAATTTGGGTTTCTATATGCCAGCAATGAATATTCTGAAAAGGAAATTAAGGAAATAATTCCATTTAAAATAGCATCTAAAAGAATAAATTTAACCAGAGAGGTGAAAGACTTGTACTATAAACTATAAACATTGCTGAAACAAATTAAAGAAGACCAAAATAAATGGAAGGACATCACATGTTCATGGATGGAAGATTTACTATTGTTAAAATGTCAATACTACCCAAAGCAATCTATAGATTTAATGCAATCGCCATCAAATTCCAACAGCCTTCTTCACGAAAATGGAAAAGTCAATTTTCAAATTTATATGGAACTTCCAGGGGCCCTACATACAAAAGCAATCTTGAAAAAGAACAAAGTAGGAGGACTCACACTCCCTGACTTCAAAACATACTATAAAGCTACAGTAATCAAAACAGTCTAGTACTGGAATAATGATAGTTACATAGACCAACGGAATAAAATCAACAGTCCAGAAATAAACCCATACATCTTCAGCCAACTGATTTTTGACCAGGATGCTAAATCTATTAATGAAGAAAAACTAGTCTCTTTAATAAATAGTGCCAGAACAATTGGATTTCCACAAGCAAAAGAATGAAGCTGGACCCTAACCTCACAAAATATATGAAAATTAACTCAAAATGAATCAAGGACCTAAATGTAAGAACTGCAGCACTTTTAGAAGAATAAACCAAACCAAAACCCACTGTTGTTGAGTCAATTCTGACTAATAGCAACCCTGTAGGACAGAGTAGAACTGCCCATAAAGTTTCCCAGGATGTAAATCTTTATGGAAGCAGACTGCCACATTTTTCTCCTGTGGAGCAGCTGGTGGTATGAACCACTGACCTTTCAGTCAGTGGAGTGCTTTAACCACTGTGCAACCAAGGCTCCATTTTAGAAGAATACATGACGTAATGCATTGGGATCTAGTTTTTGAGAATGAGTTCTTAGATATGGCACCAAAAAGGTGAGCAACAAAAAGACAAAATAAATTAGACTTCATCAAAATTAAAATTTGTGCATCAAAGAACTTTATCAACAAAGTGAAGAGACAATCTCCAGACTGGGAGAAAATTTTTGTGACGTATAATCAGATAAGGCTTTAGCACCCAGAATATATAAAGGACTCCCACAACTTAGCAATGAGAAAACAAACAATGCAATTAAAAAATAGGCAAAGGACCTGAATACACATTTCACCCAAGAAGATATACAAACGGCCAACAAGAACATGGAAAGATACTCAATGTCATTAGTCATTACTAAACAACCAAACCCGTTGCTGTGGAACCGATTCTGACTCAAAATGACCCTAAATAGTCATTAAAAAAAAAAAAAGAAAACCCTGCTGCAGTAGACTCATTGTGACCCTATAGGACAGAGAAGAACTGCCCCACAGGGTTTCCAAGGACTGGCTGGTGGATACAACTGTTGACCTTTTGTTTAGCAGCTGAGTTCTTAACCACTGTGCCACCAGGGATCCATTAAATAGTCATTAGGGAAATGCAAATTAAAATCACAGTGAGGGACTTCCGGCAAAATGGCGCTCTAGGCAGAAGCACCACACCGTTCCTCCACAGCAAAAATCCGAAAAACTAAGCCAAACAGAGAAAACAACAACACTGAAACCCTAAAACATCAAATGAAGAGCTAACTCAGCCAAGCACCAAATGGAGTGAGAAAACTGACAGAATGGAGAGCAAGGAGAGATTCATGCAGAGGTCCCCTATCAGCTAACGCAGCGCGGATCCGCCATCTTGCACGTCTATCAGAGACCAGCAAACAGGGTATGAGAAAGCAGCTTCATGGAGCTTCCAGCAGGAGACAAAACAACCAGTAATTTGCGATATATGCTTTCCCACCCCCACACTTCTTCACCCCCACTTGGCCTCCTCTACTCCCCGCAGCTACAATCTTTTGTCCGGGAAGCACCGGCTACTTGGATTCCACCCACCTGAACAGGCCGGCTCTCTGAGTGCCATTTGTTGGCTGCTAGTGTTGCTTTTTTCCACATCTTTTGATTTCTTCCTTACCTCTCACCACCTCCCCCTTTCGCTCAAATACCTGGCTCCGTGCGCAAACTTTGCTTCTTCCTGAGGGGCTGCAGAGCTCTGATAATTTGTGATATATGCTTTTCCACCCCCTACAATTCTTCACCCACACTCTGCCTCCTCTGTTTCCTGTGGACGCAGTCTCTTGTCTGGGAAACACCAGCTGCTTGGATTCCAACAGCCCGCACTAGCTGGCTCTCTGAGTGACATTTGTTGGCTGCTGGTGCTGCTTTTTTTAAGCTTCTTTTGATTTCTTCCTTACTTCTCAACACCTCCCCCTCCTTTCGCTCAAATACCTGGCCCCGTGTGCCATCTATGCTTCTTTCTTAGGGGCTGTGGAGCTCCGTTTGAGTGTGGAGCTGCTTGCCAGTCTGGGCTGCTGTGCTGGTGGGATCCTGGGGCTTTTGTTCCTTTGTTTGTTTTGAATTGTTTGTTTGTTTTCTTTTCCTTTTCTTGAGTTGGGAGCCCGTTCTGGCCAGGCAGTGCTGTGTGGCTTGGAACTACCCCCTCGGCTTGCACAGATGTGCAGAGGGATCCCTGAGGACATTTCTTTTTTCGTTGGTTTTTTTTTCTGTTTTTTGGGGGGCTTTTCTTGCTCTTTTTTTTAAATTTGTTTTTTATTTTCCCTTTTTGTCTTTCTTCATTACTCAGTTTCTCATCTCTACATATCTTCCTTCTCTTTCTGTTCCCTGAAAACCTGGCATTGTATACCTCTATGCCTTCTAGACAGGTTGTACTGCAACACCTGAGAACAACTTCCCCAGACTTCATAGCCACACCGGTGGGATCCCTGGGAAATTTGCTGTTCTTTAACCTTTCCAAATTTTATTTATTCATTCTTTTCTTTTCTTTTTTCTTCTGCTTCCTCTTCCACTTTTTGTTTTTCTCCATTTCATAGTCTCTCATCTCTCCACTCCAACAGCAAGCTCCCCTAGCATTCTTTTTTGTTTGTCTGTATGTTTTTGGCTCCTGTTCCTCTCTCCTCTCTCCCATATCCATCTTAGATCCACACATAACGATCTCCCCGCAACAGCCTGCCTACCTGCACCGTGCACTTAACATCACACCACCAAGCAGCACAGGCATGGCCTACTGGAACCTGCCCTGTACTGATGACCGACATGCCCTGGTGGCTGTAGTAAGTGCCACAAACAACCCGTCCCAGTAACTCCTCTTCAGCTAGATCTGCCCTGCCACACCATATCTGAGTGACTGACCCTGCCAATTGGAGAAGGAGGTGAAAAGTATTGTGCCCAAGGACGAGCAAACAACAAAGAACATACAGCCCGCCTGCTCAGACATAGTCAAATTAAAAATAAAAAGGGATAAAACAAACAAATCTACAATCAATAAACAAGAAAAATAACTACTCAATGCCCGAAGACAGCAGACAATATCAAAACATTGACAAAAACAGGACAGGATGGTTCCAGTAGGCATCCAAAATAAAACACCAGATGACTTTCCAGGGGAAGAAAACACACTAGAACTACCCGATAGGTAATTCAAATCTCTAATACTCAGAATTTTCCAATAGCTGAAGCAAAAAGCAGCCAAAAATAAGGAAAAAAAGGACAAACTCATGGAAAATACAGACAAAAATTGGAAGAATTCAGGAAAATAATGCAGGAACAAAATGCCAAAATAAATTCACAACTAGAAATTATACAAAGACAACAATTAGAAATCCAAAAGATAAACAACAAGATTTCAGAAATGGATGGTGTCACAGAAGGGGTCAGAAGCAGATTTGAAATGGTGGAAGACAGGATAAATGGAATTGAAGACAAATACTTGAATACAACTCTGTTTCAGAAAACTCAGAAAAAAGAACAAAGAAAAATGAAGAGACGCTGAGAGTTATGTGGGATACAATCAAAAACAAAAATTTTCCAGTGATTGGAGTTCCAGAACAGGGAGAGAAAACAGAAAACACAGAGAGGATCATTGAAGAACTGCTGACAGAAAACATCCCCAATATAATGAAAGATGAAAAGCTGGCCAACCAAGAAGCTCAATGAACCCCATACAGGAGAGACCCCAAAAGAAAATCAACACTTGCCAAAATCAAAGACAAACAAAGAATCCTGAGAGCAGCTCGTGAAAAACAAGAAGGCACATACAGAAGAGAAACAATAAGACTAAGCTCAGATTATTCAGCAGAAACCATGCAGGCAAGAATACAATGGGATGATATATATAAAATCTTGAAAGAAAAAAATTGCCAGCCAAGACTAATATATCCTGCAAAACTCTCGTTCAAATATGATGGTGAAATTAGGTCATTTCCAGATAAACAGAAATTAAGGGAATACTTAAAAGTTAAACCAAACTTACAAGAATTATTAAAGGGAGTTCTTTGATCTGAGGACAAACAACTTCAGCTCACAGGCAGAATCTAGGATGCAAGATCGTACCAGCCAGATACCAATCTAGGAAATGAACTCTCAAGGACTATCCAAAACCAAAAGAAATACAACAGGGAATCAGAGCAGTTATTCAGTAAATGACAACAACATCAAAACAATGAAAGAGGGAGTAAACGGAATAGGTATAGAACCTTCTAATGGAGAGGAAGGCAAGGTGATACCAAGTAATGGTAGACTGCTTCAAACTTAGAAAGATAAGGGTAAAATTCATGGTAACCACAAAGAAAGTTAATGAACATACTCATAAAAATAAAGACGAAAAACATAAAGTCTCAACAAAAACAAAACCTACAAAAAAAAAGAAAAAAAGAAATGACAAAAAAATCCACAAACAAAAGTAACTCAGCACAAGCGAGTAAGAGGAACAAAGAAAACATCAGCACCACAAAAACACAGCACTACAAAATGACAGGAACAAACACAAATCTATTAATGATTACACTAAATGTAAATGGACTCAATGCACCCATAAAGAGAAGGAGAGTGACAGAATGGATAAGAAAACAGGATCCATCAATATGCTGTCTACAAGAGACACACCTCAGAAACAAAGATGTAAATTTACTGGAAGTCAAAGGTTGGAAAAAAAATATATCAAGCTAACAACTACCAAAAAAGAGCAGGAGTGGCAATACTAATCTCAGATAAAATAGACTTTAAAACAAAATCCACCATAAAAGATAAAGAAGGACACTATATAATGATTAAGGGGACGATCCACCATGAAGACATAACCATAATAAACATCTACGCACCCAATGACAGGGCTCCAAAATACATGAAACAAACTCTAACAACACTGAAAAGAGAAATGGACAGTTCCATAATAATAGTAGGAGATTTCAACACACCACTCTCAGTAAAGGACAGAACAACTAAGAAGATACTCAGCAATGATACAGAAGACCTAAAGGGCACAATCAGCCAACTTGACCTCATAGACATATATAGAATACTCCATCCAACCGCTGCAAAGTACACGTTCTTTTCCAATGCACATGGAATGTTCTCCAGAATAGACCACATCTTAGGCCACAGAGCAATCCTCAACAAGATCCAAAACGTTGAGATAATTCAGAGTATCTTCTCTGACCACATTGCCATCAAGGTAGAAATTAACAACAGAAAGAGCAAGGAAAAAAAAATCAATTATATGGAAACTGAATAATACCCTGCTTACACATCACTGGGTAATAGAAGAAATCAGAGATGGAATAAAAAAATTCCTAGAATCAAATGAGAATGAAAACACATCATACCAAAACCTTTGGGACACAGCAAAGGCAGTCCTCAGAGGTCAATTTACAGCAATACATGCACACATCAAAAAACAAGCAAGGGACAAAATCAAAACATTAACTACAGAACTCAAACAAATAGAAAGAGAACAGAAAAAAAAGCCCACAGCCAGTGGAAGAAAGAAAATAGTAAAGATCAGAGCAGAAATAAATGAAATAGAGAACAGAAAAACAATAGAAAGAATCAACAAAACCAAAAGTTGATTCTTTGAATGAATCAACAAAATCAACAAACCACTGGCCAGACTGACAAAAGAAAAACAGGAGAGGACACAAATAACCCAAATAAGAAATGAAATGGGGGACATTACAACACACCCAACTGAAATAAAAAGAATCATAACAGAGTATTATGAAAAACTATACTCCAACAGATTTGAAAACCTAGAGAAAATGGATAAATTTCTAGAAACACACTACCTACCCAGACTAACACCAAGTGATGTTGAAAATCTGAACAGACCCATAACAAGAGAAGAGATTGAAAAGGTCATAAAAAAACTCCCATCAAAAAAAACCCCTGGCCCAGATGGCTTCACTGGAGAAATCTACAAAACATTTATAGAAGAGATTGTACCAGTACTTCTAAAGCTATTTCAGAGCACAGAAAAGGAAGCAACACTTCCAAATTAATTCTATGAAGCCAGCATAACGCTGATACCAAAACCAGGCAAAGATGTCACAAAAAAAGAAAATTACAGGCCAATATCTCTCATGAATATAGATGCAAAAATTCTCAACAAAATTCTAGCCAATAGAATTCAGCATCATATCAAAAAAATAATACACCACGACCAAGTGGGATTCATACCAGGTATGCAAGGATGGTTTAACATTAGAAAATCAATCAACGTAATCCACCACATAAATCAAAGGAATGAAAAGAATCAGATTATCATCTGAATTGACGCAGAAAAGGCATCTGACAAAGTCCAACACCCATTCCTGATAAAAGCTCTCAATAAAATAGGTATAGAAGGGAAATTTCTCAACATAATAAAGGGCAGCTATGCAAAACCAATGGTCAACATCATTCTTAATGGAGAGAGGATGAAAACATTCCCCTTGAAAACAGGAACAAGACAAAGATGCCCTTTATCACCACTCCTATTAAACATTGTTCTGGAAGTTCTAGCTAGAGCAATAAGGCAAGAAAAAGAAATAAAGGGCATCCATATTGGTAATGAAGAAGTTAAATTGTCCCTGTTTGCCGATGATATGATACTATACATAGAAAACCCTAAAGACTCCACGAGAAATCTACTGGAACTAATAGAAAAATTCAGCAGAGCAGCAGGATACAGGATACACATACAAAAATCAGTTGGATTCCTATACACCAATAAGTAGAATGATGAAAAGGAAATAAGGAAAACACTACCATTTATAATAGCCCCTAAAAAGATAAAATACTTAGGAATACACCTGACCAGGGATGTAAAAGACCTATACAAAGAAAACTACAAAACACTACTGCAAGAAGCCCAAAGGGATCGAAATAAATGGAAAAACATACCATGGTCATGGATAGGTAGACTCAACATCGTGAAAATGACAATTCTACCCAAAGCAATTTACAAATACAATGCAATCCCAATCCAAATACCAATAACATTTTTAAAGAGATGTAAAAACGAATCATTAAGTTTATATAGGAAGGGAAGAATCCCTGGATAAGTAAAGCTGTACTGAACAAGAATAAATAGGAGAACTCGCACTACCTGACCTCAGAACCTACTATACCGCTATAGTAGTCAAAACAGCCTGGTACTGGTACAATGACGGATACACTGACCAATGGAAAAGAATTGAGAACCCAGATGTAAATCCATCCACCTACGGTCACCTGATCTTTGACAAGGGCCCAAAGTCCATCAAATGGGGAAAAGACAGTGTTTTTAACAAATGGTGCTGGCAAGACTGGATATTCATCTGCAAGAAAATGAAACAGGACCCATACCTCACGCCGTATACAAAAACTACTTCAAAATGGATCAAAGACCTGAATATAAAGCCTGAAACTATAAAGTTCATAGAAGAAAAAATAGGATCAACATTACAGGCCTTAATACACGGCACTAACAGGATACAAACCATAACCATCAATGCAGAAACCCCAAAAGATAAGCTAGATAACTGGGATCTTCTAAAAATCAAACACCTATTCTCTTCAAAAGACTTCACCAAAAGAGTAAAAAGAGAACCTACATACTGGGAAAAAATTTTTGGACAGTACAAGTCAGACAAAGGTCTAATCTCCATAATCTCAAGAAAATCCAACACGTCTACAACAAAAAGACAAATAATCCTATTAAAAAATGGGCAAAGGAAATGAACAGACACTTCACCAAAGAAGACATTCAAATGGCCAACAGACACACGAGGAAATGCTCGCGATCACTAGCCATTAGAGAAATGCAAATTAAAACCACAATGAGATACCATCTCACCCCGGCATTACTGGCACGAATCAAAAACACTGGAAATAACAGGGGCTGCGGGGAGATGGGAACTCTTATGCACTTCTGGTGGGAATGCAAAATGTTACAACCATTTTGGAAAATGATATGGAACTTCCTTAGAAAGCTAGAAATAGACTTACCATTCGATCCAGCAATCCCACTCCTAGGAATATATCCTACAGAAATAAGAGTCGTCACTCGAATAGACATATGCACACCTATGTTCATGGCAGCATTGTTCACAATAGAAAATGATGGAAACAACCTAGATGCCCATCAACAGATGAATGAACAAACTATGGTACATACACACAATGGAGTACTATGCAACGAGAAAGAACAACGATGAATCTGTGAAGCATCTCATAACATGGATGAAACTGGAGGACATTATGCAGAGTGAAATAAGTCAATCACAGAAGGACAAATATTGTATGAGACCTCTATTGTAAAAATCCATGAAAAAGTTCACACACAAAATTCAGAATCTCTGTTGGTTACCAAGGATGGGAGGGGTGGGGGGAAATACTAAATAGGCAATAGATAAGTGCTATCTTGGGTGAAGGGTGAGATAGTATACAATACAGGGGAAAACAGCACAACTTGTACAAGGAAAGGTCTTGGAAGCTCCACAGACACATCCAAACTCCCTGAGGGACTGAATTGCTGGGCAGAGGGATTGTGAGGACCATTTTCTCGGGGAACATCTAACTCAATTGGCATAACACAGTTTATAAAGACAATGTTCTACATTATACCTTGGTGAGTAGCATCTGGGGTCTTAAAAGCTTGTGTGCAGCCATCTAAGATACTCCACTGGTCTCATCCCTTCGGGAGCAAGGGAGAATGAAGAGAACAGGATACAAGGAAAAGATAAGTCCGAAGGACTAATGGTACACAGCTACCAAGGCCTCCACCGGACTGAGTCCAGTACAACTAGATGGTGCCCGGCTACCACCACTGACTGCTCTGACCAGGATCACAACAGAGGGTTCTGGACAGAGCCGGAGAAGGATGTGGAACAAAATTCTAACTCACAAAGAAATAAAACAGATTTACTGGCTAAAGGAGACTGGAGAAACCCAGAGACTATGGCCCCCAGACACCCTTTTAGCTCAGTGGTGAAGTCACTCCCAAGGGTCACCATTCAGCCGGGGAGTGGACAGCCCCATAAAACCAAATGGGACTAATGAGGTACAGCAGTCCAGGGACAAGGGCCAGAAGGCAGAAGAGGACAAGGAAGCTGGTGATAGGGAACCCAAGGTTGAGTAAGCATAGTGTTGATGTGTAGTGAAGTTGTTAACCATTGTCATAGGGCAACATGTGTACTAACTTTTAAGTGAGAAACTATTTTGTTCTGTAAGCCTTCATCTAAAGTGAGAACAGCAGCACAATTCGAAGAGTGTAATCGATGTCACTGAACTGTGCATGTAGAAATAATTGAAATTGTGTATCTTTGGCTATGTACATTTTCACACACACACACACACAAAAAAAAAGGTCGAGAAGGGAGAGGGTTGACATGTTGTGGGGTTGTTAAACCAATGTCATAAAACAATATGTGTACTACTGTTTTGTGAGAAACTATTTGTTCTGTAAGCCTTCACCTGAAGTACAATAAAAAAAGAAAAAAAAATCACAGTGAGATACCACTTCACCCCCACTAGTATGGCTATGATCAGAAAAATGGAAAACAACAAGTGTTGGTGAGGATGTGAAAAAACTGGAACACTTATTCATCTGTGGTGGAATTATAAAACGGTATAGCCACTGTGGAAAACAATTTCATGGTTCCTCAAAAAATTTAACATAGAATTACTATGTGATCCAGTAATTCCACTCCTAGGTATATACCCAAAAGAACTGAAAGCAAGAATGGAAACAGAAAACTGTATACCAATGTTCACTGCAGCACCTTTCACAATAGCAAAAAGGTAGAAACAATATACATCTCAATAAAATTCAAAACACTAAGATGTTATAGAATATGCACTTTGAAAACAATAAAATTAAATTAGTAATCCTTAACAATTAAACATCAGGAAAACAATAACTCACTGGTTAAAGAAGAAGTCACAATGAAAGTTAGAAAATACTTCGAACTGGAAGATAATGAAAACACATTCTGTATGAAGATGGGTCCAGCAACAGATGAATGGATAGACGAAATACTATGGAATATTACTCAGCTTAAAGAGAAATGAAGTCCCAATACATGCTATTACTGGAAGAATCTTCAAAACATTATGCTGAGTGAAATAAGTCAGTTACCAAAGGACAAATATTTATGATCCTAATTACATGAATTATCTAGCATTAGCAAATGTATAGAGATCAAAGTTTATTAGTGGTTACCACAGATAGGAGGGAGGGGGAAGGGAACAGAGTTTCTAAGGGTGATAGAAAAATCTGGAAATGGATAGTGGAGATGGTTGCAAAACATGATGAACATAATGTTACTGAATTGTGCACGTAAAAATTGTTCAAAGGACAAATGTTTTGTTATATATATTTGTACCACAATTGAAAAAGAATAGAAGAGGGAATAGAACTTCAGATCAGAGAGACATAAAACTAGTTGTAAGGAAATATGTATAGCTTTATGCTAAAAAATTAGACAATTTAGAGAAAATGGACAAATTCTTTAAAAATGTAACTTACTAAATGTAACATAAGATGAAACGGAAAATATGAATAACACATTCTTTTGAATCTATATCTGTTAAGGAAATTATATTCATTTTGAAAATCCTTATCTAAAAATATACACCAGTAGTGTTACTGGTGAATTATACCAAACATTTAATTACCAATCATATCAACCTTAGGAGACGTGGCAGTGCAGTGGTTAAAGTCCTTAGCTACTAACCAAAAGGTCAGTGGTTCAAACCCACATGCCACTCCATGGGAGAAAGATGTGGCAATCTTATTCTGTAAAGATTTGCAGTCTTGTAATTACATGGGGCAGTTCTACTCTGTCCTTTAGGGTCACTGTGAGTTGGCATTGTCTCAACAGCAGTGGGTATTAACCTTTATTTCAAAAATAGAAGGAAATACTTCCTGACTTACTTTATGAGGCCAATATACTTCTGATACCAAAAATCAGAGAAGAATATTACAAGAAAATTAAAGATCAGTAACAATCATGAATATAGACATAATTATTCCTTAAAAAAAAAAATTAGTAAATTGAATCCTGAAATATATTAAAAAAAAATCATGACCAAGTACAATGTTTTCCAAAAGTGTAAGGTTGGTTAACATAAAAAAAACAAAAACAAAAAAAACAAATCAGTACTCTTAACCATATTAACAGAAAAAAGAGAAAACATCTGACAAAATTCAATAGCTATTCATGATTTTTTTTAAAATCCCGCAAATTTGGAATAAGAAGGAACTTCCTCAACTGGATACAGAACATTAAAATAAAAAAAAAAAAATCCAATACCTAACATCATACTTCATGGTGAGAAATGCTTTTCATGATTAGGAACAAGGTAAGCATATCCACCTTCATTACAATAAGGAAAAAATAAAAAAAGATTGGAAAGGAAAAAAAGTAACACTTTCCCTATTTGCAGATGACATGAATGCCAACACAGACAACTCTTAAGAGCTCTACATCTAATAAACGCATTTAGCTAGGCCAAAAGTTACAAGGTCAGTATACAAAAATCAACCGTATTTCTACATAGTGAAGCAAGCAGTTGGAAAATGAAATTAAAAGAAATAATTATGGATTGAATTGTGTTCCCCAGAAATGTGTATCAACTTGGTTAGGCCATGATCCCTAGTATTGTGTGACTGTACTCCATTTTGTGATCTGATATAATTTTCCTATGTGCTATAAATCCTAACCTCTATGATGTTAATGGGGCAGGATTAGAGGCAGTTATGTTAATAATCCAGGACACAATCTACAGGATTAGGTTGTATTTTGAGTCAATCTCTTTTGAGATATAAAAGACAGAATCGAGCAGAGAGGAGAGGGACCTCAGTACCATCAAGCAAGAAGAGCCAGGAGTGGAGAGCGTCCTTTGGACCCGGGGTCCCAGCGCTAAGAAGCTCCTAGACCAGGGGAAAACTGATGACAAGGACCTTCCCCCAGAGCTGACAAGACAGAGAAAGCCTTCCCCTGGAGCTGGCATCCTCAATTCGGACTTCTAGCCTCCTAGACTGTGAGAGAATAAATTTCTGTTTGTTAGACCTATCCACTTGAAATATTTCTGTTATAGCAGCAATAGATAACCAATACAGAATTTAATTTACAATGACTTGGAAAACAAAATAATTAACAAAAGATGCCAGCACTTTCTATACTGAAACTCAAAACTTTGCTTAAAGAAGTTAAAGAAGACCTAAATAAATGAAGGGATACGCAATATCAATTGCTTTAAAAAGTCAGTATTGTTGTCAATTATCCCCAAATTTATCTATAGAGTCAATGCAGTTCTATTCAAAATCCCAGCAAGCTTTTTTTCGTAGAAATTGTCAAGCAGATTCCAAAATTTAAATGGAAATGCAATTGACCTAGATGACCCAAAATTATCTTGAAAAATAATAAAGTTGGAAGTCTTATATGATTTTAAGATTACTATAAAGCTACAATAATCAATACAATATGATATGAGCATGAAGATAAATATATATATAGATCAATGGAACAGAATAAAGTCCCACACTCATTGTCAGTTGATTTTCAACGAACATGCCAAAGCAATACAATGGTGAAAAGAAAGACTTCAAAATATGTTTCAGGGAAGAGCTGCATATTCATATGAAAAAAAAAGTAGCTACACACCTACCTCATATCAAACACAAAAATTAATTCAAGATTATTCAGAAAATTAAGCACTAAAGTTAAAATTGTAAAGCTTTTAGAATAAAACATAGTCTTTGCAACCTGGGGTAGGCAAAGATTATTACCCAGAAAGCAATATCATAAAAGGAAAAATTGGTATCTTAGAATTCATCAAAATTTACAAACTTCAGCTCATCAAAAAAATACCATTTAGAAATCAGACAAACCACAAACTGGGAAAAAATATTCACAAGATATATACTTGATAAATGACTTATTTCCAACATCTATTAAAAAAAAATCTGCAACTTATTAATACAAAGAAAACCTGATTTTTTAAAATGAGTAAATGATTGGAAGAGATAATTCAAAAGAAGATACAGCAACGGCCAATTAGTGCATGAAAAGATGCTCAATACCATTAACCATGAGGAAAATGAAAATTAAAACTACAAAGAGGTATCACTTCATATCCACTAGAATGGCTAAATAAAAGTCTGACAATATTAAATGTTGACAATGATGTGGAGCATCTGGAACTCTCTTATATTGCTGGAGGGGGCATAGAGATAACACAACTGATTTGGAAAAAGATAGGGTAATTTTCTATAAAATTAAGCCTACAACAAGGCTATGACCCAGCAGCGGCACTTCTAGATACCTATGTAAGGGAAGTGAAATGTATGTCCACAAAAAGACCTGTGCAAGAATGATCAAAGCAGCTTTATTCATAACAGCATGAAACTGGAAATGACCCAAACGTCCATCAAAAAGAGAATGAATAATTGGTTGTGGTATATTTTTACAATTGAGTATTTACTACTCAACAATGAAAAGGAATAAACTATGGATACATATCACCACATGTATGAATCTCACAGAAGCTAAAAACAAGACAAATCAAATTGTATAATTCCATTTACATGAAGTTTTAGTCTTGGCAAAAGTGATCAATGCCGCCAAAAAATTTTTTAAAAATAAAATAAAATGGAAAAGTGATTGCTTCTTGGTGGAACTGACTTCAACAGGGCACAGTGGAACTTTGTGGAGGATGGAAATTTTCTACATCTTGATAGAGGTGTCAGTTACATGGGTATATGCATTTGCCAGAACTCATTTAATTGTATAGTTAAAATGTGTATTTCATGGTATATAAATTTACCTAAAAATACTACCATGAACATATTGAACTATATTTAGTTGGTTTATTTTTTTATATGTTATATTTAATAGTAATTCTGATTCTGCTTATTGTATTTTGCAAGCATCCTGCATCAGTAGCAGAACATCTTTGTTCCCTTCTCTGTTTATGTGAATGCAGCTCACAGCAGAGTGCAGATATGCTGTTATTTATAAAGACTGCAATTTCACTGGAACATCACAAAACTAATATTTTCTAAAAATATACAGCAATCTACAATTCATCTAATGTGGAGGGAATGTTCTAGCTCCAGCTCAGCCTTCTCTCCTGAGCTCCAGACCTGGAGCTAAATACCTCATTGGCACCTTTGCCTGGATGAAGTACAGTTCCCTCAAACTCTGCATGACCCCAAGAGAAATCACCAACTTTCCACCCATAACTATACTCTGTCCATCCAAGGTCACCCATATCTCTCTCTCTCTCTCTCTCTCTCTCTCTCTCTCACACACACACACACACACACACACACACACACACACACCCAAAATACATGGCATGGCCTCCACTACAAGGCTCTGCCAGAAATCTGAGCATCCTCTCCCTTCTTCCTTCATTCCAATCATAGATTTTTCAAACATTCAAAAGTAGAGGAAGTCCACCATGTGGCAAAGAATTCAAACTATAACAGAAGCTGAGAGCAATTAAATTGGACTCCTCTGAACTTCCCCATAGAAAATCAAGACAGTAAGGACTGAAATGCTAGCAATGGTCCAAAGCACTCAGAGAATGTTCAGAATGGCATTAAAATGTAAAGTCCTTATGATGATAACCGCTCTAAGGACAGAGCCAGCACAATGGCCAAGCCTGTACTGGATCTGTGAGCTCATACGTAACATGGGCGCCTGGCTCAGGGCCTTCATCTCACCCCAGTACCCTGACCTGCTCATTTTCACGACCTTTCCCTCTACTCAGCCTCAGCTTCACACCCCCTCAGCCACGCTATAAACTTACCACCAACCACAATGCTGTCTTTCCAGCTTAGTAGCCCTCACTTTAATCATTAAATCTCACTTTAATCATTAATCTCTGGGGTCTCCAATCTATGGTTCCCTCTACAATTCTCAGGGGATTGCTCAACTCGTCTCTCCACCCCCTTCTGTCCTGTGGCTCATCATTATAAGCACTCCCTTGGTCCTGCTCCCTTCCATTCCATTCAAGCAGCAAAATCTCAACTTTGTCTACTCAAATTTCAGCCATCTAAGCACCTCCAGAAGCAGGCAAGACCAAGTACTCCTGGATCAAGGTTCTCAACATTGGATGAACAATGGGATTATCATTGTTCATTAGTCCAGAATCAGTCCTGATTCAGTCTGGGCTTCACCCCCAATGACTTTGATGTAATTGGTCTAGGGTACTGTCCTTAGCATTGAGATTTTTTAAAAAGCTGCCACCCCTAAGGGGTGAGAATCACTGCTCTAGGCATTTAATATCCCCAATACTGTAATGGGTCTATTTCTCCTCCCTGTAAAAAGCTTCCCCAGATCTTCAGTCTTAAAATGCTCTCAACTGCTACAACCCTCCATCCAGGGCTGCTGCAGTCTACGTGAATGGGGCCATCCAGAGCTGTGCAATGTGGCAGCTTTGCATGCCCAGCTCTGAAGTCTCCCAGCTCTCTGTGCTCTGCTGGGGTGGTGATCAGCTCTGTATGCATATCAGATTCATCAGTATATCTCTTAAAGACATTGTTGCTCAGAGATTCTGAATCAGTGGGGTTGGAACCCACTTGTACTTTTTAAAAAGTCTGCCAGGTGATCATGATGTACATCCCGAGTTAAGTATCACTTAGTAGGTTGGCATCTACTCAAAAAATAAAATAAAATAAAATAAAAAAAACATTGCCATCGAGTCAATTCTGACTCATAGTGACTGTACAGGACAGAGTAGAACTGTCCCATAGGGTTTCCAAGAGTGGCTGGTGGATTCAAACTGCCGACCTTTTAGTTAGCAGGTGAGTTCTTAATCACTAATGTTCCCAAGGTATCCCATGGCCGCGGGTGCCGATGAGTGTGCCTTGGGACCTTCAATCTGTTGATCCTGCCACTTTTCATTCTCTACCTTCCTCCTTGTGTTCTCACTTCCCTAACTCCCTAGCCTAACAGACCATGGTTCAGCATGCAACCATACCCTTAAAAATAATATTAACACCTTGCCCACTCTTTCCTCCACTCCACGTATTCTGCACCTCTACAAAGCAGCTGAACACTGAGGAAAAAATCTTGCAACTCTAATAACTGGATTATCCTCAGATTTATACCTCATACATCAAACAGGCTCTCAAAACTGCCAAACTATTACATTTACTTAGACATTTCACCTTCCCATTCTCTGAGATGACTACTTCATACTTCCGTAATCCTCTCAAATTTCCAACAACCTCTCTTCCTTCAGTTTCATGTGTTGACTTTGCTGCATACTTGACACAATGGTCTGTGGAGAACCTCTTGATTTTCCCATCACCAACTCTTCTATCCATCTTACCTACTAAAGGTCATTAGGGACATCATTCCTCCAATTTGCCCCTATTTCCAATCCATCATCAATTTTTTCTTTTTCACCTGATCATGCTTTCATATTGTTCATCTTAAATACAGACTTCATATCCTTTCCCAGCTACCACTCATTTCTCTGATACTCTCTGCAGCAATAATGTTTGAATATTTATCTATACTCAAGTGACTACTTGCTCACTTCTTTTTCCTTCATTTTGTAAATACATTTCCAATAAGAATAGAATTTTAGATTTGCAGGTGTTTTCACTGAACATACTGAAGTTACCATTCCATTGTCTTCTATTTTCTAGTGCTGCCGTTAAAATACATGCACTGTTCCTGAATCAGAATACTTAATATTGTTAAGATAGTGATACTCTTCAAATTGATCTACAGATTCCATGTAACCCCCACCAAAATCTCATCTGGTGTTTTGGCAGAAATTGACAAGTGGATCCTAAAATTCATATAGAATTGTAAGGGGCCAAGAATAGCCAAAGAAAGATAAAGGGAGGACTTACATGCCCCAATTTCAAAAGTTACTACAAATCTATAGTAATCAAGACAGTGTAGTATGTGCACTAGACATATAGATCAACAGAACAGAACTGAGAGTCTAGAAACTAACCCTTACATTTGTGATAAACTGATGTGTGATAAGGTGTCAAGACAATTCCGTGGGGGAAACAAAAGTCTTTTCAACAAATGGTGCTGGGACTTCTGGATACCCACACGCAAAAGTGTATCCACACTAGACAGAAAAATTAACTCAAAATGTATCAGATCTTAGAACTAAAATCTAATACTATGAAACTCTTAGAAGAAAACATCATAGTAAATTGTTGTGATCTTAGGTTAGGCAATGGTTTCTTAGGTACAATACCTAAAGTACAAGCAACAACAACAACAAAAATAGATGGACAGGACTCCATCAAAGGTAAAAACTGTTTGTGCTTCAAAGGGCATCATCAAGAATGTGAAAGGACAACTCACAAAATGGGAGAAAATATTTGAAAAGCATATACCTCATAAGGGACTTGTATCCAGAGTATAAAAGAATTCTTGTAACTCAGTAGTAAAAAGACCAATAATCAATAAAAAATGGGCAAAGGATACGAATAGACACTTCTCCAAAGAAGAATACAAAGAACCAATAAGCACATGAAAAGATATTCAGCATCATTAGACATTAAACCAAAACCAAACCCACTGTCACCAAGTCTACTACAACTCATAGCAACCCTATAGGACAGAGTAGAACTGCCCCATAGGGTTTCCAAGGCTGTAATTTTTACAGAAGCAGACTGCTGCATCTTTCCCTCACAGAGTGGCTGGTGCATTCGAATTGCCAACATTTTGGTTAGCAGCCGAGTGATTAACCACTGCACCAGGGCTCCTTTTAGACGTTAGACATTAGGGAAATGCAAATCAAAACCACAATGAGATACCACTTCACACACAACTAGTATGGTTAAAAATGAAAGACAAAATAACAAGTATTGACAAGGATGTGGAGAAACTGGAACCCAATATACTTAATAGTGGAAATGAAAAATGGTCCAGGCACTTTGGAAAAAAGTTTTACAGTTCCTCAAAAGGTTAAACCATAGAGGAACCACATGACTCAGAAATTCTACTCCTAGGTATATACCCAAGATAAATGAAAACACAGTGGTACACAAATGTCCATAGCAGCATTATTCATAATAGTCTAAAAGTAGAACCAACCAAGTATCCATCAACTGATAAACAGATAAACAGAATGTGGTATATCCATACAGTGGAATATTTTTCAGCAATGACAAGAAATGAAGGACTGATACATGCTATGTTAAGGATAAACCTTGAAAACATCATGCTAAGTGAAGGAAGCCTGATGCAAAAGAGCACATATTGCATTATTCGATTTATATGAAATGCTCAGAATAATCTCTAGAGACATAAAATAGACTAATGGTTGCCTAGAATTGGACAGAGGGAAGAAAATAGGGAGTTACTGCTTCTTCAGGTGATGAAAATGTTCTAAAATTAAACTGTGGTGATGGTGGCACATATCTGTGAATATACTAAAAACCACTGAATTGAACACCTTAAATGAGTGAGTTCTACGGTTTATGAATTATATCTCAATAAAATTGTCTTTTAAAAAGTAACAGTAAAAACCCAATGGAAATGTCCCAATTCTGCAGTGGCAGGGTGGTGGAAGCCGCTACCAGGAAGGCACATAAAACTCTGAAGTAGGTGAACACTTCTCTCTGACCAAAGGGGATGTGGTCTCAAGGGTTTGGAGTGAATCCCCATTGCTTCTTGGTCTCTCTCTGTCTTCTCACCACATGACCCCAGACACAGATAAAGTTGTGGAAAGTGCAAGGCAGAGGAGGGAAACTAAATCCCTGGCTTTCTGATCAGAGGACCTCAAAAGAAGTCCAGAGGGTTAGAAAGTGTAAGGAAGATTGTAAAGGAGCTCAGAAGAGTGATCCCACAAGTGATGTATGAACTTCCAGTTTACCTGCATGTATGGATCTGACCCTTAACACCATACAAAGGCTTTGATAACAGAACTACCAGATTAACCACTACTCATGTCTCAGACTTGCCACTGGGTGGTATACAACTGGAAAGATCAAAATAGTATTATAAAGGCTCTAAAAACAAACTTGACATTGGAACCACATCCCACAGAAGAGTCAGAACTTGAAGTCTAAACCTAACTAGGTCGATTGCCTGTCAAACTAACAAAAAAAATCAAAATTCTCCTTATAATTAAAGAAGACTCACACTCTCATCATATAATATTCAAAATGTACAGGATGCAATCCAAAATTACTTGATATATGAACAACCAGGAAGATAATCAACTTGCAACGGAAAAGACAATCACCATATGCAAGCCCTGATGGAATCCAGACTTACTGGACCCATTAAGACTGGAGGAACCCCTGAATCTATTGCCCTGAGATAATATTTAAAACCTGAACTGAAATTATCCCCTAAAGTAAAGAATGTTTGCCTTGAGCACTGCACTCTTTTCAAAAATTATCTGTATGAGATAAAATTGACACGGTAACTCTAAAACATAGATGAGAAGTTTAGAGGTTAGTGAGTCTAAGTTAATGGTGGTGAAATAGTATGGGAAGAGATAGCAAGAATGGTGACACAACATGAAGAATGTAACCAATGTCACTGAATTTAAGTGTAGAAATTTCTGAATGGGTGTATTAAAAACAAATACATGTCATCTCTGAAATGACAAAAACATTGAATTACTAGACAATGACTTTAAAGCAGCATTATAACCATGCTTCAAGAAGTAGTGGCAAACAAATGGAAAGACAGATAATCTCAGCAAAGAAATAAAAGATATGAAAAAGAACCAAATGGAAACTTTATAAATGAAAAATACAATAACTGAAATTAAAAAAAATCATTGGATGTGCTCAACAGCAGAATGGAGATGATAGAGGAAACAGTCATTAACTTGAGGATATCGACAGAAATTATCCAATTTGGATATCAAAGAGAAAAAATACTGAAAAATTTAAAAGACACTCAGTTGTTGTTAGGTGCCATTGAGTCGGTTCTAAGTCATAGCGACCCTATGTACAACAAAATGAACACTGCCCAGTCCTGCGCCATCCTCATAATTGTTGCTATGTTTAAGCTCACTGTTACAGCCACTGTGTCAATCCATCTAATTGAGGGTCTTCCTCTTTTTTGCTGACCCTCTACTTTACCAAGCATGATGTCCTTCTCCAGGGACTGGTCCCTCTTGACAAATTATCCAAAGTACATGAGACGAAATCTCGCCATCTGCACTTCTAAGGAGCATTCTGAAATAAAGAGACTCAGGGGCCGGTGAAAACTATCGAAAGACCTAACATTTGTGTCATCACATTCCCAAGAGATGAATGAGAGTGTAGTACAGGAAAAAATAAAAATAAAAATAAAATTGGAGAATCAACAGCTAAAAACTTCCTAAATGTAGTACAAGACAAATCTAGATTCAAGAAGCTCAGTGAACCCCAAACAAAATAAAATAAAATAAATCCAGACACATAATCAAACAGCTAAAAACAAGGTAAAGATCTTGAAAGCAGCCAGGAAAAATCACTGCATTATAAATAGGGAACAACAATTCAAATGACTGCAGATTTCTCATCAGAAACCATGGAGGCAGAAAGAAGTGACATAACATTTTTGAAATGATGAAAGAAAAGTGTTAGCCTAGAATTATATTTCTAGAAAAAATAACCTTCAAGAATAAAGATGAAATACAGATATTCTCAGGTGAAGAAAAATTAAGAGAACTGGTCACTGAATTGCTCTAAAAGAAATGCTAAAAGGAAGTTCCTCAGACAGAAGATAAATGATGAGAGGGAAACATTAAACTTCAGGAATGAAGGGAAAACAACAGAAATAGTAAATATTTGGGTAAATATAGTAGACTATTAATCTCATCTTCATTTCTATACAAGATCTAATGACAGAAAGCAAAAATGACAACATTATCTGATGGACTTTTAGGGTATGTAACTGTAATACATGAGATACCTACAAAATAAAGGGGGAACCCTGGGGGCACAGTGGTTAAGTGTTCAGCTGCTAACCAAAAGGTCGGCAGTTTGGATCCACCGTTCAATTTCTGGAAGCCCTATGGGGCAGTTCTACTTTGTCCTATAGGGTCACTATGAGTCTGAATTGACTCAATGGCAATGGGCTTGGTTTGGGTTTTATATGATGGTATTCCACATGAATTTTACGAATTCCACATGAATTAAAAAAATATCAATTCTACATAGGCTATGAAAAGATAAGTATAAATATCATACTCCTTACAGCCATCACTAAAAACATACAAAGAGATAAAGTTAAAAAACAAAAAAGTAAATAAGTTAAAATAGGACACTAAAAAATATTCAAGTAATCCAAAGGAAGATAGGAAAGGGGAAGCAGAGCAACAAAACGAGAGGGACTAACAGAAAACAATAAAATTGTCAACCTATATCCAAACATATCAATAATTTTATTAAATGCAAATGGTTGAAATACACCAATCAAAAGCTACAGATTATCAGAATTCATTAAAATATAAAACTTGACAATAAACTGACTCCAAGAAACCCACTTTAAATAGAATAAAATGCGTGAAAAGTAAAAGTATGGATGGAAAAAGATAAACCATGAGAACACCAGCTGAAAGAAAGCTGAACTGGTTATATTAAGATAAGATATATTAATATCAGACATAATAGACTGTAAATCAAGGAAAATTACCACGGATAAAGGAAAGATATTACATAATGATAAAAGAATCAATTCACCAAGAAGACATGACAATTCTAAACTTGTATACACCTAACAACAAAGCTTCAAAATTTAAGCAAAAACCACTTGGAATATAGTATGGCAGTTGCTTATAAAATTAAACATACACTTACATATGACACAGCAGTACCACTCCTAGGCATTACTCTAGATAAATAAAAACTCAGTTCTCCCAAAAACCTGTACATGAATGTTCATCACAGCTTCATTTGTGATCTCAAAAAAACTAGAATCACTCAAATGTCCTTCGAAGGGTGATAAATAAACTGTGGTACATCCATTCAGTGGAAATTTATTCAGCAATAAAAAGAAATGAACTATTGATTTACACAACAATTGGAATAGATTTCAAATATGTTACGTGAAGCCAAAGAATCCAGTATCAAAAGGCTACATACTACAAATATGATTCTACTGATTTGACCTTCTGAAAAAAAGTTAGAGGTGAGAGAAGGGTATGACTACAGATGGGCAGCTTGAGGGAATTTTATGGGATGATGGAATTGTTCTACATACCAATTGTAGTAATGGTTAAGTAACTCTACACATGTATTAAACTCAGAACTGTACACCAAAAAAGGCATTTTTACTGCATGCTAACTTTAAAAATGTTCCACTGATATTCATAAGGTTTTCACTGGCCAAATTTTTTTTAACAGTAGATTCCCAGGTCCTTCTTCCTAGTGTGTCTAAGTCTGAAAGCTCCACTGAAACCTGTCCACCATGGATGACTCTGATGGTATTTGAAATACTGGTGGCATAGCTTCCAGCAACACAGCAACACGCAAGCCACCACAGCATGACAAACTGACAGATGAGTGGTGGATTCAAAGGAGGACATGGAACAAAGGATATCATTACTGATGTCAGATGGATCTTGGCTGAAAGCAGAGAATACCAGAAAGATGTTTACCTGTGTTTTATTGACTACGCAAAGGCCTTCGACTATGTGAATCATAACAGATTATGGGTAACATTGAGAAGAATGGGAATTCCAGAACACTTAATTGTGCTCATGCAGAGCCTGTACATACACAAAGAGGCATTTATTTGAAAAACACAAGGGGATGCTGCGTGGTTTAAAATCAGGAAAGGTGTGCATCAGGATCGTATCCTTTCACCATACATATTCAATCTGTATGCTGAGCAAATAATCCAAGAAACTGGACTATATGAAGAAGAAAGTGGCATCAGGATTGGAGGAAGAATCGCTAATAGCTGGTGAAATGCAGATGACACAAACTTGCTTGCTGAAAGCCAACAGGACTTGAAGCACTTACTGATGAAGATCAAAGACCACAACCTTCAGTATGGATTACACCTCAAACTCATAATTGGACCAATAAGCAACATCATGATAAACAGAGAAAATATTGAAGTTGTCAAGGATTTCATTTTACTCAGATCCACAATCAATACCCGTGGAAGCAGCAGTCAAGAAATCAAATGATGTGTTGCATTAGGAAAATCTGTTGCAAAATACATCTTCAAATTGTTCAAAAGCAAAGAGGACTAAGGTGCACCTGACTCAAGCTATAGTATTTCCAATCGCCTCATACACATTCAAAAGCTAGACAATGAATAAGGAAGATCAAAGAAAAACTGATGCCTTTGAATTATGGTGCTGGTAAAGAATATTGAATATACCACAGACTTCCAGAGGAACGAACAAATCTGCCTTGGAAGAAGTACAACCAGAATGCTCCTTAGAAGCGAGGATGGCGAGATTTCGTCTCGTGTACTTTGGGCATATTATTAGGAGGAACCAATCGCTGGAGAAGGCCATCATGCTTGGTAGAGTAGAGGGTCAGTGAAAAAGAAGAAGACCCTCAATGAGACGGATTGACACAGTGGCTGCAACAATGGGCTCAAACATAGCAACAGCTGTAAAGATGGCATGGGACCAGGCAGTGTTTCGTTTTGTTGTACAAAGGGTTGCTATGAGTTGGCATCAAGTCGACGGCACCTAACAACAATTTTAAAAATAAAATAAACTAAAAAATCTGCATCAGAAGACAGAATTTCAAATTAATAAGCTTCCAACTTTAAAAAAAGTAGAAAAAGAGAAAACTAAACCTTAAACAAGCAGAGCCATAGAAATGATGAAGATTAGAACAGAAATCAATGACACAGAAAACCAAAAAAGAAAAAGAAAAACAGAATAACAAAAGTTGGTTCTTTGAAAATATTAACAAAATTGACAAACCAGTAGCCATATCAACTAAGAGTTCAAGTGGGAAACCACGAATTACAAAAATCATGAATGAAAGAGTGGATACCACTGCCAGATCTACATATATCAAAACTATTAAATTTTATGCAAAAAAATAGTCAATTTACATGAAATGGACAAATGCCTAGAAAGATATCAATTACTTAATATTACATACGTAGATGGACCAATAACAAATAAATATATCAAATTAGTAATTAAAATTCTTTCACAAAGTAAAGCCCAATCGAAAATGGCTTCACTGGTGCATTATACCAAACATTTAAAAAAAATGATAATAATACAGTTCTTCACAAATGCTTTCATAAAATACAGAAGCAGAAAACACTTCTCATCTCATTCTATAAAGTCAGTGTTATCTGATATTAAATCTAGATAACGACATCACAATAAAAGAAACTACAGACCAATATTCTTCATGAGCATAGACAAAATTACATGTCCTTAACAAAATATGATCAAACAAAATTCAACAACATAGAAAAAAAATTATATACCATGACCAATTTGAATTTATCTCAGCAATGTAAAGTCAGTATAACGTCTGAAAATCAATTAATGTCATACACTATATTATGTACTGAATTGTGTCCCCCACAAAAATGTGTATTGAAATCCTGGCCCCTATACCTATAAATATAATCCTGTTTGAAAATAGGATTTCCTTTGTTATGTTAATTAGATCATGCCTGAGCAGGGTGGGTTCTAAATCTAATCACTCATGAGTTATAGAAAGGGCATATTAGACACACACAGACACACACGGGGGAAAACAGATGCCATGTGAGGATCATCTATAAGCCAAAGAACACCAAGAGACCCAGGGACACCCAGTACTACCGACAAGGAAGAAACTGACACAGCAGAGACCCTGATTTGAACTTTTAGCATCAGAGACTGTGAGAAAACAAATTTTCATTCTTTAAAGCTGCCTACTTGCAGTATTTGTGTTACAGCAGCACTAGGTAGCTAAGACACACTAATGGTATTAGGTAAAAAATCACATAATCATCTCAATAGATGCATTAAAAAAATCTGACAAAATGCAACACCCATTCATGATAAAAATTCTCAACAAACCAAGAATATAAGGGGACTTCTGAAAACTGATATACTGCATCTACAAAAACCCTACAACTAACATCATACTTAATGATGAAAGACTGAATCTTTGTGCCTGAGAACAAGGCAAAGATGTCCCATTCTTGGCCCTTGTAGTGAACACTGTACAGAGGTTCTAGTAAAATAAGAACTACACAGGGGGTGGGGGGCAAACAGGGGCACATGGATGCCTGAAAGAGTGTTCTTAAAGCGGGCAATCCAGCGGGGGAGGGAGCACAGAAAGGAACAATGTAAGTACGTTCTCTCAGGAGGCCAAATCTGAACCAGCAGTGCTTGGGGCTGGACAAGGACGTCTGAGTCTCAAAGATCAAACCACATACTTGAGATTGGCCTGATTTCTCAATTTAGTTGTTTGGTTTCCAGCAGCAGTACATTAAAAAGTCACAAAATTAATATTTGACATTAAAAAAGAAAACCTGAAGCAGCATTTCCACGAAAAATGTGTACCAGGACCCAGTGCTGCTGTCCTCAGACACAACATCCCTGCTGGAGGAGTCACAGGGGAGGGCTTGCTGGGGACAGGCCACCTGATCTTTGTGGCCTCCTGTTCCCTGGTGGCTGTAGGCATGTCTGTGAGGGGCAGCAACTGAAGGAGAAATGAAGGGTCACTCCTAGCCCTTTGGGTTCTAGGAGCTCCTTGACAGCTGTCCCAGCATCTGTGTGCTCTGAGGCCAGGGCTCCTTATCACAAAAGTCTGCACCTGCCCCATCAGTGCCTGGCACACTAACTGGTCATGCTCTACTGACGGTACCCAGGTGCAATCTAAGACAATGACAGACTCACTTCCAAACCACTTGGCTTTGTGGAGCATCCTCCAAGGGCCAAATATGCAATGTGACTTCTTGGTTAGGTTCCTTAGAGAATACAGACTTCACGAAGAAAAATGTCTGACGGACCAAACAGAAGTTTGGGGATGTAAAAGCTAAGACTCACTCATTCCAGTAGTCCTGAACTTGCTGGAAGCACAGCACCGGTGCAGGCTCTCCCCTCTCCTCCCTTTCCTCCGTAGACAGCTGGCAGCACCTCGCTTTGGTGCCAGTTGGTGATGAGTGAGCAGGTATGGAGTGACACACTGGGCCTGGCATTTGAAACCCCGATTGGGCCTCCTGGCCAGGGTATCTCCTGTCTGTGAGGAGAGCAGGGCAAGGGGTGGGGACTGAGTATCCTGACTAAACCACCTCCCCAGGACTGGGCTGCCTGACCTGCGTGCTTGCTGAGGCCACCTTCCGCTGGGCTAGGGCTGGCTGCTGAACTGCCAGTGCGGGGCTCTGGCAGCAGCCCGCCTCACTTCCCTCATGGCAGGGGCTGGTTGGCCCTCTCACACGGTGACCCCCTTGGCCTCACAAGGCTCGCCTCTCCTCAAGTTCAGCACCTGTTGTATTTTTTAAATTCATAATCAACAATAAGAAACGTGTTTTATGTTGAGTGCCAGGGCATATATATGAAACAAAAATTACCCTTACAGTATGCTCATGTAGTCATTCTATTTCTATTCCATTTCATTTGTTTAAAAAATGCTGGTCCTGATCCACCAAATGGAGCCCAGGCCCTGTGGGCCACCAGGGCTGGGATGGCCTGACGGAGCTGCTGTGGAGGGTCTGCTGACCTGCCCAGTGGGTGGGGGCAGGGAGGGCACTTGATGAAGGGAACCAGAGTGAGCCGACAGCCTGGCACTCCCTTACTATGGGAGTCTGTAGTGGCTGAGACGGTTCTCGCCCAGGGCAGAGGGGAGGCTGCCCACAGCTATGGGCCTGTCATCCTGCAGGCTCAGGAAAACACATGCAGATGAACAAATGAATATTCTGGAGGTACAGAAGTACATGCTCCATTTAGCTTCATTTTTGCTCACTTGAACTTTGTTAACTAGGGAGAAATAAATAACCTATCGGATTTTGGATGTACAAAGCAGTAGCCAAAGCATATCAACATTTTTTCAAGTTAGGTTTTGTGTTTATATAATATCTTACAGCCCCCATTGCACTTCTTCATAAACGTAGTGACAGATGACACTGAAAGTATGCAATCCGCCAGGAACTGCTACCGGCCCTCAACATACACTATTTCATTTCACCCTCTCTACCGTCCTGTGAGGTGAGAAGAGACAGGTGAAATCACTTGCCCAAGACCACACAGCTGGAAAGTGGTAAAGCTGGATTCAGATCTCCCAGCCTAACTCTAGCATCTACGAGACTCACCACAGCATAATTTGCTGTCTTCTAAGGACAAGTCTGGAGCCTGGTGGCACAGTGGTAAAGAGCTCGGCTGCTAACCAAAAGGTCGGCAGTTTGAATCCACCAGGCACCCCTTGGAAACCCTACAGGGCAGTTATACTCTGTCCTACGGGGTCACTATGAGTCGGAATTGACTGGACAGCAACAGGTTTGGGTTTTTTTAATGACAAGTCCCTTGGTGGTACAAATGGTTAACGTGCTCAGCTGCAAACCAAAAGCTTGGAAGTCTGACTCCACTCAGAGGTGCCTCAGCAGAAAGGCCTGGCGATCTACTTTCAAAAAAATCAGGCACTGAAAACCCTATGGAGCACAGTTCTACTCTGACATACACGGAGTCACCATGAGTCAGAGCTGACTTGATGGCAACTGGAATAAGGACACTCAGCCACTCAATCCAGAGAAGCAGGAACCCAGTTCTCCTTTAGACCAATGAAAAGAGCGTGGAGGGAACTTCAGATAAATTCTGGTTTGGTATCATCTGGGGAAATTGGCTACATAATGAATGCCCTTCCGAGATCTTTCTTACCCATCCTGGGCTGCAGGAAACCGAGTGCCTCCTTGTCAAAGCATGGAGCGCTACAGAGTAACTGTGGTTAGCCTCCAGCACTGAACCTCCTCCCAACAAACGTGCTGGAGACAGTGAAAGTCCCTTTATCAGTAGAGGCCTGCTTTAGTCTACTAAACTACAACCAAGTTAAAGCCCACGTAGCCACAAACCTCAGAATCCACCGAGGAAAAGTGCTGTGCCCCGTGCAGCTCTGAAAGTGCTAGGAGCCCAAGGTCTGGGGAAATTGCAGAGTCTGACGCCATCCTTCCGAGACTGTGATCCACAAGCTGAACCCATTCCATCAGCTTGTTCCCAACACTGGTCAATTAATCCTCCAGTAAATGAAATTGGATTTTAAATGTAAACTAGGGAAGCTTGATATTTACTGGGTCCTATCATTAATCCTTCGGTGAAATGAAGCATCTTGTTGCAAAGCTATCTGGCCCCTCCCTGGCTGGTATCCCCACGCATTCAAGGTGATCCAAAAAGGCCAATGCTGTACCAGAATTAAAGTCTGTCCTTGTCTAGTGGAGTGTCAGGACACTCGTGTGGACCTGAGGGCCACCAAGGATGGTCAGGAGGTGGAGGAGCTCCCTCCTCTCACTTCCTCCATATCAGAGGCTGGCTGAGCCCACCAGGTCAGAGGCAGCAGGCACAAAGGAGCCCTCCACTTGACAATCTTTGGATTCCAGCACCAGTGCAAGCTCCACTGGCCTCAAGCTGGGACCCATGGGCATCCAGGTGTGGGGGCCCCACAGAGACACACCTGGAACAGACCTCACAGCAGCCCTGCAGCAGGTGGTGTGGGTGGGCAGGTTGGGCTCCACCTATAGGGTGCTAAGTGGAGCATACTAGTGGCAGAGCACCCTGGCAGCTGTGCGCCAGGGGCCTGAAGGTCAGGCCCTATAGGAGACAAGATGCTTGCACTATTTAGAGCAAAGGACCCTGACCAAGGGGGCAGAAGACAGTGAGAAGGGGTGGAGTACAGGAAAGGCAAGCAGTTAGAAGGGACAAGCATCTTTGGTTGTGATGAGAAGGGTGGCAGGGGAGAAGGAAGTAAACCCAGGTCACTGCCCCAGGCACAGGCTTGTGTCCCAAGGGGAGTGGTGGATTGCTGGGGACACCACCCCCTAGAAGGGGCAGGCTGGGGAGAAAAGGAATGGACTGGTTCCAGACACAGAGCTTCTGGTGGGCAGCCAAGGGTGGGGAAGCAGGATCTAAGGGTCTGTACCCCAGGAAAAGGCCTGGGCTGGGGCTATCAGATGGAAGATCGTTAGCACATGGTGGTCCTAAGGCCATGGAAATGGCAGAATGTGTAGAGAGTGAGCCCCAGGACAAAGGTTGGAGAATATGAAGGAGAGAGAAGGAGAGATGTGGCACAAGCGCAACCCCGGAGGGACCTGAGGACTCTGGGACCACAGTCAGTGAGGCTGGAAGGAAAGACAAGGCTCTACATGGCCTCTGGAGGAAACACAGGAGTTAGCGGGAGCCTCTGATATTCACAAATAAACCATCCCGAATGACTACTAGTGAGGAGAAATGCACCATGGAGCAGGAGGGGGAATCAGGGTCCCTAAAAGTGATGGAAAGGACAGGAATACCAACTCACTCACTGCAAATTATATTTCAAAAAGAAAAAAATAAGATAGGAAAAAATTTCACTTTCTTACAAAATAAATATATATTCTAGCTTGAACACAGAAGTGAATTCAAATGACACTGAACTATGTGTAACGTTCATGACGCCAAGAAACAATGTCTTATCAACTGGAAGGCCCCACCTATGTGTGATCTGCCCCAGCCCTACCTAGGGGCACCTGTCTTTAGGCAAACGTGTGTTTATGAGGGCGAGTTGTGTACCTGCCTGGGAAGGAAACACACTCTTTGGCCAGTGGCCATTAGGGAAAGATGACACATGTTCTTTAACAACAGAAAGAGACAAAATGTAAGTATACATACTATATACATAAACACACACACACTCCTTCCTTTCTCTGCTCTTCCCCTCCCCACACCCACCCCTAAGGCCAAGGATAACTTCTGCACTGGGTTTTGTAATTTAAACATGATCAATGAAATGAAATCAATGTGGGCATACCTTTTTGGAGTAAAAATATTTCAGTGTTTCAGCACTGTGAACGGAGAGTCACAGGAGTGCTTGGGAAAACAAACAAAATCTATTTGGTGCATAAACAGTTATTTTAGGAATTTTTAATGCATTTAAACATTTCATTTCCACAGAAGAGTTTGAGTCATTTTTAAAAAACACCATCTTCACTTTGTAACTCTCGCTCAGATTCATTTTAAAGGTTTCACGTTGTACTCTCTCGCCCAAAATGCACTACTTAATCCAGAGGACCAGCACACTGCTGGAGTCCAGGAATCCCATTTATCTTGTGGCACCATCACCTAAACCAAAGCCTAACCCAGAACTCCAAAATGCAACTCCAGTCAGGAGCAGCCATGCTGGAACTAATGCATTTGGAAAAGCACACTTCCCTGACTGAAACTTTTCACTCTAAGGAACACGTGCACGTTCTCCACGTTCTGAGAGGTGGCACGAGAGCCGCTGCTCTTCACAAGGCAAACCTATTACACTGCAATCCTCTCAATGATGCAACAAAGCAAATCACTTGATATGATTAGTGACTGATATGTAAGGAAAAAGACACTGCTCCTGTGTACAAGGCACTTCACAGTCACGAAGCAGGAGGAGGGAGACAGCAGCTCCTTTCCCCAGTCTGTGTATTGAAAACAGATGTTTGGTTGGGTCTGAAGTCCCAGGAAACAATCTGAATGAATGATTACACCTTTTCAGCACACTTTTGGGCTCCTGGTAAAACTTCCTGAATATCAACCCAGGTTGTCACTGTGAATCTGTGGCCCCAAGAGCCCTCTCCTGGGCCACTCTGGAGACTTGGGGGAGTGGGTGAGAGAGAAATGGAGGGGGCGGAGGCGGCTGCAGTGCAGAGACACACTTAGATCTGTCACCTGTAAAGTGATAGTTTGTAATGCATGCTCTCCAAGGGCCCTACTGATCCCACCTGCCGTGACTCGGACTCACATGCCCCACCGGCTTCCTGCAAGGGCCATCGCAAGAATTTCAGGTACACCCTAGCAGTCTCAACCACCTGGCCCAGGACAGAAGAGCACATTTGCTGGAATGTGATCTGCTGCCCAGCAAGGGTCCTCACAGAGGAAAGAGCGAGCCTGCTGTGATTATACACTGAAAATCCAGAAGTAGGCTGGTCACCACAATTGTTATTAAAAGACGCTGTCTGCATTATCTGCTCCTCTTGGTCTATGGAACCACTTAAACATAAATCAGGCATGCATAGCTTCAGCTCACCTCATGAGATTTCTCAGTGTTTCCTTCACTGCTTATCACACACACATAAGCATTTACATTCAAGCCAATATATCTATATCCCTGGTGGCACAATGGTCAAGTGCTTGGCTGCTAACCTAAAGGTTGGTGGTTTGAACCCATCAGCTCTGTGGGAGAAAAGACTTCGTGGTGTGCTCCCATAAAGATTATGGCCTTAGAAACCCTACGGGGTAGTTGTATTGTGTCATGTAGGGTCGCTATGAGTCAGAATTGACTCGATGGCACACAACAACAACATATACACACACATTTCTTCAAAGAGGGCTTCAGAAATGTAAGAGCTTGTTACTTACTTGTCTTTTGGAAATCAGGGGAAAAATCAATGCCACCCTGAATTAAATTATTGAATAAACAGCTAAATGAAACTTAGATTAAGCCTTACTTGTGGGCACACACTCTTGTCAGTACTTAGCTGGCTACAGTGGGAGCCACCATGAGCTTGTGACTCTCTGAGCCCAGGTTTGCTGACTCACGGACCACGAGAGCCTGGGAGACACTCAGGGACTAAGGCAGGGGTTTCTGGCAGGCCTCCTCCTAAATAAAGGAAGTCGGGACACTGAAGTGCAGCCTTGGGGAAACAGATGAGCTCAAAGAAGGGAATCTGTTGAATGGAGTCTTCTTTAATAAGAAGGTCAAACAGCAAAAAACTGTTGCTCAAACTGCCTTCTATACTGGAGGAAAAAGGATGGAACCTATGTGAGTATTTCATCAAATTTCTTTGCCAAGTCTGTCTCTATAGAAAGATGGGCCTGCATCAGGCTTTTTGGTTGAAGATGATGGCCACCGTCACCCAATTCCTTGTGTTCTCATGCTCTAAAACATTGGCAACTTTTGGAAACTTCCCGCAAGGCACAGAATGCACTGACTGTAGGCACAGATATTCTGGATCTACTTGGCAGTTATATTTCTCATGGCAAATTTAAAGAAAATAGGGTTACAATCAGACTCTTGCTTGACTGGTTCAAGTTAAGCATACCCCCTGTGGCAAACCATATTTTCCAAAGATGGTCACAACAATGTCTCCCATCCTATATTCTCTTCTACAATATGACGTTGCTGCTCCTCCCATTGAGAGATGGGGGTCTATAACCCCTCCCCTCTATTCCGGGTGGGCTTATGACTGCTATGACCAAGAGAATACAGAAGACAGGATGCTATGTGACTCCTGAATATAGGTTTCATAGAAGGTAATGCAGCCTTGTTTGCTAAACTCCACATAAGAACTTCAATGACCTCGAGGCTGCCATGTTGTGAGGAAGCCAAGCCACACAGAGACACCATGTGTAGGTGCTTGTTGGCAGTCCTTGTCTTTGAGCATTCCAAACCCAGGCACTAGAATATTCACGTTATTCTAGCCCCTAGTTTCCAAATCTTCCAGTGGAGGCCCCAGACATCATGAAGCACAAACAAGCCATGCCTGCTGTGCCCTGTATGAATCTAGGGGCTTAATAAAAAGTTTTTTTGTTTTTAAATTATATTGTGGTAAAATACATATAACAGAAAGTTTGCCATTTTAACAATTTTCAACTGTACAACTCAATGTCATTAATTACATTCACCATGTTGTGCTACCATCACCACTATCCATTTCCAAAAGTTTTTCATCACCCCAAATAGAAACTCAGTATCTTTTCAGCAATAACTCCCCATTTCCCCGTCACGGATTGAGTTGTGTCCTCCCAAAATATCTGTCAGCTTGGCTAGGTCATGATTCCCAGTGTTGAATAACTGCATAATCTGATGTGATTTCCTTATGCGTTGTAAACTCTATCACTATGATGAGGTTATATGTGATCTCCTTATCTGTTGTAAATTCTGTCACTGCAATGAGGTTATACAGATGAGGTTGACAAGATTAGATAGTGTCTTAATGCAACCTCGTTTGAGATATAAAAGAGAGAAGCAAGCAGAGACACATAGGAACCTCACACCATCAAGAAAGCAGTGCCGGGAGCAGAGCGCATCCTTTGGACCAGAGGTTCCTGAACTGAGATCCTCCCAGACCAAGGGAAGACTGATGCATCACAAGGACCTTCCTCCAGAGCCGACAGAGAGAGAGCACCTTCTCTTGGATCTGATGCCCTGAATTTGGGCTTGTAACCTACCGGACTGTGAGAGAATTAACTTTTCTTTGTTAAAGCCATCCACTTGTGGTATCTCTGTTAGAGAAGCACCAGATGACTAAGACATCCCCTGTCCCTGGTAACCACTAATAATCTTAGGTCTCTACACATTGCGCATTCTAGGTATTTCATATTTGTTGTTGTTAGGCCATCGAGTCAGTTCCAACTCATAGCAACCCTACGTACTACAGAATGAAACACTGCCCAGTCCTGTGCCATCCTCACAATCATAGGTATGTTTGAGCCCACTGTTGCAGCCACTGTGTCAATCTATCTTGTTGAGGGTCTTCCTGTTTTTCACTGATCCTCTACTTAAATTTTATGACCCTTATTTTTCATGACCCTTTGCTGGATCACGTGATAATTCTGTGTTTCATATTTCAAGGAAACGCCATTTTACATTCCCACGAGCAATGCACAGGGGTTCCAATTTCTCTACATCTTCACCAACGATTGTTACAAAATGATTGTTTTAACTCACTAAATTTTGGTGTAATTTTATGCAGCAATAGTAACTAGATCACCCCGAATCAGATCAGCTCTGGTATCTCAAAGTCTGGGAAGATGAAGGCTGAAGACAGTACCCTGACATGTGACCCCCACCAAGGTCCTTCTGACCCTGTGAGACCATACTTGGCAGCCAGCTGTCTCCCTTAAAAGCCATGGTTTTATAATATCATTCACACAAAGTTATTTTAAGGCCTGATTATACCAATGTATATGTCTTCAAAGGTAGCATGTACACCAAATCAATCCTGGGTCAGCCAGCAGCACACAATCTCCCTCCTCTTAAATTACGAGTCTTTATTCTTCTTCCTGCTCACTTGACACTTTTCAGGGGCAGTTCTACTTAACTTTCAGGCATGTGTACCTTATCTTTCCCAATTAGAGTGTTGAATCCCATCTTCAGTCCTTTGGCCAAACCATCCTGCACACCATCAAGAGTGTGGCCTTCTTTTTAGAAACACATGACTGAGCATTCCACTCTTGCTGAGAGGCCTCCAGAGCCTCTCCCTTGTTTACTGGATAAGTGTGGACTCCTTGGCCCGGTATCCAATGCCCTGCCCCTATCTGGACTGAAAACACGGTTTCCCTCCTCAGATGCACGATCTATGCTTCCACCACTAGGCCACTCATCTCACTCACTATTCATTTATTTAACCATTATTCTAAACCATTATCCTGCTGAGGGCCACGTATGCTGCCTCCAGCTGTTGACAACTGATTTTAAGTAACGGTCAATGAACATACTCACACATAAATGTGTATCATATCTCTAGTCCTTTCCTTTGGAAAGATTCTTCAATGTGGAATTATGGGACATTATTAGTTTTAAAGGAGTCCCTAGGTGGTGCAAATGGTTAATGTGCTCAACTGCCAACCAAAAGATTGGTGGTGGTTTGGGTCCACCCAGAGGCAATTCAGAAGAAAGGCCTGGTGATCTATTTCCAAAAAACACAGCCATTGAAAGTATGCAGCAGTTTCACATGGGCAACTGGTTTTTTGATTTATTGGTTTCAAGGAACTTGATACATACTGCCAAGTGGTTTTCCGGAAACTAGTGAGGCTGAATAATTGTTTAAAACTCACTGGTCACTTGTATTTTTCTTTTGTGAACCATCCATCCTCTGGCCACTTAAGGGTGCTGGATTTTCTCTTACTGACAGGCAGGAGCTCTTATGCACACACTCACACATGATGCATGGTCACTGGGTACACTTTGACACGCTGTGCTGGTTGCCCATAATCCTGCATGAAGAAGGCCAGTAGCTCCTGCTGGCTAAGACCCACAATGCAAGGGTCAGTCAGACAATACACCACCGAACACAGCGACCGGGAGGACTGGTGATTACCAAATGGTTAGCGGTCATGAAGGTGGTAACCAGGGTAGTGTGGTACAAAAAAGGAGGGGAAGAGACTGGAGATGGGAAAACAGGAGGGCATCTTGAGGAGGGGACTGTTGTTGATGAACTAAGACATGGGGGAACCATTCACAGGAATGCCTAGAGGAAAAGCACAACTAGCAAGTGGAAAAGCCCAGAGGTATTAAAGGACTGAGTCTGCTCCCAGAGTACACAGAGGTCAATGTGCTTGGACCCTAATGAGCAGGGATGGGGAGGAAGAGGCACAAAATGCAGTCAGGCAGACTCTGTGATTCACAGGAGGGGCAGGGGAAGCCCTGCGGTGGCAAAGAGGGAGGCCCTGATCCAGCGTGCTGGTGGACAAGGTGGAGGCAGTATGCAAAAGCTGCAAGTGGAGGCGAGTGGGATGTGATGGCAACAGTCCTGGCAAGAGGCCATGGTGGCCTGGGCCCTGGTATCGGCAGTGGTGACAGAAACAAGGCAATTTTAGAAATAAATTCTCATGACTTCATGATTGATTAGTTATAAGAGAGAGCAAGGTGTTAAAAATGAATCCAAAATCTCTGAGCATCTGGGTGTTGAAGGTGCCATTTCCTGAAATGGGAGGAGAAGTGTGGCTGAGAGGCAGAGCTGGGGCTCTTCCTGAGCCATCTCGGCTTCAACGTGCTGGAGAGGCACTGATGTGGAGCAGACATGCAGGTTGCTGGTCTGAAGCTCAGAAGAGAGCTGTGAGGTAGAGGTGTAACTTTGGGAACCTGCAAAAAACTGGTATTTAAAGCCAAAGGACTCGAGAACACCAAACTAGGCCTGGCTTAAAGAGAAGAGGACCAGGACAGAGCCTTCCAGAACCCCAACATCTAAAGGTCAGGTGGAGAAGGAAATACCCAGAGCTGAAAAAGGAGTGGCCACCGAGCAGGGAAGAAACCAAAACATGTGGTGTTCTGGAAATCAAGTAGGAAGAAAGTAAGACTGGAAAAGAAAATGGGGGAGAGGGGCAGGAATTCCCCAGCTGCTAGAAACCAGAGTCAATGGAAAAACAGAGCTTAATGCAGACACTCGCTGGTGGGAGTGTGGACAGGCAAGATCTCCATCACCGAGGGGCTTGGATTCTAAGGGGCTTGCAAGACTTCTAAAGCAGAGGGTCCCCAGGACACTCCGGGGCTCCACAAGGTCAAAGCTAGCTTCGCAGTGATTCCAGGACGGAATCTGCCTTTCCACTCTGTGACACTGACAGTGCAGAAGCAACGGTGGATGATGTGTGGAGGCCTCTGCACAGCCAGGGCAGCGGCTCCAAAGTGTACCAGTAGTCACTGCATTCCTCTCCACTAAACGCTCACCGTTACAAACAAAACAGCCAACAAACAGAAAACGGTTTTGCTTAAGAATGTCCTTGATGAAGCAGTAGGAATTATTCACTAATTAGCAAACCACTTGAATGAGGTTTGAGTTGCTGAACTAGCTGCATTTCTATGGGCCGCCATGTTTACTAGAAAGAACAACTGACACACAAGCTACGGCTATTCAGACATAGGTACTTGGCAAACATTTTCCTGAAAATGACTGGACTGAGCCTGTCGTTTCAAAGAAAACTCTGACAGTACTTTGCTGTCAATGATAAAATTTGAGCTTTAGAAGGAAAATTAGAATTTTAGAAAACTTGCTTTCCCCGCTGTGAGCCTGACTGCTCCTACTACTTAAAGACTTCTCGGATGATACTGGTGGTGATCTTAGTGAATGTGATTATTTTGACAACGTATAATGAAATATGGCGATACCTGAAAGATCTGCATAGCTCGGTGAATCAATATTTTCCAAATGACCAGTGCACCATATTACAAAATCATGAGACAGTAAGAGCACGTTAGGTCAAAGGATTTTACCAGAACACAGCAGGAAAAGTTCACTGGTGCAGTTTCAGATTCCATATGGCAAGTGAATTTCAAGAAACTGCCATGTGTTGAACTCTGGTGTAGTGTCAAAGACTATCCACAACCATCCAAAAAGGCAGCTGACACGCTGCTCCCTTGTCCATCTACATATCTGTGTGGGGCTGGACTTTCCTCTCATACGTCAACTGCAACAATATATCCCAACAGATTGAATGCAGAAGGAGATATGAGAATCCAGCTGTCTTTATTAAGCCAGGCATTAAAGAGATTTGTAATCATGCAAAACAATGCCACCCTCAATTTTTTTTGTTTTTGAAACTTGTTTTCATAAAAGTTTTTTATTTATATTTACATGTATTGAGCATAAAAGTTGTAATTTTAAAATTAATAGATATTTTAAACTTTCTTAGTTTTATTTTCTCATACAGTTAGTACCAAATCAAAAAACCAAACCCATTGCTGTCAAGTCAATTCCAACTCATAGCAACCCTACAGGACAGAGTAGAACTGCCCCATACGGTTCCAAGGCTGTAAATCTTTACAGACGCAGACTGTCACATCTTTCTCTTGCGCAGCAGCTGGTGGATTCGAACCGCTGACCTTTTAGTTAGCAGCCAAGCGCTGAACCACTGTGCCACCAGAGCTCCTTATATCAATAGATATAACCCATAGGGACCTCAATAAATTGTAAGAATGTAAAGGATTCCCACAACCAAAATTTTTGAGATTGGTTTCAGGAAGAAGGACGCTGAACCCAAAAGGCAGGCAGGAGAGTCCAGGAACAATGGGGTTGGTTATAGGATGTTTGATATTTTTCTGATTGTTTGAAATGTTTCCCAATTAAAGTTTACTACTTTGAAGTAAAAGAATGAATGGAATGTGAAGAATGGCCACAAGTGGAGTCACTGTGGACAATTCTTCTGCTGTTTCTTGAAGAGGAGGAGAACAGGCAGGTGGGGCAGGGTTACAGGAGTTAAGACCAGCAAACTAAGGAGAAGGAGCCATGGTGGTGCAGTTGTTAAACTTTCCACTGCTAACTGAAACCCATCAGTGGCTCCATGGGAGAAAGACGTCACAGCCTTGAAAACCCTATGAAGGCAATTCCACTCTGTCCTACAGGGTCGCTATGAGTCGGAATCTACTCGCTGGCAGTAGGTAACTATGAAGGGAGCAGGCACTGTCTGTCTGTGTGTACCTTTTCAGGGCAGGCACACACATACCCAGGTGTGCACGAATCATTTAAACCCAGTGAGCATGCATTTTACATTTTATGAGCTTGTCTCTTAAGAACTGTTAGTAAGACTCTGATGCATTTTAAAAACTTTAATAAATTCTAACTAGTTTCCTTTGAGATTTCTTCACTCCAGGATTCAACTAGCTTTTCTTTCATTTCTTCTTCTTTTTCTAATCAAAAGTGAACATAAAAGAGGTACGTGCCATTTCCAGGCCTGGCCCCTGGAACATCCCACATGCTTTCCTCCCTGCCCGCTCCCCATTCCTGTAGGGTGGAAGGGCAATGAGGATGATCACAGCCACCTCGGAAGCCCCTGGTGGAAGACAGTAGTGCCACCATAGGCTTGGTGCCCTGCACGATCCTGCCCCCAATGTGGAACATCCACTCTAGACTGCACTATAGCCCTGTAGCCTTTACATTTTGGGTCTGTTTGTTAAGCAGTATAAGCCTGCCCTATTTTAAGCCACATGACTGCGTGACTTTGGACAAACTACAAAAATCTTACCATGCCTCAGTTTCCTCAGCTAGAAAATGGAAATAGCAGTGTCTTCCTGATAAGGTCATTCAGAGGATTAAATGATACTCATTGCTGTTGAGTCGATTCTGACTCATAGCGACCCCATAGGACTGAGTAGAGCTGCCTAATAGGGTTTCCAAGGAGCAGCCGGTGGATTTGAAGTGCTCACCTTTTGGTTAGCAGCCGAGCTCTTAACCACTGTGCCACCAGGGATCCTAAAAAAAATGATACAGGTAAAGAACACAAAACAGGGCTGGGAATATAATAAGCACTAAGTTAATATTAGCTATGATTATAGTTTATAATAAATTTTATTATCAAGCTGAACAAGTTTGCCATCCCCCCAACAATATTTCTTTCTAGATTTGGATGCTTCTACCTATTTAATTTTTCTAGATGAGTGTTAAAACTACTTTTAGGTTCCTAAATCACCCTACTGTTACTCAGACTAGAATATGATGGAATTTATACAGTAATTTGGACAGAACTGGCATCTTTACAAATACATGTTCTCCCAATCAAGAGCTCTACACACTGATCGATTTATGCAGACATATGTCTTGATGTGTCAGTAAAGATCTTTAGTCCTCTTCATAGAGGCTCCCTGCATCTCACTGCTATTCTGATTAAAATATATTTTTTGTCGTACCTCCTAAATAGCTATTGCTAGGATGTTAAAAACTCAGGCGATTTTGGAGGGTATCAGGGAATGAGCTGGACTAAGCTCTGACACAGGGACAGCTCTGTGGCAACAACCAGGACTGGAGTTGGGTTGGCACCGGGTAGGGGGCAAACACATTGGAGCAAGGACAGGGCATCTTGTTACCGAAACCTCCCCTTGTGTGTGAGACAGAGGGTGCGACCATGGGTACAGCTGTGAGATGTGCACTGATGCTTGACCGTGTATGTGACAAGTGCATGGCCTTTACGTGGACACAGTGCTGTGGCAGTGTGGTGTGTATCGTTGGGACCCAGGGCCCTGTGGTGTGATGGATCACTTTTATATGGCCTTCATCGCCATGGTCTTGTAACTCCCAACAAATGATTGGGTGGGACTATGCAAATAAGGTGCATGTGGCCATCCAAGGGGATTGGACAGCTTGCTGATAATACAAATAAGGTTCATGGCACCCTTGTGAGGGTGGGACCACGTAAATAAGGTATATGGAACCCTAACAAGGGGATTGGTCACTTTTGCCATCCTGCTATGCTTAAAATGAGCCATTCTAGAGGTGGAAAGGGGGGACATCACTACCACCAAGAAAGAAGAGCAAGGAACAGAATGTGTCCTGCACTGAAAATCTCCTAGACCCAGGAGACAGAGAGCTGTAACACCAGAAATGGCTCCAGACAGCGAGAAGCAGCAGCAAGCAAGGAAGAGAACTGGCAGCAGCAAGCCAACGAGACTAGAAGGAGACGGTGCAGTGGGCTTTCCAGACCACTGAGACAGCTGAGCGCCTTTGGGTAGGAGGCTCACTGGTGGAGCAGGGTGCCTCTGGGCACTTACCAGTGGAGCTAAAGAGCTTTGTAACACTTGCTTGAGCAAGGCAGAGGCCAGGCTGGCCCAAGAGGCCTGAGGGGCTGAGAGGCTGAGGAGCTGATGGGCTGAGGGCCAAGTAGAGGCCTGCCTGTGGGCACAGCCATGAAGCTTTCCTGACCAAAGAACTGTATTCTGATACTGAATTGTAACCTGTTATTTCCCTAATAAACCTCATAATTGTATTGTCTGTGAGTTCTCCATGGCCACTGCAAGAAATTATCAAACCCAGCAGAGAAGTAGAGAGTGCTGTGGGAGGGACAACTGGTGTCAGAATTGGTAAAAAGGTTGGAGAGAGGAGGTATGTCTGACCCTCTGCTTCACAGGAATCAGCTTTGGGCTTATGCTGACGGTTATTCTCTCTCCCCCTCATGAAGTTAGAGGAGGTCAGACGTCCCCACCATGCCATTTTTGCAGGCCCTCAGTTTCCTGCTTCTTTCTCCACTGTCTCCTCTCACAGCCACATGGGGCTGCACAGAGAAATGTCAGATAGTGACCACTAGAATGGAGTTTCCAGAAAGAAGGTACAGTAGTTCCTCCCTGGATGGGAAGTCTAGGAAGGTCTCACCCTGGGATCTCTGAGGGGGCAGCTATGTGGCATAGAATCACAGCATTCCCAGAGCTCTGACCCCAGGAATCTTCCCCTGAAGACTTCCCCACAGACTCCTGCCTCTGTCTTCATTCCATCTGGCTATGTGCATGAGGGCTGCGGTTTTCCAAAAGAAGAACCTCAAGGAGGAGGGGGAAAACCACTGTTTTACATCTAAAATTCCAAGTTTAGCTCTGGATTCCTTTTTGTGCCTCTCCAAAAGAGGAACCCCAGGAGGACAAATCAGATCCTGCAGGTCGAAAACCATGGCACAAAGACCAATGACATCAGTGCTATGGCACAGAAGTCTCTAGCAGGGTGGGCTGTCCGGACCCTGCTCCAAAGGAGCTGTACTGAGATGTGATGATAGAGAGCTCTTGAATGTGGTCTCAATGCAGGGCACTGTTTTTCTATGCCAGGTGCGGTCACTTTACTGGAGCGAGGAAAAGGGCTTTTGATGTTTCTGAGAGAAGAAACAAGACAGTACAGTGATTTGCTGGCTCAGCAACTGGAGTTAACTGATTACCATGAAATTGAATTCTTAAAGGAAATATCAGCCAAGAATTTGATTCTCGAATAGAAGTTACAAGTTTCCCAAGTTTGCAGTCAAGGTATGAGATAATCAGGTGAGGAAGAAAGCCCACTCACAGAAAACATATCTCCTCCTCTGTAGCAAATAATTCCTGATGGAGGGAAACCCTGTGGCTGTAAGGAGTGTGAAGGCCGCTAGTGCAGGTGGCAGCTTCAGAACACATCAGAGAATCCACGCTGGAGGGAAAGCTATGAATGAGATTAATGTGGGGAGGCCTTTTAGGTGTGCGAGCAAATTGCTCGATGTCAGAGCACTGAGACAGATGGGAAGTCCTCTGAGTATGACACAAGTGGTAAGTTCTTTAGACTTAACTCAAGCTTCCAAATACATCAGAGGATTCAGGATGGTGAGAAACCCTCTGTGTGAAAACAATGCAGGGAGGTAATGTAACACGTGATAGAATCCATAGTGGTGTGAAATCCCTCCAATGAATACAGTACTGGAAGGTCTTTGCTATTCCATCATTCTATCTACTTTTTTGGTTTTCTTGCTATGTCCCTCCTTTTTGAGGATGAACATCAAAGAAACACCCACATCACTGCTTCTAGTTTGTAGAGTATGACAAGCTTAGCTAAACTGATATCAGTGACGTGACACAAAGAATGAGTGAGATACAAAATGTCCTAGACCAACCCCAGCATCTAAAAAGCTTTCTATTCAGCTTTGTCTTGATTGATCTTACACAGGCTTCTACGATCTGCCATGAAGTGTGTTTGAGGTTAACTGGCAGTTCAGGAGTGATCCCCACAGCCGGCAGCTCCCTCACCTCTCCTGACACCACTCCTGCTCTGGGTCCTCTTCCTCTGGCAGGTGCTCCGCAGGCTGCAGGTTCAGCCTGAGCTGCTTCTCGTCTCTCCTTAGTGCTCCTTACATGCACCGGCCCATGCAGGCTCCCAACAGCACCTGAAGGATGCAGAGGAAGCCACAGGGCATCTCCAGCCCCAACATCCCACTGGCGCCCGGGATTTCCACATCCAGCAGCATGGCTATCTCTCCTGCTCCATCTCAAACCAGGGCTTCCAACTCGTTCTAAACAATTCAGTCATGACCGAGGTAAACAAGGCCGTATTCGCATTGATAGCAACCAAATGTCAGCTTTTGACCTGAGTAGGAACCAGGCAGCAGCGTATTACTCAAAGATGGCGGCTGACAAGGCTGCTTTGAATGTGTGCCCACTTTCTACAATCCTGACAATAATCCAGTCTCCTGCATCAGGCTCCTGAAAGTTTCCTGCTGTGGGAGCCCAGACCTCACTATCTCCCTCCACCACTCCATCCACTTCATAACTGCTCTTGCCTGGTTGACTGAAAATGCCTCCTGACATCCATGTATCCACTTTTGCCTGACTACAATCCAATCCCCACACAGCAGGTTAAGTGGTTGTTTAAAAACAGGAACCCAATTTCATCACTCCCTACTTAAAACCTTCTAATGACTTCCCACCACACCTGGGCTGAAACCTAAACTCCACGGCCAGGCCCCCTCTCTGCTGTGCCCCGCCCCCAACTCCAGCCACACTGGGTCCTACTTTCACTTGTCCTTCCCTCTGCTGGGCTCCTCCTCCTTCAGATCTCACCTTGGGTCCCTCTCCCTGCTCAGAGACCATTTCCTGACTATTCAATCTGAAGGAGCCTGAGTCTCTACCATGCGTCCCTACTGTAATTCTTTGCACAGCGGTCATTACCAATTTCCTTGTTGATGCATGTATTTACAGTCTGTCTCCACCCCTCCCCACCTCCCACCCCACCAAGAATGTTAGCTGCTGAGATCAGTCCTTGTCTGCTTGTCTGCCTCTGAAGCCTCAGGATCCAGAAAGTGGCCAGCTCCCAGGAGTGCTCAGTAAACTTACTGGATGCTACCCGAGTGACCGGCCACCATCAAGGAGCTCTTCTGTGAAGGCCCTTGGGCAATTAGCAGAGGGATACAGGCTAGTGATGGGTTTCCCTCTTGCCCAGCATGCCTGGGAATTCCAAGTCATCTTGCCCCATGGTCACACCAATGATGATCCTCTTCATCACCATCTACATGAAACACTGAGAACCCCACGTCAAACCCAGAGCAGCAGATGGCACATGGGCACAGACACTGACTGCAAACCCACTCACCCACCCTTTCCCCTGTCCACGAGTGTTGAGGAGTCCTGGGCTGCCTCTGCTTCTCAATGCAGCTCCGCAGGGAGCTTTCCCTGAAGGGAATCTTTCTGACAGACTCCAGTCACATCATCATAACCTATCATCCTCACCCTTGATGGCATCAGGGTCCTCGGTCTCCTCAGCTGCCACCCTGCAGGCTATTTCTGGCCTGGTGGTAGCTGTTAGCCTCCCAGATTACCTACCCAGCAGCGGAGAAACATAGGAGCAGCTGAGCTTCAGGGGGTGGTGGAGGGGACAGAGGAGAAATCCTACACTGTGACCAAGAGAGTCATCCCCTTTCCCCTCAGCCTCTATGGCTCCCACTGGGCCAGAGGGTGACTTCCTACCCCAACCTCCACCACCCCTCTATGGTACACTGCTGCTTCTTCCCAGAAAGCATCCTCTCTACTACTCTTGTACGTCTCCCCCTTTTATGAACTAAAATCTTATACGTTTCCTTCTCATTCTCAGTCATTAATAAACCACAGTCTTGGAAGGGGTTGCAAGTGGCCAGTTTCGTTAAGTCCTCCTGTCTTTGTGGTCAACGCTACCTGTGGAAAGCTAGTGGCCTAGAGGTCTATGCCTTTCTGAAAAGTTCAGGAAATGCCGTGCTTTTTCTGTCATTTATCAAAGGCTATTGAACTGCTTTCCAACACACACTTCTCTGATTAAAAATGACTCAGGGCACCTTTTCATGTGTGTTTGAGCCTTGTGGGTTTCAGTACTGTAAAATGACTGATCCTGTCCCTTGCATTTTTCCATCTGGGCTCCTGTCGATTCCTATTGGCTTGGGGGAGTTCCTTGTATACTGGTCTTCGATGCTGCAGATATTTTCTCCCAATCTGTCATCTGTCTGTTAAGGTAGCCTTCACTGATCAGAAATTATTAATTGTGATGTAATCAAATTCATTATTTTTGCCTTATAATTTGTACTCTTGAAGTTTTATTTAAAAAGTCCTTCCTAAACCTGCATCATCTTTGATTAACTTCATAGTTTTATCTTTCACATTTAGGCCTTTAATTTTAATCATTGTATGTGGTGTTTGGCATGGATTCAGTTATCTTTTCTCTATATAGAAAGTCACTTTTTCAGCACCACCTACTAAATCATCCAACTTTTCCTATTGATTTGTGGTTCTACCTTAACATAAATTAACCTCCTGCTATACTGAAACCTGTCCCTCAGCTCCCTAGTCTGTGCCACAGGTCCATTTGTCTTTATTTGCACCAAGACCACAGTTTTTAATCACCGTGAATTTGTGGTATGCCTTAGTGTCTGGAAGAGAAACTTCCCCTCTTTACACTGACAGTTATTTATTTAAAGAGACTATTTAATATCCTATCTTACCATGCCAAAGGCAATGTGACAATCACAGTGATATATACAAATATAAAATGATCACTTCTTATTTTTGTTGTGAGTACCAATCATCGCTGGCATAATATGGAACTGATGAGGGAACTATAAATTGATAATAAATGACCGATTGGTTCATTCAACAAATACTTACTAAGTCCCTACAACGTGCGGGCTAGCATTGTTCTAAAGGCTGTGGATATAGCAGAGACCAAAAAAAGAAAAAAACAAAAACAAACTCTACTTTCATGGAACTTACATTTGAGGGATGGAAATCAGGAAATCATTTCAACAATCACCTCCACCCCCGCCCCACTGTCTGGGTAATGCTTTTGGCCTTTCAAGGCTCCTAAGAGCCCACTCTGGCTTCTTGAGTGAATGTTTCATGAGAAGAGAGCCAATCTTAACCTGCAAATAAATAAAATGTTATCTTTTCTCCTAGGGTTTATAGACAACCCAGATATGGGAATTAATTTGCTCAAAATTCAATTTAAAAATAAAAGTCTATTTATTTAGGTTAAGTGAAATAACAGGTAATTTCTTTAATCTCCAGGGTTTAATCATGGGTCAGATTTCAAATAAAGATCTATAATATAAAGACAAAAAAATTGCTGCCATAAAGTTTTTAAATGGTAAAACCTAGTTATTTTCATTATGTTTTTAATATTATAAAATGAAACTGACTTTTGAAGAAAGTAGCTTGGGACTAAAGAGAATGGAGACAAATTTGGATCTGCTCTTGCCTCTTAATCCTGGATGAAGAGTTAACGCCTCAGGGACACAGCTCCTTCTGGAGTTGTAAGTGGCACACACAGGCTGCTCTGGAGGAAATTTCTCTGCAGGTGGCCTCTCAACCAGTGGACAGTCACAGATGACTGAGGGTATGTGTTCTCCTAGATGCATCCTGGGGAAGGCTGAATGGGGCTGAGCACCGTGGGTGGTTGCACTGACATTTTATTCACAAAGTGTTCCATAAAACACAGTTCTTTGACATCCTCACTGGTTTCGGTCACTCTAGATATCTGAGAGCTGACCTGGGTCATGTGGGTGGTAGGGACCTAAAGTGTTTACAGTTCCAGAGCTGTCTGGAATGAGAATAAGCGGGTGGTGAGGATGAGAAAATACGAGACCAGTAGCTAAGAATTTCGAACGAATGATCTCTTTAATATTTCTGAGAGATAAAAGCAGTACTTAGAATTTCTGCTGATTACCTATATCCTTCTGGGCAGGGCCCACCGAGCAGGCTGCCCCACCGACAGCAGCTGTAGGAACCTGCATCTGTAAGAGCAGCACACCCCACGGGATCACCTCTTCCCTGGCCTGCACGTTCTTCACACATGTTCTCTCCTTACTGAGCACCAGGGTCAGGAGCACAGCACCCAGGAGACAGACGAGGGCTGGAGTCCCTACTCTGCCACTCCAGAGCTGGGTGACTAGAGCACTCTTTGACCTTTCTTTGCTTCAGTTTCCTCTTTATAACCTGGGGGACAAACATCTAAACCCCCTAGGGCACAGGAACATGGTGGATGCAGCCTTGCATGCTAAGCACTCTCCAAGCATACGGCATCAGGTGCTTCCTCCCAGGCCATATCATGCAGGTACTCTGACCATCTCATTTTCTGGAATCCTCTTGGCAATCCTGTGAGGATGGGACGCCATACCCATTTCATAGATACTTTAGTTGAGGCCTGGAGTGCTTGCCCAAGATTCAACAAGATTCATAGCAGGGACCACTACTGTATTTACTGAACCTAAGTCTCCAGGATCATTAGATACACTATTATTTTAAAAGGGCATTAAGGAAAAAAGTAAGCTGCCAACTGAACCTGATGCTTTTCGATCAATTCCAGTTTTTATTTTATGTCTATCAGAGTTGCTTTATATTTAGACAGAGCTTTCTTTCAAACAGGAGTCCCTGGGTGTTGTAGATAGACTATGCTCAACTACTGACCGAAAGGCTGACTATTCAAATCCACCCAGAGTCACCTTGGGAGAAAGGCCTGGTGATCTGCTCCGAAAGGACACGGGCTTGAAAACCCTATGGAGCAGCTCTACTCTGTACACATGGGGTCACCATAAGCCAGAACTGCTCTATGGCAACGGGTTTTTAATTTTTTTGGTGGGAGGGGTTCTTTCAAACATGAATCTTGTGTAAACAAAGAAAAAATGTTAAGAAAAATAAATCGGTGAAGACTTTCTGAAAGATCCACATGGCAGGTGCCTCCCCCAGGGTCCCATCCTGTGACTCCAGGAGCCCGGGGTTGCCTCTGGGACATTATTCCCCACTGTTGACACTCCTCAAGTTTCTTGCTTTTTGTATGTTACACAATGCAGGACAGATTCATTGCTTGAAGGCACCTTCCTTTTGTACATAAAGCACACGGTTTTGATTGGCAAGGAAATGTAGAACTGTGGTTGTTTCTTCAAGAGTGGGTACATGCTCAGCGGCTATCAAATTTACGCCCTACTGCTCTGTTTCCATGTCTTTCTACACACGCAGTAACTTCTCTCTTCAATGCAGAGTAAAGTGTAATCTTTCTGAAGACAATTTAAGTGGCAAATCAGGCTCGATACACACTCAAGTGATGACAACATGGATAGCCATGATTATGTTTGCATACGCAGGGCTGTGAGGACACACCACCACTGTCACCTAAGCTTCAGCCATGGCACAATTCATCATGGTTTGAGGGATGTCGCAATGTGGGGGAAGTGCGTGTCTTAGCCTCGATGGAATAGGGCACTATGTTCATCATCACTAAGTGAAAGCACGGATTCTCCAAAGGTGGCTGCCACCCACTTTGGTCCACGTTCCTTCCCCTGAGGTCAAAGCCTCTGCATGTAGCTAGCCCCTCAGTCTCCCAACCCACCCCTCCTGCAGGCTTTGCTCCAGCTGATCTCAACCCGCCTCATTTCCCAAACAAGCCCTCACGGCATCCAGCTCTCCATGGGAATGTGGATGTGGATGATGCTGGCGATGACTGAACCACACACCTTGTTGGCAACCATTGTGGGGGATTCACATGCAGAGACTAATTCAGTGCACAAGAAACAACCCAAGAGGGGATGCTATTATCATCACATGTATCTAATATATCACCTTATTACTATGTGTATCTAATATATCACCTTATCATTATGTACAGTTATTAGCTTATTATTATGTGCGTCTAATATATCACTTTATCATTATGAATAGCTATCAGCTTATTAATATGTATATCTAATATATCACCTTATTATTATGTATAGCTATCACCTTATTATTATGTATATCTAATATATCACCTTATTTGTATATCTAATATATCACCTTATCATTATGTATAGCTATCAGCTTATTATGTATATCTATCACCTTATCATTATTACATATATCTAATATACCACCTTATCATTATGTATAGCTATCAGCTTATTATGTATGTCTAATATATCACCTTATCATTATTATGTATATCTATCACCTTATTATTATGTACAGTTATCAGCTTATTACTAGGTATATCTAATATATCACATTATTATTATGTATAGCTATCAGCTCATTATTATGTATATCTAATGTATCACCTTATTATTATGTATAGCTATTAGCTTATTATGTGTGTCTAATATATCACCTAATCATTATGAATAGCTATCAGCTTATTACTATGTATATGTAATGTATCACCTTATTATTATGTATAGCTATCACCTTATTATTATGTATATCTAACATATCACCTTATTATGCATATCTAATACATCACCTTATCATTACGTATAGCTATCAGCTTATTATGTATATCTAATATATCACCTTATCATTATTATGTATATATCACCTTATTACTATGTATAGCTATCAGCTTATTACTAGGTGTATCTAATATATCACATTATTATTTGTATAGCTATCACCTTATTATTATGTATATCTAATATATCACCTTATCATTACTATGTGTATCTAACATATCACTTTATTTTATACATACATATATATAATCACATTGACACAGAAATAATAATGGGGTGATATATTAGACATATGTATCTAGACATATATATCTAAAGATATTAGACATATATATCACCCCATTATTATTATGAATATCTAATATATTATCTTATTATATATATCTATCACATATATATCTATTGTATCACCTTATTATTATATATCTAATATATCACCTGATATTATTACATATATCTAATATATTACTTTAAGGAGCCCTGGTAGCACAATGGTTGTCTGAACCCACTAGAGGCTCTGCAGGAGAAAGATCTGGCCATCTGCTCCTAAAAAGATTACAGCCTAGGATACCCTATGGGGCAGTTCTACTGTGTAACATAGGGTCACTATGAAGCAGAATCGACTTGACAGCACACAACAATATATTACCTTACTTTATGTATGTATCTAATATACCACCTTATTAGTATTATTTATTACTAACACGCCATTAACTTCTAGCTGACATCGCATTATTTAAATATATGCTGTCTCCAGTTCTCCTGAGAGAGCAAATTATTAACCACATCCCTTTTCCCTCTCAAAAATATCCTGTTTTGGACAATCCCAACCTATAAGGTCATAAACTCATAAAGCCAAGATCAATTCATCATTATATCGCCTAGTCCTTGAAATCTGCCATTTTATTCTCAAAGGACTCATTTAAGATACTTACACTAGACCCTGAAAACAAAAGACACTCTCCATTCAACTACCCAACTAGTTCCAAAATTTTCATTTCTCATTCTTCAGGACAGATATAGTTTTCAAAAAGGAGTTCCATGACTGACAACCAGTGTCTACAGCTCTGGTCACACACCCCTTTCACCACATGAGGCCTGCGCCCCGTTGGGACACATCACACGGCTGTTTGTCCACACAGCTGGATGAGAGCCTCGCTCTCTGGTGCCCAGGTTTGGGCTCTTCCCTCAACGTCACAAGCAGACTGAGCTGTGTTAGCACAATGTTCCTTAGGCTCCAGGTATTTGTGGAATGCTTCTTCCAAAGCCAGTCTTGGTGGCCCATAGATGAGAACTGTTTTTCCCTTCCACATTACTCTCACCTAGGCCTCCTGTGCCCAGCCACCTGAGACCTCACACCTGCTCTCCCACCTGCCCCCGGCTTTGCTCTTGAGTCCGCACCTCTGGCCCCTCATCTCCCTCTTCATGGACCCATTCCTTGAGGGTGGTGGACATGCCCCTGTCCTCCTCTGCTGCCTCCCAGCCCCTCAAGGATAAACAGGCTCATTATGCAGGTCACACCTCTAAGTCATACTGTTACACTCAAGAGGGAGTCATCTGCAGCAGTGAACCGGCTTCAACCCTGGATGTACCCACAGTCAATGACGAGACCTAATGGATCCGAGCAAGACAGCTGAGGACTCACACACGGCAAATGGCCGAGTGTCAGCCCAGCTGTACTGGCCCTGGCCCCGGCCCGGCCCACAAGGCCAGCACAGGCCCAAGCTGATGCTACACATGGAGGGTTTCACTGCTCCAAGGAACTGTGCTTAGGGCACCCACTGCTGTGACAGCAAGCAGAATGCAAGCCCACTCCTCTGCAGACTGCTGCTTGAGTAAGTATTCCCGAGGAATGGCCCAGGAGGCAGAGCAGTCAGGGTCTGGCTGTCTGGGCACACAGCCAGAGCACAGCAGGCTCACGGAGGGCTCCTAGGAGGGGATGTGGAGCTGAGAGCCATGGCGAGGAGGCTGCCACACAACAGCCTGGAGAAAGGGCTCTCCAAGCAGAGGGAATAGCCAGTGCCAAAGCCCAACATTAGGAGTAAGTCTGGTGCAGAGAGAAGGCAGAGCAGTCAGGGAGTGGGGAGAGAGGCACCAGAATAGGGAAGCAGACCAGGCTGTATGAGCCTGCAGGCTACATACAAGGAGGGGCCTGTGCTTCATCCTAAATGCAGTGGAAGCCCCTGGGAGGGTCTACGCAGAGGTGTGACATGACCTGATGTGTGTTCCTAAAAGAGCTCCACAGCCATGGTGTGACCAGGGGCAGGGGGAACAAAACAACCAGTTAGGTAGGTCCAGTTAGACAGGAGATGAGGTGTGCTTGGGCCAGTGGTGCACCATGGAAATGGACGGTGGCGGATAATGGGAAGCAGAGCTGCTGGATGATGGTGAGACATACTGATACCAGATGCCATGGGCGAGTAATGCTCCAGGTACCACACTGGGTGATTTGTACAAACTGTCTCTTTCAATCTAGACAGGAGCCTGAGAGCTCGATGTTCTATTCTCCATTTGCAGTCGAGAAAACAATGTCAGAAAAATGCAAGATTCACCATTACATGGCTCCTAAGTAGGGGCTTGGGGCTTAGATGCACATCGTTCTGGCTCACAACCTAATTCCTCCCAACACCATGCTGCCTCTCAACCCAGAGTCTCCTCCTTTTCTGCCAAGTGGTCACCAGCATGGTGAGGCCAGAGGGCTGAGGATGTGGTGAGAGTGTCACCGAGTCAAGGAACTCCTCATGAGACCCAAATGTTCCTTCAGGTTAGTCATGGTACCGTGTTACAGTCTTATCACAGAAACCCAACCTCACCCTAACCACAAGACCAGGAGGATATCTGTTACATCAGAGACCATAGGGAGCCAGTGAGATGGTAGGGGTTAACTCTTGGCAGCAGTATGGTGGTGATGTCAGGAACAATGTCCCATTTGTGGCAGGTGATTATTAATAACACAAGGTGTTCAGTATACACTAAAACCTCACCCTGGAGCATGAACACAGAAGGCCTCACATAGTGTCAGGTTACAGATGGAGCCCCTGGTTTCAGGGAAAAAGGGACCCTCTTTATGTGGATGCGGAATGATTAAGGAAGGTCTCTTTCCTACCCTGTATGAGATCTGAGGTCTGCCAAGCAGTCAACTCCGGGTTGCACTCATGTGGTATTACACATTTTACAATACAAATACATCTGCCATGCTTTTCTTCATGTGATTCTTGTAACAATCCATCCACCCAACCATCTACCAACCTATTCAACTAACAATCCATTCACCCACCCACCCATAATAAATCCATACATCCACCCACCCACCCACCAATCCATCCATCTATCCATCCACCTTCCCACCCATCCATCCAACCATCTATCCATCCATCCATCCAACCAGCCACCCATTCACACACCCACTCTTCCATCCATCCAATCATCCATCCATCCACCCACATTGCCATCCATCCATCTGTCCATCTGTCCGTCCATCCGTCCATCCATCCATCCATCCATCCATCCATCCATCCACCCAACCCCTTCCTTTTTTCCATCCATCCAGCCACCCACCTATCCATCGATACTACTGCATATCTACTGTCTTTTTGAGTAGGGGACAGGCTTAAGAAGCCAGCAACATGCGCCCCTTCTCAAGGACTTGGAGCTCACTGGCGAGACATGGTATGTCCAGGTGTTCACAGAAGACTCAAATCTGGGATGAGCCAAAAAAGTCTCAGGAGCTGTGTGGAAGAGCTGACAGGACCTGAGATGTAGAGGAGGGTTTAGAAGAGGGGGAGGAGGAAGAAATGAGCCTAAATTCATTTCTAGGGCAAGCACCACCTTGGGCCCGGATGATGGCCTAGGGACAGGCCTGCCCTATTCCCTGCCCAACCAACTTCCCACTGCAGCAAGAGGAGCCTTCTCAAAACACAAGTGTCTTTGCCAACACTTGTGAAACTCTCAGTGTTTTTCTATCGCTCCGTTCCTGCACCTGCCAGGGACAGTCCCCACTGGTACGTCCAGCCCCATGCTGCACCTCCCACTCTCTCTGCTTCAACTGCGGGACCTTTGCAGACTACTCCTACTGCCTGAAATGCCCTTTTCTCCCCTCTTCATCTAGTTAGCACCTACTCACTTTTTAGATCTGAAAATAATGGTTGCTTCCTCTAAGAAGCCTTCCGAAATTGCCCAGGTTAGGTCTGTCCTTCCCCTTCCTACTGCTCCCCTAGTCCCTGGTTTGGTACTAGTTGCCCACCCCCCACCCCGCAGCCCAGTGAAAGCACCAGAGGGGTAGACACCTGTGTATTTTGTTCACCTGAGTGTCCATGGATGAATGATGGATGGATGGATGGACAGGCAAATGGATGGACAAATGGATGAACAGGTATTCACTGAAGAAGCTCCACCTCTGGTCAGCTGTGCCTCAGTTTCACAGTGTAGATGGGGAAGAGAGAGGTTGGAAATGCTGTAGCATGAATAGAGAAAGGGACCTGGAAATAAGCCGGGCTCCCTTGGTAGCTCAGGAGGCTGTTGTGCGCTCCCAGACACAGTTCCCTACTACTGTACCTGAGGCTCAGTTAGACAGGTGCACCTTCCTCCAGGCCAAAGGGAGGTGGGGTACCTGTGGCCCGGGGTCTCACCACCCATTCTGCTTGGTCAGTAGGGAGGTCGGGAATGCTGGGCCCCAAGCTCACTGTGTTCTGGAGGCTGGGAGGTGCCCGGACTCTGTGGAACCATTGGGAAATCCCTGTGGTTCATGGTGATGCAGCCGGCAGGGACAGGAGCAGCCAGCTCACCCCACAGCAGCCCAGACACTCCCCGAGTTCTGCCCTCAGCCATGTGGAGCCAGGTCCTCTGGGACACAAAGGCCAATTGCTACCCAAATTCTAAACTTCTCCTGTCGTTCAGGGAGAGAAGCCAGGAAGCTAACACCACACCTAGTACCAGTGGAGAAAAACGAGGCCCAGTGGGCTCTCTGACTTATTCTAGATGCAGGACAAGTGGTAGCTGAGCTCTTTGCTGACAGCAGCTGATGGGAGCCACAGTCTCCACCAACAAGCCCACCCTTACGGCAGGCCACCGCCCGCATCCATGGCCACAGACTACATCACACTCACTGCATTCACACCCCCAGGGCCTGGGAATGCTGAGCGAGGAAAACAAACAAACCAGGAGACAAGAGCCAAACAAAACAGAGAACCCCAAACCCACGCTGCCTGATGTGCAGCATTATCCAGCAGCCCCATCATTTAAAAAGTACCGAATCAGGTTTCCACAAAGCATTCTGGAAAGAGGATACCACCAGAAGCTCCAAACTGCACTGTTTTCTTAATAAACAATTGCTGGAGCATTTAGCACTAAACACAGGCAGCACTGTGCCCGTAAGGGCCAGCTGGGGCAGCGGGAGGGGGCTCAGTCAGCTCACACCCTGAAGATTAGGTGGCCAGGTGCTAGGATATAACCTTTCAGGCTGCAGGAAGACAGGTGCCCCTTCCCCTCTCCCTGGGTGGAGGCAGACCCCAGAGAGTGGAGCGTTCTCCCCAGCAGCTGGCAGGCCCCAGCTCCATGGCTCTCTTCAGAGAACAGCTGGGACCAGTCCCAGGATATCACATCACAGGCACAGCCAGAGCCACCCTGCATCTGCAGACAGACCTCTGTGCTCCTGGACACATAAGTGGAGCCACCTCTTGTCCTAGGAATCCCTGCCTCAGCTCAGTTACACTCACTAACCTCTTCCTCTCCAGGCCTAAGAAAAATGCTTGGGGCAAAATTACAGTGAGGCAGTAATTCCCACTCATTTAGTGACTGACACACTTAACACCGCTGTGTCTGCTGACTAGCTTGTTTGGGAAGGGAATTAGGGCTGCTTGAAGGAGTAGGAAAAGCAGACTGCTGGGCCTATGCGCTTGGTAAATTTTGAGATTTTTCTGGCACCTGCCCCAGGGGTACTACTTTTCATTTAGTACTTCTGTGAGGCACTGCTTCCTTCTCCTAATCCTACTCATTTGTGAGCTTTCCACTGGCCCTGCAGGCACTTCAGTGGTCTCCAGCCACTCCTCGTGGTGCTCAAGCACACCCTACCCCAGGGCCTTTGAACCCGTTGTTCTCTGTCCTGGCAACATGAATCCCGGCAAAATGAATCACTCAGGTGTCTGCTCAAACAATGCCTTCTCAGTGAGGCCATCCTGTAAGACCCTCCCTGAACCTGCCCACCCACTCTCACCCCCAGCCCTCTCCAGTCCTCACTCTGCTTTCCCCATCCCTGCCCAGAGTGCACAGGTAGGGCTCAAGCGGGGGATGTATGGAGGAATGCGTACAGAGAGGAAAAGGAGGTTAGTATTCACAGAGAGCAGCTGTGGGCACAGTGCAGGCCATGGCTGCCATGTGGTGGGCACCCTATGAGGGACACAGAGGATAGATAGGGGTCCTGCTGTGATGTGTTGTGCATTGTTCCAAAGTGAGAGAGATCCCAGAAATCACATAGTCATGCAGTTCTCTCCCAGGCTGAGGGAGACAGGAAGGATCCGTGGACAGGACCATCTATTTATTTTTGTGGGTAAAATTTTACTTAAGAATAGCATTCCAAGGCAAGTAAAAACACCATAGCAGAAAACCACTAAGGCACACAACTAATAATCATGTTTTGGAGAAGGGGATGAAAGGTCAGAGTGGCCCAAGTCACTAGGTCACTTAGCAACACACTCAAGACTGGGACCAGTGTCTTCAAATCTGCAGGCCAGAATATGCTGTGCCTTTCTGCCATGCTGCTTGCTGCTCAGGGCACCCGGACAAAAGTAGCTTTCCACATCAGTCTCTATCACTTCAAAACCACTCAGGAGAGCTGTAAAAAGTCATTTGCTGAAATGTAATTTTCCTTTTATTTCTACATTCACAAAACCTTCTTTAAAATAAGTGCAAAAGGAAAGAACTGTGTATTTTGTTTCTTACTGTCAGTAAGACACTGATGTGTCAGGTCCCCAGCAAGTCCACCACTGACCCGCCCCTTTCTGCGCGTGCACCCACAGTGCCCAAGACTCAGGGCGGGCACCGCCTTGTCCTCCTAATGACACCAAGGCAAGCCTTGTCCCTCTGCTGGCGGGAGCTCCGTATGATAGCAAAGGCCCAATTTATTTTTCCTACCTGCTGCCGATCCCCAAGGCTGAAGGTATGGCTTTTTAATTATAACTTGAAAGATTTGCTCTCTGAAGCCTGTCATTCTGTTCCCAGGAAGCCACTCTCACGACTTTTTGCAGTGAGTCTCCTGGGCGCCCTCCACTGTGACCATCCCAGGGAGCAAGGCCCTCCGCTTTCCCTTAGGAGGGAAACTGCCCTCCAAAGCACAGTCCTGCGGCCATGAGGCCAGGGCAAAAGGCGGTGGGAATTATAACCAAGTTACTGGATAAGCAATGCATGTTCAACCCAGAGTGGCATAACCAATGGGATGCGCCTGCTACGGAAACAGGAAGGCTCCCTCAAGGCTTCAGATCAAGGCGATGATATCAGTAAAAGAAAAAAATTGCTGTCAAGTCATTCACAACTCATGGTGCTCCCATGTGTGTCAGACCAGAGCTGTGTTCCATAGGGTTCTCAATGGCTGATTTTTCAGAAGTAGATTGCCAGGCCTTTCTTCCAAGGTACCTCTGGGTGGCCCTGAACCTCCAATCTTTCAGTTAGTAGCTGAGTGCATTAACCTTTACACCACCCAGGGACTCTTAGGCGATAATAACATGGTAAATTTAATTCTTGTTTCGGAGGGTAAATCAGAAGCTTCCACAGACTATGATGAAATACAGTGCAGCCGGTATATGAGACAAAGGATGTTTCGTCTTGCTTGAGATTAAATTAATTGACATAATTAACTCACATTTTATTGCCCATTACTTGCCCTTAAGTTCCACAGCTTAGTTTCTGAAATTTTTTAGGAGCAGGACCCTTTCTACAGATGAAATCATTTAAAAACTAATCTCAATGCATAAACCACTTGGAGGTATATATGCAGAGTGGGAGGGGCAGCCCTTTTCCTCCCTGTTGTTGCTCCCAAAGTACATCTGGGGAAGGTACCTGGATGTAATCTGATGGGGTTCCTACTCTTACCATCTACTGGAAACACACAGGGCCCCACCCTGACCCCAGCATTAGAATCTCCATTAGATTCCATTAGAATCCCTCCTTTCCCAGAGCTCAGGGTAGCTTTATCCTCTGTCCTGCCCCTATACTCCTCAGGGGAATCCCCTGTCCTCACCTCCTCACCTCCACATCACAACGATCCTCAGCACCTCACAGGTGAGGCTTACCCGATTTCAGGAGCTCAGTCAATGCCGAGCACGCACTTTGCAAGTGGCCACGGTGGAGGGCAGGTGGAACTTCAGATCAGGAGGGGAGGTCTGGTCTCTGTCAGGCCAGAGAGAGCCAGAGACCACCACCCATCTGCCGAGGCTTCCTGAATGCTGTCACCCTGGTCTGGACACCTGCCTGTTGACATGCCCACAACATTTTAAATGAAAGATATTCAACCCAACCCACCTGGGAAAAAGCTAAATCCTATATTTGTATAAACCATGTAAGTTTAAGCACTGAAGAGCTATTTCGTTTGAACTCTAGGAAAATTTCTCTCAAAATACACAATAGCATTTGCAAAAGGAATAATGGACCCAAGAAATAACACCCATTGCAGGTACTGTGTGGAGAAGTCATGGGAGAAAAGAATCATCAGAAAATATCTGTCCATGGGTGCATCAGCCGTCCAGGCATTGTGACTGAAGAATCCTCAGAAACTGCCGAGTCACCCCTTGCCCTTCTCCTCCCCCAAAACTGGGCCAAAGGAGAAAATGCCTCCCAAAGACCACCCGCTAGAAGGTCCACAGCTGTCCTCACCACACACATTCACATACACACGGGCACATACACATACACACACTCACACACACACATGTGCATGTGGCTCCTGAGCAGGTGATGGGGTGACTCATCTTCCCAGTGGGGCCTAGGGTCAGTTCAAAGCTGGGAGGATGGCCCCACAGAGGCCCCTCCAGTGCTAAGGAGGACTATGAAGTCTGGTTTGTAAGGTACAGAAAAAGACTAGGGCAAGTGCAGACTACCTCATGACCTGAAGACTGGACGGCCAGCAGTAAGCCTACACTGGCTGTGCAAACATGGGCTTGGTGCAGGATAGGCCAGTTCCCCAGCTCTCCCTGAGGTCCAGCCCCCACCCCTATCCCCCCACAACACGGGAGCGGATCACCCATTGGGGCTGGCGCGGGGAAGGTCTAGCACCTGAACTGGACTGCCATCTGGCCATCAGTACTCAGTCCCTTCCCCTGAGTGAGCAGTGATTGCGGCCGCTGTCCATACACTCCTCACAGCCAGAAGGCACGGAAACATGACCTCCAAAGGAGGAATGTGATTTACCAAAAAGGCCATCTGTCTCTGGAGACAGGCACATGGAGTAACCAACAGATTTATAATTGGCAAAATCCAAGATTCAGTGATACCACACTAGGCGCCCTCACTTAAGCACAAAACTAAAAAAAAACCAAACCCATTGCTGTCAGGTGGATTCCGACTCTATAGGACAGAGTAGAGCTGCCCCATAGGGTTTCTAAGGAACAGCTGGTGGATTCGAACTGCCAACCTTTTAGTCGGCAGCCATAGCTCTTAACCACTGCACCACCAGGGCCTCTAAGTACAAAGGTGTGTAGAAAGAACAACAGATCTGGAGCTTGCAGGGACCAAGTGTTTTCAGCCCCTGATTTTACAAGACAACGTCACACTGCCACCAAGAGGCTGCCCTCGTCCCCAGTGTCCTTGTGAAGAAAGGCCATGTTGGCTCCTTCTTTAACCATCCCTCAAGATCTCCCTCTCTCAAAACCCAACGACATGAGCAACCCATGCTAACAGTTAGTGGACGAATTAAAATCAACATACTGTCAGCAGCCAAACAAGGAAGACAAGAATGAGGTGAATGTCTCCAAGACTATCTCCAGCCTACCAAAATTCCTATGTTACCTAATTCAAAATACAAAGTTTAAAGGTTTTTATATGGCACCATGCCAAAATACATTTTAGAGATCTGGAATTTATCTAAAAGTTTAGGAGTTACACTTTAACTCATCTATCATGATGACAGCAATAAAACCATAAATTGCTTTATGGCAAACAATATACCACTTGATGTTCATTCAGTCCAGAGAACTAAGATCATTTTCTACTTCAAGAGTCTGGGTAAGACTTTTGCTTGTGTTAACACGATTTTACGAGTCTCATTCGATCAAAAAAGCACATGCCCCTGTCCTCATCCTGCAATCACTTGTGCATCTCTGGACAGTAACTTGCCCCTGGAGTCTCATATACAGGCCTTCAGGAGTTCAAAGAAATGCATTTGCACCAATGAGAGATTTTTTGTAAGTCAAAGTAAGTGTTTCAATTGTCTCAGTAACACATTTAAGAAGAGACCCTCCAAGTCAACCTCTTGTGCCCACCGAAAAATGAGTCAACGTTCAATCTGTTTAATATCTCGAAATGGCATTAATGTTTCTGGGACTAAAAATGCCTATTAGAATTCTCCTGAAACACTATCCTTCTCCAGACCCTCTTGAGGCCAAGGGAGGAGCTGTACTGCCAGTGGGCCCACAGGGACCACTCTGCTGTGCCTGGGAGCAAGGGTTAGACGCCATCTGTCCACGACCGTCTCTTGTCAAGTACTGAGCCCATTACTCTTGGCCTAGGATCACATACAGAAAACGGTCCCTATTGTTAGGAAGGGAGCTCATTAGTCAAAATACATTATCAATAAAATTGACCACAGAGCATCTTACAATCCAATATAAACATTAAACCAGGAAAAGTGGATTTCTTCCTGGAAAGCAGCTGTCGCCATCCTAATGCTGCCTCTGGGAAGCCAGCCTGAGAAATTCAGATGCCAAGCCTGGGGAGTTACAGTCCTGGGAAATACAGACAACAGGGTGTCCATGGGACACTGCCTTGTCCCTACTCAAGCACTATTACCCACAGTCAGGAAGAAGAATGCTCCTCTGTGTTTGCAAGAAGCGGGGTCAGACTTTGGCCACATGTGCCCCCCAGCCCCACTTTCTCTCTCTGCCTCATACATCAGGAGGACCTTGGGTCTAGTCAATTCAATTCTGTTGTCCTTTATCTTCCAGCTCCTGTGTGCCAGATACTGTGCCAGTCATTTTACAAGCACGTCTCATTTAATCCCCATACAAACTCGGTAGGGTCAATAAAGTATTCCATTTGGTAGGTGAAAATGAGCCTCAGCAAGGTTAAGTAATTTTCCCACACCTAGCTATGGTTTAAATTAGGTCTCTCTACAGTTGAATTCCAAGCTCTTAACTGTCATCTCCCTAATCACATGGACTAACAGAGAAACAAACATGGGAGCATGTGTGCATGCACGTGTACACACACTCACACACACATCTGTGGAATGGGCTCCAACAGGTGTATGACTGGGTAACTATGAGTTATTGCAAGTCATTTAGGGTGTGTGAATGTACTTAATGTCTATTTTTTAATTCTGATTTTAAATTCCTGTGATTAAGATCATACACATGATTTTCTCTGTGTCTGAACCGCACATGCGTTTGGCCCAAGTCTCTACTGTGAGTACAAGACCTGTGGCACAGCAGTAGAAAAGGCAGAAACAGTCCTAATCTGTTCCCTGGGCTCAGAGTGGCTGGGGAGCTGACATTTAAAGTCCGCAGCTCCGGTTTTGACAGATATAGAGTTTGGGAAATACCTACACTTGCCTTGGCGAGGCTGTGGGATGGATGACCACCACTAAACCCGTACTCAGTAACACCTGCCTACGGCTGTTCAAACATGAGCAAAGCTAAGTGGGGTATGTCTTCCCTGTAATTGACGTACTAGGATTCATAGAAGGAAAACAGATCTGGAATCACACACCCACATAAATGCACCGGAGGAAGGGACGGGTCTCACAGGCCATTGCTGGTGACCCTGGAGGCATGATGGTGCCCATCTCATGTTTTATGTCACCTGAATTCTTCCAGGAATTTAGGGACATCATGTACTTTCAGAGCCTCTGCTCCCAACATTCTGCTTCTGTACTTCATGATACAGAGAAAGCTTCACTGCTCATAGGCGCCATTTTCATTTGACTGTTGGAGCTGTTGATACCTCAAAGGATGTCATATTTTTATACAGAGAAGAAGTCAGAAAAAAAGCAATGTTAACACATAACACTTTGTTACACAACTGAGCTAATAAATGCCTACATACGATGGGATAAAAGTTTATATGAAAAAATAGCTCAAATGTTTACTGGGTTGGAATCCTTCATAAAATTTCAATTAAAACACAATTCAAGAATTGCTAAACCATCAGTGTGGTGTCAGGATAAATAGTCAAAGCGAAGAAACAAAACAACAAAACCGTCTTCATACATGAGCAAAACTCTGTCTTTCTGTTAGATGAGCCCCCAATTTGAATCACTACATTTTAAAAATAAATCAAGCATCAAGAATAACACTGGTCACATTTTCCTAACACACAGCCCGTTAAGATGCACACTTTCAGTGACATGATCTGGGAAAATGTTTTCAGAAGACAAACTCCACCAACAGAGATAGGCTTCTACCTCTGGACTCCAGCATGGACTTTATTATAGCGTTGATCTCGTCCCCAGCTCCTATCTGGTAACCTCTAATGGTACCAGTTGCCTGACTTGGTCCCAGAGCCCCTGAGAGGGACAAATGTTAACTGCTCTGCTTCTAACTGAAAGGTTGGCAGTTTGAGTTCACCCAGAGCTCCTCAGAAGGAAGGTCTGGCAATCTATTTCCAAAAAATCAGCCACTGAGAACTCTAGGGAGCACAGGTGTACTCTGACACACAGGTAGTCTCCATGAGTCAGAGTTAACTTGATGGCAACTGGATTTTTTTGTTTTTGTACTTTTTTTTTTTAATTGATACCAGCCTCAGGATCACCACCTACATTCATTTAGGACCAGGGCAGATTATCCAATAGGCAAGGTAAGCACAGTGCTTACCTTGCTTACCAGATCATCATTAAGTGAACAATTTCACATTTTTTCACCACATCAAAGTTTCTGCTTCTATGGTTGGCTGGCATCTGTCTCTCTCCCAACTCCAGAGCACCTTTCCACAGAATCAAAGCCTCTTTTCAAATTTGCAATCCCGGACAGAGGCAGATGACCCAGTAAGCAAGGTAAGCATGGGTTTACTTTTGCTTACTTACTAATCTGTAGTGAAACCCATGTGAAATTGTTCACTACAGATTAGTACGTAAGCACAAGTCAGCTGGTGCTTACCCTGCCCCTGCTGACCTGCCTCTGTCTAGGACCTTGTTTACATATTTAGAATTCTGAGTGCCCCTCTGCACTTCCTTGAAGAGACACAGGTGGTGACCCCAGCTCTATGTATTCTGCTTTTGCTGTACTGACACATGACCCGAGGCCTCAATCAGGCTCTGTACACAAGGCACTTACACCAATGTCAAAGTGAACAAAAGAATGGACATTCTCTCTCTTGTGCCCACAACTACTGGCACCAAGTGCAGACCTTGTTCTGCAAGCGAGAAGGCTACAGGGCCACAGGAGGAACCGAAGGGCTGTGACTCTGGCCTTCCCAGGCCTGCATGGGCTAGGTAAGGGCCAGCCTTGCCTTCTTGTGCAATGTCTAATTGCGTATGGCATCCTGACTTTCCTTCTCAAACTTTTTGACAATTAATCAAAGTGGAGACTGAATGAAGAGCAGAGCTGATGTGAAGCCAAGGGACCAGGGATGCCCAGGGGAGGAGAGCAAGGCAGACAGCAGCAGGTGAGGAGAAAGGCAAGTGCAGGTGGAGGGCAGGGCGGAGGGGATGTAGGAAGCACCCGTGCTAGTTTCCAATGTGTGCAACACCTGCCAGATTCACACCTGACCTCAAACTTCTCTGAAACCCTGGTCTCTACTAGCATCCCGTGCGCTACTTTTCCTGGGAACACTGGGGAACATCACTTTAATGGAATCTGGTAGCCTCTTCACCCTTGGCGGTCAGCTCAGGCACTCCTGTGCAGGAGGCTCTGGCCCTAAGGGAAGCCCAGGAGGGTCAGGCAGGGCTCTGTCTGATGAGACAGCCAGGATCCAATTAGGCTCCAATGGAGTGGCGGGGCTGCACTCTGCCCATAGCTGAGCCCCCTGGCATTGCTGCATGAGGAGAGAGGCCCAAGGGCATCCACAGAGGAGGAAGGCATCCTAGTGAAGGCTAATAGACAAATGTTATGCACACATCAGGCCCTGCAGACGAGGAACACAGATTCAACCTCTGGTCTCAGTCCCTGCCATTAAGAGCAATTTAAAATAGATTTGGTGGAAAAGATAATAATAATAATTCAGGTCAGGGAGAGACAGTGATGGCTGCAACCAGGACAGTAGGAATGGAAAGAAATTTGGGAAAATGAGCTATGGAGACTCTTGACTGAGCTAATGTGTGTGGTGGGTGTGGCAGGAGGGAACAGAGAGGGGGATGAAGGGAGAGGCAGCAGGAGAAATAAGAATCTCTGTACCATTCACTGGGCTCCCAGCCCCAGGCACTAACCTAAAGGGTGTACACGGGTGCCCTTACCTACCCTCGCCACAGCCCAGACATTATGTACTATCCTTGTCCTCATGACAACACTGGGCCTCCAATCAGCTGGCCACCTGCTCAGGCCATGCACGATGTTTCCCTTGGACAAAAGCAGTCTGCTGTCTCCCCATCAGCCCTTTGGGGCTGTACCAGAGCTCCACGTGAGCATTCATTCACTCACTTATCCTACCTACAAAAGCTATTGGGGTCTTACCAGGTGCTGGAGCACTGGGCATATGGCCACTTGGCACCCACCTGGAGCCAGCATTCCAGTGAGGGAAGACTGGCCACAGAACAAAAGGCAAAAAAGAAGGAACCCCAATGACAGCAGCAGCAGCAGATATATCCTGTGGACACAGACCAATGGACAAGCAGATGAGTCCAGACAGGTCCTGTGCAGATCAGGATGCAGGGCCACAGGACAGGGCTGTGAGGGCTCTTTAGGACAGGGCGATGGGAGGCGGCCAGAGTCCGCTGGCCACCGAGGAGGAGCAGAGACAGTCCTGCATCCACCTCATCAGCACCAGGGGCCAGCTCCACCCTGCGTGGGCACCAGGACAGCTATGGAAAGGGCCCCAGGGAGACACGGGTGGGACCAGCATCCACAGAGGGGCTGGAAGCCTGAGAGACCAGGACACAGGTCACCACGGTGGGTGCTGGTGAGCAGTGCTGTGAGTGGTGCCTGCACTTGTGTCTGCAGAGACGGGGGAGTGTGCACGGCTATGGGCAGGGGAGTAACTGCATCTGCTAAGACTGGGAACTAAGCCTTTGGTCAACCTGAGCCCTTGTCTCTCTTCCAGGGTACCCGTCCAGACCCCAGTGGAGGTCTAGTATGGACACTGTGTTCCCGGCCAGGGCACACTGCATTGCAGAGGGTGCCTCCAAGAGAGCCTGGGAGGCCTCCCGCTGTTCCTGCCTGGCCTAACCACATGGTCCCCACATCCAGCCTGCCACCCACAGCATACCTTCTTTCAAGACTTCTCTTCACTCAGTGTGTGCTCCTGTCAGGAAGCTTCACTGTAGGGTAGACACAGACCCTTTCAGAGTGGCCCCAGAAGCACTTCCCTGTATGTGTGTGTGTAGGGGCATAGGGCTTGGTGAGGGGCTGCAGGGTCTGCTCTGACCCCACAGTAAAGCTCAGTCAGGAGGGAGGGAGACGGCAGCTGGGGTGAGGACCATTCATGAAGGGGAGTGAAGGGTCTCCACCAAGGCAGGGCAAGGTCTGGGTACTAACAGGGAGAAGCCAGCAGAAAGAGGAAGGGAGAGAGCAGGGGTGGACATGCCCCCAGAAACTCTGGAGCTGAGCAGTGACCTCCGGGAGGGGAGCCATGGAGACAGCATCTCTGCAAGCCATGCTCCTGGCTGGGCTGACCCCTGCCCACAGCAGAGGGAAGGTCTAAGGGCAGGGAGCTCACCAATGGTCCCACAGAAGCCGTGGACCTGGGTGAGGAAGGGCTGGGAGACTCAGGGAAAAGCCCTAGTCCAGTCCATGAGGGGCCTGCTGATGCTGGGTCTGGCCCACAGTGTGCTCTCCCAACACCACTATAGGCTAGGATTCTGTAAATGCGCCAGCCCAGTCCCCACCAGCCCTGACCACCCTCGCTTGGCAGCAACAAGCAGGTCGGGGGCTTCCACTGGGCCTCACCCCGTCTCGATGCAGCTCAGCAGTGTTGACATTTAAGAGGACTAGAACCTCCAGTGCTCTCTCAGCATGTGTGCAGCAAGGCGGTCTCTACCATACAACATTGGTAAAATCCCTCCCTCATTTCCTCTGTCTGACTACTCCTACTACTATTCCTGTGATGCATTTCACTATGAGCCGTACATCACCACCCCATGTGGACAGCACTACAGGGGAGGAGCTGGGCTCCTGAGACATGGTCATAGTGAGGTGGCCGCAGGCTGTGGTCACTCAGGACCATGACTGATGGAAACACACCACCTGCCAGCCCCCTTTCAGGGGTGCCCAAGGGTTCCTGGGTAACAGGCCCTCGATTCCTGGGGCCAGGGCCTGGTGACAGGAGGGAGCAGGGCAAACAAGGATCAAGTGCCGGGCTCAGGAGAGGAACACACTCAGAGCAGACACCGAGGAGATGTGCCCTGGAGAGCAAGCAGGGCAGCAGGCAGAGGTGGGGCTACTTCCACAGGGTGTCAGTGCTGGCCATGGCTCAGGAAGGCCTGAGAAGGGAGGTCCCACCCACAGGGCTGCACACACCTAGCAGGACCAGGCTGCGGTGCAGGCCATGGAGAAGAGGTCCTGTGCCGCAGCCTGTGGGCTAGGGACAGCCGCAGAGACTTCGGAGAGCCTCACAGGCTATAAGCAGAAGGAGAAGGTTTGCTTTATGTCATTAAAATCGCTCTGGCACTGGGTGGAATGTGAAGAAAGCCAAGAGTGGATGCAGAGGATAGTCAGCAGGAGTAGCTTGAATCAGGATATACTTTAAGGTGAAAACGGACAAGCCATGGTGAGGGAGTAGATGCAGTAGCAGACGGTAAGGACACACCAAGGACAATATTGGGGTTTGGGGCTGGAAGCAGAAACCTTATCTGAGGTGGGAAAGAAAGGCCTGCAACGAGCAGAGTGTGTGTGTGCGTGTGCGTGTGTGTGCGCACGTGTGCAGCTGTGCACATAAAGAGTTTGTGTATACGTGTGTGCGTGTGTATGTGTGCGTGTGTGTGCGTGTGCAGCTGTGCACGTAAGAGTTTGTGTATACGTGTGTGCGTGTGTATGTGTGCGTGTGTGTGCGCACGTGTGCAGCTGTGCACATAAGAGTTTGTGTATACGTGTGTGGGTGTGTATGTGTGCGTGTGTGTGCGCGTGTGTGCAGCTGTGCACATAAGTTTGTGTATACGTGTGCGTGTGTGTGTATGTGTGCATGTGTGTGTGTGCACGTGTGCAGCTGTGCACATAAGAGTTTGTCTACACGTGTGTGCGTGTGGGTGTGCGTGTGTGTGTGCGCGCGTGTGTGCGCGTGAGCTCTGCTTTAGGGGAAGCAGGGAATAAGAACAGTTTTGTCACTTGGAGTTGGAGGGCCAAGTGAGCAGCTGGAGAAACAACCTTGGGCTGGAGCAAGGTGAGTGAGTGCCAGGGTACAGATGTCAACAGAGGCCACGGGACTGGAGTGAGTGAGACCAGAGAGAAAACGGCCCAGTCCTGAGGTCAGGCCAGTCCACCATGTGGGCCCAGGAGGAACCTCCTGGGCTAGGGAGGGGCGCAGAATGGGAAAGCAGGGCCAAAGCTGGGCAGCGGGGGGAGTGCAGTGCTCATGGGTCAGCTTCACTCTGGCCAGAGCCCCACCCAGGCAGCTCAGCCCCGAGGAGATCTGAGAGGAACGGCAGGCATTGGGAGAAGAAAAGAAGGGAGGTAGGCACTGGGCTCCTGCAGATTTGCTCTCCCAGCCTTCCCAGGGACAGAGGTGTGCAGTCCTGAGGGAGTCCTTCCCGCTGCATCTCCAAATTACTGGACTCAGTGCCTTGTCCAATTCCAAGGCAGATTATCCCAGCTGATCCTGCCCCAGCCACCTGGTGTCCCTCCACAGTCACCCTGGGAGATCCAGGCCATCACTGACTGCAGCATGAGGCACTCACAGCCCCAGCCCCTGCTGGTGCTGCCTCCAGCATGGCTGGGCCACATCAGCCACAATGAAGGAGTTTTAATGTAAAAGGGACAGAATTTAAATTACTGTGTCTCATTTACAGTTGCCCTTGCTGGAGGAGAGAAGACACAGCCCTGGGAGAAGGTGCCTGTGATGACTAATAACAGTCCCCAAGAAAACACAAGCCTTCCTGAAGCCAGTTCATGAAAACAACTGAATGAGCAGAATTCACTCTTTTATGGCTGAGCAAATTCCAAACTAGCTCTGACCACCTGAAATAAAAGTCACTCAAAAGGTAGAATATCTGACCAGCGGCATACAGCCAGCCCTGCCTTCCCCTCCCCACTGTCTCAGACTGTGTCACTCTTTATCTAGTATGGAGTCCCTGGGTGGTCCAAAAACGGTTAGCACACTCAGCTACTAACTTAAAGGCTGGAGGTTGGAGTCCACCTAGAGGCGCCTCAGAATAAGGGCCTGGCAATCCACTTTGGAAAAATCAGCTACTGAAAACCCTATGTAGCACAATTCTGCTCTGACACACGTGGGGTCACTGTGAGTCGAGTCAACTCTACAGCAACTGGTTTAATGTCACCACATGGAGGACCCTGAAACTGCAGGTATGAAGGCTAGACCTGTCTCGATCCCTCACCTGAGACTCTGACCTAGCAGCCTCATGTCCACAGACAGCAGGGCTCTCACTGTGTCTCCAGCACGTGCTGGGCTCCACACCCATGCCCCCAATCCTGGGGGCCACCTTGGGGACTCTCACCTTGGTCCTCAGCACAACTTCCCTTGGCCTTAACATGCACCTGACACAGCTCCTCTAAGATGCAAAGATTGAGCAGCCATTCCTGAAGGGCACTGAGCTTCCCCCAAATACACAGCAATGAGTCCCAACATGTGCACTCTCCTGGGATCCCATGTCCAGAACTACCAGGCCAGGGCATTCTCTGGCTACTTCCAGAAACTCACCCAAAACAGAGAAAAGGTGGAAGCACGATACCGAGTGTGGGCTTTTCACAGATGGGGTGCACGTGTATCACGTGCCGTGCACGTTCAGTGCGGACCTCTAGCCCCACACCAGGAAAGCCCCATCCTGCAGGTGTGGGCACCAGTCAGGGGTTTGCTGGCTCAAGTGCCCTCCCCATGTGGATGTGGATGCAGATGCAGGAGTCCATGAAAAACACTTGGGGTGTTCTACTCACCATCGAGCAAACTCAGCCCTGTACACCTTAGGAACTCAACAGACTGCTGCTTAAAGGGGACGAGAAAAGGAAGTAAATATGTGTGCAATGTCATAATGATTTCTCTCATGACTGTAAGTCAGCTTTCAGACCCTGCACTGGGTTGAACAACTCACGTCCACCCAGCACCTCCTGATTTGGAAACAGGGTCTTTGCAGATGTAATTCATTAAGATGAGGTCATCCTGGAGTAGGGTGGGCCTTACCTCCGATGACTGGTGTCCTTATAAGAAAAAGAGAAGAGACAGAGGATGAACACCGTATGCAGATGGGGGCAGAGACTGGAGGGATGCATCCACAAGCCGAGGAACACCAAGGAGTGCCATCAACCATCAGAAGCAAGGACAGAGCCTCTAGAAGGAACCAACCCTGCCAGCATCCTGAATTCAAACTCCTAGCCTCCACAACTGTGAGACGATATATTTCTGCTGTTCTAAGCTACCCAGTTTGTTGTGTTTTGTTGCAGTAGCCCTAGTAGACTAAGACAGAAAAGAAGTACTACTCTACTGCACCAAGATGAGGCAGATTCCACATTTCACGTACTAGCTTCTCCGTAAATACTGGGTCTGAAGGGTGTGTGTAGGGATCATGAGTAAGGGAAGAAGTTCTTTGGTCAAACAAGTTTGAGAAATACTGGATTAAATTTGACTAAACAGTTTATTTACTGTTGGTGTTCTCAGAGCCTTTGATATGCTAACAGGCATGATGCAGCTTCAAGAGAAAATCATAGTAGATAACTTTCACAAATTCATTGCACCAAAGAACCTTACCTTATCTCCTTTTGTAATGGATGTATTATAACCTTATGAAGCATAATTTGGGAAATTTCCAGTTTCACAATTTCACAAAGCTTTGTATTTTTCAAAATGCTTCTATAAATACGAATTCCTGGAATATCCAAGCCTAATTCCTGCCTCTTGCAGTGACGTTTGGACAATAGTCAAGATGCTATGCTTGTGCTTGCTTGGTTGACAAATACCTAAAAAGAGTCCACACTAACCAGAGGAAGAACCATGTTCCTTTGATTCTAAAACACATGATCATTGTGCTAACAGCTTGTGGGGCAGGGGGAGCAGAGAGCGTATCAGTCAGGGTAGCTAGGTCCCCAGAAGTAACTAACAGGCCAGCCAATTCCCTAGTAGCTGTAACCACAAATGTATATTGTCACTCATGTTCCACAGTCACTATGGGTCAGCTCAGGGTTGCACCGTGACCCCTTACCCTGGGTCGCAGGCTGAGGGAGCAGACAACCTGAATACTGCCCATCACAATGCAGAAGGGAAGTCAGTTCTGAAGGATCACACACTGACAACTAAGTCCCCCAGCCCACTCCCATTCCCTGAACCTGCCACAGGGGCCTGCCCCACCACAGGAGGCCCACAAAGTCAATCCTACCACCAACAGCACTAAGAGGCAAGCCTACCGTGACCCTGGTCATGGGGCATGGCCTACCTTCAGAGATACTGAAATGCAAAGAAGGGCCTTAACATTTAGGATGAATGAAATGTAAAAAACTATACAAAAGAAAAAAAAAGTCAGTGGAGTTAGGGTTTCCTGTGCCATATATGATTGCCTTATTGGGTTTCCTTGTCTAATTTCCTTGAGTTTTCACTTAGAGAGGAATAATAAAAATGAAATAAATTAAAAAAAAAAAACTATGCAAAAGATGAAAACAACCCAAGTGTTCATCAACAGATGAATGGATAAGCAAAATGTGGTAGATACTTACAGTAAAATATTACTCAGCCATGAAGAGAAATGAAGTTCTGATACATGCTACAACATGGATGAACTGTGAAAACATTACAGTGAGTGAAATAAGTCAAGCACAAAAGGACAAATATTGTACGATCTCACTCACAGGAAACATCTAGACTAGACAAATGCATAAAGACAGATGTAAATTAGTGGTTAGTAGGAGTGGGTGGAAGGGGAAAAATGGAAAGTTATCAATTAAGAGGCACTGAGTTCAGTAATGGAAATATTGCAATGATTAAGGGTAGGGTTGCACAGCCGATTACTATAATTGCTGTCAATAAGTTGTATACCTGTAAAAAGCTGAATTGGAAAAAGTTGTGATAGATATATTTACAATGACCAAAAAAAAAAAAAAAGAGTAGTTACTGAGGCTGCTTATGTACAACCAAACACCTCATGGGATTTGGTTTCTTGCTTTGGAGGTTTAGGGTCATGGTTTCATGGGACAGCACAGTTAACTGGTCTAATAACATGTTTAGTGTTTTGTTCTACCTCCTAGTTTGTTGCTTAGTGCCTGGAATCTTAAAATTGTACAAGCAGCTATCCAAGGCACAATTCATTACTATTTGCCTGGAGCAAGAAAGGAAGAAGGAGAGTCAGGAATAGGAGGAGGAAATGGAATGTGTGGCTAATTGTCTTCATGAACAACTGCCTCCTTGGCCATGAGACTAGAACTGGATGGTGCCTGGCTATAATTACTGAACATTTTGATCAAAGATTGTATAGAAGAATCCTGATGAAAAGGGGGAAAATGCAGAACAGAATTTCAAATTCTCATGGACTCCAGACTTCCCGGAGCCATGAAGGTTGGATGAACTCCTGAAACTATTGCCTTGAGACAATCTTTAAACCTTAAACCAAAAATATGCCCTGAAGTCTTCTTAAAACCAAACAACAGTTTAGCTTAATAAAAAAAGTCTGTCTTGAGAATTATGCTCTTTTAAGAACTATCTATATGGGATTAAATTGATAGCAGCAACTTTAAAGATTAGATAGGAACCTTAGGGGGCAATGAATTTACGTTAATGAGGGAGAAACAACTCAGAGAAGGAGGGTGAGGGTGGTCGCACAACTCGAAGAACACAATCAGTGTCACTGACTTGTACATGGAGAAACTGTCGAATCAGTGTTATGTTTTGTTGTGCATATTCTCAACCAAATAAATAAAATAAAATAAAAAAGAGGCACTGAGTTTCTGTTTGGGGTGATGAAGAACTGGAAATGGACAGTGGTAATGGTGGCACAACATGGTGAATGTAATTAATGTCACTAAAGTGTACACTTAAAAATGGCTAAAATGGCAAACGTTACGTTACATGTATTTTAACACAATGAAAAGAAAAAAAAAGCCTGTTAACCCTGTATAGGCACGAGTCTGTGCGTCATTATACCACAGCTCTGAGAGGCCAGCCCTGTCTTGCCAAGACTGGAACAAACTCCCCAGCCAGGGCTCAGGGTCCTAAAGGTCCTGCATTCATCTATGCAATGAATGTCTCCACTCTGGGTTTTTCTTTTGCTGATCTCTGAAAAGCCCCAAGCTTTTATTCTCCCATGGGGTCCATACTGCAGGCACAGGAGCAGTTTCTGAAAGGATTCACTGATTGGGGATGGCAACCTGCACCTTCCAAGTTTGTGGGAAGTGCTGTCACCACTAACATGACTGTCTGCTTCTGACCCTTTGCTGAGGGGCAAGCAGAGCCCAGAGTCGAGCCACAGGCCACCTGCCAGGCCACACACCTAGCCTGGGCTGCCAAGGGGCACCCCTTCTAGTTCCCACCACGCTGCCATCCACCTGTCAAGCCCCATGCGGGCTAGAAGCAGGACCAGCTCCACGCTTTCTAACACAGTAATAGTGTCTACAAATTTATTCTTAAAAAAGGAAAAGACGTAAATAGATGCATGTGGAAAATAATACGTTCACTGCAGAGAAAAATGGAAGCAACTGAAATTTCCAACAAAAGGGCCTGTGGTAGTCACTGTTGCTGCTGACCCAGTGTGTCTGCTTCCAGGTGAAGGGCGACATTGGCAACTCTGCCCCTGAGAATCAGGTTAGGCCATAGACAGAGGTGCTGTACTGCTCCTGGTTGGGAGCTGCCACATGATCACCACACTCCCTTTTCCCTCAGCTACCAGGAATACGGCCACTCCATCCTTTGATCTGAGTCCCAGAGACCCTCTGCTGACCAGAGAGGGACAAAGAATGGGAGTGAGAAATAAACCTTTTGTAAGACACTAAGATGTTGGACATGTGTGTTACTGAAGCATAACAAAGCTTATGATTGATAACAGATATTGGTATCATCTGTCTTGATGGATTTATCTATTCTAGATACGTCATATAAATGGAATCATATAATAGTGACCTTTTATGTCTGGCTTCTTTCACTCTGCATAATTCTGCCAAAGTTCCATTCATGCTGTAGCATGAATCAGTACAGGCAGTCCCTGAGGTAGAATGAGATCCATTCCGAATTTGTAGGTAAGTCGGAACAAATGCATCTGGTTCTTATTTAGCCTTACTTCAGTGCAAGAAAAGGCTCAAAGCCTTTTCAATGATTTAAAAGCTGCATGTGCAGCAACTGAAGGTGATTGTGATGAAGAATTTACTGCCAGGAGGGGTTGGTTCAATTGTTTCAAAGTGAGGGCAAATTTATGTAATATTAAGGGGTAAGTACGAGTCGTCTGTAAGTCAGGTGTTCTGTAACCCGGGTACCTACTGTACTTCATCCTTTATACGGCTGCATGGTATGCTGCTGAATGGATATACCACAATTTGTTTATCCATTCATCCAGTAATGGACATTTGGGCTGTTTCCACCTTCTAGTTACTGTGAATAATGCTGCGATTACCAAGCGTGCACACGTATTTGTTTGAGTCCTGTTTTCAATCATTTGGGGTACATACCTAGGACTGGGGTTGCTGTTTCATATGGTAGTTCTATGTTTAACTTTTTGAGGAACTGCCAAACTATTTTCCATAGTGGCTACATCATTTTACATTCCCACCAGCAGAGTATGAGGGTTCCCATTTCTCCACATCCTTGCCAACACTTGTTATTATCTTTTTGTTTATGGCCATCCCACTACCCAGTAGTAGGCTGTGCACTAGTATCTCAGTGCTCGGCTGCTAACCAAAAGGTAGGAAGCTCGAACCTACCAGCCACTCCACGGGAGAAAGATGTGGTAGTCTGCTTCCATAAAGATTTCAGTCTAGAAAACCCTAGGGACAGCTCTATTCTGCCCTATAGGGTCACTATGAGTTGGAATAGACTCAAAGATACACAACAACAACAATGGTTAATGACAGTGAGCAACTTTTCATGTGTTTATTGGCCATTTGTGTATCTCTTTTGGAGAAATGCCTATTTAAATCTTTTGCCCATTTTAAAAAATTGGGTTACTTGTCTTTTCTTTATTGAGTTACAAGAGTTCTTTATATATTCGGGATTCAAGCCCCTTATCAGATACATGATTTAAAATGTTTTCTCCCATTCTAAGGGTTGCCGTTTCACTTTCTCAATGGTCTCCTTTGCAGCACAAAAGTTTTTTAATTTTGACATAGTCCAATTTATCCAGTTTTTCTTTTGCTGCTGTGCTTTAGGAGTTGTAAGAAGAATCCTAAGGGCGGTGGCTCTCTGAAGTGAGGAGGCTGTTTCTGGTGGCCTGCTCTTCCCCTCATGTAGGTAAGAAGACTCTGGAGGGAGCTAACCAGCAGGGAGAGAGAATGACACAGTCACACAGCAAGAAACAGAGATGTGGAGGGACACAGCACGGCTTCCCACTGTGCCTCCCTGCCTTTAGGCCTATCCATTCCCACACCCAGCAGCATCTGCCTGGGATTCCTGCTCATGAGCTCCATCCACTGTCCACTGTTTGCAAGCAGAAAGATAAATAAACAAGCAAATAAAACAACTCAACTTGTGTACTTGAGCTTACAGATGAAAAAAGAGAGGCTCCAAAGCTCAGGGCCAAAAGGTAGGCACCGTTCAGAGGAGGAATTCAACACAGGCCTGTATCCTCAGCCCACTAACACCACCTTTCCACTGGCAGAGAAGGAACATCACAAATAACCAGACATACTTGTCTTCACTCGCAAGGAAATTCACAGAAAAGCCTCTAAATAGCACATTGGGTGTGTCAGTTGCTGGGGACGTTCTTAGGTAAGAGAGATTGGAAACTATAGAATTATAAGAGACTTCATTTTAAATCCAGGGGCCAGGGGCCCTTTCAGGGCAGTCCTCAGGGCTGCACTGGTGGGCCAGCCACTCAGAAGGGAAGAGGAGGCCCACAGGACACAGTGGGGAAATCACTGGGACACACGTGGTAACACCATCGATGTGTGGACACTGTGTCCCTAACAGAAGTGCACCAAAATCTCCATAACATACTGTGACTGGTAAAAGAAAAAAAAAATCAATGTTGTTAATTTCCTGTTTGGATAAATTACAAAATATCTACTGTTCCATAATAAAAACTACAGACAGCAAAATGTGACAAAACTCTTGATTGATGGGGCATGGATTTTAAGAGGTTGAAAAAACTGGTTCAAAGCTCCAGCTTCATATTGAAAAGGTCTGTAGCCTTCTTGAGGTCTGTTTCAAGGAGACTGAGAAACAGGGAATGCTCAGAGCTTGCTCCTGGCACCTCTCCCCAGGACACCGCTCTGGAACACAGACAGGACCTCAGTGGCCTTCCACTGGTCTCATCAAACTGCGCTTCTAGGGAAGAACCTGTCTTTGCCATCCCTCCCCACTCCATGGTGTTTGACTTAAACAGCAGCATTCCACGTGGAAGCCAATAATTCAAAGCCGCCTTAAACAAAAAGGAATCTCACAATCGTACCAATAAACAGGACACGTTTATCTTAAAGGAGCTTAAGGTTGTATGTTACCTTGCCTCCAAGAGTCGCCATGTGTGTGATTTAAACAAACCTATAGCAAAGAATGGAATCCCTGGTGGCGTAGTTGTTAAGAGCTACCGCTGCTAACCAAAAGGTCGGCAGTTTGAATCCACCAGGTGCTCCTTGGAAACCCTATGCGGCAGTTCTACGCCATCCTATAGGGTCGATATGAGTTGGAATTGACTTGACAGCAACAGCTTTATAGCAAGGAACAACCCAGGTGCTGTCAAGTCGTCTCTGACTCACGGCAACTCCATGTGTGTCAGAGTAGAACTTTGCTTCATAGGATTTTCAATGGCTGAGTTTTTGGAAGTAGACTGTTAGGACTTTCTTCTTCTGGGTGGACACAAACCCCTAACATTCTGGTCATCAGCAAAGCACGTTAACTGTTTGCATCGGCCAGGGACTCCACAACAGGGGAAAGGTAAGACTGAAGTGAGTGAAAGTGTTACAGTCCCATCTTCCATAAGCACTTTGCTTCCTGACACTGGTAGGAGATAACTCAATTTATTTCCTTCTCAAATAAACAAGAGAATCTTGGCGGTGGATTTAATTTCTCTGACTGCATATGTACTTAGCTTTTAAAGGGCATATTTATGTGTATCATGGGAGGATGCCAGAATATCAAAGACCTGGTCATGAGCCATCATTAGAAGCCTAAATTCCATGTTGTAAAATGAGGATTTCAGACTGTTTCCAAAAGATAGTTTATTTAAAAATGTTAAACTTAAAAATAAAAATAAATTGATGGCATAAACTGTAATATATCATTGTAATATAGCAACAGGGCCTGTCTATGTTCAGGAGGAGCTATGAGAATCAGGATCAGCACAAAGCTGGTTCCTAGGAGGTAGAGGTCAGACATACTTCCACTCTCCAACTTCTTCACTATTTCTGACACCAGCTGTTCCCCCAGTGGGAATCTCTACTTCTCTGGTGGGGTTTAATAATTTGTTGCAATAGCCACACAGAACTCAGAGACCATACTCACAGTTATGTGGTTTATTAGGGAAGGAACAGGCTACAACTTGGGATCAGGAAGCACATAGATTAGGTCTGAAAGTCTCCCCTGAAGTGGAGAGCATATCCCTCCCTTCTTCAGTGCAGGACAGCTCTCTCAGCTCCTCTCAGTTGTGCAAGCAGGCAGGCCCTTTTCTCAGTCATGCATGCCCCTCTTGGCCATGCAGTTCTCCTCTCAAGAGGTTTATTTCACCACAATCAGTAATCTGACACCCTCAAATCATTCATTCATTCATTCATTCATAGAACACTTTCAGACAGTCCTAAAAGCTGACAGGTAGACAAAAAAACCTGGGACACAGTCCAAGGCATGGCGAGTTTAGTAGGGACAGGACTACCCGACAGCAGACCGCCAGCAAAGCAGGGACATTGAAAGAAGGGTTTCTGTAGGAAATTGTATGTTTTAGACAAGAACTAAATGCCTCCTTATGAGAAGAACAGAACTCTGTGGACCCTCATCCTGTGTTCAGGTTTTTCATTCTGATTTACCTGTTGAGGTGGGGACACCCCAATTCTTTTTGCTCATGGCTTTTGTCATTCTGCGGATGGGGAGAAGAACTGTCTACATACTTTCAAGCATCCCCTGGTCAGAGTTTGGGAGGGACACTTTTCTCCAGCATCAGCAGTGTGTTCCCCAGCACTTGGTGCTGTGCTGGGCTCATCACTTTCCCGTCCACAAGAATTCTGCGGGCAGGATTCTTCACCTCTTCATTCCCAGTGCTCTTTGTGGGGAAATGTTGATTGTGCTTTCCTGTCTCAGTACACAATACTGGGCAGCATTTAGGTTTTTCTTGGTGATACCCCACTCCAGGCCACAGCCATAATGCTATTTTCTCAAACATAAATCTGAGATCACTCTTCCCCAGTGCTCCCACTGCCCTAGAATACAAATGAAGCCCTTTTCCTGGGCTCTCTAGCCCTGTGAAGTCCAGTGCCTGCCTCCTTGGGAACCTCTCTGGAGCTCTCTCCCTCCCACTGGGAGCAGATTCGCTCCTGTGCAGAGTGCTGAAGCATGCTCCCTCGGCTGGGGGGTCGGTTACATATTGGCTATGGCTCAGTATTCAGGCCACATCTCAAGTCCCTCGTCAGAGACACCATCCTGAGTCGCATCTCACTCATGATCCTCCACCACATTACCTGCTTCATTTCCATAGCAACACTAGTCACTTTGCAAAGATACCCTGTTCATGAATGTCAGCTCACCAGGTATCCCACTGTCTACAACACACTGAGCATTCACTACCTAGTACTTCTATAAGAAGGATAAAGAGAGGGAGGGAAGGTGGTGACAGCAAAACAGAAAGAATTGATAAATTTCAGAGAAACATTCTTCACCATAAGAGACTGCTTCCTAAAAAACTGCTCTAAAGGTAACAAAACACTATGAAAAACCTTGAAATTCCAGTCCTCATTTTTTTTAAACAGCATTTTCAACTGTCTGTTGACTGTTTTGCTAAGAAAGATGAGGACATTAGTATACTTACATGTCCTCCTTCCCCATCCCCACCCAGTGACCTTTCCAAGTTATAACATCATTTTCAAGGTTAACATCACCTATATTATGTACTGTCACTGTAATTCCCAAGGATGGCCAATCTTACTTTCATATTTAAAAAGATTCAAGGTTCACTGCCCATCTTCTACCAAGCTCCGTGTTTTCATTCACTTCCATTTGGCTGGATGTTGTCCTCCAATCATTTCTGGAACAAGGGCTCACAGCAGCTGAGCTCTCTGATTCCCTGACTTCTTGAGAAGATCTGTCTATTGCCTTTGTCTCTATATGTAGCACAATTTGGCTATTAAGAAAAATGACTGGACAGCCACTGTTCTCAGAATTTACCAGAAATCATCTCTCAATATTCTTTTGGAAAGTATTGTTGGAGGAGGCTGAACTAACTTGATCTCACCTCTCATATGCCTCTTACCTTTTCTGCCTAGGTGCCTGGGGAGGAGTACCAAGGAATTCAGGAAAGTCCCCAAGATCTAACTCAGTGTCGGCCATTCTTCTGAATGTTTACCATGCATAGCTGCCACCCGTATGTCAGTGGAGGCTTGTGTGTTGCTATGATGCTGAACAGGCTTCATCAGAGCTTCTAAACTAAGACAGACTAGGAAGAAAGGCTTGGTGATCTACTTCTGAAAATCAGCCAATGAAAACCTTATGGACAACAGTCTGATCTGCAACCGATCATGGGGACAGCACAGGATCAGACAACGTTTTGTTCCATTGTGTATAGGGTTGCCATGAGTCAGGGCCAACTCAATAGCAGCTAGCAACAATAACAAAATGCAGTATTTCCTTTTGATCAGCATTCATCTCTGTTCTGAATATTTATATGATTTTCTTCTATTATCTACTTACATTTTTTCCTTTCTTTTTAAAATGCTTTGTTAGGAAATCAAATTGTGGTGAGCCATTGTTCCTTCTGTGTTGTTCTTTCCAGCCTGTGCACAGTCTGTGTTTCCAGGGACACTTTCTATTTTGTGGCTTCTGAAGTAGTCTTCATGTTTATATCGTCTTCACTTCTCTTCTGTTTTTCCCCCTGAATTACTCCCGCTTGGGCCTTGTGTTCTTTGCTCTTACTTCCTTCTCTGAATCCCTCTTCTATGCTTGAATTCTGTATTAGAGATCATGTTGCCGGCATTTTGTTTGAGAATCTGGAAACCTACTTTTTCTGTATTCTTCAGCTGGTCCCTGGATTGTCCACATTCTTCCTGAGTCTCTTGCTTATGTTTTTCTTCTTCTTTTTACTTCAGGTTTCTCTCATTCTAGCTCTTTTGTAGTCCTCAGTCATCTTTGAGTGAGCTCAGCTATTTTTCGAGGGATAGCATGGAGTAAAGCTGAGGCAGCGGATGGCCTTGATTCAAATATTTTCTAACCCTTGTGCAATTTCTTCTATCCTGGGAACCTGTCTCCCTGTGCTTTGGGCCTGCAAGGGCTGGGCTGGCTAATAACTAAAAGCTTATTGTTACAGTCTCTCTGGGCGGAAATCTGTCATGGCTGCACCCATCCCTCCTTCTCCTGCATCACTTTGAATGGTCCCTAAGCCAGCTTCAGATCACATACAATGTAAATGGAGGATGGCACCACCATGCCCCCAAACATCCAGTGGTGTTGACATGGCTCTATCTGAGCAGGGAAAGCTCTCATTCAACATCAAGAGGGCCCGTGGTGCTTCTGGTCCTCAGTCCATGCTCAATAAACATCTATTTAACAATGAATGAATGTACAACTGAGTCAAATGAAGAAAGCCAAAGAGATTAAGGAGACCTGATTGAACTGCCCACCCACCTCCACCCTCAGGCATGGTCCTTGGTCTAGGGCACTTCCTGCAGCTCCGCACTGATTCCTCCAGGTAGGCTGGGCCTGGTACAATAAAGCAGGATGACAGGTTTCAGACAGGGAGACTCCCACCCTTTACCACTCTACCGGTTTTGTTCTGGAAACCACACCTCGAACAGATGAAGGAAGGCTTCTCCTGGCCTCACTGTTGGTTCTATAGACCTCTGTCCACAGCTGGGTGACATCTCCCAGGAGTGGAGACCACATGGAGTGGTATGAGGGCACCAGATGGCTGGGATGTTACTATAAAGGTGTCAAACATTCTTGGCCTTCGCCAGGTGGACACACCTGAAGGATTAGGCAAGCAGGGGGCATGGACACCTCAGAGTCCATCTGTGTGGGCCAGTGGCCACTGGTCTGAGGGCAGCCATTCCTCAAGAAGAACACTTGCTGGCAGTTCAGAAGACCCCACTCCTGCACAGCCCAGGAAGGCAGAGAACGCCCAAAATGACCACGGCACAGGACTTGTCAGCCTGGTGGGATGGAAGCTTAGAATCAGAATCCAAGCTGACTTAAAGAAGCAGAAAAGGCCTGTTTCTTGACACCTGAGATTGTTGACTGAGACTCAGACACACTTCACCTGACAGCTGACATATTCCCAAATCGTCCTCAAAGCTACTGCTCAGGGCCCAAAGCGATCATAGCAACCCCTGCCTCCAAGGGAGCCATCCTCACCCTCCCTGCCGGCCCCCTGCCTGCAGCACTCACCCTTCTCTGGCTTAAGTAACTGCGGACATTCCACATACACATGTACACACACGCACACATGCATGCACACACAGTCTTGGGTGGCGCGTGGCAGGTTGTCCCATTCTGCTCTTTATTCAAGTCTGTGTGATTGCGCCCCACTGTTTCTATTTCTTGTTCATACCAGCCTTGGTCTGTGCCTTAAGTCAAAAGCTTCCAGACAGCAAGAACTAGCTCTTTGAGTCTGTAACCACTTTAAGCAAATGATTTTAAATGTGTTATTTGTAAGATATGACAACAAATACCAGTAGGACTCAAATATGCTCCATTTTGCATGGTCCTAGAGAGTCCTGGTAAAAGCTTTATAACTTTAATGACCAATCAAAATGAAATAAATGCCAAATCAATGATGTGAGACCTTGAATCTGAGTCACACACACACACATACACACACACAGAAGAAAAAACATAACCCCCACCTTCTGGATGCTTGTAGTACCAATGGAGAGAGAATGATCATGGTAGCAATTCATGTTGTTAAAAAGATTCAGATTCTGCAAAGTACTCTCACATTTGCACATGCATTAATGCATCTTGTCTGACAATGACCTTGGGGCTATTAACTTCATTTTCCATATGAGAAAACTGAGACTGAGAAAGGTAAACTTTAAAAGATGAGAAAATGCTGCAAAATAAAATGGTGAAGGTCAACAGTGGAATTAAGTAGATGATAGCTTAGTTTTTTCCTCTGCTACTGAGTCAGATATCTTAATTAAAATTATTCCACCCTGTTGCACCACTGCGGATCCCCGACTACACCACAGAAACATGGCAACAGTGCCATGCCATCACAGAATAGCTGAGAAAGGTTTACTACGCACGGCGCTGTGCGACGTGTTCCCATAGGTAGTTCACTCAGTCATCACCCTCACTCAGTGACATCACCATCAGTTTCTACATAAGGAAACTGAGTGTGAGTAAGTCCTGTTAATAAGACCGACCATATCACACTGTCTCAAAGCCACAGGAAAGTGATGGCCAGGAATCTGGGATGTTACTAGAAAGGTGGAGTAATCAAGGCAGTGTGGTACTGGCATTAACACAGACAAACTGATCAACGGAACAGAACAGAGAGCCCAGAAATAGACCCTCACTTACATAACCACTTGATTTTTGACAAAGGCACCACTATAATACAGCATGAATAGGATGATTTTTCAACCAACAGTGCTGGAACAGCTGGGCATTCAAAAAGAAAAATTGAACCTCAACTCTTACCTCACACAACACACGAAAGTTAATTCAAGATGAATCACACACCTCAATTTAAAAGCTAAACTATAAAACTTCTAGAAGAAATACAGCAGAATATTTTCATGGCTTGGGGTAGGCAACCGTTTCTTTGGACACTGAAAATTATAACCATAAATGAAAAAATACAACTTAGACTTCATAAATTTTTTTCAAATAGTGCTTATCAATCAAGGAAATGAACAGGTAACTCACAGAATGGAAGAAAATAGCCTCTGATGAAGGACAAATATCTATATTTTCAAAAATCCTACATACAACTCAATGATAAAAAGACAAACAACCTAGGAAAAAACGAGTGAAAAAGCTGAACAGGCACTTCACAAAGGAAGATTATATAAATGAACAAATGAAAAGATTCAACATCATTAGTTATCAGGGAGAGGCAAACTAAAACCACAATGAGATATCGTTACACACATACTGGAATGCCTAAAGGAAATAATTCTGCCAATAACAAATGTTAGCAAAGAAGTGGAGCAACCAGACCCTCATACCTTATAGGGTAAAATGATCTGGCAGCCTTTTGTAAACCTGCCCTACAAGCCAGAAATCCCATTCCTAGGTATTAACCCAAGTCACAGAAAGAATCCGTCCACAAAAGTGATCACAGCAGCCTTACTGGGAAAAGCCCAGGTGTCCAGCAATAGGAGGGAAGCCAAACAAAGCGTGGCCCAGTGAGACAATGGAGTACGGACAGCAATGGAGAGGAACAAGCTCCTGAAAAGCAACAGCATGGATGAATCACAGACCATTAGGCTGAGCAAAGATGAAGTTGTAAAAAAGGCAAAACTAATCTGTGGTAGATAAATCAGAAAACTGGTTCTATGGGGGGAGGGGACTGGGACAGGGTAGCAGGGAACTTGCTGGTGTGATGTTAATATGTGAATGTTAATGTTTTATATCTCGATAAGGATTTGGATAACACGGGTGTCTGAGTTTGTCAAGAGTCATCTAAAAGCATACTTAAAATGTGGGCCTTTCATTTTACCTCAAAAACAAATGAGAGAAAGTTGAGCTGTAAGGCTCAGAATCTGAGCGTACCAGGCCAATGCTGGGAGAGAAATGACCCCATCCCCACCCCCACCAGAGCCTGAACTGGTGGTGCTTCAGGAGACTCCCTCCACTGGGGCACCTGTGATGGGCGATAGGCCCAGGGCAAACCTATGGAGGTTCAGGGCACAGCAACCTGAAACAGAACCCAAGTGTCTGAGTGTGTCACATGTCATGGTGACATGCCTCAATCTAGAAAAATCTATCTGGGTACAGAGGAGTAAGTAATCCCTGGAGCTCTAGACAGGCCCACATCCCTGATAATGCACCAAAAAAAAAAAAAAAAAACCTTGCTGTCGAGTCAATTCCAACCCTATAGGACAGAGAAGAACTACGCTATAGGGTTTCCAAGGAGCAGTTGGTGGATTCAAACTGCTGACCTTTTGGTTAGCAACCGAGCTCTTTAACTACTGCACCACCAGGGCACCTGATACTGTCCCATAGGAGGCAATTCTACGCTCCTCTCCCAGAGGAGAGATAAAGATGCCTTTATGTTCAGGTATGAGACTCTCAGCAGAGAGCTAAAATCCACAGCTGGAAACTGAGGCAGAGAAGGCCCAGGTGATGAAAACAGAGGCCTAATCTTCACAAAATGCCCAACTTGGGATTTCCTCTGCACACGGTCTACGAGGTCTGACCCATGCGTAGCTGATACAAACGTATGCACAATTCCCAGCTATTAGAAAGCAGAGAGACCTCTTTATGCTTAAATATAAAAGTTAAAAAAAATAAAATATCTACAAAACAAACCCTTCCGTTTAAAAAATCATTATTCAAGTTCGACGGCTGCAGAAACACGCACAAAAGGGTAATAAGATTGTGAAAAGTTTTTTAAATTCTTATTAGAGAAAATGTCCATTCTAAGCACTGAAAGACCAGATCCTAGGAAACATATAGTTAGGCATTTTAATCAATAAAACATACTCAATTTAATATAAACATTTTCTGTTTATAATTTCTTAACACTTTTAGAACCATGGCAGTTTAAATATCCTGAAAATTCCAGATATATTAGTAATTATCAAATTTTTCACTTCTGTATTTTGAGTGAATAAAATAGTTCGAAACCAAAGAATACTTTAACCTGTTTTTTAAGTGCATTTAGTGATAAACGGCAGAAATCGGAGAATTTATTACAAACTTGGGAATGGTGAGTTCAGTTTACAGGGGATACAAAGAAAAAGCCTCTAGAAATGCTGCTCTGCTGGTGGAGTGGGGTCTCCCCATGACATACCCACTCGGAGCCCCAAGTTCTTTGGGATCTTACGCATCAAACAGAAGGCCATGGAGGCCGACCTTCATTTTAGCTCCTGGTAAATTTCCTGTAATGCTTTCTCTGACTTTATATTAAAGTGTACTTGACCCTTCAAATACTAATCACCTTTAGCTTTGTTTTTAGCAGTTGTAATTCTAATGGCCTCAGGTATGGTAAAACCAGCCAAATACATAAACAAGAATCAGTAGTGTTTCCTTCCTCCAGGTTGAAAAAAATCCTAACAGATTCAAGAATACTATGATAATAAAGTGGTTAGAGTTCATAATGCAGCTTTGTCAGCTGCCTGGAGCAGAATGGAAGGGAACGGAACAGAAGGGGGCAGACTGGAAAGGGAGGGAATGGAATGCGGGCTGCAGGAGCACGCGATGCTGTTAGGAGAGGCTGCAGGATGGCCGCTAACAAGGTCTCTCACACACACGTGTCCTGTACTTGGTATCTGATACCAAAAAGGGTAGACGAATAAGTCCCATTATACATATTTTTGAGGCCAATCATCTACTCCAAGCACTATACGTAATGTCAGGGCAATGCTTAAAATGGTGGACAATATAAGTGAAGCATGTAATAAACACATTCTGCCTCTACTTACATATCTGACCTAGCAAATATGTAAAAGTATTATGTATTCTGCAGTGTATGCACACTAATTTAGGCAGCATTCTACAAGGATAATTGCAAAGAGGACTGAGGTGCAGATCTTGGGATGAGTAAGAATCCTTCTGACTCATTAGACACTGGCAAGACACATGAAGTCAGCGCACCCCAAATAGAAAGTGTGAGGGCACTGCTGGTGCAGGGGCGCCAGCAAGCGGGGGAGGCAATCGCTCCTGGGGCTGAGCACTGTGCCGGACACCAATAAAAGAAAATACATTAGATAAACATTAAAATACATAAACCTTAGAAATTAAATACTATACATTTTATTCAACATATAAAACTATGCAACAAGTTTGTCATAATGTTCTCCTGTCATGAAAATACAATCGTCTGATTCTAAATAAACCTACTGGTACAGAATTCTGACACCCTCTATAACTTCTTTTGCTTTGATCTTGAATGAAAATGAGTGAAGGTCAAAGGGGAAAAAGCTAGGGTTGCCCAATGAAATGCAGGACCAAACCAAACCAAACCCACTGCCTTCAAGTTGATTCTGATTCACAGCACCCCTACAGGACAGAGTAGAACTGCGCCATAGGGTTTCCAAAGCCGCAGATCTTTATAGAAGCGAGTATGCCATATCTTTTTCCTGCAGAGTGGATGGCGAGTTTGAACCACGACCTTTTGATTAGCAGCGAGGTGCTTTAACCAGTGCACAACCAAGGCTCCTTGAAATACAAGACATCTAGCTAAATTTGAATTGCAGATAAACAAATAATTTTGTAGTATAACTATGTACCATGTAATACTTGAGACATGCTTATACTAAAAAAGTATTCCTTATTTATCTTCATTTCAAAATTAGCTAGGGTCCTGTATTTTTATTTGCTACATGTGGTAACTCTAAAAGAAGCACAAACCTGTTTTACTTTCCTAAAATCTTCTCTGCTGGTCACCATATAGAATGAAACAAGCAACATGAAACATGTTTAGGCAAAAAAGCCCAATATGAAACAAAGCAAAATGTCACTGATTTTTCACTGCAAACAGCAAGCCAGAGGCAGCCACTCTGATTATCATCAATAAGAATGGCAATTGCTCTGTTCCACTAAAATTTATTATGTTCTATTCTTTGTTCTCCAAACTGTCCTATTATTTGGACCTGGACTTAAATATTACATGTATGAGTGTAGGTAACCAACTCCATATTTAAAGCATTTTCCCCCAAAAAAGTCCCTATAAAATGCGTTAAAAGGATCAGCATAAATCCAATCCCCAAAATACGGACACTTTTCACTTCTCCAGCTGCCTCACCAGCTGCCCCCACTTCACTCTCTCTCTGACCCTAGCCACCAGGAGCTAGGTTAGAACTCACAAGTTTGGGAAGTTCATATGATACCCCAACCTTCTGAACTGCTGGTCACAAATTAGCAGCTGGTTTCCTGCTAACCCTTCAGGATGTCAGCCACAAGCTTGGAAGTCCATATAACACCCTACAACTAACATCCTAGTTAATGGCAAAAGACTGAATGCTTTCCCCTAAAATCAAGAACAAAGCAAGGATGTATGCTGTCATCATCACTGCTATTCAACATAGTACCAGAAGTTCTAGCCACTGCAATAAGGTAAGAAAAAAGGACATACAAAGCAAGTGGATCGAAAAAAAATAAAGAAAACCGTCCTTATTTACAGATAACATGATAGTCTACGTAGAAAATACCAAAGAATCTTTAGAAAGAGTCTTAGAACTCAGTGAGTTCAGCAAGGTCACAGGATACAATATCAACATACAAAAGTCAATTGTGTTTATATATACTAGTGATCAACACATGGAAACCGAAATTAAAATACAATACCATTTACAATCACTCAAAATAAAATGAAATATTTAGGTTTATAAACCTAACAAAATATTTATAGACTTGTATATTATACATTAAAAAACAATGATGAAAGGAATCAAAAATAGATTAAACAAACAGAGAGACATAATGTGTCCATAGATTGGAAGACTCAACTAGTAATGATGTTAATTCTCTCCAAATTCCTATCAAAATCCCAGTAAAGTGATTTTGAAGATACAGACAAGCTTATTCTAAAATATTTATGGAAAGGCAAAGGAACTAGGATAGCTAAAATAATTTCAAGAAGAAGAATTAAGTTTCCAATGAGAAAAATCACTATACCTGATTTTAAGACTTACTATATGACTACCATAATCAAGACAGTGTGGTATTGGTACAGAGATAGACACATAGACCAGTGGAGCAGAATTTTAAAAGAAAAGAAATAGACCCATACAAGTATAGCCAACTGATTTTTGATAAAGGTGAAAAAATAATTCAATGGGAGAAGGATAGTCTTTTCAACAGATTATGCTGGAGCAATTAGACAGCCACAGGCAAAAAACGAATCCTGACCTAAACCTTACACTTTCTACAAAAGTCAACGCAAAACAGATAACTATGAATTTAAATGTAAAATGTAAACCTATAAAATTTTAGAAGAAATCATAGGATAAAATCTTCAGTACCTAGGGCTAGGTGAATAATTCTTATACATGACAATACATTACAACCGAGAAACAAAAAAAAAACTTTTGCTCTATTGTAAACCCTGTGAAGAAGATGAAAACACAAGCTACAGGCTAGGAGATAATATCTGCAAACCACATAGCTCACAAAGGACTCTTGTGTAGAACATATAAAGATCTTTGATAAACTCAACATTAAAAGATAAACAGTTTAATTAAAAAAACAGGCAAAAGGCATGAACGGGTATTTCACCAAAGAAGACACCCAAATGGCAAATAAACACATGAAAAGATGTTCAACACCACTAACCATTAGGGGAATGCAAATTAAGGCCATGATGAACTACACACCTATCAGAATGGGGGGAAAAAAGTGGCAACACCAAATGCTGGGAAGGATACGGAGAAACTGGATCTCTCATACATTGCTGGCATACAGCTACTCAAGAAAATAGTTTGGCAGTTCCTTACAAAACTAAACATATGCTTACCATACAATCCGGCAATCACAATCCTGAACATTAATTCTGGAGAAATAAAATGTCCACACAAAAACTTCTACATGAATGTCCATAGTATGTCTATTTATAACAGCCAAAAATTGGAAAGAACCCAAATATTCTGCAACGTGTGAATGGCAGAACTGTCGTACATCCATACCAACAATTAGTTGGAAAAAAATATTGATAATATGTCCGGCATCACTATTTTAGAGCCTCAAATTAGACTACATTCCTTTTAACATTTAGATTAAAATCATTCTGAGCCCTCATCCTGTTCTTCACAGTATGCCCACTCTTTTTTTCTACTTGGTCCAAGGCCCCTCAAAGTGCTTACCCAGCTCACTGGGCTCAGTCCTGGTGACAAGCAAATGGAAGAAGAAGAAACATGAAAGCCAACAAGTGTCCTGTTCCCCAGAGTGGCCACCACCTCGTGGTTTGTCCCTGTATGTGCTGACACCAGTACAATCCCTGAGTTCCAAGGTAGGGGAAGAGGATGTCTCCTGCCCAGCATTGTGCTTAAAAGGTGCTCCAAGCCAGGCTCTTGCACCAGCCATCCCTGCAGGATGCCCGTGGAGCCAGAGTATTCCTGGGGTGCAGGGTACCCAGTACCATGGAAGTCCAAGGGATCTGGTTTGGGCTTCCCCATCCATCCCCCATCCACTGGATCTGTCCTGATGCTTCTGGATCTCAAAGGATAAGGTCTGGATCATGGTCATACTTGCATTTGGCAAAGATCTCTCTGGATTATAAGGGGATCTAAGGATGGGCCCTCTAGCTAGGTTGCAGGTAGTAGCCCTGCAGGCTTCCCAGAGAAAGAGGATAGTGGCTTAGGCTACTGGAGTGGTGGCAGAGATGGAGAGAGAGGTATGGCTCTGAGATCTGGTTTCAGTGGAATTTCAACAGACTGTATGTGGGATGCAAAGAATGGGGCCAAGGTCTCTGGTGAGTCCCTAGGGGATGGCTGTGCTCTGTGCCCAGGCCTTTTCCCCTGGTATTGTTAGAGTTTGGTCTGTAGACAGGTAATGTTCCGAATGACTTTATGAAATATAGTCATATTACATATTATGATGTGTTTACACAACACTGTGAAGCATCACATTTCAAGTTAACATTATATTATGAATATTTTCCATGTTGTAGCCTTTATAATTCTATAAACAACCCAATTTCACTACATCAGTGCTCCACCACGTTACACCTAACCCTCCGTATTGTTGAGCAGAGTGCACTACCAGAAATCCTGCTCCTGTGGGCAGCACGTAATGTGTGTGTTTGAACATGCCTATAGGCAAGTATAGGCTGTAACTACGCAATGCATCAAGAAGTAAAAACGCGGGCCTGGAGTCAACATGGTGCTATGGACAGAAGCACCCACCATCCCTCCAAAGCAAAGACCAAAATAACTAAGTAAAACAGAGACAAATGTCAATCCTGGAACCCTAAGCATCAAATGAACAGATAAAGAACTCAACCAAGCACTGAACAGAATAAGAAACTGACAGAGAACAGAGAGCAAGGAGAGTTACAAATAGAGGTCCCCTATCAGCTCACACAGCACAGATCCACCATCTTGGACTCCTGTCAGAGACTGGCGGACAGGAAGTATAGGAAAGCAGATTCATGGAGCTCCCAACAGAAGAGAGAGCACCCAGTAACCAGTGATACACGCTTTCCCACCCCCACCCTTCTTCCCTCTGCTTGACCTTCGCCACCTCCTGGCTGGCCAATCCACCGCTTCCCGGCGGGCCAATTCCCGGCTTCCCAGAGGACCGATCCCCAGCTTCCTGGCGGGCCAATACACTGATTCCCAGTGGGTCAATTCCCGGCTTCCCAGAGGGCCCATTCGCTGCTTCCCAGTGGGCCACGACTGCAACATGGGAGGCGCCAGTTCAGTGTCTCATGGATTCACCCCACCTACACTGGCAGGCTTCTTCACTGCCATTTCTTTGTTGCTGGTGTTACTTTTTTTGGCCTCTTTTGGTTTCTTCCCTGCCTCTCACCTCCTCCCCCTCTTTTCTCTTGAACACCTGACTCCATGTGCCATCTTTGCTTCTTCTTGACAGGCTGTGAAGCACCACACAGATGGAGAACTGCTTCCTTGGTTCAATCGGCCATGCTGGTGGGATTCCTGGGGGCTTTTTTTTTTCTTTTTTTCTCTTTCTTTTTTCCTTTTTATTTTTCTTCATTTCTCAGTTTCTCATCTCTTTCTACTTACTTTCTTTTCCTGTCTCCTGAATACCTGGCACTGTGTACCATCTCCACCTCTTCTAGCCAGGCCGCACTGCATGGCTTGGGAGCCACTTACCCTGTCTGCACAGCTGTGCCAGTGGGATCCCAGGGGACATTTAAAATTATTTATTTATTTATTTGATTTATTTTTAATTTTTTTCTGCCTTGTTTTTCTTTATTTCTCAGTTTCTTGTCTCTCCACTTCAATGGCAAGCTCCCTTGGCACTTTTTTTTTTGCTTCTGTTTCTCCTCTCTCTCTTTTCCATACCCAACCTAGCTCGTCACATCACAACCTCCCCCTCCCCCTAACTCCTCCCTATCTGAACTGTGTGCTGAACACTACACTCCTGAGCAGCACAGACACGACCTACTGGAACCTGCCCTGCACTGACCACTGGCTCACCTTTTCAGCCCCAGTACGTGCCAAAAACAACCCATCCCAGCCCCTCTCCTTCAGCAGGACTTGCCCTGCTGCACCATAGCTGAGTGACTGGCCTTGTCCATTGGACAAGGAGGTGAAAAATATTGTGTCCACAAATGAGAAAACAACAAAGAATGCACAGGCCGCCTGCTCAGACATAACCAAATGAAAGAAAAAAGTATTACAAAACAAACAAATCTACAATCAACAAACAAAGAACATAACTACTTAATGTCCCAAAGACAACAGATAACATCAAAACATATTAAAAAAAGGACAGGATGGTTCATCCAGTAGGCATCCAAAATAAAAAAGCTGATGACTTTCCAATACAGGAAAAGATACTAGAGCTACCTGATAGGGAATTCAAATCTCTAATAGTCAGAGTTATCAAAGAGTTGAAGCAAAAAGCAGGCAAAAATGAGGAAAAAATAGACAAATTCATGGTAAAGGCAGACAAATTCATGGAAAATACAGACAAAAAAATGGAAGAATTCAGGAAAATGCTAAAATAAATTCACAGCTAGAAATCATACAAAAAAAACAATTAGAAATCCAAAATATAAACAACAAGATTTCAGAAATGGACAGTGTCATAGAAGGGCTGAGGAACAGGTTTGAAACGATGGAAGACAGGATCAGCAAAACTGAAGACAAACACCTGGACACAACTTTAAGGAAAAATCAGAAAAAAAGAACAAAGAAAAATGAAGAAATCCTGAGAATTATGTGGGATACAATCAAAAGCAAAAATTTGGGAGTAATTGGAGATTCAGAACAAGGGAGAAAACCGAAAACATAGAGAGGATCATTGAAGAATTGCTGACAGAAAACTTCCTTAGTATCATAAAAGATGAAAAGCTGATTATTCAAGAAGGTCAACAAACCCCATATAGGAAAGACCCCAAAAGAAAATCACCAGGGCATATCATAATCACACTCACTAAAGCCAAAGACAAAGAAAGAATCCTGAGAGTAGCTTGAGAAAACTGAAAAGTCACATACAGAAAGGAGCAATAAGACTAAGCTCTGATTACTTGGTAGAAACCATGCATGCAAGAAGGCAATGGGATGACGTATATAAAACCTTAAAAGAAAATAACTGTCAACCAAGAATAATATATCCTGCAAAACTCTCGTTCAAATATGATGGTAAAATTAGGACATTTCCAGATAAACAGAAATTAAGGGAATATATAAAAAACCAAGCTCACTAGAATTATTAAAGGGAGTCCTTCAGTTTGAGAACAAACAACATTGGATGACACCCTGAATCTAGGACACAAGATTGCACCAGCCAGATACCAACCTAGGATATGAAATCTCAAGGACTATTAAAAACCAAAAGATTTACAACAGAGAACCAGAGAGGTTAATCTGCAAATGACAACAATCTGAGAACAATAAGACGGGGAATAAACGGTTTAGGTATAGAACTTTCTAATGGAGAGGAAGGCAAGGCGATATTAGGTAATAATAAGCTGGTTTGAACCTAGGAAGATAAGGGTAAATTTCAACATAACTACAAACAAAGTTAACAAACCTACTCATCAAAATAAAGAAGGAAAACAAAGTCTAAGTAAAAACAAAATCTACAAAAACAAAAGAAATGAAAAAAAATCTACAAACAAAAGGAATTCAGCACAGGGGAGTAAGAGGAATGAAGAAATCAGCAGCACTACCAAAAAAAAAAAAAAAAAAAAAAAAAAACCTACAAAATGACAACAATAAACTCGCACCTAGCAATAATTATAGTGAACGTAAATGGCCTAAATGTACCCATAAAGAGACAGAGACTGACAGAATGGATAAAAGAACAGTATCCATCAATATGCTGTCTACAAGAGACACACCTTAGAAACAAAGATGTAAGTTTATTAAAAATCAAAGGATGGAAAATAATATATGAAGCCAAAAATAAAAAAGAGCAGGAGTGGCAATATTAATCTCAGATAAAATAGACTTTAAAACAAAATCCACCATAAAAGATAAAGAAGGGCAATATACCATGATTAAAGGGACAATCCAGCACGAAGACATAACCATAATAAATATCTATGCACCCAATGACAGGGCTCCAAAATACATAAAACAAACTTTAACAGCACTGGAAATAGAAATTGACAGTTCCATTATAATAATAGGATACTTCAACACACCACTCTCAGTGAAGGTCAGAACATCTAGAAAGAAACTCAGCAAAAATAGAGACGATCTAAAGGCCACAATCAGGTAACTTGAACTCCCAGACACATATATGGAACACTCCACCCAAAATCTGCAAATTACAGTTTCTTTTCCAATGTACATGGAATGTTCTCCAGAATAGACCACATCTTACGCCACAAAGTAACCCTCAACAAAATCCAAAACACTGAGATAATACAAAGTATCTTCCCTGATCACAACATCATCAAAGTAGAAATTAACAACAGGAAGAACAAGGGAAAAAAATTACATGGAAACTGAGTAACACCCTGCTTACAAACCACTGGGTAATATAAGAAATCAAAGATGGAATCAAAAAATCCCTAGAATCAAATGAGAATGAAAACACATCATACCAAAACCTTTGGGAAACAGCAAAGGCAGTGAACAGAGGTCAATTTATAGCAATAGATGTACACATTAAAAAAGAAAAGGACAAAATCAAAACATTACCTACACAACTCGAAAAAATAGAGAAGAGCAAAAGAAGCCTACAGCCACCAGAACAAAGGAAATAATAAAGATCAGAGCAGAAATAAATGAAATAGAGAACAGAAAAACAATAAAGAATCAACAAAACCAGAAGTTGGTTCTTTGAAAGAATCAACGAAATCAACAAGCCACTAGCCAAACTGACAAAAGAAAAACAGAAGAGGATGCAAATAACCCAAATGAGAAATGAAATGGGGGACATTACAACAGACCCAAGTGAAATAAAAAGGATCATAACAGAGTATCATGAAAAAATATACTCAAATTTGAAAATCTAGAGAAAATGCACAAATTTCTAGAAACACACTACCTACCTAAACTATCATAAACTGATGTTGAAAATCTGAACAGACACATAACAAGAGAAGAGATTGGAAAGGTAATAAAAAAACTCCCAACAAAACAACAAAAAACCCTGGCCCAGATGGTTTCCTTGCAGAATTCTACCAAACATTTAGAGAAGAGCTTACACCAGTACTACTCAAATTATTTCAGAACACAGAAAAAGAAGGGATACTTCCAAATTCATCCTATAAAGCCAGCATAACCCTGATACCAAAAGCCAGCAGAAACACAACAAAGAAAATTACAGATCAATATCTCTCGTGAATATAGATGTAAAAATTCTCAAAAAAATTCTAGCCAATAGAATTCAGTCTCATATCAAAAAAATAATACACCATGACCAAGTAGGATTCATACCATGTATCCAAGGATGGTTCAACATTAGAAAATCAATCAATGTAATCCACCACATAAATAAAAGAATCACATGATCATCTCAATCAATGCAGAAAAGGCATTTGACAAAGTCCAACACCTATTCCTGATAAAAAATCTCCATACAACAGGTATAGGAGGGAAATTCCTCAACATAATAAAGGGCATCTATGCAAAACCAACAGCCAACATCATTCTTAATGGAGAGAATCTGAAAATATTCCCCTTGAGAACAAGAGTCAGACAAGAATGCCCTTTATCTCCCCTCCTATTTAACATTGTGCTGGAAGTCCTGGCTAGAGCAATAAGGCAAGAGAATGAAATAAAGGGCATTCAAATTGGTAATGAAAAAGTTAAGTTGTCACTATTTGCAGATGATATAATACTATATACAGAAAACCCAAAAGACTCCACAAGAAAACTACTAGAACTGATAGATTCAGCAGAGGAGCAGGATATAAGATAAATATACAAAAATCAGTTGGATTCCTATACATCAACAAAGAGAACAACGAAAAGGAAATCAGGAAAACAATCCCATTTATAATAACCTCTAAAAAAATAAATACTTAGGAATAAATCTAACCAGGGATGTAAAAGACCTATACAAAGAAAACTACAAAACACTACTGCAAGACACCAAAAGAGATCTACATAAATGGAAAAACATACCATGCTCATGGATAGGTAGACTCAACATTGTGAAAATGACAATTCTCCCCAAACCAATCTACAAATACAATGCAATCCCAATCCAAATACCAATAACATTCTTTAAAGCGATGGAAAAAACAATCATTAACTTTATAAGGAAAGGGAAGAGGCCCCAGATAAGTAAAGCACTACTGAAGAAGAAGAATAAAGTAGGAGGACTTGCACAACCTGATCGTCAGAACCTACCATACAGCTATGGTAGTCAAAACAGCCTGGTACTGGTACAATGACAGATACACTGACCAGTGGAACAGAATTGAGAACCCAGATGTAAATTCATCCACCTACAGTCACCCAATCTTCAACAAGGGTCCAAAGTCCATCAAATAGTGAAGACAGTCTTAACAATAAAACAACAACCAAAAAAAAAAAAAAAAAAAAGTGTACTTTCTCCACTTCAAGGGCATTGACTATCTGATTAACTTTGGACCCATAAGAAGCAAGAGTAAACCACAGGTACACTTTGTAATATGCTTTTTCAACATAAACTGAGACCTTCTAAATGAGTAAGAAAATGAGATGAAGAGAAACAAATACAGTTGAGTAAACAATTATAGATTCACTGGTATCAGGATAGCTCTCTCGGGCATTATGCTGGGTGTAAAAAAATCCAATTGCAAAAAGGTTACATACTGTATGATTTCTTACATATAAACAATAAAAAAAAGAAAACCCGCTGCCGACTCATAACGACCCTATAGGACAGGGTAGAATTGCCCCATAAGGTTTCCAAGGAGCGGCTGCTAGATTTGAACTGCTGACATTTGGTTAACAGCCTAATGCTTAACCACTGCGCCACCAGGGCTCCTTCTTATATATAACATCCTTAAAATTGCAAAACTATATAGAGATGGAGAACAGATTAATGGCTGTTGGAGTCAGGTCTGGTAGGGGAAAAGAGGAAGGAGATGTGGTGACTATAAAGGGTGAGCACAAGGGATCTTTGGGGTGATGGAGCAGGTCTATATCTTGATTGTGGTGGTGGGAGTTGTTAATGTAAATTTACATGTGATAAAACTGCATAGAGTTATTCTTTCTTCCTCCCTCTCTCTCATACGCACATACACGTACATGTACAACTAGTGAAGTCTGAGTAAGTCTGTGGGTGTACCAATGTCCATCTCCTGGTTGCGATACTGTACTCTAGTTATGTGAGATCCACCACTGGGGGAAGCCGGGGGAAGTGCACAGGGAGCCAAGTCTGAGGCCAGGGCAGTGTCAGGAGGGAGAAGGCCACACAGCCAGGAAAGACACCCACAGAAAACAGGCTTTGATATTCCATTCCAAACTTCTCTAGTTCTACACACTAGGGGCATCACAGAAACACAAAAAATGGAACTAGAAACTAACTCGTATGTATGAGGGGGGTCAGACAAGCTCTGAGGAGGTGTGTGTACTGCAGGAGTCTTGGTTGCAAATAACAGCATCTATCTCTGTGAAATGAACTGCTCGGGACTGAGTTGGGATGTAAGCTCTCGGATCAAGGCTGAGATTCTTAAAACAACTGTAAATGTGTTAATCATTTCCCAGTGAGGTACTGTGAAGGGTCACTCACACAGATGCAAAATATAAATGACACAGCTACCTAGCTTTATTTCCTTAAAAAAAAAACAACTTAGTTGTTCTTAGGTTTTTAACTTAGCAAGCCCAGAACTAAACTACGTGCATGAAAAAAAAAAAAAATTTTATAATGAAAATTACCTAATATGGCTGGTATTCCCCATTAAATTTTTCAAGAAACAGGCAGCAGTTTCTAAAATAATTTTATAGAATATTATAAAATCAAAGACCACTCTCCAAATAAGGTTGTGGTTAGCTACTGTCAAGCCAGCCCCCATCGTGGCAACCCCACATGTTACAGAGTGGAAGTACTCCATAGGGTTTTCTTGGCTATAATCTTTACGGAAATAGTTCACCAGGCCTTTCTTTTGCAGCACCGCTGGGTGGGTTCAAACCACCAACCTTCGGGTTAGCAGCTGATTGCAAACCACTTGCACTACCCAGGCTCCTCCTCCAAATAATAGTAGTCTGTTTTCTATTAGAATTATCAAAGTTAATATTAAACCCTCTAGAGGTTATCAAGCTTCCTCTAATTATAGGCATGTAATGAAGTTAAAAAGACTGTTTTGTAACTTTTTTTCTTTAATAGACATTGGTAGATGCTGAAAATGTGCTTTTAAGATGAACTCTCAGATTTTAGAAAATCTCACACACAATACTAAGTATTAAAATCTACAGTACTGCCAACACTTTCTCCCTGAGGACTCAGATTTCTACATCACATTACTAGAACGTCCTAAAATAACATTTACCGTCAGCACTAAGCATCACATCAATAAAATACCTACAGCCTAAAATAAAAGGCTTGCTTCAGGTTCACTTGGACATGACTGCCTCACAGACAGGCAGATGGACAGGAGAGAACTACAGCAGCTGCTCAGAAGCATAGGTGCAGCTGTACAGTTGACCACGTGAAAGTAAAAGGCCTCCGATGCCTGAGGAGGCTAGTTACTTAGGTAAACCTACTAATGATCCTGCAGAATAAGACATCACCTCAACTGTGCCTGTCTGGGAAACAGAAGGGGTGGTAGCATGGTCAAGCTCACGAGACCTGTTGCCTGAAGACACAGACCAGCCTCCAGGCACCTCTTCTCAATCATTTGAGACCCCAGGCAAGCCGCTTACCTTGAACCTCAGATTCACCTTCTATAACAATAGGATCATATTGCTCCCTCTACCTAGAAGGTGTGAAAGGTGCTGTTGCTGGAAGCCTAGGTTAAGTCATGAAGCACTATGGTAGTGGTACTGGCTTTCCTTCACATCAGAGGGCCATCTGAAACATACCTCCATACAGGAGGCAGCCTCTGGAGCCATGTGGCTGGCGAACGGTGACCATGTGCTGCTTCACTCTTCTTTCCTGCCACCTGGAGCTGGTTTACTAGGGGCAACACATGCTCTTGATAGATTACATCAACTGGGCACAGTCAGATGCCTGAATAGAAACCAAGCATTTAAACACAAAAATTGCCTCTGTAAAGACCAACGCTATTGTTTCAGATTTCTGAGAACAACTGTTTACTACAACGCCTTTGGATTCTGCTTGACCCATTAAACCAAAAACAATCCATTGCTATCGAGTAGATTCAAACTCATAGCGAGCCCACAGGACAGAAGAGAACTGCCCCACCGAGTTTCCAAGGAGTGACTGGTGAATTCAAACTGCTGAACTTTTGATTAGCAGCTGAGCTCTTAACCACTATGCCAAATACACTCTACTGCCATATAACTTCATCTACTCTACCTGGAAAACCTCACTCTGGCTTCTACCTGCTGCAGGAGTGTAACTTTGGGAAATGGGAATATCGCCCAGGCTGAATATACACGCAGCTGTGACACAGAGATCCCGCTCCTAGGTATACCCTGACAGACATGCACTCAAATGTTCAGGAAAGACACATTTTGGAATGACCAAAGCTACACTGTTCATGATGGCCCAAACTGGAAACTATCCAAATGCCCATCAACAGTGACTATTGTATTTTTACACCGTATTTTCCACAGCACTGAGAATTAGTGAGGGACGACTAACTGCACACGCCAACGTGCACAAATCCCACAAACAAAAGGTTAGGTGGAAGCAGCCAGAGGGAAAAGCGTGTCCCCTGCATGGTTCCATTTACATAAAGTACAAGACAGGCAGAACAAATCCGTGGTGTCAGAGGAGGGGACAATGGTTACCAGAAAAAAAAAAAAAAAAAAGAAGTTGCCATTAACTCCACTCATGGAGACCCCATGTGTGTCAGAGTAGAACTATGCTCCACAGGGTTTCCATTGGCTGATTTTTCCAAAGTAGATCACCAGGCCTTTCTTCTGAGATGCCTCTGGGTGGACTCGAACCTCCAAGGGGAGTAAGAGGGGTATGAGGGGGCTCTTGCGCTGCTGGTCATGTTGTGTCTCAATCAGGATATGGATTAAAGGGTGTGTTCAGTTGGTGGACAGTCATCAAGCTGTGCACTTACAAGGTGCACCTTTAGCTATGAGGCCATACTTCCAAAACAGCCTTGCAACTAAGGGAGAGGGTGGGGGTCAGGGTAACTCAGGCCCTGCTCCCAGGATCATCTCCCTCATCACTGAAGCAGGAGGACAGGTTCTCTTGGCAGCAGTGTGAGCGAGTCCTCATGGGCAGGGCAGAGTCAGTCCTCTAAAGGCTGCTTTCAGCAGAGGCCCCCTATGTACTATGGAGGGTGGACAAGTCGGGGGCAGGGGGACAGAGGGGACACCCAGCAGGCCAGTAATTAAAGTATTCCGTTTAACTATATCGCAAATGTACTCTGAATCCTGACCAGATTCGTGACTCTCTCCAAATTTACTGTGACTCACCTGTGATCTCATCACAACTGTGACAAAACCCTGACCTACTTAGTGCTGGGAGAGTGCCGGTAAGTGACACTGCTGCTTCCCTATTTAAAGTATGGCTCTCACGGCCAAAGGAATAGGGGAGCAGACACAGTCCCAAAGTCATCACTGGGCCCAGCATTCCAAAAGCCAGGCTCACATTTGCTACCTGGCCCCCCAAAATCCCAAATGCGACTTTAAAAAGAATCATCATTAATACACTCTGGGCACAGGGGAAGGAGTCCCTGGGTGGCGCAAATGACTAGGTGCTCCACTGCTAACTGTAAGGATGGAGGTTCTAGTCCACCTGGAGGTGTCCTGGAAGAAAGGCCTGCCAATCTGCTTCCAAAAACTAACCACTGAAAACCCAGGTTTACTCTGACACACATGGGTTGCCATGTGTCAGAATCAACTCCATGGCAAGCGGTTAGGTTTGAGTTTGGGCAGGACAGAGGGCTGAGGATATGGGGGAGAAATACTGAGCACGTGCACCCCCAAAGTGCCATTCCTGCTGTCAGCACTCCAGCCTCAACACACTGATGATGGTGACCGTGCTCCTCACTCAACAGGGCAACACGGGGAAGGTAGGCCTCACTTCTCACCTTGCTCTGTTCACACAGCCACAGGAGGAACTAGAAGGTGGTCACCGACAACAGTGTGTCTCTGCCAGGACCGCTGGGTGATGACCCAGGGGAGACGTCTTCACAAAGCCTCAGATACATGTAAAGAAATTTCTCACAGACCTTCTTGGGGAGTTTCTCTTGGAAGCTTTTGTCATGTATGTGACAAGAATTTTTAAGACATTTTTCTCAAAAACAAAAACTACTGTCAAGCCGTAATTAATCTGCTCTTTTTAAATCATGCTCAGCTATCGATTTTTTCCACCCATTATTTTTCTAGCTCTTCCTTTAACAATGTACAACTAGACAATGAAAGTCTGTGCAATTCTCACTGGAAACGATCACAGCCGCCTCCCAGGCTCAAGCACAAAAGCACAGCAATGCCCACATTCTCTGCAAACATCTGTAACATCACAGAGTAGCCCTCGCTTGGCACAGCCCTGGCTGATCTCTGTGACAATGAACAAAACCCTGGCCGTGTCACTATTATTTTGAGCCTGTTTGTTTATTTTTTTTGGTTCTATGACTCAAATATAATAAGTCAGGGGTTTGCAGGGTTAGCCCGTGTCAGCGAGGGGATGAAGTTGACCATACCTCTAACCTGTGTGGAGTGGGTTCTGAACTCGGCCACTGAGCCAGCTTCCATCCACGGCACTGAGATGCCCCCAGAGTCCTGCACTCGCCTGGCAGCCGAGAAGACACTACTGTGGCCTCAGGCAAGCAGGGCACCACCGGAGCTTTCAGATGAGAGTTTACAGATCCTCTCTAAAATCCAGCCACCCGAAGTTCCAGGGACATGTTAACTAACAGAAAATTTGAAAATCAGGGGAAATGGTGACCCTTAATTGGCCCATTATTTGGAAACACTCTCCACAACATCCCAGAGCCAGAGTTCTCCTTCACCCTTTAGACCACAAGCTAGGACAGTGAGTTCAGGGAGGCCTCCTGTCCTTCCTCCCACCAAGGACCTCTCCTTCCCTGATCCCAGCAGGGCTCCCTGCTCCCTTTGGCCTCCTGAGGCGCAGGTACCCACATCACGGTATAACATGCCTTCCCAGGAGCGGCAGACTGACCCTACAGGCCCATGTCCTGGTGCGTGGGGAGATGCCTGCCGGGGCTTGGCGTCTGCAACCTGCAATGAACGTGCCCACCTGTCTCTGCTGAGCCTTCACGAACAGCCCAGGGTTTCCAGAATGGCCAACCTCACAGAGCAGTAAAGCTTCCCTCCAAATGTTGAGGATGCACGGGTAGAGTTGGCATGGCTAAGTAACAAGCATTAAGTACCAATTGTATACTCCCACAGCTGCACACAGGGGAGGCATGAGGGGGCCTCAGCCAGGCCCGGCGGGCACTCAGGGCTCCTCTGCATGCACTCAGGTGTATACGCCCTTCCCCAGGGCACCCCAAGAGTGGCACAGGCTGGGGGTGGGTGAGCTCTTCAACAACGGCTCCCTCCTGGGGGAAGCCCGGACCCCATGGGAGTGGGCAGAGAGAACAAGCGCAAGGCCACGGCAGGCGCCCAGGCAGCCAGGGTGGGCGACTACCAGGCCAGAGCTGGGCCGAGACAGACCTGCTCCACTCAGGCCCAAGCACAACATGGGGTCCATTTGGCAGACAGCGCAGCTGGCCTTGATAAGTGCTGGTGGGAAGGGCTCAGGACGGGCAGACGGACACCACAAGAATGGTGGAGCTGCTTTCATCCGAGCATCTCAAGAGAGCTCCTCCTGTCTCAGCCAGCCCAGAACCCATGGGGAGAACACTGACATGTGGGGAGGGTCTGGGCGGACTCTCGGTCCTGCAGAAATGACCTGGGGCAGGCCTGACTATGGATGACCTGTTTTCCACCCGAGTCCAGCAATGGCTCCTGACCCCCCAGAAAATGCCCACAGGCCAGTCCCCTCTGCAGCCCTCCCAAGGTGATGTGCCAACTAGCACCTCCGTGACAATTCTACATCTCCAAATGACACGCTGACTCTCCTTACATTTCCTCCAGGATTTGTTACTAGTTGTGAAAACTAAGTTGAATACAGATGGCAATGCTACTGAGTCTCTCACATTTGTATAAGTGTATATACTTTACTAAGTGTGGCCTGTGAAGGAGGGAAGCTGGGCGGGTGAGGTCCCTGACTCCTCCAGGGATGCATCTGCCTGGACCCCCAGGCAGAACAAGTTGCCCTGCCTCTCTGCTACTGCAGCCGCTGGTCTGCTGACTTGGTGCCTTCACCTGTCCTCCCCCTAACACCCAGCTATGCTGACACCTGCCGAGCTCAGCACAACTCAGCACTTGGTGCTGCACAGGCCTGTGGAACAGAGCAGCTAGAAGTGTACTCCAGGTGTGCTTTTCCATGTCTTTCTCCACCTGTCCACAGAAGGCCACCAGGGACCCGTGGTGAGAGGCCATGGCCTGCCTCGGGTGACTTGGAGACAGACCCTTATTGGGGGATGGAGCCTGGGCCCTGTTACTGCTGCAAGCTAGGCAGCTCCGGGAACCTGGACAGGTACTCTGGTCACATTGGGAGATGGCCAGCATGCTCTCCTGCTCTGAAGTGGCCCTGCTCCCTGCCTTCCTGCGTCAGGATGACTGTGGCATGAGGAGCACACGCTCTGGAGTCAGGCAGTCAGGGTTGATTCTAGACTCCTCCACATGGGCCCTTACACACCAACTCCCTCCCTCGGGGGTCCTGGGCACCTCCCGCACCATGGAGGGCTAAGACTTGGCTGGCGCCTTTTCTCAGTGACGTCCACCCTCCTCTCTCTCCATGGTCCCACATCTGGTGCCAGAGGGCAACCCAGCTATGCACAGAGGGGGCAGGGGAATTAGGAGCACAGAGTTTCCATCCTGAAAGGGGCTCTTCTATCAAGACACAGTGCTGAACCATGAGCCCTGGCCTTACCAGACTGAGGACGGTGGTTCAGCTCCTTCCTAGGCAACTTCTGCAGGAGAGAACATTGAAAAGGAAAAGAAAAACAACTACTGACATGGTTAATTGCTGAGTGCTCTTCCCAGCAGTACTTCATCCTGACAGCACCATTTACTGCTCGATGCCATGAGACACAGAATGCCTATGTGCAAGGTGCTGCTGTGTTACAGAATATGCTAAGATCTTACTCTTCCCCAATTAAGGAAAAGTGAAGCTGGTGATGAGCAATCTAGCTCAACGGCAGAGAGGTGAGGTCCCAGGGCCCCGGCAGCCCTGTAGGGACACCTGAGGGCAGGGAGATGGAGCCTCTGAGAGGGTGAGGGAGATCACAAGAGGGCAGGGCTGGTCACAAGACCAGAGTGGACAGTACGGTGGCAGTCAGAAGAGTCGGGCATTGAGAAAGGACTGAGGTCCCTCCCCTCTCACTGGGCAGCCATGGATGGGGAAACATTCAATTCATCAAGCCCCTCCCCATGCAAAACCAGACAGGGAAAGCAAGGCTGAGGACAGGAGCCAGCAGCTCCGTGACCACATGTGCTCACCATATGCCCAACTGCAGGAAGCCAGGGCCAAACCTCAAAAGGCACACCAGGGAGACAGCAGCCACAGGACAGCATGAAGGGCAGAAGGTTCATTCAAGGAAACTTTTCTTAAAGCAGGTATTCACTGTCACAGATCTGTCAGTACTACAGAGACACTGCCTCCACAAACTATGCAAGCCCAGGGGCACGGAGAGCAGAGGGCCAGCACATGGAGAGGGTAAGGGCTGGGATGACCACCTTAGCTCACACCCCCAAGACCCCACCACACACCCACCAAATTTATTCACCTAACCGCTGGGCTAGCCTGGGGCAATCCCAGTTCTTCTTAAATAAAAGTTACTCTGCTTCCGTCTTCCACAGATGGGAAGTTACTGGGAAGATCCAATAAGGTAACATATGTGAATGCATGTTGCAAACTGTAAAGCATAATACAATCATAAATACAGGATGATATATGTTATACAAGTTAATAAACCTGATAATTAATTTGGTTCCTTTCTGCATCGCTGTATAGTTCACCATTGTTTCCATGTCTGTATGTGTATGCCGGCTAAGTTAAATGACACAAAATCACCACTTTGGCTAAACAGTGAACGTTTTATACTCTTTCAATTTTCTGCTTTATGGAGACCAATCTTCACCCTTCCCTCGTTATATGAATATTTTGTAGAAAGGGAAGAGGGACTCTTAACCTATCCTGTTACCCCTTGAACCACTCCCTTCCTTTTTAGAGTTACAAGGATTTCCTCCAGGCAGCAGTGTTTTTGGAAAAGTCCTGGTGGGTGTGGGCCATAGCCAAGAGAGAACACATCAGAACCTCTTGGGGGATGTGTAGTATTGGGATTTTTAAAGCATCCACACTGGTTCAATGTGTAGTTGAGAACCACTGGCCTTGCTCCTTCAGAGCTGCAGGAGACCCCCAGCCTCTGGGCATCCCCATGCGTACCCAGAGGGGGACTCATCTGACAAGGGGCTACTTGCTTCTAGGGGAATCTGAAGATTAGGGTTTGCCACTTTATTTATTTATTTTGTTGTTGTTGTTGAGAATATACACAGCAAAACATGTACCAATTCAACAGTTACAACTGATTACACTCTTCCAGTTGTGCAACCATTCTCACACTCCTTTTCTGAGCTGCTCTCCCTCATTAACATAAACTCACTGCTCCCGAAGGATCTAATCCTTCAAGTTGCTGTTGTCAATTTGACCCCATATAGATAGTTCTTGAAAGACTATAATGTTCAAGGCGGGCATTTTTTACCGGTTTAGCTAAACTACTGTTTGGTTTTAAGATTTCAGGGGATATTTTTGGTTTAAGGTTTAAAGATTATGTAAGGGCAATAGCGTTAGGAATTCATCCAGTCTCTGTGGCCCCAGAAAGTCTGGAGTTCATGAGAATTTGAAATTCTATTCTGCATTTTCCTCCTTTTGATCAGGATTCTTCCATAGAATCTTTGATCAAAATGTTCAGTAATGGTAGCCAGGCACCATCCAGTTCTTCTGGTCTCTTGGCAAAGGAGGCAGTTGTTCATGGAGGCAATTAGCCACACATTCCATTTCTGCCTCCTATTCCTGACTCTCCTTCCTCTGTTGCTCCAGGCAAACAGAGACCAATTGTTCTGAGTTGGATAGCTGCTTGCAAGCTTTTAAAACTCCAGGCACTAAGCAACAAACTAGGAAGTAGAACAGAAGTGCTAAACAAGTAATTAGGCCAATTAACTGGGATGTGCCATGAAACCAAGATCCTAAACCTCCAAACCAAGGAACCAAATTCCACGAGGTGTTTGGTTGTGCATAAGCAGCCTCAGCAGCTACACTTTTTTTTTTTTTTTTTGGTCATTGTTATAAAAATGTCTATCACACAACTTTCTCCAATTCAACTTTTTACAGGTGTACGACTTATTGGCAGCACTTACAATAATCAGCAACTCTATCCTTAATCAATGTGATTTTTCCATCACCATAAACCAAAACTTAGTACTTCATAAGCAATAACTTCCCATTCCCCCCTCACTCCTGCCCCTGGTAACCACTAATAAACTTTGGTCTCTATGCATCTGCCTTTTCTTGTCTTTCTATATAAGTGAGGTCATACAATATTTGTCCTTTTGTGATTGACTTATTTCACTCAGCATAATGTCTTCAAGCTCCATCCATACTGCAGCATGTATCAAGACTTCATTTCTCCTACTGGCTTGCCATTGTTTTTTAACATTACAAGTTAATGCAATGAATCATTTTAATCAATCATGAATGTTCTTCTTCCCTTATCGATCGTTACAAGTATGACCCAGTAGTGTGACTTCTCATTTTCTCTTCTCTAACATTAATATTCTCAAGGCAGTGCAACTAATTTGGAATCCCTGAGTGGTACAGACAGTTAATATGCTTGGCTACTAGCCGAAAAGTTGGAGGTTTGAGTCTACCCAGAGATGCGTCAGAAGAAAGGCCTGGAGATCCACTTCCAAAATTCAGCCATTGAAAACCCTGTGGAGCAGTTCTACTCTGATATATATGGGGTCACCATGAGTCAGAGTCAACTGGACAACTCGTTTTTTTAACAACAAATTTGTCTTGTCTTTAAATACCTGTAGTGCAATAATTTCTCTTATCCAACAGATATATCTAATATTTTATAAAATAACATATAATATACATGATATATGTAATGAAAAATATGAAACTGTAACTCTTCCTAGAACATGGTATGCACAAGCAAGACCCATTACAGCTAGTCAGTAAAAAAATCTGGTTTTTGTTTATTTGCAACTCAAGCAGATAACGTTTTGCAAACTACTGAACTGGGGGACTAAAATTTAAGTAAATAACATTCTCAACTACCATGCTTTTGAACTCAGAGGAGCTACACAATCTAGAAAGAACAATTAAATTTCTAATTTTAATTCCTGCAGGACTATTAACCGCATTTAACGAGTGCCTACTGAGAGCCTGTCCTGAACAGGGTGTCTCGGAGATGTAATCAAGACAAATGCCCAGGCTTCTCCCCCAGAACCTGAGCACTCAGAGGGAAGATGGTGTCCACACACTCATTTCTACTGATCAGTCCTTGTTAAAAGGCTCGGCGTTCTCCTCATCCCCAGAAATGGGTAAAAATGTTTTTAAAAGTTTCCTGGGTTCCTCCCTTCACAGCAGTGAGTAGGTTATCCCCCCTGATTAGTCAGCATTTTGGGAGAACTAGGAAATTACGTTTTCAGCAAATCAGGGAGTTGATGGAATAGCAGAAGCCAGGCAGCTCCATTTCCTATTTTACTGGTTAAATTACAGCCTAGAGAATGTGCCGACATGGGTGCCAAGGCCAGAATGAGGAACTCCTGGGCCGGAGCTCTCTGGCACCCTGGCCACCCGTCCCTAGCAGGCAGCGTTCTGCAAGCAGCACTGTGCCCCAGAGGCAGAGCCACATCCAAACACACAAACACTGACTGCATCCATGTACCTGGCCTGGCCCTTCGGCCACTCCACATGCAGGTACCAAGTGTCACTTCAAACAGGCTGATTAAATGCAACCACACACTGATCTCCTTCAAATGAACTCTACATGCTAAGCAGTGTGCTCACATGAAAAAGAGATTTGGATTTCCCACAGGTTCAGGCTGCGACCACTGGAATGTGTCACCTGCACATGGACCACCTCCTCCTCTTGGCTCCGAAGCCCCCACCTTTACGACAATGCAGGCCAAGGCACACCACTTGCCAGTTTCTTTACAGCTTTTGGTACAAGGAATACTAGGAGACCCCCCAGTCCACTATGCCCATCTGCCCTGGCTGCTGGCACCCGCTACATCTGATCATACAGCATCCAGGGGTCACCTGCAGCCCAGTGGGCCTGAGAGGTCACTTCACGGTTCGCAACTCAGACAACGAAGACTTAAATAATAACCAAGAACCATGTATACTCACTGCAACCCATCCTTCCAATTCCAGGCCACGTGTTACCAAGAGACCCAGTTCTGCCTTTCAATTTGCCTTTGCCATAATTGCACATCCAGGGTGCCAAGTTCAACAAATAGCTACAGTGCTCTCACACAATTTAATAAGCATAGGAACCACTTCCTTCCGTGTGGGCCCTGGGTCATCCCAGAGGTGGCAGGTAATTCTCTGTGCCCTTCTCCACACTCTCCACCAAGGACGAGGAGAGCCCGGTGGTCTCAAGACCCAAAGGGTGGCTCTGGGATGGCAGCAGGCCTGGTAAGGCAGCGCTAGCCCTCTCCTCTCCTGGAGGAGCTCACATAGGGTGGGGCTGTGTCACAGTCACCCAATTGGCCTGAGCGGGTGAATCAGAAGAGCTGGAGGCCATCCCTGATGGCAGGAGTTTAGGACACACAGAAGCACGGGCCGTGCCACTGCCCCCGGCACCCTTCTCCTCACCATGTCCACTCACATGGCACCTCTATCCTGGTGCACACACCTGTTCTCTTTCCGCCTCCCACTCCCCTAGTTTCTCAAGTAAAGTACTGATCTTTCACCAGCTCCAAGAGTAAGAAACACATCCCAGAATGATCTGATCCTGAGACTTTCAGGGTCAATCCTATTCTCACAGACTTTGCAATCTACTCTGATTTAAAGGAAGTAAATTCGATTTCAAACCTCATTTAGGATTTTTTTTAGCAGAGCAAGCTAAGAACTTTAGATCAACTACCAGAACTGCTGAGGCATAGAAGACCTCCATCCTTCTATCCCTACCAAAAAAAGTCAAAGCAAATTCCTTGAGTTACAAGTGCAAATTGTAAATACATCCACTAACAGGAGAAAGGGGCTAGTGCCAGGTGAGAAAAGTCTGTCCTTTGATTAGAATGGTGTGATGCTCTTTAGGGTTAGGGACTCACCGCAGGTACTCCCCACTCTGCTCCCAGACAGCAGGGCAGGTACTCCCCCTCTGCTCATGGACAACAGGGCATGTACTCCCCCTCTGCTCATGGACAGCAGGGCAGGAACTCCCCACTCTGCTCCTGGACAGCAGGGCAGGAACTCCCCGCTCTGCTCCTGGACAGCAGGGCAGGTACTCCCTGCTCTGTTCCTGGATGCAGGGCAGGTACTCCCCGCTCTGCTCCTGGACAGCAGGGCAGGAACTCCCCTCTCTGCTCATGGACAGCAGGGCAGGCACTCCCCACTCTGCTCCTGGACAGCAGGGCAGGTACTCCTCCCACTGCTCGCGGACAACAGGGCAGGTACTCCCCCTCTGCTCATGGACAACAGGGCAGGTACTCCCCCTCTGCTCATGGAAATCAGGGCAGGTACTCCCCCCTCTGCTCATGGACAACAGGGCAGGAACTCCCCTCTCTGCTCATGGACAGCAGGGCAGGTACTCCCCACTCTGCTCCTGGACAGCAGGGCAGGAACGCCCCGCTCTGCTCCTGGACAGCAGGGCAGGAACGCCCCGCTCTGCTCCTGGACAGCAGGGCAGGTACTCCTCCCACTGCTCGCGGACAACAGGGCAGGTACTCCCCCTCTGCTCATGGACAACAGGGCAGGTACTCCCCCTCTGCTCATGGAAATCAGGGCAGGTACTCCCCCCTCTGCTCATGGACAACAGGGCAGGAACTCCCCTCTCTGCTCATGGACAGCAGGGCAGGTGTTCTCCCCTTGGGCTCAGATCTGGTCACTGTGCCCAAGTCACCTGGCAACTTGTCCCATTTATTTGTACTGTTTACTGATAATTCTTTCCAGAGAAGACAATACATTATTTAAAAGTCCTGCAAAACAAACATTCTAGTTCATACATCGAACAAAGGAAAAGTTACCTATGTATATTCACGATGTTGGAAGTTTTTTTTAACGCACGGAAAATTACACATGCTAATGTGTTGCCCACACTTCACTAATACACATTTCTTCAAGTCTCCAAGGTAAACCTCACTACAGGGGCCGTGGGGCAGGGAAGGGTATCTGTGGTCTCTGGGACCTCCAGAATCAAAGGGCATTGAGTTGGATTCTAGGGTGGGGAGAGTGCATGGTGCACTGCACTTCCGGTCATCTCTTCCACAACAAGGACTCTGCAGGCCAACCCTGAGCTGACCTGAAGACTGGGGAAAGCCCAATGTCACAGGCAGTGCATAAACCTGAAGCCGAGAGACAAGCTGGGTAAGTTTTTCCCAAATGGGTGTGTCACCCCCCAGGGGCAGCAGAATGGGACTTCTCTGAGGCAGCAGGGCTCAGCCTGGCAGGGACAGCAGCTGTGGTGGCTGCCCCTACTCTCCAGGAGCCTCCTGTACAGCCAGTGCTGAAATCCTTGTCTCAATAGCTAGGAAAGTAAATCTCCCAGGGGTTAGGTGTGTGGTCTGCTCACACCAACCCCCTAGCATCACGTGAAAACTCTGCAGTAAGCTAATAAAACAATCAAGCAAACCACTGAACAGAAATGGAAATGTACTTCAAAGGTCTAATTTTATATTTCATTTCATAAGAGTCAATACTGCATCTTACTCATGTATATTCATCAGACATCAAATTTTCATTATATTTGTACAGAAAACTATGTAAAACTAAACTCAAATATAAAATATTTCCTTGGAAGGAGAAACTCAAAATATGTCAAGCCTTAAGTTCACTTAAGACTCATCTGCTTAAACCAAGAGAGAAGTATTTAAAACTTGCACAGCACTAATAGATACTTGACATCTCAGAATCTGAGATGTCATACAGCAGAAATCTGTAAGAGAAAGGGGCGTGCTGTCGTGGAATCGTGCATCTTTACCAGATCAGGCCTTGGAGACACCTCAGGACAACTTTCTCCTTGCCCCTTGAGGAACCTGGGGCAGGATCTAGCCCAGTGTCACCCAGGATGGCCTGCTATGACAGATGCAGGAAGGAAATACGGGGTTCACTCCCCTCCCAATCCCAGTTCTTCATTTCCTAGACCAGAGAACCATACGTAAATCAGCCAGCTAAACACAGTCTCCACAACATGGGCATATAAAAAGGCTTCATCCAGCCACCTCTCAATGGTGTCATTTTAAAAACTTATTTTTAACCCAATTCTCCCCTTTGTTACTACGATGATGAGGAACTCCATTCAAAAGTATGGAGAAGGCAGTTCCTCCCGTGCCTCTCTGTCCCACCTGTGTTAAGGCCATCTCATCCTCTACCTGAGTCACACACAGCAGACTGCCAATCACAAATAAAGTTATTCTTCAAATTTTCAAGCGTAAAATATTTAAAAATAAAATATAAAAAGGAACCATTCAAATGCCCATGAATTTCAGGACTCCCTTTGAGCAGGACATCCCATGGCTGTCCTCAGTGACCAATGGCTTACGAGAGGATCTGGTGCCACCTGGCTTTATGTCTAGTACTTTCCCCCAAAGCCCTCTAAAGTGCTCTAGATGAAGAGCCTGGCTCTACAGATAGTTGAAAAACACATTATTCCCACTTGCCCTTTTGAAATCAACAATTCAGCTTTGCATACATTTTAAAATGGAATAAAAAGCATAAAGAAATGGTATCCATTGGGATAATTATCTAGCAATGCATTGATTTAAGCTCCTTCCCCCTTTATGCTGTGATCTTTCCCTATTTGCATGTGGGAAGAGAGAAGAGACTCTTTGGTCTTTATGAATGTATCCATGTACTATAACAATCAGCCAATCAATGGCAAAACATCCATTCCCAGCTGGCCAAGATGACCCACCGGGCAGAAGCTCACCTCTCTGGGCTCAGCTACTGCAAGGGAACACCACCCAGAGAACATGCTGTTAAGTGAGCTGGTGTGTACCTAGAATCAGATTAACGGCATTTAAGTGAAGAGCACAGTTGCCTCTTTTCTCCTGTTTTCATTTTCTAGGGGAAATGATTAAACATTTGCTTTCCTGTCAGAGAAACACTGAAGCCAATAAATCTGGCAACACAGGCAAGTAGTACCCTTGAGAAGCTCTTTGAGATGTGGCCCAAAGATTTAAGTCAAGTAGGGACAAACTCAGGAACCCTGGTAGCGCACTGGTTAAAGCACTCGGCTGCTAACCAAAAGTCAGCAGTTCAAACCCACCAGCCACTCTGTGGGAGAAAGATGTGGCAGTCTGCTTCCATAAAGATTTACAGCCTTGGAAACCCTATGGGGCAGTCCTACTCTGCCCTACAGAGTCGTTATGAGTCGGAATCAACTAGAAGGCAGTGGGTTTTTAGGGTCAAACTCAAGAGCAAACATTGGGGGGGAGGTTTCAACTGGCTGCCCTGACAGTCACACCCAACACAAACCCATGAGGGCAACTCCCTCCTCCCCAAGCCAACACTCTCACTTCCACAGAGAATGCACTGAATTTTCAGACGTGAAATGTGCTAAGAACCGACTGCCACCCTCCAAAGACATGGCGCCACTAAAGCAGCCTCCCTCCCCTATCTAGGGGGGGCCACAACCGGGAGCTAGCTATACATTCAAGGATGTACCCCTTCTTCCTTCAGAGTCCCCATCCCTGGGGCTACAGGCACACAGGGGCACGGTACACACACACACACACACACACACACACACACACACACACACACACACACACACACACACACACACACACACACACACACACACACACACACACACACACACACACACACACACACACACACACACACACACACACACACACACACACACACACACACACACACACACACACACACACACACACACACACACCCCCAACCTGGCAATTCTCTTCCAAGGTAACTGGTCCAGGCCTGCCTCGCTGTCTTTAACACGCCCCCTGCTGGCCCTGCAGGAGCTGACTCAGCCTTTATTCTCCAGGCCTAAGACATGAATAAATGACCTTAAAATGCAAAGGGAACAAAAAGAAAAGCCAAGGCAATTCTGGTTTCTTAGAAACGGAAGACATGATGCTCTAAACATAACAGAGGATGAAGAGGCTTTAAAGGGACTGTTTTTAAAATGTTTTAGAAATTAGTGACTAACACCTGAAGATTTAGTGGAAACATTTGCATTTGCATTTTCACGAGTACATTATGGTGAATATTTTCCCAGGGCTACAGGTGAAAAAAAATGATCTGTGGCTACCGTGGTTTCACAGACTCAATTTTCAAAGAGCGTACAATTCAGATCCTTAAAAACCACTCTTCATACAACTGAGGGTGCTTCAATTAGGGAAGAATCAAAGAAAGTCACAACTCAAGAGCTCAAGTGCAAAAGCACTACATGCTGCAAGAGTCAAGTCACCGAAACTTGGCACGTGGGGAGCCAGCTCTGCTATGAAGCTCCCACCTCATCCAGGCTTGGACAGATGGGAATAAATGTGGCACTATCAAGAGATGAGAGGCTACTGCTCCCTTCAGAGGGGGACCCCCAACCCCATGGTGAGAACAGACAGCTCAGCTCCTAGAGAACTCTATTGCTGGCCTCTACCAGGGCTGGGAGCCTCAGCATTAACTTCCGATGAGGATGCCTGCCAGCCAGGATTTGGCCTGAGGCAAGACACACACCTGTCAATAATTCCCAAAGTGATGATTCCCATCCATTGCAACCCTGAACATTAAGGGACTAAAGTAAGCCACTTCTTTCCCCAGTTCCTTCACACCAATCCAGGGTTGAAAAGATTCACATTCTTAATCAGACTCAAACTTTTTTGTAGCATATGGTATTAAATTCCTTACAGACCTGGTATGATCCCACTAATAATTTAAGGCACGCTATTTTAACCAATTAGAAGATGTCATTAATTAAATACAAAAATGTCAATACTTTTGTCCCTTATTGAATATTCTTTTGCTATGGGAGGTTGAAGAACATAATCAGACTGTCTTGGGAGCGTGCTTCTTTTGTTCCCGTAATGACTGATACCAAACACACACTCTCACACACCATAATGATGGCATGGTGCTCATAGTTGTGGGAAATCCTCCCCAGAACTTGGCGTGCTGTGTAGGTCTCCAGCCTCTGAACTCTCTTGACCCTTGGAAGCTGGTGGGACACAGAGTGATTAAGGTCAGAAAAAGAAAGGGGGGAGGCTAGCAAAGCTGCCACTTCTTCTCCAGACACACCCTGAAGAAAAGGGGAGGGTTTTTGTTTTTTTCCCCTGAAGAAAGCAAGGCCGGTAAAGACTTAGGCCACACTGACCACCTTCACCTGGACACATCATCCACCACATAAAATTTATTATCTCGGTAAATTTTTCTTCTTCCGGCTCATCTGTGTTCACAAAAGATAAGGCAAGGCAGTGAGCGTGAAGGAGTCATGCGTGACTTTCCCCTGGATGCTGTGGATGAAGAGATTCGCAGATTGTGGGGATCTAACAAGTTTCCCTTCAGCCACTCTTAAATACACTCATTCCTAAAACAATAAAAATAAACATCACTTTCAATTGTCGAAAGCTGTTGAGTGTAGGGGGCAGGGGCAAATCCACTTCATTTCAGAGATTCTCAAAGGCTGAAATAGCTGCACTGGGAGGAGGGTACACTTGAATGGTTGTGTCCAATGAAGGAAAGTTTTTGTTAATGATGACATCACTGACATCTTCCAAAATTTAAAGGAGCACTTAAACCAGAGCAGATGCAATTTTTTCCCCTCCGGTGAGAAGATACTAGGGAAGGTCTCCGGGTTCACAGCCAAACTGTATTAGTGGCTCGCACTGTCCAGTTAGACCCAGAGGAGCGAGCGAGCAAGGGAGCAGCGGTGCTCGGGGCCGCGGGGGCCCACGCAGCCACTGCCGGGTGCCGGGCGAGCGGCCTCGCGCGCTGCTCCGGGGCGGGGGCGTGCGCAGGGTCTGCCGGCACCACGGGACTCCCTGATGGACCAAGGGACCGGACCCCCACACCTGTCATCACATTCCAGTGCGGGCAGCCTAGGGACCCGGAGGAGACGGCCGCCCCGACGCGGGGAGCGCCGTGCCCTGCCTGGAAGACGCGCATAGCGCGGGCCGGAGCCGGTGGCCGCGGCGCCCGCGGGGTCCGGAGCGGAGCCCGCAATGCAGACGTGCCGGCGAGCCTCGAGCAGAGCCCGCGCCCTGGCCCGCGGCCGGCCAGCCTCGACGCCCAGCTTCCTAGCCGGAGCCCGGGCGGGAGCCGGCGCCGCGCGCGCTGACAGCGCACCTGCCTCGTCCGCGCCCAGCCCCTCTGCCGGCCGCCGGGCAGCACCGCGGCCAGCGCCGTCTCACCTGCCGCGCCGCGCCGCGCCGCTCTGCTAGGCCAGCCCGCAGCCGCAGTTGCAACTACCCGACTTCCATTTTCTCTCGTTTTAAAGGAAAATCGGATCAGCTGTTCGCTCACGCTTGGACTCCTCGGCCCCCTCCCCAGCTGCCGCTCGCCGTCCCGGGGGCCTATCCTCCCCCGCCTCCTCTCGCGCCGCGCTCCGCCCTCAGCGCCCTGCGCTCCGCCCGCGCCGCCGCGCTGTGCCCGCCTCCCGCTCACCCCGCGGCGCCGGCGCGCGCCGCCTCCCCAGACTGACGTCACCCGCGCCGCCGCGCGCCGCCGCGCGCCGCCGCGGACGTGCGCGCGCCCTGCGCCGAACACGCCCCGCCCCCGCGTGACGTCACCGCTTCGCCCCCTTGCCCGCAATGGAGCGGGGGTCTTTGCGGCCGCTGCCAGCGTTTCCGTGCTGTCGTAGGCTTGCGGTCAGTGTATCTCCGCGTCCGCGCTCCTACCGCAGACGCCGCCAGGATTGTGGAAACCGGGGCTTTAGTGGCCTGCCTGTCTGCTTGTAGGCATGTTTCTCGTTTCTTGCTCCGTGGTCGCTCTTCCTTCCTAAACGTCCTGAACTTTCGTTCACCAATGTTGCCTAGGCTCCATCTCTCCTTTCCCTGTTCCCGGGCCAGTGCATTAAGCCAATTCCGAAATCGTGCCTTTTCCCTCTAAACCGTCTCTCTGATCTTTCCCTATTTCTTCCTTCCTCTTATTACTTTCTCATGCCACCACTTCGGTTGATTCCCTTAGCTGATGCTAAAGCCTGCCCATTGCTCTCTGCCCACTCTGGCATCCCTCTCTCTCTCTAACCACGCCCCCTAACTCCAAATAATATGGTACTGTACAGGACCTCCCTGTTGCTGTTGCCACTCTAGTCAGCCCTCCCCAGCCCTTGGCAACCACTGATATGTTTTACATTTGTATAGTTTTGCCTTTTTGAGAATGTCATTTTCATAGAATTATACATATGTAATATTTTGAAGCCGGGTTTGTTAATTTACCCTTACGTCTTCGAGATTCACCCATGTTGTGCATACCAATAGTTCTTTTGATTGTTTAGTTTATTAGTTTCTTGGGCTGCTGTAATAAATTACCACCAACAGTGGCTTAAAACCACAGAAATTTATTCTCTCACATTCCTGGAGGCCAGAAGTCTGAAGTCTTTTCTAGACCAGGCTAGCAGGCCCTTCTCTTGGTGATTCTAGCCTCCTCTCAGCCTCTGCCCTGCTTGAGCAAGTGTTACAGCTCCTTAGCTCCAGGGACATGTGCCCAGAGGCACCACACTCCACAGCAAGCCCCCTGCTGGCAGATGTTCAGCTCTCTCGCTTTGTGGGCCAGCAAGCCTACTGCAGCCTACTGCAACCACCTGAGTCCATGGCAGGGAAGCCCACCACAGCCGCCTTTCACAGTATCCTGGTTCTCCTCACTGCTGGTGCTGCTAATGCCATCTCCTGCAGTCTATAGTGTTACAGCTCTCTCTGTCTTCCAGGTCTAGTAGGTTCTCAGCAAAGGGGGACCAGGTCCAAAACACTCTGCTCCTAGCTCTACTGGATGGTAGTGAGGTCTCTCTCAAGCTGTATGTGATTACTTCTTTTATAAGCCTACGCCTCCCACCAATATCATGGACAGACCAATCCCCTAGTAGGCCACAGTCACCTAATTTGCTTAGTAATCAGTCAATCCCACAAGGGTTTTATGCACCTTGCTTGCATGGTAAGCTGTCCAATCCTTGCAAGGGTTTTACGTACCTTATTTGCATAATAAATTGTCCAATTAATTTGCAAGATTGTGACTTAGCAAATCGTCTTGGCAGAACTACAACCCCGAGGCCAGGAAGGCCATATATAAAGAGAAACTCATTGTACTGCACCCCTCTCCTAGATTCTGGTGGTTTCCCACAATCTTTGGGGTTGCTTGTATTACAGACACATCACTCCAATCTCTACTGCCGTTGGCATATGGTTGTCTTCCCTGTGTGTCTCTCTGTGTCACCTCTTTGTATAAAGACACCAGCCATATTGGATTAGGGCACATCCTAATGAACTCAACTTGATTACATCTGCAAAGAACCTGTTTCCAAATAAGGTCACATTCACAGGTGCTGGGGCTTAGGATTCAACATATCTTTTTAAGGGACACAATTCAACCCACAGCAAGTAGTATTCCATTATTTCAAACACAGTTTGTTTATCCACTCACTGAAGTATATTTCCAATTTTTGGCGATTGTGAATAGAGCTGCTATTTTTGTGCAGGTTTTTGTGTAGACATAAGTTTTCAAATTAGTTAGGTAAATAATTAGAAGTGTAATTGCTGAGTCTTATGACAGGTTTATTTAACTTTATAAGAACTTAGCAAGCTTTTCCAAGGTGGTTATATCATTTTCCTATCTCGCCAGCAATGTTTGAAAGTCCCACTTTTTTACTTCTTTGCCAGCACTTGATACTGAATATCTATCTCTTTGTATCTTTATCTAATTTTAGCCACTCAAAGAGATGTGTAGTGCTATCTTTTTTTTCTTATTCATTTTTAAAATGACCTTTTATTTTAAAACAAAAAATAACCAAACCCACTGCCATCAAGTCAATGCTGACTCACAGCAACCCTATGCAACAGAGTAGAACTTCCCCGCAGGGTTTCCAAGGCTGTAAATCTTCATAGAAGCAGACTGCCACATCTTCCTTCCACAGAGCAGCTAGCGGATTCAAACTGCCAACTTTTCAGTTAGCAGCTGAGCTCTTTAACCGCTGTGTCACCAGGGCTCGCTAAAAAAAACAAAAAACAAAAAAACTTAACATTTATAGAATTATTGTGGAGATAGTACAGAGATTTCATTATACCACACCCAGCTCCCCTGTTATTGACATCTTACATTAGTATAATACATTTGTTGTATTAATGAACCAATATTTGTTATTGTTGTTAAGTGTCATCCAGTCAGTTCCAACTCATAGCAACCCTCTGTACAACAGAATGAAACACTACCTGGTCCTGCACCATCTTCATGATGGTTGTTATGCTTGAGCCATTGCTGTAGCCACTGTGTAAATCCATCTCGTTGAGGGTCTTCCTCTTTTTCGATGACCCTCTACTTTACAAAGTATCATGTCCTTCTCCAGGGAATGATCCCTCCTGATAACATGTCCAAAGTATGTAAGACAAAGTCTTACTATCCCTGCTTCTAAGGAGCATTCTGGCTATACTTCTTCCAAGACAGATTTGTTTGTTCTTCTGGCAGTCTGTAGTATATTTAGTATTCTTCGCCAACACAGTAATTCAGATGCATCAATTCTTTTTCAGCCTCCCTTATTCATTGTCCAGCTTTCACATGCATATGAAGCAATCAAAAACACCTTGGCTTGTGTCAGGCACACCTTAGTCTTCAAGGTGACTTCTTCGCTTTTTAACACTTTAAAGAGGTCTTTTGCAGATTTGCCCAGTGCAATGCATCATTTGGTTTTTTGCCTACTGCTTCCACGGGTGTTGACTGTAGATCCAAGCAAAATGAAATCCTTGACAATGTCAATCTTTTATCCTTTTATCATGATGTTGCTTATTGGTCCAGTTGTGAGGATTTTTGTTTTAGGTTGAGGTGTAATCCATACTGAAGGCTGTGGTCTTTGATCTTCATCAGTAAGTATTTCAAGTCCTCCTCACTTTCAGCAAGCAAGGTTGTGTCATCTGCATAATGCAGGTTGTTAATGAGTCTTCTGCAATCCTGATGCCCCATTCTTCTTCATATAGTCCAGTTTCTCAGATTATTTGCTCAGCATACAGATTAAATAAGTGTGGTGAAAGGATACAATTCTGACGCATGCCTTTTCTAACTTTAAATCACAAAATATCCCCTTGTTCTGTTTGAATGACTGCCTCTTGATCTATGTACAGGTTCCTCATGAGCACAATTAAGTATTCTGGAATTCCCATTATTCACAGTTTTATCCATAATTTGTTATGATCAACCCAGTCAAAAGCCTTTGCATAAGAAAAGGCATTTGACAAAGTCCAACACCCATTCCTCATAAAAATTCTCAATAAAATAAGTATAGAAGGGAAATTTCTCAACATAATAAAGGGCATCTATGCAAAACCAATGGCCAACATCATTCTTAATGGAGAGAGGCTGAAAACATTCCCCTTGAAAACAGGAACAAGACAAGGATGCCCTTTACCACCACTCCTATTTAACATTGTGCTGGAAGTTCTAGCTACAGCAATAAGGCAAGAAAAAGAAATAAAGGGTCTCCAAATTGATAATGAGGAAGTTAAACTGTCCCTGTTTGCAGATGATATGATACTATACATAGAAAACCCTAAGGACTCCGCGAGAAATCTACTGGAACTAATAGAAAGATTCAGCAGAGTAGCAGGATACAAGATAAACATTCAAAAATCAGTTGGATTCCTATACACCAAAAGGATAACAATGAAAAGGAAATCAGGAAAACAATACCATTTTTAATAGCCCCTAAAAAGATAAAATACTTAGGAATAAATCTGACCAGGGATGTAAAAGACCGATACAAAGAAAACTACAAAACACTACTGCAAGAAACCCAAAGGGATCAACATAAATGGAAAAACATACCATGCTCATTGATAGGTAAACTCAACATTGTGAAAATGACAATTCTACCCAAAGCAATTTACAAATACAGTGCAATCCCAATCCAAATACCAACAACATTCTTCAAAGTGATGGAAAAACTAATCATTAACTTTATATGGAAAGGGAAGAAGCCCTGAGTAAGAAGAAGAATAAAGTTGGAGGACCCACACTACCTGACTTCAGAACCTACTATACAGCTACAGTAGTCAAGACAGCCTGGTACTGGTACAACGACAGATACATTGACCAATGGAACAGAATTGAGAACCCAGATGTAAATCCATCCACCTACGGTCACCTGATCTTCGACAAGGGCCCAAAGTCCATCGAATGGGGAAAAGACTGTCTTTTTAACAAATGGTGCGGGCAAAACTGGATATCGATCTGCAAGAAAATGAAACAGAACCCATACCTCATGCCATATACAGAAACTACTTCAAAATGGATCAAAGACCTGCATATAAAGCCTAAAACTATAAAGTTCATAGACGAAAAGATAGGACCAACACTTCAGGCCTTAATACACAGCATTAACAGGATACAAACCATAACCATCAATGCACAAATCCCAACAGATAAGCTAGTAACTGGGATCTTCTAAAAATCAAACAGCTATGCTCTTCAAAAGACTTCACCAAAAGAATAAAAAGAGAACCTACATACTGGGAAAAAATTTTTGGACAGTACAAGTCAGACAAAGGTCTAATCTCCATAATCTACAAGAAAATCCAACACATCTACAACAAAAAGACAAATAATCCTATTAAAAAATTGGCAAAGGAAATGAACAGACACTTCACCAAAGAAGACATTCAGGTGGCCAACAGATACATGAGGAAATGCTCGCGATCACTAGCTATTAGAGAAATGCAAATAAAAACCACAATGAGATACCATGTCACCCCGGCATTACTGGCATGAATCAAAAGCACTGGAAATAACAAATGTTGGAGGGGCTGTGGGGAGATCGGAACTCTTATGCACTGCTGGTGGGAATGCAAAATGACACAACCATTTTGGAAAATGATATGGTGCTCCCTTAGAAAGCTAGAAATAGATTTACCATTCGATCCAGCTCCCACTCGTAGGAATATATCCTAGAGAAATAAGAGTCGTCACTGAAATAGACATATGCACACCTATGTTCATGGCAGCATCGTTCACAATTTCAAAACAATGGAAACAACCTAGATGCCCATCAACAGATGAATGGATAAACAAACTATGGTACATACACACAATGGAGTACTATGCAACGAGAAAGAACAACAATGAATCTGTGAAGCATCTCATAACATGGATGAAACTGGAGGACATTATGCTGAGTGAAATAAGTCAATCAGAAAGGACAAATATTGTATGAGATCTCTATTGGAAAAACCCATGAGAAAGTTCACACACAAAATGTAACAATCTTTGTTGGTTACCAGGGATGGAGGGGGGGAATACTAAATAGGCAATAGATAAGTGGTATCTTGGGTGAAGGGTGAGACAGTACACAATACAGGGGAAAATAGCACAACTTGTACTAGGAAAGGTCATGGAAGCCTCATAGACACATCCAAACTCCCTGAGGGACTGAATTGCTGGGCGGAGGGCTGTGGGGACCATGATCTTGGGGATCTAGCTCAATTGGCATGACACAACTTATAAAGACAATGCTCTAGATTCTACGTTGGTGAGTAGTGTCTGGGGTCTTAAAAGCCTGTGAGCGGCCATTTAAGACACTCCATTGGTCTCATCCCTTCGGGAGCAAGGGAGAATGAAGAGAACAGGATACAAGGAAAAGATTAGTCCAGAGGACTAATGGTCCACGGCTACCAAGGCCTCTACCAGACTGAGTCCAGTACAACTAGATGGTGCCTGGCTACCACCACTGACTTCTCTGACCAGGATCACAGTAGAGGTTTCTGGACAGAGCTGGAGAAGGATGTAGAACATAATTCTAACTCACAAAAGAAAAAGACCAGATTTACTGGCCTAAAGGAGACTGGAGAAACCCCGAGAGTATGGCCCTCAGACACCCTTTTAGCTCAGTGGTGAAGTTATCTCCGAGGTTCACCGTTCAGCCTGGGAGTGGACAGCCCCATAAAACCAAATGAGACTAACGAGGTACAGCAGTAGTCCAGTGACAAGTGTCAGAAGGCAGAAGGGGACAAGGAAGCTGGTGATAGGGAACCCAAGGTTGAGTAAGGATATTGTTGATGTGTTGTGGGATTGTTAACCATTGTCATAGGGCAACATTTGTAGTAACTGTTAAATGAGAAACTATTTTGTTCTGTAAGCCTTCATCTTAAGTGAGAATAACAGCACGATTGGAAGAGCGTAGTCAATGTCACTGAACTGTGCATGTAGAAATTTTTGAAATGGTGTATCTTTGGCTATGTGCATTTTCACCAAAAAAAAAGAAAAAAAAAAAGGTTGAGAAGTTAGAGGGTTGACACGTTGTAGGGTTGTTAACCAATGTCATAAAACAATATGTGTACTATTGTTTCATGCAAAACTATTTGTTCTGTAAGCCTTCACCTGAAGTACAATTAAAAAAAAAAAAGCCTTTGCATAGTCGATAAAACACACATCTTTCTGGTATTCTCTGCTTTCAGCCAGGATCCATCCGACATCATCTAACATTGTTCCACGTCCTTTTCTGAATCCAGCCTGAATTTCTGGCAGTTACCTCTCGATGTATTGCTGCAGCAGCTTTGGAATGATCTGCAGCAAAATTTTACTTGTGTGTGATATTCATTATATTGTTTGATAATTTCCGCATTCAGTTGGATCACCTTTCTTCAGAATAAGCATAAATATGGATCTCTTCCAGTCGGTTGACCAGGCAGCTGTCTTCCAAATTTCTTGGTATAGACAAGTGAGCACTTCCAGTGCTGCATCCATTTGTTGAAACCTATCAATTGGTATTCTGTGAGTCCTGGAGCCCTGTTTTTCACCAATGCCTTCAGTGCAACTTGGACTTCTTCCTTCAGTACCATCGGTTCCTGATCATATGCCACCTCTTGAAGTGGTTGAACATCGACTAATTTTTTTTGGTATAGTGACTCTGTATTCCTTCCATCTTCTTTTGATGCTTCCTGTGTCATTTAATATTTTTCCCCTAGAATCTTTCAGTATTACAACTTGAAGCTTGAGTTTTTCTTCCGTTCTTTCAGCTTGAGAAATGCCAAATGTGTTCTTCCCTTTTGGTGTTCTAATTCCAGGTTTTTGCATGTCATTATAATACTTTGTTTTGTCTTCTTGAGCAGCCCTTTGAAATCTCTTGTTCAACTCTTTTACTTCATCATTTCTTCCGTTTGCTTTAGCTACTTAACATTCAAGAGCAATTTTCAAAGTCTCTTCTGACATCCATTTTGGTCTCTTCTTTCTTTACGGTGTTTTTAATGAACCAATATTAATATATTATTATTATAATTGCACTGGGCAAATCTGCTGCAAAAGACCTCTTTAAAGTGTTGAAAAGCAAAGATGTGACCTCGAGGACTATGGTGTGCCTGACATAAGCCATAGTGTTTTCAGTTGCCTCATATGAATGTGAAAGCTTGACAATGAATAAGGAGATTGAAGAAGAATTGATGCCTCTGAATTATGATGTTGGTGAAGAATATTGACTATACCATGGACTGCCGGAAGAACAAACAAATCTGTCTTGGAAGAAGTACAGCCTGAATGTTCCTTAGAAGCGAGGATAGTGAGACTTCCTCTTGTGTACTTTGGACATGTTATCAGGAAGGACCAGTCCATGGAGAAGGACATCATGCTCGTAAAATAGAGGGTCAACAAAAAAGAGGAAGACCCTCAACAAGACGGATTGACACAGTCGCTACACACATAGCAACGATTGTGAAGATGGTGCAGGACTGGGCAGTGTTTCATTCTGTTGTACATATAGAATCACTATAAATCAGTACTTACTTGATGGCACCTAACAACAACAAGATTAGCTAAAGTTTTTCTCCCCCCACCCCCCGCTCCCAAATGTCCTTTTTCTGTTTCAGGATCCCACCCGAGATACATTACATTAAGTAGTCATGTCACCTTAGGGCTTTTTGGCTGTGACACTCCTCAGACGTTGGTTGTCTTTGATAACTTTAACTGTTTTTAGGAGTACTAGTCATGTATTTTGTAGAATGTTCCTCAGCTGGAAATTGCCTGATGTTTTTCTCATGATTAAATGGAGATCACATATTTTTGGGAGGAAGACTACAAAGGTAAAGTACCATTGTTATCACATCATATCAGTGGTACATATTTCAACATGACTTATCATTGTTGATATTTACATGTTCACCTGACTTGAGAAAGTGTCAGTTATTTCCCCTGTAAAATGACTTTTTTTTTCCTCTCCCTTTCATATTGTACTCTTTAGAGGAAAGTCATTATGCACAGCCCACAAGGAATGGGGAGTTATGCTCTACCTCTTTAAGACAGAATATCTAGGTAAATTATTTAGAATTCTTCTGCAAGGGTGATTTTTCTATTTTCCCTCATTTATCTATTTTGTAAATTATTTATTTATATTAGTATGGACACATGGACATTTATTTTATAATTTAGCTTATATTCAATACTACTTTATTTATTTTGTTGTTCAGATGGTTCCAGGTTTGGTCATAGCTCTTTCAGTTGGTTGCTATATCCCTTTGACTTACCGTCATCACTGTGGGTGTTTTTGGGCACTTCATTACTTTTTCACAATACAAGATGTTCTATTCTCATCTTGTATATTTCCTGCCCAGTTCTAGAATTAGCCATTTCTCAAGACCCCTGGTTCCTTTTACTGAAGAATGGCGTTAGAAACCAAGATCTGGGTGCTAAATGTGCTTATTGCTGCTGGACTGTTGTTGCTTCTGGGCCCTCTCAGCTAACAGAGCAAGGAAGTATATGTCTGTATGTTAATCCCTGTATATAGATAGATAGGTAGTTGCCACCGAGTCAGCTCCAACTCATGGCAATCTTATGTTCAACAAAAGAAGGCATTGCCTGGTCCTGCATCATCTTCATGATTGCTGGCATGTTCAAGTCCATCATTGCAGCTATTGTTCCAATTCATCTCACCAATGGTCTCCCTTGCCCTCATTGGCCCTCTATTTCACCAGACACAGCATCCTCTTCTAGCAATTGATCCCTCCAGATGATGTGTCCAAAGCAAGTGAATCAGAGAATGTTCTCTTGTAATCCATTCGGTTTTCACTGGAAAAATTTTGGAAGTAGATTACCAGGACTATCTTCCTAGTCCTAGTCTGAAACCTGTCCATCATGAGTGACCCTGCTGGTATTTGAAATACTGGTGGCATAGCTTCTAGCATCATAGCAGGATGCAAGCCACCACAGTACAACTAACTAACAGACGGGTGGTGGACCAATGTATATACCTGCATCTAACTCTATATGTAATCATCTTTATCTTATGACACTACACATGAGTTGATACTGATATGTCCAACTCGAATCCATCACCAAACGGATCATTCTAGCTTCTTCCCCTTGCTTATTTGTAATGTCCCACTTCAACAGTGAGAAATCTGGCTTCTCCCATTCACCATGCATTTACCTAATTGCCCAATCCTAGTATACATATATGGTGGTTTTAGAATTGTTAAGCTTGTATTCCCATGGAAAACTACTTTATCAACTAGAGTAAAATGCTTATGTATAGTTCCTTTGCCCTTACGTATAGTTCCTTTGCCCTTAGTCTTACAGACTTCCCTTATTTCCAAAGTTACTCAGGTCGTCACCCGACTTCTTCAATGTGATTGTTTTATGCATTTGTAATAAATTTAGATTGTTTTGTCAAATTCTTCATCCTGTCCTGGGTTCCCCAGAACTCCTAAATGATTTTTTCTTTTACATATATTAACGTTTACACTTTGGCTGTAAAGTTCTATGGGTTTTGACAAATGCTTAATGCCTTGTAGTTGCTATTTTACTATCTTATACAATAATCTCACTTTTCTAAAAAAATATGCTTCGCCTATCCACTCTCCCACCATGTCCCAATTCCTGGCAACTGCTAGTCTATTTACCATCTCTATAGTTTTGCCTTTTCCAGAACGTTGTATAATTGTAATTATACAGTATGTATTTTTTCATAGTGGCCTCTTTCACTTGGCAATATACGTTTAAGATTCATCCATGTTTTTTTCATGGCTTGATAGCTTATTTTTTTTTGCTAAATAGTATGCCGTTGTATTGATGTACCACAATTTGTTTATCCATTTATCTATTGAAGGGAATCTTAGTTATTTCTACTTTTTGGCAATAATGAATAAAGCTGTTATTAACATTTTCATGCAATTGTGTGTGTGTGCATGGGTGGTCATAACTTTTCGAATCAGTTTGGTAAATACCTAGGAGTGTGATTGCTTTGTCATATGATAAGGCTATGTTTAGCCTTTTAAGAAATCACCAAACTGTCCTTGAAGGTGGCTGTACTGTATTGCATTTCCAGCAGCAATGAATAAGTTTCTATTGTTCCACATTCTCACCAGAAGTTGGTATTGCCAGTTTTGTTTTGTTTTTTATCTTAGCCATTATAATAGATATGTAATGTTATCTCATTGTTGTTTTAATTTGCAATTCCCCAATGACAAATGCTGTTGTGCATCTTTTCATATGCTGTTTATCATCTGTATGTATTCTTTGGTGAGGTGTCCAGATTTTTGCTCGTTTTGTAACTGGGCTGTTTGTTTTCTTATTGTTGAGTTTTAATAATCCTTGGTATATTTTGGATACAAGTACACTATCTAATATGTGTTTTAAAAATATTTGTCATTAAGTCAATTACAACTCACAGCAACCCTAAGGGACAGAGTAGAATTGCCCCATAGGGTTTCCAAGACTGTAAATCTTTACAGAAGCAGACTGCCACATCTTTCTCCCACAGAATGGCTGGTGGGTTCAAACCACCAACCTTTCATTTAGCAGCTGAGTGCTTAACCACTGTACCACCAGGTATGTGTTTAGCAGATGTTTTTTTCCCAGTTTGAATTTTGTCTTTTCATTCTATTAAGTGTCTTTGCAGAGCAGTTTTCTTATTTTAATAAATTATAACTTAGCAATTTTTCCCTCACGGATCATACTTCTGGTGTTTTATCAAAAACTGATCAACAAACCCATGTTCACATAGATTTAATCCTATTTTTCTTTTAGAAGTTTTATAGTTTTTCATTATACATTTAGGTCTGTGTTCTATTTTGATTTAATTTTTATGAAAATTTAAGATCTGTATTTAAGTTCATTATTTGCATACAGACTTCCGATTGTTCCAGCATCACATGTTGAAAAGATTATACTTTCTTTGTGAATTGCCTTTGCTCCATTGTCAAAGGTCAGTTGATATATTTTTGTGGGTCTGTCTCTGGGATCTCTATTCTCTATATATATATTCTTTCACCATACCACACTGTCTTGATTACTGTAGCTTTATAATAAATTATAAAATTTGGTGGTGTAAGTCTTCCAACTTTATCTTCTCTGTATCGTGTTGGCTATCATAGATCTTTTGCCTTTCCATGTAAACTTTAGAATCAGTGTGTAGATATCTATAAAATAGCTTGCTGAGATTATGATTGGGCTTGCACTGAATCTATAGACCAAGTTTGGAATAACTGACATCTTAACAATATTGAGTCTAGAAATTGATGAATAAGGCTTCTTTGATTTTTTTCATTGGTTTTATAGTTTTCTGCATATAGGTCTTATACATATTTTGTTAGATTTGTATGCATTTTATTTTTTGGTGTTATTGTAAATGGTATGACTTTTAATTTCAAATTCCAATTGTTCATTGCTAGAATATAGGAAACTAACTGATTTTTGTATATTAACCTTGTATCTTGCAGCCTTGCTATACTTGTTTATTAGTTTCAGGAGTATTTTTGTTGATCCTTTGAGATTTTTTACATAGAATATTATCATCTACAATAAAGAAAGAGACAGTTTGTTTCTTCCTTTGCAATCTGTATATATTTTATTTCCCTTTCTTGTCTTATTGAACTAGCTATGAGTTTCAGTATGATGTTGAATAGGAGTGATGAGAGGGAACATTCTTTCCTTGTTTCAAACCTTAAGGAGCAGGCATCCAGTTTCTCACCATTAAGTATGATGTTATCTGTAGGTTTTTTTGTATATGTTATTCATCAAATTGAGGATGTCTCCTTACATTCCTAGTTTGCTTAGGGTTTTTATAATGAATAGTTTGGACGTTGTCAAATGCTTTTCTGCAGCAATTGATACGGTTATATATATTTTTTTCTTCTTTAGAGTGTTGACATGGTAGATTATATTAACTGATTTTCAAATGCTGAATTGGCCTTACATACATGGAATAAATCCCACTTGGTTGTTTGGTATAGTTCCTTTTTTTCATTATTAGATTTGATTTAATAATATTTGTTGATGATTTTTGCATCTATGTTCCTGAAAGAGTTGGGCTGTAGTTTTATTTTTTTTAATAGTGTTTATATCTTGTTTTGGTATCAATAATGCTGGCTTTATAGAATAAGTTACAAAGTGTTCGTGCTGCTTCTGTTTTTTGTAAGAGATTGTGGAGAAGAGATATCATTTCTTCTTCAAATGTTCAGTAGAAATCTGGGCCTGATGATTTTTTTGAAAGGTTATTAATTATTGATTCAATTTCCTTATAGATATGGGGCTATCAATTTATCTATTTCTACTTGTGAAGTTTTGGTAGTTGTATCTTTTAAGGAATTGGACCATTTCATCTAAATTATCATAATTTGATAATTGTTGGTAGAGTTGTTCATAGTAATCCTTCAGTATCTGTTTAATGTCCAAGGAATTAAGTGAAAGAGATGACCTCTCTTTCACTTCTGATATTAGTAATTTGTGTCCAAACTCAAAATTATTTGTTAGTCTGGTTAGAAGCTTATCAATTGTATTGATCCTTTCAAAGAAACAGCTTTTGATTTTGTTGATTTCTCTATTGTTTTCCTTTTTTCAATTTCATTGATTTCTGCTCTAATTATTATTGTTATTATGTTTCTGCTGCTTGTGTTGGACTTAAGTTACTCTTCTTTCTCAATTTTCCTAACATATAAGTTTAGTTAAGTGATTTCACACCTTTATTTTTTTAGAATATAAGTATTTAATGCTCTAAATTTTCCTCTAAGCACTGCTTTTGCTGCATCCCACAATTTTCATAAGTTGTGTTTTCATTTTTAATTTACTTAAAAATATTTTAATTACTCTTGAGACTTCTTTGACCTGTGTTATTTATAAGTGTTGTTTAATTTCCGAATGATTTGGGGTTTCCTAGCTCTATCTTTCTGGTTTTTTATTTCTAGGTGAATTCCATGTAATCTGAGAACATACTCTGTATGATTTCCATTCTTTTAAAATTTACTAAGGTATTATCCAGCATGTAGTCTATCTTGGTAAATGTTCCATGCAAACTTGACAAGAATATGTATTTTTCTTTGTTAGATGGAATATTTTATAACTATCAGTTAGATTAAGTTGATTGATAGTGCTGTTCAGGCCAACTACACACTTATTGATTTTATGCCTGCTTGATCAGTCAATTATGAAAATAAGGGTGTTGAAGTCTCCAACTACAGCAGAAGATTTGTGTATTTCTTTCAGTTCTATCAGTTTTTTGTCTCATGTATGTTGAAGCTCTGTTATTAGGTGCATACACTTTAGGATTATTATGTCTTCTTGAAGGATTAAACCCTTTATCATTATGTAGTGCCCTTCTTTGCCCTTGATGATTTTTGTTTTGTTCTCAAATTTGCTTTGTCTCAAATTCATATAGCTACTCCATCTTTCTTTTGATTAATGTTAGCATGATATATCTTCCTCCATCCCTTTGCTTTTCATCTACCTGTGTCTTTGTATTTAAAGTGGGTTTCTTGTGTACAAGATATTGATAAGTCTTGTTTTCTTATCCAGTTTGACAATCTCAATCTTTTAATTGGAGTATATAGATGATTTACATTTAAGGTGATTCTTGAGATATTTGGATTGTTATCAACCACATTTGTAGCTATTTTATACTCATTGCCAGTGGCTTAATTTTCTGTCTTCTTTGGTTTTCAATGAGAATTTTACATAATTCCATTTTATCTCAATTCTTAGCATATCACTTGTCTTGGTTATCTAGTTCTGTTATAACAGACATACTACAAGTAGATGGCTTCAACAAAGAGAAACTTACTCTCTTACAGTCCAGTAGGCCAGAAGTCCAAATTCAGGGTGTCAACTCCAGGGGAAGGCCCTTTCTCTCTGTTGGTTCTGGAGGAAGGTCCTCATCATCTATCTTCCCCTGGCCTTGGAGTTTCTCCTCGCAGTAACTCCAGGTCCAAAGGATGTGCTGTGCTCCCGGTGCCGCTCTCTTGGTGATATGAAGTCCCTATTTCTCTCTGCTTGCTTCTCTTTTCCACATCTCAAAAGAGATTGGCTTAAGACACAATCTAATTTTGTAGATTGAGCCCTGCCTCATTAACATAACTGCTGCTAACCCCATCTCTTCAACATCATAGAGACAGGATTTACAACACATAGGAAAATCACATCAGATGACAAAATGATGGACAATCACACAATGCTGGGAATCATGGCCCAGTCAAATTGACACACATACTCTTGTGGGACACAATTCAATCCATGACATCACTTATACTCTTTTCAAGAAGTTTTTAGTGGTACCTTGTTGCTATTATTACTTTAAGCAAACAGTTATCTTTTAGATAGCTTAAGAATAATAAAATAAAATATTTTCTTTTACCTTCATTGATTTCTTTACTTCATTTTTCCTTTCATGTAGAGCCAAGTTTCTGATATATATTATTTTCCTTCTGCCTGAAGAAAATCTTTTAACATTTCTTGAAAGGTAGGTCTACTAGAAATGAATTTCCTCAGTCTTCAGTCTTTGTTTGAGAAAGTCTGTATTTTTCCTTCACTTTTGAAGGATAATTTCACTGGATATAGGATTCTAGGTTGCTGGGTTTTGCCTTTCAATACTTTAAATATTTCACTGCACGTGTTTCATGTCTGTATGTTTTCTGAGTCTAAAAAAACAAAAAGAAAGAAAAAAAGTTGCCAAGTTGATTCCAAATCATAGTGACCCCACGTATGTCAGAGTAGAACTGTGGTCTATAGATGAGAAGTCTGCTGTAATTATTATCCTTTTTTTCTCTACAGGTAAGATGTCTTTCTCATCTCTAGCTTCTTTCAAGATTTTCTCTCTCTCTTATTTTTTTTTTTAAGTATTATTCAGTTTAAAATATGATATGCCTAGCTGTAGTTTTTTTTTTCTTTTTCTTTTTTTTAATTCTTGTCTCTTTTTGTTTTTGTATTTATCCTGCTTGGTGTTCTCTAAGCTACGTGGACCTATGGTTTGGTATCTCTATTTTTGGAAAGTTCTCAGCCCATTATTACTTTAAATATTTATTCTGCTCTGTTCTCTCTTCTACTTCTAGTATTCCAGTTATGTATATGTTACATCTTTTGAAATTGTCCCACAATTATTAGATGTTTTGTTCACTTTTTAAATTCCTTTTTATCTTTGTATTTCAGTTTGACAAGCTTCTGTTGAATATCTTCAAGCTCACTGATTCTTTCCTCGGCTGTAACAAGTCTACTGATGAGCCCATCAAAGGTATTCTTCATATCCATTACAGAGTTTTTGATTTAGCATTTCCTTTTGATTCTTTCTTAGAATACCCATCTCTCTGCTTTCATTACTTATTTGGTCTGGCTTATGTCTACTTTTTCCATTAGAGCCCTTAACATATTAATTATAATTATTTTCCATTCCCAGTTTGGTAATTACAAAATCTCTGTGACATCTGAGTCTGGTTCTAATGCTTGCTTTGTCTCTTCAGGCTGTGTTTTTTTGTGCCTTTTGGCATGACTTGTAATTTTTTTTCTCAAAAGCTGGACATACTGTATTGAGTAAAAGGGACTAAGGTAAATAGGCCCCTAGTGTGAGGATTTATGTTAATATGACTAGGTGTTGAGCTATGTTTAATATTTTTTGTAAATGTAAGTGCCAGAGACTTCAGATTCCTCTAATGTCCTTGTTTTTTGACTCCCCTGTTGACTTTAGGCCTCCCTAAGTATTCTTCCTCAGAGAGAGTCTGTGTCTTGCAGCTGTTTCATTTGTCATCCACTATTATTACACTAAGGAGCCCTGGTAGTACAGTGGGTAAAGCAATTCACTACTAACCAAAAGGTTGGCTGTTCAAAACCACCAGCAACTCTGCGGGAGAAAGATGTGTATCTGCTTATGTAAAGATTTATAGCCTTGGAAACCTTATGGGGTTGCTATGAGTCGTAATCGACTTGACAGCAGTGGATTTTGGTTTTGCATATTATTACACTGGAGACCTGTTGGTGTGGTGGTAAGGTGTAGGAGAAGGAGAGTGTTCTGTAATCTTGCAACTAAATCTTAGACTTCTAGTGTGCCTGTGTCTCTGGTCTGTGCCCTGTATCAGTGTTTCTTTCCACCTTGAATTGCCTTGGAACCTTTGTCAAAAATCAATGGTATGCACTAGGATGGCTATGATAGAACAAACAAAAACAAAATAACAAAAGTTGGAAAGGATGTAGGGAAATTGGGACCCTCATCCATTGCTGGTGGAAATGCAAAATGGTATAGCCACTGTGGAAATGAGTCTGGTGGTTCCTCATAAAACTAGATTAGAGCTGCCATATGACCCAGTAGTTCCACTTCTAGGTATATAAGTGACAAGAACAAACATAGGCACACCTATGTTCATTGCAGCACTATGTTCAATAGCAAAAAGATGGAAGCAACTGAGGTACCCATCAACAGATGAATGGATAAGTACAGTGTGGTACATACTCAGAATGGAATACTACTCAGTGATAAAGAAAAATGAGTTCCCAAAACATCTTGGAACATGGATGAACCTGCAAGACATTATGTTGAGTGAAATAATCACAAAAAAGCAAATGTTGTATGTGCTCACTTTTATGAAATTACCAGGGATGTGAGTGGAGAGAGGGGGGTTCACTCTCTAGATAGTAGGTACTTGTTATCTTTGGTGATGGGAGAGTTAACACCAAGTGAGGATGAAGTATGCACAGCTTGACAAAGGTAAGTGATGTCACTAAAATATACAGAAGAAAAAAAGGATCTTTTGGTATTGCTGTGGCATATATAATTTTGAAACAACAACAAAAAGAAACCAAAAATGTATGTGCAGTATGTATCTATGTATGTAGGCATATATGTGTATAGGTATGTATACGTGAGTATATAAAACCTAAAAAAAACCAAACCCATTGCCATTGAGTCAATTCTGACTCATGGCGACCCTATAGGACAGAGTAGAACTGCACCATAGGGTTTCCAAGGCTGTAATCTTCACAGAAGCAGACTGCCACTGCAGAGTGGATGGTAGGTTTGAACTGATGACCTTTTAGTTATTAGCCGAGCTCTTAATAACTGCACCACCAGGGCTCCTTATGTGAGTATATATGTGTGTATATATAGGTGTGTGCATATGTATATGTATATGCATGTATGTGACTATATGCACGTACATTCATATATATAAATAAAGAACATAAAGGCACAGTTACAGATACTTCTTAGATATAACCAAACACCTCAAGGGATTGGTTTCCTGGATTTGAAGTACTAGAATCATAATTTCATAGGACATCTCAGTCAATTGACATAATATAGCTCATAAAGTTTATGTTGTACATCCTAGTTTGGTGAGTAGTGTCTGGGTCTTAAAAAGCATGCGATCGGCCATCTAAGATATAACTATTGGTCTGTACTTGTCCAGAGCAGAAGAGAAAGAAGGAAGCAAAAGACTCAGAGAAGAAACTAGTCTACAGGACTAATCCCGTTGCCCTTGAGTCAATTCTGACTCATAATGACCCTATAGGACAGAGTGTAACTGCCCCATAGGGTTTCCAAGGCTGTAATCTTTATGGAAGCAGACTGCCATGTCTTTCTCCTACAGAGCTGGTTGAGTTCAAACTGCTGACCTTTCCTAAGCTGAGGGCTTAACTACTGCTCCACCAGGGCTCCTTGTACAGCACTAGAAGTCTACACAAACAACAGCCTCTTCTACCCTGAGACCAGAAGAACTGGATGGTGCCTGGCTACCACTATCAACCATTCTGATCAGAACCACAATAGATGGACCCTGATAGAATGTGAGAAAAATGTATAACAGAACCTCAAATTCCTAAAAAAAAAAAAAAAAAAAAAGAAAGAGAGAGAGAGAGAAAGAAACAAACTTATCAGACCACTTAAGACTGGAAGTCTCCCCGGGACTATTTAATGTCACCTGTGAGTACTGTGCTCCTTTACAAAAATCATGTATATGAAACCAAATGGTCAACATTTACATTAAAACAAAGAGGAGAATGTAAAGGGACAGGGAAACTAGGTTAATGGAAATGAAACAACCAGAATGCAAATGTTGAGAATGTTCATGCCTTGTGAAGAATGTAACCAATGTCACTGAACAATTTGTGTAGAAATTGTTGAAGGGGAACATAAACTGCTGTGTAAGCCTTCACAAAAGCACAGTAAAATATTAGTTTAAAAAATCAATGGAATAGATAACATGTTAGCTAGATAGCTTGATATAATTAGGGATATAAATATACTGTCTATTCTGTTCATTTATCTGTCTATCTCAATGCCAGTACTACACTGTCTTAACAACTGTTGTGTCATATGAAGTGTTGGAATCAGGTGAAGTCCTCCAATATTATTTTTTATTTTTTTAAATTTTTTTCTCTGTTCAATTCTTTGTTTTTAATTGTGCTTTAGGTGAAAGTTTACAGAGCAAATTAGTTTCTTATTAAACAGTTAATAAAAATTGTTTTGTGACATTTGTTGCCAACCCTGTGATGTGTCAACACTCTCTGCTTCTCCACCCCAGGTTCTCTGTTTCCATTCATCCAGTTTTCCCATCCCTTCCTGCATTCTCAGCTTTGCTCTTGGGCTGGTGCGACCATTAGTCTTGAATACATGATTAAACTGCGAAGCACGTTCCTCACATGTGTTGTTGTTGGCACTATGTTAATGTTGTTGTTAGGTGCTGTCGATGCAGTTCCGACTCATAGCAACTCTATATACAACAGAACAAAACACCTTCTGGTCCTGCACCACGGTCACAATCCTTGTTATGCTTGAGCCCATTGTTGCAGCCACTGTTTCAATTCATCTCTTCGAGATTCTTCCTCTTTTTTGGCTGACAGTCTACTTTACCAAGTGTGATGTCCTTCTGCGGGGACTGGTCCCTCCTGATAACATGTCCAAAGTGTGTGAGACAAAGTCTCACCATCTTCGCTTCCAAGCAACACTCTGGCTGTATTTCTTCAAGACAGACTTGTTCATTCTTCTGGCAGTCCATGGTATATTCAATATTCTTCACCAACACCATAATTCAAAGGCATCAATTCTTCTTCAGACTTCCTTATTCATTGTCCAGCTTTCACGTGCATATGAGTAAACTGAAAATACCATAGCTTGAGTCAGGTGCATCTTAGACCTCATAGTGACATCTTTGCTTTTGAACACTTTAAAGATGTCTTTTGCAGCAGATTTGCCCAATGCAACATGTCATTTGATTTCCTGACTGCTGCTTCCATGGGTGTTGATTGTGGATCCAAGTAAAATGAAATCCTTGACAGCATCTTGTCTCCACTTACCATGATATTGCTTATTGGTCCAGTTGTAAGGATTTTTGTTTTCTTTATGTTGAGGTGCAATTGATAAGTAAATCCTCTTCACTTTCAGCAAGCAAGTTTGTATCATCCATTATCAGATGTTGTTAATGAGTCTTCCACCAGTCCTGATGCCCCTTTCTTCTTCATATGGTCCAGATTCTCAGATTACTTGCTCAGCATACAGACTGAATAAATACAGTGAAAGGATCCAACTCTAACACACACCTTTCCTAACACTAAACCACACAGTATCCCCTTGTTCTGTTCTAACGACTACCTCTTGGTCTACGTACAAGTTCTGTATGAGCACAATTTAGTGTTCTGGGATTCCTGTTCTTCAAAGTGTTATTCATAATTTATTATGATCCACGCAGTTGAGTACCTTTGTATAGTCAATAAAACTCAAATAAACATCTTTCTGGTATTCTCTGCTTTCAGCCAAGATCTATCTGACATCACCAGTGATATCCCTCATTCCATGTTCTCTTCTGAATCTGGCTTGAATTTCTGACAGTTCTTTGCTGATGTACTGCTGCAACCACTTTTGAACGATCTTTAGCAAAATTTTACTTGTGTGTGATATTAATGATATTGTTCAATTATGTCCACATTCTGTTGGATTACCTTTCTTTGGAATGGGCATAAATATGAATCTCTTCCAGTCAGTTGGTCAGGTAGCTGCCTTCCAAATTTCTTGGCATAGACAAATCAGCACCTCCAGCATTGCATCTGTTTATTGAAATATCTCAATTGGTTTTCCATCAATTCTGGGAGCACTGTTTTTCACCAACGCCTTTAGTGCAGCTTGAATTCCTCCTTCGGTACCATCAGTTCTTGATCATATGCTACCTCCTGAAATGGTTGACCATCGACCAATTCTTTTTGGTAAAGTGACTCTGTGTATTCCTTCCACCTGTTTTTGGAAAAGCTCAGTATCGTCTGTCAGAACAAGGCTAGAGACCAACTGCAGAAGAGACCATCAATTGCTCATACACAAGTTCAAGTTGAAGTTGAAGAAAATTAAAACAAGTCCACAAGAGCCAAATACAACCTTCAGTATATCCCACCTGAATTTAGAGACCATCTCAAGAATAGATTTGATGCGTTGAACACTAATGACCAAAGACCAGATGAGTTGTGGGTAGATATCAAGGAAATTATACATGAAGAAAGCCAAAGGTCCTTAAAAAGACAGGAAAGAAAGAAAAGACCAAAATGCATGTCAGAAGAGACTCTGAAACTTGCTCTTGAACATCAAGTAGCTAAAGCGAGTGGAAGAAATGATGAAGTAAAAGAGCTGAACAGAAGATTTCAAAGGGCAGCTTGAGAAGACAGAGTCAAATATTATAATGAAATGTGCAAAGACCTGGAACTAGAAAACCAAAGGGAAAGAACACACTCGACATTTCTCAGGCTGAAAGAACTGAAGAAAAAATTCAAGCCTCGAGTTGCAATTTTGAAATTTGTTGGCCCTATAGACCTGTCTAATCTTTGGCTGAAGGGTGAACCTCAGGAGACATTTCAGTACTGACTTAAAAGGTTGTCTGGTGGCCATACTCTCAGGGTTTCTCAAGTCTCTGTCACACCAGCAAGCCTGGTCTTTTGTGTGTGTGTGTGTGTGTGTGTGTGTGAATTTGAGTTTTTTTTAAAATGTATTTTCCTTTCATCTTTTTCATTGTTGTTGATTTTGTATTTGCTGAGTCTTTTATATTTTTCTTGTTTTTTGATTTTGATGTGTTGGATTGTTAGTTTCCATTGTGGTTACCTTAATATTTACCCTATTTTTCTAAGTTTAAACCAGTCTTTTATTACTTTATATCGCCTTGACTTCCTCTCCATATGAAAAATCTGTGTCTACATTTTTCAGTTCCTCTTTTAATGTTGTCATCTTTTACATATTGACATCTCTGTTTCCTTATTTTCAGTGTTTTAGCTTTGATTTTTTTTGTGTGTGTGACTTCCCTATCTGGGTTGATAACTGGTTGCTCTGTCCTGTGTTCTAGTCTTGGGTTGTTATCTGATGTTATTGATTTTCTAACCACAGGAGTTCCTTTAGTATTTCTTGTAATTTTGGTTTGGTTTTTGCAAATTCCCTAAACTTCTGTTTATCTGGAAATGCCCTAATTTCACCATCATATTTGAGAGACAATTTTGCTGGATATATAATTCTGGCTGGCATCTTTTGTTTCCTTCAAGGCTTTATATATGTCATCTCATTGCCTTCTTGCCTGCATGGTTTCTGCTGAGCAGTCTGAGTTTAGTCTTATTGACTCTCCTTTGTAGATAACTTTTCTTTTATCCCTAGCTGCTCTTAAAATTCTCTGTTTATCTTTGGTTTAGGCAAGTTTGATTATAATATGTCTTGGTGACTTTCTTTTGGGATCCACCTTATGTGGGGTTCGATGAGCATCTTGATAGGTATATTTCACGATATCAGGGAAGTTTTCTGCCAACAAATCTTCAATAATTCTCTTGTATTTTCTGTTATCCCCCGTGTTCTGGTACTCCAATCACTTGTAGGTTACTCTTCTTGATAGAGTCCCACATAATACTTAGGGTTTCTACATTTTTAAAAATTATTTTATCTGATTTTTCCTCAAATAAGTTGGTGTCAAGTGCTTTATCTTCATTCTCACTAATTCTGACTCAATTCTGCTCTATGACTTTCTATTGAGTTGTCTAAGTCTAAAATTTTATTGTTAATCTTAGGGATTTCTGATTGCTGTCTCTCTATGGATTCTTGCAGCCTGTTAAATTTGTCATTATGCTCTTCTCTAATCTTCTTAAGTTCCTCTATTCTTTGGTCTGCATTCTACCTTATCTCCTTCCTGATCTCTTGAAGAGTTCTGTATATTAATCTTTTGTATTCTGCCTCTGGTAATTCCAAAAAATTCTCTTCATCCGGAAAATTTCGATTCTTTATCTTGACAACTTGCTGAAGCCATCATGGTCTGCCTGTTTGTGTAATTTGATATTGACTGTTGTCTCTGAGCCATCAATAAGTTATTATATTTATTTATTTTATGTTTGCTTACTGTGTCCTAGCTTCTTGTTTTGTCTTGATATGCCCAAAAAGCTGCTCATGTGAGCTAGTCTGATCACCGGCACCCCTGAAGCTCCAACGTCCTGCCACCAGGTGGTCAGACCTGCCACTAAGGATGTGAGCCCAGGAGTCTGCCTATTCCTCTTGTATGGATTCAGCTCAGGTGTCCAGGTAGTTGGCCACCAAGTGTGTGGTGCAGGATCTTACCTACAGTCCTAGACAGTCCTAGACAGGCATGGGTGATTGGTGTAGGCACAGGCATCCAGCTAAAGCAGGGGGTCACACACTGAGCAAGTCAGGGGGCTAAAAGCCACCCCTGAGTGTCTGGGAGGAAAGTGGGTCCCTATTCCCTAGAGCATGTAGGTGGGTGGGTTTTGCAGCCAGACTATGAGCACCCAATGCTATTGGCTGTAAGGACTAGGGGACACTACTTATTCTTGGACCCCTGTTGCGGGTGGCTAGATGGTGTGGGTGGAGCCACCAGTCCTCAGGCCCCTGATGTGGGCAGGCGAGGAACCAACCCAATGGGCAGAGCAGTGTCATATGTCTTGAACCTGCCACCACACAGATGAAACAGTTGAAGTTAGACTTCAGGTATATACCCTGTTGTACTGGGGTAATGAGGGCCTATGCTGTTGAAATGGGTCCACACAAGTCTATGCAGGGGTGAAAGGCATTCAAAGTCTGTGGACCCTTTACGCCTGTGCCCAGGCAAAGGAGCTGTGCCTACCCTGAGTTTCTGGCTTAGGGGAGATGGCAGATTATTTTTCCCCTGTTTGTTAATTTGTTCCCTCTCCAAGGCAGGGAGAATGGCTCAGGTCATGTGACAGGTCCTACTGCCGGCCTAGGGTACATGACAATTGATGAAGCTGGCCCAGTACCTGGTGTAGAGCAGGGAGGGGGGAGGTAAATGGGAGAGAGTTTTTTCCCAAAGGGGGTGTTATTTGATCCCCGCAGTAGGCCAGACACAAGTACTTATCTTTTGTCACTTGAGCGCTCCTTTTCACTGGTTCTGGATGTCTGAGTAGACTCTGCCGCTGGTCCTCTCTTGATGTGGAAAATGCCTCCCAAGCACTACTGCTTGCCTCACCACTCACTTGAGCTGATCTGGCCTGAAGGGTTCTTGCCTCTGCCCAGTCAGGTCTGGCAACACCTCGCTGCTTCCAAACTGTCTCTCTCTCACCCTACCACTCAGTCTGATTCCTCAAATTAGCCTTTGAAATTCAGGGCTCCTAGATTGTCATATATAATTGATTCACTTTTTGGGGGGGTCTTTACTGCATGACGGATGACAGGAAGCGTCTGACTACTTGGCTATCTTGGCCCCACCTCTCGCAAATTTGAGTTTTGTTCTACATTTTTCTCCTCATCTGTCCAGGACTCTCTATTGTGATCCCTGCAAGATCACTCAGTGTTATAAACCAGGTACCATCTAGTTGTTCTGGGCTCAGTCTGGTGGAGGTTGTGGTAATTGTGGTTCATTGTTGTCTTTGTTGTTTTTAGGTGCCGTCAAGTTGGTTCTGACTCGTAGCAACCCTATGCACCACAGAACGAAACACTACCCAGTCCTGCACTATGCTCACAATCATTGTTATGCTTGAGCCCCTGGTTGCAGCCACTGTGTCAATCCATCTTGTTGAGGGTATTCCTCTTTTTCGCTGACCCTGTACTTTACCAAGCATGATATCCTTCTCCAGGGACTGATCCGTCCTGACAACGTGTCCAAAGTAATAAGACATAGTCTCGCCATCCTTCCTTCTAAGGGGCATTCTGGCTGTACTTCTTCCAAGTTCGCTGTTTTGGCAGTCCATGGTATATTCAAGATTCATCACCAACACCACAATTCAAAGGTGTCAATTTTTCTTTGCTCTTCGTTATTCATTGTCCAGCTTTCACATGCATATAATGCGATTGAAAATACCATGGCTTGGGTCAGGCACACCTTAGTCTCCAAGGTGACAACTTTGTTTTTCAATGTTTTAAAGAGGTCTTTTGCTGCAGACTTGCCCAATGCAATGCGTCTTTTTATTTCCTGACTGCTGTGTACATGGGTGTTGACTGTGGATCCAAGTAAAATGAAATCCTTGACAACTTCGATCTTTTTTCTGTTTAACATGATGTTGCTTATTGGTCCAGTTGTGAGGATTTTTGTTTTCCTTATGTTAAAGTGTAATCCATACTGAAGGCTGTGTCTTTGATCTTCACCAGTAAGTGCTTCCTCTTCACTTTCAGCAAGCAAGTTTGTGTCATCTATGTATTGCAGGCTGTTAATGAGTCTTCCTCAAATCCTGATGCCCCATTCTTCTTCATATAGTCCAGTTTCTCTGATTATTTGCTCAGCATACAGATTGAATAGGTATGGTGAAAGGATGTAACCTAAATGCACACTTTCCTGACTTTAAACCACTCAGTATCCCCTTGTTCTGTCCGAACAACTGCTGTGTACATGTTCCTCATGAGCACAATTAAGTGTTCTGGAATTCCTATTCTTTGCAACGTTACCCATAATTTATGATCCACACAATTGAATGCCTTTGTATAGTCAATAAAACGTAAACATCTTTCTGGTATTCTATGCTTTCAGCTAGGATACATCTGACATCAGCAGTGATATTCCTGGTTCCACGTCCTCTTCTGAATCCAGCCTGGATTTCTGGCAGTTCCTTGTTGACATAGTGCTGCCGCCGCTTTTGAACGATCTTCAGCAAAATTTTACCTGTGTGTGATATTAATGATATTGTTTGGTAATTTCCACATTTGATTGGATCACCTTTCTTTGGAATAGGTATAAATACGGATCTCTTCCAGTCGGTTGGCAAGGTATTTGTTTTCCAAATTTCTTGGCATAGATGAGTGAGCACTTCCTGGGCCGCATCCATTTGTTGAAACATTTCAACTGATATTCTGTCAATTCCTGAAGCCTTGTATTTCACCAATGTCTTCAGCACAGCTTGGAATTCTTCCTTCAGTACCATTGGTTCCCGATCATATGCTACATCTTAAAATGTTTGAACGTCGACCAGTTCTTTTTGGTATAATGACCCTGTGTATTCCTTTCATCTTCTTTTGATGTTTCCTGCAGAGTTTAATATTTTCTCCATAGAATCCCTCACTATTGCAACTCAAGGCTTGAATTTTTTCTTCAGTTCTTTCAGCTTGAAGAATGCTGATCATGTTCTTTCCTTTTGGCTTTCTATCGCCAGCTCTTTGCACACGTCATGATAATATTTTACATTGTCTTCTGGAGCCGTGCTTTGATATCTTCTGTTCAGCTCTTTTGCTTCATCTTTTTTTCCTTTTGCTTTAGCTACACGACGTTCAAAAGTAAGTTTCAGAGTCTCTTCTGACATTCATTTTGGTCTTTTCTTTCTTTCCCGTACTTTTTAATGACCTTTTGCTTTTTTCACGTATGATGTCTTTGATGTCATTCCACAACTCTTCTGGTATTCAGTCATTAGTGTTCAACGTATCAAATCTATTCTTGAGATGGTCTCTAAATTCAGGTGGGATATACTCAAGGTCGTACTTTGACTCTCTTGGACTAGTTCTAATTTTCTTCAGTTTCAACTTGAGCTTGCATATGAGCAATTGATGGTCTGTTCCTCAGTCAGCCCCTGGCCTTGTTCTGACTGATGATATTGAGCTTTTCCATAGTCTCTTTCCACAGATGTAGTCGATTTGATTCCTGTGTAGTCCTTCTGGTGAGTTCCATGTGTATAGTTGCCGTTTATGTTAGTAAGAAAGGTATTTTCTATGAAGAAGTCATTGGTCTTGCAAAATTCTACTATGCGATCTCCGGCATCATTTCTATCACCAAGGCCATATTTTCCAACTACCGATCCTTCTTCTTTGTTTCCAACTTTCACCTTCCAATCACCAGTAATTATCAATGCATCCTGATTGCATGTTCTATCCATTTCGGACTGAAGAATTGGTAAAAATCTTCAATTTCTTCATCTTTGGCCTTAGCGGTTGGTGCATAAATTTGAATAATAGTTTTATTAACTGGTCTTCCTTGTAGGCGTATGGATATTATCGTCTCACTGACAGCGTTGTACTTCAGGATAGCTCTTGAAATGTTCTTTTTGATGATGAGTGCAATGCCATTCCTCTTTAAGTTGTCATCCCCGGCATAGTAGACTATATGGTTCTCGGATTCAAAATAGCCAATGCCAATCCATTTCAGCTCACTAATGCCTGGAATATCAATGTTTATGCATTCCATTTCATTTTTGATGATTTCCAATTTTTCTAGATTCATACTTCCTACATTCCACATTCAGCTTAATTAATGGATATTTGCAGTTGTTTTTTCTCGTTTTGAGCCATGCCACATCAGCAAATGAAGGTCCCGAAAACTTAACTCCATTCACGTCATTAAGGTCGACTTTACTTTGAGGAGATGGCTCTTTGCCAGTTGTCTTTTGAGTGCCTTCCAACCTGGGGGGCTCATCTTCTGGCACTATGTCAGATAATGTTCCGCTGCTATTCATAGGGTTTTCACTGGCTAATTCTTTTCAGAAGTAGACTGCTGGGTCCTTCTTACTAGTCTGGAAGCTCAGCTGAAACCTGTTGGCCATGGGTGACCCTACTGACATCTGAGTACCTGTGGCATAGCTTCCATCATCACAGCAACATGCAAGCCCCCACAGTACTACAAACTGACAGATATGTGGAGGTGGTTCCTTGGTCTTTTGGACTAATCTTTCCCTTGTGTCTTTGGTTTTCTTCATTTTTCTTTGCTCCAGGTGGCATGGGACCAGTAGATGTATCTTAGATGGCTGCTAAAAGGCTTTTAAGACCACAGATGCTACTCACCACAGTCAGATGCAGAACATTTTCTATGTTTTAAAATTTTCTTGCTTATTGTATGCCCATTGCATTTTCATATAAATTTTAACATTGTCAGTTTCTACACAAAACCTTGCTAGAATTTTGAGGGACAGAGCCAATATGTCACCATAGACAGAAGCATCATGCCATCCCTCCACAGCAAAGACCTGAAAAACTAAGTAAAACAGAGACAAACATCAGTCCTGGAACCCTGAGCATCAAATGAAGAGATAAAGAACTCAATTAAGCACCAAATGGAATAAGAAACTGACAGAGAAGAGACAGTGAGGAGAAATACAAATGGAGGTCCCTTATCAGCTAACACAGCACGGATTCACCATCTTGGACTCCTATCAGAGCTCAGTAGACAGAGAGTACAGGAAAGCAGCTTCATGGAGCTCCCAGCAGGAGACAGCGCCTGGTAACCGGCAATACACGCTTTCCCACACCCACTCTGCTTCCCTCTCCTTGGCCTCCGCTGCTTCTCAGCAGGCCTTGGTCACTCAGCTGGGAGGTGCCAGCTTTGTGCCACTTGGATTCACCCCACCCACACTGGCTGGCTCTTTCACTACCATTTCTTTGTTGTTGGTGTTGCTTTTTTCAGCTACTTTTGGTTTCTTCCCTGCATCTCACCTCCTCCCCCTCCTTTCTCTTGAACACCTGGCTCCAAGTGTCATTTTTGCTTCTTATTGACAGGCTATGAAGCACTGCTCAGCTGAGGAACTGCTTCTCCAGTCTGCATGGCCACATTGCTGGGATCCCTGGGGTCTTTGTTTGTTTACTTTCTCCCTTTCTGTTTTTCTTCATTTCTGTTTCTCATCTCTCTCTGCTTTCCTTTTTGTCTTGTCTCCTGAATCCTGGCACTGTGTGCCATCTCCACCCCTTCTAGACAGGCTGTGCCCTGAGGCCTAGGAGCCACTACCCCAGTCGCTGGTGGGTTCCCTGGGGACAATTCTTTATTTAAAATTTGTGTTTATTTTTTTCTTTTTCCTTTTTGTTTTTCTTCATTCCTTGGTTTCTATACTCCAACGACAGTCTCTCTCAGCACTTTTTTTTTTGGCTTCTGTTTCTCTCTCCTCTCTCTCTTCTTTCCCCTACCCAACCTAACTATACACATCACAAACTCCACCCTCCCTCCTGCCTATCTTTACAATGCGCTGAACATTGCACCCCCAAGCAGTACAGGCACGGCCTACTGGAACCTGCCCTGCTCTGACCCCCCTGCCTGCCCTGATGACCTCAGTATTTTCCACAACCAACCGATCCCAGTCCTTCCCCTTTAGCTGGACCTGCCCTGCTGCACCATAGCTGAGTGACTGGCCCTGCCCATTGGACAAGGAGGTGAAAAGTATTGTGCCCACAGACAAGTAAACAAAAAAGAATGCAGCCTGCCTGCTCAGACATAACCAAATAAAACAAAAAAGCAGGATGAAACAAACAAATCTACAATCAATAAATGAAGAAAATAACTACTGAATGTTCTGAAGACAGCAGACAATATCAAAACATATAAAAAATAAAACAGGACAGGATGGTTCCAGTAGACGTCCAAAATAAAACACCAGATAACTTTCCAGTAGACTGGAACTACCTGATAGGGAATTCAAATCTCTAATATTCTGAACTGTCCAAGAGTTAAGCAAAAGGTAGACAAAAATGAGGAAAAAATAGACAAATTCTTGGAAAAGGAAGACAAATTCATGGAAAATACAGACAAAACAATGGAAGAATTGAGGAAAATAATACAGGAAAAAATGTCAAAATAAATTTGCAACTAGAAATCATACAAAAAGAATAATTAGAAATCCAAAAGACAAACAATAAGATTTCAGAAATGGACAGTATCATAGAAGGTCTGAGCAGATTTGAAACAACGGAAGACACGATTAGCTAAACTGAAGACAAATATTTGGATACAACTTTGAGGAAAAATAAGAAAGGAGAACAAGAAAAAATGAAGAAACCTTGAGAATTATTTGAGATACAATCAAAAGCAAAAATTTACAAGTGATCAGATTTCCAGAACAGGGGGAGAAAACAGAAAACACAGAGAGGATCATTGAAGAACTCCTGACAGAAAACTTCTCTAATATCCATGAAAGATGAAAAACTTACCATCCAAGAAGCTCAACAAACCCCATATAGGATAGACCCCAAAAGAAAATCACCGAGGCATATCATAATCACACTCACTAAAACCAAAGACAAAGAAAGAATCCTGAGATCAGCTAGACAAAAATGAAAGTCACATACAAAGGCGAAACAATAAGACTAAACTCTGATTACTTGGCAGAAACCATGAAGGCAAGAAGACAATGGGATGACATATATAAAACTTGAAAGAAAAAATTGCCAACCAAGAATAATATATCCTGCAAAACTCTCGCTCAAATGTGATGTTGAAATTAGGACATTTCCAGTTGAACATAAATTCATATGTAAGAAACAAACCAAACTTACAAAAATTATTAAAGGGAGTCTGTCAGTTTGAGAACAAACATCAGATGACAGCCTGAATCTAGGATGCAAGATCACACCAGCCAGATACCAACCCAGGAAATGAACTCTCAAGGACTATTGAAAACTAAAAGATTTACAACAAAGAAGAAGAAAGGTTAATCTGTAAATGACAACAACATCAGAATAATAAAAGAGGGAATAAAAGAAGGAAATTTCTAATGGACAGGAAGGCAAGGCAATACCAAGTAATAAAAGACTGGTTCGAACTTAGGAAGATAAGGGTAAATTTCAAGGTAACACAAAGAAAGTTAACAAACCTACTCATCAAAATAAAGAAGAAAAACATAGTCTCAGTAAAAACAAAAGAAATGAAAAAAAAAATCCACAAACAAAAGGAATTCAGCACAGAAGAGTAAGACGAACAAAGAATATGTAAGCACCACAAAAAAGCAATATAAAATGACAGCAATAAACTCACATCTATCAGTAATTACAATGAATGTAAATGGCCTAAATGTACCCATAAAGAGACAGAGAATGCATAATGGATTTAAAAAGACAAGATCCATCAATATGCTGTCTACAAGGGACACCCCTTAGAAACAAAGGTGAAAATTTATGAAGAATCAAAGGACGGAAAAAATATATCAAGCAAACAGCTACCAAAAAAGAGCAGGAGTGACAATATTAATCTCAGATAAAACAGACATTAAAACAAAGTCCACCATAAAAGACAAAGAACAGCATTATATAATGAAGACATAACCATAATAAACATCTATGCACCCAATGACAGGGGTCCAAAATACATAAAGCAAACTTCAACAGCACTAAAAAGAGAAATTGACAGTTCCACTATAATAGTAGGAGACTTAAACACACCACTCTTGGTAAAGGACAAAATGTCTAAAAAGAAACTCAACAAAGGTACCAAAGATCTAAAGGCCACATCAGCCAACTTGAACTCATAGACATACATAGAACACTCCACCTAACAGCTGCAAACCACACATTCTTTTCCAATGTTCATGGAAGGTTTTCCAGAATAGACCACATCTGAGGTCACAAATCAACCCTCAACAAAATCAAAAACATTGAGATAATACAAAGTATCTTCTCTGATCACAACGCCATCAAAGTAGAAATTACAACAGGAAGAGCAAGGGAAAAAAATCAATTACATGGAAATTGAGTAACGCCCTGCTTAAAAACTACTGGGTAATAGGAGAAATCAAAGATTGAATCCAAAAATTCCTAGAATCAAACAAGAATGAAAACACATCATGCCAAAACCTTTGGGACACAGCAAAGGCATTGCTCAGAGGTCAATTTATAGCAATAATTGCACCATCAAAAAAGAAGAAAGGGACTAAATCAAAACATTAGCTACACAACTTGAACAAATAGAAAGAGAACAGCAAAAGAAGCCTACATCCACCAGAAGAAAGGAAATAATAAAGATCAGAGCAGAAATAAATGAAATAGAGAATAGAAAAACAATATGAAGAATCAACAAAATCAAAAGTTGGTTCTTTGGAAAGGATCAACAAAATCTACAAACCACTGGCCAAATGGACAAAAGAAAAATAGGAGAGGATGCAAATAACTCAAACAAAAAATGCAATGGGGGACATTAAAACAGACCCAACTGAAATAAAAAGGATCATAACAGAGCACTATGAAAAACTATACTCCAACAAATTTGAAAATCTAGAGGAAACGGACAAATTTCTAGAAACACCCTACTTACCCGTACTAACACAAAATGATGTTGAAAATCTGAACAGACCCATAACAAGAGAAGAGATTGAAAAGGTAATAATAATAAAAAAAAAAATCCCAACAAAAAAAGCCCTGGCCCAGATGGCTTCACTGGAGAATTCTACCAAACATTCAGAGAAGAGCTTATACCACTACTACTGAAACTATTTCAGAACATAAAAAAGGAAGGGATACTTCTGAATTCACTATATGAAACCAGCATAAACCTGATACCAAATCAGGCAAAGATACCACAAAAAAAAAAAGAAAAGAAAATTACAGACCAATATCTCTCGTGAACATACACGCACCATTCTCAACAAAATTCTAGCCAAAAGAATTCAACATCATATCAAAAAAAAAAAAAAAAAAATACACCATGACCACGTAGGATTCATACTAGGTATGCAAGGAAAGTTCAACATTAGAAAATCAATCAACATAATCCACCACCTAAATAAAATAAAAGAATCACATGATCATCTCAATTGATGCAGAAAAGGCATTTGACAAAGTCTAACAACCATTCCTGACAAAAACTTAGTAAAATATGGAAATTCCTCAACATAATAAAGAACATCTATACAAAACCAACAGCCAACATCATTCTTAATGGAGAGAATTTGAAAACATTCCCCTTGAGAGCAGGAACAAGACAAGGATGCTCTTTATCACCACTCCCATTTAATATTGTGCTGGAAGTCCTAGCTACAGTACTAAGGCAAGAAAAAGAAATAAAGAGCATCCAAATTTATAATGAAGGAATAAAACCATCTGCAGATGCTATGATACTGTACATAGAAAACCCAAAAGATTCCTCATGAGAAAATGACTGGAACTAATAGAAATATACAGCAGAGTAGCAGAATACAAGATAAACATACAAAAATCAGTTGGATTCCTATACACCAATAAAGAGAATGGTGAAAAGGAAATCAGGAAAAAATACCACTTATAATAGGCCCTTAAAAAAAAAAAAAAAAACCTTAGGAATAAAACTAACCAGGGATGTAAAAGACCTGTACAAAGAAAACTACAAAACACTAGTGCAAGAAACCAAAAAAGATCTACATAAATGAAAAAACATACCATGCTCATGGATGGGTAGACTCAACATTGTGAAAATGACAATTCTACCCAAAGCAATCTACAAATATGATGCAATCCCAATCCAAATATCAACAACATTCTTTAAAGAGATAGAAAAAAAATTGTCAACTTTATATGGAAAGAGAAGAGGCCCTGGATAAGTAAAGCACTATTGAAGAAGAATAAAGTAGGAGGACTTGCACTACTTGACCTCAGAACCTACCATACAGCTATGGTAGTCAAAACAGCCGGGTAGTGGCACGACGACGGATACATTGACTATTGGAGCAGAATTGAAAACCCAGATGTGAATCCATCCATCCACCTATAGTCACCTGGTCTTTGACAAGGGCCCAAAGTCCATCAAATGGGGAAAAGACAATGTTTTTAACAAATGGTGCTGGCAAAACCGGATGTTCATCTGCAGAAAAATGAAATAGGACCCATACTTCACACCATACACAAAAACTAATTCAAAATGGATCAAAGACCCAAATATAAAACCCGAAACTATAAAGATCAGAGAAGAAAAAACAGGATCAATGCTAGAGACCCTAATACACAGCATTAATAGGACACAAGCCATAACTAACGACACACAACTCCAGAAGATAAGCTAGATAACTGGCATCTTGTAAACATTAAACACTTATTCTCATCAAAAGACTTCACCAAAAGAGTAAAAAGAGAACCTACAGACTTGGAAAAAAAATTTGGCTATGACAAATCCAATAAAGTTCTAAACTCTAAAATCTACAGGAAAATCCAACATCTCTACAACAAAAAGACAAATAATTCAGTTAAAAAATGTGCAAAGCATATGAACAGACACTTCATCAAAGAAGACATTCAAGCAGCTAACAGACACATGAGGAAATGCTCGCGATCACTAGCTATTAGAGCAATGCAAATTAAAACCACGATGAAATACCATCTCACCCCGGCATTACTGGCACGAATCAAAAACACTGGAAATAACAAATGTTGGAGGGGCTGTGGGGAGATCGGAACTCTTAAGCACTGCTAGTGGGAATGCAAAATGATACAACCATTTTGGAAAATGAGATGGTTCTTCCTTAGAAGGCTAGAAACACAAATACTGTACTACCCAGCAATCCCACTCATAGAAATATATCCTAGAGAAATAAGAGCCGTCACACGAATAGACATATGCATACCCATATTCATTGCAGCACTGTTCACAATAGCAAAAAGATGGAAACAACCTAGATGCCCATCAACAGATGAATGGATAAATAAACTATGGTACATACACACAAATGGAGTATTACGCAACGATAAAGAACAATGATGAATCTGAGAAGCATCTCATAACATGGAAGAATCTGGAGGGCATTATGCTGTGTGAAATAAGTCAATCACAAAAGGACAAATATTGTATGAGACCACTACTATAACAACTCATGAAAAGGTTTACACACAAAAAGAAATAATCTTTGATGGTTAAGAGGGAGGGGAGGGGTGGGGGTGGAAAAACACTAAATAGGCAACAGATAAGTGGTAATTTTGGTGAAGGGTAAGACAGTATACAATACTGGGGAAGCCAGCACAACTTGTACAAGGCAAAGTCAAACTCCCTGAGGGACCCAATTGCTTGGCTGAGAGCTGTGGGGACCACGGTCTTGGAGAGCATCTAACTCAATTGGCATAACATAGTTTATAAAGAGAATATTCTACATTCCACTTTGGTGAGTAGTGTCTGGGGTCTTAAAAAACCTGTGAGTGGCCATCCAAGATACTCCACTGATCTCTTCCCCTTGGGAGCAAGGGAGAACGAAGAAAGCTAAAGACACAAGGGAAAGATCAATCCAAAGGACTAATGGACCACAACTAGCACGGCTTCCACCAGACTGAGTCCAGTACAACCAGATGACACCCAGCTACCACCACTGACTGCTCTGATAGGGATCACAATAGAGGGTCCTGGACAGAGATGGAGAAAAATGTAGAACAAAATTCTAACTCACAAAAAAAGACCAGACTTACTGGTCTAACAGAGACTGGTGAAACCCCAAGAGTATGGCCCCTGGACACCCTTTTAGCTCAGTAATGAAGTCACTTCTGAGGTTCACCCTTTAGCCAAAGATTAGATAGGCCCATAGGACAAAATGGGACTAAAGGGTCACACCAACCCAGGGGCAAGGACTAGAAGACAAGAGGGAACAGGAAAGCTGGTAATAGGGAACCCAAGGTGGAGAAGGGAGAGTGGTGACAGGTCGTGGGGTTGTTAACCAATGTCATAAAACAATATATGTACTGACTGTTTAATGATAAGCTAGTTTGTTCTGTAAAACTGCATCTAAAGTGCAATTAAAAAAAAGACAAAAAAAAAGCTTGCTAGAATTTTGATTGGAATTACATTGAATCTATAGATTAATTTGGTGATTCTTGATATCTTAACAATATTGTATCTCCTTTCTCCTAAAAGGGGCTCATCAGTTTCCAGATTTTAGTTCATTTAGGTTTCTTTGCATTCTTAGCTATCTGGTGGGTTTTGAAAACTACGGTTTTTAAGGTTATTTGGTTGATTCTAACTGTAAAGGTGGGAGCAAAATTTCCTTGTGACGTTCCATATCCTAAGTGGAGCTGGAAGCCACAGTATAGTTTTAACTTCTGATTCAAATGATTTAAATTGTTTTTTCTAATACGGCATTATAATGTTCTTTTTCAAAATAGTTTTATTGGGCATAGTTGACATACAATAGCATGAACACATTTAAAGTGTACAATTTGATAAGTTTTAGCACACGTATAACAACAACAACAAAAAAAACCCATTGCCTTTGAGTTAATTCCAAGTCTTAGGGACCGTAGGACAGAGTAGAACTGCCCCATAGGGTTTCTAAGGAGTGGATGGTGGATTTGAACTGCCGACGTTTTGGTTAGCAGCCAAACTCTTAACCACTGTGCCACCAGGGCTCCAGCATATGTATATACCTGTTAAATCGTTGCCACAATCAAGATAATCAAGATACATGAAAACCCCCCAATTTTTTAAAGTCCCAATATAATCACCCCTTCTTACACCTTCTGATGCCCACTCTCATACAGTTAACCACTGATCTGCTGTCAATATATACTAATTTACATTGCCTAGGATTTTATTTAAGTGGAACCAAACAGTGTATACTCTTTCTTGTCCACCATTTTTCACTTGGTATAGTTATTTTGAGATTCATCCATGTTGTTGCATGTTATCATCAATTCATTCCTTTTTGTTGCTGAGCTGATTCCATTGTGAATATACCACAGTTTGTTCATCCATTCAACTATTAACAAACATTTGAGAAGTTTCTGGGTTTTGACTGTTACAAATATAGCTGCTAAAAACATTTGTGTACAAGATGTTGTATGGATACATGTTTTTATTTCTTTTGGGTACATGCCTAGGAGTGAAATGGCTGGAATACATGGTATACTAATTAATTGATTTTCAAGTATTAAACCAACCATGCATTGCTGGGGAAAATCCAAATTGGTCATGGCATATAATCTTTTTTGTATGTTCCTGAATTTGTTTTACTCATATATTGTTAATGATTTTTGTGTCTATGTTCATGATAGACATTGGTCTGTAGTTTTCTTGACTTGCAATATATTCATTTGGTTTTGGTGTTGGAGTAATTTTGGTCTCAAAGAATGAATTGAAGACTTTCTTTCTCTTCAGTTTTCTATAAGAGTTTGTGTAGAAATGGTAGTATTTCTTTTTTTTTTTTATTGTACTTCAGGTGAAGGCTTACAGAACAAATAGTTTCTCATGAAACAATAGTACACATATTGTTTTATGACATTGGTTAACAACCCCACGACATGTCAACCCTCTAACTTCTCAACCTCTTTTTTTTTGGTGAAAATACACATAGCCAAAGATACACCGTTTCAAAAATTTCTACGTGCACAGTTCAGTGACATTGACTACGCTCTTCCAATTGTGCTGCTATTCTCACTTAAGACAAAGGCTTACAGAACAAAATAGTTTCTCATTTAACAGTTACTACACATGTTGCCCTATGACAATGGTTAACAATCTCACATCACATCAAAAATATCCTTACTCAACCTTGGGTTCCCTATCACCAGCTTCCTTGTCCCCTTCTGCCTTCTGACACTTGTCACTGGACTACTGTACCTCATTAGTCCCATTTGGTTTTACGGGGCTGTCCACTCCCAGGCTGAATGGTGAACCTCGGAGATAACTTCACCACTGAGCTAAAAGGGTGTCCGGGAGCCATACTCTTGCGGTTTCTCCAGTCTCCTTTAGGCCAGTAAATCTAGTCTTTTTTTGTGTGTGTGAGTTAGAATTATGTTCTACATCCTTCTCGAGCCCTGTCCAGAACCCTCTACTGTGATCCTGGGCAGAACAGTCAGTGGTGGTAGCCGGGCACCATCTAGCTGTAATGGACTCAGTCTGGTGGAGGCCCTGGTAGCTGTGGACCATTAGTCCTTCGGACTAATCTTTTCCTAGTATCCTGTTCTCTTCATTCTCCCTTGCTCCCGAAGGGATGAGACCAGTGGAGTATCTTAGATGGCCGCTCACAGGCTTTTAAGATCCCAGATGCTGCTCACCAAGGTAGAATGTAGAACACTGTCTTTATAAACTGTGTTATAACAATTGAACTAGATGTTCCCCGAGATCACGGTCCCCACAGCCTTCCACCCAGCAATTCAGTCCCTCAGGGAGTTTGGTTGTGTCTATGGGGCTTCCATGACCTTTCCTAGTACAAGTTGTGCTATTTTCCCCTGTATTGTGTACTGTCTCACCCTTCACCCAAGATACCACTTATCTATTGCCTATTTAGTATTTCCACCCCACCCCCATCCCTGGTAACCAACAAAGATTGTTACATTTTGTGTGTGAACTTTTTCATGGGTTTTTACAATAGAGGCCTCATACAATATTTGTCCTTTTCTGATTGACTTATTTCAGTCAGCATAATGTCCTCCAGTTTCATCCATGTTATGATATGCTTCACAGATTCATTGTTGTTCTTTCTCGTTGCATAGTACTCCATTTTGTCTATGTACCATAGTTTGTGTATCCATTCATCTGTTGATGGGCATCTAGGTTGTTTCCATCGTTTTGCTATTGTGAACAATGCTTCCATGAACATAGGTGTGCATATGTCTATTCGAGTGACGACTCTTATTTCTCTAGGTAATATTCCTAGGGGTGGGATTGCTGGATCAAATGGTATGTCTATTTCTAACTTTCTGAGGAAGTGCCATATCATTTTCCAAAATGGTTGTATCATTTTGCATTCCCACCAGAAGTGCATAAGAGTTCCGATCTCCCCGCAGCCCCTCCAACATTTGTTATTTCCAGTGTTTTTGATTCGTGCCAGTAATGCCGGGGTGAGATGGTATCTCATTGTGGTTTTAATTTGCATTACTCTAATGGCTAGTGATTGCAAGCATTTCCTCATGTGTCTGTTGGCCACCTGAATTTCATCTTTGGTGAAGTGTCTTGTTAATTTCCTTTGCCCATTTTTAATAGGACTATTTGTCTTTTTGTTGTAGAGGTGTTGGATTTTCTTGTAGATTATGGAGATTAGACCTCTGTCTGACTTGTACTGTCCCAAATTTTTTTCCCAGTCTGTAGGTTCTCTTTTTACTCCTTTGCTGATGTCTTTTGAAGAGCATAGGTGTTTGATTTTTAGAAGATACCAGTTATCTAGCTTATCTAGTGGGGTTTGTGCATTGATGGTTATGGTTTGTATCCTGTTAATGCCATGTACTAAGGCCTGAAATGTTGGTCCTATTGTTTCTTCTATGAACTTTATAGTTTCAGGCTTTATATGCAGGTCTTTGATCCATTTTGAAGTAGTTTTGTATACGGTGTGAGGTATGGGTCCTGTTTCATTTTCTTGCAGATCGATATCCAGTTTTGCCAGCACCATTTGTTAAAAAGACTGTCTTTTCCCCATTTGATGGAGTTTGGGCCCTTGTCGAAGATCAGGTGACCATAGGTGGATGGATTTACATCTGGGTTCTCAATTCTGTTCCATTGGTCAATGTATCTGTCGTTGTACCAGTACCAGGCTGTTTTGACTACTGTAGCTGTATAGTAGGTTCTGAAGGTAGTGTGAGTCCTCCAACTTTATTCTTCTTCTTCTTACTCGGGGATTCTTCCCTTTCCATATAAAGTTAATGATTAGTTTTTCCATCTCTTTGAAGAATGTTGTTGGTATTTAGATTGGGATTGCATTGTATTTGTAAATTGCTTTGGGTAGAATTGTCATTTTCACAATAATGAGTCTGCCTATCCATAAGCATGGTATGTTTTTCCATTTATGTAGATCCCTTTGGGTTTCATGCAGTAGTGTTTTGGAGTTTCTTTGTATAGGTCTTTTACATCCCTGGTCAGATTTATTCCTAAGTACTTTACCTTTTTAGGGGCTATTATAAATGGTATTGTTTTCCTGATTTCCTTTTCATCATTCTCCTTATTGATGTATAGGAATCCAACTGATTTTTGAATGTTTATCTTGTATCCTGCTACTCTGCTGAATCTTTCTATTAGTTCCAGTAGATTTCTTGTGGAGTCTCCAGGATTTTCTATGTATAGTGTCATATCATCTGCAAACAGGGACAGTTTAACTTCTTCATTACCAATTTGGATGTCCTTTATTTCTTTATCTTGCCTTATTGCTGTAGCTAGAACTTCCAGCACAATGTTAAATAGCAGTGGTGATAAAGGGCATACTTGTCTTTTTCCTGTTTTCAGGGGGAATGTTTCCAGCCTCTCTCAATTAAGAATGATGTTGGACATTGGTTTTGCATAGATGTCCTTCATTATGTTGAGAAATTTCCCTTCTATACCTATTTTATTGAGAGTTTTTATCAGGAATGGGTGTTGGACTTTGTCAAATGCCTTTTCTGTGTCAATTGAGATGATCATGTGATTCTTTACTTTCCTTTTATTTATGTGGTGGATTACATTGCTTTTCTAATGTTGAACCATCCTTGCATACCTGGTATGAATCCTATTTGGTCGTGGTGTATTTTTTTTTTTTTTGATATGATGCTGAATTCTATTGGCTAGAATTTTGTTCAGAATTTTTGCATCTATATTCATGAGTGATATTGGTCTGTAATTTTCTTTTTTTGTGACATCTTTGCCTGGTTTTGGTTTCAGCGTTATGCTGGCTTCATAGAATGAATTTGGAAGTGTTGTTTCGTCTTCTATGCTCTGAAACAGTTTGCGTAGTACTGGTACAAGCTCTTCTGTAAATGTTTTGTAGAATTCTCCAGTGAAGCCATCTGGGCCAGGGCTTTTTTTGGTTGGGAGATGTTTTTATTACCTTTTCAATCTCTTCTCTTGTTTTGGGTCTGTTCAGATTTTCAACATCACTTTGTTGTAGTTTGTGTAGGCTGTGTGTTTCTAGAAATTTATCCATTTCCTCTAGGTTTTTAAATTTGTTGGAGTATAGTTTTTCATAATATTCTGTTATAATCCTTTCTATTTCAGTTGGGTCTGTTGTAATGTCCCCCATTTCATTTCTTATTTGGGTTATTTGTGTCCTCTCCTGTTTTTCTTTTGTCAGTCTGGCCAGTGGTTTGTCGATTTTGTTGATTCTTTCAAAGAACCAACTTTTGGTTTTGTTGATTCTTTATATTGGTTTTTCTGTTCTCTATTTCATTTATTTCTGCTCTGATCTTTACTATTTCCTTTCTTCCTGTGGTTGTGGGCTTCTTTTGCTGTTCTCTTTCTATTTGTTTGAGTTCTGTAGTTAATGTTTTGATTTTGTCCCTTTCTTCTTTTTTGATATGTGCATCTATTGCTATAAATTGCCCTCTGAGGACTGCCTTTGCTGTGTCCCAAAGGTTTTGGTATGATGTGTTTTCATTCTCATTTGATTCTAGGAATTTTTTTATTCCATCTCTGATTTCTTCTATTACCCAGTAATGTGTAAGCAGGGTATTATTCAGTTTCCATGTAATTGATTTTTTTTCCTTGCTCTTCCTATTGTTAATTTCTACCTAGATGGCATTGTGGTCAGAGAAGATACTTTGAATTATCTCAACGTTTTGGATCTTGTTGAGGATTGCTCTGTGGCCTATGATGTGGTCTATTCTGGAGAACGTTCCATGTGCATTGGAAAAGAATGTGTACTTTGCAGCGTTTGGATGGAGTGTTCTATATATGTCTGTGAGGTCAAGTTGGCTGATTGTGCCCTTTAGGTCTTCTGTATCTTGGCTGAGTTTCTTCTTAGTTGTTCTGTCCTTTACTGAGAGTGGTGTGTTGAAATCTCCTACTATTATTGTGGAACTGTCAATTTCTCTTTTCAGTGTCGTCAGAGTTTGTTTTATGTGTTTTGGAGCCCTGTCATTGGGTGCGTAGATGTTTATTATGGTTATGTCTTCATGATGGATTGTCCCTTTAATCATTATATTGTGTCCTTCTTTGTCTTTTATGGTAGATTTTGTTTTAAAGTCTATTTTATCTGAGATTAGAATTGCCACTCCTGCTCTTTTTTGGTAGTTGTTAGCTTGATATGTTTTTTTTCCAACCTTTGACTTTTAATAAATTCACATCTTTGTTTCTAAGGTGTGTCTCTTGTAGACAGCATATTGATGGATCCTGTTTTCTTATCCATTCTGTCACTCTCCATCTTTTTATGGGTGCACTGAGTCCATTTACATTCAGTGTAATTATTGATAGATGTGAGTTTGTTGCTGTTAATTTGTAGTGCTTTTTTGGTGGTGCTGCAGTTTTCTTTGTTCTTACTCTCTTGTGCCAAGTTACTTTTCTTTGTGGATTTTTTTCATTTCTTTTGTTTTTGTAGGTTTTGTTTTTGCTGAGACTTTGTTTTTCCTCTTTTTTTTTATGAGTATGTTTGTTAACTTTCTTTGTGGTTACCATGAATTTTACCCTTATCTTTCTAAGTTTGAAGCAGTCTAACATTACTTGGTATCACCTCGCCTTCCTCTCCATTAGAAGGTTCTATACCTATGCTGTTTATTCCCTCTTTTATTATTTTGATGTTGTTGTCATTTACTGATTAACTGCTCTGATTCCCTGTTGTATTTCTTTTGGTTTTGGATAGTCCTCTAGAGTTCATTTCCGAAATTGGTATCTGGCTGGTACGATCCTGCATCCTAGATTCTGCCTGTGAGGTGAAGTTGTTTGTTCTCAGATCAAAGAACTCCCTTTAATAATTCTTGTAAGTTTGATTTGACTTTTACATATTCCATTAATTTCTGATTATCTGGAAATGACGTAATTTCACCAACAAATTTGAACAATCGTTTTGCAGGATATATTATCTTGGCCGGCAATATTTTTCTTTCAAGATTTTATATATGTCATCCCATTGCCTTCTTGCCTGCATGGTTTCTGCTGAATAATCTGAGCTTAGTCTTATTATTTCTCCTCTGTATGTGACTTCTTGTTTTTCATGAGCTGCTCTCAGGATTCTTTGTTTGTCTTTGGTTTTGGTGAGTGTGATTATGATATGCCTTGGTGATTTTCTTTTGGGGTCTCTCCTATTTTGGGTTCGTTGAGCTTTTTGGATGGCCAGCTTTTCATCTTTTGTGATATTGGGGAAGTTTTCTGTCAGCAGTTCTTCAGTGATCCTCTCTGTGTTTTCTGTTTTCTCCCCCTGTTCTGGAATTCCAATCACTCGAAAATTTTTGCTTTTGATTGTGTCCCACATAACTCTCTGGTTTCTTCATTTTTCTTTGTTCTTTTTCTTCGTTTTCCTGAAAGAGAGTTGTAGCCAAGTGTTTGTCTTCAATTCCGTTGATCCTGTCTTCCACCGTTTCAGATCTGTGTCTCAGCCCTTCTATGACACCGTCCATTTCTGAAATCTTGTTGTTTATCTTTTGGATTTCTAATTGTTGTCTTTGTATAATTTCTAGATGTGAATTTATTTTGCATTTTGTTCCTGCAGTATTTTCCTGAATTATTCCAATTTTTTGTCTGCATTTTCCATGAATTTGTCTATTTTTTCCTCATGTTTGTCAGCTTTTTGCCTCAGTTGTTGGAGCATTCTGAGTATTACAGATTTGAATTCCCTGTCAGGTAGTTCTAGTGCATTTTCTTCCCCTGGAAAGTCATCTGGTGTTTTATTTTGGATGCTTACCGGCACCATCCTGTCCTGTTTTTGTAAATGTTTTCATATTGTATGCTGTCTTTGGGGCATTCAGTAGTTATTTTTCTCATTTATTGATTGTAGATTTGTTTGTTTCGTCCCTTTTTAAAAAAAATTTGAATGTGTCTGAGCAGGCCGACTGTGTGTTCTTTGCTGTTTGGTCGTCTGTGGGCACAATACTTTTCACCTCCTTCTCCATTTGGCAGGGTCAGTCACTCAGATATGGTATGGCAGGGGAGGTCTAGCTGAAGAGGAGTTACTGGGACAGGCTGTTTTATGGCACTTACTACAGCCACCAGGGCGGGTTGTTAAACTGTGCAGGGTAGGTTCCAGTGCTGCTTGGTGGTGTGATGTTAAGCACATGGTGCAGGTAGGCAGGCTGTAGCAGGGAGATTGTTATGTATGGAGCTAAGATGGATATGGGAGAGAGGAGAGAGGAACAAGAGCCAAAAACATACAAACGTTAAAGAATGCTAGGGGAGGTTGCCATTGGAGTGGAGAGATGAGAGACTATGAAATGGAGAAAAACAGAAAGGGGAAGAAGAAGAAATGAAAAGAAAACAATGAATAAATAAAAATCGGAAAGGTTAAAGAACCACAAATTTCTCAGGGATCCCACCGGTGCAGCTATGATGTCTGGAGAAGTCGCTCTCAGGAGTTGCAGTACAGCCTGGCTAGAAGGCATAGAGATATACAACACCAGGTATTCAGGGAACAGAAACAGAAGGAACATATAGAGAGAAGAGAAGCTGAGTAATGAAGGAAGATAAGAAGGGGAAAGGAAACAAAACAAATTAAAAAAAAAAAAAAAGAACAAGAAATGCTCCTCCCAAAAAAGAAAAAAAAAAAAAAAACCAATGAGAAAAGAAATGCGCTCAGGGATCCCTCTGCACGTCTGTGCAAGCCGAGGGAGTATTCTCCTTGCTACGCAGCACCACCTGGCCGGAAACAGCTCCCAATTAAAGAAAAGAAAAATAAAACAAACAAACAATTCAAAACAAACCAACGAATAAAAGCCCTGTGATCCCACCAGCACGGCAGCCCAGACCGGGAAACAGCTCCACACTTGAATGGAGCTCCACAGCCCCTTAGGAAGAAGCAAAGATTGTGCACGGAGCCAGGTATTTGAGCGAAAGGAGGGGGAGGTGGTGAGAGGTAAGGAAGAAATCAAAAGAAGTGGAAAAAAGCAACACCAGCAGCCAACAAATGGCACTCAGAGAGCCGGCCCATTCGGGTGTGTGGAATCAGGCAGCCAGTGTTTCCCAGACAAGAGATTGTGGCCACGGGAAGGAGAGGAGGCTGAGTGGGGGTGAAGAAGGGTGGGGGTGGGAAAGCGTATATCACAAATTACCGGTTGTTTTGTCTCCCGCTGGAAGCTCTGTGAAGCTGCTTTCTCGTACCCCCTGTTTGCTGGTCTCTGATAGCAGTCCAAGATGGCGGATCCATGCTGCATTAGCTGGCAGGGGACCTCTGCATGAATCTGTCCTCACTCTTCATTTTCTTTCAGTTTTCTCACTCCATTTGGTGCTTGGCTGAGTTCTTTATCTCTTCATTTGATGTTTTAGGGTTTCAGGATTGTTGTTTTCTCTGTTCGGCTTAGTTTTTTGGATCTTTGCTGTGAAGGGACGCCTTGGTGCTTCTGCCTAGAGTGCCATTTTGCCGGAAGTCTCTGGTAGTATTTCTTACTTAATTTCTTCAGTGAAGAATTTGGGCTTGGAGAGTTTTTGTTTGTTTGTTTTTGTTTTTTGAGAATTTCAAGTATAATTTAAATTTGTTTAATAGATAGAGGGCCATTCATGCTATCTATTTCTTTTTGAGTGAGGTTTGTAGTTGGGATATTTCACAGAATTTGCCCATTTCATGTGAATTGTCAGATTAGTTGATTTAAAATTGTTCATAATATTCTGTTATTGTTTTTAATATCTATAGAATATGTTGTGATATAACATATCTTATTCTTGATATTGGTAATTTGTGTCTTCTGTCTTTTTTTCTGATCAGTCTGCTGGAGGTTTATCAATTTTATTTATCTTCTCAAAGAACCAACTTTTGGTTTCATTGTTTATTTTTCATTGGTTTGTTTTTCTATTTCATTGATTTCTTCTTTTATGTTTTACTTCTTCTATGTAAATTGCATTTCATTAGTCCTTTTTTTCTGGTTTCTTATGGTTATAGTTGAGGTCACTGAATTTTTACTTTTCTAATGTAGTTTAATACTATAAAATTTCCCCTAAGTATTGCCTTAGTCGAAGCTCACAGGTTCCATATATTTCATTTTCATTTAGTTCATAATACTTTCTAATCCCTGCTCTCCGTTTTTTTAATCAATGGATTTTTTAGAATTGTTTTATTTAGTTTCCAAATATTTGAGGATTTTCCCAGAGATCTATTATTCATTTCTAATTTAATTACTTTGTAGTCAAAGAACATACATTGTTTGACATAAATCCTTTTAAATTCAGTGAGACTTGTTAAAGGCCCAGAATATGGTCTATCTTGTAAATACTCTGTTGCACTTGGAAGAAAATACATTTTCTGATATTGATGCTGAAGTGTTCTACAAATGTCAATTAGGTCAAGTTTGTTGGTAGTATGGCTCAAGTCTTCTGTATTCTTACTGACTTCCCGTCTACTTCTATTACTTATTAAAAGAGAGGTATTGAAATCTCTAGTATAATTGTGGGTTTGTCTATTTCTTTTTGCAGTTCTATTCATGTTTCTTTCAAGTATTTTGAGGCTCTGTTAGCAGGTGCAAAAATTTTTAGGATTGTTAGGTCCTGTTGATGAATTGACCTATTTATAGTTATGAATTAACCTTATTTTTGCTATTAGTATTCTGTGCTCTGAAATCTACATGTTGTTGTTATTGTTAGCTGCCATCAACTCACCCCCAACACGTGGTGACCCCATGTACAGCAGAATAAAATACAGCCCAGTACTACACCGTCCACATGATTGTTTGTAGATCAGATCATTGCAATCCATAAAGTTTTTATTTGCTGATTTTCAGAACTAGATTGCCAGGTCTTTCTCCTCATTTATTTCAGTCTGGAAGATTGCAGAAACCTGTTCAGCATCATAGAAACACGTAAGACAAGTGGTGGCTGTGCATGAGGTGCATTGGCCAGGAATCAAACCCAGGTCTCCCACATAGAAGATGAAAATTCTACCACTGAACCACCAATGTTTCTTAATCTGATATTAATATAAATCTACATAATCTGATATTAATAATAGTCACTGCGGCTTTCTTCTTATTAATATTAGTATGGTATATGATTTTCTATCCCTTTTCTTTTAAACAACTTGTTTCTTTATATTTACAACAGATTTGGGTTGTATATTTTCATCTAATATGACAATCTCTGACTTTTAATTAGAATGTGTAGACACTTTAAGAAGGTTGCCAGGTAGAGCAAATGGTTTGCACTCAACTGCTTACCTATAGGTTGGCGGTTCAAAGCCACCAGTTGTACCATGGAAGTTAGGCCTGGCAATCTGCTTCTGTTAAGACACAGCCAAGAAACCCCTATGGAGTAGTTCTACTCCGTAACATCTGGGGTCACCATGAGTCAGAAATGACAGCAACTAACAGCAACAACAGACTCTTAAAATTACTGATTATTGACAGAGTTCACTTTAACTCTTACTGTTTGTTTTCTGTTATGTTTCCTTCTCTTTTGTGTATTTTTCTATGTTACTTTGGGTAAAATCAATATCATTTATGATTCCATCCTATGTATTTGCTTGCTGATTAGCTACAACTCTTTGTTTTGTTATTTTAGTGGTTTCTTTAGGGTTTATGGTATACATATTTAATCTAATCACAGTCTATCTTCAAGTGATATTATATCACTTGAAGTATAGTATAAGAACTTTATAACAGTATATTTTTAGGTTTCTTGACCTTTGTGATTGTGATAATTATGGTTGTGTGTCAACTTAGCCGGCCCACGATTCTCAGTGGTTTGGCAATTATGATGTAGTTTGGCAGTCATATGATGATGTGATAACTTGCATGATGAGATTTGATGTATTGTGATCACTTCCATGATGGGATCTGCTGTGAGTGGCCACTCAGTTGAAAGGGAGTTTCCTTGGGCTTGTGGCCAGTATCAAATACAAGTGGACATTTGGCAAGGCTCATAGGCTTTTGCTAGCTCGGGGTCCTGCAGTTGGCTTCTGTTCACCTGGCCTATGTTTCTTGAGACTTGAGCTAGCAGCTTACCTGCTCTCTTGGATTTGTCGATTTTCAGCCTGTGAGCAAGAGCCCTGCTGTCTGACCTGCCGATCTTGGCTTCACCAGCCCCTACAGCTATGTGAATCAGGAGAAGCCTCTATCCTGACCCACTGACTTGGGATGTTCCAACCTCTACAATTGCATGAGCCATTTCCTTGATATAAATCTCTCTATATATATATTTATACACTTTACTGGTTTTGCTTCTCTAGAGAACCCAGTCTAAGACATTTGGTACTAGAAGAGTGGGGTGCTGCTCTAACAGATTCTTAAAATGTAAAAGAAATTTTGAAACTGAATGGATAGAGGCTGAAAGAGTTGTAAGACTGCCTTGAAGAGACTGTTGGTGGAATTATGGACATCAAAGACAATTCTGGTGAGGACTCGGAAGTGAGGGGAGCTGTTACACTGGAGATGGTGCAGACAGCAAGAAGCAGCAGCAGAGAAATGGCAGCAGCAGAACAAGGAGACTAGCATAAGACGGCACTGGAGTGGACCCACGGAACCAGCAATCTGAGTGCCTTTGTGAAGGAGGCTTCCTGGCAGAGTAGGGTACCCTCAAGCACTTATTGGTGTAGCTAGGCTTGCTGACTCACAAAGCAAGAGAGCTGAATTCCTTCCAGCCAAAGTTTACTGGCAGAGTGGGGTGTTCCTAGGCACTAATTAGTGGAGCTAAGGAGCTTTGGAACACTTTCCCCAGCAGGGTAGATGCAGGCAGTGAGGCCCAATGGGCCAAGAGGCCAAAGAACCAGGAAGCAGAAGCTAAAGAGACAAGGAACACAGGAAGCAGAGCTTCCTTAGTCTCAAAGAGTAGGGCCACGACCTCCGGAGTCTCAAAGGGTTGAGTTACCACTCAGGTGGACTAGGAGAATGGGAACTCATACTACCAAGAAAGTAACACCGGGAACAGAGGACTCGAGGTTCCTGTGCTGAGAAGCTCCTAGACCGAGGAAGAATGATGACAAGGACCATCCCCCAGAGCCAACAGAGAAAGCCTTCTCTTGGACCTGGCACCTTCAATTTGGACTTCCAGCCTCCTAGACTATGAGAGAATAAATTTCTCATTGTTAAAGACATCCACTTGTATTTCTGTTATAGCAGCACTAGATAACTAAAACAGTGATATTGTTGTCATGGGTATGATTTTACATATTTTATAAATCCCACACTCCATTGTTGTTATTATTTTTTAAATAATTATCTGTTAAAGAGATTTAAATAATAAGAAATAATCTTATATATTTACCCAATGTAGTTACCATTTCTAGTTCCTTTTATCCATTTGTGTAGATCCAAATTTCTATCTCTTAACGTTTACCTTTTGTGCGAAGGACTTTCTTGAACATTTGTTGTTACATGGTCTAATGGTGATTTATTATTTCAGGTTTTGTATGTGTGAAAATGTCTTTATTTTATATTCATTTTTGAAAGTATTTTCTCTGGGAATAGAATTCTAGGTTGATAGTTATTTTTCAATGCTTTAAAGATGTTCCACTGTCTTCTTGCCTGCTTTGTTTTGATGAGGTCTACTGTCACCTTTATTTTTGTTCCTGCATGCATAACGAGTCTTTTTTCCTTTGGCTGCGTTTAAGATTTTCTCTTCATCAGAGGTCTTGAGCAATTTGATTATGATGATGTGCCTTGATGTAATTTTTTCATGTATTTTGTGACTAGAGTTTTTTTAATTCCTCGGATCTTTGGGTTTATAATTTTCATCAAATTTGGAATTTTTTTGGCCGTATTTCTCCAAATATTTTTTTCCTGCATTGGTCCTTTGTGAATTCTAATTGCACATATACTAGGGTACTTCAAGTTTTATTCCATATCTCTTTACTTTTCTGTATTGAGTCTTTTTTTTCCTTCCCCTCTGTGTGTTTCTTCTTCGATAGTTTCTATTTCTATGTTCTGAAATTCACAAATATTTTCTTTTGCAATATCTGATGTGCCCTCAATTCCATCCAGTGAGTTTTCCATCTCTGACTTGTAGTTTTCATTTATAAAAGTTTAATTTGGTCATTTTCATACCTCTCATGTTTCTATATAACTTTTGAACATCTGGAATAGCAGATTGTTATTACAACAATTTTAATGTCCTTGTCTGCTAATATAACATCTATGTTGTTTTTGAGTTGGTTTTAATTGGTTACTTTTTCTCCTTATTATAAGCCATATTTTCCTGCATCTTTGTATGCCTGGTAATTTTTTTGTTGTTGTAATAATATAGACAACACATCATTTTCCAAGTCAATGTTTTCCATTCTCATGAACAAAAACTTAATGCTTCCTAAACAATAATTCCCCTATCTCCCCTCTTTCTTAGCCCTGGTAACCAATATGAAATTATGATCTCTATATATTTTCCTATTCTAGGTACTTCATATTAGCGAGATCATCATGCCTGGTACTGTTTGATTGATTGCCAGACATTGTGAATTTTACCTTGTTAGGTGATAGACATTTTTGTATTCCTATAAATATTCTTGAGCTTTGTTATGATATGACATTAAGTTACTTGGAAGCCATTTGATCCTGTTAGGTCTTTTGCTTTTATGAATAGACAGGACCTAGCATTTAGTCTAGGGTTAATTATCTCTCACTACTGGGGCAAGACCCTTCCCACTACTCTACCCAATGCCCCACGAATCATACACCAATCTGATTGGTGGGAAAAGGCACAATTTCTGGCCTTGCGTGTGCACCAGGCATTGTTTCTTTAATCCTCTTGGGAGGTTGTTTGCTCAGCTTCAGGTAGTTCCTTCACATGCATGCCTTGATGAGTACTCTGCTGAGTACTCAAGATTGACTTTTTGCAGATCTCTGGAGTTTTCTTTTTGTGAAGCTCTCTCCTTTTTTAGGTGCTCTGTGCTGTGTCATCTCTCTGCCTTTGTCCTCTGGAATCTTAGCTCTGCCTCCTCAATTCAGGGAATCTTCAGGTTCTGTCTCAGTTCCTCCTCCCTGTGCTGAAATTTGGAAAATCTCTTAAGGTGGCAACGTGGAGCGATTGTCAGTCTCACTTCTTTTGCTTTCCATCTGTCAAGGATTACTGTCCTTACTTTCCTAATGACCAGTGATCTAAAACCACTGGTTCATATGTTTTCTTTCTCTTTTTTGTTGTTGCCATTTCAGGCATTAGAGTACATTTATTTCCTATTACTCCATTTTAGCAGGAAGTTGAAGTTAACTTTTCTTAATTCCGAGCCTCATTGTGTGGCCTCCTTTGTAGCCAAGATTAATCATGCAGCCAGCACCCAAAACCAAACCAAACCCATTACTGTAGAGTATATTCTGACTCACAGTGACCCTATAGGACAGAGTAGAACTGCCCCATAGGGTTTCCAAGGCTGTACATCTTTAAAGAAGCAGTCTGCTACATCTTTCTCCTGTGGAGTGGCTGGTGGGCTTGAAACTCTGACCTTCTGGTTATCAGCTGAGCACTTAACCATTGTGCCACCAGGGCTCCTGCAGCCAGCACAGTACCCCCTTTTTTTTGCTTGTTGATTCAGTGGCATATTGTTGTTGTCAAGTGCCATTGAGTCAGTTCTGACTCATAGAGACCCTGTGTACAACAGAACAAAATGCTGCCCTGTCCTGTGCCATCCTCTCAATTGTTATGCTTGAGCCCATTCTTGCAGTCACTGTGTCATTCCATCTCGTTCAAAGTCTTTCTCGTTTTTGCTGATCCTCTACCTTACCAAGCATGATGTCATTCTCTAGGGACTGGTCCCTTCAGGTAACGTGTCCAAAGTACATGAGACAAAGTTTCACCATCCTTACTTCTAAGGAGCATGCTGGCTGTACTTCTTACAAGAAAGATTTGTTTGTTCTTCTGGCAGTCCATGGTATATTCAATATTCTTAGCATACACCATAATTCAAAGGCATCAATACTTCTTTGGTCTTTCTTATTCATTGTCCAACTTTTGCATGCATATGAGGCGATTTAAAATATCATGGCTTGGGTCAGGCACATCTTAGTTCTCAAAGTGACATTTTTGCTTTTCAACATTTTAAAGAGGTCTTTTACAGCAGATTTGCCCAATGTAACACGCCCTTTGATTTTCTGACCACTGCTCCCATGGGCTTTGATTGTGGATTCAAGTAAAATGAAATCCTTGACAATGTAAATTTTTTCTCCATTTATCATGATGTTGCTTATTGGTCCAGTTGTGAAGATTTTTCTTCTCTTTATATTGAGGTGCAATCCATACTGAAGGCTATGGTCTTTGATCTCCATCAGTAAATGCTTCAAGTCTTCTTCACTTTCTGCAAGCAAAGTTGTGTCATCTACATATTGCAGGTTGTTAATGGGTCTTCTTCTAATCCTGATGCTGTATTCTTCTTCCTATAGTCCAGATTCTCAGACTATTTGCTCAGCATACAGATTGAAGTGTGGTGAAAGGATACAACCCTGACACACACCTTTCCTGACTTTAAACCATGCACTATCCCCTTGTTCTGTTGGAACGACTGCCTCCTAGTCTATGTACAGGTTCCTCAAAAGTACAATTAAGTGTTCTGGAATTCCCATTCTTTGCAATGTTATCCATAATTTGTCATGATTCACACAGTCAAATGTTTTTGTGTAATCAATAAAAAGCAGGTAAACATCTTTCTGGTATTCTCTGCTTTCAGCCAAGATCCATCTGACATCAGCAATGACATGCCTCATACCACGTCCTCTTCTGAATCTGGCTTGAATTTCTGGCAGTTCCCTGTTGATGTACTATTGCAACCACTTTTGAATGATTTTCAGAAAAATTTTACTTGTGTATAATATTAATGATATTGTTTGATAATTTCCACTTTCTATTGGATCAGCTTTCTTTAGAATGGCTACAAATATGGATCTCTTCCGGTCAGTGGCATAAGAGCCTTAAATTTAGGTATCAAATTAAAAATATTTCTCCATCTCAAATTTTTGTAATTCAAATTATTTTGAAATGCTCACTGTACTGAATATCTTTTTCAAGATAGAAGATAAAGAGAACGACTTGCTGAGAGATATTCCTAGCAATGACGATGATGAAATCACGCAGATGCTGAGTGCCTACACAGCACTGGTGATCTCCCAAAGGAGCAGGTACTGTTGTTATTTCCAGATGACAGATGAGAAAACTGAATAAACTATGTGTGGAAGGATGACAGAAAAATCATTAATATCAAAATACCAGCTTTGCTGAAAGTAAAATGACCTGTTGGGAAAGTGAAGAGCCTTGTGACAACTGTGTCCCCACTGACTGCTCAGTGGTTTAGTTGCTTATCCTGGTGGGAGACTGTTCTCTCTTCCTCACCCCTCCCCATCTTCACCTCAGGGGATGGAGTTCTACCCAAGTAGACCCCATTTTCAGGAAGAGGAAGGTGACTTTTCATGAAAGGATGTCTTTCCCATACTGATTCCTTAGTGGCCTCCTGTGAGTGATGCCATTTTAGCCCCCACCTCTGGAAACATAGGCCTAGAAATTTTACCTCTCAAACACAAGGCTCAAAGCAGCAGGGTTTAGAGTGAAGGGACATGGACTCCTTTCTCCATATTTCCAGAACCCTATAGTGGATATGGGGCCCTAGTGGCACAGTAGTTAAGTGTTTGGCTGCTAACCAAAAGGTCAGCAGTTCGAATCCACCAGCCACTCCTTGGAAACCCTATGGGGCAGTTCTACTCTGTCCTATAGAGTGGTTGTGAGTTTGAATTGACTCAAAGGCAACAGATTTTTTTTTTTTTTTAATAGTGGATACATATTATTTCTGTCTGCCCAGTAGCCCTTCCTTGCTTTTGCTGATTTGAGAGCCATTATTTTCCATGGGATAACCACTTCAAGGGACTTACATGGGTTGCCTGTAGTGGAGAGCTGGCCAGCCAGAATCCCCTACTCCCACACCATCCACAATGCTTGGATCAGAGATATGCTTGTAATACAAGCTGGGATCATTAGAGTCCACCCCGAAGTTTTTTTTTTTTTTTAACCAGAACTATTTGAAAGACTGTCTACTGAATTTGGGAAAATGAATATGAGGCTGGGGCTGCCATAACATGGAGCGAACCTGTGAGAGGAACAGGAGGCAGAGCCCTGACAGTGTCATTGGAGCACTTGGACCCTGCTGTGCTCCTGAACATCTGAGAATAGAAGCCAACACTTCTTCATTTTGCTTAAGTTAATTTGAGCTGGGTTTCTGTTTCTAGTAGCCCATTTTTATCTTTCTACTTGAGAATCCTTATCTTGTCCAGTAACTGTCATCAGAAATGATCATGCTTGTCAGGGGAAGACCTTGCCTAATGCAGACTTTCAGAGTATATCACAGTCATCCTAACATTCATGAGAGGTTGAGGGAAAAGCCCCTCAGACTGGACCTGGCAATGGTCCCGGAGAAACTGCTGTCATCCATCCTTCCAGGCCGGGCTTTTGAAGCAAGTAGTGATATGGCTGGACTTGCAGAGGTCTGGAGGGAGGACAGGTGGAGAGTGCTCAGAGGACCTGAACTGGGGCTGAACAAATGTAAATGTGTCCTTCCCTGGGGATTAGATGTTCGGCTGTGCAAACTTGCTTAACTCTGCATGTGGGTGGTAATGAATTTTGAAGAGATTGTATTTAGAGAGAAAACTGGGAAACACTGAATCCCTGCTATGTGCCCCATCCTGTGCTAGGGGCTTTCTCATGTCACTTTATTTCATCCCTATAAGCCTTTCAGTGTGCTACTGGATCATCCATCATATAGCTGATAACTCTGAGGCTGAAAGAGGTCACCTGACTGGCCCAAGGTCATATAAATGATGTAATATCTAAGCGGCTAACATAGAACTCAGTCTTCTATTCCAAGTCCCAATTATTACCAGTTGTGGAGTGAGTTCAGGTGCATGTAATGTAAACTGAAGTAACAGTGGTTTAAGTAAAAATAGGGATCTTATTTTTAAAATATAATGAAAAAGTCAGGAGATAGGCAGCTCCTGCTCCAGAAGTCCGTCAGGAATCCAGGTACCTTTTGACTCTCTGCTCTGCTACTTTAGGGTCACCTTATCCTCATGCAGACAAGACACTGTCTGGAGCTCCACCTATCCTGTCTGCACTCTGTCCTGTATTCCATACAGAAAGAAGGGGAAGGTCAAAGTACAAAAAGGAGGTGCTCCAGCAGACTCTGTCCTGTATTAGTTTTCTATTGCTGCTGTAACAACCAACGTAAAGTTAGTGCCTTAAAAGGACACCTGCTAGCAACGCAAGTTGAGTCCGTCTCATGCTGCCGTCTCTCTGACCTTGCTTCTGTCATCATAGCTCCTTCTTTGACCGCAGCCAGGAAAGGTTCTCCACTTTTAAGGACTCGCATGATTACATCAGGCCCATCTGAGTAGTCCAAGGTAATCTCTTCATCTCAGGATCTCAACCTTAGTCACATCTGCAAAGCCCCTTTTCCATGTAAGGTAACACACTCTCAGGTTGTGGCGATGAGAACATAGACAACCTGGACAGCTACTATTTGACCTACCTTCCAGTGCACTCCCTTCTGTTGAGCTCTTTCCATAGCCTTATGTCACATGTCATTGGCCACAACTGAGTTACTAAGTCACTCCTGCAAAGGAAGTTGGGGAAAGTTTCTTTTTTTTTTCCTAACTGGGCACATTGCTACCAGCAGCAAGGAGGACTGGCTATTGGGTAGGCCACTAGCTGTCTCTGCTATACAGGCTTAGGAGATACCCAAAAGGAAGTTGGGAGTTAACTTCCTTTGTAACTCTCTGAGAAGGGTTTCCATTGGTATCACATTTCCTGCTGCTTCCCCTGCCCCCAAGGGCGTACCCCAGGGTACTTTACACAAAGTAGACACAGATTAAGTATGTGTTGAACAAATGGAGACTAGAATCAGCTATTTTTAATTTGATTTCCTCCTATCCTCATGTGTTTAGGCTGAAAGCATGCTAGGAAATAGTTTTTAATTTCACAGAACTATGATTCAGACCTATGTCAGAGTGAATATAGCATTGGAATTCAAAGGAAAAAAGATGAGTTTAGTTCTACTTCTGCCACATGCTAACTCTGGTGAGACGAGGCAAAACCTTTCAGTGTCCTTAACTACAGAAGGGAAATAATACCTATCCTAGATGGCTGTTTCAAAGCTTACATGAAATAGTTTGTGGGGAACTTCTGGTTCTAGCAATACCTTGCACTAGATAACCTGAAAACCCTCTCACAAATAAAAAATAAAATAAAAAACAAAACTATCTTTGCAATTTTTCTATAGCTCTAAAATCATTCTAAAATAAAAAGCCTTTTGAATTTTTTTGAAAAAATCTGTGTTTAAAGGTGGGAAGAAAGAAATCAGACGTAAATTTTCGTACGTGTGTGATCTTGGAGTGGTCATTGCACTTATCCAGGATTGTATCCTTGTTTGTGAACTGAGGATTTGGATAGGTCAGATGGCTGCTCAGGTCCCACCCATGTCTAACCTCTTTGGGATCATGTATCCCTGGGTGGTGGTAATGCAGTGACAGAACGGGCGGGCCCAAAGCCAAGAATGCCATTTTCCCGTGTTCCGCACTTTACCATGCTGTCTGATGCCACGCAGCCTCCTTACCCTGGCCCTTTTCACTAGATCCTCGTAGAACATTCTGCCAGAGATGAGCATTTTAAAGCAGCTCCATAAAAACAACATTCCGGTTTATAACTATGAGCAATTTCTTTAAGTAGCCCTGGGAAAGTTATTTATTTGTTTATTTTGGTCACAAGATACAGAAAGAGGCTGGTTGAGGTGACTGCAAATGAAGAGGTTTTTGCAAGAATGGTGGCCATTGTGGAAAAGTGTGGGGTGTGCTGTCAGCAGTGGATTCAGGCGATCCACATGGGCAGCAGGTGCGCCTTCAGGACCCCACAGCAAGTCCCTGCAGGGCAGAGGGTGTGACAGCCTGTGTCAGCTCGTGGCTTGCGTGTCAAGCGTATGTTATAGACACAGTTGCATAGTCCTGTAGCACACTGTGCAGCAACTCACCAGAAATACTGAGTTTCCTAGGGCTGCTATACAAAATACCATTAACTGGGCGGCTTATAAGAGCAAAAATTGATTCTCTCATAGTTCTGGAGGCTGAGAGTCCAAATTCTAGGTTTTTACAGGGCCATGTTCCCTCCAAAGCCTTTAGGGGAAAATCCTGTCTTGTCTCTTCCAGCTTCTGGTAGCTTAAGGCTTTCCTTGGATTGTAGCTGCAGCATAATTCAGTCATCATATGATTGTCATCCCTCTATGTGTCTCTCTGTGTCTCTTCTCTTTTATAGGACACTGCTCAGATTGGATTAGGGCCCACCCTACTCCCCTATGACCTCAAGTATACTTAATAACACCTTCAGAGACCTTGTTTCCAAACAAGGTCATGTTCACAGAGTTTCTGATTCATTAGGTCTTCATGAGCCTGAGAATCTACGTTTCTAATAAGTTCTTAGCTGTTACTGTTGCATGTTAGGGACTACCCTTGGAGAACCGCTGCTCTAGAATATGGGTTTGACCTCCTGATATCTCTGGAACCTATTCACTTCTCCCTCTCTGTATGGCTTCCACCCAGGTCCAAGTCACATCATCTCTCTTCTGGCCTCCTGCAACAGCGTCTTGCCCACGTTCACTGTTACGGACTGAACTGTGTCCCTCAAAAGATGTATATTGAAATCTAACCCCTGTACCTGTGAACGTGACCTTGTTTGGAAATAAGGTCTCCATGGATGGCCCAACACCACCTAGTGACCAACACTTAGCACTGCAGAGGGACCTGGAAGACATTTCTGAAAAGCTCCTGTTGAAACCCAGCTATCTTAAAGTAACCTAGCCCCAGCCCACAATTTTCAATGATGCAAAATGCAGTCAACCACTAGCTCTACCAACATGTCTGATGGAAACAAGAAGCTCTTTTCTGACATGTAAATGTTTACATCTGTGCAGGATAATATGTTGATTGCAGGAATAACAGATTCCTTTTTCACAGTGAGTCCAGGGACCCCATGGCCTTCCTCAGAGACATCATCCCGGGCACTTTGTATGACCAGACACAGAGTGATGTAGAGAGAGTTTGCTTCTGTTTTTTTTTTTTTTTTTAATTTTTTTTATTGTACTTTAGATGAAGGTTTACAGAACAAATCGTTTCTCATTAAACAGTCAGTACACATATTGTTTTATGACATTGGTTAACAACCCCACGACATGTCAACACTCTCCCTTCTCGACCTTGAGGACCTTTTTTCTGGTGAAAATATATGTAGCCAAACTTACACCATTCTGAAAGTTTCCACATGTACAATTTAGTGACATCGATTATGTTCTTCCTGTTGTGCTGTTATTCTCACTATCATTTTCCAAATTATTTCATCACCATTAACTTCAACTCACTGTCCCCTAGGCTTCCCATCAAGCCTTTTGAGTTGCTGTTGTCAATTTGATGTCACATAGATAATTCTTTTTTTTTGTACCTTAGATGAAGGTTTGCAGAACAAATACTTTCTCATTAAACAGTTTGTACACATATTGCTCTATGACAATGGTTAACAACCCCATGACATGTCAACACTGTCCCTTCTCAACCTTGGGTTCCCTATCACCAGCTTTCCTGTCCGCTCCTGCCTTCTAGTCCTTGTCCCTGGACTGCTGTGCCTCATTAGTCCTGTTTTGTTTTATGAGGCTGTCCAATCCCTGGGTGAATGGTGAACTTCGGGAGGGGCTTCACCACTGAGCTAAAAGGGTGTCCGGGGGCCATACTCTATGGGTTTCTCCAGTCTGTCAGGCCAGTAAATCTGGTGTTTTTTTTTCTGAGTTAGAATTCTGTTCTACATCCTTTTCCAGCTCTGTCTGGGACCCTGTATTGTGATTCTGGTCAGAGCAGTCAGTGGTGGTAGCCGGGCACCGTCTAGCTGTACCAGACTTAATCTGGTGGAGGCTGTGGTAGCTGTGGTCCATTAGTCCTTTGGACTAATCTTTTCCTTGTATTCTGTTCTCTTCATTCTCCCTTGCTCCTGAACGGGTGAGACCAGTGGAGTATCTTAGATGGCTGCTCACAGGCTTTTAAGACCCCAGACGCTACTCACCTTGAACGTAGAACATTGTCCTTATAAACTGTGTTTTGCCAATTGAGCTAGATGTTCCCTGAGACCATGGTCCCCACAGCTCCTCCGCCCAGCAATTCAGTCCCTCAGGGAGTTTGGAAGTATCTATGGAGCTTCCCTGACCTTTCCTTGTACAAGTTGTGCTGGCCTCCCCAGCAATGTGTACTGTCTTACCCTTCACCAAAGTTCCCACCCATCTATTTAGTCCCCCACCCACCCCTTCCATCCCTCGTAACCAACAAAGATTGTTTTTTTTGTGTGTAAACTTTTACATGAGTTACACAGTAGAGGCCTCATACAATATTTGTCCTTTTGTGATTGACTTATTTCACTCAGTATAACGTCCTCCAGTTTCATCCATTTTATGAGATGCTTCACAGATTCATCATTGTCCTTTATTGTTGCATAAGACTCCATTGTGTGTACATACCATAGTGTTTATCCATTCATCTGTTGATGGGCATCTAGGTTGTTTCAGTCTTTTTGCTATTGTAAACAGTGCTTCAGTGAATATGGGTGTGCATATGTCTATTAATGTGACAGCTCTTATTTCTCCAGAATATATTCCTAGGAGTGGGATTGCATTTTGTGGTGCTGATGTTTTCTTTGTTCCTCTTACTCTCCTGTTCTGTGTTCCTTTTGTTTGTAGATTTTTTTTTTCATTTCTTTTGTTTTTGTAGGTTTTGTTTTTACTGAGACTTTATGTTTTTCTTCTTTATTTTGATGAGTAGGTTTGTTAACTCTTTTTGGTTACCTTGAAATTTACCCTTATCTTCCTAGATTTGAACCAGTCTATTATTACTTGGTATTGCTTGACTTCCTCTCAATTAGACGGTTCTATACCTACACTTTTTATTCCCTCTTTTATTGTTCTGATGCTGTTATCATTTACAGATTAACCTCTCTGGTTCCCTTTTGTAATTCTTTTGGTTTTGCATAGTCCTGAAGAGTTTACTTCCTAGGTTGGTATTTGGCTAGTACAATCCTGTGTCCTGTATTCAGCCTATGGTCTGATATTGTTTATTCTCAGATCAAAGGACTTCCTTTAATAAGTCTCGTGAGTTTGGTTTGGTTTTTACATAGTCCCTTAATTTCTGTTTATCTGGAAATGACCTAATTTCACCATCATATTTGAAGGAGAGTTTTGAGGGTTGTATTATTCTTGGCTGGCAATTTTTTTCTTTCAAGGTTTTATATATGTAATCCCATTGCCTTCTTGCCTGCATGGTTTCTGCCAAACAATCCAAGCTTAGTCTTATTGTTTCTCCTCTGAATGTGTGTTTTTCTTGAGCTGCTCTCAGGATTCTTTGTCTTTGGTTTTAGTGAGCGCGATTATGATATGCCTTGGTGATTTTCTTTTGGAGTCTATCCTATATGGAGTTCATTGGGCTTCTTGGATGGTCAGCTTTTCATCTTTCATGATATTGGGGAAGTTTTCTGTCAGCAGTTCTTCAATGATCCTCTCTGTGTTTTCTGTTTTCTCCCCCTGTTCTGGAACTCTGATCACTTGCAGATTTTTGCTTTTGATTGTATCCCACATAATTCTCAGTGTTTCTTAATTTTTCTTTATTCTTTTTTCTGACTTTTCCTCAAACAGAGTTGTATCCAAGTGTTTTTCTTCATTTTCTCTGATCCTATCTTCCATCGTTTCAAACCTGCTCCTCAACCCTTCTATGACACTGTCTATTTCTGAAATCTTGTTGTTTATCTTTTGGATTTATAATTGTTGTTTTTGTATGATTTCTAGTTGTGAATTTATTTTAGCATTTTGTTCCTGTATTATTTTCTTGAATTCTTCCATTTTTTTGTCTGTATTTTCCATGAATATGTCTATTTTTTCCTCATTTTTGTCTATTTTTTGCTTCAAGTCTTGGATAGTTCTGAACATTAGGGCTTTGAATTCCCTATCAGTTAGGTCTAGTGCCTTTTCTTCTACTGGAAGGTTATCTGGTGTTTTATTTTGGATAACTATAGGAACCATCCTGTCCTGTTTTTGTAAATGTTTTGATATTGTCTGCTGTCTTCAGGGCATTCAGTGGTTATCTTCCTCGTTTATTGATTATAGATTGTTTGTTTTGTCCTGCTTTTTTGTTTTAGTTGGTTATGTCTGAGCCAGTGGGCTGTGCTTTCTTTGTTGTTTGCTCGTCTGTGGGCGCAATTCTTTTCACCTCCTTTTCCAATGGCCAGGGCATTCACTCAGGTATGATACAGCAGGGCAGGTCCAGCTGAAGGGGAGATTCAGGGATAGGTTTTTTGTGGCACGTACCATGGCTGACAGTATGGACTGGGAATCAGTGCAGGGCAGGTTCCAGTAGGCTGTGCCTGTGCTGCTTGGGAGTGTGACGTTCAGCTCACAGTGCAGGTAGGCAGGAAGGAGCGGGGAGATTTTGATGTGTGGAGCTAAGATGGGTATGGGAAAGATGAGTGAGAGGAGAGAGGAACAGAAGCCAAAAACATACACACAAACAAAAAAGAGTGCTAAGCGAGCTTGCTATTGAAGTGGAGAGATGAGAGACAGAAATGGGGAAAAACAAAAATGAAAAAAAAGAAAAAGAAAAAATGACTAAATCGAGAAACTGGAAATGAAGAAAGACAAAAGGAGAATAATAGAGAGAAGAAAACTAAACAAAGAAATGAAAAAAACAAAACAAAACAAAACAAAACCAAAAACAAACAACCAAAAAAAGAAAAAAGAAATGGCCCCAGGGATGTCCCTGTGCTTCTGCACAAAGTAAGGGACTAGCTTGCAAGCCGCATAGTACTGCCTGGCTAGAAGGTACTGCCTGGCTAGAAGGGGCTCCCAAGCTAAGAAAAGAAAGAGAAAACAAACAAACAAATCAAAACAGAACAAATAAGAGCAAACAATACAAACAAACAAAAACGCCCTAGAGGGCCCATCAGCATGGCGGCACCGGCTGGGAAGCATTTTCACAGTGGAGTGGTGTTTTGCAGCCTGTCAGGAAGAAGCAAAGATGGCGCACGGAGCCAGGTATTTGAGAGAAAGGAGGGGCAGGTGGTGAGAGGTGAGGACGAAATCTAAAGAAGCGGAAAAAAGCAACACCAGCAGCCAACAAATGGCACTCAGGGAGCTGGCCAGTGCAGGTGGGTAGAATCCAACTGACACTGGGGGGAAGCTCATGCTTCCGGGTCAATGGACTGTGTCTGCAGGAAGCAGAGGAAGCTAAGTGGGGTGAAGAAGGGTGGGGGTGGGAAAGCCTATATCGCTGGTTGTTCTGTCTCCTGCTGGAAGCTCTGTGAAACTGCTTTCTTGTACCTCCTTTTTGCTGATCTCTGATAGGAGTCCCAGATGGCGGATCTGTGCTGTGGTAACTGATAGGGGACCTCTGCATGTATCTCTCTTTGCGCTCTGTTCTTGGTCAGTTTCTTATTCCCTTCCATGCTTGGCTGAGTTCTTTATCTCTTCATTTGATGCTTAGAGTTTCAGGACTGACGTGTGACTGTTTGACTTAGTTTTTCTGATCTTTGCTGTGGAGAGACAGCCTGGTTCTTCTGACTATAGTGCCATGTTGCCTGGAAGTCAAAGGTTTGTTTTCAATGTTTCAAAACGTGAATTTTGAAAACCAAGTCTGATACCATAGTATGAAATGAAAGGATTTTGAGTTTCAAAAGTCTGGCCCTGTGACTGCCCAGCCAATTGGCCTAACATTGTTTTTAGAGTTTGTGTTCTACCTCCTCCCCACCCTCCCAGTTCTGTGAGTAGTGCCTGGGGTCTTAAAAGCTTGTGAGCAGCTGTCCAAGATACAATTGGTTCCTATTTGCCTGGAGCAGCAGAGGAAGAGGAGACCCAGGAATCAGAGAAGGAACTGAACTGCAGATCTAGTTGTCTCCATAAACTACTGCTTCCTTTGCCATGAGACCAGAAGAACTGGATGGTACTCAGCTACCATTACTGAACATTTTGATCAAGGACTCAATAAATGAGTCCTGATCAAAAGGGGGTAAACTGTGGAATAAAATTTAAAATTTCCTACAGAATCCAGACTTAGTAGACCCATTGAGGCTGGAGAAACCCATGAATATGTTGCCCTGAGAAAATTTTTGAAACTTGAGCTAAAACTATCCCCTGAATTAGTAAAGAATATTTGCCTTGAGCACTGCACTCGTTTAAAGAATTATCTACATGAAATCAAATTGACAACAGTAACCCGAAAGCATAGATGAGTAGTTCATAGCACAGTGAGTCCAAGTCAAAGGTGGTGAAACAATGTGGGGAGAGATGGCAAGACTGGTGACATAACATGATGAATGTAACCAATGTCATTGAATGTACATGTAGAAATTTTTGAATGGGTGTATGATCTGCTGTGTATATTTCCACCAAAAATAAAATATTAAAAAAAATTCTGGCCCTAAGAAACTCAGGCATAGATGAATATGTGCTTGTTCTGAGTCAGCTTTTTTCACCTTAAAAAGTTGACTAGGTTTTCCTGGACGGAGAGAGGGATGAAACAATGCCAGAGAAGAAAGGAGGCAATGTAGAGATGAGAGACTAAACCAGAGGCCCAGGGAACTGCCTACATGGCAAGACCCAGGGGAAGGGCAAGGTGGAAGGGGGTGAGAAGAGTGGGCCAGAACTCAGATGATTTGAAGAATCCAGAGCATGGGGACCCCACTGCCTAGAAAGATCTGAGTGGCTCTGCCTACCCACCAAGTGCACAAATATGGCCCTTTAGTCATTCAGGCTAAAGGACACACTCAGCATTACAGAGCTCCCAGCACTTTGGAGTCAACTGAAAAGCAGTAAAACAATTCCCCATGTGAAGGGGAAGCACCAAGTTCCCTGTGTCTCCAGAGTGACAAAGGAGAGCAGTGAGTACTTCTAAGTCCTAAGAATAGTCCAAAGTAGCTGGGAGAACCACCACCAGTCTGTCAGTTTGTCATACTGTGGTGGCTTGCATGTTGCTATGATGCTGAAAGCTATGCTACCAGTATTTCAAATACTAGCAGGGTCACCCATGGTGGGCAGGTTTCAGCAGACCTTACAGACTTAGACCGACTAGGAAGAAAGCCCTGGTGATCTGCTTCTGCCAACGAAAACCTTATGGATCACAAAAGAACACTGTCAGATGCAGTGCTGGAAGATGAGCCACCTAGACTGGAAGACACTACACAATAGTTACAACACTGAACTCAAACAAACCAATGCTCATGAAGATGGCGCAGGACCAGGCAATGTTTCATTCTGTTGTACATGGGGTCACCATGAGTTGGAGCTGACTCGACGGCAACTAACAACAACAACAAGAAGCTGGGAGAAATGTGAACCTGAATGAGCCCTGCAGTGAGGAGTAAGGAACGTCGTAGTACCAACCTGCATGCTCTGAAGATCAGCTATGACAATGCACCCCTCAAGGAACACCAGAGTGGACAGACAGGTGACGAAGGAAGACAGATGCCATCCCTCCAAGGCCATGGCACCAAGGAACCACCCAAACCATAGCCACAACCGGGAGGAATATGGGCAGAGGCATGTGTGTGTGCATGTGTGTATGTGTATGTGTGTGTGTGTGTGCACGTATATGTGCACGTGTGTATGTGTGTGCACGTGTGTGTGCATGTGTGTGCGTATGCATGTATGTGTGCATGTGTGTATGTGTGTGTGCACATATGTGTGCATGTGGGTATATGTGCGTGTGCATGTGTGCATGCATGTGTATGTGTGTGTGCGTGTGTGTGCATGTGTGTGTGGCCTAAACTGCCTGAAATTTCATTTCTGCCATCGCTGTATTCTGTATCTTCCTATCATGCTCTCAAATCTCATAAGGTACAAGTCACTGTTGGGCTTTTAAAGTACACATGTATAAGCATTCATAATATGAAATTAAAAATAGAAATATGCCTACCTTTGTGAGGTTCTCTAGCATTAACTGCAAGCCATTAGATACCGTAAGTCCTGAAAAAGTTATTTAGAAAATTTTTGACCTTAAACATAGAAACATAGAAGCTTATGAAGAATGTAAAGAATGGAAACAACCTTTAAGTTAAGTTGAATTTAACATGACACGCTGTGATAAAGAAAACATAACATAGTTAATCTTTGTATAACCCATTGCCCTCAAGTCAATTCCAACTCATAGCGACCCTATAGGACAGAGCAGAACTGCCCCATAGAGTGCCTGGTGGATTTGAACTGCCGACCCTTTGGTTAGCAGCCATAGCTCTTAAGCACTACACCACCAGGGTTTCCAATCTTTGTATACTACCATTGAGATATAAGTCTAAACAACCTCCCTAATCTCTAACCTTGAAGAAAAGATGCGTCATTTATCCCATCTATGAGAAAAGACACATACAGTACCCTTTGATGTCACAGTGGTCTTTATTGTGTGTAAGGTGAGAATTTCACATATAAACCCTGAATTTCTGCTCATTTACCGAGAGAAGGCAGAGGAAAACACAGAGAGCTTACCGAGACTCTGCCCACCGCCCCCTCTACCGCCAACCTCAGATCCTAGTTGCAAGGTACCTCTGCCAAGCTCCAGCCATGGTCAAGTCTTCCTCCTGAGATCTCTCGTTTAATGGTAAAAGCCTGAAGTCTAAAGAGTTGGACCCTAACCACTGAACTAACATTGTAATTGTCATAGTTCAGTCTGATTCTCCGGTTCTAAATGAATGCTGTGAGGTCTTACTTGCATGCCTTGCCACGACTACCTCGCAATAAACTAAACAAGTTTATGCATGACAAACCTGAGTTATCTCTTTATTAATTTTCTAAGATAAAAGCCCACACGATGCTCTATAGGGGGAGTTTAAAAAATAAATGATGTTGTACAACATAAAGCTACATTTTTTGAAAACTTTCAGATTTATGCCCTGGTACTTTATTTATTCTTTAGAGTGAATTTTAAACACATGAAAAGCAGAGATTTATTTTGGAGCAAATTCTATTGCCGTAGCTTTAAAGTACAAATAGATGTAATTCTACCTGTTGTAGAAAAATTGTAAAAATCATTATTGAGTGAATATTTTACTGCTATGGAAAATGTAAAAGACAAAGACATAAAATTTCCATTATTTTTATTCTTATGACAAAAACATAAACAAAAATAATAAACCTACTCGATTTTCAAATTACAATAACGATGACAATGATTTTCTTCTTCTGCACTTCTAAAACAGAAGAATAAGACCATAGGTGTAAGGTGCTAACAATCCCCCCACTTAGGGTAAAGCCTCGCAGGGGCACGGAGGCCCAAGGAGAAAGTCCCACACTCCCTGCACAAAGGGCCGGCAGAGGATGTGAGCCCCCAGAGAGCACAAATTCTCAGCTGAGAAGAATAGGCTAGATCAAGATGACCCAGAACTTACATGAGCAAGGATCACTTTGGAAATCACTAGCAAATAATGAAAAAACAACAATGGATATTGAGTGAATGGTAACTGTGTACAGGGAGTCCTTTGTACATCTTACTCACATAATTCCTGTGCTGTTATATGTGAATAGGGCTGGAAAGGCTTCCGTTTGTTATCTGGCCCCCAGGTGCCCCACTCTAGGAGGGGAGCCATGATGGTGCTTCAGGTGCTCGGGCATCAGTGTGACTCAGAACTGCCCCTGCACTTTAGATTCTTCTCTGGAGCCCTGGAGTCTTCAGTGGGCACATTCTGTTCGCCTAGCTCAGATCACTGACTATGCTCAGCCTCTGGACGTCAGAGAGCAAGAATATCTTGAACCCTTTTGGCTTTTGCTCTTCAAGGCAAGTTGCTGCCTCTCCAAGACTAACATTATGACAGAGTCTGTGAATACAGGAAAGGGTTTTATTTGCTAAGCAGCCACAATACACGTAGTAAAGACTCCACCCATGGTCATTAGAGCTGGGGCTGACCTTCGGTTTATTTGACTCCAGAACCCACGATCTCATGTGGAACACTACACTGCCTCCAGGAGGGTCAGGAGAGCTGGGAGGTGTGATGGTTAATTGTATGCCAACTTGGCTGGGCTATGGTGTCCACTTGTTTGGTCAAACACTAGTATAGATGCTATTATGAACTAGTTACATGTGATTAAATCAGTTGGCCTTAAGTAAAGCAGATTACCTTCCATAATGTGGGTGAGCCTCCATCAACCAGTGGAGGGCCTTAAGAAGAAAAAGGGAGTTTTCCTAGAGTGTGTTCTGCTTCCAGACTATGAATAGGCATATTGCCAGAACTCTTCACTCTTCCTGCTGCCTGACCTATGGATTTTGGGACGCGAGCCTACAAGGAGTCTCCAGCCTGTGGCCTGACGCACGGATTCTGGATTTGCCAGCCCCCACAATCACGTGAGGCAATTGCTCAGAATAAATCTCCATCTATATCTACATCTATCTCACTGGCTCTGTTTCTCTAGAGAACCCTGAGATAGGAGGGTTGGAAGCGTAGACTCCAGTACTCACCGAGAGTTCAGGTTGCTGCCGGTGGGTGCACTTCTGCCATCAGGAAACATTTCCAAGGCTGGAAGCATTGGTTGCAGGTGTCTCCTCTTTTACTGCCTCCATACAGCTTATCCCTGGGACAAGAAGCTGGTTTCTGTTCCCAGACACATCTCGGGCACTAACACTTCCACAACTTTGTACGTGCTCTCTCTCCAACTGGCACACTGGCCCCCAGGTTCCCCCACCTACTTTCTTTTCCTGGCAAATCCCCACTCATTCTCCAGCACCAGTTCAAATGCCGTCTTCATGTAAAATCTTCCAGACTCCCCAGGCAGCGAAAGCACCCACAGCTCTATCAAAGTACTCTTATGGTTCCTCTGTAATATTTTATGATAATTCTATTCTCTTTCCCATGACACTCTGAGCTCCATCGGAGCTGAGGTGTTCCATTCATGTTTCATCCTCTGGCGTTGATGCTGGTGCCCTGGCCATACTAAAGGCTGCCTACTGTGGATGGATGCCGGCGCTCTGTGCCTGAGCCATGTACTCTGACCTTGGGTGCATGGTAGGACCCATGCACAGGGCAAGCCAGGAACGCCAGAAAGCAGCAGCCCTCACCCAGAGAAGTGACTGGGGAGTCGGTGGTGAGTGCCCAGCCTTCCACCAGCCATGGGGTTGACTGTGTGTGGCCTGCTCTGCTTCCCAAAGGCTCCCAGGAGGTTAAGCCCCAGGGGTCCACAGCGCTACCTTCCCAGTAATGGGCCATGCACTGGCTGCCTTCCTTTCCTGGACTCATCCCCTAACCCTACTTTCTGAGACTTCCTTCCACATCAGTGCTCCTACTCATAACCTCATGCCAGGGTCAGCCTCTGACATATCCCAGAGTCGAGCTCAATGCCTTAATCCAATTAGGTGTTTAACATGTTTGAGGAATAAAATCAACCCAGAAATTGATGAGAAGTTCATTCATTGCTTCACTTACTCATGCACGCAATGCACATTTCTGGAGGACCTGTTGGGTTTTAGGTACGGAGCTAGATGCACCATGATGGGTTGGAATCACCACAGAAAGGAATCTAAAAATCTAATGCCAGAGGTGGCACATGTAAATACATAACCTGACTAGCTAGCTATTTTGGTGTAACAAATTACCCCAAAATTTAGCAGCTTGAAGTAACAAACATGTATTATCTTGTCAAGCTTCTGAGTGTCAGGGTCTGGCACTGCTCAGTTGGGTCCCTCTGGCTCATGTATTCTCATGAGTGGGCCCATAGAGTCCACTTCCAAGGAGGCCATTCATTCACAGGACCAGCAGGCTGGTGCCAGCTGTTAGAAGGAGATGGAGCTCCTGCATGGACCTCATGGTTAGCACACATTTGCAGACAAGGATTCTAAATGCCTGGGAAGAAACCTGTCCTTACTTTCAGCTTTGCTCAGTCTCGTTCAGGTACTTTGAGCTCAGTGAGCACAGTAGGCAGCATTTCGCATCTACCCCTGGGTGGTTGCCAACCAGGAGGATAAACGTTCCCTACACATGCAGAAGAGGATATTAGAGGGCAGACCCACCCAGCTCTCACTCCCCCAGGAAGCTGGGGTTCCCTAGAGAGCCTCGTCCTCGCTCTGCCCAGCTCTGAGTCGGCAGTGTGGGCTGGTCACTGACGGCTCCTTCTGGGAAGCAGGAAGCAGCGTGGAGTGGTTTGGAGCATGGAGCTGGCTCTGCCACTCACTCCCTGCGTGACTGGGGGCAAGTGCCTGAGTTTCCTCACGTGAAAACTGGGAAGATAATGGTACCTAGCTCATGAGTTGAGTGGAGATGAAATCAGTGACGCCCATGGAGCCCTTTGTGCCAGACACAATAAACTCCAGGCAGAAGCAGCCTTTTTTTCTTCCCTTCAGGGGCCTGCCTGTGTTTTCTGGCAGAATCCTACTGCTGCTGCAATTGGTCAGACAGCACTTGAAAAACACCGTCAAAAACTCAATCACCAAATATTGATGGAATGTAAACACAATAATCTAAGCCATGGACCTTCGTTTAGGAACTTACCATGCAATTGGGGAGGCAAAATTCATTCCTATAAATCAAAGACAGGAGAATGCAGAGGACCACATGAGCAGAGCTAAGTGCAGGTGGGTGTGATTTGGGCCACAGGTGCCTCGTCACACTGGAGCCAGAGGCTGATCTGCAGCTTGAGTTGGAAACATTCCTTTTTTATAGTGGCAAAATACTGTAACATAAAATTGACCATTTCAACTATTCTTAAGTGTAGATTTCAGTGGCATTAATTACATTCACCATGCATTTGAATTATGGTGTTGGCAAAGAATATTGAATATACCATGGACCGCCAGAAGAATGAACAAATTTGTCTTGGAAGAAATACAGCCAGAATGCTCCTTAGAAGCAAAGATGGCCAGACTTTGTCTCATATACTTTGGACATGTTATCAAGAGGGACCAGTGTCTGGAGAAGGACATCATACTTAGTAAAGTAGAGCGTCAGTGAAAAAGAGGAAGACCCTCAAGGAGATGGACTGATACAGTGACTGCAACAATAGGCTCAAGCATAACGATTGTGAAGATGGTGCAGGACTGGGCAGTGTTTCGTTCTGTTGTACGTAGGGCCGCTATGAGTCGGAACTGACTTGATGACACATAACAGTAACAATGTTGTGCTGCCATCACCACTGTCTATTTATGAACTCTTTTTGTCACCCTTGTACAGAATCTCAGGAGCTCTGGTGGCTCAGTGGTTAAGCACTCAGCTGCTAACTGAAAGATCCGTGGTTCAAATCCACCAGCTGCTCCGTAGGAGAAATATATGGCCATATGCTTCCCTAAAGATTTACAGTTTTGGAAACCCTATGGGGGCATTGCTATCCTGTCCTATAGGGTCACTATGAGTTGGAATTGACTCGGTGGCAATGGGTATGGGTTAAACAGAAACTCAGTACCCCATAAGCAATACCTCCCATTTCTCCTCCCTCTAGCCCCTGGTAACAACTGATAAACTTAGGTTTCTATGCCTTTGCCTATTCTAGATATTATATAAGATTATACAAATATTTTTCCCTTTGTGTGTGACTTATTTCACTCAGCATAATGTTTTCAGGGTTCATCTATGTGGTAGCATATACCACAATACTCCATTATATGGATATGCTACAATTTGTTCATTTATCTGTTCATAGACACTTGGATTGTTTCCACTGTCATGTCTTGAAATAAAGTCCTGGAGGGAGGGCCTGTGTTTCCCAAAGGGTGGGAATGCCCCAGGATATCAGGGACACCACTGAATGCTCTGCAGAGCTATCTCATGTTGTTTTCTCCTCTGAGGTACGTTGAACAGGTCATGATTCCAGTCAATAAACAGTTACCAATTACAAAGGTCAAAGCATTTTGCTAGATGTTGAAGGACACACAGAGATGGGGAAAGTATGTACCACAGTGACATGTGTTTTCTGGTAAAGGAAGATGGGGCCAGTGCAGATACATGCACATACACACACAGGGACACACACACACATGCCTACGCACACACACATACACACACTGGTGTGACTGGCTCTCATGCATGTTAGAATTGGGCCATGAGGGAGAGTGTCTGTCAGGATCATAAAAAGCGTCCTGCATGAGGCAGAGTTCCTACTTCAGCCTTGGTTAAGGGGAAAGGAGGCAGGAGTGTCAAGGAGAGGGAGTTAGGCTGGGGCTGTCTGGATCACATTTACTGGGAGAGATGTCTGGAATCACTGCTCTCATGGGAGGCTCCTTGGTGCTCAGCAGGGGCCTCAGGGGTGCCTTCCTTGAGGCTACAGAAATGTCAAAACCAAGACGTTCTTGGAATCAGATGTCCAGTCCCCCTTGAGCAGGATCTGGAGAAGGAGGGACAGAGAGGGTGACCTGCCCTGAGTGGTGGCAGAGCTGGACAAGTCCAGTACTTACAGGTTGGGGGTTGGAAGGTTAGGATGAGGAGTGCAGGGAGCCAGTTGTCCGGGAGAGGAACCAGTGGGCCACTTTGGTGTCTTCCTGGGAGGAGACCTCTTGCCGTGGCCTCCTGGTGAGTGAGGTGGCAGGCTGTTAAAGGGCTGGTGGAGATCCTAGCTGGAAAGGGTGGTAGGTGAGGCCACAGAAGCACATGAGGCAAGGCCTGAGGCCCAAGAGCATTGAAGTTTTGGGGGCTGAGGTGGCTTTGGCAGGACTCTAATTTATATACTCTCCGTGGCTTTGCATACCCCAAACTCCTTCTCTTTTCCTCACATGAATCTGGGAATCTGGTTCTCATTGATTTTCCTCCTCAGTAATCTCTAGATAATTTTTCACTGTCTTTTAGCTTCTGACATTGCAGATAAGACATCTGAGTATGGTTTGTTTCTCTTTTCCATTTAAGTAATCCACTTGTTCTTCTTGGCCACATGAAAGATTTCCCTTTATCCTTGGGGGTAGGGAATTCTAACAGTATCCATCTGTGATTTTGTTTTGTTTTGTTTATTTTGTTTTCATTAAGTTTTCCTGGGACTCAGTGAAACATTCATTTTGAAAATTCACCTTTAGCTTTGGGAAAGCTTTTTATTGTCTTTGTAAATATTATATCTATATCATTTCCTTTTCCTACTCCTGGATTTTCTATTATTCTCAGAACAAATCTCTTTTATTTTAAATATTTTATTGTACTTCAGGTGAAGGCTTACAGAACAAATAGTTTCTCATGAAACAGTAGTACACAAGTTGTTTTATGACATTGGTTAACAACCCCACAACATATTAACCCTCTAAATTCTCAACATTTTTTTTTTTGGTGAAAATACACATAGCCAATGATACACCGTTTCAAAAATTTCTACATACACAGTTCAGTGACATTGACTACACTCTTCCAATTGTGCTGTTATTCTCACTTAAAATGAAGGCTTACAGAACAAAATAGTTTCTCATTTAACGGTTACTACAAATGTTGCCCTATGACAATGGTTGACAATCTCACAACACATCAACAATATCCTTAATCTTGTGTTCCCTATCACCAGCTTCCCTGTCCCCTTCCACCTTCTGGCCCTTGTCACTGGACTCCTGTACCTTGTTAGTCTCATTTGCTTTTACGGGGCTGTCCACTCCCAGGCTGAACAGTGAACCTCAGAGGTAACTTCACCACTGAGCTAAAAGGGTGTCTGGGGGCCATACTCTCGAGGTTTCTCCAGTATCCTTTAGGCCAGTAAATCTGGTCTCTTTTTTTGTGAGTTAGAATTATGCTCTACATCCTTCTCCAGCTCTGTCCAGAACCCTCTGTTGTGATCCTGGTCAGAGCAGTCAGTGGTGGTAGCCAGGCACCATCTAGCTCTACTAGACTCAGTCTGGTGGAGGCCTTGGTAGCTGTGGACAATTAGTCCTTTGGACTAATCTTTTCTTTGTATCCTGTTGTCTTCATTCTCCTTTGCTCCTGAAGGGATGAGACCAGTGGAGTATCTTAGATGGCCGCTCACAGGCTTTTAAGATCCCAGACACTACTCACTAAGGTAGAATGTTGAGTATTGTCTTTATAAGCTGTGTCATGCCAGTTGAGCTAGATGTTACCCGAGACCATGGTCCCCAGAGCCCTCCACCCAGCAACTCAGTCCCTCAGGGAGTTTGGATGTGTCTATGGGGCTTCCATGACCTTTCCTTGTACAGGTTGTGCTAGTTTCCCCAAGATACCACTTATCTATTACCTATTTAGTATTTTCCCCCCCACCCCTCCCATCCCTGGTAAGCGACAAAGATAGTTACATCTTGCATGGGAACTTTTTCATGGGTTTTTACGATAGAGGTCTCATACAATATTTGCCTTTTCTGATTGACTTATTTCACTCAGCATAATGTCCTCCAGTTTCATCCATGTTATGAGATGCTTCACAGATTCATTGTTGTTCTTTCTCGTTGCATAGTACTCCATTGTGTGTATGTACCATAGTTTGTTTTGCCATTCATCTGTTGATGGGCACCTATGTGGTTTCCATCATTCTGCTATTGTGAACAATGCTGCCATGAACATAGGTGTGCATATGTCTATTCAAGTGACGACTCTTATTTCTCTAGGATATATTCCTAGGAGTGGGATTGCTGGATGGAATGGTATGTCTATTTCTAGCTTTCTGAGGAAGCACCATATCATTTTCCAAAATGGTTGTATCATTTTGCATTCCCACCAGCAGTGCATAAGAGTTCTGATCTCCCCGCAGCCCCTCCAACATTTGTTATTTCCAGTGTTTTTGATTCGTGCCAGTAATGCCGGGGTGAGATGGTATCTCATTGTGGTTTTAATTTGCATTTCTCTAATGGCTAGTGATCGCGAGCATTTCCTCATGTGTCTGTTGGCCATTTGAATGTCTTCTTTGGTGAAGTGTCTGTTCGTTTCATTTGCCCATTTTTTAATAGGATTATTTGTCTTTTTGTTGTAGAGGTGTTGGATTTTCTTGTAGATTATGGAGATTAGACCTTTGTCTGACTTGTACTGTCCAAAAATTTTTTCCCAGTCTGAAGGTTCTCTTTTGACTCTTTTGGTGAAGTCTTTTGAAGAGCATAGGTGTTTGATTTTTAGAAGATCCCAGTTATCTAGCTTATCTGTTGGGTTTTTTGCATTGATGGTTATGGTTTGTATCCTGTTAATGCTGTGTATTAAGGCCTGAAGTGTTGGTCCTATCTATTCTTCTATGAACTTTATAGTTTTAGGCTTTATATGCAGGTCTTTGATCCATTTTGAAGTAGTTTTTGTATACGGTGTGAGGTATGGGTCCTGTTTCTTTTTTGCAAATGGATATCCAGTTTTCCCAGCACCATTTGTTAAAAAGACTGTCTTTTCCCCATTTGATGGACTTTGGGCCCTTGTCGAAGATCAGGTGACCGTAGGTGGATGGATTTACATCTGGGTTCTCAATTCTGTTCAATTGGTCAATGTATCTGTCGTTGTACCAGTACCAGGCTGTTTTGACTACTGTAGCTGTATAGGAGGTTCTGAAGTCAGGTAGTGTGAGTCCTCCAACTTTCTTCTTCTTCTTCAGTAGTGCTTTACTTATTAGGGGCTTCTTCCCTTTCCATATAAAGTTAATGATTAGTTTTTCCATCTCTTTGAAGAATGTTGTTGGTATTTGGATCAGGATTGCATTGTATTTGTAAATTGCTTTGGTTAGAATTGCCATTTTCACAATGTTGAGTCTGCCTATCCATGAGCATGGTATGTTTTTCCATTTACGTTGATCCCTTTGGCTTTCATGCAGAAGTGTTTTATAGTTTTCTTTGCATAGGTCTTTTACATCCCTGGTCAGATTTATTCCTAAGTATTTTATCTTTTTAGGGGCTATTGAAAATGGTATTGATTTCCTGATTTTCTTTTCATCGTTCTCCTTACTGGTGTATAGGAATCCAACTGATTTTTGAATGTTCATCTTATATCCTGCTACTCTGCTGAATCTTTTTATTAGTTCCAGTAGATTTCTCATGGAATCTTTAGGGTTTTCTATGTATAGAATCATATCATCTGCAAACAGGGACAGTTTAACTTCTTCATTACCAGTTTGGATGCCCTTTATTTCTGTTTGTTGCCTTCTTGCTCTAGCTAGAACTTCCAGCACAATGTTAAATAGGAGTGGTGATAAAGGGCATCCTTGTCTTGTTCCTGTTTTCAAGGGGAATGTTTTCAGCCTCTCTCCATTAAGAATGATGTTGGCTGTTGGTTTTGCATAGATGCACTTCATTATGTTGAGAAATTTCCCTTCTGTACCTATTTTATTGAGAGTTTTTGTCAGGAATGGGTGTTGGACTTTGTCAAATGCCTTTTCTGCGTCAATTGAGATGATCATGTGATTGTTTTCTTTGCTTTTATTTATGTGGTGTATTACGTTGATTGATTTTCTAATGTTGAACCATCCTGGCATAACTGGTATGAATCCTACTTGGTCATAGTGTATTATTTTTTTGATATGATCCTGAATTCTATTGGCTAGAATTTTGTTGAGAATTTTTGCATCTATATTCATGAGAGATATTGGTCTGTAATTTTCTCTTTTTTGTGATGTCTTTGCCTGGTTTTGGTATCAGCGTTATGCTGGCTTCATAGAATGAATTTGGAAGTATTGCTTCCGCTTCTATGCTCTGAGATAGCTTGAGTAGTACTGGTACAAGCTTTTCTGTAAATGTTTTGTAGAATTCTCCAGTGAAGCCATCTGGGCCAGGGCTTTTTTTTGTTGGGAGTTTTTTTACTTACCTTTTTAATCTCTTCTCTTGTTATGGGTCTGTTCAGATTTTCAACATCACTTTGTTGTAGTTTGGGTAGGCCGTGTGTTTCTAGAAATTTACCCATTTCCTCTAGGTTTTCAAATTTGTTGGAATATAGTTTTTCATAATATTCTGCTATAATCCTTTTTATTTCAGTTGGGTCTTCTGTAATGTCTCCCATTTCATTTCTTATTTGGGTTATTTGTGTCCTCTCCTGTTTTTCTTTTGTCAGTCTGGCCAGTGGTTTGTCAATTTTGTTGATTCTTTCAAAGAACCAACTTTTGGTTTTGTTGATTCTTTCTATTGGTTTTTCTGTTCTCTATTTCATTTGTTTCTGCTCTGATCTTTACTATTTCCTTTCTTCCAGTGGTTGTGGGCTTCTTTTGCTGTTCTCTTTCTATTTGTTTGAGTTCTGTAGTTAATGTTTTGATTTTGTCCCTTTCTTCTTTTTTGATATGTGCATCTATTGCTATAAATTGCCCTCTGAGGACTGCCTTTGCTGTGTCCCAAAGGTTTTGGTATGATGTGTTTTCATTCTCATTTGATTCTAGGAATTTTTTTATTCTGTCTCTGGTTTCTTCTATTACCCAGTGATGTGTAAGCAGGGTATTATTCAGTTTCCATGTAATTGATTATTTTTCCTTGCTCTTTCTATTGTTAATTTCTATATTGATGGCATTGTGGTCAGAGAAGATACTTTGAATTATCTCAACGTTTTGGATCTTGTTGAGGATTGCTCTGTGGCCTAAGATGTGGTCTATTCTGGAGAATGTTGCATGTGCATTGCAAAAGAATGTGTACTTTGCAGCGGTTGGATGGAGTGTTCTATATATGTCTATAAGGTCAAGTTGGCTGATTGTGCCCTTTACGTCTTCTGAATCTTTGCTGAGTTTCTTCTTACTTGTTCTGTCCTTCACTGAGAGTGGTGTGTTGAAGTGTCCTACTATTATTGTGGAACTGTCAGTTTCTCTTTTCAGTGTTGTTAGAGTTTGTTTCATGTATTTTGGAGCCCTGTCATTGGGTGCGTAGATGTTTATTATGGTTATGTCTTCATGATGGATCGTCCCCTTCATCATTATATAGTGTCCTTCTTTGTCTTTTATGGTAGATTTTGTTTTAAAGTCTATTTTATCTGAGATTAGAATTGCCACTCCTGCTCTTTTTTGGTAGTTGTTAGCTTGATATATTTTTTTCCAATCTTTGACTTTTAATAAATTCACATCTTTGTTTCTAAAGTGTGTCTCTTGTAGACAGCATATTGATGGATCCTGTTTTCTTATCCATTCTGTCACTCTCCATCTCTTTATGGGTGCATTGATTCCATTTACATTCACTGTAATTATTGATAGATGTGAGTTTGTTGCTGTCATTTTGTAGTGCTTTTTTGGTGGTGCTGAAGTTTTCTTTGTTCTTCTTACTCTCTTGCGCTGAGTTACTTTTCTTCGTGGATTTTTTTTTTCATTTCTTTTGTTTTGGTAGGTTTTGTTTTTGCTGAGACTTTGTTTTTCCTCTTTTTTTTTTATGAGTATGTTTGTTAACTTTCTTTGTGGTTACCATGAATTTTACCCTTATTTTTTTAAGTTTGAAGCAGTGTATTATTACTTGGTAGCGCCTTGCCTTCCTCTCCATTAGTAGGTTGTACACCTATGCCGTTTATTCCCTCTTTCATTGTTTTGATGTTGTTGTCATCCATCGATTGACTGCTCTGATTCCCTGTTGTATTTCTTTTGGTTTTGGATAGTCCTCGAGTATTCATTTCCTAGGTTGGTATCTGGCTCGTACGATCCTGTGTCCTAGGTCCTGCCGCAGGGCTGAAGCTGTTTGTCCTCAGATCGAAGAACTCCCTTTAATAATTCTTGTAAGTTTGGTTTGGCTTTTACTTTTTCCCTTAGTTTTTGTTTATCTGGAAATGACCTAATTTCACCATCAAATTTGAACAAGAGTTTTGCAGGATATATTATTCTTGGCTGAGAATTTTTTTCTTTCAAGATTTTATATATGTCATCCCACTGCCTTCTTGCCTGCATGGTTTCTGCGGAATAATCTGAGCTTAGTCTTATTGTTTCTCCTCTGTATGTGACTTTTTATTTTTTTCAAGCTGCCTTCAGGATTCTGTTTGTCTTTGGTTTTAGGAAGTGTGATTATGATATGCCTCGGTGATTTTCTTTTGGGGTCTATCCTATATGGGGTTTGTTGAGCTTCTTGGATGGTCAGCTTTTCATCTTTCATTATATTGGGGAAGTTTTCTGTCAGGAGTTCTTCAATTATCCTCTCTGTGTTTTCTGTTTTCTCCCCCTGTTCTGGAACTCCGATCAGTTGAAGATTTTTGCTTTTGATTGTATCCCACATAATTCTCAGGGTTTCTTCATTCTTTTTTCTGACTTTTCCTTAAACAGAGTTGTATCCAAGTGTTTTTCTTCATTTTCTCTGATTCTATTTTCCATTGTTTCAAACCTGCTCCTCTGCCCTTCTATCACACTGTCCATTTCTGAAACTTTGTCGTTTATCTTTTGGATTTATAATTGTTGTTTTTGTAAGATTTCTAGTTGTGAATTTATTTTAGCATTTTGTTCCTGTATTATTTTCTTGAATTCTTCCATTTTTTTTGTCTGTATTTTCAATGAATTTGTCTATTTTTTCCTCATTTTTGTTTGTTTCTTGCTTCAACTCTTGGATAATTCTGAATATTAGGGATTTGAATTTTCCATCAGTTAGGTCTCGTGCCTTTTCTTCTACTGGAATGTCAACTGATTTTTTATTTTGGACGCCTACAGGAACCATCCCGACCTGTTTTTGTAAATGTTTTGATATTTTCTGCTGTCTTCGGGGCATTCAGTGGTTATTTTCGTTTATTGATTGTAGATTCGTTTCTTTCCTCCTGCTTTATTGCTTTATTTGATTATGTCTAAGGAGGCGGGCTGTGTGTTTTTTGTTGTTTGCTCGCCTGTGAGCACGATACTTTTCACCTCCTTCTTCAATGGGCAGGTTCAATCACTCAGCTATGGTACAGTAGGGCAAGTACAGCTGAAAGGAGTTTCCGTGATAGGTTATTTGTGGCACGTGCCAGGGCTGACAGTGTGGACTGGGAATCAGTGCAGGGCAGGTTCCAGAGTGCAGGGCAGGTTCCAGTAGGCTGTGCCTGTGCTGCTTGGGAGTGTGATGTTCAGCGCATGGTGCAAGTAGGCAGGAAGAAGTGGGTAGACTGTGATGTGTGGAGCTAAGATGGGTATGGGAAAGATGAGAGAGAGGAGAGAGGAACAGGAGCCAAAAACATACACACAAACAAAAAAGCATGCTAAGAGAGCTTGCAGTTGGACTGGAGAGATGAGAGACTGAGAAATGGGGAAAAAGAAAAAGGGTAAAAAAAAAAAAGAATAAATCGAGAAACTGGAAATGAAGAAAGACAAAAAGGGAATAAGAGAGAGAAGAAAACTAAACAAAGAAATGAAAAAAAAAAAGAAAAAGAAAAAAGAAATGCCCCAAGGGATGTCCCTGTGTGTCTGTGCAGAGTAAAGGACTAGCTTAGCTTCCAAACTGCATGGTACTGCCCAGCTAGAAGGGGCTCCCAAGCCGAGAAAAGAAAAAGCAAACAAACAAACAAATCAAAACAGAACAAATCAGAGCAACAAACAAACAGAAAAGCCCCAGGGGTCCCACCAGCGTGGCAGCACAGGCCAGGAAGCAGTTTCACAGTCGAGTGGTGTTTTGCAGCCTGTCAGGAAGAAGCAAAGATGGCGCACAGAGCCAGGTATTGGAGACAAAGGAGGGGGAGGAAAAAATCAAAAGAAGCAGAAAAAAACAACACCAGCAGCTAACAAATTGCACTCGGGGAGTTGGCTAGTGTGGGCGGGTGGAATCCAAGCAGCACTGGGGGGAAGCTTGTGCTTCCCAGCCAATAGACTGTGGCTGCAGGAAGCAGAGGAGGCTAAGTGAGGGTGAAGAAGGGTGGGTGGTGGGAAAGCCTATATCGTGGGTTACTGGTCATTCTGTCTTCTGCTGGAGGCTCTGTGAAGCTGCTTTCTGGTACCTCCTGTTCGCTGATCTCCGATAGGAGTCCAAGATGACGGATCCGTGCTGCTGTAGCTGATAGGGGAGCTCTGCATGTACCTCTCCTTGCACTGTTCTTGGTCAGTTTCTTATTCCATTCGGTGCTTGGCTGAGTTCTTTATGTCTTCATTTGATGCTTAGGGTTTCAGGATTGATGTGTGACTCTGTTTGACTTAGTTTTTCTGATCTTTTTTAAGGAGGGATGACGTGGTACTTCTGACTATAGTGCCATGTTGCCTGGAAGTCCAACAATTCCTTTCTTGACTTAAGCTAGTTTGACTTCAGTTTCTGTCACTTTAGCTGAAAGAATCCTGATGATTGTTACACACACAAGCATGCACACACACACACACACCAAGAATTATCCTGCTAATTAAATAGACATTAGTCAAACTTCTAGTATGATTTACAGAACCGTTCTAGATGCAAGAGATGCAAAGTAATATAAGGTCCATCCCTTGAACTTGACAAGGTTGTGTTCTTGTTGGTGAGGCAAGACATATTTCAGGTTACAGACTACAAGATTCAGATAATCAATCTGTAGACAAAGGGATCGGTGGAAAATATAAATCTTCAAGTAATGGTCTTTTCTCTGGGTTTTAAGATAATAACAATGACCAGTTCCAGAGAGTAAAGCAAAAAGGCATTTTTCACCTTAACTACTTATCTAGAGCCATAAAGTATCCAGAGTTAGAAGAGACCTCAGGAAACTGAGGTTTAGGGTAGAAAATTACCAGGCAAACTCACCCTGTAAATTGTTAGCAGATCTGGGGCACAACACTTGCCTTCTGATTTCTGATAGTGTTCTAGTCTGCTTTGCTTTAGTCTGGTGTTACAGCTGTGCAGCTATAATACAAGTACCCTGGTGATAAAAACATTGGTGAACTTTTATATTTGGATTTAACATCATTATCTTCGAATAATTACTAATTAGTAAATTATGCAAAGCTTTCAACTAGACAGCATGCATAAGATATTAATTGAGTCCAGTCTGTATATTATGAACTTGTAGGAACATTAAATTGATTAGGGTCATTTTAAATTTTCAAAATACAGGAGAGAAGAAGAGAGAGATTTACTTCAAGAAATATAGGAGAGAGAGAAAGATTTCCTTCAAGAAATTCCTCTAGAGAACCCTAAGACAAATAGCTATTGATAATATAAAATTGGCACCTTTCATATGATTTTTATTTTTTTAGCCAAATCCATTTTCATGGTCCTTTGAGCTTAAGTCTTACCTTCTTCATTTTGATTCTGTTAGAAACAAATGTAGTGGATATCACTGGTAATGAATGTGGTGCATCTTGTGTTGAAACTTCCTTAGGGAAGAGGAAGACCTACAGGCTTGTAAGCACATGCCTCGGGGTCTGCTGAGGAAATTACCAATTCTCACTGACATTTTCTGCTAACACATTCCCTCTCTCTATATATTTTTTCTTTACCCATTATATATATATAATATATATATTTCATATATATATATATATATTATATATATATATATGGAGAGAGAGAAAGAGAGAGATTTACTTCAATAAATTGGCTCATGCAATTGTAGAGAACTAGCAAGTCCAACATCCATAGTTTGTTCAGGTGACAGGCTGGAGACTCCTACCGGCTTGTGTCCCAAACAAGAAGACAAGGTGTCTAGAAGAGTGAAGACTAAGCATGTTCTAGAAAAATGTCTATTTATAGTCTGGAGGCAGAATATACCCTAGGGGACTCCTTTTTTGCTCTTAAAGACTTCAACTTGTTGATTGAGAACTTCCCACATTATGGAAGGTAATCTACTTTACTAGAGGCCAACTAATTTAATCATAAATAACTCTTTTATAACAGCATCTGGGCTACTATTTGGCCAAACAAGTGGGCACCATATCTAGCCAAGCTGACACATAAAATTAACATCGTAGCTGCTCTACAACAGAGGTCTGTGTTGGCAGGCATTGACTAGGCCAGTTTTACATGCTGCTTCTAGTCCTGAGATTACCATTCCTGGTTGGAGACGAGAGGTTGGAACTCACAGAGGTTACACAGCTTGCAGAATGTCCCTGTTTCCCCAGTGGCCACATCCAATGCTAGCTTGAAGGAAGGACCTTGTGTCTAAACAGGGAGGAACTAGAAGATCAGAAGCAATGGCTCCGCTGAGCAGAGTTGATACATTCTCATCATAAAGCAGAGGCTGTTTGCTTTGTTCCATGAGTTGGTCCTCTGGGTTCACAGGTTGGGTAAGCACCTTTGTGTATTGTGCACTGGGCTAGACTTCCAGTGGTAGAGAGAGATGGGTGACTACATAATTGAATGAGGTGTGCTCTGTGATATTTGCAGGATGTGCGGTGGCATGATGAGTAAGGCTGGGGTAACAGGACTCATAGAAACTGATCCCTGAGCAGAGATTTGAAGGGAAAGTGGGGATTTGACCTTAGAAAAGGAGGAAAAGGACATCTTAGTGAGGGGAACAACAAGCATGACAACTGCTGGGTGAGCATGGGAGTAACACAGTTGTTGAGAGTTAATGTGGCTTCAAGTGGGAGGTGAAGCAGGTATCCGATGTGGAGGGCTGAGGGCTTGGACTTCTTCTTGCCAAGAATGGGGAACCATTATGCTGTTATGCAGGTCGCTTTTATAAACAAACAAAAACAATTATGTAGGCACTGCCCTCAATGATTACTTCCCACTGATGTTGAATTATTTAATTACATGTAATTAGTTAGTTAGCTATTTCGTGTTTAAATAAAAAAGTAAGAATTTACTTAATTTAAATAAGTAATTGTCATGGATTGAACTGTGTCCCCCCAATAATAAGTGTATCAATTTGGATAGACCATGATTCCCAGTATTGTGTCATCTGATGTGATTTTCCTATGTGTTGTAAATCCTGTCTCTATGATGTTGATGAGATGATATTAGCGACAGTTATGTTAATGAGGAAGGACTCAATCTGCAAGACTGGATTGTGTCTTGAGCCAATCTCTTTTGAGATATAAAAGAGAGAAGCAAGCAGAGAGACATGAGGACCTCATATCACCAAGAAGGAAGCACCTAGAGCATAGCATGTCCTTTGGACCTGGGGTTCCTGCACTGAAAACCTCCTCCACCAGGGGAATATTGACGACAAGGACCTTCCTGCAGAGCCGACACAGACAGAAAGCCCTCCCCTAGAGCTAGTGCCCTGAATTCGGACTTCTAGCCTACTAGACTATGAGAGAATAAATTTCTCTTTGTTAAAACCAATCATTTGTGGTATTTCTGTTACAGCAGCACTAAATAAACCAAGACAGTAATATTTATAATATTTATTTGTCAGCATCAAAATAGGTATTTTATATTTCAGTCATAAAATATTTTATATTATGATCATATAACAAAAGGATAAAAAAGTAGATTTCACATTAAATGTCCACCTTTACCCTATTGCCTCCTGTGCTCTCTCCTTACTGGTGGAGTCCACTCTTCACTGTATTTTTGGAGAAAGAAGAGAAGACAAAACGAATTGCTACCATTTGGGGAAACTTTCCGCTACACTGTATCACACATGACATGAATATTAAATTGATCACTTTTCTATCACCTTCCTCTCTCAGTGTTTTCTCAAGTGTCATGGGACCTGGCTGCAGCAGACCAGATCAGAGCCTCTATGGCTGGAAGTGGTGATGCTTTTCAGAGCGAGGTGAATCGGAGCCACACCAATCCTATTAACTTAGAATGAATAGCAACTCTGCCTTCACCTGAGGGACCTCCTAAGGCTTTGCTTGCCACTGAATTATTGAGAAAGGCTTAAAGCCTGTATCCTAAAAACACTAAAATTAATGCTGAGTGTAAGTGTATTTCCATTTAAAAAGTACATGTTGACACCAAGGACATGTTAGGACTCTGTTGTGTGGAAGCCCTATGGGTCTGGAACAGCTGTGAGATCAAGTGTTGGATGGTTCAGTCATGAGGACCCACCGCAGAGAGTGACACTCAGCACAGGGCAGGCAAGTCTGCCCAGTCCCAGGACATCCGTCTAGACCAAACAAATAGTACCTATTTTACAAAGGAGAGATTTTTGGTAACTGAATTTGGAATGGTTAACGGCCCTCAAAAGAGATCAGATTACAGATGTGTATTTTATACAGCACTGCTTATAACTTCGCTCCCAGCAGAAAAGTTAAAAACAGATTCACTTAGAGATATATTTTATGTATGAATATATTTCTCCTGCTGCAGATAAATGAATATCAATGCAACCTAATGGAACTGCTGAAAACCAAGCATTGGGGAGAAGGAAAGCCTGCCATGGGGAACATATTTGTGACCTGGGCTTTCAGAGGCAGGAGAGCCAGTCATTTTCCTGCTCTGAGCAGTATCAGTGGGGCACCCACTTTATCTCATCCTACTAGAGAGGTTTGAAAGAAACAGAAACAATTTCATGTTAATAGGATTGGTCCAGAGAGTAGGTGCTAGGATGATATTTCCCCAGGTGAGGCTATGAAGAGGTGTTCTTTATTGCAGTCAGTTCATTTATATTTTAAAAATCTGCTAAATGACAGGGAAGTGAACACTCCTAATCATCACTATAGAGAAGGAATAAATACATGCATTTATCTTGCACGCCGTAATTGGCTGTGAAGTGTTCTGCAATCCTTTCATTAGGGTGATGAGATCCAAAAATAGATCCCAAGTATGTTTATTGGATACTAATAGGCTCACCTAAAGAGTAAAAAATTACTGTAAATGCAGCAGTTTTAAGAGACGAGTGTCTGTGTGTGTGTGTGTGTGTGTGTGTGTGTGTGTGTGTGTGTGTGTGTCTGCGTGTGTGTGTGTGCAGGGAGGAGGGAAGTGAGTACTAACTCATTCTTCCCCCTGCCTACAATCCTTCCTTGAAATGAAGATACCTAAACAGTGTAATTCACCCTCTTCCTTGAGAGAGTTTCTCAGCTCTCAACTGTAACATTCTAGTTTGAGATTCCACTGAGTAGTTCCAGGCCAGTTGCTTATTTCCAGTCAGCCATGAGCTCCTCAGTGACCAACATCCATCAGTGAGTTTCCAGCGTATACCATATAGAAAGCACTGAATCGCTGTCTTTCTCCTTTATGTGAAGTCTCCGATTTGGCTTTGGATAATTAAAATTGTATATACAGTATCCTGACTTGGGTCCTAGTAGGAGTGATGGTATGGTAGGCAGGATTTTGGCTTCTCTTATCTTCCTTACCTCGTGTTACACCTTTGAATATATTGCAACAATAATGTTGTTGTTAGATGCTGTCGAGTCGATTCCAACTCATAACCACTTTTATGTGATAGAATAGAAAACTAATTTAGATTTTTCTGCTTGAGAGTCAGGTGCTGCTGTAGCAAATACCTCAAAATTGGATACTTTGGAATCAAGCAGTGGATAGAGACTGAAGAATTTTGAAGAGCAAGATGGAAAAAACCTAGGTTCCTTGAACAGACTGTTACTAGAGATAAGGATGTTAATGATTCTGCTAGTGAGGATTCAGAAGGAAATGAAAAGCATGGTAGGGAAATTCTAAATGCCATTGGAGAATATGGTTGGGGAAATATAATTAGAAACAAAATCTTTTCCCAACCCAGGAAACCTTGCCACAGAGGTAAAGAAAATTAAAACCATTTTATTATTGAATAAACAAAGAGAGAAAGAAATTTCACACTTTATATACCCAAGCAGATGCAACTGCTTTCGTAAATATTCTCAAAAAAAAAAAAAAAAAAACAAAACAAAAAAAACAAACCAAACCCATTGCCATTGAGTTGATTCCGGCTCATAGTAGGACAGAATAGAATTGCCACGTAGGGTTTCCAAGGAGTGCCTGGTGGATTCAAATGGCCGACCTTTTAGCAGCGATAGCTCTTAACCACTATGCCACTAGTGTTTCCAAGTGTTTTTAACGTAAAGGGTAACTAGTCCTCAAATAAGAGGACTTGACAGCACCATTTGTCACACATTGTTTATCCTAACTTTACCTGTCTATTGGGGTTGCCACTAAAAACAAACAAACAAAAAACACTGCTGTCCAGTCTATTCTGACTCATAGTGACCCAACAGGGTTTCAGAGGCTGTAGATCTCTAGGGACGCAGACTGCTATATCTTTCTCCCGAGGAGCCCGCTTAACCACTGTGCCACCAGGGGTAGCCACTAGTGTTTGTTAATTGCCTTTATTCAAAGGAAAAATAATCTTCTTATATCTTTATGACAGCTTGGAGCCCACCAAAGGTAGGCCGTTAACCTCTCACAGAAACTGAAAGACAGGGGTGCTGATCACTTTTTAAAGAGATGGTTCTCGTAGTCCTTGAGGAAACATTCCTGGGTTGTAAATCTGGCGAGAAGCTTATTTAGCCTTTCAAGAAGATATATCAAAAGAGCAAATGATTTTACAATCACAAAGTTTCTAAAGTAAATGCTCTAAGAAAGAAGGGGCACAGGGCAGCCTATTTTCATTTTTTTGTATCAGAGAAAATTGTATATATATATTTTAAATTTATATTTACCCTTAGAAGACCTAAGTCACCACAAGCAGATGTTAGTAGAAATCTGGAATTAAGAATGTCGTTGGTGGGAGCTTCCAGACTCAACCTGGAGAGTGCTGCTGGTGAGGGCCCAGAAGAAAGTGAGGAATGTGTTATCGGAAAGGGAAACAAGGGAAGCCATGTTATGCATTGGCAGAGAGCCCAGTGAAATTGTGTCCTGCAGTTATGTGAAAAGCAGAACTTGTAAATGACAAGCTTAGTTACTTACCTGAGGAGATTTCTAATCAAAGTGTTAAAGGTATGTAGCCTGATTTCTTCCTGCTGCTTATTGCAAAATTCGAGAGGAGAGAGATAATTTGAGGGAAAAACTATTAAATGAAAGGAACCAGGAAATGATGGTTTAAGACATTCTCAGCCTATTCAGATTGCAAAAGACAGTAAAATGGACAGATTCACTGTCAGGAAAGCATGCTTTAGAGAAAAAAACAAAGTTGTGCCTGGACAAACTTTTGATAGTGTTCAGAACGATCCAAGGGTTTGAGTTTATTCATCAAAAGGTGATCATTCAGTCATACAAAAAGCTTTTTAAAGAGATTGAGAATGTGTGAAATCAGCCAGTTTCAGATTAAGGAGAGGTCATGTAAAATTTTAACATTGTGCCTATAAAACTAGGTGGGTGGAGACCACAGTGCAATTTTCACGAATAAAACAGGGGTTCCATTCAAGACCAAAACACCTGTGTCTTTCTCTCAGTCGTCCTTGTATTAGCTCCTTCCTTTTGTTCATAGAACTAAAGTATAAAAAGCCACATGCAAATGAGGGAAACTGAAAACAGAAGTGAGCTATGTAGGGCCAGGAAGCCCTGCTTGGGGGAAGGAATCTGGGAAGAGGCAGGGATGCAAAGAAAGAAAGAATTTGAGTTATGTGTAAAAGGATTAACTTGGCCTGCAGGCTCCAGAGAGTTCATAGGTAATGCTGAACTTTGCCTTTCCTATGCTTTGAGTCAGGTGAGAGTAAGAAATAAGCTATGCCAATATATATCCACGTCTTCTTGCCTCTTCCACCTGTGAGCAGTAGGTGATGTCAGGAAGGACCTCAGGCTTTCAAGAAGACAGAGGCTCATTTTGCTGGTGCCCAGTGTACATCACCCTGGGATTGATGTTATCTGAGAATTTGTTTCTGTATCTACTGAGATGATCATATACTCTTTCTTTTTATTTTGTTAATATGGTAAATTATACTGACTGATACTTGAATATTGAACCAGCCTTACATTCTGGGATGAATAAATCATGTGGTTGTGATGTATTATCCTTCTTATATATTTTAGGTTGGATCTGCAAATATTTTATTGAGGATTTTTTGTGTCTTTATGTTCGTGAGGGATATTAGGGTAATGTTGGCCTCTTAATGTACAATTCAGTGACATTGATTACATTCTTCAAGTTGTGCAACCATTCCTACCTTCCTTTTCTGAAATGTTTTTCCCCCATTAACATAAACTCACTGTCTCCTCAGCTTCTTATCTAAACTTACAGTTGCTGTTGTCAATTTGATCCCATATAGATAGTTCTTTAAAAGAGCAGGATGTTCAAGGCAGATGTTCTTTACTAATTAAGCCAACCTATTGCTTGGTTTAAAGAAGACTTCAGGGAACGTTTTTGGTTTAAGGTTTCAAGATTATCTCAGGGCAATAGTTTCAGAGGTTTATCTCAGCCTCGATGGCTCCAGAAAGTCTGGACTAGATGAGAATTTGAAATTTTGTTCCATGTTTGTCTCTCTTTTGATCAGGATTCTTCTGTAGAACCTTTGATCAAAACATTCAGTAATGGTAGCCAGGCACCATCCAGTCTTCCTGGTCTCATAGCAAAAGAAGATTTTGTTCATGGAGGCAATTAGTCATGCATTCCATTTCCTCCTCCTCTTCCTGACTCTTCTTCTTCCTCTGTTGCTCCAGGTGAATAGAGACGGATTACACCTTGGATGACTGCTTGCAAACTGTTAAGACCCCAGGCACTATGCAATGAAATATGAGGTAGAACAGAAGCACTAAAAACAGTGTTAGGCCAATTAACTGGGATGTCCCATGAAACCATGACCCTAAACCTCCAAACCAAAAACCAAACTCCATGAGGTGTTTGGTTGTACATAAGCAGCCTCAGCAGCTGCTCTCTTTCTCTCTTTTCTAATAAAAATATATATCACACATTTGTCAATTCAACTTTTTATAGGTATACAACTCATTGATATCAATTACATTAATCAACTGTGCAACCATTACCCTGAATCAATACAAATTCTCCATCACCATAAACAGAACATAAACTCAGTGCTCCATAAGAAATAATTCCCCCTTCCTCCCTCCATCCCACCCCTGGTAACCACTAATAAACTTTGGTCCTTCTACCTTTGCCTGTTCTTGTCTTTTTATATAAGTGAGGTCACACAATATTTGTCCTTTTGTGATTGACTTATTTCACTCAGCATAATGTCTTCAAGCTCCATCCATGTTGCAGCATGTATCAGGACTTAATTCCTCTTTCTGGCTGAGTAATATTCTATTATACGTATGTACTGCCTTTTGTTTATCCGTTCATTTGTTAATGGACACTTAGGCTGCTTCCACTTTTTGACTATTTGTGAATAATGCTGCAATAAACACTGGTATATCTATGTCTGCTCATGTTGCTGCTTTCAAGTCCCTTAGGTATATTCCTAGCAGTGGGATATAATGGGTCATTTGGTAGTTCTATTTTTTGTTTTTTGAGGAACCACTGCACCGTTTTCCACAATGGCTGTACCATGTTCCTTTACCACCAGCAGAGGATAAGCATTTCAATTTCCCCACATCCTTGCTAACACTTATTATTTTCCATTTTTTTTTTCATCTTTGCCATCGTAGTGGGAGTGAAATGGTATCTTATTGTGGCTTTGATTTGCATGTCTGTGATGGCTAAAGATGTTGATCATCTTTTCATGTTGTTGTACTCCATTTGAACATCTTCTTTGGTGAAGTGTCTGTTCATGTCCTTTGCTCATTTTTTTGATTGGGTTATTTGTCTCTTTGTTGTTAAGTTGTAGAAGTTTTATATACAGGCATTCCCTGGGTTACAAACGTCTGACTTAGGGACAACTTGTACTTTCCCTTTAATGTTATGTAAATTTTCCCTCACTTTGAAACAATTGAACCAACCCCTACTTGCAACATATTCTTCATCACAATCACCTTCACTTGCTGCACTTGCAACTTTTAAATCATTGAAAAAGTTTCCAGCCTTTTCTTGCACTAAAGTAAGGGTAAATAAGGACCATATGTACCTGGTACCGACTTACAAATTAGGCTTAAAGACATAGGAAAAGATCTCATTTGTAACCTGGGGACTGCCTGTATACTTTAGATATTAGATCCTTATCGTATATATTGTTCCAAAAGATGTTTTCCCAGTCTGTAGATTGTCTTCTGACTCTTTTGATAAAGCCTTTTGATGAATGTAAGTATTTAATTTTTATGAGATCCCAATTATCTGTTTTGTCTTCTGCTGTTCATGCATTTGTTTTGTTTGATAAACTGTCATTAAAAAAAAAAAAAAATTAGGCACCATAGCTTTGCCCCTATATTTTCTTCCAATAGCTTTATGGTTTTAGATTTAACATTTAGGTCCTTGATCAATTTTGAACTAGTTTTTGCTTATGGTGTGAGGTATGGATCTTGCTTCATTTTTCTACATGTGGAAATTCAATTTTGCTACTACCATTTGTTGGAGACTGTTCTTCCCCATTGAATGGACTTAGTACCCTTGTCAAAAAATCAGTTGAGCATAGATTTATGGATTTATTTCTGAGTTTTTAATTCTATTGCATTGGTCTATGTGTCTATCATTAAACCACTACTAGGCTGTTTTGATTACTGTAGCTGTGTAATATGTTTTGAAGTCAGGATATGTGAAGCCTCCTACTTTCTTCTTCTTCAAAATTGCTTTGGCTATTCCAGGTCCCTTGTCTTTCCATATAAAGTTGAGGATTAGTTTTTCCATTTCTGTAAAAAATGCAATTGGAATTTTTTCAGGATTACATTGAATCTATAAATCACTTTGGGTAGTATTAATATCATGGCTATCTTAAGTCTTCCAATCCATGAACGTGAAATGTTGTTCCATCTATTTAGGTCTTCTTTAGTCTTTTTCAGCTGTTTTCTAATTTTCATTGTATAAGTCTTTCACATCCCTGGGTAAATTTATTTCTAGGTATTTTATTCTGTTAGATGCTGTTGATGATGGAGTTGTTTCCTTAATCTCCTTTTCAGATTTCTCATTGCTGGTATATAGAAACATGTACTGCTGTAACAGAAATATCACTAATGGATGGCTTTAACAAAAAGAAATTTATTGTCTCACAGTCTAGTAGGCTACAAGTCCAAATTCAGGGTGTTGGCTCCAGGGGAAGGTTTTCTCTCTCTGTTGGCCTTCTTGTCAATCTTCCCTGCACTAGGACCTTCTCTGCACAGGGACCCCAGGTCCAAAGGATGTGCTCTGCTTCTGGCACTGCTTTCTTTTTTTTTTTTTTTTTTTTTTTTAATATATATTTTATTGTACTTCAGGTGAAAGCTTACAGAGCAAATAGTTTCTCATGAAATAGTAGTACACATGTTGTTTTTCGACATTGGTTAACAACCCCACAACGTATTAAGCCTCTAAATTCTCAACCTTTTTTTTTGATGAAAATTACAGATGGCCAAAGATACACCGTTTCAAAAATTTCTACATTCACAGTTCAGTGACATTGACTACGCTCTTCCAACTGTGCTGTTATTCTCACTTAAGATGAAGGCTTACAGAAAAAATAGTTATTCATTTAACAGTTACTACACATGTTGCCCTATGACAATGGTTAACAATCTCACAGCACATCAAGAATATCCTTACTCCACCTTGTGTTCCCTGTCACCAGGGGGCTTCCTTGTCCCCTTCTGTCTTCTGGACCTTGTCAGTGGACTATTGTACCTCTTTAGTCTCATTTGTTTATTTATTTATTTATTTATTTATTTATTTATTTTTATTTTATTTAAACACCATTTCAAAACTTTTTACTTACACATTTAAGTGATATTGACTATGCTCTTCCAATTGTGCTGCCATTCTCTCCCAAGATGAAGGCTTACAGGACAAAACAGCCTCCCATTTAATAGTTACTACAAATGTTGCCCTATAGCAGTGGTCAACAATCTCACAATACATCGACAGTGTCCTTATTCAATTTGTGTTCCTTATCATCAGTTTCCTACTCTCCCTCTGCCTTCTGGCCCTTGTCACCGGACTCCTGTACATCGTTAGTCCCATTTAGTTTTACTGGGGTATCCATTCCCAGGCTTAACATCGAACCTTGAAGGTAACTTCCCCTCTGAGCTGAAAGGGTGTCTGGGGGCCACACTCTCGAGGTTTCTCTAGTATTCTTTAGGCCAGTATATCTGGTCTTCTTTTTTTTTTTTTTTTTTTGGGAGTTAAAATTATACTCTACATCCTACTCTAGCTCTGCCCAGAACCCTCTGTTGTGATCCTGGTCAGAGGAGTCATTGGTGGTAGCCGGGCACCATCCAGCTGTACTGGGCTCAGTCCCGTGGAGGCCTTGGTAGCTGTGGACCATTAGTCCTTCGGACTAATCTTTTCCTTGTATCCTGTTCTCTTCGTTCTCCCTTGTTCCCGAAGGGATGAGATCAGTGGAGTATCTTAGATGGCCGCTCATAGGCTTTTAAGACCCCAGACACTACTCACCAAGGTAGAATGTAGAGCATTATCTTTATAAGTAGTGTCATGCCAATTGAGCTAGATGTTCCCCGAGATCATGGTCCCCAGAGCCCTCCGTCCAACAACTCAGTCCCTCGGGGGGTTTGGATGTGTCTATAGGGCCTCCATGACCTTTCCTTGTGCAGGTTGTGTTAGTTTCCCCTGTACTATGTACTATCTCATCTCTCACCCAAGTTACCACTTACCTATTACCTATTTAGTATTCCCCCCCCCCCATCCCTGGTAACCAACAAGGATTGTTACATTTTGCATGTGAATTTTTTCATGGGTTTTTACAATAGAGGTCTCATACAATATTTGTCCTTTTGTGATTGACTTATTTCACTCAGCATGATGTCCTCCAGTTTCATCCATGTTATGAGATGGTTCACCGATTCATTGTTCTTTCTCGTTGCATAGTACTCCATTGTGTGTATGTACCATAGTTTGTGTATCCATTCGTCTGTTGATGGACATCGAGGTTGTTTCCATCGTTTTGCTATTGTGAATAATGCTGCCATGAACATAGGTGTGCATATGTCTATTCGAGTGATGACTCTTATTTCTCTAGGATATATTCCTAGGAGTGGGATTGCTGGATCGAATGGTACGTCTATTTCTAGCTTTCTGAGGAAACGCCATATCATTTTCCAAAATGGCTGTATCATTTTGCATTCCCACCAGCAGTGTATAAGAGTTCCCGTCTCCCCGCAGCCCCTCCAACATTTGTTATTTCCAGTGTTTTTGATTCGTGCCAGTAATGCCGGGGTAAGATGGTATCTCATTGTGGTTTTAATTTGCATTTCTCTAATGGCTAGTGATCGCGAGCATTTCCTCATGTGTCTGTTGGCCATTTGAATGTCTTCCTTGGTGAAGTGTCTGTTCATTTCCTTTGCCCATTTTTTGATAGGATTGGTTGTCTTTTTGTTGTAGAGGTGTTGGATTTTCTTGTAGATTATGGAGATTAGACCTTTGTCTGACTTGTACTGTCCAAAAATTTTTTCCCAGTCTGTAGGTTCTCTTTTAACTCTTTTGGTGAAATCTTTTGAAGAGCATAGATGTTTGATTTTTAGAAGATCCCAATTATCTAGTTTATCTGTTGGGTTTTTTGTGTTGATGTTTATGGTTTGTATCCTGTTAATGCCATGTATTAAGGTCTGAAGTGTTGGTCCTATTTTTTCTTCTATGAATTTTATAGTTTGAGGCTTTATATTCAGGTCTTTGATCCATTTTGAAGTAGTTTTTGTATATGGTGTGAGGTATGGGTCCTGTTTCATTTTTCTACAAATGGATATCCAGTTTTGCCAGCACCATTTGTTAAAAAGACTGTCTTTTCCCCATTTGATGTATTTTGGGCCCTTGTCAAAAATCAGGTGACCATAGGTGGATGGATTTACATCTGAGTTCTCAATTCTGTTCCATTGGTCAATGTCTCTGTTGTTGTACCAGTACCAGGCTGTTTTGAGTACTGTAGCTGTATAGTAGGTTCTCAAGTCAGGTAGTGTGAGTCCTCCAACTTTATTCTTCTTCTTCAGTAGTGCTTTACTTATTCGGGGTTTCTTCCCTTTCCATATAAAGTTAATAATTAGTTTTTCCATCTCTTTGAAGAATGTTGTTGGTATTTGTATCGGAATTGCATTGTATTTGTAAATTGCTTTAGGTAGAATTGCCATTTTCACAATGTTGAGTCTGCCTATCCATGAGCATGGTATGTTTTTCCATTTATGTAGATCCCTTTGGGTTTCATGCAGCAGTGTTTTGTAGTTTTCTTTGTATAGGTCTTTTATATTCCTGGTCAGATTTATTCCCAAGTATTTTATCTTTTTAGGGGCTATTGAAAATGGTATTGATTTCCTGATCTCCTTTTCATCGTTCTCTTTACTGGTGTATAGGAATCCAACTGATTTTTGAATGTTTATCTTGTATCCTGCTACTCTGCTGAATCTTTCTATTAGTTCCAGTAAATTTCTCGTGGAGTCTTTAGGGTTTTCTATGTATAGTATCATATCATCTGCAAACAGGGAGAGTTTAACTTCTTCATTACCAATTTGGATGCCCTTTATTTCTTTCTCTTGCCTTACTGCTCTAGCGAGAACTTCCAGCACAATGTTAAATAGGAGTGGTGATAAAGGGCATCCTTGTCTTGTTCCTGTTTTCAGGGGGAATGTTTTCAGCCTTTCTCCATTAAGAATGATGTTGGCTGTTGGTTTTGCATAGATGCCCTTTATGATGTTGAGAAATTTCCCTTCTATACCTATTTTATTGAGAGCTTTTATCAGGAATGGGTGTTGGACTTTGTCAAATGCTTTTTCTGCATCAATTGAGATAATCATGTGATTTTTTTCTTTCCTTTTATTTATGTGGTGGATTACGTTGATGGATTTTCTAATGTTAAACCATCCTTGCATACCTGGTATGAATCCTACTTGGTCGTGGTGTATTATTTTTTTGATATGGCACTGCTTTCTTGGTGGCAAGAGATCCTCAATTCTCTGCTTGCTTCCCTTTCCTTTTATCTCTTGTAAGATAAAAGGTGGTGCAGGCCACACCCTAGGGAAACTCCTTTTACATTGGATCAGGAATATGACTTTAGTAAGGGTGTTACAATCCCATCCTAATTTTCTTTAACATAAAATTACAATCACAAAATGGAGGACAACCACACAATACTGGTAATCATGGCCCAGCCAAATTGATACACACATTTTTTGGGGGACATAATTCAATCCATGACAAAACCCAACTGCTTTTTGTGTGTTGGCCTTGTATCCTGCAACTTTGCTAAATTCCTTTATTAGCTCTAAAAGCTTTTTAGTGGATTTTTTGGGATTCTCTGTATACAGCATCATGCCATCTGTGAGTAGAGGTAGTTTTACCTCTTCCTTTCCAATTTGTATACCTTTTATTTATTTATTTTTTTCTTGTCTTATTGCACTGGCTAGGACCTCCAATACAATATTGAATAGTAGTGGGCAGAGTGGGTATCCTTGTGTTTTTCCCATTTTCAAGGGGAAAGCTCTTAATCTTTCTCCACTGAGTATAAAGTTGGCTGTTGGTTTTTCATAAATGTCCTTAATCATGTTGAAGAACTTTCCTTTTATTTCTATCTTGTTGAGAGCTTTTATCAAGAAAGGATGTTGGATGTTATCAAATGTCTTTTCTGTGTCAACTGAGATGATCATGTGGTTCTTTTCCTTTGTTCTATTAATGGGGTATATTACATTGACTGATTTTCTAATGTTGAAGCATCCTTACATTCCTGGAATAACTCTCACTTGATCATGGTGTGTAATTCTTCTAATTTGCAGTTGGATTCTGTTCACTAGTATTTTGTTGAGAACTTTGGCATCTATGCTTATAATGGATATTGGTCTGTAGATTTCTTTTCTTGTGGTGTCTGTCTAGCTTTAGTATCAGAGTAATGTGGCTTCATAGAAGGAGTTAGGGAGTGTTCCTTTCTCCTTTACTTTTTGTTAGAGACTGAACAGGATTAGTATCAATTCTTCTCTAAATGATTGGTAGAATTCACTAGTGAAGCTATCTGGTCCCAGGCTTTTCTTTGTTGGGAGGTTTTTGATAACAGTTTTAGTCTCTGCATTTGTTATGGGTCTGTTACACATTTCTACTTCCATTTGAGCAGTTTAGGTAGATTATTGTGCTTCTAGGAATTTGTCCATTTTATCTAAGTTATCAAGTTTATTAGCGTACAGTTGTTCATAGTATTCTGTTATCCTTTTTACTCCTATTGGGTCAGTTGGAACGTCTCTGCTTTTGTTTCTTATTTTGGTTATTTGCATCTTCTCTCTTTATTTCTTTGTCAGTCTAGTTAACAGCTTGTCAATTATATCGATCTTTTCAAACAACCAACTTCCGGTTGTTGATTCTCTCTATTGTTTTTCTATTCTCTATTTCATCTACTTTCTATTTTCTATTTCATGTGTTGCTGTGATCTTTATTATTTCTTTTCTTCTAGTAGCTTTAGGTTTATTTGCTCTTCTGTTTCTAGTTCCTCAAATTGTTAAGTTAGACTATTTATTTGTGCTATTTCTTCATTTTTAATGTAGATGTTTATTGCTGTAAATTTTTCTCTGAAGACTGTCTTTGTTGTGTCCCATAAGTTTTGGTAGGTTATGTTTTCAATTTCATTAATTTCTAGGTATTCTCTTTTTTTAAATTTCTCTCTTGATTTCTTCCTTGACCCATCTGTTGTTTAGTAGTGTGTTGTTTAATTTCCATGCATTTGTATCTTTTCTAGTTTTCCTTCTGCTACTAATTTCTAATATTATTCTTTTGAGATCTGAAAAGATACTTTGTATAATTTCAGTCTTTGAAAATGTGTTGAGACTTCTTTTGAGGCCCAGTATATGGTCTATTCTGGAGAATGACCCATGTGCACAGGAGAAAAATGTGTATTGTTCTGATGATAGGTAGAGTGTTCTATACATGTCCATAAGGTCTAATTTGTTTATGGTGTTGTTTAAATCCTGCATGCCCTTACTCATCTTCTATTTAGATGTTCTGTCCCATATTGTATGTGGTGTATTGTGGAGCTGTCTATTACTTTTTTGAGATCTGTCAGTATTTGTTTCACATATTTTGGGGCACTGGCACTGGTGTTAGGTGCACATATATATATTGTATTCTGGATGAATTGACCTTTTTTATTATTATGTAATGTCCTTCTTCATCTCTTATAACAAATTTTGATTTAAAATTTATTTTATCTGATATCAGGATGGCCACCCCTGATCTTTTTTGGTTACTAGTTGCATGGAATATACTTTTTCATCCTTTCACTTTCAGTCTGTTTGTGTCCCTGGGCTAAGGCATGTCTCTTGGAGAAAGAATAAAGATGTATCTTTGTTTTTGTCTTTTTTTTTAGTCCATTCTGCCATTCTTTACCTTTTGAATGGAGAGTTTACATCCTTTATATTTAAGGTAATTACTGAAACTGAAGGACCTACTTCATTCATTTCACTAATTATTTTGTGTGTGCCTTGCCCTGGTGGCATAGTGGTTAAGAGCTATACAAAAGGTCAGCACTTTGAATCCAACAGCTGCTCTTGGAAACCCTATGGGGCAGTTCTAATATGTCCTATAGGGCTGCTGTGAGTCAGAATTGACTCGATGGCAGTGGTTTGTTGTTGTCACTTTTTTTGTATCTTCTTTGTTTCACAATTGCATTTTTTTGTTATTTTTTGTGTTTAGTTGTTTTTTGAGGCTCTGGTGGTGCAGTGGTTAAGTGTTTGGCTTCTAACCAAAAGGTGAGCAGTTCAAATCCACCAGCCACTCCTTGAAAACTCTATGGGTCACTTCTATTCCATCCTATAGGGTCGCTATGAGTTGGAATCTACTCGATGGCAACAAGTTAGGGGTTTAAGTTTTTGGGTTTTTTTTTTTTTGTGTGTGTGTGTTGTGTGTCTTTTTGGTTTCTTCCTTCTTCCCTTCTGTGCATATTTTCTAAATATTTTCTTGGTGGTTACTGCAAATGTTATATTTAACAGCTTACAATTGCACCAACTTATTTTAGCTTGATGCCAACATTTGGCATACCAACAACAAGTAACATACAATATTAACATAATAAAACTGGATTCCTATTTTGCTCCTCCCTCCCTCATTTCTGTTGTTGTGACACCAATCACATCATTACACATCCTATGTCTGTTCAGTTAAATTTTCACTTATTTCTCATGAGCTTGATATTGTATTGCTTGTGGAACTTAACTATTAAATTTCTTCCCTGGAAATACCAGACAAATGGCCATTATATTTGCCCATGCCATTACTTTTATTGAATCTCTCTCTCTTTTTCTTTTCCATGTACACAATTGAGTATCTGTCTAGTGTACTTTCCTTTCCATCTGAAAAACTCACTGAAGTAATACTTGAAAGCAGGCCTGGTAGTAACAAATTATGACAACTTTTGTTTATTTGGAATTGTCTCAAGGCAATAGTCTCAGGGGGTCTTCTGCTCTCTACTGTTCCAATTTGTCTGGTTTTTTGATAAGAACTTGAATTCTGCTCCTTATTTTTTTCCCATTCTCTTTGGGACCAACTATTGTGGCCCATGTCATCATGATCAGGAGTGGTAGCTGGGCACAAGCTAGTTCTTCTGATCTCAGGGTAGATGAGGTTGTGGCTCTTGTAGACTTGTTTCTTCTCTGCACTTTTGGTTACTTTCTTACTGTTTTGTTCCCGGCAAGTTGAGACCCATAGTTGTGTCTTAGATGGCTGTTGGCAAGCTTTTAAGATCCCAGATACTACTTACTTCAATAGGATGCAGATCATGATTTTTGTGAACTATGTTATGTAAATTGACTGAGTGGTCCCATGAGACCATGGTCCTAAGCCTTCAAATCCAAAAATCCAATGTTGGAAGGTGTTTGGTTATGTCTGAGTAGTATCCATATGTCATGGATTGAGTTATGTCCCCCCAAAAATATGTGTATCAATTTGGCTGGGCCATGATTCCCGGTATTGGGTGATTTTCCCATGTGTGATAAATCCTGCCTCTATGATGTTAATGAGGGAGGATGGGGGGCAGTTGTATTAGTGAGGCAGGACTCGATTTACAAGACTAGACTGTGTCCTGAGGCAATCTTTTGAGATATAAAAGACAGAAGTGAGCAGTGAGACAGGGGGACCTCATACCATCAAGAAAGCAGTGCCAGGAGCAGAGCACATCCTTTGGACCAGGCCCCTGTGCCGAGAAGCGCCTAGTCTGGGGGAATACTGATGAGAAGGCCTAGAGAGAAAAAGCCTTCCCCTGGAGCTGTTGCCCTGAATTTGGACTTTTAGCCTACTTTAACTGTGAGGAAATAAACTTCTCTTCGTTAAAACCATCCACTAGTCGTATTTCTGTTATAGCAGCACTAGATGACTAAGACACCGTATTTGTGTCTTCAGTGAATATATGTGCCTGCACCTACGTGTTTGTATTTACATGTACCTATAGATACTTCTATCTCTTCTCACCTATGTACACATCTGTACCTACCTGTATACCAATTGTCTTAGTCATCAAGTACTGCTATAACAGAAATACCACAAGTGGACAGCTTTAATAAAGAGAAGTTTATTCTCTCACAGTCCAGTAGGCTACAAGTCCAAATTCAGGGCGTCAGCTCCAAGGGAACACTTTCTGTGTTGGCTCTGGAGGAAGGTCCATATCATCCATCTTCCCTTGGTCTGGGAGCTTCTCTGCACAGGAATCTCAGGTCCAAAGGATACACTCTGCTCTTGGCACGGCTTTCTTGATGGTATAAGGTTCCTGTGTGTCTCTGCTCACTTCTCTCTTTTATATCTCAAAAAAGATTGGCTTCAGACACTATCCAATCTTGTATACCTCTTCCGTATAACTGCCGCTAATCCATCTTATTAGATCATAGTGATTGAATTTACAGCACATAAGGAAATCACATCAGATTACAAAATGGTACAAAATTATACAATACTGGGACACATGACCTAGCCAAGTTAACCAATATTTTTGGGGAACACAATTCAATCCATAACACAAATTTACCTATACCCATCCATATGTGCTCAAATGCTTGTTATTACTTTGGCTGTGCTGTGCTCACTACATTCACAAACAGTGCCACTTTTCCTGTCACCAAAAATAACTAATCCTTATTGTATAAAGCATACTTTCCCCACTCCCCTTTCCTGGTAACCACCAATGAACACTGATCTCTCTGTATTTACCTATTCTTGTCTTCTTATAAAAGAGGGATCATACAATATTTGTCCTAATATACTTGACTTCTTTCACTTAGCATTATGCCCTCCAGGTGCATCCATGTTATAATATGTTTCATAGACTCATCATTGTTCTTCATGGTTGCATAATATTCCATTTTATGTATGTACCATGTTTGCTTATTCATTCATCCATTGATGGACACTTTGATTGTTTCTGTTTATTTGCTATTGTGAATAAAACAGCAGTGAATGTAGGTGTGCATATGTCTGTTTCTGTCATTATTTTTAGGTCTCTAGGATATATACCTAGCAGCGGGATTGCTGGATCACAGAGTAGTCCTATTTCTAGTTTTTTTTAGAAAGCACCATACTGTTTTCCGTAGTGGTTGTATCATTTTACAGTTCCATCTGCAATGTATAAGGGTTGTAATCTCCCCACACCCTTGTCAACATTTGTTACCTTTTTTTTTTTAATCAGCACCATTTTAGCCAGAGTAAGATGGTATCTCATTGTAGTTTTGATTTGCTCTCTCCAATGGGTAGTGATCATGACCATCTTTTCATATGTTTGTTGGCTGCTTGGATGTCCTCTTTGGTGAAAGTTCTGTTCCTGTCCTTGCCCATTTTGTGATTAGGTTGTTTGTCTTTTTTATTGTTGAGTTGTTGCAGTTTTCTATAGATTTTAGAGATTAGGTCCTTATCGGATACGTAGATTCCAAAGATTTTTTTCCCAGTCTGAATGTTGTCTATTTACTCTTTTAATAAAGTCTTTTAATGAGCATAAGTTTTTAACTTTTGGGAGGTCCATTTATCTATGTTTCTTCTATTTGTGCATTTGTTGTAATGTTTGATATCCTCTTTTTACAAAAGATTAGGTCCCATAGTTTTGTTCCTATGTTGTCTTCCAGGAATTTTATCGCTTTAGGTTTAACACTTAGGTCATTGATCCATGTTAAGTTACTTTTTGTGTATGGTGAGAGGTATGGGTCTTGTTTCATTTTTCTGCAGGTGGATATCAAGTTTTGCCAGCACCGTTTATTAAAGCGACTGTTTCTGCTCCTCTGAATGAACTCTGACCCCTTTTTGAAAATCAGTTGTCCATAGATGACTAGGTTTAACTCTGAGTTCAATTCTATTGACTAGTCTATGTGTCTATCATCGAACCAATACCAGCCTATTTTGATTACATTGGCTATATCAGATGTTTTGATATTGGGGAGTGAGAGATCTCTTGCTTTGTTCTTTTTCTTCAATATTGCTTTGGCTATTTGGGGTTTCTTTCCTTTCCATATGAGGTTAGTCAATAGTTTTTCCATTTTATTAAAGAATGTTGTTGATATTTGTATTGGAATTGCATTGAATCTGTAGATCGCTTTAGGTAGAATTGACATTTTCACTATATTCAGTCTACCAATCCATGAACACTGGATATCTTTCTATTTTTGTAGGTCTCTTTTAGTCTCTTGCAGTAGCGTTTTATAATTTTCATTGTAGAAGTCTTTTATGTCCCTAATTAGGTTAATTCCTAGGCATTTTATAGATTTGGGGGCTATTGTAAATAGTATTGTTTTCTTGATTTCTTTTTCAGAGTAGTCTTTATTAGTGTAGAGGAACCCAACTGATTTTTGTGTTGATCTTGTACCCTGCAACGTTGCTAAATTCTTCTATTACTTCCAGCAGCTTTCTTGTGGAATCTTTAGGGTCTTCTATGTATAGGATCATGTCATCTGCAAGTAGAGATTGTTTTACTTCTTCCTTTCTGATTTGGATAACTTTTATTTCTCTTGCTTTATTGATCTGGCTAGTACAACGTTGAATAAGAGTGGTGATAATGGTCTTCCTTGTCTCATTTCCATTCTCAAAAGGAAGTCTCTCAGCTTTTCTCTGCTAAGTATAATATTGGCTGTTGGTTTTGCATATATGCACTTAATTATGTTAAGAAATTTCCCTTCTATTCCTATTTTCCGTAGAATTTTTATCAGGACAGAGTTTTGAATGTTATTGAATGCTTTTTGTGCATCAATTGATAAAATCGTATGGTTCTTTTCGTTTGTTTTATTTATGTGGTGGATTACGTTGATTGATTTTCTATTGTCAAACCACCCTTGTAATCCTGCTATGAATCCCATTTGATCATGTGTATGATTTTTTTTTTTTTTTGATATGTTGCTGAAGTCTGTAGGCTAGAATTTTGTTGAAAAATTTTGCCTTTATGTTCATAAGGAGTCCTGGTGGTTCAGTGTTTAAAGAGCTTGGCTGCTAACCAAAAAGTTGGCAGTTTGAATCCACCAGCTGCTCCTTGGAAACCCTATAGGGCAGTTCTGCTCTGTTTGATAGGGTTGCTATGAGTTGGAATCGACTTTACAGCAATGGGTTTGTTTTATTATTTTTTGGATGTTCATGAGGAATATTGGTCTGTAATTCTCTTTTTTGTGGTATGTCTTTTCCTGGTTTAGGTATCAGGGTTATTCTGGCTTCATAGAAAGAGTTCAGTAGTGTTCCTTCCTCTGCTATGTTTTTGAAGAGATTGAGTAGGATTGGTGTCAACGCTTCTCTGAATGTTTGGTAGAATTCCCCAGTGTAGCCATCTGGTCCTGTGCTTCTTTGCTGGCAGTTTTTTAATGACATCTTCTATCTCTTCTTTTGTAATGGGTCTGTTTAAATTTTCTACCTCTGTGTTAGTTTGGGTAGGTAGTGCGTTTCTAGGAATTTGTCCATTTCATTTAGGTTTTCAAATTTGTTGGAGTACAGTTTTTCATGGTTTTCACTTTTGATCTTCTTTGTCTCTGCTGAATTGGTTATAATGTCACCAATTTCATTTTTTAATTTGGTTATTTGCCTATTTTATTTATTTATTTTCTTTTGTCAGTCTAGCCAGTGATTTGTCTATTTTATTGATCCTTTCACAGATCCAACTTCTGGTTTTGTTAATTCTTTCAATTGTTTTTCTATTTTCAATTTCATTTATTTCTGCCCGGATCTTTATTATTATTGTTTTTCTGGTAGTTTTTAGATTCTTTTGTTCTTCCTTTTCTATTTGCTCAAGTTTTCAATTTAAGTTAATGACTTTGGCTCTTTCTTCTTTTTTAATGTAGGCATTTATTGCTATAAATTTCTCTCTGAGTACTGTTTTTGCTGTGTCTCAAAAGTGTTGATATGTTGTGTTTCATTTTCATTTGATTCTAGGAATTTTTTAATTTCACTCTTGATTTCTTCTGTGACAACTAGTTTACCATTATGGTCAGAGAAGATGCTTTGCATGATTTCAATCTTTTTAAATTTGTAGAGACTTGTTTTGTGTCCTAGTATACGGTCTATTCTGGAAAATGATCCATGTGTGCCAGAGTGGATTGTGTATTGTTCTGATGTTGGGTGGAATGTTCTATTTATGTCTGTTATGTCCAATTGGCTTTTGGTTTTATTTAAGTTCTCAATGTCCTTAGTGATCTTTTTAGATATTTTGTCTATAATTGAAAGTGATGGGTTGAAGTCCCCTACTGTTATTGTGGAGATGTCTATTTCTCTCAAAATTAGTCAGTATTTGTTTCATGTCTTTTGGTGCATTGCTGTTAGGTGCATATATATATTTATAATTGTTATGTCTTCTTGCTGGATTGACCTTTTATTATTATGCAATGCCTTTTTTTAATCTCTTGTAATAGATTTTGATTTAAAGTTTATTTTATCTGATATCAGTATGGTCACCCATGCTTTTTTTTTTTTTTTTTTTTTTTACTGGTTGCATGTAATATTTTACTCCATCCTTTTTTTTTCAGTCTTTTTGTGTCCTTGTGTTTAAGGTGGGTTTCGTGTAGACAGCAAAAGGATGGATATATATTTTTTTCTAATCCATTCTGCTACTCTGCCTTTTGCATGGGATGTTTACACTATTTACATTTAAGGTTATTACTGAAAACAAAGTGTCTTCCTCACTCATTTTCCTATTTGTTTTTTTGAACGTTTCATATCTTCTTGTTTTTTAATTCTGATTTTTCTATTTTTGGTTGTATTTAGGTTCTTTCTTGTGATGAGCTGTTTTGTTATCTTCCTCCTTGTCTCTGAATGTTTCTTCTTGGTGATTTCTTAGTGATTACCACATGTTACATTACACAACTTACAATTACAATGACGATTAACATATGAACAACAGTTAACATACAACCTTAACATAATAAATCTATTCCTGATATGCTCCTCCCTCTCCTTTTCTGTTGGTGTGTTTCCATTAATATCAATATACAACCTATATTTGATAGGTTTATTTTGTACTTATTTCTTTATGCTCTTGCCTTTCAAGTTGGAGTACTCCCTTGAGTAATACTTGCAAAGCTGGTTTGGTAGTGGCAAATTCACAGAGCTTCTGTTTGTTTGGAAATGTCTTGATTTCTCCCTCATTTTTGAATGACATATCTGCCGGGTAAAGAACTCTTGGTTGGCAATTGTTTTGGTTAAGTATTTTATATATGTCACTCCATTGTCTTCTGATCTATAGAGTTTCTGGTGAGAAATCTATACTGACTCTTATAAAAGACCCTTGGTATGTTAAATTATGTTTTTCTCTTGGTGCTTTCAGAATTCTTGTCTTTGGTTTTCAAGAATTTTATCAGGATATGTTGTGGAGTTGATCTTTTTGTGTCTTTTCTGATTGGGGTGTGTGTAGCTTCCTATGTTTGCAAGCTTGGTTTTCTGCTCAGGTCTGGTGATCATCTCTGATTATCTCTTGGAAAATTATTTCTGTGGCTTTATTGTTGTTACGGTGCTCTGGGATTCCAGTGATTCTAATGTTAGATTTCTTAACTGAATACCACATTTCCTTCTGGGTTTATTTACTTTTTTTTTTTGGTTGTTCTTTTCTCTTGTTTCTGTCGAGACTGGCTAAACTCAATTATTTGGTCTTCTACTTTACTTATTCTATCTTCTGTCTGTTCAATTATATTGCGGAGTGTTTCTTTTGCTTTTTCTGAATTAGATGTTTTATTCTTCAGTTCCAGTAGTTCTCCCTCTTTTTTTTTTTTTTTGATATTTTCAATTTCCTTGTTAGTCTCTAATTGTGTCCCTCCATTTGTTTCCTGATCTCTGCTGTTTTGTTTTCTGTGTACTTTCTTCTTTCTTTAAACATATTTAGCACCATAGTCTGAAAATTATCAAGTCTTTGCATTATTCTGGCTTCCATTAGAGGAATTTCCTTCTCTTCATGTTTTTCTTTTGATCTCTTCTCTTGTAATTTTGTGTGTTTTAGTATATTTTGTTGAACTTGGGCCATTTTGTTATCTTTTAAAAAAATTTTGCTTCAAATCTGTATTCTGTTTACTGTGGGAAATTTTCGTGATTGGGCTCCCTGGTTATGCAATGGACAAGTGCCTGGCTGCCAATTGAAAGGCCAGGGCCCACACCCACCAGCCACTCCATGGGAGAAAGATGCAGTAGACCATCTCTGCAAAGACTCACAACCCTGGGAACCTCATAGAGCAGCTTCCCTCAGCCCTACAGCTTCACTATGAGTCAGAATGACCAGCAGCAGTGAACTTGGTATCTTCTGAGAACCACTAGGTGATAGTCTTAGTCTTAGTTTTCTTCTTTTCAATGCTGTTTCAGGAATTCTCTATGCTTGGTCTCTGGAATGCACTATGCATACATGTGAGGGAGGTGTTTAGTTGTTTGGAGATGCTGACATGAGCGGTGGGGTTCAACTCTCCTGTGGCAACAGTCTTTCCCTTATTGGCACCCCTGCACAGGGACACCCAAGGTGTCCCACTATGGGCTGTTTCCTTTGTCCCTGTCAGTCTGAAGTATTCCCCTCTCCCTGCTACCCTTGCTGTTCCTCCTGGTCCTAGTGCCCATCTGTCTTGAGCCTCGGAGAGATTCAACAGCCCTTTCTTGCAGCATCCTGGTTTCCATTTGTTCTCTCCCAATTACATGGCCTGAAAACTCCCACAGCCAATTTGTGCCACCTTAAAAAAAAAAAAGGCTAGAATTTCCCCAGATTAGCTCTTTTTTGTATTCCCTGTTTGGGGTGTTACTCAGGCCTGTCCCAAAATGGCTGTGATGAGTGGGGACTGACAATGTTAGCAAGTAGGATCTCCCAGCTTCTATGCCAACACTATTGCTCCTCTCCCCCTCTCTGGATTCACCCCAGCTCTCCAGTACCTCAGCTGCTGTCCAGAGTTCTGAGATCTCAGTCTATGCCTGTTTTTATTTATTGTTTAGTGAGTTAGTTGCTGTGGGAGTAAATGGGAGGAAATACTCACTTCACCATCTTGTCCTGCCTCCTCTATCCCTTTCTTTCTTTCATCTTCTTCTGAAATTCCCAAAATCCTAGCACTGGATTTCTTATTTATGTCCCACAATTCCATTTGGCTTCATTCACTATTTTTGCTATTTTCTCTTATTTTTATTAAGACTTGATAAGTTCATTTACCCATCTTCTAGTTTGCTTATTTTGTCTTCTGTTTGTTCAAATCTACTGTTGAATCGTTCCCAATTTAGTTATTTTATGCCTCAATTCCGGTATTTCTTTTTGTCTTTTTAATGTTTTCTATCTCCTTACTGAGTTTCTAATTTTGTTTCCTGATCACCATTAGTTTGTTTTCTGTGTGTCCTATGCATTCTTTGAACGCATTTAACAGTGTTATCTGGAGGTCTTCTGTTTTTCCCGCTAACCTGGTCTCCATAGGACTATTTTCTTCTTCTTTACGTTAGTCATTTATGTCTTATAATTTTTTGTTGAATTTGAGGCATCTGAGTATTTTACTATGGTAATCTGGAACTCAGAATCTTCTCTTTCCCCAGAGATTATTTTTTTCCCTTCATTTCCTTGCTCTTTCCCCAAATTCCTCTAGAGGGCATTCTGGTCACTTTATTCTTCCAGGATTGACACAACCAGTCTGAAGACATGTGCCAATCCTCCCCTCTTCTTTGTTTGTGGGCTGAGATCCCCCCAAGGTGGCTGACAGCACTGGGTCAGGACCTTCCCACTGTAGCTATTAGTGCTGGGGAAGGACCTTCCTTTTTTGGTTGGTAGCACTTGGGCATGGATTTCTCATGGTAGCTAGCTTAGCTGGGGTGGGTCTTTCCTGCTCTACCCATGGTGTTGGGGCTTGGCTTTCTGGAGAAGACAGTGGTCCTGGAGTGGGATCTTTGCACAATGCCAGGGTGCTAGGGTAAGACTACCATGTTTGTCAGTGGTGCTGGGGCATGGCTTTCCCTCAGTGGCTGAAGGCACTGGGGTGAAACCGTCTTGCTGGCTGCAGATGGCAGCACTGTGACATGGTTTTTCTGTAGCTAGTGGTGCTGGGTGTCCTTCCCACACAGGCAGCACTGAACGGGCTCTCCCACAGTGTCTGGTTGTTGGTGGGGAGAGCAGCTGGTTCCTGGTGGGATGCCTGGTTGATGGGTGATTCTCATCCTGGTTGATAGATGAGTCCCATGGCTGTCCTATGGTCCCAGGCCCTAGCACTCTTCTGCCACTGCACTCAGCGAGACACAGTAGCACCCACCTGTACCCTTGTACCTTCCCTGTGCCCCTCCCCAAGCACGTGTGTTCAGGCTTTCCTGCCCCCTACTTATGAATTCCCACAGTCCAATCCACACTTCAATTGCACATCACTTTCCTATGTTGTGCCTGTATGCCACTCTCAGTCCTACCCAGTTCAAGTATGCATCTTACCCCCCTTGCTGCTCCTTTCCAAAGCCATTTACTGAGTATTTCTGAACTTGTTTGTCTCCTCAGTGTATCTCCTGCCTTGGGCTCTCTGTTCAGGGGTGCCATCTTTTGCCATCCAAAAATGGCCACACTGAGCCAGGCCAGCAGATAGGACGTGGACAGTCAGTGATTCTCAGCCTTCCTACCACCCTTGCTCTGTATCTCTCCTGATTTGGCATTCACCTAGGTTCTCCAACACTTCAGCTGCTGTCCAGAGCTCCAAGATCTCTGTCTGCTTTAATTTTTATTTGCTGTCTCTTGGCATATTTTGTGGGAGGATGTGAGGATTTGACTATTTACACTGCCATTTTGTCCCTGTCTCCTGGAAAAAAAATATTTTCTTAAAAATTTTTAAATAAAATTCAACTTATTTAATGTACAAAGGACTATTCAGGTACATATTTCTTGGGTGAGTTTTGTAGTTTGTGCCTTTCAAGTAATTATTCAATTTCATCTAAATTGTCAACTTGATGTGCATAGATTTATTTGTAGTATTCTCTTATTAGCCTTTTAATATCTGTATTGTATTGAAATACTTCTTTCATTCCTGATATTGGCTATTTGTTTCTTCTCTGTTTTTTCCCTGTTGGGAAAAAACAGCTTGGCTAGAGTATTATCAACTTCATTAATCTTTACAGAGAGCCAGATTTTGGTTTCATTGATGTTCTCTATTTTTCCATTTCATTCTTATCTACTCTGATCTTTATTATTCCCAGTTTTCTGCTTGATTTGGGTTTAATTTGCTCTTCTTTCTCCAGTTTATTACGATGGGGGTGTAGGTTACTGATTTCAGACCTTTCTTCTTTTAGAGCATAAGTATTTAATGCTATAAGTTTCTCTCTAGGCACTACTTTTGCTGCATTCCACAAATTTTGAGAAGTTATACTATCATTTTCATTTAGTTCAAAGAGACTTCTTGTTTGACTCTTTTTTTTTTTTTTGGAAGTGTGTTGTTTAATTTCCAGGTATTTGGGGGTTTTCCAGCTACCTTTCTGTTATTGGCTTTTAGTTTAATTTCATTATGATCTGAACAACTTTGTATTATTTCTATTACTCTAAAATTTTTGAGGTTGTTTTTCATGGCCCAGAATGTTTTTATCCTGTTCAGTGTTTTCTGAGATTCTTGGGTCTGTGGTTTGGAATCTGTTAGTAATTTTTTAAAGTCCTTGTTCTTATTTCTTCAAATATTTCTTCTTTCCTGTTTGTCCTTCCTCTCCATCTTGAATTCTAATTATATATATGTTTGATATTGTCCCGCAGCTCTTGGAAACTCTGTTCTTTTGTGTGTGTGTGTGTTTTTGTATTATTATCATGTTTTACTCTTTGTATTTCAGTTAGGGTAATATCTATTTATCTATCTTCAAGCTCACCAATCCTTTCCTTTACTGTGTTGAATCTACTGATGCATTTGAATCTATATCAAAGGTATTCTTCACTCTGTTACTGTGTTTTTGATATTTAACTTTTATTTTTTTATTACTTTATTGTAATTCTTATCTCTATGCTGAAATTACTTTTCTGATCTTTAATGTTGTATACCTTGTCCTTAAGAATCTTTAACATATTAATCAAAATTATGTTTAATTCTTTTTTGGAGAATTCAAACTGAGCATCATATATGAGTCTGGTTCTGATGATTACTTTGTCTCTTTAGGCTATACTTTCTATTGCCTTATTGTATGATTCATAATTTTTCATTATTGAAGTTGGACATATTGTGTAGGACAATAGTTACTGGGGTAAGTTTTTTTTTTATTATTTCAATGCTTGGAGATGAGCACAACTTTTCTTCTTCTAGGACTTTAGTGTGGGGGTTTATGTTAGTATAGTCAGGAGTTGGCTAGAGTTTGAAGATGGTTATTATTATTTTGCTATTCATGCACCACAAGCCTCAAATTCCTCTAGAGTTACCTTGTGTTTAGGGTGTGAGCTGATGTACCAGAATGTTGTTTTCAATGTCTACTTCCTGCTTGGATTTGGGTTCCCTGCTTGGCTTTGTGTCTTCCTTTTGCATTGCTCTCCAGAAAGTGTCTGTCTCTTGCAGCTCTCCCAGTTCTATTCCATTATGATTTTTATTCAAGATTTGTTAGCCTGGTGGTGGGGAGTTATTCTCTGATGTTCTGATTAAGCCTTAGTGTTAGGCAGGCACTGTGAATCTGGGTTTTGGGGGAGTGGCCTTCACAACTGTTACTGCCCTTTCTGGAGTTGTAATTCTGGGCCTAGCAAGTATTTTTTGCCCTTCCCTTACACAGAGCATTATTTGTTTTACTGTCTCTTCCCCATCTGCAGTGGATTATAAAAAAATTGTTGCTTTTCCCCCTGACTTTTGTACGATAGGGGAGGCAGGGGAGATGCTTCTGGGTGGAATTTTAGCAGTGGCTGCTTTCCCTTCCTCCAGTCAGTACTATGAACAAAGCTTTCTCAGGATTTCCCCCAATCTTCCCTGGGAACACCTGGTGGGTTTCCAGGAGGGAAATCCTAAAAAGGGTACCAAACCCCATATGTCTGCAGCCCAAAGGGACTTCATCTTCTTATAGTAGCCCCTTACTGGCTCTTACTGTGTCTGTTGTTGTCTGTCCCAGTTAAGCAAGATCCTGAGTCCAGTTTCTCCCTGTGGAAGACTGGGTCTTTGTAGATTTCAGTTTAGTTGTTTTCCCTGTGACCTCAGTTTTCTGATACTGTAAAGAAAATTATTACTTTGCAACTTATCCAGTTTTTTCCTCTTGTCATATAGGTGGATGTAAGGTTCTTTACAGCTATCTGCATCTTTGTACTGAAACTAGGAGCTATTAGATTGCTTTTTCAGTCCTTGCTATGATGTAGAAGATTTCAGCCCATTAAAAGAGGGGTGCAGGATAGGGAATTAATAGAAATCAACATTCCTGTTTACCATGTATTTTTCAAATAGGATAAGCATATCCCCAAGCATTCTGAATTATACAAATAATCAAAAGAAACAGAAAGGCACTCTAGTGTTTGCTATGCATTACTTTCAGAATTGCATTATTATCATGGTATGATGTCACATTTTACCCCTAGGAAAAATGTTACAGTTAGGACTGAGTCCATCAGTAATAATTTAGGATGAGGTAAATCATAGTCATGATACACCAGCCATTCAACCTTAAACTTCTCTGATCATTTGAAACAGCTAAACTAGGCTCCAATTCCTACAAAATGGAGATAAATATATTATCCACACAGATACTCTATATTATTATGGATATAAATTGTCCTAAAATGCCTATACTATGAAGTTAACAATAGAAATTTTAACTGTAGAACAACTTGATCTTAATCTAATAGAATACATTAACTAATAATTTAACCAACTGTTATTTTTATCAAAATTTAGAGTTTTGGTAAAAAACTTAGAAAATGTAAATCTCTTTAGTTGCCTAGTGAAGTTTGAATTGATGTTTTCTTTATATCACAATGTCCTTAAAATAATATGACATGTTCAATACAATTATCAAAAGAATAGCCTATATTTTCATGGAGCACCTCCTCTGATGCATATAACCATCATTCAAGTGAAGGAAGGAAGATTATAGATATCTATATGCCAGTCTAGATTTTACAATAACGATAAATGGAGCAAAGAAGGTGGTGTGGCCTGTCCACAGAAGCTCCTGCACTCCTGGTTAGGGCCTAACCATTGATTATTGATCTTGGGTGCTGGACTTGTGTAGGATACTTGGGCCTTCTTGGTTCTCCAACTGCTGTTGTCATATTGCCTGTTGCCACACAGGTACTGGAGCTGATGGGTTATCCTCTCATGGCTGCATTAACTTCCATGCTTCAGGCCACAGTGTTGGGTGCAAGCCCAAAGATAGACAAGTTTTACAGGATGGTGGGGTAAGAAGCTTGGTAAATCCTGTTCTTAAATAAAATAAAACTGGACAAAATTACTGTGGTCAAAAATATCCATTTAAACACTCCGGAAATTAACCAAAGGCATACAACAAATCATTTGCATCACACAGGGACTTTACAAGTAATTTGATAAATAACTATATAGGATTTTTTAGATAACTACAAGGATGGTATAAGTAGATTTTTCCTCCTCTGTTCTCTGAAGTCTCCTCATTAGTGATGATGATATGGAAAGGGGAGCAGATGGAGAAAACTGGCTTTATTTAGAGAGCATCAGCTACCTCCAGAGCCCTGGTGGCACAGTGGTTAAGAGCTTGGCAGCTAACCAAAAGGCAGGCAGTTCTAGTCCAACAGCTGCTCTTTGGAAACCATATGGGGCAGTTCTAGTCTGTCCTAGACGGTTGCTATGAGTTGGGATTGACATGACAGCAATGGGTTTTAGCTGTCTTCAGCTGAGAGGGGATCTCCCAGTCTACACTTGGGCCTGAGGACTGGTGTGTGTATGACTGGGCCCCTTAAGAAGTGGAAACTGGGAACCTCTGGTTGGTCCCCAGACCTGTTCTATCTCTATAATTTTTTCATTTCAAGAATATTACATAAATGGAATCATACAGTATGTAACCTTTTGGGACTGGCATTTTTCACTTAGTATAATTCTCTGGAGATACATCCAAATTGTCGTAGGTATACAATTTATTCCTTTTTTTTTAACTGATAAGTAGTATTCCACAATTTAAGCATCCACCTGTTGAAAGACATCTTGGTTGTCTCCAGGTTTTGGCTATTATGGATAAAACTGCTATGAACATTCATATAATTTTTGTTTGTTTGTCCACATAAACATAAGTTTTCATTCTCCTGGGATAAATGCCCAAGAACGCAACAGATGGGTCATATGATAGCTGCATATTTAGTTATGTATGAAACTGCCAAACATTTTTAGTGGTTGTACCATTTTACATGCTCTCCAACAATGAATGAGTGATCCAGTTTCTCTATATCTTTGCTAACATTTAGTGTTTTCACTTTATTTTAGCCATTCCTATAAGTGTACATGGTATCTCATTGTGGTTTTAATTTGCGTTTCTCTGATAGGTAATGATCCCAAACATTTTTTTTTTTAATGTGCTTATATGCCACCTGTATATCCTCTTCAGTGAAATGTTGGTTCATGCCATTGCCTTTTTACTAATTGGATTGTTTGTTTATAAACTGTTGAGTTTTGAAACTATATTCCAGATACTAGTTCTTTGTTGAATATATATTTTGTAAATATTTTCTCCCAGTCTGTAGCTTGTATTTTCATCCTTTGCCCAGAGTCTTTCACAGAGCAAAGGTTTTTAATTTGATGGGGTCAACTTTTTAATTTTTATCCTCTTATGAATTGTGTTTTTCTGTGTCACTTCTAAGACCTCTTCTCTAGCCCTACATCCATAAGTTTTTTCCTGTGTTTTTTTTTTTCCCTAAAAGTTTTACATTTTTGCATTTAAGCTTGTTATCCATTTTGAGCTTACTTTTGTATGATGTGTGAGGTTTAGGTTGAGGTTTTGTTTTGTTTTTTTTTTTTCCTTTTTGCCTGTGGATGTCCAATTGTTCCAGCATCATTTGGTTGAAAAGGCTTTCTTCCTTCATTCAGTTACTTTTTCATTTCTGTAAAAAATCATTTAAGCATACTTATGTGGGTTTATTTATGAGTTCTCTATTTTGCTCCATTGATCTATGTGTCTGTTCCTCTATCAATATCGCACTGTCTTGATTACTGTAGCTATATAGTAAGTTTTAATATTGGGTACAGTGTTTCCTCACACTTTATTATATTTCAAGATTGTGTTAGCTATTCTAGACTCCATGTGTCCTCATATAAGTGTTAGAATAAAATTCTCTATGTCTATAAAAAACCTTACTGGAATCTGGATAAGAATCAAATTAAATCTATAGATAAATGAGGGGGAGAATTGACATCTTTAGTATGGTGAGTCTTCCAATCCATGGACATGGTACATCTCTCCATTTATGTAGGTCTTCTCTGACTTCTTTCACCAATATTTTTAAATTTTCATCTTACAGATTGTGTACATGTTTTGTTGAGTTTATATTTAAGTACTTCATTTTCTTCGGCATGCTTATAAATGCATTGTGTTTTTAATATTTTTTATGCATATTCATTGTTAGTATATAGAAATGCAATTGATATTTATGTATTGATCTTATATCCTGCAACCTTGCTGAACTCACTTATTAGTTTTAGGAGATTTGTTTTGTAGTTTCCTTGAGATTTTCTATGAAGACTATCACATCATCTGCAACCAGGGACAGTTTTGTTTCTTTTCACTTTCATGCCTTTTATTTCCTTTTCTTACCTTATTGCATTTCTAGTATTATGCTGAATAAGAGTGTTGAGAGCAGATATTCTTGCCTTATTCCTGGTCTTCAGGGGAAAATATTCAGTCTATCACCATAAGGGAGTCCCTGGGTGGCACTCAACTACTAGCCAAAAGGTTGTCGGTTCGAACACATCCAGAGGCACCTCAGAAGACAGGCTTGATGATATGCTTCCAAAAGGTCACAGCTTTGAAAACCCTATGGAGCAGTTCTACTCTGCACACATGGGGTCACCCTGAGTTGGAATTGACTTGATGGCAACTAACCACAACAACATCGTCACCGATAAGTATGATGTTAGTTGTAGGTTTGCTTTTGCAGATGCTTTTTATAAAGTTGAAATAGTTCTCTTGTATTCCTAATTGGCTGACAGTTTTTATCATGTATGGATGTTGGATTTTGTCAAATAATTTTTAATGTCATTCATTATTAACTTGTTAATATCATGGATCGCACTGATTGATTTTCAAATATTAAACCAGAGTTGCATTTTTGAAGTAAATTCCACTGGGTCATGGTGTATAATTATTTCTATACATTTTTGTATTTGTTTTGCTAATATTTTGTTGAGGATTTTTGCATCAAAGTTTATGAGGGATATTGGGGTCTGTGTGTGTGTCTGTATATATATATATATATATATAGAAACTTTTTTTTTTTTTTACTGTCTTTGTCTTGTTTTGGTATCAGCTTCATAAAATGAATTGGGAAATGTTCCCTCCTCTTATATTTCCTGAAAAAAATTGTGTAAAGTTGATGTTAATTCTTCTTTAAATATTTGGTAGAATTCTCCAGCAAAACCATCTTGGCCTACATATTTCTTTTTTAGGAGCCTTTAAATTATGAATTCTATTTCTTTAAGGTTTATAAAGCAATTCAGATTATCTATTTAATCTTGGCTGATTTTTAGTAATTTGTATTGTTTCAGGAATTTGTCCATTTCTTCTGAATTGCCAAGTTTAGGAGTGTAAGGATGTTCATAATATTTCCTTTTTATTATTTTAGTGGCTCTTTTATACTACTGATAGTGCTGATTTGTGTCTTCTCTGTTTTTATTTTTATCAATTTGCTAGAGGATGATCAATTTTATTGATTTTTTTTAAGAACAAGCTTTTTGTTTCATTGATTTTTTCTATTGTTTCCTTTTTCAATTTCACTGACGTCTCATCTTATCTTTATTATTTCCTTCCTTTTGCTTGGTTTTGGTTTATTTTGCTCTCTCTTTTTTTAATAGTTCCTTGATGTAGGAACTTACATTATTGATTTGAGACCTTTCTTCTTTTCTAATATATGCATTTAGTGCTATAAAATACCTCTCAGCTTTGCTTTAGCTGCATGCCACATGTTTTGATATGTTATATTTTCATTTTCTCTATATTCTATGTTTATATTTTTTATTTCCAGTAGGACTTCTTCTTTGACTCATAGATTATTTATAAGTGTGCTATTTAATTTGAAAGTGTTTTTCTGTTGTCTTTCTGCATCAGGTATTTTTTAACTTATCACATTATCTCCTCAAATAATATTATGACACTTCAATAAAAATATGAGAAACTTACAACAGTGTACTTCTAATTACTACTCTATCTGGAGTTGAGCTGGTACTGGGCTGGGATGTAGGTTTAGTTAATTACCGCTTACCACTGGTTTCATGTGTTCTGATGGGAGGGATCTGTCCCTTCTCTCAATTAGTGTTTGAGATCTAAGACTCTGGATACCTCTCTTAGCACTCTTGCTCTTTATCCACCTTCCCACGACTTAGAGAAACACTCTTTGTTTTACATTCCCACCCTGAGCTTTCTCCACCACAGAAGATCTATCTCTTGGCTTTCTTTCCCTGTCCTGCCTTCCATGCACCATTCTTTACTTGATGAAATGTCCATGAGAATTGGAATTGATGGACAATTTAAATTCATCTGCTTTGGGGGCTTTTATGGATTCTAATTAATCATGTTGGTCTACAGTGTCCTACAGAGTAGGTGGTTTCTCATATCTCAGCCAACTCCTTTCTGCCTTTGGCAGGATTTCTCTTCTGCCCATCATGCCTCAGGGATGAAAGCAGGTGCAGGTCTCTTATTGCTTTGGGAGGGCTCATCTGTCCTTGGAATATACAACAACCATATAAAGCAAGCATCATTTTAAATCACAGATAGCTTAAGCGACTTGTCTAAGGTCTCATAGCTAGAAACTGAATCTAGGAATATCAGTCTGAAAACCATACTCTTTTTCTCCAAGCCATTTGGAAAAAAATTTTTTTTTTGGTAAAATTATACACAGTCAAAGATACACCATTTTAATAATTTCTACATATATAATTCAGTTACATTGGTTACATTCCTCAAGTTGTGCTACGATTTTCTCTATCCTTTTCTACATTATTCCACCACTATTATCTTAACTCACTGCCCCCAAGCTTCCCATCCAATCTTTCAAGTTGCCATTGTCAATTTGATGTCACATAGATAATTCTTTAGAAGAGCACAATGCTCAAAGTAGATGCACTTTAGTAATTAAAATAAGCTATATTTTGGTTCAAAGAAGACTTCAGGGGATAGGGGATAGTTTTGGTTTGAGGTTTAAAGTTTAAAAATTATCTCAGGGCAATAGTTTTGGGATCTCATCCACCCTCAATGGCTCCAGAAAGTCTAGATTCTGTTGAGAATGTAAAATTCTTTTCTGCATTTTATCCCTTTTGATTAGGATACGTCTACAGAATCTTTGATCAAAACATCCAGTAACAGTAGCCAGTCACCTTCTAATTCTTTTGGTCTCACGGCAAAGGAGGCAGTTGTTCATGTAAGCAACCAGACATGTATTCAATTTCCTTCTGTGATTCCTGAGTGTCTTTCTTGTTCTTTGTTTCAGTTATACAGAGATCAATTGTTGTTCCTTGGATGGCCTCTTGCTAGCTTTTGAGACCCCAGTCACCATGAAATGAACTATGAGGTAGAATGTTGCCTCAACCCCTTTAAACATTAGATCACAAGTCTTCATCCAACCATTACTAATTTAAATTCATGTTGAGGCGTGTACTCAGGTCAATTGCTGTCACAAAAAGAAGAGAACACCTCTGGTTTCTACTGTTTTTAGTTTAGAAATGACAAACTGGGAAAAAAATATTTGCAACTTATATAACAAATAATTAGTTTTCTTAATCACTTCTACAAATCAATAAGAAAAAGGCTAAAAAAATCAATTTTAAAAAATGCAAAGGACGTGAATAGGTCACAGATGACAAGTAAATGGATCTTAAACATAGGAAACAATGTTCAACACCACTTATAATATTCAAACTGAAAATTAATAAAGAAAACTTACAGAATTACAACAAAAATTGATATACTCATATCTCAAAAGGAAATTTCACTAATGTATAAACCGTCAGACAAAAAATTAGTAAGGGTAAAGAAGATTTGAGCAGCATAAATAGTAAGCTTGATTTAATTAGTATATCTGGTGCCCTGCACTCAATTTAAGGCTATTGGAAATATTTACCAATAACTGAAAGATCCTAGACCATAAAGCAAACTTAGATAAAGACCAAATAATCAATATCATACAAACAGTTTCTAATAACTATTCAAAGATAAAAACCAATGATAAAATATAGCCAAAAAAATCATTTTCTTTTGGAAATTAAAAAAAAAAAAAAAACATTGCTAAATAATTCAAAGGGTGAAAAAAATCACAATGGAAATCATGAAATATTTATAAGGGAGTAATAAAGAATTACTACATATAAATACTTGAATATCAATACCTGCTTAAATGGTAGAGAAAAATTTAAAACTTCAAATTCATCCATTAAAAAAGAAAAATAATTGAAAATTATTTAGCTAAGTTTTCAAATAAAAAGACTATAAAAAGAACAGAGTTATTCCAAGCAAAGTAAATAAAGCACAGATATCAGTGACATAAGAAGCAAAGAAGCCATACAGATGGTAAGCCAATCCAAGAGTTATTTACTTAATAAGGACTATTAATAAACTAAACATTTTGCAAGACTACAAGAAAAAGAAAGAAGATGCCAATAAATAATATTAGGAAAGAATTATGTACCATACCTTCAGATACAGTAGTAATTTAAAAACTATAAAAGAAAATTAAGTACACTATTTTACCATTACTCTTGAAAAATTATATGAAATGCATACTTTTCTAGAGAACATATAGATTATGGAGGACATCTAACTATTCCAACTAGCATTAAAGAAATGCATCCGAGAACCTCTTCTATATTTCCTTCCAATGGATCCAGGTTTATGGGTTTTCCAAAACTTCCAATAAGGAATAATCACTATTTTAATCAAATTGTTTCATAGATACGTAGAGAAGGAAACGTGATCAATTCAAATCATGAGGCTAGTATAACTTTGTAGTGAGTTCGAGGAAGTTGGGGGTTGGTCAAGGATAAGGACATGACCAGGAGACAGCGGTGTTGCACAACAAGCTACATATTTGAGCCAGTGCTTTGGTAGGTTCACAGGAAGGGGCAGTTCCCTGCAGCGGAAGGCCCTCCAAATGCAGGTAGCATGCGGTGGGTGGGTGGGGACCCAAGGGGGAAAGGGGAGACAGAAAGCGAAGGGGGGGGGTATTAAGTGTCTAGGTGATTTTTCTCAGCAGCAAGATGAGGTGACTCTAGGTCAGAGATCTCTGAAGGACATCAGTGAGTTAGAGTACTTGTAATTGCGGGTTTTGTCTTATCTATGACTCGTAAATATTGGCTGTGGTTTCATGGGGATATGCAAAGCAGGCAGGCTCCAAATGACTAAAATCTGCTTATTCAGACTATTATTAAACAATTATGTGTAAAAAATTGAGTTTGGCATTGGAAGGCTTTTTAGACTAACAGGGTTCAGCCTGTAATGGAGAAATAAGTAGCCTGGGCCAACATACAGAAGACATCTTTGGCTCATTTATATCACAGGCCATCCCCTTGCCCCATAAACAATCTCCTTGCCGTGGAGTCAATTCCGACTCATAGTGACCCTATAGGATGGAGTAGAACTGCCCCCATAGGGTTTCCAAGGAGAGGCCGGTGGATTTCAACTGCTGACCTTTTGATTAGTAGCCTTAACCACTGCAACACCATGGTTCCCCTGGCCCCATAGCGCTTTATAATCTAAATTTTATGTTATTTCATAAAGCCTGAGCTTGGAAACAGTGATAGAGCATTTTCAGGACCCAGAATCCTATAAGGACACAAACTAAGATTTCAAAACCCATTAGCAGCCAGTCTGCCCGTTCAGTGGAGGAAGCCAGCAGAAAAGATCAGTAGAGAAGATTTTTATTTGATCAATCTGTCTGGTCAATAGAATGACATTATGTCTCTTTTAGGTCACTGGGTGTTACAAACAGTTTTGTGCTTGGCTGCTAAATGAAAAGTTAGTGGTTCAAACCCAACCAGTGGCTCCCAGGAAGAAAGACCTGGTGATGTGCTTCTATAAAGATTACAGACAAGAAAACCCTATGGAGCTCAGTTCTACTCTATAACACATGGGATCTCCATGAGTTAGAATTGACTTAATGGCAATGGGATGTCTCCTTTGGTGCATGTCTCTGGTTATCTGTAAAACATGGTGTGTGTTATCTACTCATATGCAGCAAGATGTGTTAGTTGACACTGGTTAGAGTAGGGACTTCTCAGGTAAGGAAGGGGCATAGCAATAGAGTATGGGTTAAATTTGTAGGTAATCTGTGGCCAGCAGTAGAGGAACTGATTGCCCCTTGGGTGTGGACCAAATGGTGTTGCCTGTCCGGGTGAGATCAGTTCGACCTCCTGGGTGTTAGGAGCTTATCCAGGTTTGTTTCACAGTGCCTTTTGTGGAGCAGAGTATGTGGGTGGCAAGTGAGGACACCTCTCTCTCCAAATGCTCATGAGTCGTTTGTTTGGTTTATGTTGGATGCTAAGCTGATGTAGGTTGAGGATGGTCCCAGAGCCTGTGGCCAAGTAAGGTCCTCATCAGGATTCATGGGGAGGTGGCTAGACTCTCCTGAAAATTTTAAGGAATAGAACATGTTAGTTAAGTCAATACAGTGGGCCTGGAAAGGCGAGCTGAAGCCCAGAGCTGAGGGGCTTCCACTTAGCATTCAGAGGATGTGGCCAACACCCAGAGTCTGGAGGGTGGGACCATCATCCAGAAGGTCTTAGAGAACAGAGGATTATTTTCATAACTCGAGAGCTAATGTAAATTGTTCTGCTTGGTTTTGGACTTGCTTGGTGCCTGTTATCCCTTCTTTCCCTCCAATTTCTCTTATTTGTAATGGAAATGTCGACCTAGTGCCTGATCCATCATCATACTTTGGAAGCAGATAATTTTTATTTTATATTGTACTTCAGGTGAAGGCTTGCAGAACAAATAGTTTCTCATGAAACAGTAGTACACATATTGTTTTCTGACATTGGTTAACAAACCCACAACATGTCAACCCTCTAACTTCTCAAACTTTTTTTGGTGAAAATACACATAGCCAAAGATACACCATTTCAAAAATTTCTACATGCACAGTTCAGTGACATTGACCACGCTCTTCCAATTGTGCTGCTATTCTCACTTAAGATGAAGTCTTACAGAACAAAATAGTTTCTTATTTAACAGTTACTACACATGTTGCCCTATGACGATTGTTAACAATCTCACAACACATCAACAATATCCTTACTCAACCTTGGGTTCCCTATCACTAGCTTCCTTGTCCCCTTCTGCCTTCTAGCCCTTGTCACTAGACTACTGTACCTAATTAGACCCATTTGGTTTTACGGGGCTGTCCACTCCCAGGCTGAACAGTGAACCTCAGAGATAACTTCACCACTGAACTAAAAGGGTGTCTGGGGGCCATACTCTCGGGGTTTCTCCAGTCTCCTTTAGGCCAGTAAATCTGGTCTTTTTTATGTGAGATAGACTTATGTTCTACATCCTTATCCAGCTCTGTCCAGAACCCTCTGTTGTGATCCTGGTCAGAGCAGTCAGTGGTGGTAGCCAGGCACCATCTAGCTGTACTGGTCTCAGTCCAGTGGAGACCTTGGTAGCTGTGGACCATTAGTCCTTCAGACTAATCTTTTACTTGTATCCTGTTCTCTTCATTCTCCCTTGCTCCCGAAGGGATGAGACCAGTGGAGTATCTTAGATGGCCGCTCACAGGCTTTTAAGAACCCAGACACTACTCACCAAGGTAGAATGTAGAACACTGTCTTTATAAACTATGTTATGCCAATTGAGCTAGATGTACCCCGAGACCATGGTCCCCACAGCCCTCCGCCCAGCAATTCAGTCCCTCAGGGAGTTTGGATGTGTCTATGGGGCTTCCATGACATTTCCTAGTACAAGTTGTGCTGGTTTCCCCTGTATTGTGTACTGTCTCACCCTTCACCCAATATACCACTTATCTATTGCCTATTTAGTATTTCCCCCCCCCACCCCTCACATCCCTGGTAACCAACAAAGATTGTTACATTTTGTGTGTGAACTTTTTCATGGGTTTTTACAATAGAGATCTCATACAATATTTGTCGTTTTCTGATTGACTTATTTCACTCAGCATAATGTCCTCCAGTTTCATCCATGTTATGAGATGCTTCACAGATTCATTGTTGTTCTTTCTCGTTGCATAGTACTCCATTGTGTCTATGTACCATAGTTTCTTTATCCATTCATCTGTTGATGGGCATCTAGGTTGTTTCCATCATTTTGCTATTGTGATCAATGCTGCCATGAACATAGGTGTGCATATGTGTATTTGAGTGACGACTCTTATTTCTCTAGGATATATTCCTAGGAGTGGGATTGCTGGATCTAATGGTATGTCTATTTCTAGCTTTCTGAGGAAGCGCCGTATCATTTTCCAGAATGGTTGTATCATTTTGCATTCCCACAAACAGTGCATAAGAGTTCCGATCTCCCCACAGCCCCTCCAACATGTTACTTCCAGTGTTTTTGATTCGTGCCAGTAATGCCGGGGTGAGATGGTATCTCATTGTGGTTTTAATTTGCATTACTCTAATGGCTAGTGATCACAAGCATTTCCTCATGTGTCTGTTGGCCATTTGAATGTCTTTGTTGGTCAAGTGTCTGTTCATTTCCTTTGCCCGTTTTTAATAGGATTATTTGTCTTTTTGTTGTAGAGGTGTTGGATTTTCTTGTAGATTATGGAGATTAGACCTTTGTCTGACTTGTACTGTCCAAAGTTTTTTTCCCAGTCTGTAGGTTCTCTTTTTACTCTTTTGGTGAATTCTTTAGAAGAGCATAGGTGTTTGATTTTTAGAAGATCCCTGTTATCTAGCTTATCTATTGGGGTTTGTGCATTGATGGTTATGGTTTGTATCCTGTTAATGCCATGTATTAAGGCCTGAAGTGTTGGTCCTATTTTTTCTTCTATGAACTTTGTAGTTTTAGGCTTTATATGCAGGTCTTTGACCCATTTTGAAGTAGTTTTTGTATACGGTGTGAGGTATGGGTCCTGTTTCATTTTTTTGCAAATGGATATCCAGTTTTCCCAGCACCATTTGTTAAAAAGACTGTCTTTTCCCCATTTGATGGACTTTGGGCCTTGTCGAAGATCAGGTGACTGTAGGTGGATGGACTTACATCTGGGTTCTCAATTCTGTTCCATTGGTCAATGTATCTGTCGTTGTACCAGTACCAGACTGTTTTGACTACTGTAGCTGTATAGTAGGTTCTGAAGTCAGGTAGTGTGAGTCCTCCAACTTTCTTCCTCTTCTTCAGTAGTTCTTTACTTATTCGGGGCTTCTTCCCTTTCCATATAAAGTTAATGATTAGTTTTTCCATGTCTTTGAAGAATGTTGTTGGTATTTGGATCGGGATTGCATTGTATTTGTAAATTGCTTTGGGTAGAATTGTCATTTTCACAATGTTGAGTCTACCTATCCATAAGCATTGTATGTTTTTCCATTTATGTAGATCCCTTTGGGTTTCATGCAGTAGTGTTTTGTAGTTTTCTTTGTATCGGTCTTTTACATCCCTGGTCAGATTTATTCCTAAGTATTTTATCTTTTTAGGGGCTATTAAAAATGGCATTGTTTTCCTGATTTCCTTTTCATCGTTCTCCTTATTGGTGTATAGGAATCCAACTTATTTTTGTATGTTTATCTTGTATCCTGCTACTCTGCTTAATCTTTCTATTAGTTCCAGTACATTTCTCATGGAGTCTTTAGGGTTTTCTATGTATAGTATCATATCATCTGCAAACAGGGACTGTTTAACGTCTTCATTACCAGTTTGGATGCCCTTTATTTCTGTTTCTTGCCTTATTGCTGTAGCTAGAACTTCCAGCACAATGTTAAATAGTAGTGGTGATAAAGGGCATCCTTGTCTTGTTCCTGTTCTCAAGGGGAATGTTTTCAGCCTCTCTCCATTAAGAATGATGTTGGCCATTGGTTTTGCATAGATGCCCTTTATTATGTTGAGAAATTTCCCCTCTATACCTGTTTCATTGAGAGTTTTTATCAGGAATGGGTGTTGGACTTTGTCAAATGCCTTTTCTATGTCAATTGAGATGATCATGTGATTATTTTCTTTCCTTGGTGGTGGATTACGTTGATTGCTTCTCTAATGTTGAACCATCCTTGCATACCTGGTATGAATCCTACTTGGTCGTGGCGTATTATTTTTTTGATATGATGTTGAATTCTATTGGCTGGAATTTTGTTCAGAATTTTTGCACCTATGTTCATGAGAGATATTGGTCTGCAATTTTCTTTTTTTGTGACGTCTTTACCTGGTTTTGATATCAGTTTTCTGCTGGCTTCATAGAATGAATTTGGAAGTGTTGCTTCCTCTTCTATGCTCTGAAATAGCTTGAGTAGTACTGGTACAAGCTTTTCTGTAAATGTTTTGTAGAATTCTCCAGTGAAGCCATCTGGGCCAGGGCTTTTTTTTGGTTGGGAGTTTTTTTTATTACCTTTTCAATCTCTTCTCTTGTTATCAGTCTGTTCAGATTTTCAACATCAGTGTGTTGTAGTTTGGGTAGGCCAAGTGTTTCTATAAATTTATCCATTTCCTCTAGGTTTTCAAATTTGTTGGAGTATAGTTTTTTGTAATATTCTGTTATAATCCTTTTTATTTCAGTTGGGTCTGTTGTAATGTCCCCCATTTAATTTCTTATTTGGGTTATTTGTGTCCTCTCCTGTTTTTGTTTTGTCAGTCTGGCCATTGGTTTGTGGATTTTGTTGATTCTTTGAAAGAACCAACTTTTGGTTTTGTTTATTGTTTCTATTGTTTTTATGTTCTCTATTTCATTTATTTCTGCCCTGATCTTTACTATTTCCTTTATTCCGGTGGTTGTGGGCTTTTTTGATGTTCTCTTTCTATTTGAGTTCTGTAGTTAATATTTTGATTTTGTCCCTTTCTTCTTTTTTGATATGTGCATCTATTACTATAAATTGTCCTCTGAGGACTGCTTTTGCTGTGTCCCAAATGTTTTGGTATGATGTGTTTTCATTCTCTTTTGATTCTAGGAATTTTTTTATTCTGTCTCTGATTTATTCTATTACCCAGTGATGTGTAAGCATGGTATTATTCAGTTTCCATGTAATTGATTATTTTTCCTTGCTCTTTCTATTGTTAATTTCTACCCTGATGGCATTGTGGTCAGAGAAGATACTTTGAATTATCTCAACGTTTTGGATCTTGTTGAGGATTGCTCTGTGGCCTAAGATGTGGTCTATTTTGGAAAACGTTCCATGTGCATTGCAAAAGAATGTGTACTTTGCAGCATTTGGATGGAGTGTTCTATATATGTCTGTGAGGTCAAGTTGGCTGATTGTGCCCTTTAGGTCTTCTGTATCTTTGCTGAGTTTCTTCTTAGTTGTTCTGTCCTTTACTGAGAGTGGTGTGTTGAAGTGTCCTACTATTATTGTGGAACTGTCAGTTTCTCTTTTCAGTGTTGGTAGAGTTTGTTTTATGTATTTTGGAGCCCTGTCATTGGGTGCATAGATGTTTATTATGGTTATGTCATCATGATGGATCGTCCCCTTAATCATTATATAGTGTCTTTCTTTGTCTTTCATGGTAGATTTTGTTTTAAAGTCTATTTTAGCTGAGATTAGAATTGCCACCTCTGCTCTTTTTTGGTTGTTGTTAGCTTGATATATTTTTTTCCAACCTTTGACTTTTAATAAATTCACATCTTTGTTTGTAATGTGTGCCTCTTGTAGACAGCATAGTGATGGATCCTGTTTTCTTATCCATTCTGTCACTCTCCATCTCTTTATGGGTGCATTGATTCCATTTACATTCAGTGTAATTATTGATAGATGTGAGTTTGTTGCTGTCTTTTTGTAGTGCTTTGTTTTGTGGTGTCGATGTTTTCTTTGTTCTTCTTACTGTCTTGTGCTGAGTTACTTTTGTTTGTGGATTTTTTGTTTTCATTTCTTTTTTTTTGTATTTTTTGTTTTTGCTGAGTCTTTATGTTTTTCCTCTTTTTTTATGAGTATGTTCGTTAACTTTCTTTGTGGTTACCATGAATTTTACCCTTATCTTTCTAAGTTTGAAGCAGTCTACCATTACTTGGTATCGCCTTGCCTTCCTCTCCATTAGAAGGTTGTATACCTATGCCGTTTATTCCCTCTTTTATTGTTTTGACGTTTTTGTCATTATTGATTAACTGCTCTGATTCCCTGTTGTATTTCTTTTGGTTTTGGATAGTCTCTGAGAGTTCATTTCTTAAATTGGTATCTGGATGGTACAATCCTGCATCCTAGATTCTGCCTGTGAGCTGAAATTGTTTGTCCTCAGATCAAAGAACTCCCTTTAATAATTCTTGTAAGTTTGGTTTGACTTCTACATATTCCCTTAATTTCTGTTTATTTGAAAATGACCTAATTTCACCATCAAATTTGAACGAGAGTTTTGCAGGATTTATTATTCTTGGCTGGCAATTTTTTTTCTTTCAAGATTTTATGTATGTCATCCCATTGCCTTCTTGCCTGCATGGTTTCTGCCAAATAATCTGAGCTTAGTCTTACTATTTCTCCTCTGTATGTGACTTCTATTTTTTCATGAGCTGCTCTCAGGATTCTTTGTTTGTCTTCGGTTTTGGCAACAGTGATTATGATATGCTTTGGTGATTTTCTTTTGGGTCTCTCCTATATGGGGTTCGTTGAGCTTCTTGGATGGCCAGCAGTTTTCTGTCAGCAGTTTTTCAGTGATCCTTTCTGTGTTTTCTGTTTTTTCCCCCTGTTCTGGAATTCCAATCACTCAAAAATTTTTGCTTTTGATTGTATCCCACATATCTTTAAGGGTCTCTTCATTTTTCTTTGTTCTTTTTTCTGAGTTTTCCTGAAAGAGAGTTGTATCCAAGTTTTTGTCTTCAATTCCACTGATCCTGTCTTCCACCTTTTCAAATCTGGGAAGCAGATAATTTGTAATCTAGATTTCACAGGTTCACAGATAAAAAGGAATTTTTCCCTAGGATGAATATGCCTAAAGTCTCACCCATATTTGATTTAGATGATTTAGAAGATGAGATTTTGGACTTGGAATTGATTTAAGACTTTTGGAATGATGTGATGGGGTGAATGTGTTTTGCACGTGGCAAGGACATGAATTTTTAAGTGTTGTGGGGTAGAGTGTTATGGATTGAATTATGTCCCCCCCTCAAAATATTTGTTGTAAACCTTAACCTCTATGCTTGTGGTTATAATCCCATTTGGGAATGGGTTGTCTTTGTTATTTTAATCAGGCAGGATTACTTTAGGGTGGATCATCAGTCAAAATTTTTTTGACATAAAAAGAAATTAAACAAACAAGCAGAGGAGAGAAGGGGTAAGATAGATATCAACACACATGGAGATCTGAAAGGAATCAGGGAGCAGAAGCTAAAGAGACAAGGACCTTCCCCCAGAGTACACACATAGAGAAAGTCTTCCGCTAGAGCCAATGCTCTGAATTCGGACTTCTAGCCTCCTAAACTGTGAAAAAATAAAATTCTGTTTGTTAAAGCCGTGCACTTGTGGTATTTATGTTATAGCAGCACCAGATAACTAAGACAGACCCTTTAAGGCTTGAGTGTTCCTGGGATTATGGATGTCTGGGTGCCTTTGTCCAAGAGAGTTAGCCAGTGTTGTTTATTTTTTGGAGGCTAAACTACAGTTGATGTGGTAAAAGGTGATCGTCTGTAGGAAGGAGGCCACTTCTGTGTCCCTATGTGGGGGCAGGGCCCAGGCACAGTTACAGAGTGGGGCTGTCTCTGAAGAAGAAGCCTGCCATGGGTTGTAATTTAACCCTAGTGTTGTAATTGCTCCACTGATTTACCAGAGATCATCTAATTGGGACCCCCTTGTCCCTTAGGGTCCAATATAAACTCTCTTTTGTCTAGAGGTTGACACTAAGCAGGGACCTGGCTGTAGATGGTTTGTTTGGCTAGGAGGGAGGCAGCCTCTCTGCTGATGGTAATTTTTGGTTTAGGCCAAGTGGGGGCTGTTTATAGGATTAACAGGCACCAACTTGACTTTCATGAGTTTCTATTAAACTCAGGGCATCTATGGCCTCTTGAATTGTTTTAGCACTAGCCATCATTGCCACTAAGGAGGACTTATATTTGCCAGGAGTCTCCTGAGAAACAATTGGGTGAACTCAGGGCTCAAGTCAGCCTCCTCCAGACTCTGTTATCATGCTGCACACCATCTGCTACCTGATCAGCCCACGATAGCATCCACAGCTGACGGAGGAGTTCTTTGGCCTCAGCTAAGATTTTCCATTGACAGTCTTCCTGGGCTGTTTATGAGGCCCAATGTAGGTGCCAAGCCATAAAAATGAATTTCCAAGCCATAAAAATCCACATCAACGAGGTATATGTGGGCCAAATTCCAAAGCCTCCACTTTCCCCACAAATTGTGCAGGGTCCTTTAGCAGGGACACCATTTTTCCATCCTAATGTTATGGCAGACAATTGTTTAATTTGAGCCCCATAAGGTCCTTAAGGAGAGGCTTGGCCTCAGGATGAGAGAAAGAGAGTATAGGTTCCCTCCTACAATGGAGAACAAGCTCATTCTTCTTTGTCTTCCCCTTTAGGATTTTCTGTCTCTATCCCTTTGCAGGTGGTTAGCTGCAGAGCAGAGGGTAAATTATCCCAGTCAGTATTGTGGGGAGACCATGCTGCCTCCTCCTCTAGAGAAGCCCAGTCTCTCCCCAGGATCCTCCCCTCCATCTCTCCCCTCCAGAAGTTTAAGCTTCTACCTCTTCTTTCCTGGTGGTGTCCTGGTGAGAAGCAGCCATGAGGAAGGCCCAACACCTGTCTTGTGGTTTGGAACACTTGTTCAGTAGGAAAGCAATCTCCTTCGGAATCCTCGGAGGAGCAGGGGTATGAACTTCCTTGCTTTTAGTCACTTTATGTAATGCGTTAGCCAGCTTGCCCCAAGGGTTGGTGTCTCAATATCCCTCTGGGGGAAGGCACAGAATGATGCCATCTGCAGCAGCAGGTCCAAGTGAGCAGCAACAATGCAAGTTTGCAAGCTAGCTGCTTGCAAAGACACCTCCTCCATCTGCGCTTATGAGACTGGCTTTGGCTGATGTTTCTGTCTTATTGGCTTGCCTTAGTGGTCCTCAGGGATGAGGATGTCCTCTCATCTTAGAGTATCCCCAATCACCAGCCTGGTTGTAACAGCTTTTCCCATATAGCCCATCATGGCGTTGGGGGAAGCTTACCCACAGTCCAGAGGTTTGCACTCTCCCCTTTTCCCATTCAGGCTCACAGGTCTTACAGTGTCCAGTGCCTGCCTAGTGGAGGACCCAGGTAGGTGCGCTGACCTCCCTTCCTGGAAAGCTCGGTACCTCTGATCCCAAAAGTCAGTTCCAATGGTGTGGGTTTACTTCACATACTGGTGTTATTTTCATTCACCTCCTATGCATGCAAAATCATATTCTATGAATAAGGAAGATCAAAGAAGAATTGATGCACTCAAATTATGGTGTTGGTGAAGAATATTGAATACACCATGGACTGCTAGAAGAACAAACAAATTTGTCTTGGAAGAAGTATAGCCAGAATGTTCCTTAGAATCAAGGATGGTGAGACTTTGTTTTGCTTATTTTAAACATGTTATCAGGAAGGACAAATCTCTGGAGAAGGACATCATGCTTGATAAAGTAGAGGCTCAGCAAAAGAGAGGAAGACCCTCACCAAGATGGATTAACACAGTGGCTGCAATAATGGGTTCAAACATAGCGACAATTGTGAGGCAATATTTTATTCTGTTGTACATAGGGTTGCTGTGAGTCAGAACTGACTCAATGGCAACTAACAACAACACTAACGAGGCACATAGAGGAGACTAGCTAAAAATAGAGAGGGAGTGCAGTGCAACAGAGCAGTGCCTCACAGAACTGAGGCAGAGGCATTTCAGATTTTAGTCCCAACCACTTAAGACTGTTCAGAATCATTTTGCCAATTGATTGTCCCACTGACTGGGTAGATCCCACAATGTTTTCCTGATCAACACAACAAAAATTCTTTGTTTTCCCTGTCATCACTTGTAGTGAGTTCAAGAGATTTCAGGGGTGATTAAACAACAACAACAAAAAAAGATACAGTCACAAGATAGCAGGGTTTCACAACAAGTTATTGGGGCCCATGCTTTGACAGGTTTGCATCTGGGGACAGTCCCTTGTAGCAGGAGATTCTCCAAAGGCAAGTGGCATGGGAATGGGAGGTGCTAGAAAGGGAAAGGATACTCTGGGGAAAGGGAGGAAGTGGAGGGGGCACACATTTCTAAATGATGTCCCTGGGCACCACAGTGGGGAGTCTCTGGGTCAGAGAGCTCCAAAGGGCCACAGCAGCTTGGAGTTCTTATAACTTCAGGGTTTTATCTTACCTAGCAGATGGTGGGTGCAGTTTTGTAAGGTATGCAAAGCAGGCAGGCTATAAATGACTAAAAATCTGTATATTCAGGTTATTATTAAAACAGTTGGGTGTGTAAAAATGTGCGTTTGGAACTAGTGAGCTTTCTGGGCCAACAGGCCTCAGCCTTTTATAAAGAAATAAACAACCTGGGGTCAATACTCAGAGGGCATCTGTGGCTTATATATGTAACAAACCTGATGTCAAGCCTGACAAAGAGAGACTACTAATGTCAATTCAATGAGGCAATGTAGGGGGGCAGGGAAGCACGTGACAATATAAAGTTCATCTCAGGCATAATCAAACCTGAGAAAACCGATCAATGTAACTCACAGCACTAAAAAATGACAAGAAAAGAAGATCTCCTGATTATTTCAATAGTTCTTGAAAAAAATTCAACAATATATCCATTCATGATAAAAAAAACAGTTTATTATAATAATAGGTCATTTTTAACCTTGTTTAAATTATGTAATAAAATTAATGTTACGTAATAATAAATTTAATAATACATAAAAATTACAGAAAATACTACACTTAATAGTTAAACTTCAGACACATTTCCTCTAATCAGGACAAAGCAAGAATGCCTGGTTTCATAATTTCTGTTCAGCAATGTCCTTGATATGTTAGCAAATTCAATAAGAAGAGGAGTCAGATGGATTCAAAAGGAAGAAACAAAATTTTGCTATTCATAGATGAGTTTATTTTTTTACATGAAAAAACCAAAAGAATCTAAAGACAACACATTTATAACTATAAATAATTATCAGTGGCTGGATTGAAACTCGATATATAAAATTCAGTGTGTTGCACACACACAGCTTGCCTTAAATGCTGTCTCTGGATCCAAAATAGCCACCAGGCTACTGGGATGAGAATTTCACCCAGTGGCACCAACAACTCCATGAGTATTATGTTCCTTTAGTCTGATCAAGTCACACACATGAGATACTCACAAAGTGTTGGCAAAGGAAAGTCATTTTAATTACTCAGACAACACACAGCATACAATGGGAATAATTCTATAATGAGCGGCACCCCCTGGTCTAAAGCTGACCGGTGAGAGATGGAAACCTCTTCTCTATGTGCTCCCACTTTGCACTAGGGACCTATGGTTTAATGACGAGCGGCCCCCTGGTTCTAAAGCTGTCCAGCAAGACGGGAACTCTCCTACACAGGCCCTGTGATGCACCATAGGCAAGGGACAAGCAAGTCCTTCCCCCAGCCAGCTTTTATAGTCTGGGGTTTATGTGACTCAAGGTAGGGAACACAATGCAGATTTTCCTGCCTGATTACTCTAGGAGGGGGTGGTTAGACATGTGGGCGCCTGCCCAGAATTGTATCTCTTTACTCCTGTTAGTTATTAGGCCTCAGGATGGTGGTGGTTTGTTCCAAAGCTTAAATAAAGATGCTAGCAGAGGGGTTTGGGGGGAAGACGGTGGCAACTGGGCTTGTCCAAAGGACTACCCCCGGCCATCAGCAGTGTTTCAATACAGCAGCAATTAATTTAATGACATAATTTTTTGTGGTAAATCCAAGAAAAGATATGTAATATCTGAATAAAAATTATAAGACTTTATTAAATGACATAGAAGAAAAAATACATAAGATGTGCCATGTTGGTTGACTAGGAGACAGTAGCATTAAGATTACCATTCTCTCTCACGCCACCACAAATTAAAAATTCAAAGCTACCTAAAAAACAAAAAAATTCCAGCAGAATATTTTGGAATTTATATAGAAATATAAACTTATGTAAATATCAAAGACAATTTTTCAGATAGTCTGAAGAATCTCTCATTATAAAACTCCTAGAAATGATGAATAAAATAAAAAAATAGGAAGATAAAACTTAACTGGGATAATTAAGAGACATATCATATTGAACACCATGCCAAATATACGTATTGTCTAATTTAGTGGTACAGAGTTGCTCACAGTATTCTCTTAGAATCCTTTTCATTTCTTAAAGATCACAAGTGATGGAGACTACGTACTACCTTAGCTGCATACCCTAAGTGTTTATATGCTGTAGCTTCACTTTGTGGGATATTACTAAAGCCACACCAGGTCTCTTAGGTTATTATTTGCCTGCATGCATTTTTCCATTATTTCATTTTCAACTTATTTGTGACTTTGGAAATAAAGTGTATCTCTTAGATCTTGATTTTTAATACAATCTGTCCATCTGTGACTTTTGATTGAAGCATCCACTCCATTTTTATTTATTGTAATCATTGATATGATTGGATTTACATCTGCCAGTTTGTGATTTCATTTTGTTTCATGTCTTTTTAGCTTCTCTGTTTTACTGTCTTTTTTGTGCAAAATAGATAATTTCTATTGTACTATTTTAACTGCGTTGTTGTTTTGTTTTTACTATATTTTAAAAGTTATTTTCTTCATGGTTTATTTGGGGATTACAAAATGTATCATAATTTATCACAATCTACTTCAAGTTAATGTTACCTTAATTTCAGTAGAAATTCAGCAGAAAATTTGTCCCAGCAGACCTCCATGTTCTCCCCTCTGCTTTCTGTGATTATTGCCACATATATATCACATCTCTATATATGTTATAAGGAGCCCTGGTCATGCAGTGGTTCAGGTGATCCATTGATAACCAAAAGGTCAGCAGTTTGAAACCAACAGCCACTCTGTGTGAGAAAGATGAGGCAGTCTGCTTTGTAGAGATTTACAGCCTTGGAAACCCTATGGGGTCACTATGAGTGGGAACCCACTCAATGGCAGTGGGTTTGTTTTTTTTTGGTTTTACATGTGTTATAAATCCAACAATAAATATAATATCATAATTATTTTTATGTTAATGTATTTTAAATAATTTAAGACAAGAAATGAGAAAATATATTTATACTGTCTTTTACACTTACCTATGCAGTTACCTTTACCAGTACTCTTTATTTCTTAATTTCTTTAAGTCACTGGCTAGTGTCATTTCTTCTCATCGTGAAGGACTTTATCATTTCTTGTGAGGAAGATATGCCAAAAACCAAAACGCACTGCCATCGAGTGATTCCGACTCACAGCAACCGTATAGGATTTCCAGGCTGTAAATCTCTAGGGAAGCAGACTGCCACGTCTTTCTCCTGCAAAGCCTCTAGTGGTTTCAAACCACCAACTTCTTGGTTAGCAGTCGGTCACTTTAACCACTGCCACAAGGGCTCATATACCAGCAAAGAATTTTGTCAGTGTTTGTTTATTTAGGAATATCTTTACTTCATTTTTGAAGGATGGTTTTACTAGACACAGAATACTTGTTGACTTTTTTTTTTTCCTTCACTTTCGGCACTTTGAATATGTCACCCCTCTGCTTTCAAGCCTCCAGTGTCTTCTGATGAGAGTTTTCATCAGACTGAAATATTAGTCATGCTGTGGTCTCTCTGTACTTTTCTTTTCCCATAGCTTTCAAGATTTTCTGTTTCAACAGTTTGACTATGATTTGTCTAGATGTGGATCTCTTCGATTTTATCTTACTTAGAATTTATTGAACTTCTTAGATGTGTTGATTAATGTGTTTTATATCAAATTGGGGATGTTTCAGCCACTATTTGTACATTTTTTCCTGCCCTTTTCTCTTTCATTCTTTGAGGCACTGTTCATTTTTTAAAATTATTTTTTTCTTTGTTTTCTTCAAATTGGTAATCTTATTGACCTATCTTCAAGTTTATTCTTTCTTCTGCCAGCTCAAATCTGCTGTTGAGCCCTTCTAGTATATATTTCATTTCAGTGACTACACTATTCTACTCCAGAATTTCCTTTTACATATATATATATATATATATGTATATAAAATATACATATATATATATGAAATTTTTATCTCTGTTGATATTATCTATTTGATAAGCTTTGGTTGTTGCACTTCCCTTTTATTCTTTAAGCTGTGTTTCCTTTATTACTTGAACATATTTTTAATAGTTGCTTTGATGTCTTTGTCTCTTGATTCCAACATTTAGGCCCCCTTAGAAAATTTCTATTGACTATTTTTTTTCTGTATGTGTGTAACACTTTCCTGTTTCCTTGCATGGTTTATAATTTTTTGTTGTTAAAAACTGGACATTTTAGATACTACGTTGTAGCAACTCTGGATCTGACCTCTCCTCGCCCAGAGATTGTTGTTACTGTCTTTAACCTTTTGGTTCGTTTGCTTAGTGACTTGTCTGGACTAATTCTCCACGTGGATCTGCCTCACAATGGGCAGCTGATGATCATGTCCCTGCTTGTTTTTAATTTAAATTCTTGTTTTTATTTTTAAGCTTAGCTTCCTAAGGATGCCCCTAAGTCAGCTAGTAATTGGCTAGAGTTTGTGCTTAGGCATTTTAAGCCAGTGAAGCTAATAATTCTGGGTCTAAGTAGGGAAATTATTCAATTTTCAGACAGTTTACAATTCTGCTCTGGTTTCTAATTTATGCCAGAACTCCTAATTTCTCTTTAAGCAGCACATTCAGTTAGAGGTGGGAGGATAACCAGGGCCCTCTCTGGTATTGTCTGATGTATTTCCTGATATCAATAAATATTCCTTAAAATAATGAATGCCTAATCTCTCATAATATAGTATTTTTAAAGTTTCTAGTTTAACTCTACTTACAAATATTTTAAAGATGTTCAGACAGATTTTCTTTTTCTTAAAACTTTGTTCATATTTAATCTTTTTTTGGGCTGGGTTCTTATAAGTAAGCAGCCCTGGTGGTACAGGCGTTAAGCGCTCGGCTGCTAACCGAAAGATCAGCCGTTCGAACTCATCAGCCGCTCCGAGGGAGAAAGATGTGACAGTCTACTTCCATAAGGATTACAGCCTTGGAAACCCTATGAGGCAGTTCTATTCTGTCTTACATGGTTGTTATGAGTATAAACCGACTTGACGGCAATGGTTTTTTTGTTTTTTTCTTGTAAGTTGACTAATGATTTGTTGTGCTCCATCTCAGAATCCCACATCTCCAACAAAACCCTCTCAGATTTACCTCCCCCGCCCCCATGCAAAGTAGAGAACTCAATCTTTCAGTCTCCAGGAGCCCACAGTTTATATCTTATTTTCACATTTATTACCATTTCTGCCCAGTATTACATTTACTTGTGTCTATGCTCGTTATTGGAGCCCTGGTGGCTCAGTGTTAAGAGCTCGGCTGCTAACAAAAAGGTCAGCAGTTTGAATCTACCAGCTGCTCCTTGGAAACCCTATGGGGCAGTTTTACTCTGTCCTATAGGGTCGCTATGAGTCAGAATTGACTCAATGGCAACAGGTTTTACCCTTATTATTATATTATAAAGTCACTGTATTTTTTTTTAGTAATATTTTATTGTGTTTTAGGTGAAAGTTTACACAGCAAATTAGGTTCGCCTTTAACAATTTATATGCAAATTGTTCTGTGCATTGGTTACAATTTTTACAATGTATCAGCATTCTCATTATTTCCATTCTGTTGCTTCTGTTTCCATTGATCTAGCTTCCCTTTTTCTCCTTGCCATATCACCTTTGTTTTTGGGTAACTGTTGACGTTTGATCTCACATTGTTAATTGTTTAAGGGAGCACACTACTCATGGGTGACATTGTTTATTTCATAAACCAATCTACTATTTGGCTGAAAGGTGACCTGCAGAAATAGCTTCAATTTAAAGTTCAAAGAGTATCTTAGGGTGATAGTCTTGAGGGTTCCTCTAGTCTCTATTGATCCAGGAGGTCTTGAACTTTACCCTGTCTCTAACCTTGCCTTAGCCTCACCATGAAGTCTAGCATATAGTAAGTACTCAATATATGCTTTTTTAAAATGGACTTTTAGGTTGTTTTGGATTCATTCATTCCCTCGGAAACTCCCATCCCTCACAGAGGCCATAAGGCCCTCTGTGTCTCCAAGGACCACTATGTCTCTGACATTCATACAGCTTATACTTCTTGTGAACATTTGTGGTATTAGTCATCTTATGTGGAACAGGATATATCTGTCACTTCTCTTCTGTGAAACCCTCCTTTCAGCAACATTTATTTTAAGAACTGTGTGAAATGAGAAAATTTCACAGGCAACCCTGTGACAATCCAGTCATTTGTCAACATGTGAGATCAAGTGCTGTAAGTGCCCATCTGGCTACGGGCCACCCAGCTCAACGGGGCCAACACTGAGAGTGAAGTTCTCACAGACGGGCCCCAAGGTGCTGGTCTGGTACTTCCATGAAGCTGTGTGTCCATTAGGACACTTTAGCTTCCCTTGCTCTCTGTGCACCTGGCCACAGTGTGTTGTGATTTCTCTTGAACACTGTGGCTGAGGAGCATGCATGTTACATTATGAATCCTAAGGCCCCTGTTGAAATCAATCTGACCCTACTGCAGTGAGGGGATCTGAGGGCAGAGAGTCAGAAAGTGGCAGGGCTGAGCTTTGAGCTTAGGCCATTTCACTTGAAGTTCAAGGCTCTTTCTGTTAAATGGAGTTACTCTGAACATCAGGAACCACTCGCTTTCTCTGGAAACATTGATGAGAAAGTTGATTATCTGCCACTGTAGCTAAACTTCATTGAGTTTGGAGCTGATAGAGCCAGACAGATTTGGGCAAGAATCAGAAGTCTTTGTGAGGATACAGGAGGGAATTGATGATCATGTAAAATCCAGCTGAGGGTAGGCTCCTACTTCTCCCAATCCCCCTTTCTGCTAATGGAGAGAGAATGGCATGCTGGCAGCACAGTGGGGAGCTGACACTCCACCCAGTGCTCCTGGGACACTCCCCTGTGCACTTGGATTGGCAACGTCCATCTTTGTTATTGGTCATCTCTGAGGCCGCAGACAGCAGACGGCCACTTTGGGCCTCAGTTTCACTCTCTCTAAATGGAAGAGGTTGGGTTCCTTGAGGCCTCGGCTTTCTCCTAGATTGAATGTGGTAAGATTATCTTTTCTCTTCAAGCCTGGGGTTATACACAAAAGAAGTAGGGGGCTTCTTCCTCCACCCTGTCTGTGGATGGCACCTGCCTGGTGAGAAATGCTGTGGGCTTGATATGGAGCTGCCACATACTCTGCACAGCAGCTCATTGCATCAGATGGGAGGACTCACACAACTTCCTACCAACACCTCCACTGGGTGTTTCCATAGCAACTTTCCAAGAGGGATTTCCAGGGCTTACAGATTCTGCCACAGTAACCCAGTGAGGGAAGAAAATGTGGGGTGTGTCAAGAGGAGATGGGGGATCCTGGCTCAGGTAGAGGCTGAGGACCAGGAGCCCTCACAGACCAGGGGAGCAAGGCAGAGGTGTTTTTCGGAGAGAGCAAGGGAAATGAGGAGTCTGGAGTTCTGGTCCAGCCCCTCACCAGATCTTAACAGGCAGATCATAGATCATTCCTGAGCATCTCACTTTCAATAATAAAGTGTACCTCAAAGGTTGTCATGAGGATTAAATGAGGGAAAGCCGCAGGCTTCTTATTTGACTGTTCCCAAAAGGGCTAGGATAAGCCAGGAGTTTGATTTTAGTGGAGGGCTGTTCCTGGGTTTCTATAGAATAGAAATGAAATTATGTAAGCCGATGATTTGATGAAGAGGCATAAATATAAACATAAAATCTCTCTAGCCATGGAGATGCTAATTTTCTGTATTTTTAATAAAGGCACAATTTTGGATATCAAAGGTATCTTCAGGCTGTTAGATATATGAAGGCCCCAAGATGAAACCTTTCAACTGCACTCTGCTCCAGATCACACCCAAACATTTTGAAGAGGAGTATCAACACATGTGCCTCTTAACATCCAAGTTTTGAGCATTACTAATACTGCATACTCACCACAGCACTGGGCGGACATTCTGGGGAGCTGGACAATGGAACAACAGGAGCTCTTCCCTTGAATTGGTAGTAACCAGCAGGGGAGATGGAATAAGCAGCCAGTGCAGGCAGTGCAACCTCTGTTTAAAAGAAGGCAGAAATGCCTTTGGAGTTCTGGAAGTCTTCAAGGGTGAAGGCATCTAAAATGAAGCAGGGCTGGGACTGAAGATGGCTCTAGGTGGAGGTGAAGCACCAGCAAGGACACCAGAGTGTGGAACAGGGAGGAAGCCAGCGAAGGGTGGTGCTGGCGCCCTTCTGCCTAGGCTCCATCTAAGCCCAGTCCAGTAAGCCCCTGACCTGTAGTGGAGGGTAATAGTACCTCCTTTTCAGGCTTCTGCAGAGATTAATCAGGTCAAGAATTTAGTGCAGTTCCTGGCACACAGCAAGCACTTAATAGATGATATGAAAACCAATAAAAATTTAAAAACCATAGAAGTGGACAGTGAAGGTTGAATCCTACATCATAACGTTTGGAGATAAGGCTAAACAGTGCCAATGAGTGAGGGTATGATTGGATGGTCAGGCCCCTTTGGGATATTTCTCTAAGAATTGTCGAATAAAACTTCAGTTGCTGGTTCACTCTCTTCCACACCATGTACCCTCCTTCCTGAGACATGCATTAAATTCCACTCCAAGCACCCCTTCATGACCAAAACAAAGCAAGTCTTGTTTTCACAGTCAAAGGTGGTAGGTGAGAGAGCCAAGCTTTGTAGACATGTGTCTTTTCAGTGGGGCTATCTCCTTTCCCTTCAGCCTGCTATGTATCGCTTATAGTGCTAGCACTGGGGAGGATATAAAACCAGTTTCCCTCAAGCTGAATCTCTGTGCTCCGTAGTGTTTTCAATGGTTGATTTTTTTGGAAATAGATTGCCAGGGCCTTCTTCTGAGGTACCTCTGGGTGGACTCAAGCCTTCAACCTTTTTGTACGCAGCCAAGCTTGAGGAGGATATAAGGAGAGTTTAAGTTCTGTCTTCAAGTGGTTCTGTACCTCATCAGAAATAAGGGTGTTGAAAAGGAATTGCAGAGGTTACACATTCCTGTGGGTGGTCCAGACAACATATTTGAGGCTGGCCCAGTTGCTGCTCCACCCAGATTCCCTGGGATTTCTTTTATCATCACTGTGCCTGTCTCCTGGCTTCTGTTTGCTTTTGCCTCTGACAGTAGATACCTGTGACCCTTCTTCAAAGACTGCCCCAGGCTATGGCACCCACTCAGTCCACACACCCAGAGAACTAAAGTGCCTGGGAGTGGACACTCCCCATGGCAGCCTTCAGCCCATGCTGAGAGGTGCAGGAGTGAGAAAGCCAGCTGACTTCTGAGGTAAAATTCACACTCCAGAGTTTCACTGAGGGGTCAGGCTGACCACTTTCCATGGGACTTTGCTGAAAATTTCACCCTTGCTTGGCTTCTTCCCCTTCCCTGTCCTACTTCCCCACATGGTCTCCCTGGGAGCATTTACTTAACAAACTACTTGCACGGGAAGCTCTCAACTACTGTGCCAGCAGGGCTCCATGATAACAAAAGGACTATGAAATTGCCAAGTTCATTGGTTGTTGCTGGTGCTATTGACGCTCTAAGGAAAGGAAATGGCAGCCCAGCTTTGCCAGTTAAGGCAGCCAGGACTGCAGCTGCCGGATGAGGTGCAGCATCTTCACTAGGGCAGATCCACAGTCTTTTTAATAACCATCAGGAAAACCAACAAATAAAACAAAAACAAACTTGTTGCGCTCACGTCGATTCTGACTCATAGTGACCCTGTAGGGCAGAGTAAAACCGCCCCATAGGGTTTCTAAGGCTGTAAATCGTTACGGAAGCAGGCTGCCACATCTTTCTCCTGTGGAGAGGCTGGTAGGTTCAAACCTACGACCTTTTGGTTAGCAGCTGTATATGCTTAAAGATAGAAAACAGTTGACACTCATTTGGGGTGGACAGTATATATTCATGGTCTTGCCCCGGAGCAATATCGAACTTGATCGTTTATGTATTCTACATAAAATCATTCTAATTCTTGCCTTATCTTCCTTTATGCTTCTCTATTTATAATATTAGAAGCTCTGGGGGTGCAGTGGTTAAAGCGCTCAGCTGCTAACTGAAAGCAGTTTGAACCCGACAGCTGCTCCTTGGGAGAAATACGTGGCAGTCTGCTTCCACAAGGATTAACAGCCTGGGGGGCAGTTCTACTCTGCCCTTACAGGGTAGCTATGAGTTGGATGGCAATGAGTTTGGTTTGGTATTTATACTATAATTGTTTCAACTATTTCCTCTGCATACACCACACATCCAGCACTGGGATGGGCACTCGGGGGACAGGAAAATAAAACACAATTTCATACACTTAGAAGTATATCATGTAGTGTTATCATTTTTTGCATCAACCATTAAACATAATTTAGAACACCCAACAGGAGAAGAAAAATGCATTCTATTTAACCATATTTTTACTATTTCTATATCAAAAGAGTAAAAATATGGTTAAGTAGAGTGCATTTTTCTATTTGGTTCTTCTTTATAAATACACTTCCATTTGGTTCTTCCTTATATCTTCTATTTCTTTGCTGTGACATTTTAATCCTTTGCTGAGACTTTATGTTTTTTCTTTTTTGTTTCAAGTATGTTTGTAATTGCTCATTGTGTGCGTGCCCCAAGCCATGGTGTTTTCAATCACCTCATATGCATGCAAAATATGGACAATGAATAAGGAAGACCAAAGAAGAATTGACACCTTTGAATTATGGTGTTGGCAAAGAAAACTGAATAGACCATGGGCTGCCAGAAGAACGAACCAATCTGTCTCGGAAGAAGTATAGCCAGAATGCTCCTTAGAAGCAAGGATGTTGAAACTTTGTCTCACGTACTTTGCACATGTTATCAGGAGGGACCAGTTCCTGGAGAAAGACATCACACTTGGTAAAGTGTGGGTCAGCATAAACAGGACTGTGTCAGTCAACAAGATAGGTTCAAGCATAAGAATGATTATGAGGATGGTGCAGGACAGGGCAGTGTTTCCTTCTGTTGTACATAGGGTTTCTATGAGTTGGAACTGACTCGACAGCACCTAACAACCACAACTCTAAAATATTTTTCAGATAATTCTAATATCTCTGTCATCTTGGGGTTGACATCTATTGTCTTACTTTGTTCAAGCTGGTATTTTTCTGATTTTTGGTATAATTAACAATTGTTTTTATTGAAACTTGAACATTTTGGGTATTATGACATTTTAAGTGTTATTAAAATTTCTCTTTTAGATCATTTCCTCTGACACAAGTCTGATAGAAGAAGGATAAGTTGATACCTGTACAGTTTTGTGGGGTAGATCTCCAGGTTCCTCACTCAGCCTCCATGAACACCCACAGGGAGAGAGGGATCCTTGTTACTGCTGGATGTAGGTGGGAGTTATGGCTCCCCACTAGGCCTCCACTGAAATCACCCTGGTGGTGGTAGTAAGAGTGTTTCCTGAGAGCTCCCCATGTGGTCTTCACTGGAGAGTGGCCTTATTTTCTCTGGGTGGTGGTGAAAGTTGTGCCTCTCCACCAAGTCTCCTTTTATACCATCCTAACAGCAGCATAGCGGTTAAGAGTTTGGCTGCTAACCAAAAGGTGAGCAGTTCAAATTCACAAGGCGCTCGCTGGAAACCCTACGGGGCAGTTCTACTCTGTCCTATAGGGTTGCTATGATTTGGAATTGACTCTACAGCAACGGGTTTTTCTTCTTCTTCTTCTTCTTTTAACAGGTAGAGGGAAGGGTACCTCATTACTGCCAGGTAAGAGTTGTGTTTGTGTTTGTGTCCTAGTGCTGCTGTAACAGAACTACCACAAGTAGATGGCTTGAAAGAAGAGGAATTTATTTTCTCACAGTTCAGGAGGCTAGAAGTCTGAATTCAGGGCACAGACTCTACAGGAGGCTGTCTCTCAGCTGTGGGGGAAGTTCCTTCTCTCCTGGCATTTCTTGGTTCCTCAGTGGTCCTCTCATGGTGTCTGCTCCCACCATTTGTGTTTTCTCTTGTGTCTAATCTCCTTTTATTATAACTCAAGGGTGAGGTGGTTTAGGACACACCCTACACTGATTTGGCCTCATTAACATAACAAAGAACCCTATTTCTAAACAGGATTGCATCCACAGGTATAGGGGATAGGAGTCTGAGACACTGTTTTTTGTGGGGGTACAGTTCAATCAATAACAGGAGTGGAAGTCCAAGCTCCCCACATGGTGTCCGCTGACATCGCAACAGGGTTGCTCATTACCGCCCCCTGGAGATGAAGGTACTAGCTTCCTACAAAGCCCTCTCTAACATCATTGACCACTATTTCTCAAAACTGTTAAAGTCATGAAAAACAATAAATTCTAAGAAGCAGTCACAATTGAAAGGAGCCTGAGCAGACGTGAGGACTAAATGTAATATAGTATCCTGGATGGAATCCTGGAACAGAAAGGACACTAGGTATAAGTAAGGAAATTAGAATAAACCATGGACTTCATTTAACAACAGTGTATCAATATTGGTTCATTATTTGTGACAAATGTATCATACAAATATCAATATTAACACGAGGGAAAACTGGGTGTTAATTATATGGGAACATTCTGTACTATCTTTGCAAATTTCCTATAAATCTAAAACTCTTCTAAAATAAAAATAAAATGAATGAATTTAAGGCTTCAATATATGGGTTAACATTAAATTAGACAGGATTAGGAAACTGGAAGAAATGTCAGTAGAAAAATATTGAGACTAAAGCATATACAGAAAAATAGATGAAAAATACAGAAAAGTATAAGTGAATATGTATATTCACATACATATGTGAGAGATAGAAAGAGAGAGATAATATATATAATTTGTTGTTGTTGTGTGCCATCAAGCAGATTTTGACTTATAGCTACCCTATAGGACAGAGTAGATTTGTCCTATAGGGTTTCCTAGGCTGTAATTTGTACAAGAGCAGATCTCCAGGTCTTTTCTCCCATGGAGCTTCTGGTGGTTTCAAACCACCAACTTTTGGTTGCAGCCCAGTACTTTAATCATATATATATATATATGCATATGTATATATGCGTGTGTATATATATACATATATATATATATATATATATATACATATATATATGTATATATACACATACACATGCATATTGTTGTTGTTAGGTGCCCTTAATTGGTTCCGACTCATAGTGACCCTATGTACAACACAACAAAACACTGCCTGGTCCTCCATCATCCTCGCAATCAATGTTACGCTTCAGCCCATTGTTGCAGCCACTGTGTCAATCCATCTCATTGAGGATCTTCCTCTTTTTCGCTGACCCTCTACTTTACCAAGCATGATGTCCTTATCCAGGGACTGATCCCTCCTGATGACATGTCCAAAGTATGTGAGACATAGTCGAGCCATCATTGCTTCTAAGGAACATTCTGATTCTGCTTCTTCCAAGACAGATCTGTTTGTTCTTTATATTCACTATTGTTTGCCAACAGCACAGCTCAAAGGTGTCCATTCTTCTTCAGTCTTCCTTATTCATCATCCAGCTTTCTCATGCTTATGAGCTGATTGAAACACCATAGCTTGGGTTAGGCACCTTAGTCTTCAAGGTGACATATTTGCTTTTTAACACTTTAAAGAGGTCTTTTGCAGCAGATTTGCCCAGTGCAATGCGTCTTTTGATTTTTTGACTGCTGCTTCCATGGGTGTTGATTGTGGATCTGAGTAAAATGAAATCCTTGACAACTTCAATCTTTTCTTTGTTTATAATGATGTTGCTTATTGGTCCAGTTGTGAGGATTTTTGATTTCTTTATGTTGAGGTGTAATCCATGCTGAAGGCTGCGGTCTTTGGTCTAATCAGTAAGTATTTCAAGTCCTCTTCACTTTCAGCAAGCAAGGTTGTGTCATCTGCATAACACAAGTTGTTAATGAGTCTTCCTCTAATCCTGATGCCCCCTTCTTCTTCATATAGTGCAGCTTCTCAGACTATTTGCTCAGATACAGATTGAATAAGTATGGTGAAAGGATACAATCCTGATGCACACCTTTCCTGACTTTAAATCATGCAGTATCCCCTTGTTCTGTTCGAACAATTGCCTCTTGGTCTATGTACAGGTTCCTCATGAGCGCAACTAAATGTTCTGGAATTCCCGTTCTTTGAAACGTTATCCATAATTTGTTATGATCTACACAGTCAAATGCGTTTGCATAGTCAATAAAACACGGGTAAACATCTTTCTGATATTCTCTGCTTTCAGCCATGATCCATCTGACATTAGCAATGGTATTCTTTCTTCCACTTCCTCTTCTGAATCTTCCTCTTCTTGAATTTCTGGCAGTTCCCTGTCTATATACTGCTGTAGCCTCTTTTGAATGATCTTCAGCAAAATTTTAACTTGTGTGTGATATTATGATATTGTTTGATAATTTCTGCATTCAGTTGAATCACCTTTCTTTGGAATACGCATAAATATGGATCTCTTCCAGTCAGCTGGCCAGGTAGCTGTCTTCCAAATTTCTTGGCATAGATGAGTGAGCACTTTCAGTGCTGCATCCATTTGTTGAAACATCTCAGTTGATATTCTGTCAATTCTTGGAGCCTTATTTTTTGCCAATGTCTTCAGTGCAGGTTGAACTTCTTCCTTCACTACCATTGGTTACTGATCATATGCTATCTCCTGAAATGGTTCAACGTCAACCAATTCTTTTTGGTAGAGTGATTCTTGTGCATTCCTTCCATCTTCTTTTGATGCATCCTGCATAGTTTAATATTTTCCCTGTAGAATCCTTCAGTATTGCAACTTGAGGCTTGATTTTTTCTTCAGTTCTTTCAGCTTGAGAAATGCCGAGGGTGTTCTTACCTTTTGGTTTTCTATCTCCAGGTCTTTGCTCATGTCATTATAATACTTTACTTTGTCTTCTCAGGCCACCCTTTGAAATCTTTGTTCAGATCTTTTACTTCATCATTTCCTCCATTTACTTTAGCTACTAGATGTGCAAGAACAAGTTTCTGAGTCTCTTCTGACATCCATTTTGGTCTTTTATTTCTTTCCTGGCTTTTTAGTGACCTTTTGCTTTCTTCATTTATGATGTCCTTCCACAACTTGTCTGTTCTTTGGTTATTAGTGTTCAACGCATCAAATCTATTCTTGAGATGATCTCTAAATTCAGGTGGGACATACTCAAGGTCATACTTTGTCTCTCATGGACTTGTTCTAATTTTCTTCATTTTCAGCTTGAACTTGCATATGAGCAATTGATGGTTGTTCCACAGTTGGCTCCTGGCCTTGTACTGACTGATGATATTGAGCATTTCTATGGTTTCTTTCCACAGATGTAGTCGATTTGATTCCTGTGTATACCATCTGGTAAGGTCCACGTGCATAGTGGCTTTTTACCTAGTTGAAAAAAACGTATTTGCAATGAAGAAGTCGTTGGTCTTGCAAAATTCTGTCATGCAATCTCTGGCATCATTTCTATCACCAAAACCGTATTTTCCAGCTACCGATCCTTATTCTTTGTTTCCAACTTTTGCATTCCAATCACCATTCATATCCTGATTGCATATTCGATCAATTTCAGACTGCAGGAGTTGGTAAAAATCTTCAATTTCTTCATCTGTGGCCTTAGTGGTTGGTGCATAAATTTGAATAATAGTCGCATTAACTGGTCTTCCTTGTAGGCGTATGGATATTATCCTATCACTGACAGCGTTGTATTTCAGGATAGAGCTTGAAATGTTCTCTTTGACAATGAATGCAATGTCATTCTTCTTCAATTTGTCATTCCCAGCATAGCAGACCATATGCTTTTCCAATTCAAAATGGCAAATACCAGTCCATTTCAGCTTACTGATGCCTAGATATCGATGTTTATGGGTTGCATTTCATTTTTGTTGATTTCGAATTTTCCTAGATTCATACTTCGTACATTTCACATTCTTATTATTAATGGATGTTTTCAGCTGTTTCTTCTCATTTTGAGTCGTGCCACATGAGTAAATGAAGATTTCAAAAGCTTGACTCCATTGATGTCATGAAGATCGAATCTACTTTGAGGAGGCAGCTCTTCCCAGTCGTCTTCTGAGTGCCTTCCAACCTGAGGGGCTCATCTTCTGGCACTATATCAGACAATGTTCTGCTGCTATTCATAAGGTTTTCACTGGCTAATTCTTTTCAGAAGTAGACTGCCAGGTCCTTCTTCCCAGTCTGTCATAGTCTGGAAGCTCAGTTGAAACCTGTCTGCCATGGATGACCCTGCTGGTATTTGATTGCTGGTGGCACAGCTTCCAGCATCTCAGCAACACGCAAGCCCCCATAGTACAACAAACTGACAGATGTGTGGGTGACACACACACACACACACACACACACAAACACACACATATATATGAGAGAGAGAGAGAGACTGATTTAATTTAAGAGGTTGGCTTGGGCTGGTAAGTCTGAAATATGTAGGGCTGACTGTCAAGCTGGAAACTCAGGCAGAAGGTGATATTGCAGTCTTCAGTCTGAAGTTTGTAGGGCAGGCCTGTAGGCTGGGAACAGGCAGAAGTTAATGATGCACCTTCTCTGGAAAACCTCCTTCTATGCTCTTAAGGCCTTCAACTGACTGGATGAATCTCACCCACGTTATCTGGGATAAACTGCTTTGCTTAGAGTCAACATCTACAAATTACCTTCAAAACAGCACCTGGATTAGTGCTTGATTAAATGACTAGGTACTATAGCCTAGTCAATTTGACACATAAAATTAACCATCACAAATAATAATGGCAAAAGTCTTTTTACAAAACTGTCTAAGGATATCAAGGTACAGTTTCAAAAAAGGATATGAACCCCAGTCAAAAGAAATAAAGAAAACTACACCGAGGCACACCATAGCAACATTGCTGAAAACCAAATAAAAGGCAGTCAGAGAATAAGGATACATTGTCTTAAAAGGAGAAACATGAGACTAACAGCTGGATTGCTAATGGAAAAATAAAAGTGAGAATGACATCTTTAAAATTATGAGAGGAGAGAAAATTGTATAAATCTATACTGGTGAATAATTCTGCTAAAACTTGTTGCTGTTGAGTCGATTCTGACTCATAATGACCCTTTAGGACAGAGTAGAACTGCCCCATAGGGTTTCTGAGGAGCAGCTGATGTATTCGAACAGCCAACCTTTTGGTTAGCAGCCAAGCCCCTTAACCACTGTGCCACCAGGGACCCAAGCGGAAGTAAATTATTATATTTTCAGAGAAACAGATATCTGAGAGCATCTAGACACACACACAAAGAAATACTAAGGAAATGCTAGAGGAATAAGGAAAGTGATACCAGGGAAAAGCATGAAAATGCAAGAAGTAATGAAGAGTGATGGAAATTATAAAGTGGATCAATCTAAACGAATATTGAAAAACAAAATAATGGTAATATCATATGAAGAATATATGTGGAATTAAAATACATGAAAATAATAACATGAAAACTGTGAAAGTTATGAGTGTACTAAAATTATTTTAAGGTCATTAAGTAGTAAAGCTAGTAATTTATACTAGACTTTAATAAATCAAGAGTACATGTTGTAATTTCAACTCCCCAGAACTGGAGGCCAGATTATGACAAGCTGGATGCAAGATCCAGAGTGAGCAAAAGCCAGATAGAAAAAGGAACAAAGAAAGAAAAAGAAAATAAACCGTTGTTGCTTTGCTAATATCTGACTAAGAAGACTTTAAGGCAATATTCATTACTAGAGATAAACAGGAATATTGCATAATGATAAAACGACCGATTCACTAGGATGATATAACAGCAACAAAAATCTATGCATTTAAAAATATTGCCTCAGATACATAGATTGCTGCTTCTGAGTTAACTCTCACTCATAGTGACTTTATATACATCAAAATGAAACATTGTAAAATCCTGCGTTATCCTTCCTATTGCCAGTATGTTCGAGCCCAGTGTTGTGGCTATTGTGCCAATCCATCTTACCATGGGTTTCCCTTGTTTTCTCTGGACCTCTACTTCATCAAACATGAGGTCCTTGTCTTAGGCTGAGTTCTCTAGAGAAGCAAAACCAGTGAAGTGTGTGTGTATATGTATATATATATATATATGCATATGTATATATACGATATATAAGCCCGTTGCTATCAAGTCAATTCCAACTCATAACGACCCTATAGGACAGACTAGAACTGCTCCACAGGGTTTCCAAGGAGCAGCTGGTGGATTCGAACTGCCAGTCTTTTGGTTAGTAGCCAAACTCTTAACCACTGCACTACCAGGGCTCCATATATATATGGAGAGAGAGACAGTTTTATCTCAAGGAAATGTCTCATGCTGTTGTAGAGACAGCCAAGTCCCAAATCCATGGGTTAGGCATCAGGCTGGCGGCTTCTCCTGACTCACATAGCTGCAGGAGCTGACCAACCCAAGATCAGCACATCTAACAGCAGGCTGCTGGCTCATCGGCTGTGCAGGCCAAGGAATACCAAGATTGTCAGGAAATACAGCAGGCTGCTGGCTCAACTCCCACGAACTGGAAATCAGTTTATGACAAGCTGGATGTAAGATCCAGAGTGAGCAAAAGCCAATGAGCTTTGTCAGAACATCCATATGTATTGGATGCAAGACTCACCCCCAGGGGAACTCCCCTTACAACTAATTGGCTGATCACATCAGATCACATCATGGATATGATTACATTATACCACAAAATGGAGGATAACCACATCATTACACGACTGCCAAAACACTGAGAATCATGGCCCAGCCAAGAAGACCCACAATCTTAACCTTCACAGTCCTCTTTCAGCAATTGCTTCCTTCTGATGATATGTCCAAAGTAAGTGAGTCAGACAATGTTGCATTGTGATCCATAATGTTTTCACTGACCAGTTTTCAGAAGATCTCTGGGCCTTTGTTTCTACTTTGCCTTAGCCTGGAAGCTCTGCTGAAACATGCCCACCATGGGCGACCCTGCTGGTATTTGAAATACCAGTGGCATAGCTTCCAGCATCACAGCAACACAAAAGCCACTTCAGCATGAAAAAGTGACAGATGCATCGTGGATATTGCCTCAAAGTGTATAAAAATTAAAACCAAGGAGAATTGAACAAACCCAGAATCACAATGAGAGATATCAATACCCTTCTTTCGGTAACACAGAACAAATGAACAAGAAATTTGGTATTTATGTATCCCATTTTCTATATATAATTTTAAGAGAATAATTAATAAACTTGACCTAATTGTCATACATAAAACATTGAAGTTAACAACTGCAGATACACATTATTTTCAAGTGCACGTGAACCATTTATCAAAACTTACCGTATGCTGGGGTATGAAGAAATTATCAACAAATCTCAAGGTCTGAAATCGTGTTCTTTGATCTCAGTGTGTTCAAGCTGGAAATTAGTAAAATAAATAAATAAGTAGAATATCTCAAATACATTGGAAATTAATTGATAGACTTCAAAGTGACCTACAAGCCAATTAAATTAGAAAATAATTTGAACTAAATTATTATAAAAATGCAGCATATTAACACTTGTGGGGTGCATATCATGGTGTCTTTAAGAGGAAATTTCTAGACTTCAACGCATATATTGGGAAATAACAAAATATATAATATAATGTAATGTAAGGTAATGCAGTGTAATGTAATAAAAAAGTAAATTATATAATTTTTAACCAGGAATATAGGAAAAGAAAATGACAAATGAATTCAAAAATAGTAGAAAGAAGAACATAAAGATGAGATATAAATGAATAACACAGAAAACAATCATATGACAGAGAAATTCAATTAAGCCAAAAGTTGAACATCTTTAATAACGACATTTAAAAAATTGTATCAAGATCCATTGTCTCGGTTATCTAGGCTGCTATAACAGAAATACCACAAGTGGATAGCTTTAACAAGAGAAATTTATTCTCTCACACTTTAGGAGGCTAGAAGTCTGAATTCAGGGTGCCAGCTCCAGGGGAAGCCTTCTTCTCTCTGTTGCCTCTGGGGCTGGGTCCTTGTCATCAATCTTCCCCAGTGAAGGAGCATCTCAGCACAGGGACCCCACATCCAAAGGACATGCTATTCTCCTGGCTCTTGCTTCTTGGTGATATGAGGTCCCCATGTTTCTCTGCTTGCTTCTCTCTTTTATATCCCAAAAGAGATTGATTTAAGACACAACCTAAACTTGTAGATTGAGTCCTGCATCATTAACATACTGCTGCTAATTCCATCTCATTAACATCATAGAGGTAGGATTTACAACACATAGAAAAATCACATCAGGTGACAAAATGGTGGACAATCACACAATACTGAGAATCATGGACTAGCCAAGTTGACACATATTTTTAGGGCACACAATTCAATCCATAACACTTATCCAGAAAAGAAAAGACAAAATTTACCAATTTTAGGAATGAAAAAGTAGACACCACAGCACATGCTACTGACATTAAAATATGTGAATATTGTGGATAATTTTATGCCAATTAACATGAAAATTAAATTGAAGGGACTCATTCTTAGAAAAACAGAACATACCAAAATTGACATAAGAAGATTATTTAAAGCCGAATGTTCCTATTACTAGTAAAGAAATAGAATATGTATGTAACTTTCTTCTCACAAAGGAACTCCAAGCACAGATGGCTTCCCTGAGAATTCTTTCATACATTCAATAGAGAAATAATATCAAACTTGCAAAATTCCTGCAGAGAGCAGAAAAGGACATACATTTCAACTCATTTTATCAGACCAGTATAATCTTAATACTAAAATTTGAAAACAACATTTTAAGAAGGTAATTATACATCAGTTTCACCCATGAATATAGATGTAACAGTCCATAAAGATTACTAAACTGAACCCTGAAATATATTAAAAGAATAATATATAATAACTATGTCATCTTTATGCCTGGAATTCAAGATAAGTTTAACACTTAAAAACCAATAAAGGTGACATCAATGAAAATGGCTGAGTAAGGACCTCTGAAATTTTATCCCTCCACAAAAGCAATGAAAGTACTGGCAAAATGGTGAGAATCATTTTTTTTCCAATGCTTTTTTTCCCCATAGAGTTTCAGCAACACAAGTAGTATTTATTCAAGAAAAAATTGTTGAATCTCAGAAAGCACAGCAAATGTGGTCCCACTCCCCAGCTCAGTGATAGCCTTGGAAAATAATAGCTCACATTACCAGTGTCGGAAAGGAGTAGAAGGAAGCTGGAACTCTTTCAAAGTCTTATTTCCAAGGCATTAGTTGACTTCTTTGGTTGTTCCCTAGCCAATCCAATTCGAAAATCTTGTTTTTTATTTCCTGACTCATAACTTGAATAGTTTTAAAGCCTCTTCCTGGAGAAACAATTACTGAATAGTTTCCAAAATTTAAAAGACATGAATCTACTCATCCCAGAAGTTCAACATATTCCAAAGAGCATAAATTCAAAGAGATCCACACCAAGACACATCATAATCAAACTAACCAAAGACAAAGAAAGTCTTGAAAGCAAGAAGAGAAAAACTAGCTACTCGTCAAGTACAAAGGATCCTCAGTAAGATTAACAGATGATTTCACTTCAGAAATTATGGGGGACAAAAGGCAGTGTAATGACCATATTTAAAGTTTTTAAAGAATAAAAAAAAAAAAAAAAAAAAGCAAGAATTCTCTGACAAAACTATCCTTTAAACATGAAGGAGAAATTAAGACATTCCCAGATAAACAAAAACTGAGGGAGTTTGTCACTGGCAGACCTGTTCTACAAAAAAAATGCTACCAGGAGTCATTCAGGCAGAAGTGAAAGTACACTACACATGAAGCCTATTTGCTTCCTTATGATAAACTTGAGGTAATATCAAGAAATACAGAACAATGGCAAAGGTAGCTAAAGAGGTAAATATAAAAGCCACTATTATTTCATTTTTGGTTTGTATCTTCTCTTTTTTCTCCTATATATTTTTAAAGATGAATGCATAAAACAATAATTATAAATTTCTTTTAATGAGCACATAGTACATAAAGATGAAATCTGTGACAATAACCACATAAGAGTGGCAGAGTTGTAGGAGCAGTGTTTATATATAGTATTGAAAATAAATTGGTATAAATTCAAACTTGCTTGTTATAATTTTAATATGCTAATTTTAATCCCTAGATAAATCACTAAGGGAGGAAAAAAAACTAAAAAATACACAGAGGAAAAATAGGAATGGAATCAAAATGGTACACTAGAAAAATTAATTGAACACAAAAGATGCAGTAATGGAAGAATTGAAGGACAAAAAAGATATGACAAGAAAACAAATAGAAAAATGACATAAGTAGGTCCCTCATAAGTAATTACCTTGAATGTAAATAAACTCTCCAATTAAAAATGCAGAGGTTGTCAGAATGAGGGGGGATAAAAAAAGAAACATAATCTAACTACATGCTGTCTACAAGACTCATCTTAGATTCAAAGACACACATAGGTTGAAAGTGAAAGGATAGAAAAGATACTACAAGTAAATAGTAGCCAAAAGAAAGCTGAGTGGCTATACTAGTAGCATACAAAACAGACTTTAAGTCAAAAATTTTAAAAGAGACAAATAAGTGCATTATATATTAACAAAAAAGGTCAATCCTTCAGGCAGATATAGCAATTATAAACATACATGCACCCAGCAACAGAGCACCAAAATATATGAAGGAAAAAGTGAGAGAATTGATGGGAGAAATAGAAGGTTCTACAATAACAGTTGGCGGCTTCAATACTCCATTATGAGAAATAGATAGAACAACCAGGCATATGATCAATAAATAAATAGACCTAACAGATATTTACAGAACCCTCCATCCTACAACAGCAGAATACACGTTCTAAGTGTACATGGAACATTCTCCTGGATAGATCATGAGTTAGGCCATTAAAAAAAAGTCTCAATATAATTAAAATATTGAGATTGTACAAATTATCTTTTCTGACTAAAAAGGAATGAAACTAGAAATCAATAACAGAAGGAATACTGGAAAATCCACAATGTAAAAATTAAACAATACATTATTTAAAAACAGAATTATTCACATATCATATAATTTACCCATTTAAATCATACAACTTATGGTTTTTAGTAGATCCACGTATATGTGCAAACATATATCACAGTCAATTTTATAACATTTTCATCACCTTAAAAAAGAAGCCCAGTAACCTTTAACAATCACAGCCCTGTACCCCCACCCCATCCCTAAGTGACCACTAGTGCATTTTATGTCTTTATATATTTCCCTGTTCTGGATTTTCATGTTAATGGTATGTCATCTTTTGTGACTGACTTCTTTCACTTAGCATAATGTTTTCAAGATTCATCCATGTTGTAGCTTGTATCAGTACTTCATTCCTTTTTTATGGTGGAATAATATTTCACTGTATGGGTATACCACATTTTGTGTATCCATCCATCTACTGCTGGACATTTCCAACGTTCTGTTATTATGAATAATACTGCTATAAACATTCATGTACAAGTATCTTTGTGGACATGTTTTCATTTCTCTTGGATGTATACCTTGGAGTGGAATTGCTGGATCATATAGTAAATCTGTTTAACCATTTAAGGAGCTTCCACATAGTTTTCCAAAGTGACTGGACCATTTTACATTTCCACCAGTAGTATATGAGGGCTCTTATTTCTCCAATTCTTGACAACACTTGTTGTTATCTGAATTTTTGATTCTAGCCATCCTAGTAGGTGTGAAGTGGTATCTCCTTGTGGTTTTTATTTGAATTTCCCTGATGACTACTGATGTTGAGCATCTTTTCATGTGCTTATTGCCCATTTGTATATCTTCTTTGGAGAAATGTCTATTCAGATCCTCTTCCCATTTTTAATTAGTTTGTTTTTATATTATTGAGTTTTAAGAGTTCTCTATATATTGATATGATGTATTACATTAATTGCTTTGCAGATGTCAAACCAATCCTTGCATCACTGGGACAATTTCTACTTGGTCATGGTATATAATTCCTTTTGCATTATGCTGAGTTTGGGTTACTAATATTTTGCTGGGTAATTTTTCATCTATATTCATAAAGGATACTGGTCTGTAGTTTTCTTTTCTTGTGATGTCTTTGGTTTTGGTGTCAGAGTTATACTGGTCTCATGAAATGGATTTGGAAGTATTCCCTCATCTTGTACTTTTTTATAAGAGTTTATGAAAAATTGTTATTAATTTTTTCCTTGAACATTTGGTAGAATTCAGTGGTGAAGTCATCTAGGCCTAGACTTTTCTTTATAAGTAGTTTTTGATTATTGATTCAATCTCTTCATTTATTTTGTCTACTCAGATGCTCTATTTCTTCTTGAGTCTCTCTCAGTAGTTTTTGTCTCCCAAGGAAATTGTTCATTTCATCTAAGTTATCTAATTTGTTGGTGTACAATTGTTCATAGTTCTTTTTTATAATCCTTATTAATTATGTAGGAGCCCTGGTGGTGCGGTGGTTAAGCGTTCGGCTGTTAACCAAAAGATCGGCAGTTCGAATCCACCAGCTGTTCCTTGGAAACTCTATGGGGCAGTTCTACTATAAGTTGAAATCAACTCGATGGCAATGGGTTTGGTTTGGTTTTGGTATTAATTATGTAAGCTCAGTAGTAATGTCGCCTCTTTCATTTCTGATTCTAGTAATTTCAGTCTTTTTTCTTTTTTTTCTTGGTCAAACTAGTTAATGTTTTGACACTTTGTTGATCTTTTCAAAAGACTAGCTTTTGATTTATTTGAAGTTCTCTATTTTTTTTCTATTCATTTCCACTATAATATCTATTATTTCCTTCCTTCTTGCTTTAGATTAGATTGATCTTCTTCTTCCAGTGTTTTAAAGTGGAATGTTAAGTTATTGATTTAAGATCTTTCTTAATGTAGGCATTTATAGCTATGAATTTCCTTCTAAATACTGCTTGTTGCATCCTTTAAGTTTTGGCATATTGTATCTACATTTTCATTCAAATCAAAGTATTTTCTGTATTCCTTTTTGATTTCTTCTTTGATCCATTGGTTATTTAGGAGCGCATTATTTAATTTCCATATATTTGTAGGTTTCCCAAATTTTTCCCTGTTATCATTGATTTCTAATTTTATTCCATTGTTGTTGGAGAGAATAATGTGTAATTTTTTAAAAATCTTTTCATATTTATTGAAGTTTGTTTATGGCACTATGCTTTCAGTCAATCCAAGCAGCCCCATGGACAGGCTCACACGAAAAAAGTCCTTGGGGAGAAGATCTGACATTCCCAAGCAAAGCTCTGCCTGAGCACCCAGCTGAGAGCCAGCACTAACTTGTGAATCATGAGACTGAATATCTTCAAAGCAGACCCTCCTGCCACAGCTGAACTGCCCCACTAATGTTTCCCAGGAGTCCCTGGTAGTGCAAACACACTTGGCTGCTAACTGAAAGGTTGGAAGTTTGAGTCTACCCAGAGGCACCTCAGAAGAAAGACTTAGTGATATAATTCCAAAAAACCAGCCACTGAAAACCTTATAGAGCACAGTTACAGTTATACTCTGACACACATGGAGTCTCTATATGAGTCAGAATTGACTAGATGGCAACTTTTTTTTTTTTTTAATGTTTCATAGAGCCCCAGCCTATTGCCTTCGAGTCGATTCTGACTCATAGTGACCTGATAGGATATAGTAGAACTGTCCCATATTGTTTCCAAGGAGTGGCTGGTGGATTTGAACTGCCGACTTTTGGCATCTCTTAACCACTGCTCCACCAGGGCTCCTTTTACGTAGAGCAGGGATAAGCCATTCCTGCTAAGCCCCACCCAATTTTCAGATTCATGAGACAATTAAATGATGATAATTTTTTAAACAACTAGATTTTGAGGAGGTTTGTTACACATCAGTAGGTAACCAAAACACATAGACTCAGGATATCTTAATTTACTCATTATTCAACTATCATCCCTCGTACAAACATTTTAACTGTTTTCAGAGTTTTTTTCCAACCACTAATAATCCTGAAACAAACACCATTGTACACTCGTCCTTAATTTCTGGCGCTTACATAGCTGGTAATGCAGAATTTGTTTTAATGCATTTGGTAATTTCATTTCATGTTGTTGGTTTTTCTTTAAGTGTCTCATGATTTGTGTTTTATGGCACATGATTTATGAGAAAGACATAATATTTGGGGTGTTTGTAAACTTTCTGGGTAGCCAGACTGCTCCCTCATCCTTCCCATTCTATTTTTCTGATGCTTTTACTAATGGTAAATGCTGCTTACTCCTTTTCTCACACATTAAGAAAACAAAAAACAAAAGTATTTCATTTGATTTTTAACAAAATCAATTGGATGAGTCATGATATTTTTTCAAATTTTATCTCGTTTGAGGACTCTTCAAATTGCCATCTTGCTACATCCCATCTCTTGCATGTTTAGGCAAACTAGAAAATATTCTCTGAGGCCACATTATCTGGATCTTTTGTCACTTATGCAGAATTTATTTGAACAAGGGAACCATTGCATTTGTTCCTTGCTACTCTCCACTTTGAAAAACAGTGTTGTAGTAAATTTCTCTCCTCCTCATTCTTAAGGCAATTTCAAAGCACAAGGCAGGATGTGCTGTGGGGTTAGTCTAATCTCAATAAATTTGTTTGCCATTTTCAGAAGACGCATGTAGGAATTCATTTGGTGCTCACAGCGGCTCTAGAACACTCTCATGCTACCGTTTCTTTCAAGCCCATCCAAACTGTTGGTGACAAAGTCCCCTAAAATAATTTCATTTCTGTTATTTTGGCATTTTAGACATGGAGATAAGTAAGGTCAGGCCTCTCCTGCTGCCTGCACTTCTACTAGAGGATACCACAGGGAAGGGCTCCACATTCGAATGGGAAATAAAGAACTTACTGAAGCGAGGAAGCTGCCAGAGAAGGCTACAGCTTGCCAGGGGCTTACGATGTGGTATTTACCTCAGCGCACCGACGTCAGTTTCATTTTGGCAGCATTTTAATCAGCATATGGAGAACATAGCCATGTCTTGGTGATAATTCCATCAACTAAGATAATGGGAAGCAGAAGTAAAAGTTAAAGTGCCAGCTTGCTCATTTATAATGACTACCAAGGAATCCATAGAAACTGGCAATTTCTCCTTTGCTATATATTAGTCTCTTAGGGTTGCAGTAACGAAGTACCATAAACTAGGTGGCTTAAAACAACAGAAATCCATTCTCTCACAGTTCTGGAGGCTAGAAGTCTGAATTCAGAGTGTCAGCAGGGACATGCTCTCTTTGAAGTCTTTAAGAAAAGATCTTCCTTGTCTCTTCCAGCTTCTTGTAGCACCAGATGTTTCTTGGCTTGTGGTAGCATAACTCCAATCTTTGCCTCTTTTCACATGGCTAACTTCCCTCTGTGCCTGTATGTCTCTCTCTGAGTCTGTTTTCTCTGCTTGCAAGGACACCACCCTACTCCAGTATATCTTCATGTTAACTAATTATATCTGCAATGGCTATTTTCAAATAAGGTCATATTATGAGGTTCCAGGGGTTAGGACTTCAACATATCTTTTTTGATGACACAATTCAACCCAGAACAGTCTTCCTACTGGATCCCCAAAAGTTATGTTCTTCCATATGCAAAGTACATTCACCCCATCCCAAAATCCTCAAGAGTTTAAACCCATTTCAGCATCAACTCTAAGTCCAAAATCTCATCTTCTAAATCAGGTACAGATTAAACTCTGGGTATGATCCATCCTGGGGCAAAATTCCTCTCCATCTGTGGACCTGTGAAACTTAGAAAACAAGTTATCTGCTTCCAAAATACAATGGCGGAAGAGACAGGATAGACATTCCCATTCTAATAGGAAAAAATTGTAAGGAAAGAAGGAGTCATGGGTCCCAAGCAAGTCTGAAATCCAGCAGGAAAAATCTCACTAATTTCCAATACCTGAGAATAATTATTTGTGGCTCAATCTGTTCTCTGGGCCCACAGAGGTCCCATTGGCCTCTGAGATGCCTGGGCTGAGGTGTCCCAGACCTCCTGAACAGGGGAGGTGATAGCCCTATCCTTGAGAGTCATTTCTCCATTTTCTTGAAGAATAACACATATTTGCAGCCAACTAACTCTATCAGCCCATTTCCTGCTGGTAGAATTCTAGAAGTCCAATAGCCTTCCTTCATTACATCCCATCTCTGTCCCCTTAAGACCAAACTGGCATTGTTTCTGCTGAGATAGCTGATTGGATCCATAACACACACATTATTCTCTTTATGAAATGATTGTTCAGCCACACCCTTGGTTTTCTTTCCAGAGCACACTTTCTCATTTTAGGAACCAATCTGTTATTTAGTCGAAAGGTGAACTCAGGGACTGGTTTCAGTTCAAAAGTTAATGGGTATCTCAGGTTGAAAATCTCAGGGGTTCCCCAGGTCTCTGCAAGTTCGATAAGTCTGGTGTTCATTTAAAATTTGGAATTTTGTTCTACGATTTTCTCCCATTCTACCCAGGACCATATATTGTGGTCCTGGTTAGAATGGTCTGTAGTGGTAGCCAGGCACCATCTAGTTCTTCTGGTCTCAGGATAGGTGAAGCTGTGGTTCGTGTAGGCAATTGATCCTAAAGATGGGTTTCTTCTTTAAGTCTTTGGTTTGCTTCTTTTTGTTTTACTCCAGATGAGTAGAGACCAATAGTTGCATCTTAGGTGGCCATTTGCAAGATTTTTTTTTTTTTATTGTGCTTTAGGTAAAAGTTTACAGAGAAATTAGTTTCTCACTAAACATTTAATACACATATTGTTTTGTGACATTGGTTGTCAATCCCACGATGTATCAACACTCTCCCCTTCTCGACTTCGGGTTCCCCATTTATGTTCGTCCAGTTTTCCTGTCCCTTCCTGCCTTCTTATCTTTGCTTTCAGGCTGGAGTGCCCATTTAGTCTCGTATACATGGTTGAACTACGTGTGCTATTGTTTATTTTATATACCTGTCTAGTATTTGGCTGAAGGGTGAACTTTAAGAGTGATTTCAGTAGTGAGTTAAAAGGGTGTCTGAGGGCCATATTCTCAGGGTTTCTCCAGTCACTATCAAACCAGTAAGTCTGGTCTTTTTTTTGTGAGTTTGAATTTTGTTCTACATTTTTCTCCTGCTCTGTCTGGGACCCTCTATTGTGATCCTTGTTAGAGCAGTCAGTGGTGATAGCCGGGCACCATCTAGTTGTTCTGGGCTTAGTCTGGTGAAGGCTGTGGTAGTTGTGGTCCATTAGTCCTTCGGACTAATCTTTCCCTCATGTCTTTGGTCTTCTTCATTCTCCTTTGCTCCAGATGGGGTGGGGCCAGTAGATGTTTCTTAGATGGCCGCTCTTGCAAGTTTTTAAGACCTCAGATGCTACTTACCAGACTAGGATGTAGAACATTATCGACTATGTTGTATCAATTGACCGAGATGTACCACAAGACTATGGTCCTAAGCTTTCAAACCCAGTAAAACAGTCCTTTGAGGTTTTCAGTTATGTATGCCCCCTATATGTTTTATTATATGCATAAATATATGTGCAGCTCTCACAAACATGTATATACATATGTATGCAGGTACACCTATATATGCTTATGTATATACACACATATATCTTCCTATACACATATATGCATACGTGTCTATTTTTTGATTTTTACTGCTGTTGTGGCTAAATTGTATATGTTTTAGCATTTACCAATAATGTCCCTTATTCTTGTGTATTTCTTAGTGTCATCCTTTACCTAGGTTAAGTTGTGCTCACTTCACCGACATTGGTTGTTGTCTTTCCTATCACCAAAACTACAAGTGTCTACTGTCTAGAGAGTGAATCTCCCTCCCTCCCCCTTCCATCCCTGGTAACCACCAAAGAATACTGATTTCTATTTGTATACCTATTTTTGTCTCTTTATAAAAGTGGTGTTATACAATATTTGTCCTTTTGTGCTTGACTTATTTCACTCAGCATAATGTCCTCCAGATTCATCCACGTTATGTTTTGCAAGCTCATCATTATTATTTTTTTAATGCTTCAAGTGAAAATTTACAGTTCAAGTCAGTTTCTTATACAAAAATGTGTCCCTAGCTGCTCTTCCTATAATATGACACACTTCTCCGTTCTACCTCTGATTTCCCATGTTCATTCAACTAGCTCCTGTCCTTTTTTGCGTTCTCATCTCACCTCTGGATAGGAGCTTCCCATTTAGTCTCATGTATCTACTTGAGCTAAGAAGCACTCTCTTCACAAGTATCATTTTACGTCCAATAGTCCAGTCTAATCTTTGTCTGAAGAGTTGGCTTCGGGAATGGTTTCAGTTCTGGGCTAACAGAGAGTCCGGGGCCCATGTCTTCCAGGGTCCATCCAATCTCAGTCAGACAATTAAGTCTGGTCTTTTTACTAGATTTGAGTTCTGCACCCCACTTTTCTCTTGCTCCATCAGGGACTCTCTGTTGTCTCCCCTGTCAGGGCAGTCACTGGTGATAGCTGGGCACCATTTAGTTCTTCTGGTCTCAGGCTGATGGAGTCTCTAGTTTATGTGGCCCTTTCTGTCCCTTGGGCTAATATTTTCCTTGTGTCTCTGGTGTTCTCCATTGTCCTTTGCTCCAGATGGGTTGGGACAAACTGATGCATCTCAGATGGCCACTTGCTAGCTTTTAAGACCCCAGACGCCACTCACCAGAGTGGGCTGCAGAACATTTTCTTAATAAACTTTGTTATGCCAATTGACCTAGATGTCTCCTGAAACCATGGTCCCCAGACCCCTGCCCCTGCTACTCTGTCCCTCAAAGTGTTCGGTTGTATTCAGGAAACTTCTTAGCTTTTGGTTTAGTCCAGTTGTGCTGACTTCCCCTGTATTGTGTGTTGTCTTTCCCTTCAACTAAGATAATAAGATAATTCTTATCTACTATCTAGTTAGTGAATACCCATCTCCCTCCCCCCACCCACCCTCGTAACCACCCAAGAATGTTCTCTTCTGTGTTTAAAGCATTTCTTGAGTTCTATAATAGTGGTCTCATATAATATTTGTCCTTTTGCAACTGACTAATTTCACTCAGCATGGTGCTTTCCAGGTTCATCAATGTTATGAAATGTTTCGCAGATTCATCTTTGTTCTTTATCATTGCATAGTATTCCATTGTGTGAATATACCATAATTTGTTATCCATTCATCCATTGATGGGAACCTAGGCTGTTCCCATCGTTTTGCTATCATGAACAGTGCTGCAATGAACATGGGTGCACATATATCTATTCCTGTGATGGCTTTTATTTCTCTAGGATATATTCCAAGGAGTGGGATTGCTAGATTGTATGGTACTTCTATTTCTAGCTTTTTAAGGAAGCATCAAGTCAATTTCCAAAGTGGTTGTACCATTGTACTTTCCCACTAACAGTGTATAAGTGTTCTAGTCTCTCCACAACCTCTCCAACATTTATTGTTTTGTGTTTTTTGGATTAATACTAGCCTTGTTGGGGTGAGATGCTATCTCATTGTAGTTTTGATTTGCATTTCTCTAATGGCTAATGATCATGAGCATTTCCTCATGTATCTGGTACCTGCCTGAATGTCTTCTTTGATGAAGTCTCTGTTCATATCTTTTGCCCATTTTTTAACTGGGTTATTTATCTTTTTGTTGTTAAGGATTTCCAGTATCTTGTAGATTTTAGAGATTAAACGCTGATCAGATTTGTCATAGCCAAAAAATTTTTCCCAGTCTGTAGGTTGTCTTTCTACTGTTTTGGTGAAGTCTTTTTTCTATTTATTTATTTTATACATCTATTTCTTAAAACTTCACTTTAGATGAAGGTTTACAGAACAAATAGTTTCTCATTAAACAGTGCACATATTATTTTATGACAATGGTTAACAACCCATGACATGTCAACGCTGTCCTTTCTTAATCTTGGGTTCCCTATTACCAGCTTTCCTGTCCCCTCCTGCCTTCTAATCCTTGTCCCTGGACTGTTGTGCCCCATTAGTCTAGTTTTGTTTTATGGGGTTGTCTAATCTTTGGCTGAACGGTGAACCTCGGGAGTGACTTCATTACTGAGCTAAAAGGGTGTCTGGGGGCAATACTCTCGGGGTTTCTCCAGTCTCTGTCAGACCAGTAAGCCTGGTCTTTTTTTGAGAGTTAGGATTTTGTTCTACATTTTTCTACAGCTCTGTCCAGGATCCTCTGTTGTGATCCCTGTCAGAGCAGTCAGTGGTGGTAGCTGGGTGCCATCTAGTTGTACTGGATTCAGTCTGGTGGAGTCTGTGGTAGCCATGGTCCATTAGTCCTTTGAACTAATCTTTCCCTTGTATCTTATTTTCTTCATTCTCCCTTGCTCCTGAAGGGATGAGACCACTGGAGTATCTTAGTTGGCTGCTCACAGGCTTTTAAGACCCCAGACACTACTCACCAAGGTAGAGCGTAGAACATTTTATTTACAACCTGTATTATGCTAATTGAGCTAGATGTTCACTGAGACCATGGTTCCCACAGCACTCCGTCCAACAATTCTGTCCCTCAGGGAGTTTGGATGTCTCTATGGAGCTTCCATGACCTTGCCTTGTACAAGTTATGCTGGCTTCCCCAGTATTGTGTACTGTCTTAGCCTTCTTTGGTGAAGTCTTTTGATGAACATAAGTGTTTGATTTTTAGGGGCTCCCAGTTATCTAGTTTCTCTTCTGGTGTTTGTGCATTGTTAGTAATGTTTTGTATTCTGTTTATAACATGTATTAGGGCTCTTAGCACTGTCCCTATTTTTTTCTTCCATGATCTTTATTGTTTTCGATTTTATATTTAGGTCTTTGATCCATTTTGAGTTAGTTTTTGTGCATGGTGTGAGGTATGGGTCTTGTTTCAGTTTTTTGCAGATGGATATCCAGTTATGCCAGCACTATTTGTTAAAGAGACTGTCTTTTCCCCAATTAATGGACTTTGGGCCTTTGTCAAATATCAGCTGCTCATAGGTAGATGAATTTATGTCTGGATTATCAATTCTGTTCCATTGGTCTATATATCTGTTGTTGTATCAATACCAGGCTGTTTTGACTGTCACGGCAGTATAATAAGTTCTAAAATCAGGTAGTGTGAGGCCTCTCACTTTGTTCCTCTTCCTCAGTAATACTTTACTTACCTGGGGCCTCTTCCCTTTGCATATGAAGTTGGTGGTTTGTTTCTCCATCTCGTTAAAAAAATGCCATTGGAATTTGGATCTGGATTGCATTGTATCTGTAGATTGCTTTGGGTAGAACTGACATTTTCACCATGTTGAGTCTTCTTACCCATGAGCAAGATATGCTTTTTCACTTATGCAGTTCTCTTTTGGTTTCTTGTAGTACTGTCTTGTAGTTTTCATTGTATAGGTCTTTTACATCTCTGGTTAGATTTATTCCTAAGTGTTTTATCTTCTTGTGGGCTACTATAAACGGTATTGATTTGGTGATGTCCTCTTCGAGGTTCTCTAAGTTAGTGTAGAGGAATCCAGCTGATTTTTGTATGTTTATCTTGTATCCTGATACTTTGCTAAAATCTTCTATTAGTTGCAGTAGTTTTCTTGTGGATTCTTTGTGGTTTTCTGTGTATAAGATCATATCATCTGCAAATAGAGATACTGTGGCTTCTTCATTACTAATTTGGATGACCTTTATTTCTTTTACTAGCCTAATTGCTCTGGCTAGGCCCTCCAGCACAATGTTTAATAAGAGTGGTGATAAAGGGGATCCTTGTTTGGTTCCTGTTCTCAAGGGGAATGCTTTCAGACTCTCTACACTTAGGATGAGGTTGGCTGTTGGCTTTGTATAAATGCCCTTTATTATGTTGAGGAATTTCCCTTCTATTCCTATTTTGCTGAGAGTTTTTATTATGAATGAGTGTTGGACTTTGTCAAATGCCTTTTCTGCATTGGTTGATAAGATCATGTGGTTCTTGTCTTTTGTTTTATTTATGTGATGGATTACATTGATTGTTTTTCTAATGTTGAACCATCCCTGAATACCTGATATGAATCCCACTTGGTCATGGTGAATTATTTTTTTAATATGTTGCTGAATTCTATCGGCTAGAATTTTGTTGAGGATTTTTGCTTCTATGTTCATGAGGGATATTGGTGTGTAATTTTCTTTTTTTGTGATGTCTTTACCTGGTTTTGGTATCAGGGTTATGCTTCCTTCATAGAATGAGTTTGGGGGTAGTCCACCCTTTTCTATGCTCTGAAATACCTTTAGTAGTAGTAGTGGTGTTAACTCTTCTCTGAAAGTTTGGTAGAATTCTCAAGTGAAACCATCAAGCCAGGGTTTTTTTATTGTTGGGAGTTTTTTAATTACCTTTCCAATCTCTTCTTTTGTTATAGGTTTATTTAGTTGTTCTACCTCTGTTTGTGTTTGTTTAAGTAGGTAGTGTGTTTCTAGAAGTTTGACCATTTCCTCTAGGTTTTCAAATTTGTTAGAGTACAATTTTTCATAATATTCTGTTATGATTCTTTTAATTTCAGTTGGGGCTGTTGTGATATCACCCATCTCATTTCTTATTTGGGTTATTTGCGTCCTCTCCTGTTTTTCGTTTGTCAGTTTGGCCAGTGGTTTATCGATTTTGTTGATCTTTTCAAAGAACCACCTTTTGGTCTTGTTAACTTTTTCAATTGTTTTTCTATTTCATTTAATTCTGCTCTAATTTTTATTATTTGCTTTCTTCTGGCACCGAGGGCTTCTTTTGCTGCTCTCTTTCTATTTGTTCGAGTTGTAGTTTTAATGTTTGATATTGGCCCTTTCTTCCTTTTGGATGTGTACTTTTATTGCTATAAATTGACCTCTGAGCACTGCTTTTGCTGTGTCCCAAAGGTTCTAGTAGGATGTATTTTCATTCTCATTTGATTCTATGAATTTCTTTATTCCATCCTTAATTTCTTCTATAACCCAGTAGTTTTTGAGCAAGGTGTTGTTCATTTTCCATGTGTTTGATTTTTTTTCCTTGTTTTTTCTGTTATTGATTTCCACTTTTACAGCTTTATGGTCAGAAAAGATGCTTTGTAATATTTCAGTGTTTTGGATTTTGTTAAGTCTTGCTTTATGGCCTAATATATGGTCTCTTCTGGAGAATGTGACATGAGCTTTGGAAAAGAAAGTATACTTGGCTGCTGTTGGCTGGAGTGTTCTGTATATGTCTGTGAGGTCAGCTTGGTTGATTGTGGCATTTAGACCTTCTGTGTCTTTATTGAGCTTCTTTCTGGGTGTTCTGTCCTTCACCAAAAGTGATGTGTTGAAATCTCCTACTATTACTGTGGAGCTGTCTATCTCTCTTTTCAATACTGTTAGAGTTCATTTTATGTAATTTGGAGTCCTGTCGTTAGGTGCATAAATATTTATTATAGTTATGTCCTTCAGGTTTACTGACCCTTTAATCATTATACACTGTCCTTCCTTATTCTTTCTGTTAGATTTTACTTCAAAGTATATTTTGTCAGAGATTAATATTGCCACTCCTATTCTTTTTTGATTTTTGTTTACTTGATATTTTTTTTTCCATCCTTTGAGTTTTTGTTTGTGTCTTTAAGTCTAAGATATCTTTGTGTCTTTAAGTCTAAGTCATAGAATGAGTTGTGGTGTATATCTTCTGTGTTAAGTCATCTAGTGCTGCAGTAACAAAAATACCGGAAGTGGGTGGCTTTAACAAACAGAAGTTTATTCCCTCAAAGTCTAGTAGGCTAGAAGTCCAAATTCAGGGTGTCAGCACCAGGGGAAGTCTTTCTCTGTCAGCTCTTGAGGAAGGTCCTTGTCATCAATCTTCCCTTTGTCTGGGAGCTTCTCAGCAGAGGAACCTCCGGTCCAAAGGATGCACTCTGCTCCAGGTGTTGCTTTCATGGTGGTATGAGGTCCCCAACTCTCTGTTCACTTCCCTTTCCTTTTATTTCTGTAAGATAAAAGGTGGTGGAGGCCACATCCCAGTGAAACTCCCTTTACATTGGATTAAGGATGTGACCTTCATAAGGGTGTTACAATTCCACCCTAATCCTATTTAACATAAACTAATCTTGCTTCATTAACCCCAGGCAGAGATTAGGATTTACAACACATAGGAAACTTACAATCACAAAATGGAGGACAACCATACAATACTGGGAATCATGGTGTAACCAAGTTGACACATATTTTTTGGGGGGATATAATTCAATCCAGGACACCTTCCTTTTCTAGGTTTTGGAAGAGTTTGAGTAGAATTAGTTTCAACTCTTCTCTGAATGTCTGGTAAATTTCCCCAGTGAAGCCATCTGAGTCAGGGCTTTTATTTTTGGGGTGGGGTGGGGTGGGGGGTGTTGAGTTATTTGATGACATCTTCAATCTTTTCTTTTGCTATGGTTTGTTTAGATTTTTTACCTATATTTGTGTTTGTTGAAATAAGTAGTGAGTTTCTAGAAATTAATCTATTTCTTCTAGGCTTTCAAATTTGTTGGAGTACAGTTTTTCATAGCATTCTGTCATGATCAACTTTATCTCAGTTGGGTCTGTTGTAATGTCTCCAATTTTATTTCTTTTTTGGATATTTGTATCTTCTTATTTTTTTCCCTTTGTCAGTTTGGTCAGTGGTTTGTCTATTTTATTGATCCTTTCAAATAACCGACTTCCAGTCCTGTTGATTCTTTCTATTGTTTTTATTTTTTCTATTTAATTTATTTCTGCTCTGATCTTTGTTATTTTCTTTGTTCTGATAGCTTTGTTCTTCTTTTTCTATTTGTTCAAGTTGATGGTTATTTATTTTGGATCTTTCTTCTTTTTTAATGTATGCATTTGTTGCTATAAATTTCCTTCTGTGCAGTGCTTTTGATACATTCCAAAGATTTTAGTATGTTGTGTATTTATTCTCATTTAATTCTAAATATTTTTCAATTTCACTTTTGCTTTCTTCTATGACTCAATAGTTCATTAATGATGTGTTATTTAGTTTCCAGGTATTGAAGTTATTTTCCTTGTTCTTCCTGTTATTGATTTGTAGTTTAATTCGGTTATGGTAAGAGAAAGTGCTTTTCATAATTCCAGTCTCTTTAAATTTGTTGAGGCTTGCTTTGTGGCCTAAAACATGGTCTATTCTGGAGAATGTTCCATGTGTGTTGGAGAAGAAGTTATACTGTTCTCCTGTTGGGTGGTGTGTTCTACTTACGTATGTGAGGTCCAGTTCATGGATGGTGTTGTTAAGTCTTCTGTACCTTTGTTGATTTTCTTTCTATTTGTTCTGTCCATTGCTGAAAGCAATGTGTTAAAATCCCACTATTATTGTAGATCTGTTTATTTCTCTCTTCAATTCTGTTAGATTTTGTTTTATAAATTATCAAGCTATTATCTCTTCTTGGTGAATTGTCCCTTTAATCATTATATAATGTCCTCATATGTCTCTTATAATGGATTTTGACTTAAAGTCTATTTTGTCAGATATTGACATCTGTTTTGGTTACCGTTTGCTTGGTATACTTTTTCCATCCTTTGATTTTTAACCTGTTTATGTCTTTGTGTCTCAGGGTGTCTCTCATAGACAACATATACATGGGTCATGATTTTTTTATCCATTCTGCCACTCTCTACCTCTTGACTGATGCATTTAATCCGTTTACATTCAGTGTGATTATCAGTAGGTATGGATTTACTGCTGCCATTTTGTTGCAGTTTATTTTATGGTTTTTTTTTTTTTGTTGTTGTTCTTTCTGCAATTAGTTCTTTTCATATTTTTTATATGGCTTTTCTTTTCCTTTCATTCGTTATTGTTGTTTTTGTGTTTACTGAGTCTTTTTATTTTCTTCTTTTTTGTTTTGGTGAGTATATTTATAACATTTCTTTGGGCATCCCTGAAATTTACATTTCTCATCCTAAATTTAAAACAATCTGTTATATCTTGAGATTTCCTTGACTTCCTCTCCATATGGAATTTCCATAACTACATCATTAATTCCCCTTTTTGTTTTGAAGTCGTCATCATTTACATCTTTATATCTGTGTTTCCCTTTAATTAATTTTGTAGCTTTATTTTACCTTTTTGCAATCTTTACCTGACTTGGTATCTGGGTGATGCTGGCATGTGTCTTTATCTCAGGTTGTTGTATGACATGTTTGATTTGAAAGATTCCCTTTAATATTTCTTGTAGGGCTGGTCTGGTTGTTACATATTCCCTTAATTTACGCTTTTCTCAGAATGTCCTAATTTTGCCCTCACAGTTTTGCTGGATATTTGATTCTTGGTTTGCAGCTCTTTTCTTTTAGGGCTTTATATATGTCATCCAATTGCCTTCTTGCCTGCATGGTTTCTAATGAGAAATCTGTGCTTAGTCTTATTGGGGCTCCTTTGTAGATGATAATTCACTTTTCTTGCACTTATCTCAAAATTCATTCTTTGTCTTTGGTCTTGGAAAGTTTGATTATGATATGTCTTGGTACATTTCTTTTGAGGTCTATCTTTTATGGAGTTTGTTGAGCTTCTTGGATGGAAATCTTCTTGTCTTTCATGATATTTGGGATTTTTTCCTGCATTATGTCCTCAAAAATTCTCTCTGTGCTTTTTTTTTAATCTTCCCCTTCTGGGATTCCAAATATGTGTATAGTGTTTCTCTTAACGGCATACCACATAACCCTTAGGCTTTCTTAATTTTTCTCCTATCTGTTTTCCACTCATTCCTCAAACAATTTAGTGTCAAAGGATTTGTCCTTCATTTCACTGATTCTATCTTCCATTGATTCAATTCTAATTCTGTGTCCTCCATTGAGTTATTTCTGATATTTTATTGTTTAGCTTCTGAATTTCTAGTTGTTGTTTTTGTATGATTCTCTTCTCTATTGAGTTTGTCATTTTGTTCTTGTATTGTTTTCCTGAATTCTTCTAGGTTTTTTTTTTAATTTTTATTTTTTCTGTGTTTTCCTTGATCTCTTTGAGAAACTTAAGTATTTGTCTTTTGAATTCCTTGTCAGGTACATATACTATCAGTTCTTCCTCAGAAAGGTTTTCCTTCCCTTTGTTTTGCTCATTTGCCTGAGCCATTGTATCTTATTTCTTCATATGATTTGTAATTGACTACTGTCTTTGAGGCATTAAGGTTCTATTGTTTTTGTTTATATATTTCTTTATTGATTTTGTTTGTTTGCCCTTTTGTATTGTTTTTCTTTTGTTTTGACATATCTGTAGCTTAGTGTTTTCCCTTTCTTTTTATATTGTCTACTTTCCTTTGTATTGTTTTAATTGATGCTGCTTTGTACTATTGGTCTATGTATGCCTATAATGCTGCTGGTTGGTTGGTCTATGTATGGGTTTGGTGCTGTTAGTTGGCTGGGTATGCTTTCTTCTCACTGGTGGATATGGTGGGTCACACACACACTGTGGTCTTATGCTGTTAGAGGATTGCTTGGCTGTGCATGAACAGTCCTTTCCCCAATGTGCGGAACCAGATGTCAAGGGGTCAAGGTCACTTCACAGCTCTTGAGGGATAATGCATTCCCTCTGCATTGCCACAAGCAGTTAGTGTGAACTTTGATGTGCAGAATGGGGTGCAGGGAGGGGTGGGCAAGATAGGGTGTGGAGGCCTGCACAGTCTGGGAAGGGTCAGCAAGGCAGGTCATGGAGTTTCTCTCAACAGTGGAGGAGGGGAAGCTGGGTAGGGAATGAAGTCCTGTGGGACTTGGGGGGGTTGGCTGGGCAGGATGTGGAGTTCCTTTCTGCTGGGAGGGGTCAGCAGGGAAGGACATGGAGTACTGCCCTGTCATTGGGGGCTGAGCTGGGCAGGGCACACAGTCCTGCTCAACTGGGAGGAGGCCTGTGAGCAAGCAGAGGAAGGGGTAGAGGCCAGACAGTTCAGGATGTGGTGAGAGGCAAAGTGGAGCCTGCCAGGTTTGCACAGATGGTCTGCACCTCAATGAGGCCAAGGGTGCAGAACTAGGCTGCATGCATTGATGCAGGCCACTTGTGCCTGGGGGGTAAGGGGTGGGGCTAGAATTGTGTGCCTTGGCTTGGGCCCCTGCACCTCAGTTATGGGGGTGGGGCAGAGTGGACAGCATGGCACAGATAGCACATGATGGCAGCATGTCTGGGAAGTCAGTGAAGGGGAGCCTGCAGGGATGGGGTGGTGACAGGTTGCACAAGGCCAACTCTGGGAGTCCTCTAGTTATTACTTTGATGGTTGATTTTCTGCTGGGCATCCCCCATTTAAAAGGCCACATACCACCACTGACAAGTGGTCCCTTCACTGATTCTTAGCTCCCTCCTTCTTGCACTCACAGGAAGGGCTGGCGTTCACACCAGCCCTTCTGCTTCTCCCTTTTCTCCCTCTCAAATGTGCACCCCCCCTCTATTCTGTATCCTTCCCTTAGGCTCCAATGATTCAGTCTGCTTAGTTTTTCTCTAGAAGAAAGCACTTCTCTGTGGTTCCCTGGCTTCAGAGCTACTCCATTCCCATGCTTCACCCTCTCTGGGGCGCTTAGTCCCTGGCTGCATCTGCCCACCTTGTTTCTTTCTGGGGTTGTTTGCACAGAATCTCTGCCACCAGATGTGTTCTCCTTGAGGTTGCTTTCCTGGGTTCTTCACTCCAGGTAGTTTCTTAATACCTTGTTAAAATGGCCATGCTGTACCACGACAGCTAGCAGGGGACGTTCAATTCATGAATCTGTTTTCCTGCTGGCTGTGTCCTGTCTCTCCTTCCAATCAGTGCTCAGTATGTTCTTCAACTCTCTATTTGATGTTCTGGGATTCAAGGTCATTAACTGTGTCTGTTTTACTTAGTTTCTTGGGTATTTGTTGTTGAGGTCGTCATGGAGCATGTAACAAAGGCACCATCTTAAGATGCTCTGCACATATAAATTCAACAACTTAGATAATATGGACCAAGTCCTTGAAAAGCACACATTACCACAACTCAATATGAAATAATTAGAATATCCCTATCCCAGAGGTGACTTGGAAGAAAGGCCTGGCAATCTACTTCAGAAAATCAGCCATTGAAAATCCTGACACACATAGGGTTACCTTGAGTCAGAATCAACTCAATGGCAACTTTTTTTTTTGTAACTATTAATAAAATTTATTCATTATTTTAAAACTCCCAAAAAGAAATCTCCAGGCCAAAATGGTTTCAATGGGAAATTGCCTCAAAAGTTCAGGAAGAATTAACACTAATTCTGTAAAGTCTCTTCCAGAAAATAGAAGAGGAAGAAACACTTTCCAACCCATTTTACAGGGTCAGTATTACCCTGATACCAAATCCAGACAAAGATAGTACAAAAAAAGAAAACTACAAATATCCCTCATGAATATAGACACAAATATCCTTAACAAAGTATTAGCAATGGAATCCTTCCATGTATAAAAAGAATTATCCAACATAACCAGATGGAGCTTATGCCAGGGATGTAAGATTGGTTAAATATTTAAAATCAGCCAATGTACTCTATAATATTCACAGGCAAAAGAGAAAATGACATGATCATATCAATTGATGCAGAAAAATAATTTAACAAATTTCTACATTCATTCATGATTAAAAATTCTCAGAAGTCTAGGAATAGAGAGGGACTTCCTCAGCTTGCTTAAAAAAAAAGAAATCTACAAAAAACCTAACATTATACTTAACGGTTGTGATGGTTAAGATTGTATGTCAACTTGGCTAGGCCACTATTCTCAGTGTTTTAGCAGTTGTATAATATTGTGATCACTTCCCTGTTGAAATCTGATATGTGATCACCTCCATGATGGAATCTGCTGAGTGGTACTGGTGGAGGCGGAGCCTGTTGCAGCTCACCACTCCATCAGTTAATCTCTCTGCCTTCCGCCAGTTACTTTCTGCCTGCTCGCCTTGCCAAGGTTTTTGGCTTGTTACAGACTCAGCAGCTGCCTCTTGTTGTCTCACCTCCAGTTCTTGGGACTTGAGCTAGCAGCTTACCTGTTGATCTTGGAATTTGTTGATCTTCACAGCCTGCGAGCAAGAGTTCGGTTCCCCAACCTGCTGATCTTGGGTTCACAAGCTCCTGCAGCTACGTGAATCAGGAGGAACTTGCGGTCTTGTCTGCTGATCTTGGAATTCACTGACCTTCACAGCCTGTGAGCTGGAGCCCCACTCTGATCTGCCAACCTTGGGTTCACCAGCTTCTGCGGCTCTGTGAATTGGGAGAGACCTCTACCCTGATCCTGGACTTGGGACTTTTTAGCCTCTACAATTGCATGAGCTGTTTCCTTGATATAAATCTCTCTATATATATACTTACATGCTTTACTGGTTTTGCTTATCTAGAGAACCCAGCCTAAGACAATGGTGAAAGAACAAATGCTTTCCCCTAAAATTGGAAAGGATGTCTACAGTCCCTGTTGCTACTCAACCTAGTAATGAAAGTACTAGACAGAGCAAAAAGCAGGGAAATAAAATAAAAGATATACAGTTAAGAAACAAATAAACTGTCTCTATCTTCAGATGATATGAGACTAGGTAGAAAACCCTAAGTAATCTACAAAAAGCTAGAACTAACAAGTGAGTTCAGCAAATTTGCAGGATACAAGATCAATATACAAAATCAATTGTATTTATACATACTAGCAATGAACACATGGAAATGGAAATTAAAAATTCAATACCATTTACGTTCACTGAAAAAACGAAATACTTAGATGTAAAGTTAATCACACTTGTGCAGGACTCAATTCATGTTGCAAACTACGAACTCAATTAATGTTGCAAACTACGAAACTACAAATGCTACAAGCGTGCCATATACCTATATACATATACACATGTATATATATATATATATATATATATATATATATATATATATATATATATACACATATATACATATACACATGTATATATATATACACATATATACATATACACATTATATATATATATACATATATGTTATGGATTGAATTGTGTCCTCCAAAAATGTGTATCAACTTGGCTAGGCCACGATTCCCAGTATTGTGTGGTTGTCCTCCATTTTGCAATCTGATGTAATTTTCCTATGTGTTGTAAATCCTAACCTCTATGATGTTAATGAGGCAGGAAACAATCTACATTTTTTAAGAAATACTTTGTTTTTCTCCTCTTATGTGTCAATTACTTCTTTTATTTTGTTCACAGTCAGCACAATGTAATTTCAAGAAATTACTGCTCTGTTTTTCTGTTCCAATTTCATTCCTTAAACCTGGATATTTAACATTTCTTTTTCTTAAGAATTCAGCTTTGTGTTTAAAAAAATTCTTTGTGTCATATTTTATCTGGTATTTCTAGATGTTTTCAGGAGGAAGGTTTTGAGGATTCTCTTATCCATTTTTTATAGTATTTTTTAAAAATAATATTTTATTTTGTTTTTGGTTAAAGTTTACACAGCAAAATAGGTTCCTACTTGACAATTTTCATACTAATTGTTCAGTGACATTAATTACATTTTTTACAATGTTTCAAAATTCTCTTTAATGTGTTCTGGTTGTTCCATTCCTATACTCTAACTTCCCTGCCCCCTTATCTTCTCATCTTTGCTTTAGAGTAAACGTTGACCTTTTGGTTCCGTACAGATGGTTTTTTAGTAGAGCACTGTTCTTATGGGTAATATCCTTTATTTTGTCTGCCACTCTACTATTTTGCTAAAAGGTGGTCTCAGGGGATAGTTTCAGTTCACATTTAAAAGAATGTCTCAGGGTGATAGTCTCAGGGAGTCCTTTGGTCACAACTGGTCAGTTAATCTGGATTTTTTAAGAAATTGAGTTTTGTTCTACATGTTTCTCCCATTCTCTCTGGGACCATCTATTGCGACCCCAATCAGAATGGTCATTTTGTTTTTCTGATCTCAGGGTAGATGAGGTCATGGCTCATGTAGGCTATCAGCCTTGTAGACTTGTTTCTTCTCTAAGATTTAGGCCACCTTCTTACTCTTTTGCTCCTGACGAGTGGAGATCAATAGTTGTATCTCAGATGGCCATTTGCAAACTTTTAAAACCCCAGATGCTACTCACTTCACTAGGATGAAGAACATGAGCTTTATGAACTATATTAAGCCAATTGACTGAGTTGTCCCATGAGACTATTGTTATAAGCCTTGAAAACCAGATAACCAATCTCAGAAGGTATTTGGTTTTGTCTGAGGAGTATCTGTAGTTGTATCTTCATTAAACATATGTGTCTGTGCACACATATCTGTATGTACACATACATACAGACACTTCTGTCTGTTCTCACTTATGTATACACCTGTAGCTACCAGTATAGCTATATGCCTATATTCATCCTTATATGTCCATACACTCGTTTTCTGGTCTTTGACGGAGTTTTTGCCATCTTGTATATGTCAAATTCTTTAGTACAGGCATTCTTTAATCTTGAGTTCTTCTCAGCAACACCGTTTACTTTGGTCATACTGTGCTCACTACACACACATTTGCTGCCACTTTTCCCCATCACCAAAAATAACAAATATCTACAATCTTTTAATGCATGCTTCCTCCTGCCTCCTTCCTCTCCTTGGTAAGCACCAATAGGTCTCTTCCTATAAAAGAGGGATCATATAATATTTGTTGTGGTGGTTAAGATTGTGTGTCAACTTGGCTGGGCCATGATTCTCAGTGTTTATATGTGATCACCCCCATGATGGGATCTGCTGTGAGTATCCAGTTGGTTGAAAGGGAGTGTCCTTTGGTGTGCAGCCTGCATCTGAATGTAAGTGGACGTTCTGGCTTTTGCCTACACTGGATCCTGCAGCTGCCTCCTGTTCATCTGACCTCCAGTTCTTGGGACTTAAGCTGTCAGTTTATCTGCAGATCTTGGGATTCATTGATCTTCACAGCCTGTGAGCAAGAGCCCTGCTCTCTGACCTGCCAATCTTGGGTTCGCCAGCCCCTGAGGCTATGTGAATTGGGAGAAGCCTCTATCTTGATCCATGGACTTAGGACGTTCCAGTCTCTACAATCACATGAGCTGTTTCCTTGATATAAATCTCTCTCTATATATATTTATATGCTTTACTGGTTTTGCTTCTCTAGAGAACTCAGCCTAAGACATTTGTCCTTTTGTGCTTGATTTACTTCACTTAGCTTTATGCCTTCCAGATCAACTCATCATTGTTCTTTATGGTTGCATAGTATTCCACTGCATATCCATTCATCCAGTGATAGGCAGTTCAGTTGTTTCCATTTTTTTGCCATTGTGAATAAAGCTGCAATGAACATAGGTGTGCATATGTCTGTTCGTGTCACTCCTTTTAGGTCTCTAGGGTATATACCTAGAAGTGAGATTGCTGGATCATAGAGTAGTTCTATTTCTAGTTTTTTGAGGAAGCACCATACCATTTTCCATAGTGGTTGTACCATTTTACAGTCCCACTAGCAATAGATAAGGGGTCCAGTCTTGCCACATTCTCACCAACATTTGTTCTTATCAGTTTTTTTTTAATTTATCAGTGCCATTTAAGCCAGGGTGAGATAGCATTTCATTGTAATTTTGATTTTCATCTGATTAATGGCTAATGATCACGAGCATCTTTTCACGTGTTTGTTGGCTGCTTAGATGTCCTTTTTGGTGAAGGTCCTGTTCATGTCCTCTGTCTATTTTATGATTGGGATGTCTTTTTTTTTGGTTGTTGAGTTGTTGAAGTTTTCTATGAATTTTAGAGATCAGGCCTTTATTGGAGATGTCATTTCTGAAGACTTTTTCCCAGTCTGTAGGTTGTCTTTTTACTCTTTTGATAAAGTCTCTTGATGAGCATAAATTTTTAATTTTTATGAGGTCCCAGTTATCTTTTTTGTCTTCTTCTGTTCATATATTTGTTGTTATCCTATTTTTACAAAAGATTAGATCCTACAGTTTTATCCCTATGTTTTCTTCCAGGAATTCTATAGTTTTAGGTCTAACATTTAGATCTTTCATCCATTTTGAGTTAGTTTTTGCTTATGGTGTGCAATATGAGACCTGTTTCATTTTTCTGCAAGTGGATATCCAGTTTTGCCAGCACCATTTATTAAAGAGATTGTTTCTTCCTCATTGAATGGACTTAGACCCCTTGTTGAAAATCAGTTGTCCATAGATGGCTGGATTTAGGGCTCTCAATTCTATTCCATTGGTCTATGTGTCTACATCAGGTGTTTTTTATTACATTGGCTATATAGTATGTTTTGATATTGGGGAGTGTGAGGCCTCTTGCTTTGTTCTTCTTCAATATTGTGTTGGCTATTTGGGGTTTCTTTACTTTCCAAATGAAGTTGTTCATTAGTGTTTCCATTTCAGTAAAGAATGTTGTTAGGATTTATATTGGAATTGCATTGTATCTGTAGATCACTTTAGTTAGAGGTGACATTTTCAGTATATTAGGTCTTCCAATCCATAAGCACAGAATCTCCTTTCATTTATGAAGCTCTCTTTTAGTATCCTGTAGTAGTGTTTCAGAGTTTTCATTGTATAAGTCTTTTATGTCCCTGGTTAGGTTATTTCCTAGGTATCTTATCATTTTGGGGGCTATTATAAATGGTATTATTTTCTTGAACTCTTTTTCAGAATATTACTTGTTAGTGTAAAGGAACCCAACTGATTTTTGTGTGTTGATCTTGTACCCTGAAACATTGCTGAATTCTTGTATTAGTTCCAACAGGTTTTTAAAAATTTTTTTGAATCTTTAGGGTCTTCTATGTGCAGAATCCACCACTCATTTGTCAGTTTGTTGTACTGTGGTGTCTTGCATGTTGCTGTGATGCTGGAAGCTATGCCAAGAATTGACAGAATACCAATTAAGATCTTTCAACAAATGGATGCCGCACTGAAGATGCTTATTTGTCTTTGCCAAGAAATTTGTAAGACAGCTATGTGGACAACGGACTGGAAAAGTTCCATATTTGTGCTCATTCCAAAGAAAGGTGATCCAAGAGAATGCAAAAATGATCAAATAATATCATTAATATCACACACAAGTAAAATTTTGCTGAAGATAATTCAAAAGTGGTTGCAACAGTGAATCAACAGAGAAGTGCCAGAAAGTCAAGCCAGACTGAGAAGAGGACATGGAACGAGGGATGTCATTGCTGATGTCAGATGGATCTTGGCTGAAAGCAGAGTATACCAGAAAGATGTTTACTTGTGTTTCACCGATTATGCAAAGGCATTCGACTGTGTGGATCATAACAAATTATGGATAACACTGCAAAGAATGGGAATTCCAGAACTTGTACCTATGTCAAGAGGCAGTCATTTGAGCAGAACAAGGGTTATCTGCCTCTTCTCATTTTTTTTTCTTTTCTTTTGTCAGTCTAGCCAGTGGTTTATCTATTTTAATGATCCTTTCAAAGAATCAACTTCTGGTTCTGTTTATTTTTTTCTATTTTCTATATCATTTATTTCTGCCCTGATCTTTATTATTTCCTTTTTCTGGTAGTTTTTGGCTTCTTCTGCTCTACTGTTTCTTTGTGTTCAAGTTTTTGGCTTAAGTTATTTATTTTGTATCTTTTTTCTTTTTTTAATGCAGGCACTTATTGCTATAAATTTACCACTAAGTACTGCTTTTACTATGTCCCAAAGGTATTGATATGTTTTGCTTTCATTTTCATTTCTTTCTAAGAGTTTTTAAATTTCACTTTGATTTCTTCTATGACTCAATAGTATTTAGTAGTGTACTATTTAGTTTCCATGCGTTCATTTATTTTTTCCTTATTTTCTCTGTTGTTGATTTCTAGCTTCATTCCATTATCGTTATGGTTCAAGATGATGCTTTGTATAACTTCAATCTTTTTTAAATTTTGTGAGACTTATTTTGTGTCCTAGCATATGGTCTGTTCTGGAAGATAATCCATGTGTTCTGGAGAAAAATGTGTATTGTTCTGATGATGGGTGGAGTGTTCTATATATGTGTTAGGCCAAATTGGTGTATGGTTTTATTTAAGATCACAATGTCTTTAGTGATCTTTTTAGTTGTTCTTTCTAGAATTAAAAATGGTGTGTTGAAGTCCTTAGTTATTATTGTGGAGTTGTCTTTTCTCCTTTCACATTAGCAGTATCTGTTTCAAGTATTTTGGCACATATATATTTATAATTGTTATTCTTCTTGCTGGAGTGATCCTTTTATTATTATGTAATGTCCTTCTTTATCTCTTGTAATAGATTTTGATTTAAAGTCTATTTTATCTGATAACAGTATGGCCACCCCTGTTTTTTTTTTTTTTTTTTTTGTTTACTTGGTTGCATGGAATGTTTTCTCCATCCATTTATTTTCAGTCTGTTTGTGTCCTTATGTGTCATATGTGTTTCCATGTAGACAGCAAAAAAGTATGTATAATGGTTTTTGTGTTTTTCTTTTTTTTAAATCCAATTTTGCCACTCTTTGCCTTTTGTATGGGGGAGTTTAGACCATTTACATTTAAAGTTATTACTGAAAATGAAGTGTTTCCCTCTTTCATTTTGCTATATGTCTTTTGAACGTTTCATACCTTCTATATCTTTTTATTCTCATTTTTCTGTTATTATTTGTGTTTGACTTCTTTCTTTGGATGAGCCTTTTTTATTTCTACTTTCTTTTTCTTCTGTATGTTCTATCTAGGTGAATTCTTAGTGGTTACCACACATATTACATTATACAACTTGCAATTGTGACAACATTTAACATATGAACAACAGGTAATACATAACATTAACTATTAAATCTATTTCTGTTGCTCCTTCCTCCCCTATTTCTATTGATGAGTCTCCATTAACATCATTATACATCCTATATCGGAAAGGTTTACTTTGTACTTATTTTTTGTGAACTTGATGTTGTACTGCTGGTGGGATTCAATTAGTGAGTTTATTCCCTAACAATATATAGTATACTTGGTCCTTGTGATGGTCCATGTTGTTGCACTTTTGGAGATCCCTCCCTCTCTCTTATTTTTTTTTTCCATGTATAGAATCAAGTATTTGTTTAATGTTTTTGCCTCTCCATTTGGAGAACTCCCTTGAGTAATACTTGCAGAACTGGTCTGGAAGTGGCAAGTTCACAGGGATTCTCTTTATTTGGTAAAGTCTTGATTTCCCTTCATTTTTGAATGACAACTTTACTGGATTCTTGGTTGACAATCGTTTTTGTTTGGTATTTTATATATGTCACTCTATTGTCTTCTGTCCTCCAGATTTTCTAGGGGAGAAACCTGGGCTGATTCTTATGAAGGACCCAGGGTATGTTATATTATGTTTTTCTCTTGCTGCTTTCAGAATTATCTCCTTGTCTTGGTTTTCAAGAATTTTATTAGAATGTGGCATGGGGTTGATCTCTTTGTGTCTCTTCTAATGGGAGTTTGTGTAGATTCCTGTACTTTGGTTCTCTGTGCAGGTCTGAGAAATTCTCTGTACCTTTGGAAAATTGGAAAATTCTTGGAAAATTCTTTCTATACCTTTATTATTGTCATGATGCTCTGAAATTCCAATAATTCTAATATTAGATTCCTTAAATGAATACTCTCATATTTCCATTTGGCTTTGTTTGTTTTTCTTTGTCCTTTTCTCTTATTTCTCCTAAGACAAGATGCATTCAGTTACTCCATCTTCTAGTTCACTTATTCTACCTTCTGTCTTTTCAACTTTATTGTTGAGTGTTTCTCTTGCATTTTCTAGTTTAGTTGTTTTATTCTTTAGTTCTAGTAATTCTCTCTCACTCTTTTTTTTTTTTTTGATGTTTTCAGTTTCCTTATTGAGTTTCTCATTTTGTTCCTTAGTTTCCTGATCTCCGTTTGTTTCTTTTCTATATGCTTTTTGCTTTCTTTAAACATATAGCACTATTGCTGAAAATTTTCTATTTTTTTCCATTTACCTGGTCTTCACAGGGGAAATTTCCTCTTCTTCTTGTTTTCGTTTTCATTGGTCTTTCTTCTCATGTGATTTTGTGTGTTTTATTACTTTTTGTTGAACTTGGGTCATTTTGATGTCTTTTAAAAATTTTTTATATTTTAAATTCTAAGTTTTCTAACTTTCAAGGGAATTATACCTGTTAGAAGAACCCCTGGTGATGCAGTGGTTAAAGCACTCAGTTGCCAACCAAAAGGTCAGTGGTTCAAACCCATCCAGCTGCTCCATGCAGTCTGCTAAAGATGTGGCAGTCTGCTTCTGTAAAGATTACAGCTTTGGAAACCCTATGGGGCAGTTCTACTCCATCCTATAGGGTCACTATAAGTTGGAATTGACTCGACAGCAATGGGTTATACTTGTGAGATTTTGCTCCACTAGCTTATCCTAAGAACCACTAGAGGGCTCTCTTGTCCAGAAGTTTTATCACCGCTGCATCTGGAGTTCTGTGTGTGGTTTTATGTGGATGTTTAAGCCTCTGGGTGCTTTTTCGGCCTGGTTTTCCCTGACATGACTGACTTTGCTGGTGTGTTAGCTCTCTGTTTTTCAAGGTTTTGGTTGTGCCCAATTGTACCCCTGGGGATGGTTTTTACACCCCCTTACGTGGAGTCTGAGATGGTCTGGGCTCTAAAGCTCAATGTGCATGCATGCAGCGGTTTTTTTTTTTTTCCACTGGCTGCAGATGTGGACTTATGTGATGGGCTTGGCTTTCCCCAGGCAAAGGTGGAGAGCGCTTTATGTCCTTCCCCCACAGGTGCCCCTGTACAGGCTTTCCCACCGGTGTTTCACTGTGGGCAGGCAGTCAGTTGTTTCCCTATGTGTTGCCTGTCTGAAATATTTTTCTCACCCTGGCTGAAGGCTGGGTTGTGCAGCTTTTCAGTATATATAGATTTTACGGCCCATCTGCCTGGGGTATTGGTGAGATTCAAGAGCACTCACTCACAGTGCCTTGGTCTCCCCTAGGCCCTCCCAAATGTGTGGACAGTGTACTCCCACTGGCAATCTTCATTGTCTTAAAAATTGGACTACAGCTTCCTCTGTTCAGCTCCCATCCCATGTTCTTTGTTCTAGGTGTTGCCCGTCCCTGTCCCAGATGGCTGCTATAAGCCAAGTCCTCCAGGTGCCAGTGGCTAGGATCTCTTAACTTCTGTGCTGCCCCTGTTCCTCCTGTCCCATTTCTGGGCTCACCTCAGTTCTCCAACACTTCAGCTGCCATCTGGAGTTTCTGAGATCTCAGTCTGTGCTTGTTTTTAGTCATTGTTCAGTCATACATCTTAAAAGAGCACAATGTTCAAGGCTGTCTGCATTAGTTCTTAAATTAAGGGATAGGCTCACAGGTAAGTATTGGTTATTTATTGTCCTTCATAACTTGATTATATTCTTTGGTTTGCATCAAATATAACAGAATAAAAATCTTTAAAATTTAAAGTGGAAACAAATGGAATAAAATAAAAATAAACAGTATAGAAGAAAATGAATCAATATTACTCAAAGCTAAGTTTTAGAAGGAAAAAAAAAGATGTTGACAAGCCTGATACAAAAATAATACTAATAAAAACAACAATATTATAAAGTATGTAGAGCTATTAATATGGCGATATATTTAAATTTATACAATATATAAACCTTATGTTAATACATTAAAAATGCATACAAAAGAAATTTTTAAAGAAAAATATAAGTGACCAAAATTGATTAAAAAATAGATCAAGAAAAAAAATTAGGATAGACTTGTGTTGTTGTTCTCAGGTGTTTAGAATCGGTTTGGACTCATAGTGACCCTGTGTACAACAGAACAGAACACTGCCCAGTCCTGCACCATCTTCAAAATCATTGCTAAGTTTGAGCGCACTGTTGAAGCCACTGTGTCAATCCACCTTGTTAGGGTCTTCCTTTTTTTGGCTGACCCTCCACTTTACCCAGCATGATGTCTTTCTCCAGGGACTGGTCCCTTCTGATAACGTGTCCAAAGTACGTGAGATGAAGTCTTGCCATCCTTGGTTCTAAGGAGCATTCTGACTGTACTTCTTCCAAAATATATTTGTTCATTCTTCTGGCAGTTCATGGTATATTCAGCATTCTTCACCAATACCATAATTCAAATGCATCAATTCTTCTTCAATCTCCCTTAAACATTTTCATGCTTTTATATGCATATGAGGCAACTGAAAATACCATAGCTTGGGTCAGGCACACCTTAGTCCTCAAAGTGACATTTTGCTTTTTAACACTTTAAAGAGGTCTTTTGCAGCAGATTTGCCAATGCAATATGCCATTTGATTTCTGGACTGCTACTTCCATGGGTGTTGATTGTGGATCCAAGTAAAATGAAATCCTTGACAACTTCAATCTTTTCTCCATTTAGTATGATGTTGCTTATTGGTCCAGTTGTGAGGGTTTTTGTTTTCTTTATGTTGAGGTGTAGTCCATACTGAAGGCTGTAGTCTTTGATCTTCATCAGTAAGTGCATCAAGTCTTTTTTGCTTCCAGAACACTTAATTGAAGCTGGACTATATGAAGAAGAATGCTGCATCAGGACTGGAGAACGACTCGTTAACAAGAATAGACTAGTACTTATAAAATAGTTATAAATAATCAAGCAATTATAGCATCTATGGGCTGACCGGTAATAGGTACTGTTCTAAGTGCTCTAGGCGTTGTGAGCATTTGATCATTTTCACCACCCTCTGAGATGGGAGCTGCTCTTGTCTGAATCTTAAAGAGGACACTGTGGCCAGGAGAAGTGAGGTTGCCTCCCACGTTCACATAGCTCTTAAGTGATAGGTGGAGATTTGAGCCCAGGTGGTTTGGCTCCAGAACCTGGGACTGCGACAATCATGCTCACTGTTGCTGACCAGCCAGTGGCTCCCACTCCTCCAGGTTTGTTGATAAATTGTGACAGAGAAGAGAGATAACATCGAGAACTTTCCATCCCTCATTAGTCATTGTTACTGCCTGGTACCTGGAGTAACTGGAGGAACTTACCTGAGGGCCAATCTCCTTGTTGAACAGTGCTCAAAGAGTATCTGCCTCCAGGGCTGTTGAGAGTTGGCCTGAGATGGTGAGGGTGAGACAGTGCAGACCTGGGCAGCAACCTGAGCAGGCAGAAAGACATGTTCTATTGTAGCACATAGGTAAGGCTAGAAACTGGCATATTGGTCATGGTAATATGCAGAAATCAGATGTATTGGGCACTCCCTAAAGACAGACAAATGATTGAACATGTAAAATTGTCAAGAATCATGTCTCCCTCTTAACTGTGTATGCTCAGGGACGAAAGTAGGATTGGGTGTGGAGGCTGATAGACATTGGCAATAAAAGACTAACTGTGTTTTATATACCTCTCTTTTCTTTTTTTCTCCATAAAATGTGTTCATGTGTTATGTAAATTCTTTAGAAAAGAAAAAAAAAAGGTAGTATGTAAGTAAGAGAACTGTTATAAAGGACTAAGTTAAATTATATGATAACTAAAATGTCTGGCACATCAGAAGTGCTCAAAAATGAACATTGTTTTGTGAATTTAGAATGGCATATAGGAGTAGATTTAAGGAGGTGATGGAAATCATCCTCCATCTCTGTGAGTCCTGTGCTCCTCTGTGAATCATCTTCAGACACAATCTTGTGGAACTGGAGAGTTCAAATGAAGGCACTCAGGACTGCAGCGGGTCAAGAATACTCACTATGTGAAGAAGGGACCTAGGCCTGGGCCACCTGTGGTCAAGAGCTTGCGTGTATTCTGGTAGCTGCCCTCATAATGGGCCGAGTACGTTAGTACCGGCCGGGCATGCATTAATTCATTAATCCACTTCCGTGCATAGACCCAACGTGCAGCTCCTCTTCTCCAGTCACCTGTCCAGGGGACCCTTGTGCTCTGCTTGGGATCCTCCTGCCTGCACCGCACCCTGGAATCCAATTGTAGGGGTCACTTCTTTTATCAGCTTGTTCTCAGGCTTCTACTGCACTGTTTGTGACTCCAAGTCTAAAACCATGGTTTAGTATACTTTATTCAGTGTTCCAGTTGTTGGTCAAAGACGGAAATGAATCCACGTTTTGTCAGTCTTCCAGATGTTCCTGTCTGTGAGACAAGGTGCTCGGCACAGCCTGGGCCCACTGCAGTCAAAGTCTACTCGTAAGACGGCATACCACTAAAGCTCCCACAGGAAGAATGAATGAGCCAAATGTCTAGGTTCTGGCGAGACAGCTGCCGTAGGGGTGGCAGATGGAGGAAATAGCTAGAGTACCTTAGCTCAGCATCTGCTCTGTGCCGGGCCTTTTCTCTTTGTCCTCTCAACACCACATTATTCAGTTTGTGGCATCCCCCTCTTCACTGTAGCTGTGGGGAAGCTATGCAGGCTGATGAAGTTTGGATTCCGGTTTCCAGGATGCGGCTCCTTCCGGAAGATGGCGCCCATCAGCGGTGTGACTGCGCCCTGTGCGGCAGCTGCCAGCTGCTCCTGCCGGTCTGCCGGGGCTGGCGTCTCCCTTAAAGTCAGAAGTATGCAACACTCCCCAGCAAGGCTTTTGAGGCGAATGTCCTCAATACTTGAGGAGTTCTGGAAACTCTGAGCACCTTGCATGCGGAGGGCAGGATGGAGTGGTCACTGGGAGGGGCAGAGATTATACGCCCCATTAATCCCTCCTGGTCTGACAAAGGAATGTGTGGCTGGGAGCATAGGTCTCCATTCGGGGGACTGGGGGTAGCCCTTGTAGACAGTCACCTCTCCTACCAAAATAGGCTGTGGTCTGGGCCTTTGTGGGGGAAGGGGGCAGTCCCTGAAGGCAGGCTAGTTGTTAGGGCTTCGTGAGGCGTCTTCTGAGTGCTAGGTCCTGCCATGGGGCTTTAACTGGCCAGGGAATCTTGCTTTCCTACTTTGCTTTCCGTAAGTGCCACTCAGATTACCCGAAGAAGGACTCCCAGGGACTCCCCAAGGCCTCTCGTGGCACCAGCAGAGTTCAGGAGTGGCACAGAGACAGGACTGTGATACCAGCGACTGCCCTGCCCCCAGCACAGCAAGCGGGGCAACCCTGCGCGGAAACACCGCTGCTTTGCAAAGAGGCCGCTGCTGGTGGAGTTGCTGAAGATGGAATCTTTTTGACAGTTTCATTCTTTCATTCATATACTTAAAAAACATTTGCCTAGCCCTGGTTCTACCGCACAAGGGTGCTCGGTGGAGGTGGGGGTGAACGGGAAGACACCCAGTGCGCTCAGCCCTGATGGAGCTGTGCCAGCCCCGGGAACCGAAGCTCTGTTGCCCGCTTGCTGAGCCATGAGCCCGTGGGCTGCACCCACCAAAGGGCCCTGCTGGTCACTGTGTGTCTTCCCGAGGCCCTGCTGAACCGCTTTTGGGAGGACTTTAGCTGAAAGGTTGGGGTCACAGAGGTGGGTAAGAAAGGATCCTTGCACCCCTTAATGGAGACTCTCAGACAGACACCAAGTTCGGTACAATCAGAGGTTCATCACGTCCCTCATCTCAAGGACCCATCACAAGTTGCCATGGGTTCCTTCCAGAAATGATGTGTCTTCTCCCTCACTAACACCATATCGGGGGTTACTGATTTTCTGCTCCAAAGGAGAGGGAACCCAAGGGCGTTTATTTAAAGAGAAACTGTTCTTTTGTCTGTTTAAAACCCATGAGAGGCTGCTGTAACCCCGGTTTCCTTTTTAGGTTTGCCAGCATCTATCAAAGGCAGGGAGAGCTCCCTCTGAGAGCCTGGGAGCCCAGGAACCACAGGACTCCAAGGACTTCCTAAAGAGCAAGGTCACTTTGTCCTGAAGGGCAAGCATTACCTGCATATAAGTCCGTTATTTTCTATCAGCAAAAGAAAGGAACTATATAAAAATATTCAATGCTGTTTCAAAAAGAGCTACACTTGCCTGACTCCGGAGCTGTGATGTTCCCTCAGGACGAAATCTCTGGACTTTCACCCAGGGTTTCAGAGAAGAAATCCAGTCTGTGGGGAAGGTCAGAGTTCTGCAAACAGTTACTTTGTGGCGCTACCTCATGGCTAAAGGTTAGAAATGCGGCTCATAGAGCCCAGCAGAGGCTGTGTTCAGAGGGAATGGGGGATTGTGACCTGATGGAGGCAGAGGAAGGCCACCCTGAGAGAAGATAGACACGTTTGTTCCCTGCTTTCTGGACTTCAAGACCAGGGAAGAGCACAAGGGCCCAATGCCAGGAAACCTTTGCTCTTTGCCTGGACCTACTCCACTTACAGCCATTTTCTCAGGCGCTCTCAAACATCAGCGGTGGAAATGCAAAACAGTAGAACCCTGTGGATGTAGTTAGCACTACCCAGCTTCCATGTGCCTTTGCCCTGTGGCCCAGTAACCAAAGAAACTATGCCAAAGATACTCTGGCAGAAAAATATGAACTGAGTGTATACATGCAAGATACAACAGTGTGATTTGTTCTAGTAAAAGATTCAAAATAACTCGAATGTCCATCATAGGGACTGTGAAATAATCACACGTTCACACACAGGATTATAGCAGGAATGGATGTAATGTCACAGCAGTAATGAATGACCCTGAAACCCTGGCGCTTCCCAGACACAAATCTCCCCACCTCAAGTTCCATACCCTCAGTCATGTCTTCCAAGTCCCATGGCCAGGTAGGGTAGCAGAGTCACAGGTCTGAGAACTAGGGTGTGGGCACATTTGGAGGACCAATACTCTGCCTATTGCATTGCCCATTTTGTTAAGAGCTTCAATTTTTTTCAAACATGGTTATATATTTTGATGATCTAAAATTATTTCATATCTTTAAAAATCCTTATAAAACGCATGAAATTCACTTTTTTTCCTAATTTTTCATTTTCGGGTGTGTGTGTGCCGACATCCAAACACGGCATAGTGTACCTGATTGTATAACAGAGTTCTGCACCTGGCACACTTGCCTGCCACTGAGCTTGGTGGTGTGTGCCCAGCTGTGTGTGCCTGCTGGTGTTTCCCGGATCTGTGCGCCCAGATTGTTTCCACAATGTGTGCCTAGAGTGTATGCCCACCCTTCTGTGCCTGGTGTTGTGTTCCTAGAGTGTGTGCCTGTTGTCTTGTGCCGATCGTGTGCACCCGGGATGTGTGCCTGGTGCTGTGTGCCTGGCGTGTGTTCCTGCCACAGTGTGAATAATGCTTTTTGCTTGGCCTGTGTGACCAAAGTTGTGTTTCCACAGTGCTTGCTGAAATTGTCTGCCTGGAGTTGTGTCCCTGGCATGTGTGTTTGGCTTTGTGTACATGGTGTTGTGTTCTGGAGCATGTGGCCAGGCAGGTGTGCCTGACGATGTGTGTGTACCTGTGTGTACCTGACAATGTGCCCAGTATCGAATTCCTGGCGTTTGTGGCCAGCATGTTTGCTTGGCATTGTGTGCTTGACACTGTCTGCCTGGTGGTGTGTGTGCTCAGTCGCGTGTGGTGTTTGCCTGGCATGTTCCTGGCTTTGTGTTTCTGGCATTTTGTGCTTTGCTGTGTGTTCAGTGTTGTGTTCCTGGCTTTGTGCAGCTGGCGCTGTGTGCGCTGCCTTGTGTCTCAGGCTGCCTCTGGGTGCCCTGTGGCTCCCTATCCAACAGCCACCCCTGTGACTGGAGCTGCTGCCCCAGAGCTCAAGGGGAGGAAGCTGCGTGCAGGAGGGGCGCTTTCACTGCTGCTTAGAGCAGTGCTGGTTTGTCCTCCTTGGTCTCCTGCCCCAGCCTGGGGGTCAGTGCTCCCCCCTGCTTCCCACCAGTGAGCTCCCATCCTGTCAGCACACTTTCTTGCTCATGGCCCCCATGTTGCCCCACCCATTTCTTTAGGGAGCCCCACTCTTTGGGGAGTGTCCCACTCTGGGAGAAGCCTTCCTGGGAAACCAGCTCCTGAGGCTGCAGGGTTCCCTTCTGGTGATGGTTGCAGGCTCATCAGGGCCCTTCCATGCAAGTCAGAATGTGGAGAAGGCCCTACTCCCCAGTTTTATGTTGTCCCGAAGCAACACAGCTTGTTCCCCACATCTCACAATTTTCCCTTACAAGTGCCCCCTTCTTTCTGCCTTCAGCCCCTTTCCCTGTGGGCACAGACCCAGTTCCCAGGACCCCTTGGGGGAGGGACACCTGCTTCCTTCAGGCCTCCCCTCAGTTCATCTCAGGGCCCTGACACGTGCTTTCTTCCTCATAGGTGCTTCTCATGCAGGCTGGTGGCCCTGCCCTGGGCAGGTGCCGGCCTGTGTAAGTTCACAGGGCCCAGCTCTGCAGGCCCTGCTACACCCTGACTTGTCCCTTCCAGAACAACTTGGAAAGCTAACAAGAAGACAAGGGAAACACAGAGAAACTCTGCCTGAGCACCTCCTTACAGGCCCAGGCTTCAGCACCCTCTCCTGCCCAGAGCAGGGCTGGCTTACGATTCAGCCACCAGGTGGCAGCGCTACTCTCTGCTGCGGAGACTGGGCCTGTCACCTTTAATTGCTGGGTAAGTGACCATGGCCCTAGAGCTCTTCTGGTCCCTTCTGTAGGAGATGGGGGTGTAGATACATAAATAAGTAAATAACCCTGGCCTCTATACAAATGGAAATGGTGGTTTTGGTAAAAGTAGGCTCATTTTTCAATGTGTAATTAATAGAAAACTACAAACTCAGTGGTATAAAAAACACTCAGAATACCTTTTGTTGTTTTCCTGTGCTTTCAGGTTGTCAGAGAGGAGAACATTTAATGGGGGTTATTGGGTGCTTTCATTTTTAATATTTATAGTAGGTTTTTCTTTGTATCTCTGGGACATGGGGGGCTTCTTGTCTCCTGCTTCTGTTATTCTCTTTACTGCGAGTGGTGGGTGGGGGACCCAGCCAAATGCATTCTCCCGGCCTCTGTAGGAAAGGAGGTCAACCAAAGACACTACCACCTGTGTTTCCCAGGATGGTCCAGGTTTGACTGAAGCCCTGGGTGGGTGCTGCTCTCTGGGGACGTGGACCCTGGGAGCCTCTCCACCGTCTTTCCTGGGCAGCCCTCTCTCCTCTCCTCCTTGTGGTGCTGTGTCCTATCTTGTCTGCTTCCTGCCTTTCAAAGACTCCTCAAATGTTTGACATGCTGAGGTCATTCTTTTTCTCCAGCGCTGTTATATACGCATTTTCTACTAATCTATAAGGATGAAGAACCAGGCAATGTTTCCTTCTGTTGTTTGTAAGGCTACCATGACTCAAAGCTGACTTGAGGGCAATGAACAATATTGAGCCTGAGGGACAGGGACCTGTGCCCAGTTCACCCAGTCCCTGCACCCATTAGTCCTAATTCAGGGGCCCTCTCCTCTTTGAATCTGCTTTCCCCAAGGAGAACCCACCTTGCTTCGCCGCTGACCCCAGAGGGCCCCCTCACTCCCTGCCCGCTTTAAGGCCGGTTATAAAATATGCTCTCCCAGGGCAAAGTGAACTGCTCACTCATGTGTGGTTCTGGCACACTGCATGCTGTAAATCAAAGCCACTCAGTACATCCGTTTTCTGCCTGCCTTGCTTTTGCTCAAACCCCACAGTCCACCTGCAGTTACTGCAGGGAGGCAGGCTCCGGGTCAGACTCACTGTGGGCTCATTCAAGAATTCCCCTATCCCTTAATCTCTGTTCAGAGCTTAGTTGCCTGACCAAGAGGTCAGTAGTTCGAATTTATCAGCCGCTCCTTGGAAACCCTATGGGCACTTCTAGTCTGTCCTATAGGGTTGCTGAGTCGGAATCGACTTAACGGCAATGGGTTTGGTTTGGATTTTGGTTTTCTTAACCTCTGGGCGCCTGTGCCCTTGGACTTGCCAGGTTTTGTTTTTTGATGTTTCGACTTAAAAAAGGTTGGTTTGCTTTTTGAACCGGTAGTGCTGGTTCTGAATTTATTTAGTTCTAGAGCCTTGGTGCTGCAGTGGTTAAGAGCTTGGCTGTTAACCAAGAGGTGGGCAGTTCAAATCCACCAGCCTCTCCTTGGAAACCTTATGGGGTAGTTCTACTCTGTCCTGTAGGGTCACTATGAGTCGGAATCAACTGGATGGCAATGGGTTAGGTTTTTTTTTTTTTTTTTTTTTTTTTGGTTTAGAAGAGAACGATTCCAAGGGGGTGAGTGGGAGGCTGTGAGTGGGCAGTGGCAGCTGCAGCTCTGCCTGCTGTGACCTGCACTGCGTGTCTGCACCCGTGAGATCAGGGCAGTGCCTTACAGAGGTCATTGTCGGTCTGTGTGGCACCAGAATAACTTAGTCGCTTTTCCAAAATTCTGTGAAGGTGGCCTTGAGTTTCCCTGCTACAACTGACTAAAAGCCAGGTAGCTCATAATTGAGCAAGCTGTCAGAATTGAGAATAAGATGAATAACAATTTGGAAGTTTTTTAATGTCTATTCTGTGCCAGGCACTGCTGTGACCGGGTATACAAAGAGGAGTTATGGCACGTGTCTGATGTTAGGGCATCATGCTTTGGAGGGGGAACACCAACCTGCCAATGACGTGGGAGAGGCAGGGGCAGGGGCAGAGGATGCAGTGGACAGGGAACCACAGTGATGTGCAGCCCCTCCGGGCAAGTTCACAGAAGGGATAAGCTTGGTCAGAATCTTTAAGGGGACTAGGGGTTGCCAGAAGGACAAAGAAGGATTTACTTTCCAGGCAAAAGAAAAGGCATGTACCAAGGTACAGTGGGGGCCCCTGCCCAGCGTGGGCAGAGTCTGAGGGTTAGGTTTAGCCCGAAGCGTTCCTGGGGAGCCAGGTCCTGAAAGACATGGGAGGAGGGGGGAGTTGTGGGAGGACTCCAAGCACATTGATAACACGATTAGTTTTGTGGTTTCAGCACACCAATCTGCTGGCAGTGTGGGGAAGGGATGTTGTGGGCACTGTCAAGATGATCTTGACACATAGCGACCCCATGTGACAGAGTCAATCTGCCCTATAGGGTTTTCTATGCTGTAGTATTTACAGGAGCAGATTGCCAGATTTTTCTCCTGCAGAGCTGCTGGGTGGGTTCCTTCCACTGCCAACTTTTCAGTTAGCAGCTGAGCACTTAACCATTGCACCACCAGTGCCCCTTGGGGAAGGAATAGAGGAGGGTAAAAACTAAGGAGACGGAGCCCATTGCTGGGAGGAGGATGATGCAGGTGTGAAGTAGGGATGGGCAGACGGAGCTGCTAGGAGGTTGTGTTGAGGAGACCCGGTTTCCAATTGATCAGGGAAAGGGAGAGAGGTGAAGAGGCAGGCATGACTCCTCGTGTGCAGGGCGGGGGACAGTGGAGAGCTCAGACCAGGCTGGGCTCTTCCATTCCTTCATTTGTCTTGCAGTTTTAATCTCAGATGTCTCTTGCCCATGAATGAGGGTCAAGAGGAGTTTTCAAGTTAAATAAAGAAATAATAAACCTTTAACAGCTTGTCCTAAAGTCTACCACTACCATTAGAATATAGTGTTGCAGCCCAAGGCTGATAATCCCATTAACACAGAAATGCTGTGGTTGGGGAGGAGGGCAACTTCACACCACTTACACAATTTTGTAGCACGACATTAAGCACATTTACTTAGCACTGTGGCCACACCATGGCACGTGGATGGATGAAGTGGGAGAGGTGGCAAAAAACAAAAAACAAACTGGTTGCCTTCGAGTCAATTCTGAGCCACAGTGACCCTATAAGACAGAGTAGAACTGCCCCATAGGGTTTCCAAGGCTGTAAATCTTTACAGAAGCAGACTGCCATGTCTTTCTCCCCTGGAGCAGCTGGTGGGTTTGAACTGATGACTCTTCAGTCAGCAATCAAGTGCTTTAACCCCTGTGCGACCAGGTCTCCTGGAGCACAAACCAAAGAGGGAGATAAATTTGAAAGCTTCAATGTACGTTGGTGTAGTACGTCCCTCCTTGCTGCCGAGTGGGTTGTGACTGAGGGGATAGAGATGTCCAGTGTTCAGCTTCACCTTGGAACATTTTGAAGCGAGTAGGGAGGCCTTGGGCCTCTGCAGGGCTAGAAGTCCAAGGATTTCACTATAGCCTCTGGCCCACTATTCCTGGTGAGAGATGCTTGCCTCAGAGAAATACAGGGTTCCGAGGGACACCCTGACCATGGTTCGTAATTAGGAACGAAGTGCTTACAAAACCCTGACTACAAACACATGCGGAGGATCTTGGCTGGCTCTGCCTTTGAACGATCAGCAGAACAGCCTCGGGAAAGTTATTAGGAAATTACAGGCTAAGGCTTAGCTGAAAAAAGGCAGGGAATTGAATCAAGTCAGTCTAGGAGCCAGTGAGGCATTTTTCTAATGGTCAGCTCAGAGAAGTCTTTGGAAGGTGGCAAATCACTGTGTCAGAGATGAAGTTGACCTCTGAGGACTGCTTAAAGGAGTGTCTCAGGAAGCAACACTTGGAGAAATGCGTCCTTCCTGGAGACCTTCCATCGCCTTTGTATGCCTGTGGCTGGCTCAGAAACGTGTGCATACAGCCAGTTTCTTGTGGGCAGAAAGACTTGCAAGAGTTCACTGAGTGGATTGCAGACCCAGCTGTGCAAAGCAGTCATGAATGCCACCACGAAGGGGCTCATGGTACGTGCCCCCACCCAGATGCCCCAGGACAGGAGAACAGGCTGGACAGGGTGGCGGTGGCTTGCTGGATACTAGGCTTCCAGAGCCTATGAGGCTCACCAGGAGCCACATGTCCTACCTGCCCTGTCCAGGGACTATACTAACTTCTGCCAACAAAGGAGTTCTGACATTACGGTACCTGGAAATCAGAAGGTGAGCATGAGATTACAGAAAAATGAGAAAGATGGCCTTGAGGTTGAGTTTCCCAGGCCCTTTGGAGTGGGGCCAATAGCAAAGACTCTCTGTCCAATGACCTGAGCACACCTATCTCTTTAGCTTTTCTGTAGCCCATTCTTCAATGCTCATGGTTTCCCTTTTACTGTTAGTATTTCTCCCCATGTGAGTCTGGGAACCGTCTGTTCCCCTCCCACTGGTGTCAGTTTCGTTGTAGCCTCAGAGTCTCCAGCAGTTCTAAAGCAGTGCCTTTGGTGAACTACACCCATGAATTCCACACTCATATTGGTTCTTCTGCTTGAGCCTTCTTGACAAAGGGGCAAGAATGGCCTGAGCAGGTCCCAGGAAGTCCTGCAGCCACTGTAAATCACCCTAAAAAACAACCCTCCTTTGGGGGCATTTGTTTAAAAGAAGAGTGGTTTAGGACACCAACCCAAGAGTGGTGCCAAACCCAATAGCTAAGGAACTCTGCAAAGCTGTGTTGTTGGGAAAAGGCTGGATGTGTGTCTACGAGAGTGTGTGCATGCATGTGAGAGCTACTGAAGACAGTAGTAGAAGACATTAGAATAAAAGGGTTGTGGAGAATTAGAGGCTGGGGTCCTCAGGCTCACACCCCTGACTTCAGAGGGGGCCAGAGAGACCAGAAGTCTAGCTGCGGTGCATGATGTAATGTGCTAACAGAAGAGTCAGAACTCATGCTCCAGCCTGCTGGATCCACTGCACCAGACTGCCCCTGAGAGTCTTGGCGATGCAAATTCTGATAAGCCCTCCACAGCTTTGCTGAGATGGCATTTTCTCACTCCCTCTCTATTTAGACAAATACTATACAGGCTGCTGAGCAGTATGATTGAAGTTATACCAACATGCACATTCTTCCCAGCCTGCTGATGGGTCTTGAACCAATTCCAATTTTGTTAAGGAAGCTGAAGATAACTTTAAGTTCTATTGGATTGAGTCCTTTTCAGAAATAAAGAACGTTTTAGTAGATGATGATTTGATATTCTTGGCCATTTTCTGTTGGCTGGCAGAGGGGTTGGAGGTAGTGAACAGCATAGTCATTTCATAGGGTGGAAAATGGCTTGTTTCTTACCTATATAAAGTCTCATGGCTTTTGTGATATGATTAAGCAAGGCGTAAATGAAGCCTTGCACATATACAACTGAACACCATGCCTTTGTGAATCTATGATAAACCAGAAATTGAGCTATATTCTTGGGATATAAAACTGAAGAAGGCACGAATACCAAGACACTAGCAATTTCTCAGCATTGCTACAATAAAAATGTATCTCGCATTGTAGGAACACAAAATAGAGAGCAATCAACACTTTTAGAATGTGGATAAATTTGAGGAAATCTCCAGGGAGGAGGCAGCTTTTGACCACAGCTTGAGACAAACCAGGTAGGCCCTGGGGTAGAAGGAAGAGTTGTTGTTGTTACCATCGAGTCAGCTCTGACTCATGGTGACAGAAGGAAATGTTGTCCAGTCTTGTGCCATCTTCACAATCGTTGGTGTGCTTGAGTCCATTGTTGTAGCCACTGTGTGTTTTGAGCGCCTTCTGACCTAAAGGGCTCATCTTCCAGCAGTATATTGAACAATATTCTGTTGTGATCCATAGGGCTTTTCATTCGCTGATTTCTGAAGTAGATGGCCAGACCTTTTTTCTTAGTCTTTCTTAATCTGAAAATTCTGCTGAAACCTGTCCACCATGGGTGACCTTGCTGGTATTTGAGATACCAGTGGCATAGATTCCAGAATCATAGCAACACACAAGCACCACCGTACGTTAAATGTATAGACAGGTGGCGGAAGGAGCAGAGGAGTATGAATTCTGTGTTTTGTTTTGAGAGGCCTGGTACCTGCGGCTGCAAGGCAGGTGGCCTGGTGGGAGTGGCTGGGCATGAAGGTGAACAGGCAGGTGGGTCTCAAGGATTATGGTTCTTTGAAGATAGTTTTAAGATGAAAAGAGATAGAATGTAGTTAGTGCTTTAGGACTGTAAATCTGGCACCAGTGGGAGGAGGGAGGATGTAGGACTGAGCCCAAGCCTGGGGATGAGTGACAGGCATGATGGAAGTTTCTGGTGCTGAACTAATAGGGCTGGGAGGAAGGGAAAAAAGGAGAAGTTTGGGAATGAGTCAGAAGTCCCCAGCCTGGAGACTGGGGATAGGGCAGTATCTTTCCATGAGACAGGCAACTGCAAAGACAGTAGGTTGAGGAGGAAAAGGATGGATTCACTTTTTAAAACTTTTAATTTTGGAATAATTAGACTTAGAAAACAAGTTGCAAAAAATAGTACAGAGAATGCCCATATATCCTCACTCAGCTTCCCCTGTTAACATCTTACATAACTATCTATAATACACAATGATCTAACCAAGAAATTATCATTAATACAATACTAGTAACTAAATTTTACCAGCTAATGTGTTCTCGTTTTAGTTCTCTGAGTGTGAGTAGCTAAAAGCCAAACTTTGGTCCTCAGGGCTATACCAGTTTAACAGTTTGGATTTATTGTCAAATTGCTTCCCCAAAAGTTGAACCAATTTGAAGCAGCCCTGGGGGAAGATTCCCATCACACTGAATTCACAGAGCTGTGATCACCTGTTATTTTGCTGCTATTAATGTGTGTGGGTCATTGATTACTGGTGAGCATGAAGTCTAATTTATATTCCAAAGTTGTCTATTCATTACCTATTTATCTAGTTGAAGTCCACATTTTTCTAATAATTTGTATGTACTTGCCCTATAAAGTATCTGTTGTTGTGCAAACATGGAAGAACAAGAAGTCATGTGGAAGGGACAAGAAACTTCACCTGGACCCTTCTTCTCCTGCATCACCACTATGGGACAAAAACCATGATATGTGGGAAGAATGGCAGCATGCACTGCTTCTCCTAGACAACTAGTGAAACCTTGTTGCATGTGTGTTACAGGACTGGGGGTAAACTAACCTGCTCTTGGGACTAGGGCAAGATTACTTGTTGAGCCCACAACTGAAATGTGGAAGGTGAAGCAGAACCAAGAGGGCCACGCATCTGAGATCCCAGGTCACAGAGCATGCCTATGACTGCGGGTTAATCATGGAAATGGAGACCGGACCACTGCCAAGATAACAAGGTGTGAATAACAAGTAATATCAAAATACGAAAGGAGAGGGGTAGGACAAACATAGGAGTGTGCAAAAAGACACTATCTGACTTACAGTTCAAAGGGAAGGTCTTAAAAATCATAATTAGACATTGCTCTGCAAAACTACCCTCACACTAAAAATGAGGAATCTCTACTGGGATTTGAAACCTGTGGTGCACCAACAGTAACCATAGCAACAGCAAACCTCAAATCCAGCTGAAATCCTAACTAGATTAACTCAAACCCCATACACTAAAGAAGAAAAGTTGCACACGGAAGTTTCCAAGCATAAAAACTGTCTATGTCAACCTCGGTTGTCCTACACAAGATGCTCAACTCTTAACAAAACAGTTTGAGGCAAAATGTTTCTCTGAAGACAAATAAATCATCAGAACCAGACTCAGATATGACACAGATGTTGGGACTATCTGATAGGAAATGTGCTATAACTATGAGTAATATGTTAAAGGTGGGTAATATGTGAGATCACATGGGTAATTTTAGCAGAGATATGGAGACAAAAAAAAAAAAAAGAACCAAATGGAGAAGAAAGAATGAAGAACACAATAATAGGGATAAAGAATGTCTTCAATGGGCTATCAGTAATCTTGACACAACTGAGGAAAGAATCAATGCATTTGTAGATAAGTCAATAGAAATTTATCAAAACAGAGGTTGAGAGAGAGAGAGAGGCAAACAGAACAAAACAAAAGAGAACATCCAAGAGCTATGGAGTAATATTAAATGTTCTGATATATGCACTGTTGGAATATCAGGAGAAGAGTGAGAAAATGAAGCAAAGGTTCTATTTAAAGAAATAATGGCAACGAATTTTCCAAAATTAATTACAGATACCAAAGGTACAAGAAGCTCAGAGAACTTCCGGGGAGTCAATACCGACACACAAACAAACACACAACACACAACGCACACATGTTTATATCATTTTCAAACTGCTTAAAACAAAAGACAAAATTTTGAAGGCAGGCAGAGAAAAAGAAACATTAACTATAAGGAACAAAGTTGAAAATTAAAGCACATTTCTCATTAGAAACTATGCAAGCTAGAAGACAACAGAGTCACTTTTTCTTTAATTTGAGGTAGGTTTTTAAAAATTTAATTTTTAAAACAATATTTTACTGTGTTTTCTGTGAAGGTTTACACCACAGTTTAGGTTCCCATTCGATAGTTTCTACACAAGTTGTTCAGTGACATTGTTTACATTCTTCACAATGGGAACAATCTCATTGTTTCTGTTCTGGTTGTTTTGTGTTTCCATTAATCTACCTCTATATACCTATACATATGCACACACACACATACGTATATATATACCTGTTTTGCACGGGGCCCTGGTGGTACAGTGGTTAAGTGTTCAGCTGCTAACCAAAAGGTCATCAGTTCGAATCCACCAGATGCTCCTTAGAAACCTTATGGGGAGTTCTACTCTGTTCTATACAGTCACTATGAGTCAGAATTGACACAACAGCAACGAGTTTTTGTTTTTGATTTTTTTAATATAGCTAATGAAAGGTATCATCGCTGATGTTCAGACGGATCATGACTGAAAGCAGAGAGTACCATAAAGATGTTTACCTGTGTTTTGTTGACTATGCAAAGGCATTCAACTGTGTGGATCATAACAAGTTATGACTAACATTGCAAAGAATGGGAATTCAAGAACGCTTAATTTTGCTCATGAGGAACCTGTACTTAGATCAATAAGCAGTTGTTCGAACAGAACAAGGGGTTACTTCGTGGTTTAAAGTTAAGAAAGGTGTGGTCAGGGTTATATTCTTTCACCATACTTATTCAATCTGTATGCTGAGAAAATAATTTGAGAAGCTAGACTATATGAAGAAGAATGTGGCATCAGGATTGGAGGAAGACTTACTAACAACCTGTGTTATGTAGCTGACACAACCTTGCTTGCTGAAAGTGACGAGGACTTGAAATACTTACTGATGAAGACCAAAGACCACAGGCTTCAATATGGATTACACAACATAAAGAAAACAAAAATCCTCACAACTGGACCAATGAGCAACATCATGATAAATGGAGAAAACATTGAAATTGTCGAAGATTTCATTCTACTTGGATCCATAATCAATAGCCATGGAAGCAGCAGTCAAGAAATCAAACAACACACTGCATTAGGCAAATCTGCTGCAAAAGACCTCTTTAAAGTGTTAAAAAGCATAGATGTCACTTTGAGGACTCTGTTGTGCCTGACCCAAGCCATGGTGTTTTCAATCGCCACATATGCATGAGAAAGTTGGACAATGAATAAAGAAAGCCAAAGAAGAATTGATGCCTTTGAATTATGGTGTTGCCGAAGAATATTGGCTATACCACGGACTGCCAGAAGAGGAAACAAATCTGTCTTGGAAGAAGTATAACCAGAAAGCTCCTTAGAAGCAAGGGTGGCAAGACTTCGTCTCACGTACTTTGGACACATTATCACGAGGGACTAGTTCCTGGAGAAGGACATCATGCTTGGTAAAGTAGAGGGTCAGTAAAAAACAGGAAGACCCTCAGCGAGATGAATTGACATGTGGCTGCAATATTGGACTCAAGCATAACAATGATTGTGAGCATGGCACAGGACTGGGCAGTGTTTAATTCTGTTGTATATAGGGTCACTATGAGTCAGAACCAACTTGACGGCACCTAACAACAACAATGGTAATTATATGCTTAGTTTTGTAAGACACTGCTCAACTGTTTTCCAGAGTGATTGTGCTATTTTACCTTCCCACCAGAAAAGTATGAGTGGACCAGTTTCTTCACATTCTTACCAGCATTTGGACTGCAATTTATCAATTTTTCCTGATGTGTATCATGCTTTTGATGTCAAGTCTGAGAACACTTTGCCTAGCCCCAGATTCTGAAGATTACCTCCTACTTTTTTTTCCTAAAAGTTTTATAGTTTTACATGTAAGGCTATGAAAAATTTTGAGTTAATTTTAATATAAGGTGTGAGGCTTAGGTTGAAGCCATTTTTACCCTATGGCTATCCAATTCCTTCAATACTATTTGTTTAAATGTTATCCTTCCCTAAACCAGCGAGGCATATTTCTGAGTTCTCTATTCTCTTCCCTTTAACTATGTGTCTATCTCTCTGAAAGACCACATTGTCTTTATCATTGTAGCTACACAGTAATCTTAAATATAGAGTACAGTCTTTTCTCATACATTGTTCTTCTTTCTTCAAGATTGTTTTAGCAATTCTAGGATCTGTGTCATTCCATATCAATTTTAGAATAAGCTCTATGTCTACAAAAATTTTGCTGGGGGGTTCCAGCAAAATGGCACTCTAGGCAGAAGCACCACACCATCCCTCCACAGCAAAGATCCGAAAAACTCAGCTGAACAGAGAATACAAAATCCTGAAACCCGAAAACATCAAATGAAGAGATAAAGAACTCAGCCAAGCACCAAATGGAGTGGGAAAACTGACAGAGAATGGAGAGCGAGGAGAGATTCATGCAGAGGTCCCCTACCAGCTAACGCAGCGTGGATCAGCCATCTAGGACTCCTATCGGAGACCAGCAAACAGGGGGTAGGAGAAAGCAGCTTCACAGAGCGTCCAGTGGGAGACAAAACAACCGGTAATTTGCGATATACACTTTACCACTCCCCACCCTTCTTCACCCTGACTCAGCCTTCTCTGCTTCCCATGGCCACAATCTCTTGACCGGGAAACACCGGTTACTTGGACTCCACACATCTGAATGGGCTGGCTCTCTGAGTGCCATTTGTTGGCTGCTGGTGTTGCTTTTTTCTGCTTCTTTTGGTTTCTTCCTTACCTCTCACCACCTGCCCCTCCTTTCCCTCAAATACCTGGCTCCATGCACCATCTTTGCTTCTTCCTGAGGGGCTGCAGAGCTCCAGTAATTTGTGATATATCCTTTCCCACTCCCTAAACTTCTTCACCCACACTCAGCCCCCTCTGCTTCCTGCAGACACAGTCTCTTGTCCGAGAAACACCAGCCCGTACTAGCTGGCTCTCTGAGTGCCATTTGTTGGCTGCTAGTGTTGCTTTTTTTTTCTGCTTCTTTTGATTTCTTCCTTACCTCTCACCACCTCCTTTTCCTTTCGCTCAAATACCTGGTTCTGTGGGCCATCTTTGCTTCTTCCCGAGGGGCTGTGGAGCTCCGTTCGAGTATGGAGCTGCTTCCTGGTCTGGGCTGCTACGCTGGTGGGAACCTGGGGCTTTTGTTCATTTGTTTGTTTTGAATTGTTTGTTTGTTTTCTTTTCCTTTTCTTGAGTTGGGAGCCCTTTCTGGCAAGGTGGTGCTGCGTGGCAAGGAGACATCCCCCTTGGCTTGCACAGAGGTGCAGAGGGATCCCTGACGGCATTTCTTTTATCGTTGTTTTTTTTTTCTTCTTTTTTTGGGGGGGGGGCTTTCTTGTTCTTTTTTCAAATTTTTTTAAAATTTGTTTTGTTTTCTTTTCTCTCTTTTTCCCTTTTTGTCTTTCTTCATTGCTCAGTTTCTCGTCTCTCTATATCTTCATTCTCTTTCTGTTCCCTGAATACCTGGCGTTGTATACCTGTACACCTTCTAGCCAGGCTGTACTGCAACACCTGAGAGCAACTTCCCCAGACCTCTTAGCTCCACCGGTGGGATTCCTGGGAACTTCATGGCTATGTAACCTTTCTGATTTTTATTTATTCATTCTTTTCTTTTCTTCCTTTTCCCCTTTCTGTTTTTCTCCATTTCATAGTCTCTCATCTCCCCACTAAAATGGCAAGCGCCCCTAGCATTCTTTTTTGTTTGTTTGTATGTTTTTGGCTCTTGTTCCTCTCTCCTGTCTCCCATAACCATCTTAGCTCCACACATAACAATCTCCCCACTGCATCCTGCCTACCTGCACCGTGCGTTTGACATCACACCACCAAGCAGCACAGGCATGGTGTACTGGAACCTGCCCTGCACTGAATACCGACCCTCTCTGGTGGCTGTAATAAGTGCCACAATCAATCCGTCCCAGTAACGCCTCTTCAGCTAGACCTGCCCTGCCGTACCATATCGGAGTGACTGACCCTGCCAATTGGAGAAGGAGGCAAAAAGTATTGTGCCCACAGATGAGACAACAAAGAACACACAGTCCGCCTGCTCAGTCAAATTTAAAAAAAAAAAAGGGATGAAACAAACAAATCTACAATCCATAAATGAGAAAAGTAACTACTGAATGCCCCAAAGACAGCAGACAATATCAAAACATTTACAAAAACAGGACAGGATAGTTCCAGTAGGCGTCCAAACTAAAACACCAGATGACTCTCCAGTGGAAGAAAATTCACTAGAACTACCTGATAGGGAATTCAAATCTCCAATACTCAGAATTCTTTTGATAGGGAATTCAAATCTCCAATACTCAGAATTCTCCAAAAGCTGAGGCAAAAAGCTGACAAGCACGAGGAAAAAATAGACAGATTAACGGAAAATACAGACAAAAAATTGGAAGAATTCAGGAAAATAATGCAGGAACAAGCTGCAAAAAAAAAAATTCACAAACTAGAAATTATACAAGGACAACAATTATAAATCCAAAAGATAAACAACAAGATTTCAGAAATAGACGGTGTCATAGAAGGGCTGAGAAGCATATTTGAAACGGTGGAAGAAAATATTAGTGGAACTGAAGACGAACAATTGGATACAACTCTGTTTCAGGACAACTCAGATAAAGAACAAAGAAAAATGAAGACACCCTGAGAGTTACGTGGGATACAATCCAAAGCAAAAATTTTCAAGTGATTGGAATTCCAGAACAGGGGGAGGAAACAGAAAACACAGAGAGGATCACTGAAGAACTGCTGACAGAAAACTTCCCCAATATCATGAAAGATGAAAAGCTGGCCATCCAAGAAGCTCAACAAACACCATATAGGAGAGACCCCAAAACAAAATCACCAAGGCATATCATAATCACACTTGCCAAAACCAAAGACAAACAAAGAATCCTGAGAGCAGCTTGTGGAAAACAAGAAGTCACATACAGAAGAGAAACAATAAGACTAAGCTCAGATTATTTGGCAGAAACCATGCAGGCAAGAATGCAATGGGATGACATATATAAAATCTTGAAAGAAAAAAATTTCGAGCCAAGAATAATATATCCTGGAAAACTCTCGTTCAAATATGATGGTGAAAATAGGTCATTTCCAGATAAACAGAAATTAATCAACCCAAACTTACAAGAATTATTAAAGGGAGTTCTTCAATCTGAGAACAAACAGCTTGAGCTCACAGGCAGAATCTAGGATGCAGGATCATACCAGCCAGATACCAATCTAGGAAATGACCTCTCGAGGACTATCCAAAACCAAAAGAAATACAACAGGGAATCAGCAGAGTTAATCAGTAAATGACAACAACATCAAAACAATAAAAGAGGGAATAAACGGCATAGGTATAGAACCTTCTAATGAAGAGGAAGGCAGGGCTATACCAAGTAATTGTAGACTGTTTCAAACTTAGAAAGATAAGGGTAAAATTCATGGTAACCACAAAGAAAGTTAACAAACATAGTCATAAAAAAAGAGGAAAAACATAAAGTCTCAGGAAAAACAAAACCTACAAAAACAAAAAAAATGAAAACAAAACAAAAAAAAATCCACAAACAAAAGTAACTCAGCACAAGAGAGTAAGAAGAACAAAGAAAACTTCAGCACCACAAAAAAAAAGCACTACAAAATGACAGCAACAAACTCACATCTATCAATAATAACACTGAATGTAAATGGACTCAATGCACCCATAAAGAGACGGAGAGTGACAGAATGGATAAGAAAACAGGATCCATCAATATGCTGTCTACAAGAGGCACACATTACAAACAAAGATGTGAATTTATTAAAAGTCAAAGGTTGGAAAAAAATATATCTAGCTAACAACTACCAAAAAGGGCTGGAGTGGCAATCCTGATCTCAGATAAAATAGACTTTAAAACAAAATCTACCATAAAAGACAAAGAAGGACAGTATATAATGATGAAGGGGATGATCCATCATGAAGACATAACCATAATAAACATCTACGCACCCAATGACAGGGCTCCAAAATACATGAAACAAACTCTAACAACACTGAAAAGAGAAATGGACAGTTCCACAATAATAGTAGGAGACTTCAACACACCACTCTCAGTAAAGGACAGAACAAGTAAGAAGAAACTCAGCAAAGATTCAGAAGACGTAAAGGGCACAATCAGCCAACTTGACCTCATAGACATATATAGAACACTCCATCCAACCGCTGCAAAGTACACATTTTTTTCCAATGCACATGCAACATTCTCCAGAATAGACCACATCTTAGGCCACAGAGCAATCCTCAACAAGATCCAAAACGTTGAGATACTTCAAAGTATCTTCTCTGACCACAATGCCATCAAGGTAGAAATTAACAATAGAAAGAGCAAGGAAAAATAATCAATTACATGGAAACTGAATAATACCCTGCTTACACATCACTGGGTAATAGAAGAAACCAGAGACGGAATCAAAATTTCCTAGAATCAAATGAGAATGAAAACACATCATACCAAAACCTTTGGGACACAGCAAAGACAGTCCTCAGAGGGCAATTTATAGCAATAGATGCACATATCAAAAAAGAAGAAAGGGACAAAATCAAAACATTAACTACAGAACTAAAACAAATAGAAAGAGAACAGCAAAATAAGCCCACAACCACTGGAAGAAAGGAAATAGTAAAGATCAGAGCAGAAATAAATGAAATAGAGAACAGAAAAACCAATAGAAAGAATCAACAAAACCAAAATTTGGTTCTTTGAAAGAATCAACAAAATTGACAAACCACTGGCCAGACTGACAAAAGAAAAACAGGGGAGGGCACAAATAACCCAAATAAGAAATGAAATGGGAGACATTACAGAAGACCCAACTGAAGTAAAAAGGATTATAGCAGAATATTATGAAAAACTATACTCCAACAAATTTGAAAACCTAGAGGAAATGGGTAAATTTCTAGAAACACACGGACTACCCAAACTACAACAAAGTGATGTTGAAAATATGAACAGACCCATAACAAGAGAAGAGATTAAAAAGGTAAGTAAAAAAACTCCCAACAAAAAAAATCCCTGGCCCAGATGGCTTCACTGGAGAATTCTACAAAACATTTACAGAAGAGCTTGTACCAGTACTACTCAAGCTATGTCAGAGCATAGAAGAGGAAGCAATACTTCCAAATTCATTCTATGAAGCCAGCAAAACGCTGATACCAAAACCAGGCAAAGACATCACAAAAAAGAGAAAATTACAGACCAATATCTATCATGAATATAGATGCAAAAATTCTCAACAAAATTCTAGCCAATAGAATTCAGCATCATATCAAAAAAATAATACACCACGACCAAGTGGGATTCATACCAGTTATGCCAGGATGGTTCAACATTAGAAAATCAATCAACGTAATACACCACATAAATAAAAGCAAAGAAAAGAATCACATGATCATCTCAATCGACGCAGAAAAGGCATTTGACAAAGTCCAACACCCATTCCTGATAAAAACTCTCAATAAAATAGGTACAGAAGGGAAATTTCTTAACAAAATAAAGGTCACCTATGCAAAAGCAACGGCCAACATCATTCTTAATGGAGAGAGGCTGAAAACATTCCCCTTGAGAACAGGAACAAGACAAGGATGCCCTTTATCACCACTCCTATTTAACATTGTGCTGGAAGTTCTAGCTAGAGCAATAAGGCAAGAGAAAGAAATAAAGGGCATCCAAATTGGTAATGAAGAAGTTAAACTCTCCCTGTTTGCAGATGATATGATACTATACATAGAAAACCCTAAAGACTCCACGAGAAATGTACTGGAACTAACAGAAAGATTCAGCAGAGTATCAGGATACAAGATAAACACTCAAAAATCAGTTGGATTCCTATACACCAGTAAGGAGAACGGTGAAAAGGAAATCAGGAAAATAATACCATTTTCAATTCCCCTAAAAAGAGAAAATACTTAAGAGTAAATCTGACCAGGGATGTAAAAGACCTATACAAAGAAAACTACAAAACACTACTGCATGAAACCGAAAGGGATCTACATAAATGGAAAAACATACCATGCTCATGGATAGGCAGACTCAACATTGTGAAAATGTCAATTCTACCCAGAGCAATTTACAAATACAACTCAATCCCGATTCAAATACCAACAAAATTCTTCAAAGAGATGGAAAAACTAATCATTAACATTATATGGAAAGGGAAGAAGCCCCGAATAAGTAAAGCACTACTGAAGAAGAAGAATAAAGTTGGAGGACTCACACTACCTGACGTCAGACCCTACTATACAGCTACAGTAGTCAAAACAGCCTGGTACTGGTACAACGACAGAAAGATTGACCAATGGAACATAATTGAGAACCCAGAAGTAAATCCATCCAGCTACACTCACCTGATCTTCGACAAGGGCCCAAAATCCATCAAATGGGGAAAAGACAGTCTTTTTGACAAATGGTTCCAGCAAAACTGGATATCCATCTGCAAAAAAAATGAAACAGGACCCATACCTCACGCCGTATACAAAAACTATTTCAAATTGGATCAAAGACCTGATTATAAAGCCTAAAACTATAAAGTTCATAGAAGAAAAAATAGGACCAACACTTCAGGCCTTAGTACACGGCATTAACAGGATACAAACCATAAGTATCAATGCACAAACCCCAATAGATAAGCTAGATAACTGGGATCTTCTAAAAATCAAACACCTATGCTCTTCAAAAGACTTCACCAGAGGAGTAAAAAGAGAACCTACAGACTGGAAAAAAGTTTTTGGACAGTACAAGTCAGATAAAGTTCTAATCTCCATAATCTCAAGAAAATCCAACACGTCTACAACAAAAAGACAAATAATCCTATTAAAAAATGGGCAAAGGAAATGAACAGACACTTCACCAAAGAAGATTTTCAAATGGCCAACAGACAGATGAGGAAATGCTTGCGATCACTAGCCATTAGATAAGAGCAAATTAAAACCGCAATGAGATACCATCTCACCCCAGCATTACTGGCACGAATCAAAAACACTGGAAATAACAAATGTTGGAGGGGCTGCGGGGAGATGGGAACTCTTGTGCACTGCTGGTGGGAATGCAAAATGATACAACCATTTTGGAAAATGATATGGCGCTTCCTCAGAAAGCTAGAAATAGACATACCATTCAATCCAGCAATTCCACTCCTAGGAATATATCCTAGAAAAATAAGAGTCGTCACTCAAATAGACATATGCACACCTATGTTCATGGCAGCATTGTTCACAATAGCAAAACGATGGAAACAACCTAGATGCTCATGAACAGATGAATGGATAAACAAACTATGGTACATACACACAATGGAGTACTATGCAACGAGAAAGAACAACAATGAATCTGTGAACCATCTCATAACATGGATGAAACTGGAGGACATTATGCTGAGTGAAATAAATCAATCACAAAAGGACAAATATTGTATGAGACCTCTATTGTAAAAACCCATGAAAAAGTTCACACACAAAATTTAACAATCTTTGTGGGTTACCAGGGATGGGAGGGGTGGAGGGGAAATACTAAATAGGCAATAGATAAGTGGTATCTTGGGTGAAGGGTTAGACAGTACATAATAGAGGGGAAACTAGCACAACTTGTACAAGGAAAGGTCATGGAAGCCCCATAGACACATCCAAAAACCCTGAGGGACTGAATTGCTTGGCGGAGGTTTGTGGGGACCATGGTCTCAGGGAACATCTAGCTCAATTGGCATGACACAGCTTATAAAGACAATGCTCTACATTCCACCTTGGTGAGTAGTGTCTGGGGTCTTAAAAGCCTGTGCGCGGCCATCTATGATACTCCACTGGTCTCATCCCTTCGGGAGCAAGGAAGAGTGAAGAGAACAGGATACAAGGAAAAGATTAGTCCGAAGGACTAATTGTCCACATCTACCAAGGCCTCCACCGGACTGAGTCCAGTACAGCTAGATGGTGCCCGGCTACCACCACTGACTGCTCTGACCAGGGTCACAAGAGAGGGTTCTGGATAGAGCTGGAGAAGGATGTAGAACAAAATTATAACTCACACACAAAAAAAAAAGATTATATTTACTGGCCTAAAGGAGACTGAAGAAACCCCGAGAGTATGGCCCCCAGACACTCTTTTAGCTCAGTGGTGAAATCATTTCCGAGGATTACCGTTCAGCTGGGGAGTGGACAGCCCCATAAAACCAAATGGGACTAATGAGGCACAGCAGTCCAAGGACAATGGCCAGAAGGCAGAAGGGGACTGGAAGGTTGGTGATAGGGAACCCAACGTTGAGTCCAGATAGGGTTGATGTGTTGTGCGGTTGTTAACCATTGTCATAGGGCAACATGTGTATTAACTGTGAAATGAGAAACTATTTTGTTCTGTAAGCCTTCACCTAAAGTGAGAATAACAACACAATTTGAAGGGCGTAGTCGATGTTACTGAACTGTGCATGTCGAAATTTTTGAAATGGTGTATCTTTGGCTATGTATATTTTCACGAAAAAAAGAAAAAGTTCAAGACAGGAGAGTGTTGACATGTCATGGGGTTGTTAACCAATGTCATAAAACAATATGCGTACTACTGTTTCATGAGAAACTATTTGTTCTGTAAGCCTTCACCTGAAGTACACGAAAAAAAATGCTGGGATTTTATAGAAATCGCTTGAATATATACATCAGGTTGTGAAGAATTCACATATTTTCTATGTTGAATCTTGCTAACTATGGACACAATATATGTCTCCATTTATTCAAGTATTCTCTGATTTCTTTCATCAGCATGTTGTAATTTTCATCATACAGATTGTATACAAGTTTTGTTAACTATATACCTAAAATTTCATTTACTTTGGAATGACTGTTAATTGTATTATGTTTATAATCTTAATTTCTGTATCCTTATTGTTAGTGTATAAAAATAGAATTCATTTTTGTGCATTGGTCTTTTATCCTGTGACTTTGCTGAACTTACTTATTAGTTCTAGGAGTTTTTTTTTTTTATTGTTGTAGTTTAAATGAAGTTTACATTTCAAGTTAGTCTCCCATACAAAAATTTGTACATACATTGTTATGTGACCCTAATTTCTCTCCCCTTACTGTGACAGCACACTCCTCTTTTCCACCCCTGATTCCCCATGTCCATTCAACCCACTCCTAAACCTCTCTGCCTTCCCATCTCACCTCCAGACAGAAGCTGCCGATTTAGTCTGTTTATCTACTTGAGTTAAGAGGCACAATCCTCACGAGTATCACTTTATGTCCCACAGTCCAGTCCAATCCCTGTCTGAAGAGTTGGCCTTGGAAATTATTTTAGTTCTGGGCTGAAAAAGAATCTGGGTCCACGCTTTCTGAGGTTCCTCCAGTCTCAGTCAGACCATTAAGTCTGGTCTTCTTACCAGAACTTGAGTTCTGCACCCCACCTTTCTTCTGCTCTATCAGGGACTCTCTGTTGTGTTCCCTTTCAGGGCAGTCATTGATGGTAGCCAGGCACTGTCTAGTTCTTCTGGTCTCAGGCTGATGAAGTCTCTGGTTCATATGGCCCTTTCTGTCTCTTGGACTAATACTTTCCTTGTGTCTTTGGTGTTCTTCATTCTACTTTACTCCAGGTGGTTGGGACCAATTGATGCATCTTAGATGGCCGCTTGCAAGCTTGTAAGACCCCAGACGCCACTCACAAAAGTAGGATGCAGAACATTTTCTTAATAAGCTTTGTTATGCCAATTGACCTAAATGTCCCCTGAAATCATGGTCCCCAGATCCCTACCCCTGTTACTCTGTCCCTCAGTGTTTGCTTGTATTCAGGAAACTTCCCAGCTGTGGTTTAGTCCAGTTGTGCCGACTTCGCCTGTAGTGTGTGCTGTCCTTCCCTTCACCTAAGATAATTCTTATCTACTATCTAGTTAGTGAATAACCCTCACCCTCCCTCTTCACCGTCGTAACCATCAAAGAATGTTTTCTTCTGTGTTTATACCATTTCTTGAGTTCTTATAATAGTGGTCTTATACAGTATTTGTCCTTCTGTGACTAAATTCACTCAGCATAATAAGTTCCAGCTTACTCCATGTTATGTTTCACGGCTTCATCGTTGTTCTTTATCGTTGCGTAGTATCCCGTCGTGTGGATAAACCATTATTTGTTTATCGATTCGTCCATTGATGGACATCTAGATTGTTTCCGTCTTTTTGCTATTGTGAACAGCACTACAATGAACATAAGTGTGCATATGTCTATTCCCGTGACGGCTCTTACTTCTCTAGGATATATTCCAAGAAGCAGGATAGCTGGATCGTATGGTACTTCTATTTCTAGCTTTTTAAGGAAGTGCCAAATCGATTTCCAAAGTGTTTGTACCATTTTACATTCCCACCAACAGTGTATAAGCATTCCAGTGTGTCCACAACTTCTCCAGCATTTATTATTTTGTGTTTTTTGGATTAGTGCTAGCCTTGTTGGAGTGAGATGATACTTCATTGTAGTTTTGATCTGCATTTCTCTAATGGCTAATGATCCTGAGCATTTCTTCATGTGTCTGTTATCTGCCTGAATATCTTTTTTGGTGAAGTGTCTGTTTGTATCCTTTACCCATTTTTTAATTAGGTTATTTGTCTTTTTGTTCTTGAGGTTTAGAAGTATCTTGTAGATTTTAGAGATTAGACACTGATCGGATTTGTCATAGCCAAAAATTTCTTCCCAGTCTGTAGGTTGGCTTTTGACTCTTTTGGTGAAGTCTTTTGATGAGCACAAGCGTTTGATTTTTAGCAGCTCCCATTTATCTAGTCTCTCTTCTGGTGTTTGTGTATTGTTACTTATGGTTCATATTGTGTTTATGCCATGTATTAGGGCTCCTAGCATTGTCCCTATGTTTTCTTCGATGATCTTTATCATTTTTGATTTTATATTTAAGTCTTTTATCCAGTTTGAGTTAGTTTCGTGCATAGTGTGAGGTTCGGGTCTTGTTTCAGTTTTTTTGCAAATGGATATCCAGTTATGCCAGCACCATTTGTTAAAGAGACTGTCTTTTCCCCAATTAACGGACTTTGGGCCTTTGTCAAATATCAGCTGCTCATTGGTGGATGAATGTATGTCTGGATTCTCAACTCTGTTCCATTGGTCTATGTATCTGTTGTTGTACAAATACGAGGCTGTTTTGACTGTCGTGATGGAATAATAGGTTCTAAAATCAGGTAGTGTGAGGCCTCCTACTTTGTTCTTCTTGAGTAATGCTTTATTTATTTGGGGCCTCTTCCTTTTCAATATGAAGTTGGTGATGTGTTTCTCCATCTCATTAAAAAATGCTGGTGGAATTTGGATCGGGATTGCATTGTATCTGTAAATCACTTTGGGTAGAACTGACATTTTCACTATGTTGAGTCTACCTATCCATGAGCAAGGTACGTTTTTCCACTTATGCAGGTCTCTTTTAGTTTCTTGCAGTAGTGTCTTGTAGTTTTCTCTGTATAGATCTTTTATGTCTCTTGTTAGATTTATTCCTAAGTATTTTATCTTCTTGGGGGCTATTGTAAATGGTATTGATTTGGTAATTTCGTCTTCAAGATTCTCTTTGTTGGCATAAAGGAATCCAACTGATTTTTGTATGTTTATCTTGTATCCTGAAACTTTGCTGAAATCTTCTATTAATTATAGTAGTCTTCTTGTGTGTTCTTTGGGGTTTTCTGTGTATAAGATCAAGTCATCTGCAAATAGAGATACTTTGACTTCTTCCCTGCCGATTTGGATGCCCTTTTGTTTCTTTTTTAGCCTAATTACTCTGGCTAGGACCTCCAGCACAATGTTGAATAAGAGTGGTGATAAAGGGCATCCTTGTCTGGTTACCATTCAAGGGTAATGCTTAAAAAGTCTCTCCATTTAAGATGATGTTGGCTGTTGGCTTTATATAAATGACCTTAATTATACTGAGGAATTTCCTTTCTATTCCTCTTTTTTTGAGAGTTTTTATCATGAATGGGTGTTGGACTTTGTTGAATACCTTTTCTGCATCAATTGATAAGATCATGTGGTTCTTGCTTTTTGTTTTATTCATGTGATGGATTATATTGATAGTTTTTCTAATGTTGAACCATCCCTGCATAGCTGGTATGAATCCCACTTGGTCATAGTGAATTATTTTTTTGATATGCTGCCGAATTCTATTGGCTAGAATTTTGTTGAGGATTTTGCGTCAATGTTCATGAGGGATATTGGTCTGTAATTTTCTTATTTTGTGGTGTCTTTACCTGGTTTTGGTATCAGGGTTATGCTGGCTTCATACAATGAGTTTGGGACTATTCCATCCTTTTCTATGCTCTGAAATACCTTTCATAGAAGTAGTGTTATCTCTTCTCTGAAAGTTTGGTAGAATTCTCAAGTGAAGCCATCCTGGCCAGGCTTTTTATTTTGTTGTTGGGAGTTTTTAAATTACCTTTTCAATCTCTTCTTTTGTTATGTGTTTATTTAGTTGTTCTACCTCTGTTTGTGTTAGTTTAGGTAGGTAGTGATTTTCTAGAAATTTGTCCATTTACTCTACGTTTTCAAATTTGTTAAGAGTACAATTTTTCATAGTATTCTGTTATGATTCTTTTAATTTCAGTTGGGGCTGTTGTGAGATCACCCATCGCATTTCTTATAAGGGTTATCTGCTTCCTCTCCTGTTTTTCTTCTGTCAGTTTGGCCAATGGTTTATCAATTTTTTTGATCTTTTCAAAGAACCAGCTTTTGGTCTTGTTAACTCTTTCAATTGTTTTTCTGTTCTCTACTTCATTTAATTCTGCTCTAATTCTTATTATTTCTTTTCTTCCAGCTCCTGAGGGCTTCTTTTGCTGCTCTCTTTCTACTTGTTCCGGTTGTAGGGTTAATGTTTTGATTATGGTCCTTTCTTCTTTTTGGATGTGTGTATTATTGCTACAAACTGACCTCTGAAGGTTCAGGTAGGAAGTGTTTTCATTCTCATTTGATTCTATGAATTTATTTATTCCATCCTTAATTTCTTCTATAACCCAGTAATTTTTGAGCAAATTGTTGTTCAGTTTCTGTGTGTTTGACTTTTTTTCCTTGCTTTTTCTCTTGTTGATTTCTACTTTTATGGCTGTATTGTTAGGAAAGATGCTTTGTAATATTTCGATGCTTTGGATTTTGTTAACGCTTGCTTTATGTCCTAATATGTGGTCTATTCTGGAGAATGTTCCATGTGCGTTGGAAAAGAAAGTATACTTGGCTGCCGTTGGACAGTGTGTTCGGTATATGTCTATGAGATCAAGTTGGTTAATTGTAGCATTTAGGTTTTCCACTTCTTCATTGAGCTTTTTTCTGGATGTTCTGTCCTTCCCTGAAAGTGGTGGGTTGAAGTTTGCTACTATTATTGTGGAGCTATTTCTCTTTTCAATGCTGTTAGAGCTTGTTTAATGTATTTTGGAGCCTTGTCGTTGGGTGCATAAATATTTATTATAGTTATGTCCTCCTGGTGTATTGACCCTTTAATCATTATATAGTGTCCTTCCTCATCCTTTGAGGAAGATTTTACTTTAAAGTCTATTTTGTCAGAGATTAATATTGCCACTCTTGCTCTGTATTGAGTGTTGTTTACTTGATATATTTTTTCCACCCTTTGAGTTTTAGTTTGTTTGTATCTTTAAGTCTAAGGTGTGTCTCTTGTAGGCAGCATATAGATGAATCATGTTTTTTTATCCTTTCTTACACTCACTATCTCTTCATTGGTGCATTTAGTCCATTTACATTCAGCATAATTGTTGATAGGTATGAGTTTAGTGCTGTCATTTTGATGTCTTTTTTCGTGTGTTGTTCACAGTTTCTTTGTGCCCCTTAGTTTTCTGTGCTGAGTCGGTTTTGTTTAGGTATTTTCTTTTCATGTTATTCATTGCTGTTGATTATGTGTTTGCTGAGTCTTTATATTTTTCTAGCTTTTTATTTTAACTTGTAGGATTGTTAGTTTCCTTTGTGGTTAACCTAATATTTACCCCTATTTTTCTAAGCTTATACCAGTCTTTTATTTCTTCATATCTCCTTGAATTCCTCTCCAAATGCAAAGTCTAAGTCTACATTTTTTACTTCCTTCTTTTTTGTTTTAATGTTGTCATCTTTTACGTATTGACATCTGTTTCCCTATTTTTAGTGTTTTAGCTTTGATTTATTTTTGTGACTTCCCTATCTGGGTTGATATCTGGTTGCTGTGTCCTGTGTTCCAGTCTTGGGTTGTTATCTGATGTTACTGATTTTGTAACTGGAGGACTCCCTTTAGTATTTCTTATAATTTTGCTTTGGTTTTTGCACATTCTCTAAACGTCTGTTTATCTGGAAATACCCTAATTTTGCCATCATATTTGAGAGACAGTTTTTCTGGATACACAATTCTTGGCTGGCAGCTTTTTTCCTTCAATGTTTACATATGTCATCCCATTGCCTTCTTGCCTGCATAGTTTCTACTGAGTATTCCGAGCTTATTCTTATTGACTCTCCTTTGTAGATGACTTTTTGTTTGTCCTAGCTGCTCTTAAAATTCTCTGTCTTTGGTGTTGGCAAGTTTGATTATAATATGTCTTGGTGACTTTCTTTTGGTATCTACCTTATGTGGGGTTCGATGAGCATCTTGGATAGATATCTTGTCATCTTTCATGATCAACAGGGAATTTTTCTGCCAGCAAATCTTCAACAATTCTCTCTGTATTTTCTGTTATGCCATCCTGTTCTGGTACTCCAATCACTCATAGGTTATTCCTCTTGCTAGAGTCCCACATAATTCTTAGAGTTTTTTCATTTTTTTAAATCCTTTTATCTGATATTTCCTCAAATAAGTTGGTGTCAAGTGCTTTATCTTCAATCTCACTAATTCTGACTTCCATTGCCTCAGTTCTGCTCCTATGACTTTCTATTGAGTTGTATAATTCTGGAAATTTTATTGTTAATCTTCTGGATTTCTGATTGCTGTCTCTCTGTGGATTCTTACAGCCTGTAAAATTTCTCATTATGCTCTTCTTTAATCTTTTTAATTTCCTCTATTGCATGTTCTGTGTTTTGATTAATTTTCTTCCTAGTTTCTTGAAGAGTTCTGTATATTAATCTTTTGTATTCCGCCTCTGATCATTCCAAGAAATTTACCTCCTCTGGAGAATTTCTAGATTCTTTATTTTGGGAGCCTGCTGAAGCCATCATGGATTGCTTCTTTATGTGATTTGATAATGACTGTTGTCTCCAAGCCATTAATAAGTTATTATATTTATTTATTTTATGTTTGCTTACTGTGTCCTAACTTCTTGCATTGTTTTGATATGCCCAAATAGTCTGCTCATATGAGCTGGTTTGATTATTGGCACCTTTGAAGATCTAATGTCCTGTCACCAGGTGGTTAGATCTGTTACTAGGTATGTGAGCTCAGGAGTCTGCCCACTCCTCCTGTATGGATTCAGCTGAGGTGCCCAGGTGGATAGCCACCAAGTGTGTGGTGTAGGCTTTCACCTACAGTCCTAGACAGGCATGGGTGATTGGTGTAGGCACAGGCATCTGGTTGCAGCAGGGGGACACACTCTGAGCAAGGCAGGGGGCTGACGGCCGCCCCGGAATATCCAGGAGGAAGGCGTGTCCCTGTTCCCTAGAGTGTGTAGGTGGATGGGTTTTGCACCTGGACTATAAGCACTCAATGCTGTTGGCTGTAAGGATTGGGGGTGGGGGGGCATCTCTTATTCTTGGGCCCCTATTGCAGGTGGCTAGGTGGCATGGGTGGAGCCACCAGTCCTCAGGCCCCTGATGTGGGTAGGTGAAGACCCTGCTTAATGGGCAGAGCAGTGTCAAATGTCAAGAACCTGCAACTTCACAGCTAAAACAGTTCAAGTTAGATTTCAGGTATATACCCTATTGTACTTCAGTAATGAGGGCCTACGCTGTTGAAATGGGCTCACACAAGTCTCTGCAGAGGGAAAGGCACTCAAAGTCCATGGATCCCTTATGCCTGTGCCTAGGTGAAGCAGCTGTGCCTACACTGGGTTCCTGGCTTAGGGGAGCCAGCTGTTATTTTTTCCCGTTTGTTAATTTGTTCACTCTCTAAGGCTGGGAGAATGGCTCAGGGCATGTGACGGATCCTACTTCTGGCCCAGGGGAGTCTGCAATTGCTGAAGCCGGTCCGGGATGCAGCGCAGAGCAGGGAGTGGGGAGGTAAATGGGAGAGAGATTTTTCCCTAAGGGGGATGGTTTTGATCCGCGTGGTAGGCCGTACAGAAGTACTTATCTTTTGTCCATCCAGGGCTACTTCTCACTGGTTCTGGGTGGCTGTGTAGACTCTCTGCAGCTGGGTCTTTCCTGGTGCGTAATACGCCTCCTGAGCACTGATGCTTCCCTGTCTCACTGCTCACCCATGAGCTGATCAGGCCTGAAGGGCTCAGGCTCTTGCCAGGTCAGGTCTGGCAACTCCTCACTGCTTCCAAACTCTCTCTCCCTCCCTCTGCAACCTAGTCCAGTTTCTCAACTTTGCTTTAGATGTTCAAGACTCCTAGACTGTCATATATAATTGATTCACTTGTTTTATCGGGTCTTTGTTGTAAGAGGGTCCACTGGAAGCGTCTGACTGCTCTACCGTCTTGGCCCCACCAGAGTTTTCTTATAGATTACCTGGACTTTCTATGTAGATAATCATGCCATGTGCAAATAGGGACACTTTTATTCCTCCTTTCTGACCTCATTTCTTTTTATTGCCTTTTTGAGGTAGCTAAAACTTCAGTACTACATTGAGTAACAGTGGTGAGCGTGGACATCCTTGCTTTGTTTCTGATCTTAGGAGAAAAGCATTTAGCATGATATTAGCTATAATTTGGTTGTTTTTTGGTAAATGCTTGTTATAAAGTTGAAATAATTCCTCTCTATTCCTAACTTGCTGAGTATTTTTATCATTGATGAGTGTTGGAGTCTGTTAAATGCTTTTTGTGCATCAGTTAATAAGATCATATGATTTTTCTTCTTTAGCTTATTGACATGGTGCACCAGCCCTGCATCGCTATAATAAATCCACCTTGATCATGGTGTATAATTCTTTTTATACATTGATGGATTCAGGTGCTAATATTTAGTTAAGAATTTTTTATGCCTTTGTTTATGGAATATATTTGTCTGTAGTTTTCTTTTTTTCATACTTACTGTCTTAGTCTGGTTTTGTGCTCAGAGTAAAAATGGCCTCGTAAAATGAGTTGGGAAATGCTCTTTCATCTTCTATTTTCTGAAACAGAGTGTTTAAAATTGATGTTAATTCATATTTAAATAGATTTTCTAATTCTTCAGCAGACTCGTTTGGGCCTAGTGATTTCTTTTCAGGAGATCTTCAATTTCAAGTTCATTTTCTTTAATTATCCGTGTCAGCTTGGATGAGCTTTGGCAGTTGGTAGTTTTTGAGGTCTTGGTCTATTTCTCTTAAGTTGTTGAATCTGTGTATAATGTGTTCATAACATTCCCTTGTTATCTTTCTAAGATGCAGTGATAGCCCCTATTTCATTCCTAAGACTGATGAATTGACTCAACAGCAGTGAGTTTGGTTTGGTTTTTTGGATGATGATTTAAGTCCTATCTTTTAATTTTTGTCAGTCTTGCTAAAGATTTATCAATTTTATTAATTTATTCAAAAAACCAGCCGTTTATTTCATTGATTTGCTCTACTGTTTTCCTGTTTTCAATGTCATTTATTTCTGCTTTTATATTTATTATTTCCTTCCTTCTGTTTGCTTTGATTTTTTTTTTTCTGTTCCTTTCCTAGTTATTTTGGTAGAAACTTAGGTTATTGATTTGAGACCTATCCTTATTTCTAATATAAGCATTTAGGGCTGTACATTTCCCTCTTAGTGCTGCTTAACAGCATCCTAACATTTTGATATGTTGTATTTTTTGTTTTCATTCTTTTTTATGTATTTTTTATTTCCTTTGAGACTTCCTTGTGGCCCATGGACTATTTGGGAGTGTCTTGTTTAATTTTTACATGTTCAGAGATTTTCCTGTTGTATTTCTATGATTTGTTTCTAGTTTACATTCATTGTGACTGAAGAATACACACTTCATATGGTTTCAAACTTTTATTATTTTTTTACCCAGGTTATAGTCTACCTTGGTGAATCTTCCGTAGGTATTCGGGGGGAAAAAAGTGTATTCTGCTCTTGTTGGATAAGGTGTTCCCTATATATAACTTCAATACTGATGGTTTGTTGTGTTGTTCAATTCTTTAATTGCCTTGCTGATTTTATGCCTAGTAGTTATATCAGTTGCAGAGAGGTGATGGTGGTGGGGTATTGAAGTCTCCAACGATAATAGTGGACTTTTATATTTCTTCTTTCAACTCTTTGCTTTAGGTATTGTGAGGCTCTGTTTTTTGGTGTATATGCATTTAGGATCATTATATCTTCCTGGTGTATTGACACTTCTATCGTTATGTAATGTCCTTCTCTGTCTCTAGTAATTGTCTTTGTTATCAAATCTACTTTATCAGATATTAACATTATCTGAAAATTTGTCACTTCTGCTTTTTTAAATTAATGTTTGAATGGTATATCTTTTTCTATCCTCTTGCTTTCAAAGTACTTATTCCACTGAATTTGAAGTTTCTTACATGCAGCTGATATTTGGCCCATGTTATTGTTTTTTACCCACTCTGTCTGTCTCTGTCTTTAGATTGGTGAATTTACACCATTTATGTTAAGACAATTATTGCTATTTTATGACTTAATTCCATTTTTTAAGATATTTGTATTTTGTTTCCTTGGGTTCTTGTTCCTCTGTTTTCTTGCCTTCTTGTTAATTACTTGAATACTTATTTTAGGATTCCATCTTGATTTATTTATAGTGTTTTTTAGGGTGTACTTTTTTTAAAGTTTTCTTTATGGCTGCTGTGAGTATACCAATATACATATTTTACTTATCACAGTCTACTTTAGCAAGATTTTACCACTTTGTGTTAAGTGTTGAAACTTTAAAGTTCCATTTAGATCCCTTTATCTTTCCCACCTTAAATATCATTGTCATTAGTATCAGACGGGTTTATAACTATTGTTTAAATCATCAAATATTATTTATAAAACTCATGAGAAGGATAATCTATTGTATGTACCCATATTTTTGTTCTTTCTTTCTGATGCTTTTAAATTCCATTTATCATTGCCTGTCTGTCTGAAGAACTTCCCTTAGCGAATTTTTAATGATAGGACTAATTGCAACAATTTCTTTCTTTAGTTTTTATTTGTCTGACAATATTTTATTTCCCCTTTATCCCTGAAGAATAGTTTCACTGAATATAGACTTAACAATTGACAGTTATTGTCTTTCAGCACTTGAAAAATACTGTATTCGTGCCTTCTAGCTTCTAGTATTTCCCATGAGAATTCTGCTGACTTTCAAATTAGTGTTTCCCTATTGGTAATGTGTTGTTTCTCTTCAGCTGCTCTCAAGGTTTTTTCTTTGTATTTAGTTTTCAGATTTAATTATGATGTGTCTCAGCATGAAATTCTTTGGGTTTATCCTGTTTGGGGTTTGCTCAGCTTCTTGGATCTGTAGGTTTGTGTCTTTCACTAAATTTTGGAAATTTTCAAGTATTATTTCTTCAAACGCTATTTTGACCCCACTATCTTTCTGGAACTTCGGTGATATAAATTTTGGATCTTTTGTTATTGTTCCACAGTTCCCTGAGACTCTTTTCATTTTCTTTTTGTTGTTCATAGTGGGATGATTTTATTGATCTGGCCCTATGTGTACTGATTATATCTTCTTTCAATGCCATTCTACTATTGAGGTCATCCACAGGTTTATTTATTTATGTTATTGTATTTTTCAGGTCTATAATTTCATTTGGTTCTTTTTTTATAGCTTCTGTTCTTTGATGAGATTAAATTTATTTTGTTTCTTTCAAGAGAATTTATATTGATTGTTGAAGCATTTTTATGATAACTGCTTTGAAATTCTTGTCAGCTAAATCTAGCATCTGATTCATGTCAGTGTTGGCATCCGTTGATTTTTTCTTATTCTAGTTGTCTCGTGGTACAGCTGGTGATTTTCAATTGTATACTAGATATTTTCTCTATTTTATTAGAGGACTCAAGGCTCTATTTAAATCTTTCATTTAGCAGGCAATCACCAGTTTATCAAATAGATCTTAGGTACTTTTGCAGGCTGTGGTTCCAATGTCAGTTTAATGCTTAGAGCCCTTTTGGTGCTATTTGATCTGCCTGGTTTATCTGGTGCCACTGGGCCTCACATGGATCCATGTATGTGCTGCTAGAGGTGGCAGAAGGGGCTTCCCTAAGTGGGCAGTCACATACCTTTTGATGGGGGAGGGGAGTGGTGGGGTCTCCCTCTCAGTGCCCTCTCCATATGCTGCTGTCTCTAGCAGGGGGAAGAGAGTGTCAGAGCTGCAAGGACAAGGAGGATTCCCTAGCTGAGATGCTTGTTGTGGCTGTAGACCACTTTTCATCTTCTCCCACCTGCCAGGTGCTTCTGGGTGGAGGAGGAGTAACTCAGTACTGCGAGGACAAAGAGACTTCCTAGGACAAGCTCCTTTCTGGGACTGGATCTCATTTCCTTTTCTGCCTGTTCACCTCACTGTCTGGGTGGGGAAGGAGAGTTTGGCAGTTTGTTTTTTTTTAATAAAGTTAGACATACACCTACTCTATGGTCAGAAATTGTACTCCTGGGTATCTAGCCAAAAGAAAATTTATTTCTACACAACAGATTCCATGCAAATAACCTTCAACTGATAAATGGATAAATAAGCTATGGTGGTGCAATGGTTAAGCACTTGGCTGCTAACCAAAAAGTTGCAGTTCTAACCCACCCAGGGGCTCCATGGGAGAAAGACCTAATAATCTGCTCCTATAAAGGTTACAGCCTAGAAAACCCTATGGAGAAGTTCTACTCTGTCACATGGGGTCACTATAAGTCTAAATCAACTCAACGGCACCCCAAAACAACAACAACAGGAAGCTACAATGCATCCATACAACTCTGCAATAAAAAGAAACAAACTCTAATGCATGCAGCACTATAGCTGAATCTTAAGTGCATTTTGCTAAGTGAAAGAGAAAGGTCCCAAAGACTGCATAGTGCATGATTCAGTTTATAAAACACTGGAAAAGGCAAAACTATAGAAGGAAAGTAGATCAGTGAGTGTCTTGGGTTGGAGGAAGGGTTGTACATAAAGGGGCAGCACAGGAGAACTTTGGGGTGATGAAACTGTTTTATATGACATGATGGTTGTTGACCCAAGAATATTCATTTCTCAAGATCCATAGAACCATTCACCACAAAAATGAATTTTATTGATATAAATTTTAAAACAAATCAACCAGGATATGGAGGGGGAAGGAGACTGAATCCAGGACGTGATGAATGAATCTAACTTTGTGAGAAATGAATCACATAAGCACACTGAGGAGAAGGAAGAAAGGAGCTGACCAAGTAAGTCAGAAAAGCAATGTTTTGATTGGACACTCTAAATATAAAAACAAAAGAACTTTAGGAAGCACTGTACTCTAGTTGGTAAATTTGCTTCTCAGAGAGGTTGGATTAAGAATTCTGAAACTACCTTATTTGTTGCTTGCAACTCATAGTGACCCTATGTACGTCACAACAGAACACTGTCGATCCTGTGCCATCCTCATAACCATTGCTATGTTTGAGCTCATTGCTGCAGCCACTGTGTCAATCCATCTCACAGAGGGCCTTCCCCCTTTTTGCTGACCCTGTACTTTACCAAGCATGATGTTGTTTTCCAGGGACTGGCTCCTCCTGCGTACTAGTATTTGTATACTAGTGTTTAATAAATACATTGTCGAGAATGACAGCCAAATTTCTTGCCATGAGTAAAAGAACTTACAAACAAGGAGAGGGGAAAGTCTAGAATGAATTCCATAGTACTGAATTGGAATTGGGAGTTCAAAATGGACTAATTATTTAAATACATGCATACATATATATATGTGTGTTTTTGTGTATGCACACGCAAGCATTACTGGACATACATACATTTTCTACCCTGTCCAGTGACAGTAACTAGAAGCTATGACAGCCCAGTAGCAATGACCACACCTTGGGTCTAGATCTTGGTTTTTCTAAATATTAGTCTCCAAAAAGGGGTAACATGGCTCTTTGGAGATGTGGTTGACGCCAAGCCTGTGGCAGGGAAAATACACGAAGATCCTGGAGCATCTTGTGTTGTCAGAAAGTAAGGAAGTGCTAAAATAACATGAAACAAGCAAATAAGATAAAAACAAAAAAGGATGGGGACATATCGAAAGAGCTCAGGAGCCAACCTAAACTTGCTCAAAATGACCGAAGACCTCTTAATGAACAACTTGAGTTACAAAATAAATAAATAGTGCTGGGATATAACACAAAGACTAAAATAAATATTCATGAATTTATACTGACATCAACATATAACTGAATGAATAAATGGGAGAGAAGTGAGAACTCTCCTTACAGAAGAATTCCCATGAATAAATGCAGAAGACATGAGGGGTATTGAATATCACCATCAGAACACTGCAGATATCATTGCTGCAGGCAAGATCCACTGATGAATGCTAAATAGCGGGAACATTTTAGGCAGAAGGTGTATACTTTTCTAAATATCTGTCCCAAAATATTTAGTATTTGTGAAAAGGAAAATAGTAATTTTGCACTGAAGAATTTTAGCCAACACCATCTTAGCTATGATCAAGGTTAACATCATCAATAATAGATACTCCCTGATGTGATGTACTCAGAAGGATATCACTTGGTGGAATCCTTCCCAATAATTCATGACTTCATTCTAATTATGAGAAAACATCAGAAAAACTAATATTCAGATACATTCCACAAAATAGCTGACCATTAGTGTCTTGAAAGACTTGGGAAGACTGAGAAATTATCACAGATTGGAGGGGACTAGGGAGACATGTCAACTAAATTCAGTGTAGCATCCTGGAAGAGAAAAGGGATATTAGTGGAAAAACTGATGAAATCTAATTAAAAACTGGTTAATAGATAAGTAAATATATTGTAGAGAATGAGAGCCAAGTTTTGTACTTTAGTTAATAGTATTGAACCAATGTTAATTTCTTAGTTCTGATAACTGTTCTATGGTTAAGTAAGATGTTAACATAAACCTGAGTGATGGGTATACTGTAATTTGTACTATTTTTGAAATTCTTCTCTAAGTCTAAAGTTACCTCAAAAAATACTATCAGGTCACTTTCTGTGGCTGACAGGGAAACAATTAATTATCTGTAAACATAGGTAAATAAAAGGGGGAAAATCAAGCATTTATTCTGCCTTTCTTATATAAAGTATACTCCTGTATATTCAAAGAGTAGATGAAGGGTAGTGTTTCCCGATAATAGTATTCTAATAAATGAAGACAAAATGATAAGCTACATGTATTAACTTATTACAACCCCCAGTGAATTAATGGATCCAGGTTCTGAGTATCATTGGTTGCTAACATCAAAAATGAGTGAAATAAAGTCACAACACAACCTGCAGTCTTGTCAAAACTATTGAACCTGAGCTTGACTGGGCCTCTGGATCCAGAAGCCAATTTGCAGAAAATAAGCAAGGCAGAGAAACATGCTGAGCTGCAGAATGAGCATGAAATCTAGGCAGTAGGAAACTCTACAGGCACAATAGCCCTGATTCTTCAACAGATAAACCGTTAAGAAAAGAAAGGGATGGAGGAGTAATGTATAGGGTGAAAGAGACTTAATTAACAGGAAGTTAACAAAATAGCACTGTACTATAGTGTCTAGGGATACACACTTGGATGGTAAAACCAGGAAGAAATGCAAGGAAGTGCTTACTACAAAAGCCAGAACAGTGATTACTTTTACGAGGAGGGAAGATTTGTGGTTTGGATGGGGCATGAGGAAGGGCTTTTGCAGGGGCTTGCAAAGTTATGTTTCTTGACCCATTTATTGGTGGCCAGGGCATTGCCTTCTAGCGATACACTAAGCTCTACATTTGTTTTGTGTGGTTTTCTGTTTCATCTTAAAATAAAAGATAAATAATAAACAAACTAATAGATACAACAATCCAAGAGGATGAAAAAGTTAATGGGGAATATGTCACGGGACTTGAGAGAAGGAAGTGCGTACAGGGCAGGAATGGGGTCCCTTCCCTCCTCTGCTCCTTTCTGCACAGATCAAACCTTCCTGGCCCTCAACAGGTATAGGCTGGAGAATTCCCTGGCTTGTTTGACTGTCCAGCTCCAAAGTTAATCACTATAGTCACCTCCGCCACATGGTAACAGAGAGAGTCTGATTGGGGCTAGCCAGTGATATGTTCTTCTCTGGGTTAGGTAACCAGCAGCTGGGTAAAGGATGGAGGCCAGGAACAGCCAGCCAGATGTCCCTCCAGGCTGTCTGTGGGGCAGAGTCCATGCAAAGGGTGGGAAAGCGTGGTGGGAATCTTGATCATCTCTTGCAATTTCTGTGCCACTTGCTGAGTGTGTTTTTCTCTCCATATTACTGGATTTGTTTTGAGGCATTTCTATTTTTTTTTAATTATTTTATTGTGTCTTGTTGTTTGTATACAAGAGTTACAGAGACAAGCATTCTAAAAATCATCAAGTTATTATATCTGAGGATCCCTGAGTCCATATGAGAAACACATGTATCTTCTTGTTCTAGGCTCACTGTCCAAATGCCTGGCTATAACAATCATTACCTAAGCAGTATGCATTCTCTTTAAAATGAACAAGTGAAAATAAATCTCAGGTGAAAATTTCAAAGGTTCTGGTAGCTGCCACTTCTTCAATGAATGGCGTATCAGCACCGAACCCCTGAAGAAGCCTCACCTTGATAAGCCTCACAGCCCCAGATACAGCCTCATGCTCTTGAACTCACACAAATCAGGACTGGCTCTAGGCATGAACTTGAAGGTGGACATCAAATTCAGATATAGGTTCAGATTTGTGCTTTCTGTGTATCAGTTTTCAAAACAGAAAACCACCACCATTATCAGAGAATCACTGAGTCATGGAATCTGAAATCTGCTGAGTCATGATATCTGAAAATCATGATTGCAAGCAGGCCTGGATTTGTATTTGCAGAGTATTAGAATCACAGCTGCTGAATCCCACGGGCATTCTTTCTTGAAAACTTCAGCTTTGATTCAAATGCTCTGTGACTGAAATTCATGAATCAGGAGAAATTAAGCGTCATGGAGTCGTATTGTCTTAAAGGTGCAGCTGGGGAAAGCTGGGCAGGGCTCATGTAAGCTGTGAATGTGAAGATTGAAGATGCATGTCTGCTACAGCAGGAAGAAGTCCAAGGGCACTCAGACTTGTCACCACATATCAGCTGCTTTATAGATAGGTTATCTGCAGTAGGTAGTATTATCCCCATTTCAGGGGCGAAGAAGCCAAAACTGAAAATGATTTGATGACTGTTACCCTAGGGCTTTAACTGCACATCTGTCGGAAGCCTAGAGCCCCAGATAAGCTAGTGGTGATGGCAGAATGGGGACAAGGAGAGGTCTGTAGGAGAGTCAGCACCTGGCAGTCAGGGCCCTATCCCAACTGCCTTCAAAAATCACCTAATCACCTGTACCACTCATCCCCCACACTCCAGCCTGCAATAAGGCAGAATAAAAAGAGCAGACTTGCAGCTAACTTACGGGGTTTGCAAATGGCCCTTTATTAACTTATCTGACAACTAACATCCTACATCCTTACTTTTCCCCTGCTCAAATCCAGGGCTTCTCTGGAAGAGGGCCTAGGAGTGGATCACAAATTTGTTTGCACATTAGAATCACCTGTGGATCTTTTTCATGCTGGAACATAGGCATTGATAATTTTTAAGCTCTTCAGGTGATTGCATGGGTGGGCAAGTTTGAAAACCCTGGGCCTATTCTGTTACTCACAGAAAGCAGTGACTTCTTGTAAGAATCACCTGGGAAGTTTTAAAAACATACTTTAGAGTCTGAACTCTGACCAATAAGATAAGAGTCTCTAGGAGGGGGACGGGTATGCTTTTTTCCCCAGACATTATTTTTTTAATTAATAGACTTATTTTTTAGAATAGTTTTAGATTTATAGAAAAATTGGGCAGATAACCAGTGTTCACATATTATACTTCCTACACCCAGTTTCTTCTATTATTAACATTTTACATTACTATGATACATTTGTTATAATTAATAAATCACATTGATACTTTGTTATTAATTAAAGCCCTTAGTTTATTTAAATTTCCTTAGTCTTTCCCTAATGCCCAGGATCCCATCCAGGACACCACATTCTATTTAACTGTCATATCTTTTTATCCTCCTTTGGGTTGTGACCGTTTCTCAGACTTTCCTAGTTATTGATGATGTCATAGGCTGAGTTCTCTAGAGAAGCAAAACCAGTAAAGTGTATAAATATATACAGAGAGACAATTTATATCAAAGAAATGGCTCACACAGTTGCAAAGGCTTGAAAGTTCCAAGTCCCTGGGCCAGGCTGGAGGCTTCTCCCAACTCACATAGCTGCAGGGGATGCAGAAGCCAAGATCAGCAGGTCAGACAGCAGGGCTCTGGCTTTTACAGGCTTCAGAGACTGACGAATCCCAAGATTGGCAGGCAAATTGGCAGGTAGGCTGCTAGCTCAAGTCCCAAGAACTGGAGGTCAGATGAACTACAGGATCCAGAGTAAGCAAAAGCCCGAGAACCTTGACAGCAAGTCCATCTATATTGGATGCAGGCCACACTCCCAAGGAAACTTTCAACTGATTGGCTACTCACAGCAGATCCCATCATGGAGGGGATCACATTATATCAAATCTTATCATGGAGGTGATCACATCATTATATGACTGCCAGACTACATTATAGCTGCCAAACCACTGAGAGTCATAGTCCAGCCAAGTTGACACACAACCTTAAAAATCACAATAACCTTGACAGTTTTGAGGGGTATTGATCAGGTGTTTTGTAGAATGTCCCTCTGTTGGGATGTGTCTGATGTTTTTCTCATTACTAGACTGAGGTTATGGGCTTTGGGGAGGAAAACCACAGAGCTAAGTATCATTCTCATCACATTGTATAAAGCATACATTCTATCAACATGACTTATGGCTGTTGATATTAACTTTGGTCACCTCACTGAGGGAGGAATAGGCATATTTTGAAAGCTGTTAATGCTAATAGTGAGGTGAAATCCCTGGAAACCCAAGGCTGGAGTTTCCTGAACTACAAGAGTATAAGGTGTGCTGTTTGTGCCATTGTGAAGACTTTGGCCCCTTCAATGGCAGGGGTGAAGCATCTGATGAAAAGGTAACATCTTTTATAATTTTGAGGGAGTTGCCAAACCAGTATTGCTCATCAGCTGAACCCAGGTCAAGGGCACTTGTCTTGCAGCCTATATGGGAAAAAAGAAAAGAACTGGAGGTAATAGGAGGAATACTAATCTCTGTTTCCCTGTCATTTAAAACTTGCTTTCATGTAAAATAGTAATGGAACAGCAAAAGGTTGGTTTTATTGTGAGCTAAGGAGGAAGTAACAGGATTTGACTATATCTTGGCCAAGAAAAGGAAAGGGTGAACCGGGGAACTATCCTTGGACTAAGATCAGTCCCCGGGAGTTAAGAGATCAGAATCCATAACACAAATCTCTGGGACCCACTCCTTATTCCTCACTCCAGAAAGTCTTATACCACCACCATTCACCCCACTTCCAACACTGTTCTTATTACCCTCTGGTCCTCAATTGTAGTAGACACAAATTGACATGGCTTCCTAGTAGAATGTTTCCTCCAGAGGCCATGTCCTCGTCACTCATCACATCCCTGGACCCCTGACAAGGGATGATCGATCAAAATATAGAACTCACCTAAGTTGGCCAGTATTTGAGTCAAATCAAACTGGTCATAATCCTTTCCTGGGACTTCTCAAGCTGGGTCTTGCATCCTTCCTCCCTGTGCTTTGATTTGTGAGTCAATGAATCACTTACTTTTTCTTAACTAGTGAGGGTTGGGTTTCTGTCGCTTGTCATTTCTAGACTGTCCTGGTTTGCCTGGGACTGTCCTGGTTTGAGCACTGAAAGTCCTAAGTCCCAGGAAACTCTTTAGTCCCAGGTGGACTGGAACAGTTGGTCACCCTACTTGCAACCAAAGCTTTCTTGCTAATATATTTTCCTACTGGATTTCCTGGATCTCCTTTCTTCAATCCTCCTAACTAAGGCTCATAAATGAACTACCACCTGGATTTAATGTTACCACATGGAACTCTGAGTTCATTCCCACATACATCCTGAGATGTTTTCCCAGCCTTCACAGGCTCCCTTTCTCACCACACAACCCCCTTCTACACTTCTGCTCCTTAACCAACATGTCAGTTGGACCCCGAGTTGCTGACACCTGTACCTCAGAACCGCACTCCCAACTCTGCCTCCACGAAGTTGTTAGGGGAGCATGACTTCTTCACACATGTGACTTAGAGCTGTTGAACCCTGAAGCACGAAACCCACTCTTCAGTTATCTGTTTTCACTCTTGACTGATTGAGTCTCTTTGGCTAAAGTTGAAAGCCACATACTGGAAAGTTAAGAAAACAAAACCATGATTCTGTTGGGCTCTTTAACTTCATGGAACGGATTTGCTCATACTACCTAACATGAGTGGGAGTATATGTTGAGGATTCATGTAAGCAAATGGAAAATAGGAATCTTGGCCCTGGGGTGGGCCTTCATAAAAACCCAGGGAAAGCTGAAAAAATACACCTCACATCAAGGTCAGAGACCCAAGCTGGCCACCAGAAAGATTTGAACGGGATGGAGAGGATGAGTGGCATCCTGAGTTGAAGGCAGCTTCAGGCCTCAGCAGCAAGAATCCAGAGTTCTGCTAGCAGATTACTCAGGTAATTGCTAATTTAAATTCCAGAGAGGAAGACTCTGCTGCTCCAAACCCCAGTAATGTCCATAATACCTATTAGGGAAAAGCTTTTTGTTATATACTACAACTTAGGCCAGTGACTTTTGGAGTGCTTACCTTCGGTGTTGTGCTGATTCCTAGCCCATCAGCTGTGGGCTGGGAGTGGGAGGTCACGACATGACTACGTAAGGCTATCCTCTCAGAAAGTAATGTGGACACAGAAATTTATCTCAAAAGCAAGGGAAAATCTGGTGATTCACATGCCTTTTAATAAAATGATAAAATCTTAGTGTTGGGTGAACCCATGTGGATAACAAAATTCAATTCCAGCCTTTGAGAGAGGAAGGCAAAGTGCTATATATTGAAAAGAGGCAGAAATACTTGGGTCCGACCCTCAGATTGTTTTTACCAGTTGACCATGTGCAATTTACATCTCCTCTCTCAGTCTCATCTGTAAATTGTAAGATGAGTGTAAAAATGCTGTGGCAAAGGTGTTCGATCTCCTTTAACTTTACAAGGGGGAAGGAGAATCAAGATTTAACAGCCTAAGGCTGATTCCTACGAGGCAGAGGTCAAACATGCTATCTTTACCAATTTCGACACCATCTGTCCCTCCCATGTCACACTCTACTTCTCTGCTGAGTTCGATAATTCATTGCAATGGCCACACAAAACTCACAGACAACCCTCATGATTATGGGATTTATTAGGGAAGTAACAGGTTACAATTCAAGTTTAGGAACACTTGGGATACAGTTCTTCTATCAGGACAGCCTCTTCTCAGCCATGTCCACAGGAATGCCTCTCTCTGGCCTCTAGGCCTTTGCCTACTTGGGCAAATGTTACAAAGATATTCGAGCTCTGCCGATAAATGACCGGAGGCACCCCACTTCACCAGTGAGCTTCAGCCTGAAAATGTCCAGCTCTAGATCCATGGGTCAGCAAACCTAGCTCCACAAAGTGCCCAGAGGCACCCTACTCTGCCAGCAAGCCTCTTGCCCAAAAGCACTTAGCTTTCTTGCTCCACGGGCAGGTCATCTCCTGCCAGTCTCCTGGTTCTGCTGCCACCATTTCTCTGCTGCTGCTTCTCACTGTCTTCAGTGTTACAGTTCTCTCTTTCTCTCTAACTCTCTCTCTCCATCTCCTGGTTCCAGGATCTTCTCAGAGCAGGGATCCTAGGTCCAAAAGATGTGCTCAACTCCTGGCTCTTCTTTCTTGGTGGTGGTGAGATCCTCTTCTCCCACCTCTAGGATGGCTCATTTTAAGCCTAGTGGGATGGCAAAACTGATCAATCCCTTCATTAGGGTTCCATAGACCTTATTTGCATTGTCCCACTCCCACACTGGTGCCATGAACTTTATTTGCATTATTAGCAAGCTATCCAATCCCCTTCATTGGCCATAATTACCTTATTTGCATAGTCCGACCCAATAACTTGTTAGAAGACCATGGCAAGAAAGGCCACATAAAAGTGATCCATCGTACCACAATGAGAATACTTGCTTATTGTGACTGTTGTGACTCCAAAAGCACCTTGCATAGGGCTTAGCACACAACAGGGCATTTGTGACTACTAGTTTTCAGCATGGACCTACAGTCCAAGCAAGATCTGACACCCATTCCTCTGCCTCTTTGTCTTGAGCAATTACACTGCACCATGACACAGCACAACAAGGACTCTTCGATCAACAATTAGTCTTGCCTTAGGTGGATCATGAGCTGGTTGGATTTGGGAACCCCGTGGCCATTCATCACTCTCAAGTCTTTTATGTAATCAAGTACATGGCCAGAGATCTTATACCTTATACCTGAATCATCAATCTTACTGTTAATGGAATAAAGAAAAACGTTTTTCCCTGGAAGATCACTGAAAGGTCAGAGTCTTGTTTTCCCCTGATAGATTTTCTGTCATATGATGTAGTAATGTTCAGTTGAGTGTCCTCTTGAGAATAACAGTTGCTTTCTATATGTTGCCCAACTCTCCAACTGGACTGTGAGTTTTTCCAGAGATGACATTTGAATCAGTGGTGTCTAACCCAGTGCCTGGTTCAATAATTTTTAACCAGTTTTATCTTTTAGGACCACAGATAAACAAAATTAACTTGATTGTATTTGTCAGCATATGCACACTCACCTTCAGTTGTACAAAGCCCCTGTTGTGTTATTTAATTCATGCTTTATTTATTTATGTGAATTTTAGTTAATTTATTAATAAAATAATAAAAATAATAAGTTATTAATTCATTTATTAACTTATCCTTCCTCCATCATCAACATTCCAATTCCACTCCCTGACCGCCACAGTGTACACACACTGTATATAAAGAAGGGCCTTGCAAACCATATTCCATGCTCTCAGACATACATGTGATTTAGAGAATTGCTTTGTGCAGAAGTGTTTAATGCAAATAATGCTTTTTTAAAACCATTTATATTGGTATGTTTTTGTTTCTGTTAGGTGACATTCTGACTCATAGCGGCTCTAAGTACAACAGAGCAAAACACTGCCCAGTCCTGCACCATCCTCATAATTATTGGTATGTTTGAGCCTGTTGTTTCAGCCATTATGTCAATCCATTGTGTTGAGAGTCTTCCTCTTTTTCTCTGATCCTCTACTTTACCAAGCATGATGTCCTTCTCCAGGGACTGGTCCCACCTGATAACATGTCCAAAGTATTTGAGATGTAGTCTCGCCAACTTTGCTTCTAAGGAGCATCCTGGCTATATTGCTTCCAAGATAGATTTGTTCATTCTCCTGGCAGTCAATGGTATAGTAAATATTCTTTGCCAACACCATAATTCAAAGGCATCAATTCTTCTTTGGTCTTCCTTATTCATTGTCCAGATTGCACAAGCATATGAGGCAATTGAAAATATCATGGCTTGGGTCAGGCACACCTTAGGCCTCAAAGTGACTTCTTTGCTTTTTAACACTTTAAAGAGATCTTTTGCAGCAGATTTATCCAGTGTAATATGTCGTTTGGTTTCTTGATTGCTGCTTCCATGGGTGTTGACTGTGGATCCAAGTAAAATGAAATCCTTGACAACTTCAGTCTTCTCTCCATTTATTACGATGTTGTTTATTGGTCCAGTTGTGGGGATTTTTGTTTTCTTTATGTTGTGGTATCATCCATACTGAAGGCTGTGGTCTTTGATTTTTATCAGTAAGTGCTTAAAGTCCTCTTGGCTTTCAGCAAGCAAGGTGTGTCATCTGCATATCGTAGGTTGTTAATGAGTCTTCCTGATGCTCTGTTCTTCTTCATATAGTACAGCTTCTTGGATTATTTGCTCAGCATACAGATGGAATAAGTATGGTGAAAGGATACAACCTATTGGTATATATAAATCTAATTCATTACTTTTTACTGGTGCTGAGATCTCTGCTGTGTGCATACACATTTCCATATAGAAGACTACCCTGATTAATACCAGCTGTTTGCTGTCATAACCAAAGATACTAATGAATGAATGAATGTCTCTGTAATTTTTCCTTGTGCACATTGTGAAAACTTTCTCTGGGTCATATACTCTGAAGAGAGACTGCCAGGTGTAAAAGGGTAGGAGTAGTAGTAGTAGAATCAGAACCTGTTTAACTTCAGAGAGGATGATGACCAGGATCAGCATAAAGCTGATTGCCATGAGACAGAGGTCAGGCATACCTCCACTCTCCAACCTTTATACCAATTCTGACATCAGCTGTCCTTCCCATGGCACTCTCTACTTTTCTTCAGGGTTCAATAATTCATTGCAATGGCCACACAGAACTCACAGACCATACTTACAGTTAAGTGCTTTACTCAGGAACAGGGTACATACAGCTTGGGGTCAGGATCAACAAGCTACAACTTGGGATCAGGATCAGGAAGCATGCAGACAAAATCTCCCTTCTTCAGTGCAAGACAGCTTTCTAGGCTCCTCTTGGTAGTATAGGTCTTCTCTAGGACCCCTGAGGACAGGCTCCTTTTGGGCCTTCCTTCTGTCACCATAGGGTCTGCTGTTGGACCCCTCACTTTCTTCAATGTTACAACCCTTCACCCTGTTACAGCACTTTTAGGAGATTCCTTGCCTCTTCTCTCTGCTTCTTCTTTCTTCCTTCTGCTTCTTCCTAATGCTTCTCTTCCTGCTTCTTTCTGTCTCCAAATACCTCTATGGGGTTGACTGCTTATACAGAACTCCTTGGCAATGTCAAGGCATGGCCCCTTCCAGTGGGGACCACAAACTGACCAATCCCCTCTTGGTAGGCCACACTTCATTTGCATAAACCAAAAACCAAACCTGTTGCCATCAAGTCAATTCTGACTCATAGCTACCCTATGGGACAGAATAGAACTGCCCTATAGGGTTTCCAAGGAGCACCTGGTGGATTCAAACTGCCACCAGGTGGCTACAATTCACCTCATTTGCATAGTCCATTGACAAATCACTGCAAGGTGTATACCAACCCAGGACAGGGTGCAGCCAAAGATCAGACAAAAAATATCAAACCAAGCTGTTTACAGCTTTACTAGAAAATGTCAATCAACCTGGCAAAAGTAACAGACACCCTGGGGTACAAAACTAGGGCAAAGTTAACTCCTCAGGGCTTAGAGGAAAAAACTCTCAAGCTGTCTTTCCAAAGAACCAAGGCAAAAGGCCACATAAGGCATCTTATTTCACTATACCAGGTCAGAAGGTACACTTGTACTTAGTTTTACCTGATTGCCCTCCAGAAAATTCTAGTTTTCAGCCCCCAATGTATACACATGTTCCCATTTCATCACATCCTCTCTAGCATTAAATATTATCAAATTTTCTAATTTTTGCCAATCTGATGTCAATATGGTAATTTGACATTTAAATGTGTGCATATTAGGCTATTATTGAGGCATTTGTTCTTTCAGTGGGCAGGTGTTCTGACTGGTTTTCCCTCTGGAAGCAACTTTTCATGTCCCTTTGCCTGTTCTTCTATTGGGCTACTGTTCTTTCCCTTCTGATCTAGATACTGCAGATAGCAGAACTCAAATCTGCCATCCAAATATTAACTCTGTCTTTGCTGAACAAAAGTCACAAATTCTGAATTTGTCAAGTCCATCAATCCTTCCTGGTAGTGTGTGTAATTGTTGGATCTTGGTTAAGAAAGACTTCATCCAAGTTCACAAATCTATTCTACATTTTCTCCTTATTAGCGTAATACTTTTACTCTCTTTATATAACTTAAACCTATTTTGTACTGATTTTTTAATGTGGTGTGAGAAAAGAATACAGGTTTATTTCTCTCTATAGGTAGTCAGCCTGTTTACCCAACACCATTTACTAAATAATAAACACATTCTCATTGATGGTAATACAAGCCACTATCACACACTATGTTCCTCAATACATACAGGGCTCTGTCTGTACTTTCTGGGCTATTCCATTGATCTTGTGCTAGTAGCACACTGTTTTCACTGAAATACTTTATACCATATTTTATTTTAAGGTAGAAGACTACTTGTTATTGTGTTTCATTTTCAAAATATGTTTAGTTAGCTATAAACTTTGTCTTCCTTATACATTCTATAATAATGTTTTAAAAATTTTTCCCAGAAAAAGATGAATATGAAATCAAATCTTGGCTATTACAAGGAAGATAATTATGTAGTCTAATATCTGGCATAGTTATTCTAAAAAATAAAAAAATATAAATAAATAACACATACAATGAGGGGAATTATCAAAAATGTACAGACTTTTTAATTAAATAGGTTTTCTTTTACACATGGAAGATTGAACCTACATTAAAAATTGCAGTAAAATCAGAATAAAGCAGAAAAACATCGCATCAGTGCAGAAGGACAAAGTAACATATACGATGACATCAATTAAGAGGCGTTAAAAACTTTTAAAAGTTGGAAAGTAGATGGACTAATGGTAACTGCACTATCCGTCCAGAGACAGCTAAGTGCCCATGGGGAGCAAAGCCAAGGAATATGAGAGGATATTGCATTTGTAGAATAAAAACAGGGTGCTTTTGAAAACAAAAACTTTCAGAAAACAAAAGTTCTTGCAAATTGTAAATATGATGGGAAAAACAGAATACTGAATAAAAGGGATGGAAGATAAAGTTGATTTACTCTCCCAAAAAGTGCAGAAAAATAACAAGCAGATGAACTATAAGGAAAACAAAACAAAAACAAAAAAATACAACCAACCTGGGAGGTGCCAATATCCAAATACTTGGAGTTCCAAAAAGTGAGACTAGAGAAACAAAGAGGGAAGGAAATTAACAATGAAACAATGCTAGAAAATTTCCCAGACCGTAAGGGCATGAGTCTCCACTGGAAAGTTTCCAGTGAGCATGTGACACAGTGTAGGAGAGAAAATCACAGAAAGCTGTTCACTGAGATGTTTTAGAATGCTATGGGAAGAGGAAAAAAATATGGGGGTAAAAAAAAGAATGAACACAAAAGATAAGTCATTAAAATAACCTCAGACAATAAATGATAACTTCACATTCATAAAGAAAAATAATTTTCAATTTAGACTTCTCTACAAGCCGATCAATTTCACAGAAGTTTAGAGTGAAGATATTTTCAGATCATCAAGGCCTCAAAGCGTGTTTATTAGCTTTCTTAAAAGTATTTGCTGTGCTAAAGTGAAACAGTAATGAAAGATATAGGAAAGTATGAGATCTAAACAAATAGTAGCTAATTCAAAAAACAAGAGAGAAGAGCCCCTAGGATGGGTGTTAACAGAAAACTCCATGATGACAGTTGAACATCAAGTCATAAGAGCACAAATAAATCAGATTAAGGGCTCCGTGGGAGCAGTCTCTGGGAAAAATGAGAAATTATTAATGGGGTTGTAAGTATTGGAAGTTATATCCTTCAATCTTACCAGATAAAGTACATATATATTTGATAAAATTTTTAAAAAATTAATTTAAAATATATTGACAAGAATATTGTGAAAAACTATAGAGGACTAAATATAAAACCTATGTGAAGTGGAAAATTTTCTGGAAAATGTTAAAATAGCATATCTGGTACCAGAAAAAAAAAAAAAAAAAACTTGTAAAGGCCAAAAACATGCAAAAATATTGATATGGTGACCAAATTCTCCTCTTGCCTCAGGAGCTGCAGACCCAGACAGTATTACATGGGTTAATTATACCAAACTCTCAAGGAATTTATAAGCCTTTGTAGGGTCACTGTGAGTTGGAATTGACTCGATGGCATTGGGTTTGGTTTTTGGTTTATTTTATGCAATTTTCTGCAGAAAATAGAAATTGAAGCTAAGCTGCTACACTCATTTTATAAAGTCAGTAAATGACCTGGGTACCAAAACAGAACAAATAAATTGCAAGCTAAGAAAATGACAGACTGATTTCATGGGTGAACATCTATTTAGAAAAAAGAAATTGGATATTAGCAAATTTAACCCAGTGGTGTATTTGTTAATTAATGAAACAAAATGATCATGTAGAGTTTATACTAGGAAAATAAATACACCATCAGAAAAGATTAAACCTTGTATTTCATTATCAGAAAATCTACCAATGTAATTTACTACGTAAGTACAGAAAGGAAGAAAATCACATGGTTTCCTCAATACACTCTTAAAAAGCATTTTAGAAAGTCCAATGCCTATTTTGATTGAAAACTAAAAGGAAAAATAAATAAATAAAAAGAAAAAAAAATTCAACAGATTATATGTAAGAACAAGTAAGAAAATCTAGCAAAATTGCAGAATGGAGACCCTCTAAATGGGCCCCTGGTGGAGCAGTGGTAAGGCGTTTGGCTGCTAACCAGAAGGTTGGCAGTTCAAATCCACCAGCCACTCAACTCAGCAGCAATTTTTTTTTTAAACTAGCAATAACAATTAAGAAAATGTAATAGACAATAAATGCCTTTTATCATAAAACAAAATATATAAAATATTTAGGACTACGTAACAAATATTTAAGATAACCTAACAAAGAATTCGGAGCCCAGGTGGTGCAGTGGTTAAGAGTTACTGCTGCTAACTAAAAGGTCGACAGTTCCAATCCACCAGCTGCTTCCTGGAAACCCTATGGAGCAGCTATACTCTGTCCTATAGGATGGCTGAGTTAGAATTCTACTTGACAGCAACAGGTTTAGTTTGTTTTTTTTGGTAACGAAGAATTTATGAGCTTTGTATGGAGGAAAAAAAATAACTGTATTAAAGGACTAGGTTTTTTTTTAATTAAACTTTTTGCTTTGATGTAATTGTAGATTCACATGCAGTTGTAAGAAATAATATAGATATAGTCTGTCTGCTTTTTACTCAGTTTCCCCCAATGGTAACATCTTGTAAAACTATAGCACAGCACCACAAACAGGAAAGATATTGATACAATCCACCTACCTTATTCAGATTTTCCAGTTTTACATGTCTGTACTTTGTGTGTGTGCATACATGTGTGTAAGTGTTTAGTTCTGTGCAATTTTATCACACGTGTAGGTTCATGTACCCACCACCACAGTAAGATACAGAACAAGCTACATCAGGACAAGGATCTCATTTTGTCCTTTTACAACCACACCCACATTCTTGCCACTTATTGTCGCCACCCTCACCCCATCCCTAACTCTTGGCATCCACTAATCTGTTCTCTATATCTTTGTCATTTTAAGGATGAAGAATACGAAATCATGGAGTATGTAACCTTTGGGGATTGACTTTTTTCACTTACAATAATTCTCCTGAGATTTCATCCAAGAAGTTGCTTTATCCACTATTTGTTCTTTTTATTGCTGAGTAGTATTCCATGGTATGCATATACCACAGTTTCTTTAACCATTCACCCTTGAAAGACATCTGGGTTGTTTCCAGTTTGGGGTTATTAGGAATAAGGTTACTATGAACATTCCTGTACAGGTTTTTGTTTGAATATGAGTGTTTATTTCCTTAGGATAAATGCCGAAGAATGTAACTGCTGGTCCATCTGGTAATCATATGTTTAGGTTTAGAAGAAACTGCCAACAGTTTTCCAGAGTGTTTGCACCAAGTTCCATTCCTACTGGCAACAAAGGCTAGTTTCGTTTTTATTAACATGCCCTCAATTGTTAATAAAAACTTAAACACTATGCAGGGGTACAAATGTACAAGTCCCTCTTACCTAAGTTACTTAGGGTCATTACGAGTGAGATTTGACTTGACAACACAAAACAACAACAACAACAACAATAGCTACTCGATTGGCTTCCAGAATAGTTTCGCACAAATGGGATCACATTATATCTGCAGGGTAATTTCTTTACTATGTAGTTTCTTGTATATACTTCCTTCTCGGTAAGCACGTGTCTATCCCATTTTCTTAAGTCTGCCAAGCATTCCAGCTTGTAGACAGAGGTTCCTTTATTTAACCTGTCTCTTAAAGATAGGCGTTTAGGTGGTTTGTAGTTCTTTTGTTATTAAAAGTAATACTGTAATGAATTATTTAACATATATTTTAAATGTATATATTATCCCCTGCATTTGTAGGGTAAATTGTAACAAGATAATTATTGTATTAATAATTTTAATATAATATTAATAACTAAGAAGAGAAATTAAAGTATTAATAATTAAGAATGCAAATAAAAATTTTGATAGGTATTCCCAAATTTCTCTCCTAAACAGTTGTACCAATTTATACTCCCAAGAACAGTATATGGGAATGCGTCTTTTCTCAAACCCGCTCGGACCTGCCTTGCACTTCCTTAAAACGCTTCCCCTTCACTGATTTGATGGGCTAAATATGGAATCTCAGCTTGCAGTCAAGGTGACATGGTTAAACCCCATAGGTGTCTTCTTCTCCAGTCACATAGATGAAATATACATGGGAATAAAAACCTAAAAATGTGTGGTCCTGCTGCAAAACAAGACGACCATGTCTGTGGCTGAGAAACCTTGGGAAGCAGAAGCTAGAGAGATGAAAGCTTGTCAAAGTCTCTGGGTCCCTAGAAAAGCGGGAAGCAAGTGTTCAAATGAGGACTTGCTATACAGCCTAACTGCTCATGTAGGGAGGCGGGAAGGAGCAGTAGAGGCTGCCACCTGGGACAGATGGGAAGCTGAGACCCAGCAGGGAGCGTAATCTAGGACTCTGCTCAGCCTGGCTGCACATACAATGTCTTTGTGTCACTGGGAAATAGAAACGTAGATGCAGTAAGATAAAAGGTAATTTTGGACTGAGGGTTTCAAGGATGTAGGTATTGGCAATTACAAAATTGTCAGGTATTAAAATAAAACAAACAAAAAACCTGTCACCATCGAGTCAATTCCAACTCATAATGACCACATAGGACAGAACAGAACTGCCCCATAGGGTTTCCAAGGAGCAGCTTGTGGATTTGAACTGCTGACCTTTTGGTTAGCTGCCGAGCTCCTGACCACTGCATCATCAGGGCTCCTGTCAGGTACAGAGGAATTTAAAAACAAACAAACAAACAAAAAAACTGTTGCTGTGACTCATAGTGACCCTGTAGGAAACGGTAGAACTACCTCATAGGGTTTCCAAGGAGAGCTGGTGGATTCCAACGCCGACCTTTTGGTTAGCAGCCTAGCTCTTAACCACTATGCTGCCAGTGCTCCATAGCAAGATTTGAGGAGAGAAAGAGATGAGAGAAACTTCTCAAGGCAAGCCTACAGAACAAAATTCTAAAACACATAAAGAATTTTAAAGTTAAAAAAATCAATCCTCTTCCCACAAAATATCAATAAATAAAACCCATTGCCATCAAGTCGATTCTGACTCATAGTGACCCTATAGGACAGAATAGAACTGCCCCATAGGGTTTCCAGGGAACAGCTGGTGGGTTCAAACTGCCTACCTCTTGGTTAACAGCTGAGCTCTTAACCACTACACCACCAGGGCTCCATCAATAAATGGGACATGTATTTACCAGAGATAATAATTGTTGCTGTTGTTTGTTGTTGAGTTGATCCCGACTCATAGCACTCCTACAAGACAGAGTAGAATTGCCCCATAGGGTTTCCAAGGCTATAATATTTACAGAAGGTGACTGCCACATCTTCCTCCTGCAGAGTGACTGGTGGGTTCCAACTGCCGACATTTTGGTTAAAAGCCAAGTGTTTCACCACTGTGCCACCAAGACTCCTTTTAAAAATAATAGCATCACAAAAATAAGCAGCGGGAACAACTGGTTCTGGACCAAGATGAAATTGATACATTTCTCCTTATAGCTCAGCTAAGTACGGTAAAAATCCTGCACGTTATATGTACAGCAAACATAAGAAGACTCTGAAAGTTGGAGAGAAGAAGGCAGACCTGCTAGGGATCGCAGGATCCAGAAGAACACTGAGGTGAGCTCCCTGGGCTTTCTCTTTGCCTCCTATATTCCCTGCTGCCCAAGGGAGAAGCTGACAACCCAGGAACATCAGCGGGCACAGACAAAGCTCTAGGAAAAGCCTGCTCCCTCTAGTCAAAAGGCCAGTAAAGTGGAAACCTAGCAAGACTGAAAACTTTAAACAATACCTGCCTCACCCCTTCACCGTGAGCAAAGGCCAGGTGGGAGGCCTGGACTGCCACCCTTCCCTGACTGTGAGGAGGTGCCCCCCATCAGAGAAGAAGGAGTGGGGAGCTGGGACTTTCACCCTTGCCCAGCGTTAATGAGCCACTCCCAAGTGTGCGGCTCTTAGATTTCCATCCTCTCAAATCCCGCCCAGTAGTAAGGAGGCGGTGGCCCTCCCTCTGCCCAGCTGTGTTGGAGGAAGCAGGGTTAGATCCCAGAATTTTCCAGCCACTCTAGTAAGGAGATGTCTCCCCACCACATCTTGCCAAAAGCGTCCCTCCTGCTCCCAGCAGGGGTGGTGCCAGCCATGGCCTAGTGGGAGTCTGAATTTCACTTCCATCTAGTGGTAATAAGGCACATCCCCAAAGAAGGCTGAGTGAGGGGCAAGGGCTCCCCCGCCACAAGTCAGGAACTGAACGGGGGTAATGTGGGTGTTTACAATAATTAACTTAAGTTGTACAATTATGTATCATGCATTTTCCATGTGTGTATTATGTTCATAATAAAAACGTTAAATATTTTAAAAATAAACATGTTTAGAATCCTCAGAGATTAAAAAAGCAATAGTATGATAAAAAGAACAAGAAATTATGTAAAAAATAGGCAGAAATGAAATAAGATAAAGTGCACATGAACAAATGAAAATGAAAAAAATACATCAACATTTTCATTTATAAAACCTAATTGACAGAATAAATTCTAAACATACCATAGTCAAAGAGATAATTACTAATTTAGAAGCTAAAACTGAGGATCATATATTTATCATCCAGACTGAGACACTTTCAAGAGTAGAAGGGGGTGCTGGTAATAATTTCATGGGGACAACATGCATAAACCAGGACTGTCCCAAGCAAACTGGGGTATGTTCCACGTACTCATAATTCACTGCAAAGTTACAGAGGGAAAAATACAAACAAAAACAAATCATGAAAGGAATGTTTAGATGGGAGGAGACCATAAAAACCTCTAACACAAATCTGGCTGCAGTTTCAGAATAGAGACCAGAGGAAATGGCAGAGAAACAATTTTAGAAAAGATAATGTCAGAGAATATTTTCTAAGTTCCAAAAAAAAAAGCCCAAACAAGTTACCAGTGGGGTAGACTCTGACTCACGGTGACCCCATGTGTGTCAGAGGAGAACTGTGCTTCATAGGGTTTTCCATGGCTGATTTTTTTTTTTTTTTCTTAGAAGTAGAGAGCCAGGCTTATCTTCCAAGGTGCCACCAGGAGGACTCTAACCTTTTGATTAGCAGCCCAGCACATTAACTGTTTTTATCACCCAGGGACTCGTTTCAAAGGTAAAGAGCTTTCAAATTAAAACTGAGTAATACAGTAGAGTAACAATATTACCTTAGAAAAACTAGAATAATGGAAAATACACACAGCAAGGTATAGCCTAGTGAAACTGAAGATTATCAAGGAAAAAAAATCTTAAAATCTTCTTCAGAGAAAAGATAAAGTAGCTACTGAGGAATGACAGAGGGTAATCATAGATATTTTCAGTGAAAACAATTGCCAGAAAATTGTGGACTAATATTTTCAGATGGGCTGAATGTGAACAGCTATCAATGTAGAATTTTATATACACTTAACATATTTTGTCAAGGATTCTGGGATGATGCATCAGGTTTAAATCTCTCCCAACCCCCATGAACACACTAAATGGCGAGAGTGAAACCCAAATTTAAAAGACAACATCTGCAACAAAGCTCGATAGCCTGGTGTGCCTAAGAGTCTGGCATACAAGACACTGGGATGAACCCTGATATATGAGACATGCATAGCTTTAGCAGAGGAAACCAAAAGGGTGTTTGATGGGTCTGAGCCCCTCACAGGCCTACACCCAGTGCAGTCACGCAGGGCCCCAGCTCAGAAGGGGCCCCAAGCTTGCAAGTTAATATCTGCACTTGCTATCTTTAAATTCATAATAACTTTATATTTGAATGTGTTAGATGGGACAATGGAGCATGCACCAGGGTTTTGGAGCTTTGGCTCCTTCTACATCCTAGCCTCCCCAGGATGATTTCTCTGCCACCTGCTTCTGGTCTCTGCCTAGCGATTGCAGTCTCCATTTGCCCCTGCCTCCCCTCGTCCCCCACCCATGAGCACCTGGCACAAGGACAGCCGAAGTTGGGCATGTGAACCCTGTAAGCTGAGTCAGAGAGTGAAGCTGCCCGTGCCTGAGATGACCTGTACTCATTCTGCAAGCATCCTTGTGTCTGAGTGAATAAATAAATAAATACAATAATTCATTATTTAATTTAAAGAAATACCACGACAGGTCGAGAGAGAGCTCACAGAAGAAAGGAAAAAGTTTTGTTTTGTTTTTCCCAGAGTTTTGAACAAGAGGCCCTGTATTTTCATTTTGCACTCATTCCCACAAATTATGCAGCCAGATCTGTCAACAGTTACTTACTGGAAATCCCAGCAGACCAGCTCTTAGAAAGAAGCTGGGGTTGGGAGGGGTTTGCACACCATTAAAGCAAGTGAGTTCTAGAGGACTCAGTAAGGTCCGAAGGGGTTTGAACCCACTAGGTCCTCCAAGCTCTCAATAATTACAACAAAAACTCCCTTCCAGGACAAAATTCCACACTAAGAAGAAACTGTTGAAGACAGAGACCAAAAGGAGCTGAACAGGGCCTACAGAGACAAAGCAAAAAGAGACTCCCTACCCCTTCACAGAAACAACCCAAGAGGGTTCTTGTATCAACAGTCAGGATTCAGTCAGAGAAGCAGAACCACTAGAGTGTGTGTGTACCGTGTACTCGAGAACGATGATATTGGAAAACCTTCTAAATCATGCCGCCATCTGAAAGCTTAGAAGAGTTAATTTTATGTAAACATCAGTGACAGGAAAGGATCAATGTTATACAAAATTTTTATAAATAAAAGAAAATAAAAACAATCCAGAAAGATGATTTGACAGAAGGATTTAAAATATACAAACATCAAATTCATATCTTAATATTTTAAAATAATGGATTAATAAAATAATACAAAAAGATAAAAGAACAACAAAAATTAAGTGGTACAGCTAAATAAAAATAAAAAGAACTCCATTTTATAAATAAACAGGGCAAATAAACATAAAAGATAATATTTTAAGAGAAACGAGAAAACCAAAGGAAGATAGTTTAAAAAATGAAAAAAGAAGATATGCAAAGGATTTGAGTGAAAGTGTTAGTTTAAAAGACAACAAAGAAAATCCAACATACAGATCAAAGAATAAAACTAAATTAAGAGAATAAAACAAATACTAAAAACTGTAATAAAAAAAATCCCTAAAAAAAAAATTGAAACTATAGAATGAAAAGATATACTGCATATTTGAAAAAGTCAACCCAGCACATGCAGCACCAAAACACTGAGTTAAAGCATTTGGGTTTAAAGTCAAAGAAAAATGTTCCTTAGGTATCAGGAAAAAAAGAACACATAACAGAAAAAAGTGACATGAAATAAAATGAAAATTAGATTATCATAGACATTTCAAAGTAGCATTTTATGTCAGAAAACAATGGAGCAAGACATTTAAAGATAATCAAAATTTTAAAAATGGTCCAAGAATTATATACCCTGCCAAACTGACCTTTTAAGTAGAGAGATAGTGGACAAACTGCAATCAGTAGACAAAGGCTCAAGGAATAGTTTTCCATGAGCCCTGTCATAGGAATGTACTAGAGAACGAGCTTTAGACAACGTGCATCACAGGAGAGTCAGTGGCATAAAACACTGGTAAAAGAACCCAAAAAAACTCATTGCCAATGAGTCGATTCAGACTCACAGCGACCATATAGGTCACAGTAGAATTGCCCCATAGAGTTTCCAAGGAGCACCTGGTGGATTTGAACTGCCAACCTTTCGGCTGGCAGCTGAGCTCTTAACCACTGTGCCACAAGGGCTCCAAAAGACTAGTGGTAAGCATTAAATATGTATTTATATGTAGGACTAAGATTCAGTATCACTTGTCTATCAGTTTGTTACCTGGCTTGCTGAAAGTTAAGAGGACTTGAAAGCACTCACTGATGAAGATCAAAGACTACAGCCTTTAGTAAGGATTACACCTCAACATAAAGAAAAACAAAAATCCTCCCAATTGGACCAAGAAACAACATGATAAATGGAGAAAAGATTGTATTTGTTAAGAATTTCATTTTACTTGGATCCACAATCAATGCCCATGGAAGCAGCAGTCAAGAAATCAAATGGCATATTGCTTTGATATTGGGCAAATCTGCTACAGAAGACCTATTTAAAATGTTAAAAAGCAAAGATATCACTTTGAGGACTAAAGTGTGCCTCACCCAAGCCATGGTATTTTCAATTGCCTCATATGAAATGAAAGCTAGACAACGAATAAGGAAGACCGAAGAATTGATGCCTTTGAATTATGGTGTTGGCAAAGAATACTGAATATACTATGGACTACCAGAAGAACAAACAAGTCTGTCTTGAAAGAAGTACAGCCAGGATTCTTCTTAGAAAGGAGAATAGCAAGATTTTGTCTTCCATACTTTAGGCATGTTATTAGGAGGGACCAGTCCTTGTAGAAGGACATCATGCTTGGTAAAGTAGAGAGTCAGTGAAAAAGAGGAAGCCTCTCAATGCAATGGATTTACACAGTGGCTGCAACCATGGGCTCAAACATAGCAACGATTGTGAGGATGGTGTAAGACTGAGCAGCTTCGTTCCGTTATATATAGGGTCCCTATGAGTTGGAACTGACTCAATGGCACCTAAAAACAACATGATGCTGAAAGCTATGCCATCAGTATTTCAAATACCATAAGCACCCATGGTGGGCAGGTTTCAGTGGAGCTTCCAGACCAAGACAGAATAGTAAGAAAGGCTTGGTGATCTACTTCCCAAAATTAGCCAATGATAACAATAAAATATTGTCCCATATAGTGCTGGAAGATGAGCACATCAGGTTGGAAGGCACACAGAATATGACTGAGAAAGAGCTGCCTCTTCGAAGTAGAAAACCAAAAAAACTGAACACACTGCCGTCAAGTTGATTCCCACTCATAGTGACCCTATAGGACAGAGTAGAACTGCCCCACAGGGTTTCCAAGGAATAGCTGGTGGATTCAAACTACTGACCTCTTGGTTAGCATTTAAGCTCTTAACCATTGCACCACCAAGGCTCCCCTCAAAGTAGAAACAAAACAAAACAAAACCGGTTGCCACTGAGTTGATTCCAATTCACAGGACCCTATAGGACAGAGTAGAATTGCCCCATAGGGTTTCCAAGGAGCGGCTAGCAGATTCGAACTGCTGACATTTTAGTTAGCAGCCTATCTCTTAACTGAGCCACCAAGGCTCCAGAGTCAACCTAATTATGTGAATGGAGTAAAGCTTTTGGAACCTTCACGTGGCACAACATAAAATGAGAAGTCACAACAGCTGCACACATCCATTATTAATCAGAAAGTGGACTGTATGACGTATGAATCAAGGAAAATTGGAAGTCACCAAAAATGAAATAGAACACTTGAAGATCAATATCCTAGATGTTAGTGAGCTGAAATGGACTGGTATTGGCCATTTTAAATCTGACAATCGTATGGTCTACAATGCTGGAATAACAAATTAAAGAGGAATGGCAGTGGGTTCATTGTTACAAAGAACATTTTGAGATCAATCTTGAAGTGCAACTCTGTCAGTAATAGGTTAATATTCATACACCTATAAGAAAGACCAGTTAATATAACTGTTATTCAAATTTACATGCCAACCACAAATTCAAAAGATGAAGACAATGAAGATTTTTATGAATTACTGCTGTTTGAAATTGATTGAATATACAGTCAAGATGAACAAGAGCAACGCCTTATTCATCGGAAATACCTTTTTTCAATAACACACAAATTACTACACAAGGGGACCTCACCAAATGGATTACATAGGAATTAAATTGACTACATCTGTGGAAAAAGGCTATGGAAAAGTTGGTTATCATTGGTCAAGAAAAAACCAGGGGCCAACTGCAGAACAGACTATCAATTGTTCATACGAAAGTTCAAATTGGAGCTGAAGAAAATCGAAGCTTGGGCACGAGGGTTAAGGTATGACTTGATTACATTCCATGTAAATTTACAGACCATCTTAAGAATAGATTTGATGCACTGAAAACTAATGGTCAAAGATCAGAAGCATTGTGGGAAGATATCAAGGACATCATACACGAAGAAAGTTAAAGATCATTAAAAAGAGAGAAAACAAGATAAAGACCAAAATGGGTGTCAGAAGAGACCCTGAAAATTGTTCTTGAGCAGAGTAGCTAAAGAAAACAAAAGAAGTAATCAATTAAGAGACAGAAGATTTCAAAGGGTGATTTAAGAAGACAAAGTTAAGTATTATTATGAAATATCAAAGACCTGGAGTTAGAAAACCAAAGGAAACGAAATGGCTGTCATTTCTTCAGCTGAAAGACCTGAAGGGATTGTTCAAGTCTTGAGGATTCTGTGTGTAAAAACTGAATGAGGCAGAAAGCATCAAAAGAAGACGGAAGGGATAACAAGTCCACGAGAGCCAAAGTATGACCTTAAGTGTGCCCCATGTGGATTTAGAGACCATCTTAAGAATCAATTTGACACGCTGAAAACTAATGACCAAAGACCAGAGGAGTTGTGGACTACATCATGGACATCTTGTTGTTGTTGTTAGGTGCCATCCAGTCAGTTTCAATTCATAGCGACCCTATGTGTAACAGAATGAAACACTGGCCAGTCCTGCGCAATCCTCGCAATCATTGCTGTTTGAGCACATTGTTATAGCCACTGTGTCAAATGATCTCACTGAGGGTCTTCCTCTTGTTCCCCGACCATCTACTTTACCAAGCATGATGTCCTTCTCCAGGGACTGGTTCCTCCTAATAACATGTCCAAAGTACTTGACATTAAGTCTTGCCATCCTCCCTTCTAAGGAGCATCCTGGCTGTACTTCTTCCAAGACAGGTTTGTTTGTTCTTCTGGCAGTCCATGGTATATTTAAAATTCTTCACTAACACCATAATTCAAAGACATCCATTCTTCTTCAGGCTTCCTTATTTATTCTCCAGCTTTTGTATGTATGTGAGGTGACTGACAATACTATGGCTTGGATCAGGTGTACCTTAGTCCTCAAAGTGACATCTTTACTTTTTAATACTTTAAAGAGGTTTTTTGCAGCAGGTTTGCCCAATGCAATATGTCATTTGATTTCTTGACCGCTACTTCCATGGGTGTTGATTGTGGATCCAAGTAAAATGAAATCCTTGACAACTTCAATATTTCCTCCACTTCTCATGATGTTGCTTATTGGTCCAGTTGTGAGGATTTTTGTTTTCTTTATGTTGAAGTCTAATCCATACTGAAGGCTGTCATCTTTGATCTTCATCTGTAAGTGCTTCAAGTCTTCTTCACTTTCAGCAAGCAAGGTTGTATCATCTGTATACTGCAGGATGTTAGTGAGTCCTCCTCCAATCCTGATGCCACGTTCTTCTTCATATAGTCCAGCTTCTCAGATTATTTGCTCAGCATACAGATTGAATAAGTATGGTGAAAGGATACAACCCTGACTCACACCTTTCCTGATTTTAAACCATTCGGTATTCCCTTGTTCTGTTTGAAAGACTGCCTCTTGGTCTGTGTACAGGTTCCCTATGAGCACAATTAAGTGTTCTGGAATTCCAATTTTTCACTATGTTATCCATAATTTGTTGTGATCCACACAGTCAAATGCCTTTGCATAGTCAATAAAACACAGGTAAACCTCTTTCTGGTATTTTCTGCTTTCAGCCAAGATCCATTTGACATCAGCAATCTTGTTTTACCTCCTCTTCTTAATCCACCTCGAATTTCTGGCAGTTCCCTGTCGATGTACTGCTGCAACCATTTTTGAATAATCTTCAGTGAAATATTGCTTTTTTGTGATATTAATGATATCATTCAATAATTTCCACATTTTGTTGGATCGCCTTTCTTTGGAATGGGCACAAACATGGATCTCTTCCAGTTGGTTGGCCATATAGCTGTCTTCCAAATTTACTGGCATAGATGAGTGAGCACTTCCAGTGTTGCATCTCTTTGTTGAAACATCTCAATTGGTATTCTGTAAATTCCGGGAGCCTTATTTTCTGTCAATGCCTTCAGTGTAGCCTGGACTTCTTCCTTCAATACCATTGGTTCTTGATCATATGCTACCTCCTGAAATGGTTGAACATCAACCAATTCTTATTGGTACAAGAACTTTGTGTATTCCTTCCATCTTCTTTTGATGCTTCCTGCATCGTTCAGTATTTTGTCCATAGAATCTTTCACTATTACAACTCAAGGTTTGAATTTTTCTTCATTTCTTTCAGTTTGAGAAATGCTGAGCATGTTCATCCCTTTTGGTTCTATAAGTCCAGGTCTTTGGACATTTCATTATAATACTGTTCTTTGTCTTCTCGAGCTGCATTTCTGTTCAGTCTTTATCAGTTCTTCCATTTGCTTTAGCTACTCTATGTTCAAAAGAAAGTTTCATACTCTCTTCTAACATCTATTTTGGTCTTTCTTTCATGTATTTTTAATGACCTTTTGCTTTCTTCATGTATAATGTCCTTGATGTCATTTCACAACTCATCTGTTTATCAATCATTAGTGTTCAATGTGTCAAATCTATTTCTGATATGGTCTCTAAATTCAAAGTCATACTTTGGCTCTCATGGACTTGTTTTAATTTTCTTCGGCTTCAACTTGAACTTGCATATGAGCAACTGATGTCTGTTCCACTATCATCCCTGAGCCTTGTTCTGACTGAAGATATTGAGCTTCTCCATCATCTCCTTCCACAGATGTAGTCAATTGGATTCCTGTGTATTCCATCTGGTGAGGGTCATGTGTTTAGTTACCATTTATATTGTTCAAAAAATGGTATTTACAGGTTGAAAAGGGCAGTGTTGACATGTCATGGGGTTGTTAACCATTGTCATAGGGAAATATGTGTACTAACTGTTTAATGAGAAACTATTTGTTCTGCAAACCTTCATCTAAGGTACAAAAAGAAAAAAGAATTATCTATGTGAGATCAAATTGACAACAGCAACTCAAAAGGTTTGATGGGAAGCCTAAGGGACAGTGAGTTGAAGATAATGGTGATGGAATAGTTTGGAAAAGGATAGTGAGAATAGCAGCACAACTGGAAGAATGTAATCGATGTCACTGAATTGTATATGTAGAAGCTTTCAAAATGGTGTAAATTTGGCTATGTATATTTTCACCAAAAAAAAGTTCCTCAAGGTCGAGAAGAGAGAGTGTTGACATGTCGTAGGGTTGTTAACCAATGTCATAAAACAATATGTGCACTGACTGTTTAATGAGAAACTATTTGTTCTGTAAACCTTCATCTAAAGTACAATAATTTTTTTTTTAAAAAAGATATTTGCAATGAATAAGTCATTGATCTTGCAAAATTCTATCATCTGATCTCCAGCATCATTTCTATCACCATGGCCATATTTTTCAACTAATAATCCTTCTTTTCTTTTCGTCTCTTTTTTTTTTTTTTAATTGTACCTCAGGTGAAGGCTTACAGAACAAATAGTTTCTCATGAAACATTAGTACACATATTGTTTTATGACATTGGTTAACAACCCCACAACATGTCAACCCTCTCCCTTCTCCACCTTTTTTTTTTTTTTTTTGGTGAAAATATACATAGCCAAAGATACACCATTTCAAAAATTTCTACATGCACAGTTTAGTGACATTGACTATGCTCTTCCAATTGCGTTGCTATTCTCACTTTAGATGAAGGCTTACAGAACAAAATAGTTTCTCATTTAACAGTTAGTACAAATGTTGCCCTATGACAATGGTTAACAACCTCACAACACATCAACACTATCCGTACTCAACCTTGGGTTCCCTATCGCCAGCTTTCCTGTCCCCTTCTGCCTTCTGGCCCTTGTCCCTGGACTGCTGTGCCTCATTAGTCCCATTTGGTTTTATGGGGCTGTCCACTCCTCGGCTGAATGGTGAACCTTAGAAATGACTTCACCACTGAGCTAAAAGGGTGTCTGGGGGCCATAATCTCGGGGTTTCTCCAGTCTCCTTTAGGCCAGTAAATCTGGTCTTTTTTTTTGTGAGTTAGAATTTTGTTCTACATCCTTCTCCAGCTCTGTCCAGGACCCTCTGTTGTGATCCTGGTCAGAGCAGTCAGTGATCGTAGACGGGCACCATGTAGCTGTACTGGACTCAGTCTGGTGGAGGCCTTGGTAGCTGTGGTCCATTAGTCCTTCGGACTAATCTTTTCCTTGTATCCTGTTCTCTTCATTCTCCCTTGCTCCCGAAGGGATGAGACCAGTGGAGTATCTTAGATGGCCGCTCACAGGCTTTTAAGACCCCAGATGCTACTCACCAAGGTAGAATGTAGAACATTGTCTTTATAAACAGTGTTATGCCAGTTGAGGTAGATGTTCCCTGAGACCATGGTCCCCACAAACCTCCGCCAAGCAATTCAGTCCCTCAGGGTTTTTGGATGTGTCTATGGGGCTTCCATGACCTTTCCTTGTACAAGTTGTGCTAGTTTCCCCTCTATTATATACTGTCTAACCCTTCACCCAAGATACCACTTATCTATTGCCTATTTAGTATTTCCCCTCCACCCCTCCCATCCCTGGTAACCCACAAAGATTGTTAAATTTTGTGTGTGAACTTTTTCATGGGTTTTTACAATAGAGGTCTCATACAATATTTGTCCTTCTGTGATTGACTTATTTCACTCAGCATAATGTCCTCCAGTTTCATCCATGTTATGAGATGCTTCACAGATTCATCATTGTTCTTGCTCGTTGCATAATACTCCATTGTGTGTATGTACCGTAGTTTGTTTATCCATTCATCTGTTGATGGGCATCTAGGTTGTTTCCATTGTTTTGCTATTGTGAACAATGCTGCCATGAACATAGGTGTGCATAGGTCTATTCGAGTGACGACTCTTATTTCTCTAGGATATATTCCTACGAGTGGGATTGCTGGATCGAATGGTATGTCTATTTCTAGCTTTCTGAGGTAGCGCCATATCATTTTCCAAAATGGTTGTATTACTTTGCATTCCCATCAGCAGTGCATAAGAATTCCAATCTCCCCGCAGCCTCTCCAACATTTGTTATTTCCAGTGTTTTTGATTCATGCCAGTAATGCCAGGTGAGATGGTATCTCATTGTGGTTTTAATTTGCATTTCTCTAATGGCTCGTGACCGTGAGCATTTCCTCATGTGTCTGTTGGCCATTTGAATGTCTTCTTTGGTGAAGTGTCTGTTCATTTCCTTTGCCCATTTTAATAGGATTATTTGTCTTTTTGTTGTAGAGGTGTTGGATTTTCTTGTAGATTATGGAGATTAGACCTTTGTCTGACTTGTACAGTCCAAATTTTTTTTTCCAGTCTGTAGGTTCTCTTTTTAGTCTTTTGTTGAAGTCTTTTGAAGAGCACAGGCATTTGATTTTTAGAAGATCCCAGTTACCTAGCTTATCTTTTGGGGTTTATGTGTTGATGGTTATGGTTTGTATCCTGTTAATGCCGTGTATTAAGGCCTCTAGTGTTGGTCCTATTTTTTCTTCTATGAACTTTATAGTTTTAGGCTTTATATTCAGGTTTTTGATCCATCTTGAAGTAGTTTTTGTATACGGCGTGAGGCATGGGTCCTGTTTCATTTTTTTGCAGATGGATATCCAGTTTTGCCAGCACCATTTGTCAACAAGACAGTCTTTTCGCCATTTGATGGACTTCGGGCCCTTGTCAAAGATCAGGTGACCGTAGGTGGATGGATTTACATCTGGGTTCTCAATTCTTTTCCATTGGTCAATGTATCTGTCTTTGTACCAGTACCAGGCTGTTTTGACTACTGTAGCTGTATAGTAGGTTCTGAAGTCAGGTAGTGTAAGTCCTCCAACTTTATTCTTCTTCTTCAGTAGTGCTTTACTTATTCGGGGCTTCTTCACTTTCCATATAAAGTTAGTGATTAGTTTTTCCATCTCTTTGAAGAATTTTGTTGGTATTTGGATCAGGATTGCATTGTATTTGTAAATTGCTTTGGGTAGAATTGTCATTTTCATAATGTTGAGTCTACCTATCCATGAGCATGGTATGTTTTTCCATTTATGTAGATCCCTTTGGGTTTCTGACAGTGTGCTTTGTAGTTTTCTTTGTATAGGTCTTTTACATCCCTCGTTAGATTTATTCCTATTTAATCTTTTTAGGCGCTATTGAAAATGGTATTGTTTTCCTGATTTCCTTTTCATCGTTCTCCTTATTGGTGTATAGGAATCCAACTGATTTTTGAATGTTTATCTTGTATCCTGCTACTCCGCTGAATCTTTCTATTAGTTCCAGTAGATTTCTCGTGGAGTCTTTAGGGTTTTCTATGTATAGCATCATATCATCTGTAAACAGGAACAGTTTAACATCTTGATTACCAATTTGGATGCCCTTTATTTCTTTTTCTTGCCTTATTGCTCTAGCTAGAACTTTCAGCACAATGTTAAATAGGAGTGGTGAGAAAGGGCATCCTTGTCTTGTTCCTGTTTTCAAGGGGAATGTTTTCAGCCTCTCTCCATTAAGAATGATGTTGGCCATTGGTTTCGCATAGATGCCCTTTATTATGTTGGGAAATTTCTTTTCTATACCTATTTTATTGAGAGTTTTTATCAGGAATAGGTGTTAGACTTTGTCAAATGCCTTTTCTGCGTCAATTGAGATGATCATGTGATTCTTTTCTTTTCTTTAATTTAGGTGGTGGATTACATTGATTGATTTTCTAATGTTGAACCATCCTTGCATACCTGGTATGAATCCTACTTCGTTGTGGTATATTATTTCTTTTGATACGATGCTGAATTCTATTGGCTAGAATTTTTTAAAGAATTTTTGCATCTATATTCATGAGAGATATTGGTCTGTAATTTTCTTTTTTTGTGACATCTTTGCCTGGTTTTGGTATCAGCGTTATGCTGGCTTCATAGAATGAATTTGGAAGTGTTGCTTCCCCTTCTATGCTCTGAAATAACTTGAGTAGTACAGGTAGAAACTCTTCTGTAAATGTTTTGTAGATTTCTCCAGTGAAGCCATCTGGGCCAGCACTTTTTTTGGTTGGGAGTTTTTTTTATTACCTTTTCAAACTCTTCTCTTGTTATGGGTCTGTTCAGATTTTCAACATCACTATGTTGTATTTTTGGGTAGGCCATGTGTTTCCAGAAATTTATCCGTTTCCTCTAGGTTTTCAAATTTGTTGGAGTATAGTTTTTCATAATATTCTGCTATAATCCTTTTTATTTCAGTTGGGTCTGTTGTAATGTCCCCCATTTCATTTCTTATTTGGGTTATTTGTGTCCTTTCCTGTTTTTCTTTTGTCAGTCTGGCTAGTGGTTTGTCGATTTTGTTGATTCTTTCAAAGAACCAACTTTTGGTTTTGTTGATTCTTTCTATTGTTTTTCTGTTATCTATTTCATTTATTTCTGCTCTGATCTTTACTATTTCCTTTCTTCCAGTGGCTGTGGGTTTTTTGTTTTTTTTTTTTTTTTTGCTGTTCAGTTTCTATTTGCTTGAGTTCTGTAGTTAATGTTTTGATTTTGTCCCTTTCTTCTCTTTTGATGTGTTCATCTATTGCTATAAATTGTCCTCTGAGGACTGCCTTTGCTGTGTCCCAATGGTTTTGGTATGATGTGTTTTCATTCTCATTTGATTCTAGGAATTTTTTTATTCCATCTCTGATTTATTCTATTATTCAGTGATGTGTACGCAGGGTATTATTCAGTTTCCATGTAATTGACTTTTTTTCCTTGCTGTTTCTGTTTGTTAATTTCTACCATGATGGCTTTGTGGTCAGAGAAGATACTTTGAATTATCTCAACGTTTTGGATCTTGTTGAGGATTGCTCTGTGGCCTAAGATGTGGTCTATTCTGGAGAATGTTCCATGTGTATTGGAAAATAATGTGTATTTTACAGCAGTTGGATGGAGTGTTCTATATATATCTGTGAGGTCAAGTTGATCGATTGTGCCCTTTAGGTCTTCTGTATCTTTGCTGAGTTTCTTCTTACTTGTTCTGTCCTTTACTGACAGTGGTGTGTTGAAGTCTCCTACTATTATTGTGGAACTGTCCATTTCTCTTTTCAGTGTTGTTAGAGTTTGTTTTATGTATTTTGGAGCCTTGTCATTTGGTGCGTAGATGTTTATTATGGTTATGTGTTCATGGCGGATCGTCCCCTTAATTATTATATAGTGTCCTTCTTTGTCTTTTATGGTGGATTATGTTTTGAAGCCTATTCTATCTGCAAATAGTATTGCCACTTCTGCTCTTTTTCGGTAGTTGTTAGCTTGATATATTTTTTTCCAGCCTTTGACTTTTAATAAATTCACATCTTTGTTTCTAAGCTGTGTCTCTTGTAGACAGCATATTGATGGATCCTTCTTTCTTATCCATTCTGTCACCCTCCATCTCTTTATGGGTGCATTGAGTCCATTTACTTTCAATGTAATTTTTGATGGATGTGAGTTTATTGCTCTCATTTTGAGTGTTTTTTTTTTCTTTCTTTTTTTGTGGTGCTGAAGTTTTCTTTGTTCTTCTTACTCTCCTGTGCTGAGTTACTTTTGTTTGTGGATTTTTTTTTTCATTTCTTTTGTTATTGTAGGTTTTGTTTTTGCTGAGACTTTATGTTTTTCCTCTTTATTTTTTATGAGTATGTTTGTTAACTTTCTTTGAGGTTACCATGTATTTTACACTTACCTTTCTAAGCTTGAAGTAGTCTACCATTACTTGGTATCGCCTTGCCTTCCTCTCCATTAGAAAGTTTTATACCTATGTTGTTTATTCCTTCTTTTGTTGTTTTGATGTTGTTGTCATTTACTGTTTAACTGCTCTGATTCCCTGTTGTATTTCTTGTGGTTTTGGTTAGTTTTTGAGAGTTCATTTCCTAGACTGGTATCTGGCTGGTACGATCCTGCGTCCTAGATTCTGCCTGTGAGCTGAAGTTGTTTTATTCTCAGGTGGAAAACTCCCTTTAATAATTCTTGTTACTTTGATTTGGGTTTTACATATTCCCTTAATTTCTGTTTATCTGGAAATGACCTAACGTCACTATCAAATTTGAACGAGAGTTTTGCAGGATATATTATTCTTGGCTGGCAATTTTTTTCTTTCAAGATTTTATGTATGTCATCCCATTGCCTTCTTGCCTGCAAGGTTTCTGCTGAATAATCTGAGCTTAGTCTTATTGTTTCTCCTCTGTATGTGACTTCTTCTTTTTCACGAGCTGCTCTCAGGATTCTTTGTTTGTCTTTGGTTTTGGCAAGTGTGACTATGGTATGCCTTGGTGATTTTGTTTTGGGGTCTATCCTATACGGGGTTCGTTGAGTTTCTGGTATGGCCAGCTTCTCATCTTTCATGATATTGGGGAAGTTTTCTGTCAGCAGTTCTTCAGTGATCCTCTCTGTGTTTTCCGTTTTCTCCCCCTGGTCTGGAACTCCAATCACTTGCAAATTTTTGCTTTTAATTGTATCCCACGTAACTCTCAGGGTCTCTTCATTTTTCTTTGTTCTTTTTTCTGAGTTTTCCTGAAACAGAGTTGTATCCAAGTGTTTGTCTCCAATTCCACTGATCCTGTCTTCCACTATTTCAGATCTACTTCTCAGCCCTTCTATGACACCGTCCATTTCTGAAATCTTGTTGTTTATCTTTTGGATTTCTAAGTGTTGATTTTGTATAATTTCTAGTTGTGAATTTATTTAGGCATTTTTTTCCTGCAGTGTTTTCCTGAATTCTTCCAATTTTTTGTTGGTATTTTCCTTGAATTTATCTATTTTTTCCTCATTTTTTGTCTGCTTTTTGCTTCAGCTTTTGGAGAATTGTGAGTGTTAGAGATTTTAATTCCCTCAGGTAGTTCTAGTGCCTCTTCTTCCACTGGAAAGTCATCTGGTGTTTTATTTTGGGCACCTACTGGAACCATCCTGTCCTGTTTTTGTCAATGTTTTGATATTTTATGCTGTCTTCAGGGCATTTAGTAGTTATTTTTCTCATTTATTGATTGTAGATTTGTTTGTTTAATCCCCCTTTTTTTTTTTTAATTTGGCTATTTCTGAGCAGGCGGGCTGTGTGTTCTTTGTTGTTTGCTTGTCTGTGGGCACAATAGTTTTTCCCTCCTTCTCCAATTGGCAGGGTCAGTCACTCAGATATGGTCTGGCAGGGCAGGTCTAGCTGAAGAGGAGTTACTGGGATGGGTTGTTTGTGGCACTTACTACAGCCACCAGGGTGGGTTGGTAATCAGTGCAGGGCAGGTTCCAGTAGGCCATGCCTGTGCTCCTTGGTGGTGTGATGTTAAGCACACAGTGCAGGTAGGCAGGATGTATTGGGGAGATTGTTATGTGTGGAACTAAGATTGATATGGGAGAGAGCAGAGAGTAGCAGGATCCAAAAACATACAAACAAAAAAGAATGCTAGGGGAGCTTGCTGTTGGAATGGAGAGATGAGAGATGATTGTTTTGTCTCCCGCTGGAAGCTCTGTGAATCTGCTTTCTCATACCCTGTTTTCTGGTCTCTGATAGGAGTCCAAGATGGTGGATCCGCGCTGCGTTAGCTGATAGGGGACCTCTGCATGATTCTCTCCTCGCTCTCCGTTCTCTGTCATTTTCTCACTCCGTTTGGTGCTTCGCTGAGTTCTTTATCTCTTCATTTGATATTTTAGGGTTTTAGGATTGTTGTTTTCTCTGTTCGGCTTAGTTTTTTGGATCTTTGCTGTGGAGGGATGGCGTGGTGCTTCTGCCTAGGGAGCCATTTTGCCGAAAGTCCCTAATCTTTCTTTTTGTTTCCAACTTTTGCTTTCCAATCACCAGTAATTATCAATGCATCCTGATTGCACGTTTGATCAATTCCAGGCTACAGAAGTTGGTAAATATCTTCAATTTCTTCATCTTTGGCATTAGTTTGATTGTAAATTTGAATAATAGTCATATTAACTGGTCTTTCTTGTAGGCATGTGGATATTATCCTATCACTAATAGCTTTGTGCTTTAAGATAGATCTTGAAATTTCTTTTTGACCATAAATGCGATGCTATTACTCTTTAATTTGTCATTCTCAGTATAGCAGGCCATATTATTTATGATTCACTATGGCTTATACCAGTCTATTTCAGCTCACTAATGCCTCGAATATCTATCTATATGCTTTCCGTTTTATTTTTGATGGCTTCTAATTTTCCTATATTCATACTTCGTACATTCCATATTAAGATTATTAATGTGTATTTACAGCCATTTCTTCTCATTTTGAGTCATGCCATATTAGAAAATGAAGGTCCTGAAAGCTTTACTCCATCCACATCATGAAGGTCTGCTCTACTTTGAGGAGGCAGTTCTTCTCCAGTTGTATTTTGAATGCCTTCCAACCGCAGGGGCTCATCTTCTGGGACTATATATCACTCAGTGTTCTGCTACTATTCATGAGATTTTCACTGGCCATTTTTTTCAGAAGCAGCCTGCCAGGTCCTTCTTTCTAGTCTATCTTAGCCTGGAAGCTCTGAAACCTGTCCACCACGGGTGACACTGCTGGTATTTGAAATACTGGTAGCATAGTTTCCAGTATCACAACACACTAGCCACCACAGTATGACAAACTGACAAGACAAATTGTGGAAGGACATCATGCATGACGAAAGCAGAAGGTCATTAAAAAGACAGGAAAGAAAGAAAAGACCAAAATGGATGTCAGAAGAGACTCTGAAACTTGCTCTTGAATATAGAGTAGCTAAAGAAAATGGAAGAAATGATGACGTAAAAGAATTGAACAGAAGATTTCAAAGGGCAGCTCAAGAAGACAAAGTAAAATAGTATAATGAAATGTGCAAAAACCTTGAATTAGAAAACCAAAAGGGATGAACACACTCGGCATTTCTCAAGCCGAAAGAACTGAAGGAAAAAAATCAAGCCTCGAGCTGCAGTATTCAAGGTTTCTATGGGCAAAATGGAAACCCCAGTGACACAGTGGTTAAGAGTTATGACTGCTAACCAAAACGTCGACAGTTTGAATTCATCAGCAAATCCTTGGAAACCCTGTGGGGCAGTTCTCTCTGTCCTATAGGTTCAGTATGAGTCAGAATCCACTCAGCAGTAATGGGTTTTTTTGTTTGTTTTAGCATATGATCAAGGATCCATGGTATTGAAGGAAGAAGTCCAAGCTTCACTGAAGGCATTGGCAAAGAAAAAACAAAAACAAAAACAAAAACCCTTGCCATTGATTCAATTCCAACTCATAGCGACCCTATAGGACAGGGTAGAACTGTCCCACAAGGAGTGGCTAGTGGATTTGAACTGCCATCTTCTTGGTTACCAGCTAAATGGTTAACCACTGGGGCCACCAGGACTCCGGCAAAAAACAAGCCTTCAGGAATTCATGGAATACCAGTTGAGAAATTTCAACAAATGGATGTAATGTTGGAAGCACTCACTCTTCTATGCCAAGTAATTTGGAAGACAGCTACCTAGCCAACTGACTGGAAGAAATCCATATATGTGCCTATTCCAAAGAAAGCTGATCAAACAGAATGTGGAAATTATTGAATGATAACATTAATATCACATTAGCAAAATTTTGCTGAAGATAATTAAAAACCTATTATAGCCATACATCAACTGGGAACTTCCAGAAGTTTAAGCAGGATTCAGAAGAGGACATGGAATGAGGGATATCATTGCTGATGTCAAACTGATCTTGGCCAAAAGCAGAGAATGCCAGAAAGATCTTTACCTGCATTTTATTGACTATGTGAAGACATTTGGCTGTGTAGATCATAACATTATGAAGAATGGGAATTCCAGAACACTTGTACTTTTGCAGAATGTGTACATGGGTCAAAAGGCAGTCATGTGAACAGAGAAAAGGAACAACTGCATGGTTTAAAATTGGAAAAAGTGGCCATTCAGATTGCATTATTTCACATTACTTATTTAATCTGTATTCTAAACAAATAATCTGAGAAGTTGGACTATATGAACAAAGAACCTGATATCAGCATGGAAGGAAAAACCATTAACAATCTGCGATATGCAGATGACACAATCTTGCTTGGTGAAAATGAAGAAGACTTGAAACACTTACTGATGAAGGTAATAGACCATATCTTCAGTACTGATTACACCTTAATATAAAGAAAACAAAAATTCTAACAACTAGACCAATAAACAACATCATGATGAGTGGAGAAAAAATTGAAGTTGTCAGGGATTTCATTCTACCTGGATCAATAATCAATATCCATGGGAGCATAAATCAAGAAATCAAATGATGCATTGCACTGGGAAAATCTCCTCCTGCAAAAGGCCTCTTTTATGTTCTAAAAAGCAAAGATGTCAGTTTGACGACTAAGTTGCACCTGACCCAAGCCCTGGTCTTTTCAATCAACTCATATACATGTGAAAGCTGAACAATGAAAAAAGAAGAAATAAGAATTGATGTATTTGCACTGTGGTGTTGTGAAGAATATTGAATTGACTGCCAGAACAAATAAATCTGTCTAGAAGAAATACAACTAGAATGCTTATTAGAAAGGAGGATGGTGAGATTTTGTCTTACTCATTTTGAACACATCATGGGAAAGATCAATTGCTATAAAAGGATATCATGCTTGATAATCCAGTAGAGGGTCAGCCAGAACTAGGAAAACCCTCAATGAGAGAGATTGACACAATAGCCCCAACAATGGGCTCAAACATATTAAAGATCATGGAGCTGGCACAAGACTCAGGCAATGTTTCATTTTGTTATAAATAAGGTTACCATGAGTTGAAGTCAACTTGATGTTAACTAACAACAACAAAAACAAAGATTCAATACGAGATGTGAGGGAGAGAGTATACAGCACATAATAGCTACATGGTTTGACAATGGACATACAGCAAAACTTTTTAAAAAGGGAAAGAGAAAATAGGAAAACCATATACAAAAACAATTAAAAATAGTTTTTAGTAGTCAAGTTGGTGATATTGTTGGTATTACTATTCTGAATGTCATTTATCCATAGTGAGAGATTAAAAAAGACTATGTATGTGTTATTATAATTTGATTATCCCCAGTGCCTTTGAGAAGCAGAGGTTTTAGGAAATGCAAATATAAGATAGAAAAGTTTAAGTAAACACACTGTAATTCTGAATTTGAACTCATAAGATATTTCATTTATATGTAGGTAGATAGATAGAAGTTGGTGATTTGAAACTACGTAAAGGCAACTCAGAAGAAAGATCTGGCAATCTGTTTCTGAAAGATCATAGTCTTGAAAACCCTATGGAGCACAGTTCTCCTTTACACACTTGTGGTCATCGTGTGTCAGAACATGATCGACAGCAACTGGTTTGTTTGTTTGTTTGTTTGTTTGTTTTGGTTGAGATAGACAGACATACAGACAGATAGATAGATGATAGATAGACAGACAGGCAGTCAAACCAAACTCATTGCCATCGAATCAATTCCAACTCATAGCAACCCTATAGGACAGAGTAGAATTGCCCCATAGGGTTTCCAAGGAATGGCTGATGGATTCAAACTGCCGACCTTTGGGTTAGCAGCTGAGCTCTTAACCACTGCACCACCAGGGCTCTGAGAAATAGATAGATATCGTAAATGTATCCATTTGAGAAGCCTAAAAATAACTTTTTACCACTAAAAGGTAACAGGGCTTCTTAGAGAAATCATTGAAATGGCTCATTCCAGGTCTGGGGCAGGAAATGTATAAAAAGAGCTTAGACTATCATATTGTAACAGAAAGCAAGGATGCTCTGTAGTAGATTTGTGTTAAAAGGACTTGGGAGCCAACCTGAATAATCTCCCACTCACCAAATGTAGGACAATTTGATCATCAGTAAGGGTAATAACTGCAATAGATTGAGACACATCCAATGTGTTTAAATCTATGAACATAAGTCCATGAAATCTGTGCTGTGCAAGTCCTCCAAAGCCATTTCCAAGATAGGATTAAATGTGGAAGGATTTTACTGGAGGGAATGACCTTGTGAGATAAAATAGAGAAACAGCCAGAGACGTCTCGGCGATCTTTGAAACTGCAATGTACGGCTGACTGCAATGAAGGAAGGAGGGAGAAAAGGCTCAGTGGAAGGGTGTTAGAGTCTTATCCATCCATACAGGAAAGTTCAGAGAGACTGCCAGGGAGCCCTTGTGTCAAAGTCGGTTGTCAGAAGAGTTTAGTATCTCCCAGGAAGAATATTTCCTTAGAACAGTATCTTTCAGGAATGGGTTTCCCAGGAACAAGAAGCAGCCTGTCAGAGATGTGGCCTTACCACAGACAGGGGTATGGATTTCATAGCTAAGTAACTGGAGGCCCTTGCGGAATTATGCTACCTGCAGTTGGAGATCTGCATGGTCACACACACGCGCGCATGCACACACACACACACACACACACACACACACACACAGATTGGTCCCTTTAGAAGATGCTAAGGAACCAGCTCTTTATTTTGAAATCTGGTAAATAAAAGGAAAAACTCAAACATCGATCTTGCCTTTCCTATGCAAACTACCACTGCGAAGCCAAATAGCAGATGTGGGGGATGTATTTAAACGAAGAATGAATGATGGGTTTGCAGCATCACTATTTTGCAATACCCACAAATTAAGGATATAAGCACTTCCAACTAAGTATGTATCACTTCCAATCTCATTAAAAGAAAGATAACTCGGCAGTATATGCCTCTTGACAATGAACACAGCAGCACCAATGAAACAATCTTCCTCCCAAAATAAAATCTATATCAGATTAAGCCTATAGATTCAACTACTAATTTGCAGGAAATCTAAAGGACACATGAAAAATTCAAACTACGCCATGGGAATCGAATCAAAATTTTGACTCTACAGGAAAAATGTCTGGTTTCCGCAATACATAGTTTTCAAGGTGAAAAAGATACAGAGGAGTAACATATATATGACAAAATCAGGATAAGCTAAACTATAGGGCTGCTCAATTAGGTCCAATACCAAAAAAAAAAAAAAAAAAATCAAACTGATTGCTATTGAGTTGATTCTGACTCATAGCGACCCTATAGGGCAGGGTAGAACTGCCCCATAGGGTTTCCAAGGCTGTAAATCTTTACAGAAGCAGCCTGCCACATCTTTCTTCTGCAGAGCGGCTGTTGGGTTCGAATACCCAACCTTTCTGTTAGCAGCCAGAGTGCTTTAACTGTTGTACTACCAGTGCTCTTCACTCAGTTAGGTACTAAATTTATAATGAAAAGTAAAATGGGGATTTCTATAAAAGCTAGAGCAATAGCTACTCTTGGCAGGGCAGGGTGGTGTTCGTGTTAGGAAGGGGACATGTGGAGACTTCTGGGGTGGTTGCCAGTATTTGTCTGATGTATGGGTGGTGATTAAAAGGACATTCATCTTATAAAAACTCATTAAGTGATAGATTTATTTTAAGCTGTTTTAATATTATTTTAACAATAAAAAATTTAAAAAGTTGATGGGAAAACAGACATTCATAGACATTTAATAACAAGGAACTTACCACATAAAGACATTCCCTAAAATAAATACTAAAGGACGTATGTCCACAAGAATAATAAACAGAAGGCAAGGAAATTAAGCACTAACATATTGACAAAATTAACTAAACAGTGCCTTTGCAAATTATATTGGTAACCTTAACTAAATATTAGGTGTAAAAAGTAACTTTCTATTTTCAGTTCCAGGCAACATGGAGTAAACACATACCATTCTTCCTATCCCTCTGAATGCAACTATAAAACCTGAGATGAATGTATGGCCAACAATTTGAGAACTCTGAAAAGCAAATATTTGCAAGAAAATAAGAGAAACACACCAGAATTCAATGTGCCAACCATTTTCCCCCCTCTAGTATTCATCATCCTGAATTCAGTGCAGTTGGAAAACTAGAAGTGAGTATTTGGTGCAGACAGAGGGACATCCAGGAGAAACTCTCTACTTCTGTGCCAGGAGAAGAAAAGAGAAACTCAGAGCACTGCAACCCACAGGCAATTGTGTAATGGAAGTAGCACCAACAGAAGAAGAAGTCAACAATAGAAAACTGCAAGAGTAAAATCTCTTAGGTGGAGGAATCTTTCTTTATATTTGATGTAGCTACACCTCCAAGAAGTGAGGATAATCCTCCCCCCTTTTGTTTTTCCACTGTGTCCTCCACTACTTGGACCTTGCATATGTTGCAACTGTGGGCAGTTTCTAGCCAGAGGACTATAAAGGGGAACCCCAGGGAACCAGAAAGTACTGGAGATATAGCTGAGAGATGAGCTTGCGAAAGTGAACACCATAAACCTGTTTTTGAATTCCAACCTCAGCACTCATAGGTCTGACCTTCATCGGCATTTAAAGACTTTCATAACTAAACTAGCCAAAAGACCTCGGCCCAGGTCTCATACTGGCCACTGCGTAGCACAGCTGCAGGACAGATCTGAATAGCACTGAGGAAAGTTTGGAAAACTGAACTGATATTGGAACCACAGTCTACAGAAGGCTAAAACATAAATATCAAAATTCTCCATAGAATTTAAATAAGACCTGTCATGGATTGAATTGTGCCACCCAAAAATATGTGTGTCAATTTGGCTAGGCCATGATTCCCAGTACTGTGTGATTGTCCACCATTTTATCATCTGATATGATTTTCCTATGTGTTGTAAATTCTACCTCTATGATGTTAATGAGGTGGGATAAGTGGCAGTTATGTTAATGAGGCAGGACTCAATCTACAAGATTGGATTGTGTCTTCAGCCAATCTCTTTTTGAGGTATAAAAGAGACAAGTGAACAGAGAGATAGGGGGACCTCATACCACCAAGAAAGCAGCACCGGGAGCAGAGCGTGTCCTTTGGACCCTGGTTCTTGTGCAGAGAAGCTCCTAGTCCAGGGGAAGATTAATGACAAGGGCCTTCCTCCAGAGATGACAGAGAAAGCCTTCCCCTGGATCTGATGCTCTGAATTTGGACTTCTAGCCTACTAGACTGTGAGAGAATAAACTTCTGTTTGTTAAAGTTAGCTACTTGTGGTATTTCTGTTACAGCACCACTAGATGACTAAGACAGACCCATAGTCTTATAACATATTCAAATGTGTAGAACACAACCCAAAATTATTCAGCATATGAAGAACAATAAAATACTCAACCCAATTTAGAAAAGACAATCTACTAACATCAGTGAGAAGATGATCAAGATGTAGGAATTATCTGACAAGACTTTGAAGTGGATATTATAAAATTCTCAAATAAGCAATCACAAGTATTTTGGGAACAAGTCAAAAAGAGAAAGTCTTAGCAAATAAATAGAAGATATAAAAAACCAAATTGAAATTTTACAACAGAAAAATACAATAACTGAAACACACATATATACATGTAAATACTCATTGGAACAATTCAGTAACAGAATGGCAGAGGGAATAGTCAGTGAACTAGACAATAGATCAACAGAAATTATCCAATCTGACCAACACAGAGAAAAGATGGTTGAAAAAACGAACAGATCTTAAGGGAAAAATAGTGGTTGAAAATCTCTAAATTTGGTAAAAATCATAAATCTATAGATTCAAGAAGATTGGCAAACCCTAAACAGAATAAACTCAAAGGAATATGTGCCTAGACACATCATAATCAAACCTCTGAAAACTAAAGACAAGAAAAAAGTCTTGAAAGCAACCACAGAAAAATGACATATAACTCGTAGGAGAACAGTGACTCAAATGACATCAGAAATTATGGAAGCAAGGAAGTGGCACAACCTTTTTAAATTGCTGTAAGCTAGAACTATCAACATAGTTTTATATTCAATAAAAATATTTTTTTCAAATATAAGAGCATGACAGAAATGTCTTCATATTACCTTGAAAGTAAATATTATCTTCACTCATGTAGGATTATTTAGTTTCTTTATTTTAATAGACTATTGATGATTATTTTCGTATAATTTCCTTTATAGATGTGTACAATTTCCATATGTAACATATATCAATTAAAAATCAATAAAACAAAAGTAAAAGTATACTAGTAGATTTTTTGTGTGGAAATAAATAAGCTGATTCTAAAACTTATATCTAATGGCAAAGATAGCCAAAGCGAAGGTACAAGAATGAACAGAACAGTGGAAAAGAACGTAGAGCACAGAAATAGACCCTCATATACACTGTCATCTGATTTATTGTATAAGATATATTGTAATTCAATGGAGAAAGGTAGCATTTTCAATAAATGGTGCTAGAACAATTGGATATCCATACAGAAAAAAAATAAATAAATCTTGAAACTTGCCCTACCTCAGGACATAAACAAAAGTCAGTTACAGATGCATTACATAACTAAATGGGAAAGATAAAACAGTAAATATTTTAGAAGAAACCATAGGGATACTTTCTAACTTTGGAGTATGAAAATGTATTTTTTTAAACAGGATACAAAAAGCTCTAACCACAAATGAAAAATATATAACTTGGACTATATAAAGGCTAGTAAATTTTATTGGTCAAAAGATGTCATTCAGAGAGTAAAGCAGAAGCTACAGAGTGGAAGAAGATAATTGCAGCACATTTTTCTGACAAAAGGCTCATATCTAGAATACATAAGCAACTCCTACAAATAAGCAGAAAAAAGAAAGCCTATTCAATTAAAACTGGGCAAAATCCTTAAAGAGGCACTTCACAAAAGAGAATATTCAGATGGTCAATAAATATATGAAAAGGTCCTGGATTTCATTGGTTAGCAGGAAAACTGATAACTAATACCAATACTAACTCAAATGTTTAAAATAAAAGGGGAAACAAATCAAGGGTTCATAAAGATGGAGTAACCATATTCAACAGAAATACACACATATTCACCAAAGGACCATTCATGGAAATGGTCATAGCAGCACTAAACAATTAGTTTTTAATTGCTAAAAACTGGAACATATGCAAATGAGCATCAACACTAGAACAGTGTTTGGTGTATTAATAAATGAGATACTATAAAGAGAATCAATGAACTACAATTGCATGCAAAAATCTGGATGAAATCACAAAATAAGTTTGAGTGAAAGTGGCCAGACACAAAAGAAAGTACACTGTATGATTCCCTTTATACAAAATTTAATAATTAAAACTGTCTGTGATGTTAGAAGTCAAGATAACATCACTCTCTGTGGGGTAGAAACTGCAAAGGAGCAAAAGAAGGGATTTTGGGGTGCTGGAATATTAATTTTCTAGATCTAGGTACAAGTTTCATATTTTATGAAATTCATTGTATCATAAACTTATGACTTGTGCTTTTTTTTTGTTTGCATGTTTATACCTCAATAAAAAACTACAAAATGAAATCTTCTAACAAAGAATATACCACATTAAATGACTCTACTATTTACCTTTTCTAAATAATTCAGGATAAAATAACATAAATCTTATGAAAACTCCTTCTGAATATATGAAATGGGGAATAACTCGCAATTCGTTTTGTTAGACCAGTATAACCTTTATAGCAATGCCTTACAAGCTTACTACTACAAAATAAAATTTCAAGTGTATTCCTTTGATAAACACAGATACAAATTTTTAAAGAAAATATTCACAAATTCAGCAATAAAAAAAAGAACAAGCGGGTTATATTTGAGGACTGTAAGTTAGGAAGGAACAGGTTAGCAGTCAATCTGTAACTCATTACTCCTGCGTTTGAGGCAGTTTAATCCTGACTGGAACTCTAATAGAAGTCATTCACATAGCTAGAACAGGTTTACCTGATTGACAGGGGTAAAGCTGAGTGATAACAAAACTCAGCTACTTTCCTGTGCTAACTTGTCCTTTATGCAGTTAGCACTCATCACTCTGAAAAAAAGGGGATGCAGGAAGCTGAGTCTGGAGAGCTCAGGGCCTCCCAGATACTGATGTAGTTATTTGTTGTTGCTCTTGTTTTGCATCTTCTGCTAATCATTAGCAAAGTTGGTGCTGGGCAAGACTTTCATGAAATCTGATTGACAACATGGGCCTTCGTAATGGTGCATAAAGTTCACTTAACAAATTAAAAATCAATGTAATCCAACATATTAATCGAAAAAAGGATAAAACAATATCTCGATAGATGCTGAAAATATGATATACTTCCACATCCATCCATGATTTTTCAAAATTATTATCTGAATAGGAATAGAAAATTTCCTTTTTGTGAAAAGAAATATCTACCAAAAAACGAAAAAAAGAGGCAAGCATTTTACTTAGTGGTGAATGATTAAAAGTCTTCTTCAGGAGATTGGAAATGAGACAAACTGGTGTGATATCACCTCTATTCAAGATAGAGTTTGATGTCATAGTTAGTGAAATAGGTCAATAGAAAGAAATGAAAGAGTTAGGATTGGGGGAAGAAAAGTTTAAGACTCTTTGATTTGGCAGTTGTTATGAACTTGTACATTAAACAAACAAGAATAATCTATAGAAAAACTATTAGAATTAATAAGTGAGTTTATCACATTCACTGTGGCAAATAAGATCAATAGACAAATATCAGATACATTGCTATATACAAGCAATAGTTATAAAATGGATTTTTGGTAAATATCAATTTCAATTCTATCAAAAAAGGTCAAATGTCTATGAATACTTCTAATAAAAGGTTCCGAAGACATATATGTGTGTATATATATATATATATATTTTTCTTTTTTTTCCTTCAACAAAAAGTTTATCTTAAAAATGAAGTCAAAGCAAAGACTTAGAAAACAAAAGTTAGAATGATTTAAAATCATCAGATCCTAAATGTGGTAACACTATAAGGATGTATTTCTGGATAAAGGAAAATAATCCCAGGGAGAGAGGCTGGAATGTAAAAATAAATGTCATGTTTAAAATAAAAAGTTAACATAGATTTTTTTTTAATTTACTAGTTTAAACTGCAACAATAATGTCTAAACAACAGTAATGATGCCTAACTTCAGTAGCAAAAAGGCAAGAAAGAAATAAAACTTCCAATGGTAATGACATATAATACTCAGTGGGTGCAATCACATTTAAAGTACCCTAAGCTCCTTGCGTTGTGTTGGAAGTTAATGCTTAACTTTAGACTTTGTAATGTCAAATATTTATTTTTAAATGTAAAGGGTATGAAAGCTATCTACTTCAAGGCAATAAGGAATAAATGATACTAGCATAGTTTTGTACTCATAAACAACTATAAAACCAAAGAAAATATATTTTGCAGCTGTATTTAGATGTTGTATAATAGGCAGTGTAGGATTGTGATCCCAGAAAGCAGAGAAACACACAAAGTGATCTCTGCACTCATGTTGCTGTCTGCCTGGTGGAACTGTTGGGGCACTAGCATGGAGAGATGGAACCCAAGCATAGGAAAGTGGTGTTGATGATCTGAAAAGGCCAAGATGAGATTTTTAGGCTGCAGAGAGTGGCTGGAATTTGTGTGTCAGAACTAAGAAGAAGGAGCAATGCAGAGAGTGGTGGTACAGAAATTTGCGTGTGAGTTAACAATAAGCATTTAATTGGACTGCATATGCAAAGAAGAAACTCCACAAGGCCTAAGACTGCCTGTTGTGGGAATAAAACCTGAGCAGAGATGCCATATGTTCTTCATGCTGAGTGACATTGGTGTTCCGGAACAGCCAAATAGAAGAGATATTTCTGAATACCTTGGCCATTAAGCTGAGATCCCATAAATGCCAAGGCTTAAGCATAAGAATAATGCCACAGAGTAAGGGCTAGACCCTGAATTAAGCTCATTAATTAATCAAAATATATACATCCAAACAAAAAAACCAAACAAGCTGAAAAGGACCAGAACAATCCACCATTAATAACCACTTGGCAAAACAAAACAGAATACCCTTTAAATGACTCCCTGCAATGCACAATTCACAATGTACAGCATACAATAAAAAAGTGACTACACATGGAGAAGCAGAAAAATGTGGCCTATAATTATGGGTGGAGGTGGAGTGGGGTGGGAAAGCAGTCAACAGAAACAGAATCTGAGTTAATCCAGATGTTAGAATTAACAGACGAGGGTTTTTAAAGCAACAATTTTGAGTTTTATTAAAATGTAAAGAAAAATGTAGCCATAGGGGATGATCAGGTATGGAACTTGAGTAGTGAAATTAAAATTATGAAAAATGTAGAACTTAAAAATATACTATTTGATATGAAAAAATCACTGGATGGGTTTAAAATCAGATTGGAGGATGTTGGAATTTAAAGACAGATGAATAGAAATTATCCAATATAAAGAACAGCAAAAAAAAAAAAAAAAAATGGTTAAGAAAAAGAACAGACACTCAGTTATATGTGAAACAGTATCAGGTCGTCTAACATATATGTAACTGGAGTTCTAGAAGGAGAGAATGGGCAGGGAAAAAAAATCAAATAAATAACAACTAATTTTTTTTCTAAAATTTTTTGAAAAATATAAAATTGCAGATTCAATAACTCAGCAAACTCCAAGTTAAAAAAAAAAAAAGATAAAACACGCCCCCTCCACACACACACCTAAGTACATCATAGTTATACATATGAAAAACAAAGCTGAGAAAATTGTAAAAGCAACCAGAAGGGGAAAAAGAAAAACATAATACATCTATGAGGACAGCAAACAAATAACATCTAATTCTTATCAGAAGTAATAAGGACCAAATAACAATGGGATGATATGTTTAAAAAAAAATCTTGTCAACATAATTTTATGCCCAGAAAAAACACTCTTAAAAATGATTGTAAATAGCACATTGGCTGCCAGCAGACCTGCATTATAAGAAATGCCAAAGAAAGTTCTACAAGATACAGAGAAATGACATGGAAACTTGGATCTTTTTGAAAATAGGAAGAACTCCACAAATAGTAAATGTGTAATAATTTAAAAGACTTTTTCTCCTAATCTTAATTTACTTGAAATTCAAGTCATCTTTTTAAATAAAAAAATAACATTGTATTTTAAAGGTAATGTAAAATAGATAGTAATAATTGTACAAAGGATGAAGGAGGTAAATGGAATTTTACTGTTACATGATTTTTGCATTTTACAGCAAGTAGTATAATAGTAAATATAAGTAGACTGTCTTAAATTAATGATGCATATTGAAATCTCTAGAGCAACTACTTAAAGATACAAAAAGATATAATGTAAAAAGCAATAGAGAAATTAAAATGGAATACTACATAAAATTTTGATTAAAAAAATGCATGAAAGAAGGAATAGAGGCACAAAAAACTGACAGACTTGAAGATAACCAAATCAATAATTATATTACACGTATTTGGACAAAACACTCAAATAATGGCTTAGATATTCAGACTGGAGAAAACTCAACACCCAACTGTATGCTATCTTTAAGATATATTTTAATTATGAAGACTTAAATGAAAAGCAAGACAAGACTACTTTAAAAAGATGTCATGAAAACAGCAGGCATAAGAAAGATACTGTGGCTCTATTAATATCAAATTAGACTAAAATACAAGGAGTGTTATGAAAATTAAAGAATAATATCTCATAATGCTAAAAGTGTCAATTTATCAGCAAGACATTAACAATCCATAATATGTATGCATTTAACAACAGAGATTCAAAGCACACAAAGCAAAAACTGACAAAACTATAAAGAGAATTAGAATAATTATTGATGACCTTCCTCTTAGAAACTAAAATATCAGTAGAAGTATATAGTATATGAACAACTGTATCAATCTACTTGCTTATAGGGCACTCCATTAAACAACTACAGAATTTATATTCTTGTCAAGTACACATGGGATTTTCACTAAGATAGTACATTTATCATATTCTGGGACAAAAAGTAATTCTTAACACAGTTAAAAGGATTGAAATCATAAGGAGTGTATTCTCTGACCACAAAGGAACTAAATTACAAATCTGTAAAAATGATCTATCTAGAAAAGTCACAGGTATTTGGAAATGAAACACCACACTTCGAACTAAACGATACAACAGATATATCAGAAAATATTTTGAGCTGCAGGTAATTAATATAAAACCGATTCAAACCAGTTGCCGTCAAAATTAGTGGAAAGTAATAAAGTAGTATGCATTTACCTAGCCAATTTGAAAATGCATGTCCACACAAAAAACAGTGGGCATCGTTTATAACAGCTTTGTTCATTAAGTATTTCTTCAGTATTCAATATATGTTGTAATTTTTACCAATTGGACTTAACTTTTGTAGCGGGAGAATTTGCCTGTTACCTCTATTTGCCATCTTCAGAGGACGAGAAATGTCCTCTTTTGTTTTTCCCTCCCAAATTATTCTTCTTATTTCTTAATTGTCATTGTTTAGATTTACTTCTAAGTTTATAACTTTTTTGCTTTCTCATGCATCTTACCACCATGCTTTTCTTCTGTGTTAAATGTCCTTCTTTTCAAAGTACAACTTTTAGTTGTTTTAGTAACTGTGAATCGGTGAGTGATTCTCTCCCTCCCTGTCTTTCTATTTATTTCAGTCTTTCTTAGTCTGAAAATACTTACATGTGGCCATCAGTCTTGAATAACAATTTGCCTGACAGTGACTATCTCTGAATACTTTGTAAGTAATGTCCCACTGTTTCTGGCCACCATTATTGCTCTCAAGGAGTCTGCTGTCAGCACAGTCTTCTGTCTCTTGAAGTTTGCTTCGTGTCTTCACTGTTTTGCAATTTCAATACCTTTACTATCTAGTTTTGAATATTTTATTTACTTTAACATGCTTACTGATTTTTGCACATCCTCAATTTGATAATTACTTTTCTTCAGTTCTGAAAAAATCCTTATTTTCTCTTTAAATAATCCCTTGCTCATTCTATCAATATTCTTATCAGATGAGTTCCCCTTCTAGCCTTTTGTCACTTAGCCTATCTTATCTGTGCTGTTTTCTGGGTAAAAAGCTCAGCTCTATCTTCATCAGTATCTTCTCTTTAATACATTTGCTAAGTTTTCTATTTTAATTAATACAGATTTTTATTATTCATTTGCCTGTGGTCTTTTCCTTTGTGTTTTGTTCTCTCCCCATGTTGTCAATTCCTACTTTTGTGCCCTTCTTGTGACAGATACTGCTCGCTCTGTTTTTTTTTTTTTTTTTCCCCAGGCCCATATAGGAAGTCTGTGCTTCCAGTTTCTGTTCTACTGAGCCTAAGACCAAGTTCTGACAAAAGGATTGTGGGAAGAAGTGATATAAGCCACTTCCAGTCCTGGCCATAAAATATCCAGGTACTGCTCTTTTTGCTTGTAGGCTGTTTGAATGCAGAAGCTCCAGCAGGGAATTTGGGTTAGGCCCTATCCATTCCCAAAGACAGTGAATCCATTTGATAAAAGGATATCATATTTCAGACGCTGGGAGGGTAGCCATTCAGGAAAGTCACCTGAACTTTTTGACTGTGATATGAGAAAGACATAAACTTTTATTGTGGTAAGCCAGTGGAATTTGGTGGCTATTACTGTAGCTAACATTACTCATCATGACCAATAAATTTAGCACTTTAAACATAATTATTTTATAGTTTTTTTTTCAGAGTGTGCTATTATCTCAAAATTGTGGGCACTAATTTTCCAGATGATTGGCTGTGGAATTTCCCTTATTACTCTCCTGCATGATTTATAGTGTGTTTCCTGGTATGTTTTATATTTTTTAATTTTAAGCTAATTTTCATGAACGCTGTGATTTTCTTTTGCTGTTCCATATGTGTGAAGTCATAGAAGTCATCCTCCAGAGGGACTCCTGAATTTTAAATTATGTGGGTAGTATACATTAGACTTTACACCTAAGGCTAATGCACTTCTGAGTTTTTAAATGCTTAATTATGATCTTTTATTCTCTATCCAGACTCAAGCACAAGGCATACTTCCTCCCATCTCCATAGGTAATGGCTGGGGTCTTTTGGTCTCTTTTCCAGGCACTGGTTTAATGTGGATGTCTCTGTTCCAATTCCCCACCTTTCATAGGCCCAAAGCCGGGTTGCCTCATTGGGGTGTATTATAACTTCCGGCCCTGATTCTTGGGGCCCATATCTAGGTGTACTCTTGCTCTGGGTCATGATAGCAGTATCAACTTGTGGGTATTTACTCAGAATTTGTTTTTACCCCCTGCCTTTATGAGCTCAGGTATGTATTCATTTTTGTTATATTTTATTTATCATTTCCTTATGTTGGGATTGGGAGTGGAGATGGGGTCAGGATATCACAGTTTGCTCTACTCCCAGAATTCCCTTCTCCTTTCTTCATTTCACGAATTAAAAACATGGATCCCATAGATAGGACATAAATATAACCACATTCATAGGCATACTTATTGACGCAGTGAAGACTGCAATTTATTTTCACCCTCACATCAGCTCTGAATTGTAAACTGAGTGAAAGGACAGTGTTTGTAGGTCTTCCAGATACATAAATGGGGCATAAAGAAATATTCATTGGCTGCTTTTCCTCACCAAAAACAGTTTACTTCTAGGTTTATAGTATTATGTGGTGTGGTAGACGTAAGGAAAAAGGTCTGGTTTCAGGAACAGGATCCAATGGTCATGCGCAAGAAATACGAATTCCTGTGACCCCTTTGGGCTCATATCTCTCTAGAATGAAGAGCAGAGCCCTGAGGCCCTTTCAGGATGTGTTAAAGGGACTAAGTGCTCTGTTCTTCTGACCAGTGGGGCGAGTGTGCCTGGGAGAACCCTCCAGTTGCAGGTGATGCTTCATGTGCCTCCTCTGCTCTGTTGTTGGGTTTTATTTTCCTTCCCTGACTCCAACTTTGCCAGCAACCAATACCCTGTAGCTCATTCCTTCACCATGCACCTGCTCTATGAGTGTCCAGACCGCATGGAGACGGAACTTGGAAGCCAGATGAAGCTAACAGCACTCCTGTCTGCTGGCCAGGAGCCCCCTGCCCGTGTCCCCTTCTCCTGGCTAAATATCTGGTCATCTTTGAAGCAAGCCCAAATCAGTTGTCACCTCTTCTATGAATCCTTCACCAGAAAGTTAAGTCCACCTTCCTTTAGACTTTTAGAGCAGTTAATCAAGCCAGTATTGGTTATTAACAGGTATAAATTTGCTTCAAGACACTCCATTGAAAAGGCATCATATTTCCCTGTTTTTCTAGATTAAATAACAGGGTCTCAGTTCCCCATTCCTGCTACTAGTGTAAACCAGCCCAGTCACGTTTTGGTGAGCCCTTTGCTAATTCCTGGTGTCATCCAAGCATCCCCATATCTGCTTTCCCGAAATGTGGGCAGGACCTCTGGTGCCAGGTCCACAGTTGCCTGGATCTCCTGTGCACTTCAGATGTTCTCAGGCCTACAGGAAGGCAGGCAGCAGCGCCCCTATGTGGGCACCGGGAACCCTGCTGCGCTCAGCTTACTTCAAACTGTTTGCTGGGTGCAAATAGGTTACAGCTCTCCACCACTTCTGAAGCTCCTCCTTAGTACCAACTTTGCTTTTTCTACTAGAAACCACACAAGACTTACTCCATCCCCTGACCCCTCTGGCTAGTTTCTCTTAGAGCCTTGCCTTGCCTGTTAATTTGCCCCTTAACTCGCCCCTGCCATCAAAAAAGAAAAGAAAAGAAAAAAAAAAAAAAAGGCTTAGATCAGAACAATTAAGTTTTGGCTCCCCCCATACCTAGTTCGCTTTAACTTTGCATTCTTTTGTCTCCTTTGAAAGAGACTGAGCCATGAAGTAGGATACCTATAGGGAATCCCTTCACACAGGTTTGCAGCCTTTCCTCCAGGGCAGAGCACTTCCAGGACAAAGACCTAGCACAGAATCTGGCCGGTAGTGAAAACAGACATCCAGCAAATGGTTGCTGGAAGAACACCAGGGCCCGACCAGGGACTAGGAGGGGTTCCTCTGTGGTCTGTCTTGCTTGGTTGGAGAGAATTCCAAACCCATGGGGTGGCTGTGAGGGTACACTTGGTCCTCCTATCGCTGCCCTCCTACCAAGGACTTTTTCTGGCATTCTCCCGTGGCCCCGTGCAGCTTCTAGTCGAGAGCAGGAAAAAGCTGAGGGCAAAGGACGGATGGGACCGGCGGAGCCCTGCCTTGGACAGTTCCCTGCGTGGCCTGACGCGCGTTGCAGAAGGACCGCTGGGTGGAAATAGGGTTAAGGGAGCCCCAAGACCATAAACTAGCATCAGGATGTACGTTCCTTAGACTTCTAGCCCGGTGGCCGCTGCTCCTATGGCCCTCTGGCGGCCGGCGCGCAGCCCGGCCCCTCCCCGGCAGGCGGGCGGGCGGGGGCGGGGCTCCGTCACGTGGAGAGGCGCGCGGGGGCGGTGGGGCGGTGGGCTGCGCGCTCGGCTCTTTAAAGGCGCGCGAGCCGGGCTATGAGAGCCGGTTCCGCGGCCGCACGCGCAGGCCTGGGACAAGAACCGAAAGCCGAGAGGCGGGGCGCGTCTGTCCTAGGCAGCTCCGGACTCAACATGCACCGCTTGCGGGGAGGCATCTGGCTAGCGGTGGCTGCATCGCTCCTTCACGGTAATGCTGCCGCCGCCGGGTCTCCCCGCCTTTCACTCTGCGAGATCCCGGCCGGCATCGCGGGTGTCATCCGGCGGTATCCCGGGCGCTTCGCAGGCGCTTCGTGCGCCTGAATGGAGCGAGGCTGGGCAAAGCCAACGCGGGATCTGGGTTCAGGATCCGCCTTCGGGCGAGGAGCGGTGGGGACATTGCGGGGGGCTGCCCTGGGTCCCGCTCTCTAGGGCTGAACCGGTTGGGCTGCGAGGGTCGCCAGCAAGTGGGCGTGGGACGCATCCCCGGCTGGCCTTCTCTGAGCAGGTGCTGGGCTCTCCTCTCTTAAAGGGTCCCTGCAAGGCGAGTTCCAGAGGAAGCTCTACAAAGAGCTAGTCAAGAACTACAACCCCTTGGAGAGGCCGGTGGCCAACGACTCGCAGCCGCTCACTGTCTACTTCTCCCTGAGCCTCTTGCAGATTATGGATGTGGTGAGTCCCGCCCGCCCACAAGACGCCTTCTCCCTGTCGCGGTCGCAGGCACCAGGACTGCAGCCTCCGGCGGGTTCCGAGGGTTCCTGGAAGGTTCGGGATGGCAGGCCATGTAGCTTGGCCCGGAGTCTGCAGACCCCAGCCTGCCTCTGCTGCATGCCTCTCTCTGCCCGAGGGGTAGCAGGCGAAGCTGTGTTCCATCGCCCTGGCCACCTGTGCGTGGGGGACTTCAGTCCCACATTCCTCTCAGCCCAGAAAGTCGGGGCTAAAAGTATCCTAATACAGAGTCAGTAGCCAGAGCAGGGTGCTAATGGCCACATCCGTATGAGTGTTTCCGTGCAGTCTGGACATTCGGTGATGTGTTAGCCTTTTACAGACTTACGCTGCCCGTGGTATGTGGCATCGTCAGGTAGGGACCTGGCCCTGGGCTCTGCGGCTGTTAATCTGGCCAGGCAGAGGGCCAGCTGTGGGATTTTAGACCGCTTCTCCCCAGTCGGATTCTAGTAGTGGGCGTCTTTGCCTTCCTAGTGAGGCAGGTGCTTTCACTGCGAAGGAGGCTCCATACCAGGAATACACTTGTATGGCCCTTCAGGCAGCTGCTGCCAGCCCATGGGCTGTTTCTTGCCCCTGGGCCTTATCAGAGTCAACGTCAAAATCTGTGTAATATCTGTATAAGTTTATTCTTTTGCTCTTCTGGGCTGTTGTGAGTATTTAATCGCATTCATATATCCCTCATACAATACAGTTTATTTTTAATGCTGAATACATTGAAAATGGGTTTTTGGGTCTGCTTTGTACAAGGCCTTGGAATCTGTTCTGGGCGGGATAGAGTGGGGTAGGGGTCTGGCACAGGGATAGTGACGTTGACCAGGATAAAAGAATGTGGTAGGAAAGAGGTGTGAAAACAGCCACAACTCAAGGTAGAAACTGCTGGAAGCCACCTGAGGGGCTCAGATAAAGTGGTGTAGGAAGCCATGTGATACTTCAAGATCTTTCTGCAGGTAGGGTTACTCATTTTACCACCCTCATGCATGTTACTTCACTCAGCCTAGTTACATTGCTGTGATAAATGACCTCCTTTTCATACTCCACCTGTGTTAAATGTGTACTTCCTCCTACAGACAGAATTATACTTTGAATGTATGTGTGGTGACTCGTCAGAAGAACTTTTTTAAGGAAGACAGGTGCCAGAGCTTGGATACGAGAAAGGAACAAAGTTGGGGATTTTGAGTTAGGGTTGTTGTGCGTTATTGTGTCTATTCCTACTCACAGTGACCCTATAGAACAGAGTAGAATGGCCCCATAGGGTTTCCTAGGCTGAAATCTTTACAGGAGCAGATTGCCAGGTCTTTTCTCCCATAGAGTAGCTGGTGGGTTAGAAATGCCAACCTTTCAGTTAGCAGCTGAGCACTTAACCACTACAGCACCAGGGCACCTTGAGTTAGGGAATAGAGGTGAAAAAGAAGCTCTAGCAGTTGCGCCAGGCTGGACCAGTGGAAAATGGAGGTGTGGGCGGTGAGGGCAAGGAGGGAGGGAATAGGCTCTGGGGCATTTGAGGGCAAATACCTTATAGAGCAGTTTCTTTGTTACTGGAGTCCCTGGGTGTTGCAGATGTTTAGCACACTCAGTTGCTAACTGAAAGCTTGGAGGTTTGAGTCTACCCAAAAGGTGCCTCAGAAGAAAGGCCTGGTGATCTACTTCAGAAAACTCAGCCATTGAAAACCCTGTGGAGCACAGTTCTACTCTGACACAACAGGGTTGAAGTTGAAGTTGACTACACAGCAGCTGTTTATTTTTCTGTTTACTGCTACAAGGAGTTCAACATTTCTACTTGGGAGCCCTGTGGGTTCTGGCTTTGCCAGTTGCTTGATGGTTGATCTTAGGTAAGTTTCTTAAGCGTTCTGTGCCTTGATGTACCTATTAATAAAATGGGCAGGATAGCACTTCACTTTCCTTGTGGTGAGCTAAATACCGTGAAGGCAAGTTTCACAGACCACGTTGCTCGACACATGACTCTGGTCATGTTCATGCAGAACCACAAAAGAGAGGACCAGCAACTGAGCTCTGCTGTCACACACATGAGCACAGTAAAGTGAGGAAGTAAAGCCATCCACCTGCTTGCTGCAGGTCGACTCCAGCCAGACTGCCCCACTGTATGTGTCTGTTTCACAGCTGTCTCCTGTGGAAGGGTCCTTGTGCTGGTCATGGTGTGATGGCACTGTGGCCACTGTGGCATGGAGCAGGCCTCCTGAGGCTGTCCCTTTGGAGAGGAGACCACTCACCAAGGAGCTGCAAGTTTCTCCCTGGGCAACTCTGCGTCTTTACTGAGACCTTTAAGGAATCAGACAATACACAGAACAATGAGTCTCATGAGAAATTTAGGCATAAACTAGCATTAGACAGTGTAAAATTAAAAAAAAAGAACCCATGAAGCTAAAAAATTAAAATAAAAATACATGTATTGGTGTCATCAACGTTCCAGTTTTGGGAGGAACAGATACGAAGACTGAGGTCAGCAGCCACAGGTTGGGGGAGGGGGTGGGAGAAAGCCTTATTCTCACCAGGGCCATGGGTCTTCCCTTTAACCCACTAAAGTCCCCCGCCAGGCAGTGGTGCTTGCTTGCTGGGTGGCCTTGAGAAAATTACTTGACCTTTCTAAGCCTTGTTTCCTCATGTGTAAAATGAGAAGAATAATACCTACTTCACAGGGTTTTGAGAGGATTAAATAAGAGAAAATGATTTCCACACATAGGTGATTCACCTAAGGTTTGCTCAATCTTAATTATCTAGGTGCTCATCTCAAAGCTAATAAAGTCAGTGCTTGTAAAGGTATGGTCACTTGTCCAAGGTCAGTCAGTGATGAGGGGAGGGCTGCAGGAAAACCCACGTATCCGGACTCGCAAGTCCTTTGCCCTCTGTCTGCTGTCTCCTTTAGAGTTTATAACTTTCTTTTACAGAACAGTCAGCTTAATTTACTTTAACTAGCCGAACTATAAGTTATTGAATGTGGCTGTGCTGAGATGCTGGGGGAGAATGAAGTCTCTATCCAGAAATAACAAAATATGCAAGCATTTGTATTTCAATGGTATTGGGCTCCACCTGGATTTGAAGCACATCCAGGTCTTTCCAGCTGTTTTTCAGCACCCTGGACAGAGACGCAGCGACTCAAGAAATCCACATGGGCAAAGTCTTGGCTGATCTAAGATTTTTTTCTTTCTTTTCTCTCTTTTTTTTTTTTAACAAATTCAGTCTGAGGGGTTACTTGCCCATTCTGACTGGCTGTTCTAGAGACCATAACTTTTTCCAAACCTTGTCATTGTTTCCCTTTTTTGCAATAGAGATTTCCTGGCTGTAGGGAAATGGCATATGATGCTACATATTTTATTTTCATGAAAGTTCATTTACTCTTTCATCAATTTATTCCACAGATACTTATTGAGTTCTTATGGAGGACTTTGCTAGATTCTTGGAATTCATACGTAAGAGATGATTTCTGTTTCAGGTAATTCAGAATCTGGCTAGGAAGACTGACTTGTTAATTCAAGATTACCACATGTAGTGAAATTTAGCATAAAATTCTGTACAAAGTGCTGCAGTCCACATAGGAGAAAACATTTATTTCCAAGTAGGGCAACTGAGAATGGTTTCCAAGAGCAGAGGGTTAGATTTTTTAAAGTGAGTAGGGTTTTTTTTCCAGTTGGAGAAAGTAGGACTTTCCTGGCAATGGGAACAGGGTGAGGAAAGACTGAAAATGTGGGGGACAGCACAGCTTTCAACGAGGTGTGTTCTGTGGAACTCTGGTGTCTGATCGATCTTCTCTATGGGTTTTACTGCAAGACTGCTCAGAAAATATAATGTGCTTGTACTGATTAAAAATTTCTAAGAGAGTTTACAAAACATATTTTTAGAATCCTTTTGTAAGAATTATCTTCTAGAAACACCCTTCACAAGATAGGTTATACTATTTTTTTCTTTAGGAGTTGAAAAATGGATCCAAATCAGTAGGGGAAGTAGATTATGAGGAATATCTTGGTTTACATTTTGCCCTGTGCCCTAGTCTGGGTGTCTTTGAGGGTGTGAGGAGGCAGTTTGCCAAGGGCTTTGTGAAGCTGCAAGATCAGCCTGCCATAGCATTTTTTTTTTAAATGGAAACACTCCAAGCCATAATATTTGTATTAAATCCAACAAGTATAATTTACATGTTAGAATAAAAAATGTGCTTTCATATTAAAGACAAAACATGAGTCTTCAAAGGAATTGCTTTATCTGCTGTGGTCTGTTCTAGCTATTCAGCAGGCCCCTTGGTGAAGCACTAGGTAGAAAGTGGGAAAGTGAGGTGGGTTTTTAATCGGGAGGGATGTAGCTAGATGTGTGTTTAGATGGAGCATGCTGAGAGCAGTGTGTGTGTGGGGTGGGGTAGATTAGAGAGGAGGGAAAGTGTAGGCGAGGGATGATGTGGTCAAAACTAGAATGGCTGCTGCAGGAATATGGAAAAGGGGACAGATTCAAGAGATATTTTGGATATACTGTTTCTGATATATAACTGTATATATAAACACCATGTAGATACACTGATAAATTTGTTTGGTGAAAGTGCCTAAATTATTCCTAAATACATACTCTGACTTATGGTGATTATTAATTTACTTCACGGGCTTGTAACTGAACTGGGAATGAGATAATACACGCAAAATTGTTTTGAAGTGATGCAGATGTAAGGTGTAACGGCCAAAGGCTTCCATACTGTTTATCCTTGATTCATGCCATTTAGTCAGTCTCCTGTCCACACATACCTAAAGGCTGTTCTAAGTGTTGATTGGTGTAGAATCAGTCATGAAAGCATGTCCAGAATTCAAGGTTTAAAATGAATTAACGTATAGTTATACAGAAATATAAAACAAATGGTTACACATGAATGAATTTTGGTATTATTTTACAGATTTTGGATTGCAGTTTCATATATGTAGGAGCTTTAGGCACAAGATAGCAGAACTAAGTGGTTGGACATCTGAGGTTTGTTACTGCAGGTGGCAGGCATGGTTGTGAAGCCTGATATCCTGAGAGCTCCTGTGTTATCTGAAATCTCTATGGTGGCCTTCCACTCAGGTTAATCAGATTTATGACTGCATTTATTACCCATGATTTAAAATACTACAACTCTCATTTAAACGATATTATCAAATATTAGTAAGAAAAATACACTTCAGACATATTCTATGAAGAAATGCCTGGGTTCAATTAGGAAACTATCCTGATCTTTCTTAGAAGTGATGTTTCTTAAAATTAAAAAAAGTAATATAGTAATAATAATAAGAAACTACAAAATTTTGGTTTAGAAAACCAAATTTTAAATAAAGGTCAGGGAGATAGAGGAAAAATTACCCAAATCATCATTACACAAAACATTCTGGTACAGTTTACTCTATCTTTTTATTTATATTTATAGATGTGTAGAGATATATTTTATAAGGAACCCTGGTACAGTGGTTAACGCTTGGCTGCTAACCTAAAGGTTGGCAGTTTGAACCCACCAGCTGCTCCATGGGAGAAAGATGTGGCAGCTGGCTTCCAGAAAGATTACAGCCTTGGAAGCCCTATGGGTAAGTTCTGCTCTGTCCTGTAGAGTTGCTATGAGTCAGAATCAACTTGATGGCAAGGGTTTGGTTTTTGGTTTTAGAGATATATTTAAACGTTAAAATGGTATCACATCGTGTATGGTGTCTTAAACAATATTAATGGGCATTGATTTTGAAATAGTGCAAATAGACCAAGTAGTAAATGAATACAAATTTTATAATAAACTTATTTTGTTTCCCTACTCTTATGTTACTCTCACCATCACTGAGTATTCAATACCTTTTCCTATTTTGGAGTTCCTGAGTAGTGCAAATGATTAATCTCTTGACTGCTAGCTGAAAGGTTGGCAGTTTGAACCCACCCAGAGGTGCCTCAGAAGACAGGTCTGGCAATTGCTTCCAAAAGGTCACAACCTTGAAAACCCTGTGGAGCAGTTCTGCCCTGCACACGTGAGGTTACCATGAGTTGGAATCAACTCGATGGCAAACAACAAGATCAACATTCCTATTCTAGAAATTATTTTAAAGGTTTTTATTGAAATGATTCACGATACCTCTTGTAAGCAGCACTGTGGTGAAATGAGATTCTTTATGTGGACTTTCGCCTTGGTTCTTTGGAAAAATAGCTTGAGAGATTTTTTTCCCCCCTCAGCCCTAGTTTTCTGCCCCCAGAAAACTTGTTACTTTTGTCCAGGTTGACTGACTTTTCTAAAACCACTTGATGGTTTGATAGTTTTTGTCTAGCGCTGTGCTGCAGTCTTGCCTGTGGTTGGTCTGTTTTATGTACCTTGCATGGACTGATTGGTTTACTGTGCAAATCAAATGACTTGGGGTCCACTGAGGGGATTAGTGATGTCTTCAGTGAGTTGGTGGATCTGCTTGAAGGGCCATGCCTTGAAATTGAGAAGGAGTTTTCTTATATAAGCAGCCAGTCACACAGAGGTTTTGGAGAGGCAAGAAGAGAGAAGAAGCAGAGAGAGGAGGCAAGGAACTTCCTAAAAGAGCTGTAACAGAAGTCAAGGGCTGTAACACTGACGATGGTGCGGAGCCCGGAAGGGGCCCTGCAACAGCTATTGTGGCAGAGTCAGCAGCAACAGACCAAGAAGGTGCCCCGAGGCAGGGATGGCAGTGACTGCAGAAAGCTGCTGCTAGGAAAGCAGCTAAGGGAGCTGAGCAGGCTGCTGCAGTGGCTATGAGCTGGGCCATTGGAGAACGGAGAGGTGGACAATGAGTAAGCCGAAGGCAGAGAGGCCTGCACAGTTGATTGCAGGCATGCATGGCCCAAAGGAGGCTAGCATGGCTGGGAGAAGGGCCTGCTAGCTCAGACAAGAGAAGGCCTGAGAAAGCTGTCCTGGTTGGGAGGTGTCCTGCACCAAAGAAGGGAGAGATGTGCTCCCCACTTTGGAGGAGCCTTCCAAACCTTGCCTTTGTGCTTCCTGATCCTGGTCCTAAGTCGTTCCTATTGCTTTCAAGTTGATCCTGATCCCAGATTGTAGCTTGTTACTTTCTTAATAAACCACTTAACTGTAAGTATGGTCTGTGAGTTCTGTATGGCCATTGCTATGAATTATTGAAACCAGAAGAGAAGTAGAGAGTATCACGGGGTGGTTGGAGAGGAGAGTAGTTAGTGTCATAAATGGTGAAGAAGTTGGAGGGTGGCAGTATGTCTGACTTCCACCTCATAGGAGCCAGCTTTGTGCTGATCCTGGTTCTTACTGCCCCTCAGGAATCAGGAATTTAGGTGAGGCCTGATGCTAGCTTACGAGCATATGGTTGCATTTTTTTAAAAATCCAGTTTGACAGGCTTTGTCTTTTGATTACCTTTAATGTGATTACTGATATACTTGGTTTAAAATGATAATTTATTATCTTTTCTACTTGTCATTCTTTTGTCTCTCCTTTCTTGCATTCTTCTGAATTAACTACACGTTTTATACTTTTCCTTTCTTTTAGCTTGTTATTTAAACACTATTACTTGTGCTCGTAAAGTGCTTAACCTAGAGATTACAGCATGAATCATTGACTGAGGTCTAATGAAAGTCATACACCTTTCTGTACAGTTTGAGGACTCTATAATACCTTAATTCCATTTATACTTTAATTCTGTGATTCTAATTTACGTGCTTTTGTTGTATATTTTAGTTCTGTCTCACTTTGTCATACTGTGGTGGCTTGTTTGTTGCTGTGATGCTGGAAGCTATGCCAATGGTATTTCAAATACCAACAGGGTCACCCATGGTGGACAGGTTTCAGTGGAGCTTCCAGATTAAGAAAGAATAGGAAGAAGGACCTAGTGGTCTGGTGCTGAAAAAATTGGCCAGTGAAAACGTATGAATAGCAGCAGAACATTGTCTGATATAGTGCCAGAAGTTGAGCCCCTCAGGTTGGAAGGCACTCAAAATACAACTGGAAAAGAGCTACATCTTCAAAGTAGAGGTGACTTTAATGACGTGAATGGAGTAGAGCTTTCGAGACCTTCCTTAGCTGATGTGGTATGAATCAAAATGAGAATAAACAGCTACAAACATCCATTAATAATCAGAATGTAGAGTGTACAAAGTATGATTCCAGGAAATTTGGAAGCTGTCAAACATAAAATGAAACGGATAAAGATCTATATCCTAGGCCTTAGTGAGTTGGCATGGACTGGCATTGACATTTTGAATCAGAACATCATATGGTCTACTGTGCTGGGTATGACAAATTGAAGAGCAGTGGTGTCACATTCATCATCAAAAAGAAAATTTTAGGATCTATCCTTAAGTATAAAGCTGTCGGTGATAAAATAATATCCATAAATCTACAAGGAAAACCAGTTAATATGACTTATTCAAATTTATGCACCAACCATTAATGCCAAAGATGAAGAAATAGAATATTTTTACCAACTTCTGCAGTCTGAAATTGATCAAACAAGCAATCAAGATGCATTGATAATTACTGGTGATTGGAATGTGAAAGTTGGAAACAGAATAAGGATTGGTGATTAGAAAATACAGCCATGGTGATGGAAACAATGCTGGAGATCACATGATAGAATTTTGCAAGACTGATAACTTATTCACTGCAAATACCCTTTTTCAACAACATAAATGGTGACTATGCACGTGGACCTTGCCACATGGAATACACAGGAATCAAATTGAGTACGTCTGTGGTAAGAGATGATAGAGAAGCCCAGTATCATCACTCAGAACAAGGCCAGGAGCCAACTGTGGAACAGACCATCAATTGCTCTTACGAAAGTTCAAGATGAAGCTGAAGAAAATTAAAACAAGTCCTCAAGAGCCAAAGTATGAACTTGAGTATAACCCACCTGAATTTAGAAACCATCTCAGAAAAGACTTGGTGCATTGAACACTAATAATTGAAGACCAGACAAATTGTGGAATGACATCCAGGACATCATACATGAAGAAAGCAAAAGGTTATTAAAAAGACAGGAAAGAGGGAGTGAATACCTGGGGCTGGGGGCTGGGACCATAGTCTTTGGGGACATCTAGGTCAACTGGCATAACATAGTTCATAAGGAAAATGTTCTACATCCTGGTTTGGTGAATGGTGTCTGAGGTCTTAAAAGCTTGTGAGTGACCATCTAAGATACATCTATTGGTCCCATCCTATCAGAAGCAAAGGAGAATGAAGAAAACCAAAGACAAAAGGAAAATATTAGCCCAAAGGACTAAAGGACTACATGAACCAGAGATTTCACTAACCTAAGACCAGAAGAAATACTGCCAGTGACTGCCCTGACAGGGATCACAACAGAGGGTCCCGAACAGAGCAGGAGAAAAATGTAGAAAGAATTCAAATTCATGGAAAAAAAGACCAGACTTACTGGTCTGATAGAGACTGGAGGAACCCCCAAAACTATGTCCCCTGGACACTCTGTTAACCCAGAACTAAAACAATTCCCAAAGCCCACTTCTCAAACAAAGATTCAACAGGCCTATAAAACAAAAAATAACACATGGAGGAACATGCTTCTTAGTTCAGTCAAATATATGAGACCAAATGGGCAACTCCTGTACAAAAGCGAGATGAGAAGGCAGGAATGGACAGGAACTGGATAAATGGGCCAGGGAACCCAGGGTGGAAAGGGGGAGCATAGTGTCACATTATGGGGGTTGCAACAAGTGTCACTAAACAATATGTGTATGAATTGTTGAATGAGAAAATTAATAAGCTGTAAACTTTCTTTTTTTACTGTTGTAGTTTAAGTGACGTTTACATTTCAAGTTAGTCTCCCATACAAAAATTTATACATACATTGTTCTGTGACCCTAATTGCTCTCCCCATACTCTGACAGCACACTCCTCCTTTCCACCCCTGATTCCCCATATTCATTCAACCAGCTTTAACCATTTATGCCTTCCCATCTCACCTCCAGACAGAAGCTGCCTGTTTAGTCTCTTATATCTACTTGAGCTAAGAGACACACTCCTCACGAGGATCACTTTATGTCCCACAGTCCAGTCCAATCCCTGTCTGAAGAGTTGGCCTTGGAAATTGTTTTGTTCTGGGCTGATAGAGAATCCAGGGGCCATGCTTTCCGGGGTTCCTCCAGTCTCAGTCAGACCATTACGTCTGGTCTTCTTACTAGAATTTGAGTTCTGCACCCCACCTTACTCCTGCTTCATCAGGGACCCTCTGTTGTGTTCGCTGTCAGGGCAGTCATTGGTGGTAGCCAGACACCATCTAGTTCTTCTAGTCTCAGGCTGATGAAATCTCCGGTTTATGTGACCCTTTCTGTTTCTTGGACTAATACTTTCCTTGTGTCCTTGGTGTTCTTCATACTCCTTTACTCCAGGTAGGTGGGACCAATTGATGCATTTTAGATGGCCACTTGCAAGCTTTTAAGACCCCAGACGCCACTCACCGAAGTAGGATGCAGAACATTTGCTTAATAAGCTTTCTTATGCCATTTGACCTAGATGTCCCCTGAAAGCATGGTCCCCAAATCCCTACCCCTGCTACTCTGTCTCTCAAAGTGTTTGGTTGTATTCAGGAAACTTCCCAGCTTTGGTTTAGTCCGGTTGTGCTGACTTCCCCTGCAGTGTGTACTGTCCTTCCCTTCACCTAAGATAATTCTTATTTATTATCTAGTTGGTAAATAACCCTCAGCTCCCTCCCCACCCTCATAACCATCAAAGAGTGTTTTCTTCTGTGTTTAAACCTTTTCCTGAGTTCTTATAATAGTGGTCTTATACAGTATTTGTCCGTCTGTGACTGACTAAATTCACTCAGCGTAATGAGTTCCAGCTTCCACCATGTTATAAGATGTTTCACAGCTTCATCGTTGTTCTTTATCAGTGCGTGGTATTCCATTGTGTGGATATAGCATAATTTGTTTATCCATTCATCTGTTGATGGGCATCTAGGTTGTTTCCATCTTTTTACTGTTGTGAACAGTACTCCAGTGAACATGGGTGTGCATATATCTGTTCGTGTGATGTCTCTTATTTCTCTAGGATATAGTCCAAGGAGCGGGATAGGTGTATCATACGGTACTTCTATTTCTAGCTTTTTAAGGAAGTGCCAAATCGATTTCCAAAGTGTTTGTACCATTTTACATCCCCACCAACAGTGTATAAGTGTTCCAGTCTCTACACAGCCTGTCCAGCATTTATTATTTTGTGTTTTTTGGATTAGTGCTAGCCTTGTTGGAGTGAGATGATATCTCATTGTAGTTTTGATCTGCATTTCTCTAATGGCTGATGATCGTGAGCATTTCTTCTGTTAGCCACCTGAATATCTTCTTTGGTGAAGTGCATGCTCATATCATTTGCCCCTTTTTTAATTGGGTTATTTGTCTTTTTGTTGTTGAGGTTTGGCAGTATCTTGTAGATTTTAGAGATTAGACGCTGATCAGATTTGTCGTAGCCAAAAATTTTTTCCCGATCTGTAGGTTGTCTTTTTACTCTTTTCGTGAAGGCTTTTAATGAACATAAGTGTTTGATTTTTAGGAGCTCCCATTATCTGGTCTCTCTTCTGGTGCCTGTGCATTGTTATTAATGGTTTGTATTGTATTTATGCCATGTATTAGGGCTCCTAGAGTTGTCCGTATTTTTTCTTCCATGATCTTTATCGTTTATGATTTTATATTTAAGTGTTTGATCCAGTTTGAGTTCATTTTTGTGCATGGTATGAGATATGGGTCTTTTTTCAGTTTTTTGCAGGTGGATATCCAGTTAGGCCAGCATCATTTGTTAAAGAGACTGTCTTTTCCCCAATTAATGGACTTTGGGCCTTTGTCAAATATCAGCTGCTCATGGTTGGATAAATTTATGTCTGGTTTCTCAATTCTTTTCCATTGGTCTATGTATCTGTTGTTGTACCAGTACCAGGCTGTTTTGACTACCGTGGCAGTATAATAGGTTCTAAAATCAGGTAGTGTGAGGCCTCCCACTTTGTTCTTCTTCTTGAGTAATGCTTTACTTATTCGGGGCCTTTTCCCTTTCTGTATGACGTAGTTCATTTGTTTCTCCATCTTGTTAAAAAATGCTGGTGGAATTTGGATCGGGATTGCATTGTATCTGTAGATCGCTTTGGGTAGAATTGACATTTTCACAATGTTGAGTCTACCTATCCATGACCAAGGTATGTTTTTCCACTTACGCAGGTCTCTTTTGCTTTCTTGCAGTAGTGTCTTGTAGTTTTCATTGTATAGGTCTTTTATGTCTCTGGTTAGATTTATTCCTAAATATTTTATCTTCTTGGGGGCTGTTGTAAATGGTATTGATTTGGTGATTTCCTCTTCGAGGTTCTCTTTTTTGGTGTAAAGGAATCCAATTGATGTTTGTATGTTTGTCTTGTTACCCTGAAACTTTGCTGAGATATTCTATTAGTTCCAGTAATTTTCTTGTGTATTTTTTGGGGTTTTCTGTGTATAAGATCATAATCATCTGCAAATAGAGATACCTTGACTTCTTCTCTACCAATTTGGATGCCCTTTTGTTTCTTTTTCTAGCCCAATTGCTCTTGCTAGGACCTCCAGCACAATGTTGAATAAGAGTGGTGATAGAGGGCTTCCTTGTCTGGTTCCTGTTCTCAAGGGGAGTACTTTCAAAGTCTCTCCATTTAGGATGATGTTAGCTGTTGGTTTTATAAAAATGCCCTTAATTATACTGAGGACTTTCCCTTCTATTCCTGTTTTGTTGAGAGTTTTTATCATGAATGGGTGTTGGCCTTTGTCGAATGCCTTTTCTGCATCAATTTATAAGATCATGTGGTTCTTGTCTTTTGTTTTATTTTTGTGATGGATTACATAGATTGTTTTTCTAATGTTGAACCATTCCTGCATACCTGGTATAAATACCACTTGATCATGGTGAATTTATTTTTTTGATAGGTTGCTGAATTCTGTTGGCTAATATTTTGTTGAGGATTTTTGCGTCAGTGTTCATGAAGGATATTGGTCTGTAATTTTCTGTTTTTGTGGTGTCTTTACCTGGTTTTGGTATCAGGATTATGCTGGCTTCATAGAATGAGTTTGGGTGTATTCCATCCTTTTCTGTGTTCTGAAGTACCTTTAGTAGAAGTGGTGTTAACTCTTCTCTGAAAGTTTGGTAGAATTCTCCGGTGAAGCCATCCAGGCCAGGGCTTTTTTTTGTTGGGAGTTTTTTTTTTTTACTAACCCTTTTCAATCTCTGCTTTTGTTATGGGTTTATTTAGTTGTTCTACGTCTGTGTTAATTTAGGTAGGTAGTGAGTTTCTAGAAATTTGTCCATATCCTCTAGGTTTTCAAATTTGTCAGAGTACAATTTTTCATGGTAATCTGTTGTGGTTCTTTTGATTTCAGTTGGGTCTGTTGTGATATCATCCATCTCATTACTTATACGGGTTATCTGCTTCCTCTCCTGTTTTTCTTTTGTCAGTTTGGCCAATGGTTTATCAATTTTGTTGATCTTTTCAAAGAACCAGCTTTTGGACTTGTTAACTCTTTCAATTGTTTTTCTATTCTTTATTTCATTTAATTCTGCTCTAATTCTTACTATTGCCTTCTTTCTGGTGCCTGTGGGCTTCTTTTGCTGCTCTCTTTCTACTTGTTCCAGTTGTAGGGTTAACATTTTGATTATGGTCCTTTCTTCATTTTGCATGTGTGCATTTATTGCTATAAGCTGACTTCTTAACACTGTTTTGCTGTGTCCCAAAGGTTCTGGTAGGATGTGTTTTCATTCTTGTTTGATTCTATGAATTTCTTTATTCCATCCTTAATTTCTTCCATAACACAGTAGTTTCTGAGCAGTGTGTTGTTCAGTTTCCATGTGTTTGATTTCTTTTCCTTGCTTTTTGTGTTGTTGATTTCTACTTTTATGGATTTATGGTCAGAAAAAATGCTTTGTAATATTTTGATGCTTTGGATTTTGTTAAGGCTTGGTTTATGGCCTAATATATGGTCTATTCTGGAGAATGTTGCATGTGCATTGGAAAAGAAAGTATACTTTGTTGCTGTTGAGTGAAGCATTGGGTATATGTCTGTGAGATCAAGTTGTTTGATTGTTGTAGCATTTAGCTCTTCCTTGTGTTTGTTGAGCTTCTTTCTGGATGTTCTGTCCCGCACTGGAAGTGGTATGTTGAAATCTCCTGCTACTGTTGTGGAGCTGTCTATTTCTCTTTTCAGTGTGGTTAGAGTGTGTTTTATGTACTTTGGAACCCTGTCGTTGGGTAGGTAAATGGTTATTATAGTTATGTCCTCCTGGTGTATTGACCCTTTAATCATTATACAGTGTCCTTCTTTATCCTTTGTGGTGGATTTTACTTTAAAGTCTGTTTTGTCAGAGATTAATATTGCCACTCCTGCTCTTTTTTGAGTGTTGTTTGCTTGATGTATGTTTTTCCATCCTTTGAGTTTTAGCTTGTTTGTGTCTTTAAGTCTAATGTATGTCTCTTGTAGGCAGCATATAGACAGATCGTGTTTTTTTTTTTTTTTTTTTGTCCAAGCTGCCACTCTGTCTCTTTATGGGTGCATTTAGTCCGTTTACATTCAGCAAAATCATTGATAGGTATGAATTTAGTGCTGTCATTTTGATGTCTTTTTGTGTGTGTTGTTTACAGTTTCTTTGTTCCACTTAATTTTCTGTGCTGCATCATTTTTCTTTGTGTATTTTCTTTTCTTCGTTTTCTTTGCTGTTGATTTTGTGTTTGCTGAGTCTTTATATTTCTCTAGTTTTTTATTTTAACTTGTAGGATTGTTAGTTTCCTTTGCGGTTACCTTAATATTTACCCCTATTTTTCTAAGTTTATACCAGTGTTTTTATTTCTTTATATCGCCTTAACTTCCCCTCCATGTGAAAAATCTGTGTCTACGTTTTTAAGTCCCTCTTTTTTGTTTTAATGTTGTCCTTTTTTGCATATTGATATCTCTGTTTCCCTATTTTCAATGTTTTAGCCTTGATGTATTGTTGTGACTTCCCTGTCTGAGTTGATATCTGGTTGCTCTGTCCTGTGTTCTAGTCTTGTGTTGTTATCTGATGTTATTGATTTTCTATTGGGAGGATTCCCTGTAGTATTTCTTGTAATTTTGCTTTGGTTTTTGCAAATTCCCTAAACTTCTGTTTATCTGGAAATGCCCTCATTTTGCTATCATATTTGAGTGACACTTTTGCTGGATATGTAACTCTTGGCTGGCAGTTGTTTTCCTTCAGGGCTTTATATATGTCATCCCATTGCCTTCTTGCCTGCGTGGTTTCTGCTGAGTAGTCTGAGCTTATTCTAATTGACTCTCCTTTGTAGATGACTTTTATCTCTGCATGCTCTTCAAATTCTCTATCTTTTATTTTGGCAAATTTGATTATAATATGTCTTAATGACTTTCTTTTGGGATCTACCTTATGTGGGGTTTGATGAGCATCTTGGATAGATATCTTTTCATCTTTCACGATGTTAGGGAAGTTTTCTGCCAGCAAACCTTCAACTATTCTCTCTGTGTTTTCTGTTATCCCTCCCTGTTCTGGTACTCCAATCACTCGTAGGTTATTTCTCTTCATAGAGTCCCATGTAACTCCTAGAGTTTCTTCATTCTTTTTAATTCTTTTATCTGATTTTCCTCAAATAAGTTGGTGTCAAGTGCTTTATCTTCAGTGTCACTAGTTCTGGCTTCTACTGCCTCAAGTCTGTTCCTCTGACTTTCTATTGAGTTGTCTAATTCTGAAATTTTATTGTTAATCTTCTGGATTTCTGATTGCTGTCTCTGTATGGATTCTTGCATCCTATTAAATTTGTGATTAGGCTCTTGAATAACTTTTTTTAAGTTTTGCCACTACTTTGTGTGTTCTTTGGCTGTTTCTGTATTTTGAAAAATTTCTTTTCTAATTTATTGAAGAGTTCTATATATTAATCTTTTGTGTTCTGCTTCTGGTAATTCCAAGAAATTCTCTTCCTCCAGAGAATGTACTGATTCTTTATTTTGGGAGCTTGCTGAAGCCATCATGGACTACCTCTTTATGTGATTTGATATTGACTGTTGTCTCTGAGCCATCAGTTAGTTGTTATAATTTTATATTTGTTTAGTGTGTCCTAGGTTCTTGTTTTGTTTTGCTTGATATGCCCAAATAGGGTGGTTGTGGGTACTAGTTTGATTATTGGTGTATTTGAAGCTCCAACATCCTGTCATCAGGTAGTTAGTTCTGTCACTAAGTATGTGCACCCAAGAATCCATTAAATTTTCCTGTATGAATTCAGCTCAGGTGTCCAGGCAGTCGGTTACCAAGTGTGTGGTGCAGGCTCTTACCTACAGTCAGAGAGGCATGGGTGACTGGTGTAGGCACAGGTATCTGGCTACAGTAGGGGGTCACATGCTGAGGAAGGCAGAAGGCTTACGGCTGCCCCTGAGTGTCTGATAGAAAAGCATATCCCTATTCCCTAGAGCGATTAGGTAGGTGAGTTTTGCAGCCGGACTGTGAGCACCCTAGTCTGTTGGCTGTAAAGACTTGGGGGTACCACTTATTCTTGGACCCCTGTAACAGGTGGCTACGTGGCATGGCTGGAGGCACCAGTCCTCAAGCCCCTACTGCAGACTTGTAAGGCACCTGCTTAAAGGCAGAGCGGTGTCAAGCACCACAAATCTGCCACTTCACAGCTGAAACAGTTGAAGTTAGACTTTAGGTGTTTACCCTGTTGTACTGTGGTAGTAAGGGCTTATGCTGTTGAGATGGGTCCACACAAGTCTATACAGGGGTGGAAGGCACTCAAAGTCTGCGGACCCCTTATGCCTGTGCCTAGCAAAGGAGCTGTACCAACCCTGAGTTCCTGGCTTAGGGGGGCCAGTAGCTTATTTTTTCCCCGTTTGTTAATTTGTTCCCTCTCCAAGGCCAGGAGAATGGGTCAGGGCGCCTTATGGGATCTACTTCCAGCCCAGAGGACTCAGAGATTTCTGAAGCAGGCCAGACTGGTGCAGAGCGGAGAGGGAGGAGGTAAATGGAAGAGAGGTTTTTCCCAAATGTTTTCTTTTTTTTTTTTTTAAATCCCCATGAAAGGCCACATGCATGTACTTATCACTTGGGTGTTGCTTTTCACTGGTTCAGAGTGTCCAAGCAGAATCTTTGCTGCCGGATCTCTCTCGATGTGGAAACTGTCTCCCGAGTGAGCACACGGAGCTGTATGCCCACCTCACTGCACACCCCGAGCTGGTCCACGCTGAAGAGCTGTGGCACCTGCCCAGTCAGGTCTGGCAAGTCCTTGCTTCTTTTGAATGTCTTTCTCTCCCCCTACCACTCAGTCTGATTCCTCAGCTTTGCCTTGTTCAGGGCTCCTAGATATTCATGTACAATCAAATCACTTGTTTCTCCAGTTCTTTGTTGTAAGAGGGATATAGGAAGATGTCTGACTACTCCACCATCTTGACCCCACCTCCTGAGCTGTAAACTTTCACCTAAAGCACAATAAAAAAATAAAGAATGATGGGAAAGAAAATACCAAAATGGATGTCAGAAGAGACTCTGAAACTTGCTCTTGAATGTAGAGTAGATAAAGTGAATGGAAGAAATGATGAAGTAAAAGAGCTGAAGAGATTTCAAAGGGCGACTCGAGATGACAAAGTAAAGTCTAATGAAATATGCAAAGACTTGGAGTTAGAAAACATAAAGGGAAGAACATGCTAGCCATTTCTCAAGCTGAAAGAAGTGAAGAAAAAATTCAAGGCTTGGGTTGCAATATTTAAGGAGTCTATGGGCAAAATATTTAATGATGCAGGAAGCATCAGAAGAAGATGGAAGGAATACAGGGAGTCACTGTATCAAAAACATTGATCGACGTTCAGCTGATGGTGTTTAAGGAAGAAGTCCAAGCTGCACTGAAGACACTGGCGAAAAACAAGGCTGCAGGAATTGATGGAATACAGATTGAGATGTTTTGACAAACAGATGCAGCACTGGAGGTGCTCACTTAACTATGCCAAGAAATTTGAAGGACAGCAACCTGGTCAGCCAACTGGAAGAGATCCATATTTGTGCCCACTCCAGAGAAAGGTGATTCAACATAATGTGGGAATTATCAAACAATATCATTAACATCACAAGCAAGTAAAATTTTGCTGAAGATTATTAAATAATGGTTGCAACAGTACACTGACAGGGAAATGCCAGAAATTCAAGCTGGATTCAGAAGAAAATGTGCAACAAGGGATATCATTGCTGATGTCAGATGGATCTTGGCTGAAAGCAGAAAATATCAGAAAGATGTTTACCTGTGTTCTGTTGACGATGGGAAGGCATTTGACTGTGTGGATCATAACAAATTATGGATAACATTGCGAAGAATGGGAATTCCAGAACACTTATTTGTGCCCGTGAGGAACCTGTACATAAATCAAGAGGCAGTCATTTGAACAGAACAAATGGATACTGCCTGGTTTAAAATCAGGAAAGGTATGTGTCAGGGTTGTGTCCTTTCACTATACTTATTCAGTCTGTATGCTGAGCGGAGAAGCTGGAGTATATGAAAAAGAATGAGGCATTAGGATTGGAAAAAGATTTATTAACAACCTGTGATATGCAGATGACACAGCTTGCTTGCCGAAAGCAAAGAAGACTTGAAGCACTTAATGATGAAGATTAAAGACCACAGCCTTCAGTGTGGATTGCACCTCAACATAAAGAAAGCAAAAATCCTCACAAATGGACCAATAAGCAACATCACGATAAACATATAAAAGTCTGAAGTTGTCAAGGATTACATTTTAATTGAATGAATGCACAATCAACACCCATGAAATCAAATGTATTGCGTTAAGCAAATCTGCTGCAAAAAACTTCAAAGTGTTAAAAATCAAAGATGTCATTTGGAGGACTAAGGTGTGCCTGATTCAAGCCATGGTATTTTCAGTTGCCTCATACGCATGCAAAAGCTGAACGATGAATAAGGGTGAGCAAAGACAAATTCATGCCTTTGAATTACGGTGTTGGCAAAGAATGTTGAATATACCGTTGATTTCAAGAAGAACAAACAATTCTGTCTTGGATAAAGCACAGCCAGAATGCTCTTTAGATTGGAGGATGGTGAGACTTCATCTCATGTACTTTGGACATGTTATTAGGAGAGACCAGTCCCTGGAAAAGGACATCATGCTTGGTGGAGTAGAGAGTCAGTGAAAAAGAGGAGGACCCTCAGCGAGATGTATTGACACAGTGGCTGCAACAGTAGGCTCACCCATAGCAACGATTGTGAGGATGGCACAGGACTGGGCAGTGTTTTTTTTCTCTTGTATATGGGGTTGCTATGAGTCTGAACTGACTCGAGGGCACCTAACGTACATTTTAAACTCCCTAGGATTATCCTGTTTCTTGCAGCCATTGTTCCTTTATATTTACCCATAAGTTTACCTTTTCATTCCTTTCTGCATGTCCTACCTCCATCTGAGATAATTGTCTTTCTATCCTTTAGTATTCTCTTTCATGTGGTTCTGCCAGAGTCAGAATCTTTCCATGTTTATTTGTCTGAATATATCTTTATATTGCTTTTATTTTTCAAGAGTAGTTAAGAGAATATAGAATTGAAGTTGGCACTTATTTTCTTTCAGCACTTTGAACGTACTATTCTGTTGTTTTTGACTTCCATTAGTTCTCTTTAGAGGCCATCTGTCAGTCTTATTGTTGCGCCTTTGAGGGTACTTTGTTCTCATTTTCTTTGCCTACTTTTAAATTTTGTTCTTTGGTTTTCTGCAGTTTTAGCATAGATTTTTGTTTTATTTTACTTGTTTGGTGTTCAGAGTTTCTTCCTGAATCTGTTACTTGGTATCTTATATCAAAGGAAAACAAAAACAAAAACAAACCTGTTTCCATCAAGTCAAATTCTGACTAATAGTGACCCTATACGTATGTTGCATATGTTTTGGAAATTTGTCACCAATAATTTCTTCAGTCACTTTCTGCTCTGTTTTTTATCTTCTCCTTTTGGGACTGCACTTAATGTGTTTACTTTTGCTTTTCACTTTATCCCAGTGGTTCTCAACCAAGGGCAGTTTTGTTTGCCAGAGGATGTTTGGCAGTGTCTGGAGACATTTTTGGTTGTCACAACTGGGAGGGAGGTGCTACTGTCGTCTAGTGGGTAGAAGCCAGGTTTGCTGCTAAATATTCTACAGCGCATAGGACAGTTCCCCAAAAAAAAAGGTGGTGGCCCAAAATACCAATAGTACTGAGACTGAGAAACCCTGCTTTATACCTTATGTCTCAAATTCTTTTCTATAATTTCCATTATTTTGTCTCTCCACGTTTCATTCAGGATATTTCTCTGTTGACCTCTATTCAGTTCACAAATGCTCTCTTCATTCTTTCTGTTGTTAGTCCTTCATACTGTCTTGTTTTTAAATTTTCAGATATTGTGTTTTTTAACTATTGGAATTTCTTGCTTTCTTTTCTCTCTCTGTACGTTTTCTAGATCTCAATCTTGTATTATAATTTCTTAAATATATTAATAAGAATTATTTTACAGTTTCTGTCTTATAATTGCATTCTGTAGATGTTTTGTTCTTCTGTTTCTATTTTTATTTTTGATTTTCCCTTGCAAGTTCTGTTCTACTCCTAGGCTTTAAAATTAAAAAAAAAAAAAATTATTTCAGACGTAATATGTGAAAATTTGTAGTATTACTTGAGGGCCTTTAAAATACTGCCTTCCTCCAGTTTCATGTTTGCTTCTGACCAACAATCCTTGGTCTTCTGACCAGCAATCCTAAATTACCTTAATCTGATCAGGGCTGAGAGTATGAGGAGCATACTAGTTCTTGCATATACTTGCATATACTTCCTGATGTGTAAATCTAGGGATTTACCTAGGATCTTCACTTTCTTCAGCAGACTCTGAACTCCTCTTTTGTCTCCCTAGGTCTTGAGTTTGCCAAGGTATGCTCACATTTTTAGCATCTTCACCATTGCTTTAGCAATCACCAGTTGGCTCTAAAAGCAAAACCAAACCTGTCACCATCGAGTCGAATCTGACTCATAGCAACCCTGTAAGACAGAGTAGAACTGCTCCGTAGGTTTTCCAAGGTTGTAATCTTTAAGGAAGCAGACTGCCACATCTTTTTCCCATGGAGCGGCTGGTGGGTTCGAACTGCTGACCTTTAGGTTAGCATCTGAGTGCTTAACAACTCTGAAAAAGTGGCCACAAATCCTGTTATTCTCTTGGGATTTTCTCACCTTCAGGGTCTTGGCCCTGCTGTTTCTCACTGTCCTGATTGTTCTTTGGTACCTTTAAGCACATGCTTTTTGTATTTTTTCCATCTTTTCTCATTGTTTTCACTGGGAAGGTTGGTGAGAACCACTGAGTTCATCATTGCTGGTAGCAGAACTGAAATTCTAAATTAAAACTTGTTTGTAATGCACATTTATAGTTGATCCAGGTTTATTATGGTAGAAATTTTATCCCTCTCAAACCTCTTTATGGCTCTAGCACATAAAACTACAAAATTATTTTAGTTTTATAGACTGAGAATTATGGGTATTTCTACCAAAGAAATCTTTCCTGTAAATGTTGCCTTTCAAGTTTACCACTGAAGGTATTCCCCAAAGGGTTCAGCTCTCAGAGCTCCTGTTTCATCCCTGACATGCTGTTAAAGAAAGAGAAATAGTCTTGTCATGGAGGGATGCCAGTGACTATTTCTACTATTGTATTGATTTATTTTTACATCAGGATTATGTAGTGTTTTTACTCCTTCTTAGTGAAGAGGGAAGTCATTTGGTATCATCTAATAGCAATTCTAAGGAGCCCTGGTAGTGCAGTAGTTAAGTGCTCAGCTCCTAATCCAAAGGTCAGCAGTTCAAAACCACCAGCCTGTCTGAGGGAGAAAGATGTGGCAGTCTGGTTCCATAAAGATTTACAGCCGTGGAAACCCTATAGGTCAGCTCTACTCTGTCCTATGTGGCTGCTATGAGTCAGAACCGACTAGACGGCAATGGGTTTGGATTTTGGGTTTGAATAGCAATTTCCATGATATTTATTTCAGTGATCTCCTTATTCAAAGTCAACATCATCTACAGACTATTTTAGCATATTTTTTCAGAACTTTTGTAAAATTATGTGTATATGTACAAATTTATGTACACACACACAGTTACCCCAATCTTAGCCCTCTTTCTTGAATGCCTTTAAAAATATGTATCTTAAAGCATCACAAAATACGCTGATTAAATTTTGAAGATACAAAGCTATAAATTACAGAAAAAGCCTTGGAGTCACAGCTCTAGGAAAGCCAAAATAATTGATTGAAAGTAACATGAAATTAAATAAGAAATTATATGAAGTCCCTGCATCGTGAGTAAAAAATCACTGCAAGAGAACAGGCTACAGGAAGAGCCTGGATGTGTGGCTGACTACGGACTCCCTGTCAGGTAGTAGGTGAAGGAGTTGACCTGTCTCAGCTGCAGGTGGCAATGGGTTTAGAGGGAGGAAGTTCTTGATGTCATGGTTAATGAATGAAACCTGTGAGGTGATTCTGAAGATGGGAACTTTGCTCTCGGATCACTAGAAGTAAATTGTCTGTAAAGAATCCAAGAGGTAGTATCTCTATTCCAGAGGGAATAAATATAAAGGAAGGAAAACTTTTTTGTTTTATTTTGCTCAGAGAAGGTGAGGAATAGGGTAGATGTCAAGTTGGTTTGAAATTTCAGAATTTTACAAGGATTTTCTAATTAAATGTATCAGTTTTATGAAGCATACACATGCAGTGTATTATGTTTGGGGATTTAAGTTAAGCATAGTAGACCAAGGCTGCTCACTGATTGCTGGAGTAGATTTTACTAAGGTCAAATTGGTAAAATTTACAATTGAGCTTACAAGTCAGGAAACATCAGTTTGTTCAGTGTTCTTTATTAGTATGTTTTATTAGTGTTTGAAGTAACCTTTAACACACCGACAGAGGGTTTCAAGTTTCTCTTTGGAATTTATTCCATAAGCCTATTTTAAAGGTTTGAATTGAAGTGTAACAGATACACACAAAACAGCCACCTCAGTGAATCATCAACAAAGTGAATCTACTCAAGTAAACATCACCAAACATAGCCCTTCCCTTCCCCAGAGGAAGACTGTTAGCCTGACCTCAAACATCACAGTTCAGTTTTGACTTTTTTTGGAACTTTATATAAAGGGATTCACACTGTGTAGTCTTTCCTGTCTTGCTACTTTTGCTCAATTTTACTGTTGTGAGATTCACCTAAGTTGTTGCCTGCAGCTGTAGGTTACTCACTTTTATTGTATGAGTATAACAAAATTTATTATTCTACTACTGATGAATATTTAGATTATTTCTAGATTTTGTCGATTATGAATAATACTGCTATTGATTTTGCATGTCTTTTATTGTACATGTCTTTTGTTGCACCTGTGTATGCATTTATGTCTGGTATACGCACAGGAGTGGAATTGATACCCATAGGGTGGCATATCTTTAACTTTTACATACGATGCAAAACAATTTTCAGATGAGTTATACCAATTCTATTCCCACCAGCTGTGTATGAAAATTCTTGTTGCTCCACTTGGTGTTTTCAGTCCTTTCTAATTTTAACCATCTGGTGGGTGTGAAGTGATACTTCTTTGTAATTTTAATTAGCAGTTCCCTGATTTTTATTTTATCCATTTGGGTATGTTGTGAAGTGTGTACCTGTGTGTGTCTCTTGCCTATTTGCTCTTGGGTTTTCTGTTTGTTTTTTCCTTACTGACTTGTAGATTTTTCTATACTATGGACATGAACGCTTAGTCAGCTGTTTTTTGCAAATACCTTCTCAGACTCTTTGTCTTGCTTTTTCACTCTTTTAATGTCCCTTCTTCCTCTCTTTTGCTAAACTTTTAGTTGGAGTGTTATATACTTACAGATTAATGGTGTCTTTTCATAAACAGAAATTCTTAACTTTAAAATTGTCCAAATTTATAAATTCTGTTCTCTATGTTTAGTGCCTATTTTGTCATGTTTTTAAAAAAGTCTTCTCCTTCCTCAGTTCATTAATGTATTTTCTTATATTTTCTCTTAAAGGAGCCCTGGTAGCACAATAGTTAAGCCCTGGGCCGCTAACCTAAAGGTCAGTGTTTCGAAATCACCAGAGACTTTGCGGGAGAAAAGACCTGCTGATCTGCTCCCATAATGATTAAAGCCTGGGAAACCCTATGGGGCAGTTCTGCTCTGTCCTATAGGGTCACTGTGGGTTGGAATTGACTCGGTGGCACACAGCAACATATTTCTCTTAGGAGTTTTCTTTTTTAAATTATCTTTTGTATTTATATCTACCATCCACCTATAATTGATCTTTGTTAATCATTTTAAAGCAACTTTATGGAACTCTTTAATTATTTTTTTTTCAAGGGGAATTAAATCGTTGTTGGTGTAATTACTGCATGATTGTTGAACTGTATCACACCTGGACATCATATTATCCAATATGATATCAGTTATTTGATATGTCTGTTATATGGACAAAATATATTGGCTACCCATATTACAGACATGTTAAATGGTATTGGCAAAGAATGTTGACTATACCACGAACTGCCAGAAGAACGAACAAGGCTGTCTTGGAAGAAGTACAGCCAGAGTGCTCCTTAGAAGCAAGGAGGGTGAGACTTCGTCTCATGTAATTTGGACATGTTATCAGGAGGGACCAGTCCTTGGGGAAGGACCTAATACTTGGTAAAGTGGAGGGTCGGTGAAAAAGAAGAAGACTCACCATGAGATGGATTGACACAGTGGCTACAAGGATGGGCTCAAGCGTAACAATGATTGTGAGGATGGTGCTGCACTGGGCAGTGTTTCATTCTGTTGTGCACAGGGTCACTATGAGTCAGAACTGACTTGACGGCACCTAACAACAACATATGGGCTGTGGCATTTTTCTTTTCTTTTCTTTTTTTTTTGAGTTCCTGGGTGTTGCAAATTGTTAACACGCTTGGCTGCTAACTGAAAGACTGGTGATTCAGTCCATCCAGAGCCACCTTAGAAGAAAGGCCTGGTGATTTACTTCTGAAAAATCAGCTGTTGAAAACCCTACGGAGCATAGTTTTATTCTGACACTCATGGGGTCACCCTGAGTTTAAATGGATTTGAGGACAACAGGCTACTTGTATGGCATTTTTGTGTTTAAACATGTTGAAATGGCACACACACATTATTGACAGTGTGAACAGTAAAGGGCTTATGAGTAGCCCTGGCCCTTTGCCCTCATTTCTCCATTGCCATCCCATTCTCCGAGGAGCTGCCTTTAACGGTCCATATTTGTGGCTAGTAGTCCTGTTTTTTAGATTCTTTGCCTATTATCTGTAGTCTGTGATTGCTGCACTTTGTCCATTTTCTATTGACTTGGCTTATTCACAGCTCTCACATATCCCCTCATCCTTACAATCATGTCATACCCCTGTTTTCACTTCTTCCGTTAGTCACTTCTGTACCTTCAAAATATAATCATAAAACTTTGGTATTTCTGTTAACCATAAGGCAGTCTCCCTTGATTCCTGTCTATGTAAACACTATCATTCTGTCCCCTATTTTTCTTTAACTTCTTCCACCTCCATGTTGGTAACATTTACCTTCTGTTCTGTGGTCATATTTAATATCTCTGTCATTTGACTATGACTTGATTCTAAAAATAAAAATGAGCAACCCTTATGATCTTATGGCAGTGTAAATACTGTTTTCTGCTAAGCCATTGCTCTGGGCTTGTATTTCATTCTGTACAGTCCGGTGCTGTAACTTATTTACCATTCAGTGGGGTTGAGGGCTCCTGTTTTCAGTTGATTCTGGGGTCAAGTTGCAAATGATTCTTTTTTATACTCCACACCAGATCTTATCATACCTTTATGTTTTCCTCATTCATGCTGTTTATTCAGTGGATCCTGTTTTTTATTCCTTCAGATCATTACACAGCTTTCTTCCTTCACTGCTCACCTGAATTAGATTCAAAGTTTCCTGGAGCCAGTGTCTTCCTACATGTTGCTTTATTCTCTTGTTTTGCTGGAGCATATGCTCACATGTCTCCTTAAGGAAGGCTTGTGGGAGACAACTTTTCTTTATCTGGTATGTCTGAAAATACATTATTATGCTCTCATACTTTATTAACAAGTCTGACCAAGTATGTAGTTCTGGTTGGAAAGAGATTTGTTCTCAGAACTTGGGCAGCATTGCTCCATTTATTTTCCTGTGGCATCTAGTATTGCTGCTGTTGTTGCTAAAGTAGTCCTGTTCTTGTTTCTTTGTAGTTGAGCCTATTTTGTTTTATTTTTTGAATCTCTTAAACTTGTAGGGCCTGCTTTATCTCTTTGTTGTTTTAATATTGCACAATGCTCTGTCTAGATGTGCGTCTCTTTTCATTCATTGTTTTGGATTCGCAGTGAGCACTTTTAATTTGAAGATTTGGGTGCTTCAGGTCTTGGGCATACTCTCTGTCATTTCTTTCTTGTCCATATTTTTTTTTCCTTATTTGAGCTCCTTTTAGGCAAATGTTGAACTATGTGTGCTGTCTATTTTCTTTCCCCTCATTTTGTTATGGTTGCAGGAAGATTTTTCTCCATTTTGTTTTTACAAATTCTATTGAGCTCTTTTACTGCAATCACATTTTAAATTTCCAAGACATTTTTCTTGTTCTCTGATTCTTTTTCATAGCTTCCTTTTCTTTATAAATAAAATATTTCTTGAAATTTTCTGAGGATACCGGTTGGAGGGTTGTTATTTATGTTTTAATTCTAATGTTTGTTTTTATTTAAATAATATTTTATTGTGTTTTAGGTGAAAGTTTACACAGCCAGTTAGGTTCCCATTTAACAATTTTCATATAAATTGTTCCATGACATTGGTTAAATTTCCACAGTATGTCAGCATTCTCATTATTTCCATTCTGTTTGTTCTGTTTTCATTAATCTAGCTTCCCTTCCCACCCCCCTCCCCTTGCCTTCTCATCTTTGCTTATGGGCAAATGTTGACTATTTGGGCTCATATAGTTGATTGTTTAAGGGAGCATATTACTCACGAGTGATATTGTTTATTTTGTAAGCCAATCTATTATTTAGCTGAAAGGTGACCTCCATAAATAGCTTTAGTTCCAAGTTCGAAGGTTATCTTAGGGTGATATTCTTGGGGATTTCTCTAGCTCTATTTCTCCAGTAGGTCCAACCTTTTTTAAGAATTTGAATTTTGTTCTACATCTTTCTCCTATTTTGACTGGGACCTTCTATTGTGTCCCTGGTCAGAACGGTCAGTAGTGGTAGTGGAGCACCATCTATTTCTTCTGGTCTCAGGTTAGATGAGGTCCTGGTTCATGGGGGCTCTTAGTCCTTTGAACTAGTTTCTTCTTTGAGCCTTTGATTTCCTTCATTCTCTTTTGCTCCATACAAGTGGAGAACAGTAGTTGTATCTTAGGTGGCCGCTTGTGAGCATTTACGAACCCAGACGCTACTCACCAAACTAGAATATAGAGCATTGTCTTTATGAACATAGGGTCACTATGAGTTGGAATCAACTTGATGGCACCTAACAACAACAACAACTATCTGGAAAGTAGGTGATTTCCCCTCCTTCTCCCTCCCATCCTGGTAACCATCAAAGAACGTTGCTTTCTGTGTGTTTTATCTATTCTTGACTTTTTGTAATAGTGGGACCTATAGTGATTGACTTATTTCTCTCAGCATAATGTCATCCAGATTCATCCATGTTATAAGATGTTTTGCAAACTTCTTTTTCTTTACAGTTGTGTAGTACTCCATTGCATGTATCTACCTCAATTTGTTTATCCATTCATCTTTGATGGGCACTTAGGTTGTTTCCATCTCTTTGCCACTGTGAATAATGCTGCAGTGAACTTAAGTGTGCATATGTCTATTTGTGTCAGGCTCTTATATTTCTTGGATATAGACCTAGGAGTGGGATTGCTGGATCATAAGGTATTTATATTTCTAGTTTTTTTGAGGAAATGACGTATTGTTTTTCACAGTGTTTGTACCATTTCACAATCCTACTAGCATTGTATAAGAGTTCCATTCACCCTGCAACTATGTCTGCATTTATTGTTTTCTGTTTTTTAAAATCATTTCCATTTTTGCAGGGGTTATATGGTATCTCAATGTAGTTTTGATTTGCATCTCTCTAATGGCTAATGATCTTGAGCATCTTTGAATGTATTTGTTGGTTGCCTGAATGTCCTCTTTGTGAAGTGTCTGTTCACGTACTTTGCCCATTTTTTAAATTGAATTGTTTGTCTTTTTGTTGTTGAGTTGTTGAGGTTTTCTATATATTTTATAGAGATTAGACCCTTATCAAATATGTCATTACCAAAGATTTATCCCAGTCTGTAGGTTCTCTTTACTCTCTTGATAAGCCCTTTTGATGAGCATAAATACTTAATTTTAAGATGTCAGTTATCTAATTTATTTTGTCATTTGTGCATTTTTAGTTATGTTTGATGGGATATTTATGCCAAAAATTAGGTCCCTTAGTTTTGTCCCTATGTTTTCTTCCAAGAACTTTATAGTTTTAGCTTTAACATGTAGGTCTTTGATCCATTTTAGTTTAGTTTTTGTGCATGGTGTGAGGTATGGATCCTGTTTCAGTTTTCAACAAATGGCTATCCAATTTTGCCAGCAACATTTGTTAAAAGAGACTGTTTCTTCCCGTTGAATGGACTTTGACCTTTTGTCAAACGTCAGTTGCCCTTATATGGATGGTGTTAGGGATTCAATTGTGTCCCCGCAAAATATGTGTTGTAAATCCTAACTTTTGTGCCTGTGGTTATAATCCCATTTGAGATTGGGTTGTCTTTGTTATGTTAATAAGACAGTATTAGTGTAGGGTGTATCTTGAGTTAATATCTTTTGACATATAAAGGAGATTAACTACAAGCTAGCAAGTAGAGATAGGGGAAGAGAGATGTCAAGCCACATGAAGATCACCCAGGAGCAGAAGCTCAGTAGAGACAAGGACTTTTCTCCAGAGCTGACGGAGAGATAAAGCCTTCCTGTAGAGTCAGCATCCTGAATTTGGACTTCTAACCTTGTAAACTGTGAAAAAATAAATTTATGTTAGTGAAAGCCACTCACTTGTAGTATTTCTGCTATAGCAGTGCTAGATAACTAAGACAGTATTTGTTACCAGAAAAGTGGATGCTGCTCTAACAGATACCTAAAATGTGGAAGCAGTTTTGGAATTGAGTAATGGGTAGAGGCTGGAAGAGTTTTAATGTGCCTAATAGTAAAAGCCTAGATTATCTTAAAGAGACTCTTGGTAGAATTACGAATGTCAAAGGCAATTCTAGTAGGGCTCAGAAGGAAGTGATGAGAGCTATAGAGAAAATTTCTATCACTTTAGAGAACACATATAGTGACAGCAATAGAATGTTGCTAAAAATGTGGATATTATGCTTCTGGTCCAGCTCTAATAGAAAATGATGAACATGTGACTGAACAATGAAGGAGGGGAGGGGTGATGCCTTTTATGCAGTGGCAAAGAACTTGTCTGAATTATGTTAAAATATTTGATGGAAGGTAGAATTTTTAAGTGATGAACTTGGATAACTGGCTGAGATTTCTAAGCAAGATCTTAAAGGGGCTGCGTGGTTTCTCCTTGTTGCTTATAGTAAAACGTGAGAGGAAAGAGCTGGACTTAAAATGATCTGTGCAAAATGAAAATGAAACTTAAAGATATGGAGAACTCTTTTGTAAAAACTAAGGACACATGTCCTTGGATATTCACCAAGGGTGTGGCTATACAATCCTTTGTTAAAGAGATTAAGCCTGTAACTGATGGATCTAACCACAGCAGAAAACCCATCAGCTTAGACTGAAGGGGACAGAAAAAAACAAAAGTAAAGAACACTTTCTGCCTCTTAGAATTCTACAGGCAGGAAACAGGCCAAAGAACCTACATCTGTTGTCCTCCAAGAAAAGAAAAGGACCATCCCTGGAGCAGCCCCAGAGATCAGCAGAACTGTTGGAAGGAGTACGGGAAGGAGGGCCTTCTTGGTTTAAAAGGGTGGAGCCATGGTGTCCTGTATCTCACAGGCTCCTAGGTTTAAAAGAGTCGGATCTTCGCCAACTCGATTCCGATGTGTGGTGCTGCTGTTAAGGTGTGCCAGGGGGATGGGGATGCTCCCCAAAGCTGTGGGGGTGAGGCTGCCATGCCCAAGGGACAGAAGAATGGATCCTGCCACTCCAAGGGGGTGGGGTTGCCACTCAGGTGGACTAGGAGAATGGGGCTGCCTAAAGCTGAGGGAGCAGAGTTGCCATCACAGAGGACCTGAAAGGTGCAGCTGAAGCCCAGTACCTAGGAGCCTCCACCAAGAATCCAGAGAGTGTGGCCAACACCTAGAGTCTGGAGGGCAAGCGCATTGCCTAGATGGCCTCAGAAAATTTAGGATTATTTTCAAGCCTTGAGAGCTAATGTAAATTGTTCTGCTGGGTTTTGGACTTGCTTGATGCCCATTATCTCTTTTCCTTCCAGTTTCTTATATTTGTAATGGAAATGTCTACCATTTGTATTTTGGAAGCAGATAACCTATATTTTAGATCTCACACATTCTCAGATAAAGATGATTTTTTCCCCAGAAGGGAATATGTCTAACATTTCATTTAGAAGATTCAGAAGTTTCAGTTTTGGACTTGGAGTTGATTTAAGACTTTTGGGATGATGTGATGGTGTGAAAGTGTTTTGCGTTTGGCAAGGACATGAATTTTGGGGGCCATACGGTAGACTGTTATGGATTGAATTGTGTCACCCAAAAACATGCATGGTAAATCCTAACCTCTATGACTGTGGTCATATTCCCATTTGGGAATGAGTTCTTTGTTATGTTAATGAAACAGTGTTACCATAGGGTGTATCTTCAGTCAGTATCTTTTGAGATAAAAACACAAGCTAGCAAGCAGAGAGATGCCAAGTCACATGAAGATCATCTAGGTGCAGAAGCTCAGAAGAGACAAAGACCTTTCTCCAGAGCCCACAGAGACAGAAAGCCTTCCCCTAGAGCCAGCACCCTGAATTCGAACTTCTAGCTTCCTAAAGTGTGAGAAAATAAATTTCTGTTTGTTAAAGCTACCCATTTGTGGTATTTCTGTCACAGCAGCACTAGATAACTAAGATGGATTTACTTCTGGGTTCTCAATTCCATTCCATTAGTCTGTGTGTCTGTCATTGAACTAGTACCAGGCTGTTTCGATTACCATGGCTGTATAGTACGTTTTGAGATTGGGAAGTGTGAGGCCTTCTACTTTATTCTTCTTTGATGCTGCTTTAGCTATTCTGGACCTTCTTCCTTTCCATATGAAGTTGCAGGATCATTTTACCAGTTCATTAAATAATGTTTTTGATATTTGGATCGTGAATGCATTATATCTATAGATCACTTTTGGTAGTTTTGACATTTTCACAATGGTAAGTCTTCCAATCCATGATTATGAAATATTTTTCCATTTATGTAGATTTCTTTTGGTTTCTCGCAGAAGTGCTTTATAGTTTTCCTTGTATATGTCTTTTATGTCCCTGGTTAGATTTATTTCCTAGGCATTTTATCCTTTTAGGGACCATTGTAAATGGTATTATTTTCTTGACTTCTGTTTCTGAGTCCTTATTAGCCTAGAGGAACCCGACTGATTTTTGTGGGTTGATCTTGCACCCTGCCACTTTGCTGAATCCTTCTATTCCAGTAACTTTCTTGTACAGTCTCTGGGATTTTCTTTTCTTATTTTTTACCATACAAAAATTTGTACATACATGGTTATATGACCCTAATTGCTGTCCTTATATTGTGATGGTACGTGTCTCCTTTCCACCCCTGATTCCCCATGTCCGTTCAACCAACTCCTAATCCTCTCTGCCTTCCCATCTCACCTCCACACAGAAGCTGCCTGTTTAGTCTCTCGTATCTACTTGAGCTAAGAGGCACACTCCTCACGAGAATCACTTTATATCCCACTGTCCAGTCCAATCCCTGTCTGAAGAGTTGGTCTTGGAAACTGTTTTAGTTCTGGCTGATAGAGAATCCAGGGGCCATGCTTTCTGGGGTTCCTTCAGTTTCAGTCAGACCATTAAGTCTGGTCTTCTTACTAGAATTTGAGTTCTGCACCCCACCTTTCTCCTGCTCCATCTGGGACTCTCTGTTGTGTTCCCTGTCAGGGAGGGCATTGGTGGTAGCTGGGCACCATCTAGTTCTTCTGGTCTCAGGCTGATGAAATCTCCGGTTTATGTGGCCCTTTCTATCTCTTGGCTAATAACTTTCCTCGTGTCTTTGGTGTTCTTTATTCTCCTTCACTCCAGGTGGTTGGGACCAATTGATGCATCTTAGATGGCCACTTGCAAGCTTTTAAGACCCCAGACACCACTCACCAAAGTAGGATGTAGAACATTTTCTTAATAAGCTTTGTTATGCCAGTTGACCTAGATGTCCCTTGAAAGCATGTTCCCCAGACCCCTACCCCTGCTACTCTTTCCCTCAAAGTGTTTCATTGTATTCAAGAAACTTCTTAGTTTTGGTTTAGTCCAGCTGTGCTTACTTCCCCTGTAGTGTGAGCTGTCCTTCCCTTCACCTAAGATAAGTCTTTTTTTTTAAAATTTTTTTATTGTACTTTAGGTGAAGGTTTACAGAACAAACCATTTCTCATTAAACAGTCAGTACACATATTGTTTTATGACATTGGTTAACAACCCCATGACATGTCAACCCTCTCCCTTCTCGACTTTTTTTTTTTGGTGAAAATATACATAGTCAAAGATACACCATTTCAAAAATTTCTACATGTACAATTCAGTGATGTCAATTACATTCTTCCAGTTGTGCTGCTATTCTCACTTTAGATGAAGGTTTACAGAACAAAATAGTTTCTCATTAAAAGGTAAACATATTGCCCTATGACAATGGTTAAGAACCCCACTACATGTCAACACTGTCCTTACTCAACCTTGGGTTCCCTATCTCCAGCTTTCCTGTACCCTTCTGCCTTCTAGTCCTTGCCCCTGGACTGCTGTGCCTCATTAGTCCCGTTTTGTTTTATGGGGCTGTCCAATTCCCGGCTGAACAGTGAACCTTGGCAGTGACTTCACCACTGACCTAAAAAGGTGCCTGGGGCATGCTCTCGGGATTTTTCCAGTTTCTGTCAGGCCAGTACATCTGGCCTTTTTTTGTGTGTGTGTTAGAATTTTGTTCTACATCCTTCTCCAGCTCTGTCCAGAACCCTCTGTTGTGATCCTGGTCAGAGCAGTCAGTGGTGGTAGCCGGGCACCATCAAGCTGTACTGGACTCAGTCTGGTAGAGGCCTTGGTAGCTGTGGTCCATTAGTCCTTCAGACTGATCTTTTCCTTGTATCCTGTTCTCTTCATTCTCCCTTGCTCCCGAAGGGGTGAGACCAGTGGAGTATCTTAGATGGCTGCTCACAGGCTTTTAAGACCCCAGATTCTACTCACAAAGGTAGAATGTAGAACATTGTCTTTATAAACTGTGTTATGCCAGTTCAGCTAGATGTTTCCCGAGACCATGGTCCCCACAGCCCTCCGCCCAGCAATTCAGTCCCTCAGGGAGTTTGGATGTGTCTGTGGATCTTCCATGACTTTTCCTTGTACAAGTTGTGCTGGCTTCCCCAGTACTGTGTACTGTTGTACCCTTCACCAAAGTTACCACCTAAGATAATTCTTATCTACTATCTAGTTAGTAAATAGCCCTCACCCACCCTCCCCACCTGGGTAACCATCAAAGAATGTTTCTTCTGTGTTTAAACCTATTCTTGAGTTCTTATAATAGTGGTTTTATAGAATATTTGTCATTCTGTGGCTGTCTAAATTCACTCAGCATAATTTCTTCCAGCTTCCTACATGTTATATTTCTTGGCTTCATCATTGTTCTTTATTGTTGCTTAGTATTCCACTGTGTGGATATACCATAATTTGTTTATCCATTCATCCATTGCTGTTGCACCTAGGTTGTTTCCATCTTTTTGCTATTGTGAACAGTGCTGCAGTGAACATGGGTGTGCATGCATCTGTTTGTGTGACGGCTCTTATTTCTCTAGCATATATTCCACAGAGCGGGATAGCTAGATTGTATGGTACTTCTGTTTCTAGCTTTTTAAGGAAGTGCCAAATCAATTTCCAGAATGGTTGTCCATTTTACATTCCCACCAACAGTGTATAAGTGTTCCAGTCTCTCCACAACCTCTCCAACATTTATTATTTTGTGTTTTTTGGGGTGAGATGATACCTCATTGTAGTTTTGATATGCATTTCTCTAATGGCAAATAATCGTGAGCATTTCTTCCTGTGTCTGTTAGCCGCCTAAATATCTTCTTTGGTGAAGTGCCTGTTCAAATCCTTTGCCCATTTTTTAATTGGAATATTTGTCTTTTTGTTGTTGAGGTTTTGCAGTATCATGTAGATTTTAGAGATTAGACGCTGATCGGATTTGTCGTAGCCGAAATTTTTTCCCAGACTGTAGGTTGTCTCTTGACTCTTTTGGTGAAGTCTTTTGATGAGCATAAGTGTTTGATTTTTAGGAGCTCCCAGGTATCTATTCTCTCATCTGGTGATTGTGCATTGTTACTTATGGTTGGTATTGTGTGTATGCAATGTATTAGGGCTCCTAGCATTGTCCCTATTTTTTCTTCCATGATCTTTATTGTTTTCGATTTTATATTTAAATCTTTGATCCATTTTGAGTTTTTTTTTGTGCATGGTGTGAGTTATGGGTCTTGTTTCAGTTTTTTGCAGGTGGATATCCAGTAATGCCAGCACCATTTGTTAAAGAGACTGTCTTTTCCCTAATTAACAGGCTTTGGGCCTTTGTCAAATATCAGCTGGTCATAGGTGGATGAACTTATGTCTGGATTCTCAATTCTGTTCCATTGGTCTATGTATCTGTTGCTGTACCAGTACCAGGCTGTTTTGACTACTGTGGTGGTATAATAGGTTCTAAAATCAGGTAGTGTGAGGCCTCCCACTTTGTTGTTCTTCTTGAGTAATGCTTCACTTATTCGGGACCTCTTCCCTTTCCATATGAAGTTATTGATTTGTTTCTCCATCTCATTAAAAAATGCCAGTGGAATTTGGATCAGGATTGCATTATATCTGTAGATTGCTTTGGGTAGAATTGACATTTTCACAATGTTGAGACTACCTATCCATGAGCAAGGTATGTTTTTTTTAACTTATGCAGGTCTCTTTTGGTTTCTTTCAGTAATGTCTTGTACTTTTCATTGTATAGATCTTTCACGTCTCTGGTTAGATTTATTCCTAAGTATTCTATCTTCTTGGGGGCTATTGTAAATGGTATTGATTTAGTGATTTCGTCTTCGAGGTTCTCTTTGTTGGTGTAAAGGAATCCAGTTGATTTTTGTATGTTTATCTTGTATACTGAAACTTTGCTGAAATATTCTATTAGTTCCAGTAGTTTTCTTGTGGATTCTTTGGGGTTTCCTGTGTATAAGATCATATCATCTGCAAATAGAGATACTTTGACTTCTTCCCTCCCACTTTGGATGCCCTTTTGTTTCTTTTTCTAGCCTAATTGCTCTGGCTAGGACCTCCAGCACAGTGTTGAATGAGAGTGGTGATAAAGGGCATTCTTGTCAGGTTCCCGTTCTCTAAGGGAATGCTTTCAAAGTCTCTCCATTTAGGATGATATTGGATGTTGGCTTTGAATAAATGCGTGTAATTATATTGAGGAATTTCCCTTCTATTCTTATTTGGTTGAGAGTTTTTATTATGAGTGGGTATTAGACTTTGTCGACTGCCTTTTCTGCATTGATTGATGTAAGATTATGTGGTTCTTGTCTTTTGTTTTATTTATGTGATGTATTACATTGTTTTTCTAATGTGGAACCATCTCTGTATACCTGGTATAAATCCCACTTGATCATGGTGAATTGTTTTTTTGATATGTTGCTGAATTCTGTTAGCTAGACTTTTGTTGAAGATTTTTGCGCCAATGTTCATGATGGATACTGGTCTATAATTTTATTTTTGTGGTATCTTAACCTGGTTTTGGTGTCATGGTTATGCTGGCTTCATAGACTGAATTTGATAGTTTTCTATCCTTTTCTATTCTGTGAAGTATGTTTAGTAGTAGTGGTGTTAACTCTTCTCTTAAAGTTTGGTAGAATTCTCCAGTGAAGCCATCCCGGCCAGGGCTTTTTTTGGGGGGAGTTATTTAATTACCTTTTTAATCTCTTCTTTTGTTATGGGTTTATTTAGTTGTTCTACCTCTGTGTTAGTTTAGGTAGCTAGTTAGTTTCTAGTAATTTGTTCATTTCCTCTAGGTTTTCAAATTTTTTAGAGTACAGTTTTTCATAGTTTTCTGTTATGATTCTTTTAATTTCAGTTGGGTCTGTTGTGATTATCACCCACTGCATTTCTTATACGGGTTATCTGCTTCCTCTGCTGTTTTTCTCTTGTCAGTTTGGCCAGTGGTTTATCGATTTTGTTGATTTTTTTCAAAGAACCAGCTTTTGGTCTTGTTAACTCTTTCAATTGTTTTTCTGTTCTCTATTGCATTTAATTCTGCTCTAATTCTTATTATTGCCTTCCTACCTGCGCCTGAGGGCTTCTGTTGCTGCTCTCTTTCTGTTGTTCCAGTTGTGGGGTTAATGTTTTGATTATGGCCCTTTCTTCTTTTTGGATGTGTGCATTTATTGCCATATACTGACCTCTGAGCACTGCTTTTGCTGTGTCCCAAAGGTTCTGGTAAGATGTGTTTTCATTCTCATTTGATTCTATAAATTTCTTTATTCCATCCTGAATTTCTTCTATAACCCAGTAGTTTTTTGAGCAAGGTGTTGTTCAGTTTCCATGTGTTTGATTTTTCTTTTCCTTGCTTTTTGTGTTGTTGATTTCTACTTCTATGTTTCTATGGTCAGAAAAGAAGCTTTGTAATATTTTGAAGCTTTGGATTTTGTTAAGGCTTGCTTTATGGCCTAATACGTGGTCTATTCTGGAGAATGTTGCATGTGTGTTGGAAAATAAAGTATACTTGGCTGTTGTTGGGTGGAGTGTTCGATATATGTCTGTGAGATCAAGTTGATTGATTATAGCATTTAGCTCTTCCGTGTCTTTGTTGAGCTTCTTTTTGGATGATCTGTCCTTCCCCAAAAGTGGTGTGTTGAAATCTCCTACTGCTGTTGTGGAGCTGTCTATCTCTCTTTTCAGTGCCGTTAAACTTTGTTTTAGGTATTTTGGAGCCTGTGTTGGGTGCGTAAATATTTATTATAGTTATGTCCTCCTGTTGTATTGACCTTTTAATCATTATATAGTATCCTTCTTTATCCTTTGTGGTGGATTTTGCTTTAAAGTCTATTTTGTCAGAGATTAATACTGCCACTTCTCCTCTTTTTTGAGTGTTATTTGCTTGGTATATATTTTTTCCATCCTTTGAGTTTTAGTTTGTGTCTTTATGTCTAAAGTGTGTCTCTTGTAGGCAGCATATAGATGGACTGTGTTTTTATTTATTTATTTATTTTTATCCCATTTGCCACTCTCTATCTCTTTATTGGCGCATTTAGTCAATTTACATTCAGCGTAATTATTGATAGGTATGAGTTTAGTACTGTCATTTTGATGTCTTTTTTTGTGTGTTGTTCACAGTTTCTTTGTTCCACATAATTTTCTGGGCTGAGTCATTTTTCTTTTTGTATTTTCTTTTCATTTTTTTCATTGTTGTTTTTGTGTTTGCTGAGTCTTTATATTTTTCTAGGTTTTTATTTTGTCTTGTAGGATTGTTAGTTTCCTCTGTGGTTACCTTAATATTTACCCCTGTTTTTCTAAGTTTATACCAGTCTTTATTTCTTTATATCGCCTTGACTTCCTCTCCATATGAAAAATCTATGTCTACATTTTTTAAGTCCCTCTTTTTTGTTTTAATGTTGTCATCTTTTCCATGTTGACACCTGTTTCCCTATTTTCAGTGTTTCAGCTTTGATTTACTTTTGTGACTTCCCTATCTCAGTTGATACCTGGTTGCTCTGACCTGTGTTCTAGTCTTGGGTTGTTATCTGATGTTACTGATTATCTAACCGGAGGACTCCCTTTAGTATTTCTTATAATTTTTGTTTGGTTTTTGCAAATTCCCTAAACTTCTGTTTATCTGGAAATGCCCTAATTTCGCCATCATATTTGAGAGACAGTTTTGCTGGATATATAATTCTGGCAGTATTTTTTCTTTTAAGGCTTTATATATGTCATCCCATTGCCTTCTTGCCCGCATGGTTTCTGCTGAGTAGTCCGAGCTTATTCTTATTGACTCTCCTTTGTAGATGACTTTTTGTTTATCCCTAGCTGCTCTAAAAATTCTCTATCTTTGGTTTTGGAAAGTTTGGTTATAATATGTCTTGGTGACTTTCTTTTGGGATCTACATTATGTGGGGTTCGATGAGCATCTTGGATAGATACCTTGTTATCTTTCACAATGTCAGGGAAGTTTTCTGCCAACAAATCTGCAACAATTCTCTGTATCTTTTCTGTTATTCCCCCCTTTTCTGGTACTCCAGTCACTTGTAGGTTATTCCTCTTGCTAGAGTCCCACATAATTCTTAGGATTTCTTCATTTTTAAAATCCTTTTATCTGATTTTTCCTCAAATAGGTTGGTGTCAAGTACTTTATCTTCAGTCTCACTAATTCTGACTTCCATTGCCTCAATTCTGCTCCTCTGACTTTCTATTGAGTTGTCTAATTCTGAAATTTTATTGCTAATCTTCTGGATTTCTGATTGCTGTCTCTTTGTGGATTCTTGAAGTCTGTTAAATTTGTTATTATGCTCCTTTCTAATATTTTCAATTTCCTCTATAGCGTGTTCTGTGTTTTGCTTAATTTCATTCCTAATTTCTAGAAGAGTTCTGTATATTACTCTTTTGTACTCTGCCTCTCGTCATTCCAAGAAATTTACCTCCCTAGAAAATTTCTAGATTCTTTATTTTGGGAGTTTGCTTAAGCCATCATGGATTGCCTCTTTATGTGATTTGATATTGACTGTTGTGTCTGAGCCATCAATAAGTTATTATATTTATTTTATGTTTGCTTACTGTGTCCTAGCTTCTTGTTTTGTTTTGATATGTCCAAATAGGCTGCTCATATGAGCTAGTTTGATTATTGGCAGCCTTGAAGCTCTAATGTCCTGTCACCAGGTAGTTAGATCTGTTACTAAGTATGTGAGCTCAGGAGTCCACCCATTCCTCCTGTATGGATTCAGCTCAGGTGCCCAGGTAGATGGCCACTAAGTGCGTGGCGTAGGCTCTTACTTGCAGCCCTAGACAGGCATGGGTGATTGGTGTAGGCACAGGCGTCTGGCTGCAGCAGGGGGACACACTCTGAGCAATGCAGGGGGCTGACAGCTGCCCCCCGAGCGTCCAGGAGTAAGGCATGTCCCTGTTCCCTAGAGCGCGTTGGTGGGTGGGTTTTGTAGTTGGACTACGAGCACCTAATGCTGTTGGCTATAAGGACTTGGGGGCACCTCTCTTACTCATGGGCCGCTTTCGCTGGTGGTGACTAGGTGGCATGGATGAAGCCTGTAGTCTTCAGGCCCCTCATGTGGGTAGGTGAATGGGCAGAGCAGTGTCAAATGTTAAGAAGCTGCCATTTCACAGCTGAAATAGTTGAAGTTAGACTTCTGGTATACACCCTGTTGTGCTGTGGTAATGAGGGCTTAGGCTGTTGAGATGGGCCCGCAAAAGTCTCTGCAGGGGGAAAGGCACTCAAAGTCCGTGGATCCCTTATGCCTGTGTCTAGGCAAAGGAGCTTTGCCTCCCTGGGTTCCTGGCTTAGGGGAGCTGGCAGTTTATTTTTTCCCGTTTGTTAATTTGTTCACTCTCCAAGACAGGGAGGATGGCTCCAGTTGTGTGATGGATCCTACTTCTTGCCCAGGGGAGTAGGCAACTGCTGAAGCCGGTCTGGGCCCCAGTGAAGAGCAGGGAGGTAAATGAGAAAGAGGTTTTTCCCTACAGTGGGTGTTTTTGATCCGTGTGATAGGCTGTATGCAATTACTTTTCTTTTGGTGATCGAGGCCTGCTTCTCAGTGGTTCTGCATGGCCGAGTAGACTCTTAGCGGCTTGGTCTCTTCTGGTGTGGAATGTGCCTCCCGAGCACTGCCGCTTGCCTGCCTCACCACTAACCCCCAAGCTGATTAGGCCTGAAGAGCTCAGGCTCTCGCCAGGTTAGTCTGGCAACTCCTTGCTGCTTCTGAACTGTCTCTCCTTCCCCCTGCCACTCAGTCTGATTCCTCAACTCTGCCTTTGATGTTCAGGGCTCCCAGATTGCCATATATAATCAAATCATTTGTTTTTTTGGGTCTTTGTTGTAAGAGGGTCCACCGGAATCTTCTGGCTACTCTGTCATTTTGGCCCCGCCTCCTCTGGGATTTTCTGTGTATAGGATCATATCATCTGCAGATAAGGATAGTTTTACTTCTTCTTTTCCAATCGGGATACCCTTTATTTCCCTTTCTTGCTTTATTGTTCTGGCTAGGACTTCCAGTACAGTATTGAATAAGAGTTTTGATAAAGGTCATCCTTGTCTCATTCCAGAAACCCTGGTGGCATAATAGTTAAGTGCTACAGCTGCTAACCAAAAGGTTGGCAGTTTGAATCCGCCAGGCACTCTTTGGAAACTATGGGTCAGTTCTACTCTGTGCTGTAGGGTCACTATAAGCCAGAAATGACTTGACAGCAAAGGGTTTGGTTTTTGTTTTTGTTTTTTTTTTTTTTGGTTTTGTCTTGTTTCTGTTCTCAAGGGGAATATTCATAATCTTTCTCTGTTGAGAATAATGTTGGCTGTTAGTTTTTCATATATGCCCTTACTTATGTTGAGGAATTTCCCTACTATTTCTATTTTGCTCAGAGTTTTTACCAGGAAAGGGTGTTGGATTTCTTCAGACGCCTTCTCTGCATTGATTGAGATGATCATGTAATTCTTTTCCTTTGTTTGATTTATGTGGTGAATTACGTTGATAGATTTGCGAATGTTGAACCATCCTTGCATCCCTGGTATGAATCCCACTTGATCACAGTGTATTGTTTTCTGATAAATGCTGTTGAATTTTGTTGGCTAGAATTTTGTTGAGAATTTTTTCACCTATATTCATGAAGGATGTTGTTGTTGTTCTTGGGTGCCATTGAGTCATTCCAACTCGTATAACCCTATGTATGACAGAAGAAAACACTACTTGGTCCTGGGCCATTCTCACAATTGTTGCTATGGTTGAGCTTATTGTTGCAGCCACTGTGACAATTCATCTTGTTGTTGGCCTTCCTCTTTTTTTGCCTGCAACCAAGCATAATGCCCTTTTCCAGGGACTAGTCCCTTCTGATAACATGTCCAAAATACATAAGATGAGGTCTCACTATCCTTGTTTCTAAAGAGCATTCTGGCTGTACTTCTTCCAAGACATGAGAGATATTGGTCTATAATTTTCATTTTTTGTGATGTCTCTGCCTGGCTTAGTTATCAGGGTTGTGCACACTTCATCAGAGAGTATTCCTTCCTTTTTTATCTATGTTCTGGAATATTTTGAGTAGAATTGGTGTCAGCTCTTCTCTGAGTGTTTGGTAGAATTATCCAGTGAAGCCATCTGTGCTGGGGCTTTTTTTGTTGGGAGTTTTTTTTTTTTTTTTTAAGTGATGTCTTCAGTTTCTTGTTTTGTTATGGGTCTGTTCAAATTTTCTACCTCTATTTGTGTTAGTTTATGTAGGTAGTGTGTTTCTAGAAAATTGTCCATTTCTTCTAGGTTTTCAATATTGTTGGGGTGCAGTTTTTCATAATATTCTGTTTTATCCTCTTTATCTCAGTTGGTTGTGTTGTAATGTCACCCATCTCATTTCTTATGTTGGTTATTTGCATCTTTTTTTTTTTTTTAACTTTGTCAGTTTTGCCAGTGGTTCATCAATTTTATTGATCCTCTCAAAGAACCAATTTCCAGTTAAGTTGATTATTTCTATTGTTTTTCTGTTTACTGTTTATTTCTGCTCTGATCTGTGGTCTTCTTTTGCTGCTCCTTTTCTGTTTGTTGAAATTCTCAGGTTAAGCTATTGCTTTTGGCCCTTTCTTCTTTTTCAAAGTGTGTATTTATTGCTGTAAATTCTCCTCTGAGCACTGATTTTGCTGTATCCCAGAGGTTTTGGTATGTTCTATTTTTTCATTCTTGTTTAATTCTAAAAATTTTCTAATCTAATTTTTAATTTCTTGTATTTCCCAATAGTTTTTAAAGGAAGGTGTTGTTAAGTTTCCATGTATTTAATTTTTTCCCTTGATCTTTCTGTTACTGATTTCTAGTTTTCTAGTGTTACGGTCAGAGAAGATGCTTTGTATTATTGTGATGTTTTTGAATTTATTGAGGCTTGTTTGTGACCGCAAATATGGTTTATTCTGAGAATGATCCATGTGCATTGTAGAGAATGTGTATTGTGCCTCTGTTGAGTGGTGTGTTCTGTGTATATCTATGAGGTCGTCGAGTTGATTTTGTTATTTAGATCTTCTGTATTTTTTTTTAGTTTCTTTCTAGTTGTTCTGTTCATCATCAAAAGTGGTGTGTTAAAGTCTCCTACTATTATTGTAGAACTGTCTATTTTTCTTTTTAATTCTTTTAGAGTTGGTTTCATATATTTTGGAGCTCTGTCATTGGCTGCATAAATATTTATTATTGTTATGTCCTCGGTGGGTTGACCCTTTAATCATTATATAACGACATTCTTTGTCTCTTATAATGGATTTTGACTTAAAGTCTATTAATCAAATTATTATTGCCACTCTTGCCCTCTGTTGGTTACTGAGCACTGGGGTGGGCTCTGGAGGAAGTGGGATGGGGGTGGGCACGTGCTTCCAGTCTCAGGTCTGGTGGTGCAGGAGCTGACATGGGAGCGTGTGCCATGGATCTGCAGGCTGGGGCAGGGGGGATGGGGGACATGCACTGCTGGTTGCTAGGCAGGCGGGGTGGGTGCACATTGCCTGTCATGGGCGGGGAGAAGCAGGGAGCACACTGCTGGTCACCTGGAGGGTAAAGAGGGGAGTGTGCTTCCCTGGTCACCTGCATGGGTGCTGAAGTACCCCTCATAGACTACAGCTGGTGATCAGGACCTGACCCCGACCAGATGCAAGAAGGGGATGGGTGTCCAGTGTCCGCTAGGGTTGGGGAGTCTCCAACTGCCAATCTATGGATCCTGTACTCTGTGAGTGCCATCTGCCCAAATGATCAGGGACCTCTGCTGGTGAGTCATTCTGTTCCTGTTTACTGGCTCCCTCCCTGCTCAGTGGTTGCCTGGATAGTTAGGGCTCTTGCCTACTTTCCTGCACTTTCCCTCCTTAGATCCAGTTCATGTTCTCATCTTGCTTCACCCTGGGTTTGTCTACACAATATCTCTGACTCCTATCGGGAATTCTATGAAGTTGCCTTCCTGTGCTTCTCACCCAGGAATGCTGCTCACTTTGTGTCAAGATGGCCATGCTGCACCAGGCTGGCTGATAGGGTGCCTAGGATCCTTAAATCTCCTCATTCGCTGTTTTCATTCAGTTTCTCCTTCCATTCAGAGTTTGATCTAATTTTTCATCCTTCTGTTTGCTGTTCTGGGTTCACAGATTGTCATTTCTATCTGTTTCACTTGGTTTCTCCATTCTTTGCTGTAGGGGGATGGCATGGTATGTATGACTATGGTATGTGTGACTAAGCCACCATCTTGGGCTGTTTGCCAATTCTTTTGTTTTTTAACTGAATAATATTGTTTCTTCTATGGTTACTTATTTTCTTTCTTTTAATTTTATGTGTTTATTTAATTTTCCATCTATTGTTTTTACTATTTGTTTGTTTTGAAGGCTTTCTTAAAATGCCTTCTGATTCTTTGTATTCACTTCATACTTTTTAATTAGGGAACAGAAACACTGGCAGCAAGTGCAGTATCTGAGGATGACATTTACTGTCAGCTGTTGTTTTAGGGTTAGGGTGTGAAGACTTACATTTTTTTACTCTATATGCCAGACTAGGAGCCCTGGTGATGTAGTGGTTAAGCACTCAGCTGCTAACCAAAAGGTCGGTGGTTTGAACTCACCAGCTGCTCCACGGGAGAAAGATGTGGTAGTCTGCTTCCATAAAGGTTACAGCCTAAGAAACCCTGTGAGGCAGTCCTCCTCTGTCCTACAGGATCACTGTGGGTTAGGATCGTCTTGATGGCAATGGGTTTTGTTTGGTTTTATATGCCAAAGGGTTGTGTGCTTTGTTCAAGGGCATCTTTTTTTACACTAGCTTCTTTATTCTCTAATCTACTTCTGTCCAATAGAAATATAATGTGAGCTACAGATGTAATTTTACATTCTCTAGTGGCCACATTTAAAAAGTAAAAAGGAGCAGATGAAATTAAATTTAATAAGATATTTTACTTAACACAGTATATTCAAATTATTAGAATCTCAGTGTGTATCTAACAAAAAACTAGTAATGAGATGATTCTTTTTTTTGGGTGGTGGGTACGAAGTCTCTAAAATCAGCTGTGTATGTGATACTCAAAATTAGGACTGGCCACATTTCAAATTCTGAGTAGCTACTTTTTCTGGTGGCTACCATATTGTACAGCATACCTCTAATAATTTGTTTTTTTAGATCAGCCCTTTTTGAGTTTTGGCTCCCATGGGATGAGGAGAAATACCTGGCTGATGCGTACTCTCAGAGGGGAGTTGATGCTCTTTATTCAAGTGATTTCTATGAATCCAGCTGTTGTTAGCCTCACCTCTCCCTTTTGCCCTCCTTCATTCAGGGAACTTCTGTGTCCCCTGGGATTGCACAAGGCGATCGTGCTCCCTACACAGGGAAGCCGTCTACCAGTATTCTAGGCTCTGGTGTTCTTCGCTCTACTTCAGCAGTCTCCATGCCCCCATGTGCATTCCCTCCTCCTGAAATTTACTGAAATATCTTGTCTTCTGATGAGCCTATTCATATTCTCTTTGTTTTGAGGAGTTTATATGATTTTTTCTTTTTTACTTGAATTTTATTTCACTTGGAGAGAGTGGAAGTAGAGGGTGTTTAAGCTGACATCTTGAACTAGAAACCTACAGGAAATTTTTATCAGCAACTAAGCCAGTGAGCAAAAAATACGTTATTTATTTTTTATAAATTTTTAATCCATTATTTGATTCAAAAGTCCATGTTGATCCTTGTTATCATGAGGGACCAGTCCCTGGAGAAGGACAACATACTTGGTAGAGGGTCAGCAAAAGAGAGAAAGACACTCAGTGAGGTGGATTGACACAGTGACTACTTCGATGGACTCAAGGATAGCAACAAATGTGAGGATAGTGCAAGACTGGGCAGTGTTTCTTTTTGTCGTACATGGGATTGCAATGAGTTGGAACCTACTCGGACACGTAACAACAACAACTACAACAGCAAAACGTTTTAGACTTTTATTAAGATTAAAGTGCTGTTGTTTTAATGTTTTCAGTAGAGATATTCTTATTTTTAAGATGGATTTGTTTTAGGAACAGCAGGGTGTTCCTCAAAGCAGGGTCTGGTGATGAAGATTGGTGCGTCATAAATTAGATGGAGATGGATTTTTTGTTGTTGTTGTTTTGGATGCTTATAATCTGTGTCTCAAGAACTATCAAAGTGTTCTAAACAAATTAAAAAAAAACCAAAACTTTTCTACACTGTTTTCCAAGAAGTCCTTAATTAGGTAGTGAACTTTTTTGGTATGTTAGCTTGAAAAATCTTGACTTTATATTCATTACTTATATATTAAATGAAACGTTTTTATGGGCTTTAAAATCAATTGATCAAAGTTTAGTCTCCTTTAAAAAAAAATACACGTTAAAAAATCTTAAAAGGTGTCCTTTGTAAAATTTAACAAAAAAAATTACTTTAAAATTTTTCATTAAATGTTATAGCGTTATAGCATCACTCAGCAAATTTGTGACTGGATCATGTAGGAGAGTATTTTGTATTTGCTTAAAATATCTTTAAAGATCCATAAAATTTGTTGATGAAAACTGAACAATAACCGGTATGTTCATAAAAATAAACAAAGCCAGTATAATCTTGATAGTTTCATACATTCAGGTGCTTGTGGTTATTTTTAAGGTGCACATCCTAGAAATGATTGGAAGTCAGAGGATATTATTTTCTTTTAAGTTTGGTATATTTCAGGCATCTAGATAATTTGAAGCTGGAGGGTCTATCCAAATATAGCTGTACTTTAATTGAGTGAGACTCCCCTTGTTCTTTTTATTGTTGTCTCGTGTTTACAAAGTTCCCTGAGTGTTACAAATAGTTTGTGCTCAGCTATTCTAAAAGTGGAAACGCTGGTGGCATACTGGTTAAGAGCTATGGCTGCTAACCAAACGGTTGACAGTTCAAATCCACCAGATGCTCCTTGGAGACTCTGTGGGGCAGTTCTACTCTGTCCTATAGGGTTGTTATGAGTCTGAATCGGCTCGACGGCAACGTGGGTTTATTCTAAAAGCTGGTGGTTCGAGCCTACCCAGCAGCACTGTGGAAGAAAAAACTGACAATCTGCTTCCGTAAAGATTACAGCCAAGAAGGCACTATGGAGAAGTTCTACTCAGTAACACATGGAGTCATAATGAGTCGGAATGGACTTGATGTCAACTGTTTGGTTTTTTTGGTTGTTTTGTGTTTTAAAACTCCCCGCTAAATAGGAATAATGTCAGAGGTTTTTCTCTCAGAGTTGTGAGGCCAGGGCGTGGTCTGTATCCACTCATAGTCCCAAGAATGAGAGGCATTTTATTCAGCTCTCTGTACTGGGGTTGAGTTGTACAGAGTTCCTCCTGGCCTCCTTTACCTCTGACGGAAGGAGACCAGGGTGATTTATACTCTCATCCTGATTACCCATTCATGATCCAGGGAAATATCACGTGTATATTAAAACAACACTGTGAAAATGGTACATTTATTGTATGGGACATGGAAAATTATAGATAGTGGATTAAACTTCAAAAAAATGAAAGCGAATATGCATGACAGGAAATGTGTTTCCTTCTCATTGGTGCTTTGCACCTGCAGGTGCAGCTAATCATTGATGTGACGTCACAAGACCAGCAGACAATGATTGAAACTTTTTCTTTCCCCTGGGCTGATGGATTTTTCCAAATATCACTTTAAAAGCACATGGAATTAGACAAAATTAGACAAAAGTACTTTTAAAGTGCTTGAAACTTAGTATCAAAGAGAAAAAATGAAGAGCAAGATGGGGTACATTCTGTAGTGTTTTCTAGATGTGAAAAAATTACACCTATTTCAGAAATGGCATTTTTTGGAGGAAAATAAGTCTCCTTCTGACTTAATTGTTGTATCTCTGTCAGGAGATGTGGAAAGGGCTTTGGGTGTGGCGGTGGGGTGGGGCAGGATTCAGGCCTGTCTCCCTACTAATAAGTAGCTTTAGTTGTGTGACTTTGGGTGAATACAGTGTATACCTCAATTTCTGTACTTGAAAATATTTATAAAATGATATCATCTGTTTGTCTTAACTTTAAGATTTTCGAAGTAGTTGTCACCTCTTCATATTGTTCTCTTTAACAATCATGTGAGGTGGTGGTTGTTGTTATTAGTTACTGTTGCTCCAATTCATAGTGACCGGTGCATAACAGAGCAAAATGTTGCCCAGCCCTGTGTCATCTTCATGATCACTGGTATGTTTGAGTTCATTGTTTTGGCTAATGTATCAATCCATCTCATTGAGGGTTTCCTTCATTTTCACTGACCATGTACTTTACAAACCACGATATCGTTTTCTAACGATTGGTCTTTCCTGATGTAAGAGAGCCTAAGTCTTTCCATCCTCACTTCCACGGGGCATTCTGATTATATGTATTCTAAGACTGATTTGTTCATTTTCCTGGCATTCCACAGTATATTCAGTATTCACCAACACCACAGTTCAAATTCATCAATTCTTCTGTCTTCCTTTTTCATTGTCCAGTTTTTGTATAACCATTCTTATCTAGGCAGACTACATTATAGGAATTGAACCCAGATACTCTTAGAATTATTTATTTTCAGGATATTTTTATTATTTGTTTATTTTTAAATGTATTATTTAGTGTTAAAATATTTAAATAGATGAGCAGTGCAATTTTATTTTTTACTATCATTTTGAATTACTGGATTTGTATTTAAGGTGTTTTTAATTCATTGTAATTATTATTCTTTCTGATGCTCACATTGTCACGCTGGCTCCTGTGTCCTTTTGATATGGCTCCTGCTGCCTCTGATAGCATCTGTTTTCTGGCACAAAATAAAATGAGGTGTTCTAGCCTCATCTTGTGTATTCGCCACCCCAGATATAGGATTTGCCTTTTTCAGGGAGCCTGTAAATGGGAATTTTTTTTGGAATCTGCTGATTAACACTAGGTGTTGGAATAGAGGCTAATAGACATCTCAGAAGAAGACAACTGAATGACAGCTGAATGAATGGGAAGTATAGAAATGAATTGATTTTATAGAAAGCTTCTATTGTTGTAAGAAGACACGAGTACTGAAATGGAAAAGACCCACTGAGTACTTGAATTTCACTACACCAAGTAGAAAAAAAAATCTCAAACTCCTTCAGGAGAACAGAGCAAAATCATTCACCCAAGATAGTGTGCCATAATGACATCTGTCTTCTTATCAGGAAATGTGAAATTTGAGAAGATAGTGGTGCAAAATGTCAAAGCTAAACAAGAAGCAATTATGATCCTAAAAATCTCTGCAAAACCAAGTAGAAAGAAAGATGTTTTTTAAATATTTAAGAGCCCAAAATTCACCATCAACAAACTATCTCAAAGAATTGCTAGATAATATATGGCAGTATGCAAAAACAGAAACAAATCCTAAGCCAAATAAGTGGGTTATAAAAATACAAGTGATCACAGACCAGAAAAAAAATGAAGAAGGCCAATTAAGTGCCAGTTGTCAAACAGCAACAATCCCTGAAACATTAATAGCCATCTCTAACCAAAATCCTAGACTTTCTCACCATAGAAACAATTCTGGTGGGGTAGGGGAGCAGGATATTTCAGAGGATGGTGTATAGGAGTCCAACTTATTTGTGTGTGTTTATCCTGTATCTTGTTACTCTGCTGGATCTATTAGTTCCAGTAGATTTCTTGTGGAGTCTTTAGGGTTTTCTAGGTATAGTATCATATCATCTGCAAACAGGGACAGTTTAACTTCTTCATTACCAATTTGGATGCCCTTTATTTCTTTTTCTTGCCTTATTGCTCTAGCTAGAACTTCCAGCACAGTGTTAAACAGGAGTGGTGATAAAGGGCATCCATGTCTTGTTCCTGTTTTGAAGGGGAATGTTTTCAGCCTCTCTCCATTAAGAATGATGTTAGCTGTAGGTTTCGCATAGATGACCTTTATTATGTTGAGAAATTTCCCTTCTATACCTATTTGATTGAGAGTTTTTATCAGGAATGGGTGTTGGACTTTGTCAAATGCATCTTCTGTGTCAATTGGGATGATCATGTGATTCTTTTCTTTCCTTTTATTTATGTGGTGGATTACATTGATTGATTTTCTAATGTTGAACCATCCTTGCATACCTGGTATGAATCCTACTTGGTTGTGGTGTATCATTTGTTTTTTTTTTTTTTTTTTGATATGATGCTGAATTCTATTGGCTAGAATTTTGTTGAGAATTTTTACATCTATATTCATGAGAGATACTGGTCTGTAATTTTCTTTTTTTGTGGTGTCTTTGCCTGGTTTTGGTATCAGCATTATGCTGGCTTCATAGAATGAATTTGGAGGTGTTGCTTCCTTTTCTGTGCTCTGAAATAGCTTGAGTAGTACTGGAAGAAGCTCTTCTGTGAATATTTTGTAGAATTCTCCAGTGAAGCCATCTGGGCCAGGGCTTTTTTTGTTGTTGTTGGGAGTTTTTTTTATTACCTTTCCAATCTCTTGTTATGGGTCTGTTCAGATTTTCAACATCACTTTGTTGTATTGGGTAGATAGTGTGTTTCTAGAAATTTATCCATTTCCTCTAGGTTTTCAAATTTGTTGGAGTATAGTTTTTCATAATATTCTGTTATATTCCTTTTTATTTCAGTTTGGTCTGTTGTAATGTCAACCATTTCATTTCTTATTTGCCTTAATTGCGTCCTCTCCTGTTTTTCTTTTGTCAGTCTGGCCAGTGGTTTGTTGATTTTGTTGAGTCTTCCAAAGAACCAACTTCTGGTTTTGTTGATTCTTTCTATTGTTTTTCTGTTCTCTATTTCATTTATTTCTGCTGTGATCTTTATTATTTCTTTTTTTCCGGTGGCTGTGGGCTTTTTTTTTTTCGCTTCTCTTTTGATTTGTTTGAGTTGTATAGTTAATGTTTTGATTTTGTCCCTTCTTTTTTGATATGTGCATCTATTGCTATAAATTGTCCTTTGAGGACAGCCTTTGCTGTGTCCCAAAGGTTTTGGTATGATGTGTTTTCATTCTTCTTTGATTCTAGGAACTTTCTGATTCCATCTCTGATTTCTTCTATTACCCTGTGATGTGTAAGCAGGTTATTAATCAGTTTCTATGTAGTTGATTTTTTTTTCCTTGCTCTTTCTATTGTTAATTTCTACCTCGACAGCATTGTGGTCAGAGGAGATACTTTGAATTATCTCAACGTTTTGGATCTTACTGAGGATTGCTCTGTGGCCTAAGATGTGGTCTATTCTGGAGAACGTTCCATGTGTATTGCAAAAGAATGTGTACTTTGCAGTGGTGGATGGAGTATTCTATATATGTCTATGAGGTCAAGTTGGCTGATTGTGCCCTTTAGTTCTTCTGTATTTTTGCTGAGTTTCTTTTTAATTGTTCTGTCCTTTGTGTTGAAGTCACCTACTGTTATTGTGGAATTGTCAATTTCTCTTTTCAGTATTGTTAGAGTTTATGTATTTTGGAGTCCTGTCATTGGGTGCGTAGATGTTTATTGTGGTTAATTCTTCATGATGGATCGTCCCCTTAATCACTATACAGTGTCCTTCTTTGTTTTTTATGGTGGATTTTGTTTTAAAGTCTGTTTTATCTGCAATTAGTATTGCCACTCCAGCTCTTTTTTGGTAGTTGTTAGCTTGATATATTTTTTTCCAACCTTTTAAATTTAATAAATTCACATCTTTGTTTCTAAGGTGTGTCTCTTGTAGACAGCATATTGATGGATCCTGTTTTCTTATCCATTCTGTCACTCTCTGCCTCTTTATGGGTGCATTGAGTCCATTTACATTCAGTGTAATTATTGGTAGATGTGAGTTTGTTCCTGTCATTTTGTAGTGCTTTTTTTGTGGTGCTGACAGTTTCTTTGTTTTTCTTACTCTCCTGTGCTGAGTAAATTTTGTTCGTTGATTTTTTTTTCATTTCTTTTGTTTTTGTAGTTCTTGTTTTTGCTGAGACTTTGTTTTTCCTCTTTAGTTTTATGAGTATCTTTGTTAACTTTCTTTGTTGTTACCATGAAATTTACCCGTATCTTTCTAAGTTTGAAGCAGTCTATTATTACTTGGTATCGCATTGACTTCCTCTCCATTAGAAGGTTCTATATTTATACCATTTATTCCCTCTTTTATTGTTTTGATGTTGTTATTGTTTACTGATTAACTGCTATTATTCCCTGTTTTATTTCTTTTGGTTTTGGATAGTCCTCGAGAATTCATTTTCTAGATTCTGCTTGTGAGCTGAAGTTGTTTGTTCTCACATCGAAGAACTCCCTTTAATAATTCTTGTAAGTTTGGTTTGATTTTTATCTATTCCCTTAATTTCTGTTTATCTGGAAATGTCCTAATTACACCATCGTATATGAACGAGAGTTTTGCAGGATATATTATTCTTGGCTAGCAATTATTTTCTTTCAAGGTTTTATATATGTTATCCCATTGCCTTCTTGCCTGCATGGTTTCTGCCGAATAATCTGACTCTTATTGTTTCTCCTCTGTATGTGACTTCTTGTTTTTCACGACCTGCTCTCAGGATTCTTTGTCTTTGGTTTTGGCAAGTGTGTTTATGATATGCCTTGGTGATTTTCTTTTGGGGTCTGTCCTATATGGGGTTCGCTGAGCTTCTTGGATGGCCAGTTTTATCTTTCATGATATTGGGGAAGTTTTCTGTCAGCAGTTCTTCAGTGATCCTCTCTGTGTTTTCTGTTTTCTCCCCGTTTTGGAACTCCAATCACTCGAAAATTTTTGCTTTTGATTGTATCCCACATAACTCTTAGGGTCTCTTCATTTTTCTTTGTTCTTTTTTTCTGAGTTTTCCTGAAACAGAGTTGTATCTAAGTGTTTGTCTTCAATTCCACTAATCTTTTCTTCCACCATTTCAAATATGCTTCTCAGCCTTTCTATGACACCGTCCATTTCTGAAATCTTGTTGTTTATCTTTTGGATTTATAATTGTTGTCCTTGTATAATTTCTAGTTGTGAATTTATTTTGGCATTTTATTCCCACAGTATTTTCCTGAATTCTTCCAATTTTTTGTCAGTATTTTCCATGAATTTGTCTGCCTTTTCTATGAATTTGTCTATTTTTTCCTCCTTTTTGCTTTAACTCTTGGATAATTCTGAGTATTAGAGATTTGAATTCCCTATCAGGTAGTTCTAGTGCCTTTCTTCCACTGGAAAGTTGTCTGACATTTTATTTTGGATGCCTCCTGGAACCATCCTGTCCTGTTTTTGTAAATGTTTCGATAATGTCTACTGTCTTCGGGCATTCAATAGTTATTTTTCTAATTTTTGATTGTAGATTTGTTTGTTTTGTCTTTTTTTTTTTTTAATTTGGCTATGTCTGAGCAGGCGGGCTGTGTGTTCTTTATTGTTTGCTCATCTGGGCATGATACTTTTCACCTCCTCCAGTTTTCAGGGTCAGTTGCTCAGATATGGTACAGCAGGGCATTTCTAGCTGAAGAGGAGTTACTGGGATGGGTTGTTTCTGGCACTTACTACAGCCACCAGTGTGGGTCGGTAGTCATTGCAGGACAGGTTCCAGTAGGCTGTGCCTGTACTGCTTGGTGGTGTGATGTTAAGCGCATGGTGCAGGTAGGCAGGATGTAGTGGGGAGATTGTTATGTGTGGAGCTAAGATGGATATGGGAGAGAGGAGAGAGGAACAGGAGCCAAAAACATACAAACAAAAAAGAGTGCTAGGGGATCTTGGCTTTGGAGTTGAGAGATGAGAGACTATGAAATTGAGAAAAAGAAAAAGGGGAAGAAGAAGGAAAAGAAAAGAATGAGTAAATAAAAATCAAAAAGGATAAAGAACAGCAAAGCTCCCAGGGATCTCAATGGTGTGGCTATGAAGTCTGGGGAAGTTGTTCTCAGTTGTTGCAGTACAGCCTGGCTAGAAGGCGTAGAGGTAGTCAGTGCCAGGTATTCAGGGAACAGAAAGAGAAGGAAGGTATAGAGAGACGAGAAACTGAGAAATGAAGAAAGACAAAAAGGGAAAAAGAGGGAAAAGAAGACAAAACAAATTTAAAAACAAAAAAGTACAAGAAAAGCCCCTGAAAAAAACAGAACAAGGAAAAAAAACAAGAAAGCACGAAGAAAGAAATGCCCTCAGGTATCCCTCTACGCATCTGCGCAAGCCGAGGGGGTAGGTTCCAAGCCGCGCAGCACCACCCAGCCAGAACGGGCTCCCAACTCAAGAAAACAAACAAACATTTCAAAACAAAGAAACAAAAGCCCCAGGAACCCAACAGCATGGCAGCCCAGACCAAGAAGCAGTTCCACACTCGAACGGAGTTCCACAGCCCCTCAGAAAGAAGCAAAAATGGCACATGGAGCCAGGTATTTTAGCAAAAGGAGGAGGAGGTAGTGAGAGTTAAGGAAGAAATCAAAAGAAGTGGAAAAAAGCAATACCAGTAGCCAACAAATGGCACTCAGAGAGCCAGCCATTGCAGGTGGGTGGAATCCAAGCAGCCGGTGCTTCCCAGACAATAGACCATGGCCATGTGAAGCAGAGGGGGCTGAGTGGGGGTGAAGAAGCGTGGGGAGTGGAAAAACATATATTGCAAATTACAGGAGGTCCACAGCCCCTCAGGAAGAAGCAAAGATGGCGCACGGAGCCAGGTATTTGAGCAAAAGGAGGGGGTGGTGGTGAGAGGTAAGGAAGAAATCAAAAGAAGTGGAAAAAAGCAACACTAGCAGCCAACAAATGGCACTCAGAGAGCCGGCCAGTGCAGGTGGGTGGAATCCAAGCAGCCTGTGCTTCCTGGACAAGAGAGTGGCCATGGGAAGCAGAGGATGCCAAGTGGGGATGAAGGAGGGTGGGGCTGGGAAAGCGTATATCGAAAATTACTGGTTGTTTTGTCTCCCGCTGGGAGCTCCGTGAAGCTGCTTTCTTGTACCTCCTATTTGCTGGTCTCTGATAGGGGTCCAAGATGGTGGATCTGCACTGCGTTAGCTGATAGGGGACCTCTGTATGAATCTCATCTCGCTCTCCATTCTCTGTCAGTTTTCTCACTCCGTTTGGTGCTTGGCTGAGTTCTTTATCTCTTCATTTGATGTTTTAGGGTTTCAGGATTGCTGTTTTCTCTGTTTGGCTTAGTTTTTTTGGATCTTTGCTGTGGAGGAAAGGCATAGTGCTTCTGTCTAGAGTGCCATTTTACCGGAAAGGACATAAAATTTTTAAACCTTCAAGAAGAAAATGGAACAAAGAAACTTGAACAAGCCAATAAAATTAAGAAATGGTTTTAAACACACAATGACAGCAACAACAACAAAAAAAAGCTGTGGTAAACAAATAACACATTATGGTGACAAAAATGAGCCCAGTATTATCTGTAATCATCATGTTCTGAATGGGATAGATAAATCAGATAAACCCTTTAAGAGCAAGGACTCCATATGGAATTTAAAAATTCCATCTATATGTCACTTTTATATTTTAACTAGACTGACCAAGAAAAAAAGACACAAATTACTAAACTAAGAATTAAAGAGAGGTTATCATTACCACCTTTCCCCAAATAAGTAGGATTAGAAAGGAATACTCTGAACAGCTGTACGTGAACAACTTAGATAAGGTAAATGAAATGGATACATTCCTAGAAAGACACAAACTCCAAAAACTGACTTACAAAGTAATATAAGATATTAATATAAATATTAACAAGTAAAGAGATTGAATTAAAATCTCTCTACAAAGAAAAATCCAGGAACAGATGGCTTTACTGGTGAATTCTACCAAAAATTTAGAGGAGAATTAACACCAGAGCTTCACAAAGTCTTCCAAAAAATAGAAGAGGAGGAAAAACTTCCAAACCCATTCTGAGGCCAGTATTAGACTGATACCAAAACCAAAGACATCACAGAAAAAGGAAACTAAAAAAAAACTACCCTTATGAATATATGTGCAAAAGTCAAGAAACTATTGGGAAACCATATCCAGTAACTTTTAAAAAGGATTATACACCGTAACCAAGTGGAATTTATCCCATGAATGCAAAGTTGGTCCAATATATGAAAGTTAATAAATAAGGACCAAAACCCACATGATTATCTCAATAGATGCAGGAAAAAAACTTTAACAAAAAGCATTTAACAAAATTCAACACCTTTTCATGATTAAAAAAACATTCAGCAAACAGAATAGGACACTTCCTCACACTGATAAAGACAGCTATGAAAACCCATAGCTATCATCATACTTAATGGTGAAAGACTGAAAGTTTTTCCCCGAAGTTCAGTAAAAAACAGATATCTGTTCTTGCCGTGTCTAGTTAACATTGTACTGGAGGTTCCAGACAAAGCATTTAGGCACAAAAGAAATAAAAAGCATCAGTATTAGAAAGGATGAAGTAAAACTTTGTTTTCACTTGGCACAATGTTGTATATAGAAAATCATAAGGAACCCACACAATAACTATTACAGCTAATGAGTGTAGAAAGGTTGTAGGATATAAAACAGATAAAAATAAAAGGTTGCAGGATATAAGATATAAATAGAAAAACCAATTGCATTCCCATACAGCATTATGTGTGTACAGGTTTATACATCGACCCATGGTGTAGGAAGCAGTTTCATTGTACCTCATCAGAGATGTGTCTCATCATTTTAACAATGCTGATTTGATGGCTGGCTTAGTTTATTTTACATGTACATGCACACTCGTACATATAAGTACAGATTTAAGGAAATGGTCCAGAGTCATGGAAGCCAATCATTCTTTAGTTTTCTTGGGGTCATTTCCCCCATCTGTGGTGAAAAGGGGCCCTGGTCAAGCGGTGGATAAGTACTCCATTGCTGACAGGTTGGAAGTTCAAATCCACCAGCTGCTCCACTGGGAGAAAGATGTGACAGTTGGCTTCCCTAAGGATTACAGCCATGGAAACCCTATGGAGCAGTTTTACTCTGTCTTATTGAGTTGCTATAAGTCGGAGTCTACTCGACAACAATAGGGTTTTTTTTTGTTTTGTTTCGTTTTTGACTGTGCGGAGGTCACAAGCCAGCAGAGGGAGAGAGTGCAGAGTGTGGGAAGGTAACAATATTTAACAATTGTGCTCATTATTTACAAATTTGATGTCAGAATTAATCCAGTAAAATGAGAGAAGACAAACACTGAATGATAATCCGTCTCTTCTATTCTCATTTGTATGTTTTGGGAGCCCCCTTTAACCTCCCCAGATGAACGTACACATTCATGAGCTTGTCATTTCATTCCTTTCCTCCTCATCTGTGAGTTTATTGGGCAAGATTTTCATTCTTGTTAGTGTGTTCAGCTTGCAGGAGCCAGAGGGAAGATTGTATTCTCCATCGCCTCAACGTTCTTCCCCTGTGCTCAGCATTTCTGATGGAGGTATCCACTGTCAGAGCCCTTGGAAACGTGCAGAGTGATGGCTTTCACCTCTAGGAGGGACAGTTTAGGGTGGATCTTGGGAAGCCCCTATGATTGGGCATATGAGTTGGTCAGGGGAGGTTAGGAAGTGTGTCTGGAAGCTCATAAGAGACAGTAGAGAGAGAGCTCATGTTGGCAGTTTTAGAATCTTGGGCTAGATTCTAAAATGTCAAGGGGGTGATTCCTTCCCTGGGAATCCCTGCTAATTTTGCAACTTAATCCTCTGCAATAACCTGTCTGTGGGATTGGGCAAATGCATTCCTTTGTTAATTTGTGCAGAAACTGATTATTGTTCTAGGTTGTAATGAATATAAAAATAGGTGCAAATTTATTTTGGTCTCCATGTGAAAGGATGGTCATCAGTAGCTGGGGTGAGAGGGTGTGGGCAGGTGTGGGACAGGAATTCAGCTGTTACTACTGTGTTTATTTAAACTCAGTTTGAATGGACTCAACAGCAGAGGTTTTGGTTTCAGGTTGTCCCCTCTGCTGGGCATATTTCTTCCTAGCCAGTTGAAAGTTTAAAAAAAAAAAAATTTCCAGACATCATAACTGGCTCACACATAACAAAAGGTCATCTATGAGGGAAAGAATTACTTTGGAACTTTTTCATAATTCAGGTGATTAAATGGTGTGCATAAAGGAGGAAGTTAACTTTCCTTTCTGATCTTGTGATGGGAAATTGTCCCCTCGTAATTGCTGCAGTGTGTTTTATTGCAGGAGTCAATTCACTGAATTTTTCAGAAGAAGAAAAGAGGACTATGAATAGTCTGAATTTGGTTTATTTAGCTTCTCATTGTTCTGGGTACAAGAGAAAGTCAGAATATGTCCTAGATTAGATGGGAAGTGGAATATGGGGCTGGGGAAAGGAGAGAGAAGATTTTTCTTAGCGTTAGAACTCTGTAGTGGTTAGTTAGAATCACCAAGTTATTTTTGGACACCAGTAATTTATTAGCTTTCTACAAGTGTTTAAGACAAGAATTAAAGCCTAAAGATCTGTAGAGGACTCATTATTTATATATTTTACAGAAAAAAAGGAAAGGGATTCTGTAATTGGATACGTTTGGAACTGCGGTGTTTCCTCAGATTCTCCGGGGCTTCTTAGACTCCTCCGTATAACAGTGTGACCTGAAAATCTGTAAGAAGTGAGTATAGTGCTTCCTCTTCACTGATGTTCATTGTTTAGTTAGCACTCTTCTAGCTCACAGACTTCCAAGGCGATCTGAGCCTGGTTTCTCAGGGATAAGACTTTAACCACAGATTACCCTGACACTGCCTACACTGTGTTCCTAGGCTTGGCATTTAGCATGGGGCATGCCTGGGTAGAAACATGTATGAGAACATAATAAACTCAGAATGACTACTTTGAGCCGTGGCCAGAGCCCTTTTAGGTCAGGAGACTGAAGGGCTTGCATATGGAACTTGGTGCTCCTACATCTCTCTGGGATGATTCTGTTTTGGAGTTTTATTTATCAGTGGAAATGAATTCCCAGTGGTGGGCATCCCAAGGACTAGCTTGGAGAGGAAGATACTTTGGGTCAGCTGCCCTGGGACACTGCTTGGGCTCAGCACTGCTGACACCTCACCTTGTGTGTTAGATGTGACAGAAAAGCCCGTGTTATCCTCTCCTCGTCACAGAAGAGCACATGGCCTGCACCCACAGCCTCTCTCAACCATCAGTGTCGTCTGACTCCTCCCATCATTTGGCCCCTCCCTCATGATATCTTTGATTGCTTTAAATGCCCATATTTTTCCATTTTCTGTTGTGCTTTCATTGAAGTGCAGTATTTGGAAGAGGGGAATGGTTCCATTTAGTGCCTAATATTCTTCTTGATTAAGGTGTGCAGGGTAGCATTGTTGTTGTTAGCTGCCATTGAGTCGGCTCCCAACTCCTGGTGACCCCATGAACAATGGGATCAGATCATTGAGATCCAGAGGACTTTCATTGGCTGATTTTCAGAAGTAGATCACCAGGCCTTTCTTCCTAGGCCATCTTAGTCTGGAAACTCCTCTGAAATTTGTTCAGTGTCATAACAGCATGCAAGCCTCCACTGACAGATGGGTGGTGGCTGGGCATAAGGTGTATTGGCCAGGAATCAAACCCAGGTCTCCCAAATGGAAGGCAAAAATCATACCACTGAATCATTAGTGTCCTTATAGGGTAAAATTAGGCCATGATATTTAGAAGTGGTTGACTAACTCTCAGCTTCCTTTTCTGAGTTGCAGTTGCTAGTGCTCTGACATGCCATAGCAATATCTAGCCTTTATTTTTCCAGTTCTCATAGTTGGGCAACATTTTCCTAAAGGTTATTGCTATTAGCCTTCTCTATTTAAGTTAGTTTTGAGACATCTACAAACTTAGAAAATTCTCTGCCCTTCAGAGAGTTTATAAACATCTGACTGCAGGTTCTGGTAGAAACCCCGCACTTAGGCTCTTTACCCCCACTTTCTGTTTTTCAAACACTAGAGTGAATAACATTGGGGTAGATCATCACCAGCCTCTGCTACTTCACTTATATTTTCTACAACTTTCATTATCCATAAAAGGAAATTTAGCACCATCGATTATAAGATACTTTTTTTTCTCACATTTTAACCTTTTTTAAAATCAGATGTGTCTTACAATTGAATGACATCTTAGAATTGATGAAATGTGCAACTTTATGATAAAAACTTAGAAGATAAGCAACATAGTTAGAATTATTCATTAATTCAGAAGCCAAAAATAATCCAAAAATAGTTTGTCTTTCTCTTTAAAACTATTTTCAAAGTTTCAACTACTCTTAGTCAGTTTTTTGCCTCCCATTCTTTTAAGTTCAATTTAATCTTCTTCTAGGAGTACATCTGATAGTAATTACTTCAATAAGGAGGTGTTAGCAGTTAAATATTTGCCTGAAAAATGTCTTATTTTGGCCTTACTCATAGATGTCAGTTTAGCTGGGCATAGAATAATAATTTGAATTCCATGATTATTTTCTGTGATTTGAAAGTGTTATGTCATTGGTTTCTGGCTCCTTCTTGTTGTGCTTTCCAGTCTGTTCTCAAGTCAGTTGTCATTCCTTTGTAGGTAGACTGTCTTTCACTCTGTGTGCTTTTAGGACCTTCTTTTTTCATATTATACAGACTCACTACTGTGCAATTAGACTTGTTTTGTTTTTTAAATAAGAATTTTATTTTAAAGCGGTGTTAGATTTACAGAAAACTTGGGAAGATAACTCCAGGGGGTTCCCATATAACACACACTGAGTTTCTCCTGTTATTAATATCTTACTTACATTGTTGTTGTTAGGTCCCATCAAGTCAATTTTTTAACTCGTATCAACCCCATGTGACAGTGTAGACCTGCCCCATGGGTTTTCCTGGTTCTGATCTTTATGGGAGCAGATCACCAGGTCTTTCTCCCACAGAGCTGCTGGGTGGGTTCAGACTACTTACTTTTTGGTTAGTAGCTGAGCACTTAAATGTCATGCTACCAGGACTCTTTCTTATATTAATATGGCACATTGATTACAGTTAATGAGCACATATTGATACAGTGTTATTAACTAAGTTCCATATTTTATTCAGATTTTCTTAGTTTTTAATTATTTTTTGTTGTCATTGTTCCAGAGTATCACATCACATTTAGTTGTCATATCTCCTTTAGGCTCCTCTGATCAGATGTTCATTATTTTTGATGACCTTGAGAGTTTTGATGAGAACTGGTAAGGTGTTTCGTAAAATATCCTCTTGACATTTGTCTGATGTTTTTCTTGTGGTTAAACTGGGGTTATAGGTTTTTAAGAGGAAGATTACAGAGGTGAAGTACCATTTTCATTATAAAATATCAAGACTTCCAATTGCCGTCTAGTTGATTCCAACTCCTGGTGACCCCGTGTGTGTCAGAGTAGAACTGTGGTCCATAGGGTTTTCAATGGCTGATTTTTCAAAAGTGGATCTTTAGTCCCTTCTAGTGAAGTGCTTCTGGGTGAATTCAAACATGCAAACTTCTGGCTAGCAGCCAAGCATGTTAATCATTTATACCACCGGGACATACCAAGGGCATATACTATCAATATGATTTACCAGTGTTGATGTTAGTCTTGATCACCTGGATTAAGGTAGTATTTGTTGGGTTTCTCTACTTTGGAATTACTTTTTCCCCCCCTTTCCATACTGTACTCTTTGCAAAGAGCTGAAGAAAGAAAACAAGCCTTGAGTTGCAATATTAAAGGATTCTATGGAGAAAATATTGAATGATACAGGAAACATGAAAAAAAGATGGAAGGGATACACAGAGTCACTGTACCAAAAAGAATTGATCGACGTTCAACCATTTCAGGAGGTAGCACATAACCAGGAACTGATGGTATTGAAAGAAGAAGTACAATCTTCAGTGAAGACATTGGCTTAAAACAAGGCTCAAGGAATTGAAGAAATAGCAATTGAGATGTTTTTTCAACAAATGTATGCAACGCTGGAAGTGCTCACTCATCTGTACCAAGAAATTTGGAAGACAGCTACCTGGCTAACCGACTGAAAGAGGTCTATATATATGTTCCCATTCTAAAGAAAGGTGATCCAATGAAATGCAGAAATTATTGAACAAGATCATTAGTATCACACGCAAGTAATATTTTGCTGAAGATAATCAAAAAATGTTTGCAGCAGTACATCAACAGGGAGCTTCCAGAAATTCAAGCTGGATTCAGACAAGGATGTAGAATGAGGAATGTCACTGCTGATGTCATATGAATCTCTCTGAAAGCGAGGAATACCAGAAAGATGTTTAGCTGTGTTTATTGACTACCCAAAGGTGTTTGACTGTCTGGATCATAACAAAATATGTATAACATCGCGAAGAATGGGAATTCCAGAGCACTTAATTGTGTTCATGAGGAACCTGTTCATAGAGCAAGAGGCAGTCATTCGAACAGAGCAAGGGGATACTACGTGGTTTAAAATCAGGAAGGGTGTGTGTCAGGGTTGTATCCTTTCACCATACTTATTCATTCTGTATGCTGAGCAAATAATCTGAGAAGCTGGACTATATGACAAAGAATGCAGCATCAGGATTGGAGGAAGACTCATTAACAGCATACGATATGCAGATGACACAACCTTGCTTGTTGAAAGTGAAGAGGACTTGAACCACTTACCGATGAAGATCAAAGACTACAGCCTTCAGTATGGATTACTCCTCAGCATAAAGAAAACAAAAATCCTCACAGCTGGGCCAATAAGCAACATCATGATAAACAGAGAAAAGTTTGAAGTTCAAGGATTTAATTTTATTTGGTTCTATAATCAACACCCATGGAAGCAGCAGCCAAGAAATCAAATGGCATATTGCATTGGGCACATCTGCTACAGAACACCTATCTAAGTATTAAAAAGCAAAGATGTCACTTTGAGACCTAAGGTGTGCCTGATCCATACATAATATTTTCAGTTGCCTCATTTGCATGCAAAAGTTGAACAGTGAGTAAGGAAGACCGAAGAATTGATGCCTGTGAATTATGGTGTTAGTGAAGAATGTTGATTATACTATGGACTACCTATATCATGGAACAAATCTATCTTAGAAGTACAGCCACAATGCTCTTTAGAAGTGAGGGTGGCAAGACTTCTCAGTTGCTTTGGACATATTATCAGGAGGGACCAGTTCCTGGAGAAGGACATCATGCTTGGCAAAGCAAAGGGTCTGCAAAAAAGAGGAAGGCAGTCAATGAGATGGATTGACCCAGTGGCTGCAATAATAGCTTAAACATAGCAATGATTGTGAGGATGATGCAGGACTGCGCAGTGTTTCATTCTATTGTATGTGAGGTTGCTATGAGTTGGAACCAACTTTAAGACATCTAACAACACCAACATGCAAAGTCCACACTTAAGTGGGGAGTTACGTTTCACCTCCTTAGGGGCAGAGTATTTACATAATTTTTAAAAAATTCCTCTCTATAAGAGGTTTATCACTTCTTATTTATTCAATCGTTTATTTAAGTCAAGGTGAACTCATGGTATTTATTTTATACCTTGGGTTATAATATACTACTATTTATTTTGTTTCTCAAATTGTTATAGCTTTGGGTGCTGGGAGCTCTTTCAGTTGGCTCCTGTATTCCTTTAACATACCTCCATTGTTGTGGTTTTATTTTATTTATTTGTTTATTTAGTTGAAATTTTTATTTTCTGGCATTACAGAATGTTCCAGGTTCACTTTCTGTATTTCTTTCCCAGTCCTAGAATCACCATTTCTCAAGAACTCCTGGTTCCGTTTATTGGACAATGATAGTAGAAAACAAGATCTGGGTGCTGGGTGTGCTCCTTGCTAGTGGGTGTCATTACTTCTTGCCCCACTAAGGTGACAGAGCAAAAAGACATGTGTGTGTGTATATATGTATATATGAGTGTATATATATGTATGTGTGTGTGTGTATACACACACACACGTAAGTGTTATGGGTTGAATTTTGTCCCCCTGAAGTATGTTTTAAATCCTAACCTCCATGCCTGTGGTTATAATTCCATTTGGGAATGGGTTGTCTTTGTTATGTTAATGAAGCAGGATTAGTAAAGGAGGTATTTTGAGTCAGTCTCTTTTGAGATATGAAAGAGATTAAACAAGTGAGCAGAGCAGAAATGGGGGAAGAGAGATGCCAAGCCACATGAAGATAGCGCAGGTGCAGAAGCTCAAAAGAGACAAGGACCTTCCTCCAGAGCCGAGAGAAAGAGAAGCCTTCCCCTAGAGCTGCCAACGTGAATTTGGACTTCTAGTCTCTTAAACTGTGAGAAAATAAATTTGTTAGAGCCACGCATTTGTGGTATTTCTGTTATAGCAGCACCAGGTAAGTAAGACAGTAACCATCTGTCCATATATTATGTTGCTGTTAGGTGCCGTCCAATTTGTTCCGACTCATAGGGAAACTGTACAACAGAACGGAACACTCCTGGTCCTGCACCATCCTCGCAGTTGTTGTTATGCTTAAGTTCATTGTTGCAGCCACTGGGTCAGTCCATCTCGTTGAGGTTCTTCCTCTTTTTCACTGACCCTCTACTTTACCAAGCATGATGTCCCTCTCCAGGGACTGGTCCTTCCTGATAACATGTCCAAAGTATGTGAGACAATGTCTCGCCATCCTTCCTTCTAATGAGCATTCTGGCTGTATTTCTTCCAAGACAGATTTGTTCATTCTTCTGGCATATATATATATATATATATATATATATATATATATGTTGTTGTTGTGTGCCGTCAAGTCAATTCTGATTTGTAGTGACCCTATAGGACAGAGTAGAAGTGCCCCATAGGGTTTCCAAGGAGCAGCTAGTGAGTTCAAACTGCCAACCTTTTGGTCAGCAGCCTGAACTCTTAACAACTTTGCTACCAGGGTTCGCTCTCTCTCTATCTGTATGTGTGTGTGTGTGTGTATACACACATGTATGTTTTATATAATATGTATATATCTATGTTTTATATATATATAAACAAAAACAAAAACCCATTGCCATCAGGTCAATTCTGACTAAGTGATCCTGCAGGACAGAGTAGAACTGGCGGATAGGCTTTCCAGGAGCAGCTGGTGGATTTGAACTGCCAAACTTTTTGTTAGCTCCCAAGCTCTTAACCACTACACCACCAGGACTCCATTTATATCCTTATCTATCTGTCTATCATCTGTCTATCGTCTATATAAACCAAGCCAAACCTACTGCCATCAAGTTGATTCTTACTCATAGCGACCCTATAAGACAGTAAAACAGTCCCACAGGGTTTCCAAGGCTGTAAATCTTTCATTGTTATTGTTGTTTGTTTGTTTGCCTTAGGCTCTGCTTTTATTTATTTTTAATTTTATAGTGTTTTAGGTGAAAGTTTACAGTGCAAATTAGTTTCTTATTCAAAAATTTATACACAATTTTTTGTGACATTTGTTGCAGTCTGCTCAGTGTGTCTGCACTCTCCCCCTTTCTCTTTATACTCTGGGTTCCCCATGTCCATTCTTCCAGGTTTCCTGTCCCTTCCTGCCTTCTCCTCTTTGCTTTTGGGCAGGTGTTGCCCATTTGGTCTCCTATACTTGATTGAACTGAGAAGCATGTTCCTGACGTGTGTTACTGTTTTATAGGCCTGTCTAATCTTTGGCTGAAAGGTGGACTTTGGGAGTGGCCTCAGTTCAGAGTTAGCAGGGTGTCCAGGTGCTATAGTCTCGGGGGGTTCCTCCAGTCTCTGTCAGACCAGTAAGTCTAGTCTTTTTTATGAATTTTATCTTCGCTGTACGTTTTCCTCCTGCTCTGTCCCGGAAGCCTCTATTGTGATCCCTGTCAGAGCAGTTCGTAATGATAGCCGGATACTGTCTAGTTCTTATGGGCTCAGGCTGCTGGAGGCTGTGGTTCATGTAGTCCATTAGTTCTTTGGACGGATATTTTCCTTGTGTCTGGTTTTCTTCTTTTTCCTTGCCTTGAACGGGACCAAGAAATGTATTTTAGATGGCAGCTCACAAGCTTTTAAGATGATACATAACTAGGATGTAGAACATTTTCTTTATGAACTATGTTACACCAGTTGACCTAGCTGTCCCCTGAGACCATGCTCCCCAACCCTCAGCCCCACTAACACAGTCCCTCAAGATGTTTGGATGTGTCTAGAAAGCTTCTGTGCATTTGTCTTGGTCAGGTTGTGCTGACTTCCCCTATATAGTGTGTTGTCTTTGTTTTCGCCAAAGTTAGCACTTGTCTATTTTAGTGATTTCCCGTCCCCACTCCTCCTATCCCCCGTAACCATCAAATATTATTTTTTTCTGTGTGTAAAACTTTTATTGTATTTTTATAATAGTGGTCTCATACAATATTTGTCCTTTTGTGATTGACTTACTTCCCTCAGCATAATGCCCTCCAGATTCATTCATGTGAGATGTTTCATGGATTCATCATTGTTCTTTACTGTTGCATAGTATTCCATTGTGTGTATATGCCATAGTTTGTGTATCTATTCATCTGTTGATGATCACTTAAGTTGTTTCCATCCTTTTGCTGTCATGAATAATGCCTCAGTGAACATTGGTGTGCATATGTCTATTCATGTGACAGCTCTTATTTCTCTAGGATATATTCCTAGGAGTAGGATTGCTGGATCATACAGTATTTCTATTTCTAGATTTTTAAGGAGGCACTGTATAGTTTTTCATAGTGGTTGTACCATTTTACATTCCTACCAGCAGTGCATAAGAGTTCCAGTCTCCCTGCAACCTCTCTAACATTTGTTATTTTCAGTTTTTTTAGTAGTGCCAGTAATGTTGGAGTGAGAGGGTATTTCATTGTAGTTTTGATTTGCATTTCTCTAATGGCTAATGATCACAAGCATTCCCTCACGTGTCTGTTAGCTGCCTGAATGTCTTCTCTGGTGAAGTATCTGTTCATATCCTTTGCCCATTTTTTTAAATTGGATTGTTTGTCTTTTTGTTAATTATGTGTTGAAGTATTTTGTAGATTTTAGAGATTTGACCCTTGTTAGATACGTTATAGCCAATTTTGTTTTTTCCCCCCCGGTCTGTAGGTTCTGTTTTTACTCTTTTGGTAAAGTCTTTTGATGAGCATAACTGTTTAATTTTTAGGAGCTCCCAGTTTTCTTGTTTATCTTCTGATGTTTGTACATTGTAAGTTATGGTTTGCATTGAATTTATGCCATGTATTAGGGTCTGTATCATGTCCCTGTTTTTTCTTCCATGATCTTTATCGTTTTAGGTTTTATATTTAGTTCTTTGATCCATTTTGAGTTAGTTTTTGTGTATGATGTGAGGTATGGATCCTATTTCATTTTTTTATAGATGGACATCAGTTTTGCCAGCACCATTTGTTAGAAAAACTGTCTTTTCCCCATTTAATGGTCTTTGGTTCTTTTTCAAAGATTACCTGTCTATATGTGGATGGATTCACGTCTGGGTTTTTGATTCTGTTCCATCGGTCTATGTGTCTGTGGTTGTACTAGTTCCAGGCTTTATTGACTACCATAGCTATATAGTAAGATCTGAGATCAGGTGGTGTGAGGCCTTCTACTTTGTTCTTTTTCTTCAATAATGCTTTGCTTATCTGGAGCATCTTTCTTTTCTATATAAAGTTGGTAATTAGTTTTTCTAACTTAATAAAGAATGCTGTTGGTATTTGGATCAGGATTGGATTATATCTGTAGATCACTTTGGACAGAACTTACATTTTCACGAGACTGAGTCTTCGTATTTATGAGCATGGTATGTTTCTTCCATTTATATAAGTCTATTTTGGTTTCTTGTAAAGTGTTTTGTAGTTTTCTTTGTATAGATCTTTTATATCCCTGGCTAGATTTATTCCTAAGTATTTTATCTTTTTAGGGCTATTATAAACGGTATTGTTTTCCTGATTTCCTTTTAAAAGTTGTTGTTGGTATAGGAATCCAACTGATTTTTGTATGTTGATGTTGTATACTGCTACTCTTCTGAATCTTTCTATTAGTTTCAGTAGTTTTCTTGTAGAATTTTTGAGATTCTCTATGTATAGTTTATATCCGTCTGTGAATATGGATAGTTTTACTTCTTCCTTTTCAATCTGGATGCCCTTTATTTCTTTTTCTTGCCTCATTGCTATAGGTAGGACTTCCAGCACAATGATAAATAGGAGTGGTGATAAAGGGCATCCTTGTCTTTTTCCTGTTCTCAGGGGGAATGTTTTTAGCCTCTCTCCACTGAGAATGATGTTGGGTGTTGGTCTTATATAGATACCCTTAATTATTTTGAGGAATTTCCATTTTATTCCTATTTTATTGAGTGTTTTTATCAGGAATGGGTGTTGGACTTTACCAAATGAATTTTATGCATTGACTGAGATTATCATGTGATTCTTTTATTTTTTGTTCTGTTTGTGTAGTGGATTATGTTGATTGATTTTCTAATGTTGAACCATCCTTGCATACCTGGTATGAATTCCACTTGGTCAGGTTGTATTTTTTTTTTTTTAATATGGTGCTGAATTCTATTGGCTAGAATGTTGTTGAGAATTTTTGCATCTATATGCACGAGATATATTCATCTCTGGTTTTCTTTTTTGTGGTATCTTTGCCTTGCTTTTGTATCAGGGTTATGCTAGTTTCATAGAATTGATCTGGGAGTATTCTTTCTGTTCCATGCTCTGAAATAGTTTGAGTAGTACTGGTGTGAGCTCTTCTCTGAATCTTGGGTAGAATTCTCCGGTGAAGCTGTCCAGTCCAGGAATTTTTTGGTTGGCAGTTTTTTGATTTTTTTTTTTAATTCTTCAGTCTCTTCTTTTGTTATGAGTCTGTTCAGATTTTCTACCTGTTTGTGTTAGTTTATGTAGGTAATGTATTTCTAGAAGCTTGTCAGTTTCCTCTAGGTTCTTATATTTGTTGGAGTACAGTTTTTTGTAGTATTCTGTTATGATCCTTTTTATTTCAGTTTCATCTGTTGTAATGACTACCATATCATTTCTTATGTGGGTCATTTGCATCCTCTCCTGTTTTTTTTTTTTTTTTTTTTTCCGGTCAGGTTGGCCAGTGGTTTGTGAATTTCGTTGATCTTTTCAAATAAACAACTTTTGTTCTTATTGATTCTTTCTGTTGTTTTTCTGTTCTCTATTTCATTTATTTATGCTCTAGTCTTTATTATTTCCTTTCTTCTGGTGGCTGTGGGCTTCTTTTGCTGTTATTTTTCTTTGTTTTCAAGTTGTAGGGCTAACATTTTGATTTTGACATGTTCGTCTTTTTTGATGTGTGTGTTTATTGCTATAAATTGACCTACAGACACTGCCTTTGCTGTGTCTGAAAGGTTTTGGTATGATGTGTTTTCATTCTCATTTGATTATAGGGATTTTTTTCTTCTCCCTTGATTTTTTCTATGACCCAGTTGTTTTTAAGCAAGATGTTTTTCAGTTTCCATGTAATTGATTTTTTTCCTTTATGTTCCTTTTATTGATTTCTATTTTTATGATGTTGTGATCAGAGAAGATGCTTTGTATTATTTCAGTGTTTTGGATTTTATTGAGGGTTGCTTTGTGGCCTAAAATATAGTCTGTTCTGGAGAATGTTCCATGTGCACTGGAAAAGAATGTATACCTTTCTACTGTTGGATGGAATGTTCTAGATATACCTTTAAAGTCAAGTTGGTTGATTTTGGCCTTCAGATCTTCAATATTTTTGTTGAGTTTATCTCTAGATGTTCTGTCTTTTACTGAGAATGGTGTGCTGAAGTCTCCTACTATTATTGTCGAACTGTCAATTTCTCTTTTCAGAGCTGTTAGAGTTTGTTTTATGTATTTTGGAGCCCTGTTGTTGGGTGCATAGATATTTATTAAGGTTATGTCTTCTATGTGGATTGTCCCCTTAATCATTTTATAATGTCCTTCCTTGTCTTTTATGGTTGATTTTGCCTTAAATTCTATTTTATCTGAGATTAGTATGCCATTCCTGCCCTTCCTGTGTCCTAGACTCCAGCTGTTGTCTGATGTTCTTGGTTCTCTTACTGAAGGGCTCACTTTAATATTTCTTGTAAGTTTGGTTTTGTTTTTACAAACTTCCTTAATTTCTGTTTATCTGAATCTCATTGCCTTCTTGTCTGCATAGTTTCTGCTGAGTAATCCATGCTTAGTCTTATTGATTTCCCTTTGTAAGTGACTTCTTTTCCTTGAGATGTTCTCAGGATTCTTTCTTTGTCTTTGGTTTTGGCTGGTGTGATTATGATATGTCTTGCTGACTTTTCTTTTGGAGTATATTCTATATGGGTCTCGTTGAACTTCTTGGATGATCTGCTTTTCATCTTTCATGATATTTGGGAAGTTTTCTGCCATCAAATTTTCAACAGTCTTCTCTGTGTTTTCCATTTTTTCCTCCGTTCTGGAACACTATTCCCACACAAAATTTTGTTCTTGATTGTGTCCCACATAGTTATTAGGGTTTTTTTTTTCCCCCTCTGATTTTTCCTCATACATTGTGATGTCCGTGGATTTGTCTTCAGTCTCGATAATTCTGTCTTCCCTGTTTCAAATTTGCTCCTAACATCTTTTATTGAGTTGTCTATGTTTGAAATTTTGTTGTTTATCTTCGGGATATCTAGCTACTGTTTTTGTATGATTTCTAATTATTTTGATGTTTTGTTCTTGTGTTATTTTCCTCAATTGTTCTATTGCTCTGTCTGCATTTTCTTTTATTTTGACTATGTTTTCATTGGTTTTGTCTTTTTTCCCCCTTTGTTTTGTCTGTGTTTTCCTCGATCTCTTTCTTAATCTGTTGGAGAGGCCTAAATATTAGCCTTTTGAATTCCATATCAGGTACTGGCTTCTTCTACCAGAAGATCATGTGATTCTTTATTTTGTTCACTTGCTGGAGCCATCTTGTCCTGGCTTTTTATATGTTTTGATCTTGTCTGGTGTCTCCTAGACATTAAGGTATTATTTTATTTATTGATTGGTTATATGTTCATTTGTTTCATTCTACTTCTTTGTTTTGTTTTGATATTTCAGGGTGGGCAGGCCAGGTGTGCTTTGCTACTTGCTCATCTGTGGGCCCAGTAGCTCTGACTACCTTGTCCAGGCAGCCAGGGCAGCAGCAGGCAAGGTGAGCCCACTTCACTGTACACTGGTTTGGCGAGGTAGCTGAAGGCAGTCAGGGCGGGCACTGTCTGCCTCCTGATGGTGGTCCAGCCGTGTGGGAGTGTTCACAGCCTTTCACCAGATAGGGTGAGGTGTTGTACGTGGAGTGGTACAGGCTTGCTTCTCACCGTTCAGCAGGTGATCAAGTGGTGGGAGGGGAGGGTCTGTGTAGGCCTAGTGTGGTGGCGAACCTGAGCGCCGGGGACACTATAGCCACAGTGGCATAGCGGGGGTTGGCAGGAAGAGGGTTGATGTACAAGGTTGGGTGGAGTGGGGAGAAATAAAAGGGAAGAGAGAGAAAAATAAAAGCAAAAAATGGCAACATGGTGGGGGCGGGTCACTATGGACAGGGTGAACCCAGGGGCTGATGGGAAGGGTGGGGAGGTGATGTATTGGGCTAGATGAGAAAGACAAATAAAAGAAAGAAAACAAAAATTGGCAGTGTGGTGGAGGCCACATGTGGGTGTGAGGTGGACCCAGGGCAGTGACAGGCCAGTGCACTGGTGGCTGTCTAGCATGGCGAGGCCCGACAGGAAGGGTAGGTTGTGGCGTCCAGGGCTAGGTGAGAGGGAGAAAGAAAAGGAAGAAAGAGAGAAAAAACAAATAAATAACTTGGCTGTGCAGTGAGGGCTGGTGAGTGTGGGCAGGGCAGACCCAAGGGCCAGTGTGAAGAGAGAGGAGATGGTTTACAGGGCTAGGTGGGAGGGTGAAAGAAAAGAAGACATTAATGGGAAAAAATGGTGCAGCAGGAGTCAGTGGGTGGGGGAACGGTGGGGGAAGTGTACAGTGAAGCGGGCTCACCCTGCCTGCTGCTGCCCTTCGTACTTAGGTAAGGTATTAAGAGCTATTGGGCCCACAGATGAGCAATCAGCAATGCACACCTGGCCTGCCCACCCTGAAATATAAAAACAGAACAAAAAAGCAGGAGGAAACAACAGAACGTACAATGGTGCAGCAGGAGTAGGCAAGTGGGGGAAGTGGCATGGCATGGCCTGTTGGGAAGTGGTTGTGTATGGGGAAGAAGGGTGAGGGGTGAGAAAGTGTGTTTCTCTGGTTACTGGGTGCTGTGTTTCTTGTTGGGAGCTCCGTGAAGTTGCTTTTCCATACTCCTGTCCGGGGTCCTTGCTGGCTGTGTTCGAAGATGGTGACGTTGTGCTGTGTTAGTTGGCGGGGGACCTCCACCCCATATCTCTCCTTGTTCTCTGCTTTCTTTCAGTTTCTTTTTCTATTAGATGTTTGGTCTAGTTTTTTATCCCTTCATTTGATGCTTAGGGTTTCAAGATTGACATTTGTATCTGTTTTACTTAGTTTTTCGAGTGTTTGCTGCAGAGGGTCAGCATGGTATGTCTGTCTGTGGTGCCATGTTGGCTCCGCCCAAGGCTGCAAATCTTTGTGGAAGCGACTTCCACATCTTTCTCCCTTGGAGCAGCTGGTGAGTTTGAACCACTAACCTTTTGGTTACCAGCCAAGTGTTTTAACCACTGAACCACCAAGACTCCTATAATGATTATTATTGTTGTTAGTTACTGTAGAGTGGACAAACTCATGGTGACCTCATGTGTTATAGAGTACAACTGCTTTGTAGTGTTTTCTTGGCTATAATCTTAAAGGAAACAGGTCATCAGGCCTTTTATTTCACGGTACCACGGGGTGGGTTTCAACTGTCTACCTTTAGATTAGCCAAAACCCACTAAACTCATTGCCGTCAAGTTGATTCCAACTCATAGTGACCCTGTAGGACAGAGTAGAACTGCATGCACTATAGGGTTTACAAGGCTGTCAGTATTTATGGAAGTGGAATGCCATATCTTTCTCCCACAGAGTGGCTGGTGAGTTTGAATTGCCAACCGTTCAGTTAGTAGGCCAGTGCTTAACCACTGCACCACTGGGGCTCCATCCTCCTCTGCTTGCTTCTCTGTAAATTCCATTGCAATAGTGAGAAACCTAGATCCCGGCATCCACCGACTATTTACTTAATTGTTCAGTCCTCTTTACACATGTAGTGGTTTCAGAGTTGTTAACTTGCACGTCCATCAACTAGAGTACAATGCCATGTGTATTACTTTTTGCCTTTAGTTTTACAGATGCCATTCATTTTCAAAACTACTTGGTCCAGTTCCTTTTCCCCTCAACAGGGTCATTGAGGTTGTTTAATATATTTGTAATAAATTTAGATCCTTTTTTCACATTCTGCATTTATCCTGGGGTGTTCTGAGCTCCTAAAGGATTTTTTTAAATTTTTGCATACATTAATGCTTTCTGTTGGTGTTGTATGGGTTTTGACAAATAATGTTTTGTATTATACATTTTATTAGCTCTGTAATGTAATTTTATCCCTATTTTTTATACATTTGTCATTAAAAATCATGAAGGAAAAAACAATTGAATTTATCAAGCATGAATACCTTACTACTAACTCTTATACTTGTCTGTAGAATTTCATTTATTAGGGATCTTTTTTTAATGTATGTCTTTGAATTACTTTATAGTCTGTTTTCCCTTCCATCGACGGAAGTTCCATTAGCATTTTTTGTAGGGCCAGTCTGGTGAATATGAACTGTCTCAGGTTGTTTTTGTTTGAGAATGTTTTAATTTCGTCCTCATTCTTGAAGCACAGTTTTGCTGGGTATGGTTTTCTTGGTTTACAGTTGTTGTTTTTTTCTTTCAGCTCTTTAAATACTTCATTCCATTGCCTTCTGGCCTCCATTGTTAATATGTATTTTTAAGATTGTTACATATATTTCTGGCTTGATAGCTTATTTAATTTTTATTCTGTTACATAAATGCCCATAGTTTGTTTATCCGTTCACCTACTGAAGAACATTTTGGGTGCTTTCAGTATTTGGTGATTATGAATAAAGCTGCCATAATCACTCATGTGCAGGTTTTTGTGTGGGCATAAGTTTTCAAATCATTAGGTAAATCCCTGAGAATGTGATTGTAGGATCATATGGTTAAGACTATGTTTAGCTTTGTAAGAAACTGCCAGACAATCTTCTAAAGTGACTGTACCATTTTGCATTCCCACCAACCATGAATGACAGTTCCTATTGTACTGCATCCTCCTGGCAATTCATATTGTCAGTTTTTAGATTTTAGCCATTCAGATAGGTGTGTAGTGATATCTCATTATTTTAGTTTGCAATTTCCTAAAGTCAAATGATGTTAAGCACCTTTTCGTGTGCTTATTTGCCATCTGTATATCTTCTCTGATGGAGTGTTTGTTCATATCTTTTGCCCATTTTTAATTGGATTGTTTGTTTTCTTAGCATTTTAAGAATTCTTTGTATATTTTGTATACAAGTTGTTTATCAGATATGTATTTTTGCAAGATTTTCTTCCAGTTTGTAGCTTGTCTTTTCATTCTTATAACAGTGTCTTTCACAGAACAAAAGTTTTATTTTAATTTTACTACAGTTCAGCTTAGCTTTTTTTTTGTTGTTGTTGAATGGATCGTGTTTTCATTGTGGTATTCAAAAGCTCATCACCAAACCCAAGGTCACATAGATTTAATTCTATATTTTGTTCTACTTTTACAGACTTTCTTTTTGCATATAGGTCACTGATCCATTTTGATTTATTTTTGTGATAGACATAAGGTCTGTTTCTAGATATTTATCCTGCTTGATGTTCTCTCACCTTCCTGAATTTATTATTTGTGTCTCATTAATTTCAAAAAGTTCTCACCGATTAGTACTTCAAATATTCCTTCTGTTTTCTTTTCGTTTCTTCCTCTGGTAATCCAATTATGCATGTGTTATACCTTTTGAAGTTTCCCACAGTTCTTGGATGATCTGTACTTATTTTTCCTTTTTTTAATTCTTTTTTTCTCTTTGCATTTGAGTTAGAGATGTTTCTATTTACCTGTCCTTAAGATCACTGATTGTTTCTTTAGCTATGTTTAGTCTACTCATGAGCCTGTCAAAGATATTCTTCATTTCTGGTAAAGCCTTTTTGATTGCTAGTATTTCCTTTTGATTTTTTTCTTAGTTTCCATCTCTCTTCTGACTCTGCTCATCTGTTCTTTCACGTCCTCTCCTCTTTACATTAGAGTCCTTAAATTTTTTATCATACTTCTTTTAAATTCCCTGTCTAGTAATTATAACATCTGCTTCATATCTGAGTCTTGTTCTTATGCTTTCGTTCTCTCTTCTGTGTTTTTCTTGCCTTTTACCATGGTTTATAATTTTTTTTGGTGTAATTTGGGAAATACAATATCCGATAATAGGAATTGAGGTAAATATGCCCCTAGCATGAAGATTTACAATAATCTGGTTAGTAATTGGGCTGTGTTTAATGTTTGCTGTAGCTGTAGATGCCAGAGACTTCATATTCCTCTACTGTCCTTGTTTTTACTTCCCCTCTTGACTTTGACCTTCTGTAAGTGCTCTTTCTCAGAGATAGTCTGTGTCTTGGAACCCTGGTGGCACAGTGGTTAAGAGCTAGACTGCAAAAGACTGGCAGTTCGAATACAACAGATGCTCCTTGAAAACTCAATGGGGTAATTCTATTCTGTTCTATAGGGTCACTATTAGTTGGAATCAACTCGATGGCAACAAGTTTGGTTTTTTGGTTTAGTCTGTGTCTTACAGCTCTTTCTGATGTAACACACTGTTATTACACAGCATCCTGTTGGTAGGGTGGTAAGGTGTGTGTGGGGGAAGTATTCTGTAATCTTATGATAAAATCTCAGTCATTTAGTCAGCTTGTGTCTCTGGGCTATGCACCTTCACAAGTGTTTCTCTAGTAGTATACCTATCTTACCCCACTTGCCTGCTTAGGTGGGAAGACTACAGGCTGTTAGAGTGGGAAGAATGCCCTTTTTCCCAGGTGGGATAAGACTCTAATAATTCTTTGTCCTGGAGACTGTGTCTTTCTCATGGAGAGGGCTCTGAGCATATTTCCCAGTGGTTACTCTTCCCCTTCCAAAGCCACAGGGAGTCTTTGAGTAGTCACTGTAAGGACTTGGTGGGATTCCTGGAGATAACCCCTGAAAAAGTATAGGGTTTTATCTGTGGCTGACTATGGCCATAGGGATTTTTTACTCTGTAGTTCACATTCAACAACAACCAACTCATCAAAATTGCCATTTAAGCATTCCTACCAGTTTATGGCTCCAGTAACTTCTGCCCAATGTAAGCAGATCTCTGCTGTGACTCTACGTGTTCATCTACCTCTCCAGATTTTGAGGTTAACAGTTTACCCTGGGATTCAGTCTCTCATGGGTCCAAAAAAAGTCATTGATTTTTGTTCAGTTTTTTTTGTTGTTGTAGTTAAATGAAGTTCGCATTTCAAGTTAGTGTCCTGTACAAAATTTTTATATGTACCTTGTTATGTGACCCTAATTGCTCACCCTACTCTGCAACAGCACACTCCTCCTTTCTGTCCCTGCTTCCCCATGACAATTCAACCAGCTCCTAACCCGCTCTGTCTTCCCATCTCACCTCTGGACAGAAGCTGCCCCTTTGGTCTCTTGTATCTGCTTGACTAAGAGGCGCACTCTTCACGAGTATCACTCTGTGTCCCACAGTCCAGTCCAATCCATGTCTGAAGAGTTGGCCTCGGAAATTGTTCTGGTTCTGTGCTGATAGAGAGTCCAGGGGCCATGCTTTCCGGGGTACCTCCAGTCTCACTTAGACCATTAAGTCTGGTCTTCTTACTAGAATTAGAGTTCTGCACCTCATCTTTCCGTTGCTCCATCAGGGGCTCTGTTGTGTTCCCTGTCAGGGTGGTCACTGGTGGTAGCCAGGCACCATCTAGTTCTTCTGGTCTCAGGCTGATGAAGCGTGGCCCTTTCTGTCTCTTGGGATAATACTTTCCTTGTGTCCATGGTGTTCTTCGTTCTCCTTTACTCCAAGTGGTTGGGACCAATTGATGCATCTTAGATGGCCGCTTGCAAACTTTTAAGACCCCAGACACCACTCACCAAAGTAGGATGCAGAACATTTTCCTAATAAGCTTTGTTATGCCAGTTGACCTAGATGTCCCCAGAAACGATGGTCCCCATACCCCTATGCCTGCTACTCCGTCTCTCAAAGTATTTGATTGTATTCAGGAAACGTCTTAGCTTTGGTTTAGTCCAGCTGTGTTGACTTCCCTGTAGTGTATACTGCCCTTCCATTCACCAAAGATGATTCTTATCTACTGTCTAGTTAGTGAATAACCCTCATCCTCCGTCCCCACCCCCGTAACCATCAAAGAATGTTTTCTTCTGTGTTTAAACCTTTTCCTGAGTTCTTATAATAGTGATCTTATGCAGTATTTGTCCTTCTGTGACTGGCTAAATTCACTCAGCATAAGTTACAGCTTCTACCATGTTATAAGATGTTTCACATCTTTATCGTTGTTTTTTATCATTGTGTAGTATTCCGTTGTGTGAATATACCATAGTTTGTTTATCCATTCATCTGTTGATGGGAATATAGGTTGTTTCCATCTTTTTGCTATTGTCGTGACGGCTCTTATTTCTCTAGGATATATTTCAAGGAGCAGGGTATCTGGATCATATGGTACTTCTATTTCTAGCTTTTTAAGGAAGTGCTAAATTGTTTTCCAAAGTGGTTGTACCATTTTACATTCCCACCAACAGTGTATAAGTGTTCCAGTCCCTCCACAACCTCTCCAGCATTTATTATTTTGTGTTTTTTGGATTAAGGCTAGCCTTGTTGGGGTGAGATGATATCTCCTTGTAGTTTTGATCTGTATTTCTCTAATAGCTAATGATCGTGAGCATTTCTTCAAGTGTCTTTTAGCCACCTGAATATCTTCTTTGGTGAAATGCCTGTTCATATCCTTTGCCCATTTTTTTTTTTTTTATATTTTATTGTACTTCAGGTGAAGGCTTACAGAACAAATAGTTTCTCGTGAAACAGTAGTACACATGTTGTTTTATGACATTGGTTAACAACCCCACAGTATATTAACTCTCTAACTTCTCAACCTTTTTTTTTTTTTTGATGAAAATACACATAGCCAAAGATACACTGTTTCAAAAATTTCTGCATACACAGTTCAGTGACATTGAGTATGCTTTTCCAATTGTGCTGTTATTCTCACTTAAGATGAAGGCTTACAGAACAAAATAGTTTCTCATTTAACAGTTACTACAAATGTTGCCCTATGACAATGGTTAACAATCTCACAACACAACAATATCCTTACTCAACCTTGGGTTCCCTATCACCAACTTCCTTGTCCCTTTCTGCCATCTGGCCCTTGTCACTGGACTCCTGTACCTCGTTAGTCTCATTTGGTTTTACAGGGCTGTCCACTCCCAGGCTGAACAGTGAACCTCGGAGGTAAATTCACCGCTGAGCTAAAAGGGTGTCTGGGGGCCATACTCTCAAGGTTTCTCCAGCCTCCTTTAGGCCAGTAAATCTGTTTTTTTTTTTTTTTTTTGTGAGTTAGAATTATGCTCTACATCCTTCTCCAGCTCTGTCCAGAACCCTCTGTTGTGATCCTGGTCAGAGCAGTTAGTGGTGGTAGCTGGGCACCATCTAGCTGTACTGGACTTAGTCCGGTGGAGGCCTTGGTAGCTGTGGACCATTAGTCCTTCGGACTAATCTTTTCTTTGTATCCTGTTCTCTTCATTCTCCCTTGCTCCCAAAGGGATGAGACCAGTGGAGTATCTTAGATGGCCGCTCACCTCACAGGCTTTTAAGACCCCAGACACTACTCACCAAGGTGGAACGTAGAGCATTGTCTTTATAAGCTGTGTCATGCCAACTGAGCTAGATGTTCCCCAAGACCTAGGTCCCCACAGCCCTCCGTCCAGCAATTCAGTCCCTCAGGGAGTTTGGATGTATCTATGGGGCTTCCGTGACCTATCCTTGTACGGGTTGTGCTCGTTTCCCCTGTATTGTGTACTGTCCCAACCTTCACCCAAGATACCACTTATCTATTGCCTATTTGGTATTTCCGCCCCCACCCCTCCCATCCCTGGTAACCAACAAAGATTGTAACAATTTGTGTGTGAACTTTTTCACGGGTTTTTACAATAGAGGTTTCATACGATACTTGTCCTTTTGTGATTAACTTATTTCACTCAGCATAATGTCCTCCAGTTGCATCCATGTTATGAGATGGTTCACAGATTCATTGTTGTTCTTTCTCATTGCACAGTACTCCATTGTGTGTATGTACCATAGTTTGTTTATCCATTCATCTGTTGATGGGCATCTAGGTTGTTTCCATCATTTTGCTATCGTGAACAATGCTGCCATGAACATAGGTGTGCATATGTCTATTCGAGTGACGACTCTTATTTCTCTAGGATATATTCCTAGGAGTGGGATTGCTGGATCGAATGGTATGTCTATTTCTAGCTTTCTGAGGTAGCGCCATATCATTTTCCAAAATGGTTGTATCATTTTGCATTCCCACCAGCAGTGCATAAGAGTTCCGATCTCCCCACAGCCCCTCCAGCATTTGTTATTTGCAGTGTTTTTGATTCGTGCTAGTAATGCCGGGGTGAGATGGTATCTCATTGTGGTTTTAATTTGCATTTCCCTAATGGCTAGTGATCGCGAGCATTTCCTCATGTGTCTGTTGGCCGTTTGAATGTCTTCTTTGGTGAAGTGTCTGTTCATTTCCTTTGCCCATTTTTTAATAGGATTCTTTGTCTTTTTGTTGTAGAGGTGTTGGATTTTCTTGTAGATTATGGAGATTAGACCTTTGTCTGACTTGTACTGTCCAAAAAATTTTTTCCAGTCTGTAGGTTCTCTCTTTACTGTTTTGGTGAAGTCTTTTGAAGAGCATAGGTGTTTGATTTTTAGAAGATCCCCATTATCTAGGTTACGTGTTGGGGTTTGTGCACTGATGTTTATGCTTTGTATCCTGTTAATGCCATGTATTTAGGCCTGAAGTGTTCGTCCTATTTTTTCTTCTATGAACTTTATAGTTTTAGGCTTTCTATTCAGGTCTTTGATCCATTTTGAAGTAGTTTTTGTATACGGTGTGAGGTATGGGTCCTGTTTCATTTTTTTGCAAATGGATATCCAGTTTTTCCAGCACCATTTGTTAAAAAGACTGTGTTTTCCCCTTTTGATGGTCTTTGGGCCCTTGTGGAAGATCAGGTGACCGTAGGTGGATGGATTTACATCTGGGTTCTGAATTCTGTTCCATTGGTCAATGTATCTGTCGTTGTACCAGTACCAGGCTGTTTTGACTACTGTAGCTGTATAGTAGGTTCTGAAGTCAGCTTGTGTTAGTCCTCCAACTTTATTCTTCTTCAGTAGTGCTTTACTTATTCGGGGCTTCTTCCCTTTCCATATAAAGTTAATGATTAGTTTTTCCATCTCTTTGAAGAATTTTGTTGGTATTTGGATCAGGATTGCGTTGTATTTTTAAATTGCTTTGACCTTTGCCCATTTTTTAATTGGGTTACTTGTCTTTCTGTTGTTGAGGTTTTGCAGTATCTTGTAGATTTTAGAGGTTAGATGCTGATTGGATCTGTGGTATCCGAAAATGTTTTCCCAGTCTGTAGGTTGCCTTTTAACTCTTTTGGTGAAGTCTTTTGATGAGCATAAGTGTTTGAGTTTTAGGAGCTCTCATTTATCTAGTCTCTCTTCTGGTGCTTGTACATTGTCACTTATGGTTTGTAATGTGTTTATGCCCTGTATTAGGGCTCCTAGCATTGTCCCTATTTTTTCTTCCATGATCTTTGTCGTTTTTGATTTTATATTTAAGTCTTTGATCCATTTTGAGTTAGTTTTTTGTACATGGTGTGATATATGGGCCTTGTTTCAGTTTTTTGCAGATGGATATCCAGTTATGCCAGCACCATTTGTTAAAGAGACTGTCTTTTACCCAGTTAATGGACTTTGGGCCTTCATCAAGTATTAGCTGCTTATAGGTGGATGAGCTTATATCTGGATTCTCAACTGTGTTCCATTGGTCTATGTATCTGTTGTTGTACCAGTACCAGGCTGTTTTGACTACTGTGGCAGTATAAAAGGTTCTAAAATCAGGTAGTGTAAGGCCTCCCACTTTGTTCTTCTTCTTGCATAATGCTTTGTTTATTCGGGGCCTCTTCCCTTTCCATATGAAGTTGGTGATTTGTTTCTCCATCTCATTAAAAAATACCGTTGGAATTTGGATCGGAATTGCGTTGTACCTGTAGATCACTTTGGGTAGAACTGACATTTTCACTGTGTTGAATCTACCTATCCATGAGCAAGGTATAGTTTTCCACTTATGCGGGTCTCTTAGTTTCTTGCAGTAGTGTCTTGTAGTTTTCTCTGTATAGATCTTTTACATCTCTGGTTAGATTTATTCCTAAGTATTTTATCTTCTTGGGGGCTATTGTAAATGGTATTGATTTGGTAATTTCCTCTTCGAGGTTCTCTTTGTTGGTGTAAACGAATCCAACTGAGTTTTGTATGTTTATCTTGTAACCTGAAACTTTGCTAAAATCTTCTATTAGTTCCAGTAGTTTTCATGTGGATTTTTTTTGGGTTTTCTGTGTATAAGATTATAATCATCTGCAAGTAGAGATAATTTGACTTCTTCCTTACTGATTTGGATGCCCTGTATTTCTTTTTCTAGCCTAATTACTCTGGCTAGGATCTCTGACACAATGTTGAATAATAGTGGTGATAGAGGGCATCCTTGTCTGGTTCCCATTCTCAAGGGGAATGATTTCAAAGTCTGTCCATTTAGGATGATGTTGGCTGTTGGTTTTATAAAAATGCCCTTAATTATACTGAGGAATTTCCCTTCTATTCCTATTTTATTGAGACTTTTTATCATGAATGGGTGTTGGACTTTGTCGAATGCCTTTTCTGCATCGATAAGATCATGTGGTTATCTTTTGTTTTATATTTATGTGATGGATTACATTGATTGTTTTTCTAACGTTGAACCATCACTGCATACCTGGTATAAATCCCACTTGGTCATGGTGAATTTTTTTTTGATATTTTGCTGAATTCTGTTGGCTAGAATTTTGTTGAGGTTTTTTGCGTCAATGTTCTTGAGGGATATTGGTCTGTAATTTTCTTTTTTTGTAGTGTCTTTATCTGGTTTTGGTATCAGGATTATGCTGGCTTCAAAGAATGAGTTTGGGAGTTCTGTCCTTTTCTGTGCTCTGAAATACCTTTAGTAGAAGTGGTGTTATCTCTTCTCTGAAAGTTTGGTAGACTTCTCCAGTGAAGCCATCTGGGCCAGGGTTTTTTTTTTTTTTGGGGGGGGGGTAGTTTTTTAATAACCTTTTCAATCTCTTCTTTTGTTATGGGTTTGTTTAGTTTTTCTACCTCTGTTTGTGTTAATTTAGGGAGTCAGTGAGTTTCTAGAAATTTGTTTCCTCTGGGTTTTCAAATTCGTTAGTATACAGTTTTTCATAGTAATCTTTTATGATTCTTTTAGTTTCAGTTGGGTCTGTTGTGATATCACCCATCACATTTCTTATATGGGTTGTCTACTTCCTCTCCTGTTTTTCTTTTGTCAGTTTGGCCAGTGGTTTATCAGTTTTGTTGATCTTTTCAAATAACCAACTTTTGTACTTGTTACCTCTTTCAATTTTTTTTCTTTTCTCTATTTCATTTAATTCTACTTTAAATCTTAGTATTGCCTTCCGTCTTGTGCCTGTGGGCTTCTTTTGCTGCTCTCTTTCTACTTGTTCCAGTTGTAGGATTAATGTTTTGATTATAACCCTTTCTTCTTTTTCAATGTGTGCATTTATTGCTACAAACTGACCTCTGAGTACTGCTTTTGCTGTGTCCCAGTGGTTCTGGTAGGATGTGTATTCATTCTCGTTTGATTCTATGAATTTCTTTATTCCATCCTTAAGTTTTTCTATAACCCAGTAGTTTTTGACCAAGGTGTTGTTTCGTTTCCATGTGTTTGATTTTTTTCCCTTGCTTTTTGTGTTGTTGATTTCCACTTTTATGGCTTCATGGTCAGGAAAGATGTTTTGTAATATTTTGATGTTTTGGATTTTGTTAAGGGTTGCTTTATGGTCCAGTATGTGGTCTATTCTGGAGAATGTTCTACGTGCATTGGAAAAGAAAGTATACTTGTCTGCTGTTAGGTGGAGTGTTCAGTATATGTCTATGAGATCAAGTTGGTTGATTGTAGCATTTAGCTCTTTCGTGTCTTTGTTGAGCTTCTTTCTGGATGTTCTGTCCTTCACCGACTTTGGCATGTTGAAGTCTCCTACTACTATTGTGGAGCTGTCTATCCACTTTTCAGTGCTGTTAGAGTTTATGTGTTTTGGAGCCCAGTGGTTGGGTGCGTAAGTATTTATTATAGTTATGTCCTACTGATGTATTGACCGTTTACGCACTGTACAGTGCCCTTCCTTTTCCTTTGTGGTGGATTTTACTTTAAAGTCTGTTTTGTCAGAGATTAATATTGCCACTCTTGCTCTTTTTTGAGTGTTGTTTGCTTGATGTATTTTTTCTAATCTTTGAGTTTTAGCCTGTTTGTGTCTTTGAGTCTAAGGTGTGTCTCTTGTAGGCAGCATATAGGTGGATCATGCTTTTTTTATCTAATCTGCCACTCTCCGTCTCTGTATTGGTGCATTTAGTCCATTTACATTCAACGTAATTATTGATAGGTATGAGTTAAGTGCTGTCATCCTGATGTCTCTTTTTGTGTGTTGTTCACAGTTTCTTTGTTCCCCTTAATTTTCTGTGCTGAGTCGTTTGTCTTTATGTATTTTTTTCATCTTTTTCATTGTTGTAGATTTTGTGTTTGCTGGGTCTTTATGTTTTTCTACTTTTTTATTTTGATTTGTAGGATCGTTTGATTCCTTTGTGGTTACCTTAATATCTACCCCAATTTTTCTAAGTTTATACCAGTCTTTTACTACTATGTATCACCTTGACTTCCCCTCCATATGAGAAATCAATACATTTTTAAGTTCCTCTTTTTTGTTTTAATGTTGTCCTTTTTTACATATCGATATCTCTGTTTCCCTAATTTCAGTGTTTTAGCTTCGTTGTGTTTTCGACTTCAGTATCTGAGTCAATATTTGGTTGCTCTGTCCTGTGTTCAGTCTTACGTTGTTATCTGATATTATCCAACCATAGGACTCCCTTTAGTATTTGTAATTTTGATTTGGTTTTTGCAAATTCCCTGATTTTTTGTTATCTGTAAATGCCCTAATTTCGCCATCATATTTGAGAGACAGTTTTGCTGGATATATAATTCTTGGTTGACTGTTGTTTTCCTTCAAGGCTTTATATATGTTATCCCATTGCCTTCTTGCCTGCATAGTTTCTGCTGAGTAGTCTGAGCTTATTCTAATTGACTCTCCTTTGTAGATGACTTTTTTTTTTTTTTTTTTTTTTTAATCTCTAGCTGCTCTTCAAATTCTCTCTTTATCTTTGGTTTTGGTAAGTTTGATTATAATATGTCTTAGTGACTTTCTTATGAGACCTACCATATGTGGGGTTCGATGAGCATCTCGGATAGATATCTTGTCATCTTTCATGATATCAGGGAAGTTTTCTGCCAACAAATCTTCAACAATTTTCTCTTCTCCCCCAGCACCCTGGTCTGGTACTTCAGTCACTCGTAGGTTATTTCTCTTGATACAGTCCCACGTGACTCTTAGGGTTCCATTATTCTTTTTAATTCTTTTATCTGATATTTTCTCAAATAAGTTAGCATCAAGTGCTTTATCTTCAGTGTCACTAATTCTAACTTCTACTTCCTCAATTCTGCTCCTATGACTTTTTATTACGTTGTCTAATTCTGAAGTTTTATTGTTAATCTTCTGGATTATTGATTGATGTCTCTCTATGGATTCTTGCAGCCTTTTAAATTTTTCATTATGTTCTAGAATAACTTTTTTAAGTTTTGCTACTACTTTGTCTGTATGTTCCTTGGAAGTTTCTACATTTTGTACAATTTCCTTTCTAATTTCTAGAAGAGTTCTGTGTATTTCTTTTGTATTCTGCCTATGGTAATTCCAAGAAATTCTCTTTCTCCAGAGAATTTATTTATTCTTTATTTTGGGAGCTTGCTGAAGCCATCATTATGTGATTTGATATTGACTGTTGTCTCCGAGTAATGAATAAGTTATTATAATTTTATTATGTATTTGTTTAGTGAGACCTAGCTTCTTGTTTTGTTTTGTTTTGATATGCCCAAATAGGCTGCTCATGTGTGCTAGTTTGATTATTGGTGCCTTTGAAACTCTAATGTTCTGTCACCAGGTAGTTAGTTCTGTAAATAAGTATGTGCACACAGGAGTCTTAAGTTTTCCTGTATTAGTTCAGCTGAGGTGACCAGGCAGTCTGTCACCAAGTGTGTTGCATACTCTCACCTACAGTCCAAGAGAGGCATGGGTGATTGGCACAGGCTCTGGTATCTGGCTGTGGTAGGGCGTCACGTGCAGAGCCAGGCAGGGGGCTGACAGCTGTCCCTGAGAGTCAATGGAAAGCATTTCCCTATTCCCTAGGGAAAGTAGGTAGGTGAGTTTTGCAGCTGGACTTTGAGCACCCCACTCTGTTGGCTGTAAAGACTCTAGGGCACCACTTTTTCTTGGACTCCTGTAGCAGGTGACTAGGTGGCATAGGTGTCACCACCAGTCCTCAAGCCCCTGGTGGGGATCAGTAAATGTGCCTGCTTAAGGGGCAGGGCTGTGTTGAGTGTCACAAATCTGCCACTTCACAGCTGAAACAGTTGAAGTTAAACTTCAGATGTTTACCCTGTTGTACTGGGGTAGTGAGGGCTAATGCTGTTGAGATGGGTCTCCACAAGTCTGTACAGGGGTGTAAGGCACTTAAAGTCTGTGGACCCCTTATGCCTGTGCCTAGCAAAGCTGTGCTGACCCTGAGTTCCTGGCTTAGGGGAGTGAGTAGCTTATTTGTTTCTGCTCCAAGGCTAGGAGAATGGGTCAGGGCGCCTTTTGGGATCTACTTCTGGCCCAGTGGACTCCGGTGCAGAGCAGGGAGGGAAGAGGTAAAAGGGAGAGTGGTTTTTCCCAAATTGACTTAAAAAAAAAAAAAAAATCCCTGCGAAAGGCCACACGTATGTACTTATCTTTAGGCACTTGGGAACTGGTTTTTACTGGTTCAGAGTGTCTTAAGAAGAATATCTGCTGCCGGATCTCTCTTGATGTGGAAACTGCCTCCCGAGCACACGCGGCTGTTTGCCAGCTTCACTGCGGACCCTGAGCGGCTGAAGAGCTGCAGTCCCGCCGCCGCTGCTCTGGCGGTGCTTGCTTCTTCCGAACTATCTCCCTCTCCCCGCACCACTCAGCCCGATTCCTCAACTTTGCCATGTTCTGGGGTCCTAGATATTCATATACAATCAAATCACTTGTTTTTCCAGGCCTTTGTTGTGAGAGAGATATAGGAAGCCGTCTGACTACTCCGCTATCTTGTTGTAAATACAGGAGTGATGACTTCTAAGATCTTTGGATGTCAGAGATGAAAAATGGTTGAGCTGTGATTAATTTTTGATTCATATCTGTTTGGAGGGCTTGTACTTCCTTAATCAGATAATAATAAGTGTTATTCTTCAGTTCTGGAAATTTCTCAGTCATTATTTCTTAAATTTTCTCCTTTTGAAATTTTTAATATGCATGTTAGTTATCTTCTTTGTACCCTTATGTCTTTTGGCCTCTTGTTCATGTTTTCCTTCTTTTCTTTTCTTTCTTTTTTTTTATCCTGAGCAGCACTGTAGGTCATTTCCTCAGGTACGCCTTCAGTTTACTAATTATCTTTTCAGTTCTTTCTAAGTTGCTGTTTTTAAGCCATCTATTGAGTTTTTATTTCAATGATTATATTTTTCATTTGGTAAACTTTTGTTCTTTTTTCAAATTTGCCTCCTCCCATCCCAGAATATCCTGTTGTTTTATTGTGGTTTTGGTATCTTTAATATATTTGATTATTTTAAACATTTTTATTCAGTGTTATCCCTCTGATAGTTCTCTTGTCGAATTTTTTGGTGTTTAACCCTGCTGATTTTGTTTTATGTCTGTCACTCAAGCACTTACTCATTATTGCAGTTTTTTGCAAGTATTTATTTGTGTGTTTTCTTATTGACTTGTTCTCCTTGCTTCCATCTGTAACTTTCACTGACCTGGAATAGCTTTTTATATTACTTTTGTGGCTTACAGCATTCCCCTGCATTGTGGGTAGTTTACATATGAATTCTCAATCAGAAGGAAGACCCATCATTTTTTAGGAATTATCAGTACATCCTATTTTTCTCCACTCCCAGGCCGGACTGAGACAGGCAAACTTCCTTTTTGTTACCTCCTGTCACTGTCATGTGGGGAGATACGGGGAGACACATTCAGTTAACTACCGTCTTCCATCCCATTTAGGCATTTTTCAAACTCTGTGTTAATGTTGCTGGCAACCACTTTCCCTACTCCCACAGCCCTTCTTTAGTGTTGACTCATGTACTTATAATACTTTCTGTAGTTTTCTCTTGGGATTTTTATTTTTGAGAATATCAATTACTTTCTTGTGAGCTCAGGTTTGCTTTTGAAAGGAGATTTGTTTGATTTCTTCCACAATTATGGAATCTGCTATTTTGCTAGAACCAGAAGTCTCTTGTGTATGATCCTGGAGTACTTATTATTTTTCATGTGTTGTGTTCTCCATTCCAGCTCTAGTTGTTGTCATGTTTGCTTCACCTGCGTCTCCATCATCTTCTCTAATTGACTTAGTCTCTTAAAAAACTTAATGGTTTTTCTTCTGCACAAACCATTATTATCTCATGCCTTGCCTCCATGCTACTAACTCAATTTTCAGCTATGTCTGTTTTGTTCCCTTGTGTTTCTAATTTATTAGCTGTTTTATACTGTTGTTTTGGTTCTCAGTTTATCTGTGTAGGTCTGTAGTCTTTCCTTTCATTGCATTCTGTTATTTTGTAATCTCATCTTTGAGATCATGTTTAATTTGATCCAGGTCTGGTTGTTATATAGTATAAGGAACTCATGGGAAGCACGCCTTTGTTTTGAGTTTTGTTTTGCTTTGTTTTCCAGGCTATACTTCATCTGTATTCTAGTGGTGCCTGTTTGCTTTCCTTCTTCCTTTCTTCCTTCATTGCGTTTGCAGTTGATTGATTGATATCCTCTTCCTCTCCTTTCTTCCTCCCTCCCTTCCTTCTTTCCTCTATCCTTTTCTCCCTTCCTACCTCCTCCCTTCCCTCCCTTTCTTCCTGCATAACCAGACTATGTTCACGTACCTGCCATTAGAAATGCTTTCATCTTTCTCATGCCTTATGAAAGTTTGCCCTCTCGTAATTTTAATTTTCTTTAATATAATGGGAGTAAAGTAGAAACTCTGAATAATAAAAGAGACACAATTACTGTTTTAATTACCTAGTGCTACCATAACAAAAATACCACAAGTGTGTGACTTTAAAGAACAGTAATTTTTTGTTTCACGGTTTTGGAGCCTGAGAGTTCAAAATCAGGGTATCAGTAGGGCCATTCTCTGTCTCTTCACTCGTGGAAAAGAGAATTCCTTGTCTCCTTTAGCTTCTAGCATCACTGGGTGCTTCTTGGCATTCCTTGACTTGTTGACAGATCCTCACATGATGTCTTCTCACATTGTGTCTGACTCTTCATGCTGGTTTTCTGTTCTTATAAGACACCACTCAGAAACAGTGAGGCTTAGGATCCACCCTACTCTGTTATGACCTTATTAACATAAAGAAAGAAAAACCCTATTTCCAAACAGGGTCACATTCACAGATATTACATATCTTTTTGGAGGGCAGAATTTAATCCATAACAGTTAGTGCTTTTAAATATTGGTCCTATTCACTATTGTACCCCCTTCCCTTCTCATTGGGGTTTTGAATGCACTGTTTCACCATTTCCACACTAAGGCCTATGTTGGGATCCTTTTATTCCAGCTAATGTGTTTACCCGTACTACCGGTTGCTATCTAGTCAACTCCAATTTTCATAGAATTTGTCTTACATTTAATCTACTTTTACAAACAAAATAAAGCCTCTCAGTAAATGGGTATGTTCTGGTTTCAGAACAGAGACTATTTTCATTTCTTTCCACATGCTGTACCTAAGAGCAAGAAGATTCTTTTGGGCATCTTGGCCTGTCCTGTTTCATGTACTGACCCATAGGTCTTTCAAGGGCTTTCTTGGCAGAGCAGGAACAGGGCCCCCAACATTCCACAACTGGTTTCCTGACAGAGTTCATTTGAAAAACCTGATGCTGGAGCCACATGGATTTTGGTAACTGAGGCATTAGTGGGTGGTCTGGCTCTGAGAGCATTGTGTTCTTCTAGTCCAGTCAGTTATAACTTGTTACATGTGTTGTATTTGTTGTAAACAATGAAGGACTGCTGGGTAACTCATTCAGTTAGGGTGGTAGCTTCAGAATAAATGGACATTTATTGATTCTGTCCAGAAATAGTTCTGATGAAGCTTGAGTCATGGTTCACCCAGTGTGACTGGAATCCAGCATCTCCCTCCCTCCCTCTGTCTCTCCACATCACCATCTTCCCCCTATTCCACCACCTACCACTTCTTCCCAGCTCTGCTAACTCAAGGTGGTTCTGTTCTCTGTTAGGTTCTGTCTTAGCTAGTGCTGCTAATAACACAAATACCACAAGTGGGTGGCTTTAAGGAACAGAAATTTATTTTCTCATAGCTCTAGAGGCTAGAAGTCCCAATCAAGGTCTTGGTTGTGTGGAGTCCTTCTTTGTTAGTATCCCTGGCATTCCTTGGTTCTTGGTGATCCTCACAAGGCCTCTGTCTTTCCTTGAATATGTCCATGTCTGTGTCTGATATACTCTTTTTATAACTCAGAAGTGATTAGATTTAGAACACACCCTACACTGAATGGCCTCATTAACATAACAAAGAAGATCCTATTTCTAAACAGGATTATATCCACAGGTACAGGGGTTAGGATTCCAACACATATTTGGGGGGAACATTATTCATTCCACAACAGGTTCTATCCTCTTCATCCCACAATGACCCTTTCCATCTTCCAGGCTTCATTCATCAGGTTTAGGTCCATTTGGGAGATCAGAGGTCCTTCTTCCTTCCTACTGCAGAAGTGAAAGAAAAACTTTCAGTCCCAGGATGCCTGTCTTTATTAAAAGTGCACCTTTGACCCTCCGCCACTAGAAAGGTAGGACTGTGCTGGAGATGAGTTCTAACCAGCAGAAACAAATGGCCACAAGAGGCAAGGGTGGCTTCCCCACAGGAACCTCCTTTTTACCTGCACACACAGGCAGCTGGAGGGCCTTGGCGACTGGCCTGAATACAGAATTATGCAGTGGGTTTTGTAGGGGAAAGAACAATCAGTTTGTCATTGCCCAGATCAGGGATCTAAGCTCAGAAGTCACCCTGCCCCTTGTTCACCTGATGTTTACACTCCCCAAAGCAGTCTGGCAGGTGAGCTTTCTACCACTGATCATGATGTGTCTTTATTGTGATTATGTCAAGAAGGAGTTATACACTGACCTGTTGGGAGGAAACAAACATACATGTTATACTCTGGCTTGAAGTTTTTAAATTCCTTAAACCTTACTCTTTGCATTGCTCTTAAAATCAACCTACCCATGTAGAAAAAACTGTCCTAGAGCTGTGCAGAACTGACTTTGGTAGTGAAAAATATAATAAAAGAGTGTAAAATTACTCTATTTAGGGAGTTCTAAATGCAGAAATTTTTCCACCCATGGTAATTTCAGCCTTGGTGGACCTCTCTGGCTCCAGTAAGAGATCTCTCAGTGAGCAGTGTTTTAAAGAACTGCAGCATAGCACATTTCCTTTATGTGTCAGTTTTTAACATCGACCTCAATGGGTTAGTAATATGCTTACATCTGTAAACAGTTCCAGAATCTTAGTAGCAAAACAGTGTGAAGCTGCTTGTATAAACCCTCTGACATGTAGATAGTGGTGGTAAGAGACCAGTGTCCAATTCTTGAAAAAAGGCATGTTGGACACACTTCTTTTGCAAAGATTCACATGTGTGCATTCCATATACTACCAAATAACTATTAAATTATAAGATAATGAAGTGTTGACATCTAGACACTGGTTTCTAATTCTTGATTTCGGTGAGAATAAAGAGGAGTGTTTCTTCCCTAACACGTGAACATTTTTAATCTGAAGCCAGTGTAATTATTTGACACCTCCAAAGTAGACAGACATAGGTAGAGAGGAGATGCTATTAGTTTGGGCCAATTATCTAACCCTTAGCAGTACCTTTGCATCTGAGGAACTTTTTCTGAAAATTGAAAGGTAGAAAACTTTACTATATTTCTAGTAATTTTAATTGTGCTATCTGTACTATATTTCTAGTAATTTTAATTGTGCTATCTGCTTAATCCTTGCAACATGCTGGACAGATAGGTATCACCCTGTGCAAAGTTAGGGAAAAGTTAGAAAAGACCACCCTCACTTCTGATACCTCTGGTAAGTTAGGTGTCCCTAGGACTACCCTCAGGTTTACTAATCTGCTAGAAGGACTCACAGAACTCACTGAAAACTGTTATACACATAGTTATGGTTTATTATAGTGAAAATAAAGTCAGCCAAGGAAAGAGATGCTTGAGGCATAGTCTAGAAGGGTTCCAAACATGGAGATTCCAGTTGTTCTTTCCCAGGGAAGTTGTATGAATAGCACTAACTTCTCCGGCAGATGGTGACAGTACACATGGAGCATTACTAGCTGGGGAAGCTAACACGAGCCTCAATGTCCAGAGTTTTTTTGAGCCTCTGTCATGTAAACATGGTTCACTGCTCACATGGCTGACCTCAGGCTGATCTCTGTCTCCAGCCTCATTGGAGATCAAGCTGTCTGTATGACCCAAAGCTCCCACCACATATTGCACTGGTAGACTATATGGTGTGGCTCAAGGCCCCCAGGTTAATAAAGATACTTGTCATAGATTGAATTGTGTCCCCCAAAAATATATGTCAATTTGAGTAGGCCATGATTCCAAGTGTTATGTGATTTTCCACCATTTTGTCATCTGATGTGATTTTCATATGTGTTATAAATCTTACTACTATGATGTTAATGAGATGGGATTAGTGGCCTCCTATGTTGGTGGTATCTACAAGATTAGATTGTTTTAAGCCAATCTCTTTTAAGATATAAAAGAGACAAGTGAGCAGAGAGACATGGGGACCTCATAACACCAAGGAAGCTGTGTCAGGAGCAGAGCACATCCTTTGGATTTGAGGTTCCTGAGTGCAGAAGCTTCTTGACCTGTGGAAGATTGGTGACAAGCACCTTCCTCCAGAGCCGGCAGAAAGAGATGGCCTTCCCCTGGAGCTGATGCCCTGAATTTGGACTTCTAGCCTTCTAGACTGTGAAAGAATAAACTTCTCTTTGTTGAAGCCATCCACTTGTGATACTTCTGTTAAAGCAGCACTAGATGATTAAGACATCACTCTAATCAGGCTGGCCATTCCAAGGGTTTAGAGATCATCTCTCAGGAGCTGAGGGCAAAGGCCAGACCTCTCTTTGGGCAAGGTTAAATTCTTTACTACACCCCCATTTTTATTAATAAAGAAACTGGGTCTTAGAAAAATTTAGTGATCCCTTACATCCACACATCTAGTGAATAGCAGAACCAAGGTCTGCCTGTGATGTCTATAATTTTCACATGATACCCCCAAGATATAGACCCTGAAAAACCACTGAAGGACAACAAAGAAGGAGCTCAGATGCCCAAGAGGGCCAGGCCCCAAAGCACAAGGATTTGGGTGTCTTAGTCATGCCAAGTCCTATGCCAGCAGCTCTCAGGTATTTTGGCTGCGGGACCACTGTATTCTCTTAAAAAATTATTGAATAAAACAAAATTATGTTATGTTAGTTACATCTATCAGTGTTTGCCACAGTCAAAATAAAAACTAAGAAGACATTTTAAAGTGCATTAATTCATTTAAAATTATAATAAACCCATTACAAGTTAGCATGAGTATCATTTTATGAAAAATAACTATTTTCAAAACTAAGTAGATTTATTGACAAGAGTGGCATTGTTTTATATTTTTATACATCCCTTTAATGCCTTGTTTAATAGATGGCAGCTGGATTCGCCTTTCTGCTTTTGCAGTCATGCTGTTGAGGTCACATAGCCTCTAGAAAGCACCACCGAATACTCATGAGGAAAAGAGGGTGAAAAAGGCAAATAACCACTAACTATTATGAAAAAAAGGTTTGACTTCATTGATCCCCTGATAGAGTTTTGGAACCCCCAGCGGTTTCCAGGCCATACTCTTTGAGAACTTCTGCCATATACAAATGTCATAGTGAATTTTCTGCTGTCGTCACCAAGGGGCTTCCTGTTTCCCAGTGTCTTAAGTATTCTCTGTTAGATATTGGGGAAGGAACTGCATGGTGGTTTAGAACACAGGTGTTGAGCTCAGTGGATAAGAGGTGGCTCTCAGCTTCGACACTTGGCTGTTGACCTAGGGCCAAGGGCTTATTTTGTCTTGTTATGTAATTAATATCTTTATGCCTCTGGGGCTCTTTGATTATAAAGATGATATATGCTCACTGTAAAACATTCAAACAGAAGAGAGATACGTAAAGTTAAATTTGGAAGTTTCTCCATCACCCCCTGTAATTAGATGAGAATAAAAATAGTACTGACTTTACTGGGTTGTTGTCATGAGTCCTGAATGGGTTAAAACATATGTATATGTGTGTGCACATATGTACATAGGTACACATGCACATGTGCACATGCTGCATGTGTGTTTGTGCGTGCGTGTGCATGTGCATTTGTGCATGAGTGTGCGTGCATGTTTATGTCTGTGTGTGACATTTAGCGGAATGCAAACTCCATTTAAGGGTTAGCTATTTTGGGCGTAGTGGTTAAGAGCTGGGCTCCTAACCAAAAGGTCAGCAGTTTGAATCCACCAGCTGCTCCTTGGAAACCCTATGGGGTAGTTCTACTCTGTCCTGTAGGGTCACTATGAGTCAGAATTGACTTGACGGCAGTGAGTGTGATTTTTTTTGGGGGGGTTATTTTGCTATCAGATATCACTTACGGATATCTTCTGCGGTGAAGTACTTGTTCATTGTTGGCCCATCTTTTGCCTGGATTGTTTGCCTTTTTCTTATTGATTCGTAGGAGTTTATTTCTTCCTCTGGATATGAGTCTTTTGTCAGATGTAGTTAGTATCTGGCTGACTCAGAGAGAATCACAGACTGTCAGTTTATTATTCAGTGAGATTGTGATAATATGACTAATGTGAAGATTAAATTAGATAATAGAAGTAAACCCCATTATCAATTATAGAGTGCTATATAAATTTATATTGTGCAGTGATTTTTTTCTTTGCAAACATGAATTTAGACATGTTTAGATCTATCTTAGTTATCTCATGCTGCTATATAACAGAAATACCCCAAGTGGATGGCATTAATGGACAGAAATTTATTCTCTCACAGTTTAGAAGGCTAGAAGTCCTAATTCAGGGTGCTAGCTCCAGGGGAAGGCTTTCTTTCTCTGTAGGCTCTGGGGGAATGTCCTTATGTTTTAGTCATCTAGTGCTATTCTAACAGAAATACCACAAGTTGATGGCTTTAACAAAGAAAAGTTTAATCTTTCACAGTCCAGTAGGCTACAAGTCCAAATTCAGGGCATCACCTCCAGGGGAAGGCACTCTCTCTCAGCTCTGGAGGAAGGTCCTTGTGATGGCATCAGTCTTTCCTTGGGTCTGGGAGCATATCAGTGCAGGAACCTCAGGTCCAAAGAACGCGTTTGCTCCCAGCACTGCTTTCTTGGTGGTATGAAGTTCCCATGTGTCTCTGCTCGCTTCTCTTTTTTATGTCTCAAAAGAGATTGCATTAAGACAATATCTAATCTTGTCAACCTCATCAGTATAACCTCATCACAGTGATGGAATTTACAACACCTAGGAGATCACATATATCCTCATCATAGTGATAGAGTTGACAACACATAAGGAAATCACATCAGATTACCTAATCATACAACACTGGGAATCATGACCCAGCCAAACTGACAGATATTTTTGGGGGACACAGTTCAATCCATGACACCTTGTCATCAATCTTCCCCTGGTCTAGGAGCTTCTCAGCACAGGGACCCTGGGTGTAAAGACATGCTTGGCTCCGGCATCCTCTTGCTTGGTGGTACTGAGGTCCTTCTCCTCTCTGCTCCCATCTCTCCTTTATATCTCAAAAGAGACTGACTAAAGATACAACCTAATCCTGTAGATTGTGCCCTGCCTCATTAACATAACTGCCTCTAATCCTGCCTCATTAACATCATGGAGATTAGGATCTACAACACAGAGGATACTTTCATCAGATCACAAAATGGAAGACAACCATGCAGTGCTAAGAATCATGGCCTACCCAAGTTGACACATATTTTTTTATTGTACCTTAGGTGAAGGTTTACAGAACAAATAGTTTCTCATTGAACAGTCGTTACACGTATTGTTTTATGACATTGGTTAACAACCCCACGACATGTCAACACTCTTCCTTCTCGACCTTGGAGGAGCTTTTTTTGTTTTTTGTTTTTGGCGAAAATATACATAGCCAGAGTTACACCATTTCAAAAGTTTCTACATGTACAGTTTAGTGACATCGATTACATTCTTCCACTTGTGCTGCTATTCTCACTATCCTTTTCCAAATTATTCCATCACCATTATCTTCAACTCACTGCCCCCTAGGCTTCCCATCAAACCTTTTGAGTTGCTGTTGTTAATTTGATCTCACATAGATAATTTTTTTTGTACCTTAGATGAAAGATTACGAATAGTTTCTCATTAAACAGTACACATATTGCCCTATGACAATGGTTAACAACCCCATGACATGTCAACCCTGTCCCTTCTCAGCCTTGGGTTCCCTATCACCAGCTTTCTTGTCCCCTCCTGTTTTCTAGTCCTTGTCCCTGCTGTGCCTCAGTTTTGTTTAATGGGGCTGTCCAATCCCCGGCTGAATGGTGAACCTCGGGAGAGACTTCACCACTGAGCTAAAAGGTGTCTCGGGGCCATGCTCTCGGGGTATCTCCAGTCAGGCAGGTAAATCTGGTCTTTTATTGTGAGTTAGAATTTTGTTCTACATGCTTCTCCACCTCTGTCCAGGACCCTCTGTTGTGATCCCGGTCAGAGCAGTCAGTGGTGGTAGCCCGGCACCATCTAGCTGTACTGGTCTCAGTCTGGTGGAGGCCGTGGTAGCTGTGGTCCATTAGTCCTTTGGACTAATATTTTCCTTGTATCTTGTTCTCTTCATTCTACTTGCTCTCGAAGGCATGAGACCAGTGGAGTATCTTAGATGGCTGCTCACAGGCTTTTAAGACCCCAGATGCTACTCACCAAGGTCGAAAGTAGAATATTGTCTCTATGAACTGTGGTATGCCAGTTCAGCTAGATGTTCCCCAAGACCATGGTCCCCACAGCCCTCTGCCCAGCAGTTCAGTCCCTCAGGGAGTTTGGATGTGTCTGTGGAGCTTCCATGACCTTTCCTTTTACAAGCTGTGCTGGCTTCCCCAGTATTGTGTACTATCTTAACCGTCACCAAAGTTACCGCTTATCTATTGTCTATTTAGTTTCCCCTCACCCCTCCCATCACTCATAACCAACAAAGATTGTTTATTTTTGTGTGTAAACTTTTACATGAGTTTTTACAGTAGAAGTCTCTCACAATATTTGTACTTTTGTGATCGACTTATTTTACTCAGCATAATGTCCTCCAGTTTCATCCATGTTATGAGATGCTTCACAGATTCATCATTGTTCTTTATTGTTGCATTATACTCCATTGTGTGTATGTACCATGGTTTGTTTATCCATTCATCTGTTGATTGGCATCTAGGTTGTTTCCATCTTTTTGCTATTGTGAACAGTGCTGCAATGAATATGGGTATGCATATTTCTATTCGTGTGACGGCTCTTATTTCTCTAGGATATATTCCTATGAGTGGGATTGCTGGGTAGTATGGTATTTGTGTTTCTAGCCTTCTAAGGAAGCACCATATCATTTTCCAAAATGGTTGTATCATTTTGCATTCCCACCAGCAGTACATAAGAGTTCCAGTCTCCCTACAGCCTCTCGAGGATTTGTTATTTCCAGTGTTTTTGATTCGTGCCAGTAATGCTAGGGTGAGATAGGATTATTTGTCTTTTTGTTGTAGAGGTGTTGGTTTTCATTGTAGATTTTAGATATTAAACCTTTATCTGACTTGTAATGTCCAAAAAATTTTCCCCAGTCTGTAGGTTCTCTTTTCACTCTTTTGGTGAAGTGTTTTGATGAGCGTAAGTGTTTAAACTTTAGAAGATCCCAGTAGTGTAGCTTATATTCTGGGGTTTGTTGTTATTTGTTATGCTTTGTATACTCTTAATGCCATGCATTAGGGCCCCTAGCATTGATCCTATTTTTCTTCTATGAAGTTTATAGTTTTTGTTTTTATATTTAGGACTTTGATCCATTTTGAATTAGTTTTTCTATATGATGTGAGGTATGGGTCCTGTTTCATTTTTTTGCAGATGGACATCCAGTTTTGCCAGCACCATTTGTTAAAAAGACTGTCTTTTCCTTATTTGATGGACTTTGGGCCCTTGTTGAAGATCAGGTGACCGTAGGTCAGTGGATTTACATCTCTGTTCTCAGTTTTGTTCCATTGGTCAATGTATCTTTCGTTGTACCAGTACCAGACTGTTTTGATTACCATAGCTGTATAGTAGATTCTGAGGTCAGGCAGTGTGAGTCCTCCTACTTTATTCTTTTTCTTCAGTAGAGCTTTACTTATCTGGAGCTTCTTCCCTTTCTATATAAAGTTAATGATTAGTTTTTCCATCTCTTTAAAGAATGTTGTTGATATTTGGATTGGGATTGCATTGTATTTGTAAATTTCTTTGGGTAGAATTGCCATTTTCACAATGTTGAGTCTACCTATCCGTGAGTATGGTATTTTTCCATTTATGCAGATCCTTTGGGTTTCTTGCCGTAGTGTTTTGTAGTTTTCTTTGTATAGGTCTTTTACATCCCTGGTTAGATTTATTACTATGTATTTTATTTTTTTAGGGGCTATTATAAATGGTATTACTTTCCTGATTTCCTCTTCATCATTCTCTTTGCTGGTGTACAGGAATCCAATCAATTTCTGTATGTTTATCTTGTATCCTGCTACTCTGCTGAATCTTTCTATTAGTTCCAATAGTTTTCTCATGGAGTCTTCAGGGTTTTCTATGTATAGGATCATATCTGCCAACAGGGACAATTTAACTTCTTCATTACCAATTTTGATGCTCTTTATTTCTTTTTCTTACCTTATTGCTCTAGCTAGAACTTCCAGTACAATTTTAAATAGGAGTAGAGATAAAGGGCATTCTTGTCTTATTCCTGTTCTCAAGGGGAATGTTTTCAGCCTTTCTCCATTAAGAATGATGTTGGCCATTGGTTTTGCATAGATGCCCTTTATTATGTTGAGAAATTTCCCTTCTATATGTATTTTATTGAGAGGTTTTAGCAGGAATGGGTGTTGGACTTTGTCGAATGCCATTTCTGCATCAATTGAAATGATTATGTGATTCTTTTCTTTCCTTTTATTTATGTGGTGGATTACGTTGATTGATTTTCTAATATTGAAAAATCCTTGCATACCTGGTATGAATCCTACTTGGTCGTGGTGTATTATTTTTTTGATATGATGCTGAATTCTGTTGGCTAGAATTTTGTTGAGAATTATTGCATCTATATTCATGAGAGATGCTGGTCTGTGATTTTCTATTTTTGGGGTGTCTTTACCTGGTTTTGGTATCAGGGTTATGCTTGCTTCATAAAATGAATTTGGAAGTATCCCTCCCATTTCTATGTTCTGAAATAGTTTGAGTAGAACTGGTGTAAGATCTTCTCTGAATGTTTTGTGGAATTCTCCAGTGAAGCCATCTGGGCCAGGGTTTTTGTTTTGTTGGGAGTTTTTTTAATTACCTTTTCAATCTCTTCTCTTGTTATGGGGCTGTTCAGATATTCAACATAACTTTGTAGTTGTTTTGGGAGGTAGTGTGTTTCAAGAAACTTATGCATTTCCTCTAGGTTTTCAAATTTGTTGGAGTATAGTTTTTCATAATACTCTGTTATAATCCTTTTTATTTCTGTTTGTTCTGTTGTAATGGTCTGCATTTCATTTCTTAGTTGGGTTATTTGTGTCCTCTCCTGTTTTTCTTTCATCATTCTGGTCAGTGGTTTTTTGATTTTGTTGATCCTTTCAAAGAAACAACTTTTGGTTTTGCTGATTCTTTCTATTGTTTTTCTATTCTCTATTTGATTTATTTCTGCTCTGATCTTTATTATTTCCTTTACTCTAGTGGCTGTAGGCTTTTCTTTTTTCTTATTTGCTGTTCTCTTTGTATTTGTTCGAGTTGTGTCGTTAATGTTTTGATTTTGTTCCTATCTTCTTTTTTGATATGTGCATCTATTGCTATAAATTGTCCTCTGAGGACTGCCTTTGCTGTGTCCCAAAAGTTTTGATGTGTTTTCATTCTTGTTTGATTCTAGGAATTTTTTGGTTCCTTCTCTGATTTTTTCTATTTCCCAGTGATGTGTAAGCAGGGTATTATTCAGTTTCCATGTAGTTGATTCTTTTTCCTCGCTCTTCCTGTTGTTAATTTCTACCTTGATGGCATTGTAGTCAGAGAAGATACTTTGTATCATCTCAACGTTTTGGATCTTGTTGAGGATTGCTCTGTGGCCTAAAATATGGTCTATTCTGGAGAACATTCCATGTGCGTTGGAAAAGAATGTGTACTTTTCTGCCGTTGGGTGGAGTAGTGTTCTATATATGTCTGTAAGGTCAAGTTGGCTGATTGTGCCCTTTATGTTTTCTGTATCTTTGCTGAGTTTCTTTGTACATGTTCTGTCCTTTACTGAGAGTGGTGCGTTTAAGTCTTCTACTATTATTGTATCACTGTCAATGTCTCTTTTCAGCACTGTTAGAGTTTGTTTTATGTATTTGGAGCCCTGTCATTGAGTGCATAGATGTTTCTTATGGTTATGTCTTCATGATGGATTGTTCCCTTAATCATTGTATAGTGTCCTTCTTTGTCTTTTATGGTGGATTTTGTTTTAAAGTCTATTTTATCTGAGATTAGCACTCCTGCTCTTTTTTGGAATGTGTTTGCTTGATATATTCTTTTCCATCCTTTGATTTTTAATAAATTTACGTCTTTGTTTCTAAGGTGTGTATCTTGTAGACAGCATATTGATGGATCCTGTTTTTTTAATCCATTCTATCACTCTCAATCTCTTTATGGGTTCATTTAGGCCATTTACATTCAGTGTAATTACTAATAGTGTGAATGTATTGCTGTCATTTTGTAGTGCTTTTTTTTGTGGTGGTGACCTTTTCTTTGTTCCTCTCACTCTCCTGTGCTGAATTACTTTTGTTTGTGGATTTTTTTTTTTCATTTCTTTTTGTAGGTTTTGTTTTTACTGAGATTTATGTTTTTCTCTTTATTTTGATGAGTAGGCTTGTTAACTTTCTTTGTGGTTACTTTGAAAGTTACCCATGTCTTCCTAAGTTTGAACCAGTCTATTATTACTTGGTATCACCTTGCATTCCTCTCCATTAAAGGGTTGTATACTTACACTGTTTATTCCCTCTTTTATTGTTCTGATGCTATTGTCATTTACAGATTAACCTCTCTGATTTCCTGTTGTAATTCTTTTGGTTTTGGCTAGTCCTTGACAGTTCATTTCCTAGGTTGGTATCTGGCTGGTACAATCCTGTGTCCTAGATTCAGCCTATGGTCTGATGTTGTTTGTTCTCAGATCGAAGAACTCCCTTTAATAATTCTTGTAAGTTTGGTTTGGTTTTTTCCTAGTCCCTCAACTTCTGTTTACCTGGAAATGACCTAATTTCACCATCATATTTGAACAAGAGTTTTGTAGGATGTATTATTCTTGGCTGGCAATTTTTTATTTCAACTTTTTATATCTGTCATCCCATTGCCTTCTTGCCTGCATGGTTTCTGCTGAATAATCCAAGCTCATTCTTATTGTTTCTCCTCTGTATGTTACTTTTTGTTTTCCTTGAGCTTCTCTCAGGATTCTTTATTTGTCTTTGGTTTTAGCAAGTGTGATTATGGTATGCCTTGGTGATTTTCTTTTGGGGTCTATTCTATATGGGGTTCGTTGAGCTTCTTGGATGGTCAGCTTTTCATCTTTGATGATATTGGGGAGGTTTTCTGCCAGCAGTTCTTCAGTGATCCTCTCTGTGTTCTCTGTTTTCTCCTCCTCTTCTGGAACTCCGATCTCTTGAAGATTTTTCGTTTTGATTATCCCACATAATTCTCAGGGTTTCTCCATTTTTGTTCATTTTTTTTTCTGATTTTTCCTCCAACAGAGTTGTATCCAAGTGTTTGTCTTCAATTTCTCTGATCCTGTCTTGAATCATTTCAAACCTGCTCCTCAGCCACTCTGTGATACTGTACATTTCTGAATTTGTGTTTATCCTTTGGATTTCTGATTATTGTTTTTATATGATTCCTAGTTGTGAATGTATTTTAGCATTTTGTGTCTGTATTGTTTCCTTGAATTCTTCCATTTTTTTGGTCTGCATTTTCCATGAATTTGTCTGCATTTTCCAGGAATTTGTCTATTTTTTCCTCATTTTTCTTTGCTTTTTACTTCAACTCTTGGGTAATTCTGAATATTATAGATTTGAATTCCCTATCAGGTAATTCTAGTGTATTTTCTTTTACTGGAAAGTCATCTGGTGTTTTACTTTGGATGCCTGCTGGAACCATCCTATCCTGTTTTTGTAAATGTTTTGGTATTGTCTGCTGTCTTTGGGACATTCAATAGTTATTTTCTTCATTTATTGATTGTAGGTTTTTTTACTTTGTCCTGCTTTTTTGTTTTATTTGCTTATGTCGGAGCAGGTGGTCTGTGATTTCTTTGTTGTTTCCTTGTCTGTGGACAGGATACTTTTCACCTCCTTCTCCAGTGGGCAGGGTTAGTCACTCAGGTATGGTGCAGCAGAACAGTTCCTGATGAAGTGGCATTGCTGGGATGGGTTGTTTGTGTCACGTACTAGGGCCGACAGGGCAGGCCGGTAATCAGTGCAGGGCAGGTTCCTGTAGGCCATGCTTCTGCTGCTTGGGGGTGTGATGTTCAGCGCACAGTACAGATAGGCAGGAAGGAGGAGGGAGATTGTGATGTGTGGAGCGAATATGGGTATGGGTATAGGAAAGAGGAGGGAGAGGAGAGAGGAACAGGAGCCAAGAACATACACAGAAACAAAAAAAAGCTCTAAGGGAGCTTGCTATTTGAGTGGAGACATGAGAGACTGAGAAACGGAGAAAATGAAAAGAAAAAAAAGAAAAAGTAAAAAAAAACGAATAAATCGAGTAACTGGAAATGAACAAAGACAAAAAAAGGGAAAAAGAAAGAGAAGAAAGCAAAACAAAGAAAAAAACCCAAAAAACAAAAAAAGAAACAAGAAAAATGAAATGTCTCCAGGGATGTCACTGTTTATCTGCACAGAGTAAGGGAGTATCTCCCAAGTCTCATGGTACTGCCAGGACAGAAGAGGCTCCCAAGCTGAGAAAAGGAAAATAAATCAAACAAACAAACAAATCAAAGCAGAGCAAATTGGAAGAAACAAAAAGCTCCGGGGGTCCCACCAGCACGGCGACACAGGCAGGGAAGCAGTTCCACAGTCAAGCAGTGCCTCAGAGTCCCCCAGGAAGAAGCAAAGATGGCACACGGAGCCAGGTTTTGAGAGAAAGGAGGGGGAGATGGTGAGAGGTAAGGAAGAAATCTAATGAAGCAAAAAAAAGCAAAACCAGTAGCCAACAGATGGCACTCAGGGAGCCAGCCAGTGCCGGCGGGTGGAATCCAAGTGACACCAGGGTGAAGCCGGTGCTACTTGGCCAAGAGACTGTGGCCTCAGGAAGTAGAGGATGCTGAGTTGGGGTGAAGAAGGGTGGGGTATGGGAAAGCATATATCGTGGGTTACTGGCTTTTCTGTCTCCTGCTGGAAGCTCTGTGAATCTGCTTTCTCGTACCCCCTGTTCACCGATCTCTGATAGGAGTCCAAGATGGCGGATCTGTGCTGCAGTAGCTGATAGGGACCTCTGCGTGTATCTCTCCTTGCTCTCTGTTCTCGGTCAGTTTCTTATTACATTAGGTGCCTGCCTGAGTTCTTTATCTCTTCATTTGTTGCTTAGGGTTTCAGGACTGACGTGTGACTCTGACTTAGTTTTTTGGATCTTTGCTGTGGAGGGACGGCGTGGTGATTCTGACTATAGCGCCATGTTGCCTGGAAGTTCTAACATTTTTTGGTGACACAATTCAGTCCATGACAAGATCTGTTGTTATCTGTTTATTTTTCTCAGCTTCCACTCAAAAGCAAAGGGAAAGTGATCAAAGCTCTGTAAAATAATGCTGAATAATGTTGCCCTGTAACTTCCTTTTAAAAGAATCGTTGCTGTAGAAATGCAAGATAGCACATCGCGTGTCAACAGTGCAGTTGTCCTCCAGAGTAAATAAATAGGTCTGAAAAATGGATTTGAAAACGCTTCATTGCTTAAATTATACTCTTAACTAAAGTGCTCAGATTAAAAAAAAGGCCTCCTCTGGAACTTCCTTTTCTGTCAAGTGGGGGCAATTGGATCAGGTGTAATTCGGGTGTTTAGCAAGGCCTTCTGTGATTCTATGAGGGGCCATGAATCTTGTTTTATCCCAGAGGCAGAAAGCAGTGTTGGCCATGTGGGAGAGCTGTGCATGTGTGAATGTGTATGTGTGTGTGTGTGTACATGTGTGTGAGTGTATGCATGTGCCCATGCATGTGTGAGTGTGTGCCCATGTGAGTGTGCATGTGTGAAACAGTATGCATGTGTGTGTGTGTGTGTGCACAAACGAGTGCATGTGTGCACGTATGGGTGTGTGCATGTGTGAGTGTTGTGTGCACATGTACAAGCAAGCAGCCGCACATCGATAGCCACCAGCACTGAGGGACATTTCACGGCTTGTATGATTCTACCCTGTCCCACCAACTTGAGGAAGTGGTTGGGCAGCTGCCATCCTGCCTATTTCCTTAATGAGGAAGTCAAAGCCCACAGAAGCAGAAGTGCCTGATGACTAGGGAGCTGAGGCTGGATCTTGTTGGCTTGGAGGCTTTTCCTCCGCATTGTCCAGCTCTCTTGAGTCGAGGCATTTATGGTCGAATGGGTGGCTGGATTATCTGGAATCACTGAAACCTATTTTCCTGTGGCATGCTGCTTGCTGATCCCTGGCGAGGGCACCTGTGGAATGTTGTTCTTCAGGGGTCCTTCCTAGTTGTTTATTCCATGACCCTTTGGCCAGCTAGAGGTTTGGAAATTTCATGACCACTCCCCCACTGCCGGCCCCAAAAGCCACAGTGTTTGGACCGGTGTGCATTTGAGCTTGTGAATGAAGTGCCTGTTGAGCTCAGCTTCATCCTCTGAGTCACGATTTTAAACACGTTCAAGGGCTGCCCAGGAGGGTTGTGGGTATTTAGAGGCTACTTAGTGTCAGTAGTGACAGAGAAGGCAGTTTCCCTCCCAGGGTGAGGAGCTGGAGTATGTTTAATAAGTAGATTCTGGGCAGTGGGAGTGACCCCCTGCATGCCACTTGCTGCATGAATAATATTTGTTGGATGAATGAAAAATGAATGAATGGAAACATGGCTGGACTAGTTTGCTGTAGAAAGGACTCTGTGTACTGCATTAAGGACTTTTGACTGAATTCTTTGTGCAATGAGGAGCCATCGAAGTGTCAGAAATAGGAAGGTGATCTGACTGTACTGGTGACCCACAAGCCCCATCTATGGGGTACTGGGGAGGCCAGATGGTGTGTGTGTTGGGTGGGTGGGGGGACACTGCACGTGGATGATGGGTAGCAGATGGGAGATTCTCATCACGGTGCAGATTGACAGAAAAGACACCAAACTGGTGAGTTTGGGTTGGGGAGGGGAGGAAGGGGACTGACCAGGAATGCAGATACCAGTCGCCTTTGAGTAGACCCTGGCTCATGGGGACCCCATGTGTGGCACAGTAGAACTGTGCTCCATAGGCTTTTCAGTAGTTGTGACTTCTAGGAAGCAGATTGCCAGGCTTTTGTTCCGATGTGCCTCTGGGAGGACTCGAACCCTCAACCTTTTAGTTATCAGCCAAGCACATTAACCATTGGCACAATCTGGGGATTCCAGTGCAGACACTGTAGTTGCTTTACAGTTCTAGAAGCTGCTCCTCTGGAGGAGGCTGTTTATCAGCTGTGCTGCACTGGTGGGCCTCTATGCAGAGGGTACCCCATGGCCTCCGGACACTCCTGGGGGCTGGCTGGCTGCTTCTCTGAGTTGATTACAGTTTGAAATACCGTATTCAGTCCCATGTGGCCACACAGCACAGAAATTCAGTTTCCCTCTAATGAGGTTTGAGTTAGAATGTTGGAAAGAAGAAAGCCTTTTAATTAGGTTGGTAGTAATTGAGATACCAAACCACAGAAGCCTTCCCCTCAGTGGATGAAGACACGAATGGCAATTAAAAGAAGGAAAGGCACCTAAATGGAGCCCTTGCTAATTTTAAGTCCATTAAAGACAACAACTCCTTAATCAGCTGAGGCAACAAATATACATCCTGTAAGAGTGGAGCAGTGCTTTCTGGTAACAGTAGGGAATGAGCTGAGACGAGAGTACTTGTGCAGCTTAAATCTGTGGCTCTGCCATGGATCATTTGCTCGGTACAGAGTACAGAGAAATGTTAGCCCAGAAACTTTTTCTGTTAAAAAATCCTGGCATGTTTCATTTCAGAAAATGGGATGTATTTTTTCCCATCATTGAGTTGGCAACTTCTTCTGGACACAACCCATGGCCTGGAACCCTCTGGGGCATCATCTCATCCCCGCTCCCACCCCCCTCCCCCGGAAGCCCTACCCTTTCTGTGGGATTCACTCCCCAACCTCATCCCTCAAAGGTGTCCAGGTGTGAGTGGCTAGGGGAAGATCATTGATACATCAAAGAGTCACTGTCACCTCCTTACTCGGGAAGCATGTTTTTGTTTTAATGAGCAACAGCTTTTCTTTCTCATTTGCATCCACTGCCCTTTGACCACACTCCTGCAGATACCAAGCTCTTGCCTCCACCTCCTCTGGGTCGTTCCTGGTGACTGCCCTTCAGTGAGCTGAGCCTACTGGCTCCTGCTGAAGTAGCTCCTGTTCTCACATCAGGCACATTACCATGGAGGCATTGATAAATGCTTACTCTGGGAGAGGGAGGCCTTTTCTCATTCACAGAGTCCTTTAGGTTGTGATTGAGTATTAAATACTGAACCTCAGCGTTCATAGGACCACTGCATGGGACTTGCTCATTTGTCTTCTGGTACGCTAGCTTTGCTGGGCCACATTGGGCTTGGCCAGCTGTGAGGGAGTGAGTGTTGGTTACATTCCAGCTGGACAGACAGATTTTGACTAGAAACTTTTTCAGATGCCCTGTGCCCGGGCAAAGCCATAGTGATACAGGACGCTGAGCTCCTGGTTAGAGCATAGACTTGGTGCCCTGCTGGATCCCTTACTAGATGTACAGTTAGGAGAGGGGGGAAAGTGGTCTCTGGAGTCAGAAAGATCCAGTTTGAATCCCAGGTTCTCAGTTCCATGGTGCTCTGCCCTTGGACATTTACTTCACCCTCCTGACCACTAGCTTACTCCCTTGGACGGCATTAACCTTGCAGGATGCTGTGTGTCCAGTGCTTGGAATGCTGCCTGGTGGATAGAGGATGAGGGAAGAGCAGACACAAACCTGGGGAACCATGCAGATGTGGCCCTGCCCAGCACCATCAGCTCCTGGCCTCTAGGCTCAGCCCAGGTCCATGCCTCCTGCAGGGAGAATGGAAGAGAGAGCATTTTTATTGTTTAAATGTGAATAAGTCTGGTAACAGGTAATATGTCTGACTTTTAAAAAATTGGATTATGCACTCAATTTTATGTTTTTTTTTTTAAGTATGTAAGTTGTAAAAAATGTATGAAGAGAAAGATGCTAAAACATTAGCAGGCATGATCTGTAGGTAGTGGTGTTGTGGGATTTTAAGTTTCTTCTTTACTCTTTTCTGTCTTCTGTTATACTTTTCTGTATTTTGTAAATGTTCTATAATAAATGTGTATTACTTTCAGAACAAATAAAAAGCATAACTCTAGGAAATGCTACTTGAAATATATTTGGAAGTGCCTGGTGTATTCTTAAATGAATAACTGTATCATTCTTTCTTTTGTAAACCATATGTCTTAGTTATCTAGTGATGCTGTAACAGAAATGCCACAAATGGTTGGCTTTAACAAACAAATTTATTTTCTCATAGTTAGGAGGCTAGAAGTCTGAATTCAGGGTACCGGCTCTAGGGAAGGCTTTCTCCCTCTGTCGGCTCTGAGGGAAAGTCCTTGTTTCTTCATCTTGTTTCCTGGGTCCTTGGACATCTCCATGCTCCTTGGCATCCGCCTTCCCCCGTCTCTGCTCTGCTAGCTTGTTTAATCTCTTTTATATCTCAAAAGAGATTGACTCACAATACACTCTACACTAATCCTGCCTCATTAACATAACAAAGACAACCCAATCCCAAATGGGATTATAACCACAGGCATAGAAGTTAGGAATTACAGCACATATTTGGTGTGGGGGGGGGCACATAATTCAATCTGTAACACCATACAACCCCTATTTATGTTTTTTTTCTTTTCTTTTTTTTTTTTTTTTTAGGATGAGAAGAACCAAGTTTTAACCACCAACATTTGGCTACAAATGGTAAGTTAAGTCACTGGCAGTCCATACCCCTACCTTCCTGTTCTTGCTCCTGAAATGCCTGTACTGGGTTTGCAGCAAGAACAGAGGTCCCCTAGAAAAGCCAGAACTGTCACCCTGACTCTGCTGTCACCCTGATATCCTGCCTTTGGATGCATCACACTGCATTCTGCAGTGCTGGGCGCGTGTTGTATTTTATTTACTATAGGGTGATTTGGGGAAATTTCAAAACTAACACTTCATGTGACCCAAGTGTTGTGGATTGAATTGTGTCCCTCACAAAATATGTATTGGACCTCTGGCCCCTATACCTGTGGATGTATTCCTGTTTGGAAATGTGGTTTTTCTGTTTTTATGTTAATGAGGTCATGCACAGTAGGGTGGGTCCTCAACCTAATCCCTTCTGGGTTATAAAAACAGCTGCATAGACACAGAGACACAGGCAAAGACTCAGGGGGAAGACAGACACCAAAGAAGGCCAAGGAACAATAAGGAACTCCAAGGAACTCCTCAGGCTGCTAACAAGGAAAGCCCTGCCCCTAGAACCACACCTTGAACTTGAACTCTGAACTGTGAGACAGTAAATTCCTATTTTTTAAAGCCACTCACTTGCTGTGTGTGTGTTACAGCAGCACTAGGTGACTAAGACAACATGTAATGAGATGCAGGGCTGCATTAGATACCCTGCCCTGTCCAGATCCCCAGGCCTCCAAGCACTTGTCTTTTCCCCTGTGACCTCCATGAGGTGCTCATGAGAATCAGATGCACCTTGCCTAAGCCAGAAGTCTTCATACTTTCTGCTCTACTAACTTCTGCAAGAATTTTGAAAGGCTGTGTTCCATTTGGAGCCCTTGTGCCACAGTGGTTAAGCATTTGGCTGTTAACCAAAAGGTCAGCAGTTCGAATCTACCAGTTGCTCCTTGAAAACCCTATGGGGCAGTTCTACTCTGTTTTGTAGGGTCACTATGAGTTGGAATTGAATTGACAGAAATGGGTTTGGTTGGTTTATGTTCCCTTCACAGATTTTTAATTTGATATATAAAATTCTAACCTAAATTTAATTAATTTCAAGTGAAATAACTTCCAGCAAATTGTAAATATTGACATTTAAAAACAAAACTGTTAAGCTCTATTTTAAGTGGAATTCAAATATCATAATAATTTAATATCCATTTTATTCATTTAAAAATATATGAACAAGCCCTTCTCTGTTAGATATTTTACATAGTTCCTTTTCCTCTTTGTACTTATGTTTCTATTCTGCTTTCTGTGCAGAATTTTATCCTAACATAATACAGTTTTATGTTTGAAAGTATTTTATTAATCAGTCTGCCTTGGTTCTCTCAAATGCAAATATTTACATACAAATTATTCCTTCAGACCATAAGTGTTAAATTTTTTTTCTACTGAACTGATTGACAGTTTACTATTATTATTAGTACATAATTCATCAAGGCAACATAAAATATAAATTTTTCACTATAAACATACAAATTAAAAACTTTTGATAAGACATTATTAAACATAAAATAGTTTTTATTAGAAATTCATCTATTTGTGCAAAGGACAGGGCTTTGTTTTATATTAATTTATGTATTCATATATTAAAGGAGCCCTGGGGGTACAGTGGTTAAGCACTTGGCTGCTAACTAAAAGATAGGCAGTTGAGACCCACCCAGTGTTGCTAGAGCAGAAAAGACCTGGCAACTACTCCCATAAAGATTATGGGCTAGAAAACCCTATGGGGCAGTTCTACTCTGTTACATGGGGATTTCTACGAGTCAGAATTGACTGGACGGCAGACAACAACATCCATAGATTTTGAGGGCTGTTGTGGTTCAGTGGTAGACTTCTCTTCTTCCATTCAGGAGACCTGGGTTCAATTCACAGCCAATGCACCTTTAGTGCAGCCATTACTTGTCTGTCAATGGAGGCTTGCATGTTACTATGACATTGAACAGGTTTCAGCAGAGCTTCCAGTCTATGACAGACTAGGAAGAAAATCAGCCAGTAAAAACCATAAAGGTCACAATGGTCCAATCCCATCGTGCATGGGGTCGCCATAAGATGGAGACCAAATTGATGGCAGCTAACAACAATAACAATATCTATAGATTACTATTTTTTATTAATAGAAATGAAAGAATAATACAGGTTTCATCATCAATTTCATAATTTTTAAATAGATGTAAAATGTGTAGTTAGTAATGAAAGGCATTTTGTTATAGGATTGTTATGAATTCTTTGAACTTCATCCAGGCTATATGCCAAAAATGATGGTGTTTTCATCAAGATGTATCAGCTGACAACCTGATTTCTCTAATTTTGTTGAAAGCAGAGAATTAAAAGAATTAAAACCCACCTGACCTATAAAGGTACTTTTCACCTAATCATTAGCATGATTCACACAGACCCTGATACTTTGAATTGACCCTGCCTTGGTTTTGAGGGCAGTGCCAATATTTGGGGTAAAGGAGATACGCCTTTCTTTGTAAAGTAGGGGGTAGGGGGTGGGTAAGTAAAAGTGGGTGCAAAGGATATTCCCAGGTAGTTCTTGAGCATGTTAGTATTAGTGAGAATACAGATGGAAGAAGGATTGAAAACAATTCACTTAAAACCATCTGTTGTGTGAAGACCTGAAGACCATTTGAAGAACCTGTAGTGGACAAGGTAGAAACCTTGGAGAGTTTCCCCTGTAGGAAGTTAAAGGAACATTCTTCAGTGGTGTTTCCCATCTCGTGTCCTCCTCCCCGCATCTGTGCCCACCCACTCTAGCTCTCCTCTTTTTGTCACTGATGGATGATCTGTCCTCCCCTCTGAGGCTGACAGACCTCCTCCTGTGCACAAGGTCCTAGCTGTCCCATCCCTCCGTGCCTGCTGAGAGCCTTGCTTTAAAAGTTGTCCCCCACTGCTCCTACACCATCAGCATCTTTCTGGGATGGTGCTTGAGGACATGCTGTACTGTATCGCCTTGACCCTCCCTGCTTTCCTACTCCTTGGCATCCTCCTCACCTTTATAGCAGGTTGCTCCAAGGCAGTGTCACCTCACTGTCGCCATTCTTTCTCCTCACATTCTCAGTTAAACTCACACTTAATCTGGCTTTTGTTCCCACCACTCCACCAACACAGCTTTGAGTGTGCAAACCAATAACTTCCAAGTTATTGATGAATCATTTTTCTCCCCAAATTTTTGATAAAAATTTGAAATATACTAAAAAGTAGAAAGCATTTTACAGTGAATTCCCACATACTTCCTCCTAGATTCTGTAATTAGCATTTGACTACACTTGCTTTCTCATGTATCTGCCCATCTATCTGTCTTTCTATCTTTTTTGTTTTGTTTTTAATGGCGTTCGAAGAAGATAGTGGACATTGGGGCACTTTACCCAAACACTTTGGCATACAGATCTTTGACTAGAGTTCATATTTGTTTATTTATTTTTTTAATTTTGAGGTAAAATGTACATACAATACAATACACAAGTCTTAAGTGTACCCTTCAGAGAATTTCCAGGAGTTCCTTCAGCTCTGCAACCCAACCCCCTCAGGAAGCAGAACTTCTCCATCACCCCAGGATGATTCCTCATGTCCCTTACCAGCCAATACCTGCCCAACTCTAACACCTGCCCCCAGTCAGGGGTCACCATTGTTCTGCTTTTTCCAGTGACTAACTTTTCCCCTGTCTCATTCAACTCTCGGAAACATTTGATAGACCTGACTGTACTTCTTCTTTGAAATCCTTTCATCACTTAATGTTTGGAATAAGTCCCCCATTAGGTTTCCTTCCTAGCTCACTGGCCACTACGAAGTCCCCTCTACTATCTCTTCCTCATCTCTTTCCAGCCCTCTGAGTTGGAGGAGACTATATGCTGGCTTAAGCCTCCATCTAAATGATAACAACACCAAACTTAACCTCTCCAGCCCTACTGCCTTCCTGGTGTCTCCATGTGCTTGTCTAATAGGCTCTGAAGCCCACTGTGTCCCAACAACTCCTAACCCTTTCACAGTTGCACCTCCACAGTCTATTCCATCTGGGTAAATGGCAACTCCCATTGATCCATTTGCTCACACCAAAAGCCAGAGTCCCCGTTAATTCTCATCTTTCATACCCTGCATCTGATCCTTCAGCAAATTTTGGCAGTTCTACCTTCAGATCTGTACCTCTACCAGGACGGAACCACATCATATCACCTCCACTGCTTTCACCCTTGTCTAAACCAGTTCAATCTCTTGTCTCTCTGCAGGAGCCCTCTAACCAGTCTTCCACTTCTGCCCTTGCCTCCCTGGACGATGTCCACTCTCAACATGACAGCCAGCATGAGCCTTTCCTGTTGCTGTTCAGTCGATTCTGACTCATAGCGACTCTGTAGGACAGAGTAGAACTGTGACATAGGGTTTCCAAGGCTGTAGTCTTTATGGAAGCAGACTGCCACATCTTTTTCTTGTGGAGCAGCTGATGTGTTCAAACAGCCAACTTTTCTATTAGCAGCCGAGCTTACACTTAACCACTGCACCACCAGTGTTCCTTAGCATGAGCCTAGCAGAATAAAATGATGGCCCAGTCACCTTCCTCCTCAGTGTCAGAGCTGAAGTCTGTGAAGTGGCCTCAGTTCCCTGCCTGCCCCTGACTCCTCTTCCTCCCCTCCTGCCCTCTTCTGGTGTGCTCACTGTCCTCCTTGAGGTTCTGCACTCATTGTACAACCATGAGTCTTTCCCTGCTGCTCCCTCTGCCTCGACAGCCACTTCCTCCAAAAACCACCTGATCTGTTCTCTCACGTCTTACTGATCTCTTCCTAAGTATCACCTCTTCAGTGAGATCTTCCCCGACCCTGCGTGTACTGTTCCAAACCCTCCCTTCCTGCCCTGGTCCACTCAATTCTCCTTATCCTGCTTCATTTTTTTTTTCCTCCCAAAACTATTATCACAATCTGACAAACTTGACTTTTACTGTCTATTGGCTCATTGAGTTAGCTCTCCCCTACCTCATTTTATAAGATATTGTTGTTTTCTGACATTGAATTGACTCCATCTCATGGTGACCTTATGTACAGCAGAATGAAACACTGCCTGGTCCTGCACCATCCTCACAAATGGCAGCATGTTCAAGTCCATCATTGCAGCTGTTGTGACAATCCATCTCACTGATGGTCTCCCTCACCCTCGCTGGCCCTCCGCTTCATCAAACCCAATGTCCTCCTCCAGGGATTGATGACCTGTCCAAAACAAGAGATCAGACAATGTTCTATTGTGATCCATAGGATTTTCACTGGCTAATTTTCAGAAGTAGATTGCCAGGCCTTTCTTCCTAGCCTGGCTTAGTCTGAAAACTCAGCTGAAGCCTGTCCATCATGGATGACCCTGCTGATATTTGAAATACTGGTGGCATAGTTTTCAACATCACAGCAACATGCAGGCCACCACAGTATAACAAACTGACAGACAGGTGGAATAAGACATTGGGTATGATTACAGGTTGTTTGGATGGTAGGACACAGCACAAAGACACTTGGAGAGATAAAAGGCAGACTCATTACTTACAGTTCCAAACAAGATAAGGCTTCCATGCAGGGTCACATGGGGACAGGCTAACAGCACACTGAAACAGTAGGAGGTGGGTTATATATGGCAAGTGAGGTGGGGTTAGCTAGGTTGCATGGGATTCCTAGTGATTGGGTATTTTGAATAATTCTACAGGTCCAAGGAAGAAAGGGTCATCCCTAGGTGTTAGGCATCTGGGGGCCTCTGGCAGTTGGGTATCTGTGATACAGCTGAGGAGTGTTGGTACCTGATAAAGGAATTAGTTGAGGTGTGGGCTTAGCAAAGTGCTTATGAAGGGGAATTGAGAATTTTTAGACAGGAACTCAAAACGAGTCAAGATGGCACTTGAGGAATTGTATTATCCCACTTCCAACTGGGAGATAATGTACTGGGAGCAGGGCTCTGGTTTGATTTGCTTCTCACTGTAGTCCAGTGCCTAGACCACCACTTCACCTCTGGCAGACATTGAAAAACCATTTGTAGAATGTGTGAACCAAACAAAAACTCACGGTGAATCTAGCAGGGGCTAAGATAATATGATACAAAATAAAGCCAACTCCCAAATAACACTGGAACACTTTAGTGTAAGGTACAAGTCTGGGGAATCTGGGGATGATGGGAATGCTTACCTTTTTACTTAAAACTGGACATTTTCCATGCCCTTGAAGGTTCAGAGGTGCTGTTGATATTTTTCCTACAGAGAGAGAAATGTGTGTCATGGACAGATCTGTCTCCCTGGTGCCCAGATTCCCTAGCCCCCTGTAAGTGATTCATGCTCAGCAACATATTTGACAGTATTTACCATGGTGGCATACTGGTTAAGAGTTATGTCTTCTAACCCAAAGGGAAGCAGTTTGTATCCACCAGGCGCTCCTTGGAAACTCTATGGGGCAGTTCTTTATCCTGTAGGGTTGCTATGAGTCGGAATCGACTCGACAGCAATGGGTTTGGTTTTGGTTTACTATGTGGAAGGCATGGAGCTAGGCCACATAATGGGCTCAAAAAGAGTATAGTCCTAACTTTTGAGCCATTCACAATCAGGCTGTGTTGTTAACACATTAAGAAAAAAAAGTTAAAATAGCAAGACCAAGTTACTCAACTGGAAATGTGTTGGAGGCAGACTGTTGGTGTGGCTGGTGGAGGTCACAGGTGGGTGAAATCTCTGCTTTTGGCATCTAGCATGGTGCTCTTGTCAAGCTTGGTCACTGGGAGGTGGCACTTGTAGCTCATATAATTGTTAACACTATCTCCCAACTGAAATTTTAAGCGATCACAAGAATCTTGGGTTTGAAACAGACTTTAAAAGTTAAGGTGATGGTCGCACAACATGATTGATATCATTGATGTCACTGAATTGTACATGTGAACAATGTTAAATTTATGTCATGGATTGAATTTTGTCCCCCCAAAATATCTGTCAACTTGGCTAGGCCATGCTTCCCAGGATTGTGTCATTGTCTGCGATTTTGTCACCTTATGTGATTTTCCTATGTGTTGTAAATCCTGCTTCTAGGATGTTAATGAGATTGGATTAGCTGCAGTTATGTTAATGAGGCAGGTCTCAATCTACAATTAGGTTGTGTCTTAAGTCAATCTCTTTTGAGGTATAAAAGAGAGAAGCAAACAGAGAGACGGGGACCTCATACCACCAAGAAAATAAGTGCCAGGAGTAGAGTGTGTCCTTTGGTCTGGGGTCCCTACACTGAGAAACTCCTAGAGCAGGGAAAGATCAATGACAAAAACCTTCCTCCAGAGCCAACAGAGACAGAAAGCCTTCCCCTGGAGCTGACAGCCTGAATTTTGACTTCTGGCCTACTAGATTGTGAGAGAATAAATTTCTCTTTGTTAAAGCCACCCACTTGTGGTATTTGTGTTATAGCAGCACTAGATGACTAAGACAATTGGCAAATGTTGTGTTATCTATATTTTTATAACAATAACAATAACAACAACAAAATGTTATCTAATCAAAATCTTTGCAGCTTGGCCGACCAGATGTTGCCCGGGACAGGCCTGGAGAGCTGCCCAGCCATTGATAAACCAGCTGTCTCACTGACCCGTGCTTTCTGTGTGCCAGCTCATGACCAGCTGGCCTGACCCCACCCTGAATAATGGACACAACAAGACAAAGCCCAGTGTTGAAGGTTAACAGGGCCATAATTCTGAGGGGGAACAGAAATGTGGACAGGGGCTTGAGAGCCAAGAAAATTGCTCTCAGCAATTGTTTTTTCTCTTACAGAGAGTTCTCTGCTGATGAATTTCTGTTCTGAAAACCTGTGAATACACATGACCCCTTTTTTCAGGGTCAGAGTTTAAGCTTTGAGGTTAATTCACTGCACAGGATAGATTTCCTGTGCATTAAGAGTAGAAAAGACAAAAAAGTGAAAAAAAAGAATTTAAAATTCTATTTGATCTACAGTTGGTTGTTTTTGTTTTCCTTTCTCTCACTTGCCTTGACTTTATAGATGACTTAGAGGAGTAGAAAGTTGCTGATCTGTTTACCTCTTCACATTCCTAGGAGGAAGCAGTTAGTTTTCTCTTTAGATTGGGTTTATGGTATGGGGAGGTCTGTCAGACATATTCTGATTGAATGTATAAGAAGCAATAACAAAAACCATTTCAGTTTCTGAAGAGACGTTTGAGTTATCCAGACACTCACATTTTCTTTAGAAACATCTATCTTCCTTTTTTTTGGGATTTTGGCCATTCTTCTGACTTTAGATTTCTGTTATGGACTGAATTTTGCACCCCTAAAATATCTGTCAACTTGGCTAGGCCATGATTCTCAGTATTGTGTGATTGTCCACCATTTTGTCATTTGATGTGATTTTCCTATGTTTTGTAAATCTGATCACTATGATGTTAATGAGGCAGGATTAGAGGCAGTTATGTTAATGAGGCATTACTCAATCTATGAGATTAGGTTGTGTTTTAAGTCGATCTCTTTTGAGATATAAAAGAGAGAAGCAAGCGGAAAGACAGGTCGGGGGGTACCTATACCACAAAGAAAGTAATGCCGAGAGCAGAGCGTGTCCTTTGGACCAGAGTTTCCTGTGCTGAGAAGCTCCTGGTCCAGGGGAAGATTGATGACAAGGACCTTCTTCCAGAACTGACAGAGAGAAAGCCATCCCCTGGAGCTGGTACCCTGAATTAAGACTTCTAGCCTACTAGATTGTGAAAGAGTAAGTCTCTGTTTGTTAAAGCCATCCACTTGTGGTATTTCTGTTACAGCAGCATGAGATAGCTAAGACAATTTCCCAGCCTTCTTATATTTATTCTCTATTTATGGACGCCTTGGCTGGTGTAAACAGTTAATGCAGTCAGCTGCTAACTGAAGGTTTGGAAGTGGGAGTCCACCCAGAGGTGCCTTGGAAGAAAGGCCTCCAAAAAATCAGCCATTGAATACCCTATGGAGCACAGTTCTTCTCTGACACACATAGAGTTGCCATGAGTTGGAGTCAACTTGACTGCAACTTTTTTTTTTTAATTCTAATAATGTAACAAATAACACTCAACATCATAGACTATTAGATTCTAAACCACACTTTTTTTTAAATATTTATCTTTTTAATTCCTGCATTCTTTATTACTTTGTCTCTGATGCAGAAATGCCACACATTATGCTCATAGATAAACCAGTGGCTTGTGTAGGGCCACAGTAGACTCCCGTGAATAATGATGATGTTTCAATCATTATGTTTTACTGAGGGAGCACGTTTTTGGAGGCAGAGGGAAGAAGGAGGCCCAATTACCTCCTGTGAGTTCAAAAAATACATTTTTTAAAAGCAAAGAAATATTTACATTCCTCTTCTCTCTTTGTCTCTCTTTCAGTCTGTCTCACTTTCTGTATTTCTCTGTCACTATAAATTCTTCTATCTGTGTGTGTGTGTGTGTGTGTGTGTGCATTTAAGGAAGAATGCCTGTGGGCTCAAGGCAGGCTCTGATGGGGCGCAGGTCTCAGACCCACAGAAGAATCGAGATTTCCCTGGTGCATTCCAGATCAATGGCCCCTTCCTCCCTTGGTGTCCCTGACAGCTCCACACATGCCACTCTTGAAGATTGAATGAGAAGGAATCACACAGAAATGAAAGGGAGAGAAGAAAAGGCATAAACTCTCCTAAATGTGGCCATCTGGATGCATGGACGTTTCTAAGTGCCTCAATGTTAATTCCTAAATATGCTCAGATGCCTGATATGTGGAAAACACGTTGGGTGCTGTCTGCACAGAGGTTCTGCCCAGTGCCTCAGCCCCAAGGGGCCTATGAGCTGTTAGGGAAGTGAGTTCTTTGAGAGGACATTCAATGTCTTTCTAGAACTCGAGCGTTTATAGATAATTTTCCACATTTATTCTTAGGAAACCTTCACCGAACCCTGTGAGGGGGTGTTAGATGAGATCCCTGGATCAGAGGGCTCTGATCCCAGGCCCCGGGCATGCAACCCGTGTAGCAGTGCCAAGGTTCATACCACCAGCACCCTTTTCTTCCCTGTGGTTGTACGTCAGCTGTTGCAGCTCCCATGGCCTGCAGGTTTTTGTAAAATAGAGGATCCTTCTTTGATACAAAGTCTTCATTTATTGCATGCTTCCGCGGGCCACGTTTGTTTTACTTGCTGTTTCACACATGACCTCATTTAGTCCTCACCATGTTGCCCTTTGAGGTAGGGGACATGTGAAGAAACTGGCTTAGAGAGGTGATTGGCCCACGCCAGCTCCTTCAGCTTGTCTCTGCCAGAGCTGGGGTGAGAGCCAGGTCTGTCTGATCCCCAGCTGTCTGCAACTCCCCATTCCTGCACTGAGGGTGGGGCAGCGCCCAGTGTGATTTGGAGTTGGGGGAGTGGCGTGAGCATGTGGGCCACAAGCGCTGAAATGTTAGGTTGGAAGAACCAGCTCTGGCAGAGCAGAGAGGTCGTTCTCCTTGAAGTCAGATAACGCAAAATCTGAGTCCTGACCCAGTGATGGACTAAAAACACCTAGCTTCTCTGTGCCTCATCTCCTCTTGTAAATAGGAGTAATAACAATACTGAAGTCCCTGGACTGTGAGGAACATGGGGATATGTACCCAGCTTGATGTATCAGTCTCCTAGGGCTGCTATAAGGAAATACCACAAAGTGGGTGGCATCAAACAGCAGATACCTATTGGCTCACAGCTCTGGAGGCCAGACGTCCGAATCGGTGTGTCCACCGATCAGTGCTCTCTGAAGGCTCTGGGGGAAGACCCTTTCTTGTCTCTTTTTGCTTCTGGTAGGCATTCCTTGGCTTATAGATTCTTCTTCACATGGCTCTTCTGTCTCTCTGGGTCTTTCCTCCTCCTTTATAAGGGCACCACTGAGGTTGGATTAGGACCCATCCTATTCAGCTGTGACCTCGTGTTAACTGATAACACCTTCACAGACTATATTTCTAAACAAGGTCATGTTGACAGGTATCGGGTTAGGACTTTCTGGGGCACACAGTTCAATCCACACAACCAGCAATAGTACTTTTCTCTGTGCCTTTTGTTCTGTAGGCACGTCTGCCTGTGACTTGTCTTCTGCTTCTCTCTTCCACTTGTAAGGTCCCTTGTAAGTACATTCGGCCCACCTGGGATGATCCTTTCACCTCAAGGTCCATAACCTAATCACATCCACAGAGTCCCTATTTTAAAACAAGGCCATTTTCACAGATACCAGGGGTTAGGATTTCAGTACATCTTTGGGGGTAAGTAGAACAGCTGTGGTGCCGGCCATCAGGATGTATGCCCCCGTGGCCTCCGCAGCTGGGTGTGAGCATGGGTTGTGGAAAAGGAGGAGATGTGGCATTGCCAGGGAAGCACCACATGGCTGTGACCAAGCACTGCCAGGCTGCTCCCTTCCCTCTCTGTTTTCCCTGTCATCTCAGCAGGCAGAGGGAGGTGGCTTCTGCTTGCCACACCCACCTTCGTGGGCAGTTCTTAGAAGCCCGAAGCCCCAGTTGGCATAGTAGTAATGGCGAGACTGACAGGCTCTGTGATTAGCTTCCAAACTCAGAGAAGCATCCCAGGGTGATAGAAGATCATGCTCAAGAAAGTGTGGAAGCTGGGCATGAAAAGGCTTACCACCCAGAACTAGGGAGAGACAAGAAGGGGAAGACTAGCAAATGATGCAGAGAGGGAGCAGGCTGAAGCAAACACAGTCTGGCAGGTCCCAGGCATTTCTTGCAAACATACTTTGAGGCAGACTGGTCCTCCCTCGGGGCTGCCATCCATTCCCCTTCCTTCCCCTGATCCCACACATCTAATTAGAGACCTCAGCAGTGGGGCAGGTCTCAATTCTAGATGCCCAATGACAGTTCCCCACATTATTCATTAACACTTAATCACCTGGATAGCACTCTCGGCCAGTGTCAGATCTTCTCTGAATGGGTCTGCCTTTCGGGTGTGCTTTTCTGACCTCCTCAGAGAACTGTTGGATTCCTAGGAAGTGCCCTTTGACCCTTTGTTGCCAGTCTCAATAGTTCTTAGGTCCACAATCTTGAATCTGCAATTCTTAAATCTAAACAGCTCTGAATATTAAAGTTTTTTGTTTTTTTTCTTAATGCCCCCTTCAATGTTGTTTTTTTCCTTTGCCTCAAACTCATTTGATGTAAGCAAAACAGAAATTGATGTGAGGTGGAGGCATGCGTCTCTCTGGCTTAGTGCACAGACGCATGCTTTGCTGCAGAATAATGCTGTGTTTGTGTTGGGAGCTGCCCTGGGCCCAGCTGGGGGCATCGAGTCACATGCCTTTCCAAAGCTGAGAAATGCTTAGTTCCAGAGCACAGATGAACCCCGGGGATGGAGACAGGATGGGGGTCTATCCTTGAGTCTGGCCTGATTATGGTGTGCTTACTTATAACCGGAGCCCTGGTGGCACAGTGGTTAAGAGCTCAGACTACTAACCAAAAGGTCTGCAGTTTGAATCCACCAGCTGCTCCTTGCAATCCCTAGGGGGCAGTTCTTCTGTGTCCTAGGATCGCTGTGAGTCAGAATCGACTTGACAGCAGTGGGTTTGGTTTTTTTTGGTTTTATGTATAACCAGTAACCAGTTGCTGTCCAGTCCATTCTGACTCATGGTAGCCCCATGTCTGTCAGAGTAGAACTGTGCTCAGTGGGGTTTTCAATGGCTCACTTTTTGGAAGTAGATCACCATGCCTTTCTTCCCAGACACCTCTGGGTAGACTCATACAGCCAACCTTTTGCTTAGCAGCCAAGTGCTTTAACTGCATCACCCAGGGACATTCACACTTACTTGTAGGGGCTGTTAAGTCCAAACCTTTCAGCCCTGAGGCCCAAACTGGGCAGTCCCAGTAATGCCCAGCAGAGGGTGTGATCCCACCCAAGCTGCCTCTGCAGATCTGCAGCCAGGGAAAGGCTGGTGAGTGTGGTCCTGAGAGGCAGGTCCCAAGCATGGAGGGAGAGCCTGTCTTGAGGAGATGCATCCATACTGAGGTTTAACGATGCTTCTGGAGTCCTCACCCACACCCACATGCCCCGATTCAGTGTTAACCACTGAGGCCAGGTAGTTGCATTGTTAAGTTTTGGTGTCAGAAACACTATTCCTGCAACAAAATAAGAATGCAAATCTGAAACCTTTTCCATAGCAGCAATTGAGCAGTTACCAGGCTGCTGCATATTACTGTTTCATGGGGGTAAGTATTCTGCATCTCTCCTGTCTGTTTCTCATTCCAGTGGAAGTAAGTGGACTTACTTATTTTTTTTAAGTTTCCTTATAATGCAAAACTTTGAAAGCAAAAACAGTCATTCATTTGGCTTGAAGTAACCCATCAAGCTGCAGAAGTGGAAGCCTTGGGGCACTCCGTGGCCAGAATGATCTCTGATGCTACCATCTGAGTGTGGCCATGGTTACAGCAGAGATGTCAGTGTGATTATTACACTTTTCACAGTCATTTCAGAAGGATTATTACTTCCATTTTCCTTATATTTTGTAGATCACAACCCAATTATGTAAATAAATGTCTGGAGCCCTTTTTGGCTTGAATTTACCTAGTAATCTCTTACGGGAAATATTAGCAGGCAAGCAAGTAAAGTGCCACTAACACTGTTGTCTGTGTGTCAGTCTTGGACAGATCACTATCTGCGATGGAATATGTCAGAGTACCCGGGCGTGAAGACTGTCCGTTTCCCAGATGGCCAGATTTGGAAACCAGATATTCTTCTCTATAACAGGTAAGCAGAGTGGACAAGAGAAAAAGCAATTTCATATGTGCATATGTTTAGCATCCTGACATGCTGGATGAGTTGTCCATGAACTGGGACCATTGCTCCCTGTGGGGTTTTCTAAGTGCCCAGGCCTTTGGGAAGCAGTGGGACAGATCCCACCCTGAATGCAGGCTCACCCCACCTGGTGTGCTGCCTGAGTTGGCTACATCTGCAGGGTTGGGTGCTGAAGGCACCTGGCAGTATTTCCATGCACATGGGCACTGGAGGCGTTCTTACATGAGGCAGGGCACACTCACTGAATGTCAGCCGGTGTGGTCAGTGGCAGGGGCAGTTGCTGGCCCCTGGGATGCCCTGCTGGAGCCCACTCTTTGGACCTAGCCCCTCGGTTGATACATCCTCTTGTGCATTGGGAGAGTTCTGCGGCGAAGACAGCTGAGTGGGTGAGGACTTTCTTTTCTGGCTGCGTGTGGAAGCTTGCAGTGCATGTTGTGTGCCTGACAGAAAAAAACGTAGATGAGGGAATGTTCTAATAGTCCTTCTCCTGAGGCCACAGAATAAGGTATTAATCAGCCAAGCAAGGCAGTCTGAAATGGAGACCAGACCCCTCAAAGACAGGTATCCAGGCAAAGTAGATTTCTAGAAGCCATGAAAGTCTTTTTAAACCATCAGGCCAAATAAGCAAATCAACAATATCTCCTTCCAGTAAGGTCTAAAATGTGATAAACCAGTTGCTGTCCAGTCAGCTCTAACTCATGGCAACCCCACGTGCATCAGAACAACTATGCTCCGTAGGGTTTTCAGTGGCTGATTATTCAAATGTAGATTACTAAGCCTTTCTTCTGAGTTGTCTCTGGGTAGACTCAAACCTCTAACTTTTTGGTTAGCAGCTGAGCACATTAACCATTCGCACCATTCAGGAACTCCATGAGATGCAATAGCCAGCTTAATACAAAAGACAATTATTTTCCAATGGTGATTGCTGTCCTTGACCCCACTCGGAGCAGGGAGGCAAGCCTTCCTGACTCAGAAACAAACGTGCTACCATCAGCCACTGCCCTCAATGGTCATGCAGTGATTCCCCTCGACTACTTGGCATGTTTGTCCTGCACTATTTCCAGAAGGCTGGTGATTTCAGTTTCTTGTATTGACTTCTCATTCTCTCTCTGTGTTTGCTGCTGGTGGTCACATTTCACTTGAGTCATTGGTGCTGTCTCTAGAAGAATATCACTTTCTGGCTTACTGCCACTGTTCTGCTCTTTAAATTAGATCAGACAGCCAAGCTTTGAGAAATGATGTCTAAGGTAAGAATGACTGGTCCCAGAGTAAGGAGGTGAAGAACAGGGCTTGCATGCCTAGGCTTTGGGTCATCTGTTTCCTGGAGGTATTCCTGGGGACATTGACTGCTTAAGGGCAACGGATTAGGCTGGGACAAGTCAAAGTGTGTGTCTTACCTATGATATTTACTATCTCTATTACCTTTGAGTCTCAGATTCTTCCTTTGCAAAATGGGGGACGTGCCAGCTTCACCAAGGTTGGAAAGGTAACTCTGTGAATGTACATAGTAGGTTTTGTGTGGTGGTTGACAAAGAGTTAACATTCAAGATGGCAGTTGTGTGTTTATAGGCATGATGATGATTTCTGCTTAGAGTAAGATGGTATGACAATTTCAAAAGAAATAGCAATACTGTTTTTCCATAGTTTCCAATTCAGTTTTTTTCATTTAAAACCAAGAATAAGTTATATATATGGTGGAATCTCTTAATAGTGAGTCTGTACCAAAAAACCAAACCCTTAGCTATCAGATCAATTCCAACTCATGGCAACCTCATGTGTCACCAAGAAGAACTGCTTCATAGGGTTTTCTTGGCTGTGATCTTTATGGAAGCAGATCACCAGACCTTTCTCCACAGTGCTGCTGGGTGGGTTCAAACTGCCAAGCTTTAGGTTAGTATCTGATCGCGAACCATTTGTGCCACTTGTGGGCCTATAATGAGTCTATAAGAAATGATTTTTATGGCTTATGTATAAGACCGTAAACTACAACAAATGTTTAATGATTCTAATGTTTTGGTTAATGAAGAGTTACCAAGTGTTCTATATGTAACTGAACCTCAAGGAGCAAAGGTATACCAGAATCTCCCTGACAAATGTCGCCAGGGACCAGACCCTCAGGGATAACACTCCTCCCTAACCGTGGTCCAACTGATGGTCACAGAACTCCCTTCCTCTCACATCTCCCCTTGAGATCTACTTGAAGATCTTCCTCTTGCCTCTTCTCACCATATTCCTATTGACTACATCCACCACACACCGTCACGGAGTCTGTAGAGGCTGCCTCAGTGAGAGGTAAGACTTCCTTTCTGAAGGAACTGGTAAACATTGTATACCCACATGAGCACAGTATGGAAAAATACCTAAGAGAAAAATATTTAAGCCAGTCATACACAGTGCGACAGTTATCTGTATAACAAACTACTCCACACTCAGTGACTTAAAAAAAAAAAAAAAAAAAAGACAACAACTACTATATTATTTCTCATGATTCTGTGGGTTGAGTGGGCCCATATGGCTGGTTCTCTGCAGGGCTGGCTACAGTGAGAGCTCAGCTGGGGCTGCCCACTCTAGCACCCCTGTTTTCCTCCACAGGCCTTTTCCACATGGTGAGGGCTTCTCACAGCATGGTAGCTGTGTGGAGGGTGAGTGCTCCAAGAGGAGAGAAGTGGAAGCTGCTGGGCCTCTTAAGGACTGAGCTTGGGAGTCCTGAAACACCACTTCCACCACCTTCTGTGGGTCAGAGTGGCCACCACTGGCCCAGGATCAGGGAAGGAGAGATAAGCCGAACGTCTCCAATGGGGAACGGGCGATCATGAGCGTGCGAGGAGGAAGAGAAGAGATGGCACCATCTGCGGGGACTAGCTAGCACACATTAGGAAAGGGAAGTGGTAAGAACTGGTAAGGTCAGGTTAAAGACTTGCAGGGGACAGGCAGGAAGACCAGAATAAACACACATGATGAAGGTTGCAGGCTGAAAGGAACACTAAGCTGAGTGCATTTTTTAAGAGAGGTTGAGTAGACAAGAAGAGATCACTTCTAAACACACATCTGATCTTGTTATCCCCCGGCTTAAAGTCCACTCACAGTCTTCCCTTTGCTGTCTGGATTGAAGAAAAAAGTCATAGCCCACGGGTTTGTATGGTGTGGCCCTCACCTCCAGCCCTGACATACCCCTGTTGCTCTCCAGCCCAGCTGTTTGCTTCTCAGATCACTGACATGCCGACATTCTTCCCATAGGACTTTTCCATGGGCTGCCTCTCTGAGAGGACCGTTCACCCTTTCCTCTCATCCATCTGACCTAGCTCGACTCCCAGTCCTCCAGAGAAACTATCTCTGACCCCCTTACCACCTCTGAGTCTAGTGTCCACTGCCTCTCATGGGCCCTGGCATAAACCCATTACGATGCTATGGGACAGAGTAGAATTGCCCCATAGGGTTTCCAAGGCTGTAATCTTTACAGAAGCAGACTGTCACACCTCTCCCCCGGGAGCAGCTGGTAGGTTTGAACTGCCGACCTTTCTTTTAGCAGCCGAGAGCATAACCAGCCTTGCACTTAAATATTTGTGCAGAAGTAAGATGGAGGGAGGGAGGATGTAGGAATTAAAAGGAGGAGTGGAGGATGCATCAGTGTACCACAGTGCTGCCAAGAATAGTAAGAAAAGGAAAAGATAAAAGGAAAGAAGTAATATTGGCAGCGTAGAAAACACTGTTAATCTATGATTGTGTCAAAAACATTGACATGGTAAGTAGCAAAAATAGGATTGAATTTAATAGGATCCTAACCTTCTGATGTTCTTTTATTGGGGATTTTGGGAGATACTGAGTTTAGTAATTTTGCCAGCTTCTAGGCACTCAGAGTAACATTATCCTCAGCAGTGCATTAATGTGTGGATGCAGGGGACCTTTCCCTAAAGGAGAGAAGTTGCCAGCATTCTGTGCCAGTCATGGCTTTTCAAGGAGTGTTGGTTTGGGTTGGGAAATGCATCACAAAGGTGTCTGTCATTTCTTGCTCTGTTCCCCTTTGATATTTTCAGGAGTCTGTGTGTGAGTCACTGATGGTTTTTGAGATGTAATGCATTTCCTGTGCTTAAAAGAGGCTGGGTCATTGCTAACAGCCATCCCTGCATCATTTCTGGGATGGGCTGCTTTATTTCCTTGATGGATGGTGAACAAGTGATGGTCTGTGGGCCAGCTGGCAGCTTTGCTTGGAGGAGAGGACGGGCACTAATAAAAGCTTCCCTGCCTTAATGCTGATCCCAGTGCTTTTCCGGCTGCTTTATTCTGCTTTTCTCTAAGCCTGCAGCTCAAGGATTTGTCTGAGCACAGTTCTGCCCAAAGTGAGTAGCAATTATGGATGGCCTGTCATGGTTTTCCCCTTGGGTGGAATTGAACACTTTGCTGGTATCAGCAGTCCGATCACAGGGGCAAGGTGCCTCGGCCTCCCTGGGCCTCTCCTTGTTTGAGTTCCTCCATCAGAAGCTTCAGTAACAATAATGGAATCTTTTTTTGATGGATATATTTGAAGATGTTTTTATGGGTTCTGTATGGCGTCAGCCATCCCTTTTTAGCAGATCCAGAAGCTGCATTTTCATGTATGCAGGCTCATAAATAGCTCGAGAGTGCTGTTCTCTGCTACAGCCCTTTCTTTCACGTGTGTCCATGACGCCGTGGCCAGGGACAGAGCTTGTGGGGAGGGGCAGTGTATGCAGGACACATTTAGATGGAATGTGATCCTGCATTCAAGGGTTTGCGATTGCATTCATCAGTGGCTCCGATGAAACACCATTTATTCCCTTCCCTAGAGTTTTAGGTTAGGTTCCCCAGGAAGACAACCCCAGGATAAGGATTTCAGTGCAGGTAGTTTATTTAGGAGGTGATCCTGGGAAGTGCTATTAGGGGAGGGGACAGGTGATAGGGAAGGGAGGGAAGTCAGTACACAGTGTGTTCAAACACAGGCTACCACCATGGGCAGCTGGGGCCCTTTCCCACTGGGCCCTCTGGGAGACTGCGAAGTGCATGCCTGAGCATTGTTCTGGGGAGACAGGGTGCTGATCTACCAAGGACCTGCAATACTAGGTGGAGAGCTGCTCCTGTGCCTCACCTGTGCTCAGGCCAGGTGGGAGGAGCCTCACACAGGATTGCTGAGGCTCAGAGCAGGAAGCTGTCTGGGCCTTGGACCTGGCCTGCTGCATCACAGATGCGTGTCCACTCAATTCCCAACTGTTTTCACCTTCGAGTGATTGTAGATCAAACCCTGGCTCTGGTGGGGAGGACAGCAGTCATGTGAGTGGAGGAGGCAGGCAGGGTAGCAGCAAAGAGCCTGGGTCTGTGTCCTGGGAGCGGGCAGCTGTGTGTCCTGCAGGAGCACAGCAGCCCCCATGGAGAATGGGATTGCCAGGAGGGGATCTCTTAGATTCCATGTTAGATTCCATGCTGTTGAAGTTGATGGCTCTGGAACTGGGGCAGCACGGGGCCTGTGTGAGTCTGGCATGTTGGTGCTCAAAGGCCCACGGTGCAGCCATGCCAGCCTTTGGGGTCTTGGAGGGTGTTGCTGAAAGGAGAGCAGTGGAGTTCTTGGATACGATTGGAATGTTCAGGTGAGCAAAGGAAATGTTGCTTCTGTAGGCCTCAGAGAAGGAAGTTTTAAGATGTGCCATTGCAGCATCTGGGCTGTCAAATATTCAGACCTAATTTGGAGAGAGGCTGTTTCTAAATAACGCGCTCTGGGAGGGATGGTGGTAGGGAGACCAAGCCTGTTTTCATGAAGTGCATGGAGCCAGCCAGTCTGTGTTTGCACCTCTTAAATCCTCCTCTGAACCAGCCTTCTAAACTGCCCCTTTATTACTTGGCTTTGCTTATGTTTGTTTTTAATTTGCACACTCACTCAACCAATATTTAGAGAAGGCTTAACAATATCACTCATAATTCTAGGATCTGAGGATACAGGAGTGATCAAACCAGACAAAATTCCTTGCCCTCTAGAGAGAGGGAGGCAGGGAAGAGAAAAAAGATCACCAGTTTGTAGACACTCCAGGAACAATAATGCAGGGAAAGTAGATAGGGAGTGCTGGAGCCAGAGATAGGGATGAGGCCCACAGAAAGGTGAGCAGCAGGTGGAGGAGCAAGTACTGTGGAATGGGGGGAAGTGTAGCGTTCTTGAGGGGAAGAGCAGCCAGTGTAACAGTCCTCTCAGGAGAGGGTGGGAAAGACTTTGAAATGCAAAACAAACAAACAAAAGATGACTGGGCTTCCTATGGACAGCTAGGTATGGAGTGCTAGGCAGGGTCCTCTGCCCCTTCCAGGCTCTCTGATCCTGCAGTGGACTGTTCCTTACATTGTCTTTGAATTATTTTTCAACTCTGTAAGTTCCAGAAGTGAAGTATCAGTTGTTCAGTGGTAGAATTCTCACCTTCAATGCAGGAGACCCAAGTTCCATTCCCTGCCAATGCACCTCATGCACAGTTGCCACCCACATGTCAGTGGTGCGTATCGCTATGATACAGAACAGGTTTTTGCAGAGCTTCCAGACTAAGATGGACCAGAGAGAAAGGTCTGGCAATCTATTTCCAAAAATCAGCCAGTGAAAACCCTAGGGAACACAACAGTTCCATCCAGTTGTGCATGGGTCCACATGAGTGAGGGGTAGGCTCTGTGGCAGCGAACAAGTTCCAGAAAACCATTAGTATTGCAAATGATTCTTGTCCACAGAAAAGCAAATAGCTTTTATCTGCTGGAAGCGCTCCTTTATTGACAAGTTCAGTTGGTTCACCATTCCTGGTAACGCATACAGGTGTCTGCTCTTTGGATGGTTTTTAACACCTTACTGGTTCTCTCGTTAGTTAATGACTGAATCAGAACTTTGACACGTGCTCATATTATACTTGAGCAAGTACCATGATTTTATCATTTAAAAAATGAGTTTTTATTGGCACTGAGACAGGAGCACATCCTGTCCTGTTCTAGGACCAGGAGGAGGGTGATGTGGCTGAGCCAGTGAGGGGTGGGCAGGAGAGGAATCAGAGACATGGGGGGCCTGCAGACCCAGCCTTGACTTTTACTGTGAGGGAGATGTGGGAGGCTCGATTCTTTTGTCAAAGTTTATTTCCTTTTTTTTTCTTTTAATAATTGTAAAAATACTTACTTCTGTTCTCCTTCTGTCTTAGTTTCCTAGTGCTGCTGTAACAGAATTACCACAAGTGGGTGGCTTTAATGAACAGAAATGTATTTTCTCACAGTTATGGAGGCTAAAAGTCCAAATCATGGTCTATGCTGTGCCGTGTCCGTTCTTTCCTTGTCAGTAGTCCTGGGTATTTCTTGCTTCCTTGGCTTATAGATTATCCTCACGGTGTCTGTCTTTCCTCCCTCTCCTACGTGTGTGCCTGCCCCTGTGTCTAATCAGCAATTTTTGTAACTCAAAAGTGATTAGGTCTAGAACCCATCCTACTCCCCTGGTATTACCTAATTAACATAACAAAACTTATATTTCCAAACAAGGTCAAACCCACAGATACAGGGGTTAGGATTCCAACATAACTTTTGGGGGACACAATTTAATTTATATCACCTTCTGACTTGCTCTCTGCAGACCCCACTAGTTTTATCCAGAAAGCATCTTCTGTTCTTCCCTGCCTGTGTACTCCTGAATGATGGCATGGGTATATTTTTCTTTCATTATTTTCTCTAGCATCTCAGTTAAATTTGGGGAGGAATGATGAGTGCACATGGTCCTCAGTCAGCCTTTGAAAGCCCAACTAATGTGTCTGCCTTCAGTGAGCTTGGAGCCTGGCCTGTCTTACAGGGACTTGAGTGTCTGCCAGCTGACCTGGAGCACTCCTGCCCCATTCAGCTCTTTCTGAGAGAGCTGGGTGGTCATCCTTGAGCTCTTTCACTTCCACATGTTAGAATAAAGCTCCTTCTCTGAGCACTCACTGAATGCCAGGTTTCTGCTGATCAGGACACATGATGGCTTATTTCCTTCTGCTTCTATAAAGGTTTACAGCCTTGGAAACCATATGGAGCAGTTCTACTCCCTCCTACAGGGTCTCTGTGAGCCAGAATCAACTCAGTGACAATGGGTTTGGTTTGGGGCTTTGTATGGTGGTGTTGGTGGTTCAGTGGTACAATTGCAGCCTTCCATGTGGGAAATACAGGCTCAATTCCTGGCTGATGCACATCATGTGCAGCCACTACCCATCTGTTAGTGGAAGCTTGTGTGTTGCTATGATGCTGAACAGATTTCAGTGGAGCTTCCAAATTAACACAAACTAGGAAGACAGAGCTAGCGATTTACTTCTGAAAATCAGCCAAGGAAACCTATGGATTACAACAGTGTGATCTCCAACCAACATGGGGATGGCACAGGACTGGGCAGCATTTCGTTTTGTTGTGTTAATATATGGGTTTGCCATAAGTTGCAGAACGACTTGACGGCAGCTAACAACAAATACATTAGGCTTTGTGAAGTCTCCATTAGCGTCCACTTTTCTCAGGGGAGGAGACTGGTGCTCAGACAGGTTCAGTGACTCCCCAAAGGTTGGTTGCCCAGCTGGCTTGCAGTGGGCCCAACTCCATAGTCTATGATTTACCCCAAGCTGGCCTACCCCTAATCATGACTGAGAAGTGCTCCTGCTTTCAAGAGTTCTTGTGTCTTACTTTTCTGAAAGTTGAACAAAGCAAAAGAATTCCTCTACCCCTCCCTCTGAATTGGTTTCACTTTTGGGCCATCTCTGGGCCACTCTGCCTCTGCCTTTCATCTTTAACCTTCTGAAGAGGGGTGCTTGTTTCTTCTAGGCTTTCAGTGCTGAGTTGGGATTTTCTTACCATTGCTCTTGACAGGTTATCTTCAGCATCTGGCATCCAACTTTTCTTTAACCAAATCCCTTTACAGCAAGGTCCCACAGAGTGCTCCCATGGCCGACAAAATCCAATGACAAAATCAAAATCCCTGTGCAAGAGTTTGAGGTGTGAACAGAATCTCAGAGGACCAGGTATTGCAGCGTATGGAGTTTTCTGGGATGGCTCTGCGTCTGAGGTTGCCAAGGGAGACTGCCCTCCTGCATTTGGGGCCAGACCAACCCAGAGAGCATGCCTCACTCCCCTCCCCCTGAACCCTGAGGGCCAGGAAAGCGATCGTGCCCAAGAGGACAGGTTTCGGAGATGAGCTTATTGATCTTCGTGACATCAAACACAGCCAGCATGATTACACCCGCCTGTGTAATAAAGATCTGAGACAAGTATTTGATGGGAAGTTCAGTTATCACCATGAGCTGCCTGAAGGAAGAGAAGTGGATAGCACAGCTGTGGGAGCCAAGGTCAGCCCTAGGCCTGCTGTGGAGGTCCCTGTGCATTTTCTCTGCCCACCAGGGGTGTGTTCACTGGTCACCTGCTGTGGGATGAGCACATAGGGAGTTGTGGTTCACAGTGAGGAGACATTTGAGAAAGAACCTCAGCTATGCAGGTTATGGGGAAGGGGTTTTCATAGATGGGCCCAAGTTGAAGGTGCACTATGGTACCTAGCAAAAACAGGAGGGACCAAGGCTTTCCTTGCAGGCCTGGGCCAGGGGGCTGGTGCAATGGATGCTGTCATATCATCTCAGAGGTATTTTTTGAGGACATTGTATGTGAGGGATTCTGCACTTTAAAGAGGAGGATGCTATTCACCGGTCTTAAGGCATTTATAATCAGTAACACGTCATTTTACCCTGGGTAATCTTACTCAATTTGATTTCATAATAGTCAGTGAAGTAATCTGGAATAATTATCCTTAGTTCACCATGGAGGAAATTATTCTGAGAGAGATGAAGTGGCTTCTTCATGCGGGGCCAGGATCAAGGCCTTGACCCTAAACCCGTCACAATTTTTCCAACTCTTGATGACTTCTTAGTGGGTGTAAGACAAGGACACACAAGACCATCCTACAGAGCAGAAGATGATGTGTGTCAGGGATATGACTTCATATAAGGATCTGGAAGAGAGTAATCCTTATCCAGTGGGAACAGGAGAGATTGTTCAGGGTAGGGTGACCATGCTTCTTGCTCTGCCGGGGACAGGCCTGGTTTATGCCTGTAATGCTGACACAGGTATTATGGTGTCCCTTTCACTTTTAGGAGGGTCCTGATTTAGACAGTAATTTATGTGGTCCCCTTGCTTTAGGAGGGGAGGTGAAGAGAACATGGAGAAAACAGTTGGATTAAGGCATGGGGTCAGAAAGGACAGGGCACATTCATGGGAACACAGGCAAGTGAGAAGATGGCACAAGGTTCTTAGAAGGAATAGCTGTAGGTATTGTTGGGAAGGACCAAATCTTGCAAGACACTCAAAACATTTGTTTTTAATTCAAGGGAGAAGATGAAAATAGGAGTAGTAGGGTCAGGGATGAACTAACACTAAGGCATTCAGGTCATTCCAGGCAGACCTAGACCATATATTATCTTCTCCTCTGGGAATCTGTCCCTGACTTCCTGGCACAGTCCCTCCTCTGTGCTGTGTGGACCTTGGAGGGTATTTTGTTTGTAACTGTCATGGGACATGATTTAACACTGTTGTTCATCACCGCTGCCTGGGAAACTCCATGGGAGGACTGTATTTTATTCATATTTCGTATTGCCACACTGTAATGTGGCAAATAGCTTATGGAAAGTGACAAATAACAGTGAGTGAATGAACTAGGTAGGAGCCATTACCTTGGTCCAACACGGAATTGCTGATGGCTGGAATTGAGTAGTAGCACTTGTAACTCACACTCTCTGGATTGAGTTCAGTCTTTCTTCCCAACACCAACAAATACAAAATAAGAAAATTCTGGTTGCTTGGGGCAGGGATGTGGGATATGAGTCACCAAATGTACACAGCTTTATCCTGAGAATCAAAATTAACCTAGAGATTATCATTCTCTGTTTTTCCTTCACTTCCCATGCCAATCTGTCATGAAGGATTATCTATTTTAAATCACTCCAGTTATCTTTTAACAGTATTTGTGGCCTTTTATTTAAAATAAATTTTAAATTCTTAGGTAATCACATCTCTGGATTCTTAAAGAATGTATGTCCTGTATGTTATATTCTTTAAGAATCCTTTATGACTTTGAGACTCCATCCCAGAAGGTTACAAATGCATTCTGTAATAGTTTCTTGTAATACATTTTAGTAAACAAAATAGTTGCCTTTTTCTTTTGTAATGTTTTTCTGAAGTTTTTGTGTGTATTGAACAATACATCTTTTTACTATTGAATTGAAATGGGAAGGTTATATTTGTCTCTTCATGTGCCAGTAGCATACTGAGTGCTAAGCAGAGTGAGCCAAAAGAGATATGTTAACTAGCATGCTGAAATGTAACCCAAGATAAAGGGAAAACTCTTAAGCACCCTCAAAGTGAAAAATGATAGTAGTAAGAAACAAATTTGTTTAAGTTAATAGAGCATTACTTTCAAAGAAGGAAAGAACATTATTTTAAAAATAAAATATTTTACTGAACTGAACTATGTAGTTTGAAATATGTAAAGTCTTACTTGGTTTACATCATGTCTGAAAGAATTACTCAGGAAGATCAAATTAAAGCAAGAAAACAGCAAATATGGGATATAGTTAGTAGTTGTAAAGAAAGAAACCAGTGAAAGTTACAGTAAAGTTTTTTTGATAATATCTTCATATAAATAATGACATCGAAGTTGCGTTTGGTAGGAGATTGGAAAGTCAAAGGAGGAACAATGGAAAGTTTGCTTTCGGCCTTCTCTAGTTCATGTATAACAGAGATACCCTAGTTAAATGTACAAAATGTGCAAAATGAAAAATGTACAAGTAAATATATATGTTAAATATTTGCATAGTTATCAGAGGAACAGAAATAGTGTAACTCCCAAACCAATAGACACAAAAATAAGAAACCAAAAAAAAAAAAACAAAACAAAAAGAATTCAGTAAGTGTACCAAATGCCAGAATAGAAAAATTAAAGAAAAAAAGTAAGAAATTATACTAAAAAAGAACAAATACAATAGTCAAAATACATTAAAACAATCACTAATTACAAAATGCAAACAGGTTTAATTTATAAATATATAAAATAGTTGGATTTTGGGTTTTTTTACACTGAATCTGGGAGTCTATTTTGTTTTAGAAATTGTTATGAGGATATATATATATTTACACATATATCAAAAAAAAATTGCTATTGAATAGATTCAGACTCATAGCATCCGTATAGGAGAGAGTAGAACTGTCCCATAGGGTTTCCAAGGAGCGGCTGGTGGATTCAAGCTGTTGACCTTTTGGTTAGCAGCCGAGCTTTAACCACTGTGCTACCAGGGCTCCTAGATATATACAGAAGATAAATTTTAATCAAATCGATCCAGAAGCTTGAAAAAAAAGGGATTTAAAAATATAGATCAGGGAAATTCCACTAAAAAAACCCAGATTTTGCACTGTTCTTATTTGACAAATATAGTATAAAGACACACACACACACAAACAACAACCATGAAACAGAATGATATTAATATTTTATATTGATTAAAGGAAAATTTATTGATAAAACAAGAATAATCATAAACATTTATGTGGTAAACAGTATAGCTTGAATACATACAACCAATGCTGATGAAATAAAAGAGAGAAATTGAAAAAGCCAGAATCTTAGGAAAGAAATGAAATAAAACAGTTGGTAAGACTAACCCAGAGATATACAGAGAGATTTGTATGCATGAAACAAACAAAAAATATTATTTGAAAACATAATTATCTTTGAACCACAAATAATATCTAGTGTATTCCAAAAAAGCATATATCATGTAACTCATATTCTCTGACCACAATGCTATAAAATTAGAAATTAACAACAAAAGTATAGTAATACAGTAATATATTTGTATATATAATTTTCACTTGAACATTTTTTAAAAAACACTCTCAGTCTTGGCTTAAATTGATACACCAGAACTTAAAATTGATATACCAGACTTAAAAAATTAATAATAATGAGAGGGCATATATCAAAGTTGTACATAAAAATTAGAAAAGCAGAAAGTTTAAAATTTGGATAGTTAAGCCTGTATCTTAAAAAACTAAAAACTGAATATCAAAATAAAACTAAGGAGGTAGAAGGAAGGAATTAGTAAAGACTTAAACAGAAGTAATCGCACAAAGAAGCAAAACCAACATACCTTTAAAAAACAAGAAAATTTTTAAAAATCTAGTTATTTGAAGTATCAAAAACTAAATGAATAAAGAGTGTATATAAACGCTTAGTTGGATGAATTTCTAGGGAAATACAAATTACTAAAATGTGAAAGAATCAGTAGAAAATCAGAATAGATTTTTTAAAAATACATAAAAAATGGAAAAGGTAGACAAAGATTTACATTTTTTTTTTAAAAAAACAAAGAGAAGTTTATTTCCTCACGGTTAAAGTAGGCTAAAAGTCTAAATTCAGAGCGTCAGCTCCAGGGGAAGGCTTTTTCTCTCCGTTGCCTTCTTCTCTTTGGTGTTCCCCCGGACTAGGAGCTTCTCTGCGCAGGGACCCTGGTCCAGAGGACGCGCTCTGCTCCTGGCCCTGCTTTCTTGATGGTATGTGGTCCCCCAAAGATTTACATTTTAAAAGGTATATTTTACGTTTAAATTTTATCACACCTTTAAAGAATAGATAAATACATATTGTATAACTTATTTTAGGACATGGATAAAAGATGGAGAATTCATTTTATAAACCTAATGTAAAACTGATACTAAATTAACATAAGATACCTCAATAGAAAAGAACTGTCAACAACTCTTACATTTTAATATAGGTATAGACATCCTAAATAAAATATTGGCAGATGAAATCCAGCAGTCATTAAATAAAAAATACCAAGTATGGTTTATTCTGGGTAGGCAAAGATGGATGAATTTGGTAGATTTATTAATGGAGTTCACTACGTATTCATGTTAAGCAAGAAAACAAAGATGTAATTTCAATAGAGACTGAAAAATTATGAAATTCAGCTCCTGTTCTTGATCAGAACACATTATAAGCTAGGAATATAATAAATCTTTCCTGATTAGATAAATATTATCCACAAAAACTACAGAGAACATAAAACCGACTGCTGAAAAGTTAGAGGGATCGCCATCAAGTCAGAGAAACTGACTTGAGAAGTTAATAGATATCTGTACTCTCCAACTGTATGGGGGAGGCTCTCACCAAGCCTCTCAAAGAGCAAATTAAAATACCAATAAAGTAAAATGGAAAATAAAGCTCTCGTTTACAATAGAGAAAATAGCCATCAAATGCTCAGGAATAAACCTGGTATACATACACCAGACTATTGTGAGATCTAAATACTACAGAAGAAGAGACAACACTGTCATTATTTCCAGTTGATTATTTACCTAAAAATAGAATCAACTGACAACCTTTGGAATAATAAGACAGTTGAGCAAGAAAGATCAGATAATAACATTAACCTAAAAAAAAAAAAAAAAGAAAGTAACTGAGCCTCCCATCAGTGAATACCAAATACCGATAAAGTAAAACGGAAAATAAAGCTCTCGTTTACAATAGAGAAAATAGCCATCGAATGCTCAGGAATAAACCTGATATACATACATCAGACCATTGTGAGGAAAACTATGAAAATCTACCAAGGCCCCTAAGAGTGAAACAAGCCAAAGCAGCAGACATGCTCTTCCTGCCCCTCCTCCCAGGTGGGAAGCCTGGTGCAGCAAGCAGCCAGATTGCTGCCAGAACTTCTGACTCAGGGCTCTAGAGCAGCTCTGGCCTGGTACCCTCTAGGAGACATTCAGCAAGCTGCTGCAGTCCTTCTGCGCTGGGCCAATGGGGATCATGAGTTGATGATTGGGATGAGCTTTGAAAGCTCTTAGGCTGCTCAGCGGTTTCATTAGTGGTCCTTTGAGAGCTTGCAGCCCATGTAGGTGCTCTAAATGCTACTGCCCATGTTGACTCTTCTGCCTTGATTGTCTGACTTCATTGGGCCCAAGAAGCTCCTGAGTACTTGTTAACAATGTGGAGACTCCACCTCTACTTTCCCCAGGGTCTGATGCAGCAGATGTGGAGTAGGGCTCAAGAATCTACCACACATGGTCCCTGCTAGGCATGGATACCAGCCTGCATCCCTTTAATTATGTGGAAACTGGAAGGGATTTGGTGCCTGAAGTCTTGCATTTCACCCTCTACAGTAACCTCAATTAACATTTGTGTCTCCTTTCTGCTGTCCAGAGAAAGGTTAACCGAATGATGAATGATGCTGTCACCATTGATGGCTTATGACAAAAGAAAGAAAAGAAACTTGGTTTAACCATCTATATGTTTCTTCCTGGTACTTACCTAGTTTTTGCTTCCAGTTTTCCCCAAGGATGTGTTAATGCTAGCCAACTTTAGTGAATCGTTACAGGAATTCGTATGCATTTTGTTATCAGCACACAAGATGTGTTAGGACTGTAACAGTTCCTTTGATTAGTTCTAAGTAAGCAGAACACAGTGTGGGCTCCATTTTGTAGACTTCTGGATGGTGCCTCTAAAGGCTATTATTATGAACCAGTTAAATGTTTTGTACCCACCAATATGAACAGTAAACATGAGAAGATTTGCTGGATCATTAAATTTGAGACCTGTGGTAGGTAGCATCTGGGTTTGAAGGTTGCAGTTCTTTCTGACCTTCAGTGGACACTGTCACACCTTTTTATCTTGGTTTTGTTGAACCCTACTTCATTTATTATGAAAGGCTAACTTCAATAATTAAGCTAAACTGTTATTCAGGATATTTTTGGTTTAAGGTTTAAAGATTGTTGTTGTTAGGTGCCATCGAGTCAGTTCCAACTCATAGAGACCCTATGTACAACAGAATGAAACACTGCCCAGTCCTGTGCCATCCTCAAAAATTGTTGCTGTGCTTGAGCCCATTATTGGAGCCATTGTGATAATCCATCTTGTTCAGGGTCTTCTTCTTTTTTGCTGACCCTCTACTATACCAAGCATGATGTCCTCCTCCAGGGACTGGTCGCTCCTGATAATATGCCCTAATTATCTCAGGGCAATAGTTTCAGGAGTTTGTCCAGCCTCAGTGGCTGTAGAAAGTCTGTATTTCATGAGAATTCAAAATTCTATTCTCCATTTTCCCTCTTTTGATCAGTTTTTTTGTAAAATTTTTGATCAAAATGTTCAGTAATGATAGCCAGGCATCATCCAGTTCTTCTTGTCTCACTGCAAAATACATCCCCTGAAGTCTTCTTTAAACCAAATAATAGTTTAGCTTAATTAGTAAAGAAAGTCTACTTTGAGCATTGTGGTCTTTTAAGAACTATCTATGTGGGATAAAATTGACAACAGGAACTCAAAAGATGAGATGGAAAACTTAGGGGGCAGTGAGTTTATGTTAATGGCGGAGGAACAATTCAGAAAAGGAGGGTGAGAATGGTTGCACAACTCAAAGAATGTCATCAGTGTCATTGAATCGTACATGTAGAAATTGTTGAATTGGTATATGTTCTGCTGTGTATATTCTCAACAACAACAAAGAACAAATACAATAAATTATTAAAAGACAAGAAAAGTTAACTTTAGGAGAAGTGGGGCCAAGATGGCCAAGATGAGTGGCAGCAGGAGAGGGAGACAGTTTGGAAGAAGTGAGGAGTGCCAGACTGGACTCTGTGGGGAGCCGCAGCTCTTCAGCCCCGACCAGCTCATGCATGTGCTCGGGAGACAGTCTCCACATCGAGAGAGATCCAGCAGCAGAGATTCTGCTTGGATACTCCGAACCAGTGAAAAGCAGCTCCCAAGTGGCTAAAGATAAGTACATGTGTATGGCCTTTCACGGGGATTTAAAAAAAAAAAAAAAGCCCATTTGGGAAAAGCCTCTCTCCCTTTTACCTCCTCCCTCCCTGCTCTGAACTGGTCCAGCCAGCTTCTGAAGTCTCTGAGTCCCCTAGGCTAGAAGTAGATCCCATAAGGCACCCTGACCCATTCTCCTGGCCTTGGAGAGGGAACAAATTAACAAATGTTGGAAAAAATAAGCTACTGGCTCCCCTAAGCCGGAAACTCAGGGTTGGCACAGCTCCTTTGCTAGGCACAGGCATAAGGGGACCGCAGACTTTGAGTGCCTTCCACCCCTGTATAGACTTGTGTGGACCTATCTCAACAGCCCTTACTACCACAGTACAATAGGGTAAACACCTGAAATTTAACTTCAACTGTTTCAGGTAGTGGTAGATTTGTGATGCTTGACACAGCCCAGCCCTTTAAGCAGGCACCTATACTGGCCTACATCAAAGGCTTGAGGACTGGTGGCTCTACCTACACCACCTAGTCACCTGCTGCAGGAGTCCAAGAATAAGTGGTGCTCCAGAGTCTTTAAAGCCAACAGAGCAGGGTGCTCATAATCCAGCTGTGCAAAACTCACCTACCTACTTGCTCTAGGGAATAGGGACACACTTTACTTTCAGTCACTCAGGGACAGCCGTCAGCCCCTGCCTTGCTCAGCGTGTGATCCCCTACTGCAGCCAGATACCTGTGCCTACACCAATCACCCATGCCTCTCTAAGACTGTAGGTGAGAGCCTGCACCACTCACTTGGTGACTGACTGGCTGGACACCTGAGCTGAATCCATACAGGAGAATTTAATGGACTCCTATGTGCACATACTTATTTACAGAAGTAACTACCTGATGACAGGACGTTAGAGCTTCAAAGGCACCAATAATCAAACTAGTACACATGAGCAGCCTATTTGGGCATATCAAAACAAAACAAAACAAAACAAGAAGCTAGGACACACTAAACAAATATAAAATAAAATTATAATAACTTATTCATGGCTTGGGGACAGCAGTCAATATCAAGTCACATAAAGAGGCAGTCCATGATGGCTTCAGCAAGCTCCCAAAATAAACAATCAATAAATTCTCTGGAAGAAGAGAATTTCTTGGAATTACCAGAGGAAGAATACAAAAGATTAATATACAGAACTCTTCTAGAAATTAGAAAGGAAATTCATTAAAGCACAGAGACAGCCAAAGAACATACAAAGTAGTAGTGGAACTTAAAAAAGTTATTCAAGAATATAATGGCAAATTTAATAGGCTGCAAGAATCTATAGAGAGACAGCAATCAGAAATCCAGAAGATTAACATAAAATTTCAGAATTAGACAACTCAATAGAAAGTCATAGGAGCACAATTAAGGCAGTAGAAATCAGAATTAGTGACATTGAAGATAAAGCACTCGATGGCAACTTATTTGAGGAAAAATCAGATAAAAGAATTAAAAAGAATGAAGAAACTCTAAGAGTTATGTGGGACTCTATCAAGAGAAATAACCTATGAGTGATTGGAGTACCAGAACGTGGTGGGGGGCGGATAACAGAAAATACAGAGAAACTTGTAGAAGATTTGTTAACAAAAACCCCTTCACTGATATCATGAAAGATGAGAAGATATCTACCCAAGATGCTCATCAAACACCACATAAGGTAGATCCCAAAAGAAAGTCACCAAGACGTATTATAAACACATTTGCCAAAACCAAAGGTAAAGAATTTTAAGAGCGGCTAGGGATAAAAGAAAAGTCATCTGTAAAGGAGAGTCAATTAGAATAAGCTCGGACTACTCAGCAGAAACCATGCAGGCAAGAAGGCAATGGGATGACATATATAAAGCCTTGAAGGAAAACAACTGCCAGCCAAGAGTTATATATCCAGCAAAACTGTCTCTCAAATATGATGGTGAAATTAGGGCATTTCCAGATAAATAGAAGTTCAGGGAATTTGCAAAAACCAAACCAAAATTACAAGAAATACTAAAGGGAGTCCTCCGGTTAGATAATCAGTAACATCAGATAACAACCCAAGACTAGAACACAGGACAGAGCAACCAGATATTGACTGAGATAGGGAAGTCGAAAATACATCAAAGCTAAAACATTGAAGTCAGGGAAACAACGACATCAATATGTAAAAAAAAGACAACATTAAAACAAAAAGAGGGACTTAAAAAATGCAGACATAGATTTTTCATATGGAGAGGAAGTCAAGGTGATATAAAGAAATAAAAGACTGGTATAAACTTAGAAAAATAGGGGTAAACATTAAGGTAACCACAAAGGAAACTAATAATCCTACAAGTCAAAATAAAAAACTAGAAAAATATAAAGACTCAGCAACCGCAAAATCAACAACAATGAAAAAGATGAAAAAACATAACGAAAAACTACTCAGCACAGAAAATTAGGAGAAGAAAGAAACTGTGAACAACACACAAAAAAAGACATCATGATGACAGCACTAAAGTCATACCTATAATAATTACACTCAATGTAAATGCACCAATAAAGAGAGGGTGGCAGATTGAATAAAAAAGCATGATCCGTTTATATTCTGCCTACAACAGATGCACCTTAGACTTAAAGACACAAACAGGCTAAAACTCAAAGGATGGAAAAAAATATATCAAGCAGACAGCACTCAAAAAAGAGCAGGAGTGGTAATTTCAATCTCTGACAAAGTAGACTTTAAAATCCACCACAAAGGATTAGGAAGGACACTATATAATGATTAAAGGGTCAATACACCAAGAGGACATAACCATAATAAACATTTATGCAACCAATGACAGGGCTCCAAAAGACATAAAACAAACTCTAACAGCACTGAAAAGAGAGAGAGACAGCTCCACAATAGTAGTAGGAGACTTCAACACATGACTTTCAGTGAAGGACAGGAAATCCAGAAAGAAGTTCAACAAAGACACAGAAGAGCTAAATGCTACAATCAACCAACTTGATCTCATAGACATATACCGAACACTTCACCCAACAGCAGCCAAGTATACTTTCTTTTCCAACGCACATGGAACATTCTCCAGAATAGACCACATATTAGGCCATAAAACAAGCCTTAACAAAACTCAAAACATCGAAACACTACAAAGCATCTTTTCTGACCATAAAGCCATAAAAGTAGAAATCAACAACAGAAAAAGCAAGGAAGAAAAATCAAACACATGGAAACTGAACAACACCTTGCTCAAAAACTACTGGGTTATAGAAGAAATTAAGGATGGAATAAAGAAATTCATAGAATCAAATGAGAATGAAAACACATCATACCAGAATCTTTGGGACACAACAAAAGCAGTACTTAGAGGTCAGTTTATAGCAATAAATTCACACATCCAAAAAGAAGAAAGGGCCGTAATCAAAACATTAACCCTACAACTGGAACAAGTAGATAGAGAGCAGAAAAAGAAGCCTTCAGGCACCAGAAGGGAGGAAATAATAATTGGGGCAGAATTAAATGAAATAGAGAATATAAAAACAATTGAAAGAGTTAAGTCCAAAAGCTGGTTCTTTGAAAAGATCAACAAAATTGATAAACCACTGGCCAAACAGACAAAAGAAAAACAGGAGAGGAAGCAGATAACCTGTATAAGAAATGCAATGGGTGATATTGCAACAGCCCCAACTGAAATTAAAATAATTATAACAGAATACTATGAAAAATTATACTCTTAACAAATTTGAAAACCTAGAGGAAATGGACAAACTTCTAGAAACTCACTACCTACCTAAACTAACACAAACAGAGGTAGAATAACTAAATAAACCTATAACAAAAGAAGAGATTGAAAAGGTTATTAAAAAACTCCCAACAACAACAACAAAAAAAACCCTGGCCCAGATGGCTTCACTTGAGAATTCTACCAGACTTTCAGAGAAGAGGTAACACCACTTCTACTAAAGGTGTTTCAGAGCATAGAAAAGGATGGAATACTCCCAAACTCATTCTATGAAGCCAGCATAACCCTGATACCAAAACCAGGTAAAGATAACACACAGAAAGAAAATTACACACCAATATCCCTCATGAACATTGATGCAAAAATCCTCAAGAAAATTTTTGCCAGTAGAATTCAGCAACATATCAAAAAAATGATTCACCATGATCAAGTGGGATTTATACCAGGTATGCAGGGATGGTTCAACATTAGAAAAACCATTGTGTAATCCATCACATAAATAAAACAAAAGATAAGAACCACATGATCTTATCAATCAATAGAAGGGAAGTTCCTCAATATAATTAAGTGCATTTATACAAAGCCAACAGCCAACATCATCCTAAATGGAGAGACCTTGAAAGCATTCCCGTTGAGAATGGGAACAAGACATGGATGCCCTTTATCACCACTCTTATTCAACACTGTGCTGGAGATCCTAGCCAGAGCAATTAGGCTAGAAAAAGAAATAAAGGGCATCCAAATTGGTAGGGAAGAAGCCAAAGTATCTTTATTTGCAGATGATTATGATCTTATACACAGAAAACCTCAAAGAATCCACAAGAAAACTACTGGAACTAATAGAAGATTTCAGCAAAGTTTCAGGAAGCAAGATAAACATGCAAAAATCAGTTGGATTCCTTTATACCAACAAAGAGAACCTCGAAGAGGAAATTACCAAATCAATACCATTTACAGTAGCCCCCAAGAAGATAAAATACTTAGGAATAAATCTCACCAGAGACGTAAAAGATCTATGTAGAGAAAAACTACAAGACACTACTGCAAGAAAATAAACGAGACCTTCATAAGTGGAAAAACATACCTTGCTCATGGATAGGTAGACTCAACATAGTGAAAACGTCAGTTCTACCCAAAGCAATCTACAGATACAATGCAATCCTGATCCAAATTCCACCAGCATTTTTTAATGAGGTGGAGAAACAAATCACCAACTTCATATGGAAAGGGAAGAGGCTCCAAATAAATAAAGCATTACTCAAGAAGAACAAAGTGGGAGGCCTCACACTACCTGATTTTAGAACCTATTATACCGCCATGGTAGTCAAAACAGCGTGGTATTGGTACAACAACAGATACATAGACCAATGGAACAGAATTGGGAATCCAGACATAAGTTCATCCACCTATGACCAGCTGATATTTGACAAAGGCCCAAAGCCTGTTAATTTGGGAAAAGACAGTCTCTTTAACAAATGGTGCTGGCATTACTGGATATCCATCTGCGAAAAACTGAAACAAGACCCATACCTCACACCATGCATAAAAACTAACTCAAAATGGATCAAAGAGTTAAATATAAAATCAGAAACGATAAAGCTCATGAAAGAAAAATTAGGGACAATGCTTGGAGCCCTAAATATGGCATAAACACAATACAAACCATAAGTACCATGCACAAGCACCAGAAGAGAGACTAGATAAATGGGAGCTCCTAAAAATCAAGCACTTATGCTCATCAAAAGACTTCGACAAAAGAGTAAAAAGACAACCTACAGACTGGGAGAAAAATTTTGGCTGCAACAAATCTGATCAGTGTCTAATCTCTAAAATCTACAAGATACTGAAAAACCTCAGCAACAAAAAGACAAATAACCCAATTAAAACATGGGCAAAGGATATGAACAGGCACTTCACCAAAGAAGATACTCAGACGGCTAACAGACACATGAAGAAATGCTCACGATCATTAGCCATTAGAGAAATGCAGATCAAAACTACAATGAGATAGCATCTCACCCCAACAAGGCTAGCATTAATCCAAAAAACACAAAATAATAAATGCTGGAGAGGTTGTGGAGAGACTGGAATGGAACACTTACACAGTGTTGGTGGGAATATAAAATGGTACAACCACTTTGGAAGTCGATTTGATGCTCCCTTTAAAAGCTAGAAATAGAAGTACCATAGGATCCAGTTGTCCCACTCCTTGGAATATATCCTAGAGAAATAAGAGCCATCGCTCGAATAGATACATGTACACCCATGTTCATTGCAGCACTGTTCACAGTAGCAAAAAGATGGAAACAACCTAGGTGGCCATCAGCGTACGAATGGATGAACAAATTATGCTATATCCACACAATGGAATATTATGCAACGATTAAGAACAACGATGAAGCTGTGAAACATCTTATAACATGGTTGAAGCTGGAACTTACTATGCTGAGTGAATTTAGTCAGTCACAGAAGGACAAATACTGTATAAGACCATTATTATAAGAACTCAAGAAAAGCTTTAGACACAGAAGGAAACACTCTTTGATGGTTACGGGGGTGGGGAGGGAGGGTGAAGGTTATTCATTAAATAGATAGTAGATAAGAATCATCTTAGCTGAAGGGAAGGACAGCACACACTACGGGGAAGTCAGCACAACCGGACTAAACCAAAAGCTAAGAACTTTTCCTGAGCACAGTCAAACACTTTGATAGAGTAGCAGGGGTAGGGGTCTGGAGACAATGCTTTCAGGGGACATCTAGGTCAACTGGCATAACAAAGCTTATTAAGAAAATGTTCTGCATCCTACTTTGGTGAGTGGTGTCTGGGGTCTTAAAAGCTTGCAAGTGGCCATCTAAGATGCATCAGTTGGCCCTAACCACTGGAGTAAAGGAGAATGAAGAACACCAAAGACACAAGGAGAGTATTAGCCCAAGAGATAGAAAGGGCCACATAAACCAGAAACTTCATCAGCCTGAGACCAGAAGAACTAGATGGTGCCTGGCTACCACCAATGACTGCCCTGACAGGGAACACAACAGAGATTCCCTGATGGAGCAGGAGAATGGTGGGGTGCAGAACTCAAATTCTAGTAAGAAAACCAGACTTAATGGTCTGAGGAACCCTGGAAAGCATGACCCCTGGATTCTCTGTCAGCCCAAAACTAAAACATTTTCCGAGGCCAACTCTTCAGACATGGATTGGACTGGACTGTGGGACATAAAGTAATACTCATGAGGGGTGGGCCTCTTAGCTAAAGTAGATACAGGAGACCAAAGGGGCAGCTTCTGTCTGGAGGTGAGATGGGAAGGCAGAGAGGGTTAGGAGCTGGTTGAATGGACATGGGGAATCGGGTAGAAAGGAGGAGTGTGCTGTCACAGAATGGAGTGAGCAATGAGGGTCATGTAACAACGTATGTATAAAATTTTGTATTGGAGACTAACTTGAAATGTAAACTTCTTTTAAGCTACAACAATAAAAAAACAAAACAAAAGAAAAGTGAACTTTAGATTGAAGGCAAGGCAAAGAAGCTTTCATATTTCAAAACACCAGGTTGATGGCCAAGGCAAAATAAAATTGCTTAATTTCTCTCCCTTCATCTCTGAACAGCTAAATTTCATTTTATGTATTTTCCTCCAGTCCATCTACTTATTACATTTTTTGTGGTTATAATGACTACATTTTTCAGTCACATGAATATTTTCTGTGTTTCCACGGACTTTGTCTAATTATCATTTTAATAGTGACATAATGTATGATTTATAAGATGTATTCTAATTCAGTACTTTGGGGTATTTGTTAAATTTCTTTTTTTTTTCATTTTGTTAATTTTTATTTTGAAATAATTATAGATTCAGAGGAAGTTGAAAAAACGTACATGGAAGTACTGTGTATCCTTCCCAGTTTCCCTTAATGGTAACATCTTTCATAACTCTAGGTCAATATCAAAACCAGGAAATTGACATTGGTATAATCCATAGAGCTTATGCAGAATTCATCAGTTTTACTTGCATGCATTCATTTCTCTCTCTCTCTCACTGTGTGTGTGTATACTTCTATGCAGTTTTATCACATGTATAGATTTGTGCAACCACAACCACAGTGAACATACAGAAGTGCTTTGTCACTACAGGTAACTCCATTGTGCTCTGCCTTTTGTCAAAGAGTACAAGAGTCCTCTCTGTAAGGTAATTTCAAAGTTTATTGAGTGTTATTGAGGAAATAGAACAATTCAAACTGGGGTAGTGCAACCAAAAGGTTGCTTAAGCACTCTGAATTTGATGAAAGTTTCAGGGAAGCTTTTATAATAGAATATTAGGAACTTAACAGTGTATTTTTCTGATTGGTTGACATTTATTTCAGAATACATAATTCTTGTGAGACAGCAGTATGTGCTGAAACATTATAAGGAATAGCAGAATAGAAACCTTGCTAAGATAATCACAAGGGCAGTGAGACATGGTTGTAAGACCTCTGGAGCCCTAGAAACAGGACATGTTCATTAATCTTCGATTGTTTTCTGAATAAGTTTCAAGGGCTTCGGTGAGCCTGATCACCTAAATACAATTATGTGAGAGCAGCAAAGCAAGATGGCAGAGTGAGTGGATGCTTGCATCTGTACCCCCCCAGCAACTAATTCAGTGAACAAAGAATAAAAACAAGCACAGACTGAGATCTCGGAACTCTAGGCAGTAGCTGAGGAATTGGAGAATCGGGGTGAGTCCAGAAGTGGGGGAGGGGAGGAATGGGTCAGCACAGAAACTGAGAGATCCTACTGCTAAAATCTGGAGCCTGCAGTCATCGCAGCCATTTTGGGATGGGACTGGGTAACACCCCAAGCAGAGAACATAGAAAGGGAGCCTATCTGATGAAGTGCTACCTGGATTATTTTAAGGCTGTGCAAATTGGCCATGGGAGCTCATGGAGTCGGGTGAAGAAAGACCTTAAGTCTGTGTGAGAGGATTGTTGAACCTAGCTGAGGTACAAAACCAAGGAGCACTAGGACCAGGAACAGCTGCAAGGGCAACAGGGCAAGGTGAGTGATCCAGACTGACAGATAAGAAGAAGGTAGCCCCCAGCTAGACACTGTGGATAGTGAGTATGCTGGTGCAGGTGCACCAGTGAGGGAAAGACTAAAAATCCTTACAGTCACCACAGTAAAGTCTATCCTTACATGCATAGCAGCTGAGGCGTCCAGGGAACCCCCCACCCACATATTTATTGAATCCAGAGAACAATGATACAGATCTCTTGAACCAACTGGGGGGCGGGGGGGGGGTGGAGGAGGAGACCTAAGGGTGAGGGTGCCATCTAGTGGTTCACAAGAGAAGATACCAATCCTGCTTCTGCTGAGACGTTCTATCAGAGAACCTACAGGACTGAGGCACACTACTGGGGTTCAGGGGCCTGTGAATTTGGGAGAGAGTGGTTTGCTGCATCTTTCTCCCATGGAATGGCTGGGTGTAGGCCTGGCCTTTGAGTTGGCAAATGGACGATTGGATGCTCCCCCACCAGGGTACCTAACCAGAAAATTTTCCCACAATAAATAGGAAAAAATTAAAGAAAAGATAACGAAATGGCTAAAGTTCAACAAAAAACAGTAGAAAACACAAAAGCACAAGAGAAGAAGGAACACTCAAGAGCAAAATATGAAGAAGAGGAAATCTCTCCTATGAATGCCAGAACAATTGAAAGAATAATTTTCAGATTATGGTGCTAAATATGTTTAAGGAAAGCAGAAAACACACAGAAAACGAATTAGTGGTATTCAGGAACAAAATGAGAGTCTCAACAAGGAATTTGAAAAGAAAAAACAAATAAAAAACCAAAGAGAACTACTGGAACTGAAGAATAAAACAACTGAATTAGAAAAAGCAAGAGAAATAATAATAGAGTCAAACAAGCAGAAGATGAATATCTGAATTAGAAGACAAAATAACTGAATTTATCAAGTCTCAAGAGAAACAAGTAAAAAGAACAAAAAAATGTGAACAAACCCAAAATGAAATGTGGGGTTCAATTAAGAAGTCTAACGTTAGAATTATTGGAATCCCAGAGCACCATGACAACAACAAAGGCATAGAAATAATTTTCCAAGAGATAATCAGAGAGAATTTCCCAGATCTGAGCAGAGAACCAAACCTGCAGATACAGGAAGCTACATGAATCCCAATCAGGAGAGACTCAAAACCATCAACTCCATGACATATCCTAATTAAATTCTTGAAAACCAAAGACAAGGAGAGAATTTTCAAAACAGCAAGAGAAAAGTGCAATTTAACATACTAAGGGTCTTTCATAACAATTAGTGTGGATTTCTCCCCAGAAATCTAGAGGCCAGAAGACAATGGAGTGACATCCATAAAGTACTGAACCAGAACAGTTGCCAACTAAGAGTACCCAGAAAAGTTGTCATTCAAAAACGAGGAGGTAATCAGGACATTCCCAAACAAACAGAAGCTCTGAGAATTTGCCACTACCAGACCAGCTTTGCAACTCTTACTCAAGGGAGTTCTCTAAATGGAAAGAAAAGAACATTAAGAAATAAGTACAAACTAAACCTACTGAATATAGGTTATATATTGATGTTAAGGAAACCCTGGTGGCGTAGTGGTTAAGTGCTACGGCTGCTATCCAAAAGTTCGACAATTCGAATCCACCAGGCACTCCTTGGAAACTCTATGGAGCAGTTCTACTCTGTCCTGTAGGGTTGCTATGAGTCAGAATTGACTTGACGGCAATGGGTTTGTTGTTGTTTTTCTGTTGGTGTTAATGGGGACACGCAAACAGAAATGGGAGAGGGAGGAGCATATCAGGAATAGATTTATTATGTTAAGATTGTATGTTAACAGTTATTCATACACTAGACACTGCAATAATTGTAAGTTATGTAATGTAACATGTGGTAACCACTAAGAAATCACTAAGAAGAAACACTCAGGAGAAAAGAAGAAAGTTAACAAAAAGGCTTATCACAGGAAAGCACCCAAATACAAACAAAAACAGAAAAATCAATATAATAAGCAGACAAGATAAAAAACACTGAAAAAAAATGAGTGAGGTAAACTTTGTGTCAGTAATAACATTAAATGTAAATGGTCTAAAAGCCCATGCAAAAGGCAGAGGGCAGCAGAATAGATAAACACCATCCATCCTTTTCCTATCTTTAAGAAACTCACCATAGACACAAAGACACAAACAGACTGACAATAAAAGCATGGAAAAAAATACTCCATGCAACCAGTAAACAAAAAAAAGCAGGGGTGTTCATGCTGATATCAGATAAAATAGACTTTAAATCAAAAAATGTTGCAAGAGATAAAGACGGACATTACACAATTATAAATATACTTGCAGCTAATAGCAATGCACCAAAATATATGAAGCAAATTCTGACTACTATGAAAGGAGAAATAGACAACTTCACAATAATAGTAGGGGACTTCAACATATCATCTTCAATTATAGACAGAATATCTGGAAAAAAGTTAAAGACATTGCAAACTTAAGTGAAATCATAAGACAATTGAACCTAACAGACGTATATAGAACACTCCACCTGACATCTGAACAATGCACATTCTTCTCTACTGCACATGGATCATTTTCCAGAAAAGACCATATGCTAGGTCACAAAATAATTCCCAACAAATTTAAAAAGATTGAAATCATACAGAGCAGCTTCTCAGATCATAACAGTATGAAACTACAAAACAACAGGTTAAATAAGGAAAAAATACATGGAAACTAAATAATACAGTCCTAAAAAATTATTGAATCTACAAGAACTCAACCATACTTATCCAGTCCGTATGCTGAGCATATAATCCGAAAAGTTGGACAATATGAAGGAGAATGTGGCATCAGGATTGAAGGAAGACTAACAACCTATGTTATGCAGATGACACAACCTTGCTTGCTGAAAGGGAAGAGAACTTGAAGCACTTACTGAAGAAGCTCAAAGACTACAGCCTTCAGTATGGATTACACCTCAAAATAAAACAAAAATCTTCACAACTGGACCAATAAACAATATCATGATAAATGGAGAAAATATTGAAATTGTCAAGGATTTTATTTTACTTGGATCCACAATCAATGCCCATTGAAGCAAGAAGTCAAGAAGTCAAACAACATATTGTGTTGGGCAGATCTATTGCAAAAGTGCTAAACAGCAAAGATGTCACTTTGAGGGCTAAGGTGTGCATGACCAAAGCCATGGTATTTTCAGTCACCTCATATGTATGTGAAAGCTGAACAATTAGTAAGGAAGACTGAAGCATTGATATCTTTGAATTATGATGTTAGCAAAGAATATTGAATATACCATGGACTGCTAGAAGAATGAACAAATCTGTCTTGGTAGAAGTACAGCCAGAATGCTCCTTAGAAATGAGAATGGTGAGACTTCGTCTCATGTGTTTTGGACATGTTATTAGGAAGGTCCAGTCCCTGGAGGAGGACATCATGCTGGGTAAAGTAGAGGGTCAGTGAAAGAGGGGAACAATCTTAACGAGATGGATCGATACAGTGGCCACAACAGTGGGCTCAAACATAGCAATGATTGTGAGGATGATGCAGGACTGGAGAGTGTTTTGTTCTGTTGTACATAATGTCACTATGCGTTGGAATTGACTTGATGGTACCTAACATGTAATAATAATAATACAAGAAATCAAAAGTGAGATTAAAATTCCTAGAATCAAACGGAAATGAAAACACAACATATCAAAATGTTTGGGGGACTTCCGGCAACATGGCGCTCTAGGCAGAAGCACCATGCCATCCCTCAACAGCAAAGATCCAAAAAACTAAGCCAAACAGAGAAAACAACAATCTTGAAACCCTAAAACATCAAATGAAGAGATAAAGAACTCAGCCAAACACCAAATGGAGTGAGAAACTGGCAGAGAACGGAGAGTGAGGAGAGATTCATGCAGAGGTCCCCTATCAGCTAACGTAGTGTGGATCTGCCATCCTGGACTCCTGTCAGAGACTAGCGAACAGGGCGTATGAGAACGGAGCTTCACGGAGCTTCCAGCAGGAGACAGAACAACCGGTTAACAGCAATATATGCTTTCCCACCCCCCACCCTTCTTCACTCCCACTCGGCCCCCTCTGCTTCCCACGGCTACTATCTCTTGGCTGGGAAGCACCAGCTTCTTGGATTCCACCTACCTTCACTGACTGACTCTTTGGGTGCCATTTGTTGGCTGCTGGTGTTGCTTTTTTCCACTTCTTTTGATTTCTTCCTTACCCCTCGCCACTTCCCCCTCCTTTCACTCAAATACCTGGCTCTGTGCACCATCTTTGCTTCTTCCTGGGGGGCTGTGGAGCTCCATTTAAGTGTGGAACTGCTTCCCGATCTGTGCTGCCACGATGGTGGGATCCTGGTGCTTTTTTTGTTGTTTTTCTTGAATTGTTTGTTTGTTTTCTTTTTCTTTTCTTGAGTTGGGAGCCCGTTCTGGCTGGACAGTGCTACACGGCTTGGGACCTACCCCCTCAGCTTGTGCAGATGTGCAGAGGGATCCCTGAGCGCATTTCTTTTTTTGTGTTTTTTTTTTTCCTGTTTTTGGGGGGCTTTTCTTGTTCTTTTTTTTTAAATTTGTTTTGTTTTCCCTTTTTCTCTTTCTTCGTTACTGAGTTTGTCATCTCTCTATACCTTCCTTCTCTTCCTGTCCCCTGAATACTTGGTGCTGAATACCTGTACACATTCTAGCCAGGCTGTACTTCAAAACCTGAGAAAAACTTCCCCAGACCTCATAGCCACACTGGTGGGATCCCTGGGAGCTTTGCTGTTCCTTTTTCTTTCTAATTTTTATTTATTCATTCTTTTTTTTTCTCTTCTTCTTCACCTTCTTGTTCTTTTCCATTTCATAGTCTCTCATCTCTCTACTCCAATGGTAAGCTCCCCTAGCACTCTTTTGTTTGTATGTTTTTGGCTCCTGTTCCTCTCTCCTCTCTCCCATACCCATTTTAGCTCCACACATAACCATCTCCCCCCTCTGTCCTGCCTACCTGCACCATGTGCTTTACATCACACCACCAAGCAGCACAGGTACGGCTTACTGGAGCCTGCCCTGCACTGATTACCAACCCGCTCTGGTGGCTGTAGTAAGTGCCACAAACAACCCATCCCAGCAACTCCTCTTCAGCTAGACCTGCCATGATGTACCATATCTGAGCGACTGACCCTGCCAATTGGAGAAGGAGGTGAAAAGTATTGTGCCCACAGATGAGTAAATAACAAAGAACACACAGCCCGCCTGCTCAGACATAGCCAAATTAAAAAAAAATGGGGATGAAACAAACAAATCTACAATCAATAAACGAGAAAAATAACTACTGAATGCCCCGAAGACAGCAGACAATATCAAAACATTTACAAAAACAGGACAGGATGATTCCAGTAGGTGCCCAAAATAAAACAGCAGATGACTTTCCAGTAGAAGAAGAGGCACTAGAACTACCTGATAGGTAATTCAAATCTCTAATTGTCAGAATTATCCAAGAGTTGAAGCAAAAAGCATAGACAAAAATGAGGAAAAAATAGACAAATTCATGGAAAAGGCAGACAAATTCATGGAAAATACAGACAAAAAAATGGAAGAATTCAGGACAATACTGCAGGAACAAATGCCAAAATAAATTCACAACTAGAAATGATACAAAAGCAACAATTAGAAATCCAAAAGATCAACAACAAGATTTCAGAAATGGACAGTGTCATAGAAGGGCTGAGAAGCAGATTTGAAACTGTGGAAGACAGGATCAGCGGAACTGAAGACAAACACTTGGATACAACTCGGTTTGAGTAAAAATCAGAAAACAGAACAAAGACAAATTAAGAGACCCTAAGAATTATGTGGGATACAGTCATAGGCAAAAATCTGCAAGTGATCGGAGTTCCAGAACAGGGGGAGAAAACAGAAGACACAGAGAGGATCGTTGAAGAATTGCTGACAGAAAATTGCCCAATATCATGAAAGATGAAAAGCTGGCCATCCAAGAAGCTCAATGAACCCCATATAAGATAGACCCCAAAGAAAATCACCAAGGCATATCATAATCACACCCACTAAAACCAAAGACAAAGAATCCTGAGAGCAGCTTGAGAAAAACAAAGTGTTTGGGACACAGCAAAAGCAGTACTCAGTGAGAAATTTATAGCAATAAATGCCTACATTAAAAAAGAAGAAAGATACAAAATCACTAACTTAAATCAACAACTTGAACAAATAAAAAAGGAAGGGCAAAAGAAGCCAAAATCAACCAGAGAAAAAGAAATAAAAATTAGTGCAGAAGTAAATGAAAAGAAAATAGAAAAACAATTGAAAAAATGAACAAAACCAGAAGCTGATTATTTGAAAGGCAACAAAACAGACAAACCACTGGCTAGACTGACAAAAGAAAAATACAGAAGAGGCAAATAACCAAGTTAAGAAATTAAATTGGTGACATTACAACTTATTCATCAGAGATAAGGCAGATCATAACCAATTACTATGAAAAATTATACTCCAACCAATTTGAAAATCTATAGGAAATGGGCAAATTCCTAGAAACATACTACCTACCCAAATAAACACAAACAGAGGTAGAAAATTTAAACAGTCTCATCACAAAAGAAATTTTAAATGTCACCAAAAAACTATGAACAAGAAAACAAAAACAAGTACTGGGACCAGGTGGCTACACTGGAGAATTCTACCAAACACTCAGAGAAGAATTGACAGCAATCCTACTGAGTCTCTTGGAAAACTTGCAAGAGGAAGGAACACTAATGAAATCCTTCTGTGAAGCTACCATAACCCCGATACCAAAACCAGTCAAAGACATAACAAAAAAAGACAACTATGAACCAATATCTCTTATGAACATAGATGCAAAAATTTTCAACAAAATTCTAGCCAGCACACTACAGCAACATATCAAAAACATCATACACCATGATCAGGTAGGATTTATACCAGGATTACAAGGGTGGTTCAGCATCAGAAAATCAGTCAATGTAATCCACCACATAAGTAAAACAAAGGAAAGAACCACATGATCATATCAATCAATGAATAAAAGACATTTGATAAAATTCAACACCCTTTCTTGGTAAAAACTCTCAGCAAAATAGTCTTAGGAGGGAAATTCTTCAACATAATTAAGGGCGTATATGAAAAACCAACAGCCAGCATCATACTCAACAGATAAAGGCAGAGAACCTTCCCTCTGAGAATGGGAAGGAGACAAGGATGCCCATTATCACCACTCTTATTCAGCATTATACTGGAAGTCCAAACCAGCGCAATAAGAAAAGAAAGAGAAATAAAAGGTGTCCAGATTGGAAAAGAATAAAATTATCACTATTAGCAGATGACCCTCTATATAGAAGACCCTAAATATTCCAGAAGAAAACTGCTGGAACTAATGGAAGAATTTAGAAACATTTCAGGGTACAAGATTAACAGACAAAAATCAGTTGGGGTCCTCTACACTAACAAAGACTACTCTGAAAAAGAAATCAAGAAAATAATACCATTTACAGTAGCCCCCAAATCAATAAAATACCTAGGAATTAAACTAACCAGGGACATAAAAAACTTATATGATGAGAATTATAAAACATTGCTAAAGAGACTTACAAAAATGGAAAGACATCCCGTGCTCATGGATAGGAAGGTATAATATAATGATAATGTCAGTACTACCTAAAATGACATACAGATTTAATGCGATCTGAATACAAATTACAACAATGTTCATTAGTGAAATGGAAAAACTAATGAGCAACATCATATAGAAAGGAAAGAAGCCCCAAATAGCCAAAGCAATATTGAAGAAAAATTCACTCCCTGAAAGCAAAACATGCTATATAGCCAAGGTAATCAAAACAGTCTGGTACCGGTTCAGTGATATGCACATAGACTAGTGGAATAGAATTGAGAACTCAGAATTAAACCCAAACATCTATGGACAACTGATTTTCAACAAGAGGTCAGAGTCCATCTAATGGGGCAGAGACAGTCTCTTTAATAAATGGTGCTTGCAAAACTGGATATCCACTTGCAGAAAATTGAAACAGTATCCGTACCTCATGCCAAACACAAAAACTAAAAATGGATTAAAGACCTAACCATCAAACCTAAAACCATAAAATTCATGGGAGAAAACTGTGGGACCTAATCCGTAAAAATAGGATAACAGGCATTACAACAAATGGATGAATTGAAGAAGACAAAATAGATAAATGAGATCTCATAAAAATTATAAACTTCTGATCATCAAAAGACATTAACAAAGGAGTAAAAAGAGAACCTATAGCCTGGGAAAACATCTTCAGGAAAGACATCAGGTAAGGTCTAATCTCCAAAATTTACAGAAGACTTCAACAGCTCAACAATGAAAAGACAACCCAATTATAAAATGAGCAAAGGACATTAACAGAACTTTTCACCGCAGAAAACATCCAAGCAACCAAAAAACACATGCAAAAGATGTTCACACTTACTTATTAGCCATTACCAAAAAAACAAACTTGTTGGTGTCGAGTTGATTCTGACTCACAACAAATCTATAGGATAGAGTAGAACTGCTCCATAGGGTTTCCAGAAGCACCTGGTGAATTCGAACTGCCGACCTTTTGGTTAGCAGCTATAGCTCTTAACCACCAGGGTTTCCCATTAGCCATTAGAGAGATATGAATCAAAACTACAATGAGATACTATTTCACTCCTACTAAAATGACACTGATTAAAAAAGCCCATTGATTTTCATGAGCAGATGAAAATATGTTCAAAATCGTTAGTTATTAGGGGAATAAAAATTAAAACAACAATGAAATATCACATATACCTATCAGAATGGTTAAAATAAAAAAAAAAAGGGATAACACCAAATGTTTTCGGTGATGCAGAGAAATTGGATCATTTGTATGTTTCTGGTGGGAATATAAAATGGTACAGTTACTCTGGGAAAGAGTATGGCAGTTTCTTATAAAACTAAGCACACGTTTATTATATGACCTGAAATTGCACCATGGTGCATTTATCCCAGAGAAATGAAAAGTTGCATTCACATAAAAGCCCGTAAATGAGTGTTCATAGCAGCTTTATTTGTAATAGCAAAAATACCCCACATATCCTTCAGTGGATAAATGGCTCAACAGTGGTACATTCATACCATAAACTACTACTCAGCCAATTTCCATTCTCAAAATGATGAAATTATAGAGATGGAGAACAGCTAATGGTTGACAGGTTTGAGGATGAGTGGGGGAGGGGATGTTTGTGGCTATCAAGTGAACAAGAGCATTTTAAATTTAAGCGAGTGCTTAACATGACCAAAATGGTCGACAGCTACTTCAATTTGGGAACCATTTTGTTGTTTTTCTTCTCATCTAGATACATAACGTCTGCTTATGCATTTTCCCTGTGTACAGTGTGAAGAAGTTCATCTTGTTATACTCAGCAGAATGTCTCCAAGGAAGTCTGTCATAAACATAGATAAGAAACTCTTGTAACTACCTTGTTAACTTGACAGTTACTTTGTAACTATCTTGTAACTACCTTGTGACTTATGTACGTGACTGATGAGAAAAATGAATACCCTGTGAACTGTAAGTAACCTTTAGAAGCAACTTGCCTCATTTCACATAATTGTATTTAGGTGATCAACCTCACAGAAACCTGCTGAAGATGAGCTGAAAACTAAAAATATAAAACATAAAATACCAGCTCACTTTGAGCTAGCATCAGCAAACACCATATATGGCAGATTTAGACCCCTAAACACTGAAGATAATAGGAATTAATAAGTAATTTTAAAATAAGTACAATTAAGAATTGAAAATGTAAGAAGAGAACTAAGTGCCCTTTAAAAAACAGATTTGAAAAATGTCAAGTAAAATTAATAGAGATGAGAAATATAGCCATTGGAATTAAAAACTCAATGGAGGGATTAGATTTAGGTGAAGGAACAGAGGCAATTTCCTGGATGAATCATAGAAAATTAAATAGATGAAAAATGTGCAAAAATAACCTCAACAGCAGTGATAGTATCTAGTACTCTGTAGTGCTTCTATGTGCCAGGTCCTGCTGTAAATTATTTGCATATATTAAAAACCTTTTGAAGACGGTGTTATTAAAAATAACCAAATCTCAACAAAATTTGAACATAATGTTTTTTCTGAGCAGTTATTCTGTATGTGTATAGGGAGACCATTTTTATTCCAGACAAAGCAAATGGTTCAAAGTAAGCTAAGTACAATGAGGTTTATAAAGAAGAGGGAGAAATATAGAAGATCAATCATTGGCTAATCTTAACATGATTGATTGAAACCTACCTTCCCCCATTTACTGAGATCAAAGGATATGAGGTCATAAGATGTTCTCTGCCCATCCACTCAGCCATTATCTTTTGAAATTCAAATTTAGTAAGCCTGGCTTCCAACAAGAAAGAAAGGATTTGCAACTTTGGTTGAAAGAAAAGCCATTGGTGGATTAATTTTTGTCAGAATTTCTTTAAAGTGAATATTTGGTTTCCTGGGTAAGAAACCCCTAAAATCAAAGCAAAATATCTGATATCGATTTCTCTCTTTGACATCTCCCCCCTCCTGATCATGATTCCATTAGAATCTTTGATCATTAAGCTTTGGCTGTCCACCAATCTAGGTTCTTCCAGTTTCATAAGTACTGTTTTGTGGAGTACCTTTCTGTGAAACATATTTTTGTTGGTTCTTTATCTTCTTTTCTTCATTGTTCTTCTGGTTGGTATGAGAACATTTGCTGTACCTTAAATAATTGTTCACAAGCTTTTAAGTCCCCAGACACCAAACAGTTTAGTAGTTTGATAATAATATAAAAGATCAGAATGTGGAGAATGTATAAGCCAACGGTTGGAAAGGCCCACAAAGCCAAATTTCCTAACCATGACTCCAAATCAAAAGAAGATGCAAGAGGAACATCGGCAGCATGCAGTGCATCTGTAGTCATGAACTTCAGCTAAGACTATTACCTAACAATTTTCTTTTATAACATACAAACTCCTTGTTGGGAAGCAGGTAAATAATCAACAGCTAATATATTTTATAATGTAATTTATCTTTATCTGTACCATTTCAGAGAGAGAGTATAACATTGCCTAGATTATTAATAGAGTCATCCTGTCTAATATCATGTATAACCTTAAACATATATATATATGTTTAAACATATGTATATATGTTTTTTTACATAGTTTAAACCAGTTTCAATAATTAAGAGTATTATGGCTGTTGTTGTTGTTAGGTGCCGTCAAGTCATAGTGTACAACAGAATGAAACACTGCCTGGTCCTGTGCCATCCTCATAATCCTTGCTATGTTTGATCCATTGTTGCAGCTACTACGTCAGTCCATCTCATTGAGGGTCTTCCTCTTTCTGGCTGACCCTCTACTTTACCAAGCATGATGTCCTTCTCCAAGGAGTGGTCCCTCCTGATAACATGTCCAAAATACGTGAGACGAATCTCATCTCACTTCTAAGGGGTATTCTGGCTGCACTTCTTCCTTTTGCTGCTCTCTTTCTACTTGTTCCAGTTGTAGGGTTAATGTTTTGATTATGGCCCTTTCTTCTTTTTGCATGTGTGCATTTATTGCTATAAACTGACCTCTGAGCACTGCTTTTGCTGTGTCCCAAAGGTTCTGGTAAGATGTGTTTTCATTCTTGTTTGATTCTATGAATTTCTTTATTCCATCCTTAATTTCTTCTATAACCCAGTAGTTTTTGAGCAAGGTGTTGTTCAGTTTCCATGTGTTTGATTTTTTTTCCTTGCTTTTTCTGTTGTTGATTTCTACTTTTATGGCTTTATGGTCAGAAAGGATGCTTTGTAGTGTTTCGATGTTTTGAGTTTTGTTAAGGCTTGCTTTATGGCCTAATATGTGGTCTGTTCTGGAGAATGTTCCATGTGCATTGGAAAAGAAAGTATACTTGGCTGCTGTTGGGTGAAGTGTTCGTAATATGTCTATGAGATCAAGTTGGTTGACTGTAGGTAGCATTTAGCTCTTCCGTGTCTTTGTTGAACTTCTTTCTGGATGTTCTGTCCTTCACTGAAAATGGTGTGTTGAAGTCTCCTACTACTATTGTGGAGCTCTCTTTTCAGTGCTGTTAGAGTTTGTTTTATGTATTTTGGAGCCCTGTCATTGGGTACGTAAATATTTATTATAGTTATGTCCTCCTGGTGTATTGAGCCTTTAATTATTATATAGTGTCCTTCCTTATCCTTTGTGGTGGATTTTACTTTAAAGTCTATTTTGTCAGAGATTAATGCCACTCCTGCTCTTTTTTGAGTGTTGTTTGCTTGATACATTTTTTTTTCCATCCTTTAAGTTTTAGTTTGTGTCTTTAAGTCTAAGGTGTGTCTCTTGTAGGCAGCATATAGACAGATTGTGTTTTTTTATCCAATCTGCCACTCTCTGTCTCTTTATTGGTACATTTAGTCCATTTACATTTAGCACAGTTATTGATAGGTATGAGTCTAGTGCTGTCATTTTTATGTCTTTTTTTGTGTGTTCACAGTTTCTTTGTTCCACGTAATTTTTTGTGCTGAGTCATTTTTATGTATTTTCTTTTAATCTTTTTCATTGTTGTTGATTTTGTGTTTGCTGAGTCTTTATATTTTTCTAGTTTTTTATTTTGACTTGTAGGATTGTTAGTTTCATTTGTGGTTACCTTAATATTTACCCCTATTTTTCTAAGTTTATACCTGTCTTTTATTTCTTTATATCTCCTTGACTTCCTCTCCATATGAAAAATCTATGTCTACATTTTTTAAGTCCCTCTTTTTTGTTTTAATGTTGTCATCTTTTCCATGTTGACATCTGTTTCCCTATTTTCAGTGTTTCAGCTTTGATTTACTTTTGTGACTTCCCTATCTGAGTTGATATCTGGTTGCTCTGACCAGTGTTCTAGTCTTGGGTTGTTATCTGATGTTACTGATTATCTAACCGGAGGACTCCCTTTAGTATTTCTTGTAATTTTGGTTTGGTTTTTGCAAATTCCCTAAACTTCTGTTTATCTGGAAATGCCCTAATTTCGCCATCATATTTGAGAGACAGTTTTGCTGGATATATAATTCTTGGCTGGCACTTATTTTCCTTCAAGGGTTTATATATGTCATCCCATTGCCTTCTTGCCTGCATGGTTTCTGCTGAGTAGTCCGAGCTTATTCTTACTAACTCACCTTTATAGATGACTTTTCGTTTATCCCTAGCTGCTCTTCAAATTCTCTCTTTACCTGGTCTTGGCAAGTTTGATTTTAATATGTCTTGGTGACTTTCTTTTGGGATCTACCTTATGTGGGGTTTGATGAGCATCTTAGATAGATATCTTGTCATCTTTCACGATGTCAGGGAAGTTTTCTGCCAACAGATCTTCAACAGTTCTCTGTCTTTTCTGTTTTCCCCCCGTGTTCTGGTACTTCAGTCACTCATAGGTTATTCCACTTGTAGAGTCCCACATAATTCTTAGGGTTTCTTCATTTTATAAAATCCTTTTATCTGATTTTTCCTCAGGTAAGTTGGCATCAAGTGCTTTATCTTCAATCTCACTAATTCTAACTTCTACTGCCTCAATTCTGCTCCTCTGACTTTATATTGAGTTTTCTAATTCTGAAATTTTATTGCTAATCTTCTGGATTTCTGATTGCTGTCTCTTTGTGGATTCTTGAAGTCTGTTAAATTTGTTATTATGCTCCTTTCTAATATTTTCAATTTCCTCTATAGCGTGTTCTGTGTTTTGCTTAATTTCCTTCCTGATTTCTTGAAGAGTTCTGTATATTAATCTTTTGTATTCTGCCTCTGGTAATTCCAAGAAATTTTCCTCCGCTGGAAATCTTCTAGATTCTTTATTTTGGGAGCTTGCTGAAGCCATCATGGATTGCCTCTTTATGTGATTTGATATTGACTGTTATCTCTGAGCCATCGATGAGTTATTATATTTATTTATGTTATGTTTGCTTACTGTGTCCTAGCTTCTTGTTTTGTTTTGATATGCCCAAGTAGGCTACTCATATGAGCTAGTTTGATTATCAGCGCCTTTGAAGTGCTAATGTCCTGTCACCATGTGATTAGATCTGTTATTAGATATGTGAGCTCAGGAGTCCACCCACTCTTCCTGTATGGATTCAGCTCAGGTGCCCAGGTAGATAGCCACCAAGTGTGTGGTGTAGGCTTTCACTTACAGTTGTAGACAGGCATGGGTGATTGGTGTAGGCATAGGCATCTGACTGCAGCCAGGGGACACACTCTGAACAAGGCAAGGGGCTGACAGCCACCCCCGAGTGTCCAGGAGGAAGGCGTGTCCCTGTTCTTTAGAGCGCATAGGTGGGTTTTGTAGCCGGACTATGAGCACCTAATGCTGTTTGCTGTAAGGACTAGGGGGCACCGCTTATTCATGGGCCCCTGTCACAGATGGCTAGGTGCATGGGTGGAGCCACCAGTCCTCAGGCTCCTGATGTGGGTAGGTGAAGACCCTGCTTAATGGGCAGAGCAGTGTCAAATGTCAAGAACCTGCCCCTTCACAGCTGAAACAGTTGAAGTTAGACTTCCAGTATATACCCTGTTGTACTTTGTTAATGAGGGCCTACGCTGTTGGAATGGGCCCACACAAGTCTCTGTAGGGGGAAAGGCACTCAGTGTCCATGGATCCCCTCTGCCTATGCCTAGGCAAAGGAGCTATGCCTACCCTGGGTTCCTGGTTTAGGGGAGCTGGCAGTTTATTTTTTCCCGTTTGATAATTTGCTCACTCTCCAAGGGAGGGAGAATGGCTCCGGGTATGTGACATATCCTACTTCTGGCCCAGGGGACTTGGCCATTGCTGAAGCCAGTCGGGGACCCAGTGCAGAGCAGGGAGCGGGGAGGTAAATGTGAGAGAGGTTTTTCCCTAAGGAGATGTTTTTGATCCGGTGGTAAGCCATACACAGGTACTTATCTTTCGCCGGTCCAGGGATACTTCTCACTTGTTCTGGATAGCCATGTAGACTCTCTGGCACTGGGTCTCTCCCAGTGCAGAAAACGTACCTCCCACATACCCCTGCTTCCCTGCCTCACCGCTCACCCCTGAGCTGATCAAAGTGACATTTTTTTTTTGCTTTTTAACACTTTAAAGAGGTCTTTTGTAGCCGATTTTCTCAGTGCAATAAGTGTTTTGATTTCTTGACTTCTGCTTCCATGGGCATTAATTGTACACCCAAGTAAAATGAAATCCTTGACAACTTCGGTATTTTCTCCATTTATCATGAAGTTGCTTATTGGTCCAGTTGTGAGGATTTTTTTGTTTTCTTTATGTTGAGGTATAATCAATACTGAAGGCTGTAGTCTTTGATCTTCATCAGTAAGTGCTTCAAGTCCTCTTTGCTTTTAGTAAGCAAGGTTGTGTCATCTGCACGTTGCAGGTTGTTAACGAGTCTTCCACCAGTCCTGACGCAGCAGTCTTCCTCATATAGTCCAGCTTCTTATTTGCTCAGCATACAGACTAAATAAAAAAAAATGCAATCATTTCATCATTTAGCCTTTTAAACTGCTTTGATGGAAGTTTTAATGAGGAGCTTCAGATTAAATTTTATATAAGCCTCTTGAGACCAGGAAGCCAAGTCAAGAGCTTGCCGTCAGAAGCATCGACTTCATAAAATCAGTCTTAGTTCTCTTAACAGTGGCTGGTCATACCTGATTTTCTGAGCACCATTCTCAAATACGACGTTTCTTATAAGTTTTGTTGTATAACTAAGATTTTCAATTATGGCCTGCTAACATGAGTAACAGATTCTTATTGAACTTATGCAAATAATTGCATTGTGAAAAAAATTAAGAAAACTCATTAAGAGTTTTCCAGTTTCAGTGGAATTAGGGAGAGAGAGAGATGATGTTTCATCTTTGTTTGTATAAATGTAGTTTATTAAAATATTATGAGTTATAGGTAGTTTAGGAGAAGAGAGAAAATGGTTTCTTATACCCCGTAAACTGAACGTTAAAATATCAAGTAATATCCCCTCACATAAAATCCATAATAATCCTTTGTCCACTCAGTCCTTTAATTAATTTTGGTCCCATTATCCTGGACCAGGAGTCATGAACCCATCAACTTATCCATAAGAATTCTGGAAGTCTTGATTCAGCCCATTGGTATTAGCAGTGCCATTTAGAAGTCCATGTCCAAATATCTGACATAGTCCTTTTTATGAATCCCTTTTAGAAATAAACCCTTAGTTGAAACCCAATTGATGTCAAGGCTGCTAGATTAAAGAACAAAGTTATAACCAAGTTAGCAATGAAAAAATAGTAACTAAAGTTATAACTGATAATATTATGCTCTTGGTGTTTAATATTAGGCAAAATATAGGAGGAGATACTGGCACAAATTTTTAACTTAAAGAAATTAGACATTTCTCTTGATTTGACCATACGTTTCATGCAACTCATATCATATTAAATAAGCCTCATTTTTTTCCTATCATCTTTCTCCTTATAAAGCAGGAACAGATCTTCTGTGGCTTTCCACAAAGTTGCAGAGTTGTCAGGAGTTATCATAGGTCACCAAGATGGATATCTGTTTAACCAAAGTGACAATAAAGGATTCTAAAGGTAAGCACTTTAGCTTTTTCAAAGCCCGGTGGCTTGGTGTTCAACATGAACTCAGGACCTTACTCTAATGAGACACTGATCCCTTGTCTCCTAGGCAGATTACACAGAAGAATAACTTTTCATATCATAGGTGAAGATGATAAACAGTAAAAGAAGGAAACAGTACTGTCAAAATTCAGCAGCTTTGCTAAGATTTTAACATATTTTGTAGCTCTTCACACCTATGTATTATAAACCAAGGCAAATAAAATTTTTCAAGTTTTTTCCTTTAGTATGCTCTTTTATATTCTGGAACAAACTGACATTTTATTTTAGGTGTGTTTGCTGACAGTCTGTGAGGTCAGAACTAATTTCACAATATTATCAAGAGGCTGTCAACATGCATTCATTGTGGCTATATCCAAATGATTTAGTAAATGAGCATTTTAATTAAATAGTCCTTAATTTTAATTTCTGGTATCGTTAATGTGAATGGTTACCCCTCCTGCCAATGCACGTGTAAACTCTGGTACATCCCCAGACTTTGAAGATGGCAAAGGCATTTGGAGACAAAAATAAATAAATATAATAAACATTGCTTTGAGAAACAAAACTAATCCTTTTCCTTGGAGCAGGGGGAAGCATGTACATAGTTGTATTCCTCTGAAACTGTTTCTTCTCAGTATAGTCTCAACCCCTAACTAATACCGTAACTTTTAAGAAAATTAGTTTTATTACACAGAGAAAACTGAGTGGGGTGGACTCTTTCATTGTAATTTTTATCTTTTGGCTTCTTAATATTCTTCTACAATAGAGTGCTTGTTTATGGTTATTTTATGTTGGGCATCCACCCAATTTCTGATAACTGTACTGAGACAGCATTTTTCTTATTTTAAACCTGACATCAATGTCCACATTATTTATCCTATTTTCCTTTGTCTCTTTAAAGATTTTCACCTTGTTGGGAAGGGCCTTTTCTTCAAAAACTCCCCTTGGGCTTCATGGGTAAGCCAGGCTTCAGAGACAGGGGGCCTTGGAGGCCTGATTCTGCCCCCACTGACTCTTTGTCAAGAAGAATTTGTGCAATCTCAATTTATTTACGTATGTTTTAAGTTAGTCTCGGTATTTTGAACAACAAAAGATAGCTTAATTGTTCAGGCTTCTTTTCAGGAACCAATTTCCTTTCTTTTTTTTACTATTCTCGTGGTAAGCAGTTTTGCCTTCTTTTCTTCTAACCTTCTAACCTTCCTTCTCCACCTAAATTGTCCTGTTTTTCAGTGCACTTTTCAAATGAATCAATTTGTATCAAAGTTTTTCAGAGTTGCTACCGAAAGCCCACATGATAAGACAGGCGCAAGAAACAGTTTTTCCTGGAGCTGACGCTTAGAGCAAACTCATGATAGCACAATGGGTTGTGGGGGAAGCAGACTGAATGTTCTCTCTAGGTCAAAAGCGAAGTCCTCCAGACAAAATGTAATCCATCTATTTAGGTCACCCACTGTACAGTTCATCCAGATGGAAGCCATTTTTATTGAGAAGCACACATTCACTGGTCTGTGGAGCCAGCCCCAACAACAGCAGAATATCTCATTCTCTGTTAGGAGTAAGAACAGAGTTTTATTGAGGAATAGAGACTTGAACAGGGCAGCACAAAAGTAACAGAGTGCTCCAAAGTTGAGGGGTACAGAAATTCTGTATATTTTTATACAGAAATATCAGGAACTTTTAAGAAAATTTTCTTATTAGTTGACATTTACCTCATAGGCACAAAACAGTCACAAGACCTTTTAACATAGCTTTCCTAACCTCAGCTATTTCCATTTCTAACATTTTTGCAGACCATTTACTTCACAAGCTTCCTGGAATATTCTTTCCCTATATTTAAGCTTCCAATTACAATTTTCCCACTTTCCTGTTTACCAGCTTATTAAAATTTTCCACTACAGTGGCTAAAGGTCATGCAGTTCGCAGAAAGCAGTAGTACAAACAAAAAATGGAGTCAGATCTAGACCTGGGTCAGCCATCGTAGTCATGCCAAGTGCCTAAGTTTTAGATTGCTCGAACACTGGTCTGTACTTCAGTTCTACCTTATGGTTTTCCATTTTATGATGGTCAACAACAGCACAACACAAAACAAGGCAAAATAAATTCAGAAGAGTAGCTACCCGATTCCAGGGTGTTTCAGTTAGGTTGAACCCATCTTAAAATTACCAGAGATCTCCCTCAAACCCAGTTCTGTTTCCTTTGAATCCAGCTCAAGTATTCAACTATTATTTGAGGCCTCCCTCAGAACCATTCTGAGATCCCTTGCACCTAGATGAGGACAAGTATATCCCTGCCCCCAAACTAGGGCAAGTATTACCTGATGATTCCCCCAGAGTAAATCCAACACCTTTTATTGAGCTCAGTTTGATATCCCTTGAAAACAGTCCAAGGAAATTATTTAGATAATGCAAATGGAAGAACTCTCTATGAAACCCCAGCAACATACAGAAATTCTGCAAAGTGGGAAGAAAAGGACAGAGCAGATGGGAACACAGTTCCCCTGACAGACAGTGCAAAAGGGTAACTTACTAAGGAAAAGATGTCCATAACTGCTGAAATATAAACTGAGAGAGTTCAACACGAAAAAGAGTAGAAATTGAACTCAGGAGATTTTTTCAAGTTCTCAGCCATGGTGAGGGAACAATGACACAAGGGGCCCATGTTTTGTATATATTTTTTTTTTTTAATCTCTCATCACAAAATGTGATGCTTGGCTTGTCAATTTTCTCTGGGTCCTGCTTCCAACACCAAACTGTTAAAAATAATAAAAACTCAATGAAATCTAAACATAAGGTTTATTCCAAGCAGTTATTCTATATGCATACAGGGAGAACATTTTGAGTCCAGAAAAAGCAAATGACTCAAAGTCAGCTAGGTACAATCAGGCTTAGAAAGAGAAGGGGAGAAAGAAACATCAACCAGCCATTGGCTAATCATAACATGATTGATTGAAGCCTGCTGTCATGTATTGAATTGTGTCCCCCCAGAATATCTGTCAACTTGTTTAGGCCATGATTCCCAGTATTGTGTGATTAGCCACCATTTTGGTATCTGATGTGATTTTCCTATGTGTTGTAAATCCTGCCTCTATGACGTTAATGAGGCAGGATTAGAGGCAGTTATGTTAATGAGTCAGGACTCAAATTTACAAGATTAGATTGTGTTTTAAGTCAATGTTTTTGAGATATAAAAGAGAGAAGTGAGCAGAGAGACAAGGGGACGTCTGGATTTCCAACCAGAACAGACTGTGCTCTCTACTGCTGATAGACATGATCTTTAAGTACCTCTCAGCATAGGGTAAGTGTTACCACACACATTTACTAGGAACTGTAGAAGGAAATAATAGAATATGGGAGAAGTGCTAAAATATTATTGGTTGTATACAGATAGAAAAATGAATATGTGTCAAAGAACCAGGCAGGTGTTATAACCAGTTCAATGGAAAATCAAAACAGTACAAATCAGGGGAAGAGCCAAGATGGTGGACTAGTCAGACACACTAAGCCATCTCACTGCAACAAAAACCCAAAAAGCCAAGTAAAACAGATACAGATGTCAACCCTAGAGCTGCAAACCTTAAATGAGAGGATAAAGTTTTAGATCAGAAGCCACTGAGGAGAAGAAACTGACAGAAAATGACGAAGGAGTAGCAATACATAGTGGAGGTTCCCAGCCAAATGGCATGACTCAGTGTGGCCATCTTGGAATAAAGCCAACAGTGCTGCACACGGAAAGGCACCACCACGGAATTCACAATAGGTGATAGAAGCATAGCATGGACAAACCCAGGGCTAAGTAAGACCACATTTACTACCTGCAGCTCAAGGAGGAGCCCAGACTCTCTCACCTGGTAACCACAGGAGCTCACTCTTACAACCCCCATCCCTCTGGTGAACAGTGGCAAAAACCAACTCATCACAGCAGCTCAGATTGGTGGGAACCACAGTACTAACCCACCATATTGACCTCCTCCATCTAGCCCCATTGGTCCCTGCCTTCATGCCCCTTCCTGCTGCTCTCCTCAGCCTCTCTAGCCAAACCCCCAGACCCATCCCAGCCAGCTCAGCCCCCGTGTTACCACATCCTGTGGCCCTGGGGAAACAGCCCAGACCTCCAGGCCTCCCACGCCAGCTCAGCACACACCCTGCCACACCCCGCAACCCCAAGAGGAATTGGCCCACCCCACTTCGAGCCCCGCTCCAGCCCCTGGCCCAGTTCACACCACAGACAAATAACCCATCGCCATCCCTTCCCCCCCCCCCCCCCCCGCTGGACCTGCCACGTTGTACCATAGCTGAGCAAAAGGCCCTACACACCCAGACAAGGTGGTGAGAACTGTCGTGCCCACAGATAAGCAAGCGATAAAGCAGGCCCACCCACTCACCCACACATAACCAGACAAAACAAAATAGCAAGATGAAATACACAACCATACAATCAATAAATAATATAAAACCTGAATGTCTCAGAGACAGGAGGTGATATTAAAAAAAAAAAAAGGAAAGGTGGCTCCAGTAAATGACAAAAAATAAATCACCAAAAGACCTTCTCGTAGAAGAAAAGGCACTGGAACTACCTAATAGGGAATCCAGGAGATTAGGAAGGACAGACTTCCAGCAACATGGCACTCTAGGCAGAAGCACCACGCCATCCCTCCACGGCAAAGATCCAAAAAACTAAGAGAAAACAGCAATCCTAAAACCCTCAACATCAAATGAAGAGATAAAGAACTCAGCCAAGCACCAAATGGAGTAAGAAACTGATAGAGAACAGAGACAAGGAGACGTACATGCAGAGGTACCGTATCAGCTAATGCAGCATGGATCTGCCATCTTGGACTCCTATCAGAGACCAGCAAATAGGGGGTATGAGAAAGCAGCTTCACGGAGCTTCCAGCAGGAGACACAACAACAGATAACTGGAGATATACACTTTCCCACCCCTCACCCTTCTTTACACTAACTCGGCCTCCTCTGCTTCCTGTGGCCACAGTCTCTTGGCTGGGAAGCACTGGCTGCCTGAATTCCACCCACTCACACTGGTCGACTCACTGAGTGCCATTTGTTGGCTGCTGGTGTTGCCTTTTGCTGCTTCTTTAGATTTCTTACCTCTCAGCACCTCCCCCTCCTTTTGATCAAATACCTGGCTCTATGCCCCATCTTTGCTTCTTCCTGAGCGGCTGTGGAGCTCTGCTCTAGTGTGGAACTGCTTCCCGGTCTGTGCTGCCATGCTGGTGGGATCCTGGGGCTTTTTTTTTTTCTTTGTTTTGAGTTGTTTGTTTTCTTTTTCTTTTCTCGAGTTGGGATCCTGTTCTGGCCAGGCAGTGCTGCACGGCTTAGGAGGACCTACCCCTTCATCTTGCGCAAACATGCAGAGGGATCCCTGATGGCATTTCTTTATTTGTGGGCTTTTTTTTTCTGTTTTTTTTTTTGGGGGGGGGTTTCTTGTTCTTTTTTTTAAATTTGTTTTCTTTTTTTAAAATTTGTTTTGTTTTGTTTTCACTCTTTTTCCTTTTTTGTCTTTCTTCATTACTTAGTTTCTCGTCTCTCTATACCTTCCTTCTCTTCCAGTCCCCTGAATACCTGGCACTGAGTGACACCTCTAAGCCTTCTAGCCAGGCTGTACTTCAACACCTGAGAGCAACTTCCCCAGACCTCATAGCCCCACCGTTGGGATCCCTGGGAGCTTTGCTTTGGTTTTTTTCTTTCTAATTTTTAATTATTCATTATTTTCTTTTTTTTTTCTTCCCCCTTTTGTTTTTCTCCATTTCATAGTTTCTCATCTCCACTCCAATGGCAAGCTGCCTTACACTCTTTTTCGTATCTATGTTTTTGGCTACCGTTCCTCTCTCCTCTCTCCCATACCCATCTTAGCTCCACACATCACAATCACCCCACTCCATCCTGCCTACCTGCACTGTGCACTTAACATCCCACCAAGCAGCACAGGCACGGCCTACCAGAATCTGCCCTGCACTGATTACCGACATGCCCTGGTGGTTGTAGTAAGTGCCACAAACAACCCATCCCAGCAACTCCTGTTCAGCTAGACCTGCCGTGCTGTACCATATCTGAGTGACTGACCCTGCCAATTGGAGGAGGAGGTGAAAAGAATCGTGCCACAGACGAGCAAACAACAAAGAACACATAGCATGCCTACTCAGACATAGCAAAACAAACAAAAAAAAAAGAGTGAAACAAATCTACAATCAATAAATGACAAAAATAACCACTGAATGCCCTGAAGACAGCAGAAAATATCAAAACATTTACAAAAACAGGACAGGATGTTTCTAGGCATCCAAAGTAAAACACCAGATGATTTTGTAGTAGAAGAAAAGGCACTAGAAGAACTACCTGATCGGTAATTCAAATCTCTAATACTCAGAATTATCCAAGAGTTGAAGCAAAAAGCAGACAAAAATGAGGAAAAAATAGACAAATCCATGGAAAATGCAGACAAAAAAATGGAATAATTCAGGAAAATACTGCAGGAACAAAATGCCAAAATAAATTCACAACTAGAAGTGATACAAAAGCAACAGTTAGAAATCCAAAACATAAACAAGATTTCAGAAATGGACAGTGTCATGGAAGGGCTAAGGAGCAGATCTAAAACTGTGGAAAACAGGATCAGCGAAATTGAAGACAAACACTCGGATACAACTCTGTTCGAGGAAAACTCAGAAAAAAGAATGAAGAAAAATGAAGAGACCCTGAGAATTATGCGGGATACAATCAAAAGCAAAAATCTGCGAGTGATTGGAATTCCAGAACGGGGAGAGAACAGAAAACACAGAGAGGATCATTAAAGAACTGCTGAAAGAAAACTTCCCCAATATCATGAAAGATGAAAAGCTGGTCATCCAAGAAGCTCAACAAACCCCATACAGGAGAGACCCCAAAAGAAAATCACCAAGGCATATCATAATCACAGTCGCCAAAACCAAAGACAAAGAATTGTGAGAGCAGCTCATGAAAACCAAGAAGTCACATACAGAGGAGAAACAATAAGACTAAGCTCATATTATTCGGCAGAAACCATGCAGGCAAGAAGGCAATGGGATGACATATGTAAAATCTTGAAAGAAGAAAATTGCTAGCCAAGAATACTATATCCTGCAAAGCTCTCGTTCAGATTTGATGGTGAAGTTAGGTCATTTCCAGATAAACGTAAATTAAGGGAATATGTAAAAGTCAAACCAAACTTAACAAGAATTATTAAAGGGAGTCCTTCAATCTGAGAACAAACAACTTCAGCTCACAGGCTGAATCTAGGATGCAGGATCGTACCAGCCAGATACCAATCTAGGAAATGAACTCTCAAGGACTATCCATAAACAGAAGAAATACAACAGGAAATCAGAGCAGTTAATCTGTAAATGGCAACCACATCAGAACAATAAAAGAAGGAATAAACAGTGTAGGTATAGCACCTTCTAATGGAGAGGAAGGCAAGGCAATAACAAGTAATAATACGCTGCTTCAAACTTAGAAAGATAAGGGTAAATTTCACGGTATTCACAAAGAAAGTTAACAAACATACTCATAAAAATAAAGAGTAAAAACGTGAAGTCTCAGTAAAAACAAAACATACAAAAACAAAAGAAATTTAAAAAAATCCACAAACAAAAGGAATTCAGCACAGGAGTGTAAAGAGGAACAAAACACCACAAAATCACTACGAAATGACAGCAGTAAACTCACATCTATCAATAATTACATTGAATGTAACTGACCTCAATGCACCCATAAAGAGACAGAGAGTGACAGAATGGGTAAAAAAAACAGGATCCACCAATATGCTGTCTACAGGAGACACACTTCAGAAACAAGGCTGTGAATTTATTAAAAATCAAAGGTTGGAAAACATGTATCAAGCTAACAACTACCAAAAAAGAGCAGGAGTGGCACAATAGCAAACAGATGGAAACAACCTAGACGCCCATCAACAGATGAATGGATAAACAAACTATGGTGCTTACACACAGTGGAGTACTACACAACGTTAAAGAACAATGATGAATCTGTGAAGCATCTCATAGCATGGATGAAACTGGAGGACATTATGCTGAGTGAAATAAGTCAATCACAAAAGGACATATTGTATGAAACCTGTATTGTAAAAACTCATGAAAAAGTTTGCACACAAAAAGTAACAATCTTTGTTGGTTACGAGGGATGGGAGGGGTGGGGGGAATACTAAATAGACAATAGATAAGTGGTATCTATGGTGAAGGGTGAAACAGTACACAATACTGGGGAAGCCAGCACAACTTGTACAAGGAAAGATAATGGAAGCTCCATAGACACATCCAAACTCCCTGAGGGACTGAATTGCTGGGTGGAGGGCTGTGGGGACCATGGTCTCGGGGAACATCTAGCTCAGTTGGCATAACACAGTTTATAAAGACAATGTTCTACATTGTACGTTGGTGAGTAGTATCTGGGGTCTTAAAAGCCTGTGAGCAGCAAATCTAAGATACTACACTGGTCTCACCCATTCAGGAGCAAGGGAGAATGAAGAGAACAGGATACAAGGAAAAGATTAGTCCAAAGGACTAATGGACCACAGATACCAAGTCCTCCACCAGACTAAGTCCGGTATAGCTAGATGGTGCCTGGCTACCACCACTGACTGCTCTGACAGGAATCACAACAGAGGGTTCTGGACAGAGATGGAAAAGGATGTAGAACAAAATTCTAACACACAAAAAAAGACTAGATGTATTGGTCTGACAGAGACTGGAGAAATCCCAAGAATATGGCCCCCCAGACACCCTTTTAGCTCAGTGGTGAAGTCACTTCTGAGGTTCACCATTCAGCCAGCGATTGGACAGCTCCATTAAACAAAATGGGACTAATGAGGTACAGCAGTCCAGGGACAAGGACTAGAAGGCAGAATGGGACAGGAAAGCTGGTGATAGGGAACCCAAGGTTGAGTAAGGACAGTGCTGACATGTAGTGGGGTTCTTAACCATTGTCATAGGGCAACATGTGTAGTAACTGTTTAACGAAAAACTATTTTGTTCTGTAAACCTTCATCTAAACTGAGAATAGCAGCACAACCGGAAGAACGCAATTGATGTCACTGAACTGTGCATGTAGAAATTTTTGAAATGGTGTATCTTTGGCTATGTATATTTTCACCAAAAACAAAAAAAAAAGTCGAGAAGGGAGAGGGTTGAGATGTCATGGTGTTGTTGACTAGTGTCATAAAACAATATGTGTGCTGACTGTTTAATGACAAATTATTCGTTCTGTAAATCTTCACCTAAAGTACAGTTAAAAAAAAAAAAAAAAAGACCAGACTTACTGGCCTGAGAGAGACTGGAGAAACCCCAAGACAATGGCCTCTGGATACCCTTTTAGCACAGTAGTGAAGTCACTCCCGAGGTTCACCCTTCAGCCGAAGATTAGACAGGCTCATAAAACAAAACAAGACTAAAGGGGCACAACAGCCCAGGGGGAAGTACTAGAAGGCAGGAGGGGAGAGGAAAGCTGGTTAATAGGGAACCCAAGGTCAAGAAGGGGGAGTGTTGACTTGTCATGAGATTGTTAACCAATGTCATAAAACAATTTGTGTACTAACTGTTTAATGAGAAATTAGTTCTGTAAACCTTCATCTAAAGTACAGTAATTTTTTTTTAAAAAAGGCAAAAAATATTAGGAAAGAGATCAAGGAAAACAAGACAAAATCATGGAGAAAACAGACAAAACCTACCAAACATAGCAAAAATCAAGGAAAACACAGACAAAGCAATGGAAGAATTCCAAAAATAATGCAAGAAACAAATGTCAAAATAAATAAACAATTAGAAATCATACAAAAACAGCATTTAGAACTCCAAAAGATAAATAACAAAATTTCAGAAATGGACAACACAGTAAAAAGTTTTAGGAGCAGATCTGAAACAATGGAAGACAGAATCAGCAAAATTGAAGAAAAATCCATGGATGCCACTTTGAGGAAAAATCAGAGGAAAAAACGAATGAAAATGAAGAAAACCTAAGAACTATGTAGGATACAATCAAAAACAAAAATTTGCATGTGTTGGAGTTCCAGAACAGCGGGAGAAAATGGAGAGCATAGAGATGATCATTGAAGATTTGCTGACAGAAATCTTCCCTAATATCATGAAAGATGAAAAACTGACCATCCAAGAAACTCAAGGAAACCCACATAGGATAGACGCCCCCACAAAAGAAAAGTCACCAAACATATCATAATCACATTTGCCAAAGCCATACACAAAGAAAGAATCCTGACAGCAGCTTGAGAAAAATGAAAAGTTACATATGAAGGGGAAACAGACTAAACTCTGATTATTTGGCAGAAACCATTCAGGCAAGAAGGCAATGGGATGACATATATAAAACCTTGAAAGAAAGAAAAAAAAAAAAAAAACTGCTGGCCAAGAATAATGTATCCTACAAAAATCTTGCTCAAATGTGATGGTGAAATTAGGACATTTCCAGATAAACAGAAATAAAGGCAATATGTAAAAACTAAACCAAACTTACAAGAATTTTTAAAGGGAATTCTTGGTTAGAGAACCAACAACATTAGATAATTGCCTGAATCTAGGACATAGACCAGTATCAGCCAAATACCCACCTAGGTAATGAACTCTCAGGTATAAAACCAAACACTGAGATAATACAAAACATATCTGATCACAACAGCATAAGAATAGAAATTAATAACAGGAAGAGCAAGGAAAAAAATCAAAACATGGAAATTGAATAAAACCTTGTTTAAAAACTACTGAGTAATAGAAGAAATCAAAGATAGAATCAAAAAAATTCTAAAATGAGATTGAAAACACATCATCCCAAAATATTTGGAACACAGCAAAGGCAGTGCTCAGTAGTTTATAGCAACAGATGCACACATCAAAAAAGAAGAAAGGGACAAAATCAAAACGTTAGCCTTACAAATCAAACAGAGAATAGCAAAGAAACCCACATCCACCAGAAGAAAGGAAATAATAAAGATCAGGGCAGAAATAAATGAAATAGAAAAACAATAGAAAGAATCAGCAAGACTAAAAGTTGGTTATTTGAAAGGATCAACAAAATTGGCAAACCACTGGCCAAACTGACAAAACAAACAATCAGGAGAGAAAGCAGATAAATCAAATAAGAAATGAACTGGAAGACACTTCAGCAGACCTAACTGAAATAAAAAGGATCATAATCTAGTACTATGAAAAACTGTACTCCATCAAATTTGAAAATCTAGAGGAAATGGACAAATTTCTAGAAACACACTACCTACCTGAACTAACACAAACGAGTAGACAATCTGAACAGATGCATAACAAAAGAAGAGACTGAAAAGGTAATAGAAAAATTCCAAACAAAAGAAAAAAGCCCTGGCCCAGATGGCTTCCCTGGAGCATTCTACCAAATATTCAGAGAAGAGCTCACACCAGTACTACTCAAATTATTTCAAAACATAGTAAAGAAAGGGATACTTCCAGATTCAGTTTACGAAGCCAGCATATCCCTGATAGAAAAACCGGGCAAAGAAACCACACACAAAAAATTACAAACCAATATCTCTCATGAATATAGATGCAAAAATTCTCAATAAAATTCTAGCCAATAGAATTCAGCATCATATTAAAAAAATACATTAGAAATCAATGTAATCCACCACATAAGTAAAACAAAAGAATCACATGATCATCTAAATCAGTGTAGAAAAGGCATTTGATAAAGTCTAACACCCATTCTTAATAAAAACTCTCAATAAAATAGGAATAGAAGAGAAATTCCTCAACATAATTAGGTGCATCTGTACAAAACCAACCGCCAACATCATTCTCAGCAGGGAGAGGGTGAAAACATTGCCCCTGAGAATAGAAACAAGACAAAGATACCCTTTATCACTACTCCTATTTAACATTGTACTGAAAGTCCTGGCTATAGCAATAAGGCAATAAAAAGAAATAAAAAGCATACAAATTGATTCAGGAGGAGGTAAAACTATCCCTATGCATGATATGCTATACTTAGAGAACCCTAAAGACTCCATAAGAAAACTGCTTGGACTAATAGATTCAGCAGACTAGCAGGATACAAGATAAACATACAAAAATCAGTTGAATTCTTACACGCTTAACAGAGAACTACGAAAAGGAAATCAGGAAAGCAATCATGTTTATAATAGTCCCTAAAAACATAAAATCCTTAGGAATAAATTTAACCAGGGATGTAAAAGAAAACTACAAAACACACGCTACTACAAGAAATCAAACGACACCTACATAAATGGAAAAACACACCATGCTCGTGGATAGGTAGACTCAACCTTGTGAAAATGTCAATTCTACCCAAAGTAATCTACAAATACAATGCAACCCCAATCCAAATACCAACAGCATTCTTTAATGAGATGGAAAAACTAATCATTAACTTTGTATGGAAAGGAAAGAGGCCCTGGATGTGTAAGTATTATTGAAGAAGAAGGACGGAGTAGGAGGCCTCACACTGTCTGACCTCAGAACCTACTGTACAGCTACAGTGGTCAAAACAGCCTCATACGGGTACAATGACAGACACATTGACCTATGGAATAGAATTGAGAACCCAGGTATAAATCCATCTACTTATGGCCACCTGATCTTTGACAAAGTCCAAAGCACATTAAATGAGGAAAAGACAGTCTTAAACAAATGGTGCTGGCAAAACTGGATGTCCATCTGTAAAAAAATGAAACAGGACCCATACTTTACACTGTAAACAAAAACATTCAAAATGGATCAAAGACCTAAATATTAAACCAAAACCTGTATAGATCACAGAAAAAAAAAATAGCTTCAATGCTAGGGGCACTAGTATACACCATAAATAGGATATGAACTATAATTAACAATGGGCAATCACCAGAAGATAAGCTGGATAACTGGGAGATTTTAAAAATTAAACACTTATGCTCATCAAAGGATTTCACCAAAAGAGTAAAAGAGAACCTACATGTTGGGAAAAATATATGGCTATGACATATCTGACAAAGGTCTAATCTCTAAAGTCTATAGGAAAATCCAGCACCTGTACAACAAAAAAGACAAATAATCCAATTATAAAATGGGCAAAGGATAAGAATAGACACTTTACCAAAGAAGACATTCAGGCAGCTAAAAGACAGATGAGGAAATGCTGGCAATCACTAGCGATTAGAGAAATGCAAATCAAAACTACAATGAGATATAATCTCACCCCGACATTGCTGGCATGAATAAAAAAAAAAAATAACAAATGTTGGAAAGGCTGCAGGAAGTTTGGAACTCTAATGCACTGATGGGGGGAATGCAAAATGGTAAAACTATTTTGGAAAACGATATGGCACTTCCTTAAAAAGTTAGAAATGGAAATACCATATGATCCAGCAATCCCACTGCTAGAAATATATCCTAGCGAAATAAGAGTTATCACATGAATAGACATATGCACACCCATGTTCATTGTAGCATTATTCACAATAGCAAAAGTATGAAAACAACCTAAGTGCCCATCAACAGATGAATGGATAGACAAACTATAGTATATGCACACAATGTAATACTATGTAACAATAAAGAACAATGATGAATCTAAAATACCTCACAACATGGATGAATCTGGAGGGCATTATGCTAAGTGAAATAAGTCAATCACAAAAGGATAAATACTGTATGATACTACTATTATAAAACTCATGGAAAGCTTTACACCAGAAACGATCTTTAATGGTTACAAGGGATAGGATGGGTAAGGAGAGAAAAACGCTAACTAGAAATTAGATAAGTGGTAACTTTGGTGAAGGGTAAGATAGTACACGGTACTGGGGAAGTCAACACAACTTGACCAAAGCAAAGTCATAGAAGCTTCACCAAAAAAACCCGTTTTCGTCGAGTCGATTCTGACTCATAGCAACCCTATAGGACACAGTAGAACTCCCCCATAGCCAAGGATCACCTGGTGCATTCAAACTGCTGACCTTTTGGTTAGCAGCCATAGCTCTTAACTACTATGCTACCAGGGTTGCTTCACAGATACATCCAGACTTCTTGAGGGACTGAGTTACTGGGCTAAGGGCTGGGGACTATGGTCTTGGAGACGTGTAGCTCAATTAGCCTAACATAGTTTATAAATAAAATGTTCTACGTCCTACTGTGGTTGAATAGCGTCTGGGGTCTTAAAAGCTTGACACTGACACCGACAATCTAATATACAAGAACTGGTCCTATCCTTGCTGGGGCAAAAGAGAATGAAGAAAACCAAAGACACAAGAGAAATAAGAGTCCAAAGGACTAATGGACCACAACTACCACAACCTCTTCCAGACAGAGCCCAGAACAACTCGATGGTGCCTGGCTACCACCATTAATTGCTCTGTCAGGGATAACAGTAGAAGGTCCCAGACAGAGTGTGAGAAAAATGTAGAACAAAGTTCAAATTCACAAAACAAACAAAAACCAGACCTGCTGGTCTGACAGAGACTGGAGAAACCCCAAGACTATGGCCCCTGGAAAACCTTTTAACTCAGTACAGAAGTCACTCTCGAGGTTGACCCTTCAGCCAAAGATTGTTGTTGTTGTTAGGTGCCCTCCAGTCAGTTCCGGCTCATAGTGACCCCATATGCAACAGAACAAAACATTGCCCAGTCCTGCGCCATCCTCATGATCGTTGTTATGCTAGAGTCCATTGTTAAACAGCCACTGTATCAGTCCATCTCATTGAGGGTCTTCTTCTTTGCTGACTCTGTGCTTTACCAAGCATGAGGTCCTTCACCAGTGACTGATCTCTCCTAACACCATGACCAAACACGTGAGACAAAGTGTTGCCATACTTGCTTCTAAGGAGCATTCTGGCTGTACTTCTTCCACGAAAGATTTGTTTGTTCTTCTGGCAGTCCATGGTATATTCAGTACTCCTCACCAACACCATAATTCAAGGCATCAATTCTTTTCAGTCTTCCTTATTCATGGCCTAGCTTTTGCATGCATGTGAGGTTATTGAAAACACCATGGCTTAGGTCAGGTGCACCTTAATGCTTAAAGTGACGTCTTTGCTTTCAACACTTTGAAGAGGTCTTTAGCAACAAAATTGCCCGATGCAATGCCTCATTTGATTTCTTGATGGCTGCTTCCATGGGTGTTGATTGTGGATCTAAGTAAAATGACATCCTTGACAATGTCAATCTTTTCTCCATTTACCATGATGTTGCTTATTGGCCCAGTTGTGATGATTTTCTGTTTTTCTTTATATTGATCTGTCATCCATACTGAAGGCTGTAGTCTTTGATCTTCATCAGTAAGTGGTTCAAGTCTTCTTCACTTTCAACAAGGAAGGTTGTGTCATCTGCATAACGCAGGTTGTTATTAAGTCTTCCTCCAATCCTGATGCCCCATTTTTCTTCATATAGTCCAGCTTCTCAGATTATTTGCTCAGAATTCAGATTGAATAAGTTTGCTGAAAGGATACAACCCTGACACACACCTTTCCTGACTTTAAACCATGCAGTATCCCCTTGGTCTGTTCTAATGACTGTCTCTTGTTCTATGTACCGGTTCCTCATGAGCACAATTAAGTATTCTGGAGTTCCAGTTCGACCTGGTGTTATCATAATTTGTACTGATCCACAAAGCTGAATGCCTTTGCATAATAAATAAAACACAGGTAAACATCTTTCTGGTATTTTCTGCTTTCACCCAGGATCCATCTGACAGCAGCAATGATTCCCTCATTCCACATCTTCTTGAATCCAGCTTGAATTTCTGGCAGTTCCTTGTCAGTGTGCTGCTGCAACCCCTTTTGAATGATCTTCAGCAAAATTGTACTTGTGTGTGATATTAATGATATTGTTCAATAATTTCCACATTCTGTTGGAGCACCTTTCTTTGGAATGGGCACAAATATGGATCTCTTCCAGTAAGTTGGCCAGCTAGCTGTCTTCCAAATTTTTGACATAGACAGGTGAGCACTTCTAGCACTGCATCAGTTTGTTGAAACATCTCAGTTGGTATTCCTTCAATTCCTAGAGCCTTGTTTTTCACCTATGTCTTCAGTGGAGCTTGGACTTCTTCAGTACCATCAGTTCTTGATCTTACGCTACCTCCTGAAATGACTGAATGTCGACCAGTTCTTTTTGGTACAGTGACTCTGTATTTCTTCCATCTTCTTTTGATGCTTCCTGCGTCATTCAGTATTTTCCCCATAGAATCCTTTATGATTGCAATTCGAGGCTTGAATTTTTTCTTCAGTTCTTTCAGCTTGAGAAATACTGAGTGTGTTCTTCCCTTTTGGTTTCCTACCTGGATCTCTTTGCACATGTCATTATAATACTTTATTTTCTCGAGCTGCCCTTTGAAATTTTCTGTTCGGTTATTTTACTTTATCATTTCTTCCTTTTGCTATAGGTACTCAACGTTCAAGAGCAAGTTTCTGAGTCTCTTCTGGCATCTATTTTGGTCTTTTCTTTCCTGTCTTTTAATGACCTCTTGCTTCATGTATGATGTCCTTGGTGTTACTCCACAACTTGTCTGGTCTTCAGTCATTAATGTGCAATGCACAAATTTATTCTTGAGATGATCTCTAAATTCAGTTGGGATATACTCAAGTTCGTACTTTGGCTCTCATGGAATAGTTCAATTTTCTTTTGCTTCACCTTGAACTTTCATATGAGCAATTGATGGTCTGTTGTGCAGTCGGCCCCTGGCCTTGTTCTGACTGATGATATTGAGCTTTTCCATCATCTCTTTCCACAGATTCAGTCAATTTGATTTCCTGTGTATGCCACCTGGTGAGGTTCATATGTATAGTCGCCATTTATGTTGTTAAAAAAAGGTATTTGCAATGAAGAAGTCGTTGCTCTTACAAAATTCAATCGTGATCTCCGACATTGTTTCTGTCACCAAGGCCATATTTTCCAACTACTGATCTTTCTTGTTTCCAACTTTTGCATTCTGATCACCAGTAATTATCAATGCATCTTGATTGCACATTCGATCAATTTCAGACTGCAGAAGCTGGTAAAAATCTTCAATTTCTTAATCTTTGGCCTTAGTGATTGGTGGGTAAATTTGAATAATAATCGTATTAACTAGTTTTCCTTGTAGGCATATGATATTATCCTATCACTGACAGCATTGTACTTCAGGATAGATCTTGAAATATTCTTTTTGAAAATGAATGCAATGCCATTCCTCTTCAATTTGTCATTCCTGTCATAGTAGACCATATGATCGCCCCATTCAGAATGGCCAGTACCAGTCCATTTAAGTTCACGAATGCATCAGATAAACGTTTATGCATTCTGCTTCATTTTTTACGTTTTGCAGTTTTACTAGGTTCATACATCGTACATTCCATTTTCCTGTTATTAATGGATGTTTGCAGCTGTTTCTTCTCATTTTGAGTTGTGCCACATCAGCAAATGAAGATCCTGAAAGCTTGACTTCATCCACATCATTAAAGCCGACTCTACTTTGGGGAGGCAGCTCTTCCCCAGTTATCTTTTGAGTGCCTTCCAACGTGAAGAGCTCATCTTCCAGCACTATATCAGACAATGATTTGACAGAACTGTAGGACAAACAATAACACACGTAAGGAGCCTGCTTCATAGTTCAGTCATGTATACAAGACTAAGTGGACACACCAGCCCAAAAGTGAAGACAAGAAGGCAGAAAGGGACAGTAAAACTGGACAAATGGAAACAGGGAACCTGGGGTGGAGAAGGGGAGAATAGTGACACATCACAGGGTTGGTAACCAATGTCACAAAACAATTTGTGTATTAGTTGTTTAATGAGAAACTAATTTGCTCTGTAAACTTTCACCCTAAAGCACAATTTTAAAAAATTACAGCCGAGAAAACCCTATGAAGCATTTCTATAGGCATACCTCAGAGATAATGCAGATTCAATTCTAGACCAGTGAAATGAAGTGAATATTGCAATAAAGCGGTCACTCAGCTTTTTGTTTTTGCAGTGCATGTAAAAGTTATGTTTACACTGTACTGTAGTCTGTTAAATGTACAATAGCATTATGTCTAAAAAAATACATGCATTAAATAAAAAATACCTTATTGCTAAAAAATGCTAACCATCAAAAGTACAAATTAATATGTAGTAAAGCAATGTTGAGATGCATTATAAATAGAGACAGAACTTGATTATCCACAGGGGGAGGAAGTCAACTAAATCATGATGAGAAGTCACATAATTTACATATCTATTAATTTCCTACAACTTACATAGAATTGCAGAGCAGTTCAAAGATAAGAAACAGGGTTAGAATAGGATAATTCAGAATAGTGCACTATACAGGATGCATAGTTTTCTTTAGAATTAACACTCCCCCTGCAGCCCGAGCAGAAGCCACATTCCCAAAGAATGGCTGAGAATTTAATAATATAGATGAAAAACACAAATCCTTTGATTCAGGGGATAAACAAATTTTAGGAAAGAAATATACTATTTTATAAGCTGAGGAACGCCCAAAGCCCAAAGAGAACCTAGAGACAATAAAAGAAAAAAAAATATGTTACTGTTGTGGTTAAGGTTGTGTGTCAAGTTGGCTGGGCCGTGATACTCAGTGGTTTGGCAGTTATGATGTAGTTTGGCAGTTATGTCATGATGTAGTTTGGCAGTTATGTCATGATGTAGTTTAACAGTTATGTAATGATGTAATTTGGATGTTCTGTACAGATGTAGTCATCCTCCATGATGTGATCTGATATGATTAGCCAATCAGTTGTAAGGGGAGTTTCCTTGGGGGTGTGGCCTACATCATATATATGTGTGTGTGTCTGTGTATATATAGATACATATGGACGTTCTGACAAAGTTTGCTTGCTTGCTCTGGATCTTGCATTTGGCTCATCATCATTTGACCTCTGGTTTTTGGGACTTGAGCCAGTGGCCTGCTGTATCGCCTGCCGATCTTGGTATTCATCAGCCTACACAGCCTGTGAGCCAGTGGCCTGCTGTTTTACCTGCCAGTCTTGGATTTGTCAGCCTTTGCAGCCGTTGGGCCAGCAGCCTGCTGTCTTACCTGCCGATCTTGAGTTCTTCAGTCCCTGCAGCTACGTGAGTCAAGAGAAGCCTCCAGCTTCACACCTGACCCACAGACTTGGGACTTGCCAGCGTCTACAACTATGTGAGCTATTTCCTTGAGATAAGTCTCTCTTTATATAAACATATATGCACTTCTTTGGTTTTACTTCTCTAGAGAACCGAGCCTAAGATATTTGGTACCAAGTGGTTCTAGAGAAAGAGAATGGTAAGGATGAGTTTTCTAAATTGGTTCTCAAGTCTGACTAATCTTAAAGGTGCTGATGACTCTGACTCCAGTAGTAAAGATGGCAAGGCCAATCCATGGTGTGAGGTGGCAATATTAATATGCAAAATATCACAACCAGTAGATCAACTGTTGGTGAGAAGTGAGGCTCTGGGTGAGTGTATGTTTGATACTTTCCTACAATTTTGTCAGAATGAGAAGTATGGGGAATCTGGAAGATTGGTCCTACTTTTTCACTAGACAAAGTGGTGAAGGAAAGAGATGAGCTCAGGGCTTCAGAGTCACAGCTCAAGTGCTACATAAAAGACCTCAAAGTTGCCACTTGTGTTCTGAAAAAAAGGCCTTATTTCTTGTAGTAAAAGAGCAGATATTGCCAAAAAACAAACTCAGTCTTATTGTAAGAGTGGCTGAATTACAACATCAAGTGAATTTCCAACTTTGAATGGTGTCTGAAGTTAAAGTGAGGGCACTGACTGGGAAGAAATAGGATCCTGAAACTTGGTATAGGGACATATGGGAAGATAATCAGGAAGCTGGGGACACTGATGCCCTAAATTCCACAGAATCACTACTGCCAACAGAAGCAGCCCTCTTACTCCCCTCTAAAGAGATCACTCCATCTTTGCTAAACCACCCTCCCCAGTAAAACCATTATCCCTTCCACCCCATATGATGAGATTAACTCAGCTGTGCCTGAAGAGTCTGTGAAATATCACCTGAGGTGGCTCCTGAGGGGTTCCCTGGGGCATCACCTGAGGTGGATGCCTTACAGGACATTGCTTAATGGTCCCAGGAACATCCTTACCACCTATTTTTGCCTCTAGTTGTATAACTAGACTTAAATCCCAGCAGTCCACAAACAGTGAAGTACAAAGTGTGACCCAGGAAGAGGTACGCTACACTTCGAAAGAACTGCTTGATTTTTCTAATATGTACAAACAGAAACCTGGGGAATATGTGTGGGAGTGGCTATTAAGGGTGTGGGATAATGGTGAAAGGAGCATAAAGTTGGATCAATCTGAGTTTATTGATATGGGCCCAATAAGCACAGATTCTACATTTCATGTTTCAGCTCCAGAGGTTAGGAAAGAATCTAATAGTTTATTTTGTTTGCTAACTACACTAAATCAAGTTGGTGTACCAGACCTCCCTTGGTATACTGTAGAAGAAGGTATCCAAAGGCTCAGGGAAATCGGCATGTTAAAGTAGATTTATCAGGTTAGACTCAGGTACTCACTCATAGAGTGCCCAGAGGACACACCTTTTACCACAACTATGAGCAACAAATTTGTGAAGGGAGCCTCAGCATCCTTGAAGACTACTGTGATTTCTATTTTATGTAAGTCGTATTTGACAGTAGGAACTGCTGTTACTGAATTAAGACACCTAACTACAATGGGGCTGATAGGACCCATGGTGGGCGAGACCAAGTGTGGCTGTTCATTTGACAGAGACAAGGTGGGTATGGTTACTCTAATGGACAGAGGAGTCATAGCAGTAATCAGAATAGTCTGACTCGTTTGGACTTGTGACATTGGCTTAGTCATGGTGTACCTAGAGTGAAATAGATGGGAAATCTACTAAATATTTACTTTATCTGTTCAAGCAGAAGAATTCTAGGTCAAGTAAATGGCAGTATAATTTGAGTCACCAGAATAGAGAGTCATGGCCCCTCAGTCAATTTCCAGACTTGAGCCGGTTTACAGATCAACAACACCTTGAATGAAGGGGAGGCTGTGTCCCATTGAGGAAGGACCCCACTACACCGCCAAAAATTTATACTGTTAATCTTTCTTCCAGCCTTCCCCAAGGGGATCTACAGCCTTTTATGAGAGTGACTGTTAACTGGGGAAAATAAAATAATCAGACTTTTCAGAGATTACTGGTTACTGGCTCTAAATGGAAACTAATTCCAGGAGACCCAAAATGTCACTGTGGCCCACCAGTCAGAGAGGGGACATATGGAGGTCAAGTTATTAATTGAATCTTAGCTCAAGTTCATCTCACAGTGGGTCCAGTGGGTCCCCGAACCCATGCTATAGTCTTTTCCCCAATTCTAGAATGAATAATAGGAATAGATATACTCAGCAACTGACCGAACCCCCACATTGGATCCTTGACAAGTGGAGTAAGAGGTATTATGTTAGGAGTATCCAAGAGGAACTATCAGAACTGCTCATACCTAGGAAAATAGTAAACCAAAAGCCACGCTGCATTCCTGGAGGGATTTCAGAGATTACTGCCACCATCAAAGATTTGAAGGATGCAGGGGTAGTGATTCCTTCCACCTTACCATTCAACTAACCTATTTGGCCTGTGCAAAAAACAGATGGAACTTGGAGAATGACAGTGGATTGTTGTAAACTTAACTAAGTGATGACTCCAATTGCAGCTTCTGTTCCAGATGTGGTTTCATTGATTGAGCAAATTAATATATCTCCTGGTACCTGGTATGCTCCTGTTGATCTGGTGAAGGCCTTTTTCTTGATTCTTGTTTCAGAGGAACACCAGAAGTAGTTTGCCTTCAGCTGGCACAGCCATCAATACAGCTTCACTGTCCTACCTCAGGGGTATATCAACTCTCCAGTTGATATGTCATAATTTAGTTCTCAGGGAACTTAATCACCTTTCCCTTTCATAAAATGTCACACTGGTCTATTTCCTTGATGACATTATGCTATTGGACCTAGTAAGGAAGAAGAGTCAATGAGTCCGGACTTATTGATAAAAAATTTGCATGCTAGAGGGTGGGAAATTAATCTGACAAAAATTAAGGCACCTTCTACCTCAGTGAAATTACTATAGAGTTTAGTGGTGTGAGGCATGTTGAGATATTCCTTCTAAAGTAAAGGATAAGTTGTTACATCTCGCCCCTCCCACAACTAAAAAGGTGGTACAATAGCTGGTGGACCTCTTTGGGTTTTTGAGGCAGCATATCCCTCATTTGCATGTGTTACTCTGGCGTGTTTATCAAGTGACTTGAAAAGCTTCTAGATTTGAGTGTGGCTCAGAACAAGAGAAGGCTCTGCAATAGGTTCAGGCTACTGTGCAAGCCATTTTGTCATTTGGGCCATATGATTTGGCTGATCCAATAGTGCTGTGCTTGAAGTGTCAGTGGCAGATATAGATGCTGTTTGGAGTCTTTGGCAGGTCTCTATTGGTGGATCACAGCCCATACCCTTAGGATTTTGGAGTAAAGCCCTGCCATCCTCTGCAGATAACTACTCTTCTTTTGAGAAACCGCTTTTGGCTTGTTACTGGACCTTAGTAGAGACTTGGGCCACCAAGTCACCATGCAGCCTGACTGCCTATCATAAACTGGGTGTTGTCTGACCCACAGAGTCATAAAGTTAGACGTGAACAGCAACATTCATCATTAAATGGATGTATATATGAGATCAGGTTTGAGCTGGACCTGAAGGCACAAGCAGGTTTCATGAGGAAGTGGCCCAAATGCCCATGGTCTCTACTTCTGTCACATTATTTGCCCTCTCCTAGTCTGCAACTATGGCTTCATGGGTAATTCCTCATTATCAGTTGACTGAGGAAAGAAAACTTGTGTCTGGTTTATAGATGATTCTGCGTGATATGCAGATACCACTTGAAAGTGGACATAAGCAGCACTGCAGCCCGTTTCTGGGACCTCCCTGAAGAACAGTGGTGAAGGAAAATCCTGCCAGTGGGCAGAACTTTGAGCAGTGCACCTGATTGTTCACATTTCTTGGAAGGAAAAATGACCAGATGTGTGAGTGTATACTGATTCATGGGCTTCGGCCAATGATTTGGCTCAATGGTCAGGGACTTGGATGGAACATGATTGCCAATTGGTGATAAGGCAGTATGAGGAATAAGTATGTGGATAGACCTCTCCAAATGAGCAAAATAAATGAAGATATTAGTGTCTCATGTGAATGCTGATGAAAAAGTGACCTTGGAAGAGGAGGATTTAGGATAATAGGTTCTGTGGAAACCAGTCATCCTCTTTCCCCAGCAACTCCCATCACTACCCAATGGCCTTATGAAAAGTGGCCATGGTGGTAGGGATGGAGGTTATGCATGGGCTTAACAACATGGACTTCCGCTCACCAAGGTGAATTTGGATACAGCCATTGCTGAGAGCCAGACCAACACTGAGTCCTCAATATGGCATTATTCCTCGAGGTGATCAGCCAGGAACCTGGTGACAGGTTGAGTACACTGGACCACTTCCATCATGGAAAAGGCAGCATTTCATTCTTACTGGGAGAGGCACATACTCTGGATATGGATTTACCTCTCCTGCATGCAATGTCTCTGCCAAAACTACCGTCCATGGATTTACAGAATGCCTTATCCACCATCATGATATCTCACACAGCACTGCCTCAGATCAAGAGACTCACTTCACAGCAAATGAAGCACAGCAGTGGGCCCATGCTCAAGGGATTCACTGGGTTACCAAATTCTCCATCATCCTGAAGCAACTGATTTGATAATAATGGAATGGCCTTCTAAAGACACAATTAGAGTGCCAGCTAGGAGGCAACATTTTACAGGGCTGGGGCAATGTTCTCCAGGAGGCTGTATGTGCTCTAAACCAGCATCCAGAATTTGGTGCTGTTTCTCCTGTAACCAGGATTCATGGTTCCTGGAATCAAGGGGTGGAGATGGGAGTGGCAGCACTCACTATTACCCCTAGTGACTTGCTCACAAAATTTTTGCTTCCTATCCCCTCGACCCTATGTTCTATGGGTCTAGAAGTCTTTGTTCCAAAGAGAGGAATGCTCCCACCTGGAGACACACACAGATTCCATTGAACTGAAGTTTAAGAATTCCACCCAGCCTCTTTGGGCTCCTCATGTCTCTGGATCAACAGACAAAGAAGGAAGTTACCATATTGGCTGATGTGATCAACCCTGACTTCCAAGGGGAAATCAGATTGATGTTGCATAATGGAGGTAAAAAAGAGTATGTCTGGAATACAAGAGATCCTTTAGGGCATCTTTTAGTACAACCATGTCCTGTGGTTAAAGTCAATGGAAAACTACAGCAAATCAATTCTGACATGACTACTGATGGTCCAGACCCTTCAGGAATGAAGTTTGGGTCACTCCATCAGGCAAAAGACCATGACTAGCTGAGGTGCATGCTGATCTTAAAGGGAATTTGGAAAGGGTGGTGGAAGAAGGTAGTTCTAAGTACCAGTTATGACCACGTGACCAGTTGCAGAGAAGAGGACTATAATTGACAGGAGTATTTCTTCCTTGTATGTGTACATAAAATATTTTTGTTTTCTTCACTTATAAAATATAAGATGTAAACAGGCTAGTGCATTTTCTGTTGTACCCATGTTAGTTGTATCATGTTAGGCGCAAGTATGACTTTGTAATTGTCTTTATTTAGAGACTATGTATGGTTTAAGGAGATGTTTACAGGTAGTAAGTTGACAAACGGTGGACTGTGATGGTTAAAGTTGTGTGTCAAGTTTACTGGGCCATGGTTCTCATATAAATCTCTATGTATCTTTATACACTTTACTGGATTTGCTTCTCTAGAGAACTCAGCCTAAGACATTTGGTACCAAGAGTGGTTCTAGAGAAACAAAATTGCAAGGATGAGTTTTCTAAATTGGTTCTCAAGTCTAGTTAGCCTTAAAGATGTTGATGACTCTTCTTCCAGCAGTAAAGAGGGCACTGCTAATCCATGGCATGAGGTGGTGATAAACAGATACGCAAAATATCACCACAAATAAGTCAGGTGACCCAGTAAAACTAAATGGGACTAACGATGTACAGGAGTCCGGTGACAAGGGCCAGAAGGCAGAGGGAGAGTAGGAAACTGATGATAAGGAACACAAATTGAATAAGGACACTGTCGATGTATTGTGAGATTGTTGACCACTGCTATAGGGCAACATTTGTAGTAACTATTAAATGGGAGGCTGTTTTGTCCTGTAAGCCTTCATCTTGGGCGAGAATGGCAGCACAATTGGAAGAGCATAGTCAATATCACTTAAATGTGTAAGTAAAAAGTTTTGAAATGGTGTTTAAATAAAATAAAAATAAATAAATAAATAAACAAACAAAGGAGACTAAAGAGGTACAATAGTCCACTGACAAGGTCCAGAAGACAGAAGGGGACAAGGAAGCCCCCTGGTGATAGGGAGCACAAGGTGGAGTAAGGATATTCTTGATGTGCTGTGAGATTGTTAACCATTGTTGTAGGGCAACATGTGTAGTAACTGTTAAATGAAAAACTATTTTGTTCTGTAAGCCTTCATCTTAAGTGAGAATAACAGCACAGTTGGAAGAGCGTAGTCAATGTCACTGAACTGTGAATGTAGAAAATTTTGAAACGGTGTATCTTTGGCCATCTGTAATTTTCATCAAAAAAAAAGGGTGAGAATTTAGAGGCTTAATACGTTGTGGGGTTGTTAACCAATGTCAAAAAAAACAACATGTGTACTACTATTTCATGAGAAACTATTTGCTCTGTAAGCTTTCACCTGAAGTACAATAAAATATATATTAAAAAAAAAAAAAAAAAAATAAGTCAGGTGTTGGTAAAAGACATGGCTCTGGGTGAACACATGTGTCATATCTTTCTACAGCTTTGTCAGAATGAGAAGTATAAGGAAGCTGGTTGGTTGGTTGTACTTTTGCTAGACAGACTGCTGAAAGAGATGTGCTCAGGGCTTCAGAGTCAGAGCTCCAATGCCACATAAATGACCTCAAAGTTTCCACTTGTGTTTTGAAAGAAAGCCTTATTTCTTGTAGTAACAGAGTTGATATTGCTGAAAACCAAACCCGGAGTCTTATTGTAAGAGTGGCTGAAGTACAATGCCAACTCAATTGCCAACCTCAAGAGGTGTCTGAAGTTAAAGTAAGGGCATTGATTGGGAAGAAATGGGATCCTGAAACTTGAGATGGGGACATATGGGCAGATAATCAGGAAGCTGAGACACTGAGCCCCTAAATTCCTTTGAATCACTCCTGCCAGCAGAAACACTCCCATCTGAAGAGATGGCTTCATGTTTGTCTGCTAAACCACACTGCCCGGAAAAACCATTAGCCCCTCCACTCCCATCTGAGGAGATTAGCCCTATCCCAGCTGCCTCTAAAGACCCCTTGTCTGAGTCATTGCCTGGGGCATCGCCTGAGGCAGATGCTTTATAAAACAATGTTAAATGTTCTCAGAACAGTTCCACACTACCGATTCTGGCGTCTAAACCTATAACTAGGCTTAAGTCCCAGGGAGCCCCAAAAGGTGAAGTACAAAGTGTGACTCAGGAGGACGTATGCTACAGTCCAAAAGAACTGCTTGATTTTTCTAATATGTACAAATAGAAACCCGGGGAATATATGTGGGAATGGCTATTAAGGTCGGGGGATAATGGTGCAAGGAACATAAAGATGGATCAGTCTGAGTTTATTGATATGGGTCCACTAAACACAGATTCTTCATTCAGTGTTTCAGCTCGAGAAGTTAGGAAAGGATCTAATAGTTTATTTGGTTGGGTTGCTGAAGCATGGATTATGAGGTGGCTGACACTAAATCAAGTTGAAGTACCAGGCCTGTCTTGGTATACTGTGGAAGAAGGCACCAAAGGCTTCGGGAAATTGGCATGCTAGAGTGAATTTATTAGGTTAGACCCACAGACCCACACGTGGAGTGCCCAGAGGACACACTTTTACCACAACTGTGAGGAACAAATTTGTGAAGGGAGCGTCAGCATCCTTGAAGACTGCTGTGATTGCTATTTTATGTAAATCAGAGTTGACAGTGGGAACTACCCTAACTGAATTAAGACACCAAACTACAATGGGGCTGATTGGACTCGTGGTAGTAGGGGCCAAGTGGCTGCACTCAGTCAACAAAGACAAGGTAGTTGTGGAGTCAAAGTAGTAATCAGAATAGTTCGATTTGTATGAACTTTTGGCATTGACTACTTAGTCATGGTGTCCCTAAGAGTGAAATAGATAGGAAATCTACTAAATATTTACTTGATCTATACAAACACATGAATTCTAGATAAGGTGAACAGCAGTCTAACTTGAATCACCAGAATAGAGAGTTACAGTCCCTCAATCAGTTCCCAGATTTGAGTGAATGTAAAGGCCCACAACTCCTTGAATGAAGGGGAGGCTGGGTCTTCTTGAGGAAGGACTCCAATACCCTGCCAAAAAATTTTACTGTTAATCTCTGTCCCAGCCTTTCTTAAAAGGATGTATGGCATTTTACGAGATTGACTATTCATTGGGGAAAAGAAAATAATCAGACTTTTCGAGGATTACTGGATACTGGCTCTGAACTCACACTAATTCCAGGAGACCCAAAACGTCATTGTGGCCCACTAGTCAGAATGAGGGCATATGGAAGTCAGGTTATTAATGGAATCTTGGCTCATATCCATCTCACAGTAGGTTCAGTGGGTCCCCGAACCTATCCTGTAGTGAGTTCCCCAGTGCCAGAATGCATAATTGGAATAGATATACTGAGCAACTGGCAGAACCCCCACATGGGATCCCTGACAAATAGAGTAAGGGCTATTATGGTAGAAAAAGCTACATGGAAGTCATTAGAACTGCCGCTACCTAGGAAAATAGTAAACCAAAAGCAATACCACATTCCTGGAGGGATTGCAGAAATTACTGCCACCATCAAGGACTTGAATGATGCAGGGTTGGTGATCCCACCATATCCCCATTCAACTCGCCTATTTGGCCTGTGCAAAAAAACAGATAGATCTTGGAGAATGACAGTAGATTACCAAAAACTTAACCAGGTGGTGACTCCAATTGCAGCTGCTGTTCAGATGTAGTTTAATTGCTTGACCAAATTAATACATCTCCTGGTAACTGGTATGCAGCTGTTGATCTGGTTAATGCCTTTTTCTCCATACCTGTTTTGAAAGACCATCAGAAACAGTTTGCCTTCAGCTGGCAAGGCCAGCAATACAGCTTCACTTGCCTACCTAAGGGCTACATTAAGTCTCCAGCCCTATGTCATAATTTAGTCTGCAGGGAACTTGATCACCTTTCCCTTCCACAAGTCGTCACACTGGTCCGTTACATTGATGACATTATGCTGACTGGACCTAGTAAGGAAGAAGTGTCAGTGACTCTGGACTTATTGGTAAAACATTTACATGCTAGAGGATGGGAAATTAATCCCACAAAAATTCAGGCACTTTCCACCTCAGTGAAGTTTCTAGGGGTCCAGTGGTGTGGGGCATGTCAAGATATTCCTTCTAAAGTGAAGGATAAGTTATTAAATATGGCTGTTCTTCCAACTAAAAAGGAGGCAGAATGCCTAGTGGGCCTCTTTGGATTTTGGAGGCAGCATATCCCTCATTTGCGTGTGCTACTCTGGCCTATTAAGTGACTTGAAAAGCTTCTAGTTGAGAGTGGGGTCCAGAAAAAGAGAAGGCTCTGCAACAGGTTCAGGCTGCTGTGCAAGCCTCTCTGCCACTTGAGCCATATGATCCAGCTGATCCAATGGTGCTTGAAGTGTCCATCACAGATAGAGATGCTGTTTGGAGTCTTTGGCAGACCCCTATTGGTGAATCACAGCACAGACCCTTAGGATTTGTGGAGCAAATCCCTGCAAAGTTATCTCCTGCAGATAACTACTCTCCTTTTGAGAAACGGCTTTTGTCTTGTTACTGGGCCTTAGTAGAGTCTGAATGCTTAACCGTGGGACACCAAGTAACCATGCAGCCTGACCTGCCAATCATGAACTGAGTGTTTTCTGACTCACAGAGTCATGCAGTTGGACATGCACAGCAGCACTCCATCACTGAATGGAAGTGGTATATATGAGATCAGGCCCGAGCAGAACCTGAAGGCACAAGCTGCACGAGGAAGTGGCCTAAATGCCTATGGTCTCCACTCCTGTCACCTGTTACCTTCCATCTCCCAGTCTGCACCAGTGGCCTCATGGGGAGTTCCTTATGATCAGTTGAATGAAGAGGAGAAAACTCGTGCCTGGTTTATAGATGGTTATGCGTGATATGCAGGCACCACTCGAAAGTAGACAGCGGCAGCGCTACAGCCCCATTCTGGAACCTCCCTGAAGGACAGTGGTGAAGAATCCTCTCAACGGGTACAACTTCGAGCAGCACACCTGGTTGTTCACTTTGTTTGGAAGGAGAAATGACCAGATGTGCAATTGTATACTGATTCATGGGCTATGGCCAATGGTTTGGCTGGATGGTCAGGGACTTGCAAGGAACATGATTGGAAAATTGGAGAAGGATTTATGGGGAAGAGGTATGTGAATAGACCTCTCTGAATGGGCCAAAGAAGTGAAGATATTTGTGTCTCATGTGAATGCTCACCAAAGGGTAACCTCAGCAGAGGCTGATTTTAACAGTCAAGTGGTTAGGATAATGCTTTCTGTGGAAAGCAGTCATCCTGTTTCCCCAACTACTCCTGTCATTGCTCAGTGGGATCATGAACAAAGTGGCCATGGTGGCAGGGTTATTCACTGGCCCAGAAACATGGACTTCCACTTACCAAGGCTGACTTGGCTACAGCCACTGTAGAGTGCTCAATCTGCCAGCAGCAGAGACCAACACTGAGTCTCCCATATGACACCATCCCTCAAGGTGATCAGCCAGGAAACTGGTAGCAAGTTAATTACATTGGACCATTTCTGTCATGGAAATGGCAGCGTTTTGTCCTTACTGGAATAGACACTTTGGGTATGGATTTGCCTTCCCTGTACACAATGCTTCTGCCAAAACTACCATCCATGAACTTACAGAATGCCTTATCCACCATCATAGTATCCCACACAGCATTGCCTCAGATCAAAGGACTCACTTCACAGCAAATGGAGTGTGGCAGTGGGTCTGTGCTAGTAGAATTCACTGGTCTTACCATGTTCCCCATCATCCTGGAGCAGCTGGCTTGATAGAATGATGGAATGGCCTTCTAAAGACACAATTATGGTGCCAGCTAGGTGACAATACCTTGCAGGGTTGGGGCAGTGTTCACCAGGAGAGAACACTGTATATGCTCTAAACCAGCATCCAATATATGGTGCTGCTTCTCCCATAGCCAGAATTCATAGGACCAGGAATCACGGGGTGAAAACAGGACTGGCACCACTTGCTATTACCCCTAGTGACCCAATCACAAGATTTTTGCTTCCTGTCTCTGTGACCTTATGCTCTGCAGGTTTAGAAGTCTTAGTTTCAAAGGGAGGAATGCTGCCACCTGGATACACATCACTGATTCCATTGAACTGGAAACTGAGAATGCCACCTGCCCAATATGGGCTCCTTATGCCTCTGGATCAACAAGCAAAGAAGGGTACTACCATACTGGCTGATGTGATTGATCCTGATTACCAAGAGGAGATTGGATTGATATTACATAATGGAGGAAAAGAAGAGTATGTCTGGAATGCAGGAGCTCCCTTAGGCCATCTCTTAGTACTGCCATGCCCTGTGATTGAAGTTAATGGAAAACTAGAAAAATGTGATTCTGATATGACTACTAATGACCTAGACCCTTCAGGAATGAAAGTTTGTGTCACCTCACCAGGCAAAGAACCACGACCAGCTGAGGTGCTGCCGAGGGCAAAGAGAATATGGAATGGGTCGTGGAAGAAGGTAGTTCTAAATACCAGTTACAGCCATGTGACCCATTGCAGAAGCGAGGACTGTAATTGTAATGAGTATTTCTGCTTCGTATATGTGCATCAAATATTTTTGTTTTCTTCACTTACAAAATATAAGATGTAAACAGCGCTAGTGTGTTTTTGGTTGTATGCATGTTAGTTGCATCATATTCGGTGCAAGTATGACTATAATTGTCTTTATTCAGAGATTATATATGGTTTAAAGAGATGTGTACATGTGCCAAGTTGACAAGGGGTGAACTGTGATGGTTAAGATTCTGTGTCAACTTGGCTGGGCCATGGTTCTCAGGGTTTATAGGTGATCACTCTCATGATGGATCTGCTGTGAGTAGCAAATCATTTGAAAGGGAGTTTCCTTGGGAGTGGCCTGCATCTGAATATAAGCAGACGTTCTGGCTTTTTCCTCACTCTGGATCCTGTAGCTGCCTCCTGTCATCTGACCTCTGGTTCTTGGAACTTGAGCTATCAGCTCATCTACTGATCTTGGGATTTGTCAATCTTCACAGCCTGTGAGTGGGAGCCCTGCTCTCTGACCTGCTGATCTTGGGTTCACCAGCCCCTTCATTGACGTGAACTGGGAGAAGCCTTTATCCTAATCCACAAATTTGGGATGTTGCAGCCTCTACAATCCCCTGAGCCATTTCCTTGATATAAATCTCTCTCTATATATATTTATACACTGTACTGGTTTTGCTTCTCTTAGGACCCTGCCTGAGACAGTAACTGATAGTCTAGAAGAGAAAAAAATGTAAGAATATAGAAGATTTGAACTACATAGTTAATAAGCCTTATCCAATCTATAGATATATCAGTTGCCAACTCATGGTGACTCCATGTGGGTCAGAGTAGAATTGTGCTCCGCAGGGTTTTCAGTGGCCGTCCTGGGTGACTCTGGGTGGATTTGAACCTCCAACTTTTCAGTTAGCAGTCGAGCATATTAATCATTTGCATTACCCAGGGACTCATTATATAGAGATAGAGATATATTTTTGTTCCACTAAAAAATAAATGAAGGAGCCCTGGTGGTGCAAATGGTTAAGCATTTGACTGCTAACCATGAACTACTCCATAAAGATTACATCCAAGAAAACCCTATGGGGAAATTCTGCTGCTTCATATGGGGTTGGTATGAGTTGAAATTAACAACAACAACAAATATAATATCTGGAGAAATATCCAAATGTGGAAAAATAAAACTTTAACTTGCGTTTGTGTGTATTTAGTGTGTGTGTGTGTGTATGTGTGTGTGAAGAGAGAAATATATAGCCTTAAATTTAAGGTTATTATAGAAAATATTGAAAAAGATAATATATGAGTTAATTACCAATCTCAAAAAGTTAGAAAAAAAATAACATTAAATCCAAAGGAAGTAGGAAACCAAAACCCAAACCCATTGCCATTGAGTCAATTCCAACTCATAGCGACCCTAGAGGACAGAGTAGAACTGCCACATAGGGTTTTCAAAGAGCAACTGGTGGATATGAACTGCCAACCTCTTGGTTAGCAGCCAAGCTCTTAACCATTGCACTACCAGGACTCCAAAGGAAGTAGAAGGAAGGAAAAACAAAGATAAGAGTAGAAATTTATTAAAAAAAAAATAAAATAGAGACTATCATTAAAGGATATGTAGGTTTTTAAAAAAACCAATAAAATAAGTATATCTCAGGGAATAATTATCGAGAAAATAAAAAATGCATCCAAATTGGTAAGGAAGAAGTAAAACTATCTCTATTTGAAGATGTTATGACATTATACACAGAAAAACCCAAAGAATACACAAGAAGACTATTGGAACTAGTAGAAGATTTCAGCAAAGTATCAGGATACAAGATAACCATACAAAAATCAGTTGGATTCTTCTACACCAGCAAAGAGAACTTCTAAGAGGAAATCACTCTATCAGTATCATTCACAATAGCCCCCAAGAAGATAAAATACTTAGGAATAAACCTAACCAGAGACATAAAAGACCTGTACAATGAAAACTACAGGACACTACTGCAAAAAACTAAGAGAGACCTGCATAAGTGGAAAAACATACCTTGCTCATGGATAGGAAGACTCAACATTGTGAAAATGTCTATTCTACCCAAAGCGATCTACAGATACAATGCAATTCCAATCCAAATTCCAATCGCATTTTTTAATGAGATGGAGAAACAAACCAGCAACTTCATATGGAAAGGGAAGAGGCCCTGGATAAGTAAAGCAGTACTGAAGTTGAAGAAGAACAAAGTGGGAGGTCTCACACTACCTGATTTTGGAACCTATTATACCACCATGGTAGTCAAAACAGCCTGATACTGGTACAACGACAGATTCATAGACCAATGGAACAGAATTGAGAATCCAGACGTAAATTCATCCACCTATGAGCAGCTGATACTTGACAAAGGCCCAAAGTCCATTAATTTGGGAAAAGACAGTCTCTTTAACAAATGGTGCTAGCATAACTGGATATCCAACTGCAAAAAAATAAAACAAGACCCACACCTCACACCATGCACAAAAACTAACCCAAAATGGATCAAATACCTAAATAGAAAATTAAAACAATAAAGATCATGGAAGTAAAAATAGAGACAGTGCTAGGAGCTCTAATACGTGGCATAAACAGAATACAAAACATTACTAACAATGCACAAACACCAGAAGAGACACTAGATGACTGGAAGCTCCTAAAAATCAAACACTTACGCTCATCAAAAGAGTAAAGAGAGCCTACAGACTGGGACAAAAGATTTGGCTACAACAAATCTGATCAGCGTCTAATCTCCAAAATCTACAAGATGCTGCAAAACCTCAGCAACAAAAAGATGAATACCCCAACTGAAAAATGGGCAAAGGATATGAACAGGCACTTCACCAAAGAAGACATTCAGGTGGCTAACAGACACATGAGGAAATGCTCACAATCATTAGCCATTAGAGAAATGCAAATCAAAATTACAATGAGATACCGTCTCACCTCAACCAGGCTAGCACTAATCCAAAAAAACACAAGATAATAAATGTTGGAGAGGTTGTGGAGACACTGGAATACTTATACACTGTTGGTAGGGGTATAAAATGGTACAAACACTTTGGAAATTGATGTGGCACTTCCTTAAAAAGCTAGAAATAGAAGTACCATACAATCCAGCAATACCGCTCCTTGGACTATATCCTAGAAAAATAAGAGCCGTCACACAAATAGATATATGCACACCCATGTTCATTGCAGCACTGTTCACAATAGCAAAATTATGGAAACAACCTAGGTGCCCATCAACAGACAAATGGATAAATTATGGTATATTCACACAATGGAATGCTACGCAACAATAAAGAACAATGATGAATCCAAGAAACATCTTATAACATGGAGGAATCTGGAAGGCATTAATCCAAGTGAATTTAGTCAGTCGCAAAAGGACAATATTGTATAAGACCACTATTATAAGAACTCAAGAAAAGTTTTAAACACAGAAGAAAAAAATTTTGATGGTTATGAGCATGGGAAGGGAGGGAGAGGGGTATTCACTAACTAGGTAGTAGACAAGAATTATCTTAGGTGAAGGGAAGGACAACACACACTACAGGGGAAGTCAGCACAACTGGACTAAACCAAATGCTAAGAAGTTTCCTGAATACAACCAAACTCTTCGAGGGGCAGAGTAGCAGGCGTAAGGGTCTGGGGACAATGGTTTCAGGGGACATGTAGGTCAATTGGTATAACAAAATTTATTAAGAAAATGTTTTTCATCCCACTTTGGTGAGTGGCGTCTTGGGTCTTAAAAGCTAGTGAGCGGCCATCTGAGATGCATCAATTGGTCCCAACCCACTTGGAGCAAAGGAGAATGAAGAACACCAAAGATACAAGCAGATATTAGCCCAAGAGACGGAAAGGGCCACATAAACCAGAGATTCCATCAGCCTGAGACCACAACTGGATGGTGCCCGGCTACCACCAATAACTCTGCTGACAGGGAACACAACAGAGAATCCCTGATGGAGCAGGGGAAAAGTGGGGTGCAGAACTCAAATTATAATAAAAAGACCAGACTTAATGGTTTGACTGAGATTGGAGGGACTCCAGCAGTCATGGCTCCCAGACTCTCTGTTAGCCGAAAACTAAAACCATTCTCAAGGCCAACTCTTCAGACCAAGAATAGACTGGACTATAAGACATAAAATGATACTCTTGAAGAGTGTGCTTCTTAGCTCAAGTAGATGCATGAGACTAAATGCGCAGCCTCTGTCCGGAGGCGAGATGAGAAGGCAGAGAGGGTCAGGAACTGGTTGAATGGACACAGGAAATCCAGGGTGGAAAGGAGGAGTGTGCTGTCACAGTATAGGGATAGCAACTAGGGTCACATAACAATGTGTGTATGAATTATTGTATGAGAAACTGACTTGAACTGTAAACTTTCACTTAAAGCACCAAAAAAAAAAGAAAAGAAAAGAAAAATAAGGAAGGCACCAGGCCCAAACCCTGTCCTTATGGGACAGAGTAGAACTACCTCATAGGGTTTCCAAGGCTGCAGTCTTTATGGAATCAGACTGCTACATCTTTCTGCCTGGGAGCAGCTAGTGGGTTCAAACCGCTGACCTATATATAGGTTAGCAGTTGAATGCTTAACCATTCTGCCGCCAGGGGTCCTTTTATTAGATATAAAAAGGCTTATTACCATAGACAGACATTTAAAAAATAGTGACAATATTATGGACAACTGTTTGCTAATAAATTCGGAAATTTAGATACAACTGAACATCTTCTAGAAAAAGATTGACTACTTTTAGACAAAATAGAGAAATAAATAGAATTAATCTTATAAAAAAATGTTAAAAGGTGGCTGTACAGGCAAGTTCCAACCCAGCATACAATATCATTTATGAATATGTGTGTACAAATATTAACTAAAATATTGGCAAACTAAATTAAGCAATAATTTAAAAATAAATCCTAACAAATTTGGGTTTAATTAGGAACTGAAGTTTTATTTAACTTTGCAAAAATTCATAGAATTTTATTAGTAGAATTAAGGAGAAAAAAGTGATCATTTTAGAAGTTGGAGAAAAATCAATTGATAGCATTTAGCATCCATTTGTAATTTAAAGGCTTACTGCAAAAACATTAGGAGTTTCCTGTTGTGTAAGGACAAAACAAGGATATTGTCATGGATTGAATTGTGTCCCCCAGAAACATCTGTCAACTTGGCTAGGTCATGATTCCCAGTATTGTGTGATTCTCTACCATTTTATTGTCTGATGTGATTTCCCTATGTGTTGTAAATGCTATCACTATGACATAATAAGATGGATTAGTGGCAGTTATACTAATGAGTCTGCACAATTAGATAGTGTCTTAAGCCAGTATCTTTTGAGATACTAAAGAGAGAAGTGAGCAGAGAGACAGGGAACCTCATACCACCAAGAAAGCAGTGCTGCAAGCAGAGCATGTCCTCTGTACCTGAGGTTCCTCTGCTGAGATGCTCCCAGACCAAGGGAAGTCTGATGCATCACAAGGACCTTCCTTCCGATAGAGACAAAAGGCCTTCTCTTGGAGCTGATGCCCTGAATTTGGACTTGTAGTCAGTTAGACTGTGAGAAAACAAATTTCTCTTTGTTAAAGCCATCCACTTGTAGTATTTCTGTTATGGCAGCACTAGATAACTAAGACAGATATCCATTGTCATTATGTTTTAAAAATATTTCAATGATAGTATAAATTTAGTTAGTAAACTATATGATATTTTTAAATGTCAAAATCCTAGAGACTATATAGACAAGATGTGTTGGTTATAAGTTCAGCATAAAAATGTTGAATGTGTTTCTATACTTTTACAACAGACAATTAGAAAATGTAACTTAACAATTTCGTTTCCCATATCCATAGTTATTAAAAAGTACCAATAATTCAGCCTAAAAAAGACCTGAATAAATGGAGTTATATATAATGTTTATGTATGGGAAATATCAGTATCAGAAAAATGTCAGATTTTCCCAAACTAGTCTAAATTTTTTAATTTTATTGTACTTTAGATGAAGGTATACAGAACAAATAGTTTCTCATTAAACAGTCAGTACACATAATGTTTTATGACATTGGTTAACAACCTCACGACACGTCAACACTCTCCCCTCTCAAAGTTGGAGGACCTTTTTCTTTCTTTTTTGGTGAAAATACACATAGCCAAAGTTACACCATTTCAAACGTTTCTACATGTACAATTCATTGCCATTGATTACATTCTTCCAGTTATGCTGCTATTCTCACTGTCCTTTTCCAAATTATTCCATCACCATTATCTTCAACTCACTGCCCCCTAGGCTTCCCATCAAACCTTTTGAGTTGCAGTTATCAATTTGATCTCACATAGATAATTCTTTTATTTTTTTTGTACCTTAGATGAAGATTTACAGAACAAAATAGTTTCTCATTGAACAGTTAGTACACATATTGCCCTATGAAAATGGTTAACAACCCCATGACATGTTAACACTGTCCCTTCTCAAACTTGAGTTCTCTATCACAGGCTTTCGTGTCCCCTCCTGCCTTCTAGTCCTTGACCCTGGACTGCTGTACCTCATTAGTCCCATTTTTGTTTTATGGGGCTGTCCCATCCCCGGCTGAACGGTGAGTCTTGGGAGTGACTTCGCCACTGAGCTAAAAGGGTATCCGGGGGCCATACTCTTGGAGCTTCTCCAGTATGTCAGGCCAGTAAATCTGGTCTTTTTTTGAGAGTTAGAATTTGGTTCTACATCCTTTCCCAGCTCTGTCCAGGACCATCTGTTGTGATCCCGGTCAGAGCAGTCAGTGGTGGTAGCCAGGAACCATCTAGCTATACTGGACTCAGTCTGGTAGACGCTGTGGTAACTGTGGTCCATCCGTACTTTGGACTAATCTTTTCCTTGTATCCTGTTCTCTTCATTCTCCCTTGCTCCTGAAGTGGTGAGACCAGTGGAGTATCTTAGATGGCTGCTTACAGGCTTTTAAGACCTCAGATGCTATTCACCAAGGTAGAATGTAGAACACTGTCTTTATAAACTGTGTTATGCCAATTGAGCTAGATATTCCCTGAGACCATGGTCCCCATAGCCCTCTGCCCAGCAGTTCAGTCCCTCAGGAAGTTTGGATGTGTCTATGGAGCTTCCATGACCTAGATTTAGACAACTTGTGCAGGATTCCCCAGTATTGTGTACTGTCTCACCCTTCACCAAAGTTTGCCACTTATCTATTATCTATTTGGTTCCCCCCACCCACCCCTCCCATCCCTCGTAACCAACAAGATTGTTTCTTTTTGTGTGAACATTGACGTGAGTTTTTACAATAGAGGTTTCATACAATATTTGTCCTTTGGTGATTGACTTGTTTCACTCAGCATAATGTCCTCCAGTTTCATCCATGTTATGTGATGCTTCACAGATTCATCATTGTTGTTTATCGTTGCATAATACTCCATTGTGTTATGTACCATAGTTTGTTTATCCAGTCATCTGTTGATGGGCATCTAGGTTGTTTCCATCATTTTGCTATTGTGAACAGTGCTTCAATGAATATGGGTGTGCATATGACTATTCACGTGACGGCTCTTATTTCTCTAGGATATATTCCTAGGAATGAGATTGCTGGATCATATGGTATTTCTATTTCCCGCTTCCTAAGGAAGCTCTATATCATTTTCCAAAATGGTTGTATCATTTTGCATTCCCACCAGCAGTGCATAAGAGTTCCATTCTCCCCGCAGCCTCTCCAACATTTGTTATTTACAGTGTTTTTGATTCGTTCCAGTAAAGCCGGGTATCTCATAGTGGTTTTAATTTGCATTTCTCTAATGACTAGTGATCGCAAACATTTCCTCATGTGTCTGTTGGCCGCTTGAATGTCTTCTTTGGTGTAGTGTCTGTTCATTTCCTTTGCCCATTTTTAAATAGGATTATTTGTCTTTTTGTTCTAGAGGTGTTGGATTTTCTTGTAGATTTTAGAGAGTAGACCTTTGTCTGACTTGTGATGTCCAAAATTTTTTTCCCAGTCTGTAGGTTCTCTTTTTACTCTTTTGGTGAAGTCTTTTGATGAGCATAAGTGTTCAATTTTTAGAAGATCCCAGTAATCTAGCTTATCTTACGGGGTTTGTGTGTTGTTGGTTATGGTTTGTATCTTGTTAATGCCGTGTTTTAGGGCCTCTAGCATTGATCCTATTTTTTCTTCTTTGAACTTTATAGTTTTTGGCTTTATATTTAGGTCTTTGATCCATTTTGAATTAGTTTTTCTGTATGGTGTGAGGTATGGGTCCTGTTTCATTACTTGCAGATGGACATCCAGTTTTTCCAGCACCATTTGTTAAAAAGACTGTATGTTCCCAATTTGATGAACTTTGGGCCCTTGTCAAACATCAGGTGACTTTAGGTGGATGGATTTACATCTGGGTTCTCAATTCTGTTCCATTGGTCAATGTATCTGTCATTGTACGAGTACCAGGCTGTTTTGACTACTGTAGCGGTATAGTAGGTTCTGAGGTCACGTAATGCAAGTTCTCCTACTCTATTCATCTTCAATACAGCTTTACTTATCCAGGGTTTCTTCCCTTCCCATATAAAGTTAATGAATAGTTTTTCCATCTCTTTAAAAATGTTGGTATTTGGATTGGGATTGCATTGTATTTGTAAATTGCTTTGGGTAGAATTGTCATTTTCACTATGTTGAGTCTACCTATCCATGAGCATGGTATGTTTTTCCATTTATTTAGATCCCTTTGGGTTTCTTGCAGTAGTGTTTTGTAGTTTTCTTTGTATAGGTCTTTTACATCCCTGATTAGATTTAATCCTAAGTATTTTATTTTTTTAGGGGCTATTATAAATGGTATTGTTTTCCTGATTTCCTTTTCATCGTTCTCTTTATTGGTGTATAGGAATCCAATCGATTTTCGTATGTTTATCTTGTATTCTGCTACTCTGCTGAACCTTTCTATTAGTTCCAGTAGATTTATCATGGAATCTTTAGGGTTTTCAATGTATAGTATCATACCATCTGCAAACAGGGACAGTTTAACTTCTTCATATCAATTTGGATGCCCTTTATTTCTTTTTATTGCCTTATTGCTCTAGCTAGGACTTCCAGCACAATATTAAATAGGAATGGAGATAAAGGGCATCCTTGTCTTGTTCGTGTTCTCAAGGGGAATGTTTTTAGCCCCTCTCCATTAAGAAAGATGTTGGCCATTGGTTTTGCATAGATGCCCTTTATTATGTTGAGAAATTCCCCTTCTATACCTATTTTATAGAGAGTTTTTATCAGGAATGGGTGTTGGACTTTGTCAAATGCCTTTTCTATGTCGGTCAAGATGATCATGTGATTCTTTTCTTTCCTTTTATTTATGTGGTGGATTACGTTGATTGATTTTCTAATGTTGAACCATCCTTGCATATGTGGTATGAATCCAACTTGGTCTTGGTGTAGTATTTTTTTGCTATAATGCTGAATTTTATTGGCTAGAATTTTATTGAGAATTTTTGCATCTATATTCATGAGAGATATTGGTCTGTAATTTTCTTTTCTTGTGGTGTCTTTACCTGGTTTTGGTATCAGGGTTATGCTGGCTTCAAAGAATGAATTTGAAAGTATCCCTTCTTTTTCTATGTTCTGAAATAGTTTGAGTAGTACTGGTATAAGTCTTCTCTGAATGTTGGTAGAATTCTCCATTGAAGCCATCTGGGCCAGGGCTTTTATTTGTTGGAACTTTTTTTTTATTACCTTTTCAGTCTCCTCTCTTGTTATAGGTCTGTTCAGATATTCAACTTTACTTTGTGTTAGTTTGTGTAGGTAGTGTGTCATAGAAATTTATCCGTTTCCTCTAGGTTTTCAAGTTTTTGGAGTATAGTTTTTCATAATACTCTGTTATAATCCTTTTTATTTCAATTGGGTCTGCTGTAATGTCTCCCATTTGATTTCTTATTTGGGTTGTTTGCATCGTCTCCTGTTTTTGTTTTGTCAGTCTGGCCAGTGATTTGTCCATTTTGTTGATCCTTTCAAAGAACCAACTTTTGGTTTTGTTGATTCTTTCTATTGTGTTTCTATTCTCCATTTCATTTATTTCTGCTTTGATCTTTATTTTTTCCTTTCTTCTAGTGTCTGTGGGCTTTTTTGCTGTTCTCTTTCTGTGTGTTCTCGAGGTGTCGTTAATGTTTTGATTTTGTCCCTTCTTTTTTGATGTGCGCATGCATTGCTAAAAATTGTCCTCTGAGGATTGCCTTTGCTGTGTCCCAAAGGTTTTGGTATGATGTGTTTTCATTCTCATTTGATTTTGGGAATTTTTTGATTCCATCTCTGATTTCTATTACCCAGTGATGTGTAAGCAGTGTGTTATTCAGTTTCCATGTAGTTGATTTTTTTTCCTTGCTCTTCCTGTTGTTCGTTTCTACATTGATGGTGTTGTGGTCAGAGAAGATACTTTGTTTTATCTCACTGTTTTAGATCTTGTTGAGGATTGCTCGGTGGCCTAAGATGTGGTCTATTCTGGAGAACATTCCATGTGCATTGGAAAATAATGTGTACTTTGCAGCTGTTGGGTGGAGTGTTCTATATACGTCTGTGAGGTCAAGTTGGCTGATTGTGCCCTTTAGGTCTTCTGTATCTTTGTTGAGTTTCTTTCTAGATATTCTGCCCTTTATTGAGAGTGGTGTGTTGAAGTCTCCTACTATTATTGTGGAACTGTCAGTTTCTCTTTTCAGTTCTATTAGAGTTTGTTTTATGTATTTTGGAGCCCTGTCATTGGGAGCATAGATGTTTATTATGGTTATGTCTTCATGATGGATCATCTCCTTAATCATTATATAGCATCCTTCTTTGTCTTTTATGGTGGATTTTGTTGTAAAAATCTATTTTATCTGAGATTAGTGTTGCCTCCCCTACTCTTCTTTAGTGGCTGATTGCTTGATATGTTTTTCTCATCCTTTAATTTTTAACAAATTTTATGTCTGTTTCTTAGGTGTGTCACTTGTAGACAGCATATTGATGGATACTGTTTTTTAATCCATTCTGTCACTCTCCATCTCTTTATGGGTGCATTAGGCCATTTACATTCAGTTTAATTATTGATAGGTGTGAGTTTATTGCCGTCATTTTGTAATGCTTTTTTTTTTTTTTTTGTGGGGCTGACATTTTCTTTGTTTCTCTTATTCTCCTGTGCTGAATTCCTTTTGTTTGTGGATTTTTTTTCATTTCTTTTGTTTTTGTTGGTTTTGTTTTTGCTGAGGCTTTATGTTTTTGTTCTTTATTTTGATGAGTAGGTTTGGTAACTTTCTTTGTGATTACCTTGAAATTTACCCTTATCCTCCTAGGTTTGAACCAGTGTATTATTACTTGGTATTGCCTTGCTGTCCTTTCCATTAGAAGGTTCTATGCCTACACCGTTTATTCCCTGATTTATTGTTCTGATGCTATTGTCATTTACAGGTTAACCTCTGTGGTTCTGTGTTGTAATTCTTTTGGTTTTGCATAGTCCTTAAGAGTTCATTTCCTATGTTGGCATCTGGCTGGTATAATCCTGTTTCCTAGATTCATCCTGTGGTCTGATGTTGTTTGTTCTCAGATCGAAGGACTCCTTTTAATATGTCTTGTAAGTTTGGTTTCGTTTTTACCTAGTCCCTTAGTTTCTGTTTATCTGGAAATGACCTAATTTCACCATCATATTTGAACGAGAGTTTTGCAGGGTATGTTATTCTTGGTTGGAAATTTTTTTCTTTCAAGGTTTTATGTATGTAATCTCATTGCCTTCTTGTCTGCATGGTTTCTGCTGAATAATCTGAGCTTATTCTTATTGTTTCTCCTCTGTATGTGACTTTTTGTTTTTCTCAAACTAGTCTCAGGATTCTTTGTCTTTGGTTTTCGCAAGTGGGATTATGATATGCCTTGGTGATTTTCTTTTGGGACCTATCCTATATGTGGTTCGTTGAGCTTCTTGGATGGTCAGCTTTTCATCTTTCATGATATTGGGGAAGTGTTCTATCAGCAGTTCTACAATTATCCTTTCTGTGTTTTCTGTTTTTTCCCCTTGTTCTGGAACTCCGATCACTTGAAGATCTTTGCTTTTGATTATATCCCACATAATTCTCAGGGTTTCTTCATTTTTTTTCATTCTTTTTTCTGATTTTTTCTCAGAATTGAATCCAAGTGTTTGTCTTCAGTTTCACTGATCTTGTCTTTCATCATTTCAAAACTGCTCCTCAGCCCTTCTGTGACACTGTCCATTTCTGAAATCTTGTTTGTCTTTTGGATTTCTAATTGTTTTTGTATGATTTCTAGTTGTGAATTTATTTTAGCATTTTGTTCCTTATTATTTCCTTGAATTCTTCCATTTTTTTGTCTGTATTTTCCATGAATTTGTCTGCCTTTTCCATGAATTTGTCTATTTTTTCCTCATTTTTCTCAGCTTTTTGCCTCAACTCTTGTATAATTCTGAATATTAGAGATTTGAATTCCCTGTCAGGTAGTTCTCGTGCCTTTTCTTCTTCTGGAATGTCATCTCGTGTTTTATTTTGGACACCTACTGCAACCATCCTGTCCTGTGTTTGTATATGTTTTGATATTGTTTGCTGTCTTCAGGGCATTCAGTAGTTGTTTTCCTCGTTTACTGATTGTTGATTTGCTTGTTTTGTCCTTTTTTTTTTTGGTTTTGTTTTATTTGGTTATGTCTGAGCTGGTGGGCTGTGCATTCTTTGTTTTTTGCTCGTTTGTGGGCATGATACTTTTTACCTCCTTCTCCAATGGGCAGAGTCAGTCACTCAGGTATGGTACAGCAGGGCAGGTCAAGCTGAAGGGGAGTTGCTGGGATGGGTTGTTTGTGGCACGTACTAGGGCTGACAGGGCAGAGTGGGAATCAGTGCAGGGCAGGTTTCAGTAGGCCATGCCTGTGCTGCTTGGTTGTGTGATGTTCAGTGCACAGTGCAGGTAGGCAGGAAGGAGGGAGAAGATATTTATGTGTGGAGCTAAGATGGGTATAGGAAAGAGGAGAGAGAGGAGAGAAGAACAGGAGCCAAAAACATTCACATGAACAAAAAAGAGTGTTAAGGGAGCTTGCTATTGAAGAGGAGAGATAAGAGAGTGAGAAATGGAGAAAAACAAAAATAAAAAAAAGAAAAAGGGTAAAAGAAAAAAATGAATAAATCGTGAAACTGGAAATGAAGAATGACAAAAAGTAAAAAAGAAAAAGAGGAAAACAAAACAAGGAAACAAAACAAACAAAAAAACCCAAAGAAGGAAAAAAAATGCACACAAGGATGTTACTGTGTGTCTGCGCAGAGTAAGGGAGCAGCTCCCAAGCTGCATGGTACTGCTCAGCTAGAAGGTCTCCCAAGCTGAGAAAAGAAAAAGAAAACAAACAAGTCAAAGCCGAACAAATCAGAGCAAACAAACTAACCAAAAAAAGCCCCGGGGGTCTCACCAGTGTGGTGCCACAGGGTGGGAAGCAGTTTCAGAGTTGAGTGGTATTTTGCAGCCTTTCAGGAAGAAGCAAAGATGGCACACGGAGCCAGGTATTTGAGAGAAAGGAAGGGGAGGTGGTAAGAGGTAAGGAAGAAATCTAAGGAAGCAGAAAAAAGCAACACCAGCAGCCAACAAATTGCACTCAGGGAGCCAGCCAGTGTGGGCGGGTGGTATCCAAGTGACACCAGGGTGAAGTCGGTGCTTCCCGGCCAAGAGACTGTGGCTGCAGGAAGAAGAGGTGGCTAAGTGGGGGTGAAGAAGGGTGTGGGATGGGAAAGCATATATTGCTGGTTAACAGTTTTTCTGTTTCCTGCTGGAAGCTCCATGAAGCTACTTTCTTGTACCCCCTGTTTGCTGATCCCAATAAGAGTCCAAGCTGGCAGATCTGTACTGTGGTATCTGATGGGGGACCTCTGCATGTATCTCTCCTCACTCTCTCTTCTTGATCAATTTCTTATTATTCCATTCGGTGCTTGGCTGAGTTCTTTATCTCTTTATTTGATGCGTAAGGTTTCAGGATTGACGTGTGACTCTGTTTGACTTAGTTTTTCAGATCTTTGCTATGGAGGGAGAGCGTGGTGTTTCTGACTATAGCGCCATGTTGGCTGGAAGTCCCAAACTAGTCTAAATTTAATGTGATTCCAGCCAATGTCTGAATAGGATCTTCATGGGACTGGACAACTGGATCCTAAAATTTACAAATTTAGTTAACACAATTTTTGGTAAAACTAATGAAAAAGTTTACACACAAAAAGAAACAATCTTTGTTGGTTATGAGGGATGGGAGGGCTGGAGGGGGAAATACTAAATAGACATAGATAAGTGGTAACTTTGGTAAAAGGTAAGACAGTACACAGTGCTGGGGAAGCTAGCACAACTTGTACAAGGAAAGAAAGGTCATGGTAGCCCCATAGACACATCCAAACTCCTGAGGGACCGAATTGCTGAGCGGAGGGCTGTGGAGACCATGGTCTCGGGGAACATCTAGCTCAATTGGCATAACACAGTTTATAAAGAAAATGTTCTACATTCTACATTGGTGAGTCCGGGGTCTTAAAAAGCCTGTGAGCAGCCATATGAGATACTCACTGGTCTCACCACATCGGGAGCAAGGGACAATGAAGAAAACAAGATTAAAAGGAAAGATTAGTCCAAAGGACTAATGAACCAAAACTACCACAGCCTCCATCAGACTGAGTCCAATACAACTAGATGGTGCCTGGCTACCACCACTGACTGCTCTGACCAGGATCACAACAGAGGGTCCCAGACAGAGCTGGAGAAAAATGTAGAACAAAATTCTAACTCGCAAAAAAGAGCAGACTTACTGGCCTGACAGAGACTGGAGAATCCCCAAGAGTATGGCCCCTGGACACCCTTTTAGCTCAGTAATGAAGTCACTCCCGAGTTTCACCGTTCAGCCAAAGATTAGACAGCCCATAAAACAAAACAAGACTAAAGGGGCACAATAGTCCAGGGACAAGGACTGGAGGGCAACAGGAGACAGGAAAGCTAGTAATAGGAAACCCAAGGTTAAGAAGGGACAGTGTTGACATGTTGTGGGGTAGTTAACCATTGTCATACAACAATATGCATAGTGTTTAATGAGAAACTATTTGTTCTGTAAGCCCTCATCTAAAGTACAGTTTTAAAAAAATAGTTAACACAATTTTAAAGAAAACAAAGTTGCGGGGGGGCTCGCCCTGCCAAATATCAACACTTTAATCATGCTATGATTAAGATGGTGTTGTACTGTGGGTCAGGAATAGACATATAAAAAAACAACCTGTTGCCATCCAGTCGACTATGACTCGTAACGACTAGATAGGACAGAGTAGAACTGCCCCATAGGGTTTCCAAGGAGCGGCTGGTGGATTTGAACTGTGGACCTTTTGGTTAGCAGCCAAACTCTTAACCACTGCTCCTCCAGAGCTCCGTAGATATATAGTCTGAGGAATAAAATAGGGAGCTCAGAAACTTGATAAAGCTGTAGTAACATTATCCAGAAGGCATTGGTTGTTCAGTGGTAGAATCCTTGCCTTCCATGCAGGAGACCCAGTTCAGTTCCCTACCAGTGTACCTCAAGTGCAGCTAACGTCCGTCTATCAGTGAAGGCTTGCATGTTGCTGTAATGCTGAACAGGTTTCAGCAGAGCTTTCAGACTAAGACTAGGAAGAAAAACCTGGCAATCTACTTCTGAAAATCAGCCCATGAAAACACTATGGATCAAACAGTTGGATCCACAGCCAGTCATGGAGATGGCGCAGGACCTGGCAGGTTTTCAGTCCGTTGTACATGGGGTTACCTTGAGTCAGGGGCCGACTGATGGCAACTAACAACAACAACATTGGTGGATAAAGAAATAATTCTCGAATGTATTCTTCTGAAGACTCCTGTTAATGATGTTTGACTTATGGGATCTTGGCAGATAGAAGTGACCATGAAAATTTGGTTTTGCTCATGATTTTTTGGTCATTGATTGTTTAAGCCCCTTTCCGGATTATGGACCCTTAATATTTTAGAATGAAATACAGAGCAGAATCAAAATACTGCATTTTATGCAAATAACTGGCACCTTCTACCTTTGTTTGCCAACCGCTCCCTCCCCCAATGGGGTTATTTCCATCAGTGATTTGTGCTATTTTTTTTACAGCAACATTTAAAAAAAAAATTGGTATAGCCATGCTTGTGTGAGGATGGCACAGGCCTGGGCAGTGTTTTATCCTGTTGTACATGGGGTCGCTATGAGTTGGAACTGACTCGACGATACCTAACAACATATATGGAGAGAGAGAGACTGAGATGTATTTTGAGGAATTGGCTCACAGGATTGTGGGGGCTGGCAAGTCAGAATCCATAGGTCAGGTGGGAATTCTAGTAGTCTTGTGCCCCAAATCAGTCAGACAGTGGGGGAGAGAGAGTAATTCTGGTTGGATCTCTGTGTATAGATTGGAGGAAGATTCTTACCTGGGGAAACCTGCAGTAGAGTCGGTGGTGACAGACTTCAGGGCGAAGAGGAGTCTGTCCTGAGGGGGCCAACATGAGCCTGTCTTGTGTGAGGCTGGCAGTAGTCCCAGGGCCAGGAGCCCTTCAGAGAGGAACCAGGCACTGTGGGACCCTGGGAGGTGCTGAGGAGGGAGAGGTCCGCTTGTGTCTACACAGGCTCTCCCTGCCTGTACCACCACTGAAGTCTGAAAGCACAGCTTGTAACCAGGCAGCCAGTCCCACTGCCTCTGGAGCAAGGATGGGTCCCTGAGCCCCAGGCTCAGTCCCAGCTTTGCTCCTAGGCTCCCTTCCAGGCTTACAGCTTCGGGCAACGTCTCACTCACCACATGGTCCAGGCAAATCAGGCCTTTCCCAAAACCTGCCTCACTCCAGGGTATCTCTTTGTTTCTGCCTGTAGGACTTTTGCCCACCTTTAGAGCCTGACCACATGCCCCCTCCTCCTCCGCTGCCCCAGTAAGGACCCAGTGCCTGCACTCTCTCCACGGTCAGTCTTCAGTGGCCACGGCCCTGGGCCTTTACCCTTGCTGCTCCTTCTGTGGTAGGGTGGGGCTCCCAGGAGAGCATGCCCTGCCATCCCATTCATCCTTGGAATCCCTGGGGAATCCCTGGCTGCAGGAGTCAAGACAGCAGGATGCTCTTGCAGGGAGTGAAGGCACAATGTTCCCGGGTCATTACGAACTCTGAGGATGCATTTTATTTTCCAGTCAAGGTAGACTATCTTTTTATCATTTCTTCAAACTGTTTCGTTCAGAAAATTTCAGAGGCAGTAAAGCAGAGAGAGGGTTGAAATAAACCCCTGTCTTAGGCCTGCCCCCATTCTAACAGTTATTGGTAGGCACGTGTTATGGCCACTGTTTGCTGGCTTTCACAGGGCACTTAGTGTGTGCCCAGTGCTGGGTGTAGGTAAACTGTGATTATCGCCAAGAATCAGCTTGGCCACCCACTCACGTTCCAGGGGAATTTCATCTCCTGCCTTCAGGAGCTCTTTCAAACTTAGCAGAAAAGCCCTTTTTGTGGCAAATCTTTTTTCCATCTTTTTTTTTCTTTTTTGAAACAGAAAAGTGGTGGTTTTTTTTTTTAACAAAAATATATTACAAGAGTTTACTTTTGGGGAATCGGGTGGAAAGGAGGAGTGTGCTGTCACAGTGTGGGGAGAGCAATTAGGGTCACATAACAGTGTATGTACAAATTTTTATATGGGAAAAATTTTAAAAAAGAGTTTACTTTTATACTATTTACTTATAAGACCAATTTGTCTATTGGAAAGAACAATAGAAGTGCCATAATGAGCATTAAAATTTGAATTTCGATAACAATTACCATGTTAAAATTTCACGTGTTTCAATATTTTGTTTCAGTTGAAAAGTGTCCCACAGTTGCTATTGGTAACAGTTTTTTTTTTTTCTTTGTTTGTTTGTTTTTAGCCATTTTCCTTGCAGTCTAAAGAGTCTCTTCAATTAAATTGATCCAAATGCTGGGAAGAAGAGCTGTAGGGTTGTTTTATTTTTTGCAGAGTTGAAACATTGGTCTAACAGATGCTCACAGTCTGTATTGTAAGTGTAAAAGATAAGAAACCCAAACTTAAAATAAGCAGAACTACTTATCATACAACATGCATCTAATCATGCTTTCAGTGCTGCTGCTGCCAGCTCCACAGTGGTGGGGACACGTGCTGAGCTGGGGGCGAGTTCTCTGTGCTGTGATTGTAGAAACAAACTTGAGTTTTTAAAAGAGCAATGTAAAAGCTGGAGTCTTACTTGGTGACTCATTTACAAGAGGTCAAATACATGTGCATTAATGGCAGGAGAAGTTTTAGTTTAACTTCCTCCCAAGAAGAATTAATCTGGCCACATAAATGAATACATTGGATGTAGGACCAGGCAGTGTTTCATTCAGTAGTACATGGGGTCGCCATGAGTCGGGAGCCGACTGGATGACAGCTAACAGCAACAGCAGTCTCTGAGGAGTTCATATTTTGTAAACAGACATTTGAGTGTGTTTTGGGTTTTATTATCATTTTAAAATAAAGGAAAAGAAAACATTGGAATCAAACATTTGCAGAAACCCCAGAGCAAATCCACAGAATATCAGGGTTCCACAGAACCTAGTTTGAAAATCAGGGTACCATGCAGAGTGAATTTGTGAAGGGACAAGGAAAGGTCTCTTTTTCAGCTGTTTTGTACCCAATCACTGTTTAGAATGAGACTCATTAAGACAGACAGATACAGACTGCAGTCAAGCAAAGAATATTTATACCTTGATCCTACCCCTCTCTCTTTCCCTATGTGTGTTTGGAAGTAAAAGGGGTGGATGTGTCCCTTTACATCTGAAAGGGCTGCCCCTTTGTGACAGCCCAGTTTTCCTCCCTCCCTCCTCATTTTATCCCTCCCTCCCTCCTCTACTTTTCTTCCTCCCTCCCTCCCTCCTTCCTTTCTTCCTCCCTCCCTCCCTCCTTCCTTTCTTCCTTCCTCCCTCCCTCCCTCCTTCCTTTCTTCCTCCCTCCCTCCCTCCTTCCTTTCTTCCTCCCTCCCTCCCTCCTTCCTTTCTTCCTCCCTCCCTGCCTCCTTCCTTTCTTCCTCCCTCCCTCCCTCCTTCCTTCCTTCCTCCCTCCCTCCCTCCTTCCTTTCTTCCTCCCTCCCTCCCTCCTTCCTTCCTCCCTCCCTCCTTTCTTCCTCCCTCCCTTCCTCCCTCCCTCCCTCCTTCCTTTCTTCCTCCCTCCCTCCCTCCTTCCTTCCTTCCTCCCTCCCTCCCTCCTTTCTCCCTCCCTCCCTCCCTCCCTCCTTCCTCCCTCCCTCCTTCCTTTCTTCCTCCCTCCCTCCCTCCTTCCTTTCTTCCTCCCTCCCTCCCTCCTTCCTTTCTTCCTCCCTCCCTCCCTCCTTCCTTTCTTCCTCCCTCCCTTCCCCCTCCTTCCTTCCTTCCCTCTGTCTTTCCTTCCTCCCCTCTCTTTCCTTCCTTCCCTTCCTTCCTTCCAGCTTCATCACATTATATTTGAACATCATATTTGAACCATTACTTTCTTGTACTTTTTATTCCCCAGAGTTTCTGGTTGTCTTTTTTATTATTATTACAACAATTTAAAAAAAAAGTTTTCTTAATCAAATCCATGGTGTTTTCCAGCTTGATATTTCTCCTTTCTGTCGCTCTGAATCTACTCCATTCTCTCCTCAGAGACTATTAATATCTTATTCTAATGTGGACCCCTCTTTTCTAGGCCAACTGCCATTGCTCATCCTGGAAAGCCCTCTTACCAGGATGAAAGCAAAGAAAAAAGAAATAAACTATTAGACTAAACCTATTTCTTCTTTCATTGCTTTTGTCTTCCTCATGTCCATGCCCATGAAAATGTACACGAGGAACAGAATCTTCGAGGCCTGGTGTTCTGGAAAATATCATTCTTTGTTTTCATTTTTCAGTGGTTCCTGTCAGCTTTCAGACAGTTCTTCCTGTTATTTCTTTGGTAACTTTCTCCCTCTCACTGTTGTCTCTTGATGGAGCTTCTGTTAGCTGAGTTCTCCTGGCCTTGACCTCTGTGACACTCACCGTGTCTGTCTGATGCATCACTGCTGTGTCCTGGGACAGATCATTGATTTTCATCAGTCAAACCTCCTACCTGTGTTTAAAAATGTATTTCACAAATCATATTTTTTATTTCCATAGTGCTCTTGATTTTTTTTCTGAAGATATTAGAAGTTACTTTTTTTTTTTTACAGTAATTTTTCATCCCTTGCATTGACTGTTTCTTTTTGGATTATTTTTTGGTGTCTACTCTTGACTGTGTCCTTCATTCTACATGTTGTCCTTAAACATCTTGAGATTTTGAGTTTTCTATTTAGAGAAACTCAGGAATAGAAACCACCACCTGTCTGTCAGTTTGTGGTACTGTGGTGGTTGCTGTGATGCTGGAAGCTATGCTGCCTGTATTTCAAATACCAGCAGGGTCACCCATGGTGAATAGGTTTCAGCAGAGCTCCCAGACTAAGATAGACTAAGAAGAAAGGCCTGGAGATCTATTTCTTAAAAGCAGCCAGTGAAAACCCTATGGATCGCAACAGAATGTTGTCTGATACATTGCTAGAAGATAAGCCCTCAAGGTTGGAAGGCACTCAAAATACACAGTGGACAGAGCAGGAGACTAGACCATACCAGCAACTGTGAAGATGGGCAACATTTTGTTCTGGTGTACATGGGATCATCATGAGTTGGAGCAGACTCAGTGGCAACTAACAACAATGACAGAAATAGAAAAGGGTTCTGAGGCTCTGTGGAAGTGGACAGAGATTTATGTTAAGGGTGAGGTGAGTGGAACCCAGGCAACCCTTACACCAGCGTCCCGCAGTTAACAGAATGAGGGGAACTTTACTCTGTGGTGCTAGTGCCTTGACTGCCCATGTTTTCTTGGGGGTAGTTTAGTTTTTATGTTAAGTGCAGGGCTGTTTGTTTACATTTTTGCTCCCTTTTTTTTTTTTTTTTTTTTTTTGTCCTTTCTTTATCCAAGTTGCTAACTCCAGGCTGCAGGAGGTTCTTTATGTGAGCAGGGGTTGGGGGAGAGGGGCTGGGGCTGGGGTGCACTTGTCTAAAATGTTCGCTTCTGCTGTCCTCACCAGTCCTCTTCCCTGTCATCTGATTGTGGAGCCCAGACTGCTCTGGGCATCCCTGGCACCCAGCTCCATCCTGCACTCTGTGGCTTCAGTCCTTCAAGGTGTATTCACTGAGCACCAACCATGTGTTAAGATCCCACTCAAGGAACTGGAACAAGAGCCATGAGCAAAGGGGGCCCAAACCCCTGCCTCGTGGAGCTGGCAAGGTGGCTGTTTCCTTCCTACACTCCTTGTTTTTGGTGTTAGCTGCTATCCAGTCCACCCCAGTCTCACGGAGACCCCATGCACAATGGAACAAAATGTTGCCTGGTCCTGCACCATCCCCATGATCAGCTATAGATCAGACCATTGTGATCCATGGGCTTTTCATTGGCTGATTTTCATAAGTAGATTGCCAGGCCTTTCTTCCTAGAACATCTAAGTCTGGAAGCTCTGCTGAAACCTGTTTAGCATCATAGCAACACAGAATCCTGCCCTGACAGATGGGTGGTGACTGTCCGTTGGCTGGGAATCAAACTGGTGTCTCCTTCTAGAAGGCAAGAATTCTACCACTAGAGCCACCACTGCCTTCATCCTACTGCTCCTTATCTCCTAAAAATATATTCACATTTCTTATCTGCTGGAGTCTTCCTTTGTTTTATACGCACATATGAAAAAAAGTTACAGTTCATATGAATGGGATATGTGTATGTGTAAGAAATTGGCCCCTTCCAAGATACATTTTTAGAAAGTGTCCCAGACCCAGACAGGAGCTTCAGTGGGTGCACCCAGGCTGCTGGCCTCCGACAAGCCGGAGTCCCTGGCAGAGCCTCTCCTGCTCCTACCGTCACTGCTCTGTCATGACCTGGAAGCGCTCTGCCTGGTGATGTCGGCTCATGGAGTGCTTTTGCTATTTCCAGTGCCGATGAGAGGTTTGACGCCACGTTCCACACCAACGTGTTAGTGAATTCCACTGGGCACTGTCAGTACCTCCCTCCAGGTAAGACCCATTTTCTCTTGTCCTCCTACATTAAGAGAATTGAAGTGCGTTTAGGATGTCAGCCAGCCAGTGCTGTAATATGGGCTGACCTAGCTCTGTGCCCTCTCCTCCGTCCATCCTTCTCTCCTCTGTCCTGTTTTTTCTCCTCTTTGCCCTCACACATTTCCTAAATCTGAAAACACCGTCTTCTTCTTTTGTCTTGGAGTCAGTGCTCAAGCTCTCTTTGCCAACAAGTATTGTATGTTCTTATTTTCTGCTGTGTGTTCTTTAAAGTTAAAGAATTAAAGGGAATTTTCCTTGTTAGACAGTTTCCAGCTCTCCTTATAATCTGCAAGCCCCACAGCCAAGCCACTTAACTTCTCCGTTGCAGTGGTTCTGTTCCTGCTCAGGTCAGTGTCTCTGACGGTGGTAATGAGGAGGTATTGGAGGTGACACATGGAGCTCATGGTAGTCACGTGCTGAGAACACACTGAAGAGCACTCAGCACATTAGATCCAAGATCAGATTCCTCCAGAGGAGAACTCAACCAACCTGATTGTTAATCTGATTCCTAGGATTGCGTCTTTTTTCTGGGAGCCCATCATCTCAGTCAGATTCACGGGGCCCTGGGCTGCTCCCAGAGTAAGAGTTATCCACAGGTGGGGCCCTGGACTTTTATGCCCTTGAGGCACATTTGGGGTAGGCTTTAACATATGGATATCAAGAAAGTTTGTTTTGCTTTTTCCAGGATATTATTTTCCAGGAATATTTCCCCCCACTCCACTGCCCCTACTTTTGAATGAGGCCTGATAAAATGTTTGTTTAATCTCCTGCACCTAGACAGCCTGTGCCCGCCCCCCAAACCCACACAGACAGTCCCTTATCTGATGTTTAAACACTCCCTGGTCCTTTAGTCCCAGTCTCAGTGGTGCCACCTGCAGATTCACCTCCCAGCACACACACAGCAAAGCTGGCTTTGCCTTTGGGGCTTTGTTTGCAAGCCCTTCCTATTTGGCACATCCTTAGGCAGAATCTGGTTTCCTTACTTTAGGATGCACTACTGTGAAACCCTATGCCTGGACCAGGGTGGGTGTTCCATAACCACCTGTCAGTGTATGAATGAGTGATCGAATCGGTCAGTAGTAGATAACTCCCAGTAATATGTATATAGGTGGAAGACTTTCAGCTTCTCAGGTTTTCTGTTTTAAAGCATCTGCTTTCTTGCTACTGCCCTCTCCCAAGCATGCATTTCCTCCTAACTGGAGGCCTGATGCCGCTGCAGCCTGGGGCTGTGGGGTGAGTCTTCCTTTCACCAGGCTTGCAAGCTGCAGCTTCTACTATGAGGGCTGCTTTGGAAAACGATGTCAGTGGTCGTCAGTGTAGAAGAAGAGGGTGCTGCGGATGGTTCTGAAGGCTGAGGCTATTTCTAGAATTCCCTGATGCTGACACTGAAGCTCCCAGGTACAGCAGCCCCCTCTAGTGCCCCCTCCCCACATTCTCGGCCAGGACCTTACACACTGTGCTTTGACCCTGGCATCTCCCTTTCCATCAGGAAAAGCGTGGAGCCTCTGGCTCGGGGTTGTGTAGACCTGGCTTTGGGGTGTTGCTCTGCTCAACTCAGCTAGGCATGGGTGAAAAAAAGAGTGTTTGATTGTGTTAAAAATAATCAAAACTCAACGGTTTATTTTGAGCAGTTATTCTATATGCATACAGGGAAACCATTCTGATTCCAGAAAAAAGCAAATAGCTCCAAGTAAGCTAGTTACAGTGAAACTTCTAAAGAGAAGAGGGAGGAGAATAGATTAACCTTTAGCAAATCTTGACATGATTAGTTGAACCCTGTCCTCCCGTTTTACTGAGATCAACTGATACCTGGCCTTAAGGTGGTCTCTTGCCCTCCACCCACCTGCAGCCATGATACCTTTTGAAATTTAAATTAATTAAGCCTGCCTTTGAACAGGAAAGAAAAGATTAGCAATTTTGGGTGGAAAAGACCACTAGCAGGATTAATTTTTGGTCAAGAATTATTTTATGGTTAATATTTGTTTTCTGGGTAAGAAATACCTTAAAATCAAAGTACAATGTGTTATTAATTTTTCTCTTCAACAATTGCAAGCGTTGAAATAGAGGCACTAGTTATAAAATGACTTCTTTTCCATTGCATGTGTTTAGTTTTTAACCACTTTGTTGTTGTTGTTAGGTGCCGTCTAGTCGGTTCTGACTCATAGTGACCCTGTGTACAATAGAAGGAAGCACTGCCCAGTCCTGCAACATTCTCACAATTATTGTTATGTCTGAGCCCATTGTTGCAGCCACTATGCCAGTCCATCTCATTGAAGGTCTTCCACTTTCTCGCCGACCCTCTACTTTACCAAGCTTGATGTCCCTCTCCAGGGACTGGTCCCTCCTGATAACATGTCCAAAGTACGTGAAACCAAGTCTCACCATCCTCACTTCCAAGGAGCGCTCTGGCTGTATTTCTTCCAAGACAGACTTGTTCATTCTTCTGGCAGCCCATGGTATATTCAGTATTCTTTGCCAACACCCTAATTCAAAGGCATCAGTTCTTCTTTGGTCTTCCCTATTCCTTGCCAAGCTTTTGGAAGCATAGGAGGTGACTGAAAATATCATCTCTTGGGTCAGGTGCACCTTAGTCCTCAAAGTCACATCTTTGCTTTATAACACTTTAAAGAGGTCTTTTGCAGCAGATTTGCCCAGTGCAGTACATTGTTTTTTAACTGCTTTATTGAGGTATGATTGGTATATCATGCAATTCATCCATTGAAGTGTATAATTCAGTGATTTTTAGTATATTTCCAGAGTTGCGCAGCTATCATCACAATTCAATTTTAGAGCATTTCCATCACTCCAGAAAGATCCCTTTTGCCTGTTTGCAGTCAGTTGTGCTCCCTCTGCCAGGCCTCGGCTGCCATTGATTTGCTGTCTCTAGAGAGTCTCCTCTTATCCGTTCATAGAAATGGAATCATACGGTTAAAGAGTCCCATTTTCCAACTTCTAAATAGTGAGGGCTTTGGGAGATTAGCCCACTCACGGGAGAGGAGTGTCTGTAATGCCTGCCATATTCCTCTGAAGATTTGATATAATACTCTCAAACTGTACTTAAAGGAACTCGAGGAGACAAGGAGTTTATTATCTTTTCTCAGCCTGGCTGTTGGTGGGGACCCATGTTTGCAAAGGCAGTGAGTCCTTTCCTCTGTCCTTTACCTGTTCATTCTTTCTTTAATTCAGTAGCAGAAGTTCACAGAGGACCTGCCCTACCTTCATTAGCACTGGAGCAGGCTCACTTCCAGTGCCTTCCAGGCTTTCCTGGGGCAGAGAGGAGCAGGTCCGCATGACTAATTAAAGAGGGCTTGTCAGGTCTCCTCTTGGACCTTCTGGAAAACTCACTTAAAACTTCCTCAAGCCTGGAACCCATCTTTTCAGTGGAAGTTCTTCCTTGTGTCTGAACAATATGGCTTCATCATAAGCCTATCAGTTCTTGTTCTGTTCTTGATCTACCATGTAGGTAGTTAAAATAGCCCTCCACATACATTTCTCAATAACCATGTATTTTGTCTATTTTTAACCTAAAGAAAATGCAACCCTTCCCCACCAAATACACACTCACACACACATCTTTCAGGTTCTATTTCTAACCCCTTCATTATTTTATTGATTTCTCCGTGATTTTCTATGTTCTTTACTTTTGTCTTATTGTTAGTGTCCGAGGATGCACATAGTAAATGGAAGTTTTCAGAGTTGCTAATTCTTTACATAGAAAGCCCTCAGAGCAGTCTTTTTCAATGGAGCGTGTCAGTGTTGTGTTTGAATTTTAAAAGACTGTGAAGCTTTAACTGAGCTGACATTCTAGAGATTTTCCTAAGAAGGATCAAGCTTGTTTGTTCTATGAGGCTTAACTGCAGTTTGGAGGCAAAGTACCAGCACAAAAGCTTCTGCGGGGCACCCAGGCCAGAGTTGCTTCCACCAGTGCATCCACTTGGACCACGTCCACATGGCTTCATCTGGAAGGGGTACTAACGGGCAGAGAGGTTTGTGCACAAAGCATGCATGCTGGGAAAGAAACACAGAATATCAGAAATGATGTGACCTGTACCTCTGCAGCCTGTTTATCTGGCCAGCAAGCTTTAACCCCTGTGCAGAGCAGGCACTGCATGCTGTGAGCAGTGTGTGAGTATGTAGGCTATGGATGTCCTGCATTTCAGACATGCCTCTGTCAGCTTGCGATTGGTCTTCTGACCATTTCCATCACCCACTCAGGCATATTCAAGAGCTCCTGCTACATTGATGTGCGCTGGTTCCCCTTCGACGTGCAGCAGTGCAAGCTCAAGTTTGGGTCCTGGTCTTACGGAGGTTGGTCCCTGGATTTGCAGATGCAGGAGGCAGACATCAGCGGCTACATCCCGAATGGAGAGTGGGATCTTGTGGGTAAGCTCTGTGGGCGCTAATCAATAGAGGGATTGCCAGCAGATGTTGTTGTTAGGTGCTGTCGAGTTGGTTCCGCCTCATAACTACCCTGTATACGCAGAACGAAACACTGCCTGGTCCTGTGCCATCCTCACAATCGTTGTTATGCTTGAGTCCATTGTTGCCAGCAGATGCACTTGGCAAAAGGCCTGAGAGGAAGTGTTTTTATTCTTGTGGTCTCTTTGAAATTTTGGGATTTTCCCCTTTGGTTTTTAGTGTGGCTATTTACTGAACCTGTAGTATTCCCCATCGTTTACGGAGAGCTCTAGGATGGAAAGCATAAAACAAATAGAAAACTCAATGCTTTCCATGAGGAATGTGCCGGTATGGTAAGGACTGGTTTAAACAAGTCATTGCTAGTATTAAAAAAAAAAAAAATCACCATCAAGTCAACTCTGATTTAGGGCGACCCTGGGTGTGTCAGAGTAGAACTGTGAGCCATAGAGTTTTCAATGGCTCATGTTTCCAGGATGGCTCTGGGTTGACTCCAGCCTCCAACTTGTCAGTTAGCAGCCGAGCTTGTTACCCATTTACACCACCCAGGGACTCCAGCGCTATAACATCTCTGTTATTCTAGTCTATTCCATTCCTAAAATCAGGCTGGATAGCAAACGTCAGTTGGTGACCTATATTTGGTTATTTCCAACAGAAAAATTATAATTAGATTTATAATGATGTAACATTTATAATTTTGTAATAATATATTTTATTTGTAATAATATACTTTCAATACATCAAAAATACTTATCCATTTGCTCAAATATCACTAAAATACTCTTAAACAACTCTGTAATAATCCAGCAAGGATGTATTTAAGCACTAATTACCCCCTTTTTTGTCCCCGAATGAACTCCACCAGTATATTTGTGTGTGGTGTACACATGAAAACAAACACGGTGGTTTTATTAACACGTGGTCTGTTGTTTGCTCATATCCATGCAGGAATCCTGGGGAAACGGAGTGAGAAGTTCTATGAGTGCTGCAAAGAACCGTACCCCGACGTCACCTTCACGGTGACCATGCGGCGCAGGACCCTCTACTATGGCCTCAACCTGCTCATCCCCTGCGTGCTCATCTCCGCCCTGGCCCTGTTGGTGTTCCTGCTGCCTGCAGACTCCGGCGAGAAAATCTCCCTGGGTAAGTACCCAGGGTTTGGCCGAGTCGGAGGCAGGAAGGGTTTTCCATGAGAGTGAGTCATAGGGTCAGCTTTGGGGGGCTCATTGTGGGCAGTGCAGAGGCAGGCCTAGGGTCCAGTTCAGACGCCTCAAGGGCCCACTTGGCGTATCACACAGCGGCCACCTGGCCCAAGGTGTGTGGCTTGGGGTCTGTCTCCATGACACCAGAGTTCCAGGTTTAGGGTCTGTGCTGGACAGTCACAACCTGGAGGGAGAATACCGCTGTGCCACAGGGAGTCCCCTTTGGCAGCTGCCTATGGGATCCTGAGTGGGGGGGGTGGGGACACCCACTGATGGACTAGCTTGATCCTGCTTTAAGGGGCCTCCATTGGTGGTGACTGGCCCCAGTCATTGTGGACAGGGTGCAGTTTAGTTTAATATCACTGCCTTACACAATGTAATTACTTACAACAATGTCAATATAGAGAGAAAAAAAGAATTAGGGTGATGAGATCAGTTTTCTCAATGAGTTATTAACAATCATATTTAGCATATGGCAGAATTCATTCTTAAACCATATCTCCTGACTAATGCGCAGAAATGTTACGTGACTCATCCAAGGTCACATGGCTAGTAAGTTGCAAAGTCAACACCTGAAACCAGATCTTCTGACTAAATAGTTTATTTTTTTCTGCTGTAGGAAACTACCTCTCAGTAATATTGTAATAAAGAAAATGAGATATAAGTGTGTTCAGTTAAACTATTCATTTTCGTGTTCTTTGAAAATTCTGGTTCCTAAACTTGTCTCTACCAGGGGCTACTTCATGAATCTGGTGAGTGTCATGGATTGTCCCCAGAAAAATGCACGTACCCGTGTGTACACAAGTCATGCACACTGCCTGCAGCCCCTCCCCGGTTCTTTGAATCTCAGCTTGGGAGGCCTGCTGTCTAAGGAACCGCTGTGTGCTCTGTTTCAGGGATAACGGTTTTACTTTCCCTCACTGTCTTCATGCTGCTCGTGGCTGAGATCATGCCTGCGACGTCTGATTCAGTGCCCTTGATTGGTAAGCCATGCACCAGGGCTCCTCCCTAAAGGCATGTGGTGAAAGCGTGCAGGGTGACCCAGCCTCTGCCCACCTGCCACTGGCTGTGACAGTGAAGGGCTCCAGTTTTGTGGTTTGATTTTATGGTGCAGAAATGCCCTTTTCCTCCCATACATCTCTTGCTAAGGCTTGCTATGGAGCCAGCGATTACCATTAGAGATTCATTATTTAAGCTAGGACATTGTTTTTCTACACATCCCTTATAAAATGGGAGGAACATACATATTAACTCTCCTTATAAAAGAGTTTGCAGAAATGCAACACGGGGCAAATATGTTTTGGCCAGGAGAGGTATAAGGCATGACCCTCTACCCAAGGAGGGAAGAGAGACAGACAGAGCCTTCCTCTGTGTAGAACCCTGGGGATCCAGAGGATGGCATCGTTGTGAGTCAACACCTTCCTGGACTGGAGTTAATGGGAGCATTCAAAGGATGCTCGGTGGTCTACTGGTTAAGATTCAGTACTCTTACCACTGCAGCCTGGGTTCTGTTCCTGGTCAGGGGTCCCAGACCTCCAAGCTAGCTGAGCACAAGGTTGTTAGGACAAGAAGCAAACGATCTGCTAGTGGATACTGGTTTAATATGAGCATTGCTACTCGTTCTTGGTAGTGGAAATCGGAAACGAGATTGCAGTCTTTTCTTATGCCTGTTCAGCCCATGCTACCTGAGCACCCATCTTCTGTGCTAATCAAGGGTGGATGGGAGTGGAGGGGGGGTCTCCCACGGATGGCCCAAGGCTACTGAACCAAGAGACCCAAGGCTGTCATCTTGGAGCCCCCCAAACCAAACCAAACCAAACCCATTGCCATCGAGTTGCTTCTGACCCATAGCAACCCTATAGGACAGAGTAGAACTGCCCCACAAGGTTTCCAAGGCTGTAAATCTTTACGGAAACAGACTGCCATATCTTTTTCCCACGGAGCGGCTGGGTTGGAACAGCTGACCTTTAGGCTACTGCTGCACCACTAGAGGAGGTGGTTCTTAATTGTGGTGATTAATTACATTATGATGATTAAACCTTTGGTTGCTAGCCCCTTAAGGGGCTGAGCTCCACGTGGAAGGCCTTCATGCCCAGCTGAGAACCACCTCTGCTCTAACTAGGGAAGAGCTCACAGCCTCCTAGAGAGACCAGATGGTACTGTGGGCAGCTCTCCAGAGGTGTCCACTGGGGACTTAAAGGCAGCATCAGGGTCCTACTAGAATGGGAAAGAGCATGGACCAAACAGTGACACATGGAAGGAGCCAGGGCCATCTCCATCAACAGAGGGCAGCAGACTGATGCCCCTGAGACTGAGCACAATCCCTCATTTTAGACGTGGGATATGCATCAACCAAGCTTTCCCTGGGGTTCATCCGTGAAGGTAGCACCTGCTGACCAGACCATTAAGGGTGGGCTCTGTTGTAAGTTTACATTGAAAGTAATGTGTTGAAAGGTAGAATAAACGGAGTCAGATGGCCAGTTCCAAGTCCCTCGCTGTCTGGATGGTACCAAGAAAAATGGGACACCCTCAAAGGTTTTTTGTATCAACAGTTTCTCTGGCCAAAATATCACACATATAGGTAGCTCCACAAGGAGTCCTTGTGGTGCGGTGGTTAAGCACTCAGCCGCTAACCAAAAGGTCGGTGATTTGAACCTACCAGCCGCTCCACTGGAGAAGGATATGGCAGTCTGATTTACAGCCTTGGAAACTCTATGGAGCAGTTCTGCTCTGTCCTGTAGGGTTGCAATGAGTCAGAATCAACTTGATGGATTTTTTTTTTTTTTTTTCTGGTCCTCCACTCCAAGCTCTGTACTAGATCCTTGACTGATGTAATTTCTAATTCCTACACCAACCCTGCAAGGAAGGGGTTTCCATCCCTGTTCTCCTGGGGAAGATTGTGAGGCCCAGAGAGGCTCAGAGTAACTCGTCCAAGCTCAGAGATGGCTTCAGTGGACCAGGGTTGAATCTCTTTCCAGTGTACCATGTTGCTCCTCATCTGGGATGAGGTACTTCACAGGATGTGACTGGTGGAGAGACATACCCTTCCTTGTTCATGTGGCTGAATCTGATGTTCTCACTCTGAAAAGGTTATTGCTGCCAGATTTTTCTTGGCTGGACAACTAGCCTCCCCAAATGTCTCTATAGGGAGCCAGGCTCTTTCCAAGACCCATACCCTAAGGATCAGGGGCTGATAAGACACCCAGGTGCTACCTCAGGTTTTCCCTGGTTATACCCAGAGCCCCTGCTCAGCCTGCAGTAGTCACAGTGGAGACCACACCCTCACTGCCCAGGTGTTTTCAAGTTAGAAACATTCCAGTGTTTTCTGATGGGAACAACCCTATCAGACCAGGAAGTTTGGGCTCACAGAGTAGACTTCGCTCTTCCAGGCCTCTCTGCTGGATGGAAGTCACTCTGGGCTGCAGAGTCAGCAGGAGGAGGTCCTGCCCTGCTCTAAGGCCTGGTGCACCTGAGTCCCGGGCAGTAACGGACACAGCGGGGTCCACCTGTCCGCTGGGCTTGGTGCCGCAAGGCTCCCTTTGGGTCTCACCTTACGTCTGTTCTCTCCACAGCCCAGTATTTTGCCAGTACTATGATCATTGTCGGCCTCTCTGTCGTCGTGACGGTGATCGTGCTGCAGTATCACCACCATGACCCTGACGGGGGCAAGATGCCCAAGTGGGTACGTCCCTGCCCTGTGTGCAGGCGCCATCCGAGCTTACCTCCCAGGTTCTGTGCACTTGACCACAGCCAAACCACTCGAAAGTGCAGACTGTGGCCAGGCACATGGGGTTTTTGTTTGTTTGCTTTGCAGATTTTGAAAATAGAATGTGATATTAAATGAATATTAATTATCTATTTTAAAAATCACCCAGAAACCTATCATTCCTAACGAAATAGCCTCATGTTTATGTAAGTTCACCTATCTTTGCACAGGGTACATTTATGGGGAACTTAGCATCCCATGGCACTTTATTTATTTATTTTTATCTAACATTCAGGGCAGATTAACCAGTAAGCAAGGTACCCCCAGGCTTGTGTTTACTTACTGTCTTAGTCATCTAATGCTGCTACAACAGAAATACCACAAGTGGATGGCTTTAATAAAGAGAAATTTATTTATTCACAGTAAAGTAGGCTAAAGGTCCAAATTCAGGGCATCAGCTCCAGGGAAAGACTTTCTCTCTCTGTCGGCCCTCTCATCAGTCCTCCCCTGGACTAGGAGCTTTTCCATGCACAGGGACCCCGGGTCCAAAGGACACGCTGTGGTCCCAGCACTGCTTTCTTGGTGGTATGAGGCCCCCCTGTCTCTCTGTTCACATCTCTCTTTTATATCTCAAGACATTGCCTCAGGACACATTCCAGTCTTGTAGATTGAGTCCTGCCTCACTAATACAGCTGCCGCCCATCCTCCCTCATTAACATCATAGAGGCAGGATTTACAACATACAGGAAAATCACACAGTACCAGGAATTGTCGTCCAGCCAAATTGATACACACATTTTTAGGGGGACATAATTCAATCCATGACATTCCACCCAATGACCCCCCAAAAATCACATTCTTGCAACATGCAAAACATACTTACCCCATCATATCATAGCAAAAGTCTTAACTCCAAGTCCAAAATCCAGAAATTCCTCTTTCATCAGTAAAATCTAGATTACAGGTTATCTGCTTCCAAAGGCACAATGGCAGAGCAGGCACAAGCTAGACATTTCCATTACAAATGGGAGAAACTGGAGGAAAAGAAGGGATAACAGGCATCAAGCAAGTCAGCAGAACATATTACATTAGCCCTCAAGGTTTGAAAATAATCTTTTATCCTCTGAGACAATTTACACAATGGCCCTGCCCTCCAGACTCTAGGTATTGGTCACGATCTCCAGACTGAGTGGAGGCCCCTTGGCCCTGAGCTTCAGCTCTGCCTTCCGGGCCCACTGGGACAGCAACTCTGCTCCCTCGGCTTTAGGCGCACCATTCTCCTAGTCCATCTGAGTGGCAAGTCCACCTTTAGAAGCGCCAGAGGCCATGGCTCCACCCTTTGAGACCCCAGAGGTCCTGGCCGTACCATTTGATACTGAGGCACCTTGGCTTCTTGTGTTCCTTGTCTTTTCAGCTTCTGCTTCTGCTTCCTGTGGCCTCTCAGCCCTCAGGCCCCACACCTGCATCTGCCCTGCTGGTGCAGGTGTTCCAAAGCGTGGTAGCTCCACCAGTAAGTGCCCGGAGGCACCCCACTCCACCAGGAGGCCTCCTGTGCACAGGCACTCAGCTCTCTAGCTCCGTGGGTTGGCTCCAGCGCCATCTTGAATTGGTCTTCTGGTTCTGCTGCTGCTGCTCCTCTATCCATTCAGTTTCAAAACCGCTTCCATATTTTAGGTATCTCTTAGAGCAGCACTCCACTTTCTTGGGACAGAATTCAATCCATGACACTTACTAACCTGTAGTGCACAATTTCACATGGGTTTCACCACATCTTCCCCATGTGTATGTTTCTCCTCCTGTTTTTTAAAGACACCAATCATTTAGAATTGGGCCCCACCCTACTCCGGTATGACCTCATGTTAACTGATTAGTTCTGCAAAGACCCTATTTCCAAACAAGGTCACGTACACAGGTACGGGGTTAGGACCTCAACCTATCTTTTTGGAAGACACGGTTGAATCCACAGCACTATCCATCTATCTGTTTGAAGTAGGTAATACACCGACATGTTTCAAAAGCTATAATCAAAGTTATCGGTAAGGAAGTCTGGCTCCCCCTCCCGCCGCTCCCCCTGCTTCCTGAAGCGCTGTGCAGAACTGCTTTTAGTGATTCTTGCTTTTCCTTCCCAGAGTTTATTCATGCAAATACCAAAAAAAATATATAAACAAATACCTTGTTTCTGAAAAGTATTTTACTGATTTAAAGGTAAGAGAATTAAGACATGAAGACACAAAACCATTTTTAATGATCTGGCAGCAGTTTACTGCTCCAGAAAAATCTTACTTAAGAGCATATGCTAATTAGTCACCTCAGCATAAGAGCATGTTAAAATTGATAGCTGCAAATGAAATAAGAACTTGTGCATCTCTTTCATTATATGTCACACTACATTTTTCTTTTTTTGTGTACTTGAGGCATAAACAACCTCCAAGGAACTTTTAGTATTATGATCTGTTGGATGCGGTGGTATTAAGTGACATTTGCACAGCAAAAAATAAGACTGTAACCTAACAGCGGAGGTCATGAGCAGTTTGATAAGTGCCAAGAGGATAATCTCATCTTTTGAGATGCTTTATCCTTGAAAGCTAAAGATTCAGGCCATGGAGTGTAAAATGGGCTTGGCAGCATGGATCATCTTAGCTTGTGATGTGCTCCAGGAGATGTGCAGACCCCACGTGGGAGGAGAGATGTCAGGTCCGTGCTCAGCTCTCCTCTGCTCAGCCCCTCTGGGTTCTGTCTCACTCGGTTCTGGGATGTGCTCCCTCAGACATTCTCATGTTTGGTCCCTGGTTTTTCTGGACCATCTGAGTGTGAGTTGAGCTAAAATCACAGGCGTTTTGAAGAGAACTGTGTAGACCGTTTTATAGATGAGGTTGTAGAAGTCTAAACACATTAAGTAACTTAACTACTTCCTCCCTGTCATAGTTTCCTAGTGCTGCCATCTCAATGTCACAGGTTTGTGGCTTTAAAGAACAGGAATGTATTTTCTCACAGTTCAGGAGGAAAGAAGTCCAAATTCAGGGCTTGGCAATGGTGACAATCCTTCTTTGTCTGTTTCAGCTTCCAGCAGGTGTGTCAATCCTTGGCTTTCCCAGTCTTGAGATACTTCTGCGTTTGTGTCTGTCTTCAAATGCTGTCATCCCCCTGGGCGTGTCTGTTCTGCTCTTCGTATATCTCAGAAGGGATTAGGTTTAGAACAATGCTGGTATGACCTTATTAACATAACACAAGAAAAACCTTGTTTCCTAACAGGATCACATCCACAGGTATAGGGGCCAGGATTTCAGCACATACTTTGGGGGGACCCAATTCAATCCATAATGCTCACTGTATGATCTTGAGGCAATGCACTAATCTCTTTGAGCCTCCTTGTCTGTAAAATGAGGGAATTACACCCTCTTCACAGAGCCCTGTAAGGACTGGCTGAGGTACATGAGCCATGTGCCCTGTGTGGGGCCAAACTTGACCTCGGATTCACATGGGCTCTGGTCCCTGCACCTTCCCAGGCTCCAGAGGTTTGTCCGTGAAGTTGGAGAGGATATACAGAGCGCCACCTGCTGTGTAGAGCATACTGTGGAAGAAAGGGTTATCTTTATAGCTGCACTGAAACTCATCTTTCACTTTTTCTTTTCTCGTCTATCTCCAGAGCTGTTGACTGTACTTATCTTTGATAAGATGTCATAAAAATTAGTACTAAGAAATAAAGTGCTGCCAACTTGAACCTCACAACCTCCTCTCTGTATTTAAACCCATTGCCATCAAGTCGATTACAACTCATAGCAACCCTACAGGACACAGTAGAACTGCCACGTACAGTTTCCAAGAAGCACCTGGTAGATTCAAACTGCTGACCTTTTGGTTAGCAGCCATAGCAGTTAACCACTATGCCACCAGGGTTTCCTCTCTGTACTCACAGATAGGAAAATACCTCTGTGTTGCTGATGAGATTTGCCTATACTCAGAAAACAAAGTTAAAATGAAATGAGTGTCTGGATAATTTCACAGAAAGGGCCCACTTTTCAAGTATATATCTAGAAAATATTGCGTGCAAAAAATGCTTCAGATTTCTTTGTTTTTTTTCCATTAGAAGCAAAACCAGTGTACACCCTCACAGTTAATTCTTTCCCTCTCCTTCCATGAATGTAGGCACTTCGTATTTATAAAACATTCTAAACCAGCAGTCAGCAAACTCTGGCTGTCTGGCCAAATCCAGCCCACTAATGATTTTTGTAAGTAAAGTTTTATTGTAACACAGCTAAACCTACTCATTTACATACTGTCTGTGGCCCCTTTGCACTACAGCTGCACAGATGAGTAGTTGCAGCAGAGACCTTCTGGCCCACAAAGCCTAAAATATTTACTGTCTATCCCTTTACAGAAAGTTTGCCAACCCCTGCTTTAGACTTTTCAGTGTACTTCCCCAAACATCATTTGTTCATTGTCCATTGCAGCCTCATGTGTTAGGTTAAAACCAAACCAAGCCAAAGCTGCTGCCATTGAGTCAACTCCGACTCATAGCGACCCTATAGGACAGAGTAGAACTGCCCCAAATTTGCCGGGAACCCTGGGTTCTGCTCAACATGACTCCATCAGGGTCAAAAAGACAGAGACCACGCTGGGGAGAATGAAAGGCAACTTTATTGGTTGGCCAAGCAAGGAGACAGACAGGGCTGTGTGCCGTCCAAGACTGCCTCGCAGGCAGCCTGTTGAGGCTGGTTTATACAGGCAGGATCAGCTTCAGAATACAAAATGGCACAGGAACTGAGTGTTTTAGAATGAGTAAGGATTTTCTAAGGCCAGGGTTTGATTCCCCTCGCAGGAGGAAGTTAGCTATTTTTGTTCATTAGCATGTTAATTCTCCACTCAGGGGTGGAGAATTTACCATGCATGAGACAGTTAATGAGCTAAAGGTTATCTGGAATGCCAAGATGGGGGACAGGACCGGTTTCAGCCAGCCCGTGGCTGTTTCTCTTCAAGGAGATTCTGAGGAGGAAAAGAAAGAACTCCAGGAAATGGGCTGGGTGAGGGACTATCTTGAGGCTAAGAATAATGGCTATATGGCTCTAGCCCTATCTTACCATAGTGTTCCCAAGGCTATAAATCTTTACCAGAGCAGATTGCCATATCTTTCTCCTGTGGAGTAGCTGGTAGGTTCGAACCACCGACCTTTTGGTTAGTGGCTGAGCAGTTTAACCACTGCACCACCAGGGCTCCCTTTTGAGTTAGGTTAGCGGTTCCTGAACTCTCTTGGCTCATGGTACTGTTGGTGTCCCAGCAATTTTTTTTCAGGAGCTCCTAGGTCAAAAGGAAAACTTAACTTTGTTTATTAAGTAGGCCAACACAAGGTAATGACTATTTATGCCCTAACAACTCAGTGTCTGTAGGGCGCAACACAGCCTCTCAGATTTTGAGGTCAGAGTTGAGAACCTACCCCTGTTCTCTCTTCCACGTGTACTTTCTTGATACTTGCTTTTTATCAGGAAAACTGTGAAAACCAGCTTTGCAAAGAAAAGGGATGGAGCAATCTAGGGTTGAAACTGAACTACTTCAAGCGGAGTCCAATGGATGTCACAGTGTTCCCCTTGAAAATTTAAAGTATCCAAGGGCACCCCTGTAAGTTTGCTGTGGCACTCTGGGGCACCTCACTCACAGTTTGGGAACCAGAGAGTCAGGTATTGCTGACCCCTGGGTACAGATGAGGAAGGATCAGAGAGAGAAATTGTCTTTCCCTGTTCACACAGCCCAAGGTCTCTCAGTCAAGACAGACTTCTCTGAGATTGCGGTGTGCCTGCTGCTACTGGCTGGGTTGTGGGCTCATGGAGAAAAATTCATTCACTCCCAGGGTGGTTTTTTGCACTGGTTTTATTCTTATCTCACATTTGTTTCAAAGTTGTAAACAGTTGGCCTTATTTGCTGTGTACAGTCAGTTGGGGAGGCAAGAGAGCCTGTCACCCCTGTGATAACATGAAATAGATCTTGTATTGTGGAATCATCTTCCCCTTGCCTTGGTTTCCTAGTGTCCTAGGGTAAAATTACCACAATGTTATAGTAAAGCAAAAAGGAAGGTTGTATTTGGCATATGTTCAAAAGAGGCAGAAGTGGGAAAATGGACCAGCATGCTGCCAGAGCCATGTCTGCCCGAGGCCAAGGAATATTACAGATCATCAGTATATATAGACATTATAAATGCATAAAATCATTAAAACCTTCACCTTTTCACAGATTGACTAAAAACGGCCAAATTGCCGTGATTCTATGTTTTGAATTGTCTTTCTTAACAATCATTGGTGCAGGTTTCAGTAATGACAGTCAGGAAGGTCTTCATTGGTCCAGCAAATACTACTGTTTACCAAACGCTAATAGAAAAAGGTAAGAGTGGAAATTATGTGGGTCTTTTGTGTTCTGTTTGATTAGTTTATGTGAAAGGTTCCCTGAAAGATGTTTTTCAAGATTGTCCTAGTTATTGTCTTTATACCTCAGGGCCCAGTTGATGTGTCCTTGTGAGTCCTCCTCCAGTTGAGTCACATTCTTCATGCTCAGGGGTAGGGAATAATGGCTCCAGTTTTATCTCCTAAATCGCTAGTGCTGCTGTAACAGAAATATCAGAAATAGGTGGCTTTAAAAAACCAACATTTATTTTCTCACAGCTCTGGAGGCTAAAAGTCCAAATAGAGTCTCAGTTGATTCCTTCGTTGTTGGTAGCCCCTGGCTTCATTGCCTCGTAGACGATCCTAACATGGCATTTGTCTTCCCTGTGTGTGTCTGTATCTGTGTCTAATCTGTTCTTTTTATAACTGAGAAGCGATTGGGTTTAGGACACACCCTACACTGATATGGCCATGTGAATGTAACAAAGAAAACCCTATTTCCAAGTGGATCACATCCAGAGAATGTTGTTGTTAGGTTCCATCTAGTCATTTCTGACTCACAGTGGCCCTATGTACAGCAGAACAAAACACTGCCTGGTCCCACGCCATCCTCACAATCGTTGCTATGCTTGAGCTCGTCGTTGCAACCACTGTGTCAGTCTATTTCATTGAGAGTCTTCCTCTCTTTCACTGACCCTCTACTTTACCAAGTATGATGTCCTTTTCCAGGGACTAGTCCCTTCTGATAACATGTCCAACGTACATGAGACTAAGTCTCACCATCTTCACTTCTAAGGAGCATTCTGGTTGTACTTCTTCTGGCATTCCATTGTATATCAAATACTGTAATTCAAAGGCATGAATTCTTCTTTGGTCTTCCTTACTCACTGTCCAGCTTTCCCATGCGTACGAGACGATTGAAAATACCATGGCTTGAGTCAGGTGCACCTTAGTCCTCAAAGTAACATCTTTGCTTTTCAATACTTTAAAGAGGTCTTTTGCAGCAGATTTTCCCAGTGCAATATGTTGTTTGATTTCTTGACTGCTGCTTGCATGGGCATTGATTGTGGATCCAAGTAAAATGAAATCCTTGACAACTTCAAGGATTTTCTCCATTTATCATGATGTTGCTTATTGGTCCAGTTGTGAGGATTTTTGTTTCCTTTATGTTGAGGTGTAATCCATACTGAAGGCTGTGGTCTTTGATCTTCATCAGTAAGTGCTTCAAGTCCTCTTCACTTTCAGCAAGCACGGCTGTGTCATCTGCATAACGCAGGTTGTTAATGAGCCTTCCCCCAATCCTGATGCCCCTTTCTTCTTCATGTAGTCCAACTTCTCCGATTATTTGCTCAGAATACAGATCGAATAAGTATGATGAAAGGATCCAACTCTGAAACACACTTTTCCTGATTTTAAACCGTGTAGTATCCCCTTGTTCTGTTCCAGTGACTGTCTCTTGGTCTATGTACAGGCTCCTCACGAACACAATTAATTGTTCTGGAATTTCCATTCGTCTCAATGTTATCCATAATTTGTTATGATCCATGCAGTCAAATGCGTTTGCATAGTCAATAAAACAGAGGTAAAAATCTTTCTGGAACTCTGTTTTCAGTCGAGATCTATCTGACACCAGAATGACATCCTCATTCCGTGTTCTCTTCTGAATCCAGCTTGAATTTCTGGCAGTTCCCTGTCGATGTAGTGCTGCAACCAATTTTGAAGTATCATTAGCAAAATTTTACTTGCTTGTGCTATTAATGAATGGGGGTTATAGTTCCAGCACATATTTTGGGGGACACAATTCAATCCATAGCACCCCTATTGGTAGGTGTGCTTCTCTCACGTGGCTGTTGGGATCAGCTAATGCTCGCTTCTTGGCTGCCCCTAACTCTCTTTTGTTTCCGCAGACCAGAGTCATCCTCCTGAACTGGTGTGCTTGGTTCCTGCGCATGAAAAGGCCAGGGGAGGACAAGGTGCGCCCCGCCTGCCAGCACAAGCAGCGCCGCTGTAGCCTGGCCAGCGTGGAGATGAATGCCATGACTGGGCCACCCACCAGCAATGGGAACCTGCTCTACATTGGCTTCCGTGGCTTGGACACTGTGCACTGTGCCCCAACACCTGACTCTGGGGTCATGTGCGGCCGCATGGCCTGCTCGCCCACACATGACGAGCACCTCCTGCATGGTGGGCAGCCTGCTGAAGGTGACCCGGACCTGGCCAAGATCTTGGAGGAGGTCCGCTACATTGCCAACCGCTTCCGATGCCAGGATGAGAGTGAGGCCATCTGCAGTGAGTGGAAGTTTGCGGCCTGCGTGGTTGACCGCCTCTGCCTCATGGCCTTCTCCGTCTTCACCATCATCTGCACCATCGGCATCCTGATGTCTGCTCCCAACTTTGTTGAGGCTGTGTCCAAAGATTTTGCTTAGTACACAGATAGGAGATTTCTTGGGCTACATGAGAATCTGGGGTGCTGGTTGCACAGCAGGATTAAACCCACACTTGACCACTCACGTGTGCTTTTATTGCTGCTTATTGATCATGCTGATTACAGTTTTGTCGTTACTTCTCAGATGGGTTAACTGATACCCTGAAGTGTCCTTGGACCACTGAAAGGTTGTTTGTCAATTCCCCAATTTCTGGTGGGCCCTTCAGAGGTTCCAGGTAGCTAATGCCTGCCAGGGAGGCCTGTGCCTTGGTTTTGCATGCCTGCATGTCACGTGTCACAAAGGCCTACATGAGAATTCAACATATGCTTTTGCCTGTATACAAACCTAGACTGAAAAAAATTATAATAATAAACAGCCAAACTCACTAAATCCGTTTACATAATTGACTGGTGAAAGGAACAATGACAACAGCAAGTACAACAAAAAACCCTAAGACTAAAAATGTGTCTTCTGGTTTTTCTGCAATTCCACTTTTTTCCGTGTCTACCAAAGATATTTTGTACAGAGAAACAGTTTTACACTGTTTCTACATTAAAAACAAACAAAAAATATGTAATTAATTAGTCTTGCAAACAATGTTTTTTACCAGCCTGACTAATTCCTACAAACCTACCCTGTCAAGGGGAGGGATATAGGTTTGTGCTGATTCCCCTGAGTCAGACGCTTGTGTGGATCCCAGATGAGTCCCATGCTTTTTGTGCTGCCCTGGGACACTGGGAAGTTGCATGAGTCTGCTCTGTTCTGCAAAACTCCAAGGATAAGTAGAGTCCTGTTAGAATTACCAGTCCAAATAATTGCTAAAGCTACATTAACCATTTATGTGCTTTTTATAAAATAATGCATAGATGCTTCAAACATGTTGAGGTTGATTAGTCTTAGAAATGTGTGGTCCGTACAAATGCAAAGTCAAGTGAGAGTATCCCTTAGATTTTTCCTCCATGTGTCAGAGCAGACTGTGGGGGTACCTCTTCTGGCTCCCTGGATGGCAGGAGCTGGGGCAGCGATAGCTTTCCTGGATGTCTGGTCAGTAGCAGTCAGCAGGGAGGGTCAGCAGGCTACCAGTGGCTGCCCAGCCAGGAACTTGGGGTTCTGGCTTTGGGGGATTTGCCCACCACACCCTGTCTACCCTAGTCTCAGTCCAGAAAGCCGGCTCGGGGTCAATGGGTAGACTCACTGGGAGCATGTGTTTTGAAGACAAAGGAAACATTCATTTTTAACCTTCAGTGAGAACACAGTTCTTGGCCCAGGTTATCTTGCTGACTGTAGTCACTTTGCCTCTTCCCATTCTTATTTTTTAACGAGAGCAGAGAGTAATTCTTCAAGGCAATCTCTTCTATTGTGTTGTGTCATCTAGCAACTGCTGAGAGCTCAAAACAGCAGAAGGCTTCTTAGCTCCTAGGGTTTTTAATCTGCTTCTAACACCTGAGATGGGTACATCAGGAGGGAAGATTGGTTAGACTCTCAGAACAGAAGAATTGTGTATATTTCTCCATCCATTTATTTCACTCATGTCTGGGTAGTGCACATGAATTCCTTTGCACTAAATAAAGATGGAGTTTCGTGGTGTGTGTGTGTATGTGTGTGTGATATAAGAGAGGAGGCCTAGAGGAACTTCTTCACAAGATTGATAAAACGGCATTTCAGCAACAGCCTATTGGGGCAAGGTCAGCCTCAGAGTTCACCCATTCTACATAGTGTGGATGAGGGATGTACAATATTTTCTTTGTTTTCTATTACAGTGTCCTTAGAATCAAGTAGGAGCGTTTTGATACATAAAGAGATGGCTTCATTTCTTATTGTTACCAAAAATTGATCCCTACCACATTTTTGCTTACCACTTTTCTGGTTTTGTATTTTATATGGAAAAATATAAAAAGCAGACAACAGCAGTTCATGTTTTGACCACCAAGTAACTACTCTGTCATTTAAATAATAAGGAACAGTTATGGACATAGTTAGAAAAGTGTGAATGGCTAAAAAAACAGTCTTCTACACTTCCTGTCTTCTCTCTTCTCAGGGGACACTGGTGAGCTTCTTGGGTACACTTCCAGAAAGGAGAGGAGAGAGGCAGAAAGAAGGAGGGAGGGAGGGAGGGAGGCATCCTTTTCTTGCACTCAAGCTCTGCACGACGCTCTGTACCTTGCTTTCTTCATTTAGTGTTTCATTTAGAGATCTTTCTGTAGGAGCATATAAATATCTACCTCATTCTTAATAGCTGCTTAGCATTCCATTGCCTCAATGGACCATATTTTATTGATCTTTTACTGCTGAATATATGAAATATTCCCAGTTTTTATACATGAACCTATAATTAGCATCCTTGTACATATATCTCGGCATACTCTCTTGACTGTTTCTTGGAATAAATTGTGACTTGGAAATGCTAGATTGAAGGTTATGTGCATTAAAAATTTTGATAAGTATTTCCAGATGGTCCTTCGAAAACCCACCAAGAATACAATGAACAGGCGTATTTCTTGACTTTCTCAGCACTAAGTATTATCAGATTTAATTTTTTCCCAATCTGATTGGTGAAATATGATATTGCATTAGTATTCTGATTTTAGTTCCTTTAATTATGAGTGAGCTTGAACATTCTTTCAAATGCTTTTTGGTAATTTTATTTTTTATAAATTTATGTCTTTTACACAATTTCAATTGGGTTATTTGGCTTTATTCTTAATTTGCCTGTGCACTCTGGACCTTTCTGTCTTTTATCTTGAAAATATTTTTTATTTTCATTTGTCCTTTAATGTTATTTATTAATCTGCTTATTTATTGGCATACAGAAAGTTGTAATTTTTATGTTGTCAATTTGTATTTTTCCTTTGTAGATCCTGGGATTTGCTTCCAGTTTATAAGGCATTCCCCACTCTGAGAATATAAATAAATGTACTCATATTTTCTTCTAAAACTTTCATGGTTTCATTTGTTTACTTTCACATATTCTAACTCTCTGGAACTCATTTATTGTAGGAGATGGAGGCAAAAATCCATCTTATTTTCTCCAGATGGTAGATCAGTTGTGCCAACAAGGCATATGATAGTGCATTTCTATAAGACATTTGTAATTATTCCCCACTTGTCAAAATGCCACCTTATTTGTGAATTAAGTTCCGTTAAGCATTTGGGAGTATTTCTGTTCTATAAATGCTTTATTTACTGTAGCTTTATTCATATTCTGTAGCTTTATTCATATTAATATTTGATACTTTTAAGTCGATGCTACCCTCAAAACACACACATTCACACAGGAGCTTTTTTTGATTGGATTCACAATGAATTTATAGATTAATACAGGGAAAACTGACATTTTTAAATAACTGAATCTTCTTACACAAGACCACTGTAATCTGGACTTTTATTCAGTCTAATTTGATGTCACTCAGTGGGGTTTTATGGTTCAGACGGGTCCTCTACATTTCTCGTTTATTTGCAGGTGTTTTATCATTCTGGCTACAATTTTCAGTGGAATCATTTATTTTCTAACTGGGTGTATGGGAAAGCAGTTTATCTGTATATACTAGTGTCATAATCAGCCACCATAATGGGGATTTCTTATCGTTTCTACCATCTTCTGTTGCCTCCTCCTTTCCAATATTTCCCTTCTCCTTTATCGTAGCTGATTGTATCGAACTATCATTTTGAGAACAGCGTTACTGAATAGTGGGTGGTTCAGGAGGCTGACTTGTCTTGTTCTTGACATTAATGGGATGTTTGAATGTCTCACCATTTAACTTGTATGAAGACATGTATTTTCTTCGTCACAATAAAGAAGTATCCTAACTATTCTCTAACTGTTAGGCTTTTGGGGAAAAATTTCAAGTTGGTGTTAGGTTTTTGTGAAAGCCTTTTCAATATCCGTGGAGATGATATAGTTTCCCCCTTTGCTCAAGTCACATATTTTATTAATAGATTCTTTAAGGCAAAACTGCTATTACATTCCTGAGGTGACTCCTATTTGGTTTTAGGATTTTTGCTGCCAATACTCATATTGAGATTTACAATTCTTCAGCTTACTTTTTTGTGCTATTTCTTTAGTTATTTTTTAAAAATTTTATGCTGACTGAAGAAATGGAAACAAATAAATCTTGATGTTCTGCAACCTTTTGCTTGGTCTGAGAATTATCTTCTACTTAAGAGGAAAAGGAGTCCCTGGTGGTGTAAACAGTTAAGCACTTGGCAACCTAAGTTGCCAGTTCAAATCCACCCAGAGGTGCATGGGAAGAAAAGCCTGGTGACCTGCTTCCAGAAAGCCACAGCCTTTGAAAAAAACCTGTGGATCACAGTTCTACTCTGACACACATTGGGCCACCATGAGTCTGAATTGACTTGACAACTTTTTTTTTTTTTTTTTTAGTGTAAAACGACTCGAAGACTCAGTGGAAGGCTGTGTGGGTGGCACTGGTGCAGGTCAGGCCCTGGAGCACTGCTGGAGTCGATTGCGGTTGCATATTTTCCTAGAAAATTACTTTCCATCCAGATTTCCTTATGTTTGCATAGTTGTACAATATAGGCTAAGAATTTAGCCTCTTTTCAATGTCCTCTGTGTTGTTTTTCTCCCTTTTTTGTTTCTAATTACGTGTATTTCTACTTTCTTCTCTTTTTATCAGTTTGGCTTTGCAATGGTTTTACTTTTACATTTTCAGCACCTGACTCTTAGACTTATCTGCTTGGGAAGTTGGCTGCCAGGTGCTGGTGCCCTCACTGAGCAGACCCAGACTTCCAGGTGAGGGCAGAAAGGAGCTTAAGCCGCAGCTGCTGGGGTGCTGCCTTCTCCTGCAGGCTCCACGGCCATGAGACGGCGCAACCCTTCTCTCCATAGGGATACCTGTGGGTTACACACTGAAGGCAGCCCAGGTGTGTCATCTCACTCACTGTGACCGTCAGTTGTTAGGTGCCATAAGGTCGGTTCCTACTCATAGCAACCCCATACACAACAGAACAAAACACTGCCTGGTCCTGCACCATCCTCACAATCATTGCTATGTTTGAGCCCATTGTTGCAGTTACTGTGTCAAGCCATCTTGTTGAGGGTCTTCCTCTCCTTTGCTGACCCTCTACCAAACATGATGTCCTCTAGGGACTAGCCCCTCCTGATAACATGTCCAAAGTACGTGAGATGAAGTCTCACCATCCTTACTTTTGGGAACAATGTATTCTCTACTATTTATAATATTTATAATTATCGAGGGTTTTTTTTTTTTTTTTTTTTTTTTTGAGGCCTAGTATAGGATCAGTTTGTGTGAGTCCTTCCAGAGTAAGCCTAGATCTACATCTGGGGGTCCTGTCCTATTAGTGAGAGCACTGTTCCCCCTTCCCAGCTTCCTTCCCTCCTTACTGCTTTCGTCTACTGGGTCAGCCAGAGCCTGGCAGGAGGGGCCTATATCCTAATCAGTGGTACTTCCCTGGGAGATTTTATGTGTAATTGATGTGTCTTATAGTTCCTGTGGTATTCGTAAACTTTTCCTCTGTATCAGTAATTTCATTTTTTGGCGTAGTCTATTCTCTTCCTTACTGTTTCCAGGTTTTTAAAAATTTTTTTTTTTTAATTTTTTAGTGTGTTCTACTGCAATAGTGTTATTTTGATCCTTCATTTGTTTTTAAAGCCCTGCAATTTCCTTTTGATTTTATTCTAGTTTTATCTTTTAGATTTTATTTTATTGAAATTTCTCATTAACTGAGACTAGAAACTTAACATCCTGACACTGCTTTTATTTACCCAAATGTATTTTTCCTGACTGCCTTGGGACTGTCAGGGGAATGGAGAACAGTGCCTTGTCTTCCAATATCTGGAATGAAAGGGACCCGTGGCTTGGCCACTATCGTTTTAGCTTCAGGGTAGGACTTTTGTCACTGGTAGGCGCTGTCTTCATTAGCTGTCAAGGTTTCTGGCTGAAACTATTTTGCTTTTCAAGGGTTAATTCTTCAATACCATGATTCAATGCCATGGTCCCTAAAACTGCTTTTTGTTGGGGACGAGGGTGGAATCAGCTGAGGACAAATGTTCTGAGGGCCACACAGACAGAACTCCCCATGAAGTGTTGTAAGGCCGTGTTAAGACACCACAGGAAGGATAACCTCAGGTGGCTGGTGATCAGCAGCCCCTCCCTACGGCACCTTACGGCTTGCACGAACGTCCCGCACTCTCTCCCTCTGCAGAGTGTCTGGTGCAGTGATTAAAAACCAGTGCCTCAGGTCAGCAGCCTTCACCCCAGAACCCAACTCTGCCTGCACTGACTGACCTCAAGTACCCCATTCACCTTCTCTAAATCCCTGTTGCCTCCTCTTTCAAGAGGAAGGGTGAATAACCGGACCCACTGAGACAACATCTAGGGTACAGGCTGGAATGCAGAAGCACTCAGAAAACGTCAGCCAGATGTATTCTTGTTTTTAAAGGCTTTATGACAAACAAACTTCCAGCCTTGTCATGGCATTCATTTCTAGTGGAACAGAAGCTTCATTGTCAAACTCCTCCTGCCACCATTGACAATGAAGCAGCAACACATTCTCTAGTGAGAAAAGCAAAGCTGGTAGAGACCATGTTAGTTGTCTCTTCCTTCGAAATATTTTCTGGGATCCAAATACTGAAGAGCACATGTTAGGAATCAAGTTATACATCAGAGAGGTGCTTTGGCAATGAAGTCCTGGAAAGAAGGGAGGGAATGTCACACTTGAAAGGCACTAAAAACCATGCATTTGATGAATGTCTGTTGAATGCCTACTATGAGGTGGGCACATTCAGAGATGAAAAGGGGGAGAACTATCCCCAGTGGAGCTTAGGCCTAGTAGACAGCCTGGTGGACTAGTAAGTACACAATGACACAGTGATATAGGGTATCTTAGTCTCCTGGGACTGCTTAACAAAATGCTACAAACTGGGTGTTTTATAAGAAGAGAAGAGAAGTTTATTGTCTCACAGTTCTGGGTGTTAGGAGTCAAATTCAGTGTGTGGGCTGGGCCATGCTGCCTCTGAAGGCTCATGGGGAAGATCCTTCCTTGTCTCTCAGGCTTTCCTTGGCCTGCAGCATCACTCCATCACCACACAGCCATTCTTCCGCTGTCTGTCTCTCTGTGTCTCTTCTTTTTTTATAATGACATCACTCATATTAGATTAGGAACCACCCTACTTTATTAAGACTTCAAGTGAACTTAACTGGTAAATATTCAAAGACCCTCAGATCACATTTATAGGTGCTAAGTGTTAGGACTTCAACATAAACTTTGCGGTACAAATTCAATCCATAACACAGGGTGACTATGACAAGAGGTGATGATCTGGGACCATGGGGCAGAGATAACAGGGTCATGCAAGTCCCCCCAGAAGCATCCACGGGCTGCCTGGCTGGGAAGCATGAACGGCAGTTAAACCAATGAGGAGAGTTGGAGTGGGCGAGGGTGGGCAGGGATGGTAGTGTGACAGAGCCCACTGTCCAGATGTGTCACCACAGCATGGAGCTGACCAGAGTGGAAGATGACCCTCAAAGAGTCATTGGGTCAGGATTCTAAGTTGTTTCCCCTAAGAGCAATGGGAGCCATTCAAGGTTTTAAGCAGGGTAGTGGCATAATCCTTTTTGTCTTTAGCTTCTTGGAAAAATACTGTGGGTATAGTATATTTTTCCCTCCCTTCACAGATAATGGACCCTAGAGGGCATTTGTTGAGTGTTTTGATGGGAGAATGAACAAGTTGAAAGCAGGAACTCAATTCCTTTAAGATGGTGTCCTTAAAGTGACATCTTTGCTTTTTAACACTTTAAAGAGGTCTTTTGCAGCAGATTTGCCCAATGCAATGCATCATTTGATTTCTTGACTGCTGCTTCCATGGGTGTTGATTGTGGATCCAAATAAAATGGAATCCTTGACTACTTCAAGGCTCAGATGAGATGCAGAAATGAGGCCAGAAATGTGAACATAGAGTGATAAACCAGGTAGAAAATGATGGCAAGTACAATAATCACCATAAATCAAAATCCTCACTTTCTACCTCTCTGCACTGACACCAGAGGATATGCAGCACATCTCCCTCTAAACCTAACCACCCAGAGCTAGGTTAGATCTCACAAGTGAAAGACACAGTCCGTCAGACTGCCAAGTAGGACGAAGACTTCAGATGTCAGCCACAAGTGCAGGACTCCCCAGGGTCCCCTTCACATATGACCTGCTAGCTACAAATTCAGAGGTCCATCTACCTCTCAGGATGACAGCTATTATCTCAGGGGTCCCCAGGGTCCCCCTCTCAGCATGAAAGCCATGATCTCAGGGGTTCCCAACCCCATCACTTCTGACCTGCTGGCTCCCACTACTCCCTTGAGTTCGATGATTCACTGGAATGACAAAGCTCACAGTCAGAAAGCTCTGTACCCACGATTCCTGCTTTGTTATTAAGGATGTAGGTCGGGATTAGCATAAAGAAGAGACACACAGGGTGAGGTCTAGGAGGATTCTCACGCAGAGCTTCCATGTTCCAAAAGGGATGTGCTACCTGCCCATGTGCATCAAGGTCTTTCACCAACCAGGAAGCCCATGGAGATTCTGTGTCCAAAGCTTTTATTGGGGGTCTCACTATGGAATGCAAACTCCAGCCCCTCTCCCCTGATATCAAGCAACATCACAAGGTGATCACGTGGTATTATGTGATGGGTCTTTCTGGCCTGGCCAGCCCCACCCCAGAGTCACCTATTAGTTAGGTGGGGTCGGGAGTCCCAACACAAACCAAAAAACAAACTAGGTGCTGTGGAATTGACTCCGACTCATGGCAACCCCACATGTGTCCATTGTGATCCACTGGGTTTTCAATGGCTGATTTTTCGGAAGTACGTCACAGGCCTTTCTTCCAAGGTACCTCTGGGTGGACTTGAACCACCTACCTTTTCGTTAGCAGCTGAGTGCTGTAACTGTTTGCGCCATCCATAGACTTAAATTCCAAGGTTTGTTTTAGAGATTATCTCTCAGAAACCCAATGCAAAGACCAAATTCTTTGGGTAAGGTTAACATCAACCCCACAGTGGTCGACTACTAAATGGAGTTAAAAAAAGAGCTCTAAGGTATAACAGAGGGAGCAACTAGAGAAAGCAGCTGCCCAGCCTGACAGGGAGAAAAGGGTTGAGATTTCTATTTCTTAATTTGTTTCAAGAGAAAATGTCATTGATTGCTGAGGCATTTTTATAGCAGCTATTTTAAAATCCTTGTCAGAGGTTCCATATCTTGTTCATATTGGTGCTGGTGTCAGCTGATAGTCTTTTCTCATTCAAGGTGTGATTTTCTTGGTTCTTGGTATGATGGGTGATTTTCAATGTGTCCTGGATACTGTATCTATTATGCCAGAAGACTCTAGGACCTACTTAAATTTTTTATTCTTATAGGCAGTCACTGTGTTTAGGTTTAGCACACAGGGCCTGGCCTATTTTGTGGACTATTTTCTAATGACAGTTTAATTCTCAGTCTTTGCAATGCTATTTTGGTCAGCTTGGTTTCTCAGGTGTCTCACTGGCCTGAGGGGCTGAAGGGGTTTCCCCATGCCTGTGGGCCCATCGCCCAGGGGACAGGGGAGGCTTATGCCCATTGGATAAAGAGGCTTCCCAGAGCTGAAAGCTTGTGGTGGAGGGTCCCCCTGTGGGTAATTCCCCACCCTGCTCTTTCTCTGCTGGGGAGGGGAGCCTCGTGAGTAAGGATGCTGCTGCTTGTGGCCGCTTACTGTTGGCAAGGCTCCGGCCCTACCCCTCTTCCTTCTGGTTGGGCTCACCCACCCAGTATTGTCAGAGGGAACGCGTTTAATCCAGGGGAGAATAGCCGAGTTAGCTGCCTTCTGTTGCTGGGCTGGATCAGAAACACTTGGTCTGGGTCCTCTTCCTTCAGGGTGGGGGAAGGCAAAACTCTTACCCACTATGTTGTTCTCCAGCCTTGGGATCCCAAACTAGCTCCCCTTCTTCTTACCGCCTTCCAGAGTCCTCCTCTGGTTGTCTCTTGAGTTTATTTCCAGTTCTATAATTGTGCTTTGGAGTCCCTGGGTGGTGCAAACAGTTAACACGCTTGGCTGCTAACTGAAAAGTTGTAGATGCGAATCTGCCCAGAGACACCTTGGAAGAAAGGCCTGGCAATCTACTTCTGAAAAATCAGCCATTGAAAACCTTACAGAAGACAGCTCTACTCTAACACACATGAGGTCACCAGGAGTCTGAGTCAACTTCTTGGCAGCTGGTTACTGGTATGATTTTACAGAGAACAGCAGGGAGCAATGTGTCCGCCCACCTCGTAAGGACCTGAAGTAAGGGGTGGCATCCTCTACCTTGGACAGGAACCGTCCTTGCTGGAGGAGGCTGCACTGTGCCCAGAAGGTGGGTCCACTGGGGAACAGCTCATGGAATAAAGGCCATTTTAAGGTGTTGGATAGATATTGGTGGAGACAGATGGACAGCCCAGCTAAGGGGAATGCCGTGAGTGGGGCCACTGAAGTGGTAGGCACCTGGCACTTCTGGGGATGGGAGGTGCCTAGACTGAGGACAAACACAGCCTCTGTGTCTGCTGGGAAGGCGTCTGGGGGCTGCAGCACTACCATGTACATGTTTGGATGTTGCATACTGTGAGCAGTCTTTAGCCCAAGACTCCTTATTAATTTTCCATTCTTCACCCCATGATTTGAAATATTGTATCGAATTGCTTTAACTTGATACTATAGTAATATTTGAAGTATGATAAGATCCAAAGAGAATAAAGAAAGGGAGATTGGAAACGTTTTTAAATTTATTATACTCACAGCCCCTGGTGTTCACAGCACTCCACCAGGCGGGACCACTAAGGAAGAGGGTGTTTGCACTAGGGACAGAGTAACAACAAACTGTAGTTGTAAGAGACAGCTTATATATGGCAACCAGGGTGCGGTTAGCTAGGTTTCACAGGCTTTCTGGGGACTGGGTATTTTGAATAAATCTCCAGACTCTGGGGCATAGAGGCTGCCCCTAGTTGTTGGGTACCTGGCCCTGGAGCGATTAGGGCAGGTGCATAGTGGCCCCTGACTGTGAGAACCCAGTAGGGGTGTTGTTGGAGTGTGGAGATAATCAGCTGCTCATGAAGGGGAACTGACCGGCTTCTAGACAGAGCCTCAAACTGGGTCAAGATGGTATTTATGAAATATTATATTACACAAGTTAACTATTTTCCAGGGTTTTAAAAGAAATAAATTTAATGACACATTTGATAACAATCTTGCAATAAACAATATAACAATATTACAGCAAGTAGTAATAAACTTAGTCATATTTTGAACTGACTTTTATTGTACTCTTATGAAAACAAGGAAAGTAACTCCCAACATGCAGGAGCAGGCCTGGAACTCACAGCTGGGCCTTGGGGCTCTCCTGGTGATGCAAAAATTTCCCAGAATATCCGCGTCAGGCAAGGCCACTCTGTGGCCATGGTGGAGCAAGACAAGAATGAACTCACTCGTGGCTGAACACAGACAAAGCATGAACATTGTCAAACTATAAAATTGACTAAGCATGCCCTTTTCCCAGCTGGTATGAGTGACTGCTGCTGCTTTGGCAATTAAGGCTGCTGCTTCAATCTAGTCTTGCCTCCTTCTAGATGAGAGGTATTCAGATACCCAATCATAGCATCAGCCTGCTTCCTGTCAGCATCCGATCCAGAGCAAAGCCCACTTTCTTGACCCCTTTCAAAATCACCCAACACAAGCCCAACTCCTACACTAAGTCCTATCTAACACCCTCTAAGCCACTCCACTGTCCCAGTGGTGGACATGGTATGTGCTCTCAACAAGTAATAAACTCAAAGTATTCAACTGCACGTGTTCCTGGGGCACTATCTCAGTCATCTAGTGCTACTATAACAGAAATACCACAAGTGGATGGCTTCAACAAACAGACGTTTATTCTCTCGCAGTCTAGGGGGCTACAAGTCCAAATTCAGGACGTCATCTCCAGGGGAAGGCTCTTTCTCTGTCAGCTCTGGAGGAAGGTCCTTGTCATCAGTCTTCACCTGGACTAGGAGCTTCTCAGGCACAGGTACCCTAGGTCCAAAGGACATGTTCTCCTCCTTATTGCTTTCTTGGTGGTATGAGGTTCCCCATGTCTCTCTGCTCATTCCTATCTTCTATATCTCAAAAGAGATTGGCTCAAGACACAACCCTATCTTGTAGATTGAGTACTGCCTCAGCATAACTGCCACTAATCCTATATCATCAACATCATAGAGATAACGATTTACAAAACAGAGGAAAATCACATCAAATAACAAAATGGTGGACAATCACACAATACGGAGAATCACGGCCCACTCAAGCTGACAGATATTTTTGGGGGACACAATTCAATCCATGACAAGCATTTTGGTGGTCTTTGGCTGGAGGGAATTTTCAGTTATAATATATTCAGATAGTATTGATGGGCTGGATGGAGTTCTTGGGTTGTACAAATGGTTAACACACTTGGCTGCTAACCAAGAAGTTGATGATTTGAATCTATCCAGAGGCACCTCAGAAGAAAAGACTGGCAATCTACTTCCTAAAATCAGCAATTGAAAACCCTAAGAAACCCAGTTCTACTCTGACACACATGTTGTTGCCATGGATGGCAACAAGTACTGTTATTGGGTTAATTTACATCAGGCCTTTTGAAATATTTAAAACAGCTGACATATTCCAGCCCCAACCAGCCACCCAACACTTTGAATATTATACTCTTCACTAAATCCTAGGATTCTGGAGCACTCAGACTTCTAACTTCTGAGCTAAGAAAACGGCTGCATGTTTTGTGGTGTGTGAGTAAGTTCATGGAAGAGTAACTTCATAAAAGTGAGAGCTGTGTTTTCTGCATTCATTAATCTCATGATCCTACTAGTGACTAGTGAGAACTACCCAGGCTTCTCAACTCTCCTTCCCAGCTCTCCTGCTTTTTGTCTCTAAAACATACACTCCATTAATTTTCAATTACTCTTTATTTGCATTCAAAGAACATTTTTTCTGGAACAAACAGGACATTGTAAAGAATGTTCACCACCAGTCTATTCACTGGATTGTACACAAATCGTTAACTTCACACATATATTAGAGTAGCAATAAAATAAACAAAACCAAGCAATAAATAAATAAGTGAAGGCTTACTTTAAGTTTCTGGTTGCAGAATTTTGGCAAAGACTCTCAAGGGTGTTCAAAGCCAGTGGCCCCTGCACATAAGGGGCCCTTTGGCACATATGCATGAATAAAGCCAGCACAGCCCCTGTGTCTGGAGTTGATGATGGAGTAGGAATGATTCAGGAAGCGTTATCAAGTTTGCACAGCTCCTCTTTTCACCTATCCAGGAGTATAAGGCATGGAGGAGACTGTCTTCTGCACACATTCAACATATCTGTACCACTGGATGTCCCTGCCTTCCTGGAATTCATGGTGTGGGCTTACCCTCTAAATAATCCACCATTTCACCTCATTTACATGGCAGTGGTGGTTCAGTGGCAGACTTAACACCTTCCTGGCAGGATACCTGGGTTTGATTCCTGGCCACTGCACTTCATGCACAGCCACAGCCCATCTGTCAGTGGAGGCTTGCGTATTGCTATGATGCTAAACAGGTTTCAGGGGAGCTTCCATACTAAGACAGACTAGGAAGAAAGGCCTGGTGATGTAATTTTGAAAAATAAGCCAATGAAAACTCTATGGATCTCAATGTTCTGATCTCCTTGCGCATGGGGTACATGAGCCGTCAGGAGTTGGGGGTCAACTTGACAACAGCTAACGGCAACAATTATCCCATTTCACACATCACTTTCAAAAAGCTTTTAAACATATAGTTTTGATATTATACAATTGTAGAAGGATTCTGGAAAATATCTTCTCCAGTTTGTGGGAGGGAAGTAGGGGAAGGAATTGTTACCTGACATGGTAAATAAAAATATGGCATGGAATAAATATTGGATGCAACATACTTATGAGCAAAGTAATTTATATGAAATTCAAAGGTAACTGGGTATCTTATAATTTATATGCCCATTCTAGGGGAAAGGAGAGTGGGAAAAGCATCAAAAACTACTGAAAATTGGATCGATAGATAGATGGATGGGTGGATAGATAGATAGTGTCTTAGTCATCTAGTGCTGCTGTAACAGAGATACCACAAGTGGATAGCTTCAACAAAGATAAATTTACTCTCTGACAGTCTAGTAGGCTACAAGTCCAAATTCAGGGCATCAGCTCCAGGAGAAGGCTTTCTCTTTCTGTTGGCTCTGGAGGAAGGTCCTTGTGATGCATCAGTCTTCTCTTGGTCTGGGAGCATCTCAGCACAGGAACCTCAGGTCCAAAGGACCTGCTCTGCTCCCAGCACTTGTTTCTTGGTGGTATGAGGTTCCCATGTTTCTCTGCTCGCTTCTCTCTTCTATATCTCAAAAGAGATTGGCTTAAGACGCCATCTAATCTTGTAGACCTCATCAGTATAACTGCCACTAATCCGTCTTATTACATCATAGTGATATAGTTTACAACACATAAGGAAATCACGTCAGATTACAAAATGGTACACAATCACACAATACTGGGAATCATGACCCAGCCAAGTTGACAGATATTTTTGGGGGACACAATTCAATCCATGACACTCCACCCTTTTCCCCCCCAAAATTCATGTCCTTGCCACATGTAAAACATATTCACCCCATCACATCATAGCAAAAGTCTTAAATCAACTCCAAGTCCAAAATCCAAAAATTTCTCTTCATCTGTGAAATCCAGAATACGAGTTGTATGTTTCCAAAGGTACAGTGGTAGAACCGGTAGACACAAGCTAGACATTTTCATTACAAGCGGGAGAAATTGGAGAGAAAGAAGGGATAACAGGCACCAAGCAAGTCAGCAGAACACATTACACTAGCCCTCAAGGCTTTGAAAATAATCTTTTGCTCTCTGAGACAATTTACATAACGACCCTGCCCTCCAGACTCTAGATATTGGCCACACTCTCCAGGTTCTGAGTGGAGGCCCCTTGGCTCTGGGTTTCAGTTCCGCCTTCCAGGCCCACTGTGCTCCCTCGGCTTTAGGCGCACCATTCTCCTAATTCATCAGAGTGACAACTCCACCCTTAGAAACACCAGAGGCCATGGCTCCACCCTATGAAACCCCAGAGGTCCTGGCCATGCCTTTTGAGACAGAGGCAGCTCGGCTTCCTATGTTCCTTGTCTCTTCAGCTTCTGCTTCCTGTGGCCTCTTGGCCCTCAGGCCTCACACCCTCATCTGCCCTGCTGGGGCAAGTGTTGCAAAGCTCAGTAGCTCCACCACTAAGTGCCTGAAGGCACCCCACTCTGCCAGGAAGCCTCCTGTGCACAGGCACTCAGATTTCTCACTCCATGGGTCAGCTCCAGTTCTGTGTTGCGCTGGTCTCCTGGTTCTGCTGCTGTTGCTTCTCTGCCACTGCAAGGTCTGTGCCGCTGCTTGTCCTCTGCCACTGCCACTTCTCTATCCATTCACAGTTTCAAAACCGCTTCCACATTTTAGGTATCTGTTAGAGCAGCACCCTACTCTTGGTACCAAATTCTGTCTTAGTCATCTAGTGCTTCTATAATAGAAATACCACAAGTAGGTGGCTTTAGCAAAGAGAAGTTGTAGAATAGGCTACAAGTCCAAATTGAGGGCATCAGCTCCAGGAGAAGGCTTTCTCTCTCTGTCGGTTCTGGAGGAAGGTCCTTGTGATGCATAAGTCTTCTCTTGGTCTGGGAGCATCTCAGTGCAGGAACCTCAGGTCCAAAGGACCTGCTCTGCTCCCAGCACTGGTTTCTTGGTGGTATGAGGTTCCCATGTCTCTCTGCTCACTTCTGTCTTTTATATCTCAAAAGAGATTGGCTTAAGACTCTATCTAATCTTATATACCTCATCAGTAAAACTGCCGCTAATCCATCTTACTACATCATAGTGATAGATTTTACAACACATAAAGAAATCACATCAGATTACAAAATGGTACACAATCACACAATACTGGGAATCATGACCCAGCCATGTTGACAGATATTTTTGGGGGTCACAATCCAATCCATGACAGATAGATAGATAGAAAGTTGAAAGTTGTCTTCTAAATCAAGAAGGGCTTGGTCTGTAATAGGATTCAAGGTGTGCAGTTCCTAACTGCTCTGCCCATGAGCTAGGGGCCCTGAGTGTCTCTCACTTGGGAAACAGAAACTTAATGTGAGGTCAAAATGGAACTTGGGGACAGCATGTGTCACTTGTTTACAGGTTCCAGTGAGGTGAACTCTTTAGGCTGGAGTGTAGTGTCGCAAGTGAGGAAGCCAGGATACATAAGACCAATCCAGTCAAGGGACCTTCCTGGGAAATGTGGCTTCCTGTAGTACCAGGGGCATTCTTCCAGAAAGGACCTGGAAGGGGCAGTGTCCTGTTTCTCCATCCTGGGAGCTCTGCCCAGCCCTCGGGTTATGGAGGCCCTCCTGGAAGCCCAAAGCAGCTGCAGGTTGTAGTGTTTGTGTGGGCTGGGGGACATCGGAAGCCTGGCAGAGGAGCCCTGCCCTCCTCTCCTAGCCTCTGCTGTGGCCCCCCTCTGCATTTGCCATGCTGTTCTCCAGTCGAGCTTGCTGTGTCCAGCAGACATTTCACTGCAGGCCAGCTATGTCACTCTTAACTGTCCTGGTGTGGACTATAAATTACAGTCACCCTGTCACAGCTCAGGGGCCTCTTGTATTGAACTGATTGCATCAGCTTTGTTTTTACCACAGAACCAGCTTTTACAACAGGTCAGCAAAATGATTCTGGTTACCAGAACAAGGGTAAGAGGACAAATGAGACCAAAAAGAAAAAAAAAAAAATGCTAGGAGAAAATGGCAGGGATAAGGAGAAACAATCCCACCCCATCTTCCTGCATGTCCTGGCCTGGGCTGGCCCAACAGAATAGGGTCACTGGGACACCCTGAGAACCTCATCCTGGGAAGGACGTGGGGAAGAAGATTCTAGGGAGACTGAGACCCAGCTCTGGAGGAATCTGTGCAGACTGCATCTGTCCTCGGAGTTTAAGGAGGACTTAGCTTTCCCCGCAGAGACACTTCATTTAGGACAAAGGGCCCTGGGCACTCTGTAGGCTGTGTGGGGCTACACAGCGCAGAGCCTGCAAGTGTTGGTAGAGTAAGATGTCTGAGTTCATATTACCTGATAAAAATCTCGATACTTTTGCTTTGTAAATTATTAAATGATTTCCATTGGCTTATTATAACCAGTTTTTGTTTTTTCTTTTAAAATACTTGTATTAATCTCCGATGGCTGTGGTAATAAGTTACCACACACTTGTTAGCTTGAGACAATACACATTTATTGTCTTAACACTTCTGGCGGTCAGAAGTCCAAAATGAGTCTTTGGGAGACAAAATCAAGGTGTTGGCAAGGTTGGTTCCTTCTGGAGGCTCCAGGGGAGATATCTGTTTCCTTGCCTTTTCTGTCTTCTGTAAACCACCTGCATTCCTTGACTTCTGACCCCTTCCTCTTACAATGATGCCTTTGTTTCCCCCTACCTCTGTGGTCACATTGTCTTTTTTTCTTCTATTACCAAATCTCCCCCTGCCAATCTCTTATAAGGGCAGTTGTGATTACATTTAGGGCCCACCCGGATAATATAGGATAATCTCTCATCTCAGTACCCTTAACTTAGTCACATCTAGAAACACCCTTTTTGCATGTAAAGTAACATGTCCACAAGTTTGAGGATTAGGACATGGACCCCTTCCCTGAGACCATTGTTCAGCTGACCACGTCACCCTTCTCAGGTTGAACTGGTAGCCTTGCATGTCTCCCTTTCAAGGTAGGTACAGGACCCCTGCCCCTTGCAATACTGTCTGTAGAGATTATCTCTCACATATGTCTCCAAGCTTAATATTCCAAAATATCCACGAGCAGGGTTGTTTTACAAATGGGAAATTGGGAATGAACTAACATTGACCGAGTTAAGGAATTCAAATGTCAGTTGAGCACCATTATATACAAGGTCCTGTACTTTCATTACAAGTCCCTGGGTGACTCAAATGGTAAAGTGCTCTGCTGCCAACCAAAAGATTGGCAGTTCAAATCCATCCAGAGATGCCTTGAAAGAAAGGCCTGGTGATTTACCTTTGAAAGATCAGAGTCATTGCAACCCCTTTGGAGCTACTCTTAACCACTTGGGGTTGCCATGAGTTGAAATTATCTCAATGGCAACTGGTTTTGGTACGTTCATTGTCATATTCGATCTTCCTGGCAACAGGGTAGGTAGTGATGAGGAACATGAAGTCAATGTTGAGTAATTTATCTAAAACTGAAAAGCCAAAAGTGAAGGTGCTGAACTTGAACCCAGATCTGAGATTTCCAGCCCTCAGATATCCCCACCCTATCTTGCCCTGTCTAGCACTCACAGACCTGCAATGGACCTGAGAATGGGGGTGGGGGTGGGGAAGTGGGTGGGGGCAGTAGTGGCAGGGCACCCTTTGGGTGTCCCTTTCTGGTGTGCAGTGACAGTTTTCTTTGGATGTTTCCAGAACCATAGAACATCAGGCAGAGAAGGAGCCTTAGAGAAAATACACCCCAAGTGATTTTCAAACCAGAACATGCACAGAGCCATTTGGGAGCTTATTAAAAACAAATGTCCCTGGGTCCATACTGGGAGATTTTAATTTAGTAGATCTGTGGAGAGGCCCAAGGATCTGGTTTGGTAACATGCCCATTGGGTGATTCCAATACAATCTGTCAGGAAAGGAAGGTACCTAAATTAGAGGGGCAATAAATATTCTCTAGAAGGTAGCATTAGGTTTTCATCTTGGGAAATTATTTTGCATATATGGTGGCTAACCATGCCATTGGAAAATGGCAAGTAATTCTGAACAACTTTCTGATTGCTTTGACAAATTTGGTTTGGTGAAAGATTTTGGCAGCGTGGGCTCTGATTTAAATGAGAGAGACAAGTGACAGGTGGATTCCATATTGTGGAATGGAACACTTGGAGATGCCGAGAGCCTAACTTGTACTTCAGCATGTTGGAAAGAATAGTGGGTGTCCACGAGAACCTCTACATTGTAATCTGAATAACTGCACTTTCCAGAGAGTATGGACAATTTACTATTGAAGAATATTCAACATCAGGGAGTAGATGGGCAGAAACCAAGGGTCATAGATTCACCAGCGATGTTAGTGTACACTTAAGAAATGGAGCACTGAAACTGAATTTGGACTGGGGGAGAACATGTCTAGTCCAGGCCCCTGGGCATTTGATTGGTTTACACAGATTTGTTCTGTAGCCAGTCCTTGTTTGGAATTATAAACTCACCACATCTCCTGTTAGTCTAAGTTGTGTTTCCCAAGCAGCCTTCCCTGGGACAGATGTGCCAGTGAGGGACACATGGTGAAAACCAGATTTATGAATGAGACAATATGCTCACTATCACACTGGAGTCAGACTTATCAGTGTATTCGGCCTTACTACGAGCTGATTTCTTGGAAGAGCTCAGAATTCTGGCTAGAAATGCCTTTGCTGGAAGAGTGTGCTCTGAATGAGAGAGAAGCAATAGTTTCAAATGTTTCTCAGTGGACCAGTTCTAAAGTGAAGCAAAGTCAGAGTTTTCACCCTAGCTCTCCACCTCCCAGTGTGAGAGGATGCAGGCCAGGGTTCTGCAAACAGCATTTTTTGATGGCAGGGCCAGTAAATTGTGCTAAGTATGTGTCCTGTGATCTCTGTAAAAGGAAACCATTGAATTTTCTGTCCACTTAGCAGTGTCTTCTGTTAATGATGGCTGAAAGGTTTGCATTATTTTTGAAGATCTTTGACAACTCAGCATTTTATAGAGTATATACGAAGAAAGGGAACTCTTCATCATCTAATAAAATGCTGCATATTAACTTCACTATTGAACTTTTAAAAAAGAAATCACGATTATTATGTAGCCAAGTAGAAAGGATACACTGTGGTTTCACATTCAAACTGACCATCTCGCAACCTTTGTGCCTTTAGTTTGTGATAGCTGGTATTACTTCAAGGATAAGAAGATTTATTTTATCCATTATAAATTCCTTCCAGAGCAACAAGCCATCTTATTAAAATACTGGAGTTTCATCCATGTGGGACTTGGGTGAAAGTAGTTGTGGACAATCCCCTGTGTACTGGTGAGGAAAACAGAAATGAATTCAACCTTGTAATGGGAAAGTGATAAACAAATTAATCTGCAGTCTATTCAATTTTAGAACATGATCTAAGACACAATATGACCAAAAATGGAAAAGAGTTTCCAGGTTTCCATACGGATAGTTTGTTATTTAAAATGATCAAGCGAGGTGAGTCCAGGCAAATTTGAACATTGAGATTTGCTCCAGCCTCTCTGACTGCTGTGTCTCACATTTTACGTCACCTGTTCTTGGTCCTCTTCCTCCTGAGTGTGGGCAAATTCACGCGTAACTATTTCCAGCATCAAGCACACATACACCAATCTTATCACATGTGATCAGAGAGTCCCTGGTATTGTCTTTTTCAAAGATGTCTGGTAGAGGGGGAGATGAGGGGCCTATCCTAGGCCTGGTTAAAAACTAGATTTTACCTTTGAGCTTTTACCCTCCTCCTTCCCATTATGTGTTGTTCTTCTGCCCTGGGATTCTAAGACTCTCGTGCCTACCTTTAGTCCTGAAAATCTCTCCTCAAAGACTTACTTTCCTCAGTGTGTGCCCTGCCTCAGTATTACCACTTGCTCTTCCTTCCCCTTGCTGAACTCCCACTTCCTTGGTGTTGAGTACAAGTGTTGACCTAGTGCCATCCCCTACACACCCAGTTTAGAGCCATTTCTGTACTATAGTAGTGCCTGCTCATACGGGGGTATAATGGCCCTGGACTTCTAGGCAGCAATGTAACATGTGTATAGAAAGGAGGGGGTGGCCCAGGAAACCAAGTGAGATCCTATTTTTTAACTCAGAGGCTGAGACCAATACTCAGTTTCTGGAGCCAGGGAAACCAGAACATGGAGGAATCAGGACTGACCCTAGTTTTAAGGTGGTTAAATCTCCCTTGTCTTGTCTCCAGATACGTGGGGTGGACAGATGTGGATTTCAAAAATACCCAGTGCACTTTCTTAATCTGATATTAAAGGTAGCTTCTAGAAAACTGAAGCAAACATAATAGCTAATGGTGAAATATCAGAAGTACTCATTAACATCATAAACAAGAAAAAGACACCTAACGTTACCACTATTAACTAATATTCGACAGGAAACATTAGCAATAAGAAAAAAGACACATAAATAATGGAATGAAAGATACAAAATTGCCGTTTTAAGAAGTTTTATGTTATTGGGCTAATCTGTTGCTAAAGACCTCTTTAAAATCTTAAAAAGCAAAGATGTCACTTAGATGACTAAAGTGCACTGATCCAAGCCATGGTCTTTTCAATTGCTGGACAATGAAAAAGGAAGACTGAAGAAGAATTGATGCATTTGAATTATGGAGTTAGCTAAGAATATTGAATATACTGTGGACTGCCAGAAGAAAGGACAACTCTGTCTTGGAAAATGTACAGCCAGAATGATCCTTAGAAACAAGGATGGAAAGACTTAGTCTCACTTACTTTGGACATGTTATCAGGAGGGAACAATTTCTGGAGAAGGACATCATGCTTACTAAATTGGAGGGTCAAGAGACCCTCAGCACCATAAATAGTAAACTAACAATGTTAGTATAACTAGCAGTGCACAAACACCAGAAAAAAAACTACATAACAGGGAGCTCCTACAAATCGAACACTTATGCCCATCAAAAGACTTCACAAAAAGAGTAAAAAGAGAGCCTACAAACTGGGAAAAAATTTTGACTAAGACATATTGGATAAGGGTCTAATCTCTAAAATATGCAAGATACTGCAATACCTCAATAACAAAAAGACTAATAACTTCAATTAAAAAACAGGCAAAGGACATGAACAGACACTTCACGGAAGAAGACTTTCAGGTGGCTAACAGACACATGAGGAAATCTTTGCAATCACTAGCCGTTAGAAAAATGCAAATCAAAACTACAATGAGATACTATCTCACCCTAGCAAGGCTGGCACTAATCCAAAAAACACAAGGTAACAAATGTTGGAGAGGTTGTGGGGAGACTGGAACTCTTATGCACTGCTGGTGGGAATGTAAAATGGTACAACCACTTTAGAAAATGATTTGGCACTTCCTTAAAAAGCTTAGAAATAGAAATACCAATTGATTCAACAATCTCACTCCTAGGAATATACCGAAGAGAAATAAGAGCCATCACACTAATAGACATCCACACTCATGTTCATTGCAGGACTATTCACAATAGCAAAACTATGGAAACAACCTAAATGCCCATCAACAGATGAATGAATAAACAAATTATGGTACATACACACAGTGGAATACTATGCAACAATAAAAAACAATGATGAATCCTTGAAACATCTCACAATATGGATGAGTCTGGAAGCCACTATGCTGAATGAAATAAGTCAGTCACAAAAGGACAAATATTGTATGAGACCATTATTACAAGAACTCAAGAAAAGTTTTAAACACAGAAAAAAGCATTATTCGATGCTTATGAAAGTAAGGAGGAAGAGAGAGGGAAAATCACTAACTAGATAGTAGACAAGGGTCAACTTCAGTGAAGGGAAGGACAGCACACAATACAGGGGAAGACAGCACAACTGGACAAAAGCAAAAGCAAAGAAGTTTCCTAGACACATCCAAACACTTTAAGTGACTGAGTTACTGGGACTGGGGCCTGGGGACCATAATTTCAGGGGGACATCCAGGTCAGTTGGCATAGCAAAGTTTATTAAGAAAATGTTCTACATTCAACTTTGGTGAGTGGCTTCTGGGGTTTTAAAAGCTTTTGAGCAGCCACCTAGCATACATCTATCGGTCCCATCCCAGTCTGAGAAAAGGAGAATAAAGAAAACAAAAGACACAAGGAAAATACTAGCCCAAGGGACTAAAGGACCAAAGGAACCAGAGACTTCACCAGCCTGAGACTTGAAGAACTAGATGGTGCCCAGCTACCATCAATGGCCATCCTGACAGGGAACACAACAGAGAGTCCTGGGCACAGCAGGAGAAAAATGTAGAACAGAATTCAAATTCATGTAAAAAGACCAGACTTACTGGTCTGACAGAGACTGGAGGAACCCCCAAAACTATGGCCCTTGGATGCTCTGTTAACCCAGAACTGAGATCATTCCCAGAGTCCACTCTTCAGACAAAGATTAGACAGGACTGTCAAACAAAAAAAATGATAATAATACAAGTGAGGAACGTGCTTCCTAGTTTACTCAGATGTGCAAGACCAAATGGGAAGCTCCAGTCCCAAAGCAGGATGAGAAGGCAGGAAGGGACAGGAATGGGACTAATGGCATGGGGAACCCAGGGTGGAAAGGAGTAGGGTGCAATCAGATTGTGGAGATTGCAACCAATGTCACAAAAAAAAGTATATAAATTTTTTAACATGAAATTAACTTGAGCTGTAAACTTTGACCTAAAGCACAGTAAAAAAAGAAAAGAAAAAATAGAGAGAGAGATCCTCAAGATATGGACTGACACAGTGGTTGTAGTAATGGGCTCAAACATACCTATTATTGTAAGGATGGCACAGGACTGAGCAAAGTTTTACTCTGTTATACACAGGATTGCTATAAGTCAGAACTAACGTGACAGCACCTACCAACAACAACCCCAAAACTTCAGAGAATTAATTGATAAACTATATGAACTTACAAACCGAAAACTCATGGCCATCCAATTGATTCCAAAAAAATATCAATAATAATGTCTTAGTCATCAAGTGCTGCTACAACAGAAATACCACAAGTGGATGGCTTTAACAAAAAGAAATTTATTTTCTTACAGTCTAATAAGCTAGAAGTCCAAATTCGGGGAATCAGCTCCAGGGGAAGGCTTTCGCTCCCTGTTGGACTTTTCATCAATCTTCCCTTGGTCTGGGAGCATCTCAGCAGAGGAACCTCAGGTCCAAAGGATGTGCTCTGCTCCGGTGCTGCTTTTTTGGTGGTATGAGGTCGCAAATTTTCTGCTTCCTTCCCTTTCCTTTTATCTCTTGTAAGATAAAAGGTGGTGCAGGCCACACCCCAGGGAAACTCCCTTTACATTGGATCAGGGATGTGACCTTAGTAAGGGTGTTACAATCCCACCCTAATCCTCTTTAACATAAAATTACAATCACAAAATGGAGGACAACCACACAATACTAGGGATCACGGCCTAGCCAAATTGATACACACATTTTTTGAGGGACATAATTCAATCCATGACAAATAACCAATTAGAAAATGCAAAGGGAAGCAACATTCGCTTATCAGTTTTTAAAATAAACACAAAGTAGCCAGGCATCATGTTTATTAGCTGGGTAGTTCATGCTATAACATCAAGGACACCCAAATACATGTTGTCAAAAATGAAATTAAATGCATAAACATAGATATTCTAGGTATTAGTGAGCTGAAATGGACTGGTGTTGGCCATTTTGAATCAGATAATCATATGGTCTACTATACCAAGAATGACAGGTTGAAAAGGAATGGCACCGTGTTCGTCCTAAAAAAAGAACATTTCAAGATCTATCCTGAAGTACAAGGCTGTCAGTGATAGGATTATATCCATACACCTACAAAGAAGAGCAGTTAATATGACTATTACTCAAATTTACGCACCAACCACTAGACCAAAGTTGAAGAAATTAAAGATTTTTACCAACTTCTGCAGTCTGAAATTGATCAAACATGCAATCAGGAGGCATTGATAATTATTGGTGATTGGAATGCAAAAGTTGGAAACAAAGAAGAAGGCCCCATTGATTAGACCTGAGATCTGCCGCCTAGGAGAGTCTCCCTAGCCCATGTTTCTCAGTTGTTTCTGGCTCTACCCTTTGGGATTTTTCTTTCTTCCTTTCTCCTTCATGGCTGCATTTGAACGGGGCATTGGAGAATATGTAGTTCATGGTGGCTGTACAGTATTTGTTGCAATCTTCCTACTGGTGCCAATCTGGGGACCAAAGTTTATTTTATAGCCCCACAATTGTTTTAGGCTGAGCTCAGGATTTTGTTGGTGATATAATTTCCTCAAAAAATTAGTAGGCTTCTGATCTATTTTCTGCCAATAAATTTCATGTGCCAACAACCACACCCATACTTGCATTAAAATTTATTTATTGTTTTACTAAAATTTAAATTTAACTGGGCATATAGTGTTTTTATTTGCTGAATCTGGCAACCCTAAAGTTACCACACAGAGTTTGACTCAATGCCTCCTTCTGTGTGGCTAGGGCCTCTGCTTTCCAGCATTTCCTCACTACCCTTGCCTGCTAAGCTGGATAATGCATTCCAGGGCTTGGCTATAGCATCATCCCACCTTAAGGTTGCAATTTCTGCACTGATTAGGGTAGACTCAGCTGAGGTGACAGACCCAAACTTGTAAACACTGCACCAAAGATAAATGCAATTTCACACTCATCTAACAGTTGGGTGGGGAGGAAAAACTTCTGCTCCACTCTGGTATTCAGAGGCCCAAAGAATGATAGACAGGGGTTCTTCCAAGGTCCTCCTGGGAGTTATATCCCAGTCAGGCAGGAGGGGAAGAGAGTTCAGGAGAATGTGTGTGGGTTTTAAGGGCCCTGCGTAGAAGTAATACTTATCACTGGTGAAGACTTCAGATGTGTGCCGACACCCAAAAGAAAGGGAAGCCGGGAAGTGATTGCTTGCCTAAGAAGAAGGGTTGGCTAGAATTTAAGAACTTCCAGCAGATTCTGCCACAAACCTAACAAATAATGCACAAGGTTTGTGTGAATGAAACTTGAAACTTTGCTTGAAAGACATTAAAATATCTAAATAAAAGGAAATATATACAGTGTTCCTAAACGGAAAGCTACAGTCATGTAAACATGTAAATTCTTCCCTATTAATCATGAGCTCTCAATCAAAATCTTAACTGATTTTTTGTGGAACCTGATAAAATTATTTTAAATTTCATATGATAGAGAATATCTATTTTTTAAAAAAAGGAACAAGGAGATGGTGATTTTACCTCTCAATATAGCTATATTCTATTGTAACTAAAATGGTGTGGTAATGGTAAGGAGCCCTGGTGGTGCAGTGGTTAAAGTGCTGGACTGCTAACTGAAAGATGGGTGGTTGAAACCACCAGTGGCTCCATGGGAGAAAGATGTGACAATCTCCTTTTGCAAAGATTCACAGCCTTGGAAACCTTATGGTGTCCTTATGAGACAGAATTGACTCAACGGCAGTGGACTTGGTTTGGTTTGGGTTTTATGGTACTTGTACAAGAGTGGATAAATAGAACAAATAAATAAGTTCACTAAAACTAAGTTTATGATAAAAATGGTGTTTCAAGTCAGTGGTAAATGAATAGCCTATTCAAGAAATAATTTTTGGATAATTAGATATCCACATGGGAAAAATAGATTTCCTTACATTTTACCAAAAAAAAAAAGAAAGAAAAAATTCAGATACAAACCAGGATTGTGTGGAGCCAGGATTTAGAGAGACTGCTATTTGGCTCAAAAGATCAAAACTTTTCTGACCAACAAACAAACAACAATCAAGAGTGTCTTAGACTAGGTTCTCTACAGAAGCAAAACCAATAAAGCATATAAATATATATGGAAAGAGATTTATATCAAGGAAACAGCTCAAGCGATCATAGAGGCTAGAAAGTCCCAAGTCCATGGATCAGGGTAGAGGCCTCTCCCAAGTCACACAGCCGCAGAAGCTGGCAAACCCAAGATTGGCAGGTCAGAGAGCAGGGCTCCCACTCACAGGATGTGAAGATCGAGGAACCCCAAGTTTAGCAGATAAGCTGACAGCTCAAGTCCCAAGAACCAGAGGTGAGATGACAGGAGGCAGCCACAGGATCCAGAGTGAGCAAAAAGCCAGAACGTCTACTTATATTCAGATGTAGGCCACACCCCCAAGAAAACTCCCTTTCATCTGATTGGCTACTCACAGCATATTCAGTCATAGGAGTGATCACATATAAACAATGAGAATCATGGCCTAGCCAAGCTGACACGCAATCTTAACCATCACAAGAGGATGTCTGAAGAACCCAATAATTGTAAAATAGATGAATAGTCTGAGCACTCCCTAGCCATGGGTACGAACTTCCAGTGTACAATGGAAGCTCCCACCAGAGGTGACAGAGGGATTGAACACAAATAAGAAAAGCTATTGAGTCCATTGGAGATGGCACCTGTTAGCCTCAGCATTGCAGAAATCACCAGAAAACTAAAATCACTGATGAAGTACGCAGTGTGGAAAAAAATAAAGCTCTCCTGCTGTAGGATTTAGACAGATTAAATTAGAAATTTAATGGTCCAGATCTAACACATTTCCCTCTCTCTGTCTCTTAAGTATTATCAAACCAAGAATTGGGGGCCAGTGGGGAGGAGTTGTCTAAAAGACAAAATATTTTTCTACTGCACTTAAACAGTAGTGCATTTCAGCTAATTCCTATAATCACCATTGATGCAGTAGATGGAAATCTTTTAAGTCCTTGAATTCTAATAATCTTGATATAAAAAGCCACATTAACAATATTAAGATTGTTCCTTCAGAATGAACAAGTTAATCAGCTTTGCCCTTTCAGATCTCAATGAAGGTCGTAGACTGCATCCAGGCAATAAAATTCAGTCAAGGCACTGGAGTTTTAGACATACACAGGTTCCTGATACACAGCCACTTGCAGGTGATGCAGTTTGTGTTGTAGCTAGCCCCCTGGGATACCTCCAGAACAGATGTTTACTATCTTACAAAACAGCTCATGCTATTCACAAACCCAAAGGTGGGGATGAAAACAAATGAGCACTAATAAATAATTAATGCATGAGTTGCATGGCTGCATGGTTAACAGTTACTGTCAGGAAATTTACAATGACCTAAACATACACTTATATTTATCCAGTAACAGTGTTTCAACATCTATCTTTTTTGAAGTTTAAAAATAAGCATAAACAATATCAGTTGGGCTCCCTCATCACTGCTGTTCCCTTATGACTCTTAGAAATAAAAAAAAAAATTATCTAACTTGGGATTTTTGGATTGGTTTGGTTATGCTCCTCACCTTGACTATATTGCTGGGGGGAAAATGGAATTCCAATAACCAATGGCAAGCAATGGCATTGTGATGAAATTATCACCTGAGATTGCTTGGGAAGAAATGCTCATTGAAGCAAGTGCTTTGAGGTGCTGCTTTTGACATTCCTGTTGGTGATGATGACTACAAGTCCTGCGGGGAGGGATGGGATAGCCTTATCTGACTGCACAGGACAGCTTACAGACAGGCATGGCAAGCTCGGTACTTTAAACTCCCGCCTGACATTATGACCAGAGAATCAGACAGCTTCTATGGTGACACTAAAAAGTAATGCATATCTTGTGTTTTCTAGAAGCAAGGTAGATGTGACTGTGAAGCAGATTCAGAATTTAATTATGTAAGTTGCATAATTATAATGCAAGTTGAATTCTCAGACTTGCCAAGACTCTTGTGTAAAAGTGGTATTCTGAGATTTAGAACTGGGAAACATGGATGGATTCAGACAAAGCTGAAACCTTGAACCTCTGAGTCTTTCTGAGCCACCCCTGCAAGAAGGAGCCCACCCTCCTTGTCTGAAGAACATCCCCTTACTTGAAGAACTTTTAATAACTTCACTTGGGGGAGAATCTTACGAGAGGATGCCCACGGCCATCAAGGCCCACCTGCATCACCCATCATTGTCTTGTGGCCCAAAATTAGGGTGAAATATCTGTATAGTCTGAACTATGATAAGATTTTTTATACTCATAAAAAAAGAAAAATGAAAAGGAAATGATTTTGCTAATTCATAGGAAAGGTGTGGGCATGAATTCTAAAAATGGTAAACCAAGGAGCACAGAATTTAACACTGAGTCAAACTTATCAACTCCACAGAGATTCTGGTAGAATGTGTAAACTCAAGCATATTGGTGTAGCTCTCACAGCCTGCTTGACTGGTGGGGTCAAATCTGGATTCAGCAATGACCCACATTCAATGTGGCCAAAATCTCCTGCCCTCTGTGATAATGCAGGTTGTAGAAATATTGGTTAGCTTGATATCCTACAGAAGAAGACATTCGTCCACTGCACTGGTAACATGTTCACTGAACCTGATGAGCAGGCAGTAGCAAGAACTTCAAATGTCTTACTAAGACAAATGTGTGCTAGAGGGTGCTAGATGAACCCCATGAAAATTCAGGGGCCCTCTCCTTGGCCTGGTAGTCTGAAAGATATTCCTTTAAAATGAAAGGAAAACTGCTATATTTTTTACTGCCTACCACTAAAAAGGGGCATAACTTTGGGTGGGTCTCTTTGGAGGCAACATATACCACATTGGTATGTGCTATTCCAACCTATTTATTAGTAACCTATAAAGCTCCAGGGGCCCTGGTGGCACAGTGGTTAAGAGATCAGGCTGTTAACCTGAAGGTCAGCAGTTTGAATCCACCAGCTGCTCCTTGGAAACCTTATGAGACAGTTCTACTCTGTCTTATAGGTTTGCTATGAGTTGGTATCGACTTGATGGAAATGAGTTTTTTTAATTTTTTTTATTTTAATAAAGCTGCAAGTTTTGAGTGGAGCCTGGAGTAGGTGCCTTGGGCTTAATGGACCAGCATAATGCTACATGAAATGTCTGTGGCAAATAGGGATGCTATATGGCACTTCTGGCAAGTCCAGATAAGAGAATCATGGTGTCGATGTCTAGAATTTGGGAGTAAAGCCATGTTCTTTTCTGTATATAGGTATTATTATTTTGAAAGAATAAGCTCTTATTGTGCTACTGGCCCTTGTAGAGACTGACTCATTGACCATGTGACCTGATCTGCTCAACATGAATTGACTATGCTCTGGCTTACCATGCCATATTGTAAAAATAGGCTTGAGCACATCCAGAAAGCCAAAGTGGGCTTCATGAGCAGGTGACTCAGACTCCTACAGCACCTAAGTTTTCTTCACTTTCTTTCCTCCCACAATTTATATTTATGTCGTCCCAGGGAGTTCCTTATGACAGGCTGCCTAAGAAAGAAAAACTGAGGCTGGTTTGCAAGTGATTCTGCCTGATATGCCAGCACCAACGACATGTGGATTGTTGAAGCACTCCCTCGCTCGGGAGTGGTCCTAAAGGACAGTGATGAAGGGACATCCCCCAAGTGGACAAAACTTTAAGCAGTATACTTAGTCATTCACTTTGTCTAGGTCAGAGTGGGATAGAAGCAGAGATCTACATAAATTTATAGGCAGTATTTTGACTGCATTATCTAAGACTTGGAAAGTACAGGATTGATTGAATAGTGACACATAGACAAGAAAAGAAGGGTGTAAATGGGCTTCTCAAAATGGACAAAGAGTGAGGGGATATTTGTGTCCTATGTAAATCTTCACTGAAGGTCATCCACTACAGAGTTATATAAGATGGTGCTTTCTATTTATATCTCATGGAAGGCTCTGGGATGCTTGCTCCACGGGCTCATATACAAAGTGGCTAAGGCAGTATGGGCTCAACAACATGTACTTCCCCTGATAAAAGCTTATATGGCTGCCACCACGGCTGCATACTTAACCCTTCGATATCTGAGACCAACACAGCCTCCAGTATGGTAGCATTCCCCAGGGGAACTATTCAGTCACATGGTAGCAGGCTGATTACTACATTGATCCCCTTCTGTCATAGAAGGAACAGTAATTTGCTCTTATTGGAGAAAACACTCAATCTAGATATGAATTTTTCCCGTATTGGTAATATTTCTGCCAGCCCTAGCATTCATGGAACTGGGGTTCAACATTCACAATCATACTATCTCATACAACATGTTTATAACTAAGGAACTCACTTGACAATAAAGAGTGTAGTAATAGGCTCATGTCCATGAAATTTACATATTCTGTTACATGCCCTTTCACTCAAAGCAGCTGTCTTGATATAATGGCAGATTGCCCTGGAAGACACATTATGGCACCAATTAGGAGGCAACACCCTGAAAGTGATATATACTTTGAACCAGCAACCAATGATCCAAATACACAAGTCTGAGACGAAAAGAGGTAGAATTGTAGAGTGGTTCTTTTCACTATTATGCCTAACGTCTCTCCTGCATAGTTATTGTTTGCTAGTCCCACAATTTTTTGCTTTGCTTATTTGGAGGTCCTAGTTCCAAAGGGAGAAATGCTTCTGCCAAGGAAGACAACAAAGATCCCATTGAAATGAATGGTATCCTGCCACTTGGGGCTCCTTATTTCACTATAAAGAAGAGGGTTACTGTCCTATCTGGGTAATTTATTACCAAGGAGAAATTGGGTTGCTGCTACACAATGGAATCACTTAAAACTATGTCTGAAACACAGGATTGGTGTGACTCTTGGTTCTTCTATGTCCAGTAGTAAGATATAATGGACCACAATAGGAATTCCATAACAGAACTGCTAACAACGCTGATCTTTCAGGAATTAAGATTTGGGTAGACTGACCAGAAAAAGAGCCCCAAACAGCTTAGATAAATATCAACTATGACCATGTGATGAGTTACAGAAATGAGGACTATTGCAGACAGGCATGCTTTCTTCCTCACAGGCATGTATGTGTTTGTGTGTGAGTCGATTTAAACTGTTTGTAAAGGGGTATGTGATTTTTAGCATGAGAATGTAGTAGAAATTCAGAAATATTTAATATGCAGGTAACATAAATCACCATCAATTTTACTATCAGGTGCCCACCAAATAGGGAACGAGGAGGAAATCTCTGCCGTTTCCTTTGAGCCACTTATTGACCCATTCATTGCAAATGTCTGGTGAGACAACTGCACTGCCTCACTCACTTAGTCATGAACTCAGCTTAGGAAAGTTTCTATCCCGCTCAGAGATCAGGCACACACATTCTGTTGGAGTGACAGAATCTGTCCTGTCCCTTATCAGCACTCCATGCGTTCCCACAAGCCTGTCTCAGCTGTTCACTGATCTCACCTGTAAGCTCCCTCTCCTTCATAGCACAAACTCTTCCCAGCCTTGTGAAATCTGTGATCATCACAAACTTTGATTTTACTTATGTTTTTTTCCTCCTGCACTACTTCCTTCCACTTATCCAGAAACCTGCCAATTTCTAAATGCTCTGTTCATGTATGCTGCCTTCCATGAGCCTTTACATGGCTCTAACCCATGAGTATCACATATTTTATGCTTAATTCTTCTCCATTCATTGTATGAGGTTTTGTTTAGTCACTTCATACTTCCATATATCTCAAAATTTCTTCCATCTGGCTTGAAATTTTCCTCTCTTTCTTCTTTGCCTGCTAAATCTAATAGGTGACTAGCTCATATTTACTTTTCCCCAGAAATATCTTTATCATTGCTGTTGATCTTTCCCGTGCTACTACCACTAGTTCTTCTACAACTGTAAGAGCCGCTGTCGGTATTCTCAATGACGACAGCATACGATGAGCATGTCCTCTGCTACACGCACTGTACTAAGTACTGTTCATGGATCATCTCATAAAATCCTCACCAAAATCTCATGAAATAAGTGTGAGCATTATTCTCATTTTGTTTATGGGGAAATTGAGGCTTATGGAAGTTCAACAACTTTCTCAAAGTCATATGGAATATAAAACCCTAGTTCATTTGTGGCAGAAGGCGTTTCAAACAGAGACAGTCCACATATGAAGGGAGATGTTGGAGGGGCCGAGGATCCTATGGGTTTGGGATGTCCAAGCTCTAGACCTACTGAAGTGTTCTGATTGTTAAAGTAAGCTTGCTTTTTACCAAATTTAACCCCTCAAAATAGAGAAATTACTTCCTTTCTTTCAAGAGATTTTGGTCTCAAGAGGCATTATTCATTCAAGGGCCCTTATTTTTAGATTCTCTGGCAAGCTGGTTGGTGGGGAAAGACCTTTGACTTTAAATCATAAAGGCCGGTGGCTTTAAAGTGATGTTAGGTGGAGCCCAAGTGTTTTGTGAGGGTGCCCTGGGTGTGGCCATGAGGGCCAGGCTCTGGGGGTGAGATCTAGGGTGGTGGAGGTCTGGGCCTCAATCAAAACAGCTGCACTTTTGTGGATGTAGATAAAGATTTATATACTATGTAAGTTTTCATTTGAAGATAGGGTTCTGGTGCTTTAAAAACATAGTTTGAGGTCCATTGTTTTAGTACCACATACTCATAGTAATGAAAGAAAAAATAAAACAAACAATTTAAAGTCAGAGAGCAAATCTATATCCAGAGACAACAGTCAAGTGTCCCCCTTGTGATCAGATGATTGTTCCCTGGGGTCTCTCAGAGGCCAGGGGCAGGAACTACTTGAGCACAAGGAAGTGTAACTGGCACCCTTCAGGTCTAGGACTGGGCGTTGCCTGTGGATTTGAGGCTCGGGGACATCTAAGAGAGTGACCTGGCCTAGAAAGACCCAGCACAGTGCTGCTGCCCTGACTGGTGGCCTCCCCTATAACGTCTTTTACTGGGCAGGGCAGGCTGCTTTCCAGCAGGAGCTGCTTTCATCGTTGTTCTCCAGAGAGCCTGGGGATGCATATCTGGGGATATGATGGTATGATGCATCTTTTATCCTCCAGATACTTTTTAACGGTTTTACTTTCTGGTTGCAAGCCAAGTGCAATGGCCTCAGTGAGGAGAGGCAGGGTCTGCAAACTTATTACTAAATTATGATTTTATTAAGGACCAGAACCCACAGAACTAGAGCAAAAATGCTAGAGTCAGTATTTTAAATTCATAAAAGTTTAGATAGGTTTATTTTCTGCCACTGGAATTTACCATTCAATGCCTCCAAGAGAAGAGAAAAAATAAAGTAGAAAACAAACAATAACCAACGAAGAAGATTCTCTTACTTTAGCTCTGCCCAGGATAGTTGAATCTTTAGCTGGAAATGACCAGAGCCTTATGGACCTATTGAAAGGGAACCAAAATCTGGGGCCTCATGGGGAGAGGGTGCCAGGGAGCCACACTAAATCCTGCGTCCATCCTATGCCTCAAGGCCAGTGAGAATTTTATCCTGTCCTGGACTGTAGCCTGCTGTGTCCATCAGACTGCTCTGAACTTTCTTCATATGAAGAGCAGCACTCGGTGGTCTGACTGCCTCCAGTGTGAAGGAGCAAACACAAGTCAAAGGGCAGGAATTGGCACAGCTTTGTTTTTTTTAGCTCATTAGAAACAGAACCTCACATACTTTGCAAACATTTGAAAAATAAAATTCGTTCCAGACCTGATCTGGTGGAGAACTTTTTGCACAGTGTAATGCATAAGCCTCCTCCTAGGAGAAATTAATATTCTGAGCAAATACTTTAGCATTTTCATAAAGGATTTGAATGGATTAAGACCTCTTCTGAAAAAACCAGCTACACACTCAATCTGCGAGTGTCATCCTGAGAGAGTCCAGTCACTGTGACTGGCTTCCATGGGACCCCACAGGCTTGCCTAGGCCCTCCAGCAGCATCCTGGTCCTGGCGTCCATGCCTGTTGCCATTTAACCATTTTGTTTTTTCCATGAAATTTCCTACCAAAAGCCAGTCTTTGAATTGGCTTATTAGAGATCTTTTTCCCTATTAGCAAAATTATAATAAAACTTGCACATGTGATTACAACTGTTCTTAGTTACCATGCAGTCGATTCCCATTCATGGTGACCCCATGTGTTAGACAGTAAAATTACTGCATAGGATTTCCTTGGCTGTAATCTTTCGTAGGAGAAAAGACCGGGAGATCTACTCTGGCAAAGAATTACAACCTTGGAAACCCTATAAGGCAGTTCTACTCTGTCCTATATGGTCGTTATGGGTTATAATTGCTTGACAACACACAACAGCAACAATCTTTCAGAAGATTGCCAGATCTTTTCTTCCATAGTGCCGCTCGGTGGGTTCGAACCACCAACCTTTCGGTTAGTAGTTCAGCACAAACCATTTGTGCCACGTAGGGACCTAGTGATTATAATTAAAATGATTTTTTTTAAAAAAAGTGTATTATAGTGGAGAGAAATGGAAGGTGTAGCAGATGTGGATTACATTTTGCCTGATGTCTACAGTTAGTTACAAATACAGCCACATCAACTATTTCCTTTGTATCTCCTTTGACAACATCCATGTGTGGAAGGTATCATCCACCCTGGTTCATAGCAGAGTAAATGAAGGGCAAAGAGGTGGAGTGATCCACCTAAAACTCATAGCTAACATGGAAAGGCTCAGGGTCTTACTTGGGCTCTGTTTTTGAAACCTAACATTCCTGGCTCTTTCTCTGACACCACAAGTTTGTTCAGAAGGACACTTATGACTGACCTTTGACTGCTAGAGTGGAGAGAAGCAGATGCACAGACCGATATACAGATGTACCTGAATCAAACCTGTCTGGAGTCTGCAATCTGCTCTGGATGTTCTCTCCACTCCATAGCACAGAGGCGAAGGACACCGAGTGCTTAGTACCAGGCACCTTTGCACTTATGGGCAAGCAGCCCCTGAAAGACAGGTGATGTGTGAATTTGCTTTTCCCAAAGCATCCTTCCTGTCCCATCAGAACTTGCACTGCATGTTCAGTTGAGTTAATTCTTCTCACCCCAAAATTCCACCGGATACACCTTTCTTCCTCCCTCTTGAAGGGAAACAACAAGGGTTGCTGATTTTTTGTTGTTGTTGTTTATAGGTATTTTAACAGCACTTAACTTGTATATGCTTCCTTGAGAAGCTTTTTCTGAAGTTGGTTTTGGAAATTTGAGAACAATAAGAGCACTTCAACAATTATGAAACCGAAACTTCCAATGCTCTAAAGGATTGTTAACAGAAGGAAAAGGCTTCCAGGCAGCCATTCCAGAAACTTTTCAATTTGAGCCTTTTAACTTTATGGTAGGGGAAGAGAGAAGCAAAATCTACCAGTCAGGTGAAAACATAATTGACCTTGGAAACTGAATAGAAATGATGACCCGAACTTCAGAGGTGAGATACAATTGCAATTGCCCGAGAAAAGCCTTGTTTCCCCCATCACTTGTGGGCTCAGAGAGAGCGCTAACAGCAAGAAAGGCCAGCAAGCAGGCCTTTAAGGATTTTGGCATTCAGGCTGGCAAACGCCACAGTGAGAATGCTGAATGAGGCAGAACTTCCTTGGAAAAATGTTGAATCAGTGAATTTCAATGAAAAAGCCCTCTGAGGCATAATATTCAGTGAACTCAGCTTGCATTATTTATTGACTAGTGGGGAGCTTGTGGGTTTAACATTTTATTAATATGGTACCAGGTCATTTGAGAAAGTGTAGCCAGTAGGAAACCTCCCCAGAAACACATTTTCCTATTATCAACAGTGCACTTTTAGGGCCAATTATCAACACTACACTTTGAGGGCCAAACAGAGTCCCTGGTGTGTCTCTGGGGACAGATAGAAAGTGGCAGGTCTTCTGCAAGCCATCTCTCTCTAAGGGAGTCAAATCGGGGTGAGGAAAATCCACATCTATTTTCTTTCTTTCCTTGATTACCCTGTGGTACTTGTTCTAAGTCTTTGGGCCCATGGAGGCCTGGGAAAGCTGTAACCACTGTAACCCAAGGCTGATTTGGGGAATTGAATGAGTCCCTTCTATTTCTGTTCATTAAGTTCCCCCAGGGTGTCTGGAACTTAACTTGAGGTTATAGGATTGAACACAAACACAACCCATGTCCAAGGGGACTTGAAAAGCCAGGCAATCTATGGAGTGAGTTTTCAGTAAGGTGCAATTTAGACATTCCCATAACAAAAGGAAAGCTCAGTCTTCGTACATATATTTTTTTACTTCTGCATTACATTCTATACTACTTTAAGAAAGTGACAAATACAGAACAAACTGCCATCAGCTGTTCTCTTTAAAGCAATTTCCAGAGCAGTCAAAGGCATCTGTAGAGTTTTGGTTTAACCTCCTCAACTTTAAACATTTCTATATATTTATATTGCAACATTCTAAAATAATTTTAAGTGACTAAATGAGAAGTAAATTTGTTTACAGTGGTTTTACTGTTTAATTGCTTGTTATATTGTTAGGTGCTATAGAGTTGGTTCCGAATCATAGTGACCCTATGTACAATAGAATGAGACACTGCCTGGTCCAGCGCCATCCTCACAATCATTGTTATGTTTGAATCCGTTGTTGCAGCCACTGTGTCAATCCATCTCATTGAGGTTCTTCTTCTTTTTTGCTGACACTCCTGATAACATGCCCATAGTATGTGAGATGAAGTCTTGCCACCCTTGCTTCTAAGGAGCATTCTGGATGTACTTCTTACAAGACAAATTTGTTCCTTCTTTTGGCAGTCCATGATATATTCAGTATTCTTCGCCAACACCATGACTCAAAGGCATCAACTCTTCTTTGGTCTTCCTTATTCATTGCCCAGCTTTCACGTGCATAAGAGGCAATTGAAAACACCATGGCTTGAGTCAGGTGTACTTTAGTCTTCAAGGTGTCATCTTTGCATTTTAACACTTTAAAGAGGTCTTTTGCAGCAGATTTGATTTCTTGACTGCTGCTTCCATGAACATTGATTGTGGTTTAAGGAAAATGAAATCCTTGACAACTTTAGTATTTTCTCTGTTTTTCATGATGTTGCTTACTGGTCCAGTTGTGAGGATTTTTGCTTTCTTTATGTTGAGGTGTAACCCATACTGAAGGCTGTAGTCTTTGATCTTCATCAGTAAATGCTTCAAGTCCTCTTCACTTTCAGCAAGCAAGGTTGTGTCATCTGCATATGGCAGGTTGTTAATGAGTCTTCCTCCAATCCTGATGCCACATTCTTCTTCATATAGTCCAGCTTCTCAGATTATTTGCCAAGCAAACAGACTGAATAAGTATGGTGAAAGATACAACCCTGACACACACCTTTCCTGACTGTAAACAATGCAGTATCCCTTTTTCTGTTTGAACGACTGCCTCTTGATCTATGCACAGGTTCCTCATGAGCACGATTAAGTGTTCTGGAATTCCCATTCTTTAAAATGTTATTCACAATTTGTTATGATCCAGACAGTTGAATGCCTTTGCATAATCAATAAGACACAGGTAAACATATTTTTGGTATTCTCTGCTTTCAGCCATGATCCATCTGATATCAGCAACGGTATTCTTCATTCCACTACTTCTTCTGAATCCAACTTGAATTTCCGGCAGTTCCCTGTCAATGTATTGCTGCAATCAGTTTTGAATGATCGTCAACAAAATTTTCCTTGTGTGTGATATTAATGATATTGTTTGATAATTTCTGCGTTAGATTGTATCACCTTTCCTTGAAATGGCCATAAATATGGATCTCTTCCAGTCGATTGGTCAGGTAGCCTTCTTCCAAATTTCTTAACATTGATGAGTGAGCACTTCCAGCACTGCATCCATTTGTTGAAATATCTCAGATGTATCCCATCAATTCCTGGAGGCTTGCTTTTGCCAATGCCTTCAGTCCAGGTTGGACTTCTTCCTTCAATACCGTTGGTTCTAGATCATATGCTACTGTCTGAAATGGTTCAATGTCAACCAATCTTTTTGATACAGTGACTCTGTGTATTCCCTGCATATCGTTTTGATGCTTCCTGGGTCATTTAGTATTTTCCCCATAGAATCCTTCAATATTCCGACCCAAGTCTTGAATTTTTTTCTTCAGTTCTTTGAGCTTGAGAAATGCCAAGTGTGCTCTTCCCTTTTGATTTTCTATCTCCTGGTCCTTGCTCATGTCATTGTAATACTTTATTTTGTCTTCTGGAGCTGTCCTTTGAAATTTTCTGTTCAGTTCTTTCACTTCATCATTTCTTCTGTTCACTTAGCTACTCAATTTGAAGAGCAAGCTTCAGAATTTATTATTTGATGAGAATGTTTGTGAGGCACATATTTAATCTTTATAATGAAGAGCCTTAAAAATGAATAAATAGACTTCCGGCAAAATGGGGCTCTAGGCAGAAGCACCACGCCGTCCCTCCACAGCAAAGATCCGAAAAACTAAGCCGAACAGAAGAACCAACACTCCTGAAACCCTAAAACATCAAATGAAGAGATAAAGAACTCAGCCAAGCACCAAATGGAGTGAGAAAACTGACAGAGAACGGAGAATGAGGAGACATTCATGCAGAGGTCCCCTACCAGCTAACAGCACGGATCCGCCATCTTGTACTCCTATAGGAGACCAACAAACAGGGGTACGAGAAAGCAGCTTCACGGAGCTTCCAGCGGGAGATAAAACAACCAGTAATTTGCAATATATGCTTTCCCACCCCCCACCCTTCTTCACCCCCACTTGGCCTCCTCTGCTTCCCGTGGCCACAATCTCTTGTCCGGGAAACACCGGCTGCTTGGAAACCACACAGCCGAACGGGCCGGCTCTCTGAGTGCCATTTGTTGGCTGCTGGGGTTGTTTTTTTTTTCTACTTCTTTTGATTTCTTCCTTACCTTTCACCACCCCACCCTCCTTTCGTTCAAATGCCTGGCTCCTTGCACCATCTTTGAATCTTCCTGAGGGGCTGCAGAGCTCTGGTAATTTGTGATATATGCTTTCCCACTTCCTACACTTCTTCACCCACACTCAGCCCCCTCTGCTTCCCGCAGACACAGTCTCTTGTCCGAGAAACACGGCTGCTTGGATTCCACAAGCCTGCAAGAGCTGGCTCTCTGAGTGCCATTTGTTGGCTGCTGGTGTTGCTTTGTTTTCTGCTTCTTTTGATTTCTTCCTTACCTCTCACCACATCCCCCTCCTTTTGCTCAAATACCTGGCTCTGTGCGCCATCCTTGCTTCTTCCTGAGGGGCTATGGAGCTACCTTAGAGTGTGGAGCTGCTTCCCGGTCTGGGCTGCCACGCTGGTGGGATCCCAGGGCTTTTGTTCATTTGTTTATTTTGAATTGTTTTTTTGTTTTCTTTTCCTTTTCTTGAGTTGGGAGCCCTTTCTGGCCAGGCGGTGCTGCGCAGCAAGGAGCCTACCCCCTCGGCTTGCACACACATGCAGAGGGATCCATGAGGACATTTCTTTTATCATTGCTTTTTGTTTGTTTGTTTGTTTGTTTGTTTGGGGGCTTTTCTTGTTCTCTTTTTCTTTTTAATTCATTTTGTTTTCTTTTCCCTCTTTTTCCCTTTTTGTCTTTCTTCATTACTCAGTTTCTCATCTCTCTATAGCTTCCTTCTCTTTCTGTTCCTTGAATACCTGGCTTTGTATACCTCTACGCCTTCTAGCCAGGCTGTACTGCAACACCTGAGAGTGACTTCCCCAGACCTCATAGCTGTCGGATCCCTGGGAACTTTGCAGTTCTTTAACCTTTCTGATTTTTATTTGTTCATTCTTTTCTTTTCTTCCTCTTCCCCTTTCTGTTTTTCTTCATTTCATAGTCTCTCATCTCTCTGTTCCAACAGCAAGCTCCCTTAGCATTCTTTTTTGTTTGTTTGTATGTTTTTTGGCTCCTGTTCCTCTCTCCTGTCTCCCATATCCAGCTTAGCTCCACACATAACCATCTCTCTGCTGCATCCTGCCTACCTTCACCATGCGCTTGACATCACACCACCAAGCAGTGCAGGCACGGCCTACTGGAACCTGCCCAGCACTGATTACCGACCCGCCCTGGTGGCTGTAGTAAGTGCCATAAACAACTTGTCCCAGTAACTCCTCTTCAGCTAGACCTGCCCTGCCATACCATATCTGAGTGAATGACCCTGCTAATTGGAGAAGGAGGCAAAAAGTATTGTGCCCACAGATGAGCAAACAACAAAGAACACACAATCCGCCTGCTCAGATACAATTTTTTTTTTTAAAAAGGAACGAAACAAACAAATGTACAATCAATCAATGAGAAAAATAACTAGCAAGTACCCCGAAGACAGCAGACAATATCAAAACATTTACAAAAATAGGACAGGATGGTTCCAGTAGGCATCCAAAATAAAACACCAGATGACTTTCTGGTGGAAGAAAATGCACTAGAACTACCTGATAGGGAATTCAAATCTCTAATACCCAGAATTCTCCAAGAGCTGAGGCAAAAATCTGACAAACATGAGGAAAAAATAGACAAATTCATGGAAAATACAGACAAAAAATTGGAAGAATTCAGGAAAATAATGCAGGAACAAAATGTCAAAATAAATTCACAACTAGAAATTATACAAAGACAACAATTAGAAATCCAAAAGATATAAAACTACTTCAAAATGGATCAAAGACCTGAATATAAAGCCTCAAACTATAAAATTCATAGAAGAAAAAATAGGACCAAAACTTCAGGCCTTAATACATGGCATTAACAGGATACAAACCATAAACATCAACACAAAAAACCCAACAGATAAACTAGATAACTTGGATCTTCTAAAAATCAAACATCTATGCTCTTCAAAAGACTTCACCAAAAGAGTCAAAAGAGAACCTACAGACTGGGAAAAAATTTTTGGACAGTACAAGTCAGACAAAGGTCTAATCTCCATAATCTACAAGAAAATCCAACACCTCAACAACAAAAAGACAAACAATCCTATCAAAAAATGGGCAAAGGAAATGAACAGACACTTCACCAAGGAAGACATTCAAATGGCCAACAGACACATGAGGAAATGCTCGCGATCACTAGCCATTAGAGAAACGCAAATTAAAACCACAATGAGATACCATCTCACCCCGGCATTACTAGCACGAATCAAAAACACTGGAAATAACAAATGTTGGAGGGGCTGCGGTGAGATCGGAACTCTTATGCACTGCTGGTGGGAATGCAAAATGATACAACCATTTTGGAAAATGATATGGCGTTTCCTCAGAAAGCTAGAAATAGACATACCATTCGATCCAGCAATCCCACTCCTAGGAATATATCCTAGAGAAATAAGAGTCATCACTCGAATAGACATATGCACACCTATGTTCATGGCAGCATTGTTCACAATAGCAAAACGATGGAAACAACCTCGATGTCCATCAACAGATGAATGGATACACAAACTATGGTACATACACACAATGGAGTACTATGCAACGAGAAAGAACAACCATGAATCTGTGAACCATCTCATAACATGGATGAAACTGGAGGACATTATGCTGAGTGAAATAAGTCAATCACAAAAGGACAAATATTGTATGAGACCTCTATTGTAAAAACCCATGAAAAAATTCACATGCAAAATGTAACAATCCTTGTTGGTTACCAGGGATGGGAGGGAAGGGGGGGAAATACTAAATAGGCAATAGATAAGTGGTACCTTGGGTGAGAGGTGAGATAGTACACAGTACAGGGGAAACTAACACAACCTGCACAAGGAAAGGTCACGGAGGCCCTATAGACACATCCAAACCCCCCGAGGGACTGAGTTGTTGGACGGAGGGCTCTGGGGACCATGGTCTCGGGGAACATCTAGCTCAACTGGCATGACACTACTTATAAAGATAATGCTCTACATTCTACCTTGGTGAGTAGTGTCTGGGGTCTTAAAAGCCTATGAGCGGCCATCTAAGATACTCCACTGGTCTCATCCCTTCGGGAGCAAGGGAGAATGAAGAGAACAGGATACAATTAAAAGATTTGTCCAGAGGACTAATTGTCCACAGCTACCAAGGCCTCCACCGGACTGAGTCCAGTACAGCTAGATGGTGCCCGGCTACCACCACTGACTGCTCTGACCAGGATCACAACAGAGGGTTCTGGACAGAGCTGGTGAAGGATGTAGAGCATAATTTTAACTCCAAAAAAAAAAAAAAAAAAAACCAGATTTACTGGCCTAAAGAATACTGGAGAAACCTCAAGAGTGTGGCCCCCAGACACCCTTTCAGCTCAGAGGTGAAGTTACCTTCAAGGTTCGATGTTAAGCCTGGGAATGGACAGCCCAGTAAAATTAAATGGGACTAACGAGGTACAGGAGTCCGGTGACAAAGGCCAGAAGGCAGAGGGGGAGTTGGAAACTGATGATAAGGAACACAAGTTGAGTAAGGACACTGTCGATGTGTTGTGAGATTGTTGACCACTGTTATAGGGCAACATTTGTAGTAACTATTAAATGGGAGGCTGTTTTGTCCTGTAAGCCTTCATCTTGGGCGAGAATGGCAGCACATTTGGAAGAGCATAGTCAATATCACTTAAATGTGTAAGTAAAAAGTTTTGAAATGGTGTTAAAAAAAAAAAAGAGACTAATGAGGTACAGTAGTCCAGTGACAAGGGCCAGAAGACAGAAGGGGACATGGAAGTCCCCTGGTGATAGGGAACACAAGGTGGAGTAAGGATATTCTTGATGTGTTGTGAGATTGTTAACCACTGTCATAGGGCAACATGTGTAGTAACTGTTAAATGAGAAACTATTTTGTTCTGTAAGCCTTCATCTTAAGTGAGAATAACAGCACAGTTGGAAGAACGTAGTCAATGTCACTGAACTGTGTATGTAGAAATTTTTGAAACGGTGTATCTTTGGCTATCTGTATTTTCATCAAAAAAAAAAAAAGGTTGAAAATTTAGAGGCTTAATATGTTGTGGGGTTGTTAAACAATGTAATAAAACAATAGTACTACTGTTTCATGAGAAACTATTTGTTCTGTAAGCCTTCACCTGAAGTACAATAAAATATAAAAAAATAAAAATTGTTTTACAGAAAGAATTAATGTGTTAACATTTAATAGTTAAATTGATGATTGGGTTCATAGAACCTTAGGAAGCAGAGCCAAGAGGAGCACCTGCTTTATATAAAGCCTCAGTTAGAGGGCCTTCATCCTTACAGAAACAGATGGAAGCAATTTACTTTAGAAGAAACTGTACAATAATGTCTGAAAACATTTAGAGGGAAATCAATTTTTTAAATGTCATTTTAAAACAATAAAATAAACTGAAAAGGTAAATCAGACATAGTTTAGCATAGTTGAGAATTGAAAAAAAATAGTATAATCTTTGTACCAGAGTTGTTACTGATATAGGAATATATATACATCAATACTTGTGAATTAATACACTGATTTTTTTATTATGGGTGATGGAAAGTTAGAATGTAATTTGTCTAATAAAATATGAAATGTTCATAATCAAAAAAAAAAAAAAAAGATATCCAAAAGATAAACAACAAGATTTCAGAAATGGACGGTGTCATAGAAGGGCTGAGAACCAGATTTGAAATGGTGGAAGCCAGGATCAGTGGAATTGAAGATAAACACTTGGATACAACTCTGTTTGAGGAAAACTCAGAAAAAAGAACAAAGAAAAATGAAAAGACCCTTAGAGTTATGCTGGATACAATCAAAAGCAAAAATTTCCGAGTGATTGGAATTCCAGAACAGGGGAAGAAAACAGAAAACAGAGAGAGGATCATTGCAGAAGTGCTGACAGAAAACTTCCCCAATATCATGAAAGATGAAAAGTTGGCCATCCAAGAAGCTCAATGAACCCCATATAGGAGAGACCCCAAAACAAAATCACACTCGACAAAACCAAAGACAAAGAATCCTGAGAGCAGCTCGTGAAAAATAAGAAGTCACATACAGAGGGGAAACAATAAGACTAAGCTCAGATTATTCAGCAGAAACCACGCAGGCAAGAAGGCAATGGGATGACATATATAAAATCTTGAAAGAAAAAATTGTCAGCCAAGAATAATGTATTCTGCAAAACTCTTGTTCAAATTTGATGGTGAAATTAGGTCATTTCCAGATAAACAGAAATTAAGGGAATATGTAAAAGTCAAACCAAACTTACAAGAATAATTAAAGGGAGTTCTTTAATCTGAGGACAAACAAATTCAGCTCACAGGCAGAATCTAGGATGCAGGATCGTACCAGCCAGATACCAATCTAGGAAATGAACTCTCAGGGACTATCCAAAACCAAAAGAAATACAACAGGGAATCAGAGCAGTTAATCAGTAAATGACAACAACATCAAAACAATAAAAGAGGGAATTAATGGCATAGGTATAGAACCTTCTAACAGAGAGGAAGGGAAGGCAATACCAAGTAATGGTAGACTGCTTCAAACTTAGAAAGATAAGGGTAAAATTCATGGTTACCAGAAAGAAAGTTAACAAACATACTCATAAAAAAAAGAGGAAAAACATAAAGTCTCAGCAAAAACAAAACCTACAAAAACAAAAGAAATGAAAAAAAAAAAATCCATAAACAAAAGTAACTCAGCACAAGAGAGTAAGAAGAACAAAGAAAACTTCAGCACCACAAAAAAAAAAAAAAAAAAAAAAAGCACTACAAAATGACGGCAACAAACTCACATCTATCAATAATTACACTGAATGTAAATGGACTCAATGCACCCATAAAGAGACAGAGAGTGACAGAATGGATAAGAAAACAGGACCACAATAGCAAAACGATGGAAACAACCTAGATACCCATCAACAGATGAATGGATAAACAAACTATGGTAAATACACACAATGGAGTACTATGCAATGAGAAAGAACAACAATGAATCCGTGAAGCATCTCATAACACGGATGAAACTGGAGGACATTATGCTGAGTGAAATGAGTGAATCACAAAAGGACAAATATTGTATGAGACCTCTATTGTAAAAACCCCTGAAAAAGTTCACACACAAAATGTAACAATCTTTGTAGGTTACCAGGGATGGGAGGGGTGGGTGGGGGGGAAATACTAAACAGGCAATAGATAAGTGGTATCTTGGGTGAAGGGTGAGACAGTACACAATACAGGGGAAACTAACACAACCTGTACAAGGAAAGGTCATGGAAGCCCCATAGACACATCCAAACTCCCTGAGGGACTGGATTGCTGGGAAGAGGGCTGTGGGGACCATGGTCTCGGGGAACATCTAGCTCAATTGGCATGACACAGCTTATAAAGACAATGCTCTACATTCTGTCTTGGTGAGTAGTGTCTTTGGTCTTAAAAGCCTGTGAGCGGCCATCTAAGATACTCCACTGGTCTCATCCCTTCGGGAGCAAGGGAGAATGAAGAGAACAGGATACAAGGAAAAGATTAGTCCGAAGGACTAATGGTTCACAGCTACCAAGGCCTCCACCGGACTAAGTCCAGTACAGCTAGATGGTGCCCGGCTACCACCACTGACTGCTCTGACCAGGATCATAACAGAGGGTTCTGGACAGAGCTGGAGAAGGATGTAGAATATAATTCTAACTCACCAAAAAAAAAAAAAAAGACCAGATTTACTGGCCTAAAGGAGACTGGAGAAACCCTGAGAGTATGGCCCCTAGACACCCTTTTAGCTCAGTAGTGAAGTTATCTCCGAGGTTTGCAGTTCAGCCTGGGAGTGGACAGCCCCATAAAACCAAATGGGACTAAGGAGGTACAATAGTCCAGGGACAAGGGCCAGAAGGTAAAAGGGGACAAGGAACCTGGTAATAGGGAACCCAAGGTTGAGTAAGGATATTGTTGATGTGTTGTGAGATTGTTAACCATTGTCATAGGGCAACGTGTAGTAACTGTTAAATGAGAAACTATTTTGTTCTGTAAGCCTTCTTCTTAAGTGAGAATATCAGCACAATTGGAAGAGCGTAGTCAGTGTCACTGAACTGTGCATGTATAAATTTTTGAAATGGTATATCTTTGGCTATGTGTATTTTCACCAAAAAAAAATAAAAAAATGTTGAGAAGTTAGAAGGTTGACATGTTGTGGGGTTGTTAACCAATGTCATAAAACAATATGTGTACTACTGTTTCATGAGAAACTCTTTGTTCTGTAATCCTTCACCTGAAGTACAATAAAGAAAAAAAAAGGTCTGTGAGCAGCCATCTAAGATACTCCACTGGTCTCACCCCTTCGGGAGCAAAGGAGAATGAAGAGAACAAGATAGAAGGAAAAGATTAGTCCGAAGGACTAATGGACCACAGCTACCAAGGCCTCCATCAGACTGAGTCCAGTACAGCTAGATTGTGCACAGCTACCACCAATGACTGCTCTGACCAGGACCACAACAGAGGGTCCCGGACAGAACTGGAAAAGGCTGTAGAACAAAATTCTAACTCACAGAAAACGACCAGATTTACTGGCCTGAAATAGACTGGAGAAACCCCTAGAGTATGGCCCCCAGACACCCTTTTAGCTCAGTGGTGAAGCCCCTCCCGAAGTTCACTGTTCAGCCAGGGATTGGACAGCCTCGTAAAACAAAACAGGACTAATGAGGCACAGCAGTTCAGGGACAAGGACTAGAAGGCAGGAGGGGACAGGAAAGCTGGTGATAGGGAACCCATGTTTGAGAAGGGACAGGGTTGACATGTCATGGGGTTGTTATAGGGCAATATGTGTACTAACTGTTTAATGAGAAACTATTTGTTCTGCAAACCTTCATCTAAGGTACAAAAAAAAGAGAATTATCTATGTGACATCAAATGGACAACAACAACTCAAAAGGTTTGATGGGAAGCCTAGGGGACAGTAAGCTGAAGATAATGGTGATGGAATAATTTGGAAAAGGATAGTGAGAATAGCCCCACAAATGGAAGAATGTAACTGACATCACTGAATTGTACATGTAGAAACTTTCAAAGTGCTGTAACTTTGGCTATGTATATTTTCAACAAAAAAAAGTCCTCAAGGTCGAGAAGGGAGAGTGTTGACATGTAGTGGGGCTGTTAACCAATGTCATAAAACAATATGTGTATTGACTGTTTAATGAGAAACTATTTGTTCTGTAAAACTTCATCTAAAGTACAATTAAAAAAATGGACAAATAGGAGAGGTGGGGCAAGGTGGCGGAGTAGTCAGACAATTCTGGAGTACCCTCTTACAACAAAGACCCAAAAAAACAAGTGAATCAATTATATATGACAATTTAGGAGCGCTGAACATCAAAAGCAAAGTTGAGGAACAAGACTGAGTGGCAGGGGGAGGGAGAGGTGGTTCGGAAGCAGTGAGGATTTGCCAGACCTGACCTGGAGAGAGCCTGAGCACTTCAGGCCTGATCAGCTCATGGATGAGTGGTGAGTCAGGCAAGCAGCAATGCTCAGAGGGTGTATTCTGCACCAGGAGAGACACAGCGGCAGAGAGTCTACTCAGCCACCCAGAACCGGTGAGAAGCAGCCCTCAGTCTGCGAAAGATAAGTACTTGCATCCGGCCTACCATGCAGATCAAAAACACCACCCTTAGGGAAAAACCTCTCTCCCATTTACCTTCCTGCTCTGCAGCTTCATCAATTTCCGAGTCCCCTTGGCAAGAAGCAGGAACCATCATGCACCCTGAGCCATTCTCATGGCCTTGGAGAGTGAACTAATTAACAAACAGGGGAAAAACTAAATTGCTGGCCCCCCTAAGCCAGAAAATAAGGGTAGGCACAGCTCCCTTGCCTAGGCACAGGCATAAGGGATCCATAGACTTTGAGTGCCTTTCCCCCTGCATAGACTTGCCTGGGCCCATTTCAACAGCGTAGGCCCTCATTATTGTAGTACAACAGGGTATATACCAGAAGGCTAACTTCAACCGTTTCAGCTGTGAAGTGGCATGTTTGTGACATTTGATGCTGCTCTGCCCATTAAGCAAGGTCTTTACCTACCCATATGAGGGCCTGAGGACTGGTGGCTCCACCCATTCCACCTAGTCACCTGCGATAGGGGCCCGAGAATAAGAGGTGCCCCCCAATCCTTACAGCTAACAGCATTGGGTGCTCATAGTCTGGCTGAAAAACCTACCAACCTAAGCACTGTAGGGATCAGGGACAAGCCTTCTTCCTGGACACTTGGGGGCAGCCAACAGCCCCTGGCCTTGCTCAGAGTGCATCCCCCTGCTGCAGCCAGACACCTGTGCCTATACCAATCACCCATGCCTGTCTAGGACTGTAGGTGAGCGCCTGCACCACACACTTGGTGATATCTACCTGGGCACCTGAGCTGAATTCATACAGGAGGAGTGGGCAGACTCCTGAGCTCACATACTTAGTAACAGATCTAACCACCTGGTGACAGGACAGTAGAGCTTCAAAGGTGCCAATAATCACACTAGTTAACATGAGCAGCCTATCTGGGCATATCAAAACAAAGTAAGAAGCTAGGACACAGTAAGCAAACATAAAATAAAGAAATATAATAATTTATCGATGGCTCAGAGACAACAGTCAATATCAAATCACATAAAGAGGCAGTCCATGATGGCTTCAGCAAGCTCCCAAAATAAAGAATCTAGAAATTTTCTAGAGGAGGAAAATTTCTTGGAATTACCAGAGGCAGAATACAAAAGATTAATATACAGAACTCTTCAAGAGACTAGGAAGGAAATTAAGCAAAACACAGGACATGCGGTAGAGGAAATTAAAAAGATCAGAGACGAGCACAGAGGGACAGCAATCAGAAATCCAGAAGATTAACAATAAATTTCAGAATTAGACAACTCGGTGGAAAGTCATACGAGCAGAATTGAGGCAATGGAAGTCAGAATTAGTGAGATTGAAGATAATGCACTTGACACCAACATATTTGAGGAAAAATCAGATAAAACGATTAAAAAAATAAAGCAACCCTAAGAATTACGTGAGACTCTATCAAAAGGAAATACCTATGAGTGACTGGTGTACCAGAACGGGGGGGGGGGGGGGGGGGCTGGGTGGATAACAGAAAAGACAGAGAGAATTTTTGAAGATTTGTTGGCCAAAAACTTCCCTGATAACGTGAAAGATGAGAAGATATCTATGCAAGATTCTCATCAAACTCCACATAAGGTAGATCCGAAAAGAAAGTCACCAAGACATATTACAATCAAACTTGTCAAAATAAAAGATAAAGAGAGAATTTTAAAAGCAGCTAGGGATAAACAAAAAGTCATCTACAAAGAAGAGTCAATAAGAATAAGCTCAGACTACTCAGCAGAAACCATACAGGCAAGAATGCAATGGGATGACATATATAAAGCCTTAAAAGAAAAAAAAAATGCAAGTCAAGAATAATATATCCAGTAAAACTGTCTCTCAAATATGATGGTGAAATTAGGGCATTTCCAGATAAACAGAAGTTTAGGGAATTTGCAAAAAACAAACCAAAATTACAAGAAATACTAAAAGGAGTCCTCTGGTTAGAAAATCAATAACATTAGATAACAACCGAAGACTAAAACACAGGTCAGAGCAACCAGATATCAACCAAGATAGGGAAGTCACAAAAATAAATCAAAGCTAAAACACTGAAAATAGGGACACAGATGTCAATATGTAAAAGATGACAATATTAAAACAAAAAAGAAGGACTTAAAAATGTAGACATAGATTTTTTATATGGAGAGGAAGTCAAGGAGATGCAAAGAAATAAAAGACTGGTATAAACTTAGAATAATAGGGGTAAATATTAAGGTAACCACAAAGAAAACTAACAATCCTACAAGTCAAAATAAAAAACAACAAAAATATAAAGACTCAGCAAATACAAAATCAACAACAATGAAAAAGATGAAAAGAAAATACATTAAGAAAACAACTCAGCACAGAAAATTATCTGGAAAAAAAAGACTGAACAACACACCAAAAAAAGACATCAAAATGACACACTAAACTGATACCTATCAATAATTACACTGAAATGTAAATGGACTAAATGCACCAATAAAGAAACAGAGAGTGGCCGATTGGATAAAAAAGCATGATCCATCTATATGCTGCCTACAAGAGACACACCTTAGACTTAAAGACACAAACAAAAATTCAAAGGATAGAAAAAAATGTATTAAGCAAACAACATTCAAAAAAGAGCAGGAGCGGCAATATTAATCTCTGACAAAACAGACTTTAAAGTAAAATCCACCACAAAGGATAAGGAAGGGCACTACATAATGATTAAAGGGTCAAAACACCAGGAGGACATAACTATAATAAATATTTATGCACCAAATGACAGGGCTCCAAAATACATGAAACAAACTCAACAGCACTGAAAAGAGAGATAGACAGCTCCACAACAGTAGTAGGAGACTTCAAAACACCACTTTCAGTGAAGGAGAGAACATCCAGAAAGAAGCTCAACAAAGACACGGAAGATCTAAATGCTACAATCAACTAACTTGATCTCATAGACATATAACGAACACTCCACCCAACAGCAGCCAAGTATACTCTTTTCCAAAACACATGGAACATTCTCCAGAATAGACCACATATTAGGCCATAAAGCAAGCCTTAACAAAATCCAAAGCATCAGAATATTACAAAGCATCTTTTCTGACCACAAAGCCAAAAAAGTGGAAATCAACAACAGAAAAAGCAAGGAAAAAAATCAAACACATGGAAACTGAACACCACTTTCCTCCAAAACTACTGGGTTATACAAGAAATTATGGATGGAATAAAGAAATTCATAGAATCAAACAAGAATGAAAACACATCCTACCAGAACTTTTGGGACACAGCAAAAGCAGTGCTCAGAGGTCAGTTCACAGCAATAAAGCACACATAGAAAAAGAAGAAAGGACCATAATCAAAACATTAACCCTATAACCTGAACAAGTAGAAATAGAGAAGTAAAAGAGCCCTCAGGCACCAGAAAAAAGAAAATACTAAGAATTAGAGCAGAATTAAATGAAATAGAGAATAGAAAAACAATTCAAAGAGTTAACAAGACCAAAAGCTGGTTCTCTGAAAAGATCAAGAAAACTGACAAACCGTTGGACAAACCAACAACAGAAAAACAGAAGAGGAAGCAAATAACCCAAATAAGAAACGAGATAGGTGATATCACAACAGACCCAACTGAAATTAAAAGAATCATAACAGATTACTATGAAAAATTGTACTCTAACAAATTTGAAAACCTAGAGGATATGGACAAATTTCTAGAAACTCACTACCTACCTAAACTAACACAAACAGAGGTAGAACAACTAAATAAACCTGTAGCAAAAGAAGAGATTGAAAAGGTTATTCAAAAACTTCCAACAAAAAAAAAAGCCCTGGCCTGGATGGCTTCACTGGGGAATTCTACCAAATTTTCAGGGAAGAGTTAACACCACTACTACTAAGGGTATTTCAGAACATAGAAAAGGATGGAATACTCCTAAACTCATTCTATGAAGCCAGCATAACCCTGATACCAAAACCAGGTAAAGACACCACAAAAAAAAGAAAATTACAGACAAATATCCCTCATGAACACTGATGCAAAAATTAATTCTAGCCAATAGAATTCAGCAACGTATCAAAAAAATAATAATAATTCACCATGATCAAGTGGGATTTATAAGAGGTACGCACGCATGGTTCAACATTAGAAGAACAATCGATGAAATCATCAGATAAATAAAACAAAAGACAAGAACCACACAATTTTATCAACCAATGAAGAAAAGGCATTTGAAAAAGTCCACCAACCATTCATGATAAAAATCCTCAACAAAATAGAAATAGAAGAAAAATTCCTTAATATAATTAAGGGCATTTATACAAAGCCAACAGCCAACACAATCCTAAATGGAGAGAGCTTGAAAGCATTCCCTTGAGAAAGGGAAACAGACAAGGATGCCCATTATCACCACTCTTATTCAATGTTGTGCTGGAGTTACTAGCCAGAGCAATTAGGCTAGAAAAAGAAATAAAGGGTATCCAAACCTGTAAGGAAGAAGTCATAGTATTTCTGTTTGCAGATGATATGGTCTTATACACAGAAAACCCCAAAAAATCCACCAGAAAACTACTGGAACAGATAGAAGATTTCAGCAAAGTTTAAACATCCAAAAGTCAGCTGGATTCCTTTACATCAACAAAGAGAATCTCAAAGAGGAAATCACCAAATCAATACCATTTACAATAGCCCCTAAGAATATAAAATACTTAGGAGTAAATCTAACAAGAGACGTAAAACACCTATACAATGAAAACTGCAAGACACAACTGCAAGAAGCCAAAAGAGATCTGCGTAATTCGAAAAAAATACCTTGCACATGGATAGGAAGACTCAACATTGTGAAAATGTCAATTCTACCCAAAGCAATCTAGAGATACAATGCAATCCTGATCCAAATTCCAATGGCATTTTTTTTTTTTTAATATTTTATTGTACTTCAGGTGAAGGCTTACAGAACAAATAGTTTCTCATGAAACAGTAGCATACATGTTGTTTTATGACATTGCTTAACAACTCCACAAAATATTAACCCTCTAAATTCTCAACCTTTTTTTTTTTTTTGTGAAAATACTCATAGCCAAAGATACACCGTTTCAAAAATTTCTACATACACAGTTCAGTGACATTGACTACGCTCTTCCAATTGTGCTGTTATTCTCACTTAAGATAAAGGCTTGCAGAACAAAATAGTTTCTAATATAACAGTTACTACAAATGTTGCCCTATGACAATGGTTAACAATCTCACAACACATCAACAATATCCTTACTCAAACTTAGGTTCCCTATCACCAGCTTTCTACTCCCCTTCTGCCTTCTGGCCCTTGTCACTGGACTCCTGTACGTCGTTAGTCTCATTTGGTTTTACCGGGCTGTCCACTCCCAGGCTGAACAGTGAACCTTGGAGGTACTTCACCACTGAGCTAAAATAGTGTCTAGGGGCCATACTCTCGAGGTTTCTCCAGTCTCCTTTAGTCCAGTAAATCTGGTCATTTTTTTTTTTTTTTTTGTGAGTTAGAATTATGCTCTACATCTTTCTCCAGCTCTGTCCACAACCCTCTGTTGTGATCCTGGTCACAGCAGTCAGTGGTAGTAGCCGGGCACCATCTAGCTGTACCGGACTCAGTCTGGTGGAGGCCTTGGAAGCTGTGAACCATTAGTCCTTCGGACTAATCTTTTCCTTGTATCCTGTTCTCTTCATTCTCCCTTGCTCCCGAAGGGATGAGACCGGTGGAGTATCTTAGATGGCCGCTCACAGGCTTTTAAGACCAAAGACACTACTCACCAAGATAGAATGTAGAGCATTGTCTTTATAAGCTGTGTCATGCCAATTGAGCTAGATGTTCCCCGAGACCATGGTCCCCACAGCCCTCTTCCCAGCAATCCAGTCCCTCAGGGAGTTTGGATGTGTCTATGGGGCTTCCATGACCTTTCCTTGTACAGGTTGTGTTAGTTTCCCCTGTATTGTGTACTGTCTCACCCTTCACCAAAGATACCACTTATCTATTGCCTATTTAGTATTTCACCCCACCCCTCCCATCCCTGGTGAGCAACAAAGATTGTTGCATTTTGTGTGTGAACTTTTTTATGGGTTTTTACAATAGAGGTCTCATACAATATTTGTCCTTTTGTGATTGACTTATTTCACTCAGCATAATGTCCTCCAGTCTCATCCATGTTATGATATGCTTCACAGATTCATTTTTGTTCTTTCTCGTTGCATAGTACTCCATTGTGTATATGTACCATAGTTTGTTTATCCATTCATCTGTTGATGGTTATCTAGGGTGTTTCCATCGTTTTGCTATTGTGAACAATGCTGCCATGAACATAGGTGTGCATATGTCTATTCGAGTGACAACTCTTACTTCTCTAGGATATATTCCTAGGAGTGGGATTGCTGGATCGAATGGTATGTCTATTTCTAGCTTTCTGAGGAAGTGCCATATCATTTTCCAATATGGTTTTATCATTTTGCATTCCCACCAGCAGTGCATAAGAGTTCCGATCTCACCGCAGCCCCTCCAACATTTGTTATTTCCAGTGTTTTTGATTCGTGCTAGTAATGCCGGGGTGAGATGGTATCTCATTGTGGTTTTAATTTGCATTTCTCTAATGGCTAGTGATCGCGAGAATTTCCTCATATTTCTGTTGGCCATTTGAAAGTCTTCTTTGGTGAAGTGTCTGTTCATTTCCTTAGCCCATTTTTTAATAGGATTACTTGTCTTTTTGTTGTTGAGGTGTTGGATTTTCTTGTAGATTATGGAGATTAGACCTTTGTCTGACTTGTACTGTCCAAAAATTTTTTCCCAGTCTGTAGGTTCTCTTTTGACTCTTTTGGTGAAGTCTTTTGAAGAGCATAGATGTTTGATTTTTAGAAGATCCCAGTTATCTAGCTTATCTATTAGGTTTTGTGCATTGATGGTTATGGTTTATATCCAGTTAATGCCATGTATTAAGGCCTGAAGTTTTGGTCCTATTTTTTCTTCTATGAACTTTATAGTTTTAGGCTTTATATTCAGGTCTTTGATCCATTTTGAAGTAGTTTTTGTATATGGTGTGAGGTATGGGTCCTGTTTCATTTTTCAGCAGATGGATATCCAATTTTGCCAGCACCATTTGTTAAAAAGACTGTCTTTTCCCCGTTTGATGGACTTTGGGCCTTTGTCGAAGATCAGGTGACTGTAGGTGGATGGATTTACACCTGGGTTCTCAATTCTGTTCCATTGGTCAATGTTTCTGTCATTGTACCAGTACCAGGCTGTTTTGACTACTGTAGCTGTATAGTAGGTTCTGAAGTCAGGTAGTGTGAGTCCTCCAACTTTATTCTTCTTCTTCAGTAGTGCTTTACTTCATCGGGGCTTCTTACCTTTCCGTATAAAGTTAATGATTCATTTTTTCATCTCTTTGAAGAATGTTGTTGGCATTTGGATCGGGATTGCATTGTATTTGTAAATTGCTTTGGGTAGAATTGACATTTTCACAATGTTGAGTCTGCCTATCCATGAGTATGGTATTTTTTCCATTTATGTAGATCCCTTTAGGTTTCATGCAGTAGTTTTATAGTTTTCTTTGTTTAGGCCTTTTACATCCCTGGTCAGATTTATCCCTAAGTATTTTATCTTTTTAGGGGCTATTGAAAATGGTATTGATTTCCTAATTTCCTTTTTATCGTTCTCCTTACTGGTGTATAGGAATCCAACTGATTTTTGAATGTTTATCTTGTATCCTGCTACTCTGCTGAATCTTTCTATTAGTTCCAGTAGATTTCTCGTGGAGTCTTTAGGGTTTTCTAAGTATAGTGTCATATCATCTGCAAACAGGGACAGTTTAACTTCTTAATTACCTATTTGGATGCCCTTGATTTCTTTTTCTTGCCTTATTGCTCTAGTTAGAACTTCCAGCACAATGTTAAATAGGAGTGGTGATAAAGGGCATCCTTGTCTTGTTCCTGTTTTCAAGGGGAATGTTTTCAGCCTCTCTCCATTATGAATGATGTTGGCCATTGGTTTTGCATAGATGCCCTTTATTATGTTGATAAATTTCCCTTCTATACCTATTTGATTGAGAGTTTTTATCAGGAATGGGTGTTGGACTTTGTCAATGCCTTTTCTGCATCAATTGAGATGATCATGTGATTCTTTTCTTTCCTTTTATTTATGCGGTGGATTCCGTTGATGGATTTTCTAATGTTGACCATCCTTGCATACCTGGTATTAATCCTACTTGGTCGTGGTGTATTATTTTTTTGATATGATGCTGAATTCTATTGGCTAGAATTTTCTTCAGAATTTTTGCATCTATATTCATGAGAGATATTGGTCTGTAATTTTCTTTTTCTGTGACGTCTTTGCCTGGTTTTGGTATCAGCGTTATGCTGGCTTCATAGAATGAATTTGGAAGTGTTGCTTCCTCTTCTATGCTCTGAAATAGTTTGAGTAGAACTGGTGCCAGCTTTTCTGTAAATGTTTTGTAGAATTTTCAAGTGAAGCCATCTGGGCCAGGACTTTTTTTGGTTGGGAGTTTTTTTATTACCTTTTTAATCTCTTCTCTTGTTATGGGTCTGTTCAGATTTTCAACATCACTTTGTTGTAGTTTGGGTAGGCCATGTGTTTCTAGAAATTTAGCCATTTCCTCTAGGTTTTCAAATTTGTTGGAAAATAGTTTTTCATAATATTCTTTTATAATCCTTTTTATTTCAGTTGGGTCTGTTGTAATGTCCCCCATTTCATTTCTTATTTGGGTTATTTGTGTCTGCTCCTGTTTTTCTTTTGTCAGTGTAGCCAGTGGTTTGTCGATTTTGTTGACTCTTTGCAAGAACCAACTTTTGATTTTGTTGATACTTTCTATTGTTTTTCTGTTCTCTATCTCATTTATTTCTGCTCTGATCTTTACTATTTCCTTTCTTCCAGTGGTTGTCGGCTTTTTTTGTTGTTCTCTTTCTATTTGTTTGAGTTCTGTAGTTAATGTTTTGATTTTGTCCCTTTCTTCTTTTTTGATATGTGCATCTATTGATATAAATTGTCCTCTGAGGACTGCCTTTGCTGTGTCCCAAAGGTTTAGGGATAATGTGTTTTCATTCTCATTTGATTCTAGGAATTTTTTGATTACATCTCTGATTTCCTCCACTACCCACTGATGTGTAAGCAGGGTATTATTCAGTCTCCATGTAGTTGATTTTTTTCCCTTGCTATTTCTAGTGTTAATTTATACCTTGATGGCATTGTGGTCAGATAAGACACTTTGAATTATCTCAGCATTTTGGATCTTGTTGAGGATTGCTCTGTGGCCTAAGATGTGGTCTATTCTGGAGAATGTTTTATGTGCATTGGAATGAATGTGTACTTTGCAGCAGTTGGATGGAGTGTTCTATATATGTCTATGAGGTCAAGTTAGCTGATTGTGTCCTTTAGGTCTTCTGTATCTTTGCTGAGTTTCTTCTTAGTTGTTCTGTCCTTTCCTGAGAGTGGTGTGTTGAAGTCTCCTACTATTATTGTGGAACTGTCCATTTCTCTTTTCAGTGTTGTTAGAATTTGTTTTATGTATTTTGGAGCCCCGTCATTGGGTGCATAGATGTTTATTATGGTTATGTCTTCATGATGGATCGTCCCCTTAATCATTGTATAGTGTCCTTCTTTGTCCTTTATGGTAGATTTCTTTTTAAAGTCTATTTTATCTGAGATTAGAATTGCCACTCCTGCTCTTTTTTGGTAGTTGTTAGCTTGATATATTTTTTTCCAGCCTTTGACTTTTAATAAATTCACATGTTTGTTTCTAAGGTGCGTCTCTTCTAGACAGTGTATTGATAGATCCTGTTTTCTTATCCATTCTGTGACTCTCCATCTCTTTATGGGTGCATTGAGTCCATTTACATTCATTGTAATTATTGATAGATGTGAGTTTGTTACTGTCATTTTGTAGTGTTTTTTTTTTTTTTTGTAGTGCTGAGATTTTCTTTGTTCTTCTTACTCACTTGTGCTTAGTTATTTTTGTTTGTGGATTTTTTTGTCATTTTTTTTTTTTTGGTAGGTTTTGTTTTTGCTGAGACTTTATGTTTTTTGTCTTTTTTTTTGTTGGTTTGTTAACTTTCTTTGTGGTTAACATGAATTTTACCCTTATCTTTCTAAGTTTGAAGCAGTCTACCATTACTTGGTATTGCCTTGCCTTCCGCTCCAATAGAAGGTTCTATACCTATGGGGTTTATTCCCTGTTTCATTGTTTTGATGTTGTTGTCATCCATCGATTGACTCTCTGATTCCCTGTTGAATTTCTGTTGGTTTTGGATAGTCCTCAAGAGTTCATTTCTTAGATTAGTATCTGGCTCGTACGATCCTGCGTCCTAGGTTCTGGCTGTGGAATGAGACTGTTTGTTCTCAGATTGAAGAACTCCCTTTAATAATTCTTGTAAGTTTGGTTTGACTTTTACATATTCCCTTAGTTTCTGTTTATATGGAAATGACCTAATTTCACCATCAAATCTGAACGAGAGTTTTGCAGGATATATTATTCTTGGATGACAGTTTTTTTTCTTTCAAGATTTTATATATGTAATCCCATTGCATTCTTGCCTGCATGATTTCTGCCAAATAATCTGAGGTTAGTCTTATTGTTTCTCCTCTGTATGTGACTTCTTGTTTTTCATGAGCTGCTCTCAGGATTCTTTGTTTGTCATTGGTTTTGGTGAGTGTAAATATGATATGCCTTGGTGATTTTCTTTTGGGGTCTCTTCTATATGAGTTTCATTGAGCTTCTTGGATGGCCAGCTTTTCATCTTTCATGATATTGGGGAAGTTTTCTGTAAGCAGTTCCTCAATGATCCTCTCTGTGTTTTCAGTTTTCTCCCCCGTTCTGGAATCCCAATCTTTCGTAAATTTTTGCTTTTAATTGTGTCCCACATAACTCTCAGGGTCTCTTCATTTTTCTTTGTTCTTTTTTCTGAGTTTTCCTGAAACAGCGTTGTATCCAAGTGTTTGTCTTCAGTTCCACTGATCCTCTCTTCCACGGTTTCAAATCTGGTTCGCAACCCTTCAATGACATCATCCATTTCTGAAATCTTGTTTTTTATCTTTTGGATTTCTAATTGTTGTTTTTGTATAATTTCTAGTTGTGAATTTATTTTGGAATTTTGTTCCTGCATCATCTTCTTGAAGTCTTCCAATTTTTTGTCTGTATTTTCCATGTATTTGTCTATCTTTTTCTCATGTTTGTCAGCTTTTTGCCTCAGTTCTTGGAGAATTCCTAGTATTAGAGATTTGAATTCCCTATCAGGTAGTTCTAGTGCATTTTATTCCATAGGAGGGTTATCTGGTGCTTTAATTTGGATGCTTACTGGAACCATCCTTTCCTGTTTTTGTAAATGTTTCGATATTGTTTGATGTTTTCGGGGCATTCAGTAGTTATTTCTCTCGTTTATTGATTGTAGATTTGTTTGTTTTGTCCTTTTTTTTTTTAAATAAAAAAATTTGATTATGTCTGAGCAGCCAGACTATGTGCTCTTTGTTGTTTGCTCGTTTGTGTGCTCAATACTTTTCACCTCCTTCACCGACTGGCAGGTTCAGTCACTCAGATATGGTACGGCAGGGCAGATCTAGCTGAAGAGGAGCCACTGGGACAGGTTGTTTGTGGCACTCACTACAGCCACCAGGGCGGATCGGTAATCAGTGCTGGGCAGGTTCCAGTAGGCCGTGCCTGCACTGCTTGGTGGTGTGATGTCAAGCGCACAGTGCAGGTAGGCAGGATGCAATGGAGAGATTGTTATGTGTGGAGCTAAGCTGGATATGGGAGACAGGAGAGAGGAACAGGAGCCAAAAAACATACAAACAAACAAAAAAGAATGCTAGGGGAGCTTGCTGTTGGAACAGAGAGATGAGAGACTATGAAATGAAGAAAAACAGAAAGGGGAAGAGGAAGAAAAGAAAAGAACGAAGAAATAAAAATCAGAAAGGTTAAAGAACTGCAAAGTTCCCAGTGATCCCACCAATGCAGCTATGAGGGCTGGGGAAGTCACTCTCGGGTGTCACAGCACAGCCTGGCCAGAAGGCACAGAGGCATACAAAGCCTGGTATTCAGGGATCAGAAAGAGAAGGAAGATATAGAGAGACAAGAAACTGAGCAATGAAGAAAGACTAAGAGGGAAAAGAAAACAAAACAAATACAAAAAAAAAGAACAAGAAAGGCCCCCCAAAAAAACAGAAAAAGAAAAACCCAACAAAAAAAGAAATGTCCTCAGGGATCCCTCCACATGTCTGTGGAAGCTGAAGGGGAGTTCCCTGCCACGCAGCTCTGCCTGGCCAGAAGAGCCCAACTCAAGAAAAGGAAAAGAAAACAAACAAACAATTCAAAACGAACAAATGAACAAATGCCCCAGGACCCCACCAGCGCGGCAGCCCAGACCGGGAATCAGCTGCACACTCGAATGGAGCCCTGCAGTCCCTCAGGAAGAAGCAAAGATGGCGCTCGGAGCCAGGCACTCGAGCAAAAGGAGGGGGAGCCGGCGAGAGGCAAGCAATAAATCAAAAGAAGCAGAAAAAAAAAAAAGCAACACCAGCAGCCAACAAATTGCACTCAAAGAGCCAGCCAGTGCGGGCTGGTGTTTCTGGACAAGAGACTGTGTCCGTGGAAAGCAGAGGAGGCCGAGTGTGGGTGAAGGAGGGTGGAGAGTGGGAAAGCGTATATCACAAATTTCCGGTGTTCTGGAGCCCCTCAGGAAGAAGCAAAGATGGCACAAGGAGCCAGGCACTTGAGTGAAAGGAGGGGGAGGTGGCAAGAGGCAAGTGAGAAATCAAAAGAAGCAGAAAAAAAAGCAACACTAGCAGCCAACAAGTGGCACCCAGAGAACCGCCTGCTTGGGTGTGTGGAATCCAAGCAGCAGGTGCTTCCCAGTCAAGAGACTTTGGCCGCAGGAAGCAGAGGAGTCCAAGCCAGGGTGAAGAGGGGTGGGGGGTGGGAAAGCACAGACCGCAAATTACCGGCTCTTTTGTCTCCCACTGGACGCTCTGTGAGGCTGCTCTCTCGTACCCCTGTTTGCTGGTCTCCGATAGGAGTCCAAGATGGTGGATCTGTGCTGTGTTAGCTGGTAGGGGACCTCTGCATGAATCTCTCCTCGCTCTCCATTCTCTGTCAGTATTCTCACTCCATTTGGTGCTCAGCTGAGTTCTTTATCTCTTCATTTGATGTTCTATGGTTTCAGGACTGTTGCATTCTCTGTTTGGCTTTGTTTTTCGGATCTTTGCTGTGGAGGGACGGCGTGGTGTTTCTGTCTAGAGCACCATCTTGCTGGAACTCCTCCAATGGCATTTTTTAATGAAATGAAGAAACAAATCACCAACTTCCTATGGAAAGGGAAGAGGCCCCTAATAAGTAAAGCATTACTCAAGAAGAAGAACAAAGTGGGAGGCCTCACACTACCTGATTTTAGAACCTATTATACCATCACGGTAGTCAAAACAACATGGTACTGGTACAACAATAGATACATAGACCAATGGAACAGAATTGAGAATCCAGACATGAATTCATCCACCTATGAGCAGCTGATATTTGACAAATGCCCTAAGTCCATTAATTGGGGAAAAGACAGTCTCTTTAGCAAATTGTGCTGGCATAACTGGATATCCATCTGCAAAAAACTGAAACAAGACCCATACCTCACACCATGCACAAAAACTAACTCAAATTGGATCAAAGACTTAAATAAAAACTCGAAACGATAAAAATCATGGAAGAAAAAATAAGGATAATGCTAGGAACCCTAATATATGGCACAAACACAATATGAACCATAAATAACGATGCACAAGCACCAGAAGAGAGACTAGATAACTGGGAGCTCCTGAAAATCAAACACTTGTACTCATCAAAAGAATTCACCAAAAGAGTAAAAAGACAACCTATAGACAGGAAAAAAAAATTTTGGCTATGACAAATCTGATCAGCATCTAATCTCTTAAATATAGAAGATACTACAAAACCTCAACAACAAAAAGACAAATGACTTAATTAAAAAATGGGCAAAGGATATGAACAAGTACTTCACCAAAGAAGACATTCAGGCAGCTAACAGACACATGAAGAAATATTCACGATCATTAGACATTAGGGAAATGCAGTTCAAAACTACAATGAGATGTCATCACACCCCAACAAGGCAAGCATTAATCCAAAAAAACAGAAAATAATAAGTGCTGGAGAGGTTGTAGAGAGACTGCAACACTTATACACTCCTGGTGGGAATGTAAAATGTTACAAGCATTCGCGCTTCCTTCAAAAGCTAGAAATACAAGTATCATACGATCCAGCTATCCTGCTCCTTGGAATATATCCTAGAGAAATAAGAGCCATCACACGAATAGATATATGCACACCCATGTTCATTGCAGCACAGTTCACAAAAGCAAAAGGAGGGAAACAACCTAGGTGCCCATCAATGGACGAATGGATAAACAAATTATGCTATATCCACAAAATGGAATACTGCACAACGATAAAGAATAAAGATGAAGCCGTGAAACATCTTATAACATGGAAGAATCTGGAGGGTATTATGTTGAGTGAATTTAATCAGTCACAGGACAAATATTGAATAAGATCACTATTTTAAGAACTCAAGAAAAAGTTTAAACACAGAAGAAAACATTTTTTGATGGATATGAGAGTGGGGAGGGAGGGTGAGTGTTATTTACTAGCTAGATAGTAGATAAGAATTATCTTAGGTGAAGGAAAGGACAGCATACACTACAGGTGAAGTCAGCACAACGACTAAACCAAAGCTAAGAAGTTTCCTGAATACGATCAAACACTCTGAGGGACAGACTAGTGGGGTAGGGATCTGGGGACCATGCTTTCAGGGGATATCTAGGTCAACTGGCATAACAAAGCTTATTAAGAAAATGTTCTACAACCTATATTGGTGAGTGGCATCTGGCAACTAAAAGCTTGCAAGCAGCCATCTAAGATGCATCAATTGGTTCCAACCGCGTGGAGTAAAGGAGAGTGAAGAACACCAAAGACACAAGAAAAGTATTAGCCCAAGAGACAGAAAGGGCCACATAAACCAGAGACTTCATCAGCCGGAGACCAGAAGAACTAGATGGTGCCCAGCTACCACCAATGACCACCCTGGCAGTGAACACAACAGAGAGTCCCTGATGGAGCAGGAGAAAGGTAGGGTGCAAAACTCAAATTCTAGTAAGAAAACCAGAATTAATGGTCTGACTGAGACTGGAGGAACCCCAGAAAGCATGGCCCCTGGATTCTCTGTCAGCCCAAAACTAAAACAATTTCCAAGGCCAACTCTTCAGAGGAGGATTGGACTGGACTGTGAGACGTAAAGTGATACTCGTGATGAGTGTGCCTCTTAGCTCAAATAGATACAAGAAACTAAATGGGCAGCTTCTGTCCAGAGGTGAGCATAGAAGGCAGCGAGGGTTAGGAGCTGGTTGAATGGACATGGGGAATCAGGGGTAGAAAGGAGGAGTGTGATATCACAGTATGGGGAGAACAATTAGGGTCACATAACAATGTATGTATAAATTTTTGTACTGGGCGACTAGCTTGAAATGTAAACTTCATTTAAACTGTAACAATAAAAAAAATGAATAAAGGTAAAATACAATTTATTACTTTTCTTAATTGCTTTATGATAAAGCAGTTTAAAGCAAAAATAATAACAATGTATAGCATGTCTATAGAATATGTAAAATTGGAGTGTATGAAAACAAGAGAACACAGAATTAAAAAAATTTAAAAAACTCATTGCCGTCTAGTTGATTCCAACTCATAGCGACCCTATAGGACAGAGTAGAACTACCTCATAGAGTTTCCAAGGAATGGCTGGTGGATTTGAACTGCTGATCTTTTGGTTAGCATCCGAGCTCTTAACCACTGTGCCACCAGGACTCCAGTACAGATGATAAAAGAGAGGAATTTCAAATATACAGTCATAAGGAACTTGTATGCATATAAAGCAGTGTAACGTTATTTGAAGACAGACTCTTTAATTAAATATTCATAATATAAGCCTTATGGTAAGCACTAAAAATATTATAAAAGAAGTATAAATAATAAGTTAACACTTTTAATTTCTTTGTGTAGATCCATGTTTCTGAATTATATCAGATTTTTTTCTGCCAGAAGAACTTCCTTTAACATTTCTTGAAGAGTAGGTAAAATGGTAATAATTCCCCTCAGTTCTTTTTATCTGAGAATGTCTTAATTTCTCCTTTACTTTTGAAGGATATTTTTTTCAAGTATAGAGTTCTGGATTGACTATACCCACTCCTAGCTTATTGACGTGCTTAGATTCCAGGTAGCTATGTGAAAATCAGCATTAGGAAAAAATGGAGGATGACCAAATCAGATCACAAAATGGAAGATGACTACATCATTATATAATTGCTAAACTTCTGAGAATCATGGCCCAGCCAAGCTGACACATAACCTTAGCCATTATAGCCAGCATTATTCTCACCTCGCACCTCGGCATTTGTTACTGCCGGATGAATGTTGTTAATGAGCAAAATAATCAGACAGTAGATTTTTTACTATTGTCATAAATGCAAAATGCCAGATAACGAGATAGTCAATAAGTGAGAAGTGGGTGTATTTTTATTTCTCAGCACATTAAAAATGTTAGTGCATTGTATTTTTGCTTGAGTGAAATCTTACAAGAAACAGTCTGTAATTTTAACTCTTATTCGTCTGTCAGTATTGTGTCTTATTTCTCTGGTTGCCTTCAAGATATTCTCTTTGTTTTGGTTCTCAGTTGTTTGAATATGATACCCTTACTTCTTCAAAATATAAACTGCTCTGTGTTCTCTGAGCTCCTTCGATCTGTGATTTGGTCTCTCATTAATTTTGTAAAATTCTTAGTTTATTTCTTCAAATGCTTTGTCTGTCCCATTTTCTCTCTCTTCGTCTTCTTTTATTTCTATTAAACATACAATAGACTGTTTGATATTATGGCACAATTCTTGGATTCTCTGCTCTATTTTCTTTCACTGCTTTTTTCTTTGCTTTTTTAAAAGTTATTTCTATTGATATATCTGTAAGTTCAGTGATTGTTTTTCTCAGCTGTGCCAAGTCTACTCATGAGCCCAGCAAAGCATTCTTCATCTCTGTTACTGTGGTTTTGATTTCTAGCAAATTCATTGATACGATTCTTTCTTATAGTTTCTGTGTCTCTGATAAACTCTCTTGTCTCATCTTATATATTGTCTACCCTCTCTATTAGAGCCTTTAACATATTAATAGTAAAGAAAACAAAAATCCTCACAATGGACCAACAAGCAACATCGTGACAAATAGAGAAAAGACTGAGGTTGTCAAGAATTTCATTTTACTTGGATCACTTGGAAGCAGCAGTAAAGAAATCAAACAACAACTTCTGGCAACATGGTGCTATATTCAGAAGCACCACACCATCCCTCCACAGCAAAGTTCAGAAAAACTAAGTCAAACAGAGTCACGCATCAATCCTGAAGCCCTACCCATCAAATGAAGAGATAAAGAACTCAGCCAAGCACCAAATGGAATAAGAAACTGACTGAGAACAGAGATAGAGGAGAGATACATGCAGAGGTCCCCTATCAGCTACTGCAGCACGGATCCACCATCTGGGACTCCTATTGGAGATCAGCGAACAGGCAGTATGAGAAAGAAGCTCCATGGAGCTTCCAGCAGGAGACAGGACAACTGGTAACCAGTGATATAGGCTTTCCCACCATTCACCCTTCTTCATCCCCACTTAGCCTCCTCTTCTTCCTGTAGCCACAGTCTCTTGGCCAAGAAGCACCAGCTTCACTCCAGTGTCGCTTGGATTCCACCCACCCACACTGGACGGCTCCTGAGTGCCTTTTGTTGGCTGCTTGTGTTGCTTTTTTATGCTTCTTTAGATTTCTTCCTTACCTCTCACCAACTCCCCCTCATTTCTTTCAAATACATGACTCCGTGTGCCATCTTTGCTTCTTCCTGAAAGGCTGCGAAACACTGCTTGACTGTGAAACTGCTTCTGCAGCCCGTGCCGCTACACTGGATGGATCCCTGGGGCTTTTTTGCTTATTTGTCTGTTTGCTCTGATTTGTTCTGCTTTGATTTGTTTGTTTTCTTTTTCTTTTCTTGACTTGGGAGCACCTTCCAGCCAGGCAGTTCCAGGCAGCTTGGAAGCTACTCCCTTACTCTGCACAGATGCACAGGGACATCCCTGGGGACATTTCTTGTTTTTTGTTTTTGATTATTTTTGTTTCTTTGTTTTGTTTCTTCTCTCTCTTATTCCCTTTTTGTCTTCATTTCCAATCTCTTGATTTATTCATTTTTTTCTTTTACACTTTTTCTTTTTTTTTTTCCCCATTTCTCAGTCTCTCATCTCTCCACTGCAATAGCAATGTCTCTTAGCACTCTTTTTTGTTTGGGTGTATGTTTTTGGCTCCTGTTCCTCCCTCTTCTCTCTCATATTCCCATACCCATCTTAGCTCCACAAATCCAAATCTCCCACCTCCATCCTGCCTAACTGCACCGTGTGCTGAACATCATCACACTCCCAGACAGCACAGGCACAGCCTACTGGAACTTGCCCTGCAATGATTCCCAGTACACACTGTCAGCCCTAATACATGCCACAAACAATCCATCCAGCAACTCCCCTTCAGCTGGACCTGCCCTGTTGTACCATACCTGAATGACTGACCCTGCCCATTAGTGAAGGAGGTGAAAACTATCCTGCCCACAGATGAGCAAACAACAAAGAATGCACAGCCCGCCTGCTCAGACATAACAAAATAAAACAAAAAATCAGGATGAAACAAACAAATCTACAATCAATAAACGAGAAAAATAACCACTGAATGCCCCAAAGACAGCAGACTATATCAAAACATTTACAAAAACAGGACAGGATGGTTCCAGTAGGCATCTAAAGTAAAACACCAGATGACTTTCCAGTACAAGAAAAGGCACTTGACCTAACTGATAAGGAATTCAAATCTCTAATATTCAGAATTATCCAAGAGCTGAAGGAAAAAATAGACAAAAATAAGGAAAAAATAGACAAATTAATGGAAAAGGCATACAAAAAATGGAAGAAATCAATAAAATAATACAGGAACAAAATGCTAAAATAAATTCACAACTAGAAATCATACAAAAACAACAATTAGAAATCCAAAAGATAAACAACAAGATTTCAGAAATAGACAGTGTCATAGAAGGGCTGAGGAGCAGGTTTGAAATGATGGAAGATAGGATCAGTGAAATTGAAAACAAACATTTGGATACAACTCTGTTTGAGGAAAAGTCAGAAAAAGAATGAAGAAAAATGAAGAAACCCTGAGAATTATGTGGGATACAATCAAAAGCAAAAATCTGTGAGATTTCCAGAACAGGAGGAGAAAACAGAAAACACAGAGAGGATCATTGAATTGCTGACAGAAAACTTCCCCAATATCATGAAAGATGAAAAGCTGACCATCCAAGAAGCTCATCAAACCCCATATAGGATATAGCCCAAAAGAAAATCACCAAGGCATATCATAATCACACTCACTAAAACTAAAGACAATCCTGAGAGCAGCTGGAGAAAAACAAAAAGTCACATACAGAGGAGACATGATAAGACTAAGCTTGGATTATTTGGCAGAAACCATGCAGGTAAGAAGGCAATGGGATGACATATATAAAACTTTGAAAGAAAAAAATTGCCAGCCAAGAATAATATAGCCTGCAATACTCTGGTTCAAATATGATGGTGGAATTAGGTCATTTCCATATAAACCAAAATTAAGGGACTGTGTAAAAACCAAACCAAACCTACAAGACTTATTAAAGGGAGTCCTTCAATCTGAGAACAAACAACATCAGACCACAAGCTGAATATAGAACATAGGATTGTACTAGCCAGATACTTACCTAGGAAATGAACTCTTAAGGACTACGTAAAACAAGAAGAATTACAACAGGGAACCAGAGAGGTTAATCTGTAAATGACAACAGCATCAGAACAATAAAAGAGGGAATAAACAATGTAGATATAGAACCTTCTAATGGCGAGGAAGTCAAGCAATACCAAGTAATAATAGACTGGTTCAAATCTAGGAAGATAAGAGTAAATTTCAAGGTAATCACAAAGAAAATTAACAAATCTACTCATCAAAATAAAGAAGAAAAATATAAAGTCTCAGTAAAAACAAAACCTACAAAAACAAAAGAAATGAAAAAAAAATCCACAAACAAAAGGAACTCAGCACAGGAGAGTCAGAGGAACAAAGAAAACGTCAGCACCACAAAAAAAAAAAAAAAAAAAAAAAAAAAGCACTACAAAATGCAATCCCACTCATAGGGATGTAACCTAGAGAAATAAGAGCTATCACACAAATAGACATATGCACACCCATATTCGTTGCAGCACTGTTCACAATAGCAAAAGATGGAAACAACCTAGACTTCCATCAACAGATGAATGGATAAACAAGCTATGGTACATACACACAATGGAATATTATGCACAGATAAAGAACAATGATGAATCTGTGAAGCATCTCATAACATGGATGAAACTGGAGGACATTACACTGAATGAAATAAGTCAATCACAAAAGGACAAATATTGTCTGAGACCTCTACTGTAAAAACTCATGTAAAAGTTTACACACAAAAACAAAAAATCTTTGTTGGTTATGAAGTATGGGAGGGGTTGGGGAGAACTAAATAGACAATAGATAAGTGGTAACTTTGGTGAAGAGTAAGACAGTACACAATACTGGGGAAGCCAGCACAACTTGTACAAGGAAAGGTCATGGAATCCCCATAAACACTTCCAAACTCCCTGAGGGACTGAATTGCTGGCCAGAGGGCTGTGGGAACCATGGTCTCGGGGAACATCTAGCTCAGTTAGCATAACACAGTTTATAAAGACAATGTTCTACATTCTACCTTGGTGAGAAGCATCTGGGGTCTTAAAAGCCTGTGAGCGGCCATCTGAGATACTCCACTGGTCTCACCCCTTCGAGAGCAAGGGAGAATGAAGAGAACAGGAAACAAGGAAAAGATTAGTCCAAAGGACTAATGGACCACAGCTACCACGGCTTCCACCAGACTGAGTCCAGTACAACTAGAAGGTGTCCTGCTACCACCACTGACTGCTCTAACCGGAATCACAACAGGGGGTCCTGGACAGAGCTGGAAAAGGATGTAGAACAAAATTCTAACTCACAGAAAAAAAGGCCAGACTTACTGGCCTGAAAGAGACTGGAGAAACCCCAAGAGTATGGCCCCTGGTCACCTTTTTGGCTCAGTGGTGAAGTCACTCTTGAAGTTCACCATTCAGCCTGGGATTGGACAGCCTCATAAAACAAAACTGGACTAATGAGGCACAGCAGTTCAGGAATAAGGACTAGAAGGCAGGAGGGGACAGGAAATCTGGTGATAGGGAACCCAAGGTTGAGAAGGGACAGTGTTGACATGTCATGGGGTTGTCATGGGGCAGTATGTGTACTAACTGTTTAATGAGAAACTATTTGTTTTGCAAACCTTCATCCAAGGTACAAAAAAAAAAAAATTATCTATGTGAGATCAAATTGACAACAGTAACTCAAAAGATTTGATGGGAAGCCTAGGGGCAGTGAGTTGAAGATAATAGTGATGGAATAATTTGGAAAAGGATAGTGAGAATAGCAACACAACTGGAAGAATGTAATTGATGTCATAGAATTATACATGTAGAAACTTTTGAAATGGTGTGACTTTGGCTATATATATTTTCACCAAAAAAAAAGGTCCTCCAAGGTCGAGAAGGGAGAGTGTTGACATGTCGTGGGGTTGTTAACCAATGTCAGAAAACAATATGTGTACTGACTGTTTAATGAGAAACTATTTGTTCTGTAAACATTCATCTAAAGTACAATAAAAAAATTTTAAAAAAATAAATCAAACAACATATTGCATTGGGAAAGTCTACTGGAAAAGACCTCTTTAAAGTATTAAAAAACAAAGATGTCACTTTGAGGACTAAGGTGTGCCTGACCGAAGCCATGGTATTCTCAGTCATCTTGTATGCAAGCTAAAGCTGGACAGTGAATAAGAAAGACTGAAGAAGAATTAATGCGTTTGAATTATGCATCAGTTGTTGCATAATTGGCATTGGTGTTGGCAAAGAGTATTCAATATACCATGGACTTCTAAAAGAACGAACTAATCTGTCCTGGAAGAAGTATAACAGAAAGCTCCTTAGAAGCGAGGATGGTGAGACTTCATCTCATGTACTTTGGACATGTTATCAGAAGCAACCAGTCTCTGGAGAAGGACATCATGCTTGGCAAGTAGAGGGTCAACAAAAGAGAGGAAGACCCTCAACGAGATGGACTGACACAGTGGCTGTAACAATGGGTGATTGTGAGGATGGCACAGGACTGGGCAGTGTTTTGTTCTGTTGTATGTAGGTCACTATGGTTCAGAACGAACTCAACGGCACCTGACAACAACAACAACGACAGTATTATTATCTGTGTCATATTTGAGTCTGGTTCTGATTATTGATTTGCCTCTTTTTTCTATGCTTCTTTATGACTTTTTGTATGCCTCATAATTTTTTAGTTGAATGCTGAACAGGTTCTATTGGACTCTAGAAATAGAAGTACATATTTTTATGCTTGGGAACAAGCAAGACTTCCCTTGTACTATGCCTTCTGTGTGTATATGTTTTGGTTTTTTTTTCTTCAGTCAAGTCAGGCATTGAGATAAGTTTGAAGTTTGCTGTTGCTGTAGTTGCCCTCATGGCACCATGGGTAGTGGTACCTTGTGTTTATGCTTGGGTCTTGTTTACAAGAGGGATTTTCTCAATGCCTTCTTCCTGCTTGGCTTTTTGTGTTGCCTTTGTACTGATCCCCAGAGAAAAGCTGTCTTTTGCAGGTCTCCCAGTTGTATTCCACTGTCACTTTTATTTACCATTTATTAATGTGGTGGTGATGGGTAAGGGAGGTGTTCTCTGATGCTCTGACTAAGCCTCAGTCTTAGCCAAGCATTGTGAATCTGGGTCTAAAGGGTGTGGCCTTCACAATGTTCCTGCGCTTCCTACAGATGTGCAGTTCTTGACCCTTTCTCAGGTTTAGAAATTATTTTTCTTTTCTTGTTCTCTTCATAAGCTGCAATGGGTTACTTATAGTTCCCTGAGGCACATTCTTTGCAAATAATGCTCCTATCCCATTTTCCCACCCCCTCTTTCTACTACTATATTGTATGTATTTTTGACATTTTTACGAACTCTCTTTGTCTCTTATCACTTTTTCTTTGTTCATCCTTTTTCTCTCTGTGCCTTAATATGAATATTTTCTTTTTATCTGTATTCCAGTTCACTATTTGTTTCTTGATCTGTAACTGGTCTGCTGTAATTTTAGTTACTGTGTGTTTCAACTTCTTAATGCTTTACAAAAATTATGATGTTTTCTAAAAAGCTTTTGGATATATTTTTATATTATTGTGTGACTATTATTATTGTGAGTTAATGTATATTACTTATACATATGTAAATATTCTTAGAATAAATGTAGAGCCTTTTCTATGTGCTTTATAAGTATTAACAAGATTTTTTTTTTTTTTCCCACCATGTATCTGTCAGTTTGTTGTACTGTGGTGGCTTGTGTGTTGTTGTGATACTGGAAGCTTTGCCACTGATGTTTCAAATATCAGCAGGGTCACCCATGGTGAACAGGTTTCAGTCGAGCTTCCAGACTAAGACAGATTAGAAAGAAGGAACTGGAAGTCTGCTTCTGAAAAAATTGGTTAGTGAAAACCTTATGAATAGCAGTGGAACACTGTCTGATATTGTGTCAGAAGACGAGCCACTCAGGTTCGAAGGCACTCAAAATATGACCGGGGAAGTGTTGCCTCTTCAAAGTAGAGTCGACCTTAATGACATGGATGGCGTCAAGATTTTGGCCTTGTTTTATTCCTAGTTAGCTAAGATTATTTTTAAAACCAAGCATGGGTATTGAGTTTTCTTAAATTAATTTATATCTCTTGATATAATTATGGGTTTTTAAAAAATATTTAATGCATTTATAAATATTTTAACATTCTGCTATCCTTGAATATTTTTTGTTAAGCTCTAGTTGGTAATGAGGATTATTTTTACTATTTTTTAAACTACAATCTATTATCAAAATTTTTTATATATGAAGGTACTCGGAAACTAAAATGTTTCTTTAGTGGTTACTAAAACCCACTGCTGTTGAGTCGATTCTGACTCATAGCAACCCCATAGGGTTTCCAAGGCTGTAAATCTCTATGAAGCAGACAGCCACATCTTTCTCCCGCAGAGCTGCTTGTGGTTTTGAACAACCAACCTTGCATTTAGCAGTTGATAACTTTAACCACAGCATAACCAGGGCTCCTAATTTGATTGGATAGGCCATAGAAATCAAGGTAATGCATTAGGTGATTCAATAAGCAATGATCGAGGTGTCCTCTGGTGTTTTTGCTCAGTGCTGGGAATACAAACATCAGTTAAATAAGTGTCTGTGTCCTAGGAGTGCACATTCCAGAAAAGCAGTAGAACATAAATTATGGCCATGCAATGAGAAAATTAATAATTTAAGCAAAATTTTATGGAAACATATAAGACAAAATAACTTACTTTTTCTTTTTTCTAGTCAGGGAAGAAAAGGGGTTGGTTTCCTCTTAACTTTGTCTGCTACCTTTCATTTTCCCTTGAGGGATGCTTCACCTCTGCCTTCCTTCTGAATGTTGGGATTCCTCAGGCTTTTTACCTGGTCTTTATTTTCTCTCTGTTTACACTATTTCTCTCAGCCAGAGCTCAGTATCTTCAAAGCATTTCCTAAACAATTTGCATGTAATGACTCATTTAATCTTCATGACAACCCCATGGTACAGAAAGGATAAGAAACTTGCCCAAGGAGGTGACAGGCTGGGATTTGAACCCAGGCACTTTGTTACTGTCATGGTTTGAATTATGTCCCCCCAAAAATGTGTGTATCAATTTGGCTAGGCCATGATTCCTGGTACTGTGTGATTTTCCTATATGTTGTAAACCTGCCTCTATGATGTTAATGAGGGAGGATGGATAGGCCATAGAAATCAAGGTAATGCATTAGGTGATTCAATAAGCAATGATCGAGGTGTCCTCTGGTATTTTTGCTCAGTGTTAATGTTAATGTTAATGTTTTGCTTAGATGTTAATGAGGGAGGATGGATGGCAGTTGTGTTAGTAAGGAAGGACCTGATCTACAAGATTGGATTGTGTCCTGAGGCAATCTCTTGAGATATAAAAGACAGAAGTGAGCAGTGAGACAGGGGGACCTCATACCATCAAGAAAGCAGTGCCGGGAGCAGAGCGCGTCCTTTGGACCGGGGTCCCTGCACAGAGAAGCTCCTAGTCCCGGGGAACACTGAAGAGAAGAAGGCCAACAGAGAGGAAAAAGCCTTCCCCTAGAGCTGACGTCCTGAATTTGGACTTTTAGCCTACTTCACCTGTGAGGAAATAAACTTCTCTTCATTAAAACCATCCAGTTGTTGTATTTCTGTTGTAGCAGCACTAGATGACTAAGACAGTTACAGAACCTGAGCTTCTAACAGCTTGCTGTACTCTCCCCTCTTTAAATGCCACGTGTAGTCTGACAATCCCAAATGTAAACCTACAGGCAGTGCTTCTCTTCTGATCTGTAACAGTATTTGATACGTTCACTTGGTGTAATCACAGGCATCTGAAACTTAATGTTATTCATCTTTTATTTCCTCAAAAACCTGCTCCTCCTCTAGTCTTTTCCACCTCAGGAAATGGCATTCCAATCTAACAGAGTGCTGTTTCCAGAAACCTGGGTGTCATTTTTTTTTCATCATGATGAAAATTTTCTAATATACACAAATGTAGGGAATAATGAACTCCCATGCACCTATCACGGAAATAATCTCTAACTCATGATCACACTTTATTCTTTCATTCCTGAATAAGTATGACTATAGTAGTTAGGCCATAGTAGTCAACATTAGCTGCTGATACAGATCATTCCCTAAATCTGGTTTAAACCAAGAGAAGTTTATTATTTGCTCCACAAATTTCTATCAGATATTCCTGGTTGACCTTGAGGGATCTGGCTCCTTCAATATTGTGGCTACTCTGGTGTTTCTATTCAGCTGGCAGATGAAGAAGGGGAATGGAGGATTGATTTCCAGAGGTTTTTCTGAGCCAGGCATGGACATGGTAAACATCATTTTAACTCACATAGAACACTGGCTTGAGGACAGAAGGAAGAGGAAGTTTGATGAGCACCCATGGGCACATCTAACCAGTTAGCATGTACCCATTGGGAAGTGGTCCATTTCACCTCCCAAATACCATAATGTTAAAATAAGGGTGGCAGTGAGTAGGGGGTGATACAGGATTTGTGAGGCCTGCAGATTATATAGCTGGAGGTCTCTACGAAAAATAATGCAAAGTTATAAACACATAAATTAGTAGGGATCATCCCAAGGCCTTAGAAGAAAGCTTCAAGCTGCATTAGTGTCACATCAATCCATCCTTAACAGTGAGTCCTCAAGATACAGAACATGTGGTAGTTTTCTCTGTTTGAGGCTGGGAACTGACTTTCCCAGGGTGTTTCTGATTGGCCTGGCATTCTCAGCTTTCTCCTTTGTCATCAAGTTCTTATGCCTCTCTCAAGGTCTGAAGATTCATGTTTCTAGGGTTAGTAATAGTACCCATGAACAAGGATGAAAGAGAAAAGATTTAAATGGTCTACTTTTCCACTATTCTATTTATCTCACATAATTAATTTAAGATATTGGGTGTTTGATCTGGGGCTCCAAGGATTCTGGTCTAGGCCAATTTGGAAAACCAGGAATGACACCTCCTCCTTTCACATGGAGGATGTCATGTAATGATAAAATGTCTTTAGACTATGAGCTGGAGAAAACTCTAGAGGCCAAAAAATACATCTTGTATCCATCCACTCCTTTCCTATCTTCCCAGCCTTCACCTTCCTTTCATGGGTAATTACATGGTTTCTCCTCATTCACTGTTATCCTGTGACTCAGAGAAACAAAAGTAATACTTTTGACTGTTATATTTTTGAAATAAATTACATAGATGTAGGTAAATATTTTTATTGTAAAAATTAAAAAAATCAAAGATGTGTCTATAATTAAAAGTGTAAGTTCCAATTGCCTCTTGGCTTTTTGGCTAAGATCAAGTGTAAAAGTGTAAGTTCCGCTTTGGGAACTCCACTTCCCATTCTCCAATCCCCCAACTCCAGATGTAACAAGCCACCATAAATAGCTTTGTGAATTTCTCCTCAACCATTTTAACTACACATTTACACACACACACACACACACACACACACACACACACACACACACACAATGAAACCTGTTGCCATCAAATCAGTTGAGACTCATGGCAACCCTGTGTGTTACAGAGGAGAATTGCTCCATGTGTTTCTTGGCTATAACCTTTATGGAAGCAGATTGTCAGGCCTTTCTTTTTCAGAGCCACTGGGTGGGTTTGAACTGCCAACCTTTTGGTTAGTAGTCATGTGAAAACAGTTTGCACCACACAGAGAGTTACATACATATGGATATATGGATGTATGTGTACAGACATACCTCAGACATATTACGGGTTTGGTTCCTGACCACCACAATAAAGTGAATATTGCAACAGAACAAGTCACAAGAATTTATTTTTATTTTTTTTGAGTTAGTGACTTTTTGAGGGACTACTCTCAGATGAAAGGGAGTAAGAGAGCCAGGACAAGGCAGAGACAAAAAGCTATGGAAAAACATGATCCTTGCTGGTGACTGGCATCAGTCTAATTCCACAGAAAGTTCTCCAGCACAGAATACCGCAGAGTTGGTCCCAACTTGAGTCAAGGGAGCTGGCATTTTTACCATTATGGGTCAGTCATTGGCTGCCTATGGGGCAAGGGGAAGGATAGTGAACTGTTAACAACCAACACTCACAGCAGCTGGGGCCTGGCTGTGTTGGTACAGTAAAGTGGATCAGAGCATGTAACCAAAGCATCCTCTACAGTTATACTGTCAGTCCAGGATGAATACTTAGAAAGTAATAAAGAACTGCATCAGTGTTTTTTTAATCCCAGATTTAACTCTTGTTTTCCAGACATGGGATTTGTTATGAACCCTGATAACTTGACAAGTCTTGAAACTGCCTGACACTCTTAATGCTAGAATTTAAGTAGAGTCTGCCTTGTAGATGCCCAAGTATAGGGTAAGACTGAGGTGTGAGCATTTATTTTCTATTCCTCCGTTTATACATCTTCAGTGGCTGGGTCTAACTCTCATGTCGAGTGACTTCATGGACAACCAGAATGGCCTTGGTATCCGGGAGTGACTTTAGTACCTGGTCTTCTTTGTCACAGTGGCTTGGAGTCACAAGAACTTTGCCTTTGCATTCACAGCTTGGCTAACTGGTACAAGAGGCCTAGCCTTCAGCCTAAGTTTTCGACAAGCCTTACTACTCACTAAGCTTAATCATTTCTAGCTTTAGATTTAAAGTGAGAGACCTTGACTCTTCCTTTCACTTGAACACTTAGAGGCCATTGTAGGGTCATTAATTGGCCTAATTTCAATATTGTTGTATCTCAGGGAATAGGGAGTCCTGAAGAGAGGGAGGAGGCCTTGGTGGCACAGTGGTTAAGAGCTTGGTTGCTAACCAAAAGGTTGGTATTTCAAATCTACCAGCCACTCCTTGGAAACCCTATGGGGCTGTTCCTTTCTGTCCTATAGAGTTGCTATGAGTCAGAATCAACTCGATGACAACGGGTTTGGTTTTGGTTTGGTTTGAGGAGAGGGAGAGAGATGAGGGAATGGCCAGTTGGTAGAGCAGTCAAAACACACATCATTTATTAAGTTCACTGTCTTATATGGGTGAGGTTTGTGGTGGCCCAAAACAATTACAATAGCTACATCAAAGATCACTGATCACAGATCACCATAACAGATATAATAATAATGAAAAAGTATGAAATATTGCCAGAATTAACAAAATGTGACACAGAGACACAAAGTGAGCATATGCTGTTGGAAAAATGGTGCTGATAGACTTGCTTGACAAAGGATTGCCACAAACCTTCAATCTGTAAAAAATGCAATATCTGCAAAGAACAGTAAAGTGAAGCACAATGAAACAAAGTATGCCGAGATCTATGTATACACACATATATATATAGTGTGGATCCCTTGTGGTAGAGTGGTTAAGCACTCACCTGCTAACCAAAAGGTTGGCAGTTTGAATCCAGCAGCCACCCCTTGGCAATCTTATGGGGGCATTTCTACTCTGTCCTATAGGGTCCCTCTAAGTCAGAATCAACTTGACGGCAATGGGTTTGCTTTTTTTTTTTTTTTTCCTTTTATATATAGTATATGTGTATACAATATGTAGTTTTAATTCAAATTTTTTTTTTTTTTTTTTACTTAACTGTTATCACGTTATATGTGATGTTCTACAATTCTTTTTTTTCCCACTTAATATGTGTTGGGGGATATGAAACAACCTCAATCTTTGTAATAACTGGATAGTATCTTTCTGTTTGTCCGTCAAGATTCATTCACAAATAACAGAGCCTAGCTGAGAATGATTTTGTGCAGGGTAAAAAATTGCTTGATTCATAGCAAGGAGGATGAGGTAGTAGACTGAATTTCTAGGAACGACTCCCAAGGGCCCATAGCACTAAATGTCCAGAGGGATTTCCTCTCTTGACTTAAGCATAAAGTCAGTCTTGCTAAGTCAGGACACAGCCACCTCAGCTACTGGCTCCAGGAGCACACTAAGCAGGCTGTAATCAGCTCCCATGAAGATGATGCTTCAGATGCTCCCAGTTTCAGTTCCAACACGTAAAAAGCTTGGAAGTCACCACTCCCATTCTTACAACAAGAAACAAGCTGAACAAACCGAAAATGAAAGACTTTTCTTGGACACATCAGAAAATTTATGTTACAGGGAAAACCACCACTCCCCAAACTGAAGACAGTGAATACAGAAACAAACAGCCCTATCAGCTTACCGGAAGCCATGCACTGGTAGGAACAGTTAAATGGTAAATTTGAGAATGAAAAACTCTTTGGGGTAACAGTCTTAGGGAAGCCCCATACTTTTTTCTTTTTTCCTCCAGGAACCCCATCAGGTTCTTATTGTGAAGAGCCAAGAAAAATCACCGGTTTATTTCATAGGGAGAGAGAAAAAATAACCACTTAAAAATATATACAGATCATTCTCCATTATAAAGACTTACTCTTCAGGGTAAAAGACTTTATCAGGGCCTTATCTTATTGGGTTGCTATGAGTCAGAATGGACTCTAAGGCAACAGGCTTGGTTTGGTTTGTTTTTATTTGTTTGTTTTTGGTTTCTCACATAGAAGGAAGGGCAATCACCCAATCAGCCCTCTTTAGCTTTCCTGTTTCACCTAAGGGGATGGGGGTAGAAAATAAAAACGGTAAGAAACACTTGTCAATATCATAGTCCAGGGATTCAGGCTCACTTAAAAATAGAGAGAGATTTAGTCGTAAGGTTATAGAATACCTACCCCAACTCCACTCCTTACCATGTCGATGGGGGACCAGTAAAGTAACAGTAGATTACAGCCTACAGATATGCAAGACTCAAACTCTATTTAAGAAGAAGTTTTTAGAAAAACTCAAAGACAACAGGACAACAACATTAGTTGAATTTGAAGCCCCTGGTATTTATAGCCACAGAAAACATTAAAAATAGCTCAACTCCTACCCATATTAATATAGTATCTCATGCTAAAGGCCTATTTACTTCTGTTTCTACTACCCAATATATCATATCCAGATTTTAACCAAAAAATGCAAGGCACACTAAAAAGTAAACAAACAAACAAACAAACAAACAAAAAAAAAAACCCACAGTCTGAAGAGATAGGGCAAGCACCAAAATGGACCTAAGTCCCCAATACTCTATTCTATACACAGGGCTCTTGGCTTGAAATGAATAGCCTGTGTTTCTTTCAGGCAAATCCTAGTTCTCCTTTTAGCATATCCAATTGAGTATTGGTTGAAGGCAGAGTAACACACTCTCTGTTATCTATAATATCCAATCTTCATTTCCATCATGCATGTAGGTCTGTTTTACAACACTAGGTAGGAGAAAAATCCAGTATCCCTAATACATTCAAATAAACACATAACCCTTTTAAAAACATTCCAGTTTCATCTTCTCTACACCTTGACTATCTTCTCATTCATATGCATATGGTCTTGGGCCTCTGGCTGGGTGGAAGCAGAAGACCCTGCCCCTCCCCCCCATCAATAATCTTGTGTAACCAACCTGGTTTTTGCCCCAAACCACTCCAGATGTGGCTTTTCTCTACTCAGCTGAAGCAGAATATCTCTTAATTTTCTTTCAGCCATTACAGTTAACAACAACCAAAGTAACCATCTAAGAATCAAAAGTTTCACTTCCCACACCCCTTCATTCTTTCTTTCACAAAGTCCCACGCTTCCATGGGTCTGAAACCATTACAACGAATCCTGCTTCTGACGCCAACTGTACAAATGGTGTGACGGAGGCTTCTGACATCCTTGACCAACTTCACAAAGGGGAAGGAGAATCAAGATCAACAGCCCAAGGCTGATTCTTATGAGGCAGAGGTCAAGCATACCTCTACCCACCAATCTTTTTACCAATTCTGACACAAGCCGTCCCTCCCATGGCATTCTCTACTTCTCTGCTGGGTTCGATAATTTGTTGCAATGGCCACACAGAACTCACGGACAATACTCACAATAATGGGGGTTATTAGAGAAGTAACAGGGATCAGAAAAGACTCAGAATACAGTTTTATGATCAGGACAGCTCCTTCTAAGCCGTGTTCACAGGCAGGACTCTCTTTGGCCCTTGACCTCTTGGCCTCACCTCTGCCCTACTGAGGCAAGTGTTACAAAGCTCCTAGCTCCATGGATCAGCAAGCTCCACCACAGTCATCTTTCACCAGTCTCCTTGTTCCTGCCTTCTCATGCTGCTATTGCTCTTGCTACTGCTGCACCGCCATCTCTCTCTATCTTTCATTTTATAGCTCCTCTCTCTGTCTCCTGGGTCTAGGAGGTTTTCAGTACAGGGATCCTGGGTTCAAGAGATGAGATCCACTACTAGCTCTTCTTTCTTGTTCGTAGTGAAGTCTCCCCTTTCTGCCTCTGGAATGGCCCATTTTAAGCCTAGTGGGGTGGCAAAATTTACCAATCCCCTTGTTAGGGTTCCATACACCTTATTTGCATGGTTCCACCTCCACAAGTGTGCTATGTAGTTTATTTGCACTATCAGCAAACTATCTAATCCCCTTGGTTGGATACAAGCACCTCATTTGCATAGTCTCACCCAATCGTTTGATGCAAGTTGCAAGACCATGGTGAGAAGGGCCATATAAAAGTGATCCATTGAACCATGGATACTCATCCTCAAAAATGTGGAGCATAACTCCTTAAATTTGAGCCTCACCTTGTGAATTCCTTCCAAAAAGTACAATATGGAAAAGTGGGAAAAAAGTAACTTCACAGTGGAGAAACCTAGCAAATTCTATCTTATGTCAGGTGATCAAGTTTAACATCAGCAGTGATAAATTATGTTGATTTTATGTGATGAAAATGGCACTTTGCCTCTGTCATCTTCTCCCCAAAAATCTGCATTCCCAGTTTAATCATGACAAACATATCAGAAAAATTCCTATCAGGTGCATCCCAAGACTGTCAGAAGAAGTCTAAGAATCTATCCCAGCCAATAGGAGCCTAATGAGTGAATGTAATATGGTATCTTATATGAGATCCTGGGACAGAAAGAGGTAAACTCTAAGGAAATATGAATAAATGTGGACTTCAGTGAATAATAAAATGTTAATATAAGTTCATTAAATAAAAAAAATGTAAGATGTTAATAATAGGAAAAAGTGAGTGATGAAATATATGTGAGTTCTCTGTACTATATTCTCAATTTTTTCTATAAATGTAAAACTGTTCTAAAAAATAATATTCTTTAAAAATAAGATGCTTCATGTTCTGCTTCTATCCCACTTAATGTAAGTCCAAAGTCAAATCTCACATGAGTACATCTAATTGGTGGAGTTAATTCACACCTGCCGTAGTAGCTGCAAGGGAGCTTAATATCCATAGTTTTCAACGTTACAGCTTCTGCACTACAGGGAGACACACAAGAAGGAGGTTGGAAAAGATGATGCCTGAGCCAATGAAGAATGGCTCCAGGTGGATGTATCAAAATACGTAGAATGATTCTTTTATTGGTGGACATCCAAGCTTTATTTGATTTTCTTTCTGTCACCAACAATGGATCTATGTGAAGGATTTTAGAAGGTAAATGGAAGACAAATTATATTTTACAGTATGCATAATTTAGTAGATATCATCTGAAAAACTATCAATTTAGACTCTCACCCAAAATATTGTCAACACAGGTTATTATCAATTGTTTACAATATTCTGAATCTGTTGGGTAAAAACAATTCTAAAGCATGCTTGTTTTAGTTAATGTTTCTCTGATTATGAGTGAGACTGGACTTTTTTTTTTCCTCCACGCAATGGGTTTTTATTATTTTTTATTATTATTACTTTTATTGTACTTTAAATGAAAGTTTACAGATCAAGTTAATTTCTCATTCAAAAATTTATACACATATTGTTTTGTGACATTTGTTGCAATCCCCACAATGTGACAGCACACTCTTCCTTTCCACTCCTGGTTCCCTCTGTCCATTCGTCCAGTTACCGTCCCTTCCTGCCTTCTCGTCTTGCATTTGGGCAGGAGTTGCCCATTTGGTCTCATATATTTGATTGAACTAAGAAGCACATTCCTCGTGTGTGTTATTTTTTGTTTTACAGGGCTGTCTTATCTTTGAAAAGTGACTTCAGAAATGGTTTCAGTTCTGAGTTAGCCGAGTGTCCTGGGGCCATAATCTTGGAGGTTCCTTCAGTCTCTGTGGTCTTTTTTCATGAATTTAAATTCTGTTCTACTTTTCTCCCGTTCTTTCTTAGACTCTGTTGTGATCTGTCAGAGGGGGCAGTGGCAGTAGCTGTGTACTATCTAGTTTTTCTAGCATCAGGCTAGTGGAGTCTCTGGTTCATGTGGTCCTTTAGTCCTTTGGGCTAATATTTTCCCTGTGTATTTTGTTTTCTTCATTCTTCTTTGCTCTGGCCATGATGGGACCGATAGATGTATCTTAGATGGCTGCTCACAAGCTTTTAAGACCCCAGACGCTACTCACCAAAGTGGGATGTAGAATATTCTTTATGAACTGTTACGCCAATTGACTTAGATGTCCCCCAATACTATGGTCCCCAATCCCCAGCCCCAGCTACTTGGTCCCTCAAAGTGTTCAGATGTGTCTAGGAAACTTCTATGCCTTTGCTTCGGTCCAGTTGTGCTGACTTCCCCTCTATTATGTATTGTCTTTCCCTACAGTGAAGTTGACACTTGTCTACTATCTAGTTAGTAATTTCCCCTCCCACTCTCTTGCCACCCTCATAACCATCAAAAAAAAAAACACTTTTTTTCTGTATGTAAACCTTTTTCTTGAGTTCTTATAATAGTAGTCTCATACAATATTTGTCTTTTTGTAACTGTCTTATTTCTCTCAGCATAGTGCCCTCCAGATTCATCCATGTTGTGAGATGTTTCCTGGATTCATCAGTGTTCTTTATTATTGAATAGTATTCCATTGTGGGTATGTACCATAATTTGTTTATTCATTCATTTGTTTATGGACATTTAGGTTATTTCCATCTTTTTGCTGTTGTGAATAGTGCTGCAAAGAACTTGGGTGTGCATATGTCTATTTGTGTGACAGCTCTTATTTCTCTAGGGTATTCCTAAGAGTGGGATTGCTGGATCTTATGGTATTTCTAGCTTTTCAAGGAAGCACCATATCGTTTTCCAAAGTGGTTGTATCATTTTACATTCCCACCAGCAGTGCATAAGAGTTTCAATCTCCCAGCAACCTTAAAACATTTGTTATTTTGTATTATTTGGATTAGTGCCAAGATTGTTGGTGTGAGACGGTATCTCATTATAGTTTTGATTTTCATTTCTCTAATGGCTAATGATCACAAGCATTTCCTCATGTGTCTGTTTCCTGCCTCAATGTCTTCTTTGGTGAAGTGTCTGTTCATATCCTTTGTCCATTTTTAAATTGTATTATTGGTCTTTTTCTTATTGAGGTGTTGAAGTATTTTGTAGATTTTAGAGATTAGACCCTAGTCGGATATTCTAAAGCTAAAATTTTTTTCCCCAGTCTGTAGGTCCTCTTTTTATTCTTTTGGTGAAGTCTTTTGATGCACATAAGTGTTTAATTTTTAGGAGCTCACAGTTATCTAATCTATCTTTTAGTGTTTGTGCATTCCTATTTATGGTTTGTATACTATTTATGCCATGTATTGGGGCCCCTAGCATTGTCCCTATTTTTTCTTCCTTGATCTTTATGGTTTTAGATTATATATTTAGGTCTTTGATCCATTTTGAGTTAGTTTTTGTGTATGGTGTGAGGTATGAATTTCATTTCATCTTTTTTACATGTATTGGGGCCCCTAGCATTGTCCCTATTTTTTCTTCCTTGATCTTTATGGTTTTAGATTATATATTTAGGTCTTTGATCCATTTTGAGTTAGTTTTTGTGTATGGTGTGAGGTATGAATTTCATTTCATTTTTTTTACAGATGAATATCCAGTTATACTAGCACCATTTGTTAAAGAGACTGTCTTTTCCTCATTTAATGGACTTTCTCCCCTTGTCAAATATTAGCTGCTCATAGATTAATGGATTTATGTCTGGGTTCTCAGTTCGGTTCCTTTGGTCTATGTGTCTGTTGTTATACAAGTAACAGGCTGTTTCGACTACCATGGCTGTATAATCGGTTCTAAAATCAGGTAATGTAAGGCCACCCACTTTGTTCTTCTTCTCCAGTAATGTTTTACTTATCTGTGCCTTTTCCCTTTCCATATAAAGTTGGTGAGTTTTTTTTCCTTTATCTTGTTAAAGAATGCTGTTGGAATTTAGATGGGAATTGCATTGTATCTGTAGATTGCTTTGGGTAGAATTGACATTTTTATGTTGAATCTTCCCATCCGTGAGCATGGTATGTTTTTCCAACTACGTAGGTTTCTTTTGGTTTCTTGCAATAGTGTTTTGTAGTTTTCTTTGTATAGGGATTTTACATCCCTGGTTATATTTATTCCCAATTATTTTATCTTCTTGGGGAGTATCGTAAATGGTATTTATTTCCTCATTTCCTTTTTGAAGTTCCCTTTGTTGGTGTAGAGGAATCCTACTAGTTTTTATTTGTTACTCCTGTATCCTGTTACTTTGCTGAAGTCTTCTATTGGTATCAGAGGGTTTTGTTGTGGATTCTTTGGGGTTTTCTGTGTATAAGATCATATCATATGTGAATAGAGATAGTTTTACCTCTTCCTTACTAATTTTGATGCCCTTTATTTATTTATTTGTTTTGTCTTATTGCCCTAGCTAGTGACAAAGTTGAATAAGGGTGGTGATAAAGGGCATCCTTGTCTGGTTCCCATTTTCAAGAGGAATGCTTTCAGTCTCTGTCCATTTAGAATGATGCTGAGTATTGCTTTTGTATAAGTGCCATTTATTATATAGAGAAATTTCCCTTCTATTCTTGTTTTATTGAGAGCTTTTACCAGGAATGGGTGTTGGGCTTTGTCAGATGCCTTTTCTGAGTCCATTGATAGGATCTTGTGGTTTTTTCTTTTGTTTTATTTATGTGTTGGATTACATCGATTGATTTTCTAATGTTGAACCGTCTCTGCATACCAGGTATGAATCCCACTGGTCATAATGTATTATTTTTTGATACACTGTTAAATTCTATTTGCTAGAATTTTGTTGAGAATTTTTCCATCTATGCTTGTGAGGGATTTAGTTTGTAGTTTTCTCTTTTTAGTGGTGTCTTTGCTTGCCTTTGGTATCAGGGTTGTGCTGGCTTCATAGAATGAGTTTTGGAATATGCCTTCCTTTTTTATGTTCTGAAATATCTTCAGTAGTATTGGTATGAGCCTTACTCTGAGAGATTGGTAGAATTTGAAAGTGAAGTCATCTAAGCTAGGACTTTTTTTTTTTTTTTTTTTGTTATTGTTGTTGGGATTTTTCTTTTTTATTATCTCTTCAATCTCTTCTTCTGTTATGGGTCTCTTTAGTTTTTCTACCTCATTGTGTGTTAGTTTATGTAGGTAGTGTGTTTCTAGAAATTTGTCCATTTCCTCTAGGTTTTCAAATTTGTTGGAGTACAATTTTTCATAGTATTCTGTATGATCCTTTTTATTTCTGTTGGATCTGTTGTGATATCACCTGTCTCATTTTTTACTTGGGTTATTTGCTTCTTCTTCTGTTTTTATTTTGTTAGTTCAACCAATGGTTTTTCTATTTTGTTGATCTTTTCAAAGAACCAACTTTTGGTCTTGTTGATTCTTTCAACTGTTTTCTCTTCTTTATTTCATTTATTTCTGCTCTACTCTTTATTATTTAATTTCAACTAGTGCATGAGGGCTTCTTTTGGTGCGCTCTTTCTAGTTGTTCAAGTTGTAGGGTTAATATTTTGATTTTAGCCTTTCTTCTTTTTTGATGTGTGTGTTTATTGCTATAAACTGACCTCTAAGCATTGCTTTTGCTGTGTTTCAAAGGTTTTGGTAAGATGTGCTTTCATTCTTGTTTGATTATATGATTTTTTTTTTATTCCATCCTTGATTTCTTTTATTACCCAGTAGTTTTTAAGCAAGGTGTTTTTCAGTTTCCATGTGTTTGATTTTTTTTCCCTTGCTGTTTCTGTTATTGATTTCTACTTTTATGGCATTATGATCAGAGAAGTTTTGTATTATTTTGATATTTCTGATTTTGTTAAGGCTTGCTTTGTGGTCTATTCTGGAGAATGTTCCATGTGCATTGGAAAAAGAATGTATGCTTTGCTGCTGTTGGGTGGAGTGTTCTATATATGTCTGTTAGTTTGAGTTGGCTGATTGTGGCAAATTGGTCTTCTGTATCTTTATTAAGTTTCTTTCTAGATGGTCTGTTCTTCACTGAAAGTGGTGTGTTGAAGTCTTCTGCTATTATTGTGGAACTACTTCTCTTTTCAATCCTGTTAGAGTTGTTTTACATATTTTAGAGCTCTGTCATGGTTGCATATGTATTTATTATGGTTATATCCTCCTGGTGTAATGACCCTTTAGTCATTATCTAGTGTCCTTCCTTATCCCTTACGGTGGATTTTTGTTTAAAGTCTATTTTATTGGAGATTAATATTGCCACTCCTGCTCTTTTTGGTTATTGTTTTTTTGTAGACATCATATAGATGGATCTTTTCTTTTTTTTAATTCATTCTGCCACTCTCTGTCTCTCTACTCTTACATTTACACCATTTATGTTCAGTGTAATTACTGATAGGTATGAGTTTACTGCCATCATTTTGTTGCATTTTTGTTGTTGTTGTGTGACTGTTCTGCTTAATTTTCTGTACTGAATTCTTTTTATGTATGCATTTTCTTTTCATCTCTTTCATTATTGAAGATTTTATGTTTGCTGAGTCTTTATGTTTTTCTACTTTTTTATTTTGATGGGTAGGTTTTTGGCTTCCTTTGCTGTTACTTTGAAATTTATTTTTCTAAGTTTACCCCCCCCCATATGTGTGTCAGTTTGTCATTTTGTGGGGGCTTGTGTGTTGCTGTGGTGCTGGAAGCTATGCCACTGATATTCAAATACAAGCAGTGTCACCCATGGTGGACAGGTTTCAGCTGAGCTTCCAGACTAAGACAGACTAGAAAGAAGGACCTGGTGGTCTACTTCTGAAAAAATTATCCAATTAAAACCTTATGAATAGCAGCAGGACATTGTCTGATGAGCCCCTCAGGTTGGAAGGCACTCAGAAGACAACTGGGAAAGAGCTGCTTCTTCAAAGTGGAGTCAACCTTTGTAATGTGGATAGAGTCAAGCTTTCAGGAACTTTATTTGTTGACATGATATCACTCAAAATGAGAAGAAACAGATATAAATATCCATTAATAATAGGAATGAGGAATGTACAAAGTATGAATCTAGGAGAACTGGAAATTGACAAAAAAAAAAAAATGGAATGCACAAACAGTGATATCCTAGGCATTAGTGAGCTGAAACGGACTGGTATTAGTCATTTTGAAACACACAATCATATGGTCTACTATTCCAGGAATGAGAAATTGAAGAGGAATGGTGTCTGTTCATCATAAAAAAAATTTAAAAAAATTTGCAGGATCTATCATGAAGTACAATGCCCTCAGTGATAGGATAATATCCATACTCCTGTAAGGAAGACAAGTTAATACTGCTATTATTCAAATTTGTGCACCAACCACTGAGGCCAAAGATGAAGAAAGTGAAGATTTTTTAACAACTTCTGCAGTCTGAATTGATAAAACATGCTATCAAGGTGCATTGATAATTACTGGCAATTGGAATGCAAAAGTTGGAAGCAAAGAGGAAGGACAGGTATTTGGAAAATATGGTCATGGTGATAGAAATGATGGTGGAGATAGAATTATAGAATTCTGCAAGACCAACAACTTCTTGATAGCAAATACCTTTTTTCAACAACATAAATGATGACTATACACAGGGTCCTCACCAAATGAGTAGACAGAAATCAAGTTGACTACATCTGTGGAAAGAGAGGATGGAAAAGCTCAACATCATCGGTCAAAACAAGGCTACAGTCCCACTTTGGAACAGACCATTAATTGCTCATATTCAAGGTCAAGTTGAAGCTGAAGAAAATTAAACCAAATCCACGAGATCCAAAGTAAAATCTTGAGTATATCCCACCTGAATTTAGAGACCATCTCAAGAATAGATTTGATGCATTAAACACTAAAGGTTGAAGACCAGATAAGCTGTGGAATGACATCAAGGGCATCATGCATGAAGAAAGCCAGAGGTCATTAAAAAGACAGGAAAGAAAGAAAAGACCAAAACAGATGTCAGAAGAGACTCTGAATGTTGCTTTTGAATGTAGAGTAGCTAAAGTGAAAAGAAGAAATGATGAATTAAAGAGCTGAACAAAAGATTTCAAAGGATGGCTAAAGAAGACAAAGTAAAGTATTATAATGACATGTTCAAAGACCCAGAAATAGAAAACCAAAAGGGAAGAAAATTCCTTTGCATTTCTCAAGCTGGAGGAACTGAAGAAAAAAATCAAGCCTCGAGTTGCAGTATTGAAGGATTCTATGGGGAAAACACTAAATGACACAGGAGGAACCAAAGGCAGACAGAAGGAATACACAGAGTCACTGCAACAAAAATAATTGGCCAGCATTCAACCATTTCAGGAGGTAGCATATGATCAAGAACCGATGGTACAGAAGGAAGTGGTCAAGCTGCAATGAAAGCATTGGCGAAAAAACAAGGCCCCAGGAATCGAAGGAATACCTATAGAGATGTTTCAACAAAGGGATGCAGTGCTGGAAATGCTCACTTGCCTGTGGCAAGAAATTTGGAAGACAGTTATATGGCCAACCATCTGGAGGGGATCCGTATTTGTACCCATTCTAAAGAAAGGTGGTCCAACAGAATGTGGAAATTATCAAACAACATCATTAATATCACACACAAGTAAAATTTTGCTGAAGATCATTTAAGGTGATCACAGCACTATATTGACAGGGAGCTGCCAGAAATTCAAGCTGAATTTAGAAGAGGATGTGGAACAAGGGATATCACTGCTGATGTCTGATGAATCATGGCTGAAAGCAGAGAATACCAGGAAGATATTGACCTGTGTTTTATTGACTATGCAAAGGCATTTAACTGTGTGGATCATAACAAATTATGGATAACATTGCTAAGAATGGGAATTCCATAACACTTAATTGTGCTCATGAGGAACTTGGACTTAGACCAAGAAGCACTCACTGGAACAGCCAAAGGGATACTGCGTAATTTAAAGTCAGGAAAGGTGTGTGTTAGAGTTGTATACTTTCACCATACTTATTCAGTCTGTATGCTGAGCAAATACTCTGTTAAGCTGGACCATATGAAGAAGAACCTGGCATTGGGATTGGAGGAAGACTCATTAACAACCTGCGATATGCAGATGACATAACCTCTCTTGCTGAAAGCAAAGAGAACTTGAAGCACTTACTGATGAAGTTCAAAGACCGCAGCCTTTAGTATGGATTACACCTCAACATAAAGAAAACAAAAATCCTCACAACTGGACAAATAAACAACATTATGATAAACGGAGAAAAGATTGAAGTGATCAAGGATTTCATTTTACATGGATCCACAATCAACGCCCTTTGAAGCAACAGTAAAAAAATCATATGATGCACTTGCATTGGATAAATCTGTTACAAAATATCTCTTCTAAAGTGTTAAAAAGCAAAGATGTCACTTTAAGGACTAAGGTGTGCCTGACCCAAGCCATGGTATTTTCAATTACTTCATATGCATGTGAAAGCTGGACAATGAATACGGAAGACCAAAGAAGAATCAATGCCTTTGAATTATGGTGTTTGTGAAGAATATTGAATATACCATGGACTACCAGAAGAATGAACAAATCTATCTTGGAAGTACAGCTAGAATGTTTCTTAGAAGCAGGGATGGTGAGACTTCATCTCATATACTTTGGACATGTTATTAGGAAGGACCAATCCCGGAGAAGGACATCATGCTTGGTAGAGTAGAAGGCCAGTGAAAAAGAGGAAGACCCTCAACAAGATGGATTGACATAGTGGCTGCAACAATGGGGCTGAAACATAACAATGATTGTGAGGATGGTACAGGACCAAGCAGTGTTTCGTTCTGTTGTACATAGGGTTGCTATGAGTCAGAACTGAGTTGATGGCACTGAACAACAATAAGTTTAAACCTATCTTTTCTTTCTTGATATCTCCTTGACTTCCTCTCCACCTGGAAGTTCTATGACTATACTGCCTTTTACCTGTTTTTTGTTTTGATATTGTAGTTTACATATTGATGTCTCTGTTTCCTTATTTAACTTTGCTTGGTTTTTATGAATTCCCTATCTGAGTTGGTATCTGGTTGATCTGTCCTGTGTCCTAATCTTGGATTGCTGCCTTACGTTGGTTTTGTAACCAGAGGACTCCCTTTAATATTTCTTGTAACTTTGGTCTGATTTTTACAAATTCCCTTAATTTTTGTTTATCTGGAAATTACCTACTTTCACCATCGGATTTGAGAGACAATTTTGCTGGATATGTAATTCTTGACATTTTTTTTTGTTTTCCCCTTCAAGGCTTTATATATGTCATCCCATTGCCTTCTTGCCTGCAGGGTTTCTGCTGAATAATCAGAGCTTAGTCTTAATGGTTTTCCTTTGTAGGTGACTTTTTGTTTATCCCTGGTGGCTCTCAGCACGCTTTCTTTGTCTTCGGTTTTGGCAAGTTTGAGAATGATATGTCTTGGTGAGTTTCTTTTGGGGTCTATCCTGTATGGTGTTCATTGAGTTTCTTGGATAAATATTTTCTTGTCTTTTATGTTAGGGAAGTTTTCTGCCAGCAAATCATCGAAAATTCTCTGTGTTTTCCATTGCCCCCCCCGCCCCCCCCCCCCCCCCCCGCTGTGGTACATCTATCACTGGTACGTTTTTCCTCTTTATTGTATTCCACATAATTGTTAGGCTTTCTTCTTTTTTTCCCTCATTTGTCCTCAGATTGGTGTCAAGAGTTTTAATGCAATCTTACTAATTCTGACTTCCATTGTCTCAATTCTGCTCCTTCTATTGAGTTGTCTAATTATAACATTTTATTGCTAATCTTTTGGATTTCTAGTTGCTGTTTTTGTATTGTTTCTAGCAACCTATTTATTCTGTTGTTTTGTTCTTGTGTTGTTTTCCTGAATTCTTCTATTGCTTTGTCTCTGTGTTGATTTGGTCTGTGTTTTGCCTGATCTCCTACTGATGTCTTGGAGAGCTCTGTATATTAGTGTTTTTAATTATTTATGAGGTAATTCCATTTCCTTATCTTCCTCCAGAAGATTTTCTGGTTCTTTTTTTTTGGTCACTTGCTAAAGCCTTCTTGTCCTGCTTCTTTATGTGATTGATATTGACTGTTTTATCCAAGGCATCAATAAGTTATTATATTTATTTATTGTATTTTTGTTTACTGCATTTTGAATTTTTGTTCTGTTTTGTTTTGACATGTCCAAGTACACTGAGTATATGTACTTCTCTGGTGGTTAATTTGACATTGTTGAAGCTCTCACTTCCTGTCTCCAAGTGGTCAGAACAGCTACTAGGTGTGTGAGCCTGGGAGTCTGTTCACTGTTCTTTCCGGAGTGCTGCAGATGCAGGTGGAGTTTTTGGTGAGATGATGAATCTGTCTGCTGGCTACCTGGCCCTGGGTGCAGTGCATGTTCTCCCTGGTCATTGGGTTGAGTGTTCTGTGTGTGCTCCGGTGCTTACTGGTTGGTTGGGATGCAGATGCCCAGGTCATCTGTCACCAAGTGTGTGGTGCAGGGACTCTCACCTACAGTCCTGCGACCGCAGGGTTGCGTAGAGGTGTTCAGAGCAGGCACAGTTCTCTGGTTGCAGTGAGGGATGATGTGGGCAAGCAGGCAGGGGATGTCGGCTGCCCCCGGGGTGCCCAGATAGAGGGCCCTGAGTGCTAGAGGAGAAGGCAGTGCAGCCTGCCCTTGGGTGCCCAGTGTCATTGACTGGAGCAATGAGGGGGCTTCACTATTCTCAGGCCCTTGTGACTGAACAGAGTGAGTGTTACCTCTGGCCCTCAGGTCCCTGTGTGAGTGGGTGAGACCCCTTCATGGGGGGTGGTGTGGTGTCAAGTGTCACAAATCTGCAGCTCCCACTTGGCTGCCACAGGTGAAAATGGGCTTCAATTAGATACCGTGCCTGTTTTGTCCTAATGAGGGTGTGCCATGCCGGGTCAGCCAGGTGTGAAGAGTGCTGGAAGTTCATGGACCCCTACACTTGAGGCTGTACCTCTGGACCCAGTTGTGAGTTCCTGGCTTAGGAAGCTTGGCAATGTCGAATGCCACCAAACTGGTATCTGAGCAGGGAGGAGGATGGATGAGGAGAAGGGAGCGCTCCTTGGCTGTGGAGCTCTGGTGGGGGAAGGGTTATCGTGCACTTGCCAGGTGGTCAGGAGCTTGAACTTAACTTTTGCAGGTCTGGTGTCACTCCTGTTTGGTTCTGGAGATGCAAAGTGCAGACTTGCTGCAGCTTGGTTGCACCAGATGGGGTAGGTTTTGTCTTCAGATGTTGCTGCTTGCCTCAACCTGTGTGCGCTGTGCAGATTCAGCTAGCAGGATGTCAATGATCCCATGATCCTTAAATTCTTCTTTTATGCTGTTATTGAATTGTCTCTCTTTCCACCTGTCACTTTGATTCTTCAGCTTTGTCTTTGATGATTAGGTTCCTAGATCGTCATATATTTCCTATTCACTTGTTTTGTTTTAAGAGGGACAGCATAAAGCATCTGACTGACATCTTGGTCCCGCCTCCTCTGGCCGTCTTTTCATATGCTTATCAATCAATTGTAAGGAGCCTGGGTGGTACAGTGATTAAAGCCCTAGGCTACTAACCAAAAGTTCTGCAGTTTAAACTCGCCAGCCACTCTGTGGAAGAAAGATGTGTCAGTCTGCTTCCATGAAGATTACATCCTTGGAAACCCTATAGAGGTTTTACTCTGTCCTTTAGGAATCAACTTTATAGCAGCAGGTTTGGTTTTTGGTTTTATCAGACAATCTTATCTCCTTTTCTTTGCATTGCCTATTTATATATTCTAGCCAATTTTAATTTTGTGGTTTGCAGAAGGCTTTATTGCTTTCTGGTTATAAATTCTCTTTTTTGTTGCAGATATTACAAATATTTTCCCCAAATTGTTGCTTTCTTCATTAAGAATTCAGTTTAAAAATTTTAAATCTGAATTTGTCAGTTTGCTGCTTAGAATTCTTCAACGAGCAAATTCTAAAATTTTAAATATGACCTGGCAACCTGGGTGAGCTGGTGTCATGCTTCTTCTGTCTCCACTTCTTATTATGCTCGTACTGACTTCCTCTGCTCCTTCACATGCCTCTTTCTTCCATCTCAGTGCTGTCTTCTAAAGATTCTCTTCTCCAAATGAGACTGACGTACACTGAAAAATAAGCAGAAGCAATTGCAGTAGAACTGATCGAAGACAGTTATAAACCACCTGGCATTGTGTCGGTTTATCATATTTTTTCTTCTAAGGTTTTCAAATAACCATTTTGTTTATTAATTTTAAACTGGAAATATATTCACATCAAAAAACTCTAAGTATGGGATGAAAAGAAAGTCTTCTTCCCAGCTATTTCTTCTCCCAGGAAGCAATCACCTGATTGGCTTCTTGGGTCTACAAGCTTACACACATGTGTACTTATGCCAGATACATTGCTTTGCACAACTGGCTTTGTGTTTTTCACTTGTGTCATTCCTTTACAGCACATTCCCTTTTATTTGCTACATGATATTAAATTGCAAGAATATACTGAAATTTAGGCTCCAGTCAATGTTGATGGTTATTTATGCATTTCTACTATTTCTTTTTTTTAGTGTTTTTATTTTTTATTGTTGTAGTTTAAGTGAAAATTTACAATTCAAGTTAGTCTGTCATATAAAAATTTATACACACACTGTTATGTGACCCCAATTGCTCTCCCTATACTGTGACAGCACACTCCTCCTTTCCACCCCTGATTTCCCACATCCATTCAACCTGCTCCTAACCCTCCCATTTTATCTCCGGACAGAAGCTGCCCCTTTAGTCTCATGTATCTACTTGAGCTAAGAAGCACGCTCATTTTATGTCCCACAGTCCAGTCCAATCTTTGTCTGAAGAGTTGGCTTCAGGAATTGTTTTAGTTCTGGGTTGACAGAGAGTCCAGGGACCATGCTTTCTGGGGTTCCTCCAGTCTCAGTCAGACCATTAAGTCTGGTCTTTTTACTAGAATTTGAGTTCTGCAACCCACCTTTCTCCTGCATTTCTACTATTTTGCTATTACAAATAATATTGCAATAATTCATCAGGTTCACACCTTATTTCATCAGGTGTAATTATATTAAAAGTAGACATTAGTCAAAAACTAATTGCTGTTGAGTCAACACCGACTCATGGTGCCTCCATGTGTGTCGGAGTAGAATTGTGCTCCATAGAATTTTCAATGACTGATTTTTTGGACGTAAATAATCAGGCCTTTCTTTCGAGGTACTTCTTGGTGGACTTGAACTTCCCACCTTTCTTTTAGCCTCAGAGCACATTGACTGTTTGCACTACCCAGGGACTCCATCATTATCTATCCTGTCATCTATATCTGTATCTGTGTCTGTATTTATATCTGTGTCTGTCTCTCTATCTCTATATCTATCATCTATCTATTTATATTTATTCTACATATTGACTTAAAAAAATCCTTTTTTTTTGAACCACAAATGGATGTTGAAAGTTATTAAAATACCTTTTTGGCATCTGTAGAGATGATGCTATATATTTTTTTCATTCTTGATTTAACATAATGGATCATGTGAACAGGTAATGAATTAGATTAATAGATTTTCCAACATTAAAACAATTGCATATTGATGGAGTAATATGGTACTGCTGGTTTCTTCCTGATTATGTTTAATTTAGGACATTTACATCAATATTCATAAAACAGATATATCTGTATCTTTTTGTGCTATCTTGGTTGGGATTGCTATAAATTTTATTTGTTGCATTAAAATAATTTGGAAAATTTCCTTCTTTTATTAGGCTCTGAACGGTTTAAAGAGCATTACATTTATGCAGTCCTTAATAAACTTTTCTTGTGAAAGTACTTGAGCCTGGTGTTTGAGTAACTTGCTTACTGACATGTTTTTCTGCCTCTTCCATGAAAATTGTTCTGTTTGAATTTAAATTTATCCTGAGATCATTTTGAATATTTCCCTTTGGATTTCCTAAGAAATAGTTCAAGTTATTCAGGTTTTTCCACATATTTTCATAAAGTTGGCAAATCAGTCTCATCTTAAAAATGTCCCCGTTTTGGTAATTTTTAAAAATCCCCTCCCCATTTGATTAGATCAGCTCTTGGTTTATGAATTTTATTTTTTTGAGAACCAGATTCTGGAATTATTAGTTCTACAATTTTTCTATTTCTAGTTCATTACCTTTTTGTCTTTTATCCTTACTTGTCTTTGCCATCCTTCTCCTTTCCTTTATTGCTTTAGCTGCAACTCATAGGATCTGATATGCATGTTCTCATCATTTTGTAGATATTATGTAATTTTGGTTTGTTTATAACATAAATGTTTTTAATTTCCAGTGCTATTTTTGTATTTGGTAATTTTTGTGTGAATGTGTAGATTTACAGATACGAGATCAGAGAATATTGCCCATATTTCTTCTATGTTTTAGAATTTATTGAGGCTTTTCTGTGTGGCTTAATATGTGGTCAAGTTTTGTATGTGATTTGTAGTCACCTGAAACAATGGTGTATTCTCCATGATTTGAGTGTGGAGTTTGAGATATATATATACACATATATATAATATATATATATATACACACACACACATTCCCCATGTGTCTGTCAGTTTGTCCTACCATGGTGGCTTGCATGTTGCTGTGATGCAGGAAGCTATGCCACCGGTATTTCAAATAGTAGCAGGCTCTCCTGGGGAACACCACTCCATGGACTTGCTGAGCATGAGGGCAAGCCTGGAGGCAACTCTTCCAGAGATGACTTAGCCATGAGATTTAAAGCTAGAAGGGAACTTAGGGGTGAGTTGTTGTCACTGAAGCCCCTGAAGGCACTAAAGAGTCAGAATCCATGTGGAAAGATTTCACAGAAAAAAGTACTCATGAAAATAATTGAAGAAAGCAAAAGTCATTATCTGGCAAAAAAGCAAGGAGTTCAATCTAGGAGAAATGGCTTCATCCAAGAACAGGCACAAAACAATCAGGGCAGGCAGGTACCTTTGGTTGCACCATCGAGGCCGGCAGTGAGGACAGTTAGGTTAGGAGGGTACCAGGGGCCAGGTGAAAGCTGCATTAGCTTTGTCTCTCTCCAGTTAATACGACTGTTATTCAAATTTATCCACCAGCCATTAATGCCAAAAATGAGGAAATAGAAGATTTTTACCAACTTCTGCAGTCTGAAATTGATCAAACACACAATCAAGATGCATTGATAATTACTGGTGATTGGAATGCAAAAGTTGGAAACGAAGGATTAGTAGTTGAAAACTACGGCCTTGGTGTAGAAATCATGCTGAGAATGCATGACAGAATTTTACAAGACTAACAGCTTCTTCACTGGAAAAATATTTCTTCAACAACACAAACAGCAACTATACACGTGGAACTCATCAGATGGAAAATGCAGGAATCAAATAGACTACATCTGTGGAAAGAGATGATGGAAAAGCTCAACATCGTCAGACAGAACAAGGTCAGAGGCCAGCTATGGAACAGATCATCAGTTGCTCAGATGCAAGTTCAAGTTGAAGCTGAAGAAATTAAAACAAGCCACAAGAGCCAAACTACAACCTTGAGGATATCTCACCTGAATTTGGAGACAGTCTCAATAACAGATTTGACACATTGAACACTAATGACTGAAGACCAGAGGAGTTGTTGGAAGACCTCAAGGATATCATACATGAAGAAAGCAAGATGTCACTAAAAAGACAGGAAAGAAAGAAAAGACCAAAATGGATGTCAGAAGAGACTTTCAAACTTGCCCTTGAAAATAGAGTAGCTAAAATGAATGGAAGAAATGGTGACGTAAAAGAGCTGAACAGAAGATTTCAAAGGACAACTTGAGAAGAAAAAGTAAAATATTATAATGAAATGTACAAAGACCTGGAGTTAGAAAACCAAAAGGGAAGAACACACACGGCATTTCTCAAGCTAAAAGAACTGAAGAAAAAATTCAAGCCTCAAGTTGCAATTTTTTTTTTAATTGTACTTTAGGTGAAGATCGAGTTGCAATTTTGAAGGATTCTATGGGAAAAATATTGAATTGACACAGGAAGCATCAAAAGCAGATGGAAAGAATATACAGAGTCACTGTACCAAAAGAAATTGGTCGAAGTTCAAACATTTTGGAAGATAGCATATGATAAAGAACCAATGGTATTGAAGGAAGAAGTCCAAGCTGCACTGAAGGAATTGGCAAAAAACAAGGCTCCAGGAATTGATGGAATGCCAACTGAGATGTTTCAACCAACAGACACCGCACTGGAGGTGCTCAGTAGTCTGCCAAGAAATTTAGAAGACAGCCTATCTGGCCAACTGACGGGAAGAGATCCACATTTGTGCCCATTCTAAAAAAAAAAGGGATCCAACCAAATGTGGAAATTATCGAACAATATCATTAATATCACAGGCAAGTAAAATTTTGTTGAAGATTATTCAAAAGCAGTTGCAGCAGTATATCGACAGGGAACTTCCAGAAATTCAAGCCGGATTCAGAAGAGGACGAAGAATGAGGGATATCATTGCTGATGTCAGATGGATCTTGGCTGAAAGCAGAGAGTACCAGAAAGATGTTTATCTGTGTTTTACTGACTATACAAAGGCATTCAACTGTGTGGATCATAACAAATTATGGATAACATTGAGAAGAATGGAAATTCCAGAACAATTAATTGTGCTCATGAGGAACCTGTACATAGACCAAGAGGCAGTCATTCGAACATAGCAAGGGGATACTGCATGGTTTAAAATCAGGAAAGATGTGTGTCAGGATTGTATCCTTTCATAGACTTATTCAATCTGCATGCTGAGCAATAAATCCAAGAATCTGGACTATATAAAGAAGACTAAGAAAGGCATCAGGACTGGTGGAACACTCATTAATGACTTGCTATATGCAGATGACACAACCTTGCTTGCTGAAAGCGAAGAGGACTTGAAGCACTTCTTGATGAAGATCAAAGACTAGAGCCTTCAGCATGGATTACACCTCAACATAAAGAAAACAAAAATCCTCACAAATGGACCAATAAGCAACATCATGATAAATGGAGAAAATATTGACATTGTCAAGGATTTCATTTTACTTAGATCCACCATCAACCCCCATGGAAGCAGCAGTCAGGAAATCAAACGACGTGTTGCATTGGGTGTATGTGCAGCAAAAGACCTTCTTAAAGTGTTAAAAAGCAAAGATGTCACTTTGAGGACTAAGGTGTGCCTGACCCAAGCCATGATTTTCTCAATCACTTCATATGAATGCAAAATGTGGACAACAAAAGAGGAAGACTGAATAAGAATTGATGCCTTTGAATTATGGTGTTGGCAAAGAATATTGAATATACCATGGACTGCCAGAAGAATGAACAAGTCTGTCTGGGAAGAAGTACAGCTAGAGTGTTCCTTGGAAAGGAGGATGGCGAGACTTCATCTCATGTACTTTGGACCTGTTAACAGGGACCAGACCCTAGAGAAGGACATCATGCTTGGTAAAGCAGAAGGTCATCAAAAAGGAGGAAGATCCTCAAAAAGATGATCTGACACAGTAGCTGCAACAATGGGCTCAAACATAAACATTGTGAGGATGGCTTAGGACCAGGCAGTGTTTCGTTCTATTATACATAGGATTGCTGTGAGTCATAACTGACTTAACTGCACCTAAAACAACAGCAACCTCTCTGCTGTCATTTTTTAAACTTTCTATTTAATACTTAATCTATGAGATCTCCCCCAGATCTGTTTGTCAAGGCCGATTATGTTGTCTTTTTTTTTTTGTTTGTTTCTTCTATTTTGTTGATTCATATCCAGTTTTTATTTTTGCAATGTTCTTCTCCTTCTTTCCCATTTCTTACTGGACACTGGTGGCTCTGTTCACATCCTCTTCCATTGTCTCATAGTCTCTTATTTGAACATCCTATTACTTGTGCTTTTATTCCTAGTACAGGTCATGGTGTCTGCTATACATAATAACTTTGCAGAGATAAAGAACTGTTGGTCAGAACTCTTCCGTCTCCTTGTATTATTCCTCTTGTGATACATATCCTAAATAAGCCTGTGTCTTTTATTTTCTCCTTCCGTCTACTATTCTACTGAAGCAGTCGATTGATTGCCTGATTGTAGTTTTTATACATTGGCCCACGCTGGTTTTCTCTGTATGGCTCATCTTTGAAGGGGGAGGACTAGTAGCCCCCTTTCAGTTAGTATTAGAGATGGTGGAGATGGGAACGTAACAGGAAGTAAGTTAGGGAAAATGGTCTGTTGCTTTAACTTGGATGTATTCTTGAAGTCCTGCAACAAAATCAGCTATGCCTTTTCCCTGTGATCCCTCTTCTCTGCATGATTAGCCTCCCAAAACCTTTCCAGGCTCTCTACCTTATTGCTGACATTGTTATCTCCCACCCTTTCTGCCCTGCACAACTTTGACTCTCTTCCATTAGTGAGAAGAGCTGCTACTGGGGTGAAGAAATGGGCCCCCCTCTTAGGGACAGCTCTAGGCTGGCCTGAGGTCTCAGGTCTCAGAAATAAGCTTTCATCTACTCCCTAGTTCTTGTAAAGACTCCACATCTTTTCCATTGAGGTTGCTTTCATGTTCTTGTATTAACCAAGATGGAAATAATTTTCTCTATTTCTCTTTTCCTTCTTTGTTTGTTTCTTTTTTTTTTTGATAGATTTTGAGGGAGAGTGAAAGCAAATGAAGTGCATTAAGAGTATCTTCATTTGGTCATCGTCAGACTGAAGTTAATGCATGCCTTACAATGAGTAAATTCCTACCCTCGTCTTTGCATTTTCCTTACATGAAATGGAAGAGGAATAAGATTGGAAAAAATCCAAAACACTAAACTAGTCTTTCTCAATTTTATAACAGGACTTAAAACTTAAAATTTTAAGATTGTATGTTTTTGGAAGAACATAGGACATGTCCAGGGCCCTTACCAGCCATTATCTATTGGGAATCTGAGTAAACTCATGGGCGCACTTTCTCAGATACGTTTTCCCCCATGTTCCTCTGAGGTTACCTAACTGGGCAGGGAGATAATAAGCTTAGAAGGAAATTGCCAGAGTGGGAGAGAAACAGGAATTAGAGTCTAGGAAAGGAGCTTTGGTGTACCAGAGACAAGCAGAGGAATAAATATGGTGTATTCTCATGGCAAAGTTAAGATTTGCATTTATAATCTAAGTTAGCTTTATTTATTTTTATTTCAACACAACACGGACAGAGAACATTTTCTGCCATAATTATTGTTATTTATATAATTACTATTATTATTCAAACTTTTAGAGGGCTGATTCCCATCAAGCCCTGGCTTTGTAGCTCAACTGAACATAAGGATGTGGCATCTGGTGAGACCTCAGGTCCATTAACAGCAGCATCACTTGGATGATAAATGCAAGGAGTGATCCATTGCTGTTCATTTGTTTCCTGTAATGAGCACAGACTCCCTGCCATATTTAAATAAAAGCCAAATTATATCTCTATAGCTAAAAATACTATTACTTTTTTGTCTGGTTATGAAAGTTAATGAGTTTCCTATTGCTTTGCAAAATTTAGAAATAAAATGCTTCAGATAAATACTGCATACGTGAGGTCCATTTTATTCTGGTTTTTTTTGCGGGGGGACCCAGAACCTCAATGTCTTTACCCTTTACTGCTTTCCATTTCAAAATATTGCCTACTTTGCATTTTTCCCTGCTTTTTGAACATAATCGTGACTAGGGTATTAAATATAACTAAGCAGCATTGAAGGAAACTGCATCAAACCAGCTGGAGAGAACTGAAGCATGTTTTTATGGGCTATGTGATGCTGGAGGAGATACACAAGGCTGATAGCCTCATAAAAAGTTTGGTATTGTGTGCTCATCTATTTGCTGTGGGCTTTCAAGGTCTTCTGTGACAAGGATGGGCCTGAGAAGTTCCAGGAGAGATCCAGCTAGCCTCTCTATTGTGCTGTCAGTCTCAGAGACGTGAACGTGAATTTGGCTTTATATCTCTCTGAAAAACTTGATTTTTAAGAATATGGTTGTTCTAGGTAACAGAAAGCCAAAATAAGTCTCCAGAAATATAGATTTTTTTAATTCATATTTGGGGAAATACCCTAAAAGTGAGTCATTAAGTAAGCAGTCACTTCATTTTGTGGCCTAGGAAACTGAGCCCTAGAACCAAAGCCATGCCCGTGTGCTGCTGCCTGGTGGCCACCATCCTGGGAAAGATGGGTTTGAGCCTGGGCTGCTAACTGAAAGGTAAGTGCACCTAGTGGTCTCTAAAGAAAGGCTTGGCAATCTGCTTTTGAAAAATCAGCCATTGAAAACCCTATGGAGCACAGTTCTACTGTGACACACATCGGGTTGCCAGGAGTTGGAAATGGCTAAATGACAACTGTTTTGGTTTAGTTTTTTGGTGCCTAGGAAAAGCCAGTGGGGTTTTGAGAGGTAAAAACACTTATCACAATGCTTTTCACATGCAACCTTGACTGAATCCCATCGAGGACCAGGCACTGTGCCAGGGACTGGAGGTTCAGAGACAAAAGACATTGGCCATCCATCCCTCAAGACCTCTCCTTCCAGAGCTGGGTAATGGAAGCAATACCTTGGCCAATGGTTGTACTTCTAGAATGAAGGAAAGGAGACACTGTGATATGAGAACAGAGTCAAGGAAGCTCTTGGAACCCTTCTCAGAGGCTCACAAGAGCTTTTGGAGGAGAGCTTTGAGGATGAGCCCAGTAGGTAAGCATGGTGGCACCAGGGGTGTAGGCTAGGAGAGCTCCTGAGGTGCAGGCTGGGAGAGTGACGTGCTGGGCCAGCAAGCCAGCGCTGCAGACTATAAATTGTGTGCGAGACCATGTCAGAGTGAGGAGGATCTAGGCAAGGGTCAAAGCTGGACAGTGGGCAGGCTGTGACCTGGACAGCAGGCAGGGCGTGGCTTTGGCATGCATTCTTTGTGTTTTAATTGTGTCCCATAGAAAATGGGGATCTTAAGTAGAGGATTGATGTAATTAGATTTACATTTCATGGCAACTGCCCTGACTGCAATTTGTAGAATGGGAAAGTTTTTTTTTTTTAATTTTAATTTTATTTTATTGTTGTACTTTAAGTGAAAGTTTACAATTCAAGTTAGTCTTTCATACAAAAATTTACACATACATTGTTATGTGACCCTAGTTGCTCTCCTTTACTGTGACAGCACACTCCTTTCCATACCTGATTTCCCAAGTACATTCAACCAGCTCCTGACCCTGTCTGCCTTCTCGTCTCACCTCTGGACAGGAGCTGCCCATTTAGTCTCCTGTATCTACTTGAGCTAAGAAGCACACTCTTCACGAGAATCATTTTATGTCCCATAGTCCAGTCTAATCTTTGTCTGAAGAGTTAGCTTTGGGAATGGGTTTAGTGCTGGGTGATAGAAAATCTGGTGGCCATGCTCTCTGGGGTTTCTCCAGTCTCAGTCAATTAAGTGTGATCTTTTCACTAGAATTTGAGTTCTGCACCCCACTTTTCTCCTGCTCCAACAGGACTCTGTTGTGTTCCCCGACAGGGCTGTCATTGGTGGTAGCCAGGCACCGTCTAGTTCTTCTGGTCTCAGGCTGGTTTATGTGGCACTTTCTGTCTCTTGGGCTAATGCTTTCCTTGTGACTTTGGTGTTCTTCATTCTCCTTTACTCCAGGTGGGTTGGGACAAATTGATGCACCTTAGATGGCTTCTTGCTAGATTTTAAGACCCCAGATGCCACTCGCCAAAGTAGGATGCAGAACATTTTCTTAATAAACTTTGTTATGCCAATTGACCTAGACGTCCCCTGAAAGCATGGTCCCCAGACCTCTGCCCCTGCTACTCTGTCCCTCGAAGTGTGTAGTTGTAGTCAGGAAACTTCTTAGCTTTTGTTTAGTCCAGTTATGAGAACTTCCCCTGTAGTGTGTGCTGTCCTTCAGAATGAGAAAGTTTTAAGACAGAAAGCAGGAGACCTGTGAGGAGTAAGCCAGATAAAAAATGATGAGGGGCTGAGCATGGCTGGTTATGGAGGAGCGGCTGGGAGAGGAAGAGGTTGTCAATGCAGAGTAGACTGGATATAAGAAATCAGAGTTTCTAGGTCATCCTCTCTAACCCTGTCCCCATCATCTTTGCTCAGGGACAGTGAGTATATCAAATACTAGCCATCAAACCCTGTGGGGCAGTTCTACTCTGTCTTATGGAATCTCTATGAGTCAGGATGGACTTTGATGGCAATGGGTTTGATTTTTTGGTTTTGCCTGAATCAAAAAACTAAAAAACAAGCAAACAAACAAACAAAAAAAAAAACCATGCATTGCCGTTGAGTCGTTTCCAACTCATAGAGACCCTATAGGACAAAGGAGGACTACCCCATACAGTTTTGAAGGAGTGGCTGGTGGATTCAAACTGCCGACATTTGGTTAGCAGCAATCTCTTAACCACTGACTCATTTGTGCGCTTTGTTGTCGGTTGTCGTTGAATCCAGTCTGACTAATGGTGACCGCCATGTACGTTACCCTGTCCTGTGTCATCTTCACAATTGCTGGTATGCTTGAGTCCTTTGTGGCCACTGTGTATTTTGAGTGCCTTCCAGCATAGGGCGTTCATCTTCTAACACTATACCAGACAATATTCTGTTTTGATCCATAGGGTTTTCATTGGCTAATTTTTGGAAGTATATTGCCAAGCCTTTCTTCCTAGTCTGTCTTAGTCTGGAAGCTCCACTGAAATCTGTCCACCATGGGTAACCCTGCTGGTATTTGAAACACTGGTGGTATAGCTCTCAGAATCATAGCAACACACAGGCCACCACAGCACGACACACTGACAGATATGAGGTGGTACCCATGCATGTTGTTACACGCCGTTGAGTCAATTTCGACTCATGGCAATCTCCTATGACAGAGTAGAACTGCCCCATAGGGCTTCCTAGGTTGTAATCTTTACAGGGGAAGCAGATTGCCAGGTCTTTCTCCCAGGGAACCACCGAGTGGATTCGGACTGCCAACCTTTTGGTTTGTAGCTGAGTGTTTAACCACTGTGCCACCAGAGCTCTGCATATCAAACAAAAAAGTAAACCCCTTGCCGTCAGCTCCAGGTGGCCCCAAAGGACAGAGTAGAACTGCCCTATAGGATTTCCAAGGTTGTAAATCTTTACAGAAGCAGACTGCCACACAGTGGCTGGTGAGTTCAAACCGCAGACCTTTAGGTTGTCTGCTGAGCACTTAATCACTGCGACATCATAGCTCCTTGGGCTCTGCATAGAGACTGCTAAAAGGTGAATTTCCTTTAATGAAAAAGTCCAAAAGCCCAAATCTTAAAGCCGTTCTTCAGGCATATGCACACTCATGCCAACCCCATATACACCATCTGATCCTGGAGGCCTTTCTTAAGGGGAAACAGTGATTTATCACCTAAGTGTTTCATGAAATACATGGGGCATAAACTGTGCTCTGTCTCAAGGCTGTTTTTTCTTATAAAAATTCAATCTTTCCTCTTTACCTCTGTGAGTGATTGGATCAAAAGACCTTCCTTTTATATCATTGTGTGGAAATTTGGATTCAAAGCTGTTGAAGTGTGAGTGTCAGAATCAGTGCCATTTCTTTTTCAACATGGGTGTTGACCCTCACCCTGAAGACTCATGAAATCCTTCTCTTATTTTGCTGTTTTTCTAGTTATCCTCTGCTGCTCTGTTCATACCAAAAGTGGTATTCTGTTTCTGCTAAATGAGAAAGTCTGATGGATAGGATGCTTCATTTAATGAAGGGATAAACACAAACCTTGGGCAAATCACTTAACTTTTTCAAAATTTAGTTTGTCGTCTGTAAAATAAAAATACTATTACCTGCTTCTTAGGATTATAAGGAGGATAAAATGAGACAATGTTTGTGAAAAGTGTAGTACACAGCTTGCTACCTAGTAATTGCCCAGCAAGTGGTGGTGGGTATTTCAGTTTCTTGATGTTAGAGGCAGACAGCAAGGCAGAACTCATTCATCTGGGGTTTGGGGAATGGACAGGTACACTCCAGGCATCAACAATATTGTGAGAGCAGGTGTACCCTTAAAGATCGTCATGCAAAAAGATTCCTGGCCTTAGTGTTGGGAATTGGAGTTTCCTAATGAATTCAACCAGCATCCAGTGGGGCTTTCAGGATATTATACTGCAGAAGAGAAACCCTAAGCCTGACAAACAGGGGTCTATGATTACTCAGCTCCTCTGGCCCTGGGACCCTTCCTGGGTTGTTATAGGAAGTACAGCCTCCAGGAGGGGAACCCACAGCTGCAATCCTTTCAAGGGTGAGAATGGAAGACCTTGGTGAAAAGAAACCTCCAAGTCAGCAGACTGACTCACCAAGCGAAGTCTAGTCTTCAAGGGCTACTTAATAGCCATATGGCATACAAGTAAACACTCATTTTTCCTTTTGTACTAAAGTATTCTGTTAAACTGAATGTGTAAATCACAAATGGTTTCATAAGAAATTTTAAAAGCAAAGTTATAAAAAAATTCAATAAAAAAGTGCAGAGGCAACACCAAAATGACATTTTCCTTATAGTACAAATAAAACACTTTGTTTCTGATAAACCGTAAATTTTATAATATATTCTGCAATGGATAGCTGCAACATTGCATTTTAATGAGAAGAGTCACAGTTACCTCAGTTATTAATAAAAAGTTCATTCTTTGAACCGTAGGAATCATTTGCTCAGTGTTAAGGAGAATAACAATAGAATTTGTCATCATATAGCATGACGTCATAGAAGGCTCTTCAGGACACAGATGTGTTCTAGCCTTGTTTCTTTATTACATTATTCATGCTTCTATGTCAAGGATATTTCTTTTACCTTAGCATGACTTTGAAGCAGCCTAGTTTAATTTCAGAGAGTCTGAAGCTGTGGTTGTGAAGTATTTAAAGGTAGCTGGTTTGATGCAAGAGGTCCCTATGTGGCACAAAAGGTTTGCAATCAGCTACCAACAGAAAGGTTAGTGGTTCAGACCCACCCAACAGCTCTGCAGAAGAAACGCCTGGATGTCTATTTCTGTAAAGATTGCAGCCAAGAAAACTCTATGCCCTATGGAGCTCAGTTCTACACATGGAGTGGCTTTAAGTTGGAACCAACATAGATAGCAAAAGGTTTGGCTTTTTTTGGTTTGATGTAAGCAACACCTTCCTGCAGTCACAGAGAGGTAGGATTTACCACCACTGTTCTGAAATTCTTCAGTTTTCTGATACAATCTTGTCATTATATGTTCTCTAGCTTCATCCTCACACATCCCATGAAGGTCCGAACTGTTCTGAGGCAGCAGAGAGGCAGGAAAGGGGCTTCTCCCCTCTTTTGCTCATGGAGACTGTCCTGCTAGGCATAGAATGTGGCAGCATTTCCTCCATTCTAGAAGCTTATTTTGCCTTGCTGTGGCATTCCATTCTCTTCCGTTGGTGCAGGAAAGTCCCTCCCCTGTAACCATCATACTTCAAAACTAGTTGCTGTCAAGTCAGTTCTGACATATGATGACCCTGGGTGTGTCAGAGTAGAACTGTGTTTCATAGGGTTATCAATGGCTGATTTTTTGGAAGTAGATTGCTAGGCCTTTCTTCTGAGGTGTTTCTGGGTGGACTCAAACCAACCATTTGGTTAGCAGATGAGCGGTTAGCTGTTTGGACCACTGAAGGACTCCCAATCATACTCAGGGCCTTCCAAGTCCTGGAAAAATGGTTTGCTTGGTTTATCTTCAGTCTCTTTCTATTTCTTTGCCTTTTTCTCTTTAGACCTCTGTGCAGTATGAGGAGTGACATTTGCATCTTGGTGAACAAGCTCTTGTGCTACAACTGTTTTTATGGGGTCTCCTTCAAGAACAATTAAAGAATTGAACTGTGCATCCTAGACGGTACCCCTGGGCCTTCAAAATGTCCAACAGAGAAAATAATCTTCACAAGATGCTTCTCCTTTCATTTGGTGGCACAAACTTTTTCAAACTTAAGTGGCTCCCTTTTCAGATAATGCTTTTCCTGTAAAGCAATTTCTTCTGATATTATTTTTCTAAGTTACATATTTTTAGTTTGAGTATTCCAATGATCTAGTAAGGGTAGCGTTCTGGGTGCTGATAAAGTCTTCAGTAATTTTTTGCCTGTTCTCTGTGATAATTTTTATTCAGAATTATCAAGACCAATATGCCCACCCAAGGGGAGATATCACATGAGTTTGCTGCAGGATCAGTATGTCTATTGCTCCTAAACATAAACGTGGGGCAGGGGGTAGGCAAAGGCCAAATGCACTAGTAAATAAAGTTGTATTATTTTTCTCTAAAATCATCTATCCTCGCATAATTACAGGTCTATTATTATTATTAAATCCAAGTGAAAAAATAAAACTAGATATCAAAATTACTCATTTAAAACTGAATGTTAAGGAATTTGAACTTAGTGTAGAGGCAGAATGCTCTAAATTTCCACTGTCAAAATCCATACTTTTTGCATAGAAAGAATAGGAGCAATACTACTTGATTCTGAATTTATAAACTCACTAAAGTCACTAAAACTATTAACATCTTGCAAAGGCAAAAGAGTTCAATTTCTCAAAAGCATTTTGTATTAAGGTATCCAAGTCTTCGGTAAACTGTATGTCCAAAAACAAATCCATTTTTTAATCTTCCCTCTCTTCTTCAGAAGAACACTTTTCTGTTATTTCACTTCCTGGTTCTTGGTTCTCAGAAGCAGCTAAGCTCTTTGAAGGCAATTCTTCTTTCTTGGCCTCAGCAGCAAATAATTCTAATAGATAAGCCATGGCATGTTCAACTCATAAGATGGTTATAAGGATTAGATGAGAATCCAGGAGCAGTTGTGGGGACCAGAAATATGCCCCCTGACCCTGAGCCAAAAAAGTATGTAAATTGCAATAAGATCAAATTATAGACACTGAGTACACCCTTTTAGTATTTGTTAAATGTACATTTTTTGCTGTTACTCTGTAATGAGTTCGAAGGAATTTGGGGCTGATTAAGAGACCTAACCACGAGTTAGCAAGTGTTGCACGCCAAACTATTTATTGAGGACAGTCTGCCAAAGGCAAGTGGTGCAGGAGGCCACCAGAAGAGGAAGAGGGAATGAAAGCTCCCTGGGAAGAGTAGGAGGAACACTTACACATGCACCTTAGGGAGGTCCTTCTGCAGCCAGGTGAGGAGTCTCTGGGTCAGAGAGCTCCAAAGGCAGCAACACCTTAGCATCCTTATAACTACAAGGTTCTACCTTATTTATGGCTAGTAGATGTTGAGTGCAGTTTCATGGGTCATGTAAATCAGGCAGGCTCTAAGTGGCCAAAAATCTGCTTATTTGTGTTATTTTTAAAACAATTGGATGTGTACAAATTTGAATTTTGCATTGGCGGGCTTTTTGGGCTAATAATCCTCAGCTTGCTATGAAGATGTTAATAACCTGGAGCCAATACACAGGGCTATTTTTGACTCATTTATATAATACTTTGGGGTCATAGGTTCACGGGACATAGTTCCATGCAATCCCAATTTCTGAAATGTGGAACTGGACTACACAGGTTATTCCATAAAGGGATTCATTGAAGTGTAGAGTTAATAATAAAGATAGAAAAACATGTTAGAAGATAGAATAACACCTAATTCTAAAGACGGGGATTCTACTACGCCTATAAAATGGGAGTCTGTATGTACTGGGTCAAATTAATGTTCCTGTAAAGATGTAATAAAAGCAACCAAAACAGACAGAGTAGGAAGTGCAGTGATAAGTATTTGAAAGCTGATCTGTACTGCTCCTGCGACCCAGCTGTCCCATCTAATATGGAAAGTTGTCATACTGGACAATCACTTTTCCAGACAAAGCAGCCATCATATGGTGAACAAATTAAGCTTTTTTTCCCCCCCAGAAAGTGTACAAAATAAGTTTGATTACAAGGTAATAAAGTATCCTAAAGTTGCAGAGCAGAATAAAACTACAGAATACTATAGCGGCATGTCTCAGAATTATATTTCTTATGTCTAAAACAGGTACAATTTCTACTATTTCCAAGAAGCTTGTAAAATCATTCATAAAATTAATGACAATTATTGTGCCTGAAGAGAAAGAGCTTACTGGAAAAGTCCCTTTGTCAATGTGATGTGAAGTGTGGACATCACACCATGCTGATGACATGCAAGCAGAAGCATCGGCTAGACACAGGTGTGCTAGCAGATATAATTCACTTACAATCAGAAGAAATCTCCAATGTTAATTTAACAAATACAAACCAAAACATGCACACGATGGGAAGACATTAGCAATGACATCAACGGCACTGACTTAGCCAAACATTAGTGGCAATGAGCTAGCTAATGTAATCCTTGGGAGACACAACCAGTGAGGCAATACTGTTTATTCAGAATACAATGAGACTTGCATGAAAATGATAAAAGTCTGTGAAAAGAGAGGGGACCAAATTGCTTTTCTCCACAATTAGCTGTTCTTTCTGAAATTGTCAGACATCTTCAGATGACCCAATAGACTTCAGGTGAACAACAAGGTCTGCAGGTGACCAACAAGGACAGGAACAAGGGCTGCACCGGGACAAACACAGCCCTAAGCCTGGCTGCTTTGCTGCAACATGATCTATTATCATGGAATCCTAGATCTCTGGTAAGGGACAAGATCTTAGCAGTCTTGCCAGGTTTCATAGTCAGTGGAGGAAGTCCCTCTGAAACTTCTCTAACAGAGGTTCATTCAAAAGTGGAACCAGAGACTCCACCAGCCTGAGACCAGAAGAACTAGATGGTGCTCGGCTACCACCAATGACCGCCCTGACAGGGAACACAAGAGAGAGTCCCGGATAGAGCAGAAGAAAAATGTAGAACAGAATTCAAATTCACATAAAAACACCACACTCAATGGTCTGACAGAGACTGGAGGAACCCTTGAAACTATGGCCTCCGAATGCTCTGCTAACCCGGAACTGAAACCATTCCCAAAGCCCACTCTTCAGTCGAAGATTGGACAGGACTATAAAACAAAAAAATTAATGCATGTGAGGAATTTGTTTCTTAGTTCAATCAGATATACCAGACCAAATGGGCAGCTCCTGTTCAAAAGCAGGATGAGAAGGCAGGAAGGGACAGGAACTGGTCGAAAGGACACAGGGGGAGTGTGCCATCACATTGTGGGGATTGTAACCAATGTCACAAAACAATATATGTGTAAATTTCTGAATGAGAAATTAACTTGAACTGTAAACTTTCACCTAAAGCACAATAAAAATAAATAATACTCTAAAAAAAAAAAGTAGAATCACTGCTTCACACCTCTCAAAGTATTTCTTTTAACTTCAAATGTTTGTTTTTCTTTTTTTTCTTCAGCTTTCTTATGAAACTTTTCAAACACCCATAGAAGTTGTAAAAACAGAACACTAAACAGCCATATACTGGATGAACACCTAGGTGGAACAATTGTAAACTTTTTCTCTACACTTGCTTGATGTATTTTTTATCTTGCTGAACTATTAGAAAGTAAATTGCAGACACCATGGTATTTCACCACTAAAAAGTTCATCACGTTATCTCCTAAAAACAAGAACATTCTGCTACAAAATCACAATTTTCTTACCAAAACTCATCATATACAGTCCATATTCAAATTTATTCAGTCATCTCAAAAACACAACATTTACAGCTTTTATTAAAACCAGAAAACTATCTTTGTGTATTGCATTTCATTATCATGTGTCTTTAATCTAGAAAATACTTTCTTTTTTTCATATTGATTTATTTGAGAGACTGAATTTATGAAATATTTCACATTGTAAATTTGTATGGTTGATACACACAATCCACATGTCCCCTGTTTCGTGAAACAGTTTGCATATTTTAGATAACCTGGAAATTAGATTCAAGGACTTGTTTAGATTTATATTAAAGATTTTTGGCAAGCATATGGGTTCTGGGTATTTAGTATTACATTGTGTCGGGAGGCACTTACTGACAGGAGGCCTGTTAGTGATGCTAACATGATCACATGGTCAAGTGTGACAGACAGAATGCTCCACCATAAAGGCACACTTTCCCTTTCTGTGAAACTGTGGGAATATCTTGTTCCTCACCACTATTCCTCTAAAGGTTTTCAGCATCTTTGAGGATTATTTTCTGAAACACTTATTTTACTGAAGTTTACAAAATGGTGATTTTTCTAATTGTTCATTCCTTCTACATGTATTTATTTATTTATATTTTGCTTTTTTCACATAATAAATGCCTCTACTAAAATATCAACTATAAAAATCTTTGGATTCTATGCTTTTCCCCTAGTCTTTCTTTCTGTGCCCGACACACGAGCTTATGGGTAGTCCAGCCCCATGATCATGGCTCTTAGCCATGTTGAGACCTTGACTATGTTCCTAAGTCCTGGTTCTAGAGACAGCTACTGAGTTGTCCTCAGATTTTAGTGGTATAGTTAGAGCTAGAATATGAAGCATTTATAGCATTTATATATAATTTTGCTTTTATTTGAGATAATGTAGATTCACGTTATCTACAGTAGTAAGAAATAATGGAAAGATTCCATATATTCTACCCAATTTTCCTCAATGCTGTACAATATCGCAACCAGGAAATTGTCATTGATACAACCCATTGGCCATATTCAGATTTCACCAATTTTGTCTGCACTGTCTTGTCTGTGTGTGGGTATTTAGTTCTATGCAATTTATCACAGGAGTAGATTTGTGTGACCACCACCACATTCAAGATACAAAACACATCCATCATAAGGATCCTTGGTGCTACCCTTTTTAGCATCTGCCCTCTCCCTCCATCAGAAACCTTCAGAAACCACTGATCTTTTCTCCATCTCTATAATTTTGTCATTTCAAGAATGCTATATTAATGAAATAATACAGTATATAAACTTTTGAGTTTTTTTTTTTTTTTTTTCACTCAGGACAATTGTCTTGAAATACATCCCAGTTGTAGAGTCTAACAATGGTTTGTTTCTTTTTCTTATGGGAAATATTTGATGGTATGGATGTGTTAGAGTTTAAACATTCATCTGCTGAGAGATATTTGGGTTGTTTTCAGTTTTCAACTATTATAGGTAAAGCTGCTATGAACATTCGTGTATAGGTTCATGCTGGATTGTATAATAAGTGTATGTTTGGTTTTGTAAGAAACTGTTATACTCTTTTCCAGAGTGCCTGTACCAGTTTACATTTCCACCAACAATGTGTGAGGAATCCAGGTAGTCCTCGTCCTTGCCAGGATTTGGTATTATAATTTTTCCAAATTTGTATTTTAACCATTCTAATATGTATATAGTGGTTTTAATTTTCAGTTCCCTATGGCTATGATGTTGAACATCTTTTTATGTGCTTATTTGTCATGAGTATATCCTTCTTCTATTGATTATTAAGAATGGGATGTTGAAATCCCAAATTATAGTTGTGGATTTGTTTCTCTTTAAAGTTCTATCAATTTTTGCCTCATGAATTTTGAGGTTCTATTTTAAGGGCATACATATTTAGGATCATGATATTATCTTGATGAATTGATCCTGCTATCATTATGAAATGACTCTCTTTTTACCTGTTAATATTCCTCGCCCTGAAATCTGCTTTGTCTGGTATTAATATAGTTGCTTTTTTTTAATTAGTGTTAGCATGGTGTACCTTTTTTGATACATTTATTTTTTGTTTTGTTTTTTGTTCTTGATGAATGTCTATATAACATAACATTTTCCATCTCAACATTCTTCACATGTATAATTCAATGACATTAATTGTGTTCATCATGTTGCATAACCATTGCCATTATCTTCCTCCAAATTTTCTCATCGCCCCTAACAGAAGCTCAAGTAAAGGGAATAGAACAATTTGGAGATATATACATTTACTCTTAACCTACTTATGCCTAAATTGGTTGGAAGTAAATCCACCATTTTCCTATTTTTTTCTTTAAAAAAAATTTATTGTGGTAAATATATATATATAACACGAAAGTTGGCTTTTTAACAATTTTAAAGTGCACAATTCAGTTACATTCACAGTGCTGTGCAACCATCAACACTATCTATTTCCAAAACTTTTTAATCCCCCTAAATAGAAACTCAGTACCGTTTAAGTAATAACTCTCCATTCTCTCTTCTCCCCAGCCCCTGGTAACCACTAATTTACTTTCATCTTCATGTATTTGCCTATTCTACACATTTATATAAGTGGAATCATACAATATTTGTCCTTTTGTGTCTGATTTATTTCATGTGAAATAATGTTTTCAAGGTTCATCAGTGTTGTAGAATGTATCAGAATGTCATTACTCTTTATGACTGGATAATATTCCATGGTATGTGTATGCCACATTTTGCTTATCCATTCATCTGCTGATGGACATTTGGGTTGTTTCCACCTTTTGTTTATTGTGAATAATGCTGTTATGAACATTGGTGTATAAATATTTGTTTGAGTTCCTGCTTTCAAGTCTTTAGGATTAGAAGTGAGTTGCTGGGTCACAGGTAATTCTACGTTTCGCTTTTTTTTTTCCTCATTCAAAAATTTGTATACAAATTGTTCTGTGACATTGGTTGCAATTCCCACATTGTGTCAGTACTCTCTCACTTTCCCTTTCCACCCCAGGTTCCTCGTGTCCATTCATCCAATTTTCCTGTCCCTTCCTGCCTTCTAGTCTTTGTTTTTGGGCAGATGTTGCCCATTTGGTCTCTTATATTTATTTGATTGAACTAAGAAGCACGTTCCTCACCTGTGTTATTGTTCATTCTATAGACCTGTCTAATCTTTGGCTGAAAGGTGAATCTTGGTATTGGCTTCATTTCTGAGTAAGCAAGGTGTCCAGGGGCCATAGTCTCAGGGGTTCTTCCATTCTTTTTCAGACCTGTAAGTCTCATCTTTTTGTGTGTCAATTTGAATTTTGTTCTGTGTTTTTCTCCAGCTCTGCCTGGTACCCTCTACTGTGATCCCTGTTAGAGCAGTTGGTGCTGGTAGCCAGGCATCATCTAGTTCTTCTAGGCTCAGGCTGGTGGAGGGTGTGGTTCATGTGGTCCATTAGTTCTTTGGACTAGTAGTTTGCTTGTGTCTTTGGTTTTCTTCATTCTCCTTTTCTCCAGATGGGATGGGACCAGTAGATGAATCTTAGATGGCCGCTCACAAGCTTTAAAGACCCCAGATGCTACTCAGCAAAGTAGGATGTCAAACATTTTCTTTATGAACCATGTTATGCCAATTGACCTAGATGTCTCCTGAGACCATGGTCCCCAACTCTCAGCCCCAGTAACTCAGTCCCTCAAGGTGTTTGGATGTGTCTAGGAAGCTTCTATGACTTTGCCTTGGTCAAGTTGTGCTTACTTCTCCTATACTTTGTGTTGGCTTTCCCTTCACCAAAGTTACCACTTGTCTACTATGTAGTTAGTGATTTCCCCTCCCCACCCCTACCCTCCCTCATAACCATCAAAAAATGTTTTTTTGTTTTTTGTTTGTGTTTCTTCTGTGTGAACTTCTTCTTGGCTTTTTATAATAGTGGTCTCATGCAATATTTATCCTTTTGTGATTGACTTATTTAACTCAGTATGATGCCCTCCAGATGCATTCATATTGTGAGATGTTTTGTGGATTCATCATTGTTCTTTATTGTTTCATAGTAGTCCACTGCGTGTATGTACCTATAATTTATTTATCCATTCACCCGTTGATGGGCACTTAGGTTGTTTCCATCTTTTTGCTATTGTGAATAATGCTGCAATGAACATGGGTTTGCGTGTGTCTATTCGTGTGATGGCTCTTATTTCCTTAGAATATATTCCTAGTAGTGGGATTGCTGAATTGATTGGTATTTCTATTTCTAGCTTTTTAAGGAGGCACCATATCATTTTCCATAGTGGTTATACCATGTTACACTCCCATCAGCAGTACTTAAGTGTTCCAATCTCCCCACAACCTCTTCAACTTTTGTTATTTCCTGTTTTGTTTTGTTTTTTTAATTAGTGCCAGTAATGTCGGGGTGAGATGGTATCTCATTGTATTTTGATTTTCATTTCTCTAATGGCTAATGATCGCGAGAATTTACTCATATGTCTGTTAGCTGCCTGAATGTCTTCTTTGGTGAAGTGTCTGTTCATATCCTTGGCCCTTATTTTAACTGGATTATTTGTCTTCTTGTTATTGAGGTGTTGAAGTATTCTATAGATTCTAGAGATTAGACCCTTGTCGGATATGTCACAGCCAAAATTTTTTTCCCAGTCTGTAGGTTCTCTTTTTACTCTTTTGAAGGAGTCTTTTGATGAGCATAGTGTTTAATTTTTAGTAGCTCCCAGTTATCTAATTTATTGTCTAGTGTTTATGCATTGTTAATTATGGTTTGTACTGTATGCCATGTATTAGGGCCTCTAGCCTCCCTGCTTTTTCTTCCATGCACTTTAACATTTTAAGTTTTATATTTAAAACCTTTGATCTATTTTGAGTTAGTTTTTGTGTATGGTGTGAGGTATGGGTCCTGTTTTATTTTTCTACAGATAGACATCCAGTTTTGCCAGCACCATTTATTAAAAAGATTGTCTTTTCCCATTTAATGGACTTTGGTACTCTGTTAAAGATCAGCTGATCATAGGTGGATAGATTTATGTCTGGTTCTCAATTCTATTTCATTAGTCTATGTGTTGTCTTTGTACCAGTACCAGACTGTTTTGACTACCATGGCTGTGTAGTAGGTTCTGAGATCAGGTAATATAAGGCCTCCTACTTTGTTCTTTTTTTTTTTTTTTCTTTAATAATGCTTTTCATATGTACGTCATTAAAGAATGCTGTTGGTATTTGCATTGGGATTGCATTATATCTGTAGACTGTTGGGGCTAGAAATGATATTTTCACAATGTTGAGTCTTCCTATCCATGAGCATGATGTGTTTTTCCATTTATATTCATCTCTTTTGGCTTCTTGCAATAGTAATTTATAGTTTTCTTTGTATAGGTCTTTTACATCCCTCGTTAGATTTATTCCTAAGTATTTTATCTTTTCAGGGGCTATTATAAATGATATTGTTTTCCTGATTTCCTTTTCAAAGTTCTCTTTGTTGGTGTATAGGAATCCAACTGATTTTTGTATATTGATCTTGTATCCTGCTACTCTACTGAATCTTTCTATTAGTTCCAGTAGTTTTCTTGTGGCATCTTTGGGGTTCTATATGTATAGGATCATATTATCTGTGAATAGGGATAGGTTTACTTCTTCCTTTCCAATGTGGATGCCCCTTGTTTCTTTTTCTTGCCTTACTGCTCTAGCTAGGACTTCCAGCACAATGTTAAACAAGAGTGATGGTAAAGGGCATCCTTGTCTTGTTCCGTTCTCAGTGGGAATTCTTTCAGCCTCTCTCTGTTGAGAATGATGTTGGTTGTTGGCTTTGAATAGATGTCATGTATTACGTCAAGAGACTTCTCTTCTATTCCTGTTTTATTGAGAGTTTTTATCAGGAAATCAGTGTTAGACTTTATCAAATATCTTTTCGATTGATGTGATCATGTGGTTTATTTCTCTTGTTCTATTTATGTGATGGATTACATTGATTGAGTTTCTAATGTTGAATCATCATTGCATACCTGGTATGAATCCCACTTGGTAGTGGTGTATTACTGTATTTTGATATGATGCTGAATTCTACTGGCTATAATTTTGTTGAGAAGTTTTCACCTATATTCATGAGAGATATCAGTCTGTAATTTTCTTTTTTTGTGGTGTCTTTGCCTGGCTTTGGTATCAGCGTTATGCTGGCTTCATACAATGAATTCAAGAGTGTTCCTTCCTTTTCTATGCTCTAAAATAGTTTGAGTATTACTACTATGAGCTCTTCTCTGAATGTTCGGTAGAAATTTCCAATGAAGCCATCTGGATCAGGGCTTTTTTTTGGGGGGGGGGCAGTTTTTATATTATTTCTTCAATCTCTTCTCTTGTTATGGGTTTGTTCAGATTTTCTATCTCAGTTTTTGTTACTCTAGTTAGTGTGTTTCTAAAGTTTGTCCGTTTCTTCTAGGTTCTCAAATTTGTTGGAGTACAATTTTTCATAGTATTCTGCTAGAATCCTTTTTATTTTAATTGTTTCTGTTGTAATGTCCCCTAGCTCATCTCTTATTTAGGTTACTTGCTTCCTCTCCTGTTTTTTTTTTTTGTCATTTTGGCCAATGCTTTGTGGATTTTGTGGATCTTTTTAAAAAAAAAAACACAATTTTTGTTAGCATGGCAGGGTCTGGTGGTGACTGGGGTGGTGGCATATGGCGCTGGGGGAGGGAGAAAGAAAAGGAGAAAGAGAAAGAAAGGAAAAATAAATAAATACAAATAATAGAATAGAAAAAATGTAAAATAATTAAGAAAACTGGCATTGTGGCAGGGGCCCGCGAGTGAGGGCAAGGCCAACTTGGAGGCAGTAAGGAAGGGAGGGGAGTCATGTGCAGGGCTAGGTGGGAGGTAGAAAGGAAAGGCAGAAGAGAAGGAAAAAAAAAACAATAATGGCGCCGGCACAGCAGGAGCCATCAGGTGGGGGCAGGGTGGACTCGGGATGGTAGTGGGCCAGTGGCTCTCCAGCAGAGTGGCATGGTGAGGTTTCATTGCGAGGGAGGTGGTGTATGGGGCTAGGTTGGAGGGAGAAAGAAAAGGGGAAAAAGGAAAACAAACATCAAATAAAAGTGGCAGCATGGTGGGAGCCAGCAGGTGGGAGTGGGGCAGACCCGGGGGCCAGTGAGAAGGGAGGGGTAGTGATTGTAATAGGTTAGGTGGGAGGGAGAAAGAAAACACATAGAAGAGAAAAATAAAAAAGAAGGAAAAAAATGGCAGCGTGAGGGAAGACAGAAAAGGGGGCAGTGTGGGGCCAGGGCAGCAGTGGGCTAGTGGCTTTCTAACTGTTGAAACATGGTGGGGATTTATAAGGAGGTGGGGGGAGGTGGCATACTAGGCTAGGTGCGGGGGTAAAGCAAAGGGAGAAAGGGAGAAAAGAAAACAATCAAAAATGGCGGCATGGCAGGAGCTGGACAGTGGGGGCAGGGTGGACCCCGGGTTGCGGCTGGCCTGTGGCTTTCTGGCCCCTGCGGTGTGGTAGGGGCCTGAGGGAAGGATGGAGAGTTGATGTACAAGGCTATCTGAGAGGGAGAAGGAAAAAGGAAGAAAGGGAGGGCAGGAAAAGCCACGGAACGGGAGGGGGTGAGGCAGGCCAGGGAAGAGGCTCCTAATATTATAGACCACAGGGATGGGGCCTCCGGGCTGGAGGGATTCTTGCTTCTACTCAGCAGAAGTATGAGAGGTGGGAAAGCACGTTTCTCTGGTTAGTGGTGCTCTGTCTCCTGTTGAGAGCTCTAAGAAGTTACCTTTCCATACTCCCAGGCCGGGGTTGTTGCTGACTGTTTTCCAAGATGGCAACATTGTGCCATATTAGTTGGCAGGGGACCTCGACTCTGTATCTCTCCTTGTTCTCAGTTTTACATCAGTTTCTTCTGCCATTCGGTGTTTGATCTAGTTCTTTATCCCTTCATTTGATGCTTAGGGTTCCAGGATTGATGTTTGTATCTGTTTTACTTAGTTTTTCAGGTCTTTGCTGCAGAGGAACATCACGGTGTGTCTGTCTAGCGTACTGTGTTCCCATTTTCATATTTGTTTTCCATTTTTTCTTATCTGTTCTTTATTGCTCTTTACTTTCTTTTAAAAAAGACTTTTGGCCTTCATTTGGGTCATATAAACTTTTTTTTAAATTTTCAATTATCTCCTTTGTTTTAGTAGGAATACCTGTTTGCTTTACTTGATTTTGTAGTTTATAGAATTCATCTTTAACTTATCAGTCTAATTTCAAATAATATACCACTTCACATCTAATACAAGAACCTTGTAACTGGGAGCACAGAGAACTACTCCTGTAGGCCTAGTGCCTTTTTCATGAATGTTTTACTTTGAAATTTCATTTAAATAAATTTTTTTTTTATATATATATTTTATTGTACTTCAGGTGAAAGCTTACAGAGCAAATAGTTTCTCATGAAATAGTAGTACACATGTTGTTTTTTGACATTGGTTAACAACCCCACAACGTATTAAGCCTCTAAATTCTCAACCTTTTTTTTTGATGAAAATTACAGATGGCCAAAGATACACCGTTTCAAAAATTTCTACATTCACAGTTCAGTGACATTGACTACGCTCTTCCAACTGTGCTGTTATTCTCACTTAAGATGAAGGCTTACAGAACAAAATAGTTTTTCATTTAACAGTTACTACACATGTTGCCCTATGACAATGGTTAACAATCTCACAGCACATCAAGAATATCCTTACTCCACCTTGTGTTCCCTATCACCAGGGGGCTTCCTTGTCCCCTTCTGTCTTCTGGATCTTGTCAGTGGACTATTGTACCTCTTTAGTCTCATTTGTTTATTTTTTATTTTATTTTATTTAAACACCATTTCAAAACTTTTTACTTCCACATTTAAGTGATATTGACTATGCTCTTCCAATTGTGCTGCCATTCTCGCCCAAGATGCAGGCTTACAGGACAAAACAGCCTCCCATTTAATAGTTACTACAAATGTTGCCCTATAGCAGTGGTCAACAATCTCACAATACATCGACAGTGTCCTTATTCAATTTGTGTTCCTTATCATCAGTTTCCTACTCTCCCTCTGCCTTCTGGCCCTTGTCACCGGACTCCTGTACATCGTTAGTCCCATTTAGTTTTACTGGGGTGTCCATTCCCAGGCTTAACATCGAACCTTGAAGGTAACTTCACCTCTGAGCTGAAAGGGTGTCTGGGGGCCACACTCTCGAGGTTTCTCTAGTATTCTTTAGGCCAGTATATCTGGTCTTCTTTTTTTTTTTTTTTTTTTGGGAGTTAAAATTATGCTCTACATCCTACTCCAGCTCTGCCCAGAACCCTCTGTTGTGATCCTGGTCAGAGGAGTCATTGGTGGTAGCCGGGCACCATCCAGCTGTACTGGGCTCAGTCCGGTGGAGGCCTTGGTAGCTGTGGACCATTAGTCCTTCGGACTGATCTTTTCCTTGTATCCTGTTCTCTTCGTTCTCCCTTGTTCCCGAAGGGATGAGATCAGTGGAGTATCTTAGATGGCTGCTCATAGGCTTTTAAGACCCCAGACACTACTCACCAAGGTAGAATGTAGAGCATTATCTTTATAAGTAGTGTCATGCCAATTGAGCTAGATGTTCCCCGAGATCATGGTCCCCAGAGCCCTCCGTCTAACAACTCAGTCCCTCGGGGGGTTTGGATGTGTCTATAGGGCCTCCATGACCTTTCCTTGTGCAGGTTGTGTTAGTTTCCCCTGTACTGTGTACTATCTCACCTCTCACCCAAGTTACCACTTATCTATTACCTATTTAGTATTTCCCCCCCCCTCCCATCCCTGGTAACCAACAAGGATTGTTACATTTTGCATGTGAATTTTTTCATGGGTTTTTACAATAGAGGTCTCATACAATATTTGTCCTTTTGTGATTGACTTATTTCACTCAGCATGATGTCCTCCAGTTTCATCCATGTTATGAGATGGTTCACCGATTCATTGTTCTTTCTCGTTGCATAGTACTCCATTGTGTGTATGTACCATAGTTTGTGTATCCATTCGTCTGTTGATGGACATCGAGGTTGTTTCCATCGTTTTGCTATTGTGAATAATGCTGCCATGAACATAGGTGTGCATATGTCTATTCGAGTGATGACTCTTATTTCTCTAGGATATATTCCTAGGAGTGGGATTGCTGGATCGAATGGTACGTCTATTTCTAGCTTTCTGAGGAAACGCCATATCATTTTCCAAAATGGCTGTATCATTTTGCATTCCCACCAGCAGTGTATAAGAGTTCCCGTCTCCCCGCAGCCCCTCCAACATTTGTTATTTCCAGTGTTTTTGATTCGTGCCAGTAATGCCGGGGTGAGATGGTATCTCATTGTGGTTTTAATTTGCATTTCTCTAATGGCTAGTGATCGCAAGCATTTCCTCATGTGTCTGTTGGCCATTTGAATGTCTTCCTTGGTGAAGTGTCTGTTCATTTCCTTTGCCCATTTTTTGATAGGATTGGTTGTCTTTTTGTTGTAGAGGTGTTGGATTTTCTTGTAGATTATGGAGATTAGACCTTTATCTGACTTGTACTGTCCAAAAATTTTTTCCCAGTCTGTAGGTTCTCTTTTAACTCTTTTGGTGAAATCTTTTGAAGAGCATAGATGTTTGATTTTTAGAAGATCCCAATTATCTAGTTTATCTGTTGGGTTTTTTGTGTTGAAGTTTATGGTTTGTATCCTGTTAATGCCATGTATTAAGGTCTGAAGTGTTGGTCCTATTTTTTCTTTTATGAATTTTATAGTTTGAGGCTTTATATTCAGGTCTTTGATCCATTTTGAAGTAGTTTTTGTATATGGTGTGAGTTATGGGTCCTGTTTCATTTTTCTACAAATGGATATCCAGTTTTGCCAGCACCATTTGTTAAAAAGACTGTCTTTTCCCCATTTGATGTATTTTGGGCCCTTGTCAAAAATCAGGTGACCGTAGGTGGATGGATTTACATCTGAGTTCTCAATTCTGTTCCATTGGTCAATGTCTCTGTTGTTGTACCAGTACCAGGCTGTTTTGAGTACTGTAGCTGTATAGTAGGTTCTCAAGTCAGGTAGTGTGAGTCCTCCAACTTTATTCTTCTTCTTCAGTAGTGCTTTACTTATTCGGGGTTTCTTCCCTTTCCATATAAAGTTAATAATTAGTTTTTCCATCTCTTTGAAGAATGTTGTTGGTATTTGTATCGGAATTGCATTGTATTTGTAGATTGCTTTAGGTAGAATTGCCATTTTCACAATGTTGAGTCTGCCTATCCATGAGCATGGTATGTTTTTCCATTTATGTAGATCCCTTTGGGTTTCATGCAGCAGTGTTTTGTAGTTTTCTTTGTATAGGTCTTTTATATTCCTGGTCAGATTTATTCCTAAGTATTTTTAAATAAATATTTTTACAAAATGACGTAAACACATTGGATTTGTGTCCCACACAATGTACATGTCAAGGGAATACCAAATGATACAATGGTGCATTGAATGAGTAAGTTTCCTGGTAGCTGGAATGGAGGAAGGACTGAGTCTCTCCAGGGCCCCTGTGCTGCATCCTCTGTGCCACATCCATGAGCAGGCAAATACTAATCTTGTCAATGAGTACGTACTAAGTTGAACATTCATTAGTGATCAATGTTATAGTCATTGAATAGACTACGGGGAAGGGGGGATATCAGGGCTCTTGGCGTGAGTGTTGACTCTTGTAAATAAAACCATCCTGTGTTTGCATGGGAAAAGTGGTTTGTTTGACAGGTCTGTCAGCCATCCAGGGATGGGGGAATAAGCCTATGGATCAAAGTACCCTATAATAAATAAAACTACACACAAAAGAAGGATCAAGAAAAATCAACAGAATAACTGACTCAGGAAGAAGGTAAAAAAATCATAAAATATAATACACTTAAAAAAAATCCTAGCTTGTGTCCTTAGAGAACAGCAGGACAATATTGCACCCATAAAACCAGGGAATACTGCAATGAAAACAGAACAACCAGTGAAGAAAGTGTCCTTAGATATTAGAAATATGATAATCACAATAAAAAAATAATAAAATGCCTGGAAGAAAAATATAAGGAAAACTCTCAGAATATAGATCAAAAATACAATCTGAGAGAGGTATGAGAAAGAAAGTTTAATAACAGGATTTTAACCCAGGAGGCTCAAGGAGTTCCAGAAAGAGAAAATAGTGGGTAAGAAATTATCAGAGTATCTTACCAAGACATTTTACAGAGCTTGGGATTGGAAGGGACAAGTGCCTCCAGACTTAAAAAGCCACTGAAGGTTGAGCATGAGCAATAAAAAAGCAGCCACCCCTAAATACATCCTTGTGGAATTCTAGAGAAATAACAAAGTGGCGTCAAATTTCCCATTTGTAACTGGGTACTAGAATACAATGAAGTAGTAACTTCTAAGTCCAGAGTGAAATTTATTTTTGACTTATAATTTTATCCCCTACCATATATTCATATTGAGTGTGATCACTGTCTCAGGAAAAGACAACTTTCAGTGCAGTCGTAAGACAGAGTCATAATATGCTGACCATGCTATCTAATTTTAATCTGGATTTCTAGACTAACAGCTATGTTTTTGAGAAAAATATGTTTTTCCTCAGTGATCAAAACTAGGATGTGAAACCATATGCCCTGAGGGGTCTTAACCAAGTGACCGTCTGCACCTTTCAAAGTACACGTACTCAGGAAAAGTGCTGTCTGGGTGCTGTTGCCAGAAAGATGTTTTTGCCAGACAGACAAAGAAAATACATGTAAGCATCTTGTGACCATGATCTAAGCATCCTGTGCAACTATCTGTAATCACTAACTATACTATTAATAATCAGAAACCAAGCAGAGTGTAATTATTACAGTATTCATTGTTTTCCTGTAATTGCCCTCCCTATGGTTTGGTTTCTCTTTTTACCCCATAACAATACTTGAAGAATACGAAACTGCCCCAGGACTACCTGGTTCCATTTTCAATGGGCTCCGTAATTCCTCTATTTCAATTGTTTTAAACCCTTACTAAACCTCCTTGTTTTATCTTGAAACAGGGTTCAAGTTTTTCTCTACAACATGACACATTAAACACATTTTCAGTCATCTTTGAACTCAGAAGTTTTGTCTCTTATCTACTAAAATACAAACAAACAAAAAACTGTGATGTTACGCTGCAGTTAAACCAATATAAATCCAGGAGAAAAGAAGGCACAGAATCAATAAGAGACAGTTTCCGATGGCCACTGGGCAGCAGGCTTCATGAACACTTGGCCTACCAAAGTGCAACATCAACAGGAGTGCTGGGGAGAAACATTTTAAGATAACAGATCATGCCAGATTCATGAAAAAGAGATTGTGGTGATGATGGAAAATCCTGGTGATAAATTGAAACCAGGTGTCAAGAAAAAAACAGAATGACCATTAGTCCCTCCCCACCCATCTGTCAGTTTGTTGTACTGTGGGACTTCAGTGCTGCTGTGATGCTGGAAGCTATGGCACTGGTATTTCAAATACCAGCAAGTTTGCTGTGGTGGATAGGTTTCAGTGGAGCTTCCAAACTAAGACAGACCAAGAAGAAAGTCCTGACTATCAACTTCAGAAAATTATCCAATGAAAATCTTATGGATCACAACAAAATACCTGATATCAACACATCATCAGGAAAGACCAATCGCTAGAAATGGACATCATGTTTCATAAAGTAAAGGGCCAATAAAAACATGGGAGAGAGAAACCCTCAATGAAATGGATGAACACAATGGCCACAACAGTGGACTCAAACATACCAACGATCATGGAGATGGTGCAGGACCGGGCAATGTTGCGTTCTGTTATACATAACGTCATCATGAGGAACTCACTTGATAGCAACTAACAACAGTTTTAGAAACCCCAGGAAAACCATGAACCTGTGTAAAGGGATCAGACTCTGGTGCAAAGCAACAACCACGTGGTATGGACCAGCAGAATCTGAGCCACATGGGTGTTACACATGCAAATCCCCAGGCCCTGAACCAGATCTGAACTGAAAATTCTGGCTTTAGTAAGCCCTCCAGGGGATTCTGATGCTCCCTTAAGATCAAGGACCACTCCTTCAGGCCAGAGGTTGGCAGAGGCCTGCTGTAGTGCTACTGTAGACTTACACTTCGCTAGAAATAAAAACAGAGTTTTATTTAAGGACAAAAATGTTTTTGCGAAATGGGAGACACTTTAACAACCAAGCAGGAGGACACAGTGTTCCACCATGGAAAAGGAAAGTGGGGTTTTTAAAGGGTGAAATGAAAAAAGGCGGCAGGCTCACGGGCATCCAAAAAAAAAAAAAAAAAAAATGGAGGAGAAGGATACATGACAAAAGTTACAAGAAACCAAACCAAACCCTTGCTGTGGAGTCAATTCTGACTCATAGCTACCCTATAGCGACCCTATAGGACAGAGTAGGACTACCCATAGAATTGGCAAGGAGTGGCTGGTGGATTCGAACTGCTAACCTTTTGGTTAGTAGCCAAGCTCTTAACCACTGCACCACCAGGGCTCCTAAGTAGGTAGTTAAAATATAATCTTTCTTTTTTTTTTTTTTTTTTATATTTTATTATTCTTCAGGTGAAGGCTTACAGAACAAATAGTTTCTCATGAAACAGTAGTACATGTGTTGTTTTATGACATTGGTTAACAACCCCACAACATATTAAGCCTCTAAATTCTCAACCTTTTTTTTTTTTTTTGATGAAAATACAGAGAGCCAAAGATACACCGTTTCAAAAATTTCTACATACACAGTTCAGTGACATTGACTACGCTTTTCCAACTGTGCTGTTATTCTCACTTAAGATGAAGGCTTACAGAACAAAACAGTTTCTCATTTAACAGTTACTACACATGTTGCCCTATGACAATGGTTAACAATCTCACAACACATCAAGAATATCCTTACTCCACCTTGTGTTCCCTATCACCAGGGGACTTCCTTGTCCCCTTCTGTCTTCTGGCCCTTGTCACTGGACTACTGTAACTCATTAGTCTCATTTGGTTTTTTTTTTTTTAACACCATTTCAAAACTTTTTACTTACACATTTAAGTGATATTGACTATGCTCTTCCAATTGTGCTGCCATTCTCGCCCAAGATGAAGGCTTACAGGACAAAACAGCCTCCCATTTAATAGTTACTACAAATGTTGCGCTATAACAGTGGTCAACAATCTCACAACACATCGACAGTGTCCTTACTCAACTTGTGTTCCTTATCATCACTTTCCTACTCTCCCTCTGCCTTCTGGCCTTTGTCACCGGACTCCTGTACCTCATTAGTCCCATTTAGTTTTACTGGGCTGTCCACTCCCAGGCTTAACATCGAACCTTGAAGGTAACTTCACCTCTGAGCTGAAAGGGTGTCTGGGGGCCACACTCTTGAGGTTTCTCCAGTATTCTTTAGGCCAGTAAATCTGTTTTTTTTTTTTTTTTTTTTTGGGAGTTAAAATTATGCTCTACATCCTTCACCAGCTCTGTCCAGAACCCTCTGTTGTGATCCTGGTCAGAGCAGTCAGTGGTGGTAGCCGGGCACCATCTAGCTGTACTGGACTCAGTCCGGTGGAGGCCTTGGTAGCTGTGGACAATTAGTCCTCTGGACTAATCTTTTAATTGTATCCTGTTCTCTTCATTCTCCCTTGCTCCCGAAGGGATGAGACCAGTGGAGTATCTTAGATGGCTGCTCACAGGCTTTTAAGACCCCAGACACTACTCACCAAGGTAGAATGTAGAGCATTATCTTTATAAGTAGTGTCATGCCAGTTGAGCTAGATGTTCCCCGAGACCATGGTCCCCAGAGCCCTCCGTCCAAGAACTCAGTCCCTCGGGGGGTTTGGATGTGTCTATAGGGCCGTGACCTTTCCTTGTGCAGGTTGTGTTAGTTTCCCCTGTACTGTGTACTATCTCACCTCTCACCCAAGGTTCCACTTACCTATTACCTATTTAGTATTTCCCCGCCCTCCCCTCCCATCCCTGGTAACCAACAAGGATTGTTAAATTTTGCTTGTGAATTTTTTCATGGGTTTTTACAATAGAGGTCTCATACAATATTTGTCCTTTTGTGGTTGACTTATTTCACTCAGTGTAAAGTCCTCAAGTTTCATCCATGTTATGAGATGGTTCACAGATTCATTGTTGTTCTTTCTCGTTGCATAGTACTCCATTGTGTGTATGTACCATAGTTTGTGTATCCATTCATCTGTTGATGGACATTGAGGTTGTTTCCATCGTTTTGCTATTGTGAACAATGCTGCCATGAACATAGGTGTGCATATGTCTATTCGAGTGATGACTCATTTCTCTAGGATATATTCCTAGGAGTGGGATTGCTGGATCGAATGGTATGTCTATTTCTAGCTTTCTGAGGAAACGCCATATCATTATCCAAAATGGTTGTATCATTTTGCATTCCCACCAGCAGTGTATAAGAGTTCCCATCTCCCCGCAGCCCCTCCAACATTTGTTATTTCCAGTATTTTTGATTCGTGCCAGTAATGCCGGGGTGAGATGGTATCTCGTTGTGGTTTTAATTTGCATTTCTCTAATGGCTAGTGATCGCGAGCATTTCCTCATGTGTCTGTTGGCCATTTGAATGTCTTCCTTGGTGAAGTGTCTGTTCATTTCCTTTGCCCATTTTTTGATAGGATTGTTTGTCTTTTTGTTGTAGAAGTGTTGAATTGTCTTGTAGATTATGGAGATTAGACCTTTGTCTGACTTGTCCTGTCCAAAAATTTTTTCCCAGTCTGTAGGTTCTCTTTTGACTCTTTTGGTGAAGTCTTTTGAAGAGCATAGATGTTTGATTTTTAGAAGATCCCAGTTATCTAGTTTATGTGTTGGGTTTTTTGTGTTGATGTTTATGGTTTGTATCCTGTTAATGCCATGTATTAAGGCCTGATGTGTTGGTCCTATTTTTTCTTCTATGAATTTTATAGTTTGAGGCTTTATATTCAGATCTTTGATCCATTTTGAAGTAGTTTTTGTATATGGTGCGAGGTATGGGTCCTGTTTCATTTTTCTACAAATGGATATCCAGTTTTGCCAGCACCATTTGTTAAAAAGACAGTCTTTTCCCCATCTGATGGACTTTGGGCCCTTGTCGAGAATCAGGTGACCGTAGGTGGATGGGTTTACATCTGGGTTCTCAATTCTGTTCCATTGGTCAATGTCTCTGTTGTTGTACCAGTACCAGGCTGTTTTGAGTACTGTAGTTGTATAGTAGGTTCTCAAGTCAGGTAGTGTGAGTCCTCCAACTTTATTCTTCTTCTTCAGTAGTGCTTTACTTATTCTGGGTTTCTTCCCATTCCATATAAAGTTAATGATTAGTTTTTCCATCTCTTTGAAGAATGTTGTTGGTATTTGGATCGGGATTGCATTGTATTTGTATATTGCTTTAGGTAGAATTGCCATTTTCACAATGTTGAGTCTGCCTATCCATGAGCATGGTATGTTTTTCCATTTATGTAGATCCCTTTGGGTTTCATGCAGCAGTGTTTTCTAGTTTTCTTTGTATAGGTCTTTTACATTCCTGATCAGATTTATTCCTAAGTATTTTATCTTTTTAGGGGCTATTAAAAATGGTATTGATTTCCTGATCTCCTTTTCATCGTTCTCTTTACTGGTGTATAGGAATCCAACTAATTTTTGAATGTTTATCTTGTATCCTGATACTCTGCTGAATCTTTCTATTAGTTCCAGTATGTTTCTGATGGAGTCTTTAGGGTTTTCTATCTATAGTATCATATCATCTGCAAACAGGGAGAGTTTAACTTCTTCATTACCAATTTGGATGCCCTTTATTTCTTTCTCTTGCCTTATTGCTCTAGCTAGAACTTCCAGCACAATGTTAAATAGGAGTGGTGATAAAGGGCATCCTTGTCTTCTTCCTGTTTTCAAGGGGAATGTTTTCAGCCCCTCTCCATTAAGAAGGATGTTGGCTGTTGGTTTTGCGTAGATGCCCTTTATTATGTTGAGAAATTTCCCTTCTATACCTATTTTATTGAGAGCTTTTATCAGGAATGGGTGTTAGACTTTGTCAAATGCCTTTTCTGCATCAATTGAGATGATCGTGTGATTTTTTTCTTTCCTTTTATTTATGTGGTGTATTACGTTGATGGATTTTCTAATGTTAAACCATCCTTGCATACCTGGTATGAATCCTACTTGGTCGTGGTGTATTTTTTTTTTATATGATACTAAATTCTATTGGCTAGAATTTTGTTCAGAATTTTTGCATCTATATTCATGAGAGATATTGGTCTGTAATTTTCTTTTTTTGTGTTGTCTTTGCCTGGTTTTGGTATCAGCGTTATGCTGGTTTCATAGAAAGAATTTGGAAGTGTTGCTTCCTCTTCTGTGCTCTGAAATAGCTTGAGTAGAACTGATACAAGCTCTTCTGTAAATGTTTTGTAGAATTCTCCAGTGAAGCCATCTGGGCCAGGGCTTTTTTTGATTGGGATTTTTTTTTATTACCTTTTCAATCTCTTCTCCTGTTATGGGTCTGTTCAGATTTTCAATATCACTTTGTTGTAGTTTGGGAAGGCCGTGGGTTTCTAGAAATTTATCCATTTCCTCTAGGTTTTCAAATTTGTTGGAATATAGTTTTTCATAATATTCTGTTATAATCCTTTTTATTTTGGTTGGGTCTGTTGTAATGTCCCCCATTTCAATTCTTATTTGGGTTATTTGTGCCCTCTGCTGTTTTTCTTTTGTCAGTTTGGCCAGTGGTTTGTCGATTTTGTTGATTCTTTCAAAGAACCAACTTTTGGTTTTGTTGATTCTTTCTATTGTTTTTCTGTTTTCTATTTCATTTATTTCTGCTCTGATGTTTGCTATTTCCTTTCTTCCAGTGGTTGTGGGCTTTTTTTGTTGTTCTCTTTCTATTGGTTTGAGTTCTGTAGTTAATGTTTTGATTTTGTCCCTTTCTTCTTTTTTGATATGTGCATCTATTGCTATAAATTGTCCTCTGAGGACTGCCTTTGCTGTGTCCCAAAGGTTTTGGTATGATGTGTTTTCATTTTCATTTGATTCTAGGAATTTTTTAATTCTATCTTTGATTTCTTCTATTACCCATTGATGTGTAAGCAGATTGTTATTCAGTTTCCATGTGTTTGATTTTTTTTCCTTACTCTTTCTAGTGTTAATTTCTACCTTGATGGCATTGTGGTCAGAGAAGATACTGTGAATTATCTTAGCATTTTGGGTCTTGTTGAGGATTTCTCTGTGGCCTAAGATGTGGTCTATTCTGGAGAACGTTCCATGTGCATTGGAAAAGAATGTGTACTTTGCAACGGTTGGATGGATTGTTCTCTATATGTCTATGAGGTCCAGTTGACTGATTGTGTCCTTTAGGTCTTCTGTATCTTTGCTGAGTTTCTTTTTAGTTGTTCTGTCCTTTACTGAGAGTGGTGTGTTGAAGTCTCCTACTATTATTGTGGAACTGTCAATTTCTCTTTTCAGTGCTGTTAGAGTTTTTTTAATGTATTTTGGAGCCCTGTCATTGGGTGCATAGATATTTATTATGGTTATGTCTTCATGATGGATCGTCCCCTTGATCATTATATAGTGTCCTTCTTTGTCTTTTATGGTAGATTTTGTTTTAAAGTCTATTTTATCTGAGATTAGAATTGCCACTCCTGCTTTTTTGGTAGTTGTTAGCTTGATATATTTTTTTCCAACCTTTGATATTTAATAAATTCACATCTTTGTTTCTAAGGTGTGTCTCTTGTAGACAGAAAATTGATGGATCCTGTTTTCTTATCCATTCTGCCACTCTCCGTCTTTTTATGGGTGCACTGAGTCCATTTACGTTCAGTGTAATTGTTGATAGATGGAAGTTTGTAGCTGTCATTTTGTAGTGCTTTTTTTTGTGGTGCTGAAGTTTTCTTTGTTCTTCTTACTCTCTTGTGCTGAGTTACTTTTGTTTGTGGATTTTGTGTTCATTTCTTTTGTTTTTGTAGGTTTTGTTTTTGTTGAGACTTTATGTTTTTCCTCTTTATTTTTATGAGTTGGTTTGTTAACTTTTTTTGTGGTTACCATGAATTTTACCCTTATCTTTATAATTTTGAAGCAGTCTACCGTTACTTGGTATCGCCTTGCCTTCTTCTCCTTTAGAAGGTTCTATACCTATGCCGTTTGTTCCCTCTTTCATTGTTTTGATGTTGTTGTCATCCTTTGATTGTTTTCTCTCATTCCCTGTTGTATTTCTTTTGTTTTTGGAAAGTCCTCTGTAGTTCAGTTCCTAGAATGGTATCTGGTTCATGTGAACCTGCATCCTAGGTCCTAGGTCCTGCCTGAGGGCTGAAGTTGTTTGTCCGCAGATCGAAGAACTCCCTTTAATAATTCTTGTAAGTTTAGTTTGACTTTTGCATATTCCTTTAGTTTCTGTTTATCTGGAAATGACCTAATTACACCATCAAATTTGAATGAGAGTTTTGCAGGATATATTATTCTTGGCTGACAATTTTTTTTCTTTCAAGATTTTATATATGTCGTCCCATTGCCTTCTTGCCTGCATGGTTTCTGCTGAATAATCTGAGCTTAGTCTTATTGTTTCTCCTCTGTATCTGACTTCTTATTTTTCATGAGCTGCTCTCAGGATTCTTTGTTTGTCTTTAGTTTTAGCGAGTGTGAATATGATATGTCTTGGTGATTTTCTTTTGGGGTCTCTTCTATATGGGGTTCGTTGAGCTTCTTGGATGGCCAGCTTTTCATTTTTCATGATATTGGGAAAGTTTTCTGCCAGCAGTTCGTCAATGATCCTCTCTGTGTTTTCTGTTTTCTCCCCCTGTTCTGGTATGCCAATCACTCGAGTGTTTTTGCTTTTAATTGTGTCCCACATAACTCTCAGGGTCTCTTCATTTTTCTTTGTTCTTTTTTCTGAGTTTTCCTGAAACAGAGTTGTATCCAAGTGTTTGTCTTCAGTTCCACTGATCCTGTCTTCCATGGTTTCAAATCTACTTCTCAGCCCTTCTATGACACCGTCCATTTCTGAAATCTTGTTGTTTATCTTTTGGATTTCTAATTGTTGTTTTTGTATAATTTCGAGTTGTGAATTTATTTTGGCATTTTGTTCCTGCATCATCTTCCTGAATTCTTCCCATTTTTTAATCTGTATTTTCCATAAATTTGTCTATTTTTTCCTCATGTTTGTCAGCTTTTTGCCTCAGTTCTTGGAAAATTCCGAGTATTAGTGATTTGAGTTCCGTATCAGGTACTTCTAGTGCATTTTCTTCCACAGGAGATTTATCTGGTGTTTTAATTTGGACGCCTATTGGAGCCATCTTGTCTTGTTTTTGTAAATGTTTTGATATTGTTTGCTGTTTTCGGGGCATTCAGTAGATATTTCTCTCGTTTATTGATTATAGATTTTTTTTGTTTGTTTCGTCCTTGTGGTACCGCTGGGCAGATCTAGCTGAAGAGGAGCCACTGGGACGGGTTGTTTGTGGCACTCACCGCAGCCACCAGGATGGTCGGTAGTCAGTGCTGGGCAGGTTCCAATAGGGCGTGCCTGCACAGGTTGGTGGTGTGATGTCAAGTGCATGGTGCAGGTAGGTAGGGTGCAGCGGGAAGATGGTTATGTGTGAAGCTAAGCTGGATATGGGAGAGAGGAGAGACGAGCAGGAGCAAAAAGCATACAAACATAAAAGAATGCTAGGGGAGCTTGTCGTTGGAATGAACAGATGAGAGACTATGGGATGGAGGAAACCAGAAGGGGGAAGAGAAAGAAAAGGAAAGAATGACCAAATAAAAATCAGAAAAGTTAAAGAACTGCAAAGTTCCCAGGGATCCCACTGATGCAGCTATGAGGTCTGGGGGAGTCGGTCTCAGTTTTCACAGCACAGCCTGGCCAGAAGGTACAGAGGCATACATCGCCTGGTATTCAGGTATCAGAAAGAGAAGGAAGAGATAGAAAGACGAGAAATTAAGCAATGAAGAAAGACAAAAGGGAAAAAGAGGGAAAAGATGACAAAACTAATCAAAAGAGAAAAAAAATAAAATTAAAAAAAAAAAGCAACACCAGCAGTCAGTGCCAACAAATGGGACCCAGAGAGCCCCCACTCAGAGGCACGAATTCCAAGTAGCTGGCAGTCTTGGGGTTAAGAGACCATGGCCACGGGAAGCAGAGGGGCCAACGAACAAAGGCCCCGGGATCTCACCAGCGCGGCAGCCCAGACCTGGAAGTCGCCACATGCTCGAATGCAGCCCCACAGCCCCGCCGGAGAGAGCAAAGACGGCGCTCGGAACCAGGCACCCAGGCAAAAGGAGGGGGAGGCAGCGAGAGGCAAGCAAAAAACCAGAAGAAGCAGAAAATGCCACACCAACAGCCGACAAATGGGTCCCAGAGAGCCCCCACTCAGGGGTGTGAATTCCAAGCAGCCGGCAGTCTCAGGGTTAAGAGACCGTGGCCACGGGAAGTAGAGGGGCGAACGAACAAAGGCCCCAGGATCTCACCAGCGCGGCAGCCCAGACCTGGAAGCAGCCACACGCCCGAACGCAGCCCCACAACCCCGCAGGAGAGAGCAAAGACGGCGCTCGGAACCAGGCACCCAGGCAAAAGGAGGGGGAGGCGGCAGAAAAAGCTTCGCCAGCAGCCAGCAAACGGCTCTCAGAAAGCCGCCAGCCTGGGCGCACGGAATCCAAGCACCGGCACCCCCCAGCTCAGGGACCCTGGCCATGGAAAGCAGGGGAGCCCCAGCCGAGGTGGAGAGGGGAGGGGGTTGGGAAAGCGCGCACCACAGTTTACCGGTCGTTCTGTCTCCCACTGGACGCTCTGCGAGGCTGCTCTCCCGTTCGCTGGTCTCCGATAGGAATCCAAGATGGTGGATCCACGCTGCGTTAGCTGATAAGGAATCTCTGCATGAGTCTCTCCTCGATCTCCGTTCTCTTTTAGTATTCTCACTCTGTTTGGTGTTTGGCTGAGTTCTTCATTGTTGTTCTAGGGTTTCAGGATAGTTGATTCTCTGTTAGGCTTAGTTTTTCGGATCTTTGCTGTGGAGGGACGGCTTGGTGCTTCTGCCTAGAGCGCCATCTTGCCCCGCCTCTCTATAATCTTTCTTAAACATTCTTTTTTACTATCAATAAGAGTATTTGTTAACATCCTGGGGAACAATTGTGTCAACTTGCTGTAACAACTGCATGTTTACCTCTCCTTATTTTAAATAAGAAGCTGTACTTACAAATTTACAGAAGCAGCAGAAATGGTGCAAAGCTCTCAGAGAGTGAATAAAAATGTAGCTCGACTAAGACCTGGTTAATTGGCTTTTTTTTTTTTTTATTGTACTTCACGTGAAGGCTTACAGAACAAATAGTTTCTCATGAAAAAGAAGTACACAGTTGTTTTATAACATTGGTTAACAACCCCACAACATATCAACCCTCTAACTTCTCAACCTCTTTTTTTTTTTTTTTTTGGTGAAAATACACATAGCCAAAGGTACACCATTGTAAAAATTTCTACATGCACACTTCAGTGACATTGACTACGCTCTTCGAATTGTGCTGTTATTCTCACTTAAGATGAAGGCTTACACAACAAAATAATTTCTAATTTAACAGTTACTACACATGTTGCCCTATGACAATGGTTAACAATCTCACAACACATCAACAATATCCGTACTCAACCTTGGGTTCCCTATCACCAGCTTCCTTCTCCCCTTCTGCCTTCTGGCCCTTGTCACTGGACTCCTGTACCTTGTTAGTCTCATTTGGTTTTACAGGGCTATGCACTCCCAGACTGAACAGTAAACCTCGAAGGTAACTTCACCACTGAGCTAAAAGGGTGTCTGGGGGCCATACTCTCAGGGTTTCTCCAGTCTCTGTCAGGCCAGTAAATCTGTTCTATTTTTTGTGGGTTGGAATTATGCTCTACATCCTTCTCCAGCTCTGTCCAGAACACTCTGTTGTGATCCGGTCAGAGCAGTCAGTGGTGGCTACCGGGCACCATCTACGTGTACTGCACTCAGTCCGGTGGAGGCCTTGGTAGCTGTGGACCATTAGTCCTTCGGACTGATCTTTTCCTTGTATCCTGTTCTCTTCATTCTCCCTTGCTCCCGAAGGGATGAGACCAGTGGAGTATCTTAGATTGCCGCTCACAGGCTTTTAAGACCCCAGACACTACTCACCAAGGTAGAATGTAAAGCATTGTCTTTATAAGCTGTGTCGTGCTAATTGAGCTAGATGTTCCCCAAGACCATGGTCCCCAGAGCCCTCCGCCCAGCAGTTCAGTCCCTCAGGGAGTTTGGATGTGTCTATGGGGCTTCCATGACCTTTCCTAGTACCAGTTGTGCTAGTTTATCCTGTATTGTGTACTGTCTCACCCTTCACCCAAGATACCACTTATCTATTATCTATTTAGGATTCCCCTCCCCACCCTTCCCATCCCTGGTAACCAAGAAAGAGTGTTACATTTTGTGTGTGAACTTTTTCATGGGTTTTTACAATAGAGGTCTCATACAATATTTGTCCTTCTGTGACTGACTTATTTCACTCAGCATAATGTCCTCCAGTTGCATCCATGTTATGAGATGGTTCACAGATTCATTGTTGTTCTTTCTCGTTGCATAGTACTCCATTGTATGAATAAGCCATAGTTTGTTCATCCATTCATCTGTTGATGAGCATCTAGGTTGTTTCCATCATTTTGCTATTGTAAACAATGCTGCCATGAACATAGGTGTGCATGTGTCTATTCGAGTGACGACTCTTACTTCTCTAGGATATATTCCTAGGAGTGGGATTGCTGGATCAGATGGTATGTCTATTTCTAGCTTTCTGAGGAAACGCCATATCATTTTTCAAAATGGTTGTATCATTTTGCATTCCCACCAGCAGTGCATAAGAGTTCCGATCTCCCCACAGCCCCTCCAACATTTTTTATTTCCAGTGTTTTTGATTCGTGCCAGTAATGCCAGGTGATATGATATCTCATTGTGGTTTTAATTTGCATTTTTCTGATGGCTAGTGATAGCGAGCATTTCCTCATGTTTCAGTTGGCCATTTGAATGTCTTCTTTGGTGAAGTGTCTGTTCATTTCGTTTGCCCATTTTTTAACAGGATTATTTGTCTTTTTGTTGTAGAGGTCTTGGATTTTCTTGTAGAATTGATAGTTATGGTTTGTATCCTGTTAATGCCATGTATTAAGGCCTGAAGTGTTGCTGATATTTTTTCTTCTATGAACTTTGTAGTTTTAGGCTTTATATTCAGGTGTTTTATCAATTTTGAAGTAGTTTTTGTATACGGTGTGAGGAATGGGTCCTGTTTCATTTTTTTGCAGATGGATATCCAGTTTTGCCAGGACCATTTGTTAAAAAGACTGTCTTTTCCCCATTTGATGGACTTCGAGCCCTTGTCAAAGATCAGGTGACAGTAGGTGGATGGATTTATATCTGGGTTCTCAATTCTATTCCATTGGTCAATGTATCTGTCATTGTACCACTACCAGGTTGTTTTGACTACTGTAGCTGTATAGTAGTTTCTCAAGTCAGGTAGTGTGAGTCCTCCAACTTTATTCTACTTCTTCAGTAGTGCTTTACTTATTCAGGGCTTCTACCCTTTCCATATAAAGTTAATGATTAGTTTTTCTATCTCTTTGAAGAATGTTGTTGGTATTTGGATCGGGATTGCATTGCATTTGTAAATTGCTTTAGGTAGAATTGTCATTTTCACAATGTTGAGTCTGCCTATCCATGAGCATGGTATGTTTTTCCATTTGTGTAGATTCCTTTGGGTTTCATGCAGAAGTGTTTTGTAGTTTTCTTTGTATAAGTCTTTTACATCCCTGATCAGATTTATCCTTAAGTATTTTATCTTTTTAGGGGCTATTGAAAATGGTATTGTTTTCCTAATTTCCTTTTCATCATTCTCCTTATTGGTGTATAGGAATCCAACTGATTTTTGAATGTTTATCTTGTATCCTGCTACTCTGTTGAATCTTTCTATCAGTTCCAGTAGATTTCTTGTGGAGTCTTTAGGGTTTTCTGTGTATAGTATCATATCGTCTGCAAACAGGTACAGTTTAACTTCTTTATTACCAGTTTGGATGCCCTTTATTTCTTTTTCTTGCCTTATTGCTCTAGCTAGAACTTCCAGCACAATGTTAAATAGGAGTGGTGATAAAGGGCATCCTTGTCTTGTTCCAGTTTTCAAGGGGAATGTTTTCAGCCTCTCTCCATTAAGAATGTTGTTGGCCATTGGTTTTGAATAGATGTCCTTTATTATGTTGAGAAATTTCCCTTCTGTACCTATTTTATTGAGAGATTTTATCAGGAATGGGTGTTGGACTTTGTCAAATGCCTTTTCTGCATCAATTGAGATGATCATGTGATTCTATTCTTTCCTTTTATTTCTGTGGTGGAGTGCATTGATTGGTTTTCTAATGCTGATCCATTCTTGCATACCTTGCTTGAATCCTACTTGGTCGTGGTGTATTATTGTTTTGATATGATGCTGAATTCTATTGGCTAGAATTTTGTTCAGAATTTTTCCATCTATATTCATGAGAGATATTGGTCTGTAATTTTCTTTTTTTGTGATATCTTTTCCTGGTTTTGGTATCAGCGTTATGGTGGTTTCATACAATGTATTTGGAAGTGTTGCTTCTTCAATGCTCTGAAGTAGCTTGAGTAGTACTGGTACAAGCTCTTCTGTAAATGTTTTGTAGAATTCTCCAGTGAAGCCACCTTGGCCAGGGCTTTTTTGGTTGGGAGTTTTTTTTTATTTTTTTTATTACCTTTCAGTTTCTTTTCTTGTTATGGGCCTGTTCAGATTTTCAACATCACTTTGTGGTAGTTTGGGAAGGTTGTGTGTTTCTAGAAATTTATCCATTTCTTCTAGGTTTTCAAATTCGTTGGAGTATATTATTCTGTTATAATCCTTTTTATTTCAGTTGGGTCTGTGGTAATGTCCCCGCATTTCATTTTTTATTTGGGTTATTTATGTCCTCTCCTGTTTTTTTTTTTTTGTCAGTCTGGCGAGTGGTTTGTTGATTTGGTTCATTCTTTCAAAGAACCAACCTTTGGTTTTGTTGATTCTTTCTATTGTTTTTCTGTTCTCTATTTCATTTATTTCTGCTCTGATCTTTACTATTTCCTTTCTTCCTGTGGTTGTGGGCTTGTTTTGCTCTTCTCTTTCTATTTGTTTGAGTTGTGTAATTAATGTTTTGATTTTGTCCCTTTCGTCTTTTTGATATATGCATCTATTGCTATAAATTGTCCTCTGAGAACTGCTTTTGTTGTGTCCCAAAGATTTTGGTATGATGTGTTTTCATTCTTATTTGATTCTAGGAATTTTTTTATTCCATCTCTGATATCTTATATTATCCAGTGATGTGTAAGCATGGTATTATTCAGTTTCCATGTAGTTGATTTTTTTCCCTTGCTCTTTCTATTGTTAATTTCTACCTCGATGGCATTGTGGTCAGAGAAAATACTTTGAATTATCTCAACGTTTTGGATCTTGTTGAGGATTGCTCTGTGGCCTAAAATGTGGTCTATTCTGGAGAACATTCCATGTGCATTGCAAAAGAATGTGTACTTTGCAGCAGTTGGATGGAGTGTTCTCTATATGTCTATGAGGTCAAGTTGGCTGATTGTGCCCTTTAGGTCTTCTGTATCTTTGCTGAGTTTCTTCTTAGTTGTTCTGTCCTTTCCTGAGAGTGGTGTGTTGAAGTCTCCTACTATTATTGTGGAACTGTCCATTTCTCATTTCAGTGCTGTTAGAGTTTGTTTTATGTATTTTGGAGTCCTGTCATTGGGTGCGTAGATGTTTATTATGGTTATGTATTCATGATGGATCATCCCCTTAATCATTATATAGTGTCCTTCCTTGTCTTTTATAGTGGATTTCGTTTTAAAGTCTATTTTATCTGAGATTAGAATTGCCACTCCTGCTCTTTTTTGGTAGTTGTTAGCTTGATATAATTTTTTCCCATCTTTGACTTTTAATAAATTCACATCTTTATTTCTAAGGTGTGTCTCCTGTAGACAGCATATTGATGTATCCTATTTTCTTATCCATTCTGTCACTCTCCATCTCTTTATGGGTGCATTGAGTCCATTTAAATTCAGTGTAATTATTGATAGATATGAGTTTTTTTTGCTGTCATTTTGTAGTACTTTTTTTGTGGTGTAACAATTTCTTTGTTCTTCTTACTCTCTTGTGCTGAGTTACATTTTTTTGTGGATTTTTTTTCATTTCTTTTGTTTTTGTAGGTTTTGTTTTTGCTGAGCTTTTATGTTTTTCCTCTTTTTTTTTGAATATGTTTGTTTACTTTCTTTGTGGTTACCATAGCTTTTACCCTTATGTTTCTAAGTTTGAAGTAGTCTACCATTACTTGGTATCACCTTGCCTTCCTCTCCATTAGAAGGTTCTATACCTAAGCCATTTATTCCCTCTTTTATTGTTTTGATGTTGTTGTCATTTACTGATTAACTGCTCTGATTCCCTGTTGTATTTCTTTTGGTTTTGGATAGTCCTCGAGAGTTCATTTCCTAGATTGGTATCTGGCTGGTACGATCCTGCATCCTAGCTTCTGCCTGTGAGCTGAAGCTGTTTGTTTTCAGATCAAAGAACTCACTTTAATAATTCTTGTAAGTTTGGTTTGACTTATACATATTCTCTTAATTTCTGTTTATCTGGAAATGGCCTAATTTCACCATCAAATCTGAACGAGAGTTTTGCAGGATATATTATTCTTGGATGGCAATTTTTTTCTTTCAAGATTTTATATATGTCATCCCATTGCCTTCTTGGATGCATGGTTTCTGCCGAATAATCTGAGCTTAGTCTTATTGTTTCTTCTCTGTATGTGACTTCTTGTTTTTCACGAGCTGGTCTCAGGATTGTTTGTTTGTCTTTGGTATTGGTGAGTGTGAATATGATATGCCTTGGTGATTTTCTTTTGGGGTCTCTTCTATATGAGTTTCATTGAGCTTCTTGGATGGCCAGCTTTTCATCTTTCATGATATTGGGGAAGTTTTCTGTCAGCAGTTCCTCAATGATCCTCTGTGTTTTCTGTTTTCTCCCCCTGTTCTGGAATTTCAATCACTTGCAGATTTTTGCTTTTGATTGTGTCCCACGTAACTCTCAGGTTCTCTTCATTTTTCTTTGTTCTTTTTTCTGAGTTTTCCTGAAACAGAGTTGTATCTCAGTGTTTGTCTTGAATTCCACTGATCCTGTCTTCCACCGTTTCAAATCTGCTTCTCAGCCCTTCTATGACACCATCCATTTCTGAAATCTTGTTGTTTATCTTTTGTTTTCTAACTGTTGTCTTTGTATAATTTCTAGTTGTGAATTTATTTTGGCATTTTGTTCGTGTATTATTTTCCTGAATTTTTCCAACTTTTTGTCTCTATTTTCCATGAATTTGTCTATTTTTTCCTCATGTTTGTCAGCTTTTTTCTTTAGTTCTTGGAGAATTCTGAGTATTAGAGATTTGAATTCCGTGTCAGCTAGTTCTAGTGCATTTTCTTCCAGAGGAGAGTCATCTGGTGTTTTATTTTGGACGCCTACTGGAACCATTGTATCCTGTTTTTGTAAATGTTTTATTATTGTCTGCTCTCTTTGGGGCATTCAGTAGTTATTTTTCTCGCTTATTGATTGTAGATTTGTTTGTTTTGTCCCTTTTTTAAAAAAAGATTTTGACTATGTCTGAGCAGGCAGACTGTGTGTTCTTTGTTGTTTGCTCATCTGTGGGCACAATACTTTTCTCCTCCTTCTTCAACTGGCAGGGTCAGTCACTCAGATGTGGTATGTCAGGGCAGGTCTAGCTGAAAAGGAGTTACTGGGACGGGTGGTTTGTGGCGCTTAATACAGTCACCAGAGCTGGTCAGTTATCAGTGCAGGGCAGGTTCCAGTAGGCTGTGCCTGTGCTGTTTGGTGGTGTGATGTCAAGCGCATGGTGCATGTAGGCAGGATGCAGTGAGGAGATTGTTATTTGTGGAGCTAAGATGGATATGGGAGAGATGAGAGAATAACAGGAGTCAAAACATACAAACAAACAAAAAAGAATGCTAGGGGAACTTGCTGTTGGAGTGGAGAGATGAGAGACTATGAAATGGAGAAAAACAGAAAGGGGAGGAGGAAGAAAAGAATGAATAAGTAAGAATCAGAAAGGTTAAAGAACCGCAAAGTTTCCAGGGAATCCCACTGGTGCAGCTATGAGGTCTGGGGAAGTCACTCTCAGGTGTTGCAGTACAGCCTGGCTAGAAGGCGTAGAGGTATAAAATGCCAGGTATTCAGGGAACAGAAAGAGAAGGAAGATATAGAGAGATGAGAAACTGAGCAATGAAGAAAGACAAAGGGAAAAAGAGGAAGAAAAAAAAACAAAACAAATTAAAACAAAAAACAAGAAAGGCCCCCAAAGAAACAGAAAAAAAAAAACCTTAAAAATAAATGCACTCAGGGATCCCTCTGCATGTCTGTGGAAGCCGAATGGGGGTCTCCCTGCCACACAGCTTAGCCTGGCCAGAAAGGGCTCCCAACTCAAGAAAAGGAAAAGAAAACAAACAAACAATTCAAAACAAATGAACAAAAGCCCCGGGATCCTACCAGCATGGCAGCCCAAACCAGGAAGCAGCTCCAGACTTGAATGGAGCTCCGCAGCCCCTCAGGGAACAGCAAAGATGGCGCACAGAGCCAGGTACTTGAGTGCAGGGAGGGGGAGGTGGTGAGATGCAAATAAGAATTTAAAAGAAGCAGAAAAAAAAAAAGCAACACTAGCAGTCAACAAATGGCACTCAGAGAGCCAGCTAGTGTGGGCTGGTGTTTCTGGACAAGAGACTGTGTCCGTGGGAAGCAGAGGGGGCTGAGTGTGGGTGAAGAAGGATAGAGAGTGGGAAAGCATATATCACAAATTACCAGAGCTCTGCAGCCCCTCAGTAAGAAGCAAAGATGGTGCACGGAGCGAGGTACTTGAGCTAAAGGAGGGGGAGGTGGGGAAAGTCAAGGAAGAAATAAAAAGAAGCAGAAAAAAAGCAACACCAGCAGCCAACAAATGGCACTCAGACAGCCACCCGTTTGGGTGTGTGGAATCCAAGCAGCCGCTGTTTCCCAGTCAAGAGACTGTGGCCGTGGGAAGCAGAGGAGGCCAAGTCGGGGTGAAGAAGTGTGGGGGGTGGGAAAGCGTATATCACCAATTATTGGTTGTTTTGTCTCCTGCTGGAAGCTCCATGAGGCTGCTTTCTCATACCCCCTGTTTGCTGGTCTCCGATAGGAGTCCAAGATGGTGGATCCACACTGCATTAGCTGGTAGGGGACCTCTGCGTGAATCTCTCCTTGCTCTCTGTTCTCTGTCAGTTTTCTCACTCCATTTGGTGCTTGGCTTAGTTCTTTATGTCTTCATTTGATGTTTTAGGGTTTCAGGATTGTTGTATTCTCTGTTCGGCTTAGTTTTTCGGATCTTTGCTGTGGAGGGATGGTGTGGTGCTTCTGCCTAGAGCGCCATTTTGCTGGAACTGTTAATTGGCTTTTACCTCATCTTGGTTACAGAGTTATGGGACAATTGCAGGCCCATTTTCATTAACAATTCAATTTCCTAACCTCCCGGGACAACGTTAACTAAAAGTATTCTCCCTAGAACAAACTGGGCAAACATTCTTGACAAACATCTTTTCACAAACAATCTCTTGTACAAACTAGTTTTTACCTTCACTCCTTTTCTTAGAAACAGTTAAACTTTTCCAAGATGCTAATTGCCTTGTCAGAAGAGCAGGAGCAGAAACACTAGGCTAAATTGCGACTTGATTCAAAATGGAATTTAGATGTGGGCCAGCTATTTTATTTATGTCAAGCACCTTGGGTTTTGGGGTCTACATACACCTCTGTACTGTCCTCGTGAAGTCACTGGACCAACACTTCAACTTGATATTTAAACAAATTAAATTTATTGAGGAGGCAGAGCCAAGATGGCAGTGTAGTTGGACACTTCTTATATCTCTCTTACAACAAAGACCTGGAAAAACAAGTGATTTGATTATATATGAATGTCTAGGAGCCCTGAACAAAGCAAAGTTGAGGAATCGGACTGAGTGGAGTGGGTAGAGGGAGATGGTTTTGAAGAAGCCAGCAGCACCAGAGCAGCAGCAGCAGGACAGCAACTCCTCAGGCTCGCCGGGTCTGCAGTGAAGCAGGCAAACAGCTACGTACGCACTCGTAAACCAGTTTCCACACTGACAGAGATACGGCGGCAGAGATTCTGCTTGGACACTCCGAACCAGAGAAAAGCAGCTCCCAAGTGGCTAAAGGTAAGTACATGTGTGTGGCCTTTCACGGGAATTTTAAAAGAAAGGCCCATTTGGGAAAAACCTCTCTCCTTTTACCTCCTCCCTCTGTGCTCTGCACCGGGAGTCCACTGGGCTGGAAGTAGATCCCAAAAAGTCCCCTGACCCATTCTCCTGGCCTTGGAGAGGTAACAAATAACCTACTGGCTCCCCTAAGCCAGGAACACTGGGTCTGCACAGCTGCTTTGCTAGGCACAGGCATAAGGGGTCCGCAGACTCTGAGTGCCTTACACCCCTGTATAAACTTGTGGAGACCCATCTCAACAGCGTTAGCCCTCACCACCACAGTACAACAGGGCAAACATCTGAAGTTTAACTCCAACTGTTTCAGCTATGAAGTGGCAGGTTTGTGATCCTTGAAACAGCCTTGCCCCTTAAGTAGGCAAGTTTATCGATCTGCAACAGGGGCTTGAGGAGGGGTGGTGGCACCTAAACCTCCTAGTCACCTGCTACAGGAGTCCAAGAAAAAGTTGTGCCCTCAAGTCTTTACAGCCAAGAGAGTGAGGATCTCATAGTCCGGCTGCAAAACTCACCTATGTACTCACCCTAGAGAATAGGGACATGTTTTCCTTTCAGACTCTCAGGGGCAGCTGTCATCCCCCTGCCTGGCTCAGTGCATAATCCCCTACCACAGCCAGAGTCCAGTGCCTGCACCAATCACCCATGCCTCTCTAGGACTGTAGGTGAAAGCCTGCACCACACAGTTGGTGACTGCTTGGTCACTTGAGCTAAACCCATATAGGAAAATTTAACAGACTCTCGTGGGCACATACTTAGTTACAAAACTATCTACTTGGTGATAGGACATTACAGTTTCAAAACAAAACAAGAAGCTAGGACACACTAAACAAATATAAAATAAAATTATAATAACTTGTGATAGCTCGGAGACAACAGTCAATATCAAATCACATAAAGAGGCAGTCCATGATGGCTTCAGCAAGCTCCCAAAATAATCAATAAATTCTCTGGATGAAGAGAATTTCTTGGAATTATCAGAGGCAGAATACAAAAAATTAATATACACAACTCTCCAAGAAATTAGAAAGGAAATTCGACAAAATGCAGAATCTGCCAGGGTACACACAGACAAATTAGTAGTTTTGTAACTAAGTTTGTGCCCACAAGAGTCTGTTAAATTTTCCTACATGGGTTTAGCTCAAGTGACCAGGCAGTCACCAACTGTGCGATGCAGGCTTTCACCTACAGTCCTAGAGAGGCATGGGTGATTGGTGCAGGCACTGGACACTGGCTGTGGTAGCGGAACTTAAAAAAGTTATTCAACAACATAATGACAAATTTAATAGGCTGCAAGAATCCATAGAGAGACAGCAATCAGAAATCCAGAAGATTAACAATAAAATTTCAGAATTAGACAACTCAATAGAAAGTCATAGGAGCAGAATTAAGGCAGTAGAAGTTAGAATTAGTGACATTGAAGATAAAGCTCTTGACGCCAACTTATTTGAGGAAAAATCAGATAAAAGAATTAAAAAGTATGAAGAAACTCTGAGAGTCATGTGGGACTCTATCAAGAGAAATAACCTAGGAATGACTGGAGTACAAGAACAGGGTGGGATAGCAGAAAATACAGAGAAAATTGTTGAAGATTTGTTAACAGGAAACTTCCCTGATATCATGAAAGATGAGAAGATATCTATCCAAGATGCTCATCAAACCCCACATAAGGTAGATCCCAAAAGAAAGTCACCAAGACTCAAACTTAGCAAAACCAAAGATAAAGAGAGAATTGAAGAGTGGCTAGGGATAAAATAAAAGTCATATACAAAGAAAAGTCGATTAGAATAAGCTCAGAATACTCAGCAGAAACCATGCAGGCAAGAAGGCAATGGGATGACATATATAAAGCATTGAAGGAAAATAATTGCCAGCGAAGAATTATATATCCAGCAAAACTGTCTCTCAAATATGTTGGTGAAATTAGGGCATTTCCAGATAAACAGAAGTTCAGGGAATTTGCAAAAACCAAATCAAAACACAAGAAATACTAAAGTAAGTCCTATGGTTAGATAATAAATAACACCAGATAACAACCCAAGACTAGAACACAGGAGAGAGCAACCAGATATTGACTCAAATAGGGAAATCAAAAATACCTCAAAGCTACAACATTGAAAATAGGGAAACAGATATCAATACGTAGAAAAGGACAACATCAAAACAAAAAAAAAAGGGACTTAGAAAATGCAGACATAGATTTTTCATATGGACGGAAAGTTAAAGTAATAAAAGACTGGTATAAACTTAGAAAAATAGGGGTAAATATTAAGGTAACCCCAAAGGAATCTAACAATCCTACAAATCAAAATAAAAAAGTAGAAAAACATAAAGACCCAGCAAACACAAAATCTACAACAATGAAAAAGATGAAAAAAAATACATAAAGAAAAATGACTTGGCACAGAAAATTAAGGGGAACAAAGAAACCGTGAACAACACACAAAAAGAGATATCAGGATGACAGCACTAAACTCATACCTATCAATAATTACACTGAACATAAACGGACTTAATGCACCAATAAAGAGACAGAGAGTGGCAGATTGGATAAAAAAGCATGATCCATCTATATGCTGCCTACAAGAGACGCACCTTAGACTTAAACACACAAACAGGCTAAAACTCAAAGGATGGAAAAAATATATCTAGCAAACAACACTCAAAAAATAGCAGAAGTGGCAATATTAATCTCTGACACAACAGAATTTAAAGTAAAATCCACCACAAAGGATAAGGAAGGGCACTATATAATGATTAAAGGGCCAGTACACCAGGAGGACATAACTGTAATAAATATTTATGCACCCAACAACAGGGCTCCAAATCACATTAAAAACAAAACAAAACTAACAGCTCTGAAGAGAGACAGAGAGCTCCACAATAGCAGTAGGAGACTTCAACATGATACTTTTGGTGAAGGACAGAAAACACAGAAAGAAGCTCAACAAAGACATGGAAGAGCTAAACGCTACAATCAACCAACTTAATCTCATAGATGTATACCAAACAGTACACTCAACAGCTGCCAAGTATACTTTCTTTTCCAACGCACATGGAACATTCTCCAGAATAGACCACATATTAGGCCATAAAGCAAGCCTTAACAAAACTCAAAGCATTGAAATACTACAAAGCATCTTTTCTGACAATAAAGCCATAAAAGTGGAAATCAACTACACAAAAAAGCAAGGAAAAGAAATCAAACACATGGAAACTGAACAACACCTTGTTCGAAAACTACTGGGTTATAGAAGAAATTAAGGATGGAATAAAGAAATTCATAGAATCAAACGAGAATGAAAACACATCCTACCAGAACCTTTGGGACACAGCAAAAGCAGTGCTCAGAGGTCAATTTATAGTAATAAAGGCACACTTCCAAAAAGAGGAAACGGTAATAATCAAAGCATTAACCCTACAACTGGAACAAGTAGAAAGAGAGCAGCAAAAGAAGCCCACAGGCACCAGAAGGAAGGAAATAATAAGAATTAGAGCAGAATTAAATGAAATAAAGAATAGAAGAACAATTGAAAGAGTTAACAAGTCCAAAAGCTGGTTCTTTGAAAAGATCAACAAAATTGATAAACCCTTGGCCAAACTGACAAAAGAAAAACAGGAGAGGAAGCAGATAACCTGTATAAGTAATGAGATGGATGATATCACAACAGACCCAACTGAAATCAAAAGAATCACAACAGATTACCATGAAAAATTGTACTCTGACAAATTTGAAAACCTAGAGGAAATGGACAAATTTCTAGAAACTCACTACCTACCTAAATTAACACAGAGGTAGAACAACTAAATAAACCCATAACAAAAGAAGAGATTGAAAAGAAAGCCCTGGCCTCGATGGCTTCACCGGAGAATTCTACAAAACTTTCAGAGAAGAGATAACATCGATTCTATGAAAGGTATTTCAGAGCACAGAAAAGGATGGAATACTCCCAAACTCGTTCTATGAAGCCAGCATAACCCTGATACCAAAACCAGGTAAAGACACCCCCCCAAAAAAAATTTACAGACCGATATCCCTCATGAACATTGACGCAAAAATCCTCAACAAAATTTTAGCCAATAGAATTCAGCAACATATCGAAGAAATAATTCACCATAACCAAGCGGGATTTATACCAGGTATGCAGGGATGTTTCAACATTAGAAAAACAATCAGTGTAATCCATCACATAAATAAAACAAAAGACAAGAACCACATGATCTTATCAATCCATGCAGAAAAGGCATTTGAGAAAGTCCAACACCCATTCATGATAAAAACTCTCAACAAAAGAGGAATAGAAAGGAAATTCCTCAATATAATTAAGGTCATTTTTATAAAGTCAACAGTCAACATCATCCTAAATGGAGAGACTCTGAAAGCATTACCCTTGAATGGGAACCAGACAAGGATGCCCTTTATCACCACTCTTATTCAACACTGTGCTGGAGGTCCTAGTCAGAGTAATTAGGCTAGAAAAAGAAATAAAGGGCATCCAAATCGGTAGGGAAGAAGTCAAAGTATCTCTATTCGCAGATGATATGATCTTAAACACAGAAAACCCCAAAGAATCCACAAGAAAACTACTGGAACTAATAGAAGATTTCGGCAAAGTTTCAGGATACAAGCTAAACATACAAAAATCGGTTGGATTTCTCTACACCAACAAAGAGACCTTCAAAGAGGAAATCACCAAATCAATACCATTTACAATAGCCCCCAAGAAGATAAAATACTTAGGAATAAATCTAACCACAGACATAAAAGATCTATACAGAGAAAACTACAAGACACTACTGCAAGAAACTAAAAGAGACCTGCATAAGTGGAAAAATATACCTTGCTCATGGATAGGTAGACTCAACATAGTGAAAATGTCAATTCTACCCAAAGCAATCTACAGGTACAATGCAATCCCAATCCAAATTCCACCAACATTTTTTAATGAGATGGAGAAACTAATCACCAACTTCAACTATGGAAAAGGAAGAGGTGTTGAATAAATAAAGCATTACTCAAGAAGGAGAACAAAGTGGGACGCCTTACACTACCTTATTTTAGGACCTATTATACTGCCACGGTAGTCAAAACATCCTGGCACTGGTACAACAACAGATACATAGACCAATGGAACAGAGTTGAGAATCCAGATATAAGCTCATCCACCTATGAGGAGCTAATATTTGACAAAGGCCCAAAGTCCATTAATTGGGGAAAAGACAGTCTCTTTAACAAATGGTTAAGCATCTATATGCAAAATGGTTTAACAGTCTATATGCAAAATCTATATGCAAAAAACTGAAACAAGACCCATACCTCACACCATATACAAAAACTAACTCAAAATGGATCAAAGACTTAAATATAAAATCAAAAATGATAAAGATTATAGAAGAAACTAGGCGCCCTAATACATGACATAAAACAATATGAACCATAAGTAACAATGCACAAGCACCAGAAGAGAGATTAGATAAATGGGGGCTCCTAAAAATCAAACGCTTATGCTCATCAAAAGACTTTACCATAAGAGCAAAAAGACATCCTACAGACTGGGAAAAAATTTTTGGCTATGCCAAATCTGATCAGCGTCTAATCTCTAAAATCTACAAGATACTGCAAAACCTCAACAACAAAAACACAAATAACCCAATTAAAAAATGGGCAAAGGATATGAACAGACACTTCACCAAAGAAGATATTCAGACGGCTAACAGACCCATGAAGAAATGCTCACGATCATTAACCATTAAAGAAATGCAGATCAAAACTACAATGAGATAGCTTCTCACCCCAACAAGGCTAGCATTGATACAAAAAACACAAAATAATAAATGCTGGAGAGGTTGTGGAGAGACTGGAACACTTCTACACTGTTGGTGGAAATGTAAGATGGTACAACCACTTTGGAAATTGATTTGATGCTTCCTTAAAAAGCTAGAAATAGAAGTACCATACGATCCTGCTATCCTGCTCCTTGGAATATATCCTAAAGAAACAAGAGCCGTGACATGAATAGATATATGCACATCCATGTTCATTGCAGCACTGTTCACAATAGCAAAAAGATGGAAGCAACCCAGGTACCCATCAAGGGATGAATGGAAAGACAAATTATGGTATATCCACACAGTGGAATATTACGCAATGATAAAGAATGAGGACGAAGCTGTGAAACATCATATAACATGGTGGAAGCTGGAACTTATTATGCTGAGTGAATTTAGTCAGTCAAAGAAGGACAAATACTGTATAAGACCAGTATTATAAGAACTCAAGAAAAGGTTTAAACACAGAAGAAAACATTCTTTGACAGTTATCGGGGTGGGAGGGAGGGTGAGGGTTATTCACTAAGTAGATAGTAGATAGGAATCATCTTAGGTGAAGGGAAGGGCAGCACACACTACAGGGGAAGTCAGCACAACTGGACTAAACCAACCTAAGATGTTTCCTGAATATAATCAAATACTTTGAGAGACAGAGTAACAGGGATGAGGGTCTGGGGACCATGCTTTCAGGGGACATCTAGGTCAATTTGCATAACAAAGCTTATTAAGAAAATGCTCTGCCTCCTACTTTGGTGAGTGGCATCTGGGGTCTTAAAAGCTTGCAAGCGGCCATCTAAGATGCATCAATTGGTCCCAACCACTTGGAGTAAAGAAGAGCAAAGAATACCAAAGACACAAGGAAAGTATTAGCCCAAGAGACAGAAAGGGCCACATAAACCAGAGACTTCATCAGCCTGAGACCAGAATAACAAGATGGTGCCAGGCTAACACCAATGAACGTCCTGACAGGGAACACAACAGAGGGTCCCTGATGGAGCAGTAGAAGAATGGAGTGCAGAATTCAAATTCTAGTAAGAAGACCAGACTTAATGGTCTGACTGAGACTGGAGGTGCCCTGGAAGGTATGGCCCCAGGACTCTTATCAGCCCAGATCTAAAACAATTTCTGAGGCCAACTCTTCAGACAGGGATTGGACTGGACTGTGGGACATAAAGTGATACTCATGAAGAGTGTGCCTCTGAGTTAATTAGATACAAGAAACCAAAGGTGCAGCTTCTGTCCAGAGGTGAGATGGGAAGGCAGAGAGAGTTAGGAGTGGGTTGAATGGTCATGGGGAATCAGGGGCAGAAATGAGGAGTGTGCTGTCACAGAATGTATGCAAAAAAAAAAAATTTGTATGGGAGACTACCTTGAAATGTAAACTTCATTTAATTATAACAATAAAAAAAGTATAAAAATCAAAAAAAGAAAACCAAAGACACAAAGAAAATATTAGCGCAAAGGACTGATGGAACACATTACCACAGCCTCAACCATCCTGAGCCCAGAGGAACTAGATGGTGTCCGGCTACCACCACCAACCCCTCAGACAGGGATCACAATAGAGGGTCCTAGGCAGAGTGGAGAAAAAATGTAGAACGAAATTCAAATTCACGAAGAAGACCAGACTTACTGGTTTGACAGAGACTGGCGGAACCCCCAAGACTATGGTTCCTGGAAACCTTGCTAACTCAGAACTGAAGCCACTCCCGACGTCCACCTTTCACCCAAAGATTAGACAGGCCTATAAAACAAACAATAACACAAGTGAGGAATGTGCTTCTTAGTTCAGTCAAGTATATGAGACCAAATGAGCAACACCTGCCCAAAAGCAAAGAGGAGAAGGCAGGAAGGGACAGGAAACCTGGGCGGATGGACATGGGGAACCTGGGGTGGAAAGGAGGGGAGTGTGACACATTACGGGGATTGCAACCACTGTTACAAAACAATTGGTGTATAAATTTTTGAATGAGAAATTAATTTGCACTGTAAACTTTCACCTAAAGCACAATAAAATAAAATTTAAAAAAGTTCTCTTCACCAGTAATACGTGAACTGGCATCACATGCCTCCTGATATCCACACACAGAAGAACATAACAGCATTACTACCCTGAGTCCCGCCCCAAACGCCTAGGAATCTAACGACAACGAAACTCCAGACACATCCAAACTAAGGGACATTCTAAAAATAACTGTCTTGTCCTCTTCCAAAATGTCAACATCACGAAAGTCAAGGAAAGGCTGAGCAGCTGTTCTAGGTTAAAAGAGACTAAAGACACACGGCAACTGGATCCAACATGCCATCTGGGATTTTATTTCGTCCTAAATCTTGGGATCATTGGAGAAATCTGAAAGAAGTCTACAGATGAGAAAACAGTATTGTATCGGTGTTTATTTTCTGATTTTGTTAATTATTCTGGGGGTATGTAAAAGAATGTTCTAATTCTCAGGGAAGAAGCGTTGAAGTAGTTAGGGGTAAAAAACCCACTGCTGTTGAGTCGATTCTGACTCATAGTGACCCCATAGGGTTTCCAAGGCTGTAAATCTCTATGGAAGCAGATTGCTACACCTTTCTTACACAGAGCCGCTGGTGGTTTCAAACTGCTGATCTTTCATTTAGCAATTGATCACTTTAACCACTGCCCCACCAGGGCTCCTAGTTAGGGGTAAAGGGACATCTTATCTGCTACTGACTCTGAAACAGTTAAATAATAGAGAGGAGAGAGACAGAATGTGGTAAAATGGTAATATTTGGGGAATCTGGGTGAACAGTAGAAGAGGATTCTTTGTGCTATTCTTGCAGCTTTCCTGTAAGTCTGAAAAAATAATAAATAGTAAATATTTAAAAATGGATAAAAAAATAAATTTATTGAAGGAATGAACTGCTGGAGAGCCTGTGCTCAGTTTGACTGTAATGGTATGCTCTGTCCTGCAGGCAAACCAAAGAGGTATTTAACAAGTAGAGTGAGTACAGATAACAATTTCACATCAAAGCAATGGCAGGAAAGAGGTGAGATTTACAAGGGTGGTAATTAACTGTGAAACTTTCTTTACATCAGTTTCTAGTCTAACACAAATGCCTCATACTTGATACAATTTAACTAAGGCAATATTTCAAAAATGAAAAGTATACACAAAATTGACATGAAAGTTTAGTGATATGGAAGTTTAGTGATATATTTGCAGCTGGGCCAACTTAACTGGAATCTTTGGATACAGAACTGACCATTAGTTAGGAAACTGTACATAAACTCTGCTTATTTAGCTGAGAGAAAAGAGATAAAGCCTAGGCGCTTGCTGGGGAACTTCTTAAGGTAGTTAAAACAACATGCTTATCTATAGGCTCTAATTTACTTAAAACTCAATGAAGCTTTTTCAAAGGCCAGCTGTGGGAACACTCTTAACATAATAAGCACAACTGGGCTTTATTTTTCAAAAGGCAGCTTCCCTGGTGGCACAGTGGTTAAGTGTTTGACTGCTAACCAAAAGGTCGGCTGTTCAAATCCACCTGCTGCTCATTGGAAACTATAGGGTTCAATCCTATAGGGTCACTATGAGTCAGAATCAACTTGACAGCAACGGGTTTTGGTTTTAACGGTTATCAGGAGTGTGGAAATAAAACCTTCAGTTTAATTTCTAAATGAAGTGCTTAATTTTAGTTCTGAAATCTCCCCAGTTAGATCTACTGGCATCTCAAAATTTAATAATTCTTCACACAGTACACGGAACCCTGGTGACACAGTGGTTAAGAGCTCAGACTGCTAACCAAAAAAGTTCAGCAGTTCAAATTCACCAGCCGCTCCTTGGAAACCCTATGAAGACAACCAGTGGTGGAACTAAAGATAATTATGAAAAATTGGGTTGGTGTGGAGGGAGGGATGAGGTAAGGAGTAACTGAAACTTTTTAAATCAAGAAGGGATAGAATCCTTGCCTTTCCTGTGGTAGACCTGGGTTTGAACCTGGCCAATAAACCTCATGTGCAGCTACTACAATCTATCAGTGGAGGCTTGCATGTTGCTATGATGCTGAACAGGTTTCAGCGGAGCTTCCAGATTAAGACGAACTGGGAAGAAAGGCGTGGTGATCTACTTCTGCAAATCAGCCAGTGAAACTCAGCGGGTTACAAGGTCCTATCCACAGCCAGTCATGGGGATGGCACAGGACTCAGCAGCATTTGTTCCTTCGTTTATGGGGTAGCTATGAGTCAGGAGAGACTAGACAGCAGCTAACAACAATTCAAGAAGCAAGGGGTGAACAGATACTCTAGAGGAATAAAACAGGAAACAGCAAACAATAGCTTTGAGCAGGAGGACCCAGAGGTTAGGTAGGTGTGGGGCAGACTTTTGTTTGCATTTTATTCCTTTATGTTGTGTTCAATTTTTGCATGTAAATGCACATTTACTCCAGGAATAACATATATTTTAAAAGGTTGAGAAAAGCCTTTTGGGAGACCCTGGCCAATGGAATTCGGGAACTTTCAATCTTTACCTTCCATCCCACCCTGCCACCTTCCTTACCACCCCCAGGGGCTTTCCCCTTCTCATCACCCAGTGCTGTGCACTCCTGACCCTCTGTGTTTCTGTCTACCTTCTCCCTCCACATCCCCCTACCCAGGCCCAGCATGCTCTGGTGCCTTCCTGCAGCTGTCCAGGATGCTGTGACCCCCTCACAGCCCTCATCCTCCCTGGCTCCTCACATTTATGCTGCCCCTCCTCTCTGATCCCAAAGGCTCTCTCCTACCTTTCCCATCACTTTTCATTCTCAATTTCACTGGGGTAAGAACAAACACAGAACCTATCTTTGAACTTCACCGTGACAGCTGTCAGGACTGCTCAGGACCATGTGGCAGGAGGGGAGTACAGGCTGACCCAGCAAGGCCTGGTCCCCCAGCCTTCCTAGTGATGTCTGCAAGCATCTCCTGCTACCTTCCATGCAGTGGAAGAAAATTTCCGGGATGTGCCAGAGGAGCTGATTTATAAGTTAGTGAAAATCACCTTGAGAGTCAACTCAGAGCTGGGAAATAATCTGATAAACATCCATGGGGACCACGTGTTAGAACTTCAGTGACAAGTCAGAGGGGTCCCTGGTGACAAAATGGAAGCAACAGCCAAGCTGGCTGCAGCCCTGTAGTGGCGTGAGCAGGCTGGGCTGCCACAGTAAACACCCAGTGGCCTCCTGCTAGAGAACTGAAGGAGTAAAACAAGATGACGAAGCCAATGGGCTGGGAGGCTTCATGCACCTCACTGTGGAAATTCAAACAGACCTCTCAATTATGTGCAGAACTGGTGACTGTTCTCATACAGAGCACACTGTAAGCAGAGACAGCAAATAAGGCCATGGAGAAGGCTGAGTGAGGGGAGACTAGCATAAAGCAGAAAAATTGATTTGGCAGTCCTATGCAGAAAGGTAAGGTTGAAGTCACATGAGAGGATAAGCTCTCAGAGAAATGAGAGATGGAACCTTGGAAAGGGCACCTGTGACCCTGGAGAAAAACAGCTAGGAAGAAACTCGAATTTCTGAACACTGAACTATGAGGTAAGGAAATAAATGTTTTTCAGGAAACATGGTGAACAGTGGCTGCAGGTCCACATTTCATTAGCCAGAAAACCACACCCCACCCTCCCCTCTTTTTGTGTAAGGATTTATGAGCCCAGTTAGAAAACTTACTGATCCTTTGGACCTTGCAATTTGACTGAAAGGCATTGTGAAGTCAGCAGCAATTTTTTTCAGCCTTCACAACCTCTGGAATTTTTCTCCAAATCCAGAAAAGATAAAAATGAAAGGCTGAGAATTTGTGAGTGAGTTTCTAAGTTTACTGAATCAGCTTCATAGGAAATTAACCAAATTCAAAATGGGGGAAAAAGAAAAAGTCAATTATACAATATTTGTAGGTTTTTGTTGTCATTGTTGGTTGCCTTTGCATCAGCTCCTAACTCAAGGTGACCAAACACACACTGGAACGAAACACTACCTGGTCCTGCACCATCTTCATGATGGGTTGTTGATCAGACCATTGTGGTCCGTAGGGTTTTTATTAGCTGAGTTTTGGAATTAGCACCAGGCCTTTCCTCCTAGTCCATCTTCGACTGGAAGCTCTGCTAAAACCTGTCCAGCATCATAGCAACATGCAACCCTCCACTGACAGACAAGTGGTAGCTTCACATGAGGTGAATTGGCTGGGAATCAAACCCAGGTCTCCCACATGGAAGGTGAAAATTCTACTGCTGAACTCTCGCAGCCCCCATTAGTAGGTATTAAAAAAAAAAAAAAAACAACACTGCTGTCAAGTGGATACTGACTCATAGTGATCCCACAGATTTCCGAGGCTGCAAATCTCTATGGAAACTGACGGCCACTTTTTTCTCCCTTGGAGCCTCTGGTGGTTTCAAACCGCTGATCTTTCAGTTAGCAGTCCAGTGCTTTAACCACTGCGCCACCAGGGCTCCTTTTAGTAGGTATAAAAACCAAACCCATTGCCGTTGAGTGGATTCTGACTCACAATGACCCTATAGGACAGAGTACAACTGCCGCATAGGATTTCCAAGGAGGCGCTGGTGGGTTCTAATTGCTGAGCTTTCCTTTAGCTGCTGAGGTTTCGTTTAGCAGCTGAGCTCTTAACCACTGCACCACTAGGGCTCCTTTAGTAGATATTTAGGGCTGAAATTAGTATTTTAAATTTGACTTTTAAAAATCTTTATAGAGCCTCAAATGTTCTTTCTCACTTCTGTGAGTGATAAGGTCTCTCAATTACCAACTAAGCAAGTGCCACTTGATTTTTATAATCCTGATCTCACAGTTTTGGTAAAGTTTGTGCTTTTCTGGGGTTGTTGACAAGTTGTCTATATCTACAGTGTTGTAGAGAAACAACTTGCCCAAAAGCCTTCTATAACAAAGATTTTTATTGTGACATATCAGGAAACAAAAAAAAAAAAAAAAGGAAATTGGCTTCAAGCATCAGGCTATAAACAGACCAAAATCCAAGGAGGACCAATATATAAGTACTTTTTATACAATTTTGACAGGTGCTGATTCATTATGAGTAAATTACAGACTATGATTGGTTAAAGTAAAGACAAAGAACTAAGATCATGATTAGGTAAATGTTTTTTGTTTTTCTTTTCTAACAATTTGGTCTCAGGGATCCTGGGTCTGTCATATGATGCTTGTCTTTTATTTGTTATGTGGGCTCTGTATGATATTGGGTAGATCTCTAACAGGTTTCCTGGGGTAAATTGTTATTTAGTTTTGGTACTTACGATCACAGTCCATTGACCTGCTTACAGCACTCTGTCCTGCTCCTTTTTTTTTTTTTTTTTTTAGTGTACTTCAGGTGAAGGTTTACAGAACAAATAGCTTCTCATTAAACAATAGTACACATATTGTTTTATGACATTGGTTAACAACTCCACAACATTTCAACCCTCTCCCTTCTCAACCTTTTTTTTTTTGGTGAAAATATACATAGCCAAAGATACACCATTTCAAAGATTTCTACATGCACAGTTCAGTGACGTCGACTACGCTCTTCCAATTGTGCTGCTATTCTCACTTTAGACGAAGGTTTACAGAACAAAATAGTTTCTCATTAAACAGTGAGTACACATGTTGCCCTATGACAACGGTTAAAAACCTCACAAAATATCAACACTACCCTTACTCAACCTTGGGTTCCCTATCACCAGCTTTCCTGTCCCCTTCCGCCTTCTAGTCCTTGTCCCTGGACTGCTGTGCCTCGTTAGTCCCATTTGGTTTTATGGGGCTGTCCACTCCCTGGATGAAAGGTGAACCTCGGAAATGACTTCACCACTGAGCTAAAAGGATGTCTGGGGGCCATATTCTCAGGGTTTCTCCACTCTCCTTTAGGCCAGATAATCTGGTCTTTTTTTTTTTTTTTTTTTTTGTGAGTTAGAATTTTGTTCTACATCCTTCTCCAGCTCTGTCCAGAACCCTCTGCTGTGAGCCTGGTCAGAGCAGTCAGTGGTGGTAACAGGACACCATCTAACTGTACTGGACTCAGTCTGGTGGAGGCCTTGGTAGCTGTGGTCCATTAGTCCTTTGGACTCATCTTTCCCTTGTATCCTGATCTCTTCACACTACCTTGCTCCTGAAGGGATGAGACCAGTGGAGTATCTTAGATGGCTGCTCACAGGCTTTTAAGACCCCAGACACTGCTCACCAAGGTAGAATGCAGAACATTGTCTTTATGAACTGTGTTATGCCAAATGAGCTAGATGTTCCCTGAGACCATGGTCCCCACAGCCCTCCACCCAGCAATTCATTCCCTCAGGGAGTTTGGATGTGTCTATGGAGCTTCCATGACCTTTCCTTGTACAAGTCGTGCTGGTTTACCCAGTACTGTGTACTGTCTCACCCTTCACCAAAGATACCACTTATCTATTGCCTATTAAGTATTTCCACCCCATCCCTCCCATCCCTGGTAACCAACAAAGATTGTTACTTTTTGTGTGTAAACTTTTTCATGGGTTTTTACAATAGAGATCTCATACAATATTTGTTGTTTTGTGATTGATTTGTCTTCAGCATAACGTCCTCCAGTTTCATCCATGTTATGAGATGCTTCACAGATGCATCATTGTTCTTTATCGTTGCAAAGTACTTCATTGTGTGTATGTGCCATAGTTTGTTTACCCATTCATCTGTTGATGGGCATCTAGGTTGTTTCCATCTTTTTGCTATTGTTAACAATGCTGCCATGAACATAGGTGTGCATATGTCTATTCGAGTGACGACTCTTATTTCTCTAGGATAGATTCCTAGGAGTGGGATTGCTGGATCCTATGGTATGTCTATTTCCAGCATCTAAGGAAGTGACATATCATTTTCCAAAATGGTTGTATCATTTTGCATTCCCACCAGCAGTGCATAAGAGTCCAATCTCCCCGCAGCACCTCCAACATTTGCAATTTCCAGTGTTTTTGATTTGTGCCAGTAATGCCAGTGTGAGATGGTATCTCGTTCTGGTTTTAATTTGCATTTCTCTAATGGCTAGTGATTGCGAGCATTTCCTCATGTGTCTGTTGGCCACTTGAATGTCTTCTTTGTTGAAGTGTCTGTTCATTTCCTTTGCCCATTTTTAAATAGGATTATTTATCTTTTTGTTGTAGAGGTGTTGGATTTTCTTCTAGATTATGGAGATTAGACCATTGTCTGACTTGTACTGTCCAAAAAATTTTTCCCAGTCTGTAGGTTCTCTTTTGACTCTTTTGGTGAAGTCTTTTGAAGAGCATAGATGTTTGATTTTTAGAAGATCCCAGTTATCTAGTTTATGTGTTGGGTTTTTTGTGTTGATGTTTATGGTTTGTATCCTGTTAATGCCATGTATTAAGGCCTGAAGTGTTGGTCCTATTTTTTCTTCTATGAACTTTATAGTTTTTGGCTTTATATTTAGGTCTTTTATCCACTTTGAATTACTTTTTGTACATGGTGTGAGGTATGGGTCCTGTTTCATTTTTTTGCAAATGGATATCCAGCACCATTTGTTAAAAAGACAGTCTTTTCCCCATTTGATGGACTTTGGGCCCTTGTCGAAGGTCAGGTGACTGTAGATGGATGGAGTTACATCTGGGTTCTCAATTCTGTTCTGTTGATCAATGTATCTGTCTTTGTATGAGTACCAGGCAGTTTTGACTACTGTAGCTGTATAGTAGGTTCTGAGGTCAGGTAGTGTGAGTCCTCCAACTTTATTCTTCTTCTTCAATAGTTCTTTACTTATTCAGAGCTTCTTCCCTTTCCATGTAAAGTTACTGATTAGTTTTTCCATCTCTTTGAAGATTGTTGTTGGTATTTGCTTTGGGTAGGATTGTCATTTTCACAATGTTGAGTCTGCCTGTCCATGAGCATGGTATGTTTTTCCATTTATGTAGATCCCTTTGGGTTTCTTGCAGTAGTGTTTTGTAGTTTTCTTTGTATAGGTCTTTTACACCCCTAGCTAGATTTATTCCTAAGTATTTTATTTTTTTAGGGGCGATTATAAATGGTATTGTTTTCTTGATTTCCTTTTCATCATTCTCTTTGTTGGTGTATAGGAATCCAACTTATTTTTGTATGTTTATCTTGTATCCTGCTACTGTGCTGAATATTTCTATTAGTTCCAGTAGATTTCTCATGGAGTCTTTAGGGTTTTCTAGGTATAGTATCATATCATCCTCAAACAGGGACAGTTTAACTTCTTCATTACCAATTTGGATGCCCTTTGTTTCTTTTTCTTGCCTTATTGCTCTAGCTAGAACTTCAAGCACAATGTTAAATAGGAGTGGAGATAAAGGGCATCCTTGTCTTGTTCCTGTTCTCAAGGGGAATGTTTTCAGCCTCTCTCCATTAAGATTGATGTTGGCCATTGGTTTTGCATAGATGCCCTTTATTATGTTGAGAAATTTCCCTTCTATACCTATTTTATTGAGAGTTTTTATCAGGAATGAGTGTTGGACTTTGTTGAATGCCTTTTCTGTGTCAATTGAGATGATCATGTGATTCTTTTGTTTCCTTTTGTTGATGTGGTGGATTATGTTGATTGATTTTCTAACATTGAACCATCCTTGCATACCTGGTATTAATCCTACTTGGTTGTGTTGTATTTTTTTTTTATATGATGCTGAATTCTATTGGCTAGAATTTTCTTCAGAATTTTTGCATCTACATTCATGAGAGATATTAGTCTGTAATTTTCTTTTTTGTGTGGTGTCTTTGCCTAGTTTTGGTATCAAGTTTATGCTGGCTTCATAAAATGGATTTGGAAGTATCCCTTCCTTTTCTATGTTCTGAAATAATTTCAATAATACTGGTGTAAGCTCATCTCTGAATATTTGGCACAGTTCTCCAGTGAAGCCGTCTGGGCCAGGGCTTTTTTTTTTCTTGGCAGCTTTTTTTTATTACTTTCTCAATCTCTTCTCTTGTTATGGGTCTGTTCAGATTTTCAACATCACTTTGTTGTAGTTTTGGTAGGTAGTGTGTTTCTAGAAATTTATCCATTTCCTCTAGGTTATCAAATTTGTTAGAGTATAGTTTTTCATAACATTCTGTTGTGATCCTTTTTATTTCAGTTGGGTCTTTGTAATGTCACCCATTTCATTTCTTATTTGGGTTATTTTCATCCTCTCCTTTTTTTTTTTTTTTTTTTGTCAGTTTGGCCAGTGGTTTGTCAATTTTGTTGATTCTTTCGAAGAACCAACTTTTGTTTTGGTTGATTCTTCCTATTGTTTTCCTATTCTCTATTTCATTTATTTCTGCTCTGATCTTTATTGTTTCCGTTCTTCTGGTGGCTGTGGGCTTTTTTTCACTGTTCTCTTTCTATTTGTTTGAGTTGTGTAGTTAATGTTTTGATTTTGTCCCTTTCTTCTTTTTTGATGTGTGCATTTATTGCTATAAATTGTCCTCTGTGTACTGCCTTTGCTGTGTCCCAAAGGTAGTGGTATGATGTGTTTTTATTCTCGTTTGATTCTAGAAATTTTTTGATTCCGTCTCTGCTTTCTTCTATTACCCAGTGATGTGTAAGCAGGGTGATATTCAGTTTCCATGTAATTGATTTTTTTTCCTTGCTCTTTCTTTTGTTAATTTCTACCTGGATGGGTTTGTGGTCAGAGAATATACTTTGTATTATCTCAAAGTTTTGGATCTTGTTGAGGATTGCTCTCTGGCCTAAGATATGGTCTATTCTGGAGAACATTCCATGTGCATTGGAAAAGAATTTGTACTTTGCAGTTGTTGAATGGAGTGTTCTCTATATGTCTATGAGGTCAAGTTGGCTGATTGTGCCCTTTAGGTCTTCTGTATCTTTGCTGAGTTTTTCTTTTTAGTTGTTTTGTCCTTTACTGAGAGTGGTGTGTGTTGAAGTCCCCTACTATTATTGTGGAACTGTCAATTTCTCTTTTCCGTTTTGTTGGAGTGTGTTTTGTGTATTTTGGAGCCCTGTCATTGGGAGCATAGATGTTTATTATTGTTAAGTTTTCATGGTAGATCGTCCACTTAATATTTATATAGTGTCCTTCTTTGTCTTTTATGGTGGATTTTGTTTTAAATTCAGTTTTATCTGAGATTGGAATTGCCACTCCCTCTCTTTTTTGGTAGTTGTTAGCTTGGTGTTTTTTTTCCAACCTTTGATTTTTAATCAATTCACATCTTTATTTCTAAGGTGTGTCACTTGTAGACAACATATCCATTCTGTCACTCTCTCTTTATGGGTGCATTTAGGCCATTTACATTCAGTGTAATTATTGATAGATGTGAGTTTATTGCTATATTTTGTAGTGCTTTTTTTTTGTAGTGCTGAAGTTTTCTTTGTTCTTCTTACTCTCCTGTGCTGAATTCCATTTGTATGTGGATTTTTTTTTTCATTTCTTTTGTTTTTGTAGGTTTTGTTTTCACTGAGATTTTATGTTTGTCCTCTTTATTTTTATGAGTATGTTTGTTAACTTTCTTTGTGGTTACCATGAAATTTACCCTTATCTTTATAATTTTGACGCAGTCTATTATTATTTGTTATTGCCTTGCCTTCCTCTCCTTTAGAAGGTTCTAAACCTACATGGTTTATTCCCTTTTTTATTGTTCCGATGTTGTAGCCATTTACAGATTAACTGCTCTGATTCCCTGTTGTATTTATTTTGGTTTTGGATAGTCCTTGAGAGTTTATTTCCTAGATTGGTATCAGGCTGGTCCAATCTTTTTCCTAGATTCAGCCTGTGAGCTCAAGTTGTTTGTTCTCAGATCGAAGGACTTCCTTTAATAATTCATGTAAGTTTGGTTTGGTTTTTACATATTCCCTTAATTTCTGTTTATCTGTAAATGTCCTGATTTCACCATCATATTTGAATGAGAGTTTTGCAGGATATATTATTCTTGGCTGGCAATTTTTTCTTTCAAATTTTTATATATGTCATCCCATTGCCTTCTTGCCTGCATGGTTTCTGCTGAATAATCTGAGCTTAGTTTTATTGTTTCTCCTCTGTATGTGACTTCTTGTTTTTCATGAGCTGCTCTCAGGATTCTTTGTTCGTCTTTGGTTTTGGCAAGTATGATTATGATATGCCTTGGTGATTTTCTTTTGGGGTCTCTCCTATATGGGGTTTGTTGAGCTTCTTGGATGGACAACTTTTCATCTTTCACGATATTGAGGAAGTTTTCTGTCAGCAGGTGTTCAATGATCCTCTCTGTGTTTTCTGCTTTCTCCCCTTGTTCTGGAACTCTGATCACTCACAGATATTTGATTTTGATTGTATCCCACATAATTCTCAGGGTCTCTTCATTTTCCTTTCTTTTTTCTGAGTTTTCCTTGAACAGAGTCATATCCAAGTGTTTTTCTTCAGTTTCGCTGATCCTGTCTTCCACCGTTTTAAATATGCTCCTCAGGCCTTCTATGACACTGTCCATTTCTGAAATCTTGTTGTTTACATTTTGGATTTCTAATTGTTGTTTTTGTATGATTTCTAGCTGTGAATTTATTTTGCCGTTTTGTTCCTGCACTATTTTCCCGAGTTCTTCCATTTTTTGTCTGTATTTTCCATGAGTTTGTCTGACTTTTCCATGAATTTGTCTATTCTTTCCTCATTTTTGTCTGCTTTTTGCTTCAACACTTGGATAATTATGAATATTAGAGATTTGAATTCCCTGTCAGTTACTTCTAATGTCTTTTCTTCCACTGGAAAGTCATCTGGTTTTTTATTTAAGATGCCTACTGTAATCATTTTGTCCTGTTTTTAAATGTTTTGATATTTTCTGCTGTCTTCGGGGCATTCAGTAGTTATTTTTCTCATTTATTGATTGTAAATTTGTTTTGTTTCATCCTTTTTTTTTTAATTTGGCTGTGTCTGAGCAGGCGGGCTGTGTGTTCTTTGTCGTTTGCTCGTCTGTGGGCATGATACTTTTCCTTCTCCAATTGGCAGGGTCAGGATCTCAGATATGGTACAGCAGGGCAGGTCTAGCTGAAGAGGATTTGCTGGGATGGTTTATTTGTGGCACTTACTACAGCCACCAGGATGGTTTGGTAATCAGTGCAGGGCAGGTTCCAGTAGGCCCTACCTGTGCTGCTTGGTGCAGGTAGTCTGGATGGAGGAGGGGAAATTGTGATGTGTGGAGCTTAGATAGATATCGGAGAGAGGAGAGAGGAACAGTAGCCAAAAACATACAAAGAAACAAAAAAGAGTGCTAGGGGATATTGCCATTGGAGTGGAGAGATGAGAGAGTATAAAATGTAGAAAAAGAAAAAGGTGAAGGCAAAAAAAAAGAGAAAAGAGTGAATAAATAAAAATCAGAAAGAAAAAAGGACAGCAAAGCTCCCAGGGATCCCACCGGTGTAGCTACGAGGTCTGGGGAAGTTGTTCCCAGGTGTTGAAGTACAGCCTGGCTAGAAGGTGTAGAGGTATTCAGTGCCAGGTATTTAGGGGACAGAAAGAGAAGGAAGGTATAGAGAGGCAAGAAACCAAATAATGAAGAAAGAGAAAAAGAGGGAAAATAAAACAAAACAAATTAAAAATAAAAGAACAAGAAAAGCCCCCAAAAAACAGAAAAAAAAATACGAAAAAAGAAATGCCCTCAGGGAACCCTCTGCATGTCTGTACAAGTTGAGGGGGTAGGTCCCAAGCTGCACAGCACTGCCAGGACAGAACAGGCTCCCAACTTGAGAAAAGAAAAAGAAAACAAGCAAACAATTCAAAACAAACAAACAAACAAAAGTCCTGGGTCCCACCAGCCTGGCAGCACAGACCGGGAAGCAGTTCCACACTCGAACGGAGCTCTACAGCCCCTTAGGAAGAAGCAAAAATGGCGCATGGAGCCAGGTATTTGAGTGAAAGGAGGGGGAGGTGGTGATAGGTAAGGAAGAAATCAAAAGCAGAAAAAAGCAACACCAGCAACCAACTAATTGCACTCAGGGAGTCAGCGAGTGTGGGTGGGTGGAAATCAAGCAGCCAGTGCTTCCCAACCAAGAGACTGTGACCACGGGAAGCAGAGGAGGCCGAGTTGGGGTGAAGAATGGCAGAGGGTGGGAAAGCGTATATTGCCCATTACCGGTTATTCTGTCTCCTGCTGGAAACTCTGTGAAGCTGCTTTCTCATACCCCCCATTTGCTGGTCTCTGATAGGAGTCCAAGATGGTGGATCCGTGCTGTGTTAGCTGATAAGGGACCTCTGCATGAACCTCTCCTCGCTCTCCTTTCTCTGACAGTTTCTCACTCCATTTGGTGCTTGGCTGAGTTGTTTAAAACTTCATTTGATGGTTTAGGGTTTCTGGTTTGCTGTTTTCTCTGTTTGACTTAGTTTTTCAGATCTTTGCTCTGGAGGGATGGCATGGTGCTTCTGTCCAGAACGCCATGTTGCCAGAAATCGCTGTCCTGTTCCTTTGATATAGCTTTTCCTATTGTTTTAAGCTTTTCAGATTCTGACAAACAAGTTGGCCTTTTGTGGTCATAGCCTGCTGTCGTTAGGTTAACCCTTTATCAGTAGTAACAAGAAAGGGCCAATAACTCTGTAGCACTTGAAAAGAATGCATTCTTGGAGGATACTGCGATTGTCAAATACATTGTAGAAAGGAGAATGTAGTGACTGAAAAAGTAAATCTGACCCCATGAGGACTAGCACTGGGCTCCTTAGTGACCAAAGGAAGGGGGTAGGAGATAAAGGCACCATGTTAGCTCTTAAGCATAAATAATCCTTTTTTTAAAAAATTGAGTTAAAACAGAATTAAATATCTAATGCTATTTTCTCCAGCAGGTGATAATATTTAGATAAAATAAAAAGACACATCGACAGGATGAAGTCACAGCACCCTGATCTCACTGTGAAATCTATCCCCTTTTTGATTTTTCCCCTTCAGCAGTTCTGAGAAGCCCCTCGAGACTGAGGGATGATAGCCACCCTCACTTGTTAGCTTAGAGGGAGTAGAGCTAAGTCTATAGACCAATGGGCTTGGCTAGGCTTTGCAGAGACTTGGAGCTGCAAGGGAGTGGTGGCCGCCAGAGATGGTTCTGAGGTTGAGTGGATTGGGAAAGCTTCCTCCAACCTCATCTTTTGAAGGATGGAGATAGGGAGGGATAACAGCACTGATAAGCAGATCTGACATTCAGTGGGCACTAGTGTAATCATGCCTCTCACCTTGTCCTCTCCTCAAGACCTACTCTCCTGACCCACCTCCACCCCTAGAGTCCAGCAGGGGTCTTGGGGGCGTGGCCAGCACCAGTTGTGCTTGGTTAGTGTTGGGGTTGATGCTTGTCCCATGTGGGAAAGGACTTTGGAAATGATTCCTTGGGGGAAGCTGGTGTTTGGGACTGATTGGGAAGGAAGAGGTGAAGAAGGAAGGAAATGAACTTTTACATGGAGGAAGGGATGAGGTTAGAAAGGTGAAAAGAGCTGAAAGCTTCATGTATGAGCTGGCCCTGGCTCTGTGGATGCATCCTGTGCTTGCAGAAGGGGAAGATAGAGGAGTGTCTTGCTCTTGACATTCTCTAGACAGCATCTGCCTGGACACACCTACCCACCCACTTGTCTGTATTATGTTCCAGATTGGGAGCATCTCTACATACCTCTCGGTTAGCCAGTGCACAGAAGGTTCCTGTTAAATTGTGTAGGATGGATTATGAGACTCCTCTGGGTAAAGCTTTCTGGGGTGGGGGAGAGTCCCTGCCTGGACAACAGCAGATGAAGTATGGGAGAAGCTGGCGATGCCCTGTGTGTTAGAGGGGCTCTTTGTGGGTCTGTGGTGGGTGAAGCTCATGTCCAAAGGTCCCTATCTCCTACAGTGGGGGGCAAGCTGCTGGGGAGGGGGTTGGAAGCAAAGGAGAAGTAAGGAGAAAGGGCAGTGATAGGAAAGGAAAGCAGATTCTAGACAAATGGACCCGGGATAAAAACAAAGAGAACAAGAGCTAAAAAGGGAAAGGAAGGAACTGGGTAGTATAGAAAAGACAAGTTGTGTGTTTGTGTGGTGGGAGGGGGGGTAGGAAAGGAAAGAGCTCATGGGAGAAAGCTTACAGCTAGAATGACTATATTACAACACATTAGGCTGCCCATCAGGTAAACAGCCCTAAATTTGTCTCTGTGGCTTGGAGGCAGGAAGGGCAGCAGCATCTTGACAGAATAAATTAAGTTAGGGCAGCTGCATCAAGCACTGAAAAAACCATTGGATTTGAGCCTCATTTTCATCTCTCTGCAGGTTAGATGCACAAACCCTGCCTTGCTTGGGCCGTGTGACTGTGGGTAGGAGGATCACATGAGAGGATATATGGCAAATGTTCTTCAAAACAGTTTTATCAATATATTATTTTATTATTTCCAATGTAGATATTTTCGCATATGGAATTATCCAAAATATGAAGAAATCAGATTCTTAGACTGTCATTTCTGTGATTTCACATCCATCCTCAAAAGAAACTCTTTCCTGCCATGTGGAGGAGACCAAGAGCAGCATGTGACAGCCTGACAGACCCGCAGGCTGCCACCTTTCTCTCCCAATGCACCAAGATGAGTGGCTCCTCAGAGTCCTCCACCCACAGCTCTCTCAGCAACATCATCCACTTCTCCCGGGACACTGTCTGCAGACATGGGTTGAGCCATCATAGGAAAGATAATTCAGTTTGTTCTACCACCTCTAGAGGCTGGTGGAAATGACAAGGAGGAAAAAGTCAGCTCCACTGTGTCCTGCAGTCTTTCAAACTATGACAAGGGAGTGTCTGTAGCTGATGAGCCCCATCTCAGGAGGGGGTCCACTTGGAGTCCAGGTAAGTATCTGATCTGAGCCTAGTGCTCACAGTGTCAGCAACAAACAAAACCTAATAGTGGCAAGAATAAACATCGGGGTGGTGAATGTGCAAGAACCAAGAAAAGAAAATATTTTGCATTTTCATGAAAGAATATTCGTACTTCTCGTCTGTAAAAGGTATTTTTTTTCCCCATAGGGGAAAGGCCAACACTTACTCTTCAAGCCTGGGGAAAACTGGCCAGGTTAGAACCTCTGGGTAAGAATGGGGTAGAGACAATTGTGGGTATGCTGGACTTGGAGCAAAAACTGGGTTTAACTCTCAACCTATTGTCCACTATCTGTGGTATTTTGCAATGCTCACTCTTAGTTTCTTATAAAATCAAGTTTAAATAGCTTAATTTATAATGTTATTGTGTAGCTCAATTAGGATTATACTTGTAAAAGTCCTGAATAAAATGTAAAAAAGCTAAATGTGTTTCAGTTACCACCCAGCGTTCCTAAGATATGCAATATGCACACTTCATGCTAACTTACAGAGGTTTTATGACTTAATTACAGATCTCCCCAAGAGAGGTGGAAATCATTTTCCTCCCTTGCAAAAGCAATTTCAAAAGTCTTACCTTACACATGTAATTAAATACATATATATATATATATATTGCTTGTTTGAAAATTTATTGAGATAATTTTAGATTCACATACAATTGCAAGAAATAATACAGAAGAATTCTGTGTACACTTTACCCAGTTTCTTCCAAAATGATTGGCTGAGGCACAGTCTTGCAAGGGATTGGTCGGTTTACTATGCAAATTAAGTGACTTACAGTCCACTGAGGGAACTGGCCAGTTCATGGCCTTGGTAGGAGGGCCATGCTTTGAAATTGACAAGGGGTTTCCTTACATAAGAGCCAATCCCACAGAGGTTCAGCAGTACCTCACTACCATCAAGAAGAAGAGTCTAGAGGGAGGGGCAAGATGGCGCTCTAGGCAGAAACACCACGCCGTCCCTCCACAGCAAAGATGCGAAAAACTAAGCCTAACAGAGAATCAACAATCCTGAAACCCTAGAACACCAAATGAAGGATAAAGAACTCAGCCAAACACCAAACGGAGTGAGAATACTAAAAGAGAACGGAGAGCGAGGAGAGACTCAGGCAGAGTTTCCTTACCAGCTAACGCAGCGCGGATCCACCATCTTGGATTCCTATCGGAGACCAGCAAATGGGAGAGCAGCCTTGCAGAGCATCTGGTTGGAGACAGAACGACCGGTAAACTGCGGTGCGTGCTCTCCCACCACCCACCCCTCTCTGCCTCAGCTGGGGATCCCCTGCTTTCCGAGGCCAGGGTCCCTGGGCTGGGGGGTGCTGGTGCTTGGATTCCGCACGCCTGGGCTGGCGGCTTTCTGGGAGCTGTTTGCTGGCAGCTAGCGAACCTTTTTCTGCCGCCTCCCCCTCCTTTTGCCTGGGTGCCTGGTTCCGAGTGCTGTCTCTGCTCTCTCCTGCGGGGCTGTAGGTCTGCGTTCGGGCGTGTGGCTGTTTCTAGGTCTGGGCTCCCGCGCGGGTGGGATCCCGGGGCCTTTGTTCGTTCGCCCCTCTGCTTTCCGTGGCTGGAGTCCCTGAGCTGGGGGGCGCTGGTGCCTGGATTCCGCGGGCCCAGGCTGGCGGCTTTCTGGGAGCTGTTTGCTGGCAGCTAGCGAACCTTTTTCTGCCACCTCCCCCTCCTTTTGCCTGGGTGCCTGGTTCCGAGTGCTGTCTCTGCTCTCTCCTGCGGGGCTGTAGGTCTGCGTTTGGGCGTTTGGCTGTTTCTAGGTCTGGGCTGCCATGCGGGTGGGGTCCCGGGGCCTTTGTTCGTTCGCCCCTCTGCTTTCTGTGGCCGGAGTCCCTGAGCTGGGGGGCGCTGGTGCTTGGATTCCGCGCGCCCAGGCTGGCGGCTTTCTGGGAGCTGTTTGCTGGCAGCTAGCGAACCTTTTTCTGCCACTTCCCCCTCCTTTTGCCTGGGTGCCTCGTTCCGAGTGCCGTCTCTGCTTTCTCCTGCGGGGCTGTAGGGCTGCGTTCGGGCGTGTGGCTGTTTCTAGGTCTGGACTCCCGCGCGGGTGGGATCCCGAGGCCTTTGTTTGTTGGCCCCTCTGCTTCCCGTGGCCACGATCTCTTAACCCCGAGACTACCGGCTTCTTGGAATTCGTGCCCCTGAGTGGGGGCTCTCTGGGTCCCATTTGTAGGCACTGAATGCTGGTGTTGCCCTTTTTTTTTTCAATTTTATTTTTCTTCCTTTTTTGATTAGTTTTGTCATCTTTTACCTCTTTTTCCCTTTTGTCTTTCTTCATTGCTTAATTTCTTGTCTCTCTATCTCTTCCTTCTCTTTCTGATCCCTGAATACCAGGCGATGTATGCCTCTGTACCTTCTGGCCAGGCTGAGCTGTGAAAATTGAGACCGACTCCCCCAGACCTCATAGCTGCATCGGTGGGATCCCTGGGAACTTTGCAGTTCTTTAACTTTTCTGATTTTTATTTGGTCATTCTTTCCTTTTCTTTCTCTTCCCCCTTCTGGTTTCCTCCATCCCATAGTCTTTCATCTGTACATTCCAACGACAAGCTCCCCTAGCATTCTTTTATGTTTGTATGCTTTTTGCTCCTCCTCCTCTCTCCTCTCTCCCATATCCAGCTTAGCTTCACACATAACCATCTTCCCGCTGCACCCTACCTACCTGCACCGTGCACTAGACATCACACCACCAATCGGTGCAGGCACGCCCTATTGGAACCTGCCCAGCACTGACTACCGACCGTCCTGGTGGCTGCGGTGAGTGCCACAAGCAACCCGTCCCAGTGGCTCCTCCTCAGCTAGATCTGCCCAGCTGTACCGCAAGAACGAAACAAACAAAAAAAAAATCTACCGTCAATAAACGAGAGAAATATCTACTGAATGCCCCAAAAACAGCAAACAATATCAAAACATTTACAAAAACAAGACAAGATGGCTCCAATAGGCGTCCAAATTAAAACACCAGATAACTCTGCTGTGGAAGAAAATGCACTAGAAGTACCTGATACGGAACTCAAATCACTAATACTCGGAATTTTCCAAGAACTGAGGCAAAAAGCTGACAAACATGAGGAAAAAATAGACAAATTTATGGAAAATACAGACAAAAAATGGGAAGAATTCAGGAAGATGATGCAGGAACAAAATGCCAAAATAAATTCACAACTCGAAATTATACAAAAACAACAATTAGAAATCCAAAAGATAAACAACAAATTTTAGAAATGGACGGTGTCATAGAGGGGCTGAGAAGTAGATTTGAAATCATGGAAGACAGGATCAGTGGAACTGAAGACAAACACTTGGATACAACTCTGTTTCAGGAAAACTCAGAAAAAAGAACAAAGAAAAATGAAGAGACCCTGAGAGTTATGTGGGACACAATTAAAAGCAAAAACACTCGAGTGATTGGCATACCAGAACAGGGGGAGAAAACAGAAAACACAGAGAGGATCATTGACGAACTGCTGACAGAAAACTTTCCCAATATCATGAAAAATGAAAAGCTGGCCATCCAAGAAGCTCAACGAACCCCATATAGAAGAGACCCCAAAAGAAAATCACCAAGACATATCATATTCACACTCGCTAAAACTAAAGACAAACAAAGAATCCTGAGAGCAGCTCGTGAAAACAAGAAGTCACACACAGAGGAGAAAGAATACGACTAAGCTGAGATTATTCAGCAGAAACCATGCAGGCAAGAAGGCAATGGGATGACATATATAAAATCTTGAAAGAAAAAATTGTCAGCCAAGAATAATATATCCCACAAAACTCTCATTCAGATTTGGTGGTGAAATTAGGTCATTTCCAGATAAACAGAAACTAAAGGAATATGCAAAAGTCAAACCAAACTTACAAGAATTATTAAAGGGAGTTCTTCGATCTGAGGACAAACAGCTTCAGCCCTCAGGCAGGTCCTAGGACCTAGGACGCAGGTTCACATGAACCAGATACCATTCTAGGAACTGAACTACAGAGGACTTTCCAAAAACAAAAGAAATACAACAGGGAATGAGAGAAATCAATCAAAGGATGACAACAACATCAAAACAATGAAAGAGGGAACAAACGGCATAGGTATAGAACCTTCTAAAGGAGAAGAAGGCAAGGCGATACCAAGTAACGGTAGACTGCTTCAAAATTATAAAGATAAGGGTAAAATTCATGGTAACCACAAAAAAAGTTAACAAACCAACTCATAAAAATAAAGAGGAAAAACATAAAGTCTCAACAAAAACAAAACCTACAAAAACAAAAGAAATGAACACAAAATCCACAAACAAAAGTAACTCAGCACAAGAGAGTAAGCAGAACAAAGAAAACTTCAGCATCACAAAAAAAAGCACTACAAAATGACAGCAACAAACTCACATCTATCAATAATTACACTGAATGTAAATGGACTCAATGCACCCATAAAGAGACGGAGAGTGGCAGAATGGATAAGAAAACAGGATCCATCAATTTTCTGTCTATAAGAGACACACATTATAAAAAAAGATATGAATTTATTAAATATCAAAGGTTGGAAAAAAATATATCAAGCTAACAACTATCAAAAAAGAGCAGGAGTGGCAAATCTAATCTCAGATAAAATAGACTTTAAAACAAAATCTACCATAAAAGACAAAGAAGGACACTATATAATGATTAAGGGGATGATCCATCATGAAGACATAACCATAATAAACTATCTATGCACCCAATGACAGGGCTCCAAAATACATAAAAAAAACTCTAACAGCACTGAAAAGAGAAATTGACAGTTCCACAATAATAGTAGGAGACTTCAACACACCACTCTCAGTAAAGGACAGAACAACTAAAAAGAAACTCAGCAAAGATACAGAAGACCTAAAGGACACAATCAACCAACTGGACCTCATAGTCATATATAGAACAATCCATCCAACGACTGCAAAGTACACATTCTTTTCCAATGCACATGGAACGTTCTCCAGAATAGACCACATCTTAGGCCACAGAGCAATCCTCAACAAGATCCAAAATGCTGAGATAATTCACAGTATCTTCTCTGACCACAATGCCATCAAGGTAGAAATTAACACTAGAAAGAGCAAGGAAAAAAAATCAAGCACATGGAAACTGAATAATACTCTGCTTACACATCAATGGGTAATAGAAGAAATCAGAGATGGAATTAAAAAATTCCTAGAATCAAATGAAAATGAAAACACATCATACCAAAACCTTTGGGACACAGCAAAGGCAGTCCTCAGAGGACAATTTATAGCAATAGATGCACATATCAAAAAAGAAGAAAGGGACAAAATCAAAACATTAACTACAGTACTCAAACAAATAGAAAGAGAACAACAAAAAAAGCCTACAACCACCGGAAGAAAGGAAATAGTAAAGATCAGAGCAGAAATCAATGAAATACAGAACAGAAAAACAATAGAAAGTATCAACAAAACCAAAAGTTGGTTCTTTGAAAGAATCAACAAAATTGACAAACCACTGGCCAGACTGACAAAAGAAAAACAGCAGAGGGCACAAATAACCCAAATAAGAAATGAAATGGGGGACATTACAACAGACCCAACTGAAATAAAAAGGATTATAACAGAATATTATGAAAAAATATATTCCAACAAATTTGAAAACCTAGAGGAAATGGATAAATTTCTAGAAACATACGGCCTACCCAAACTACAACAAAGTGATATTGAAAATCTGAACAGACCCATAACAAGAGAAGAGATTGAAAAGGTAATAAAAAAAACTCCCAACCAAAAAAAGCCCTGGCCCAGATGGCTTCACTGGAGAATTCTACAAAACATTTACAAAGAGCTCGTACCAGTTCTACTCAAGTTATTTCAGAGAATAGAAGAGGAAGCAACACTTCCAAATTCATTCTATGAAGCCAGCATAATGCTGATACCAAAACCAGGCAAAGACATCACAAAAAAAGAAAATTACAGACCAATATCTCTCATGAATATAAATGCAAAAATTCTGATCAAAATTCTAGCCAATAGAATTCAGCATCATATCAAAAAAATAATACACCACGACCAAGTAGGATTCATACCAGCTATGCAAGGATGGTTTGACATTAGAAAATCCATCAACGTAATCCACCACATAAATAAAAGCAAAGAAAAAAATCACATGATCATCTCAGTTGATGCAGAAAAGGCATTTGACAAAGTCCAACACCCATTCCTGATAAAAGCTCTCAATAAAATAGGTATAGAAGGGAAATTTCTCAACATAATAAAGAGCATCTATGCAAAACCAACAGCCAACATCATTCTTAATGGAGAGAGGCTGAAAACATTCCCCTTGAAAACTGGAACAAGACAAGGATGCCCTTTATCACCACTCCTATTTAACATTGTGCTGGAAGTTCTAGCTAGAGCAGTAAGGCAATAGAAAGAAATAAAGGGCATCCAAATTGGTAATGAAGAAGTTAAACTCTCCCTGTTTGCAGATGATATGATACTATGCATAGAAAACCCTAAAGACTCCATGAGAAATTTACTGGAACTAATAGAAAGATTCAGCAGAGTAGCAGGATACAAGATAAACATTCAAAAATCAGTTGGATTCCTATACACCAGTAAAGAGAACGATGAAAAGGAGATCAGGAAATCAATACCATTTTCAATAGCCCCTAAAAAGATAAAATACTTAGGAATAAATCTGACCAGGAATATAAAAGACCTATGCAAAGAAAACTACAAAACACTGCTGCATGAAATCCAAAGGGATCTACATAAATGGAAAAACATACCATGCTCATGGATAGGCAGACTCAACATTGTGAAAATGGCAATTCTACCCAAAGCAATTTACAAATACAATGCAATCCCGATACCAATACCAACAACATTCTTCAAAGAGATGGAAAAACTAATTATTAACTTTATATGGAAAGGGAAGAAACCCCGAATAAGTAAAGCACTACTGAAGAAGAAGAATAAAGTTGGAGGACTCACACTACCTGACTTCAGAACCTACTATACAGCTACAGTACTCAAAACAGCCTGGTACTGGTACAACAACAGAGACATTGACCAATGGAACAGAATTGAGAACTCAGATGTAAATCCATCCACCTACGGTCACCTGATTTTTGACAAGGGCCCAAAATACATTAAATGGGGAAAAGACAGTCTTTTTAACAAATGGTGCTGGCAAAACTGGATATCCATTTGTAGAAAAATGAAACAGGACCCATACCTCACACCATATACAAAAACTACTTCAAAATGGATCAAAGACCTGAATATAAAGCCTCAAACTATAAAATTCATAGAAGAAAAAATAGGACCAACACTTCAGGCCTTAAAACATGGCATTAACAGGATACAAACCATAAACATCAACACAAAAAACCCAACAGATAAACTAGATAATTGGGATCTTCTAAAAATCAAACATCTATGCTCTTCAAAAGATTTCACCAAAAGAGTTAAAAGAGAACCTACAGACTGGGAAAAAATTTTTGGACAGTACAATTCGGACAAAGGTCTAATCTCCATAATCTACAAGAAAATCCAACACCTCTACAACAAAAAGACAACCAATCCTATCAAAAAATGGGCAAAGGAAATGAACAGACACTTCACCAAGGAAGACATTCAAATGGCCAACAGACACATGAGGAAATGCTCGCAATCACTAGCCATTAGAGAAATGCAAATTAAAACCACAATGAGATACCATCTCACCCCGGCATTACTGGCACGAATGAAAAATACTGGAAATAACAAATGTTGGAGGGGCTGCGGGGTGACGGGAACTCTTACACACTGCTGGTGGGAGTGCAAAATGATACAACCATTTTGGAAAATGATATGGCGTTTCCTCAGAAAGCTAGAAATAGACATACCATTCGATCCAGCAATCCCACTCCTAGGAATATATCCTAGAGAAATAAGAGTCATCACTCGAATAGACATATGCACACCTATGTTCATGGCAGCATCATTCACAATAGCAAAACGATGGAAACAACCTCGATGTCCATCAACAGATGAATGGATACACAAACTATGGTACATACACACAATGGAGTACTATGCAACGAGAAAGAACAACAATGAATCGGTGAACCATCTCATAACATGGATGAAACTGGAGGACATCATGCTGAGTGAAATAAGTCAATCACAAAAGGACAAATATTGTATGAGACCTCTATCTTAAAAACCCATGAAAAAATTCACATGCAAAATGTAACAATCCTTGTTGGTTACCAGGGATGGGAGGGGGGGAATACTAAATAGGTAATAGGTAAGTGGTAACTTGGGTGAGAGGTGAGATAGTACATAGTACGGGGGAAACTAACACAACCTGCACAGGGAAAGGTCATGGAGGCCCTATAGACACATCCAAAGCCCCCGAGGGACTGAGTTGTTGGACGGAGGGCTCTGGGGACCATGATCTCGGGGAACATCTAGCTCAATTGGCATGACACTACTTATAAAGATAATGCTCTACATTCTACCTTGGTGAGTAGTGTCTGGGGTCTTAAAAGCCTATGAGCAGCCATCTAAGATACTCTACTGATCTCATCCCTTCGGGAACAAGGGAGAACGAAGAGAACAGGATAGAAGTAAAAGATTAGTCCGAAGGACTAATGGTCCACAGCTACCAAGGCCTCCACGGGACTGAGTCCAGTACAGCTGGATGGTGCCCAGCTACCACCAATGACTCCTCTGACCAGGATCACAACAGAAGGTCTGGACAGAGCTGGAGAAGGATGTACACCATAATTTTAACTCCAAAAAAAAAAAAAAGAAGACCAGATTTACTGGCCTAAAGAATACTAGAGAAACCTCAAGAGTGTGGCCCCCAGACACCCTTTCAGCTCAGAGGTGAAGTTACCTTCGAGGTTCAATGTTAAGCCTGGGAATGGACAGCCCAGTAAAACTAAATGGGACTAACGAGGTACAGGAGTCCGGTGACAAGGGCCAGAAGGCAGAGGGAGAGTAGGAAACTGATGATAAGGAACACAAATTGAATAAGGACACTGTCGATGTATTGTGAGATTGTTGACCACTGCTATAGGGCAACATTTGTAGTAACTATTAAATGGGAGGCTGTTTTGTCCTGTAAGCCTTCATCTTGGGTGAGAATGGCAGCACAATTGGAAGAGCATAGTCAATATCACTTAAATGTGTAAGTAAAAAGTTTTGAAATGGTGTTTAAATAAAATAAAATAAATAAACAAATGAGACTAAAGAGGTACAATAGTCCACTGACAAGGTCCAGAAGACAGAAGGGGACAAGGAAGCCCCCTGGTGATAGGGAACACAAGGTGGAGTAAGGATATTCTTGATGTGCTGTGAGATTGTTAACCATTGTCATAGGGCAACATGTGTAGTAACTGTTAAATGAAAAACTATTTTGTTCTGTAAGCCTTCATCTTAAGTGAGAATAACAGCACAGTTGGAAGAGCGTAGTCAATGTCACTGAACTGTGAATGTAGAAATTTTTGAAATGGTGTATCTTTGGCCATCAGTAATTTTCATCAAAAAAAAAAAAAAGGTTGAGAATTTAGAGGCTTAATACATTGTGGGGTTGTTAACCAATGTCATAGAACAACATGTGTACTACTATTTCATGAGAAACTATTTGCTCTGTAAGCTTCTTCACCTGAAGAAGAAGAGTCTAGAGTGGAGAGTGTCCTTCTGACCAAGGACCAGGGGTTTCTCTGCTGAGAACCTCTAATACCTAGAAGAAAGAATGAACACCAAAGATGGCACAAGACAGCAGCAGACAGTGATGGTGAGCTTACCTGTCAATGGAGCAAGGCAGCTGCAATGGGTTTGCCAGCCCACAGCTGAGCACTTTCAAGCTGGAGGCTTGCCGGTGGAGCTAAAAGAGCTGTAACACTTGCCTGTGCAGGGCAGAGGCCTGAGTGTGCCCAATGAAGGGGTTGCCTTGGAGGATCCTGTGCAGGGGTTTTCAATAGCAGGGTAGAGCCAGATGCCTCTGGGTAGGAGGCTTGCCACCAGAGCTAAAAATGGTGTAGTACTTGCCCATACAGGACAGAGGCCTGAGTGTGTCTTGTGTAGGCGTTGCCTCTGAGGATCCTGTGTAGGGGTCTTTCTACAGCAGGGTGGATCCAGACTCCTGTGGGCAGGAGGCTTGCCAGTGGAGCTAAAAGAGTTGTGACACTTAACTTGTGCAGTGCAAGGGAAGCCTGAGTGTTCCCTGGGCAGGGTTTGCACGCCTTCCCCCATGGACGGTGAAGGCCCAGGCAGCATGACAGCAAGAAAGCACAGGTAGTATGGTGGGAACTGGCAGCATATACCAGTGAGACCCATCAGCAGAGCAGAAGCCTCAATCCCATCCTGAGCAGAGTGGTGGTAGCCAGAGGCAGAGGTGATGTGAACACAGTATCTGACCTGAACCATAGCACACCTGCCCAGCAACATAAGAATAGACATAGGTAATTTGGGGAAGGGTAGGTGTTTCTCCTTTGGAAATTTGTTGTTATTGTTTACTGTTTGCTTTCTATAAATAATAATAATAATGGCTTTCCCCTTGCCAACACTGTGTAAGTGTCTCATGTGTCCAGCTCGATCACAGATGAATGTAGCACCCATGGAATGGTTGATGCCAGTTGGTGTCTGTGCTTCATTCCTAGCAGTCTTATGGCTGCCTGAAAGTTTGAGGCACAGCCTGTTTGCGTGTGCAGTGCAGATACAGAGACATGTACGTAAAATTTGAAAAAAGTGAATTAACAAAAACCACCCCTGCAGAACCCCAGACAGTGAATTTACTAGACAAAGACTTTAAATCAACTCTCTTAAATATATTTAAAGAGCAAAAGGAAATCATGAACAATGGACTAAAGAAAACCAGGAAACTAATGCATGAACAAAATGAAACTATCAATAAAGGGATATAAATTATTAAAAGGAACAAAATAGAAATTATTGAGCTGAAAAGTACAATAACTGAAATGAAAAATTAGATCCAATAACATATTTGAAAAAGAAATAATAATCAGTGATCTTCAAGATAGGGCAATTAAAATGATACAGGATGGAAGAAAAAAAGAATGAAAAAAATGAACAAAGCCTAAGGAGCTGGGGGACACCATCAAGTGTACCAATATTATGGGATTCTCAGAAGGAGAAACAATAAAACCAAACCCATTGCTGTTGAATTGATTTTGACTCATACTGACCCTATAGGACAAAGCAGAACTGCCCCATAGAGTTTCCCAGGAGTGCCGACCTTTTGGTTAGCAGCCATAGCTCTTAACCACTACACCACCAGGACTTCCAAGAAGGCAGAGAGAAAGGAGCAGACAGAATATTTGAAGACGCAATGACTGAAAATGTCCTAAATTTGATGAATCTACATAGCTAAGATACTTAACAAATTCCAAGTTGGATAAACTCAAAGAGATTCAGACCGAGACACATTATAATCAAACTGTTGAAAGACAAAAATGAAAAGAGAATCTTGAAAACTGCAAGAAAGAAGTAACTCGACATGTACAGGAATCCTGAATAAGATTAACAGATTTCTTATCAAAAACCATAGAGCCAGAAGGCAGTGGGATGACATAGTAAAAGTGCTGAAAGAAAATAATTGTTAACCAAGAATTTTATATCTGGCAAAACTATCCTTTAAAAATTAAAATGAAATTAAGCCATTTCCAGATAACAAAACCTGAGGAAGATTAAAACAGACCTGCCCTACAAGAAATGCTAATGGGAGCCCATCAGGCTGAAATGAAAGGACAGTAATTTGAAGCCATTTACAGAAATAGAAAACACTGGTAAACATAACCATATAGGTAAATATAAAAGCCAGTATTATTGTATATTTGGTTTGTAACTTTTCTTTTTCCACCTAGATTATTTAAAATATAAATGTAGAAAACAATAATTATAAATCTATGTTAATAGGCACACAATGTATAAAGATGTAATTTCTGACAATAACATGTGGGGGTGGTGGAGGTTGATAGGAGCAGAGTTTTTTACGCTATTGAAGCTAAGTCTGTATCAATTAAAACTAGACTGTTATAAAATTATGAAGTTAATTATAATTGTTACAGTCGTTGTTAGGTGCCTTCGAGTCAGATCCAACTCAGAGTGATCCTATGTAAAACAGAACGAAACACTGTCTGGTCCTGGGCCATCCTCACACTCCTGATTATGCTAGATCCCATTGTTGCAGCCACTGTGTCAATCCATCTTGTTGAGGGTCTTCCTCTTTTTGGCTGACTGCTCTACTTTGCCAAACATGATGTGCTTCTTCAGGGACTGATACCTCCTGATAACATGTCCAAAGTATGTAAAATGAAGTCTCACCATCCTTGCTTCTAAGGAGCATTCTGGTTGTACTTCTTCCAAAGCAGATTTGTTCATTCTTTTGGCAGTCCATACATAGTATATTCAGTATTCTTCACCAACACCAAAATTCAAAGGTGTCAATTCATCTTTGGCCTTACTCATTCATCATCCAGCTTTCACATGAGTATGAGGCAATTGAAAACACCATGGCTTGGGTCAGGCACATTTTAGTGTTCAAGGTGACATCTTTGCTTTTCAACACTTTAAAGAGGTCTTTTACAGCAGATTTGCCCAATGTAATGCATCTTTTTATTTCTTGACTGCTGCTTCCATGAGTGTTGATTGGGAATCCAAGTAAAATGATATCCTTGACAACTTCAATCTTTTCTGTTTATCATGATTTTGTTTATTGGTCCAGCTGTGAGGATTTTTGTGTTTTTTTTGTTGAGGTGTAATCCATAGTGAAGGCTCTAGTCTTTGATCTTCATCAAGAAGAGCTTCAAGTCCTCTTCGCTTTCAGTAAGCAAGGTTGTGTCATATGCATAATGCAGGTTGTTAATGAGTCTTCCTTCAATCCTGATGCCATATTCTTATTCATATAGTCCGGTTTCTCAGATTGTGTGCTCAGCATACAGATCGAATAAGTATGGTGAAAGGATATAAGCCTGACGCACATCTTTCCTGACTTTAAACCATGCAGTATCCACTTCTGTTCGAATGACTGCCTCTTGATCTATGTACAGGTCCCTCATGGTACTATTAAGGTTTCCAGAATTCTCATTCTTTGCAATGTTATCCGTAATTTGTTATGATCCACACAGTCTAATGTCTCTGCACAGTCAATAAAACACATGTAAAGATCTTTCTGGTATTTTCTGCTTTCAGCCAGGATCCGTCTGACATGAGCAAAGATATCCCAGGTTCCATGTCCTCTTCTGAATCTGGCTTGAATTTCCAGCAGTTCCCTATTGATATAGTGTTGCAGTCACTTTTTTCCCCCATTTTAACCAAAAATATGTTAATTTTTTAATATATTTTATTGTATTTCAGGGGAAGGATTACAGAACAAATAGTTTCTCATGAAACAGTAGTACACATGTTGTTTTATGACATTTGTTAACAATCCCACAACATTTTAACCCTATAAATTCTCAACTTTTTTTTTTTTTGGTGAAAATAGACATAGCCAAAGATACACCGTTTCAAAAGCTTCTACATACACAGTTCAATGACATTGACTACGTTCTTCCAATTGTGCTGTTATTCTCACTTAAGATGAAGGCTTACAGAATAAAATAGTTTCTCATTTAACAGTTACTACAAATATTGCCCTATGACAATGGTTAACAGTCTCACAACACATCAACAATATCCTTACTCAACCTTGTGCTCCCTATCATCAGCTTCCTTCTCCCCTTCTGCCTTCTGGCCCTTGTCACTGGACTCCTGTACCTCATTAGTCTCATTTGGTTTTACCGGGCTGTCCACTCCCAGGCTGAACAGTGAACCTCGGAGGTAACTTCACCACTGAGCTAAAAGGGTGTCTGGGGACCATACTCTCGAGGTTTCTCCAGTGTCCTTTAGGCCAGTAAATCTGGTCTTTCTTTTGTGAGTTAGAATTATGTTCTACATCCTTCTACAGCTCTGTCCAGAACCCTCTGTTGTGATCCTGGTCAGAGCAGTCAGCGGTGGTAGCCGGGCACCATCTAGCTGTACTGGACTCAGTCCGGTGGAGGCCTTGGTAGCTGTGGACAATTAGTCCTTTGGACTAATCTTTTCCTTGTATCCTGTTCTCTTCATTCTCCTTTGCTCCCAAAGAGATGAGACCAGTGGAGTATCTTAGATGGCCGCTCACAGGCTTTTAAGACCCCAGACACTACTCACCAGGGTAGAATGTAGAGCATTGTCTTTATAAGTAGTGTCATGCCAATTGAGCTAGCTGTTCCCCAAGACCATGATCCCCACAGCCGTCTGCCCAGAAACTCAGTCCCTTGGGGAGTTTGGATGTGTCTATGGGGCTTCCATAACCTTTCCTTGTACAGGTTGTGCTAGTTTCCCCTGTATTGTGTACTGTCTCACCTTTCACCCAAGATACCACTTATCTATTGCCTATTTAGTATTCCCCCCCACCACTCCCATCCCTGGTAACCAACAAAGATTGTTACATTTTGCGTGTGAACTTATTCATGGGTTTTTACAATAGAGGTCTCATACGATATTTCTCCTTTTGTGATTGATTTATTTCACTCAGCATAATGACCTCCAGTTTCATCCATGTTATAAGATGGTTCACAGATTCATTGTTGTTCTTTCTCGTTGCACAGTACTCCATTGTGTATATGTACCATAGTTTGTTTATCCATTCATCTGTTGACGGTCACCTACGTTGTTTCCATCGTTTTGCTATTGTGAACAATGCTGCCATGAACATAGGTGTGCATATGCCTATTCGAGTGATGACTCTTATTTCTCTAGGATATATTCCTAGGAGTGGGATTGCTAGATCGAATGGTATGTCTATTTCTAGCTTTCTGAGGAAGTGCCATATCATTTTCCAAAATGGTTGTATCATTTTGCATTCCCACCAGCAATGCATAAGAGTTCTCATCTCCCCGCAGCCCCTCCAACATTTGTTATTTCCGGTGTTTTTGATTTGTGCCAGTAATGCTGGGGTGAGATGATATCTTACTGTGGTTTTAATTTGCATTTCTCTAATGGCTAGTGATCACGAGCATTTCCTCATGTGTCTGTTGGCCATTTGAATGTCTTCTTTGGTGAAGTGTCTGTTCATTTCCTTTGCCCATTTTTTAATAGGATTATTTGTCTTTTTGTTGTAGAGGTGTTGGATTTTCTTGTAGATTATGGAGATTAGACCTTTGTCTGACTTGTACTGTCCAAAAATTTTTTCCCAGTCTGTAGGTTCTCTTTTGACTCTTTTGGTGAAGTCTTTTGAAGAGCATAGGTGTTTGATTTTTAAAAGATCCCAGTTATCTAGCTTATCTGTTGGGGTTTGTGCATTGATAGTTATGGTTTGTATCCTGTTAATGCCATGTATTAAGGCCTGAAGTGTTGGTCCTATTTTTTCTTCTATGAACTTTATAGTTTTAGGCTTTATATTCAGGTCTTTGATCCATTTTGAAGTAGTTTTTGTATATGGTGTGAGGTATGGGTCCTGTTTTATTTTTTTGCAAATGGTTATCCAGTTTTGCCAGCACCATTTGTTAAAAAGACAGTCTTTTCCCCATTCGATGGACTTTGGGCCCTTGTCGAAGATCAGGTGACCGTAGGTGGATGGATTTACATCTGGGTTCTCAATTCTGTTCCATTGGTCAATGTATCTGTCGTTGTACCAGTACCAGGCTGTTTTGACTACTGTAGCTGTATAGTAGGTTCTCAAGTCAGGTAGTGTGAGTCCTCCAACTTTATTCTTCTTCTTCAGTAGTGCTTTAATTATTCGGGGCTTCTTCCCTTTCCATATAAAGTTAATGATTAATTTTTCCATCTCTTTAAAGAATGTTGTTGGTATTTGGATCAGGATTGCGTTGTATTTTGTAAATTGGTTTGGGTAGAATTGTCATTTTCACAATATTGAGTCTGCCTATCCATGAGCATGGTATGTTTTTCCATTTGTGTAGATCCCTTTGGTTGTAGGCTTTTTTTGCTATTCTCTTTCTATTTCTTTGAGTTCTGTAGTTAACGTTTTGATTTTGTCCCTTTTTTCTTTTTTGATATGTGCATCTATTGCTGTAAATTGTCTTCTGAGGACTGCCTTTGCTGTGTCCCAAAGGTTTTGGTTTGATGTTTTTTCATTCTCAGTTGATTTTTGGAATTTTTTGACTCCATCTCTGATTTCTTCTATTACCCACTGATGTGTAAGCAGGGTATTATTCAGTTTCCATGTAGTTGATTTTTTTTCCTTGCTCTTTCTACTGTTAATTTCTACCTTGATGGCATTGTGGTCAGAGAAGATACTTTGAATTATCTCAGCGTTTTGTATCTTGTTGAGGATTGCTCTGTGGCCTAAGATGTGGTCTATTCTGGAGAACGTTCCATGTGCATTGGAAAAGAATGTGTACTTTGCAGCGGTTGGATGGATTGTTCTATATATGTCTATGAGGTCCAGTTGGCTGATTGTGCCCCTTAGGTCTTCTGTATCTTCGCTGAGTTTCTTCTTAGTTGTTCTGTCCTTTACTGAGAGTGGTGTGTTGAAGTCTCCTACTATTATTGTGGAACTGTCAATTTCTTTTTTCAGTGTTGTTAGAATTTTTTTAATGTATTTTGGAGCCCTGTCATTGGGTGCTTAGATGTTTATTATGGTTATGTCTTCATGATGGATCGTCCCCTGAATCATTATATAGTGTCCTTCTTTGTCTTTTATGGCAGATTTTGTTTTAAAGTCTATTTTATCTGAGATTAGAATTGCCACTCCTGCTCTTTTTTGGTAGTTGTTAGCTTGATATATTTTTTTCCAACCTTTGATTTTTAGTAAATTCACATCTTTGTTTCTAATGTGTGTCTCTTGTAGACAGCATATTGATGGATCCTGTTTTCTTATCCATTCTGCCACTCTCCATCTCTTTATGGGTGCATTGATTCCATTTACATTCAGTGTAATTATTGATAGATGTGAGTTTGTTGCTGTCATTTTGTAGTGCTTTTTTTCGTGGTGCTGAAGTTTTCTTTGTTCTTCTTACTCTCTTGTGCTGAGTTACTTTTGTTTGTGGATTTTGTGTTCATTTCTTTTGTTTTTGTAGGTTTTGTTTTTGCTGAGACTTTATGTTTTTCGTCTTTTTTTTATGAGTTGGCTTGTTAACTTTCTTTGTGGTTACCATGAATTTTACCCTTATCTTTCTAAGTTTGAAGCAGTCTACCCTTACTTGGTATCACCTTACCTTCCTCTGCATTAGAAGGTTCTATACCTATGCCGTTTATTCCCTCCTTGATTGTTTTGATGTTGTTGTCATCAACCAATTGACTGCTCTCATTCTCTTTTGTATTTCTTTTGGTTTTGGATAGTCCTCGAGAGTTTATTTCCTAGATTGGTATCTGGCTTATAGGATCCTGCGTCCTAGATCCTGCCTGAGGGCTGAAGCTGTTTGTCCTCAGATTGTAGAACTCCCTTTAATAATTCTTGTAAGTTTGGTTTGACTTTTACATATTCCCTTATTTTCTATTTATCTGGAAATGACCTAATTTCACCATCAAATCTGAATGAAAGTTTTGAAGGTATATCATTCTTGGCTGACAATTTTTTTCTTTCAAGATTTTTTATATGTCATCCCACTGCCTTCTTGCCTGCATGTTTTCTGCTGAATAATCTCAGCTTAGTCGTATTGTTTCTCCTCTGTGTGTGACTTCTTGTTTTTCACAAGCTGCTTTCAGGATTCTTTGTCTTTGGTTTTGGCGTGTGTGAATATGATATGCCTTGGTGATTTTCTTTTGGAGGTCTCTTCTATATGGGGTTAGTTGAACTTCTTGGATGGCCAGCTTTTCATCTTTCATGATATTGGGGAAGTGTTCTGTCAGCAGTTCCTCAATGATCCTCTCTGTGTTTTCTGTTTTCTCCCCCTGTTCTGGAATGCCAATCGCTTGTAAATTTTTGCTTTTAATTGTGTCCCACATAACTCTCAGGGTCTCTTCATTTTTCTTTGTTCTTTTTTCTGAGTTTTCCTGAAACAGAGTTGTATCCAAGGTTTGTCTTCACTTCCACTGATCCTGTCTTCCACAGTTTCAAATCTGCTTCTCAACTCTTCTATGACATCATCCATTTCTGAAATCTTGTTGTTTATCTTTTGGATTTCTTATTGTTGTTTTTGTATAATTTCGAGTTGTGAATTTATTTTGGCATTTTGTTCCTGCATCATCTTCCTGAATTCTTCTAATGTTTTGTCTGTATTTTCCATGATTTTGTCTATTTTTTCCTCATGTTTGTCAGCTTTTTGCCTCAGTTCTTGGAGAATTCTGAGTATTAGTGATTTGAATTCCCTATCAGGTACTTATAGTGCATTTTCTTCCACAGGAGAGTTATCTGGTGTTTTAATTTGGACGCCTACTGGAGCCATCCTGTCCTGTTTTTGTAAATGTTTTGATATTGTTTGCTGTTTTGGGGGCATTCAGTAGATATTTATCTCATTTATTGATTGTAGTTTTTTTGTTTCTTCCCTTTTTAAAAAAAAATTTTGAGTATGTCTGAGCAGGTGGACTACGTGACCCTTGTTGTTCGCTCGTCTGTGCACTCAATAGTTTTTGCCTCCTTCTCCAACTGGCCAGTTCAGTCACTCATATGTGGTACAGCAGGGCAGGTCTAGCCAAAGAGGAGCCACTGGGATAGGTTTTTTTGTGGCACTCACCGCAGCCACCAGGGCGGTTGGTAATCAGTGATGGGCAGGTTCCAATAGGCCATGCCTGCACAGCTTGGTGGTGTGATGTCAAGTGCATGGTGCAGGTAGGCAGGATGCAGCGGGGAGATGGTTATGTGTGAAGCTAAGCTGGATATGGGAGAGAGGAGAGAGGAACAGGAGTCAAAAAAAATACAAACAAAAAAGAATGCTAGGGGAGCTTGCCGTTGGAATGGAGAGATGAGAGACTATGAAATGGAGAAAAACAGAAGGGGGAAGAGACAGAAAAGAAAAGAATGAACAAATAAAAATCAGAAAGGTTAATGAACCGCAAAGTTCCCAGGGATCCCACCGATGCAGCTATGAGGTCTGGGGAAGTCGCTTTCAGGTTTCACAGCACAGCCTGGCCAGAAGGCGCAGAGGCATACAACGCCTGGTATTCAGGGATCAGAAAGAGAAGGAAGAGATAGAGAGACAAGAAATTGAGCAATGAAGAAAGACAAAAGGGAAAAATAGGGAAAAGAAAACAAAACAAACAAACAAACAAAAAAAGGAACAAGAAAGACCTCCCAGAAAAATAGGAAAAAAAAAACAATGAAAAAAGAAATGCTTTCAGGGATCCCTCTGCACATCTATGGAAGCCGAAGGGGGGTCTCCCTGGCACGCAGCTTCGCCTGGCCCAAAAGGGCTCCCAACTCAAGAAAAGGAAAAGAAACCAGACAAACAATTCAAAATGAACAAACGAACAGAAGCCCCGGGATCCCACCAACGCGATAGCCCAGACTGGGAAGCAGCTCCACACTTGAATGGAGCTCCGCAGCCCCTCAGGAAAAAGCAAAGATGGGGCACAGAGCCTGGCACTCGAGCGAAAGGAGGGGGAGGCGGCGAGAGGCAAGCGGGAAACCAAAAGAAGCAGAAAAATTAAAAAAAAAAAAAAAAAGCAACACCAGCAGCCAACAAATGGCACTCAGAGAGCCAGCCAGTGCGGGCTGGTGTTTCTGGACAAGAGACCATGTCCGCGGGAAGCAGAGGAGGCTGAGTGTGAGTGAAGAAGGGTGGAGAGTGGGAAAGCATATATCACAAGTTGCCGGCGCTCTGGGGCCCCTCAGGAAGGAGCAAAGATGGCGCACAGAGCCAGGCACCCGAGTGAAAGGAGGGGGAGGCGGCGAGAGGCAAGCGGGAAACCAAAAGAAGCAGAAAAATTAAAAAAAAAAAAAAAGCAACACCAGCAGCCAACAAATGGTACCCAGAGAGCCACCTGCCCGGGCGCGCAGAATCCAAGCAGCTGGTGCCCCCCACCCAAGAGACCGTGGCCACGGGAAGCAGAGGAACCCGAGACGGGGCAAAGAGGGGTGGGGGGTGCGAAAGCGCACACCGCAAATTACTGGCTGTTTTATCTCCCACTGGACGCTCCGTGAGGCTGCTCTCTCGTACCCCCATTTACTGGTCTCCGATAGGAGTCCAAGAGGGTGGATCCGTGCTGCGTTAGCTGGTAGGGGACCTCTGCATAAATCTCTCCTCGCTCTCCATTCTCCTTCAGTATTCTCACTCCATTTGGTGCTTGGCTGAGTTCTTTATCTCTTCATTTGATGTTCTAGGGTTTCAGGATTGTTGATTCTCTGTTTGGCTTAGTTTTTCGGATCTTTGCTGTGGAGGGACTGCGTGGTGCTTCTGCCTAGAGCGCCATCTTGCTGGACCTCCTGTTGCAGTCACTTTTGAATAATCTTCAGCAAAAATTTACTTGCGTATGATATTAATGATATTGTTTGATAATTTCCACATTTGGTTGGATCACCTTTCTTGGGAATAGGCATAAATATGGATCTCTTCCAGTCAGGTGTCCAGGTAGCTGTCTTCCAAATTTGTTGGCATAGATGAATGAGCACCTCCAGTGCTGCATCCATTTGTAGAAATATATCAGTTGGTATTCTGTCAATTCCTGGAGGCTAGTTTTTCACCAATGTTTTCAATGTAGCTTGAACTTCTTCCTTCAGTACCATCAGTTCTTGATCGTATACTACCTCCTGAAATGATTGACCGTAGACCAATTCTTTTTGGTACTGTGATGCTGTGTATTCCTTCCATGTTCTTTTGATGCTTCCTGCATCATTCAGTACTTAGCCTATAGAATCCTTCAATTTTGCGACTAGAGTCTTGAATTTTTTCTTCAGTTCTTTCAGCTTGAGAAATGCAGAGCATGTTCTTCCCTTTTGGTTTTCTAAATCCAGCTCTTTGCACATTGTTATAATACTTTACTTTGTCTTCTTGAGCTGCTCTTTAGAAGTCTGTTCAGCTTTTACTTCAGCATTTCTTCCATTTGCTTTAGCTACTCTACTTTCAAAAGCAAGTTTCAGAGTGTCTTCTGACATCCATTTTGGTCTTTTCTTTCTTTCCTGTCTTTTTAGTGACCTCTTGTTTTCTTCGTATATGATGTCCTTGATGGCATTCCTTAACTCATCTGGTCTTCGATCATTAGTGTTCAGTGCATCAAATTTATTCTTGAGATGGCCTCTAAATTCCGGTGGGATATGCTCAAGGTTGTACTTTGGCTCATGTGGACTTGTTCTAATTTTCTTCAGCTTTAACTTGAAGTTGCATATGAGCCATTGATGGTCTGTTCTGCAGTTGGCCCCTGGTCTTGTTCTGACTGATGATATTGAGCTTTTCCATTGTCTCTTTCCACAGATGTAGTCAATTTGATTCCTGTGTATTCCATCCAGTGAGGTCCACCTGTATAGTCTCGGTTTATATTGCTGAAAATAGGTATTTGCAATGACGAAGTCGTTGGTTTTGCAAAATTCTATCTTGTGATCTATGGCATTATTTCTATCACCAAGGCCATATTTTTCACTACCAAACCTTCTTCTTTGTTTCCAACGTTTGCATTCCAATCACCAGTAACTATCAATGCATCCTGATTGCATGTTTGATCAATTTCAGTCTGCAGAAGTTGGTAAAAATCTTCAGTTTCTTCACCTTTGGCCTTAGTGGTTGGTACAGAAATTTGAATAATAGTTGTATTAACTGGTTTTCCTTGCAGACATATGGATATTATCCTATCACTGACAGCATTGTCATTCAGGATAGATTTTGAAATGTTATTTTTGATGATGGTTGCAACATCATTCCTCTTCAATTTATCATTCCTGGTATAGTAGACTGTGATGGTTAAGATTGTGTGTCAACTTGGCTGGGCCATGATTCTCAGTGTTTTAATGTGATCACTCCCATGATTGAATATATTGTGAGTACCCAATCAGATGAAAGGGAGTTTCCTTGGGGTGTGGCCTGCATCTGAAAATAAGCAGACGTTATGGGTTTTTGCTCACTCTGGATCCTGCGGCTGCCTCCTGTCATCTCATCTCCAGTTCTTGGGACTTGAGCTGTCAGCTTATCTGCTGAATTTAGGATTCGTCACATCCTGAGTGGATCCCTGTTTTCTGACCTCTTGATCTTGGGTTTGCTGGCACCTGCAGCTGTGTGAATCAAGAGAAACCTTGTGGTCTTGCCTGCCAATCTTGGAATTCATTAACGTTCACAGCCTGTGAGCAGGAGCCCTGCTCTTGGACCTGCCAATCTTGGGCTCTCCAGCTTCTGTGGCTGTGTGACTTGGGAGAGGCCTCTACCCTCATCCGTGGACTTGGGATGTTCTAGCCTCTACAATCGCAAGAGCTGTTTCCTTGATATAAATCTCTCTCTCTATATATATATATATTTATACACTTCACTGGTTTTGCTTCTCTAGAGAACCCAGCCTAAGACATAGACCATATGATTTTCTGATTCAAAATGGCCAGTAGTAGTCCATTTCAACTCACTAATGCCTAGGATATTAATGTTTATGCATTTCATTTCATTTTTGACAGCTTCCAATTTTCCTAGATTCATACTTTGTATGTTCCACTTCCTGATTATTAATGGATGTTAGCAGCTGTTTCTTCTCCTTTTGAGTCACATCACATCAGCAAATAAAGGTCTTGAAAGCTTGACTCCATCCATGTCATTAAAGTCAACTCTACTTTGAGGAGGTGTCTGTGGAGATATATGCCATTTAAACATGGCTGCACTATTGACAGGCCTCTATGCTGCACAACATGTTGAGACTTGTCTCCAATATGTTGAGACTTGTCACGATTTGTTTTCTCAAACCTATTGTCCCTTTACTGATTGGCTTGTTTACCTGAATTCCTTCTCCCTTGCCCACACCCAAAGCCCGTTGTTTTGTTAATTGCTTTATTGCTTGCTGTACTGACTATAAAATAAACTCCGGGGACTGAAGGGGGGTAGACTCCTCAGAATGACCCTCCTGGCCCCACTTCTCTGTAAGAGTTGTGCAGTTGGTTACTGTCTTTGTTGTCTTGATTACCGTCGCCGCTGCGACAGATGGTGCCCCTTGTGAGGAGACTTCTAAGAGAAAGAAGAGAGACCATAGATTCTCACACTCCAATCCCTTCAGAAAATGGTGAGTATAGGGCGTGCGTCCGTTTCAGGCTAGGATTCATAACCCGAGAGTGGCGAGGCTTTCCGGAGGCCTTTCCGAACGCTCTCAGTTCAGGCTGGGTTTTACAGCTCAAGGACGGCGGGGCTTTCCCAAATGCTCCCAGGGGATTTAGGCTTCGGGCCAGGAGCTTTCCTATCACTCTCTTTTTCATCTTCCTTTTCCTCCTCACTATGGGGAATTCCCTTTCTCCTGAACAGCGTCAACATAAAACCCAGTTGTTAGGATTGTTAAAAGCTTATAAGCTTAAGGTTTCAGGGAAGGCTCTTACCCAGCTTCTTATTTTAATTGAGTCCGCCTGTCTTTGGTATCCCCTGCGGGGGAGCCTTGATGTGGAGGCATGGGAATGTATTGGCAATATCATTTGAGACATGAACATCCCAGCTTCAGTTCTTATTGCTTGGCATCACTGCTGCCTAGCTTTACAGCCTGTACAAACGGCTCCCTCAGCTCCCTCAGCTCCTTCTCCCACTACAAAAATCATGATTCTAGTACTCCTGATCCTTCTTCTTCTTCGGCTTCCTCCCCTAGCAAGGATACTTCTAATTATTCCTCTGATGCTTCTTCTGATCCTACTTCCCCCTCAGAGACTGCTTCCTCACAACGAGTCCCTTATGGAGAAATGTTTGCCAGAAGGCTGTGAGAGGGATGGGCTTTCTGTCTTTCCTGTCCTACAAGGAGCAGGTGCTTCTCGACATGGTCACCTTCCTTATGATGCCTTTAAAGAACTTCACAAAAGCATAGCAACTGATGGTTTACAAAGTCCATTTACAGAGGGGCTAGTAGAACAGGTAGGGTCAAGTTATGAGATGACCCCCTGGGACTGGAACATCTTAATGAGAACAATCCTAACTCCTGTTCAGTTTAGTGTCTGGAATCAAGAATATAAAGAACACTGTCACCTCTGTACAATAGATAGCATAGACAATAATATTCCTGTTGATATTGATATGCTTTTGGGACAAGGGCGTTACACTATGCCTCAGGCACAGAGTCAGATGAATAAACAGGCATTCACATAAGCCTCTGCTGCTGCTACTAAGGCTTGGAGTAAAATCCCTGATTCCAGAACGCCTACTGGTTCCTTCGCTACTCTTCATCAGGCAGCGAACGAACCTTATATTGATTTAGTCAACCGCCTTCAAACAGCTATTTCCCAACAAATTGATAATCAACAGGCGGCTGAAGTCCTCTGTCTCCAGCTTTTTTATGAAAATGCTAATTCTGACTGTCGGGCTGTTTTTTCTCCCTTGAAGGCAAGAGATCCTAGTCTGGATGATATGATCAAAGCATGCCAAAATGTCAGCACAGAGACCCATAAAGCTCAGATTTTAGCAGCAGCCCTCCATCCATCTACTGCTACCTGTTTTGGGTGCGGTAAGCCTGGACATTTTAAGAAAGACTGTTACAGCTCAAAAAATAAAAACTTCAATACTAAACTTCCATCTCGAAAATGTCTTCGCTGTGGCAAAGGTTTTCATTGGGCTAATCAATGTAGATCTCAATTTGACAATCAAGGAAACCCCTTGTCGGGAAACGGGGGGGGGGGGGGCGAGAGCTCTCACGCCCCGAAAAATCCAGACAGCCCTTAAGCATGGAATGTAGAAACCGCACCATAGATTCCGAACAACAGCGCCTACAGATTATTTAAAGGCGGCTATAGAAGAAAGTGCAAGACTAGATTTACCTTTAGCAGAAGGGGTTGTATTAGACGAGGCAGGAAAAGTTTTTCTTACTGCAACTCAAGTTTGGGGACCCCTGCCTCTGGGTTATGTGGGACTTTTACTGGGTCTTTTGGAAGTTACATCTCAAGGGCTAACTATACATCCTAGTGTAATAGATTCTAAATATAAAGGTCAAATAAAGATTATGGTCTCCAGTCTGTCTTATTGGAATATTACCCCTTCTGACAAAATAGCACAACTGCTTTTACTCCCTTTTGTTGTCCCCTCCGCCCGTACTACACCAGGGCGGGGGGAGGGCTCCGATCACACAGATGCCTTCTGGGTCACCAAATTACAATCTTCTCGACCATATCTCACTGTCCGGGTCAATGATCGCATGTTTAAAAGATTGGTAGATTCTGGAGCAGATGTAACTATTTTCTCCTCTGATACTTGACCTTCTTCATGGCCTAAAACACAGTCTACTAAAACCCTTACCGGGGTTGGAGGAGTACAATGTCCTTTTCAAAGCACATTTCCAGTTATTTGTTATAGCCCTGATGGACAGCTTGCTTCTATCAGCCCTTTTATTCTCCCTTTGCCTATTACATTATGGGGACGAGATCTACTTTCTCAGTGGAATGTTCAAATTGACACTTCTCAAGATTTTTTGTAAGGGCCACTGCTCACACAGACCCTTTACTAAAGTTAACTTGGATATCTGGCCCCCCTGTTTGGGTTGAGCAGTGGCCCATTAAAGAAGAGAAGTTAAAACATCTAGAAAAACTTGTTCAGGAACAATTAAAAGCCGGACACATCCGGCCTTCTTGTAGCCCTTGGAACACGCCTATTTTTTGCATTCCTAAAAAGTCTAACAAACGGAGACTCCTACAAGACTTAAGGGCTATTAACCAGTGCCTTGTCCCTATGGGACCTCTTCAACCTGGAGTCCCCAATCCGGCTTGCATTCCTCAAACATATCATATTATCATTATTGATCTTAAAGATTGTTTTTTTACAATCCCACTTCATCCTGACGATTGTGCTAAGTTTGCTTTCTCAGTCCCTTCTGTAAATAATTCTCGGCCCATGCAGCAATATGAGTGGACTGTCCTCCCACAAGGCATGATAAATAGTCCAACTATCTGTCAATATTATGTTGATAAGGCTCTTAAGCCAGTCCGAAGAGCCTTTCCATCATGTCTTATATATCACTACATGGATGACATTTTCTTGGCTCATCCAGAACCAGAACAACTTAATTCACTTTCTGCATCTGTTCAACATGCTTTACAGAGTTTCAATTTACAAATAGCTCCAGATAAGGTTCAATCCTTTACTCCATGGCAATATTTGGGTTATAGGCTAGACACCCAAAGTGTTCGTCCAAAAACACCAGAGATTATAATTTCTAAGACTTTGACTTTGAATGACCTCCAAAATGTTCTTGGTCATATCAATTAGCTGCGACCTTCACTTGGAATAACAACTTCTCAGCTAACCAATTTATTTGAAACCCTTAAAGGTGACTCTGCCTTGACCTCTGTAAGGACATTATCCCCTCAGGCACGCCATAATGCTTGTTAATCAGGCCATTAAAGAGACGTTTTTAACTCGTTTATAACTGAACTAGCCTGTTTATCTTCTCCTATTAAACACCCCTCATAGTCTCACAGGCGTGCTATGTCAGTTTACTCCTGATTTTGGAGCACTTGAGTGGCTTTTTCTTCCTTATCTCCCTCCACAACAGTTGTTTAAGCATTTCTCTCAACGCACTGGCTTGCTAATACAGGGGCGTACTTGTGCTCAACAACTTTTGGGCTCTGACCCTCATTTTTTGTACTTTGGAGTAACAAAAACAGCTTTTGACCATGCTCTCCTCAACTCTGAAGAGCTTCAAATTACATTAGCTGATTTTACTGGACAGATAATTTATTCTTATCCCACCTCAAAACCACTGTCCACATTACAATTACTTCCTCTACAAGCTTCAAACACAGTCTCTCCCACACCCCTCCCTAATGTTCCTACAACCTTCATAGACAGATCAGGAAAAGCTGGTAAGGGAGTGGTCACCTGGCAAACAGACGGTAGGTGGCAAAATTTTATCACACAAAAGGCATCCACCACACAGCGTGCTGAACTATCGGCAACTGTCGCTGCTTTTGAAATATTTAAGTCCATGCCTTTTAATCTAGTTGCTGATTCTGCTTATGTAGTCCACAGCATTCAACACATTAGTGATGTCACTCTTCGATCCAGCTCTGACTATGAATTGTTTACTTTATTTAAAAAACTCAAAACCCTACTTAATAATCGCAATTTTCCTTTTTTTGTGGTACATGTGCATTCCCATACACCTCTGCCCAGGCCTCTTTCTGAAGGAAATTCTCGTGCCGATTTACTTGTTAGCTCTGCTTTTTCTGGTGCACAAACTTCTCATAATTTTTTCCATCAAAATGCACGAGGACTTCAAAAACAGTTTCCTATCTCTCTTACTGAGGCACAAAAAATTGTCCACACTTGTCCTGACTTTAAACGTTTTTCTCTCACATCTTTGGCTGTTGGTGTTAACCCCCGTGGTCTAAAAGCTAATCAGTTATGGCAAATGGACATAAGACATTACCCACCTTTCAGAAAGCTTAAATATCTCCATGTGTCTATAGACACATATTCTGGATTTCTTTATGCCACTGCTCTCTCTGGAGAGTGTTCTACTCATGCTTGTCGACACTTTGCCCAAGCAATCGCAACTGTGGGGTGTCCTCAAGCCCTTAAAACTGATAATGGTCCTGCATATACTTCTGCTAAATTTCAACAATTTTGTGCCACTTAGAATATTCTTCATACCACTATACCCTATTCATACCCTATAATCCTCAAAGTCAAGCCATAATTGAATGCGCCCATCATACTCTCAAACAGTTATTAAATAAACAAAAGGGGGGAGATGATGGGCCCAAAATATGTGATCAGAATGAAAGACTTGCCAAAGCTTTATTTACTTTTAATTTTTTAACGGTCACTAAAGATGGCCAGATTGCAGCAGAGAGACATTTTATCCCCTCTGACACCCGGCCTCATCCACAAGTCCTCTACAAAGATCCTCAAAAATCTTTCTTCTTGGCAAGGGCCAGTGGAATTGTTAACCTGGGGGCGAGGGTATGCGGCTGTTTTGTCTCCTACAGGCCCACTTTGGATTCCTGCTCAACTAGTGAAACCATATCATGACCCAACAACAGCTGTGGCTCCTGCATCAAACACCGATCCAGAAACAGGAAAAGAAGAATGAACGGCTGAGTCTTGCTGTGCCGGTGGCATGGGGGCGTCTGGAGGCCTTTTTCTCCAGGGCTGAAGAAACATTCTTAACTACCGGTACTCTCTTTACATTTACTAAATCTCAGGTGTATATTTTTGTCTTCCTTTTCCAAATATTAACAGCTTCTGCTTCAACCACTTTTTGGGCTCATGTTCTTAATCTTCCTGTTTTCCATCCAGTCACATGGGAAGAGACAGAACCCCCTCTTTCCTCTAATGATACCTCTGTTACAGGAGGGCAATATTTAGCTTATTTTAAACCACTCATTAATTCCTCTGAAGAAGGTTGGTTTGTATTATCAACAAATTGGATACTTTATGCTGATACCCTTCCTTTATGCTTTACTACCCAACCTCACACTACTTCTGTGTGTGTACCTATATTAGAACAATAGTATATGAATCACATCTACTATAACAACACCTATCGTATACCAGTCTATTCTAAACAAATTTTTATTAAAGCTATAGGTGTTAACGACACTTTCAGTAATAATAGTGCCTTTGTTACCCATTCACCCCCTTCTATTCCTGTCTGTCACCATCCCCAACTATCTCTTACAGACCCAATCGGTAATACCTGGGTTACCTGCAGAACTACTAATTTCTCTTCTTATTCTCTCCCTTTCAGTATTTCCTTAGAAAATTGGGGTCCTCATGGTTTAATTTTATTACCAAATCTTTCTACCTGGTAATGGGCAACTCCATCTAGGACACTCTCAATCCTGGAACCCCAGCTTAGCCGGACCCATTCTTCGTTTACACTACCCAGGTGGACAATTTTCTCCTTTAAAGATTTTTTCATGGCGATTGGGACTCCCCTTTTTTGAGAGAACTCTCCGTTCAGGGGAATTTCTCAGGGGGAAAAAATGCCAAAAACCCACTCCCAAAATTACGATGGACCCTTCAGGATCATAATGATTCTGTACTTATATGTACATCCAGACCATACATTTTTGCTATAACCTCTAACCCTCCAGATATTATTAAAATAAATACCTCTTTTCAATTAACTTTATCCAGTGGCTCTACATGGATTACACCATGTTTATCTAGACAAAATGTCTCTACTCTTAATATCAGTTCTGTATTTGTTCTCTGCCAAAGAAGCCACCTTTGGCTACCTGTTAACCTTACACGCCCCTGGCAAGATAGTTCCCCTCTTTCTCAGGTTGTTAACGCATTACAGAAAATGCGGACTAAAAGATTTTTGGGAATCCTTATCGCTTCTATTACTACAGCCACTGCTATTGCCACTACGGCTGCTACTGCCGCCGTAGCTCTTTCTCAGTCTATTCAAACAGCTCATCAGCTTAATACTTATATGCAAAATGTTACTTCTGAAATGCAGGCTATAACACACATTGATCAAGAAATTCTTAAATGCCTGGGTGCTTTAGAAGCCTCAGTCCTTTGGCTTGGAGAACGGCAAGAAGCCCTATGGCTTCTGTGATGTAGAATACACTCGCTTCTGTGTTACAGCCCTTCCATATAATAAATCCTGGAAGGATATTAAAAATAATCTTTTAGCCAGCTTTGCCTCTCCATTGAAAAGTGATATTCAAAGGTTACAATTCCAACTGCAAGAGCAGTTATTAAAATTACAAACAGAATCTAATAAGGCTACACTTACTACACTTAATGATTCTGCCTTCTGGCTTAATCCCACTCATTGGTTTTCTGGACTCAATCTTCGTGTTTGGGTCCTTTTTGCTATAGTCTGTTTAATAGTTTTGTACCTCTTTATAGTAGTTATCCGCTGTCTCTACTCCCTTGAGAACCTCTCATTGCCAGCAGAAGTCAGCCTTCCTCGCCTGGACCATTCGCCACCAGTTACATAAACAAGAGATGGGAAAGATAAAGACCTCCTCTTAAGAAGACCCTTTCTATGCTATTATTTTGGTAATCAGTAATTACCTGTATTTTGTTAATCAGTAAGTTCCCAATGAAAATTTGTTATGTGTAAACTCCTCTATATTTTCTGCTTCTCCTAGTTAGATGCTTCTGTATAGACAGATTTCTAAGTTAGATGATTCCTTTCCAATTGATAGTGAATTTGTGTAAATCAATGTTTGTTTGATTGTTAATGAATCTTTGAGCCTTTATAAATCTTTAAACCTTTAAGAATAATAATTTCAGTGGATGTTAAAAGTTAGTGTTTACCTGACAAAATGAGAGTCAGAAGAAACCCATGGGTCCAACAATCAGGATATTACTAGTACAGAGGATTACATTATCCTCACAAGATCATCCTCTATTGTCTTACACACCTGAAAGGCACATTAAGTCTGCTCCCTCCGGCTATGCAGTTGATAAGAGCATTGCTCTTACTTAGTAACCTGGTGAAGAACCAGATGGTATCCGGTGGAAAACAAGCACCATGAGTTTAAAGAGCTTGCCATAACCACCATCTAGGTGACTAAGTCCAGGTGTTACTCATAGCTATGCTACTTCTCCTTAAACATATGGAGTGTGCCCCAGCCGTAGCTGGGCTCACAAGGACTCACTAAGACTCCAGGCCCTGAGGTGTGGAGACAGTAGCTGAGATAATCTTGGATTTTTTCTCGTAGAGAAAATTTTACTTTCTCCTAACGGACACTTGTTGGACCAGTGAAAATCCTCTTGATTCTTATTCCATTAACTAAACAAAAGGGGGGAAATGTGGGGATATATGCCATTTAAACATGGCTGCATATTGACAACTGCAGCCCCCACAGGCCTCTATGCTGCACAACATGTTGAGACTTGTCTCCAACATGTTGAGACTTGTCATGATTTGTTTTCCCAAACCTATTGTCCCTTTACTGATTGGCTTGTTTACCTGAATTCCTTCTCCCTTGCCCACACCCAAAGCCCATTGTTTTGCTAATTGCTTTATTGCTTGCTGTATTGACTATAAAATAAACTCCTGGGACTGAAGAGGGGTCGACTCCTCAGAGTGACCCTCCTGGCCCCTCTTCTCTGTAAGAGTCGTGCAGTTGGTTACTGTCTTCCCTGTCCTGATTACCGTCGCCGCTGCGACAGGTATCTCTTCCCCAGTCATACTTCAAGTGCCTTACAACCTCAGGGGCTCATCTTCCTGCACTATATCAGACAATGTTCTGCTGCCATCCATACAGTTTTCACTGCTAATTTTTTCAGGAGGAAACTGCCAAGTCCTCCTTTCTAGTCTGTCTTAGTCTGAAAGATCAACTGAAAACTGCCCACTATGTGTGACCCTGCTGATATTTGAATAGCAGTAGCATATATTCCAGCATCGCAGCAACATGAAAACCTCCACAGTACAACAAACTTACAGACACGTGGGGGAGATAAAAAATAGAAGTGTGAAACAGGATATTCCACGCAAATAAAAACAATAGACTTTAAGTCAAAAACTGTTACAAGAGACAAAGAAAGGCATTATGTAATGATAAAAAGCCAAAGTCCAATTCATCAAGGAGCTATAGCAATTATAAAAATATATGTTACAACAAAGTCCCAAAATACATGAAGAAAATGTTGACAGAATTGAAGGGAGAAATAGACAGTTATAAAATAACAGCTGGAGTCTTCAATACATCATTTTCAGTATGGATAGATCAACCAGACAGAAGATCAGTAAGGAAACAGAAGAGTAGAAAAACACTTTTAAACTAACTAGACCTAATAGACGTATATAGAACACTCCACCCAACAGAAAATATTTATTCTTTGCATGCTCACAAGGAACACTCTCTAGGATCAATCGTATGTTATGCCACAGAATGTATCCTAATAAATTTTAAAATATTTAAATTGTACAGAGTATCTTCTCAGGCCACAATAGAATGAGGCTAGAATTCAATAACAGACAGGAAACTGAAAATTTCACAAATATGTAGATATTAAACAATACTCTTAAATAACCAATGGATCAAAGAGGAAATCACAAGGTAAAGAAAAAAAAAAAAACTTAGACAAACGAAAATGAAAAGACAATTTTGTCTCAAATCTTGGCTGCTCAGGGGCCTACAACCAGCATCCTTCAGTGACTGCCACAGTCCCAGAGGCTTAGAGGCTTTCTTCACCCACACAATTGCCTGTCATCCCCAGGCCAGAACGAGAGGTGCATTTAAGCAGGATAAGATGGCTCCAGCAAGTGATTGAAATAAAAAATCAGATAACTTTCTGGTAGGAGAAAAAGCAGTGGAACTAACTGACATGGAATTCCATGGACTAATATTTATAACCCTCCATAAGATTAGGAAAGAGATCAATGAAAAAGCAGATAAAATTATGGAAAGCCTAGAGAAAACCAACCAAAACATAGCCAAAATCAAGGAAAACACAGACAAAGCAATAGAATTTGGGAAAATAGTACAAGAACAAAATGTCAAAATAAATAAACAATTCAAAATTATACAAAAACAGCAAGTGGAAATGGAAGATCATTTAGAAATAGACGACTCAATAGCAGAGTTAGGAGCAACTTTGAAACAATGGAGAGGCAGAATCATCAAGATTGAAGACAAATCCATGGAAGCCCCATTGTTTGAGGAAAAATTAGAGAAAAGAATGAAGAAACATGAATAAAACCTAAGAACTATGTGGGACACAATTGAGCTAAAATTTGTGAGTGATCGGAGTTGCAGAATAGGGGGAGAAAATGGAAAACACAGAAAAGATTGTTGAAGATTTTCTGGAAGAAAACATCCTAAATATCACGAAAGATGACAAGTTAACTGTCCAAGATGCTCAACTAACCCTATATAGAATAGAACCCAAAAGAAAGTCACCAAGACATATCATAATCACACTTGCCAAAACAAAAGACAAAGAAGGAGTCCCAAGAGCATGTTGAAAAAAAACAAAAATTCACTTACAAAGGGAAAACAATAAGACTAAGCTCTGTTTACTTGGCAGAAGCTATGCAGATAAGAAGGCAATGGGATGACATACAAAACCCTGAAAGAAAAAAAACTGCCAACCTAGGATACATCCTGCAAAACTCTCTCTCAAATACTACGGTGAAGTTAGAACATTTCCAGATAAACAGAAATTAAGGGAATTTGTAAAAAGCAGTTCAAACTAACAAGAAATATTAAAGGGAGTCCTTCGGTTAGAGAACCTACCACATCAGACAACAACTGGAGTCTGGGACAGGACAGCATCAGCCAGATAACAATCTAGGAAAGTTTTTCAAGTGAAGAACAACATCCATAAGTTTCGAAAAAGGCTTATTCATTCAAAACTATGGACAAGAGAATGAGAAATTTATCTCTGAAAGAAAAGTTTGATGTTGTCAAATTGATAATCAAGGAGAAAAATACCACCAAGTAATCTGTAAATAAGTTCAACTGCAGCAAAACACAAATTTTATCAATTATGAAAGAAAAGGGTAAAATAATTGAAAAAATACATGAGCAGCAGCAACATAAATGTCAAGAAACAAAGGGATAGAAATTATAGGGAAATCATCAGATCTGTTTTTGAGTTGCTTCTTCAAGCCTTCGCCAAAAACGTTCCCATTTCAGAACCTATCCTGCAAGTAAATGTGAAGGAAAAAGTGAAACTTTTAAAAGTTAAAGGATTCTCAAGGTCTAAAGGGTGGTGGCTTCAGGGCTTAAAAATAATGGAATCTCTTGCAATGTAGCTTATGGGGAGTCAAATGAAGTTGACGAAAACATTGTTCAAAACCAGTTCTCAAAATTAAAAGAGATCATAAGAGGATATACGACATTACAAATGCTGATGAAAAATGCTCTGTTTTACAAGGCAATGCTTAATAGAACCCTAAAAATGAAGGAGGAAAAATGCTCACAAGGTTAGTTTCTGAAAGGGCAGCTTACCATCCTCTTGACCATGTTTGCAGATGAGACATTTGAGAAACCACAGGTAATTGGAAAGAATGAGAAACCACAGTGCTTCAAGAATATCAAAATTAATCAGCTTTCAGCCAAATGGAAATTGAATAAAAAATTCAGATGATGGGAGCAGTTTACAAAGAGTTTTTAAATAAACTGAACAATAGCATGAAAAAACAAAAATCTAAGCATTCTTCTGTTCATTGACAATGCTACTTGCACTACTATATATATATATTTTAATCCACAACCTCTGGATAATGATATTATCCAACATATTAAATACAGGAAGTCATTGCTTCAAAAAGTGATTGCCAACATTGGGTATGTGCAAGATGGCACTGGAGATTTTGGGGTAAATCGATGTCCTTGATGCAATTTCGTTTCTTAAGCAATCAATCAAAATGATTAAGGAAGAAACCATAAGAAAATGTTCTAAGAAATGTGGTTTCTTATTTGGCAGTGGTGATCACATATGAAACAAAACAGTTATCGAGCCTGATAACATTATGCAGATTCAGGATGCAATAAATGACATTTGTAGTTGTGTTTCAGAAAATAGGATCAGTGCCTCATCTTACACTGATATCAAAAAAGAAATTGCCATAAAAATGGATGAGATAAACCTGCAAGAAATTGGGGGCTCCCAATCTAAAGATGACAACAATGAAGATGATGAAGACGTACTGTAAGAGGAGCCTGAGCCTTTAAGTCAAACACAAATTTTCAGCTCTGTAAAGGCTTCGAAGAAATTTGGAAAAGTTAAAGGAGACCAAGAGTTTTTTGTTTTGTTTTTTTTTTAATAAGGCTATGGACTTAGAAATTTGTTTCAATAATTTCATCAAAAAACCAAAGCAGTTGACATTAGATGTTTCTATTAAAAAGTGAATTTTGCCCATATCTTTGTTTGAAGCATATATGCACATATATGGACATAATTTGAATAAATATGCAAATCATTCCAAAAAAAAGAAAATGAAAAGACAATACACCAAAACTTATAAGATGCAGTGAAAGCTGTGGTTGGAAAGAAATTTATAGCAGTAAATGCCTACATTAAAACAAAGAAAGATCTCAAATCAACAATCTAATTTTATACTATAAGAAAGTATAAAAATAAGAGCCAACTGAATCCAAAATTAGAATAACAAAGAAAATAATAAAGAATAGACATAAACAAAACAGAGAATAGAAAAACAATAGAGAGAATTAAAACCAAAAGTTGTTTCTTTGCCAAGATCAGCAAAATTGACATACCTTTAACTGGACTGACAAGGAAAAAAAGCGTTTAATACATTTCTGCTTAATGTAATTACTGATAAAGTAGTTCATTTTGATACTTCTGTTCTGCTATTTTTTTCAGTATTTCTCATATGGTATTCCTCTATTTTTCCATGACTGCCTTCTTTGTATTAAGTAGATGTCATTTAGTGTACAATCTTAATTCTCATGTTTCTTTTACTAACATTTTGTAGCTATTTTTATAGTTGCCCTGGGGATTATAATTAACATCTTAATTTAGAACAATCTAGTTTGGATAAATATCAACTTAATTTCAATAGTAATAAAAATTATTTTCTTCCATATAGTTCCATTTCCTCTTTCTTTTTGCTGTAATCGATACACAAGTTACATCTTTACACATTGTGTGCATATCAGGGCAGATTTTAATCATTTCTTTGCAGTTGTCTTTTGAATTATATAGAAGAAAAAAGTGTTAAAAACAAAAATACATTTATACTGTTGTTTGTATTTATCTATTTATTTACCTTTACCAGTGCTCTTTTTTGTTGTTGTTGTTGATTCAAGTTACACCCTTGTTTCCTTTTTATCATCAAGAAGTAATCCCCTTAGCATTTTTTTGTAGGACAGTACAGCTTGTGACAAGGTCTCTCACTTGTTTTTTACATGGGAATGTCCTAATTTCTTTATTTTTAAGGGATAGTTCTGCTGGATATCGAATTCTTTTTTATTTTTATTTTTTATTGTACTTTAGGGAAGGTTTGCAGAACAAATATTTTTTCATTAAACAGTCAGTACACATGTTGTTTTATGATATTGGTTAACAACCCCATGACGTGTCAACACTCCCCCTTCTCCACCTTGGAGGACCTTTTTTTTTTTTTTGGTGAAAATATGCATAGCCAAAGATACACTATTTCAAGAATTTCTACATGTACAATTCAGTGATGTCAATTACGTTCTTCCAGTTGTGCTGCTATTCTCACTTTAGATGAAGGTTTATAGATCAAAATAGTTTCTCATTAAACAGTTAGTACACATATCGCCCTATGACAATGGTTAAGAAACCCACGACATGCCAACACTGTCCTTACTCAACCTTGGGTTCCCTATCACCATCTTTCCTGTCTCCTTCTGTCTTCTAGTCCTTGTCCCTGGACTGCTGTGCCTCATTAGTCCCATTTTGATTTATGGGGCTGTCCAATCCCCGGCTGAATGGTGAACCTCGGAAGTGACTTCACCACTGAGCCAAAAGGGTGTCCCGGGGCCATACTCTCAGGGTTTCTCCAGTCTCTGTCAGGCCAGTAAATCTGGTATTTTTTTGTGAGTTAGAATTCTGTTCTATGTCCTTTTCCAGCTCTGTCTAGGACCCTCTATTGTGATCCCGGTCACAGCAGTCAGTGGTGGTAGCTGGGCACCATCTAGCTGTACTGGACTCAGTCTGGTGGAGGCCTTGGTAGAAGTGGTCCATTAGTCCTCTGGACTAATCTTGTCCTTGTATCTTATTGTCTTCATTCTCCCTTGCTCCCGAAGGGGTGAGACCAGTGGAGTATCTTATATTGCTGCTTACAGGCTTTTAAGACCCCAGATTTTACTCACCAAGGTAGAATGTAGAACATTGTCTTTATAAACTGTGTTATGCCAATTGAGCTAGATGTTTCCCGAGACCATGGTCTCCACAGCCCTCTGCCCAGCAGTTCAGTCCCTCAGGGAGTTTGGATGTGTCTATGGAGCTTCCATGGCCTTTCCTTGTACAAGTTGTGCTGGCTTCCCCAGTATTGTGTACTGTCTTACCCTTCACCAAAGTTACCACTTATAGATAGAGAATTCTTGATTTACAGTCTTTTTTTTTTTTCTTTTCTTTTCATCATTTGAATATGTCATCTGGCCTCCATCATTTCTGAGTGAAATCATCTGTTAATCTTTTTGAGGATCCCTTGTACATAAGGAGTTATGTACATGATTTATTATTTTTGGTAGTTCGATTATGATTTGACTAGATATGGATCTCTTTGAATTTATCCTTGGCGTTTTTTGTGTTTCTTGGATGTGTAGATATATTCAAATACTCTTTCTACCCTTCTTATACTTGTTATTTTTTTAATTGCTCATTACGTATATGTTGTTATGCTTATGCTTTATGGTACCCCTCGAGTCTCTGAAGCTTAGTTTCTTTTCTTCATTATGTTTTCCTTATCAGTTTTGCAGACTGGATAATTTCAATGGACATATCTCTCAAGTTCACTAATTCTGTATTCTCTCTGCTCAGATATGATGTTCAGCCCATATATATATATATATATATATATATATATATATATATATATATATATATATATATTCATTTTAGATATTGTATTTGTCTACTCCAGAATTTCTATTTGGTTATTTTTCAATTCCCATCTCTTCATTGATATTCTCTATTTGGTGAGACATTGTTATCATACTTTCTTTAGTTCTTTACACATAGTTACCTTTAATAATTTGAGCTTAATTAAGATAGCTGATTTAAAGTATTTGTTTAGTAAATCTAACTTCTGGGATACCTCAGGGACAGTATAGTTTTTATTGATTGCTTTTTTTTCTTATGCATGCACCATACTTTCTTCTTTCTTTGCACGTTTAATAATTTATTGTTAAAAACTGAACATTTTAAATAATATAATGTAACAACTCTGGAAATCATATTCTTCTCCCTCTCTAAAATTTATTTTTGTTGCTGTTTATTGCTGTTGTTGTTAGTTGACATTGAGTCAATTTTGACTCATGACAACCCCATGTATGCACTGTATAAGTATAGGATTTTCCAGGCTTCCACCTTTTGGAAGCCGATCAATAAGCCTTACTTCTGAGGTGCCTCTGGGTAGATTTGAACTACCTTTTGGTTAATAGTCCAAAGCCTAACCATTTGCACCACCCAGGGACTCCTGGTGTTTGTTGTTACTGTTTGCTTATTTAGTGACTTCTCTGAACTAATTCTGTAAAGTTGTTACTCTTTGTCATGTGTGGTATCTGAAGTCTCTGCTCAGTTATTTCAGTGGTCTGCTAATATTGGAGAGAGATTTCCTTAAAAGCTTAGAATCAATAAATCTCCTAGTGTTTGCTGAGACGCCCTTTGTCTCTGTGTGATTTTGGGGCATTCCTTCAACAATCAGCAGGCAGTTGACAACTCTAGGTTAGCTTTTACTTCCTGCTTGTGCATAGCCTTAATCTTAGTCAGACGTGAGAATTTAGGACCTTCTCAGGTCTTTCCTGAGCATACACACAGGAATGTGCACAGCTCTACGCATGTGAATGATCATCTAGATTCCTAGGTATATGTCGGAGCTTTTAAAAGACTATATAAAAAACTCATTCCTCAGAATTTCCTTTTAAGCAATTTGTTCAGCTTATTTATTACCCTAGATGCCATCTACTGCCTCAGGCAGCCAAGAAATTAAACAATTTCCTATACTTATTTTCAACAAACACTGCTAAGGAAAAGGCTTTTCATATTATGTGTAGTCTGTGTCAGGTCATATCAAGACTACCTTACAAGTGTGGACTTCCAGGGAACCATCATACAAAATAAATAATGACATTTATTTGAGAATGAGGCTTTGAAGGTTCTCGAACCTTTTTTTTCTTCCCTCTGGTATCTGCCAAACTCTGATTGTCACCATGATTGTGGGCTGTTCATTTTCAAGACTATTGCAGAGATGGGTGGGACGATGGGAATAGTGCAAGCTAAAACACCACAACTTGCTGTTATTACTGATATTCATTTGTTTTTCTTGAATAAATGCTCCCAGAATTGGTGTAAGCCTTTGATTAATTTCTAGAATTCTGAAAAGGTTGTTTATGACTTTTTTTTTGTTTGTTTTGGTCAGTTTTTCTCCTTTTATGGAGGAGGTTTTGAAAATCCTTCTTCACCACTGTTACTGGTGGTACTCCAATCTCTGTCTTTTGATTGGTATAGTTGTAACATTTACATTTAAAGTAATATGTTATCTCTATGTCTTCTATTGTAATATTTGTTTTCTGGGGTTTTTCTCCCCTGCTTTGTGTTCCATTATTTCTCTTTTACTGCCTTCCTGTGGGATGCTGGAAAACTTTTTAGCATTCAATCTTGAATTATTTTATAGTGTTTTTGAGTGTATCTCTTTGTATTTTTTTTTTTTTTTTTTACTGGTTGATCTGTGTATTACATATACAATTTATTACAATCTGATATTATCAATGTTTTACCACATCTGGTGAAAGTGTGGAAACCTCACTTTCATTTAAGTCTCTTTTCTTTCCTACTTTTAAATATCATTGTCAACCTAGTATCAGGTTATAATATAATTTTTGTTTCAGTCATTAAACGTGATTTATAATACTCACAAGTAAACAGTCTCTTGTGTGTGCCCATATGTCAGCTCTTTGAATTGTTCTTTCTCCCTTCCTGATCTCCAAGATATCTTTTTTTTTAAATTATTTCCTTTCTGTTTAATGAATTTTCTTTAATCTATCTTTAAGGGTAGATGTACTAGTAACACATTCTTTGAGTTTTCCTTTATTTAGGGATTCCTTATTTCACTTTAATATTTGAACAATAGTTTCCCTGGATGTAGAATTCATGTTTGATAGTTCTTCTCTTTCAGCACTGAAAAAATGTTATAATACTTTCCTCCAGTCTCCAAGGTTTCATATGAGAAATCTGCTGTTATTCAAATTGGTGTTTTACTATAGATAATACATCATTTCTCTCTGGCTACATTCAAGGTTTTCATTTGTCTTTAGTTTTCAAAATTTCAATTATGATGTGTTTTGGTGAGTAGATAAAGATCTCAGCTAAGTGTTCAATTAGTGATTTATAAATCAGTGCCCCCAGATGACATCTTCTGTTTGGCTCATACATCTATATTTATGTAAATGGGCTCTTGGAGTCATAATTCATGCAACATTGTATCAGCACATATTTATTATATTCTACATTTGGTAACTTTCTTTTAATTCTTGAAAAAAATCCCACTCTTATTTATTATTCCTGCTTGCCCTTGTCCTAGAGATGTCGTCCCAGAAATGGGCAGAAAGCTTGGATGATTGCAAACACCAACAGACCAAAATTCTTTGGGACTTCAAAGCTACAGTAGAGCCTGCTGCTCTGATATTTCTGGATTTGTGTTTCATGCGTGAATGATGCTTCTCAAGCTTTTCCCCCTAAATTTCTCTAAAGGAAGAAGAGCATGAAACACACCCAGGTGGAACATGTAACAGCCAGAAAATTTTTGAATCGTCACTGAATTCTATTATTTTATCTGAAAAAAAGTATTGTTTGTACTCTATTCCATAATATGCCATATATAACTTTTTGTTTTTGTTGCTGTTTGTTATTAGTTATAGGGTTTTAACATAAAAATGTTTTAAATTATTTACTATAATGTGAGATAAGCAATACTAGGAGTGATTTTTTTTTTATATCTTGTACCTCCTAGCATGGATTATACCAGAAGAGGTATGTGTCTCCAATATCCTCAATAAAAATTTTGGCTTAAAGTCAACTTGTTTGTCTTGGAACTTCTTGGTACCCAATCCAGTTGTCTTTGAGTTGTCTTTCCACTCGTTTTGGCATTTTTACTCTGGTTCATATTTATTCTCTTCTCAAAAACCTAATCTTATTTTCCTATATTCCCCAGATATTTTTAAAATAATAATAGCTATTAATTTTTAATGCTGTTGTTCTGAGCTCCAGAAAGACAGAAAAGGAGTTTTATTCACTGTTGCAACCTTCATGGCCTGGTACTTGTGGCATTTTTTTTTCAACCAATTGTTCAGCCTATTGGCTCTGAAATTATCTCTAGAAATATGGTTTATTATTTGAATTTCAAAGTCATACATAACTGGAAACTCTATTTATTGGAAAATTATTACCCCAAACACCATCAATGCAATAATCTATTACTATCCCCACTACAGATAAGCCATACCCAATGGACAAACTAAATTCATAATGATGATGATGAAATAGTGGAAATTAACATTAGAAGATGCAAGAGGTTAAAATTGTGACTAGATGAAGACAATGTTGACATTCTGAGAACAATGTGCCCTTCCCCGAATTACAGAAATTTTAATTATTTCCATAGATCATGCACAGTACACAATTTTCATTGTTAACTAATATTGTAAGACTACCAGACACCGGGGTAAAGCCCTTAGGCATAGTTACCAGTACTTCCTGCTTCTGCAGTAGGTTAGCTTATGGGTCTCTAGTGCTAGAAAACCTTAACAACACACTGGCTAGGTTAGTGGTAAGTAGCCCAATGTCAGCCATAATAATGCCATAATTCACTCTTAGGACCCAGAAAGAAGAGCTGCATTTAAATGTGCTCCAAGCAGCCATGAGAGGCCAGTTCCTGCCACCAGAGGAGTGTCCCCTGAAATGCTAATGCAGTTGAAATACTGTCCTGAGGACCAATGTCAGCACCCACATTTTTGGGCCCCTCTGAGGCTGCATTTTTATCTGGTGACAAGTGTCTCTTTTATTCAGTCTTCCTCCCCCTACATGACCATTCTTCTTGCTGAACAACCCTGGCTGATTGTCCACATCACTCCTTTGATTAATAATTATTGTGACTGCAATTAATATTCTGAATTGTGATACTTTTTGTATTATTTCGTTGAATTATTATTTATCTCCATGTTGGTTTGATTTTTTTACATACTAATGTCTTATTTCAACAACTAAGCTGTGAGATCTTTGAGGGAAATGTCTTAGGCCTCTTGCTAAAACTCTCTACAGAAATATCTCAGGGGAGCTGTTTTCCGGGCATCCCATTAAATGTATATCCTGAGTCCAGAGGGCCCCAGAAATGCAAATTATCAGTAAAAATCAGAAGATGTCTATTTCTCTGCCGCCTCCCTGGGTGGCACAAACGATTTGCTCTTGGCTACTAACTGGAAGGTTGATTGTTCAAACCCACCTAGCTGCATTGCAGAAGGAATACTTGACAATCTGGTTCCGTAAAGATTACAGCGAAGAAAACCCTATGGAGCAGTTCCACCCTGTAACACATGGGGTCATCATGAGTTGAAATTGGTTCAACAACAATGGGTTTGATTGGGTTTTATTTCTCTGTCCTGGTTGATGAGGACAGGTGTTTCATGGAAACAGAAGTCAGCAAAACTCCAGAAGGACTAAGATCTAAAGGAAGAAGGTTCAAAAAAAGTTTACTCAAAAATTAAAAGAAAATGAGGTGGAAGCTCTAATTAGACCTAGGCCTGTTGACTTTTGGTGTTTGAGGATTGAGACTGAGTCCAGCACCTACTACAGTTCTTCTACCCTGGGTTGGAGGACCCCTGGCATAGAGACTTGGTAGACAAAGCAGCAGAGCCAGGGGACCCCTGGGCTCTCAAAGGCTGCATGACACACACCTGTCTGGGACCCATGGTCAATAATCATTGAATGATCCTCCAGGACGAAATCAGGACACTGCAAACCTTTCCAGCACCTCACAGGGCCTGAGACAAGGTGTTGTTGACACACATTAGATAATCAGGACAGTGAGCAAAGTCATTTTCAAATTTTATCTTCAATGATTCCAACAATTGCCATCATCAGATCACACTTTCTGGAATAATGGCTGAATAATGATCTTGCCTTCCCCATCCTCCTACACTTTTGGTTCTGTCAAATGACTTTTACACAAAAAAATCACTGTTTAGTTTATTTCCTGCTTATAAGTCTTCCCCAGACAGCGCTATGTTGTTCAGAAAGAAATAAATGAGAGAGTTCCCTCGCCCCCGATATATGAGGTGCTTTCAGGCTTGATTACAGGGTGATGGGATAAGTTTGTAGAAAAATTGCCTTATGTTTTGTTCCTGTTAAGTCTACCTGTCTTCTCAACATTGTGCCCCAGATGTGTGCAAGGCATCCCAGGACCCAGGGCCAGCTAATCAGCATTGTAGGACAGAGACCAACATCTAGTTTTCTCCACAACTCTCCACGTGGCCTTCTGTGCTCTGCCAATCTGGGACTACCTTCTGTTGCTCTTTCTGTGTCTTTGTAAATACTGTTCCTTCTCCTTGAATGTCTTCTTCCCCTGCTGAAAACACATATCTTTTGAGCCCTGGCTCACAGGCCACATTGGCTTCTCAGAGGAACAGCTGAGGAACAGCCTGCCTGAAGTTTGGCACCTACTCCTAGTTTGATTTGATCTCCTGAAGAAAACATAACATCATGTATCTTATGTTGCAGTGGGACACTGATGGCTCAATGGTAGAATTCTTGCCTTCTGTGTAGTAGACCCAGGTTTGAATTCCACCTCATGTACAGCCACTACCCGACTGTCAGTGGAGGCTTGCGTGTTGCTATGATGCTGAACAGGTTTCAGCAGAGCCTCCAGACTAAAACAGACTAGGAGGAAAGACCTGACCACCTACTTCTGAAAATCGACTAATTAAAACACTATGGATCACAAAGGTATGATCCCCAGCTGATCATGGGATGGTGCAGGACCAGGCAATGTTTCCTTCTATTGCTTATGGAGTTGGACAGCAGCTAACAACAACACATTGCAAATTTCTTGTTTCTTCACTTCTGTCCTCATTCTGATTTCTCCAACTACTGTCAACCTTAATCTGTTATCCAATTCTGGTCCCTGGAGTTCATAATCACAATAGCTAGCTAGCAACATCCTATGACTCAGCCCTAGTCCTCTGAGAGGGAGGCTGTGGGAAAAGCACAGAAAGAACATACCGATCCGCTCTGTCTTTCACTGGGGGCAGACAAATGATTAGTAGAATTTTCCAGAGATGAGGGCTACACAGTGAGAGTTACATCACAGCCTATGACAAACACAAAGCTGCACTAATGGGAACAGGTGGAAAATAAAAACAGGATCCATTTTAAAGATTTTTAGTCCAAACAAGCCACATTCTAGGGATGCAAGGTATAAGATGGTCTTCAGTAATTTCCAGTGGTCCCAGCTCAGTAACATATTAGCTATGTAGTCCCAACTATAGAGAAGGATGTTAACAGACCAATATAACCAGACCTAGGGCATCTTCCACAAGTACCTTGGCACATGTGAAATGTAGAGTCAATGGAGCTTATCCTCTAAGCGGGCCACAGATGAACATTCTGGCAGTCACTCTTTATTAGGCACTATGGCCATTTTAGAGTCTCCTTCTGTGGAGGCTCCTTTGTCCTTTCTGCTGGAAAAATTGTCTTCCTGGACCTTGAAGAGAAACCACAGACAACATTTGCTGTTGCTGTTGGATTGTTGTTTTGTGTCATGAAAGGAAAGGTTTCTCTTTAGGGAGATGTTCAGAGTCTTCCTATCTTGTCCAGGAGGAGTCTCTGTTAGCCCCAGGGAACCCATGGTTTGTGAGCAGAGCAGCAGTAGGCACTATATGTCCGTGGACAGGCTACTCAATCTTTATGGGCCTCAGGTTCCTCATTTGTAAAGAGATTTGGATCAACTGAACAGACTTCTGTTGAGATCCTGTTTTGTGGCAGCCACTGGCCTATCTGCTGGGGGGAATGAGGACAGAAGCTCAACAATAATGAAAGATGAAGTCCCCTTCTCAAGGACTTTACAGCCAAGAAATGGGCTTCCCTTGTGTTATTTCTAAATCTAAGTCCCCATTTCAAGTCAGTAGCCAAGATCTCGCTCTGTAAGGATAATGCTGTAGTGAGTGAGATGTGAGCCCACACCCTGGGAACTCACTGGATCAAAAATTGCCAGAGTGTTTAAGGGCAAAATGACCCTGAATAAAAACAAAAGCTAGCTCCTGTTGAGTTGATTCTGAATCATAGAGACCCTATAAACCTTGCAACGAAGTTGTCAGCAAAATTAATCCAAAAGAAGAAGGCAATTGATTCTGTTTTCACACATTATTTTTTAAAAAGACTTTTTGGTTATACAAGCAGCCCATGTTAAGTGTAGAATGCTTTTGAAATACTGGTAAATGGTGAGAATATGAAAATCACCAAGTTACTGATATCCAGTAATATCTGCTTCTCAACGATGGCTCTGTCTTCCCACCTGTATTTTCTCAAAAGTGGAATAAGGACATTCGTGCTGCTCTGAAATCTGCTCTGGATGTTAATGTATTTCACCTATTCTTATCAATGAATAAACTCTACAGTGTCATTTAATGAATTACAGAATGATTCACAGTTTGGATGCGCTATAATTTAATTACCCTAAAGAACCTATACTTCCCACTTTTATAGCTAAGTATCTGTATACACTCTTATTTATTTAGTTCAAATTTTTAGAAATTGAACTGCTGAATTAAGACACATTTTATACATATTACCAAATCAATAAGTATTTTTAATAAACCATAGGATTTGTTGACAACAAACACCAACACAGAATTCTGCAATGCCTTTCTTTATTGTTTTATTGTGGTAAACACATATGTAACAAAACGTTTGCCATTTCAACATTCTTCACATGTACAATTTAGTGACATTAACTGTATTTATCATGTTGTGCAACTATCATCACTATCCATTTACAAAATTTTCTATCACCCTTAATAGAAGATCAGTGTCTCCTGAGCAATGAGTTCTCCTTTCCCCTGCCCTTCCACCTACCCTTGTTAACCACTGATAAACTTTGGCCTCTGTGCATTTCCCTTTTCTAGATATTTCATATAAGTGGAATCATACAATATTTGTCCTATTGAGACTGACTTATTGCACTCAATATGTTTTCAAGGTTCATCTATGTCAGAATGTATCAGGACTCCATTTCTCTTTTTTTTTTAATTTTTATATTGTACTTTAGATGAAGGTTTACAGAACAAATAGTTTCTCATTAAACAGTTAGTACACATATTGTTTTATGACATTGGTTAAGAACCCCACGACATGTCAACACTCTCCATTCTTGACCTTGAGGACCTTTTTTTTGGTGAAAATATACATAGCCAAAGTTACACCATTTTGAAAGTTTCTACATGTACAATTCAGTGACATCGATTATGTTCTTCCACTTGTGCTGCTATTCCCACTATCCTTTTCCGAATTATTCCATCACCATTATCTTCAACTCACTGTCCCTTAGGCTTCCCATCAAACCTTTTGAGTCGCTGTTGTCAATTTGATCTCACGTAGATAATTCTTTTTTTTTTTTTTGTACCTTAAATGAAGGTTTGCAGAACAAATAGTTTCTCATTAAACAGTTAGTACATATATTGCCCTATGACAATGGTTAACAACCCCATGACATGTCAACACTGTCCCTTCTCAACCTTGGATTCCCTATCACCAGCTTTCCTGTCCCCTTCTGCCTTCTAGTCCTTGTCCCTGGACTGCTGTGCCTTATTAGTCCTGTTTTGTTTTATGAGGCTGTCCAATCCCCGGCTGAACGGTGAACCACTGAGCTAAAAGTGTGTCTGGGGGACATACTCTTGGGGTTTCCCCAGTCTGTCAGGCCAGTAAATCTGGTCTTTTTTTGTGAGTTAGAATTCTGTTCTACATCCTTTTCCAGCTCTGTCTAGGACCCTCTATTGTGATCCCGGTCACAGCAGTCAGTGGTGGTAGCTGGACATCATCAGGCTGTACTTGACTCAGTCTCGTGGAGACTTTGGTAGCTCTGGTCCATTAGTCCGTTGGACTGATTTTTTCTTGTATCTTGTTGTCTTCTTTCTCCCTTGCTCCTGAAGGGGTGAGACCAGTGGAGTATCTTAGATGGCTGCTCACAGGCTTTTAAGACCCCAGACACTACTCACCAAGGTAGAATGTAGAACATTGTCTTTGTAAACTGTGTTATGCCAATTGAGGTAATATTCCCCAAGACCATGGTCCCCACAGCCCTCCGCCCAACAATTCAGATCCTCAAGGAGTTTGGATGTGTCTATGGATCTTCCATGACCTTTCCTAGTACTAGTTGTGCCGGCTTCCCCAGTAATGTGTACTGTCTTACCTTTCACCAAAGTTACCACTTATCAGTTTAGTTCCCCACCATCCCTTCCATCCCTGGTAACCAACAAAGATTGTTTCTTTTTGTGTGTAAAATTTTACATGAGTTATACAGTAGAGGTCTCATACAATATTTGTCCTTTTGTGATTGACTTATTTCACTCAGCATAATGTCCTCCAGTTTTTTTCCTCTTACTCTCCTGTGCTGAGATCCTTTTGTTTGTGGATTTTTTTTCTTTTTCTTTTTGGTAGGTTTTGCTTTTAATGAGACTTTATGTTTTCCTTCTTTATTCTGATGAGTATGTTTGTTCACTTTCTTTGTGCTTACCTTGAAATTTACCCTTATTTTCCTAGATTTGAACCAGTCTATTATTACTCGGTATTGCTTGACTTCCTCACCGTTAGAAGGTTCTTTATCTACGTTGTTTATTCCCTCTTTTATTGTTCTGATGCTGTTGTAATTTACAGATTAACCTCTCTGGTTCGGTGTTGTAATTCTTTTGGTTTTGCATAGTCCTTAAGATTTCATTTCCTAGGTTGGCATCTGGCTAGTACAATCCTGTGTCCTATATTCAGCCACTGGTCTGATACTGTTTGTTCTCAGGTCGAAGGACTTACTTTAATAAGTCTCGTAAGTTTGGTTTGGTTTTTACGTAGTCCCTTAATTTCTGTTTATCTGGAAATGACCTAATTTCACCATCATATTTGAACAAGAATTTTGCAGGATATATTATTCTTCACTGGCAATTTTTTTCTTTCAAGGTTTTATATATGTCATCCCATTGCCTTCTTGCCTGCATGGTTTCTGCTGAATAATCCGAGCTTACTCTTATTGTTTCTCCTCTGTATGTGACTTTTTGTTTTTCTCGAGCTGCTCTCAGGATTGTTTGTCTTTGGTTTTAGCGAGTGTGATTATGATATGCCTTAGTGATTTTCTTTTGGGGTCTATCCTATATGGGGTTTGTTGAGCTTCTTGAATGGTCAGCTTTTCATCTTTCATGATATTGGGGAAGTTTTCTATCAACAATTCTTCAATGATCCTCTCTGTGTCTTCTGTTTTCTCCCCGTTCTGGAACTCCGACCACTCGAAGATTTTTGCTTTTGATTGTATCCCACATAATTCTCAGGGTTTCTTCTTCTTCTTTTTTTTTTTTTTTTTGTTATTTTTTCTGAGTTTTCCTCAGAGTTGTATCCAACTGTTTGTCTTCAGTTCCGCTGATCCTGTCTTCCACCATTTCAAATCTGCTCCTCAGCCGTTCTATGACACTGTCCATTTCTGAAATCTTGCTGTTTATCTTTTGGATTTCTAATTGCTGTTTTTGTATAATCTCTAGATGTGAATTTATTTTGGCATTTTGTTCCTGCATTATTTTCATGAATTCTTCCATTTTTTTGGTCTATATTTTCCATGAATTTTTCTGCCTTTGCCATGAATTTGTCTATTTTTTCTTCATTGTCGTCTGCTTTTTGCTTCAACTCTTGGCTAATTATGGGTATTAAAGATTTGAATTCCCTATCAGGTAGTTCTAGTGCCTTTTCGTCTATTGGAAAGTCATCTGGTATTTTATTCTGGATGCCTACTGGAACCATCCTTTCCTGTTTTTGTAAATGTTTTGATATTGTCTGCTGTCTTCAGGGCATTCAGTGGTTATTTTTCTCATTTATTGATTGTAGATTTGTTTGTTTTGTCCTTTTTTTATTTGGCTATGTCTCAGCAGGTGGGCTGTGTGTTTTTTGTTGTTTGCTCATTTGTGGGTACGATATTTATCACCTCCTTCTCCAATTGGCAGGGTCAGTCACTCAGATATGGTACAGCAGGGCAGGCCTAGCTAAGAGGAGTTGCTGGGACAGGTTGTTTGTGGCACTTACTACAGCCACCAGGGCAGGTTCTGGTAGGCCTTGCCTGTACTCCTTGGTGGTCTGATGTTCAGCACACGGTGCAGGTAGGCAGGATATAGGGGGGAGATTGTGATGTGTGGAGCTAAAATGGGTATGGGAGAAAGGAGAGAGGAACAAGAGCAAAAAGCATACAAACAAACAAAAAAGAGTGCTAAGGGAGCTTGCCATTGGAGTGGAGAGATGAAAGACTATGAAATAGAGAAAAACTAAAAGGGGAAGAAGAATGAAAAAAGAAAAAAATGAATAAATAAAAATTAGAAAGAAAAAAGAACAGCAAAGCTCCCAGGGATCCCACCGGTGCAGTTACGAGGTCTGGGGAAATTGTTCCCAGGTGTTGAAGTACAGCCTGGCTAGGAGGCGTAGAGGTATTCAGTACCAGGTATCCAGGGGACAGGAAGAGAAGGAAGGTATAGAGAGATGAGAAACTGAGTAATGAAGAAAGACAAAAAGGGAAAAGAAAACAAAACAAATTAAAAAAAAAAAAAACAGGAAAACTCCCCCTTAAAAAAAAGTGAAAAAAGAAATGCTCTCAGGGATCCCTCTGCATGCCTGTGCAAGCTGAGGCATTAGGTCCCAAGCCACACAGCACCTCCCAGCCAGAATGGGCTTCCAACTTTAGGAAAGAAAAAAGCAAACAAACAATTGAAAGCAAACAAACAAAAGGCTAGGGATCCCACCAGTGTGGCAGCATGGACCGGGAAGCAGTTCCACACTCGAACGGAGCTCCACAGCCCCTCAGGAAGAAGCAAAGATGGCGCACAGAGCCAGGTATTTGAGTAAAAGGAGGGGGAGGTAGTGAGAGGTAAGGAAGAAATCAAAAGAAGCAGAAAATAGCAACACCAGCACCCAACGAATGGCACTTAATGAATCGGCCAGTGCGGGTGGGTGGAATCCAAGCAGCCAGTGCTTCCCGGCCAAGAGACTGTGGTCGCGGGAAGCAGAGGAGGCCGAGTTGGTGTGAAGAAGGGTGGTGGGTGGGAAAGTGTATATCTCCATTTACCTGTTGTTCTGTCTCCTGCTGGAAGCTCCGTGAAGCTGCTTTCTCATACCCCCTATTTGCTGGTCTCTGATAAGAGTCCAAGACAGTGGATTCATGCTGCATTAGCTGATATGGGACCTTTCCATGTATGTCTCCTTTCTCTCTGTTCTCTGTCAGTTTCTTACTCCATTTGGTGCTTGGCTGAGTTCTTTATCTCTTCATTTAATGTTTAGGGTTTCAGGATTCTTGTTTTCTCTATTTGGCTTAGTTTTTTCGGATCTTTGCTGTGGAGGGATGGCTTGATGCTTCTGCCTAGAGCGCCATGTTGCTGGAAGTTCAAATTATTTTAAAAATTTTTAAAAAATGATTCTGATGTTTAATTTTCTTCATACTTACGTGTGTGGACTAGATCTAATGGAGCTAACTGAAATCTATAGAAATTTCAATTTCAATTTACCAGTGAACACAAATTTTTACTCAAGCTACCAATAGCAAAATTAACACATTGGAGATTTCCTCTCCATCTCTTCATGGAGTAGCCAAAGGCAAGGATAAAGAGGCATCTGTAAAAATGGTGAGGGATTTAGGAAGAGAAGGCAAGAGGAGAGGAACTGTTGCCAACAAAAGGGCGACCAACAGGCAAGAAGGGAGGGAAAGGCAGAAGGAATTGTTAGGTTCTGATCCTGCCCCAAGCACTGCGTACTGTGCTTAGACCCAACCCCCTCAGGTATTAGTGTCCATGCCCATTTTATAGATATGGAAATAAAGAGTCAGAAAGTAGTCACTTTTAGATGCTTACATTCAGTCAACAGGTGTTTGAACTAGTGTTGTCTATGATTTTTCTTTGGCCAAATGCTGAGCTCCTTCTTATATCAGAATCTGGAGAACTTAAAACCCAGTCCCAGTCACAGATATAAGTAAGCAGAACTGGAGCTGTTCCAACTATCAATATCAATAACAATAATGTAATAATAATAGCATCAACATTTACTGAGCACTTGTTACATGCCAGACACTAGTTTAGGCACTTCATGCACTGTTTTAGTTAAGATGTGGTAGGCTGTACTGTGGGAACCAACAAGGTCAACATTTCAGTGACTTAAAGTAACAATTCTTTTTGTTTGTTTTTTTTCTCACTCATACTACATGCATATTTTAATTTGACTGGATAATATCCTTTATGTCATTTTTACTGTCTGTCAGAGAGAAAAAAGAACTTGCCAAATCACACACTGTTTCTTCAAGTTTTCACCTAGAAGTGATATGTGAACATATGTCATCAGCCAAAGCACAGTCACAAGGCCACACCTAATTTGAAGATCAAGACAATGTCTGGGAAATGATACCAGAAATATTGAATGAAAAAGATCAATGACTACTATACACGTGATAAGTCTCTTAACTCCCCCAAACAACTAACTTACAGAAGAGTCAGTGACTCACAGAGAGCTTTAGGTACTTTCCCTAGATCACAAAGCTGGTTTGCCTCTAGAGCCTGCATTCTTTATCATGACACATGTCTCTGTCCTCACAGTCCTGGAAGGTTTAACTAATCACAATTTACCAATGAGTACAGTGAATCTCACAATGAAGACAATGAAGGTAGATTACTTATTCAATTCTCACAAGCAGTAGATAATCCATCCATAATTACTACCTTACCTTGTCTGACCCCAAAGCCTATGTTCTTTGTATTGATCTTGTGAAATATCTGAGAGATTTATCATAGCCCAGAATTTAATCAAGCACCTATGCTGCACAAGATATCTGAATGTTAAACTCCTTTCATTTTGGCTTGTGGTAGCTAGAGGTATCTGAGAGCAGTCAGCCATCTGGAAGGAACAAAGAAAGGAGAGGCTGGGCACAGGGTAACTGATAGTCCATAAGACACCATCACGAAGATTAGAAAAAGGCACTCTTTCTGCAAGATACCTTACTCCTATCTGTCAGAATACTGTCAAAACGCACTACTATTGTTAGAAATAGGACCCTCTATTGCCATCTGCTAGAACATTGTTGTAAAATACATGCAAGTCTATAGTGGTTATGATGTACTAGGGGCCCCAAGGATGTGCACAAACCTGCATACCCTAACATGGTGGCCTGACTGTGCTCACAAAGAGCTCCTTGGCCTGCTTCACCATTTTGTCCAGGTAGGAGTCTCTGTTAGCCCTGGAGCTAACAGAGACTCCTCCTGGACAAGATAGGACTCTGAATATCTCTCTAAAGAGAAACCTTTCTTTTCATGACATAAACAACAACAATCCAACAGCAACAACAAATGTTGTTTGTGGTTTCTCTTCAAGGTCCAGCAAGACAATTTTTTCCAGTAGAAAGGACAAAGGAGCCTCCACAGAAGGAGACTCTAAAATGACCATTCTAGGACACATAGAATCAGCTTGTGGTCATGATGTGTGGCAATGAGCAGAAATTATTTATCAGTCTCTCCCATGAAAAAAGGTATGAACATCTAAGAATACACAAGCTTCTTATCTTTTCTCCATGATGAGTGAGAGAGAGTGATTCGTAGCCTGTAGATCAGAGCGTTTTCGCAGCCCTTCCACTTTCTGTCTAGTGAATTTCTACAACTCCCTCCACCACTCAGCATTCAGTTACTTCTCTTTGGAAAGGAAAAGAATCCCAAGCCTGTGTGCCTCATCCCAGGGCCATGATTCTTCTCTGAGACTGAACACTTGAAAGCACTTGGAAAATTGGGAAGCACCACACACGTGCTGGTGGCCACATCAGTGTACTCTCTTCTGATTATTTACTACTTGTCTGTTCATCAGACTTAGTTGAATGCCAGTTATTGAGCCAGATCTTGAGATACAAGAATGAAAAAAGCTTGTGTTTATTCATCCAGATCAAGGGTTACTTGAAAGTAAAGACTTTGCATTAAGCTTTTCTTTGCAATCCCACTATTGTATCTAGAACATTTCCAAGCTCATCAGATGCTCATAATGAGCATTTTTTGAGTTACAGTATTTTAAGAGTAAATTTCTGCAGTGTCTTTTTTGTGATAGATTTGTTTGTGGTACTGTATAGCTAAACTGAAGTCAATCTTAACAAGTTTCCTAGTTTCAGAAAATAAAGACTTATCATTCTAACCCAATGCCCTATCAAGTTTCTAAATTTATGTGGAAGCATTTAGAAAAATAGTGTGTTGATTAAGATGAGCTGACAACAGCTAAAATTTACCGAGTGATTCCTACATGCCATGCTTATATGCTAGTTCACTAGGAGAAAACCAGGTTCAACAAGAATAATGTTATTGATCTTTGGACTATAGGAATGTTGTATATCTTGATTCCAACAGAGTACTTGATAAGTGTGTCTGTGTCTTGATGGTAAAGTTAATTGCCTAGGTAGGGAAGTAAATTCTTAACTAGCTCTCTAGAGAGTATTGACTACCAAATCTATGTCAAATTGAAAAGCTACTCCTAATGGTGTGTCACTAGTACAATTGTTTAGTACTTTTATCAGAGGCCCAAGAGAAGAAAAAAATTCAGCTATTACAGACATAGGAAATAGAGTCAATGTAAAAAATAACATAAACAAGAACGATGAGTTATGGAAAAAATGAAATAAAATTTAATAGGGACCAGTCCAGCAACATTCAACACTGCCACACCCCCTAAGATGGAAAATCATGGCCTGGGTCTGGAGTACAGACCAGCCATGGGTACAGGGTGTCCATGGGCCTGCAGTGACCTCTACCTCCCCAATCACCTGCACCAGTGTGTAGTTGGCTGACTTGGCACAGACCCACGCATTGGCATAAGGTGGGCAGAGTTCCCACCTGAAGCCCATTTTCACCAGCAGAAGCCAAGTGGGAGCTGCAGATTTGTGGTATTTGACACCGTCCTGTCCTCTAAAAAAGGGCCTCGACCACCCATACCAGGGACCTGAGGGCTGGGGGTACCACCTACTCCATCCAGCCACACACGACAAGGATCTGAGAACTAATACCTCTAGGCAACGGCACTGAGCACAAAAGGATCAGCTATGCTGCCCCCCCCCCCCCCCCACTGTGCTCTGTAGTGGAAAAGGGCTTGCCTTCCATCTGGGCACCCAGGGGCAGCTAACATCCCCCTGCCTTGCCCTCTGCGTCACCCCCCTTCCACTGCAACCAGAGATGTGTGCCTGCTCTGAATATGCTGAACACCTCCATGCAGTCCAAACACTGAGGACTGTGAGAGTCTTACAGTCACTCAGTCACTGAACACTGGGGCTCCTGTGCCCTAACCAACCGACAAGTGGTGGAGCACACATACAACACCCAACCCAACTATCAAGGAGAACACCGTTGCACCATGGCCAGGTGACCAGCAGGACAGATTCATCACCTCAGTAAAAGATCCACCCGCATCCTCAGCAGCCCTGTAAGAACAGTGAGCAGACTGTCAGGATCACAACACCTAATAGTTACTCCACCCACCTAAAGACAGGAGGTGAGAGTTTCAACGTGACCATATTAATGAGCAGAGTAGTACACACACCTAGTCTAGTTGTATACATAAAAACAAAACAAAACAAAAATTCAGGACCCAGTAAACAAAAATACAATAAATACATAAATATAATAACTTCTAGATGCCTCAGAGACAACAATCAATATCAAATCACTTAAAGAAGCAGGACAAGATGGCTACAGCAAATTAAAATAAAATAAAATAAAGAACCAGAAAAACCTCCAAAGGAAGATAAGGCAATGGAGCTATCTGATAAAAAATTCAAAAAACTAATATACAGAGCCCTCCAAGATATCAAGAATGAGATTAGGGGAAACACAAACCAAACCAAAGAGCACACAAACAAAGCAATAGAAGAATTTACAAAAACAATACAAGAACAAAATGACAGAATAGACTACCAAACAACGTACAAAAACAAACCTGCAAAAGTTAAGTGCAAGCTCCCAAACCACTATGTGCACAGCCTAACCCTTCCCTCCACCAGAGCTCCGTGGCTAAAGAGCATCCCCTTCTCCTCATCCATCCCCCTCCCCACTCTGACAACAGTCCCAGCTCATTTAACTATGCCAAGCCCCCAAGAAAGGAACTCATGGCCCTGTCCAGAGGCACCCTCTCCTTCACCCAACCACTGGCACAGGGAGTCCAAAGACTTTCAGTGCACTTCATGCCCACTGATTACTGGCACCAAGGCCTTGCTGGCTGATCTGGTGGGGGATGTGCTCATTAGGACGAAAGGGGAAGAGCATTCACCTGAAGCCCATTTTTACCTGTAGCAGAAAAGGTGGAGCTGCATATTTGTGAATTTTACACCACCTCACTCCCTAAGACAGGGCATCACCCACCCACACCAGGGACCTGAGGGCCTGTGGTATCACTCACTCTATCTAGTTGCCCATGACAGGGGCCTGAGAATTAGTAGCAACCGCCAATCTCTCCCACCAGTGGCACCAAGTGACCAAGGAATGGCTGCACTATGTCCTTCCCCACTATGCACTGTAGTGGAAAGGGGTACCTCCTCCATCTGGGCACTTGCAGGCAGCTGACAGGGCCCTGCCTTCTCCCTCACATCGCCCCCCCCCCCACTGCAACCAGGTACCTGTGCTTGCTCCAAACATCCTCACACATCCCTGCCTGCCCAGGTATGTAGGTGAGAATTTCTACACCACACACTCAGTGACTATCAACCCAGGCATCTGCACCCCAATCAACTGGTAAGCAGCAGAGCACACACACAACACCTAACCCAACGATCAGGGAGAACACCCCCTGTAGCCACGGAGAGTTGACCAGCAGGACAGACTCATTACCTCACCAAAAAGCGGTGGCTACATCAACATTACCCCTACAGGAACAGTAGGCTCACACACCTAGTAGCTGCTCTGACCACCTGGAGACAGGAGGTGAGAGCTACACTGAGGCAAGATTAATGACCAGAGAAGCACACAAGCCCAGCCTATGTGGCATATCAAAATAAAAAGAAAAACACAGGATGTAGTAGACAAAAATACAATAAATAAATATATAAATATAATAACTTATTGATGCCTCCGAGAAAACAGTCTATAGTGAATCACAAAAGGAAACAGGACAAGATGGCTCTAGGAAGTGACAAAAATAAAGAACCAGAAAACCTTCTGGACTAAGATAAGGCAACAGAACTACCTTGTGAAGAATTCAAAGACTAATATACAGAGCTCTGCAAGATATCAACAAGGATATCAGGCAAAACACAGACAAACCCAAGGAACACAGAGACAAAGTAATAGAAGAATTCAGGAAAACAATACAACAACAAAATGACAGAATAACCAGGCTGCTAGAAACCATACAGAAACAGCAACTAGAAATCCAAAAGATTAACTAAAATTTCAGAATTAGACAACTCAGTAGAAGGTCATAGGAGCAGAACTGGGACAATGGAAGTAAGAATTATTGAGATTGAAGATAAACCCCTTGACACCAATTGGTCTGAGGAAAAATCAGAGAAAGAAATTAAGTAAAGAAAGTCTAAAAATTATGTGGGATATTATCAAGAGGACAAACCTACGAGTGATCAGAGTTACAGAAGGGGAGAAGGATAACAGAAAACACAGAGAATTGTTGAAGATTTGCTGGCAGAAAACTTCCCTAAAATCATGAAAGATGAGAAGATATTTATCCAAGAAGCTCAATGAACCCCATACAGGCTAGGCCACGTAAGAAAGTCACTAGGACACATCATAATTAAACTTGCCAAAACCAAAGAAAGAATCCTGAGAGTGGCTAGGGATAAACGAAAAGTCACCTACAAAAGAAAACCAATAAGACTAAGTTCTGATTACTCAGCAGAGTAATTACTCAGCAAGAAGGCAATGGGATGACATATATAAAGACTTGAAGGGGAAAAAAAACCTGCCAGCCAAGAACTATATATCCAGCAAAATTGTCTCCCAAATATGATGGTGAAATTAGGTCATTTCCAGATAAACAGAAATTAAGGGAATTTGTGAAAATCAGAACGAATTATAAGAAATATTAAAGGGAGTCCTCTCGTTGGAGAATAAACAACATAGGAGAAGAATCCAAGATTAGGACACAGGACAGAGCAACCAGACACAAACCCAGATAGGGAATTCACAAAAATAAAACAAAGATAAAAGTCTGAAAATAGGGAACCAGAGACATCAATATGTAAACGATGACAATGTCAAAACAAAAAAGAGAGAATAAATGGCATAGTCATAGAACTTGCATATGAAGAGGAAGTCAAGACCGTATCAAAAAATAAAGGACTGGTTTAAACTTAGAAAAATAAAAGGTAAATTTCAAGGTAACCACAAAGGAAGTTAACAAACTCACCCATAAAAATAAAAAAGAAGAAAAACATAAAATCTCAGCAAACACAAAATCAACAATAATGAAAAAACTGAAAAGGAAATCCATAAACAAAAAGAACTTAGCACACAAAATTAAGTGGAACAAACAACCCATCAACACCATGTACACAGAAACACACACAAATACAAGAAAATGACAGTGGTAAATTCATACCTATCAATAATTACACTGAATGTAAATTATCTAAATGCACCAGTAGACAGTGGCAGAATGGATTTAAAAAAAAATCCTTCTATATGCTATCTACAAGAGACACATCTTAGACACAAAGACATAAATAAACTCAAAGGATGGAAAAAATATATCAAGCACACAAAAAAGAGCAGGAGTGGCAATATTAATTTCCGATAAAATAAACTTTAAGCCAAAATCCACTATAAAGGATAAGGAAGGACACTATATAATGATTAAAGGGTCATTACATCAGGAGGGCATAACCATAATAATCACTTATGCAACCATGACAGGGCTCCAAAATACATAAAACAAACTCTAACAGGATTGAAAAAGAAATATTTCCACGATAATAGGAGATTTCAACACACCAGTTTTGGTGAAAGATAGAACATGTAGAATGAAACTCAATAAAGATACAGAAGTTGTAAAACCCACAATCAAGCAACCCAACCTCATAGACATATACAGAACACTCCACCCAACAACAGTGAAGTATACATTCTTTTCCAATGCACATGGAATATTCTCCAGAATAGACCACATTTTATGCCACAAAGCAACTTTCAACAAAATCTAAAACATCAAAATAATACAAAACATCTTCTCTGATAATAATGCCATAAAAGTAGAAATCAATAAGAGAAATAGCAAGGAAAAAAATCAAATACATGGAAACTGAACAACCCCTTGCTTAAAAACTACTGGGTAATAGAAGAAATCAAGGATGCAATAAAAGAAAATTCATAGAATCAAATGAGAATGAAAACACGTCTTACCAAAACCTTTGGGACACAGAAAAAGCAATGCTTAGAGGTCAATTTATAGCAATAAACACACACATAAAAAAGAAGAAAGAGGCAAAATCAAAACATTAACTGTACAGCTTGAACAAATAGAAAGAGATCATCAAAATAAGCCTCAGTCACTAGAAGAAAGAAAATAATAAACAGTAGAGCAGAAATAAATAAAATAGAGAACAGGAAAAAAAAGCATCAACAAGACCAAAAATCGATTCTTTGAGAAGATCAACAAAATTGACAAACCAATGTCCAAACTGACAAAAAATACAGGAGAAGAAGCAAATAACCTGAGTAAGAAATGAGACGGGTGATATTACAACAAGTCCAACTGAAATAAAAAGTTCATAACAGAATACTATGAAAATTTGTACTCCAACAAATCTGAAAACCTAGGGGAAATGGACAAATTTCTAGAAACACACTACGTATCTACACTAACACAAACTGAGGTAGAAAAACTGAAGAGACCCAGAATAGAAGATGAGATTGAAGAGGTATTAAAAACACCCCCCACTAAAAAAAAAAAAAAAAAAAAAAAAAAAAAAAAGCCTTGTCCTGGACAGCTTCACAAGCAGATTCTACAAAACTTTCAGAGTAGGGCTTATACCAGCACTGCGCAAAGTATTTCAGATCATAGAAAATGAAAGAATACTCCTGAATTCATTCTATGAAGACAGCATAACCCTGATACCAAAGCCGGGCAAAGACACCACAAAAAAAAGAAAACTACAGACGAATATCCCTCATGAACATAGATGCAAAAATTCTCAACAAAATTCTAGCCGATGAAATTCAACACATATACAAATAATAATAATACATCATGAGCGAGTGGGATTCATACCAGGTATGCAGGGATGTTTCAACATTAGAAAATCAATCAATGTAATCTGACACATAAGTAAAGAATCACATGATCACATCAATTTAAGCAGAAAATGCATTTGACAAAGTCCAGCACTCATTCCTGATAAAAATTGTCAGCAACATAGGAATACAATGAAAATTCCTCTACGTAATAAAGGACATGTCTACAAAACTAACAGCCAACATCATTCTAAACAGAGAGAGACAGAACGCATTCCCCCTGAAAACAGGAACCAGAAAAGAATGACTTTTATCACCACTCTTATTCAACATTGTGCTGAAAGTCCTACCTAGAGCAATACGGCAAGAAAAAGAAATAAAGAGCATCCAAATTGGCAAGGAAGAGGTAAAACTACCCCTCTTCACAGATGATATGATCTTATACACAGAGAACCTCAAAGAATCCACAAGAAAGCTACTGGAGCTAACAAGAGATTTCAGCAAAGAATAGGATACAAGATTAACATAGAAACATCGCTTGGATTCCACTACCCCAACAAAGAAAACTTCAAAAAGGAATTCAGCAAATTCAGCAATTTACAATAGTCCCCAAGAAGATAAAATACCTAGGAATAAATCTAACCAGGGACATACACAGAAAACTACAAAACACTACTACAAGAAACCAAAAGAGATCTACATAAGTTGAAAAACATAACCATGCTCACAGATAGGAAGACACAACACTGTGAAAATGTTAATATTATCCAAAACGATCTACAGATATACTGCAATCTCAATCCAAATTCCAACAGCATTCTTTAAGGAGATGGAGAAAAAAATCACCAACCTTATATGGAAAGGGACGAGACTCCAGATAAGTAAAGCACTATTGAAGAAGAACAAAGTGGGACGCCTCACACTACCTCATCTTAGAACTTACTGTACAGCCACGACTGCTAACCAAGAGATCAGAAGTTCAAATCCACCAGGCTCTCCTTGGAAACCCTTGTTCTATGAGTCGGAATTGACTCAACAGCAATGGGTCGGGTTTATACAGGCACGGTAGTCAAAACAGCCTGGAACTGGTATAACAACAGATACATAGACCACTGGAACCAAATTGGGAACCCAGACATATATGCATCCATCTATGAGCAGCTGATATTTGACAAAGAGCCAAAGTCCCTTAAATGGGGAAGAGGCCGTCTCTTTAACAAATGGTACTGGCATTACTGGATGTACATCTGTAAGAAAATGTAACAAGATCCGTACCTCACCATACACAAAAAATAACTCAAAATGGTCAAAGATCTACCTAAATATAAAACCTAAAATGATAAAGATCATGCAATATAAAATGGAGACAATGCTAGAGGCCATAATACATGACATAAAGAGTATACATACCATAACTAACAATGTACAAACACCAGAAAAGAAACTAGAGAACTGGGAGCTCCTAAAAAGTAACACATACGCTTAGCAAAAGGCTTCACCAAAAGAGTCAAAATACAATCTACAGACCGGGAAAATTTTTTTGGTTATGACATATCAGACTAATCTCTAAAATCTACAACATACTTCAACACTCAATAACAAAAAGGTAAATAATCCAATTAAAAAATGGGCAAAGTACATGAATAGACACTTCACTAAAGAAAACATCCAGGTGACTAACAGACACATGAGGAAATGTTAGTGATCATAGCCCTTAGAGAAATGCAAATCAAAACTACAATGCAGGAGTTCTGGCAAAATGGCACTCTAGACAGAAGCACCACGCTGTCCCTCCACAGCAAAGACCCAAAAAACTAAGCCAAACAGAGAATACAACAATCCTGAAACCCTAAAACATCAAATGAAGAGATAAAGAACTCAGCCAAGCACCAAATGGAGTGAGAAAACTGAAAGAGAACGGAGAGTGGGGAGAGATTCATACAGAGATCCCCTACCAGCTAACGCAGCATGGATCCACCATCTTGGACTCCTATTGGAGACCAGCAAACAGGGGGTACAAGAAAGCAGCCTCAAGGAGAGTCCAGCAGTGGACAAAACAACCGCCTCTCATCTCTCCACTCCAACGGCAAGCTTCCCTAGCATTCTTTTTTGTTTCTTTGTATGGTTTTGGCTCCTGTTCCTCTCTCCTCTCTCCCATATCCATCTTAGCTTCACACATAAGCATCTCCCCGCTGCATCCTGCCTACCTGCACCATGCGCTTGACATCACACCACAAACCAGCACAGGCAAGGCCTACTGAAACCTGCCCTACACTGATTACAGACCCGCTCTGGTGGCTGTAGTAAGTGCCACAAACAACCCGTCCCAGTAACTCCTCTCAAGCTAAACCTGCCCTGCCGTACTATATCTGAGTGACTGACCCTCTCAGTTGGAGAAGGAGGTGAAAGTATTGAGCGCACAGACGAGCAAACAACAAAGAACACACAGTCTGCCTGCTCAGACATAGTCAAATTTCTTTTTTAAAAAAGGGATGAAACAACCAAATCTACAATCAATAAACGAGAAAAATAACTACTGAATGCTCTGAAAACAGCAGACAATATCAAAACATTTACAAAAACAGGACAAGAAGGTTCCAGTACATGTCCAAAATAAAACACCAGATGACTCTCCTGTGGAATAAAATGCACTAGAACTAGCTGACACGGAATTCAAATCTCTAATACTCAGAATTCTCCAAAAACTGAGACAAAAAGATGACAAACATGAGAAAAAAATAGATAAATTCATGGAAAATACAGACAAAAAATTGGAAGAATTCAGGAATATAATGCAGGAACAAAATGCCAAAATAAATTCACAGCTAGAAATTATACAAAGACAACAGTTGGAAATTCAAAAGATAAACAACAAAATTTCAGTAATGGGTGATGTCATAGAAGGGTTGAAAAGCAGATTTGAAATGGTGGAAGACAGGATCAGTGGAATTGAAGACAAACACTTGGATACAATTCTGTTTCAGGAAAACTCAGAAAAAAGAACAAAGAGAAATGAAGAGAACCTGAGAGTTACGTGGGACACAATCCAAAGCCAAAATTTGGGAGTTATTGGAATTCCAGAACAGGGGGAGAAAACAGAAAACACAGAGAGGATCATTGAGGAACTGCTGACAGAACACTTCCCCAATATCATGAAAGATGAAAAGCTGGCCATCCAAGAAACTCAACGAACCCCATATAGAAGAGACCCCAAAAGAAAATCACCAAGGCATATCATATTCACACTCACCAAAACCAAGGACAAGGAATCCTGAGAGCAGCTTGTGAAAAACAAGAAGTCACATACAGAGGAGAAACAATAAGACTAAGCTCAGATTATTTGGCAGAAACCATGCAGGCAAGAAGGCAATGGGATGACATATATAAAATCTTGAAAGAAAAAAATTGCCAGACAAGAATAATATATCCTTCAAAACTCTCGTTCATATTTGATGGTGAAATTAGGTCCTTTCCGGATAAACAGAAATTAAGGGAATATGTAAAAGTCAAACCAAACTTACAAGAATTATTAAAGTGAGTTCTTCGATTTGAGGACAAACTGCTTCAGCTCACAGGCAGAAGCTAGGATGCAGGATCGTACCAGCCAGATACCAATCTAGGAAATGATCTCTCGAGGACTATCCAAAACCAAAAGCAATACAACAGGGAATCAGAGCAGTTAATCAATAAATGAGGACAACATCAAAACAATAAAGAGGGAATAAACGGCATAGATATAGAACCTTCTAATGGAGAGAAAGGCAAGGTGATACCAAATAATGGTAGACTGCTTCAAACTTAGAAAGATAAGGGTAAAATTCATGGTAACCACAAAGAAAGGTAACAAACATACTCATAAAAATAAAGATGAAAAACATAAAGACCCATTAAAAACAAAACCTACAAAACAAAAGAAATGAAAAAAAAAATGAATGAACAAAAGTAACTCAGCACAAGAGAGTAAGAAGAACAAAGAAAACTTCAGCACCACAAAAAAAGCACTGCAGAGGTGGGCGGGGTAAGATGGCGCTCTAGGCAGAAGTACCACGCCGTCCCTCCACAGCAAAGATCCGAAAAACTAAGCCTAACAGAGAATCAACAATCCTGAAACCCTAGAACATCAAATGAAGAGATAAATAACTCAGCCAAACACCAAACGGAGTGAGAATACTGAAAGAGAACGGAGAGCGAGGAGAGACTCATGCAGAGATTCCTTACCAGCTAACGCAGCGTGGATCCACCCTCGAAGACCAGCAAACAGGAGAACGGGAGAGCAGCCTCGCGGAGCGTTCAGTGGGAGACTGGTAAATTGCGGTGTGCGCTTTCCCACCCCCCACCCCTCTCCGCCTTAGCTGGGGCTCCCCTGATTCCCGTGGCCAGCGTCCCTGGGCCGGGGGGCGCTGGTGCTTGGATTCTGCGCGCCCGGGTGGGCAGCTCTCTGAGAGCCATTTGTTGGCTGCTGGCGTAGCTTTTTCTGCCGGCTCCCCCTCCTTTTGCTTGGGTGCCTGGTTCTGAGCACCGTCTTTGCTCTCTCCTGTGGGGCTGTGGGGCTGCGTTCGGGTGTGTGCCTGCTTCCAGGTCTGGGCTGCCGCGCTGGTGAGATCCCGGGGCCTTTGTTCATTTGCCCCTATGCTTCCCGTGGCCAAGGTCTCTTGACCCGAGACTGCCGGCTGCTTGGAATCTGTGTGCCTGAGCGGGGGCTCTCTGGGTGCCATTTGTTGGCTGCTGGTGTGGCTTTTTCTGCTTCTTCTGGTTTCTCGCTTGCCTCTCGCTGCCTCCCCCTCCTTTTGCTTTGGTGCTTGGCTCCGAGTGCCGTCTTTGCTCTTTCCTGTGGGGCTGTTGGGCTGTGTTCAGGCGTGTGGCTGTTTCCAGGTCTTGGCTGACACGCTGGTGAGATCCCGGGGCCTTTGTTCATTCGCCCCTCTGCTTCCCGTGGCCGCAGTCTCTTCACCGGGGTCTGCCGGCTGCTTGGATTCCGTGTGCTCAGGCGGGCGGCTCTCTAGGTGATGTTTGTTGCCTGCTGCTGCCTTTTTTTTTTTCTTTTTTTTTCCTCCTGCTCCTTTTGGTTTCTCGCTTGCCTCTCGCCGCCTCCGCCTCTTTTCACTCAGGTGCCTGGCTCCTTACACCCTGTTAGCTCCTTTCTGAGGGTCCCCAGAGTGCAGGCAATTTGTGATATACGCTTTCCGCTCTCCACCCTTCTTCACTCAAACTCGGCCTCCTCTGTTTCCCACGGAAACAGTCTCTTGTCCAGAAACACCAACCCACACTGGCTGGCTCTCTGAGTGCCATTCATTGACTGCTGGTGTTGTTTTTTTTTTTTTTTTTAATTTTATTTTTTTTCTTTTTTGATTATTTTTGTCATCTTTTCCCTCTTTTTCCCTTTTGTCTTTCTTCATTGCTTAATTTCTCGTCTTTCTATCTCTTCCTTCTCTTTCTGATACCTGAATACCAGGCGATGTATGCCTCTGTACCTTCTGGCCAGGCTGTGCTGTGAAAACTGAGACCAACTCCCCCAGACCTCATAGCTGCATCGGTGGGATCCCTGGGAACTTTGCAGTTCTTTAACTTTTCTGATTTTTATTTGTTCATTCTTTCCTTTTCTTTCTCTTCCCTCTTCTGGTTTCCTCCATCCCATAGTCTCTCATCTGTTCATTCCAATGACAAGCTCCCCTAGCATTCTTTTATGTTTGTATGCTTTTTGCTCCTGCTCCTCTCTCCTCTCTCCCATATCCAGCTTAGCTTCATACATAACCATCTCCCCGCTGCATCCTACCTACATGCACCGTGCACTTGACATCACACAACCTAGCTGTGCAGGCACGCCCTATTGGAACCTGCCCAGCACTGACTACCGACAGTCCTGGTGGCTGCAGTGAGTGCCACAAACAACCCGTCCCAGTGGCTCCTCTTCAGCTAGAACTGCCCAGCTGTACCACAAGGACGAAACATAAAGAAATCTACAATCAATAAATGAGAGAAATATCTACTGAAGGCTGCAAAAACAGCAAACAATATCAAAACATTTACAAAAACAAGACAAGATTGTTCTAATAGGCTTCCATATTAAAACACCAGATAACTCTCCTGTGGAAGAAAATGCACTAGAAGTACCTGATACGGAACTCAAATCACTAATACTCAGAATTTTCCAAGAACTGAGGCAAAAAGCTGACAAACACGAGGAAAAAATAGACAAATTTATGGAAAATACAGACAAAAAATTGGAATAATTCCAGAAGATGATGCAGGAACAAAATGCCAAAATAAATTCACAACTCGAAATTATACAAAAACAACAATTAGAAATCCAAAAGATAAACAACAAGATTTCAGAAATGGATGGTGTCATAGAAGGGCTGAGAAGTAGATTTGAAACCATGGAAGACAGGATCAGTGGAACTGAAGACAAACACTTGGATACAACTCTGTTTCAGGAAAACTCAGAAAAAAGAACAAAGAAAAATGAAGAGACCCTGAGAGTTATGTGGGACACAATTAAAAGCAAAAACACTCGAGTGATTGGCATCCCAGAACAGGGGGAGAAAAAAGAAAACACAGAGAGGATCATTGAGGTACTGCTGACAGAAAACTTTCCCAATATCATGAAAGATGAAAAGCTGACCATCCAAGAAGCTCAACGAACCCCATATAGAAGAGACCCCAAAAGAAAATCACCAAGACATATCATATTCACACTCGCCAAAACTAAAGACAAACAAAGAATCCTGAGAGCAGCTCGTGAAAAATAAGAAGTCACATACAGAGAAGAAACAATAAGACTAAGCTCAGAGTATTCGGCAGAAACCATGCAGGCAAGAAGGCAGTGGATGACATATATAAAATCTTGAAAGAAAAAAATTGTCAGCCAAGAATAACATATCCTGCAAAACTCTCGTTCAGATTTGATGGTGAAATTAGGTCATTTCCAGATAAACAGAAACTAAGGGAATATACAAAAGTAAAACAAAACTTACAAGAATTATTAAAAGGAGTTGTTCGATCTGAGGACAAACAACTTCAGCCCTCAGGCAGGACCTAGGACTTGGATGCAGGTTCATACAAACCAGATGCCATTCTAGAAAATGAACTATTGAGGACTATCCAAAACAAAAGAAATACAACAGGGAATCAGAGCAATCAATCAAAGGATGACAACAACATCAAAACAATGAAAGAGGGAACAAACGGCATAGGTATAGAACCTTCTAAAGGAGAGGAAGGCAAGGCGATACCAAATAAGGGTAGACTGCTTCAAACTTATAAAGATAAGGATAAAAATCATGGTAACCACAAAGAAAGTTAACAAACCAACTCATAAAAATAAAGACAAAAAACATGAAGTCTCAGCAAAAACAAAACCTACAAAACAAAAGAAATGAACACAAAATCCACAAACAAAAGTAACTCAGCACAAGAGACTAAGAAGAAAAAAGAAAACTTCAGCACCAAAATAAAAAGCACTACAAAATAACAGCAACAAACTTCCATCTATCAATAATTACACGGAATGTAAATGGACTCTATGCACCCATAAAGAGACGGAGAATGGCAGAACGGATAAGAAAATAGGATCCATCAATATGCTGTCTACAAGAGACACACCTTAGAAACAAAGGTGTGAATTTATTAAAAATCAAAAATTGGAAAAAAATATATCAAGCTAACAACTACCAAAAAAGAGCAGGAATGGCAATTCTAATCTCAGATAAAATAGACTTTAAAACAAAATGTACCATAAAAGACAAAGAAGGACACTATATAATGATTAAGGGGATGATCCATCATGAAGACATAACCATAATAAATATCTATGCACCCAATGACAGGGCTCCAAAATACATAAAAAAAACTCTAACAGCACTGAAAAGAGAAATTGACAGTTCCACAATAATAGTAGGAGACTTCAACACACCACTCTCAGTAAAGGACAGAACAACTAAAAAAAAACTCAGCAAAGATACAGAAGACCTAAAGGACACAATCAGCCAACTGGACCACATAGACATATACAGAACAATCCATCCAACTGCTGCAAAGTACACATTCTTTTCCAATGCACATGGAACGTTCTCCAGAATAGACCACATCTTAGGCCACAGAGCAATCCTAAACAAGATCCAAAATGCTTAGATAATTCACAGTATCTTCTCTGACTACAATGCCATCAAGGTAGAAATTAACACTAGAAAGAGCAAGGAAAAAAAAAAATCAAACACATGGAAGCTGAATAATACTCTGCTTACACATCAATGGGTAATAGAAGGAATCAGAGATGGAATTAAAAAATTCCTAGAATCAAATGAAAATGAAAACACATCATACCAAAACCTTTGGGACAAAGCAAAGGCAGTCCTCAGAGGACAATTTATAGCAATAGATGCACATATCAAAAAAGAAGAAAGGGACAAAATCAAAACATTAACTACGGAACTCAAACAAATAGAAAGAGAACAGCAAAAAAAGCCTACAACCACCAGAAGAAAGGAGATAGTAAAGATCAGAGCAGAAATAAATGAAATAGAGAACAGAAAAACCAATAGAAAGAATCAACAAAACCAAAAGTTGGTTCTTTGAAAGAAACAACAAAATTGACAAACCACTGGCCAGACTGACAAAAGAAAAACAGCAGAGGGCACAAATAACGCAAATAAGAAATGAAATGGGGGACATTACAACAGACCCAACTGAAATAAAAAGGATTATAACAGAATATTATGAAAAACTATATTCCAACAAATTTGAAAACCTAGAGGAAATGGATAAATTTCTAGAAACATACAGCCTACTCAAACTACAACAAAGTGATATTGAAAATCTGAACAGACCCATAACAGGAGAATAGATTGAAAACGTAATAAAAAAAACTCCCAACCAAAAAAATCCCTGGCCCAGATGGCTTCACTGGAGAATTCTACAAAACATTTACAGAAGAGCTTGTACTAGTTCTACTCAAGCTATTTCAGAGCATAGAAGAGGAAGCAACACTTCCAAGTTCATTCTATGAAGTCAGCATAACGCTGATACCAAAACCAGGCAAAGACGTCACAAAAAAAGAAAATTACAGACCAATATCTCTCATGAATATAGATGCAAAAATTCTGAAGAAAATTCTAACCAATAGAATTCAGTATCATATCAAAAAAATAATACACCATGACCAAGTAGGATTCATACCAGGTATGCAAGGATGGTTTGACATTAGAAAATCCATCAATTTAATTCACTACATAAATAAAAGGAAAGAAAAAAATCACATGATCATCTCAATTGACGCAGGAAAGGCATTTGACAAAGTCCAACAACCATTCCTCATAAAAGCTCTCAATAAAATAGGTATAGAAGGGAAATTTCTCAACATAATAAAGGGCATCTATGCAAAACCAATGGCCAACATCATTCTTAATGGAGAGAGGCTGAAAACATTCCCCTTGAAAACAGGAACAAGACAAGGATGCCCTATATCACCACTCCTATTTAACATTGTGCTGGAAGTTCTAGCTAGAGCAGTAAGGCAAGAGAAAGAAATAAAGGGCATCCAAATTGGTAATGAAGAAGTTAAACTGTCCCTGTTTGCAGATGATATGATACTATATATAGAAAACCCTAAAGACTCCATAAGAAATCTCCTGGAACTAATAGAAAGATTCAGTGGAGTAGCAGGATACAAGATAAACATTCAAAAATCAGTTGGATTCCTATACACCAGTAAAGAAAACGATGAAAAGGAGATTAGGAAATCAATACCATTTTCAATAGCCCCTAAAAAGATAAAATACATAGGAATAAATCTGACCAGTAATGTAAAAGACCTATACAAAGAAAACTACAAAACACTACTGCATGAAACCCAAAGGGATCTACATAAATGGAAAAACATACCATGCTCATGGATAGGCAGACTCAACATTGTGAAAATGGCAATTCTACCCAAAGCAATTTACAAATACAATGCAATCCCGATACAAATACCAACAACATTCTTCAAAGAGATGGAAAAACTAATTATTAACTTTATATGGAAAGGGAAGAAGCCCCGAAAAAGTAAAGCACTACTGAAGAAGAAGAATAAAGTTGGAGGACTCACACTACCTGACTTCAGAACCTACTATACAGCTACAGTAGTCAAAACAGCCTGGTACTGGTACAACGACAGACACATTGACCAATGGAACAGAATTGAGAACCCAGATGTAAATCCATCCACCTATGGTCACCTGGTCTTCGACAAGGGCCCAAAGTCCATCGAATGGGGAAAAGACATTCTTTTTAACAAATGGTGCTGGCAAAACTGGATATCCATCTGCAAAACAATGAAACAGGACCCATAACTCACACCGTATACAAAAACTACTTCAAAATGGATCAAAGACCTGAATATAAAGCCTAAAACTATAAAGTTCATAGAAGAAAAAATAGGACCGACACTTCAGGCTTTAATAAACGGCATTAACAGGATACAAACCATAACCATCAACACACAAACCCCAATTGATAAGCTAGGTAACTGGGATCTTTTAAAAATCAAATCCTCTTCAAAAGACTTCACCAAAAGAGTCAAAAGAGAACCTACAGACGGGGAAAAAAATTTTGGACAGTACAAGTCAGACAAAGGTCTAATCTCCATAATCTGCAAGAAAATCCAACACCTGTACAACAAAAAGACAAACAATCCTATTAAAAAATGGGCAAAGGAAATGAACAGACACTTCACTAACAAACACATTCTAATGGCCAACAGACACATGAGGAAATGCTCGCGATCACTAGCCGTTAGAGAAATGCAAATTAAAACCACAATGAGATACCATCTCACCTGGCATTACTGGCACAAAGCAAAAACACTGGAAATAACAAATGTTGGATGGGCTGCATTGAAATCAGAACTCTTACGCACTGCTAGTGGGAATGCAAAACGATACAACCATTTTGGAAAATGATATGGCGCTTCCTCGAAAGCTAGAAATAGGCATACCATTCAATCCAGCATCCCACTCCTAGGAATATATCCTAGAGAAATAAGAGTGGTCACTCGAATAGACATATGCACACCTATGTTCAAGGCAGCATTGTTCACAATAGCAAAACGATGGAAACAACCTAGATGCCCATCAACAGATGAATGGATTAACAAACTATGGTACATACACACAATGGAGTACTAAGCCATGAGAAAGAACAATGAATCTGTGAAGCATCTCATAACATGGATGAAACTGGAGGACATTATGCTGAGTGAAATAAGTCAATCACAAAAGGCCAAATATTGTATGAGACCTCTATTGTAAAAACCCATGAAAAAGTTCACACACAAAATGTAACAATCTTTGTAGGTTACCAGGGATGGGGGTGGATACTAAATAGGCAATAGATAAGTGGTATCTTGGGTGAAGGTTGAGACAGAACACAATACAGGGGAAACTAGCAAAACTTTTACAGGTAAAGGTCATGGAAGCCCCATAGACACATCCAAACTCCCTGAGGGACTGAATTGCTAGGCGGAGGCCTGTGGGGACCATGGTCTCTGGGAACATCTAGCTCAACTAGCAAGACACAGCTTATAAAGGCAATGCTCTACATTCTACCTTGGTGAGTAGTATCTGGGGTCTTAAAAGCCTGTGAGTGGCCATCTAAGATACTCCACCGGTCTCATCCCTTTGGGAGCAAGGGAGAATGAAGAGAACAGGATATAAGGAAAACATTAGTCCGAAGGACTAATGGTCCACAGGTACCAAGGCCTCCACCGGACTGAGTCCAGTACAGCTAGATAGTGCCCGACTACCACCACTGACTGCTCTGACCAGGATCACAACAGAGGGTTCTGGACAGAGCTGGAGAAGGATGTAGAGCATAATTCTAACTTACAAAAGAAAGACCAGATTTACTGGCCTAAAGGAGACTGGAGAAACCCCGCGAGTATGGCCCCCAGACACCCTTTTAGCTCAGTGGTGAAGTTACCTCCGAGGTTCACTGTTCAGCCTGGGAGTGGACAGCCCTGTAAAACCACATGAGACTAACGAGTACAGGAGTCCAGTGACAAGGGCCAGAAGGGGACAATGAAGCTGGTGATAGGGAACCCGAGTTTGAGTAAGGATATTATTGATGTGTTGTGAGATTGTTAACCATTGTCAAAGGGCAACATTTGTAGTAACTGTTAAATGAGAAACTCTTTTGTTCTGTAAGCTTTCATCTTAAGTGAGAATAACAGCATAATTTGAAGAGCGTAGTCAATGTCACTGAACTGTGCATGTAGAAATTTTTGAAATGGTGTATCTTTGGCTATGTGTATTTTTACCAAAAGAAAAAGGTGAGAAGTTAGAGGGTTGATATGTTGTGAGGTTGTTAACCAATGTCATAAAACAAATGTGTACTACTGTTTCACGAGAAACTATGTGTTCTGTAAGCCTTCACCTGAAGTACAATTTAAAAAAAAAAATAAAAAAAAAACTACAATACAATACCATCTCACTCCCACATTACCGGCGCTAATCAAAAAAACAGAAAATAACAAATGTTGGAGAGGCTTCAGGGAGATTGGCACCCTTCTGCACTACTGGTGGGAATGTAAAATGATACAACAACTTTGGATAACAAAATGGCCTTTCCTTAATAAGCTAGAAATAGAAATAACTTACTATCTAGCAATCCCACTCCTAGGAATATACCCTAGAAAAGTAAGAGCCATCGCATGGATACACATATGCACCCCCATGTTCATTGCAGCACTATTCACAACAGCAACAAAGATTGAAACAACATAAAAGCCCATCAGCAGATGAATGGGTCATCAAACTATAGTACATGCACACAATAGAATATTATGGAAATGATAAAGAACAACGATGAATCAGAGAAACATCTGACAACATGGATGAATCTGGAGAGCATTATGCTAAGTGAAATAAGTCGTTCACAAAAGGACAAATTTTGTTTCAGACCATTATTATTATAAGAACTCAAGAATAGGTTTACACATAGGAAAAAGTTTCTTTAACGGTTGAGTGAGGAGGGAGGGAGTGGGTAAATCACTAACTAGGTAGTAGGCAAGTGTCAGATTTGGTGAAGAGAAAGACAGCACACAATATAGGGGAAGTCAGCACAGCTTGACCAAAGCAAAGTCAAAGAATTTTCCTGGACACATCCGAGTTGCTGGGGCTGGGGGCTTGGGACCATAGTCTCTGGGGATATCTAGGTCAATTGACATAACGTAGTTCATAAAGAAAATGTTCTACATCCCACTTTGGTGAGTAACGTCAGGGGTCTTAAAAGCTTGGGAGAGGCCATCTAAGATACATCTATTGGTCCCATCCCATTTGGAGCAAAGAATGATGAAAACCAAAGATACAAGGAAAATATTAGCCCAAAGGACTAAAGGACCACATGAACCAAAGCCTCCACCAGCCTGAGCTCCGAATTAGATGGTGAGTGGCTATCAACCGACCACTCTGACAGGGATCACAACAAAGAGTCCCGAACAGAGTGGGAGAGAAATATACAGCAAAAATCGAGTTCACTAAAAAAGACTGGACTTCCTGGTCTGATGGAGTCTGGAAGAACCCCAGAAACTATGGCCCCCGGACTGTCTGCTAACCCAGAATCGAAACCACTCCCAAAGCCCACTTTTCAGACAAAGACTGGATAGGCCAATAAAACAAACTAACAATGGGCTGAAACATAGCAATAATTGCGAGGATGCACAGGACAGGACAGTGTTTCGTTCTGTTGTACTGTAGTGTCTGTATGAGTTGGAACTGACTCGAAGGTGCCTATCAACAACAACAACATAAAAAAAAATAACATATATGAGGAATGTGTTTCTTAGTTCAATCAAATATATAAGACCAAATGGTCCACTCATGCTCAAAAGCAAGAAAAGAAGGCAGGAAGGGACAGGAACTAGATGAATGGACACAGGGAACCCGAGGTGGAAAGGGGGAGCATGATGTAACATTGTAGGGATTGCAAGCAACGTCACAAAACAATATTTTTATAGATATTTTTTGGGGGGGTTTCCTTTTTTTTATTGTACTTCAGGTGAAGGCTTACAGAACAAATAGTTTTTCATGAAACAGTAGTACACATATTGTTTTATGACATTGGTTAACAACCCCACAACATGTCAACCCTCTAACTTCTCAACCTTTTTTTTTTTTTTTTTTTTTTTGGTGAAAATACACATAGCCAAAGATACACCATTTCAAAAATTTCTACTTGAACAATTCAGTGACACTGAATACGCTCTTCAAATTGTGCTGGTATTCTCACTTAAGATGAAGGCTCACGGAACAAAATAGTTTCTCATTTAACAGTTACTACACATGTTGCCCTATGACAACAGTTAACAATCTCACAACACATCAACAATATCCTTACTCAACTTTGGGTGCCCTATCAACAGCTTCCTTGTCCCCTTCTGCCGTCTGGCCCTTGTCACTGGACTTCTGTATCTCATTAGTCCCATTTGGTTTTACGGGTCCGTCCACTCCCAGGCTGAACTTCGAACCTCGGAGATAACTTCACCACTGAGCTAAAAGGGTGTCTGGGGGCCATACTCTCGGGGTTTCTCCAGTGTCCTTTAGGCCAGTAAATCTGGTCTTTCTTTTGTGAGTTAGAATTATGTTCTACATCCTTCTACAGCTCTGTCCAGAACCCTCTGTTGTGATCCTGGTCAGAGCAGTCAGTGGTGGTAGTCGGGCACTATCTAGCTGTACTGGAGTCAGTCCGGTGGAGGCCTTGGTAGTTCTGGTCCAATAGTCCTTCGAACTAATCTTTTCCTTATACCTGTTCTCTTCATTCTCACTTGCTCCCGAAAGGATGAGACCAGTGGAGTATCTTAGATGGCCACTCACAGGCTTTTAAGACCCCAGACACTACTCACCAAGCTAGAATGTAGAACATTGTCTTTATAAAGTGTGTTATGCCAAATGAGCTAGACGTTCCCCGAGACCATGGTCCCCACAGGCCTCCGCCCAGCAATTCAGTCCCTCAGGGAGTTTGGATGTGTCTATGAGGCTTCCATGACCTTTACTTGCACAAGTTGTGCTAGTTACCCCTGTATTGTGTACTGTCTCACCTTTCACCCAAGATACCACTTATCTATTGCCTATTTAGTATTTCACCCCACCTCTCCCATCCCTGGTAACCTACAAAGATTGTTACATTTTGCATGTGAATTTTTTCATGGGTTTTTACAATAGAGGTCTCATACAATATTTGTCCTCTTGTGATTGACTTATTTCACTCAGCATGAAGTCCTCCAGTTTCATCCATGTTGTGAGACGCTTCACAGATTCATTGTTGTTCTTTCTCATTGCGTAGTACTCCATTGTGTGTATGTACCATAGTTTGTTAATCCATACATCTGTTGATGGGCATCTAGGTTGTTTCCATCGTTTTGCTATTGTGAACAATGCTGCCATGAACATAGGTGTGCATATGTCTATTCGAGTGACGACTCTTATTTCTCTAGGATACATTCCTAGGAGAGGGGTTGCTGGATCGAATGGTATGTCTATTTCTAGCTTTCTGAGGACGCGCCAAATCATTTTCCAAAATGGTTGAATCATTTTGCATTCCCACCAGCAGTGCACAAGAGTTCCGATCTCCCCGCAGCCCCTCCAACATTTGTTATTTCCAGTGTTTTTGCTTTGTGCTAGTAATACCAGGTGAGATGGTATCTCGTTGTGGTTTTAATTTGCATTTCTCTAATGGCATTCTCATAATGAGCATTTCCTCATGTGTCTGTTGGCCATTAGAATGTGTTTGTTAGTGAAGTGTCTGTTCATTTCCTTTGCCCATTTTTTAATAGGATTGTTTGTCTTTTTGTTGTACAGGTGTTGGATTTTCTTGCAGATTATGGAGATTAGACCTTTGTCTGACTTGTACTGTCCAAAATTTTTTTCCCCGTCTGTAGGTTCTCTTTTGACTCTTTTGGTGAAGTCTTTTGAAGAGGATTTGATTTTTAAAAGATCCCAGTTACCTAGCTTATCAATTGGGGTTTGTGTGTTGATGGTTATGGTTTGTATCCTGTTAATGCCGTTTATTAAAGCCTGAAGTGTCGGTCCTATTTTTTCTTCTATGAACTTTATAGTTTTAGGCTTTATATTCAGGTCTTTGATCCATTTTGAAGTAGTTTTTGTATACGGTGTGAGTTATGGGTCCTGTTTCATTGTTTTGCAGATGGATATCCAGTTTTGCCAGCACCATTTGTTAAAAAGACTGTCTTTTCCCCATTCGATGGACTTTGGGCCCTTGTCGAAGATCAGGTGACCGTAGGTGGATGGATTTACATCTGGGTTCTCAATTCTGTTCCATTGGTCAATGTCTCTGTTGTTGTACCAGTACCAGGCTGTTTTGAGTACTGTAGTTGTATAGTAGGTTCTCAAGTCAGGTAGTGTGAGTCCTCCAACTTTATTCTTCTTCTTCAGTAGTGCTTTACTTATTCGGGGTTTCTTCTCATTCCATATAAAGTTAATGATTAGTTTTTCCATCTCTTTGAAGAATGTTGTTGGTATTTGGATCGGGATTGCATTGTATTTGTAAATTGCTTTGGGTAGAATTGCCATTTTCACAATGTTGAGTCTGCCTATCCATGAGCATGGTATGTTTTTCCATTTATGTAGATCCCTTTGGGTTTCATGCAGTAGTGTTTTGTAGTTTTCTTTGTATACGTCTTTTACATCACTGGTCAGAATTATTCCTAAGTATTTTATATTTTTAGGGGTATTATAAATGGCATTGTTTTCCTGATTTCCTTTTCATCGTTCTCCTTAGTGGTGTATAGGAATCCAACTGATTTTTGAATGTTTATCTTGTATCCTGTTACTCCGCTGAATCTTTCTATTAGTTGCAGTAAATTTCTCGTGGAGTCTTTTGGGTTTTCTATGTAAAGTATCATATCATCTGTAAACAGGGACATTTTAACTTCTTCATTACCAATTTGTATGCCTTTTATTTCTTTTTCTTGCTTTATTGCTCTAGCTAGAACTTCCAGCACAATGTTAAATAGGAGTGGTGATAAAGGGCATCCTTGTCTTGTTCCTGTTTTCAAGGGGAATGTTTTCAGCCTCTCTCCATTAAGAATGATGTTGGCCATTGGTTTTGCATAGATGCCCTTTATTATGCTGAGAAATTCCCCTTCTATACCTATTTTATTGAGAATTTTTATCAAGAATGGGTGTTGGACTTTGTCAAATGCCTTTTCTGCCTCAATTGTGGTGATCATGTGATTCTTTTCTTTCCTTTTATTTATGGGGTGGATTACATTGATTGATTTTCTAATGTTGAACCATCTTTGCATACCTGGTATGAATCCTACTTTGCCATGGTGTATTATTTTTTTGATATGATGCTGAATTCTATTGGCTAGAATTTTGTTCAGAATTTTAGCATCTATATTCATGAGAGATCTTGGTGTGTAATTTTTTTTTTTACGTCTTTGCCTGGTTTTGATGTCAACATTATGCTGGCTTCTTAGAATGAATTTGGAAGTGTTCCTTCCTCTTCTATGCTCTGAAACAGCTTGAGTAGTACTGGTACAAGCTCTTCTATAAATGTTTTGTAGAATTCTCCAGTGAAGCCATCCGGGCCAGGGCTTTTTTTGGTTGAGAGGTTTTTTTTTTTTATTACCTTTTCAATCTTTTCTTTTTATGGGTCAGATTTTCAACATCACTTTTTTTGTATTTTGGGTAAGTTGTGTGTTTCTAGAAATTTACCCATTTCCTCTAGGTTTTCAAATTTGTTGGAGTATAGTTTTTCATAATATTCTGTTATAATCGTTTTTATTTAATTTGAGTCTGTTGTAATGTCCACCATTTCATTTCTTATTTGGGTTATTTGTGTCCTCTCCTGTTGTTCTTTTGTCAGTCTGGCCAGTGATTTGTCGATTTTGTTGATTCTTTCAAAGAATCAGCTTATGGTTTTGTTGATTCTTTCTATTGTTTTTCTGTTCTCTATTTCATTTATTTCTGCTCTGACGTTTGCTATTTCATTTCTTCTGGTGGTTGTGTGCTTTTTTTTTTTTTTTACTGTTTTCTTTCTATTTGTTTGAGTTCTGTAGTTAATGATTTGATTTTGTCCCTTTCTTCTCATTTGATATGTGCATCTATTTCTATAAATTGTCCTCTGAAGACTGACTTTGCTGTGTCCCAAAGGTTTTGGTATGATGTGTTTTCATTCTCATTTGATTCTAGGAATTTCTGGATTCCATCTCTGATTTCTTCTATTACTCAGTGATGTGTAAGCAGAGTATAATTCAGTTTCCATGTAGTTGATTTTTTTCCTTGCTCTTTCTATTGTTAATTTCTACATTGATTGCATTGTGGTCAGAGAAGATACATGTAATTATCTCAACGTTTTGGATCTTGTTGAGGATTGCTCTATGGCCTAAGATGTTGTTTATTCTGGAGAACGTTCCATGTGCATTGGAAAAGAATGTGTAGTTTGCAGTGGATGGATGCAGTTTTCTATATATGTCTATCAGGTCAAGTTGACTGATTGTGCCCTCTAGGTCATCTGCATCTTTGGTGAGTTTCTTCTTAGTTGTTCTGTCCTTTACTGAGAGTGGTGTGTTGAAGTCTCCTAGTATTATTGTGGAACTGTCAATTTCTCTTTTCAGTGTTGTGAGAGGTTGTTTTATATATTTTGGAGCCCTGTCATTGGGTGCATAGATGTTTATTATGGTTGTGTCTTCATGATGGATCATCCCCTTAATCATTATATAGTGTCCTTCTTTGTCTTTTATGGTAGATTTTGTTTTAAAGTCTATTTTATCTGAGATTAGAATTGCCATTCCTGCTCTTTTTTGGTAGTTGTTAGCTTGATATATTTTTTTCCAATTTTTGATTTTTAATAAATTCACATCTTTGTTTCTAAGGTGTGTCTCTTGTAGACAGCATATTGATGGATCCTGTTTTCTTATCCAGTATATCACTCTCCGTCTCTTTATGGGTGCATTGAGTCCATTTACATTCAGTGTAATTATTGATAGATGTGAGTTTGTTGCTGTCATTTTGTAGCACTTTTTTTTTTTTTTTTTTTTTTTTGGTGCTGAAGTTTTCTTTGTTCTTCTTACTCTCCCGTGCTGAGTTACTTTTGTTTGTGGATTTTATTTTCATTTCTTTTGTTTTTGTAGGCTTTGTTTTTGATGAGATTTTGGTTTTCCTCTTTTTTTATGAGTATGTTTGTTAACTTTCTTTGTGGTTACCATGAAGTTTACCCTTATCTTTCTAAGTTTGAAGCAGTCTACCATGACTTGTTTTCGCCTTTCCTTCCTCTCCATTAGAAGGTTCTACACCTATGCCGTTTATTCCCTCTTTTATTGTTTTGATGTTTTGTTATTTACTGATTAACTGCTCTGATTTCCTGTTGTATTTCTTTTTATTTTGGATGTCCTTGAGAGTTCATTTCCTAGATTGATATCTGGCTGGTATGGTCCTGCATCCTAGATTCTGCCTGTGAGCTGAAGCAGTTTGTCCTCAGATCAAAGATGTCCCTTTAATAATTTTTGTAAATTTGGTTTGACTTTTACATATTCCCTTAATTTCTGTTTATCTGTAAATGACCTAATTTTACCATCAAAGTTGAACGAGAGTTTTGCAGGATATATTATTCTTGGCTGGCAAATTTTTTCTTTCAGGATTTTATATACGTCATCCCATTGTCTTCTGTCTGTGTGGTTTCTGCCGAATAATCTGAGCTTAGTCTTATTGTTTCTCCTCTGTATCTGACTTTTTGTTTTTCACTTGCTGCTCTCAGGATTCTTAGTTTCTCTTTGGTTTTGGCGAGTGTGATTATGATATGCCTTGGTGATTTTCTTTTGGGGTCTCTCCTATATGGGGTTCGTTGAGCTTCTTGGATGGCCAGCTTTTCATCTTTCATGATATTGGGGAGTTTTCTGTCAGCAGTTCTTCAATGATCCTCTCTGTGTTGTCTGTTTTCTCCCCCTGTTCTGGAATTCCAATCACTCACAAATTTTTGCTTTGATTTGTATCCCACATAACTCTCAGGGTCTCTTCATTTTTCTTTGCTCTTTTTTCTGAGTTTTCCTGAAACAGTGTTGTACCCAATTATTTGTCTTGAATTCCACTTATCCTGTCTTCCACCGTTTCATATCTGCTTCTCAGCCCTTCTATGACACCGTCCATTTCTGAAATCTTGTTGTTTATCTTTTGGATTTCTAATTGTTGTCTTTGTATAATTTCTAGTTGTGAATTTATTGTCATTTTGCTCCTGCATTATTTTCCTGAATTCTTCCCATTTTTTGTCCGTATTTTCCATGAATTTGTCTATTTTTTCCTCATGTTTGTAAGCTTTTTGCCTCAGCTCTTGGACAATTGTGAGTATTAGAGATTTGAATTCCCTATCAGGCAGTTCTAGTTCATTTTCTTCCACTGGAAAGTCATCTGGTGTTTTATTTTGGACACCTAATGGAATCATCCTGTCCCATTTTTTGTAAATGCTTTGATATGGTCTTCTGTTTTCGCGACATTCAGTAGTTATTTTTCTCGTTTATTGATTGTATATTTGTTTCATCCCTTTTTTTAAAAATTTGACTATGTCTGAGCAGGTGGACTGTGTGTTCTCTGTTGTTTGTTCATCTGTGGACACAACACTTTTCGCCTGTTTCTCTAATTGGCAGGGTCAGTCACTCAGATGTGGTATGGCAGGGCAGGTCTAGCTGAAGAGGGGTTACTGGGACGGGTTGTTTGTGGTTCTTACTACGGCCACCAGGGTGGGTCAGTAATCAGTGCAGGGCAGGGTCCAGTAGGCCGTGCCTGTGCTGCTTCGTGGTGTGATATCAAGGGCACAGCACAGGTAGGCAGTATCCACTGGGGAGATTGTTAATTGTAGAGCTAAGATGGATGTGGGAGAGAGGAGAGAGGAACAGGAGCCAAAAACATACAAACAAAGAAAAAAGAATGCTAGGGGAGCTTGCTGTTGGAGTGGAGAGATGAGAGACTATGAAATGTAGAAAAACAGAAAGGGGAAGAGGAAGAAAAGAAAATAATGAATAAATAAAAGTCAGAAACTTTAAGAACCGCAAAGTTCCCAGGGTTCCTACCGGTGCAGCTATGAGATCTGGGGAAGTTGCTCTCAGGTGTTGCAGTACAGCCTGCCTAGAAGGCGTAGCGGTATACAATGCCAGGTATTCAGGGAACACAAAGAGAAAGAAGATATAGAGAGACAAAAAAGTGAGTAATAAAAAAAGAGGGAAAAGAAACCAGAACAGATTAAAAAAAAAAGAAGAAGAATAAGAAAAGCCCCCAAAAAAGCAGAAAAAAAAAACCCAACAAAAAAAGTACATTCCTCTGCAAGTCTGTGCAAGCCGATGGGGTAGTCTCCTTGCCATGCAGCACCGCCTGGCCAGAAAGGGCTCCCAACTTAAGAAAAGGAAAAGAAAACAAAGAAAACAATTCAAAACAAACAAAGGAACAAAAACCATGGGATCCCACCAGAGCAGCAGTCCAGGCCGGGAGCAGCTTCATACTCGAATGGAGGTCCACAGCCCCTCAGGAAGGAGCAGAAATGGCACACGGAGCGAGTTATTTGAGCGAAAGGAGGGGGAGGTGGTGAGAGGTAAGGAAAAAATCAAAAGAAGCAGGATAAAAAGCAACACCAGCAACCAACAAATGGAACTCAGAGAGCCAGCTAGTGCAGGCTGGTGGAATCCAAGCAGCCAGTGTTTCCCGGGCAGGAAACTGTGGCCGCGGGAAGCAGAGGAGGCTGAGTCGGGGTGAAGAAGGGTGGGGGGTGGGAAAGCTTATATTACCGGTTGTTTAGTCTCCCGCTGGAAGCTCTGTGAGGCTGCTTTCTTGTACCCCCTGTTTGCTGTTCTCCAATAGGTGTCCAAGACGGTGGATCCACGCTGTGTTAGCTGGTAGGGGACCTCTGCATGAATCTCTCTTCGCTCTCTGTTCTCTTTCAGTTTTCTTACTCCATGTGGTGCTTGGCTGAGTTCTTTATGCCTTTATTTGATGTTTTAGGGTTTCAGGATTCTTGTATTCTCTGTTCAGCTTAGTTTTTCGGATCTTTGCTATGGAGGGACTGTATGGTGCTTCTGCCTAGAGTGCCATTTTGCCGGAACTCCTTTTGTCTCTTTCTGATCCATTTTTTTGCTTGATTCTCATGTAGTCAGCTTATTTATCTCCAGTAACGATTTTTATCTTAAATTTCATTTTATTTGTTGTTAACATCACCACAGAGGTTTTCTTTCATTTAGAAAATAGTACTATATATCCTCCATCTTCTTACTTTGATCTTTCTATTTCCTGATGTTTTATGAGTATTTACTCTTAACATAAAAAAAGTTGTTGTTAATTAGACTCCAACTCATAGATAGCGACCCTATAGAATAGAGTAGAACTGCCCCCCATATAATTTCCAAGGAGTGGCTGGTGTATTTGAACTGCCGATCTTTAGGTTAGCAGCTGAGCCCTTAACCACTGTGCCACCAGTGCTATCTTAACATTTTTAGGCCATAAAAATATTTCAATCTAAATATTTCTTTCTTTTCATTGGAATATTTAGTTGGATTACATTTATTCTTTTACTAACATATCAGGATTTACTAAAAAGTTTAGATTTTATATATTTTTTATTGCACTTTAGATGGAGGTTTACAGAACAGTTTCTCATTAAATAGTACACATATTGTTTGATAACATTGGTTAACTACCCCATGACATGTCAACACTCTCCCTTCTCAACCTTAGAGGACTTTTTTTTTTGGTGAGAATATACATAGCCAAAGTTATACCACCAAAGTTACACCATTTCAAGTTTCTACATGTACAATTCAGTGACATCAATTACATTATTCCAGTTGTGCTGCTATTCTAACATCCTTTTCCAAATTCTTCCATCACCATTATCTTCAACTCACTGCCCCCAGGCTGCCCATCAAAACTTTTGAGTTGCTGTTGTCAATTTGATCTCACATAGATAATTCTTTTTTTTTTTTGTACCTTAGATGAAGGTTTGCAGAACAAATAGTTTCTCATTAAACAGATAGTACACATATTGCCCTATAACAATGGTTAACAACCCCACGACATGTCAACACTGTCCCTTCTCAACCTTGGGTTCCCTCCTCTTTCTTCTCCCCTCCTGCCTACTAGTCACTGTCTCTGGACTGCTGTGCCTCATTAGTCCAGTTTTGTTTTATGAGACTGTCCAATCCCCAGCTAAATGGTGAACTTTGGGAGTGAGTTCACCACTGAGCTAAAAGGGTGTATGAGGGCCATACTCTCAGGGTTTCTCAATTCTATCAGGTGAGTAAATCTGATTTTTTTTTTTTTTGTGAGTTAGAATTTTGTTCTACATCCTTTTCCAGCTCTGTCCAGGATCCTCTATTGTGATCCTGGTCAGAGCAGTCAGTGGTGGTAGCTAGACACCATCTAGCTGTACTAGACTCAGTCTGCTGGAGGCCTTGGTGGCTGTGGTCCATTAGTCCTTTGGACTAATGTTTTTCTTATATCCTATTCTCTTCATTCTCCCTTGCTCCCAAAGGGGTGAGACCAGTGGAGTACATTAGATGGCAGCTCACAGGCTTTTAAGAACCCAGACGCTACTCACCAAGGTACAATGTAGAACATTGTCTTTATAACTGTGTTATGCCAACTGAGCTAGATGTTCCCCAAGACCATGTTCCCCACAGCCCTCCACCCAGCAATTCAGTCCCTCAGGGAGTTTGGATGTGTCTATGGAGCTTCCATGACCTTTCCTCGTACAAGTTGTGCTGGCTTCCCCAGTATTTTGTACTGTCTTACCCTTTACCAAAGTTACCACTTATCTATTGTCTATTTTGTTCCCCCCTACCCCTCCCATCCCTTGTAACAAACAAAGATTGTTTCTTTTAGTGTGTAAACTTTTACACGAGTTTTTACAGTAATGGTCTCATACATATTTGTCCTTTTTTGATTGACTTATTTCACTCAGCATAATGTCTTCCAGTTTCATCCATGCTATGAGATGCTTCACAGATTCATTATTGTTTTTTATAGTTGTAAAGTACTCCGTTGTGTGTATGTACCATAGTTTGTTTATCCATTCATCTGTTGATGGGCATCTATGTTGTTTACATATTTTTGCTATTGTGAACAGTGCTGCCATGAATATGGGTGTGAATATGTCTATTCATGTGACGACTCTTATTTCTCTAGGATATATTCCTAGCAGTGGGATTGCTGGATCTTATGGTATTTCTATTTCTAGCTTTCTAAGGAAGTGCCATATCATTTTCCAAAATGGTTGTATCATTTTGCATTCCCACTAGCAGTGCATAAGAGTTCCAATCTCCCCGCAGCCTCTCCAATATTTTCTATTTCCAGTGTTTGTGATTCATGCCAGTAGTGCGGGGGTGAGGTGGTATCTCATTGTGGTTTTAATCTGCATTTCTCTAACGGCTAGTGATCATGAGCATTTCCTTATGTATATGTTGGCTGTTTGAATGTCTTCTTTGATGAAGTGTCTGTTCATTTCCTATGCCCTTTTTTTAGTAGGATTATTTGTCTTTTTGTTGTAGAGGTGATGGAATTTCTTATAGATTTTAGATTAGACCTTTGTCTGACTTGTAATGTCCAAAATTTTTTTCCCAGTCTGTAAGTTCTCTTTTCACTCTTTTGGTGAAGTCTTTTTGATGAGCATAAGTGTTTCATTTTTAAAAGATCCCCAGTAATTTAGCTTATCTTCTGGGATTTGTGAGTTGTTGGTTATGGTTTGTACCCTGTTCATGCCGTGCTTTAAGGCCCGTAGCATTGGTCCTATTTTTTTTTAATGAACTTTATAGTTTTTGACTTTATATTTAGGTCTTTGATCCATTTTGAATTAGATTTTATGTATGGTGTGAGGTATGGGTCGGGTTTCATTTTTTTTGCAGATGGACATCCAGTTTTGCCAGCACCATTTGTTAAAAAGACTATCTTTTCCCCATTTGATGGACTTCGGGCCATGGTTGAAGATCAGGTGATGGCAGGTGGATGGATTTACATCTGGGTTCTCAGTTTTGTTCCATTGGTCAGTGTATGTATTGTTCTACCACTACCAGGCTATTCTGACTACCATAGTAGCTGTATTGTACTTTCTGAGGTCAGGTAGTGTGAGTCCTCCTACTTTCTTCTTCTTCTTCAATAGTGCTTTACGTATTCGGGGCTTCTTCCCTTTCCATATAAAGTTAATGATTAGTTTTTCCATTTCTTTAAAGAATGTTGTTGGTATTTGGATCGGGATTGCATTGTATTTGTAAATTCCTTTGGATAGAATTGTCATTTTCACTATGTTGAGTCTACTTATCCATGAGCATGGGATGTTTACCCATTTATGTATATCCCTTTGGGTTTCTGGCAGTAGTGTTTTGTAGTTTTCTTTGTATAGGTCTTTTATACCCCTGGTTAGATTTATACTTAAGTATTTTATTTTTTTAGGGGCTATTGTAAATGGTGTTGCTTTCCTGATTCCCTTTTCATAGTTCTCTTTATTGATGTATAGGAATCCATCTGATTTTTCTATGTTTATCTTGTATCCTGCTATTCTGCTGAATCTTTCTATTAGTTCCAGTAGTTTTCTTCTGGAGTCTATAGGGTTTTCTTTGTATAGTATCATACCATCCTCAAACAGAGACAGTTTAACTTCTTAATTACAAATTTGGATACCCTTTATTTCTTATTCTTGCTGTATTGCCGTAGCTAGGACTTCCAGCACAATGTTACATAAGAGTGGCGATAAAGGGCATCCTTGTCTTGTTCCTGTTCTCAAGGGGAATGTTTTCAGCCTCTCTCCATTAAGAATGATGTTGGCTGTTGGTTTTGCATAGCCACCCTCTATTATGTTGAGAAATTTCCAGTCTGCACCTATTTTATTGAGAATTTTTTATCAGGAATGTTTGCTGGACTTTGTCGAATGCCTTTTCTGCAGCAGTTGAGATGATCATGTGATTCTTTTCTGAGATGATCATGTGATTCTTTTCTTTCCTTTTGTTTATGTGGTGGATTATGTTGATTGATTTTCTAATGTTGAACCATCCTTGCATACCTGGTTTGTATCCTACTTGATCATGGTGTATTTTTTTTTATATAATGCTGAATTCTAGTAGCTAGAATTTTGTTGAGAAGTTTTGCATCTATATTCATGAGAGATATTGGTCTCTAATTTTCTTTTTTTGTGGCATCTTTGCCTGGTTTTAGTACCAGGGTTATGCTGGCTTCATAAAATGAATTTGGTAGTATCCTTTTCTTTTCTACGTTCTGTAATAGTTGGAGTAGTACTGGTATAAGCTCTTCTCTGAATGTTTTGTAGAATTCTCCAGTGAAGCCATCTGAGCCAGGGTTTTTATGGTTGGGTGTTATTGCCTTTTCAATCTCTTCTCTTGTAATAGGTCTGTTCAGAATTTCAACATCACTTTGTGATATTTTGGGTATGTAGTGTGTTTCTAGAAATTTATCTGTTTCTTCTAAGTTTTCAAATTTGTTGGAGTATAGTTTTTCATAATACGCTGTTATAATCCTTTTTATTTCAGCTGGGTTTGTTGTAATGTCCCCCATTTCATTTCTTATTTAGGTTATTTGCATCCTCTCCTGTTTTTCTTTTGTCATTCTGGCCAGTGGTTTGTCAATTTTGTTGATTTTTTCAAAGAACCAACGTTTGGTTTTGCTGATTCTTTCTATTGTTTTTCTATTTTCTGTTTCATTATTTCTGTTCTGATCTTTATGATTTCATTTCTTCTTGTGGCTGTGGGCTTTTTTTTTTTTTTTTTTTGCCATTCTCTTTCTATTTGTTCGAGTTATGTTGTTAATATTTTGATTTTGTCCCTTTCTTCTTTTTTAATGTGTGCATCTATTGCTATGAATTGTCCTCTGTGGACTGCCTTTGCTGTGTCCCAAAGGTTTTGGTATGATGTGTTTTCATTCTCGTTTGATTCTAGGAATTTTTTAATGCCATCTCCGATTTCTTCTATAACCCCGTGATGTGTAAGCAGGGTGTTATTCAGTTTCCATGTACTTTATTTTTTTTTCCTTTGTCTTCCTGCTGTTAATTTATACCTTGATGGCATTGTGGTCAGAGAAGATACTTTGTATTATCTCAATGTTTTGGATCTCGCTGAGGATTGCTCTGTAGCCTAAGACGTGGTCTATTCTGGAGAATATTCCATGTCCATTGGAAAAGAATGTGTACTTTGCAGCTGTTGGGTGTAGTGTTCCATAATTGTCTATGAGATCAAGTTGGCTGATTGTGCCCTTTAGGTCTTCTATATCTTTGTTGAGTTTCTTTCTAGATGTTCTGTCCTTTACCGAGAGTGGTGTGTTGAAGTCTCCTACTATTATTGAGGAACTGTCAATTTCTCTTTTCAGTGTTGTTAGAGTTTGTTTTATATATTTTGGAGCCTTGTCATTGGGTGTGTAGATGTTTATTATGGTTACGTCTTCATGATGGATCATCCCCTTAATCATCATATAGTGTCCTTCTTTGTCTTTTATGGTGGATTTTCTTTTAAAGTTTATTTTATCTGAGCTTAATATTGCCACTCCTGCTCTTTTTTGGTAGCTGTTTACTTGATGTATTTTTTCCATTCTTTGTTTTTAAAGAAATTTACATCTTTGTTTCTAATATGTGTTACTTGTAGACAATGCATTGATACATCCTGTTTTTTTTAATCCATTCTGTCACTCTCCTTCTCTTTATGGGTGCATTTAGGCCATTTATATTCAGTGTAATTATTGACAGGTGCGAGTTTATTACTTTCATTTTGTAGTGCTTTTGTTTGTGGTGCTGACATTTTCTTTGTTTGTCTTACTCTTCTCTGCTGAGTTCCTTTTTTTGTGGATTTTTTTTCATTTTTTTTGTTTTTGTAGGTTTTGTTTTTACTGAGACTTTATGTTTTTCTTCTTTATTTTGATGAATAGGTTTGTTAACTTTTTTTGTTATTACCTTGAAATTTACCCTTATCTTCCCAGGTTTGAACCAGTCTATTATTACTTGGTATCGCCTTGCCTTCCTCTCCATTAGAAGGTTCTATCCGTACACAGTTTATTCCCTCTTTCATTGTTCTGATGCTGCTGTCATTTACAGATTAACCTCTCTGGTTCCCTGTTGTAATTCTTTTGGTTTTGAGTAGTCCTTAAGAATTCATTTCCTAGGTTGCTATCTAGCGAGTACAATCCTGTGTCCTATATTCAGCCTGTGGTCTGATGTTGTTTGTTCGCAGTTGAAGGACTCCTTTTAATAAGTCTTGTAAGTTTGGTTTGGTTTTTGCATAGTCCATTAATTTTGGTTTATCTGGAAATGACCTAATTTCACCATCATATTTGAACGAGAGTTTTGCAGGGTATATTATTCTTGGCTAGCAATTTTTTCTTTCAAGATTTTATATATGTCATCCCATTGCCTTCTTGCCTGCATGGTTTCTGCTGAATAATCCTGGCTTAGTCTTATCGTTTCTCCTCTATATGTGACTTTTTTATTGTTCTCGAGCTGCTCTCAGGATTCTTTGTTTGTCTTTGGTTTTAGCAAGTGTGATTATGATATGCCTTGCTGATTTTCTTTTGGGATCTATCTTATATGGTATTTGTTGAGCTTCTTTGATGGTCAGATTTTAATCTTTCATGATATTGGGGAAGTTTTCTGTCAGCAATTCTTCAATGATCCTCTCTGTGTTCTCTGTTTTCTCCTCCTGTTCTGGAACTCTGATCACTTGCAGATTTTTGCTTTTGATTGTATCGCACATAATTCTCATGGTCTCTTCATTTTTCTTTGTTGTTTTGTCTGAGTTTTCCTCAAAGTGGTATCAAAATATTTGTCTTCAATTTTTCTGATCCTGTCTTCCTCCATTTCTAATCTGCTCCTCAGCCCTTCTATGACACTGTCCACATCCGAAATATTGTTGTTCATCTTTTGGATTTGTAATTGTTGTTTTTGTATGATTTCTAGTTGTGAATTTGTTTTAGCATTTTGTTCCTGTATTATTTTCTTGAATTCTCCCATTTTTTGGTCTGTATTTTCCATGAATTTCTTTGCCTTTTCCATGAATTTGTCTATTTTTTCCTCATTTTTGTCTGTTTTTTCTTCAACTCTTGGGTAATTCTGAATAGTAGAGGTTTGAATTCCCTATCAGTTAGTTCTACTGTCTCTTCATCTATTGGAAAGTCATTAGTGTTTTATTTTGGATGCCTACTGGAACCGTCCTGTTCTGTTTTTGCATATGTTTTAATACTGTCTGCTGTCTTCTGGGCATTCAGTAGTTATTTTCCTCGTTTACTGAGTGTAGGCTTTTTTTTTTTTTTTTTTTGCTTGTTTGTTTCGTCCTGCTTTTTTGCTTTATTTGGTTATTCCTGAGCAGGCGGGATGTGTCTTCTTTGTTGTTTGCTCATCTGTGGGCAAGCTACTTTTCTCCTCCTTCTCCAATGGGCAGGGTCAGTCACTCAGGTATGGTACAGCAGGGCAGGTCTAACTTAAGGGGAGTTGCTGGGATACGTTGTTTGTGGCACATACTAGGGTTGACTGTGCAATCTGAGAATCAGTGCAGGGCAGGTTCCAGGTGGCTGTGCCTATGCTTCTTGGGAATGTGATATTCAGCACACAGTGCAGGAAAGCAGGAAGGAGGGGGGAGATTGTGATGTGTGGAGCTAAGATTGGTATGGGAAAGATGAAAGAGAGGAGAGAGGAACATGAGCCAAAAACATACACACAAACAACAGAGAGTTCTAAGGGAGCCTGATATTGGAGTGGAGAGATGAGAGACTGATAAATGAGGAAAAACATAAAGAAAAAAAAGAAAAAGAGTAAAAGAGAAAAATGAATAAATTGAGAAACTGGAAATGAAGAAAGACAAAAAGAGAATAAGAGATGAAAACAAAACAAAAAATAAAGAAAAACAAACAGAAAAAAAAAAAACACGGAAAAAGAAATGCCCCCAATGATGTCCCTGTGTGTCTGCACAGAGTAAGGGAGTAGCTTCCCAGCCGTGTGGTACTGTCTGGTTAGAAGGGGCTCTCAAGCTGAGAAAATAAAAAGAAAACAAACAAACAAATCAAAACAGAACAAATCAAAGCAAACAAACAAAAGTCCGGGGGGGGGGGGGTTGGCCAAGATGGTAACACGGGCCAGGAAGTAATTTTACAGTTGAGCGGTGTTTCACAGCCTTTTAGGAAAGAGCAAAGATGGCACACGGTGCCAGGTATTTGAGAGAAAGGAGGGAGAGGTGATGAGAGGTAAGGAAGAAATCTAAAGAAGCAGAAAAAAGCAACACCAGTAGCCAACAAATGGCACTCAGGGAGTCAGCCAGTGTGGGTAGGTGGAATCCAAGAGACTCCAGGGTGAAGATGGTGCTTCCCGACTAAGAGACTGTGGCCGCAGGAAGCAGAGGTGGCCGAGTGGGGGTGAAGAAGGGTGGGGGTGGGAAAGCATATATCGCTGGTTACTGGTTGTTCTGTCTCCTGCTGGAAGCTCCGTGAAGCTGCTTTCTCGTACCCCCTGTTCACAGATCTCTGATAGGAGTCCAATATGGTGAATTCGTGCTGCAGTAGCTGATAGAGGACCTCTGCATGTATCTCTCCTTGCTCTTTGTTCTCGGTCAGTTTCTTATTCCATTTGGTGCTTGGCTGAGTTCTTTATCTCTTTATTTGATGCTTAGGGTTTCAGGATTGACATGTGACTCTGTTTGACTTAGTTTTTCGGATCTTTGCTGTGGAGGGACAACATGGTGCTTCTTTCCATAGCACCATGTTGCCTGGCAGTCTAGATTCATTTAAATAATCATAAATTATGCTATAAACTTATCAGCATTTTTGTTGTTTCTTAATGTCCTTTGCTTTTGTTACATATTTATACATATTTTATATTTTAAATTTATTTTATTACAAGTCCTAAATTAATCAACTAACCAGAGTAACTTAAGAATCTTAGACCCTATTAACCCTGAGTAGCTCCTTTCCAACTCTCATGTTTTTCCATCTGGTATTTTAGCTCCGTATGTGTTATGGATCCCCAGATTAGTTACTGATGTTATGATAAAAGTCATCATTTTATATCATCATCCTGCTAGGATGGGTCTATTGGAATCCTGTGTAAATGGACTTCCCCTTCCCAGTTGCTTTGTGTTGGCTTCTGATAGATGCCTGTGATGTGCACAGTGATGCTCCCCCAGTATCCCTTCAGGAGTAAAATGCTTATTGCCCCAGGGTATCACAGTGCCACCAGCAGACAGTCTTCAAATGTCAGCTTCCTTTTGGGATTGCCCTCACACCCAGAATCCCTACTCTGCTCTACTCTGTATAATTTTTAAGGCCATCTTATCTTCAGCACTCCCTGCAGGGTCAGCCGAGGTTTGACCTCCCCATTTTTTCCAGTCCTGTCTTCTTTCTCTCACTTACAGGTACAGATTTAAACAGCACTATTTAATAAACTTCCTCCGTGACAATCTCTGTGTCAGAGCTTGCCTCCTGCAACATCACCCTGGTGTGTTACCAGTTAGAACACAATTTCTCTCAATTTCATAGCTTGTGTAATCCCAGACCAGATGGTGAGTGTAAATTCAAGCACAAATAGAGTGGAGCACCAAACTTCAACTGTAAATTCTCAGGAGAAGGCTCTGCTTTTTCACCCAAAACCCTGGCTCAACAGACAGTCTTCCTCTCTGAACCTGAGGGAAGTCGGAAGTTTTCATACCCTCTAATTTAACTGGGGTTGTCAGCATATAGTTCAGGCTTCCTATTGATCTAGACCTTATTCCTGCCTTTTGCAGCCCAAAGCATTACCTTCTGTCCTAAGACGAAGACAACAGCAGGGTACACTAATGTGCTTACAACACTAGTTTGCAGTTTCTTTCTCAACTTTAGTCTTGGAGATTTACTTTACTTTGTTGGGAGCTCAGCTATCCATATAAATGTAAGTTTGCTGCAATATCCAGCATTTCTATATGTTTTGCACTAGGGAAGTATTAAATTATCATTTTTGAGAATGAACATATTGTCATTATACATGACATGAGCATTTGTTTATGCATTATCTTCTTGCATTTGTTTTGAAATAATCATTCTTCCAGAGCTCTATCCTTGTATGAACTTGAACAATGAGGCTTCCATACCTGAAAAGCTTAGTACCCCAGGCACTGTAGCTGTGGTAATCCCTCCAGTGCAAATGCCCTAGTTGACAGTGTCTGAGAAGCTAAAAGACCTGTTACAAAAGATCTGTTTAGATGAAGAAGTCAGGTCCTCATATTCATTTGACTAAGGAAGCTATGCTAGATTGTCCACCTTTTAAAGCCCTGCAGAACCTGGCTTAGAACCTGGAACCCATGATAGTTCAATACGTATATCAATGAATAAATTTAAAAAAATGATTTTCCTAGTTCTGTACTTTCTGCCAAAGAGTGAAGAGAAAACAGACATTATTGAGTTTGTTGGAATAAAATTGAGCTAAAGTGTCAAATACAGTTTTTCCTCTTGTCCTAGAGTAAAATCACCAGAAAGTTATAGTAAAGCAAGAAAAAAGACAAAGAAGAAGGACTGGTAGTTGGAAAATATGGCCTTGGTCATAGGAAACATTTGTTTATGCATTAGCTTCTTGTGTTTGTTTTGAAACAATCATTCTTCTAGAGTTCTATTCTTGTATGAACTTGAGCAATGAGGCTTCCAAACCTGAAAAGCTTAGTACCCCAGGCTCTGCAGCTGTCTGTATGAGTCAGAACCAACTCAATGGCACCTAACAAAAACAAAAATACAAAAAGTAAGAGTGGAAAATACTTGGGTTTTTTGTGCTCTGTCTAGAATTTGCTTATGTGAAGAGTTCCCTAACAGGTGTTTCCCAAGATTGTCCTAGCTATTGTCTTTATACCTTAGGGCCCATTTGATGTGTCCTTATGAGTCCTAGTGAGTCCAGCTCCAGCTGGGCCACATTCTTCATACTGAAGTTTGGGGAATAATGGCTCCAATTTTAACTCTTAAGTCACTCTTATAGAAGAATAAGAGCACCACAGTCAGCATCGGGGTGTTATCAGCTGTTATCATTGGTGGAACTTCAACTCTTGCAAACAGGAGGATATTATGATTAAGATCAGTTTCTGTCTGAGCTTGGAGGAGCACAAAAATGGCTCTTTCCAGCCTAGTCAGTAGTTCTCTGGAACATTCTCCATGTCAAATTTCTTCCATATACCCATAGTCAGTAAAGCTTCTTAAACAGGCTCTAAGACACTTTTCTTTAACATTGAAAAGGCTTGGAAATAATGTTCCTATTAATTACTGCACTGCTCAATTAATGTCTTTTTCTGCCAGTGGAAGAATGCCTCCATTGTTTTGCACTAATAATTATATTGATGCAATTGTAGAGGTCTGACCCAGAAAGAAGTGGGCTCAATTTAAGATAAAAGGTGTAAATTTTTGACATTAAATTTCAACTTTCTTTTAAGGAATAATGGATAGTCTTCTCCATCTACCCCTCAATGAAGAATATTAGCTGAGGGATGGACACAATTTTTGACTTGGAAAAGTCCTTAGAGGTCATTGAAGGGCAAACTCCCCTCTAATATGAATGCTGATACGGACATTACAACAGACGGGGAAAAAAACAGGGTTTTGGAGGAAGAATATCTGGATTTTTTGAAACTGAACCCATCTCTCCTCACCTTTCTGTATCGTTGGACAACTCCACTATCAATAATTCTTTCTCCATGAAAATAAATCTACTTAACGATCTTTTTGGCCTTCAGCCTCTCTGGAGACCTTCTCCTCACTTTTGCTGTCCTGGCACATCCTCAATCTCTGAGGAAAATTCTTCTTTTGTACATTTTCAAAACTGTCCTTTTCCTTACCACCAGATAAAAGAGATTCCTCCAAGCTTTTCATTTTTGAAACACCCTCCTTAACTTGAGATCCTCTGGAAGTTTACTCTCCTTCTGGTTTCCAGTAGGAGCTATAGGTTGACACATTTTAATCTAGTTTCCTGGTTGTGACTTTTTATCCAAGCTTGAGATCTGGCTTCTAACATTTTGTAATGCATATCTTCTTTAGCATCCCACCTTCAATTTAATGTCCCTGAAAACTTTTCACTTAAAAAACTTCCCTGTATGTTTAAATATTACTCCCATAAAAAAATTTTAAATGTTTTAAGTTAAAATTTATTAGTTAAAACACATTCTTCTGTTGTAAATTTGGATTTGTATCATTACTTTGGTATAATTTATTGTTGATGAGTGCAAAATGGTTGTAGTAGTAGCAATAACAACATTAGAACATGTTTAACTTCTTGAGCAGGGAGTGATGTAAATTACCATCAGCACAAAGCTGATTCCCATGAGGTGGAGGTCATACATACCTCTACCCTCCAACGATTTACCATTCCGACATCAACATTCCCTTCTACAGTACTCTTTACTTTTCTTTTGGGTTTGCTAATCCGTTGCAATTGTCACAGAACTTACTTACAGTTAAGTGTTTATTAAGGAGGTAATGGGGTACAACACAGAGTCAGGATCAGCAGACTACCATTCAGGATCAGGATTAGGAAGCATGTAGGCGAAGTATCCCTTCTTCAGTGTAGGATAGCTCTCTCAGCTCCTCTTGGCAGAACAGGCCTCCTCTTATCCCCCTGAGTACAAGCTCCTCTTGGCCCCCTGAGGACAGGCTTCTCTCAGCCCCTTCAGGACAGGCTTCTCTTAGCCCTGCAGTCTGTCACTACCAACTCTGCTGCAGGGCTTCTTTAAGGCCTGTAACCACCAGCTCTGCAGCTAAGACTGTCCCCGTCTTCAGTGTTACAGCCCTCGACCCATATTACAGCTCTTTTAGGAGATTCCTTGCCTCCTCTCTGCTTCTTCTCTCTTCTTTCTTCCTTCTGTTTCTTCCTACTGCTTCTCTTCTTGCTTCTTTCTGTCTCCAAAAACCTCTGTGCGGTTGGCTGCTTATATACACAACTTGTTGACTTCAAGGCATGGCCCCTCCTGCCATGGCCACGAACTGACCAGTCCCCTCTCAGTAGACCACAGGCACTTCATTTGCATAGTAGGTACAGATATTTCATTTTCCTAGTCTATTGACCAATCCCTGCAAGGTGCATACCAATCACAAGGCAGGCTGCAGCCCAGGACCAGACAGAAATATCAAACCAAGTTGTTTACAGCTTCCTCAGGAAATGCCAATCAACCTGAACAAAGGTAACAGGCCCTCTGGTGGTAGAAAACTATGGCAAAGGAAACTCCTTAGGGCATAGTGGAAAAATCTCTCAAGCTGTCTTTCCAAAGAACCAAGACAAAAGGCCACACAAAGGAACTTATTTCACCCGCGATGAGAATTAAAACTTTACCATACGCTAAACAATTCAAACTTAAGCAAGTCACTTCCCTCTGGACCTCATATTTCTTACCTATAGAACAGGTATTCAGAATTGCTACAGACTAGTGATTTCTTAATGCTTTCATTTCCACCTTTTTGAACAGAAGTTTCTTTGGCTTTTATTCTTTGCTTGTCCCACCACATACTGTTGATTGTATGTGTGGGCATATAACTTATGTCTTTAGTTTCACAAATTTACAGATAACTATACTTGAGGACCTATCTGTATTTGAGGAGTTACATCCAAGGAGATTTATCCATACCTGGAACAGATTTAGATGATGAGATTCTGGACTTTGAGCCGATGCTGTAATGAATGAGACACTGGGAGTTCTTGGGAAAATGTGAAGATATTTTGCATTGGGAGGGCACCCAAGAGAAGATTGTGGTCATCAGCCTCTTAGATGGACCTCACTGATCTTGTCTTCTAGTATTCACATTTTTGTGATATCTCATCCCCTTGAGTATAAAGTGGATCTAGTGACTCTCTTCTAACGTACATACAGAATGCTGCAGAATGATGGGATAGCACTTCTGAAATTAAGTTGCAAAAAGACTGTGGTTTCTGTCTTGGACACTCTTGCTCTCTTATTTTCTCTGAGGGAAACCAACGGCTATGTTGTGAGTTTCTCCATGGAGAGGTTCACATATCAAGGAGCTGAGGGTGGCCTCTGTGTAATAGCCAGCAAAGAACTGAGATCTCAGTCCAACAACATGCAAAGAACTACATGAGTAAGTTTGAAAGTGGTTCCTTCCTCCGTTGAGCCTTTAGGTGAGACTGTAGGCCCAGGTGGCACATGATTACAGCCTAATATGGAGAATGTATCTAAGGCATGTCCAGTTCCTGACACATAGAAACCGTGAAATAACAATTGTTTTATTTTTTTAAAGCTATTAAGTTTGGGGTGATTTTCTCTGCAGCAACAGATAACTAATACACAAGGTAAATTAGAAGGAACCATTCTAATCTAATCTCTACTTCTGAAAGTAAGAGCAGGAAGAAAGAAGTTCCAGTTGAAAAGAAAGTTAAGAATCAGTGGGGCAATTATATTTTTGGAGGGGTATGTCTTTATTCCTTTGGTGCTTAAGGGCAGCCGTGTTTATCTCAATATGATGCAAAGTATGTTCACAACAATGTCTTCGAGTTCATAATTTATTGCCACTGCTAAAGTATCACCACCAATGATTGATTTCATTGGGTTCTAAATGAAGAAAACTTGGATACTGAATTTTCAAATGTCATGTTATATAATATCAATAGCATGACAGAGATCAATATTCTATCATCTTTCTAACTTGAAATTTGAGGCTTAGCATGGATTCTCCCTTATCATTTTTTTTTTTTTTGAACATCTAATTGAACCCACCACCTGCTCCATGGGATAAAGATGTGGTAGTCTGCTTCTGTAAAGATTTACAGTACTGGAAACACTATGGGACAGTTTTATTCTGTCCAATAGGGTGGCTAAGAGTCAGAATCAACTCCATAGCAGTTTTTTTTTTTTTTTTGGTGAATCAGTATGACCAAATTTTTAAAAACAAATCATTTGAATTTGCTTTTCTTAGTGATACGTATTACTAGACACTCTCACTTGAATTCAAGTTAAAAAAAAAAAAAAGCCTATGAGCATCTCCCGAGTACAAGGCACAAGCACCTGATATTCATTAAGGAAAAAGATGGTGTGCTCTAGTTTCTGTGCTCTGCTAGCTGACAATGAATTAATCTAAGTAGACATTACACAGATGCACCCAACACAATGCAGACGATGGCAAATTCCACAGGGAACTACCAAGAAAGTGCTACAAGAGTTCAAACCAGAGATACTTCAGAACTAGATAAGGGCACCAGGAAAGACATCTAGAGATAACATGCAAACAGCTCAGAGTCCTTGTTAGCTTCATACCAGCAATGGGTGACTCCTCAGCCTCACAAGAAAGGATACAACATAGCATAGAAAAGTTCTTCTGAAGCCGTGTCTTCTTTCCTGTGGACACATATTGCAACCACTTGGCTTTAGATACACCTTTCACCTGTTCGGTGAAAGTTTTCCTTTGGGTATGAAGTTCTGGCTCTCCAGTCCTTTGGGGATTGATTCCATTTCATTCTTCATATATGGTGTTGTACTGGGTCACTGTGAGACTTATAGGCCAAGTTTCTCAACCAGCTGGTGTCTTGGTCTTAAGCACTCTGCTTACTCTGGAAAGGAGTTCAGACAGGTGACCTTTGTGATGTGCCTTGAGGAGTGGAGAGGGTGGGGGGCATTTAAAGAGGGACACTCAACATCATTGGAATGTAATATGCTGAATCTACAACCTAAATGTTATAAGGATATAAATACTGTACTCTTTTCTACTTTGTGGTCAAATAGGAAGCTTCCAGGGACAAATAACTTTTACATAATTGTCCTCATGATTAAAAGGTTTTTATCATGGGTAAAGTTTGCCTCTGGGAGAAGGCCAAGAGAAATTTGTCTCTGTGACTGGTTTTATTATTTGTGATTTAGGGGACACATCATGAATAGTTGAAGAATGCATGTTTTCAGTAGTTTAATAAAAAAATACATAATTTAATAATTTGTGCCAAGAGGAAAAGAGAGATCTAACTGTGACTGGTAAGTTTGGGGTAGCAAAAGATGAGAAAAATACCAGAAGTTTCTGTGTTGGCCTTCAAGTAAATTTATTCTTTTGCCATGTGGGTTGTTGGTAATAGGAGAGTCTGTTGAATTATGAGAATGGAGAACATATTGTAATTTCAGGATATTAAATTCATTATGAATGCTTTCATTCAAGCTTCGGAGATGAGTATATTTGACTATCAGCAGAAAAAACTGGTATATCACGTGATCAATAAATTCTGCCAAGACCATTTGTTTTTCTCTTTAGTCTTAGGACACTAAAGTTACTGTGGGAAGTTATAGAAGATGAGGTATATTTTGGGAGCAGAGTAAATAATGGCACTATGTTAGGAAACCACCACTTGTCTGTCAGTTTATTGTGATATGGTGGCTTGTGTTTTGCTGTGATGCTGGAAGCTATGCCATTGATATTTCAAATACTAGCAGGGTCACCCATTGTAGACAGGTTTCAGTGGAGCTTCCAGACTAAGATAGATTAGGGGAAAAAAACCTGGTGATCTACTTCTGAAAGATATGGCCTGTGAAAATATGAATAACAGTGGAACATTGTATGATATAGTGCCAGAATATGAGCTACTCAGGTTGGAAGGCACTCAAAATATGACAGGGGAAGAGTTGCCACCTCAAAGTAGAGTTGACCTTACTGACATGGATGGAGTTAAGCTTTAGGGATATTCACTTGTAGGTGTGGCACGACTCAAAATTAGAAAAACAGCTGCAAACATCCATTAGTTACAAACAGCCATTAGTAATCAGAATGTGGAATGTACAAAATATGAAACTAGAAATATTGGGAATTATCAAAAATGAAATGAAATGCCTAAAGATTGATATCCTAGGCATTAGTGAGCTGAAATGGACTGGTACTGGCCATATTGAATCGGATAATCGTATTGTCTACTATGCTGGGATTGATAAATTGAAGTGAAATGGCATCACATTCATTGTTAAAAAAAGAACGTTTCAAGATCTATCCTGAAGTACAATGCAATAAATGATAGAATAATATTTATACCCCTACAAGAAGTAAATATGACTATTATACAAATTTATGCACCAACCACTAATGCCAAAGATGAAGAAATTGAACAATAATTGGAAAATATGGCATTGATGGTAGAAATGATGCTGGAGAGCACATGATAGAATTTTGCAAGACCACTATCCTATTCATTGGACATACCTTTTTCAACATCATAAATGGTGACTTTACACGTGGACCCTGCCAGATGGAATACACAGAAATTAAATCAACTAGTCTGTGGAAAGAGAGGATAGAGAATCTCAATATCAGTCAGAACAAGGACAGGAACCAACTACAGAACAGACCATAAGTTGTACATATGCAAGATCAAGTTGAAGCTGAAGAAAATTAAAACAAATCCACAAAAGCCAAAATACATCCTTGAGTATATCCCACCTGAATTTAGCGACCATCTCAAGAATAGATTTGATGCATTGAACACTAATGACTGAAGACCAGATGAGTTGTGGGATGACATCAAGGACATCATACATGAAGAAAGCAAAAGGTCATTAAAAAGACAGGAAAGAAAGAAAAGACCAAAGTTGATGTCAGAAGAGACTCCGAAACTTGTTCTTGAACTTAGAGTGGATAAATTTAATGGAAGAAATGATGAAGTAAAAGAGCTCACAAGAAGATTTCAAAGGGCAACTCGAAAAAAAAAGTAAAGTATTATAATGAAATACGTGTCTTCCAAGAAATTTGGAAGACAGTTATCTGGCCAACCAAATGGAAGAGATCTATAATCGTGCCCATTCCAAGAAAAGTGATCCAACTGAATGCAAATAATATGAAACAATATTACTGTGATCGTTAATGTTGTGTGTTAACTTGGCTGGGCCCTGATTCTCAGTGGTTTGTCAGTTAGGTAATGATGTAGTCATCCTCCATGATGTGATCTGATGTGATCATCCAATCAGTTGTAAGGCGAGTTTCCTCGAGGGTGTGGCCTGCATCTAATGTATATATGGATGTTCTGGCAAAGCTTGTTTCCTTTCTCTAGATCCTGTATCTAGCTCATCATGATCTGACCTCCAGTCCTTGTAACCTGAGCCAGCTGTCTGTTGTACTGCCTGGCAATCTTGGGATTTGTCAGCCTCTGCAGCCTGTGAGCCAGCAGCCTACCATCTTACCTGCTGCTCTTGGACTTGTCAGCCTCCACAGCCCATGAACCAATAGCCTGTCATCTGACCTGCCAATCTTGGGTTGGCCAGCCCCTGCAGCTACATGAGTCAGGAGAAGCCTCCAGCCTGACACCTGACCCCATTAACTTGGGAGTTGCCAGCCTACAACTGTGTGAGTTATTTTCTTGAGATAAATCTCTCTCTCCCTCCCTCTTTTTTATCTATCTATCTGTCTGTCTGTCTATCTGTCTACTATCTATCTATCTATCTATACACTTTACCGGATTTGCTTCTCTAGAGAACCCAGCCTATGCTGGTAGGTACTGGGAATGCTTCTGGAGAAATATTCCAAACATTTCTAAATTGGGTCTCAAGTCTGAGTAACCTTAAAGGTACTGATAACTATACCTTCAGTAGTAAAGATAGTGCTGCTAATCCATGGCCTGAGGTGGAAATAATAATACGCAAAGTATCACCACCAATAGATTAAGTATTGGTTAGAAGTGAGGCTCTGGGTGATTGCATGTTTGATACTTTTCTACAATTTTGTCAAAATGTGAAGTATAAGGTAGCTAATAGGTTGTTCCTACTTTCTCTAGACAATGCAGTGAAAAAGATGAGTTCAGAGCTTCAGAATCACAGCTCAAGTGCCACATAAAAGACCTCAAAGTTTCCACTTGAGCCCTGAAAGAAAGCCTTATTTCTTGTAGTAACTGAGATGATATTGCAGAAAATCAAACCAAGAGTCTTATCATAAAAATGACTAAATTACAATACCAACTGAATGTCCAACTAAAACTGGTGTTGGAAGTAAAAATGAAGCATTGATTGGAAGAAATGGGATCCTGAAACTTGGGATGGGAACATATGAGCAGATAATCAGGAATGTGGGAAATTGGCCCCTAAATTCCACTGAATCACTCCTGCCATCAAAACCAGCCCTCTTACTCCCCTCTGAAGAGATTACTCCATCTTTGTCTGCTAAACCACCTTCCACAGTAAACCATTATCCCTGTCACCCCCATCTGAAGAGATTAACCTAGCCGTGTCTGAAGAACCTTTGCCTGAGATACCACCTAGGGAAAAGTCTGAGTCATTTCCTGGGATGGTGTCAGAGTCATTTCCTGGGGCATCACCTGGGGCAGATGCCTTACAAGACATTGCTGAATGTACCAGGACCCATCCTCCTCACTCATTTTTGCTTCTAGACTTATAGCTAGACTTAAGTCCCAAATCTGTTGCCACCAAGTCTATTCTGACTTATAGTGACATAAGTCCCAGTGAGCCCCAAAAAGTGAAGTACAAAGTGTGAGCCAGGATGAAGTACACTACACTCCAAAAGAACTGCTTGAGTTTTCTAATACGTACAAACAGAATCCTGAGGAGTACGTGTGGAAATTACTATTAAGGGTGTGGGATAATGATGCTAGGAACATAAGATTGGATCCATCTGAGTTTATTGATATGGGCGCACTAAGCACAAATCCTTCATTCAGTGTTTCAGCTCGAGAAGTTAGGAAAGGATCTAATAGTTTATTTGGTTGGTTCACCGAAGCATGGGTTAAGTAGTGGCCTACACTAAATCAAGTTGAAGTACCAGATCTGTCTTGGTATACTGCAGAAGAAGATATATAAAGGCTTAAGGATATTGGCATGCTAGAGTGGATTTATCAGTTAGTCCCACAGACACACCCATGATGTGCCAGAGGACACACCTTTTACCATCACCGTGAAGAACAAATTTGTGAAGGGAGCCCCAGTATCTATGAAGACTACTGTGATTTCTATATTATGTAAGTCAGATTTGACAGTGGGGACTGTCTTAACTGAATTAAGACACCTAACTACAATGGAGCTGATCAGACCCCGTGGTTGTGGGGCAAGGTGGTGTCAGGCAATTGACAAAAACAAAATGGGCATGATTACTGTCATAGACAGAGGACTCATAGTGGTAATCAGAATAGTCTGACTCTCATGGACTTATGGCTTTGGCTACTTAGTCATAATGTTCCTCAGAGTGAAATAGATGGGAAAGCTAAATATTTACTTTATCTGCTCAAGCAGAAGAATTCTAGGTCAAGCAAATGGCAGTCTAATCTGAGTGACCGGGGTAGAGAGTCACGGCCCCTCAATCAATTCCCAGACTTGAGCCATTTTACAGACACACAACCCCTTGAATGAAGGGATGGTTGTTTCCCTTTGAGGAAGGACCTTACTACACTGCCAAAAATTTAATCTTTCTCCTAGCCTTCCCCAAGAGATCTACAGCCTTTTACAAGAGTGACCGTTCACTGGGGAAAAGGAAATAATTAGACTTTCTGGGGATTATTGGGTACTGGCTCTGAACTGACACTAATTCCAGGAGACCCAAAACATCACTGCGGCACACCAGTCAGAGTGGGAGAGAAAGGAGATCAAGTTGTTAGTGAAGTCTTAGCTCAGATTCATCTCACAATGGGTCCAGAGGGTCCCTGAACATATCCTGTTGTGATTTCCCCAGTTCCAGAATGCATAACTGGAATAGATATACTCAGCAACTGGCATAACCCCCACATTGGATCCCTGACAAGTAGAATAAGGGCTATTATGGTAGCCTTCCAAGTGGAAGCCAGTAGAACTGCCCCTACCTAGGAAAATAGTAAACCAAAAGCAATTTTGCATTCCTGGAGGGATTGCAGAGATTACCGCCACTGTCAAGGACTTGAAGGATGCAGAGATAGTGATTCCTACCACATCCCCATTCAACTTGTCTATTTGGCCTGTGCGAAAAACAGATGGATCTTGGAGAATGACAGTGGATTATTGAAAACTTAGCCAGGTTGTGACTCCAGTTGCAGCTGCTGTTCCAGATGTTGCTTTATTGCTTGAGGAAATTAATACATCTCCTGGTACCTAGTATGAAGCTATTGAGCTGACCTATGTATTTTTCTTGATTCCAGTTTCAAAGGAACACCTGAAACAGTTTGCCTTCAGCTTATTAAGCCAGCCATATATCTTCAATGTCCTACCTCAGGGGTATATCAACTTTTCAGCCCTATGTCATAATTTAACCCCCCAGGGAACTTGATTGCCTTTGCCTTCCACAAGACGTCACACTGGTCATTTACATTGATAACATTATGCTGATTGGACTTAATATGAAGAAGTATCAGTGACTCTGGACTTACTGGTAAAATATTTATATGCTAGAGGGTGAGAAATTAATCCCACAAAAATTCAGGCACCTTCACATCAGTTAAATTTCTAGGAGTCCACTGGTGTGGGGTGAGGCATGTTGAGATATTCCTTCTAAAGGAAGGATAAATTGTTTCATCTGTCCCCTCCTACAACTAAAAAGGAGGCACAACACCTGGTGGGCCTCTTTGGATTTTGAAGACAACATATCTCTCATTTGGGTGTGCTACTCTGACCTATTCATTAAGTGACTCAAAAAGCTCCTTGTTTTGAGTGGGACCCAAACTACAGAAGGCTCTGCAACAGTTTCAGGCTTCAGTGAAAGCCACTCTGCCACTTGGGCCATATGATCCAGCTAATCCAATGGTGCTTGAAGTGTCAGTGGCAGATAGAGATGCTGTTTGGAGTCTTTGGCAGGTCTCTATCGGTGTATCACAGCGCAGACCCTTAGGACTTTGGAGTAAAGCCTTGCCATCCTCTTCATATAACTACTCTCCTTTTGAGAAACAGCTTTTGACTTGTTACTGGGTCTTAGTAGAGACTGAACCCTTAACTATGGACCACCAAGTCACCATGTGGCCTGAACTGTCCAAAATGAACTGGATGTTGTCTGACCCACAGAGTCATAAAGTCTGTGTTGTACGTAGGGTCACTAGAATAAGAACCAACTCTATGGCACCTAACAAAAACAACATGCTAAGAGAGTGTGGGTTAGGATAAAGATGGAGATTCAAAGATATACGAAGGACAATATTACACTGCAGTGTTGTGAGCCGGGTTGTGATATGAATGAGACTGAGTCAAACATCAGGAAAAAATATTCTGGACATGGTGAAGACTGACTCATGGCGACCCCATGAACAACAGAATATAACATTGCCCAGTCCTGCATCTCAAGATTGTTGGTATAGTCATGTCCGTTCTTGAGGTCACTGTGTATTTTAAGTGGCTTCCAACCTAGGGGGCTTATCTTCCAGCAGTGTATCAGAAAATATTCTGTTGATTCATAGAGTTTTCAATGGCTAATTTTGGCAACAGATCACCAGGCCTTTCTTCCTAGCCTGTCTTAGCTGCAATCTCCACTAAAATATGTTCACCATGGGTGAACCTGCTAATATTTGAAATACTGGTGAGATAGCTTCCAGCAACATAGCAATGCCCAAGCCATGACAATATTACAAACTGACAGATGGGTGGTGTTTGTTTACTTTTGTTGTTGTTAACTGTCGTTGAGTCAATTCCAAATCATAGTAACCCCATGCATAACAGAACAAACATTACTCGATCCTGTGCCATACTCATGATTGTTGCTGTTTGAGCCCATTGTTACAGCCACTGTGTCAATCCATCTCCTTGAGGGTCTTCATCTTATTTGTGACTCTCTACTTTACCATGTATGATGTCCTTTTCCAGGAACAGTTCCCTCCTGATAGCATGTCCAAAATAAGTGAGACAAACTCTCTCTTCTAAGGACCATTCTGGCTTACTTCTTCCAAAGATTTTTTGCTCTTCTGGCAGTCCATGGTATATTCAATATTCTTCACCAACACCATAATTCAAAGGTATCAATTCTTCTGTCTACCTTATTTATTGTCCAGTTTTCACATGCATATGAGGCAATTAAAAATACTATGGCTAGAGTCAGGTGCATCTTAGTCCTCAAAGTGGCATCTTTGCTTTTTAATGCTTTAAAGAGATCTCTTGCAGCAGATTTGCCCAATGTAATACATTGTTTGATTTCTTGACTGCTGCTTCCATGGGCATTCATTGTAGATCCACATAAAATGAAATCCTTGACAACTTCAATATTCTCTCCATTTATCATGATGTTGTTTATTGATCCATTTGTGAGGATTTTTGTTTTCTTTATGTTGAGGTGCATTCCATACTGAAGGCTGCCGTCTTTGATCTTCATCAGTAAGTGCTTCAAGTGGTCTTCACTTTCAGCAAGCAAGGTTGTGTCATCTGCATATAGAGGACTGTTAATGAATCTTTCTCCAATTCTGATGACGTGTTCTTCTTCATATAGTCCAGCGTCTTGGATTATTTGCTCAGCATACAGATTGAATAAATACGGTGAAAGGATACAACCTTGACACAGATGTTTGCTGACTTTAAATCATGTAGGATGCCCTTGCTCTGTTCGAACAACTGTCTCTTATTCTATGTACAGTTTCCTCATGAGCCCATTTAAGTGCTCTGGAATTCTCATTCTTTGCAATGTTATCCATAATTTGTTATGACCACAAAGTCATAACAAATACCATCTTTCTGGTATTCTCTGCTTTCAGCCAAGGTCCACTGGACATCAGCAGTGATATCCCTTGTTCCACACCCTCTTCTGAATTTGGCTTGAATTTCTGGCCATTCCTTGTCAATGTACTGCTGCAATCATTTTTGAATTATCTTCAGCAAAATTTTACTTGTGTGTGATATTAATGATATTGTTCGATAATTTCCAGATTCTGTTGGATCACTTTTCTTTGGAATGGGCACAAATATGGATCTCTTCCAGTTGGTTGGCCAGGCAGCTGTCTTTCAAATTTCTTGGCATAGACTAGTGAGGACTTAAGCGCTTCATCCATTTGTTGAAACATTTCAATTAGTATTCCATCAATTCCTAAAGCCTTGTTTTTCACCAATGCCTTAGGTACATCTTGGATTTATTCCTTCAGTACCATCGGTTCTTCATCATATGCTACCCCCTGAAATGGTTGAATGTCGACCAATTATTTTTGGTACAATGACTCTGTGTATTCCTTGCATTTTCCTTTGATGCTTCCTGTGTCCTTCAATATTTTGCCAATAGAATCCTTCAATACAGCAACTAGAGGCTTGAATTTTTTCTTTAATTCTTTTAGCTTGAAAAATTTTGGACGTTTTCATCCCTTTTGTCTTTCTAACTTCAGGTCTTTGCACATTTCATTTAAATAATTTTCTTTGTCTTCTTGATCTGCTCTTTGAAATCTTCTGTTCAGCTTTTTTACTTCATTATTTCTTTCACTTTAGCTATTCTACTTTCAAGAGCAACTTTTGGAGTCTCTTCTGATGTCAGTTTTGGTCTTTTCTTTCTTTCCTGTCTTTCTAATGACCTTTTGCTTTCTTTAAATATGATGTCCTTGATGTTATTCCACAATGTCTATGGTTTTGAGATGGTCTCTAAATTCAGGTGTGATATACTCAAGCATGTACTTCAGCTCTTGTGGATTTGTTCTAATTTTCTTCAGCTTCAATTTGAACTTGTATATGAGCAATTGATGGTCTATTCCTCAGTTGGTCCCATTAGTTTCGAGTGATGATATTGAGCTTCTCCATTGCCTCTTTCCACAGATGTAGTCACTTTGATTCCTGTGTATTTCACCTGGAGAGGTCCAAGTGTATAGCCACCATTTATGCTGTTGAAAAAAGGTGTTTGTAATGAAGAATTTGTTGGTCTTGCAAAATTCTATCATGTGACCTCTGGTGTCATTTCTATCACCAGGGCCATATTTTCCAACTACTGATCCTTCTTCTTTGTTTCCAAGTTTTGCATTCCAATCAACAGTAATTATCGGTGTATCTTGATTACATATTTGATCAATTTCAGACTGCAGAAGCTGATAAAAATCTTCAGTTGCCTCTTCTTTAGCCTCACTGGTCTTCCTTGCAGGTGTATGGATATTATCCTATCACTGACAGTGTTGTATTTCAGGATAGATCTTGAAGTGTTCTTTTTGATGATGAATGTGATGCCATTCCTCTTCAATTTGTCATTCTCATCATAGTAGACCATATGATTGTTCAATATAAAATGGTCAATACCAGTCCACTTCATCTCAATAATACCCAGGATATTGATCTTTATGCATTCCATTTCGTTTACTTTTTGTAAAGCAAAAAGAACTGTGTACAAAGAAGAGAGAGTGACATGATGAAATTCCCACTGGTTTGGATATCAAAGGCCCTGGACTTGTTGCTGGCAGAGTCTGAGCTGGGTCCTTGGTTTATTGTCTGAAAATATGGCTGATAAATTCTTCCTACAATTATTTTTAAAATTAAAGGTCATAATGTATATGGAAAGAATAATAAAATGTAACAAAAGTGTTCAGACTCATATTTCATGATTATTGTGTTCATATTTGAGGTTCTAAACAGGAAATACTCTGAAGTCTGGACAGTACTTCCGGCCTGGTTCCCACAAATCCATTACTTTCATGAGAAGAGAAAGTAGAAATGTATTTTTTCTATTAGTATTTTGCATTAAATCAATAGTTGATGTCTGCAGTGGCAAATTTAATTTCCTTATAAAAACTGGATGAAAATTTTAACAATAAATATAGGTGTGAAAAGGAGATCATCCTTAAACATCCCAGCAATCTTGCACACTTATGGTCTATATTGATCAGTCTCATTTCTGACCTCTTTCTTCCTTCCTTCCCTTCTTCCTTTATTTCTTCCTTATTTCCTTCCTTCATTCCTTCCTTCTTCCATCCCTTCCTCCCCCTTCTTCCTTTTCCCCTTCCCAAAGGCAGGAGAAGGCTTGAACCAGGGAGAGGAGAGCCACTGTTAACCAGGACCTACTCTCAGCCTCTCTGCTTTTTCCTCATGGTAGCATATTTTTCCTAGCTTTGCAGACCAGCTGCTCAAGCCAAAAGATGGGTGAAAAGTGGCCTTCTGCTGCATATATGTTACTGTTACTGCATACAAGGTCTCTCTCTCCTTTCTTCTCCCCTCCTCTGCTCTCCTTCACTTTCTCCCTCCCCTTCTTTCTCTCTCTCTCTCTCTTCCCCACCCAATCCAACTTATTCCTAGGTTGGAGACTGAGTGTTCTTGGGCCAGATGAATCAGTTTTACACCCTGTGGCAATCCACTGTGAGACAAAGGGGGCTGTCTTATGGATATGCAGCACTGAGCTTTGGGAGGAAGAAGAATCCCAGCAGGAGAGAGAGGCCCCCCTCCAAAGCTGGCCATGCCACCTGGCTGTGTTTCACAGACCAAATGAAAATAAACTTGACCTAATTTATATTTATTAATTTTTTTTTATTTGCTGACTTGATCCTTTTGATTTTGAGCTTAATGTAGTATCATTTCAATAATAAACACTATCATGGTTAACTGAGGCAGAAATAACACACCAGTGATGATCATGGCCAGATCCCTCTTCTCCACGGCATTGGCTTCTTGGTGCTGCAAGTCTAAAGGAAGTGAAAATAAGGCAGGCTGTCTCATAATCCACTGACAGCCCACCGGGAGATGCTTCCTCATCAATTACCTTAAATTTTTTGAAAGCTTATATGTGAGTAAGTTACAGCCATCATTCATTTACATGATAGCCGGTGTAAGTAAATGACAGCTAATGCCCCTCTTTTTGCCCCCCTACCTTCCTCCTCTTCCTTTTCCCTCTCCTTTCCTTCTCTCCTCCTTTTCCTCTTCTTCCTTTTTTCACTCTTTTAAGTATTGTTTCACTTGATTGACGGTCTGCCTACACCTTCATCACTTGGAAAATAATTATCAAGTTTCTGCACTTGGCCAGACACTGTTATAGTTTATGACAGTGCCAAAAAAGACCAAGGTCCATAATAGACTGTTGGAATGGTTGGGAGATGGAGAAGAACCATTGAACCTAAAATCTATCATGAAAGAAGAAGAGTGCTATAACAAATAAATAAGGATAGAAAGAAAAGGTAAAACAGAGTAGAGTAGGGCAGTGGGTAGGAAACAGTGGTAAGGGGAGGTCTCCATGAGAAGGTGCAATTTAAGTCAAGACATGATTTAAGTCAAGACATACAGGAGATGAGGGATATGCCCTGAAGAGCCATAGTGGAAGAGTGGTCCAGGAAGACGGAGCAGCAAGTGCACAGGTCCTGAGGCTGGAGAGAAGGTACTGTGCTCCAGGAACTGCAAGGAGCAGTTGTGGCTTTGCTGAGAAGGGCATGGGACTAGCAGGGAATGCAGTCAGGGAGACACAGGGAGTAAGCAGGTCCTGCAGGCTATGGTGAGACTGTGACTCAGTTCTAGTGGAAAACAGGAGCCCCTGCTTTGGACGCTGGCAAGACCTTTTTTCAGGACTCACACACCTGACTCTTGGAACCAAGTTTCGAGCCCACTTTGGTGCTTGTAGCAAGAAAGTGTGTCTTATGTGTTATTACAACTAAAACCAGTAAACCTCTACCTCGTGGGAAGCCCACCATCCCCCATGGCATTTTCCTGAATGAAATTTGAGGTTCTTGGCAGAAGCTGAGAATGGGAAGAAATGTTTCATTAAGTCTGTGCAAGATATTTGGTTATGCTTGTTTGGGATCTGTGGGACAGTGTGTGATCCCAGCAGGGAGCAAGGGCGCTTCCTACATGGCATTGTTACTGGAGCAGCAGGAGAAGGCAGCTTTGTAGTACCTATGAGCAAGTCCAGGCATTTCTGAAAAAGGAGTGTTCATGTCGCTGGCACCTCCAATATGTATGAAGGAAAAAAGAGAGAGAAAGAGAGACAGGAGGAATGTCCAGATTAAAACCAATCACAATGTAGTACCTTATTTGGATCCTGATTCAAACAAACCATGTAATTAAAAAGTATTATAAGAAAGTCATGGAGATATAAACACAGGCTGGTTATATGATGACACAGGGGTATTACTGTTAACTAGTTTAATGATATTGTGCTTATGTATAAAACAAGAAATTCCTATCTTTTACTGATTCATGAAGAAATATCTATGGGTGAAATAATACAGTATCTAGGATTTGTTTCCAAATAATCCAAGGAAGCTGGGTGGAAGAGAAAGAAGATATAGATTAAACACCATTGTCCATGAATTGATCATTGTTGAGGCTGAGTCTTGGGTATATGGAAGTTAATTTTACAATTTACTCACTTATTTGTATTTGGATGAAAGTTTCTATAATATCCCCTATTATATTACCTGTGAAACAAAAGATATACCAACCACTTTTTATTTCTCTGGAGTTCTTTGGGAAGGCAGTAGTCCTATTTTAACGTATTTAGCCTCAAGGTGGGAAACTTCTGAAACGAGTGAAACTGAAGAACCCTGAGTTGGAGCCTAATTTTGTGTAGACTGAGCATTGTTTTAGGTGGTGCCTCCTGGATGTGTGAATTTTCTAAACTTTTGACAAGTTTGCCTTTATTTCTGTGAGATAAGCCTCCTTACTCTGTTTCTCACTTACTATGCTTTAGTCAAAATGTACTTATCCCAAGAATAAGCTACTCCCAGTCTTCATTCAGTCATAGTGAATGAAGCCATTTTCTACTTGATACCATTCACTGTTTCCAGGTGTTACTGGCTCCCTGTTTTGCTAGCTCCTGAACAATAAATATCACCTTTGCAATAAAGAATAATGCATTTCTGTGGTACTTTTAAAGACACTGGAAATCCTGTTATTCTTACCCTGCATTCAATATTAGGGACCAATTATTGCTTCTGCATGTAGCAGGTGGAATGCACCATTGTGAGCAGTTCTGCAGTATTCCAGGGCAGCTGTTTCTGCTTCTTAGCTGTTAGTTCTGCTTTTGTTATAATGAAGAATACATACTACTGATAAATTTCCCGAGATTCGAATCCTTTAGTTTTATTTATTTGGCCTGTAAGTAGTGCTTTTGCAGTAATGAAGAATGCATTGTAGAGGTAATTTTCCTGAGATTAAAAAAAAAAAAAGCCTTGGCTTTATTTATTGGGCTGTAAGTACTGGTTTTGCTGTAAGGAAGAATGCATTGTACCATGTTTTGAAAAGCTTCATGAAAAATAATGAAAAGGGTAAGAAGAAGGAGACTAGAATAAAATGTATGTGCAGTCATTGCCAGGTGCCTTCATGTTTTACCTCATGTTTTGCAAATTAAAAAAAAAAAAAAAAACGATTTTATCATTGACTCATATAGACAGGTTTATGACTTTCAGAGTCCACTGAGACATACGTAATGCCAGTTAATGGGTATCAAAATCCATAACTCACAACAAAAATTATGAATTGGTCCTTTAATCAGCATGCTTTCTATTAGTGGAGCCCTGGTGACACAGTGGTTAAGAGCTTGGCTGCTAACTAAAAGGCCAGCGGTTCTGATTCACCAGCAGCTCCTGGAAACCCTATGGGGCAGTTCTACTCTGTCCTATAGGGTTGCTATGAGATGGAATTTACTCGACAGCAACGGGTTTGGTTTTGTTGTTTGTACACTTCATTGATTTTGCTTCACTAGAGGACCCAGCCTAAAACAATGCCATTTCAACATTTTTACAGGTACAATTCATTGACATTAATTACTTTCATCATGTTGTGCAACCATCACCACTGTCTGTTTCCTAATTTTTCCATCACCCTTAACAGAAGCTCAGTACCCCTGAAGCAATAACTACCTACCATTCCATAACAACTAAAAGACTTTGGTCTGTATTCTAGATATTTCATGTAAGGGGGATCATACAATATTTGTCCTTTAGTGATTTACTTATATCACTCAACACAATGTTTTCAAGTTTTATTTACGTGGTAACATGTAGTCCTAAGTAAGTTTGGTGAAAATTAACATTTTTACAATATTAAACAGGTGGTATCTCTCCATTTATTTACATCCTCTCTAATGTCTCTCAGTGATGTTTCAGAGTTGTCTGCATAGAGGCCATGCACTTTTTTGGTATATATATATGTATTTCTGAGTATTTGATATTAATTTGAAGTTGAAAAATACACAACCTCATTAATATTTATTGGATTATATAAATTTTCTATTCCTTATTGTATGTGTTTTGTTATGTTTGATTTTTCTAGAAATTTTTCCTTTTCATCTACATTTTCAAATGCAAGATATAAAGTTTTCTGTATCATCTTACCATTTTTTAATGTTTCCAAAAATCATATTGAAATCCCCATTTATATTTCTTTCATTAGTTACCTAAGTCCTTTTTCCTGTTTTCTCAGTTATGCTCATTCATGATATATCAATTTCATTAATAATAATATTGGTATTGTTCTTCATTATATATTTGATAGAATTTACTGGTGAAGCCATCTGGGTCTGTAAATTTTGCTGAGGGAGTATTTTTAACTACATAATGCATTTTCTTAATAGTTAATGGGTTATAAATGTTCTATTTCTTCTTACATCACTGTTGGTATGTGACATTAATATTTTGAGAAAACTCACCATGGGCCTTGTTGAACCTCTCTATTACATGTTGATTTTTTATTTCATTAGTTTCTGCTTGTATCTTTCAGGGTACCAGCAGGAAGTATATGGAACATGCAAATAAGAATAATCTGGGAAGACTTCAATAAAAGGACTTTTACCCCAGGTCTTAAAGAAGCAAGGGAGAGGCTATGTGAGAAGCCAAAATCAGATGTCTAATGGAGAGGGATGCCTGAAATTAGCTGGATCCTTTTGTCCAGCATGCAGTTGGCCTAGGACATCTCTGTGGGTAGAGGGTCTGAGGAATTAATACTGCAGCCTCACACTCCTCTCCCCCTGAGAAGGCTTCACAGAAAACCTGGAGGTTAGGGAGCCCACCAATGTGCGCTACACAGGTCAGCCTCTTGGGGGACGAATACAAAATGAGAAAGGTAAGAAATGGATCTGGAAGGCCAAACAAAAAATACCCAACACAGACCTCTCCTTTAGCCCTTTGGTATGCACTTTTCCATGTGAATAATCACCAAGGACACGTGATATTCTATCAGCATCTTTACCATTTGGGGCAATGCCAGTTCTGTCATACTCTCACTGGAAATCTAAACCCAGACCATAAAGCAATTCTTTCCCCACAACATATGGAGATGGAGAAACTTAAGATGTACTCAGACACTGAAAACACTACAGAAAGAATTAGAGGATTAAAGAAGATCAAAACAGGAAGCCCAAAACTTGATTAATAGGTGTTCCCAAAGGAGAGAACAAAGAAAATGGAGAGGAGCATATTATCAAAAATAATAGACAAAATTATCCCAAATCTAAAGGAAGACTGGTGTCTTTATATTGAAAGGGCTCACACATTAGGATTTAAAAAAAAAAATCCACCTATAGTATCATCTTCATACAATTTCATAATAAAAAGAGAATTCTAAAAATTCTTCCAAAAGAAATTAAGAAAGGCACCTTCAGGAAATGATAAAAAGCCTGGAATTTGAATGAAAAAACATATTCCTGTATGTAAAGATTCAATTGTCAAAAGTCACCAACCCAAAAATTTATCTACATATTTAACTGCAATCATGATCAAGCTGATGACTCTAAAATTTGTATAGAGTTGAAAATATATGAAAATACTTAAAATAACTTTAAAAAAAGAACTAAGGAAAATAATTTTTTTCTATCAGATTAAATAATCAAGTGTGAAAATGTAATACTGAATTTATTAATTTCCCATAGATGTGTGTGTGAAAATCATGTATTATGTAAAATTAATTAATTTGGTAATAGATTTTTCCACTCTTTCATTTCATAAAATAAATTGTTTAAACTCTTTACAAGCATGTTTGACACCAAGTCTTTTTTTTTAATCACTACACCCCATGGGGAGTGTAGTAAATAAAAGAGACAGGGACAGGAAAGGAGGTCAAAATGAGAGCACAGGGCAGATAATTCAATACCTTCTCAGAGGCAGTAACAAAAAATGGATTGTATTAAGTGTGACAGGAAGCCTTTGAAGCATAAGTAACATAATATTATTTATATATTAGGAAGATCACCATGGTATAATACGAAGAATGGATTTTAGGGTGTCAAGAGTGGAAGGAGATAGGACATTGGAATATACTGTAGTAGTCTTAGCAGAGATGACACTATCCTGGGTTGAGTTAATTACAAACTGATGAGTATGACAGAGATCACATTGGCCATGTTTATTGATGTTTACTGCTCATCTGTCAGTTTGCCATACTGCGCTGGCTTGCTTGTTGCTGTGATGACAGAGGGGACTCCTTGATGATGCACCAGCAGATGAGATCCAGGACACAAGTGGAGGGTCGTCCTTAGATTGGGGCGAGGATATTTGTTCCATTTTAAGATTAGAGATAATACAAGTTAAATATAGATAGGATAGTAGGTATTGAAGGGAAGATAAGGAAGGTTGAATTTCACCACTCCTGGGTCTCAATAAAGTGGAAGTATCAAGGCTAAAGTATGTGGTTATGCGGGTTGTTCACTGCATAAATACGGAGGAGGTTTATGTGACGAGCACTTTCTGATGTTTTACAGTACACAACTCACCAGTCATCCATGGTGGCCTTAATGAGGTCAGCAGCTAAAAGACTGCAAGTATATCTCAGAATCTTTCACAATAGGTTTCAGGGTGTGCTTACATACAATGAGACCAATCCTTCTAGCGTTGTCAATTCCTTCACAAGCTCCAGGAAAAAAAAATGAAGCTAATGTGCAGAGATAAGCAGAGTTAAGCGAGGCGGCAGAGAGGGAACCAAAGATCCAATGTCTTTTTATTTTTATGTCTCTGAGTTCTTATGTGCTTGGAGTCAGCTGTACTCCCATTTTCCCAGTTAGGGCATAACTTTGGGTCTCTTCATCAAAAGAATCCTGATGAATACATTTAATCTGTGAGGGTTTCTTTCTTTACATCTCATCAGACTTATTTCTTTGCCAATAAAACACACACATATACACACACTTACAATGGGATCTTCAGGAGAATTTATTGACAAGTGCTAAAAATTCATATGCCAAAAATATTTTGATATCTACCTTGTAACTCTTCTTCAGCTATACTGTAAGAACTGCAGTTTTATAAAGTAGGATGAGCGCTCTGACACCTAAAAAACAAATTCACAGTCTTGTTGCTATAGAGTCGACTCCAACTCATGGTGACCCCATGTGGTCAGAATTGAACTGTGCACCATAGGGTTTTCCATGATTGATTTTTGGAAGTAGATCCCCAAGCATTTCTTTTGAGGTGCCTCTGAGTAGACTTGGACCTCCAACCATTAGGTTAGCGATCAAGTGTGTTAACCATTTGCACCACTCAGGGACTCCAAAAAAAAAAAAATACTGTTTATTTAAAAGCACTTTTAAAAAAAAATATCATTCATTATGAACTCCCTAGGTGGATTAAATGTGTGTGTACATATATATATACGTATACATATATATTTAAAGAGAGAATACATTTTTAACTCTTACAATAACCAGTTAAATAGATGGTATAATATTACCAGATTATAGTAAACCAGAACACAGAAAAATTAGACAACTTACCCAAGGCCACCCAACTAGCAAACAGCAGATAAAAACAACTCAAATTTATATCAGTATAAGCTCCACTATACTATTATAACCAAAATAAATACAAATTCTCAGTTAAACTTATGTACTTCACTCACTTATTGTCAACTATTGTCAAAATTGATTCTGCTTTTCCCCAAGACAGGAAAAATAACAACTTGAATATTTTAATTTTATTTGGACTCATCTGATGTTTGTTCATATCAATTCAGATGTATTATGGACAGATATACATGAATTTACATAAATATAGTCATATTTTGACTATTTGATGTAAGAAATCTTTCAACTTTATCTCCAATGCACCCAAGCATTTAATTCCAAGAAGAATAAAGAAAGTGACAAGGTATATAGAAAGCTATATAGACAGAATTAGTTACCAAAGCCTTCAAAATAAAAAAAACTTTTTTATATTTGTTAATTAATTCCTGATATATTTTCCTACCAAAGAGAGTTGACTGATTTAAATAAGCTTTATTTATATTTTCTATTTCAAGAAAGGTCATGTTCCTGTTTGATGTCATAACCACTAATTTGGATATTTATCTTGCTTGCTGCTCATTTCAGATTGCCCTGGCTATCTCTGCAAATATTTCAATAATAAGATGCCACAGTGCTAATATGACTCCTCCATTTTGGTTAAGGGAAGGCAGTAAATGTATTATCATTCATGGTTATTCAACCAGAACTGACAAAGCTTTCCTCAAATAAATGGCAGTCTTTCCCAGGAGATATATCCCAAAGATCTTTATGATTCCCATCTGCAATAAACAGGATTCAAAACAGCAGAGGATGGCAATTTATAAGACCAGAATCTGACAAAGAACTTGCCCTTCATAAATTTCATTTCAGTACAGTCATATTTCTTTTGATAACAACCAAAGCAGAGCCAAACTGGTACAAATTCCACTAAGAGGTGTTTTTAGATGAGAAACTCAGAATGTAATGATATTTTATTCTTTTAGCTGATAAAAAAACATCTAGTTTACACCTACGGTGTCAGACATCATGGGTGTAAAAATTTTTAAAAGTCATAGAATCAAAAGAAAGATGGACACAGAGACACAGAGAGAAAATAATTACATTTCAGTGACCAGTGCTCCTATCAAGGACACCACACAATGTCGTGAGCTCACCTGTGGCAGCAGATCGACTCCATCTTGGGAATCCAAGTATAAGTACAAGGCAAAAAGGATGCCCCAGGTCTTCAGAAGGTTTGGCACATCTCAGAGTAGAAGGTCATTGCAGGAACAGGATGGACACAATGGACTGACCTGATATAACTTCTTAAAGATAGAAGTCACGAGAAGTTAGAAGTGATGAGGTTTGTTAGGCAGATCTGGAAAAAATCCAGTTGGGAAATGATGTCAACCTGAACCAGAGAGTGGAAATAGGTGAGATTTAGCTATCTGTATGCCAGCAAGGTAAATTTTACAGTCAGGGAAAAAGTCCTGAAAATACTACTGGTAAAATACTAAAGGTTCAGCCTGGGATAAATGTTCTGGAGCTGGGTAGTTTCATGTGATATTCATCTGCTAGGGCATCACCAGTCTTTCCAGAGTGGCAAATGTAGAGAATCCTTGAACACAGGAGGAGAGCATGACTTGGGAGTGAGAGGGAAGACTGTTACAGGCGAGCAAATATTTAAGCCTCCGGGCATGGTTGGAAGAAACCTGGAGGGAGCTCCACTTCAACAGACTGCCTCCAAGTGGTTCCATAGCAAGAAGTACCCCCATATCACTTCCCAACCTTGAGGCTGATCCTGGAACTTACTCATATCTAGCCACACTATGGGCATACTTCAGGAGAATGGCTCAGTGGGTAGGTATGTGTGTGTTTGGTGTGTGTTTGTGTGTGTGTGTGTTGTGCATGTGTTTAGAGACAGCTGTATTCCGGAAAACATGTAACTCTGAGAGTCCAAAACATGATATTTGGCCTGTCACTAAGCTGGACTCTGAAAAAGAAGAATCAACTCTGGACCTGAGTTCAAGCTATGAAGCTAGCAGACAGGAGATGTATCAAGCCACAGGTGTTCAGAGAAACCTGGAGGCATCCTTATGCTACATTTAGTCATTTCTCTAGGAATTACAGTGTGCATCATTAACTTATTGCAAGATGGTTAAAGTTATTGTATCATTACATACAACATGAGAGAATTTGTTTACTTTCCTGTTTCAGTTGTTACTTGTACAAAGATTGGAAGTAGTCATTTACATCCATACACAAATATAAAGTTGGAAAAACTTAAAATCAACTATTTTACTTGGACCCATCAGAGAATTGAGGTTGCAGGGCAAATCATCACCCCCCATATCTGGAGAGACAGGTGTTATAGATTGAATAGTGTCCCCCAAAAATATGTGCCAACTTGTCTAGGCCATGATTCCAGTATTGTGTGATTGTCCACCATTTTGTCATCTGATGTGATTTTCCTATGTGTTGTAAATCCTACCTCTGTGATGTTAATGATTAGTGGCAGTCATGTTAATAAGGCAGAACTCAGTCTACAAGATTAGGTTGTGTCTTAAGTCAATCTTCTTTGATATACAAAAGAGTGAAGTGAGCAGAGGGATGGGAGACCTCATACCACCAAGAAAGCAATGTTGGAAACAGAGCCTAATCTTTGGACCAGAGGTTCCCGTGCTGAGAAGCTCCTAGACCAAGGGAAGATTGATGACAAGGACATTCCCCCAGAGCCAACAGAGACAGAAAGCCTTCCCCTGGAGCTGGCGCCCTGAATTTGGACTTCCACTAGACTGTGAGAGAATAAATTCTTCTTTGTTAAACCAGTCCACTTGTGATATTTCTGTTATAACAGCACTAAATAACTAAGACAGAATTTGGAGCTGAGAGTAGGGTGCTGCTTTAAAGGATACATAAAATGTGGAAGCAATGTTGAAAGTGAATGGATAGAGACTGGAAGAGTTTGAAAATGCCTAATAGTAAAGCCTAGACTATAGCCTTGAAGAGACTGTTAGTGGAATTATGGAAATCAGACAATTCTGGTGAGGACTCAGAAGGAAATGAGGAGAGTGGTTACACTGGTAACATTATCAAAAGAGTGAAAAGACAATCTACAGACTCGGAAAAAATCTTTGGCATGACATAATAGATAAGGGTCTAATCTCTAAAATATATAGAAAATTTCAACAACCCAATAATAAAAAGTCATAAACCCAATTGAAAAATGGGCAAAGGACGTGAACAGACACTTCACCAAAGAGGACATGCAAGTGACCAACAAACACGTGAAAAGATACAGTCATTAGCCATTACCCATTGCCATCGAGTCAGTTCTGATGCATAGTGCATATCAAAACTACAATGAGATATCATCTTGCCCTGGCTAAAATGACACTGATAAAAACCAAACAAAGACGTTAAAAAAAAAAGATAACAACATATGTTAGTGAGGAGGGGGGAGATTGGAACACTTATTCATTGCTGGTGGGAGTGCAAAATGGTATAAACACTATGAAAAACAATATCACACTTTCTCAAAAACTAAAAAAAGAAATACCATATGATCCAATATGATCCAGTAATCCCACTCTAGGTAGATACCCTGTTGTTATTAGGTGCCCTCAAGTCAGTCCCAACTCATAGCGACTGTCATGGATTGAACTGTGTCCCCCAAAAATATGTGTATCAATTTCGCTAGGCCATGATTCACAGTATTGTGTGATTGTCCGCCATTTTGTCATCTGATGTGATTTTCCTATGTGTTGTAAGTCCTACCTCTGTGCTGTTAATGAAGTGGGATTGCTGGTAGTTATGTTAATGAGACAGGACTCAATCTACAACATTGGATTGTGTCTTGAGCCAATCTCTTTTGAAATATAAAAGAGAGGAGAGCAGAGAGACAGGGAAATCTCATACCACCAATAAAGCAGTGCTGGGAGCAGAGCACTCTTTTGGACCGGGATTTCCTACACAGAGAAACTCCTAGTTCAGGGGAAGATTGACGACAAGAACATTTTTCCAGAGCTGACAGAGAAAGTCTTCCCTTGGAGCTGACGCCCTGAATTTGGACTTCTAATCTACTATCAAAAAATTCAAGTTCATTGCAGTTGAGTTGATTCCAACTCAAAATGACCCTATAGGACAGAGCAGAACTGGCTTTTATGGTTTCCAATGAGCACCTGGTGGATTCAAACTACTCACCTTTTGGTTAGCTCTTAACCACAAGCCACCAGGGTTTCCTCTAACCTGCTGGACTGTGAGAAAATAAAATTCTCTTTGTTAAAGACATCCAGTTGTGATATTTCTGTTATGGCTGCACTAGAGAACTAAGACAGCAACCCTGTATACAAAAGAAAGAAACACTGCCTGGTCCTACACCATACTTGCAACTATTGCTATGCTTGAGACCATTGTTTTAGCCACTATGTCAATCGATCTCCTTTAAGGTCTTCCTCCCTTTTGCTGACCCTCTACTTTACCAAACGTGATATCCTTTTCCAGGGACTGGTCCCTCCTGATAGCATGTCCAAACTATGTGAGACAAAGTCTTGCCATTCTTGCTTCTAAGGAACATTCTAGCTGTACTTCTCAGGAAGCAAATTTCTCCATTCTTCTGACAATCCATGGTATATTCAATATTCTTTGCCTACACCATAATTCAGAAGCATCAATTCTTCTTCAGTCTTCCTTATTCATTGTCCAGCTTTCACATGCATATGAGGTGATTAAAAATACCCTGGTTTGAGTCAGGCGCACTTTAGTCCTCAAAGTATCATCTTTGCTCTTCAACTTCTAAAGAGGTCTTCTGCAGCAGGTTTGCCCAACGCAACACATTGTTTGATTTCTTGACTGCTGCCTCTATTGGCGTTGATAGTGGATCCAATTGAAATGAAATCCTTGACAACTTCAATCTTTTATCCATTTATCATGATGTTGCTTATTGATCCAATTGTGAGTATTTTTGTTTTCTTTATGTTGAAATGTGACCAATAATGAAGGCTGTAGTCTTTGATCTTCATCAGTAAGTGCTTTAAATCCTCTTCATTTTCTGCAAGCAAAGTTGCGTTATCTGCATATTGCAGTTTGTTAGTGAGTCTTCCTCCAATCCTGATGCTGTGTTCTTCTTCAGATAGTCCAGCTTCCCAGATTATCTACTCAGCATACAGATTGAATATGTATGGTGAAAATATACAGCCCTGAAACACTTTTCTTGATTTTCAAACACACAATATCCCCTTGTTTTATTGGAACTACTGCCTCTTGGTCTATGTACAGGTTCTTTATGGGCACCATTAAGTGTTCTGGAAGTCCCATTCTTCACAATGTTATCCATAATTTGTTATGCAAGCATCCATTAGCAATTAGTACATGGAATCTAGGAAAATCGGAAGTCATCAAAAATGAAACAGAAAGCATAAAGATCAATATCATAGGCATTAGTGAGCTGAAATGGACTGGTATTGGCCATTTTGAATTGGGAAATCATATGATCTACTATGCTGGGAATGACAAATTGAAGAGGAATGGTGTCATAATCATCATCAAAAAGAACATTTCAAGATTTATCCTGAAGTGCAATGCTGTCAGTGATAGGATAATATCCACACACCTACAAGGAAGATCAGTTAATATGACTACTATTCAAATTCATGCACCAACCAATAAGGCCAAAGATGAAGAAATGGAAGATTTTTTACCAATTTCTGTAGCCTGAAATTGATCAAACACACAATCAAGATGCAATTGATAATTACTGGTGATTGGGATGTGAAAGTTGGAAACAAAGAAGAAGGATCGGTAGTTGGGAAATATGGTCTTGGTGACAAAAATGATGCCAGACATCCCATGATAGAATTTTGCAAGATCAATGACTTATTCATTGCAAATACCTTTTTTCAACAACATAAATGGAGACTAAACACGTGGACACTGCTGGATGGAAAACACAGGAATCAAATCGATTACATCTGTGGAAAGAGATGATGGAGAAGCTCGATATCAACAGTCAGAACAAGGTCAGGGGCTGTCTGTGGAACAGATCATCTATTACCTATATGCAAATTCAAATTGAAGCTGAAGAAAATTAGAACAAGTCCACAAGAGCCAAAATACGACCTTGAGTATATCCCACCTGAATTTAAAGACCATTTCAAGAATAGATTTGATGCATCTAACATTAATGACCAAAGACCTGATGAGATGTGTGGTGACATCAAGGACATCATAAATGAGTAAAGAAGAAGGTCGTTAAAAAGATAGAAAAGAAATAAAAAACCAAAATGAATGCTAGAAGTGACTTTGAACCTTGCTCTTGAATGTAGAACAGCTAAAGCAAATAGAAGAATCAATGAAGTAAAAAAGCTGAACAGAAGATTTCAAAGGGCAGCTCTAGAAGACTAAGTATTATAATGAGACGTGCAAATACCTGGAGTTAGAAACACAAAAGTAAAAACATGCCCAACATTTCTCAACCTGAAAGGACTGACGAAAGAATTCATATGCAACATATTTCTTTAGGATATATACCTAAGTGCGGGATTGCTGGATCACATGGTATTTCTATTTCTACCTTTTTAAGAAAGAGCCATATCATTTTCCATAGTGGTTGTACCATTTTACATTCCCAGCTGCAGTGTTTAAGAGTTCCAATCTCCACACAACCTCGCCAGCATTTGTTGTTTTTTGTTTTTTGGATAAGTGTCATTATTTCCAGGGTAAGATGGTATCTCATTGCAGTTTTGATTTGCATGGCTAATCATTGCCAGCGTCTCTTCTTGTGATTTTGTAAATAAGGAGCCCTGGTGGCCCAAAAGTTAAGTGCTCTGTTGCTATTCAAAAGGTTGGCAACTTGAACCCTTCTAGTGGAATCACGGGAGAAAGAACTTGAATTACCAAAGAACCTGAATGTGTTCTTTGGTGATTTGTCTGTTGGTGTCCTTTGCCCATTTTTTTTTTTTTCAGTTCTAATAAACAAATATTTATTGAGCACTTTCCTTGCCTAAGATAGCAGGCAAGCACTGCACGGTATACACAGAAGAATAAGACATTACCACTCCTCTCGAGTAATTAATAAAACCAAAACCAAACCCTTTGCCCTCGAGTCAATTCCAACTCATAGCAACCCATGGGACAGAGTAGAACTGTCCCACAGTGTTTCCAAGGAGCAGCCGGGGAATCAGAACCAGCAACCTTCTGATCAGCAGTCGTAGTTCCCAAACGCTACACCACCAGGCGAAGTTGGTTAATAGCTTGGCTGCCAAACAAGAGGTCAGCAGTTTGAATCCACCAGCTGCTCCTCAGAAACTCCACAGGGCAGTTCCACTCTGTCTCACAGGGTCGCCATGAGTTGGAATAGATTTGTCAGCAAGTAATTAATAATCACACTAAATATGAATAACGATAGTATTCAAATGAATCTAAAATGAAGGAGAATATAAATGTATTAAAAGATATACAAACAAGTTACTGTTGTTGTTAGGTGCCATTGAGTTGGTTGTGACTGATAGTGACCCTATGTACAACGGAATGAAACACTCCCCAGTCCCGTGCCATCCTCACAGTCATTGCGATGTTGGAGCTCCTTCTTGCAGTCAGTGTATTAATCCATCTTGTTGGAGGTCTTCCTCTTTTTCTCTGACCCTCTACCAAGTATGATGTCCTTCTCCAGGGACTGGTCACTTCTGATAATATATCCAAAGTACTTGAGAAAAAGTTTTACCATCCTTGCTTCCAAGGAGTATTCTGGCTGTATTTCTTCCAAGGCAGACTTGATTGTTCTTCTGACCGTCCATGAATGTTCAATATTCTTCGCCAACACCATAATTCAAAAGCATCAATTCTTCTTCTGTCTTCCTTATTCATCGTCCAGCTTTTGCACGCATGTGAGGTGACTGAAAATATCAGGTAGGGTCAGGTGCACCTTAGTCCTCAAAGTGATGTCTTTGCTTTTTAACACTTTATTTTCTTTTTTTAATTGTACTTTAGGCGAGAGTTTACAAAACAAATAGTTTCTCATTAAACAGTCTGTACAACGTATTGTTTTATGATATTGGTTAACAACTCCAGGACATGACAACATTCTCCCTTCTCGACCTTGGAGGACCTTTTTTTTTTTTTTCTTTGGTGAAAATACACATAGTCAAAGATACGCCATTTTAGAAATTTCTACATGTACAATTCAGTGACATCAATTTCTTTCTTCCAGTTGTGCTGCTATTCTCACTATCCTTTTCCAAATTATTCCATCACCATTATCTTCAACTCACTGTCCCCTAGGCTTCCCATCAAACCTTTTGAGTTGCTGTTGTCAATTTGATCTCACATAGATAATTCTTCTTTTTTTACCTTAGATGAAGGTTTGCAGAACAAATAATTTCTCATTAAACAGTACACATATTGCCTTATGACAATGGTTAACAACCCCATGATATGTCAACACTGTCCCTTCTCAACCTTGGGTTCCCTATCACCAGCTTTCGTGTTCCCTCCTGCCTTCTAGTCCTTGTCCCTAGACTGCTGTGCCTCATTAGTCCCATTTTGCTTTATGAGGCTGTCCAATCCCTGGCTGAACGGTGAACTTCGGGAGTGACTTCACTACTGAGCTAAAACGGTGTATGGGGGCCATACTCTTGGGCTTTCTCTAGTCTGTCAGACCAGTAAATCTGGTCTTCTTTCATGAGTTAGAATTTTGTTCTACTTCCTTTCCCAGCTCTGTCCAGGAGCCACTATTGTGATCCCTGTCTGTCGCAGCGGCGACGGTAATCGAGACGGCGAAGACAGTAACCAACTACACAACTCTTACAGAGAAGTGGGGCCAGGAGGGTCACTCTGAGGAGTCAACCCCGCTTCAGTCCCAGGAGTTTATTTTATAGTCAATACAGCAAGCAATAAAGCAATTAACAAAACAATGGGCTTTGGCTGTGGGAAAGGGAGAAGGAATTCAGGTAAACAAGTCAATCAGTAAAGGGACAATAGGTTTGGGAAAACACATCCTGACAAGTCTCAACATGTTGGGGACAAGTCTCAACATGCTGTGCAGCATAGAGGACTGTGGGGGCTGCAGTTGTCAATAGTGCAGCCATGTTTAAATGGCATATATCTCCACACCTGTCAGAGCAGTCAGTGGTGCTAGCCGGGCACCATCTAGCTATGCCGGACTCAGTCTGGTGGAGGCCGTGGTAGCTGTGGTCTGTTAGTCCTTTGGACTAATCTTTTCCTTGTATCTTGTTCTCTTCATTCTCCCTTGCTGCCAAAGGGTGAGACCAGTGGTGTATCTCAGATGGCTGCTCACAGGGTTTTAAGACCCCAGATGCTACTCACCAGGGTAGGATGTAGAACACTGTCTTTATATACTGTTATGCCAGTTGAGCTAGATGTACCCCGAGACCATGGTCTTTACAGCCCACTGCCCACCAATTCAGTCCTCCAGGGAGTTTGGAAGTGTCTATGGAGCTTGTTTTACATTTTTCTCCAGCTCTGTCTGGGACCCTCCACTGTGATCCCTGTCAGAGTAGTTAATGGTGGCAGCTGGGCACCATCCAGCCATGCTGGAATCAGTCTCTTACAGGCTGTGGCAATTGTGGTCCATTGGTCCCTTGGACCAATCCTTCCCCCTTGTCTTTGGTTTTCTTCGTTCTCCCGTCTCCCAATGGGTTGAGACCAGTGGAGAATCTTAGATGGACAGTGAGAAGCTTTTAAGACCCCAGACGCTACTCACCAAAGTAGAACGTAGAACATTTTCTTTATAAACCATGTTATGCCAATTGAGTTAGATGTTTGAGACCATGGTCCCCACAGCCCAGTAAATATCCAGTTTTTCCAGCACCATTTATTAAAGAGACTTTCTCTTCCCCATTTAATGAATGTTGACTTTTGTCAATGATCACCTGTCCTTAGGTGGATGGATTTACTTCTCAATTCTCCTATGGGTATTCTTGCCTGTAATCTTTACAGAAGCAGATCGCCAGGTCTTTCTCTCATGATTCTACTACATAGGTTCAAGCTGCCAACCTTTCGAATAGCAACAGAGCACTTAACTCTTGGGCCACCAGGACTCCTTAATTACAAATATGGTAGATATTAATTTAACTATATCAATAATCACTTCAAATGTGAATGATCTAAACACAGCCATTCAAAAACAGTTATTGTTGGAGTGAAAAACAAAAACAGAACAGCAAAACAAAAATAAAAAGCCACCCAACTGTTACAGCAATAACGCGGATTGGAGCCCCCTGCCGCAATAGCCAATTCTGAGACAGGGGTGAGGTGAGCAGCAAGAGTTTTATTATATATAGATATATAGGAGACAGAGGGGAATAGATTCCTACAAAAAATACCTATCTCTCCTACTGGAGATTGGCTGAAGGCTTTTATAGGTATAGGATTATGGGTCTTAGAAGTTTGTGTTAGTTCTCCTTTGAGGTGGTCATGTCTCAGATGAGTTAATCTTTTACTGGTGTTCTTGGGGGTTATCTGGCTACATCCTGGTTTTCTTGTCACAAGATGGGTGCTTTGTTCAGTTTTTCATCCTTAGAACATTATCACTTGTTTTCCACCCTCCAAGGAGGCACATCGATTAATCTTAAACCTTTTGTAGATACTAGAACCTGAGGAAAAAACAAGATCATGAGACAACGTGGCGGTTAGCAATGGGGAGTAAATAATAGTGAGCCAGGCCTATGAAACCTTTTCCACAGCTACATGCAGTTTATCAGAAATCTACTTTATATACAAAGAGACGAGTTAAAACAATATTCCATGCTATATATAATCAAAAGAAAGTTGAAGTAACTCTATTAATTTCAGACAAAGCAGAGTTCAGAACAAGGGATTTAGCAGGGATAAATAGAGGCCTTACATAAGGAAAAAATGAATCATTTCTCCAAGAACACATAAAAATTATATATGTGTATGCACCTACAACAAAGTGTCAAAATACATCATGTCAAAACTGATAAGACTGCAAGGAAAAAATAGACAAATCCATCTTGTAGTGTCAGAAAGTAAGAAGATGCAAAAAGAAAAAAAAATCCCAGAATGATGTGAATATGTTAAGGAGACACAAGAGCCAACTGAAAGAGCTCCCAATGGCCAAATCTAGAAAAACATGAACAATTAAAAAAGTTTCCCTGGTGGCGTGCCAGTTAAGAGTGCGGCTGCTAACTAAAACGTCGGCAGTTCGAATCCATCAGCTGCTCCTTGGAAACCACATGGGGCAGTTCTACTCTTTCCTATAGGGTCACTATGAATCAGAATTCACTTGACTGCAACGGGCTAGTATTGGTTTATAACCCAAAGTATAAAATAAATATCTATGGGTCAATACCATTATCAATAAATGATCGTATACATAAATAAATAGGGGATAAGAGACAAATCTCATGTGCAGAAGAATTCCAAAAAATCTTGTTGATATTACACTATCAAGGAAATGTAGCATAACTCCCCACACATTCAGTATGGTCTGTGCATAGTGACTTCCCACCAAAGACTACAGTATGGATAGGTCTGAAAAAATAACTTCATAGGAAGAAATTTGACAAATACTATCTCAGTCAGATGCTCAAGTTCAACCTGAAGAGTAATACCATGTTGATAGTATGTACCCTTGATATAATGTGATGAAAATGATACTTCTCTATTTTTCCTCCCCCAAACACATAACTTCAGTCTAATCATTAGCAAGACATTGCACCAATCTCAAAAGACAGACATTCTGCAAATGCTTGACTAGTAATCCTCAATACTTTCAAGGTAATCAAAAACAAGATAAGTCTGAGAAACTGTCACAGCCAAGAAAAGTCTAAGGAGACATGACAAGTAAATATAATATGGTACACTGGATGGGATCTTGGAACAGAAAAAAAGGCACTAGATACAAACTAAGGAAATTTCAATAAAGTATGGACTTTAGTTAATTCTAACATATCTATATTGGACCATTAACTGTAAGAAATGTATCTCATTAATGTAAGATGTTAATAACATAAGAAACTTGGTGTGGGGTAAATGGGAGCTCTCTGTTCTAGCTTCACAATTTTTCTGTGTATGTACATTTGTTTAAATAAAAGTTTATTAAAAAAAACTAAAAATATGAGGTTAAAATAAATGATCATTCATTCATTTACGTTCTACATTCCTTAGCAAACATTTTTTCTTTTGTCTCTGTCCGTATGTTTTATTTTTTTTCTCTGTCTAAAACCTTAAGGTTTTTTTTTGCATATAGTTTTTGTTTTTCTCTAATTGTTTTCCTTATTTATGTCTTATATCACTAACTACTTGACACTCCCTCAAGGAAGTAATTTATTCTGCCATCACTGAATTTTTTTCATATAATGCCTTCAGTTTCATAAAGGTCACATTAAAGCAAATGCAGCTGTATAAAATTCATCATTTTATTTGTTTTTAAAATGTCATAGAGGATAGGAGCACTTCAGGAATGGTGTAGTAAAGAGCTCTGAAAATCCACTCCTTTAAAATAGCAATAAGAGTACTGGCAAAAAACAGTCAAAATCAACTTTTAAAGAACCGAAAAATTAACCTAAAACTCAGAAGAATCCAAGAAGTATTTATTCAAAAAACAAGGATGAATCTCATCTCAGAACAGGGAGTTTTATGGCATTTAACTTGCCCTATTCCCATTCTACTCCAGCTCCATAGCATCCTTGAAAAAAATACTGTCACAGCTATGGAAGCTGTGAAAGCAGCAACCTAATAGTCACTAAAGGAGCAGAATCAGTTTGGAGTTCCTTAAAAAGCCGCATCCCCAGATTATTTTCATTATTTCACCTATCTGCCAGCTCTCTGTAAAGCCCTACTCCAAGGGCTTGCCTTTACTTGTCTTGATCTGACTCAGACAGAGCTCACTAACTGCAAACAGCCTTTACTCTGGGACATTTGTTGAAAACAATCAATGACAATTAACTTCGCAGATGCTTGAGGTGCTGTTTTGGTGCAAACCAGAGATTTGTCAAAAGCTTAAAAAGAAAATCTGAGTATAAGGAGACTGTTCATAGGGTGCTTTGAAATGCTCTGATAAATTTATGGAGCTTTAGAAGCCCACATTCATAAACATAGATGTGCACATATGAAGGAAAGGCTTGAGATGACTGAAATATCCCCCTATGGCTTAACTTGATGCTCCGCAAAGCGATAAATGAAGGTACGTTAGAGTTGTAAACTGCTTGTTGGTGCACTGAAAGAATGGCAAAGGATGGGAAACTTATAAGTACAAGGTACTTTAAGAAATCCCCATCAAATTATTAATTACTAAGCAAATGAAGCAGACTACAGTGGTCACAAAGACAATGAACACAATCTTTACAGAATTAATTTAAGAAAGGCACTAAATAAACATTTTTAATCATCACTACTACCACACACACAAAAAAAATGACAGGAAAGGAGATTCTAATTTCCAGGGTTGTGAAATTGTACTTTTAAAATATCCAATTTTAATTAAAAAATACGACATGCTAAAACACAACAAAAATATTGTCTTCAAGTCGATCGTGTGACCCCATATGTTACAGAATAGAACGGATCCCTAGGATTTCCTTGGCTATAATCTGTTCTTTTTTTAAATTGTATTTTAGATGAAGATTTACAGAACAAATAGTTTCTATTAAACAGTACACAGATTGTTTTATGACAAGGGTTAACAACCCCATGACATGTCAACATTGTCCCTGCTCAACTGTGGGTTCCCTACTACGAGCTTTCCTGTCTCCTTATGCCTCCTAGTCCTTGTCCCTGGGCTGTTGTGGCCCATTAGTCTCGTTTTGTTTTATGGGGCTGTCTAATCTTTGGCTGAACGGTGAAACTTGGGAGTGACTGCATTACTGAGCTAAAAGCGTGTCCGGGGACCTACTCTTGGGGTTTCTCCAGTCTGTCAGGCCAGTAAATCTGGTCTTTTTTGTGAGTCAGAATTTTGTTCTACATTTTTCTCCAGCTCTGTCTGGGACCCTCTGCTGTGATCCCTGCCAGAGCAGTCAATTGTGGTAGCTGGGCACCATCTAGCTATGCCGGACTCAGTCTGGTGGAGGCCTTGGTAGCTGTGGTCCATTAGTCCTTTGGACTAATCTTTTCCTTGTATCTTGTTCTCTTCATTCTCCCTTGCTGCCAAAGGGTGAGACCAGTGGAGTATCTCAGATGGCTGTTAACAAGCTTTTAAGACCCCAGATGCTACTCACCAATGTACAATGTAGAACATTGTCTTTATAAACTATGTTATGCCAACTGAGCTAGATGTTCCCCGAGACCATGGTCCTCACAGCCCTCAGCCCAGCAATTCATTCCCTCCAGGAGTTTGGGTGTGTCTATGGAGCTTCCATGACCTTTCCTGGTACAAGTTGTGCTGGCTTCCCCAGTACTGTGTAGCCTTACCCTTCACCAAAGATGCCACTTATCTACTGTCTGTTTAATATTTCCCCCCACAGCTCCCATCTCTCTTAAACAACAAAGATTGCTTCTTTTTGTGCTTAAACTTTTTCATAAGTTTTTACAGTAGAGGTCTCATACAATCTTTGTCCTTTTGTGATTGACTTATTTCACTCAGCATAATGTCCTCAAGTTTCATCTGTATTATGAGATGCTTCACAAATTCATCATTGTTCTTTATTGTTGCATAATACTCCATTGTGTTTACTTATCATAGTTTGTTTATCCATCCATCTGTTGATGGGCATCTAGATTGTTCTCATCTTTTTGCTATTGCAAACAATGCTGCAATGAACTTGAGTGTGCATATGTCTGTTCATTTGACAGCTCTTATTTCTCTAGGATATACTCCTAAGAGGGTGTTGCTGGATCGTATGCTATTTCTATTTCTAGCTTTCTAAGGAAGCATGATATCCTTGTCCAGAATGGTTGTATCATTTTGCATTCCCACCAGCACTGCATAAGAGATCCAATCTCCCTGCAGGCTCTCCAACATTTATTTCCAGTTTGTTTGATTTGTGCCAGTAATGCCGGAGTGAGATGGTATCTCATTGTGGTTTTCATTTACATTTCTCTAATGGCTAGAAATTGTGAGCATTTCCTCATGTGTCTGTTGGCCGCTTGAAAGTCTTCTTTGGTGAAGTGTCTGTTCATTTCCTATGCCCATTTTTTAATTGGATTATTTGTCTTTTTTTGTAGAGGTGTTAGATTTTCTTGTAGATTTTAGAGATTAGACCTTTGTCTGACTTGTAATGGCCACAAATTTTTTCCCAGTCTGTAGCTTGTCTTTTTATTCTTTTGGTGAAGTCTTTTGATGAGCATAAGAGTTAATTTTTAGGACTTCCAGCTACATGGCGCTCTAGGCAGAAGCACCATGCCATCCCTCCAAAGCAAAGATCCAAAAAACTAAGCCAAACAGAGAAAACAGCACTCCTGAAACCCTAAACATCAAATGAAGAGATAAAGAACTTAGCCAAGCACAAAATGGAATAAAAACTAACAAAGAACAGAGAGTGAAGAGACATACATGGAGAGGTCCCCTGTCAGCTAATGCAGCACGGATAACCATCTTGGACTCCTATCCAGCAAATAGGGGGTATGAGAAAGAAGCTTCACGGAGTTTCCAGCTGGGGACAGAACAACCCGTAACTGGTGATATATGCTTTCCTAACCCCCACCCTTCTTCACCCTCACTTGGCCTCCTCTGCTTCCCATGGCCACAGTCTCTTGGCCGGGAAGCACTGGCCAACTCCTGAGTGCCATTTTTTTGGCTATTGGTGTTGCTTTTTTCCGCTTCTTTTGCTTTCTTCTTTACCTCTCATCACCTCCCTCTCCTTTTGCTCAAATACTTGGCTCCATGTGCCATCTTTGCTTCTTCCTAAGGGCTGTAAGCTCTGCTCAAGTGTGGAACTGCTTCCTGGTCCATGCTGCCTTGCTGGTGGAATCCCAGGGCTTTTTGTTTGTTTGTTTTCAACTGTTTGTTTGTTTTCTTTCTCTTTTCTTGAGTTAGCAGCCCATTATGGCCAGGCGGTGCTGGTCAGCTTGAGACCTACCCACTCAGCTTGCGCAGATGCGCAGAGGGATCCCTGAGAACATTTGTTTTTTTGTGTGTTTTTTTGTTTGTTTGTTTTTCTGGGGAGTTTTCTTGCTCTTTTTTTTAAATTTTGTTTTGCTTTCTTTTCCCTCTTGTTCCCTTTCTGTCTTTCTTCCTTATTCAGTTTCTCATCTCTCTATACCTTCCTTCTCTTCCTGTCCCCTGGATACCCGGCACTGAATACCTGTATGCCTCTTAGCCAAACTGTAATTCAACACCTGGGAGCAACTTCCCCAGACCTTGTAGCTGCACTGGTGGGATCCCAGGGAGCTTTGCTGTTCTTTTCCCTTTCTAATTTTCATTTATTCATTCTTTTCTTTTTTTCTTCTTCTTCCTTTTTTTGTTTTTCTCCATTTCATAGTCTCTCATCTCTCCACTCCAACGGCAAGCTCCCCTAGCACTCTTTTTTGTTTGTTTGTATGTTTTTGGCCACTGTTCCTCTCTCCTCTCTCCCATACCCATCTTAGCTCCACACTTCACAATCTCCCCCCCATATCCTGCCTACCTCCACCGTGAGCTTAACATCACACCACTAAGCAGCACAGGCACGGGCTACCAGAAACTACCTTCACTGATTACCAAACCATCCGGGTGGCTGTAGTAAGTGCCACAAACAACCCATCCCAGCTATTCCTCTTCAGCTAGACCTGTCCTGCTGTACCATATCTGAGACACTGACCCTGCCAATTGGAGAAGGAGGCGAAAAGTATCATGCCTACAGACGAGCAAACAACAAAGAACACACAGCCTGCCTGCTCAGAAATAGCCAAATTTTTAAAAAGGACAAAACAAACAAATCTACAATCAATAAATGAGAAAAATAACTACTGAATGTGCAGAAAACAGCAGACAATATCAAAACATTTTTTTTTTTAAAAAGGATGGTTCCAGTAGGCATCCAAAATAAAACACCAGATGACATTCTGGTAGAATAAAAGGCACTAGAACTACCTGATAGCGAATTCAAATCTCTAATACTCAGAATTATCCAAGAGTTGAAGCAAAAAGCAGACAAAAATGAGGAAAAAATAGACAAATGCATGGAAAATACAAAAAAATGGAAGAATTCAGGAAAATAATGCAGGAACAAAATGCCAAAATAAATTCACATCTAGAGATTACACAAAAACAACAATTAGAAATCCAAATGATAAACAACAATATTTCAGAAATGGACAATGTCATGGAAGGGCTGAGGAGCAGATTTGAAATGGTGGAAGACTGGATCAGCAGAATTGAAGACAAACACTTGGATACAACTCTGAGGAAAAATCAGAAAAAATAATGAAGAAAAATGAAGAGACGCTGAGATTATGTGGGATACAATCAAAAGCAAAACTCTGTGAGTGACGGGAGTTCCAGAACAGGGGGAGAAAACAGAAAACATGGAGAGGATCATTGAGGAATTGCTGACAGAAAACTTCCCCAATATCATGAAAGATGAAAAGCTGACCACTCAAGAAGCTCAACGAACCCCATATAGGATAGACCCCAAAAGAAAATCACCAGGCATATCATAATCACACTTGCCAAAACCAAAGACAAACAGAGTACTGAGAGCAGCTCGAGAAAAACAAAAAGTCACATACAGATGAGAAACAAGACTAAGCTCGGATATTCGACAGAAACCATGCAGGCAAGAAGGCAATGGGATGACATATATAGAACCTTGAAAGAAAAAAAATTGCCAGCCAACAATAATATATCCTGTAAAACTCTCATTCAAATATGATGGTGAAATTAGGTCATTTCCAGATAAACAGGAATTAAGGGACTATGTAAAAACCAAACCAAAATTATGAGACTTATTAATGGAAGTCCTTCCATCTAAGAACAAACAATATCAGACCACATGCTGAATATAGGACACGGGATTGAGCTAGCCAGATACCAGACTAGGAAATGAACACTTATGGACTATGCAAAACCAAAAGAATTACAAAAGGGAACCAGAGAGGTTAATCTGTAAATGACAACAGCATCAGAACAACAAAAGAGGGAATAAACGGTGTAGCTATAGAACCTTCTGATGGTGAGGAAGTCAAGTGATACTAAGTAATAATAGACTGGTTCAAATCTCAGAAGATAAGGGTAAATTTCAATATAACTGCGAAGAAAGTTAACAAACCTACTCATCAAAATAAAGAAGAAAAACATAAAGTCTCAGTAAAAACAAAACCTACAAAAACAAAAGAAATGAAAAATCCACAAACAAAAGGAACTCAGTGCAGGAGAGTAAGAGGAACAAAACTGGAGGACATTATGCTGAGTGAAATAAGTCAATCACAAAAGGACAAATACTGTATGAGACCTCCACTGTATAACTCATGTAAAAGTTTACACACAAAAAGAAACAATCTTTACTGGTTACGAGGGATGGGAGGAGTGGGGGGAAACTAAATAGATAAGTGGTAACTTTGGTGAAGGGTAAGACAGTACACATTACTGGGGAAGCCAGCACAACTTGTACAAAGAAAGGTCATGGGAGCTCCATAGACACTTCCAAACTCCCTGAGGGACTGAATTGCTGGGCGGAGGGCTGGGGGGACCATGGTCTCAGGGAACATCTAGCTCAATTGGCATAACACAGTTTATAAAGACAACGTTCTACATTCTACCTTGGTGAGTAGTGTCTGGGGTCTTAAAAGCCTGTGAGCAGCCATCTAAGATACTCCCCTGGTCTCCCCCTTCGGGAGCAAGAGAGAATGAAGAGAACAAGGTACAAGGAAAAGATTAGTCCAAAGGACTAATTGACCACAGCTACCACGGCCTCCACTAGACTGAGTCCAGTACAGCTAGATGGTGCCCAGCTACCACCACTGACTGCTCTGACCGGGATCACAATAGGGGGTACTGGACAGAGCTGGAAATGTATGTCGAATAGAATTCTAAGTCACAAAAAAAGACCAGGTTTACTGGCCTGACAGACTGGAGAAACCCTGAGAGTATGGCCCCTGGACACCCTTTTAGACACTTGTGAAGTCCCTCCCGAAGTTCACCATTCAGCCAAGGATTGGATAGCCTCATAAAACAAAACAGGACTAATGAGGGACAGCAGTCCAGGGACAAGGACTAGAAGGCAAGAGGGTACAGGAAAGCTGGTGATAGGGAACCGAAGGTTGAGAAGGGACAGTGTTGAAATGTCGTGGGGTTGTTAACCATTGTCATAGGGCAATATGTATACTAACGGTTTAATGAGAAACTATTTGTTCTGCAAACCTTCATCTAAGGTACAAAAAAAAAAAGAATTATCTATGTGAGATCAAACTGACAACAGCAATTCAAAGGGTTTGATGGGAAGCCTAGGGGGCAGTGAGTTGAAGATAATGTGATGGAATAATTTGGAAAAGGATAGTGAGAATAGCAGCACAAGTGGAAGAATGTAATCGATGTCACTGAATTGTACATCTAGAAACTTCCAAAATGTTGTAACTTCGGCTATGTATATTTTCACCAAAAAAATGGTCCTCATGGTTGAGAAGGGAAAGTGTTGACATGTCGTGGGATTGTTAACCAATGTCATCAAACAATATGTGTACTGCCAGTTTAATGAAAAACTATTTGTTCTGTAAAACTTCATCTAAGGTACAATGAAAAATAAATAAAAAAGTTTAATTTTTAGAAGATCCCAGTTATCTAGCTTATTTTCTGTAGCTTCTGTGTTGTTGGTTATGGTTTGTATCCTGTTAATGCCATGCATTAGAGCTTCTAGTGTTGATCCTATTTTTTCTTCTATGAACTTTATAGTTTTTGGCTTTATATTTAGGTATTTGATCCATTTTCAATTAATTTTTGTATATGGTGTGTGGTATGGGTCCTGTTTCATTTTTTATCAGCTGGACATGCAGTTTTGCCAGCACCGTTTGTTAAAAAGACTGTTTCACATTTGATGGACTTTGGGCCCTTTTTGAAGATCAGGTGACGGTAGGTGGATGGATTTACATCTGGGTTCTCAATTCTGTTCCATTGGTAAATGTATCTGTAGTTGTACCAGTACCAATCTGTTTTGACTACTGTAGCTATATAGTAGGTTCTGAGGTCAGGTAGTGTAAGTCGTCCTGCTATATTCTTCTTCTTCAGTAGTGCCTTATTAATCTGGGGCTTCTTCCCTTTCCATATAAAGTTCATGATTTGTTTTTCCATCTCTTTAAAGAATGTTGTTGGTATTTGGATTGGGATTGCATTGTATTTGTAAACTGCTTTCGGTATAATTGTCATTTTCACAATGTTGAGTCTACCTATCCATGAGCATGGTATGTTTTTCCATTTCTGTAGATCCCTTTGGGTTTCTTGCAGTAGTGTTTTATACTTTTCTTTGTATAGGTCTTTTACATCCCTGGTTAGATTTATTCTTAAGTATTTTATTTTTTTAGTGGCTATTATAAATTGTATTGTTTTTCTGATTTCCTTTTCATTGTTCTCTTTATTGGTGTATTGGAATCCAACTGATTTTTGTATATTTATCTCGTATCCTGCCACTCTGCTGAATCTTTCTATTAGTTCCAGTAGTTTTCTCATGGAGGCTTTAATGTTTTCTATGCATAGTATCATATCATCTACAAACAGTGACAGGTTAACTTCTTCATTACCAATTTGGATGTCCTTTATTTCCTTTCATTGCCTTATTGCTCTAGCTAGGACTTCCAGCACAATGTTAAATAGGAGTGGTGATAAAGGGTATCCTTGTCTTGTTCCTGTTCTCAAGAGGAATGTTTTCAGCCTCTCTCCATTAACAATGATGCTGGACATCAGTTTTGCATAGATTCCCTTTATTATGTTAAGGAATTTCCTTTCTATACCTATTTCATTGAGAGTCTTTATCAGGAATGGATGTTGGACTTTGTCAAACACCTTTTTCTGTGTCAATTGAGATGATCATGTGATTCTTTTCTTCCCTTTTATTTATGTGGTTGTCATGGACTAAATTCTGCCCCCACAAAATATCTGTCAAGTTGGTTGGGTCATGATTCCAAATATAGTATGATTGTTTAATCTGATGTGGTTTCCTTATGTGTTGTAAACTCTATCACTATGATAAGGTTATATGTGATCTCCTTATGTCTTGTAAATTCTATCACTGTGATGAGGTTATACTGATGAGGTTTACAAGATTAGATAGTGTCTTAATCCAATATCTTTTGAGATATAAAAGAGAGAAGTGAGCAGAGACACATGGGAACCTCATACTACCAAGAAAGCAGTGCTGGGAGCAGAGCGTGTCATTTGGACCTGAGCTTCCTGTGCAGAGAAGCTCCCAGACCAAGGAAAGACTGATGCATTACAAAGACCTTTCTCCAGAGCCAATAGAAAGAGAAAGCCTTCTCCTGGAGCTGTTGCCCTGAATTTGGACTTGTAGCCTACTGGACTGTGAGAGAATAAACTTCTCTTTGTTAAAGCCATCCACTTGTGGTATTTCTGTTAGAGCAGCACTAAATGATTAAGACAGTGGTGGATTACATTGATTGATTTTCTAACTTTGAAACCTCCTTGCATACCTGGTATGAATCCTGCGTGGGTGGTGCATTCTTTTTTTGATATGATGCTGAATTCTATTGGCTAGAATTTTGTTGAGAATTTTTGCATCTACATTCATTAGTGGTACTGGTCTTTAATTTTTTTTTTTGTGGAGTCTTTGCCTGGTTTTGGTATCAGGGTCATACTGGGTTCATAGAATGAGTTCAGAAGTGTCACTTTCTTTTCTATATTCTGAAACAGTTTGAGTAGTACTGGTATAAGCTCTTTTCTTAATGGTAGAATTTTCCAGTGAAGCCATCTGGGCCAAGGCTTTTTTTTGGTGGGGAGTTTTGTTTTTTTTTTTTAATCACTTTTTCAATTTCTTTTTTTGTTATGAATCTGTTCACGTTTTCAACATCATTTTGTGTTAGTTCAGGTAGTTAGTGTGTTTCAGAAATTTGTCCATTTCCTCTAGGTTTCCAAATTTGTTGGAGTATAGTTTTTTGCAATATTGTTATGATCCTTTTATTTAAGTTGGGTCTGTTGTAATGCCCCTATTTCATTTCTTATTGGGTTATTTGCATCCTCTCCTGTTTTTTCTTTTATCAGTCTGGCCAGTGGTTTGTTGATTTATTGATCCTCTCAAAGAACCAACTTTTGGTTTTGTTAATTCTTTCTATTGTTTATCTATTTTTTATTTCATTTATTTCTTCTCTGATCTTTATTGTTTCCATTCTTCTAGTGGCTGTGGGCTTTTTTTTTTTTTTTTTTTTTTTTGCTGTTCTCTTTCTATTCGTTCGAATTGTGTAGTTAATGATTTGACTTTGTCCCTTTCTTCTTTTTTGATGTGTGCATCTATTGCTATAAATTGTCCTCTGAGGACTGCCTTTGCTGTTTCTCAAAGGTTTTGGTATGATTTGTTTTCATTCTCATTTGAATCTAGGAATTTTCTGATTTTATCTCTGATTTTTCTATTACCCAGAGGTTTGTAAGCAGGGTGTTATTCAGTTTCCATGTAATTTATTTTTTCCTTACTCTTCCTGTTGTTAATTTCAACTTTGATGAAATTGTGATCAGAGAAGATACTTTGTATAATCTCAGTGTTTTGAATTTGTTGAGGCTTCCTTTGTGGCCTAAGATGTGGTCTCTTCTGGAGAATATTCCATGTGCTTTGGAAAAGAACGTGTACTTTGCACCTGTTGGGTGGAGTGGTCCTAATATGTCTATGAGGTCAAGTTGGCTGATTGTGCCCTTTAGGTCTTCTGTATCTTTGTTGAGTTTCTTTCTAGATGTTATGTCCTTTACTGAGTGGTGTGTTTCAGCCTCCTACTATTATTGTGGAACCTGTCAATTTCTCTTTTTGGTACTGTTAGAGTTTGTTTTATGTTTTTTGGAGCCCTGTCATTGGGTGAGTAAATGTTTATTATTGTTATGTCTTTATGTTGGGTCATCCATTTAATCATTATATATAGTGCCTTTCTTTGTGTTTTATGGTGGATTCTGTTTTAAAGTCTATTTTATCTGAGATTAGTATCACTGCTTCTGCTGTTTTTGGTAGCTGTTTGCTTGATGTACTTTTTTTCATCCTTTGATTTTTAATAAATTTACATCTTTGTTTCTAAGGTGTACTTCTTATAGACAGCATATTGATGGACCAAGTTTTTTTAATCCATTCTGTCACTCTCTGTCTCTTTCTGCGTGCATTTAGGCCATTTACTTTCAGTGTGATTATTGATAGGTGTGCGTTTACTGCTGTCACTTTGTAGTGCTTTTCTTCGTGGTGCTGATGTTTTCTTTGTTCCTCTTACTCTCCTGTGCTGAATTCCTTTTGCTTGTAATTTTTTTCTTTTTTTTTTTTCTTTTGTACATTTTGTTTTTACTGAGACTTTATGTTTTTCTTCTTTATTTTTATGAGTCGGTTTGTTAACTTTCTTTGTAGTTACCTTGAAATTTACCCTAATCTTCCTAGGTTTGAACCAATCTATTATTACTTGGTATCACCTTCCCTTTCTCTCCATTAGTAAGTTCTGTACCTACATCATTTATTCCCTATTTTATTGTTCTGATGTTGTTGTCACTTACAGATTAACCTCTCTGGTTCCCTGTTGTAATTCTTTTGGATTTGTATAGTCCTTGAGTGTTCATTGCCTAGGTTGGTATCTGCCTAGTACAATCTTGTGTCCTAGAGTCAGGCTGTGGTCTGATATAGTTTGTTATCAAACCGAAAACTCCCTTTAATAAGTCTTGTAAGTTTGATTTCGTTTTTACATATTCTCTTAAGTTCTGTTTATCTGGAAATGTCCTAATTTCACCATCATATTTGAATGAGAGTTTTGCAGGCTATATTATTGTAATTGGCAACTTTTTTCTTTCAAGATTTTGTATATGTTATCTCATTGACTTCTTTACTGCATGGTTTCTGCCAAATAATCCGAGCTTATTCTTATCGTTTCCCATCTGTATGTGACTTTGTGTTTGTCTCGAGCGGCTCTCAGGATTCTTTCTTTGTCTTTGGTTTTATTGAGTGTGATTATGGTATGCCTTGGTGATTTTCTTTTGGGGTCTACCCTATATGGGATTTGTTGAGCTTCTTGGGTGGTCAGATTTTCATCTTTCATGATATTAAGGAAGTTTTCTGTCAGCAATTCTTCAGTGATCCTATCTGTGTTTTCTGTTTTCTCCTCCTGTTCTGGAACTGTGATAACTAGCTAAGTTTTGCTTTTGATTGTATCCCACATAATTCTCAGGTTTTTTTTATTTTTTCATTCTTTTTTCTTCAAATAAAACTGTATCCAAGTGGTTGTCTTCAATTTCCCTGATCCTCTCTTTCATAATTTCAAATCTGCTCCTCAGCCCTTCTAAGACACTGTCCCTTTCTTAAATCTTGTTGTTTATCTTTTGTTTTTCTAATCCGTGTTTTTGTATGATTTCTAGTTATGAGTTTATTTTGACATTTTGTTCTTTATTTTCCTGAATTCTTCCACTTTTTGTCTTTATTTTCCATGAACTTGTCTGCCTTTTCCATGAATTTGTTTATTTTTTCCTCATATTTTTCTACTTTTTGCTTCAACTCTTGGATAGCTCTGATTATTAGAGATTTGAATTCACTATCAGGTAGTTCTAGTACTTTTTCTTCTACTAGAAAGTCATCTGGTGTTTTATTTTAAATGCCTACTGGAACCATTCTGTCCTTTTTTTTAAATACTTTTTTATATTGCCTGCTGTCTTTGGGACATTCAGTAGTTATTTTCTTCATTTATTGATTGTAGAATTGTTTGTTTCATCCTTCTTTTTTTGTTTTATTTGGTTATGTCTCAACAGGTGGGCTGTGTGTTCTTTGTTATTTGCTCATCTGTGGGCATGATACTTTTCACCTCCTTGTTCAATGGGCAAGGCCAGTCACTCAGCTATGGTGTAGCAGGGCATGTTCACCTGAAGGGGAGGACTGAAATGAGTTGTTTGTGGCATGTACTAGGGCTGACAGAGTGGGCTAGGCATTAGTGTGGAGCAGGTTCCTGTAGGCTGTGCCTGTGTTGCTTGGGGGTGTGATATTCAAGCACATGGTACAGGTAGGCAGACAGGAAGGGGGAGGTTGTGATTTTTGAAGCTAAGATGGGTATGGGAAAGAAGAGAGAGAACGGAGAGAGACAGAAGCCAAAAGCAAGCAAACAAACACACACACACACCAAAAGCGTGCTAAGGGAGCTTGCCATTGGAATGGAAACAAGAGACTGTGCAATTGAGACAAACAAAAATTTAAAAAATGGAGAAAAAGATAAAATGAATAAAATAAATAAAAATCAGAAAAAAAGAAAAGCTCCCAAGCATCCCATCAGTGTGGTTGCAAAGACTGGGGATGTGGCTCCCAGACCACAAGTACAGCCTGGTTAGAAGGGGCAGAAGGGTCGCACAGTGACAGATATTCAGAAGACGGGAAAAAAGGTAATTATAGAGAGACGAGAAACTGAGAAATGAAGAAAGATAAAAAGGAAGAAAGAGAAAAAAATACCCCCAGTGATCTCATCAGCATGGCTGCACAGAGCAGGGAAGTGGCTCCCAAGACAGGCAGTACAACCAGGCTAGAAGGGGCTACCAAGTAGTGAAAATAAAAAGAAAACAAACAAACAAGACAAAACAGAATAAAGCAAACAAAACAAGGCCCTGGGGATCCCACCAGGTTGGTGGTGCGGACTGGGGAAGCTTTTCCCTAGCCAAGTGGATCTTCACAGCCTTTCATGAAGAAGCAAAACTGGCACATGGAGCCAGGTGTTTGAGACAAAAGAAGGGGAGATGGTGAGAGGCAGGGAAGAAACCAAAAGAGTTGGAATAAAACAACACCAGCAACAAACAAATGGCACTGGTGTAGCCGACCAGTGTGTGCAGGGTGAATCCAAGTGGCAAGGGATCACAGCCAGTGTCTCCTGGCCAAGAGACTGTGGCCAGTGGGAAGTGGCAGAGGCCGAGTGGGGAGAAGAAAGGTGGGTGGTGGGAAAGTGTATATCGCTGGTCACCAGGTGCTCTGTCTCCTGCTTGGAGCTCCATTAAGCTGCTTTCCCATACTCCGTATCTTCTGATCTCCGATGTGGGTGGGGCAAATCCAAGCAGCATGTACTCCGCATCTCTCCTCCGGCCAAGCTACCACAGCTAACTAGGAAGGGGCAGAGGCCAAGTGGAGGAGGGGAGGAGGGGGGGAGAAGAATGGGGGTGGGAGAGCATATATGCTGGTTACCAGGTGCTCTGTCTCCTGCTTGGAGCTCCAAGAAGCTTCTTTCCTGTACTCTCTGTCCACCGATCTCCGACAGAAGTCCCATATGGTGAATCTGTACTGTGTTAGCTGATAGGGGACCTTCACACATACCTCTCCTTGCTCTCTGTTCTCTGTCAGTTTCTTATTCCATTCAGAGCTTGGCTGATTTCTTTACCTCTTCATTAGAAGCTTAGGGTTCCAGGATTGACATTTATCTCTGTTTTACTTAGTTTTGCCGGGTCTTTTCTGTGGAGGGATGACATGATGCTTCTGTCAATAGTACCATGTTGGCTCCACCTCTTAAAGTTTAGGACTTTCAAACTCAATATCTTAGTGGGAATTGCCAATAATAAACCATTAATTAATCAACCAAGCCAACCGACCAATTAACATCTTATTATATTAATTAATAAATCAATTAATTAATAATTAACAGTCTTAACAGGTTATGGAGATTCCACAAACTCAAAAACTCCCAGGATAAACAATACTTGATTGCTGTTACTTATGAAGATAAGATTTATACAAGTAGTATTTGAAGATGTTTCCCCTGAACAAAACGCAACGGAACAAACACAACTTTTCTCAGAATTCAAATGCAGAAAAGGTGAACTTCGATTTGAGAGGTTACTCACCTGTTTTCTATTTTTGTGGATGAGTTCTTGAAGGTTCTTGAGGATGTTAATACTTGTTCTTAGAGACTCAAAAGGCCTATGGGGGAAAAAAAACTTTGTGTACTTATAGAAATTAAAGTTACTTTTTAGCAAATGACGTCAAAAGGACAAGAAGAATTCAGTGGTACAGAGTTTGGATAGAAGATATTATTCAATACCCATAATAGCCTTTGGAAATGTACCCCAGCAGCTAGGAAAGGTCTCAGGAATTTTCTCTCTTTTTTTTCTTTTCTTCAAAAGCAGAAGTTAAGGTCTCTGTTAGCTTCTTCCAGAAAAGAAAAAATGTGTATACTTTAAAAAGTGGAAGTTCAAAGAAATTTCAGGTTTCATCTTGGACAAGTTTTCAGGGGTTAGCTCTGAAAACTCGGACTTTAGAGTTTAAAATTTTCCTATATATTCAATTCAGTTTAAGTTTCTTAAAAGCATTCTGGAGCTTAATTAAAGTTGCCATATTATAAAACAATAAAAACTTTACTGGAATTAATTTATGTTAAAGTTTTCAAATGGCTATCAGAAGCTTAGGCACACTAAGCAGTTTCTCCAAGACTTAAAAGACATTTCTATGAGAAAAAAACTAACAAATGCTAGTCATGGCTTTTGAGAGAAGACACACAAAAACGTAAACATGAAATGAGACAAAAAAATTACATAAATTTAGTAGTCTGTAACTATTTTAAATAACATACAAGGAAACCTATGGGGCATTCTTTCTGAACCTAATTTATTTTGTTGACTAGAGGACTAGTCTCTTATTTTAAATATGTTAGTATTTTTAACTGGAAAGGAATTAAAAAAGATCAAAACATTTGAGGAAACAAACAGGAAACATAAATGAAGTAGGTTTCTCTCAATTTTATGCCAGTGGATAGCATTGTTAATCTAAAAATTAAACTACAGCAAGAAACTGTTCAAACTGATTCTAATTTAGAGGCTCTGCGATCCTAATTCACTGCACATAAAATGCTAAATTCCCCTTAATGAGTACATAACAGTGGCTAATGGTACTCTAAGTCCTCACTAAGACTGCAATCATACGTGTGAAAACCACTCCAGAGTCTTTTCACAAAAAACACACCTGAAGAAACCTGACGGGTGTTTAGAGAGAAACACAGCAGGTTGACATAGCTTGATCCAAGCTGCAATTAGCCAGATAACAAACACGTCAAAATGCTCTCGAGCAAGCTGAAAGTAAAGAGATAAAAGACTATTAACAAACCTAAGAGGACTTCAAATGCAAACAGGGTGGAGGTCCTTGGTCCAAGAGGTTTTGCCTTGAGACGACTCCCAAGAGCTAAGAAAGTGAATTGAGCATGCAAAGGGCTTGTACGGGCGCCCACTTTCCACAGTCCCCTCCTGGGGTCATTTAGGAGGCAAATTGCCTTTGGATCCCACTTCTGACACCAAAATGTTGTAGAGAAACATTTGAACACTGTTTCAAGTTAAAACAGAGAGGTTTATTAAGGGTTTAAAACAATTGTAATTGGGTAACCATGTAGCCCATTGAAAATGGAACCAGGTAGCCCCGGGGGCAGTTTGGTTATACAAGTACACGGTAAAAAGAGGACCCAAACCATAGGGAGGGTAATTAATTATAGGAAAATCAATGAATACTGTAATAATCACACTGATTGGTTACTGATTATTAATAGTATAGTTACTTATTACAGACAGTTTCACAGGATGCTTAGATCATGATCACAAGATGCTTACCTGTATTTTTTTTTTTTTTTTTTTGGTCTATCTTGCAAAAACGTCTTGTTGGCACCAGCACCCAGACAGCACTCATTCTGAGTAAGTGTATTTTCAGGGGTGCAGATGGTCAGTTGGTTAAGACCCCTTGAGGCATATGGTTTCATATCCTGGTTTTGACCACCAAAGAAAAACATGTCTTCCTCAAAAAACATAGCTGTTAGTCTAGAAATCAAGATTAAAATTAGATAGTATGGTCAGCATATTATGCCTCTGTCTCACTGACTGCACTGAAGGTTGTCTTTTCCTGAGACAATGCCAATACCACCCAAAGTAATCTATAAGTTCAATGCAATGCCTATGAAAATTCCAACAGCCTTCTTTGCATAAATGGAAAAGTTGATCCTCAAATCCATGTGGATTTGCAAGGGACTTGTTGTGGATTAAGTTGTGTCCTCAGAAAATACGTCTTGTAACCCTAACCCCTACACCTGTGAATGAAAACCTGTTTGGAAATAGGGTTTTCTTTGTTACATTAATTAGATCAGATCTGAGAAAGGTGGGTTCTAAATCTAATCATTTAGAAATTATAAATATTATAAAAAGAGCAGATTACACACACACATACACAGAGAGAGAGAGAGAGAGAGAAACATGGATGACATGTGAGGATCTCCAAGGAAAAAAGGCTGGGGCTACCGACAAAGATGGAATCAACACAGCCAGGACCCAGATTTGGATTTTTAGCCTCTAGTACTGTGAGAAAACAAATTTCTGCTCTTTAAAGCCACCCACTTGTGATATTTGTGCTACAGCAGCACTATCTAAGACACTACCTGTTGTGGATTGCATTGTGTCCTCCCCAAAAATTATGTTGAAGCTCTAACCCCTGTACCTGTAAATGTGGTCCTGTTAGAAATAGAGCCTTTGAAGATATTTTCATTTAGGTTAAAATGAGGTTATGCTGTAGTAGGTCCTAATCCTACATGACTTATTTTGTTATTGCTGTTAGGTGCCGTTGAGTCAGTTCTAATTCATACTGACCCTATGCACCACAAAGGAAACACTGCCCAGTCCTGTGCCATCTTCGCAATCATTGTTATGCCTGAGCCCTTTGTTGCAGCCACTGTGTCAATCCATCTTGTTGAGGGTCTTCCTCTTTTACACTGACCCTCTACTTTACCAAGCATGATGTCCTTCTCCAGGGACTGATCCCTTCTGTCCTCATTAAAAAAATAGAAGATACACAGAGACAGGGAGACAAAGGAAGGACATCATGTGATGCTTCAGACTCAAGCCAAGAAATGCCTGGAGCTGCCATAAGCTATGAGAGAGGCATTGAACAGTTTCTCTCTCACAGGTCTCAGAGGGAATCAACAAACCTGATGACTTGACAGGGACTCCTACCCTCCTGGACTGTGAGACAATAAATCTCTTTGTGGTATTTTCTTACGGCAGCCCTAAGAAACTAATACACAACCATTCAGAGTTCTTCTTTCCTTATTCCTTTTATTAGTTCCAGTATTTATAGTTGTATTAGGGAGAAACAAAGAGACACAAGTCAATGCCATCTTGTCTGGAGCAAAAGTCTGGAGTTCTCTAATTTTTTAAGTGAAAAAATAATCTCTGGGTCTGGCAAATAGATATTTCACAGTCATATCCTCTCACCTGTATCCTGGATTAGGTTCAGTCCCACAGAGCCAGAGATTATACAATGAAGGTAAATTCTAATATATTTGAGAAAGAACTCTGTGATACTGTACATTCTTCCTATGAATATTCCTCTTATCATTCTTCAAAGGAAGTACTTAACTATAGTTGATGTACTGGAGCAAGGAGAATATTCAGCCCCTTATAGAATTATTAGATATTGACTCTGAGTTAATGCTGCTTCCTAGGGTCTCAGAATTCCACTTGTCTTTATCCAGAGTGGTTGCTCTTGGGAGCCATGTGAAAAATATAGTTTTAGCCTGGGTGTTCCTCATGGTATGACCTATAGGCATGTAGGATATATTCTAATAAAATTAAGATATATCCCAATAAAATTCAGGAGTTTACAACATTAGAGGTTCTGTGTGTGCAGCTGTCTGAGGTGCAGTACCTAAAAATACCCAAAGTTGAGGACAAGTTCTAAGGCTCAAGCTCCCAACCACATTGGTGGGCTGCTTTGTATTTTGGAGGCAACACGTAACACTATTAGGTGTATTGTGCTGATCCTTTTACCAAGTGGTCCACAGGAACCAGATGTGGGTTGTTCTCAGAGCAGAAAAAGGATCTCCAGTGATAGCCAGATGGATAGCTTTCAAATCCAAATGCCACCATTTTGTGTGACCTTGGACAAGTTTCCTAATCTACACTTCTTTGATTTCCTCACTGGTAAATTGTGAATAAAATAGTACTACTTTATATGGATTTTAAGAGAGCTAAAAAAATTAATTCATGTGAAATAATCTCAGAAATATAAGCTCTTAATAAATGTCAGTTATTATGACTGCAAGTATTTTTGCAATTGTTGCTACTTGACTGAGTAGGGAAAAATGAGGTTTGCTTTAGATATGGTTGGGTATTCAATATTCAAATATTTTCTACCAGTCTGTGGCTTGTCCTTTTCACTCTCTGTGGTATCTTTTGTTACCGAAGTTCTTAATTTTTATGAGTTTAATATTGCCAACGTTTTCCTATTGGTTTAATGCTTTTTTGTGTACTGTTTGTGTATATGAATATGTTATTCTATGTTACCCCCTAGAAATTTCTTTCTTTTCCCCTCTCTTTCACACTTAGCTCTATCATCCTTTTGGAATTGATTTCTGTGTATAGTGGGAGGTTAAGTTCAAGATCATTTTTTACTCATGTAGATACTTAATGGGCCCAGTGTAATTTATGCCATCTGTCTCCTACTACACTGTGGAGTGAAAATAGATGATAGGTAGATAAATAGATGATAGATAGACAGACATATATATAGAGAGAGAGAGAGAAAGAGAGAGAGAGATAGGTAGATTTTTGTGTATCTATTTTTTATTCACTTTTTGTGTTACTTTGTTCTTTTGTCTCTCCTTGTGCCAATAACACATTTTAAAATAATGTATCATATCCAGTAAGGTAAATCTTCCAAATTTGTTAAAGCTATTGATGGCTTCTCTAAGTTGTTTGCAAGATTCTGCTTGTCAATTTCCACAAAAGGCCTCCTAGGGTTTTCATTGTTTAATTGAATCTATAGATAAACTTAGAGAGAATTGACAACTTTACAACACTTTGTCTTCTGATTATAGACTATATTATATTCGTCTAATGATTTGTTGTTTTTGTTGTTAGATGCCCTTGTTCAGTTCTGACTAATAGTGACCCTGTGTACAATAGAATGAAACACTTCCTGGTCCTGTGACATCTTCACAATTGTTGTTATGCTTGAGCCCATTGTTGCAGCCATTGTGTAAATCTATCTCCTTGAGGGTCTTCCTCTTTTTCACTGACCCTCTACTTTACCAAACATGATGTCCTTCTCCAAGGTCTGGTCCCTCCTAATAACATGTCCAAAATGTGTGAGATGAAGTCTTACCATTCTTGCTTCTAAGGAGTATTCTGGCTGTATTTCTTCCAAGACAGATTGTTCATTCTTTTGTCAGTCCATGGTATATTCAGTATTCTTCACCAACACCATAATTCAAGGGCATCAATTCTTCTATGGCCTTCCTTGTACATTGTCCAGCATTCATATGCATATGAGGAGATTGAAAACACCATGGCTTGGGTCAGGTGCACCTTAGGCCTTACAGTGGTTGATATTTTTGCTTTTTAACCGTTTAAAGAAGTCTTTTGCAGCAGATTTGCCCAATGCAATGTTCCATTTGATTTCTTGACTGCTGCTTCCATGGACGTTGATTGTGGATCCAAGTAAAATAAAATCCTTGACAACTTTAATCTTTTCTCCATTAATCATTATGTTGTTTATTGATCCATTTGTGAGGATTTTTGTTTTCTTTATGTTAAGGTGTAATCTATACTGAAGGCTGTAGTCTTTGATCATCATCAATAGGTGCTTCAAGTCATCTTCCCTTTCAGCAAGCAAGGTTTTGTCATCTGCATATCGCTTTCCGCCAATCCTGATGATGTGTTTTTCTCCATGTAGTCCAGCTTCTCACATTATTTGCTCAGCATACAGACTGAAATAAGTATGGTGAAAAATTACAACCCTGACACACACCTTTCCTGATTTTAAGCCACACAGTTTCCCCTGGTTCTGTTTGAATGACTGCCTCTTGGTCTATGTACAGGTTCTGCATTAGCACAATTAAGTGTTTTGAAATTTCCATTCTTTGTAATGTTATCCATATTTGTTATGTTCCACACAGTTGAATGTCTTTGCATTCTAATGATTTAGATCTTCTTTAATTTTTTTCAGTAATGTCTTTGAATTTTCTGTGTGATTTACTTGATATCTGTTTTATTAAAGTATAACTTACATAGATCAGAATTCACAAATCTGAAGTGTACAACCTGATATGTTTTAGATATGCATATATCTGGGCAATCACCACCGATGACAAGCTATAGAATGCTTTCTCCACATCAGCAGACATCTTTTGTGCTCCCTCAAAAGGTAACCACTATTCTGACCTCTATCAGCATAGATTAGCACTGACTTTTCTTGAATTTCATATAAATGACATCACACAGGATATCCACCACCCATCTGTCAATTTGTCTTACTGTGGGAGCTTGCATATTCTTATGATGCTGTAAGCTATGCCACATACTAAGACATGCTAGGAAGAAAGGCTTGGTGATCTACTTCTGAAAATTAGCCAGTGAAAACCCTATGGAACACAACAACAAAAACAAAACATAGATGCAAGGCTCAGGACTTCAAGGAAGGGGAAATAAGTCCTGAATAATTGGGGAGAGTATCATGCAGGAATTGACACTGAAATTTACTTCTGCAGGATTAGGTGCACAAAGAGGGAAAAAAGTAGGGATAGAGACATTCTGAGCAGGGGGTACAGCATGAACAAATCACGGAGGTGGATGTATGAGGGTATTTATAGAGAACAAGTACTGAAGATCCTACCTGGATTCAAAGAAAGAACATGAAACAGAGCTGGGAATTAAGGTTGAAGGATTCGTTGAAAGAATCTTTAATGGCATGCTAATAATCTGAACCTCATCATGTAGGCTGAAGGATTTGGTGTAGGGAAATGACACTATCACTATGTTTTATAAACATAGTATTTATTTGTATAAAAATGTACTGAAAAACATGATGGCTTAATGGAATGTTAGTTACCAGTCATGAAAAGATCTCTCTTTCTCTCTGTTAGGTACACACATATTCTTGTTACCGGAAATTCCAGGTCCTGCTCAGCATGACTCGTCACAGCCAATAAACAAGGGGCCAAGGTGGGAGATCAGAAATGTAGCTTTATTTCATTGTTCAAGGAAAGGAACTGTTGTTTTTGGTGCTTTCACGACTGCTCCTAGAGGGTGAGAGTGAAGGTTACTTTTATGGGATTTACAAGCAGGAAGTTCATACAAGTTACATCAGCAACATTCTTAATTATACTACACGGATACAACGGGCTTTACATATAACTTCATTCATCACATGTTCAGAACATGGTGGTTAAACTCCACCCAGCGGCGGGAAAGTTAATATGCATTAGGCACTTAAGGAGCTGGAAGGTCACCCAGTGTGTCAATACAGTGCTTAAACCAGTTTCAGCCAATTTCATCTTGTTCTAGGAAGGAGTTAAGGAATGGGGAACCAGGATGTTAATGTAAAGCTACTGGGCATGTCAAGCAACTTGCTTGAGGCAGTGGAATTTCCTGCAGCCTGGGGACCTTGTGTTATTCTCTCTCTCTGTCTCTTTGTTTCTCTCTTTCAGCAGTAGTACAAACAGATATTTTGAGAATTTCAAAACATAGACTGCCAGAAAATAGATTAAGATATAATTGCTTGATTAATCACTAGATATGGGTAAGGAAATGGATGATGAACACTTCTAGCCAATTATCTAAGGGAATCCAATAGGAGAATCTGGTTAATGGCAGTGAATAAGCAAAAAAAAACAAAAATACAAAAAAAAAAGTTTTGTACATGTTGAATTTGAGGTGACAAAGTACATCCTGGTAGGCATATTCAACTCATAAAATCAGGACTGGTGCTCACGTTTTTAACGGATTCTATGCATGTAGTAAGAACGCATCTACGCACATGTAACTGCCCCAAGCAAAATAGAACCGGATCAGGTTCAGGTCCTGCTGGCGCAGCCTGTCTAAACCGAGAAACGGAAATGACTGTTCAGACAAGGTGAAAGTGTCTATTTAGTTGGCCAAGTAAAGGAGCTCAGGGACATGAGTAGCCAAGATGGCTCCCTGAAACTGGGCAGGGGTCAGCTTTTATGGGACTGTTACAGTTAGCAGAATCAGGAGGTTATACATATTCACAATTCTTTGCTAATTATCCATTGTGAAGCAATGGTCGGAATCAGCAGGAAATGACTGACGGACCCTTCGCTTCTGAAATGGGCTCGGCTATCGCCCAATGAACTAAGTCCGGTGACATTTGTTCCTCGACATGAGTCTTTTGGTTCCTTCGCATTTTTTCCGCTCTATCTGCGCATGCCTGGTGGTCTGGCGCCAGTTCTCCTGGGACTTGTTTGTGACCCTCATGCGTAGAATTTCCTGAAGTTGAAACAACGTAAAAAGAGTAGAGAAATAGTCGATCCTAGTCAAATAATTATGATCTGAAGCCCTAGGAAGCCCCGGGATAGCCTGCAGTAAAGAAATGGTCAATCTACTCAAACGGTTCTGATCTGAAACCCTGATATAGCCTGCAGTAAAGAAATGGTCAATTCTAGTTAAACAGCTCTGATCCGAAGCCTCAGTATAGCCTGCCCCTATTGTGGGGGCAGTAATGTGGCTTAGCAACCACCTTACACATATTTATGTATCATACATAAATGACTATGTCTTGTGCCATCAGTTTTGAATGTTGTCTTACTACGACGTAAGATGTAGACACTACTTGTGTCCACTACTCCTCTTCTTCTGGCTTCAGATTTATTTTTTTCAAGCCATTACTGTGGTCAAGTTTAGTGATAATTACGAAGTGTTCAGTAACCACAGTTAAGCTTCTATGCTTCATCTACCATTTGATTTGAACAATAGCCAGCACTTACATTTTAACATTATAAAAATATTGTTGCTGTTGTTGTTAGTTGCCATTGAGTTATCTTTGACTCCTGGCAAACTTACTTATAACAGAATGGAACGTTGCCTGGCCCTGAGCCATTTTCATGATCATTGGCACCTCTGAGTCCATTGTTGCAACTATTGTATCAATCCATCTCATTGAAAGTTCTTGTTGTTGTAACATTAGGTTCCACTGAGTCAATTTCGACTCATTGCTATCCCATGTGACAGAGTAGAATGGCCCCGTATGGTTTTCTTGGCTGTAATCTTTATGGAAGCAGATTGCTAGGTCTTTCCCCATGTAGCTGCTGGGTGGATTCCAACCTCCAACCTTTTGGTTAGCAGCTGAGTGCTTAACCCTTTGTGCCATCACACAAATCTGTTTTGGAAGAAATACAGCCAGAATGCTCCTTGGAAACGAGGATGGTGAGATTTCGTCTCACCTACTTTGAATTTGTTATCAGGAGGGACCAGTCCCATGGAAAGGACTTTATGCTTAGTAAAGTAGAGGGTCAGTGAAAAACAGGAAGACCCCTGACAAGATGGAGTGACACTGTGGCTGCAACAAAGATCTCAAACATGACGACGATTGTGAAGATCATGCAGGACAGAGCAGTGTTTTATTTCGTTCTGTTGTACATAAGGTAGCTATGAGTCAGAACCAACTTGATGACAACAATAACTGTAACAGAAATGTAGTGGTTTAAAATAGCATGAGTTTTTTCTCTTACCATTCTGGAGGTCGGAAGTCTGAAATCAGTCTCACTGGTCTAAAGTCAAGGTTTTGGCAAGGTTGGTTCCTTTTGGAAGCGCTGAAGGGAACAATACATTTCTTACATTTTTCAGCTTCCAGAGTTCACCTGTGTCCCTTGGCTCATAATTCTTTGTTCACATTACTCTAAACGCTTGCTTCCATTGTCACATCTCCTACTTCTAACTCTGTTCTCCTTCTTCCCTCTTACAAGGACCCTTGAGATTGATTGCATTGGACCCATGCACATAATCCAGGATAATCTCCCCACTCAAGATCCTTAATTTAATCATAACTGCAAAATCTGCTTTGTCATATAAGGTAGGACTCACAGGTTCTGGGGATTAGGACATGGATATCTTTAGGGACTGTTATCCAGCCTACTACACCTACCTAAGGAGTCTGGTGGTGCAACAGTTAAGCACTTGGTCATTAACCAAAAGGTTCAAATCCACCCAGTGCCTTCACGGAGGAAATAATTGGAAATCTGCTTCTGTAAAAATTATGAACAAGAAAACCCTATGTCACATGGGGTCTTTATGAGTCAGAATCAAGTCTGTGGCACCAAACATCTACTTTACTCTTTATTGCTTTTTTTTCCTCTCATTTTATGGGGGTACATCCTCAAATAACTTCATTTCAGGGTATAAGGGAGAAAAATTTTCTGGGTCTTAACTTTTCTAAAAATACTCTGATATCTTGATTGATATATTTCTTGGATTTAGAACACCATGATAAAAATAATTTTACCAAATTTTGGAGGCATTACTCTGATAAGTTCCAGTATCAATGTTTTGTTTTGAATATTCTTGTCCAATCTAATCCTTGCCCTGCTGTTGGTAACCTTGTTGGCTGTCTGGAATTGATTTCATCAACACTTTATTTTTAGACACTCAACCTTTTTCCATGATGTGGCAAACTGTAGCTTTTTTTTTCTTTTCTTTTTTTAGTTCTTCCTGCTAGAGTGTCAAGTCTGGGAAATTTATTCTTCAGTTCTGGAAATGTTTTCTTCTTTTATGTTTGATAGTTCCTTTCTCTTCATTGTCTACCTTTCAGCAAACTCTGTTAGTTGAAAATCAGAACTTGTGGATGAATCCTCAAATTCTCTTATATTTCTTAGTTCTGTATCTTTCTCCACATTTTGAAATATGGCCTCAACTTTATATTCCAATTCATCTACTAAATTTTACTTCAGGAATTATATTCCTAAATTTAAAAATCCTTTTATTCTTTACAAATAACTTCTTTTATCATAATGTGATATTCTGATTTTATAGATGAAATTGTTTCTTGAATCTCCCTGAAGATTTTTGTTTTGTGTTTGGTTTTGAATTCCTCTACTGAATTATCGTGCTTATTAAACTATTTCTATTTCCAGTGGAGTCAGTTATTTGGTCATAATTTTTTTTTAATCTTTTGATTCTGGGTTGCTATTCATGTTTAAAAATAAAGGAGTGGATTGATCGGTTACTAGAAATCTCAGAAGGTTAACCTGCTGCCCTGAAGATGGGGACTGAGGGTCAGGGTGCTGGATGGAAGGAGGATGACAGGCTTCTCCTTTCCTACTCAATACATCAGAATTATGAAATATTCTTCTGGGGGTTTAAACTGAAAATAGCTACCCAAACAATTTTCTGACTAGAAAATAGTCACTCAGTTTTGCTTTGGTTGTTTATTAGTTTACAAGCCTTTTTGTTGGATTTTTTTGTTTTCATTTTACCCAGAGGGAAATTTCAGACTGCTGGTAAGTGAACAAACAAATATATGATGATAGAATGGGAAAGAGAATCATAAAGGAGAGGCACAACTCCTGAGAGCAAATATTCAATTAGTCTCCATTATCTGCCCTACTTCTCCCTTCCATTCCCTCATAAAGGATAATTTGTTGATGGCTCAGAGATAACAGCCAATATCAAATCACATAAACAGGTAGACCATGATGGCTTCAGCAAGCTCCCAAAATACAGAATCAAGAAAATTCCAGAGTAAGAGAATGTCTTGGAATTACTTGAGGCAGATAAAAAATATTAATATTCAGAACTCTTCAAGAGCTCATGAAGGATATCATGCAAAATGCAGAAAAAGCCAAAGAACACACAGACAAAGCAATACAGGAACTTAAGAAGGGTTTCAAGAGCATAATGACAAATTTAATAAGCTGCAAGAATCCATAGAGAAACAGCAATAAGAAATACAGACTATTAAAAATAAAATTTCAGAATTAGACAACTCAATCGAAAGTCATAGGAGCAGAATTGAGGCAGTAGAAGACAGAATTAGTGAAACAGAAGATAAACCACCTGACACCAACTTACATGAGGAAAAATTAGATAAAAGAATTTTAAAAAATAAAGAAACTCTAAGAATTATGTGGGACTCTATCAAGAGAAATAACCTATGAGTGATTGGACTACCAGAACAACGGGTGTGATAACAAAAAATATATACAGAATTTTTGAGATTTGTTGACAGAAAACTTCCCTGATATCATGAAAGATGAGAAGATATCTATCCATCATGCTCATCGAACCCTATATAAAGTAGATCCCAAAAGAAAGTCACCAAGACATATTAAAATCAAACATACCAAAACCAAAGATAAAGAGAGAGTTTTAAGAGCAGCTAGGGATAACAGAAAAGTCATCTACAAAAGAGAGTCAATAAGAATAAGCTTGGACTATTCAGCAGAAACCATACAGGCAAGAAGGCAATGGGATGATATATATAAAACCTTGAAGGAAAAAAAAAAAAATGCCATCCAAGAATTATATACCCAGCAAAACTGTCTCTCAAATACGATGGCAAAATTAAGGCATTTCCAGATAAGCAGAAGTTTAGGGAATTTTCAAAAACCAAACCAAAATTATAAGAAATACTAAAGGGAGTACTCCAGATAGAAAATAGTAACATCAGATAACAACCCAAGACTAGAACACAGGACACAGCAACTAGATATCAACCCAGATAGGGAAGTCACAAAAATAAATAAAATCTAAAGCACTGAAAATAGGGAAACAGAGACGTCAGTATGTAAAAGATGACAACATTAAAACAAAAAATAGGGACTAAAAAATGTAGACATAGATTTTTTATATGGAGAGGAAGTCAAGGTGATATAAAGAAATAAAAGACTTGTTTCAAATTAGAAAATAGGGGTAAATATTAAGGTAACCACAAAGGAAACTAACAATCCTACACATCAAAATAAAAAACAAGAAATATATAAAGACTCAGCAAAGACAAAATCAACAACAATGAAAAAGAAGAAAAGAAAATGCATAAAGAAAAAAGGCTCAGCACAGAAAATTCAAAGAAAGGTGATCTAGCCGAATGTGGAGATCATTTAATGGTATCACTGATATCCTATGCAAGTAAAATTTTGCTGAAGATCATTCAAAAGTGGTTGCAGCAGCACCTCGACATGGAACTGCCAGGAATTGAAGCTGGATTCAAAAGAGGGCATGGAATAAGCGATATCATTACTGATGTCAGATGGGTCCTGGCTGAAAGCCCAGAATACCAGAAAGATGTTTACCTGTGTTTCATTGACTGTGCAAAGGCATTTGACCATGTGGATCATAACAAATTATGGATAACAAAATGGGAATTCCAGAACACTTAATTGTGCTCATGAGGAACCTGTACACAGATCAAAATGAAGTCGTTCAAAGAGATCAAGGGTATACTGCACGTTTTAAAGTCAGGAAATGTGTGTGTCAAGGTTGTATCCTTTCACCATACTTATTCCATCTGCATGTTAAGCAAATAATCCGCTAATCTGGACTATATGAAGAAAAACGCGTCATCAGGATTGGAGGAAGACTCATTAACAACCTACTTTATGCAGATGATACAGCCTTGCTGCTGAAAGTGAAGAGGATTTGAAGCCCTTATTGATGAAGATCAAAGACTACAGCCTTCAGTATGATTACACCTCAACATAAAGAAAACAAAAATCCTCTCAACTAGACCAATAAGCAACATCATGATAAACGGAGAAGATTGAAGTTGTCAATGATTTCATTTTACTTAGATCCACAATCAACACCCATGGAAGTAGCAGTCAAGAAATCGAACGACACGTTGCATTGGGCAAATCTACTGCAAAAGAGCTCTTGAAAGTGTTAAAAAACAAATACGTCACTTTGAGGAGTAAAGTGCGCCTGACCAAAGCCATGGTGTTTTCAATAGCCTCATAAGTATGCGAAAGCTGGACAATGAATAAGGAAGACCAAAGAAGAATTGACGTCTTTGAGATGTGGTGTTGGTGAAGAATATTGAATAAACCATGACTGCCAAAAGAACAAACAAATCCGTCTTGGAAGAAGTACAACTAGAATGCTCCTTAGAAGGGAGGATGATGAGACTTTTTCTCACATACTCTGGAAGTGATATCAGGAGGGACCAGTCCCTGTAGAAGGACATCATGATTGGTAAATCGGCGGGTCAGTGGAAAAGAGGAGGACCCTCAACAAGATGGATTGACACAGTGGCTGCAACACTGGGCTCAAGTATAGAAACAACTGTGCAGGACCAGGCAGTGTTTCGTTTTGTTGTACATAGGGTTGCTATGAGTTGGAATGGACTTGATGGAACCTAACAACAACAACATAATAAGATGTATGACATTTGAAGATCTGCCTAATTCAGTAAACTAATATTTTTAATGCATGATGTTAAAAACTGTGTTGTCCAATATGGTACCACTACACACATGTGGAAATTTAAATTTAAATTAATTAAGATTTGATAAAATCAAAGATTTATTTCTTCAGCCACACTATTCACATTGAAGTTGTCAGTAGCCACATATGGCTGGTGGATATCAATTGGAAAGCACAGTAATCGGACATTCCTGTCATGGCAGAAAGTTCTACTGGAAATTGCTAGTTCAAAATTATGCAGGTGTGAAAGAGTCATTCGAAGTGCTTGATAGACCACTGGAGTCCACTGTAGCTGTATGAAAAAGCATTACTATGATTCCTGATTCCATACTGCAGCTTACTTTAAATCATTGACACTTGTGAGTAATGGTGCCTTTCAAAGAAAAGTAGTCACAATTTTATGAAAAGGCTAATAAAATACTTCATTTTTTTCAACTGCATATCTATGTGAAGCCAGAGATTCTTTATATAATTCAATCAAAACTAAGTTATTATTGTTGTTAGGTGCTGTTGAGTTGGTTCTGACTCATAGCAACCCTATGTAAAATAGAATGAAGCACTGCCTGATCCTGTGCCATCCTCACAATCATTACTATGTTTGAGCCTATCGTTGCAGCAACTGTGTCATTCCATCTCCTTGAGGATCTTTCTTTTTATCACTGACCCTCTACTTTACCAAGCATGATGTCTTTCTCCAGGAACTGGTCCCTCCTAATAACATGTTCAAAGTACACAAAATGAAGCCTCACCATCCCTGCTTCCAAGGAGCATTCTTGCTGTACTTATTCCCAGATAGATTTTTTTTTCTGACAGTCCATGGTATATTAAATACTCTTTATCCATAGCATAAATTCAAATGTATTGATTCTTCTTCAATCTTCCTTATTCATTGTCCAGCTTTCTCATGCATACGGAGCAACTGAAAATACCATGGCTTGGTGAGGATGCAAAACAAGTCTCAACAAATTTAAAAAGCTCAAAATCATACAAAGTATCTGCTCTGATGATAACGGTATGAAGCAAGAAATCTACAACAGGATAAATAGGGAAAAACAATATGTTGAAAATAAATAGTACACTACTAAAAAATTATTGAGTCAGAAAAAATCAAAACTGAAATGAAAAAAATTCCTAGAATCAAACAAAAATGAAAACACAACATATTAAAACGTTTGGGACACAGCAAAAGCAGTATTCAGAAGGAAATTTATAGCAATAAATGCCTATATTTAAAAAAAAGAAAGATACAAAATCATTAACTTAAACAGACAAGTTGAACAAATAGAAAAGAAAGCAAAAGAACCTGAAAGCTACTAGAAAAAAAAAAAAGAAATAATAAAGATCAAGGCAGAAATAAACAAAATTGAAAGTAGAAAAACAATTGAGTTAACAAAACCAGAAGTTGGTTCTTTGAAAGGATCAATAAAATAGACAAACCACTGGTTAGACTGACAAAAGAGATAAACCAGAGGACGCCAATAACCTAATTAAGAAATGAAATTGGTGACTTTACAACTGATCCAACCAAGATAAAGATCAAACCAAATACTATGAAAAATTGTACTCCCACAAATTTGAACTCCTAGAGAAAATGGGCAAATTCCTAGAAACACACTATCTACCCAAACTACATACACACAGAAGTTGAATGTATATTTAAACAGATTCATTACAAAAGAAGAGATAGAACATGTCATCAAAAAACTGCCAATAGGAGGTAGGTCCAAGACGACTGAGTAGTCAGATGCTTCCTGTGGTCTCTTTTACAACAAAGACCCGAAAAAACAAGTGTATCGATTATATATAACAATCTACAAGCCCTGAACATCAAAGGCAAAGGTGTGGAATCAGACTGAGCATCACGGGGTGGGAGAGATGGTTCAGAAGCAATGAGGAGTTACCAGACCTGACCCAGCAAGAACCGCTACCCTGCAGGCCTGATCAGCTCGTGTGCATTGTGAGACAAGCAGTGGCACTCAGGACCCATCTTCCGCATTGGAACAGATGGAGCAGCAGAGAGTTTACTCAGTCCTCCAGAACGAGTGAAAAGTAGCACTCAGTCGGCAAAAGATAAGTACATGTGTCTAACCTAATGCACGGATCAAAAACCACCCCATTTAGGAAAAACCTCTCTCACATTTACCTGCCCCCTAGAGCTCTGCACTGGGTCCTGGGCTGGCTTCAGTCATTGCTGCCTTCCCTGGCCAGAAGTAGAACCTGTCACGTGCCCTGAAGCTTTCTCCAGGCCTTGGAGAGGGAACAAATAAAAAACAGGAAAAAATAATCTGCTAGCTCCCCTAAGCCTGGAACTCAGGGTAGGCACATCTCCTTTACCTAGGCACAGGCATAAGGGAGCCACAGATTTCTTAATACCTTTCACATCTGCATAGACACATGTAGGCCCATTTCAACAGCATAGCACCTCATTACCACAGTACAACAGGATATATACCTGAAGGCTAACTTCAACTGTATCAGCTCTGTGGTGGAGTGGCAGGTTCGTGACATCTGACACCACTCTACCCATTAAGCAGGGTCCTCACCTACCCACAGCAGGGGCTTGAGGACTGGTGGCTCCACTCATGCCACCTAGCCATCCATGACAGGGATCCAAGAATAAGTGGTGCATCCCAGTCATTACAGTCAACAGCATTGGGTGCCCATAGTCTAGCTGCAAAACTCACCCACTTACGTGCTCTGGTGAACAAGTACACACTTTCCTCCCAGACACTCACGGTCAGCCATCAGCCCCCAGACTTGCTCAGTGTGTCCCTATTGCAGCCAGATACCAGTGCCTATACCAATCACCCCTACCTGTCTAGGACTGTAGGTGAGAGCCTGCACCACACACTTGGTAACAGACTACCTGGACAGCAGAGCTGAATCCATACGAGAAAAGAAAATGGATTCCTGTGCTCACATACCTAGTACGTAACCACTTGGTGACAGAACATTAGAGCTTCAAAGGCACCGATAATGAAAGTAGCTCACACAAGCAGACTATTTGGGCATACCAAAACAAAACAAAACAAGAAGTTAGGACACAGTAAGCAAACAAAATAAATAAATAAAATAACTTATTGATGGCTTAGAGACAACAGTCAATATCAAATCACACAAAGAGGAAGACAACGATGGCTTCAGCAAGCTCCCAAAACAAAAAAATCAAGAAACCTTCCAGAAGAAGAGAACTTTTTGAAATTATCAGAGGTAGAATACAAAAGATTAATATACAGACTCCTCAAGATAACAAGATGGACTTCAGACAAAATGCAGAACAAGCTAAGGAACACACAGACAAAGAAACAGAGGAAATTAAGAAGATTAGAAAAGAGCATAATGACAAATTTAACAGGCTTCAAGAAGCCATAGAGAGACAGTAATCAGAAATCCAGGAGACTAACAATAAAATTTCAGAATTAGACAGCTCAATAGAAACTCATAGTAGCAGAATTGAGGCAAATGAACACAGATTAGTGAGATAGAATATAAAGCACTTGACACAGACTTATCTGAGGAAAAATCAGATAAAAGAATTTAAAAAAGAAGAAACGCTAAGAATTTTGTGGGGATCTATAAAAAGGAATAACCTACGAGTGATTGGAGTACCATACCAGAACAGGGGAGGATAACAGAAAATGCAGAGATAATTGTTGAAGATTTGTTGGCAGAAAACTTCCCTGCTATTGTGAAAGATGAGAAGATATCTAACCAAGATGCTTATGGAACCCCACATAAGGTAGATCCTAAAAGAAAGTCACCAAGATACATTATAATCAAACTTGACAAAACCAAAAATAAAGACGGAATTTTAAAATTGGCTAGGGATAAATGAAAAGTCATCTCCAAGGACAGTCAATAAGAAAGCTTGGACTACTCAGCGGAAACCATGCAGGCAAGAAGGCAATAGGATGACATATACAAAGCCTTGAAGGAAAAAAAATTGCCAGCCAAGGGTTATATATCCAGCAAAACTGTCTCTCAAACATGATGATGAAATAAGAGCATTTCCAGATAAATAGAAGTTTAGGGAATTTGAAAAAACAAAACCAAAATTACAAGAAATATTAAAGGGAGTCCTCCAGTTAGAAAATCAATAACATCAGATAACAACCCAAGACTAGAACACAGGACACAGCAACCAGATATAAACCTACATAGAGAAGTCACAAAAATAAATCAAAGCTAGAACACTGAAAATAGGGAAAAAGAGACATCAATATGTAAAAGATGACAACATTAAAACAAAAAAAAGGGACTAAAAATAGTAGCCATAGATCTTTCATATGGAGAGGAAGTTAAGGTGATATAAAGAAATAAAAGACTGGTTTAAACATAGAAAATAGGGGTAAATATTAAGGTAACCACAAAGGAAAATAATAATCCCACCCATCAAAATAAAAAGCAAGAAAAATATAAAGACTCAGCAAATACAAAATCAACAACAATGAAAAAGATGAAAAGAAAATGCATAAAGGAAAAATACTCAGCACAGAAAATTAAGTAGAACAAAGAAACCACCACCAACACACACACACACACACACACACAAACAGCAAAAAGACAGCACTAAACTCATACCTATAAATAATTACGCTGAATGTAAAAGGACTAAATGCACCAATAAAGAGACAGAGAGTGGGGGAATGGATTAAAAAACCACGATCCATCTATATGTTGCCTACAAGAGACACACCTAGACTTAAAGACACAAATAAACAAAAACTCAAAGCATGGAAAAAAATATATTAAGCAAACAACATTCAAAAAAACAGCAGGAGTGGCAATATTAATCTCTATCAAAATAGACTTTAAAGTAAAATCCACCACAACGGATAAGGAAGAACACTATACAATGATTAAAGGGTCAATACATCAGGAGGACATAACTATAATAAATACTTATGCACCCAATGACTGGGCTCCAAAATACATAAAACAAACTCTAACAGCATTGGAAAGAGACATAGACAGCTCCACAATAATGGTAGGAGACTTCAATACACCACTTCTGGTGAAGGACAAACATCCAGAGAGGAGCTAAATAAAGACATGAATGATCTAAATGTCACAATCAATCAACTTGATCTCATAGACATATACAGAACACTCCACCCAACAGCAGACAAGTATACTTTCTTTTCCAATGCACGTGGAACATTCTCCAGAATAGCCCACATATTAGGCCATAAAGCAAGCTTTAATAGAATCCAAAGCACTGAAGTATTACAAAGCATCTTTTCGGACCATAAAGCCATAAAAGAAATCAATAACAGAAAAAGCAAGGAGAAAAAAAAAACACATTTCAACTGAACAACATCTTGCTAAAAAACTACTAAGCTATAGAAGAAATTAAGGATGGAATAAAGAAATTCGCAGAATAAAATGAGAATGAAAACATGTCCTACCAGAACTTTTGGGACACAGCAAAAGCAGTGCTCAGAGGTCAATTTATAGCAACAAATGCACACATTCAAAAGGAGAAATGGCCAAAATCAGACATTAACACTACAACGTGAACAAATAAAAGAGATCAGCAAAAGAAGCCCTGAGGCACCAGAAGTAAGCAAATAATAAAAATTAGAGCAGAATTAAATGAAATAGAGAATAGAAAAACAATTGAAGGAGTTAATAAAACCAAAAGCTGGACTTCTGGGCAACATGGTGCTATAGACAGGAGCACCACCCTGTCCCTCCATAGCAAAGATCCGAAACACTAAGTCAAAGAGAGACAAATGTCAATTCTGAAACCCTAAGCATCAAATGAAGAGATAAAGAACTTAGCCAAGCACCGAAAGGAATAAGAAACTGACAGAGAACAGAGAGCGAGGAGAGATACATGCCAAGGTCCCCTATCAGCTACCGCAGCATGGATCCTCCATCTTGGACTCCTGTTGGAGATCTGAGAACAGGGATACAGGTAAGCAGCTTCACAGAGCTCCCAGCACGAGACAGAACAACTGGTAACCAGAAATATATGCTTTCCCACCCCACACCCAGCCTAGTCTGCTGCCTGCAGCCAAGGTCTCTTGGCCAGGAAGCACTGGCTTCACCCCTGTGCCGCTTGAATTCCACCCGCCCACACTGATTGGCTCCCTGAGTGCCATTTGTTAGTTGCTGGTGTTGCTTTTTTCTGCTTCTTTTGGTTTCTTCCATACCTCTCACCATCTCCCCCTCCTTTCTTTCAAATACCTGGCTCTGCGTGCCATCTTTGATTCTTTCTGAAAGGCTGTGAAATGCTGCTCGACTGTGGAACTGCTTCCTGGCCCGTACTGCCACACTGGTGGTATCCCTGGGGCTTTTTTGTTTGTTTGTTTTGATTCGTTTGTTTGTTTTCTTTTCCTTTTGTCAGTTTGGGGGCCCCATCTAGCTGGGCAGTAGTGTGTGGCGTGTAAGCTACTTCTTCAGTCTGCACAGCTGCATAGTGAGATCCCTGGGGGCATTTCTTTATTCTTGTTTGTTTTCCTTTTTCTCTTTTTCCATCTCTCAGTTTCTTATCTCTCTGTACTTATATTCTCTTCCTGTCCCCTGAATGACAACTCTACCACTTCTAGCTGGGTTGTAACTTCCCCAGTCCTTGCAGCCAAACTGGTGGGATCCCTGGGGGCTCTGCTTTTCTTTTTTTTCTAATTTTTATTTATTCATATTTTTTGTTTACTCTTTTTCTTTTGGTTTTTCTCCATTTATCAAACTTTCATCTATCCACTCCAACAGCAAGCTCCTTTAGCACTCTTTTTGTTTGTGTGTATGTTTTTGGCTCCTGTTACTCTCACCTCCCTCTCATCTTTCCCATGCCCATCTTAGCTCTGCACATCGCAATCTCTTCCATCTTCCTGCCTACCTACACCATATATGCTGAACATCACACCACCGAGCAGCACAAGCATGTCTACCAGAACCTGCCCTGCACTGATTTCTGGCCCACCCTGTTGGCCATAGTACATGCCAGAAATAACTCATACCAGCAAGTTCCCTTCAGCTGGACTGGCCCTGCTAAAATGTACTTGAGCAACGGACCCTGCCCATTGGAGAAAGGGGCAAAAAATATCGTGCCCATAGTTGAGAAACAACAAAGAATGCACAGCCTGTCTGCTCAGACATAACCAAATAAAACAAAAAAGCAGGATGAAACAAACAAATATACAATCAATAAATTAGGAAAATAACTGCTGAATGTCCCAAAGACAGAAGATAATATCAAACATAGAGAAATAGGACAGGACGGTTCCAGTAGGTGTCCACAATAAAACACCAGATGAGTTTCCAGTAGAAGAAAAGGCAGTAGAACTACCTGATAGGGAATTGAAATATCTAATATTCAGAGCTATCCAAGAGTTAAGCAAAAGGCAGACAAAAATGAGGAAAATATAGACAAATTCATGGAAAAGGCAGACAAATTCATGGAAAATACAGACAAAACAATGGAATAATTCAGGAAAATAATACAGAAAAAAATGCCAAAATAAATTCACAAGTAGAAATCATACAGAAATAACAATTATAAACCCAAAAGATAAACAACAAGATTTCAGAAATGGACAGTGTCATAGAAGGGCTGAGGAGCAGGTTTGAAATGATGGAAGACAGGATCAGTGAAATTGAAGACAAACACTTGGATATGACTCTGTTTGAGGAAAAATCAGTAAGAAGAACGAATAAAAATGAAGAAACCCTGAGAATTATGTGGGATACCATCAAAAGCAAATTTTGTGAGTGATCAGAGTTCAAGAACAGGGGGAGAAAACAGAAGACACAGAAGGGATCATCGAAGAATTGCTGACAGAAAACATCCCCAATATCATGAAAGATGAAAAGCTGACCATCCAAGAAGCTCGACGAACCATATCATAATCACACTCGTTAAAACCAAAGACCAGCTCGGGAAAAACAGAGTCAAATACAGAAGAGAAACAACAAGACTAAGCTCAGATTATTCAGTAGAAACCATGCAGGTAAGAAGGCAAAGGGGATGCCATACATGAAAGCTTGAAAGAAAAAAATTGCCAGCCAAGAATAATATGTCCTGCAAAACTCTCATTCAAATACAATAATGAAATTAGGATATTTCCAGATAAACAGAAATTAAGGGACTACGTAAACACCAAACCAAATTTACAGGAATTATTAAAGGGAGTCATTCAATCTGAGAACAAACAACATCATACCACAGGCTGAACCTAGGATGTAGGTGCATACCAGCCAGATACCAACCTAGGAAATTAAATCTCAAGGAATATCCAAAACCAAAAGAATTGCGACAGGAAACCAGATAGGTTAATCTGTAAATGACAACAACATCAGAACAATAAAAGAGGGAATAAACGGTATAGGTATAGAATATTCTAATGGAGAGGAAGGCAAAGTGATACCAAGTAATAATAGACTGGTTCAAATCTAGGAAGATAAGGGTAAATTTCAAGGTAAACACACAGAAAGTTAACCAGCCTACTCATGAAAATAAAGAAGAAAAACATAAAGTCTCAGTAAAAACAAAACCTACAAAAACAAAAGGAATGAAAAAAATGCACAAACAAAAGGAAATCAGCACAGGAGAGTAAGAAGAACAAAGAAAACGTCAACACCACAAAAAAGCACTACAAAATGAAAGCAATAAACTCACATCTATCAATAATTTCACTAAAAGTAAATGGCCTAAATGTACCCATAAAGAGACAGAGAGTGACAGAATGGATTTTTAAAAAAAGAACACAGGATCCATCAATATGCTGTCTACAAGAGACACACCTTAGAAACAAAGATGTAAATTTATTAAAAATCAAAGGATGGAAAAAAATGTATCAAGCAAACGCCTACCAAAAAAAAAAATCAGGAGTGGCAATACTAATCACACTTGAAATAGACTTTAAAACAAAATCCACCATAAAAGACAAAGAAGGACACTATATAACGATTAAGAGGATGATTCATCACGAAGACATAACCATAGTAGACATTTACGCACCCAATGACAGGGCATCAAAATACTTAAAACAAACTCTAACAGCAGTGTAAAGAGAAATTGATGGTTCCACAATAACAGTAGGAGACTTCAACATAGCACTCTCGGGAAAGCACAGAACATTTAGAAAGAAACTCAACAAAGATACAGAAGACCTAAAGGACACAATCAGCAAACTTGACCTCATAGACATATATGGAACAGTCCACCCAACTGCTGCAAAGTACACATTCTTTTCCAAAGTACATGGAACATTCTCAGAATTGACCGCATCTTAGGCCACAGAGCAATCCTCAACAAAATCCGAAACGTTTTCCAATACAAAGTATGTTCTCTGACCACAACGGCATCAAAGTAATAATTAACAACAGGAAGAGTGAGGGGAAAAAAAATCAGTTACATGGAAACAGAATAACATCCTGCTTACAAACAACTGGGTAATAGAAGAAACCAGAGATAGAATCAAAAAATTCCTAGAATCAAACGAAAATGAAAACAGATCATACCAAAACCTTGGGGACACAGCAAAGGCAGCCACAGAGGACAATTTATAGCAATAGATGCACATATCAGAAAAGAAGAAAGGGACATAATTAAAACATTAACTACGCACCTCAAACACATAGAAAGAGGACAGCAAAAAAAGGGCACAGCCACTAAAAGAAAGAGAATAATAAACATCAGAGCAGAATTAAATGTAATAGAGAATAGAAAAACAATAGAAAGAATCAACAAAACCAAAAGTTGGTTCACTGAAAGGATCAAAAAAATCGACAAACCATTGTCCAGACTGACAAAAGAAAAACAGGAGAGGATGCAAATACCCAAATAAGAAATGAAATTGGGGAAATTACAACAGACCCAACTGAAATAAAAAGAATCATAAGAGAGTAGTATCAAAAAGTATACTCCAACAAATTTGAAAAACTAGAGGAAATGGATAAATTTCTAGAAACACACTACTTACCCAAACTAACACAAATTGGTGTTGAAAATCGGAACAGACCCATAACACGAGAAGAGATTTAAAAGATAATAAAAAACTACCCCCCCCTCAAAAAAAAAAGGCCTTGCCCAGATGGCTTCACTGGAGAATTCTACCAAACATTCAGGGAAGAGCTTATACCAGTACTACTCAAACTATTTCAGAACATAGAAAAGGAAGCGACATTTCTGAATTCAATCTATGAAGCCAGCATAACCCTGATACTAAAATCAGGCAAAGATGCCACAATAAAAGAAAATTACTGACCAATACCTCTCATGAATATAGACGCAAAAATTCTCAACAAAATTCTAGCCAATAAAATTCAGCATATCAAAAAAATAATACACCACGACCAAGTAGGATTCATACCAGGTATGCAAGGATGGTTCATCTTTAGAAAATCAATCAACATAATTCACAACATAAATAAAAAGAATCACATGATCATCTCAATTGATGCAGAAAAGGCATTTGACAAAGTCCAACACCCATTATTGACAAAAAAGCTGAATAAAATAGGTATAGAAGGGAAATTTCTAAACATAATAAAGGGCATCTATGCAAAACCAATGGCCAACATAATTCTTAATGGAGAGAGGATGAAAACATTCCCCTTGAAAACAGCAACAAGACAAGGATGCCCTTTATCACCACTTGTCTTAGGCTGGGTTCTCTAGAGAAGCAAAACCAGTAAAGTGTATAAATATATATATAGAGAGAGATTATATCAAGGTAACAGCTCACCCGATTGTAGAGGCTAGAACGTCCCAAGTCCATGGATCAGGGTAGAGGCCTCTCCCAAGTCACACAGCTGCAGAAGTTGGCAAGCCCAAGATCGGAAGGTTGGAGAGCAGGGCTCCCACTCACAGGCTGTACAGATCGACGAATCCCGGGGTCAGCAGATAAGCTGACAGCTCAAGCCCCAAGAACGGGAGATAAGACGACAGGAAGCAGCCACAGGATCCAGAGAGAGCAAAAAGCCAGAACGTCTAATTATATACAGATGAGGGCCACACCCCCAAGGAGACTCCCTTTCATCTGATTGCCTACTCGCAGTATATTCAATCATGGGAGTGATTACATTAAAACACGGGGAATCATGGCCCAGCCAAGTTGACACACAATCTTAATCATCACACCACTCCTATTTAACATTGTGCTGGAATTCCTAGTCAGAGCAATAAGGCAAGAAAAAGTAATAAAGGGCATCCAAATTGGTAATGAAGAAGTTAAACTATACCTGTTTATGGATGATATAATACTATGCATAGAAAACCTTGAAGACTCCACCAGAAAACCACTGGAACTAATACAAAGTTTCAGCAAAGTAGCAGGATGCAAGATAAACATACAGCAATCAATTGGCTTTCTATACACCAATAAAGACAACAATGAAAAGGAAATCAGGAAAATAATACCATTTATAATAGCCTCTAAAAAAATAAAATACTTAGGAATAAATCTAACCAGGGATGTAAAACTATACACGAAACTACATGAAAACTACAAAACATTACTGCAAGAAACCAAAAGATACCTACAAAAATGGAAAAACACCCCATGCTCGTGGATAGGTAGACTCAACAGAGTGAAAATGACAATTCTACCCAAAGCAATTTACAAATACAATGCAATTCTGCTCCAAATACCAACAGCACTCTTTAAAAAGATGGAAAAAACTAATCATTAACTTTATATGGAAAAGGAAGAAGCCCTGGATAAGTGAAGTGCTACTGAAGAAGAAAAACAAAGCAGAAGGAATTGCACTACCTGACCTCAGAACCTGCTCTACAGCTACAGTAGTCAAAACAGCCTGGTACTTGTACAACGACAGATACATTAACTAATGGAACAGAACTGAGAACCCAGATGTAAATCCATCCGTCTATAGTCACCTGATCTTTGACAAGGGCCCACAGTCCATCAAATGAGGAAAAGATAGTCTTTTTAATAAATGGTGCTGGAAAAACTGGATGTCCATCTGCAAAAAAAGAAACATGACCCATACCCCAAACCATATACCAAAACAAATTCAAAATGGATCAAAGATTTAAATATAAAGCCAGAAGCTATAAAGTTCATAGAAGAAAAAATAGGATCAATGCTACAGGCCCTAATACAGGGCATTAACAGAATACAAGCCATAAGCAACAACACACAAACTCCAGAATATAAGCTAGATAATTGGGATTTTCTAAAAATTAAATACTTATGCACATCAGAAGACTTCACCAAAAGAGTAAAAAGAGAACCCACAGACTGGGAAAAAACTTAGGGCCATTACAAGTCAGACAAAGGTCTAATCTGTAAAATCTATAAGAAAATCCAACACTTCTACAACAAAAAACCAAATAATCCAATTAAAAATGGGCATAGGAAATGAACAGACATTTCACCAAAGAAGACATTCAAGCAGCCAGTAGACACATGAGGAAATACTTGCGATCACTAGCCATTAGAGAAATGCAAATTAAAACCACAATGAGATACCACCTCACTCAGGCATTAGTGGCAAAAATCAAAAATCTGGAAATAACAAATGTTGGAGAGCCTGCGGGGAGATGGGAACTCTTATGCACTGCTGGTGGGAATGCAAAATGATACACCCATTTTGGGAAAAGATATGGCATGTCCTTAGAAAGCTAGAAATGGAAATACTATGCGATCCAGCAATCTCACAAGCCAGAACATGTAAAACTGGGGCCAGATTTTTTTTTAAAAGTGGTTCTTTAGGGAAAATGAATGCTCAGTTCTATTTTTTCCGTATTTGCCTACTTGTGAACAAAGTTTAGAAACAGGTACACAGAGGAGGACTGGGGAAAGGGACAACTCAGTTCTACTCGGAGTCTGTACAGCTTTTTGTTTGCCCTGAGAACATTCTTTCTGCCTACAGTCAGTCTTTCCTTTCTCCAAAAGACAGGTAGGATTGTCTCCAGAAAGGTGTTAACTGATTGTTTTTGTCTGAGATTATTGTCTCATAAAAGGTGATTTTAACTTGTCAATTTGGAGAAACATTGATATCTTGAATGAATCCATTCTGTTATCATTTTTTATGATTTTTCTGAACACAAAAATTTATATAAGCACATTACTCCATATTTATTCATATACTATAATCTATTTCTTAGCCATATCTGTCTCTAATATCATTCACTAGAATTTCTATGAAAAATGCGAGTTAATATGTCCTTTTCCCAAAAAAGTATCTTAACTATTATTCATAGTTGCACTTTATGGTTAAAATTTTAAATTATTGACACCTTCAATTGGCACTTTTCTGTACACCGTCATATTTTCAAACTTGCAAAATAATTTCTCTACAGGTACTCAGGAATCGGATAAGCCTATATTCTCAAATCTAGTTTTGATTACTATGCTTACTAGACTAGAAGAAAATATTGTAAAAAGAGATTAAAAGTTTTCAAAGACGTAGAATTCTCAAAATATTCAAAAATTATAGAAATAAAATATATAATAGCTAAAATTAAGAACTCCACGTATAGTATACCAGCTTGAGTGACTGAATAAGGGATAGGAAGTCAGGTTAATAGCAAACATAGAAAAGTAGTTACAGAGAATAAATAATTGAAAATTTATATCTGAGACATCTGGGGCACAGTTGAAAATAAGTCATTTGGAATTAAGATTCACAAAGTAGAAGAGAGAGATAATGAGGTCAAAGCAATATTTTAAAAGATAATACCTGAGTATTTTCCAAAATTGATGAAATACATTCAACAAATTAAAGAAGTCCTGTGAAACATAGCAAAATAAATACAAAGAAAATCACATCTATGATACAGGTAGTAAAAGTACTGAACACTAATTCACTGAGAAAAATCTTGAAAGAAATCAACAGAAAAGGACACATTACAACAATAAAACTGACAGATTATCTCTAAACATAAATAACTGAAGCCAGAAAACAATATATTGTCTTCTTAAAATACTCATAGAAAATAATTGCTGACCAACAATTCTATATTCAGCCATAATATTCTTTAAAATAAGGGGAAAATAAAGATATTTTGGGAGACTATTTGCCCACATACTTGCACTAAAAGAAAAAGCAAAGAGACTTCCTCAGGCAGAACAATCCCAAAGATAAATACTGGAAAGGCAGACGGTACAAAAGACAAAAGTAAGGCTAAATGTAGTTAAATACAAATGACTGATAAACAAAGCATAATACTAAAACCTTGTAGAATTTAAAACTAAGTAGAATTAAAATGCAATACAACAATAATGAAACGGTCAGAAGAGTGGAGTTGAAGTGTTACAAGTTTCTGTCATTATTCGGAAGACATCAAAACTAGCAATTTGTATTAAACATTATTAAGTTAAAAAGCATATTATAAACCATTAAATAACCAATAAGAATAGTAAAATAACATACAAGTAATAGTTTAAGAGAGTAAAAAATACAATGAAAAAAACAGTTTCTTAACTTTAAAGTAGGCAGGAAAGCAGAAGCATAAACTAAGTGAAACCCAAGTATAACAGTAATTATATTAAATGTGAATTTACCAATTACTTGGATCAAAATAAAAAACTCCATGAGATTCTGCTTCTTGGTTTGGAGGTTTCGGGTCATGATTTCATTGGACATTTCAGTTATTTGGCCTAGTAATGTGTTCAGTGATTCTATTCTGCCTCCTAGTTTGTTATGTAGTGCCTGGGCTCTTAAAAATTTCCAAGTGACCATTGAAGGCACAACAATTGATCTCTATTCAACTGGAGCAACAGAGGAAGAAGGAGACAAAAATAGGAGGGGGATATGTAGTATGTGACCAACTGCCTCCGTAAACAACTGTCATCTTTGCTCTGAGACCAGAAGAACTGGGTCTTGCCTGGCTACCATTACTGAACATTTTGATTAAAGGTTCTATGGAGTAATTCTGATTAAAGGGTGGGGGGAGGGGCTGTAATACAGAACAGAATTTCAAATTCTTATGGAATCCAGACTTTCTGGAGCCATTAAGGCTGGGTGAACCCTCGAAACTATTGCCCTGAGATAATCATTAAACCCTAAACCAAAAATATCCGGCAAAGTATTCTTAAACCCAAGCAATAGTTCAGCTTAACTAGTAAAAGATATCTGCCTTGAGTATTGTGATCTTTTAAGTTCTGTCTATATGGGATAAAATCGACAACAGCAACTCCAAAGATTAGACAGGAAACTTAGGGAGCAGTGTATTTACATTAACAAGAGAGGAACTGTTCAGAAAAGGAGGATGAGAATGGTTGCATAACTCGAAGAATGTAATCAATGTCACTGAATTGTACATGCAGAAACTGTTACACTGGTGTATGTTTTGCTGTGTATAGTCTCAAAAACAACAAAATAAATAAAATTAATTTTAAAAAAAGGTAGGAATGAAAACCTACTTTATGTTTCCACCCCAGGATGTACAGAACTCAAAGAAGCATCATTACCACCCTTAAAATTATTTTTTTTTAAATTGCAGACTAACCTCATATCCATGATGTTTTTGGAATGCTTTGGAGTGTTAAGCACCACCAGAACACCACAAAGCAAACAAGTAGCCAAAAATATAAGAATAAACAGTACCTTCAGGGAAGTAGGAGACACAAACATGCACTCACTTAGCATAGCTATAACCAGACACCATTAGGAAGAGTTCAGTTAGAAGGGCTGTCAAATATGTAAAGCCATTTAAAATAGCATCAAAAAATCAAATACCAATTAATAATTCTTACAAAATGTTCAAGGCCTCTTAACAAAACTGTAAAATACCACTTATATAAATTAGAGACACCAAAAATAGAGGAATATACCATGCATGGTCTTGTATTGAAAGAATCAATATTGTAAATATGTCAACTCACCCTGAATTGACTACACATTCAGTGAAATCTTGTGAAAAATTTTAGCATGGTTTTCAGAAATTGACAACAAATATTGAAGACGTAGAATGAAGTTAGAGGGCTTACACCACCATACATGGAAGGTTAATACAAGATTGCCGGACAGTACCATACTGGTTGTTATTTATTATTAGTTGCCATCAAGTTGATTCTGACACATAGCAATCTTGTGGAAATGCAGAGTAGAATGGCTCCATGGGGTTTTCAAGGCTGTGACCTTTCAGAAACAGGTCACCTGGCCTGTCTTCCAAGGCATCTCTGGGTGGGTTCAAATCACTAACCCTTCAGCTAGTAGAAGAGCGTTTAACCATTTGCACCACACAGGGATTCCTTGTAATACAAGATTAATAATTAAATGGAATCAGAATAGAGAATAGACACAGGTACACACATAAATGGTCACCTGAATTATGACAAAATTATACTGTAAAACAGTGAGGAAACTATTTTTCCAAATATGTTCCTAGGTCAATAAAAATAAAAATCTTGGTTTCTACCTTACATCATACAAAATAATAAGCTATGGAAGGCTTTCAGATCTAAAAATGAATGGTAATGCAAAAAATAATTTGAAAAATAAAAAGCAGGAGAAAATGTTCATGACTTCTGGGTTATCAAATATTTCTTAAACAGGACATCTGACTTTCACCCTTCCATTGAGGTGTCACCGGCTGTTATCAGGAACACAATCTGAGAAAAGGGGGCCTTACCCCTTCATTTCCACATTCTGCTCAAGTTTCAGACATCCTGGTCTCTCTCCGCCCAAATTACAGAGTTTTCTCACCACTCAATTTGTTCTATTATGATTTTTAAAGGCTTGTTAAAATTAGAGATGTCAGAATGAGGTATTTTTTTGACAGAACCCCATGTGGGACACTGTGTGAATCTTGGCATTGCAGGAGTTGGGATAGGCAGGAAGTTAGTAGGCAACACTCTGCGGTGTGAGAGGTCTTCCTGGGGCCAGAACAACGTTCATCTTTCCATTCATGCTTCTTAAAGCCTGGAAACAGGCAATATTTGGTACATAGTGGAACACTACTCAGCAACTAAAAGGAATGAACCGATATATGCAGCAACATGGATAAACCTCAAGAACGTTATTCTTATGAGTGGTAATCTTACACAAATAGTGCATACTATTCGGTTACATTTATATGATTTTTGATAAGAGGAAAAACTAATCTATGGTTTAAAAAATTAGAACAGTTGTTGCTATAAATTGACTGGACAGAAGCAAGAGAGGACTTTCTGTATTGATGGTAATTTTTTTTATATTTTGACAGGGTTTTAGGTTCCATGGATACATCCATTTGTCAAAACTCATCATTTAAGACTTATACATTTCACTATATATACATCTGTATTTTAAAAGTAAACTAATATTGGGGTATAATTAATGATATATGTAAGGTTGATGTGTCTTATGTCTGCAGCTTATTTTTAAATGCATGAAAAGATAGAATGGATGGATTGAAGGATGGAGGAATGGGCATACGGATAGATATTTGCTATATCTAATACAGCAAAATATTAATTATAGAGTTTAAGTGGTGGGTACACAATCCTTTTAAATTTTATATTTGAATATTTTTATAATTAAATGAAAAACCAAGGAGGACTAAGAAATTACGTATTTAGAGCTCAAATGGTATATATAATATAATTTTTAAATCCCTAGCTAGATGATTGGAGTATCACAACATGTGAAAATATTTTTTCTCATTTTATCCTACTTTAACTGGATAAGTATATATTCCGTACCAGAATGGAATAAAATTGAGAAATTGAATGATTTTTCGTTCTTGTATATCTAGTAATACTGACAATTTTTTATTAAGTTTTTCCCTTAAAATATTTTTGTGAAAGGTGCTTTGAGGAAAAATGATAGTACCTCTAAAAATATTGTGGTCAAAATATTTAATGTTTCAATACAGGAAGTGTTATTGAGAATATGCATATAATTTTGCGATATTTTATGGGCTTTTTGTTGTGGTTCCTTTTGTTTTGTTTTAAAACAAGGAGGGGAGTTGGACGACTACAAATGGCATTGAAGTGGTTGAGGTAGAGAGGAAGACAGTGGGCAACACTTTGTGGTGTAAGGGGTCTTCCTGGGCCAGAACAATGTTCATGGTTCAGCACAGCATCCTTTATCTGTGATCCCTACTGTGCTCATTACAATATACCTGGGATTGTGAAGAGATTATTGACCAGTCCCTAACAATTCATGATTTAAGTTGCTAGGTATAAGCTGCCTGCAGTTTCACTTGGTCATTAATGAGATACTAGAGGAGATGCAGGGCCTTCTGAACTGTGTATTTGCCCTTATATTGGAATAACCCTGGGGAAACTTTCTGTCCATTTTGATTGGCATATTATGGTCTTCATTATTTTTGTGTTCCACCCTTCTTGGGCCTAGACCTCCCCCTCATCCTGTGCCTGGGCAGTGCTGGGCCTTTAGAGAGACTCGTGAGCAATGACAGTTCTTGTTAGGTGCCTAATACTTACCATACTTCCAAGGTGCAAGGTCCTCTTATGAGGTCTTTGTACAATTAATTTGTTTAAACATCATTAGAACACTATGGTACTGCTACTATTATTATTTTTCCATTTTACAGATGAGATAACTGAGGCATAAAGAGGTTAAATGATTTACACAGCATCACATAGACGGTTGTGAGTCAGGCTCTGCGCTCCTACCCATCATGTTCTCTGGTTTCTCATAGTGTCTAAAGTAACAAGAATGAGTCTTAGCAAAATGTAGAGTAAGATGACAAGATCAGCTGCCCATGATCTATTTAAGACAAGAAATGGGAAATCCTGTTAAAGTTTACCAGGAGTGAGTAAAAGTTTGGAGAGCCAAAGGAGCTACTGGTGACCAAATGGACAGAACAGTGACGCAAACATGAGCTGTGCTCAGTTGCTTTCCTTTCCCCAGATCCAGTCACAGGAGGCAGTTTGGGCTAAAGTGAGGAGCATGAGGAGAAGACAGGCTTCAGGATGTGGTTGGGTTTGAGCCCCAGTTGGAAACTAGGTGCCTGGGAAGGTGTCTAGGGAGAGGTGTGTCCAGTGAACTTCTAAGCAGCCTTGGTCCCTCAGGGGAGAGAGATGGTGATGTCTAGGTGGGCAAGGGAAGAGGCTGGGGTAAAGCTGGCAGCAGCAGCCTATTTTTCCAAATGAGATCATCTTCAATCAACAGTTTCTTTTTTGCCCTTCTAGCTCCTTCATTTCAGCCTGTGCCTTTCTGTTAGATCACACTATGAGTATGGGAGAGTAAGGTTATTTATCTTTCTATTTCCTACCCGTCTAAGTTGGCCCATCCCTCCATGCACACTCAAAGCTCATGGTTTCTGAGGGATATTTATTTTACTCGTGCTCGTTCAAGTTAATACACCTATCCGTAATCATGGTTTTGCTCTGCACTTCTGCTTTTCTACAGACATAAGGATCCTTGGTCTAGAGTTCTGGGTGGGGATCTACACATTAAGAAGTAAGTATAAAGTGCACCCACCTCCTTATATTCCTGGATGTGAGCTGTGGAATGGACAGGGGACTGCAAGTCTTAGATTTACACATCAAGACAGCAGAGTAAAGAGTATAATATTGCCTAAGGAATCCCAGAAGGTCCTCTGTCTTCTCTCACCAGCATCCCTTCCCCTTGACCTTCAAATCCCACAAACATGGGGGACTAAAAAGCATGGATGAAGTGGTGAGGTAATGCTCGGTGCCATGCACTTCGAGAGGGCCAAATATTCCAAATATTTTCTGTCTACAGAAATTTGGGATTCACACCCCCAACTTTGTATATTCTCTTCCTGAGAATCAAAGATGATGACCAGGAATCTCCTCTAGGATTATGAAGTGAAAGAGCAGCATGATAAGAAAGGGTGGTTTCCTGGAACCCCATGCACTGTGAGAGGAGTCTTCATCATAGCCACGCTGTTTCCATAGCTCACAGAAGATGTGGGGAAGCTGTGGAGGTAGCTGGAGAACTTGAGGGAACTACCCTCTTGGGTAAGCCATTATATATATATTTTCACAAAACCAAGGGGAAATATACATATATACATGTAAATATATCTGTGTGGGTATGTGTGTGTGTGTATATATATATATGTATGTATATACCAGTTGACCAGTTGCTGTGGAGTAGATTCTCACTCATGGTAACCTGTATGTGTTTCAGTGTAGAACTTTCTTTTTTGTTTATTGTACTTCAGGTGATGGCTTACAGAACAAATAGTTTCTCATGAAACAGTAGTACACGTATTGTTTTATGACATTGGTTAATAACCCCACAACATGTCAACCCTATAACTTCTCAACCTTTTATTTGGTGAAAATACACATAGCCGAAGATACACCATTTCAAATATTTCTACATGCACAGTTCAGTGACATTGACCATGCTCTTCCAATTGTGCTGTTATACTCACTTAAGATGAAGGCTTACAGAGCAAAATAGTTTCTCATTTAACGGTTACTACAAATGTTGCCTTATGACAATGGTTAACAGTCTCACAACACATCAACACTATCCTTACTCAACCTTGGGTTCCCAATCACCAGCTTCCTTGTCCCCTTCTGCCTTCTGGCCCTTGTCACTGGACTCCTGTACCTCGTTAACCTCATTTGGTTTTATGGGGCTGTAGACTCCCAGGCTGAACAGTAAACCTCGGAGGTAACTTCACCACTGAGCTAAAAGGGTGTCTGGGGGCCATACTCTCGGGGTTTCTCCAGTCTCCTTTAGGCCAGTAAATCTGGTCTTTTTTTTTTTTTTTTTGGTGAGTTAGAATTATGTTCTACATCCTTCTCCATCTCTGTCCAGAACCCTCTATTGAGATCCTGGTCAGAGCAGTAAGTGGTGGTAGCCAGGCACCATCTAGCTGTACTGGACTCAGTCTGGTGGAGGCCTTGGTAGCTGTGGACAATTAGTCCTCCAGACTAATCTTTTCCCTGTATCCTGTTCTTTTCATTCTCCCTTGCTTCCAAAGGGATGAGACCAGTGGAGTATATTCAATGGCCGCTCACAGGATTTAAGACCCCAGACACTACTCACCAAGGTAGAATATAGAGCATTGTCTTTACAAGCTGTGTTATGCCAATTGAGCTAGATGTTCCCCAAGACTATGGACCCACAGTCCTCCTCCCAGCAATTCAGTCCCTTAGGGAGTTTGGATATGTCTATGGGGCTTCCATAACCTTTCCTTGTAGAAGTTGTGCTAGTTTCCCCTGTATTGTGTACTGTCTCACCCTTCACCCAAGATAGCACTTATCTATTGCCTATTTAGTATTTCCCCCCACCCCTCCCATCCCTGGTAACCAAAAAAGATTGTTAGCTTTTGTGTGTGAACTTTTTCATGGGTTTTTACAATAGAGGTCTCATACAATATTTGTCCTTTTGTGATTGACTTATTTCACTCAGCATAATGTCCTCCAGTTTCATCCATGTTATGAGATGCTTCACAGATTCATTGTTGTTCTTTCTCGTTGTATAGTACTCCATTGTGTGTACGTACCATAGTTTGTTTATCCTTTCATCTGTTGATGGGCACCTACGTTGTTTCCATCGTTTTGCTATTGTGAACAATGCTGCCATGAACATAGGTGTGCATATGTCTATTCCAGTGACGACTCTTATTGCTCTAGGATAGATTCCATGGAGTGGAATTTCTGGATCGAATGGTATGTCTATTTCTAGCTTTCTGAGGAAGCACCATAACATTTTCCAAAATGGTTGTATCATTTTGCATTCCCACCAGCAGTGCATAAGAGTTCCGATCTCCCCACAGCCCCTCCAACATTTGTTATTTCCGGTGTTTTTGATTCGTGCCAGTAATGCTGGGGTGAGACGGTATCTTACTGTGGTTTTAATTTGCATTTCTCTAATGGCTAGTGATCGCGAGCATTTCCTCATGTGTCTGTTGGCCATTTGAATGTCTTCTTTGGTGAAGTGTCTGTTCATTTCCTTTGCCCATTTTTAAATAGGATTATTTGTCTTTTTGTTGTATAGGTGTTGGATTTTCTTGCAGATTATGGAGATTAGACCTTTGTCTGACTTGCACTGTCCAAAATTTTTTTCCCAATCTACAGGTTCTCGTTATATGCTTTTGATGAAGTCTTTTGAAGAGCATAGGTGTTTGATTTTTATAAGATCCCGGTTATCTAGCTTATCTTTTGGGCTTTGTGCGTTGATGGTTATGGTTTGTGTCTTGTTAATCCCACGTATTAAGGCCTGAAGTACTGATCCTATTTTTTCTTCTATGAACTTTATAGTTTTAGGCTTTATATTCAGGTCTTTGATCCATTTTGAAGTAGTTTTTGTATATGGCATGAGGTATGGGTCTTGATTCATTTTTTTTGCAGATGGATATCCAGTTTTGCCAGTGCCATTTGTTAAAAGGACTGTCTTTTCCCCATTTGATGGACTTTGGGCCCTTCTCGAAGATCAGGTGACCATAGGTGGATGGATATACATCGGGGTTCTCAATTCTGTTTCTTTGGCCAATGTATCTGTCATTGTACCAGTACCAGACTGTTTTGACTACTGCAGCTGTATAGTAGGGTCTGAAGTCTTCTTCTTCAGTAGTGCTTTACTTATTCGGGGCTTCTTCCCTTTCCATATAAAGTTAATGATTAGTTTTTCCATCTCTTTGAAAAATGTTGTTGGTATTTGGGTCCTCATTACATTGTATTTGTAAATTTCTTTGGGTAGAATTGTCATTTTCACAATGTTGAGTCTGCCTATACATGAGCATGGTATACTTTTCCATTTATGTAGATCCCTTTCAGTTTCATACAGTAGTGTTTTGTAGTTTTCTTTGTATAGGTCTTTTACATCCCTGGTCAGATTTATTCCTAGTTATTTTATCTTTTTAGGGGCTATTGAAAATGGTATTGTTTTCCTGCTTTCCTTTTCATCGTTCTCCTTACTGGTGTATAGGAATCCAACTGATTTTTGAGTGTTTATCTTGTATCCTGCTACTCTGCTGAACCTTTCTATTAGTTCCGGTAGATTTCTCATGGAGTTTTTGGGGTTTTCTATGTATAGTATTATATCATCTGCAAACAGGGACAGTTTAACTTCTTCATTACCAATTTGGATGCTTTTTATTTCTTCTTCTTGCCTTATTGCTCTAGCTAGAACTTCCAGCATGATGTAAAATAGGAGTGGTGATAAAGGGCATCCTTGTCTTGTTCCTGTTTTCAAGGGGAATGTTTTCAGCCTCTCTCCATTAAGAATGATGTTGGCCGCTGGTTTTGCATAGATACCCTTTATTATGTTGAGAAATTTCCCTTCTATACCTATTTTATTGAGAGCTTTTATCAGGAATGGGTGTTGGACTTTGTCAAATGCCTTTTCTGCGCCAAATGAGATGATCAAGTGATTCTTTTCTTTTATTTATGTGGTGGATTATGTTGATTGTTTTTATAGTGTTGAACCATACTTGCATACCTGGTATGAATCCTACTTGGTAGTGGTGTATTACTTTTTTGATATGATGTGGAATTCTATTGGCTAGAAGTTTGTTTGGAATTTTTGCATCTATATTAATGAGAGATATTGGTCTGTAATATTCTTTTTTTGTGATGTCTTTGCCTGGTTTTGGTATCAGCTTTATGCTGGCTTCATAGAATGAATTTGGAAGTGTTGCTTCCTCTTCTATGCTCTGAAGTAGCTTGAGTAGTACTGGTAGAAGCTCTTCTGTGAATATTTTGTAGAATTCTTCAGTGAAGCCATCTGGGCCAGGGATTTTTTTGGTTGGGAGTTTTTTTTATTACCTATTCAATCTCTTCTCTTGTTATGGGTCTGTTCAGATTTTCAACATCACTTTGTTGTAGTTTGCGTAAGCCGTGTGTTTCTAGAAATTTATCCATTTCCTCTAGGTTTTCAAATTTGTTGGAGTACAGTTTTTCATAATATTCTGTTATAATCCTTTTCATTTCAGCTGGGTCTGTTGTAATGTCCCCCATTTCATTTCTTATTTGGGTTATTTTTGTCCTCTCCTGTTTTTCTTTTGTCAGTCTGCCAGTGGTTTGTCTATTTTGTGGATTCTTTCAAAGAACCAACTTATGGTTTTGTTGATTCTTTCTATTGTTTTTCTGTTCTCAATTTCAGTAATTTCTGCTCTGATCTTTACTATTTCCTTTCTTCTGGTGGTTGTGGCCTTTTTTTTTATGTTCTCTTTCTATTTGTTTGAGTTCTGTAGTTAATGTTTTGATTTTGTCCCTTTCTTCTTTTTTGATATGTGCATCTATTGGTATAAATAGTCCTCTGAGGACTGCCTCTACTGTGTCCAAAAGTTTTGGTATGATGTGTTTTCATTCTCATTTGATTCTAGGAATTTTTTTATTCCATCTCGGATTTCTTCTGTTACCCAGTTATGTGTAAGCAGGGTATTATTCGGTTTCAGTGTAATTGATTTTTTTCCCTTGCTCTTTCTATTGTAATTTCTACCTTGATGGCATTTTGGTCAGAGAAGATACTTTGAATTATCTCAACGTTTTGGATCTTGTTGAGGATTGCTCTGTGGCTGAAGATGTGGTCTATTCTGGTGATTGTTCCATGTACATTGGAAAAGAATGTGTACTTTGCAGCAGTTGGAAGGAGTGTTCTATATATGTCTACGAGTTCAAGTTGGCTGATTGTGCCCTTTAGGTCTTCTGTATCTTTGCTGAGTTTCTTCTTAGTTGTTCTGTCCTTTATTGAGAGTGGTGTGTTGAAGTCTCCTACTATTATTGTGGAACTGTCAATTTCTCTTTTCAGTGTTGTTAGAGTTTGTTTTATGTACTTTGGAGCCCCGTCATTGGGTGCGTTGATGTTTATTATGGTTATGTCTTCATGATGTATCGTCACCTTAATCATTATATAGTGTCCTTCTTTATCTTTTATGGTGGATTTAATTTTAAAGTCCATTTTATCTGAGATTAGAATTGCTACTCTTGATCTTTTTTGGTAGTTGTTAGCTTGATATATTTTATTCCAACCTTTGACTTTTAATAAATTCACATCTTTGTTTCTAAGGTGTGTCTCTTGTAGACAGCATATTGATGGATCCTGTTTTCTTATCCACTCTGTCACTCTCCATCTGTTTATGGGTGCATTGAGCCCATTTACATTCAGTGTAATTATTGATAGATGTGAGTTTGTTGCTGTCATTTTGTAGTGCTTTTTTTGTGGAGCTGAAGTTTTCTTTGTTCTTCTTACTCTCTTTTGCTGAGTTACTTTTGTTTGTGGATTTTTTTTTCGTTTCTTTTGTTTTTGTAGTTTTTGTTTTTTGCTGAGACTTTATGTTTTTCCACTTCTTTTTATGTAATTTGTTACCTTTCTTTGTGGTTACCATGAATTTTACCCTTATCTTTCTAAGTTTGAAGCAGTCTACCATTACTTGGTATCGCCTTGCCTTCCTCTCCATTAGAAGGTTCTATACCTATGCGGTTTATTCCCTCTGTTATTGTTTTGATGTTGTTGTCATTACTGATTAACTGCTCTGATTCCTTGTTGTATTTCTTTTGGTTTTGGATAGTCCTTGAGAGTTGACTTCCTAGACTGGTATCTGGCTGGAATGATCCTGCATCCTAGATTCTACCTGTGAGCTGAAGTTATTTGTCCTCAGATTGAAGAACTCTATTTAATTCTTGTAAATTTGGTTTGATTTTACATATTCCTTTAATTTTTGTTTATCTGGAAATGACCTGTTTTCACCACCAAATTTGAATGAGAGTTTTGCAGGATATATTATCCTTGGCTGGCAATTTTTTTCTTTCAAGATTTTATGTATGTCATCCTATTGCCTTCTTGCCTGCATGGTTTTTGCCGAATAATCTGAGCTTAGTCTTTTTGTTTCTCCTCTGTATGTGACTTCTTATTTTTTGTGAACTGCTCTCAGGATTCTTTGTTTGTCTTTGGTTTTGGCGAGTGTGATTATGATATGCCTTGGTGATTTTCTTTTGGGGTCTCTCCTATATGGGGTTCGTTGAGCTTCTTGGATGGCCAGCTTTTCATCTTTCATGATATTGGGGAAGTTTTCTGTCACGTGTTCTTCAGTGATCCTCTCTGTGTTTTCGGTTTTCTTCCCCTGTTCTTGAATTCCAATCACTCACAAATTTTTGCTTTGGATTGTATCTCACATAACTCTCAGGGTCTCTTCATTTTTCTTTGTTCTTTTTTCTGAGTTTTCCTGAAACATTGTTTTATCCAGGTGTTTGTCTTCACTTCCACTGATGCTGTCTTCCACCATTTCAAATCTGATTCTCAGCCCGTCTATGACACTGTCCATTTCTGAAATCTTGTTGTTTATCTATTGGATTTCTAACTATTGTCTTTGTATAATTTCTAGTTATGAATTTATTTTGACATTTTGTTCCTGCATTATTTTCCTGAATTCTTCCCATTTTTCGTCTGTATTTTCCATGAATTTATCTATTTTTTCCTCATGTTTGTCAGATTTTTGCCTCAGTTCTTGGAGAATTGTGGGTATTAGAGATTTGAATTCCCTATCAGGTATTTCTAGTGCATTTTCTTTCAGTGGAGAGTCATCTGGTGTTTTATTTTGGACACCTAGTAGAACCATCTTGTCCTGTTTTTGTCAATGTTTTGATATCGTCTACTGTCTTCGGGACATTCAGTAGTTATTTTTCTTGTTTATTGATTGTAGATTTGTTTGTTTCATCTTCCTTTTTTTTTAAATTTGACTATGAGCAGGCGGACTTTGTGTTCTTTGTTGTTTGCTCATCTTTGGGCACAATAATTTTAGCCTCCTTCTCCAATTGGCAGGGTCAGTCACTCAGATATGGTACGGCAGGGCAGGTCTAGCTGAAGAGGAGTTACTGGGACGGGTTTTCTGTGGCACTTACTACAGCCACCAGAACGGGTCAGTAGTCAGTGCAGGGCAGGTTCCAGTAGGCTGTGCCTAAGCTGCTTCGTGATGTGATGTCAAGATGTGATGTCAGGTAGGAAGTATCCAGTGGGGAGATTGTTAATTGTAGAGCTAAGATGGATATGGGAGAGAGGAGAGAGGAACAGCGGCCAAAAACATACAAACAAACAAAAAAAATGCTAGGGGAGCTTGCCGTTGGAGTGGAGAGATGACAGACTATGAAATGGAGAGAAACAGAAAGGGTAAGAGGAAGAAAAGCATGAATAAATAAAAATCAGAAAGGTTAAATAACCACATATTTCCCAGGGATCCCCCCAGTGTGGCTATGACGTCTGGGGAAGTTGCTCTCAGGTGTTGCAGTACAGCCTGGCTAGAAGGCGTAGAGGTATACAACGCCAGGTATTCAGGGAACTGAAAAAGAAGGAAGATATAGAGAGACCAGAAACTGAGTAATGAAGAAAGACAAAAAGGGACAAAGAGGGAAAAGAAAATAAAACAAATTAAAAAAAAAAAAGTAAGGCCCCCAAAAGTGCAGGAAAAAAAACCAACGAAAAAAAGAAATGTCCTCAGGGATCCCTCTGCACCTCTGTGCAAGCTGAGGGGGAAGTCTCATTGCCACACAGCACCGCGTGGCCAGCAAGGGCTCCCAACTCAAGAAAAGGAAAAGAAAAAAAAATCAAAACAACCAGCAAATAAAAGCCATGGGATCCCACCAGCCTGGTAGCCCAGACCGAGAAGCAGCTCTACACTCGAACGGAGCTCCACAGCCCCTCAGGAAGAAGCAAAGATGGCACACGGAGCCAGGTATTTAAGCGAAAGGAGGGGGAGGTGTTGAAAGGTAAGGAAGAATTCAAAAGAAGCAGAAAAAAAAGCAACACTAGCAGCAAATAAATGGCGCCCGAGAAGCAGCTAGTGTAGGCTGGTGTTTCTCGGACAAGAGACTGTGTCTGTGGGAAGCAGAGGGGGCCGAGTGTGGGTGAAGAAGTGTTGGGAGTGGGAAAGCATATACCACAAATTACCAGAGTTCCCTCAGGAAGAAGCAAAGATGGTGCACAGAGACATGTATTTGAGCGAAAGGATGGGTAGGTTGTGAGAGGTCAGGAAGAAATCAAAAGAAGTGGAAAAAACAACACCAGCAGCCAACAAATGGAACTCAGAGAACTGGCCTATTAGGGTGTGTGGAATCCAAGCAGCCGGTGTTTCCTGGTCAAGTGTTTGTGGCCGTAGGATGCAGAGGAGGCTAAGTAGGGGTGAAGAAGTGTGGAGGGTGGTGAAAGTGTATATCGCAAATTACCATTTGTTTTGTCTCCCACTGGACACTCCGTGAGGCTGCTTTCTCGTACCCCATTTGCTGGTCTCCGGTAGGAGTCCAAGATGGCGGTACCATGCTTCGTTAACTTGTAGGGGACCTCTGCATGAATCTCTCCTCACTCTCCGTTCTCTGTCAGTGTTCTCACTCCATTTGGTGCTTGGCTGAGTTCTTTATCTCTGCATTTGATGTTTTAGGGTTTCAGGACTGTTGTATTCTCTGTTCGGCTTAGTTTTTCGGATCTTTGCTGTGGAGGGACGGTGTGGCGCTTCTGTCTAGAGTGCCATTTTTCGAGAACTCCCTTCTGTCAGCAATTCTTCAATGATCCTGTCTGTGTCTTCTTCTTTCTCCCCCTGTTCTGGAACCCCAATCACTCGAAGATTTTTGATTTGATTGTATCCCACATAATTCTCAGGGTCTCTTTATTTTTCTTTTTTCTTTTTTCTGAGTTCTCCTCAAACAGAGTTGTATTAAAGTGTTTGTCTTCAATTCTGCTTATCCTGTCTTCCACCATTTCAAATTTCCTCAGCCCTTCTATGACACTATCCATTTTTGAAATCTTACAGTTTATCTTTTGGATTTCTAATTGTTGTTTTTGTATAATTTCTAGTTGTGAATTTATTTTGACATTTTGTTCCTGCATTATTTTCCTAAATTCTTCCAATTTTTTGTCTGTATTTTCCATGAATTTGTCTGCCGTTTCCTTGAATTTGTCTATTTTTTCCTCATTTTTGTCAGCTTTTTTCTTCAAGTGTTGGATAATTCTGAATATTAGAGGTTTGAATTCCCTATCAGGTAGTTCTAGTGCCTTTTCTTCCACTGGAAAGTCATGTGCTGTTTTATTTTGGATGCCTACAGGAACGATCCTGTCCTGTTTTTGTAAATGTTTTGATATTGTCTGCCATCTTTGGGGCATTCAGTAGTTATTTTTCTAATTTATTAATTGTAGATTTTTTTGTTTTGTCCTTTTTTTAATTTGGCTATTTCTGAGCAGGCTGGCTGTGAGTTCTCTGTTGTTTGCTCGTCTGTGTGCAGGATACATTTCGCCTCCTTCTCCAATTGGCAGGGTCAGTCACTCAGATATGGTACAATAGGGCAGGTCTAGCTGAAGAGGAGTTGTTGGGATGTGTTGTTTGTGGCACTTACTACAGTCACCAGGGTGGGTCGGTAATCAGTGCAGGGCAGGTTCCAATAGGCAGTGCCTGTGTTGCTTGATGGTGTGATGTTAAGTGCATGGTGTAGGTAGGCAGGATGGAGGGGGGAGATTGTAATGTGTGGAGATAAGATGGGTATGGCAAAGAGGAGAGAGGAACAGGGGCAAAAAACATACAAACAAAAAAGAGTGCTAAGGGAGCTTGCCATTGGAGTGGAGAGATGAGAAACTATGAAACGGAGAAAAACAAAAAGGGGAAGAAAAAGAAAAAAATAAAAGAATGAAAAAATAAAAATTATAAAGAAAAAAGAACAGCAAAGCTCCCAGGGATCCCACCAGTGCGGCTAAGCGGTCTGGGGAAGTTGTTCCCAGGTGTTGAAGTACAGCCTGGCTAGGAGGCATAGAGTTGTTATTCAGCGCCAGGTATCCAGGGGACAGGAAGAGAAGGAAAGTATAGAGAGACAAGAAACTGAGAAATGAAGAAAGACAAAAAGGGAAAAAGAGGGAAAAGAAAACAAAACAAATGAAAAAAAGAAAACAAGAACCTCCCCCAAAAAAAACTGGAAAAAAAAATCCATGAAAAAAATGCCCTTAGGGATCCCTCTGCCCATCTGCGCAAGCTGAGGGGGTAGGTCCCAAGCCGCATGGTGCTGCCCGGCCAGAAAGGGCTCTCAACTCGAGAAAACAAAAAGAAAATAACCAACGATTGAAAACAAACAAACAAAAGCCCCGGGATCCCACCAGCTTGGGAGCACGGACCAGGAAGCAGTTCCACACTGGAACAGAGCTCCGCAGCCCCTCAGGAAGAAGCAAAGACAGTGCACGGAGCCAGGTATTTGAGCAAAAGGAGGGGGAGGTTGTGAGAGGCAAGGAAGAAATCAAAAAAAGTGGAAAAAAGAATAAACAGCAGCAGCCAACAAATGGCACTCAGGGAGTCAGCCAGTGGGGGTTCCTGGAATCCAAGCAGCCAGTGCTTCCCAGCCAAGAGACTGTGACTGCGGGAAGCAGAGGAGCCTGAGTGGGGGTGAAGAAGGTGGGGGGGTCGGAAAGCATACATCACTCTTTACTGGTTGTTCTGTCACCTGCTGGAAGCTCCGTGAAGCTGCTTTCTCATACCCACTATTTGATGATCTCTGATAGGAGCCCAAGATGGCGGATCCATGCTGCATTAGGTGATAGGGGACCTCTCCATGTATGTCTCCTCGCTCGCTGTTCTGTGTCAGTTTCTTATTCCATTTGATGTTTGGCTGAGTTCTTTATCTCTTCATTTGATGTTTAGGGTTTCAGGAATCTTGTTTTCTCTATTTGGCTTAGTTTTTTCAGATCTTTGCTGCAGAGGGACGGCATGGTGCTTCTTCCTAGAGCGCCATGTTGCTGGAAGTGAAAGATTGGTTCTTTTCCTGTGTCAACCTTTTCATAGTTTTTGTATTAGTGGTCCCATACGATATTTGTCCTTTTGTGATTGACCTATTTCACTAAGCATAAAGTCCTCAAGATTCACCCATATTGTGAGATGCTTTGCAAATTCATCATTGTTCTTTATCACTGCATACTATTCCATTGTGTTTATGTACCATAGTTTGTTTATCCATTCATCTGTTGATGAGCACTTATGTTGCTTCCATCTTCTTTGCTATTGTGAATAATGCTGCAATGAACATACATGCGTATATGTTTATTCTTATGACGGCTCTTATTTTTCTAGGATATATTCCTAGGAGTGGGATTGCTAGATCGAATGGTATTTCTATTTCTAGCCTTATAAGGAAGCACCAAATCATTTTCCAAAATGGTTGTATCATTTTGCATTTCCACCAGTAGTGCATAAGGGTTCCAAACTCCCCGCAGCCTCTCCAACATTTGTTATTTTCTGGTTTTTTTTTTTTTATTCATGCCAGTAATGCTGGGGTGACACGGTATCTCATTGTGGTTTTGATTTGCATTTCTCTAATGGCTAGTGTCTCGGTAATCTAGTGCTGCCCCAACAGAAATATCACAAGTGGATGGCTTCAAGAAAGAGGAGTTCATTCTCTCACAGTCCAGTAGGCCACAAGTCCGAATCCAGGGCATCAGCTCCAGGAGAAGGCTTTCTCTCTCTGCCAGCTCTGGAGGAAGGTCCTTGTGATGCATGAGTCTTTCCTTGGTCTTGGAGTTTCTCAGCGCAGGAACCCCAGCTCCAAAGGATGTGCTCTGCTCCCAGCACTGCCCTCTTTGTGGTGTGAGGTTCCCTTGTGTCTGCTCACTTCTCTCTTTTATATCTCAAAAGATATTGCATTAAGACTCTATCTAATCTTGTCAAGCTCATAAGTATAACCTCATCACAGTGATAGAATTTACAATACATAAGATCACATATAATCTTATCATAGTGATAGAGTTTATAACACATAAGGAAATCACATCAGATAACACAATCATATAATACTGGGAATCATGACCTAGCCAAGTTGCTACACACATTTTTGGGGGGACACAATTCAGTCCATGACAGCTAGTTATCTTGAGCATTTCCTCATGTGTCTGTTAACCGCTTGAATATCTTCCTTGGTGAAGTGTCTGTTCATTTGCTTTGCCCATTTTTAAATTGGATTATTTGTCTTTTTGTTGTAGAGGTGTTGGATTTTCCTGTAGACTTTAGAGATTAGACCTATTTTGCATTAGTCGTAGCCAAATTTTTTTCCCCAGTAGCTAGTTTCTATTTTTACTTTTTTGATGAAGTCTTTTGATTAGCTTAAGTGTTTAATTTTTAGAAGATCCTAGCAATCTACTTTATCTTCTGGAATTTGTATGTTGTTAGTTATGGTTTGTATCCTGTTAATGCTGTGTATTAGGGCCTCTAGCATTGATCCTATTTTTTCTTCTATGATCTTTATAGTTTTTGGTTTTATATTGAGGTCTTTGATCCATTTTGAAATAGTTTTTGTGTATGGTGTGAGGTATAGGTCTTGTTTCAAATTTTTGGCAGATGGACATCCAGTTTTGCCAGCATCATTTGTTAAAAAGACTGTCTTTTCCCCATTTGATGGACTTTGGGCCCTTGTCGAAGATCAGGTGACTGTAGGTGGATGGATTTACATTTGGGTTCTCAATTTTGTTCCATTGGTCAATGTATCTGTCGTTGTACCAGTACCAGGCTGTTTTGACTACCGTAGCTATATAGTAGGTTCTGAGGTCAGATAGTGCGATTCCTCCTACTTTATTCTTCTTCCTTTTTTTCCCAATGGCAACCTTATTCATTGTTCTATGAACTATCTGTCCATATAGTGCCTATTTTTTATCTGATTGTTGGTCTTTTCCTTCATATTAGGAGCAGTCTACCTATTAGCAAGGCAATCCAAAATTTATCAATTTTATTTTTTTCTTTTTACTTGTTTCAGGAGTTTGAGTTATAGTTAGGAACATAATAAATGTAAATTAAATGAGTGAGTACAGAAAGAAAGAAGGGAAGGAGAGAGAGAGGGAAGGAGGGAAGGAGGGAGAAAGGAAAGAAGAGAGGGAGGGAGGGAGGACAGAAGGAAGGAAGCAAGGAATGAAGCAAAGAGGGAAGGAACGAAGGGAGTGAGAAGAGAGAGAGATTGTCCAAAACATGATATATACATCAATAAAGTTATCTTAGAAAGTTTCATGGGAAAGTTAGTAGCCATTTAAAGGTAGTAGACACTTAAAGTTATGTTGTTGTTGTTAGGTGCCATCGACTCAGTTCCGACTAATAGCAACCCTATGTACAACAGAACAAAACACTGCCCTGTCCTGAGCCATCCTCACAATCGTTGTTATGCTTGAGCCCATTGTTGCAGCCACTGTGTCAGTCCATAACTTTGAGGATCTTTCTCTTTTTCCCTGACCCTCTACTTTACCAAGCATGATGTCCTTCTCCAGGGACTGGTCCCTTCTGATAACATGTCCAAAATATGTGAGACATAGACTTTCCATCCTCGCTTCTAAGGAGCATTCTGGCTGTTCTTCTTCCAAGCTATATTTGTTAGTTCTTTTGGCAGCCAATGATACATTCAATGTTCTTCACCAACACCATAATTCAAAGGCGTCAATTCTTCTTTGGTCTTCCTTATTCATTGTCCAGCTTTTGCATGCGTATGAGGCAATTGAAAGTACCATGGCTTGGGTCAAGCGCACTTTAGTCCTTTAGTGACATCTTTAGTCCTTTAGCAATATCTTTGCTTTTTAACACTAGAAAGGGGTCTTTTGCAGCAGATTTGCCCAGTGCAACGCCTCCCTTGATTTCTTGACTGCTACTTCCATGAGTGTTGATTGTGGATCCAAGTAAAATGAAATCCTTGACAACTTCCATCTTTTCTCTGTTTATCATGATGTTGCTTATTGGTCCAGTTGTGAGGATTTTTGTTTTCTCCTTTGTTGAGGTGTAGTCAATACTGAAGGCTGTGGTCTTTTTTTTTTTTTTTTTTTTTTTTTTGCATTGTAGTATTTTATTTTTATGACAGATCAATTTCAGAAACAGTAAACTAAGAAAAAGAAACATGTGGATCTTTGAATCAAGCTATGAGGAATTTGTATAAAGCAGCATTACTTCAGCACGTTTCTATAACATCTCGGAGAAATCTTTAAATAGTCTCAAAGCTTCATCTTGAGTTTTACCTTAATTTAGCTTCGGAAATTTTGGGCAGGTGGGAGGAGAAGACAGTACCGCTTCCATCTCCCACATGGAGCAGAGAGGGTCAGCATCTAGCTGAATGTAACCCAACGCGCCATTTTTGCCCCAGAATTGTTTTCTGCAGCAGCTACTCCATTTTACATTCCCACCTGCAGTGTATGAGAGGCTCAATCTCCCCACATCCTCACCAACACTTGTTATTTTCTGGGTTTTTTTTGCTTGTTTGTTTCTTTTTTTTTTAATTGCTGTAATTAAATGAAGTTTACATTTCTAGTCTCCCATACAGAAATTTTTCTTTATGTACATTGTTATGAGACCCCACCCGTGCACCCCATTCTGCGACTGCACACTCCTCCCCTCTGCCCCTGATTTCCCAGGAACATTCATCCAGCTCCTAACTCTCTCTACCTTCCCATCTCACATCTGGACAGAAGGTGCCCCTTTGGTCTCTTGTATCTACTTGACTACGAGGCACACTCTTCACAAATATCACTTTATGTCCCACTGTCCAGTCCAATACCTGTCTAAAGAGTTGGCCTTGGAAATTGTTTTAATTCTGGGCTGAAAGTCCAGGGGCCATGTTTTGTGGGGCACCTCCTGTCTCAGTCAGACCATTAAGTCTGGTCTTCTTACTAGAATTTGAGTTCTGCATCCCATCCTTCTACTGTTCCTTCAGGGACCCTCTGTTGTGTTCCCTGTCAGGTCGTTTATTGGTGGTAGCCAGGCACCATCTAGTTCTTCTGGTCTCAGGCTGATGGAGTCTCTGGTTTATGTGGCCCATTCTGTCTCTTGGGCTAATACTTTCCTCGTGTCTTTGGTGTTCTTCGTTCTCCTTTACTCCAAGTGGTTGGGACAAATTGATGCATCTTAGATGGCCACTTGCAAGCTTTAAGACCCCAAACACCACTCACCAAAGTAGAATGCAGAACGTTTTCTTGATAAGCTTTGTTATGCCAATTGACATAGATGTCCCCTGAAAGCATGGTCCCCAGACCCGCCATCCCTGCTACTCTGTCTCTCAAAGTATTTGATTGTATTGCGGAAACTTCTTAGCTTTGGTTTAGTCCACTTGTGCTGACTTCCCCTGTACTGTGTCCTGTCCTTCCCTTCACCGAAGATGATTCTTATCTACTATCTAGTTGGTGAATAACCCTCACCCTCCATCCCCACCCCCATAACCATCAAAGAATGTTTTCTTCTGTGTTTAAACCTTTTCTTGAGTTCTTGTAACAGTGGTCGTATACAGTATTTGTCCTTCTGTGACTGACTAAATTCACTGAGCATAAGTTCCAGCTTCCACCATGTTATACAACGTTTCACAGCTTCATCATTGTTCTTTATGGTTGCATAATATTCCATTGTGTGGATATACCATAATTTGTTTATCCATTCGTCCGTTGATGAGCACCTAGGTTCCTTCCATATTTTTGCTATTGTGAACAGTGCTGAGAAGAACATGGCTGTGTATATATCTATTCGTGTGACGGCTCTTCTTTCTCTAGGATATATTCCAAGGAGCTGGATAGCTGGAAAGCATGGTACTTCTATTTCTAGCTTTTGAAGGAAGTGCCAAATCGATTTCCAAAGTAGTTGTACCATTTTACATTCCCACCAACAGTGTATAAGTGTTCCAGTCTCTCCACATCATCTCCAGCATTTGTTATTTTGTGTTTTTTGGATTAATGCTAGCCTTGTTGGGGTGAGTTGTAGTTTTGATCTGCATTTCTCTAATGGCTAATGATCGCAAGCATTTCTTCATGTGTCTGTTAGCTGCCTGAATATCTTTTTTGGTGAAGTACCTGTTTATATCCTTTGCCCATTTTTTAGTTGGGTTATTTGCCTTTTTGTTGTTGAGGTTTTGCAGTATCTTGTAGATTTTAGAGATTAGACGCTGATTGGATTTGTCATAGCCAAAAATTTTTCCCTGTCTGTAGGTTGTCTTTTTACTCTTTTGGTGAAGTCTTTTGATGAGCGTAAGTGTTTGATTTTTAGGAGCTCCAATTTATCTAGTCTCTCTTCTGGTGCTTGTGCATTGTTACTTATGGTTCCTATTGTGTTTATGCCAGGTATTAGGGACCTTACCGTTGTCCCTATTTTTTCTTCCATGATCTTTATCGTTTTTGATTTTGTATTTAAGTCTTCGATCCATTTTGAGTTAGTTTTTGTACATGCTGTGAGGTATGGGTCTTGTTTCAGTTTTTTGCATATAGTTATCCAATTATACCAGCACCATTTGTAAGGAGACTGTCTTTTCCCCAGTTAATGGACTTTCGGCCTTTGTCAAATATTAGCTGCTCATAGGTGGATGAGCTTATATCTGGATTCTCAACTCTGTTCCATTGATCTATGTATCTGCTGTTGTACCAGTACCAGGCTGTCTTTACTACCGTGGCAGTATAATAGGTCCTAAAATCAGGTAGTGTAAGGCCTCCCACTTTGTTATTCTTCTTGAGTAATGCTTTATTTATTCGGGGCCTCTTCTCTTTCCATATAAAGATGGTGACTTGTTTCTCCATCTCATTACAAAATGCTGGTGGAATTTGGATTGGGATTGCATTGGATCTGTAGATTGCTTTGGGTAGAATTGACATTTCCACTATGTTCAGTCTACCTATCCATTAGCAAGGTATATTTTTCCACTTATGCAGGTCTCTTTTAGTTTCTTGCAGTAGTGTCTTGTAGTTTTCTCTGTAAAGATCTTTTACATCTCTGGTTAGATTTATTCCTAAATATTTTATCTTCTTGGAGGTTATTGTAAATTATATTGATTTGGTGATTTCCTCTTCAAGGTTCTTTTTGTTGGTGTAAAGGAATCCAAATGATTTTTTGTATGTTTATTTTGTATCCTGAAACTTTGCTGACATCCAGTAGTTTTCTTGTGGATTCTTTGGGGTTTTCTGTGTATAAGATCATATCATCTGCAAATAGAGATACTTTTACTTCTTCCCTACCTGTTTGGAAGCCCTTTATTTCTTTTTGTAGTCTAACTGCACTGGCTAGGACCCCCCAGCACAAGTTGAATAATAGTGGTGGTAAAGGGCATGCTTGTCTGGTTCCTGTTCTCAAAGGGAATGCTTTCAAAGTCTCTCCATCCAGGATGTTATTGGCTGTTGATTTTGTTTAAATGCCCTTAAATATATTGAGGAATTTCCCGTATATTCCTTTTTTTTTTTTTTTTTTTGAGAGATTTTACCATGAATGGGTATTGGACTTTGTCAAATGTCTTTTCTGCATTGATTGATAAGATCATGTGGTTCTTGTCTTTTGTTTTATTTATGTGATGGATTACGTTGATTGTTTTTCTAATGCTGAACCATCCCTGCATACCTAGTATAAATCCCACTTGTTCATGGTAAATTATTGTTTTGATATGTTGCTGAATTCTATTGGCTAAAATTTTGTTGAGGATTTTTGCGTCAATGTTCATGAGCGATATCAGGTTTTGGTATCAGGGTTATGCTGGCTTCAGAGAATGAGTTTGGGAATATTCTGTCCTCTTCTATGCTCTGAAATACCTTTAGTAGAAGTGGTGTTATCTCTTTTCCAAAAGTTTGGTAGAATTCTCCAGTGAAGCCATCCAGGCCAGGGCTATTTTTTTGTTCACAGTTTTTTTTTTTTTAATAACGTTTTCAGTTTCTTCTTTTGTTATGGGTTTATTTAGTTGTTCTGCCTCTGTTTGTGTTAGTTTAGGTAGGTTGTGAGTTTCTAGAAATTTGTCCATTTCCTCTAGTTTTTCAAATTTGTTAGAGTACAATTTTTCATAGTATTCTGTTGTGGCTTTTAAAATTTCAATGGACTCTGTTGTGATATCACCCATCTCATTATTTATACGGGTTATTTGCTTCCTCTCCTGTTTTTATTTTGTAAGTTTCGTCAAGGGTTTATTAATTTTGTTGATCTTTTCAAAGAACCAGCTTTTGGTCTTGTTAACTCTTTCAATTGTTCCTCTGTTTTCTATTTCATTTAATTCTGCTCTAATTCTTTTTATTTCCTTCCTTATGGCGCCTGTGGGCTTCTTTTGCTGCTCTGTTTATACTTGTTCCGTTGTAGGATTAACGTTTTGATTATGGCCCTTTCTTCTTTTTGGAAGTTAGCATTTATTGCTATAAACTGACCTCTGAGCACTGCTTTTGTTGTGTCCCAAAGGGTCTCATAGGATGTGTTTTCATTCTCGTTTGATTCTATGGATTTCTTTATTCCATCCTTAATTTCTTCTATAACCCAGTAGTTTTTGAGCTAGGTGGTGTTCAGTTTCCAAGTGTTTGATTTTTTTTCCCTTGTTTTTTCTGTTACCGATTTCTACTTTTATGGCTTTATGTTCAGAAAAGATGCTTTGTAATATTTCAATGCTTTGGGTTTTGTTACGGCTTGCTTTATGGCCTATTATGTGGTCTATTCTGGAGAATGTTCCATGTACAGTGGAAACGAAAGTATAGTTGGCTGCTGTTTGGTGGAGTGTTCGGTATAAGTCTATGAGATCAAGTTGGTTGATTGTAGCATTTAAATCTTCCGTGTCTTTGATGAGCTTCTTCCTGGATGTTCTGTCCTTCACAGAAAGTGGTGTGTTGACTCGCCTACTACTGTTGTGGATCTATTTCTCTTTTCAGTGCAGTTAGAGTTGTTTTATGTATTTTAGAGCCCTGTCGTGTGGGTAAATATTTATTACAGTTATGTCCTCCTGGTGTTTTAACCCTTTAATCATTGTATAGTGTCCTTCATTATCCTTTGTGGTGGATTTTATTTTAAAGTCTAATTAGTCAGAGATTAATATTGCCACTCCTGATGTTTTTTGAGTGTTGTTTGCTTGATATATTTTTTCCATCTTTGAGTTTTCGTTTGTTTCTTTAAGTTAAGTTTTATCTCTTGTATGCAGCATATAGACAGATCATGTTTTTTAATTCCAATCTGCCACCGTCTGTCTATTTATTGGTGCATTTAGTCCATTTCTATTCAGAGCAATTATTGATAAGTATGAGTTTAGCACTGTCATTTCGATTTTTTTTGTGTGTTGTCACAGTTTCTTTTTTCCAGTTAATTTTCTGTGCTGAGTCTTTTTTCTTTATATATTTTATTTTCATCTTTTTCATTGTTGTTGATTTTGTGTTTGCTGAGTCTATACTTTTCTAGCTTTTATTTTGGCTTATAGGATTGTTAGTTTCCTTTGTGGTTACCTTAATATTTACCCCTATTTTTCTAAGTTTATACCAGTCTTTTATTTCTTTATATCTCCTTGACTTCCTTTCCAGATGAAAAATCTATGTCTACATTTTAAGTCCTCTTTTTTGTTTTAATGTTGTCATCTTTTACATATTGTCATCTGTTTCCCTATTTTCATTGTTTTAGCTTTGACTTATTTTTGTTACTTCCTTATCTCTGTTGATATCTGGTTGCTCTGACCTGTGTTCTAGTCTTGGGTTGTTATCTGATGTTACTGATTTTCTAAACCAAGGACTGTCTTTAGTATTTCTTGTACTTTTGGTTTGGTTTTTGCAAATTCCCTAAACTTTGTTTATCTGGAAATTCCCTAATTTCGCTGTCATACTGGAGAGACAGTTTTGCTGGATATATAATTCTTGGATGGCATTTTTTTTTTCCTTCAAGGCTTTATGTATGTCATTCCATTGCCTTGTTGCCTGCATAGTTTCTGCTGGGTAGTCTGAGATTATTCTTATAGACTATCCTTTGTAGATGACTTTTCATTTATCCTTAGCCAGTCTTAAAATTCTCTATCTTTGGTTTTGGCAAGTTTGATTATAATATGTTTTGGTGACTTTATTTTGGGATCTACCTTATGTGGGGTTCAATGAGCATTTTGGATAGATATCTTGTCATCTTTCATGGTATCAGGGAAATTTTCTGCCAACAATACTTCAATAATTCTCTCTGTATTTTCTGTTATCCCCCCTCTTCTGGTACTCCAATCACTCTTAGGTTATTCCTCTTGATGGAATCCCACATAATTCTTAGGGTTGCTTCATTTTTTAAAATACTTTTATCCAATTTTTCCTTAAATAAGTTAGTGTCAAGTGCTTTAACTTTAATCTCACTAATTCTGACTTCCAGTGCCTCAATTCTGCTCCTATGACTTTCTGTTGAGTTGTTTAATACTGAAATTTTATTGTTATTCTTCTGGATTTCTGATTGCTGTCCCTCTATGGATTCTTGCAGCCTGTTAAATTTGTCATTATGCTCGTCTCTAATGTTTTTAATTTTCTCTATTGCATGTTCTGCCTTTTGATTAATTTCCTTCTTAATTTCTTGAAGAGTTCTGTATATTAATCTTTTGTATTCTGCCTCTGGTAATTCCAAGAAATTTTCCTCCTCTGGAAAATTTCTAGAGTCTTTATTTTGGGAGCTTGCTGAAGTCATCATGGTCTGCCTCTTTATGTGATTTGATATTGACTGTTGTGGCCAAGCTATCAATAATTATTGCATTTATTCATTTTATGTTTGCTTACTGTGTCCTAGCTTCTTGTTTTGCTTTGATATGCCCAAATAGGCTGTTCCAATGAGCTAGTTTGATTATTGACACGTTTGAAGCTCTAATGTCATGTCATCAGCTGGTTAGATCTGTTACTAGGTATGTGAGCTCAAGAGTCTGCCCACTCTTCGTGTATGGATTCAGCTCAGGTGCCCAGGTAGATAGCCACCAAGTGTGTAGTGTAGTCTCTGACTTACAGTCCTAGACAGGCATGTGTGATTGGTGGCACATGGCATCTGGCTGCAGCAGGAGGACACACTGTGAGCAAGGTGGGGGCTGATGGTCACCCCCGAGTGTCCAGGGGGAAGTCGTGTCTCTGTTCCCTAGATCGTGTTGGTGGGTGGGTCTTGGAGCTGGACTATAAGCCCAATGCTGTTGGCTGTAAGGACTGGAGGCACCTCTTATTATCGCAGGTGGCTAGGTGGCATGGGTGGAGCCACTAGTCCTCAAGCCCCTGATGTGGGTAAGTGAAGACCCTGCTTAATGGGAAGAGCACTGTCAAATGTCACGAACCTGCCATTTCACAGATGAAATAGTTGAAGTTGTACTTTAGATATATCCCCTATTGTACTGTGGTAATGAGGGCCTATGCCATTGAAATGGGCCCACACAAGTCCCTGCAGGGGAAAGGCACTCAAAGTCCATGGATCCCTTATGCCTGTGCCTTGGCATAGGAGATGTTCTTTCTCTGGGATCCTGGCTTAGGGGAGCTGGCGATTTACTTTTTCCCCTGTTTGTTGATTTGTTCACTCTCCAATGTAGGGAGAATGGCTCAGAGCATATGACAGATCTTACTTCCTGCCCAGGGGACTCAGCAATTTCTGAAGCCCAGTCTGGGACCCAGTGCAGAGCAGGGAGCGGGGATTTAAATGGGAGAAAGGTTTTTCCCTAAAGGGGGTGTTTTTGATCTGCGCTGTAGGCCGTATACAAGTACTTATCTTTCCTCCATGCAGGGCTGCTTCTCACTGGTTCTGGGTGGCTGAGTAGACTCTCTGGCACTGGTCTCTCCTGGTGCGCCTCCAGAGCACTGCTGCTTGCCTGCCTCACCACTCACCCCCAAGCTGATCAGGCCTGAAGGGCTCAGGCTTTTGCTGGATCAGGTCTGGCAACTCATGGCTTCCAATCTGTCTCTCCCTCCCCCTGCCACTCAGTCAGTTCCTCAACTTTGCCTTAGGTGTTTAGGGCTCCTAGATTGTCATATATAATTGATTCACTTTTTTGGGGGGTCTTTGTTGCAAAAGGGTCCACCAGAAGTGTCTGACTACTCCGTCATCTTGGCCCCTCTTTATTCTTTTTCAAAGTAGGTATTTATCACTGTAAGTTTTCCTCTGAGTACTGCCTTTGATGCAGCCCTTAATTTTTGGTATGTTATGCTATGGTTTTCATTTGACTCTAATAAATTAGTTATTTCTTCCTTGATACATTGGTAGGTTAATAGTGTGTTGTTTAATTTCCATATACTTGTGTATTTTCAAGTTTTTTTTCTGTTATTGATTTCTATCTTCACTCCATTGTGGTCAGAGAAAATAATTTGTATGATTTCAATCTTTTTGAATTTATCCAGACTTGCTGTGTGATCTAACATGTGGTCTAGCCTGGAGAATGATCCATGTGCCCTGGAGTAAAATATATATATTTTGCTGTTTTTGAGTGGAGGGTTTTATATATGCCTGTTAAGTCTAGTTGGTTTGCAGTGTCATTTAAGTCCTCTGTTTCCTTGTTGATCTTCTTGCTAGATGTTAGGTCCAATATTGAATGTGGTGTATTGAAGTCTTCAACTATTATTGTAGATTAAGAGTTTGGCAGCTAGCCAAGAAGTTGACAGTTGAAATCCACCAGCCACTCCTTGGAAACCCTGTGGGGCAGCTCTACTCTATCCTATAGGGTCACTATGAATTGGCATCGACTCAGTGGCAATGAGTTTTGGGTTTTAAGTGTCTATTTTTCCCTTCAGTTCTACCAGTGTTTGCTTTATTTATTTAGGCCCTGATGTTGGGTGCATATATACATACATATATATATATATGTAGATATGTATATATGCGTATGTATATATATAAATATATGTATATAATTGTTAAACCTTCTTTATTAATTGACACTTTTATCACTACATAATATCCGTCTTTATCTCTTCTAACAGATTTTGTCTTAAAGTCTACTGTGTATGATATTAAGATTGCCACCCCAGCTCTCTTTTGTTTATTATTTGCATGGAATATTTTTTCCATTCTTTCACTTTTAACCTATTTGTGTCCTAGGGTTTAAGGTGTGACTCTGGTAAACAGCCTATGGTTGGATCATGTTTTATTGTCCATTCTGCCACACTCTGCCTTTTGATTGGAGCATTCAGTCCATTACATTCGCCATAATAAATGATAAAATGTGATTTACTTCTGTCATTTTTTAATTTTTTTTTTGTGTGTGTGTCCTAAACTTTCTTTTTCTTTGTCCTTTACTACTACTTGCTTTTGAGTTTTATTGGATTATTGTAGTGAGACTTCTTGTTTTCTTTCTCCTTTCTTTTTGTGTATTTTTCTTTATATATTTTCTTGGTGGTTACAGTGAATATTACATTTAACAGCTTGTATTTATAATATTCTAGGGTAACTTGGTGGCAACTTAATTTCAGTAGCATACAAGAAATTCTATATTTATACCATTCCTCTCCCTTGTTTTGTTGTTGTTATCACTAATTATGTCTTCATATTTCATGTGCCTTGTAACATAATTTATTCTTAAGTTTTATATATTTGTTATTAAAAACACAAAGAACAAAACATTTAGAGTTATCAAGCATGAATACCTTATTAGTAGGCCTTATACTTGTTCATGCATTTCTCTTTATTAGGGTTCTTTCTTTGTATGTGTAGGTTTGAATTACTTTCTAGTGTCTTTTCCCCTCCATGTACAGAACTCCATTAGTATTTTTCATAGTGCCGGTCTGGTGGATATGAACTCCCTCAGCTTCTGTTTTTCTGGGAATGTTTTAATCTCACTCTCATTAATGAGGGATAGCTTTGCTGGGTATGTTATTCTTTGCTGACAGTCTTTTCTTTTCTTTCAGCACTTGAGATCTATCATTACATTGCCTTCTGTCTTCCAATGTTTCTGAAGAGAAATAGTCACTTAATCTTTTTGGGGATAGTTTTTATGTGGCTGTTTGCTTCCTTCTCACTTCTTTCAGGATTCTCTCTTTATCTTCACTTTTGAGAACCTAACTATGATGTGTCTTGGTGTAGATCTCTTTGAATTTATTTTGCTTGTGGTACTTTGAGCTTCTTGGATGTGTAGATTAGGGAAATTTTCTGTATTATTTCTTCAAATATTCTTTCTGTCCTTTTCTCTCTCTCACATCTCCTTCTAAAATTCCCAAGATGTATATATTAAATCTCTTGTTGTCCCATGATTCCATTAAACTCAGCTCAGCCTTCTTCAGCCTCCATTCTTGTTGCTCTTCACCATCTGTAATTTTAATTATCTTATCCTCTTATTCCCTGATTATTTCTTCTTCCTGATTAAATTTGTTGGTAAGTTCTTCTGTGTGTTCCTCATTTCAGTTATTGTCCCTTTCAGTTGCAATGTCTATTTGTTTAGACCCTCATTTGTTTTTGAATTGTTTTAAGTATTTCTTTTATCACTTTGTCTATGTTTTCCTTTAGTTTAATTATGTTGAATCTTGTTTAATCATAGTCTTCCTTTTTTTTTTTTTTTTTGTTGTTGTTATGTGGTCATCCCTAGATGTGCTTTCACTCCCCTTGTCATGTTCATTTGGAAGAGTCCTTATCTCTCTTTTTTTTGTGAGTCTTGTGATTTTTTTGTGGGGGTATTGGAATTTTCCAGAGTGTTATCTTTCTTAGTTTTCTCCAGTATTTGATGTTTTTGCCCACACTACTTTCTGCAAAATATTCTTAGGTGGGCAGAGCCTTTGGCCTTTGCTTACTGTTTCCTCTTCCTTTCTGTGATAACTCCTTTCTTTCTGTTTTAATTAGGATTAAAAAATTCCAGGTCTTAGTTTTCAACTTTCAGTCTCTCCAACCATACCAGAGAACATGCTGTGGTCAGTCTGTTCACCAGTGCAAATTACCATTCAGGTGATATATCATGTAGTAAACAATCTATCCATCACAGAGAACAGTCCTCTCTCTATGGTTATTGTTCCCTTCCTTCTTCTGTTTCAGCAAGGAAGTTTTTAGTCAGAATGCCCACACCCAGAGAGCCCCCTTCTGGGTTGAGTGTTGCCTGTTTTTATCCAAGGCTTCCTTCCCTGCTGTATGTGAGATGCTTATATCTGAGATGGCATTCAGGAGAAGTACAGGCAGACTTTCCTCACTTTTCAAGAGGAGGATGGGCTGACACTCCCCAGAAGAACCTCTGAGAGATTAGTCTTGTTGGCTTCACAGGCCCAGAGGTCCTATGATGGTTGGGTGAACAGTCTCGATTTAGGTGAACCATTTCCTGACTCCACTGTAGGGAACCTTCTGTAGGAGTTCATATCAGTACAGCAGCCAATAGTTACTGGCTGTGGGAGGGGTAACGGACCTCCAGGGAAGTCTACCTTATTGCTATCAGAGCCCACTCCATAGTATGTTGATTGTGGCTGTAACCTCCACTCAAGACACCTGCTTACTAGAACACAGCAGCTTCTGTCAGCAGTCCTCAGCACTAACTGGAAGGAGGAGAAGACCAACCCAAACGGATACCCAGGGAGGTCTGTTCCATTGGTTTCAGAGGCTTCAGCTATGGGGTGCACATGGAGGCAGGTAGAGTGATGACTATGGGAGTAGACTCTCCTGGGGGGAGCTTCTGTTGCAGTCTGCAACAGACTGGCAACAATTACCAGGTGGGGAAGGGAGTGTCATGCTTTGGTCAGTTCCCCATGGAGGTCTGCCTTGTTATCAGAGTCCTCCTGGAGACTGTGGACTGTGAGTGAAGCCTCCACTCAAGACCCTTGCTTCCTAGCACACAGCAGCCTCAGTAAGAAGTCTTCAGTACCAATTGGAAGTTGGCAGACTGCACTGCAAGGACCTTCTTTAGCAATTTTCAGTAGACTTGCATCTTACAGTGTCTGGGTGGGGAATGGATAGGCACACTCCAAATACACCTCAGTGGGCTTCTGCTATGTTTATTTTAGAGCAGAAGCTTGAGGTCCTATCTCTTTGTAAAAGCAGGTGTTGTTGTGGTTAGGGAAACAGGCTTCTTTTCTGGAGCCACACCCTCAGTTTATAGCAACTGACGGTGGCCCAGGTAGCTGGGGGGAAGGGGCAGAGACAGTGGGAGAAGTGATTTTACTACAATGTGAGACTCATTGTTGACTCATTGATTCTTGCCTGCCTGCAGTTCCCCACTGATTTTCTCTGCTCCCCATTCAGAGTCCCTCAAAGCTAAGCACATTTTCCTTGTTGCATTTCTTGTTGTATATATGGGGGAGGGTTGAAATGATGATTTGTTTATACCTCCATTTCCCAGAATTCTCCTCCATTGACTTAAGTCACAGGGCATGGTAGTACTAAGAGACATTCTAAGGGATCTCCTGTATTCCAGACATACACTTTTTTACCTCCATTATGTAATATAAATCCAATTTCCCCTTGGTAATCCCCAGGATCAATCACACCAGCCAATATGGTAACTCCCTTCTCTGCCTTTTGATCCAGAGGCATGAGGAATGCAAAGTCACCTGGCGGCATTCTCAAATTCCAGTTCAATGAAATCAGTGTTTGTCTCCTGGCTGGAACATGCCTCTTTTTGGGATTAAGACCTTTAGAACCTCAGAGCATAAGGTTGAAGGAACAGGAAGCAAAAATTTTGCAATTGTGTCACTAGGGGTTATAGTGAGTGGTGCCACTCCCATTTCGACCCCTTGATTACTGGATCCATGAATCCTGGTTATAGGAGAAACAACATCATATGTTAGATGTTGTTTTAGAGCATATGCTCTCTCTGGGAGAACATTGCCCCAGTCCTGCAAGGTATTACCACTTAGCTGGTGCTGTATTTGTGTCTTTAGAAGGCCATTCCATTGTTCTATCAAACCAGTTGCTTCAAGATGATTGGGAACATGCTAAGGCCAGTGAATTCCATGAACATGAACTCACAGCCGCACTTCATTTGCTGTAAAGTAAGTCCCTTGATTTGAGGTGATACTGTGTGGGATACCACGAAGGTGAAGAAGGCATTCTGAAAGTAGATAGATGTTAATTTTGGGAGCATTGTATGCAGGGAAGGCAAATATATTTCCAGAGTAAGTGTGTATCCCAGTGAGAACAAACACTGCCATTTCCATGATGGAAGAGGTCCAATATAGTCAACCTGCCACCAGATAGCTGGCCAATCACCCCAAGAAGTGGTCTTATATAAGGGACTCAATGTTAGTCTACACTGCTGGCAGGTTGGGTACTCAGCAGTGGCTGAAGCCAAGTCAGCCTTGGTGAGTGGAAGTTTATGTTGCTGAGTCTTTTCATAACTTCCATCCCTACCACCATGGCCACTTTGCTCATGAGCCCATTAGGCAATGATGGGAGTGGCTGGGCAAAGAAGGTGACTGGTATTCACAGAACATGTCATACTATCCACTTGATTGTTACAATTCTCCTCCACTGAGGTCTCCCTTTGATGAGCATTAAATGAGACACAAATATCTTTGGCCCATTCAGAGAGTTCTATCAGCTTACCTCTTCCCCATACCTCCTTATCTCTCATTTTCCAGTCAAGTTCCTTTCAAGTCCCTGACTATCCAGCAAAACCATTGTCCACTGCCTATGAATCAGTATATAACCGCACATTTGGCCATTTCTCCTTCCAAGAAAAATGAACAACAAGGTGTACTGCTCAATGTTCTGCACATTGGGAGGATTTCCCTTCACCACTATCCTTCAGGGAGGTCCCAGAAAAGTGTTGCAGTGCTGCTGCTGTCCACTTTTGAGTGCTGCCTGCATATTGTGCAGTACAATCTGTAAACAAGGCATGAGTTATCTCTTCCTCAATGATCATAAGGAACTCCCTATAAGGCCATAGGTGCACACTGGGAAAGGGAAGGTAATGTGACAGGAGTGGGGATCATGTGCAATTGGGTCACGTCCTCATGCAACTTACTTGTGCCTTCAGGTCCTGATCAAGCCAGTCTTATATATATCACTTCCATTTAATGATGGAGTACTGCTGTGCACATCCAAATTTATGGCCTTGTGGGCCAGACAATAGCCAGTTCATGATGAACATAAGATTAAGAGGTCAATCTCTACTAAGGCCCAGTAACAAGCCAAAAGCTGTTTATCAAAAGCAGAGTACTTATCTGCAGAGGATGGCAGGGTTTTGCCCCCAAATCCTAAGGGTCTGCACTGTGATTCACCAATAGGGTCCTGCCAAAGACTCCAAAAACATCTCTATTTGCAACTGCTACTTCAAGATTCATTGGATCATCCAGAGTATATGGCCCAAGTGAAAGAGAAACTTACACAGCAGCCTGGAACTCTTGCAGAGTCTTCTGTTGTTCTGGGCCCCACTTAAAACTAGCAGTTTTTTGAGTCATTTGATAAATAGTTTGGACTGGAATAGCCAAATGAGGGATATGTTGCCTCCTAAATCCAAAGAGGCCCACTAAGCATTGTTCCTCCTTTTCTGTTGTAGAAGAGGCCAGATGCAATAACTTTTCCTTCACTGTAGAAGGAATATCTCTTCATTCCCCACACCACTGGGCCCTAAAAAATTTCATTGAGGTGGAAGGTGCCTGAATTTTTATCAGATTAATTTCCTACTCTCTAGCAATAAAATGTCTTATCAACAAGTATAGAGTCATTGATACATCTTTCTTACTGGATCCAGTCATCCTAATTTCATCAATATAATGAGCCAGTATGATGTGGAAGTGAAAGGCAATCCATATCCCTGTGAAGTACATTATAACATAAGGCTGGAGAGGTGTTATATCCACAAGGCGGACATTGAAGGTGCTTTTCTGGACTTACCAGCTGAAGACAAACTGCTTCTGGTCATCCTTCAAAACAGGTATGCAGAAAACGGCATTGGCCATATAAATAGCTTCATACCAGGTACCAGGAGATGTATTAAATTTCTCAAGCAATGAAATCACATATGGAACAGTAGCTTCAATTGAAGTCTCAATCTGGTTACGTTTACAATACTCCATTATCCTTTTGCAAGAGCCATCTGTTGTTTGCCCAGGCCAAATAAGCAAGCTCAATAAGGGTGTGTGGAAATCATCACCCTGCATCTTTCAATTCCCTGATGGTGACACTAAGCTCTATAATCATTGCAGAAATGTGATATTGCTTTTGGTTTACTATTATTCTATGTAGGGGGCAGTTCTAACGGCTTCCACTTAGACTTTCCTACCATAATAACCCTTACTCCACATGTCAGGGATCCGATGTGAAGGTTCTGCCAGTTGCTGAGTATGTCTATTCCAATTATGCATTCTGGAACTGCAGAAATCACAACAGGATTGGCTCAGGGACCCACTGGACCCACTGTGAGACAAACCTGAGCTAAGACTTCATTAATAAGCTGACTACCATACTCCTCTACTCTGACTGATGGGCCATGGTTATGTTTTTTGTCTCCTAGAATTAGTGTCGGTTCAGAGCCAGTATCCAGTAATCCTCTAAATGTCTGATTATTTCCTTTTCTCCAGTGAACAGTCACTCTTGTAAAAGGCTGGAGATTCCTGGGAGAAAGTTAACAGTGTAAATTTCTGGCAGCGTAGTGGGTTCCTTTCTAAAAGGAACCTGGCCACTCCTTCATTCAAGGGATTATGAGTTTGTAAACTGACTCAAGTCTGGGAATTTACTGAAGGGTTGTAACCCTCTATTCTGGGAATTCAAGTTCGACTGCCTTTCATTTGGCCTAGAATTCTTATGCTTGCACAGATCAAGTAAATATTTAGTAGGTTTCCTATTTCAGTCCTAGGGACATGATGAGTAAGTAGCTAAAGTCATAAGTTCACCGAAGTCAGACTATTCTGATTATTGCTTTGACTCTGCTGTCCATTATGGTAAACATGCTCACCTTCTCTTTGGTGATTAAGTGCCACCACTTGGCCCTTACCACACCAGGGTCCAATCAGCCCCATTGTCGTTAGGTGTCTTAATTCAGTTAGTGAAGTTCCCACTGTCAAGTCTGACCTACATGAAACAGCAATCACACCAGTCTTGGGGATGCTGGTACTCCCTTCACAAATTAGTTCCTCACAGTTCTAGTGAAAAGTGTGTCCTCTGAGAACTCCCTGGGTAGGTCTGTGGGGAAACCTGATAAATCCATTATAACATGCCAATTTCCCTAAGCCTTTGGATACCTTTTTCTACAGTATACCAAGGCAGATCTGGCACTTCAACTTGATTTAGTGTAGGCCACCTCTTAGTCGATGCTTCAGTCAACCAAACACATAAACTATTAGATTCTTTTCTAACCTTTTGAGATGAAACATTGAATGAAAAATCTGTGCTTTGTGGGTCCAGATCAATAAATTAAGACTGATAAAACTTTATGTTCCTTGCTCCATTATCCCACAACCTTAATAGCCATTCCCACATATATTCCATAGATTTCTTTTTGCATAGGTTAGAAAAATCAATCATTTCTTTTGGAGTGTAGTGTCCCAAGAACTGGAGGTCAGATGACACAGGACAAATGCAGAATCGAGGTAGAGAGAGTTTTGCTAGAATATCAATTTATATAATGGATGCAAGCCACACAACCCAAGGAATCTTCTCTTCCAACTGATTGGCTGTGCACATCAGATCACAAAATGGGAGGTGATTACATAGCGTCTGCCAAACTGCTGAGAATCATAGCCTAGCCAAGTTGACACATATCATTAACCATCACAGAAGGTAAATTTAGTAGTTAAGTTCTACAAGCATTATAATATCAAATGCATGAGAAATAAGTACAAATTTAACCTAATGGACACAGCATGTATAATTATGTAATAAGTGACACAATAACAGAAATAAGGGCGTGAAGAGCATAGTATGAATAGAACCTTAGTAAGTTAATATTGTATGATAATTTTTGTATGTTAAATGTTGGTATCAAGCTAAAATATGTTGTTCTAAATGTAAAGGGTTAAAAGTAAATGTGCTAGCCATTAAGAACATAGAAGACTTAACATGATAAACCATATATAGACATATATAGAACATTCCATGCAACATCAGAACAATACACATTTTTCTCCTGTACACATGGGTCATTATCCAGGATAGGCCATATGCTAGGCCACAACAAATCTCAATAAATTTTAGAAAAGATTGAAACTATACAAAGTATCTTATCCAACCATGATAGAATAATACTACAAATTAATAGCAGAAGGAAATCTAGAAAACACACAAATGTATGGAAAGTAAACAATGCACTACTAAACAACCAGTGGATCAAAGAACAAATTAAGATTAAAAAAAAAAGAACCTGGAGATAAATAATCATGAAAACACAACATACCAAAACTTATGCAATGCAGCAAAGGCTGTCCTCAGAGGGAAATTTATAGCGATAAATGTCTACATTAAAAAAGAAGAAAGATATCACATAAACAGTCTAACTCTACAACTTGAGGAACTAAAAAAAGAAGAGCAAACTAAACCTAAAGCTACTAGAAGAAAGGATGTAACAAAGATCAGAGTAGAAATAAATGAAATAGAGAATACAACAATAGAGAGAATCAACAAAACCAGTAGTTGGCTCTTTTAAAAGATCCATAAAATATACAAATCTTTAGCTAGGCAGGCATAGAAAAAAAAAGATTCATTGTTGTTGCTGTTAGGTGCCGTCGAGTTGGTTCCACCTCTTAGCAACCCTATGTATGACAGAATGAAACACTGCCTGCTCCTGCGCCAACCTCACAACCATTGCTATGCTTGAATCCATTGTTGCAGCCACTGTGACAATCCATCTCCTTGAGGGTCTTCCTCTTTTTCACTAACCATCTACTCTACCAAGCATGATGTTTTTCTCCAGGGACTGGTCCCTCCTGATAACATGTCCAAAGTATGTAGACTAAGTCTTGCCATCCTTGCTTCTAAGAAACATTCTAGTTGTACTTCTTCCAAGACAGATTTTAGAGAAGATGTAAATAACCAACATAGAAAATGAAAGTGGAGACATTATAAGTGATCCCACAGAAGTAAAAAGGATCATAACAGAAAACTATGAATAACTGAATTCCAACAACCTTGATAACTTAGACAAAATATACAGATTTCTAGAAGTACATATCCTACTTGAATTGAATCAGAAGAATCAGAAAACCTCAACACACCCATAACAAGTGACGAGATGAAAACTAATAAAAAAACCTCTCAGCAAAGAAAAGCCATGTATTAGATGGCTTCACTGGGGAATTCTACCAAACATTAGAGAAGAATTGACAACATTCCTGTTTAAACTTTTCCAAAAGATAGAGAATTAAGGAATACTCCCTAATTCTTCTATGAAACAAACACAACCCTTTGCCAAAAGAAGATAAAGACACCAAAAGAAAAGAAAACTATAGGCCAATAACTCTTTTGGATATAGGTGCACAAATACACACAAAATACAAGCAAACAAAATCCAACAACATATTTAAAGAGTCATACAACACAACCAAGTGGAATTTATTCCAGGAATGCAAGAATCATTGAATATTATAAAAGCAATCAATATAATACACCAAATCAATACAACAAAGGAAAAGAAGAACATGATCATCTTTATGGATGCTGAAAGGCATTTAATAAAATCCAACACCCTTTTTGGATGAAAACCCTCAACAAGATTGGAAGAGAAGGGATGTTCTTCAATATGATTAAGGGAATATATGAAAAAAAGATGAGTCAACATTGTAGTCAATGGAGATAGATCGAGAGCTTTCCCAGAAAAATCAAGAACAAGACAAGAGTGCCTACTCTCACCATCCCTATTCAATGTTGTATTAGAAGCCTACTCAAAGCAGTAAAACAAGACATATAAATAAATTGTATCCAAATCAGAAAAGAAGTAAAATTATGTGTATTTGTAGATGACATGATCCTATATATATAAAATCCCAGATAACCCATAAGAAAGGTTCTAGAGGTTTTAGTAAAGTTGCAGGGCCCAAGATCAACAACCAAAAATCAGTTAGGTTTCTATACAACAGAAATGAGAAAGCTGAAAGGGCAATTAGGGAAACAATTCCATTTACAATAGAATCTAAGAAAATAAAATACCTAGGAATAAATTTAACCAAGAATTTGAAAGACTCATACAATGAAAATTATAAAACACTACTGAAAGAGAGTAAAGAAGAATTAAATAAGTGGCACATTGGTCTGTGTTTATGGATTGAAAGACTTAATATTGCAAAGAAGTCAATACTACTCAAAGCAATATATAGATTCAACAAAATTCCAACAGCCTTCTTTACAGAAATGGAAAAACCAATCCTCACCTTTATTGGAATGGCAAGAGGCCCTGAATAGTTAAAACAATTTTGAAGAAGAACAAAGTAGGAGGGCTGACATTTTCTGATTTCAAAATAAAAGCTACACTAATCACAACAGCCTTGTACTTATATAATCATAGATGCATAGACCAGAGGAATAGAATTGAGAGTCCAGAAATAAACCCACACATCTATGGTCAACTGATTTTTGACAGTGGCACTAAGTACATTTAATGGGGAAAAAATAATCTCTTCAATAAATGATGTTGGGAAAATTGGATTTCCACATGCAGAAAAATGAAACAAGATCCATGCCTCACATCATACACACACACACACACACACACACACACACACACACACACACGCACACACACACACAGAAATCAAAATGGATAAAGGACATAAATGTGAAAACTAAAACCATAAAAATTATTAGAAGAAAATGCATGGGCAAGTCCATCATGCCTAGCTTTAACAATAGATTATCAGATATAATTTAGAAAGCACAATCAGAAAAAGACAAAATAAATAAATGGGACCTCATAATAACTAAATACTTTGTTCATCAACATATTTTTACTAAAAGGTGAAAAAACAAGCTACTGATTTGGAGAATGTCTTCAGAAACCATATATCTGATAATACTCTAATAACCAAAATATATATAAAACTTCAACAATTAACAACAAAAAGACAAAAAAAAAAACAATTAAAAAATGGTCAAAGGACTTATAGACATTTCACCAAACAGGATATTAAAATGACCAAAAAACAATAAAAGGATGCTCAATGTCTTTAGCTATCAGAGAGATGCAAATCAAAACCACAGTGAGGTACTATTTCACTTCCACTAGGATGGTTAAGCTAAAAAAAAAAGAAAGAAAGAAAAAGAAAAATAACAATTGTTGGCAAGGATGTGGGCAAATTGGAACCATTATCCATTGCATGAGGGAATGCAAAATGATATAGCCATTGTGGAAAACAGTGTGGTGGTTCCTCAAAAAAACTATAAGTAGAACTACCACACCAAACCAAAAACCATACCTGTTGCTGTCCAGTCGATTCCAACTCCTAGTGACCCTATAGGACAGAGTAGAACTTCCCCATAGGGTTTCCCAGAAGTGGATGGTGGATTTGAACTGCTGACCTTTTGGCTAGCAGCGTAGCTTTTAACCAGTGCACTACCAGCGCTCCAGAACTACCATATATGGTAGAACTACAGTATGACCCAGCAATTCCACTGCTAGGTATATACCCAAGGGACGTGAAAGCAATGACACAAACAGAAATATGTACACCAATGTTCATTGTAGCACAAATCACAATTGTCAAAGGTGGCAACAACCTAACTGCTCGTCAATGGATTAATGAATAAACAAAATGTGGAACATACAAACAGTGGAATACTACTAAGAGAAATGAAGTCCCGATACATGCTACAACCTGAGTGGAGCTCAAAGACATTATACTGAGTGAAATAATTCAATCATAAAAGGACAAATATTATATGACTTCACTTACATAAAAAGACAAGACAGGCAAATGTATAGAGACCAAAGTTTATTAGTAGTCACCAGAGGCTGGAGGGAGGGGAAAAGGGAGTGTTATTGCTTTTGGAACACAGAGCATCTGTTTAAGGTGATGGAAAATTTGCATTAAGGTAAATGGTTTAAAGTTGACTAATGTAACTGATCTCAATAAGTTGAAAGTTGAACCTGTAAAAAGTTGAACTGGCAAATGTTGTGATAGGTTTGTTTTTGATTTTTTTTTTACAAAAATATTAAAGTGCAGCAGCTGAGGCTATTTTTTGTACAACCAAACACCTCATCAGATTTGGTTTCTTGATTTGGAAGTTTAGGGTCATGGTTTCATGAGACATCCCAGTTAATTGGTATAATATTATGTTTAGTGCTTCTATTTTACCTCCTACTTCTTTGTGTAGTGCCTGGAGTCTTAAAGGCTTTCAAGTAGCTATCCAAGTTACAACAATTGATGTCTATTCACCTGGAGCAACAGAGAAAGAAGGAAAGTCAGGAATAGGATAAGGAGATGAAATTTGTGGCTAATTACCTCCATGAAAGTTAAGAACAACTGCTTACTTTGCCATGACACCAAAAGAACTGAATAGTGCCCAGCTACCATTATGGAACATTTTGATCAAAGATTCTATAGACGATTTCTGATCAAAAGGGGGGAAAATATAGAACAGAATTTAAATTTATAATGGAATCTAGACTTTCTGCAGCCACTGAGGCTAAATGAACCTATGAAACTATTGCCATGAGATAATCTTTAAGCCTTAAACAAAAAATATCCCCTGAAGTCTTCTTTAAATTAAACTATATTAGCTTAATTAGTAAAGAATGTCTTCCTTGAGATTTATGGTCTTTTAAATAACTACCTCTTTGGGATCAACCTGACAACAGCAACTCAGAAGGTTAGATAGGAAAGTTAAGGGGCAGTGAGTTCATGTTAATGTGGGAGGAACAATTTGGAAAAGGAGGATAAGAATGGTTGCACAACTTGAAGAATGCAATCAATGTCACTGAATTGTACATGTAGAAAGCGTTGAATTGGTGCATGTTCTGCTGTGTATATTTTTGACAACACAAAAAGTTGAAATAAATTATTAAAAATATCTACAAAACACTGCTGAAAAAAATTAAAGACCTAAGTAAATGGAACAATAGTCCATATTCATGGTTTGGAAGACTTAATATTGTTATGTTGATCATATCCTTAAGGCAGTCTACACAGTCAATACAATCCTTATCAAAATTCCAACTGTCTTTTTTTTTTTTTTTTCCAAAAATGGAAAATTTGATCCTAAAATTCACATGAAATTGTTAGGGATTCTGAATAGCCAAAATATCTTGAAAGTTAAGAACAAAATTGAATGACTCACACTTCCTGATATCAAAACTAACTACAATGCTACAGTAATCAAAACAGTATGATACTGGCATAAGGGTAGACAAATAGATCAACTGAGTAGAACTGAGAGTCCAGTAATGAAAGTATACATCTATGGACAGTTTATTTTTGACAAGAGTGCTAAGACCTCTCAATGGTGGAAGACAATCTTTGTAACAAATGGTACTGCAATGACTAAATTACCACAGAGAAAAGAATGAAGATGGACACTTATATAACATCATACACAAAATATAACTCAAAATAGATCAAAGACATAAATTTTAAGTGCTAAATCTATAAAATTCTTAGAAGAAAATAGAGATAAATTTCATGACCTTGAATTTTACAATAGCTTCTTAGATATGACAAAAAAGTAAGAAAAGAAAAATTAGACAAATTGGATTTCATCAAAACTAAAAACTTTTATGCATCAAAGGACATTATCAAAAGTGAAAAGACCTACAAAAGGGGAGGAAATATTTGCAAGTCACATATCTGATAAGAGTCTACTACCCAGAATATATAAAGAAATCTTACAACTCAAGAACAAGAAGATAAGAAACCTAATTTAAAAAAAAAAATGAACATAGGATTTGAATAGATAGTTCTTCAAGGAAGGTAAACAAATAGCCAAGAAGCACATGAAAATATGTTTAACATCATTAGTCATTAGGGAAATGCAAATAAAACCCACAATGAGATATCACTTAACACTCGCTGGAACAGGCTGCATAAATTCAATTACCACCATTGCTGAATAACTGATTGCCACCATTACTAGCCCCGGCTTTGTCTCATGATATTTCTTCCTTCTCCCTCCTCCTATTCCAGTCCCTATAGAAGTTTAAGATTAACTAAAGTTTCTCCTTGGAGGGTGGCAAAACAAACTGATAACCCTCAAGGATTGCCAGTAAAAGGATTAACTCATCTGGGACGGGACAATCGTGACTAACGGTGCCAGATAACTCTCAAAGATTGCCATTAAGAGGTTAACTCATCTGAGACGTGCCAACCGTGATTACTGAGAAGAGAAACTATAATCTTGTCCGTATAAAACCTTCAACCAGTCTCCAGTTCCAGGAGAAAGCTTTTTTGGAGGAGCTCATTCCCCTTCGTCTCTTGTATATTGATATAAAATAAAACCCTCTTGCTGCTCACCTCACCCGTCTCAGTATTGGCTTTGTGGCAGGTGACTCAGATCCACATTTTGGGGTAACAAATTTAGCGCCCAAGGTAGGGCTTCCAGCCTTGAGATGAGGCAGCCCTGGGACGGGCCGAGACGTACCGACAGCTCTTCGAACAAGCGGCCACGAGAGGTTTCATTTGCCTCTGATGAGACTGCAGCAGGACCTGGGCCTGCTGTGGCACCACTGGTCCCCAGCCATTCCAGAAAGAGGTGGATGAAAAGGAAGCAAGACTGGCATAGGAGGGATTCCCAAGAGGTGAGTCCGCGACTCCTCTCCCTGTTACTCTTAGGGCCGAGGCAGATAGGGCAGTCCCAAGGTTTCCAGAGTGGGATCTGAGCCCTTGGTTTCTGAGGTGAGCGGTGCCTTGGATGATTGACCCTATGAGTAGGATCACTAGAAGGGACTCGTGGTGGCTCTAGAGTCTTGGTTTCAGGTTTCAGGGTAAGGTGTATGAATGAGGTTGCTGAAATCACCTCTGTCACCCAAGAGGGTTGTCTGAGAGGTTGAAGTGGCCAGAACTGCTTTGAGTGTAGGGCCAGCTAAGTGTGAGATTGAAAAATCCAGCCTGGTTTGTGTTTGCTTACTGTTTGTGTGTATGTGTGTCTGTCCTTGTGAAGTCTCAGAGATCTTGCACCATCTTCATGGACGTATCAATCCTTACCTGTATAAAACCTGTCATCAGATTTGTGAATATTTCTGGTCCCGTTTTTTTAGATTGGATGACTGGTTTCACTGGTTGGAAGAAGTTTATCAAGCTCAAGTCATTCTAGAAGGATGCCTCCAGGGAGGTTGGGGGGCCCAGAATAGGAATTTGGAGAATTCTAACCGACTTGAGCATAATCAGAAAGGAAGTGGATTTTCAGGTAGACCATATAATAAATCACCATTGTGCTCAGAAGAAAGGAGTTTGCCTATTAATATCCACCAAGGAGAAAGCACTCACTACGGGGGGAGGTTCATCTATCCCCACTGAATCCCCCTTAGGTTGTATTCTAGCAAACTGGAAAAGGGACAGCTATGAACCCATGACTAAGAAAAAAACTGATATTTTTATGCAATAATGTTTGTTCCCAATATCAATTAGGAGACCAGGAAGGATGGCCACAGAATGGATCCATGGCTTACCATATGATTCTGCAGTTTGATTTGTTTTGTAGGAGAGAAAAGAAATGGGATGAGGTCCCCTATGTCCAAGCTTTCATATCCTTCTACCAGAGCTTAAATCCTTCTAACCAGTTTCTTTTTCAGGGAAAACCAAAGGCAAAGATGATCCATGAATCCTCAACAGAGGACTCCCTCTTGGAAGGATTAGTCCTGGTACCTGCTTCGGCCCTCCTCCCCCATATGATGAAAGCTCAGTTGCAGCCAACAGGTTGGGACAGAGAGGGATGGAGCCTGATTCTAGTAGGGAGGGGGTGGAGGAGGCTGGAAGAGAGAGTGAGAATTTGACTGTTTCAGGCGTGGCCTCCCCTTCCCACACCCATCAGGGTGCTGCTTTCTATGAGGGCGCTGCCAGGGCTCAGGCAGGGCAATTTCATCTAACAGAAGTTCCAGCCAGAGGAGGAATGATGTTAGTGCACACTCCTTTCTCTACCTCCGACTTGTATAACTGGAAGAATCGCAATTCTCCTTATCGGAGTGACCTAAATAGAATGGCAGAATTGTTCCTTTCCATTTTCTCCACCCATTACCCTATGTGGGCGGACACTCAGGCTCTCTTGACCACATTGCTAACTTCAGAGGAGATCGTATGGTATTAGAACAGACTTAAAAAGGGGCTGACAAGCTCCACAACCAAGATCCCTCAAACTGGTCCCTAGGGGAAGAGGCCATCCCTACTCGAGACCCAGGGTGGGATCCGAACCAGGAGAATGGGAAACATAGACTCAAATTGTATAGAGATTGCTTGCCAGCTTGCAGAATGGAGCTCCCAAACCTAAGAGTCTACAGAAGATTAGAGAAGTTATTCAGGGAGAGACAGAGGACCCCTCCACCTTCTTAGAAAGAGTGACGGGCGCGTTCTGTCAATACACTGATATAAATCCTGCAGACCCTAATAACTCCCGGCTTTTGAATATGACCTTCATCTCCCGGAGTGCCCTCGATATTTGTAAAAAGATGCAGAAGTTAGAGGGTGGCCTGGGAATGCCTATAGGACAGCTGCTCGACATCATCTTTAAGGTCTTTAATAATACAGACCAAGTGGCAGACCAAAAAGAAAAACAAAAAATGAAACAAAAAGCAGCCTTGCTGGATGCTGCCATAGCCCCTTCAGGTTGGGGGTGGGGGGGAGGGAAGGCCAGAAGCCAGGAAAAGGATAGATCCAGAAAATAGGATGAGACCACCTTTGGGTCCAGACCAGTGCGCCTATTGTAAAAAGCATGGACACTGGAAACAGGAATGCCCCAAGGCCAGAGGAAAACGACCATGACCCACCACCCTCCAAGCCTACCAGGAGGGGTCCTAGCATGGAGATGATTCAGAATAATGGGACCCAGGGCTAGAGCCCTCACTGGCTATCTCCCACCATGAGCCTCAGGTGACCCTAATGGTGGGAGGACGTCCTAATCATTTTATTTTGGACATGGGAGCAACCTTCTAAGTTTTAAATACGGCGGAATTTCCCCTCAGCCCAGCACTGCTCTGGTGATAGGGGTCTCAAGGAAGCTGTCCACCCACCCTTTTCTCCAACTGGTAAACTGTGAAATTGGGAAAAAAACTTGTTGTATCATGAGTTCCTCTATATGCCAGAATGTCAGGCCCCCCTTTTATAAAGAGACCTCCTGTTGAAACTTGGGGCCCAAATCACTTTTAAACTGTCCCGAATACTAGTACAAATCCTGCCTGAAAACGCATGCGCTCTGCAGGCGACACTGTTGCAAGATGAAACAGTGACACCTGGTAGCATTCCTTTCCATATTCAACAGGAGGTAAATCCAGAGGTCTAGGCATCATAGAGGCCTGGGCAAGCTAAGTCAGCCCAGCCAGTTAAAATAACCTTAAAACCTGGAGCACCTGTTATAAATCAGAAACAATATCCCCTCTGCAAAGAGGTTTTGGAGGGATCGCGCCACTACTGCATCAATACATAGAAATTGAACTTTTAAAATTTTGCCAGGCCCCATACAACATCTCTATTCTGCCGGTATTAAAACCAGGAACAAAAGAGTACCAGTTTGTTCAAGACTTAAGGAAAATCAGCCAAACACTAGAGGATATCCATCCAGTGGTACCCAACCCATATACCCTCTTGGTTACTAGACCTAGTCAATGTGCTTGGTTTTCAGTGTTAGATTTAAAAGATGCTTTCTTTTGCATCCCTTTATACTCTGAGTTTCAGCCTCTATTTGCCTTTGAATGGACTCATATTAAGACCAGGACTAACAGACATCTCACATGGCAGGTTCCGGGCATTGAGGCTAGAAAGAGGTGTTTTTCTCCAATATGTGGACGATATTTTGCTAACAAGTAAGACTAAAGAAGACTGACTAAAATACCATATTGGTCTTGAATCATTGGGCTGAGTGTGGATATCGAGTTTCCAAGAAAAAGGCCCAGATATCCCAACAACAATTAAAATATCTGGGATTCCAAATATCACAGGGACAATGAAACCTCCTCCAAGATCAGAGAGAAGACATTATGCAGGTAACACTTCCTACCTCTAAGCTAGGGGGTTTCCTTGGGATGGCTGGGTTTTGCCAAATTTGAATGCCAGGGTTTGGACTCATGGTGAAACCCCTATATGAGGCTCTAAAAGGGAAGGAAAAGGAACCCTTACTATGGACAAAAGAATATCATCAGGCTTTTGAAAAGGTTAAGTATAAATTAATGACTGCCCAACCACTAGGGCTGCCTGACCTCCAAAAACCTTTTGAAATATTTGTTTACTAGAGACAGGGAATTGCTATGGGAGTGCTAACTCAAACCCTGGGACCTGCCAGGCAACCGGTGACCTACTTTTCAAAACAGTTGGACAACGTGGCCCAAGGATGGCACTCTTGTCTTCCAGCTGTGGCTGCAACATGTGACCTGTTACAGGAAGCCGAGAAATTCACCCTTGGACAAAAGGTAACAGTGAACACCCCACATGCAGTTCTGCCCCTTTTGGAACAGAAGGGGAGTTTTTGTCTTGTGGCAGGCCGAATGGGAAAATATCAGGCAATCTTGTTAGACAATGCAAACGTAGTCTTAAAGGCTGTCTCCTCCTTCAACCCTGCCACAGTGCTACCTATTTTATATGATGCTCCTGTACATGATTGCCTAGAAATAATTGAAGAAGTTTATTCTAGCAGACCAGATCTTTCAGATGTCTCTTTGATTGGCCCAGAGAGAAATGTATACAGATGGCAGTAGTTTCTTGTATGAGGGATACCGCAAGGCAGGATATGTGGTGGTAACAAAACTGAAGTTTTAGAGGTGGCTCCACTTCCTGCTGGCACTTTGGCTCAAAAAGCTAAACTCATTGCCTTCAGACAGGCCCTGTGACTAGGGGCAAGGAGACACATAACTATGTGTACTGATGGTAAATATGCCCAGTTTGTCCTTCACTCACATGTCGCCTTGTGGAAACAGAGAAATTATGACATCTGCTAACAAAGAAGTAAAACATGTATCAGAAATATTGGAATTTCTAAAGGTGGTTAATGACCCCCTTCATGGTGGTGGTATATTGTCCCAGATACCGAAGGCAGTAGGGAACTGGAAGGTGGATGCAGAGGGAAAGAAGGCTGCAATGTGAGAAGATGGGACGGGAACAGAGATGGCCTTACTCCCCCATCTGAACCCTTCTGACCTTCCCATCCCCATCTACACCACCCAGGACCTGGAGAGGGCAAAAAATGGGGCTATCACATCATTTCTCATTCTAGATAGTTGTTGAACTCTAAAGGGAAAGTGTTGTTACTGGAATCTCAGGTATATGCTATAGTATCAACTCTACATGAAGGGACTCACTATGGGAGAGATGCCAGTCTCAAGTGGATCCAACAGGTGGTCACTGGGCCAGATCTTTTAAAAATGTTCTAGGATGTTACAAAGAAGTGTCACCTATGTGCAAGACAACCCAAAGACTGTGACCCACCCAACGGAACCAGGAGTCCAACACCGAGGAACAAACATGGGAGAAGACTGGCAAGTGGATTTCACAGTAATGCCCCAAGCATCTGGGAACTTAAGGTACATGTTGGTCTTTATGGACACCTACTCAGGGTGGGTAGAGGCTTTCCCTTGTTGAACTGAACAAGCCTGAGAAGTAACCAAGACATTACTCAAGGAAATCATACCTCATTTTGGTCTACCAGTCTCAGTCCAAAGTGATAATGGGGGAGCTTTTATGGCAACAATTACACAAGAAGTCAGTAAGGCTCTAGATATAAGTTGGAAGTTACACTCAGCTTGGAGACCACAATCAACTGGAAAAACTGAGAAAATGAATCACACCTTGAAGAAGACCTTGGTGAAATTTTTCCAGGAAACAAACTCCACTTGGATACAAGTTTTGCCTATTGCCTCGCTCAGAATCTTGGTAGCCCCTTAAAGTGGCCTTAAATTAAGCCCTTATGAATTGATATATGGGAAACCATTCCTGAAAAAGTCAACTTTACCCACATTGGTAATGACCGAGGTGGAGAAGAGACTGAGTCCGTTCCCTGGGAACTGTTATAAACACTGTTAATTCACATGATTCTTTCCGTTTGTCTTTCCCTTCTGACACTCCCCTTCATAGGTTCCAACCTGGAGATCAGGTCCTGTTGAAAACCTGGAGAAATCAACACCCAGAGGATCAATTGTCTCCTAGGTGGGAAGTATCTTTCAAAGTTCTCCTGACCACCCACTCATCTCTAAAATTGGCAAGAGTGGTTGCTTAGGTGCATTATTCAAGAGTAAAAGCGGCCCTAACAGAGGAAGAGAGAGAAGCAGAAAATAAAGAGTCACCATACTCTTGCATTCCACTTCAGGGCCTGAAATACAAGTTCAAGAAGCTTATAGTACAATGATTTTAAAATTGTTTCTCTTTATCTTTTTACTTTTCCAGGAGACATGGACAGAAAAGGTGCCAGCAATCCTACAGGCCAAGAGGACACTGACCCTGCAGGGTGGGGACACTTTGACTCTCCCATGTGTGGTCTCACCCTTAATCCCCGTAAGTCCCAATAAACAGATCATGTAAGAGCCCGAAAAAAGGACAAATAACTGTTTGGGACTTCAGGACCACTGGCTCCAACAGGGTAACACCTATGGCTGACACCACCCAGTCACAAAATCAGGATTTTTCCATCAAGGTCTCAGATATGAGTTTGTCTCACATTTGGGCATATTATTGTGTAAAGTACAGAAAAAACTCACCCCAAGAGCTGAAGTTGTTTGAAACCATGCAGGCAAGAAGGCAATGGGATAACACATATAAAACCTTGAAAGAAAAAAAAATTGCCAGCCAAGAATAATATATCCTGCAAAACTCTCGTTCTCATATGATGGTGAAATTAGGGCATTTCCAGATAAGCAGAAATTAAGGGAATATGTAAAAACCAAACCAAAATTACAAGAATTATTAAAGGAAGTCCTTCAATCTGAAAACAAACAACTTCAGCTCACAGGCTAAATCTAGGATGCAGGATCGTACCAGCCAGACACCAATCTAGAAAATGAACTCTTAAGGACTACCAAAACCAAAAGATATACAATAGGGTATCAAAGCAGTTAATGTGTAAATGACAACATAAGAACAATAGAAGAGGGAATAAATGGTGTAGGTATAGAACCTTCTAATGGCGAGGAAGGCAAGGCGATACCAAGTAATAATAGACTGCTTCAAATGTAGAAAGATAAGGGTAAATGTCAAGGTACCCAAAAAGAAAGTTAACAAACATATTCATACAAATAAAGAGGAAAAAATAAAGTCTCAGTAAAAACAAAAACAAAAGAAATGAAAAAAAAATCCACAAACAAAAGGAATTCAGTGCAGGAGAGTAAGAAGAACAAAGAAAACATCAGCACCACAAAAAAGAAGCAGTACAAAACGACAGCAATAAACTCACACTTATCAATAATTACACTGAATGTAAATGGACTCAATACACCCATGAAGAGATGGAAAATGACAGAATGGATGAAAAGACAGGATCCATCAATATGCCATCTACAAGAGACACACCTCAGAAACAAAGATGTGAATTTATTAAAAATCAAAGGTTGGAAAAAAATATACCAAGCTAACAACCACCAAAAAAGAGCAGTAGTGGCAATACTAATCGCAGATAAAATAGACTTTAAAACAAAATCCACCATAAAAGACAAAGAAGGACACTATATAATGATTAAGGGGATGATACATCATGAAGACATAACCATAATAAACATCTACGCACCCAATGACAGGGATCCAAAATACATAAAACAAACTCTAACAACACTGAAAAGATAGATTGACAGTTCCATGATAATAGTAGGAGACTTCAACACACCACTCTCAGTAAAGGACAAAACAACTAAAAAGAAACTCAGCAAAGATACTTAAGACCTAAAGGGCACAATCAGCCAACTTGACCTCATAGACATATATAGAACACTCCATCCAACACTCCATCCAAAGTACACATTCTTTTCCAATGCACATGGAACGTTCTCCAGAATACAGTGCATCTTAGGCCACAGAGAAATCTTCAATAAGATCCAAAACGTTGAGATAATACAAAGCATCTTCTCTGACCACAATGCCGTCAAGGTAGAAATTAAGAACAGAAAGAGAAAGGTAAAAAAAAAAAAAAAAAAATCAGTTACATGGAAACTGAATAACACCCTGCTTACACATCTCTGGGTAAAAGAAGAACTCAGAGATGGAATCAAAAACTTCCTAGAATAAAATGAGAATGAAAACACATCATACCAAAACCTTTGGGACACAGCAAAGGTAGTCCTCAGAGGACAATTTATAGCAATAGATGCACATATCAAAAAAGAAGAAAGAGACAAAATCAAAACATTAACACAACTCAAATAGAAAGAGAACAGCAAAAAAAGCCCACAGCCACCAGAAGAAAGGAAATAGTAAAGATCAGAGCAGAAATAAATTAAATAGAGAACAGAAAAACAATAGAAAGTATCAACAAAACCAAAAGTTGGTTCTTTGAAAGAATCAACAAAATCGACAAACCATTGACCAGACTGACAAGAGGATAACAGGACAGGACACAAATAACCCAAATAAGAAATGAAATGGGCGACATTACAACAGAACCAACTGAAATAAAAAGGATCATAATAGAATATTATGAAAAGCTATACTCCAACAAGTTTGAAAACCTAGAGGAAATGGATAAATTACTAGAAACACACTACCTACCTAAACTACAACAAAGTGATGTTGAAAATCTGAACAGACCCATAACAAGAGAAGAGATTTAAAAGGTAATAAAAAAAATTCCCAAAAAAAAAAAAGCCCAGGCCCAGATGGCTTCACTGGAGAATTCTACAAAACTTTCACAGAAGAGCTTATACCAGTACTACTCAAGCTATTTCAGAGCATAGAAGAGGAAGCAACACTTCCAAATTCATTCTATGAAGCCAGCATAACCCTGATACCAAAACAAGGTAAAGACCCCACAAAAAAAGAAAATTACAGACCAATATGTCTCATGAATATAGATGCAAAAATTCTCAACAAAATTCTAGCCAATATAATTCAGCATCATATCAAAAAAAATAATACACCACGACCAAGTAGGATTCATACCAGGTATGCAAGGATGGTTCAACATTAGAAAATCAATGTAATCCACCACATAAATAAAATGAAAGAAAATAATCACGTGATCATCTCAATTGGTGAAGAAAAGGCAATCGACAAAGTCCAGCAACCGTTCATGATAAAAACTCTCAATCAAATAGATATAGAAGGGAAATTTCTCAACATAATAAAGGGCATCTATGCAAAACCAATGGCCAACATCATTCTTAATGGAGAGAGGCTGAAAACATTCCCCTTGAGAACAGGAACAAGACAAGGATGCCCTTTATAACCACTCCTATTTAACATTGTGCTTGAAGTTCTAGCTAGAGCAATAAGGCAAGAAAAAGAAATAAAGGGCATCCAAATTGTTAATGAAGAAGTTAAACTGTCCCTGTTTGTGGATGATATGATACTACACGTAGAAAACCCTAACAACTTCACAAGAAACCTACTGGAACTAATAGAAAGATTCAGCAGACTAGCAGGATACAAGGTAAACATAAAAAACTCAGTTGGATTCCTATACACCAGTAAAGAGAATGATGAAAAGGAAATCAGGAAAACAATACCATTTATAATAGCCCCTAAAAAAAAATAAAATTCTTAGGAATAAATCTAACCAGGAATGTAAAAGACCTATACAATGAAAACTACAAAATACTACTGCAAGAAACCCAAAGGGATCTACATAAATGGAAAAACATACCATGCTCATGGATAGGTAGATTCAACATTGTGAAAATGACAATTCTACCCAAAGCAATTTACAAATACAACGCAATCCTGACCCAAATACCAACAACATTCTTCAAAGAGATGGAAAAACTAATCATTAACTTTATATGGAAATGGAAGAAGCCCTGAATAAGTAAAGCACTACTGAAGAAGAAGAATAAAGTTGGAGGACTCACACTACCCGACCTCAGAGCTTACTATGCAATTGCGGTAGTCAAAACAGCCTGGTACTGGTACAACGACAGATACATTGACCAGTGGAACAGAACTGAGAACCCAGATATAAATCTATCCACCTATGGTTACTTGATCTTCGACAAGGTCCCAAAGTCCTTCAAATGGGGAAAAAACAGTCTTTTTAACAAATGGTGCTGGCAAAACTGGATATCCATTTGCAAAAAAAATGAAACAGGACCCATACCTCACACCATGTACAAAAACTAATTCAAAATGGATCAAAGACCTAAATATAAAGCCCAAAACTATAAAGTTCATAGAAGAAAAAATAGGACCAACGCTACAGGCCCTAATACATGGCATGAACAGGATACAAACCATAACCATCAACACAAAGCCCAATAGATAAGCTAGATAACTGGGATCTTCTAAAAACCAAACACCTATGCTCTTCAAAAGACTTCACCAAAAGAGTAAAAAGAGAAACTACGAACTGGGAAAAAAAGATTTTGGACACTACATGTCAGACAAAGGTCTAATCTCCATAATCTACAAGAAAATCCATCACCTCTACAACAAAAAGACAAATAATCCTATTAAAAAATGGGCAAAGAAATGAACAGACACTTCACCAAAGAAGATATTCAAGCAGCTAACAGACACATAAGGAAATGCTCGGGATCACTAGCCATTAGAGAAATGCAAATTAAAACCACAATGAGATACCATCTCATCCCGGCATTACTGGCACGAATCAAAAACACTGGAAATAACAAATGTTGGAGGGGCTGCGGGGAGATGGGAACTCTTATGCACTGCTGGTGGGAATGCAAAATGATACAATCATTTTGGAAAATGATATGGCGCTTCCTTAGAAAACTAGAAATAGAAATACCATAGGATCCAGCAATCCCACTCCTAGAAAAATGTCGTCACTCGAATAGACATGTGCACACCTATGTTCATGGCAGCATTGTTCACAATAGCAGAAAGATAGAAACAACCTAGATGCCCATCAACAGATGAATGGATAAACAAACTATGGTTCATACACACAATGGAGTACTATGCAACCAGAAAGAACAACGATGAATCTGTGAAGCATCTCATAACATGGATGAAACTGGAGGACATTATGCTGAATGAAATAAGTCAATCAGAAAAGGACAAATATTGTATGAGACCTCTGTTGTAAAAACTCATGAAAAAGTTTACACAAAAAAAGTAAAAACCTTTGTTGGTTACGAGGGATGGGAGAGATGGGGTGGAGGGAAATACCAAATAGGTAATAGATAAGTTTTATCTTTGGTGAAGGATGAGACAGTATACAATACTGAGGAAATCAGCACAGCTTGTACAAGGAAAGGTCGTGGAAACTCCATAGACATATCCAAACTCCCTGAGGGACTGAATTGTTAGGCTGAGGGCCGTGGGGACCATGGTCTTGGGGAACATCTAGCTCAACTGGCATAACACAGTTATAAAGACAATGTTCTACGTTCTACCTTGGTGAGTAGCGTATGGGGTCTTAAAAACCTGTAAGCAGCCATCTAAGATACTCCACTGTTCTCACCACTTTGGGAGCAAGTGAGAATGAACAGAACAGGATACAAGGAAAAGATTAGTCAAAGGACTAATGGACCATAGCTGCCAAAGCCTCCACCAGACTGAGTCCAGTACAGCTAGATGGTGCCCGGCTACCACCACTGACTCCTTTGACCGGGATCACAACAGAGGGTTCTGGACAGAGCTGGTGAAGGATGTAGAAAACAATTCTAACACACACAAAAAAAGACCATATTTACTGGCCTGAAAGAGACTGGCGAAACTCCGAGAGTTTCGCCCCCAGACCCCTTCTATCTCACTGGTGAAGTCACTTCTAGGTTCACTGTTCAGCCGGGAATTGTACAGCCCCATAAAACAAAACGGGACTAATGAGGCACAGCAGTCCAGGGACAAGGACTAGGAGGCAGTAGGGGACAGGAAAGCTGGTGATTGGGAACCCAAGGTTGAGTAAGGACAGGGTTGACATGTAGTGCGGTCGTTAACCATTGTCATAGGGCAACATGTGTATTGTTTAACGAGAAACTATTTCGTTCTGTAAACCTTCATCTAAAGTGAAAATAGCAGTACAACTGGAAGAAGGTAATCGACTTCACTGAACTGTGCATGTAGAAATTTTTGAAATGGATGGTGTATCTTTGGCTTTGTATATTTTCACCAAAAAAGAAGGTCGAGAAGGGAGAGCATTGACATGTCGTGGGGTTGTTAGCCAATGTCATAAAACAATATGTGTACTACTGTTTAATGGGAAACTGTTTGTTCTGTAAACCTTCACTTGAAGTACAATAAAAAAAAAAAAACCTAAAAAAAATAAAAGAAAATGAGTCTCACAAACTTAATACTGAGAAAAAGATGCCAAACACATAAGAATGTATTCTCTGTAATTCAAATTTAGGATGCTGTTAATTCTTATAGCTCTGTGCATTTATGATATGCCTGCTTTTCTGTATGTTTATTATACTTCGATATAAAGTTCAATCAATAGATGAAGTAATGTGAACCTGAGGAAATTCCAAAGGCCTGAACAATTAGGAGATGATGAAAATGTATTATAAACTTTATATTATTTATCTGATTGTCTCTTAAGGTTAGCTACAGAGAGCAGTTCTTTCAACTTTATCTTCTGTAACTGATTTGTTGGAATTTAACTAACTAAATAAAAGACACATCCTAAAGAGAGGGGCTTCAGGGCATGGTGTAAAGGCTGTTTGTTAGATAAGCCAGCAGATGCACACCAGAGTTCCAATCAAGAGTCTCCATTTAGCATAAGATATTACTAAAAGTGAAGAAAGAAAAGGAAACTCTGGTTTGAGTTGAAATTAGAATGTTCAGGGCAAATGATTTAAAGTTGCTATTAAAAAACAAACACACAAAAAACCAACCTAAATGCTATCTTTCCTGAAAATACTGTTTCTGAGCATTAAAATTATAAGGAATATACAAATTTGTCATTGGAAAAAGGTAAAGAGGTTTCTGGGAAACGTACAGATTTAAACAAGTGACCTCAGAAAACAAAAGTTAGTAATCAATTAACCCCATTATGTGATAATTTACTTATGTTATATGAAAATATGAGAAGCATATAGTTCTGCTTTTAGACCTTTTACAAGCTTTATGTAAATTATGCAATTTGTTTTTCACTCAAGTAGATAGCAATCAACCCTGAATTTCTTCTTGCAATTAGTTCATCTCTAAAAGCCATAGCTGCTTAGTGAAGCATATCCTCCACCTGCTGGTACAACAAGCAAACTGTAAGTGTGGAGCTAGGAACGGGAATTCCTTAGGAGTACCCTCCTGACGCCACTTGTATACGGAGATACGGAATATCATCTCACCTTTGAGATATGCATATCTGTGTCTGCACTGGATTCATTTTGAGTTTTGTGCATGTGTTTTGTGCTTTGAATATTAATGTGATGGGTTATTTATTTATTTTTTTGTATTGAATCACTCTTGAATTTCTTGGGTAAAACCAACTTGGTCATGATGTATAATCCTTTTAATATGCTTCTGGATTAGGTTTGGTAGTATTTTGTTCCTGATTCGTACATCTGTATTCGTAAGGATTATTTACGTGTAGTTTCCTTCTCTTGTGTTCTTTTTGTCTGGCTGCGGTATCAGGGAAGGGTTTGCTCTCGTTGTTAATTCTTCTGTTAATGTTTGGTCTTAGGCTTTTCTTTATTGGAGGGGTTTTGCTAACTAATTAAACCTCTTTAGTTTTATAGGTTTATCTCTTCTTGAGTTTTTTTTTTTTTTTTGGTAGGTGATGTGTTTCTATGAATTATTCCATTTCATATAGGTTATCTAAGATTTTGTCATGCATTTGTTCATAGCATTCTCTTATAATCTTTGTTATAGTTGTTAGGTTGGTAGTAATGTCCCCACTTTCATAACTGATTTTAGCAATTTCAGTATTTTCTCTTTATTTCTTATTCACTCTAGGTAATATTGGGTCAATTTTGCTAATATTTTCAAGGATATATCTTGTTTTGCTGATTTTCTCCATTTATTTTTATTCTTACTTCATTTATTCCTATTCCAATCTTTGTGTCTTTACTTCTGATAGCTTTGGATTCATTTTGCTCTTCTTTTTCTAGTTCCTTAAAGTGTAAAGTTAGATTATTGATTTGAGATCTTTTATATTTTTAAATATAGGTGTTTACAGCCATAAATGTCCCTACGTGTCCTATATGTGTTGGTATGATTTGTTTCCGTTTTCATTCATATCAAAATATTTTTGTGATTTCTTTTTTTGACCAATTACTTCTTTAAGAGTGTTTTGTTTAATTTTCACATATTTGTGGATTTTCCAGTTTTCTTTCTATTATTGGCTTCTTGTTTCATTCCATTTCGTTAATAGAAGGCACTTTCTAATGATTTCAGTCCACTTGAATTTATTAAAACTTGATATGTGACCCAATATATGGTCTATCCTAGAGAATGTTATATGTGCACTTAAGAAGAGGGTATAATTTGTTGTTTGGTTGAGTGTTCTGTTTATGTCTGTTAGGTCTAATAGGTCTATGTTTGTTGTTGTCGTTAGGTGCCATCAAGTCAGCTCTGACTCATAGTGACCCTATGTATAACAGAATGAAACTTTACCTGGTCCTAAGCCTTCGTCACAATCTTTGCTATGTTTGAGCCCATTGTTGCAGCCACTGTATCAATCCATCTCATTGAGGTTCTCCCTCTTTTCTGCTGTCTGTTTCACTAAGCATGATGTCCTTCTCCAGGGATTGGTCCCTCCTGATAACATGTCCAAAGTAAGTGATAAGAAGTCACCGTTGTCACTTCTAAGGAGCACTCTGGCTGTGCTTTCTCGAAGATGGATCTGTTCGTTCTCCTGGCAGTCCATAGTATATTCAATATTCTTCACCAACACCATCTAAAAATAGGTTTTATATGTAGGTCTTTGAATCATTTTGAGTTAGTTTTTGGGTATGGTGTGAGGTATGGGTCCTGTTTCATTTTTTTACAGATGGACAGCCAGTTTTGCCAGAACCATTTGTTAAAAAGACTGTCTTTGCCCCTATTTAATGGACTTTGGTCCTTTGTCAAAGATCAGCTGACCATAGGTGGACAGATTTTTGTCTGGGTTATTGATTCTGTTCCATTGGTCTATATGTTTTTACTTGTACCAATATTACGCTGTTTTGACTACTAGTACGTTCTGAGATCAAGTAGTTTGAGGATTCCTACTTTGTCCTTTTTTTTTTTCTTCAATAATGCTTTACATACAGGGGCCTCTTTCCTTTCCATATAAGTTGGTGATTAGTTCTTCCATCTCATTAAAGAATGTTGTTGGCATTTGGATTGGGATTGCATTGTATCTGTAGATCTCTTTGGGTAGAATTGGCATTTTCACAACGTTGGGTCATCCTATTCATGAGCATGGAGTGTTTTTCCATTTATGTAGGTCTCTTTTGGTTTCTTGCAAAAGTGTTTTGTAGTTTTCTTTGTATAGGTCTTTTACATCTCTGCTTAAATTTATTCCTAAGTATTTTGTCTTTTTAGGGGCTATTATAAAGGGTATTGTTTTCCCAATTTCCTTTTCAAAGTTGTCATTGTTGGTGTATAAGAATCCAACTGACTTTTGTATGTTGATCTTTTATCCTGCTAGTCTGCTGAATCTTTCTATTAGTGCCAGTAGTCTTCTTGTGGACTCTTTGGGGTTCTCTATGTATAGTATTATAACATCTGCAAATAGAGATGGTTTTACTTCTTTATTTTCAATTTGGATGCCCTTTATTTCTTTTTCTTGCCTTATCGCTGTAGCTAGGACTTCCAGTACAATGTTAAATAGGAATGGTGATAAAGGGCATTCTCATCTTGTTCCCATTTTCAGGGGGAATGCTTTCAGCCTCTCTCCACTGAGAATGATGTTAGCTGTTGGTTTTATATAGATGCCCTTTATTATGTTGAGTGATTTCCCTTTTATTCCTATTTTATTGAGAGTTTTTATCAGGAATAGGTGTTGGACTTTGTCAAATGCCTTTTCCACATTGATTGAGATGATCATGTTATTTTTTTCCTTCTATGTGGTGGATTACATTGATTTTCTAATATTGAACCATTCTTGCATACCTGGTAGGAATCTCATTTTATTGTGGTATATTTTTTTAATATGATACTGAGTTCTATTGGCTAGAATTTTGTTGAGAAATTTTGCATCTATATTCATGAGAGATATTGGTCTGCAATTTTTGGGGGGCTGTCTTTGCCTGGCTTTGGTATCAGGGTTATCCTGGCTTCATAGAATGAATTCATGAGTATATCTTCCTTTTGTATGCTCTAAAATAGTTTGAGTAGTGCTGATGTGAAGTCTTCTCTGAATTTGTGTAGAATTCTTCAGTAAAGCCATCTGGGCCAGGGTTTGTTGTTGTTGTTGTTGTCATTTATCTTTTAACCTCTTTTAACTCTTGTTGCGGGTCTGTTCAGATTTTCTATCTCAGTTTATGTTCATTTTGGTAGGTAGTGTGTTTCTAGAAATTAGTATATTTCCTCTAGATTCTCAAATTTGTTTCATAGTATTCATTTATGATCCTTTTTATTTCAGTTGGGTCCTTTGTAATATCCCCCAGCTCATTTCTTTTTGGGGTTATATGTTTCCTCTCCTATTTTTCTTTTGTCAGTTTGGCCAATGTTTTGTTTGTTGATGTTTTCAAAGAACCAAATTTTGGTCTTGCTGATTCTTTCTATTGTTTTTCTGTCCTTTATTTCATTTATTTCTGCTCTAATTATTTTTCCTTTCTTTTGGTGGTTAGTTTCTTTTACTGCTCTCTATTTGTTCAAGTTGTAAGGCTAACGATTTGATTTTGGCCCATTCTTCAGTTTTGGTGTGTGCATTAATTGCTACAAATTGACCTCTGAGCACTGCCTTTGCTGTGTCCCATAGGTTTTGGTATGATGTGTTTTCATTTTCATTTGATTCTAGGATTTTTTTGATTCTCTTTTTGATTTCTCTGTTGCCTAGTTGTTTTTAAGCAAGGTGATATTCAGTTTCCATGTATTTAATTTTTTTCCTTACTCTTCTAGTTATTGACTTCTACTTTTATGGTGTTGTCATCAGAGAGAATGTTTTCTATTATTTGATGTTTTGGATTTTATTGAGGCTTGCATTGTGGCCTAAAACGTGGTCTATTCTGGAGAAAGTTTCATGCGTGTTGGAAAAAATGTATATTTTGCCACTGTTGGGTGGAGTGTTCTCTTTATGTGTCTGAGGTCAAGTTGGTTGATTTTGGCCTTTAGATCTTCTGTATCTTTGTTGAGTTTCTTTCTAAATGTTCTGTCCCTTACCAAGAGTGGTGTGTTGAAGTCTCATACTATTATTGTACAGCTGTCTACAAAAATGATAAACTGTCTATATGGAAGACAGCCTTGATTTTGGCTATGTTTTCATTGGTTTTGTCAGTGTTTTCCATTATTTTGTCTATTTTTTTTCCCTTGGTTTTGTCTGTTTTCATTGATGTCTTTCCTAATCTCTTGGAGAGCACTAAATATTAGTATTTTGAATTTCATATCAGGTAGTTCTACTGCCTTTTCTTCTATCAGAAGGTTATCTGACTCTTTGTTTTGGTCACTTGCTGGGGCTATGTTATCCTGATTTTTTTTATGTGTTTTGATATTGTCTGTTGTCTCTGAGACATTAAAGTAATATTTTCTTTATTTATTGATTGTAGATTTATTTTGTTTTTTTCCCCACTTTTTTGTTTTGTTTTGATATGTCAGGGCAGGGTGGCCAGTTGTGTTTGCTGCTTGCTCGTCTGTGGACATGACAGCTCTTTCCACCTGTCCAGGTGGGCAAGACAGCAGCAGGAATGGTGAGTCCACTCCACTGTTCACTAGTTTAGCAAGATGTCTGAGGGAGGATGGAGCAGGCACCGTCTGCCTCTTGTTGTTGGTCCAGCAGCGTGGGAGCATTCACAACCCCTTGCAAGATGGGCAGGGATGTTGGACAGGGAGTGGTATAGGTTCACTTCCTGCCATTCAGCAGCGAGTCAAATGGTGGGATGGGAGGGGTGTAGTGGACCCAATGCAGCAGCAGGCCTGAGCACTGGGGACACTCTAGCCATAGTGACACATCAGGGGGTTGGCAGGAATATTGGGAGGTGGTGGATGGGTATAGGTAGGAGAAAGAAAAGAGAGAGAAAGAAAAAAGGGGGAGTGAGGCTGGAAGGTGGGGCAGGGCAACACCAGGGGCTGGCAGGAAGCCGAGGGAGGTTGTATATGGCAGAAGGGTAAGTGGCGGAAAAGCATGTTTCTCTTGCTACTGGGTACTCTGTCTCCTGTTGGGAGCTCTGTGAAGTTGCCTTCCCATACTCCCTGTCTGGGGTTGTTGCTGGCTATTTTCCAACATGGAGATGCTGTGCTGTGGTAGTTGGCAGGTGACCTCCACTCCCTATCTCTCCTCTTTCTCTGTTTTCCATCAGTTTCTTCTTCCGCTTGGTGTCTGATCTAGTTCCTTATTCCTTCATTTGATGCTTATTATTCCAGGATTGACATTTGTATCTGTTTTACTTAGTTTTTCAGGTCTTTGCTGCAGAGAGATGGCATGGTGTGGCTGTCTAGGGCACCATGTTGGCTCCCCCTCCAAGACTATCTTTTATGTTTACTTATGTAATTACCTTTACCAGTGTTCTTTCTTTATTTATTTTTATGACTTTGAAGTACTGTTTAATGTTTTTTCACTTAAAGACTACCTTTTGATTTTATTGTAGGCTAGGTCTACTAGTAATGCACTACCTCGGGTTTTCTTTATCTGGTAAGTCTTAGTTTCTCCCCTATCCTTGAAGAATAGTTTTTCCAAAGATAGACGTCTTAGTTGACAGCTTTTTAAAAAAATTTCAACACTTTAAATATGTTGCCCCATGGCCTTCTGGCTTCATGATTTCTAGTGAGAAATTTACTGGTTTTAGTATTGATAATTACTTTTACATGATAAGCTACTTCTCTCTCTTGCTACTTTCAACTTTTTTTTTTATCTTTGAGTTTGGATAGTTTGATTATGTGCTTCAGTGTGGGTTTCATTGTGTTGATCCTACTTGTTTTCCAATAGGATTCTTGGATATTTAGATTCATCTCCTTCACCACATTTGGGAAATCTTAAACCATTATTTCCTCAAATATTTTTTCTGCCCCTTTCTCTCTCCTCATGTTTTGAGACTCCCATTATGAATATGTTGGTATGCTTGATGATTAGGCTGTATTCATTTTTTTCATCGCTTTTTTCTTTCTACTCTTCAGACTGAATAATTTCCTTTAACTTACAATCAAGTTCACTGATTCTTTTTACTGTTTTCTCAAATATGCTGTTGAAATTAATTTTTTGTTTCAGTTATTGTACTTTTCAGCTCTGAAATTTATATTTAGTTACATTTTATAATTTCTATCTATTTACATTCTCATTTTGTTCATATACTGTTTACTTTGTTTGGTTTTGTTCTTTGCCTATGGTTACCTTTAGTTATTTGATCATGCTTAAGATAGCAGATTTAAAATCTTAGTTAATCCAACGTCTGTGCTTCTTGGGTACAGTGTATATTAATTTTTCCCCCTGTGGATGAGCAATACATTATTTTTCTTTGCATGTTCCCTGTATTTTTTAAACTGGACATTTTTAATATTGTGATGTTGACCTGTGTGCATAAACACATGTCAGTTTCCTCAAAACTGCAAACGGTATTAAGACTGCTGGGATGAGGACTCTACCATCCAGTCTAGTTGGGTCATACACACAAGACACACAGAGTTGGCAATTGAAAGCCATTGTTAATATTTATAGAAAGCAAACAGTAAACAACAAGTACAGATAACTTATCAAAAGCAAGCCGTATAAAACAGAAACAGATCTGAGGTAAACTGGCCCCCTTCACCCCTACACATACTCCACTTAATAACATCATGGAGAAGAAATCCACTTATGTCTAAAACAGGACCCCCTCACCCTTCCCAAATTACCCATATCCATTTCTGTGTCACTAGGCCAGCATGCTATGGACCAGGTTAGCAGGCTTCTCTCTCTCAACAGGTGTACAGTTAGGTCAGATCAGGTGTAGTGTGGCTGTGTTTGTTCTCTTTCTCTGTCTCTGAGGCTGTTCTTGGTTGAGTGTTGCCCATGTACTTGCTGGTCCAGCTCTCAACCAGAAGATTTGGAGAAATCCTGGGCTGGTACCAGGGTTGGGCCAGCATTACGACAGCTCTTAAGGCAAAACCATTTTACAAGCAACTCTTATAGGGTTTATGCTCACACCTCTGCTCCATTAGTGATTTCTTGTCCAGAAGTGCCCAGCTCCATCAGTGACCTTCTGCCTAAATGTGCCCAGTTTCACTCTGTGGGACAACTTACCTACCACTACTATCTTCTCTGTGAGCTGATTCTGCCCACCACCAGCCTCTGCTGGTCTCATTGTTCCTGCCACTTTCACCACTGCCACTTTTATCATTATGTAACATCCATCTTTGTCCTTGGTAGTTTTCTTTTGCTTGAGATCTAGTATGTGTGATGTTAATAGCCGACTTTTTGTTGTTGATGTTATTGCTTTCATGGTATGACACATACTGACATATGTCATCATAGTTGATGTGAATTTCTTTTAGACAACGTATGGCTCATTTTTAAATCCATTCGGCCAATCTCTGCTTTTTAATTACTGTATTTAAAACAGTGCCATTTAATGTAATTATTGATATACGGGTGCTTAAGTCTATCATTTTACTTTTAGTTACTTGTTTTTCATTTCTCTGTCATCCTGCCCCCATGTTCTTGTTGATTTCTTGAAATTTTTATAGAATTCTAGTTTATTCATATATAGTGTCAGTGTCTTTGATCATATTTTTATAGCAGTTTTTTTTAGTGGTTGTCTTAGGCATTATATATTGCACATGTAACTTATAATAGTATACTAGTGTCAAAATTTTACTAGTTTAAGTGTAGAAATCTTACTTTCATTTACATCCTTTTATCTTCTCCAGCTTATAATTATCTTAAATATTTTTGCTATACTCGTTGAGAACCACACTGAAGAGTGTTACAATGTTTGCTTCCACTTTCAAATATAATTTAGACATTTCAAGAGGGGAAGGAAAGTTTTTTGTATTGTTGTTGTTATGTGCTGTCCAGTTGGTTCTGACTCATAAAGACCCTATGTGCAACAGAATTAAACACTGCCGGATACTGCGCTATCTTCATAATTGTTATGCTTGAGTCCATTGTTCCAGCTGCTGTGTCCTCCATTTTCTTGAGAGTCTTCCTCTTTTTCGTTGACCCTCTACTTTACCAAGCATGATGTCCTTCTCCAGGGACTGGTTCCTCCTGATAACATGTCCTAAATATGTGAGACGAACTCTCACCATCCTTGCCTCTAAGGAGCATTCTGACTGTACTTCTTGCAAGACAGATCTGTTCATTCTTTTGGCAGTCCATGGTATATTCAATATTCTTCGCCAGCATCATAATTCAAAGACGTCAATTCTTCAGTCTTCCTTATTCATCGCCCAGCTTTCGCAAGCATATGAAGTGATTGCAAACACCATGCCTTATGTCAGGCGCACCTTAGTCCTTAAAGTGACATCTTTGCTTTTTAACACTTTAAAGAGTTCTTTTGCATTAGGTTTGCCCAATGCAACGTGTCGTTTGATTTCTTGACTGTTACTTCCATGGACGTTGATTGTGTATCCAAGTAAAATGAAATCCTTGATAAATTCAATTTTTTTCCGTTTATCATGATGTTGCTTATTGGTCCAGTTGTGAGAATTTTTATTTTCTTTAGGTTGAGGTGTAATTCATACTGAAGGCTGTAGTACTTGATCTTCATCAGTAAGTGCTTCAAGTCCTCTTCACTTTCATCAAGCAAGGTTGTGTCACCTGCTTAGCGAAGGTTATTGAAGAGTCTTCCTTCAATCCTGATGCCACATTCTTCATATAGTCGTTTCTCAGATCGTTTGCTCAGCACACAGATTGAATATGTATGATGAAAGGATACAACCTTGATGCTCACCTTTCCTGACTTTAAGCCGTGCAGTATCTCCTTGCTCTTTCCAAAAAAACTGCCTCTTGATCTATGTATAGATTCCTCATGAGCACAGTTAAGTGTTCTTAATTGCTTCCATTCTTTGCAATGTTGTCCATAATTTGTTGTGATCCACACGCTATAATGCCTTTGCATAGTCAATAAAACACGGGTAAACATTATTTTGGTATTATTCTGCTTTCAGCCAGGATCCATCTGACATCAGCAGTGATATCCCTCATTCCACATCCTCTTATGAATTCGGCTTGAACTTCTGGCAGTTCCCTGTTGATGTACTGCTGCAACTGCTTTTGAATGAACTTCAGCAAAATTTTACTTGCATGTGATGTTATTGATATTGTTAGATAATTTCTGTATTCGATTGAATCACTCTACTTTGCAATAGGCATAAATAGGGACATCTTCGTGTCAGTTGGCCAGGTAGCTGTCGTCCAAATTTTTTTGCATAGATCAGTGAGCATCTCCAGGGCTGTATCTGTTTGTTGAAATGTCTCAACTGGTATCCCATCAATTCCTGGAGCATTGTTTTCACCAATGTCTTCAGTGCAGCTTGGACTTCTTCTTTCAGTACCATTGGTTCTTGGTCATATACTAGCTCCTGAAATGACTGAACGTCAGCCAATTCCTTCCATCTTCTTTTGATGCTTCCTGCAAAGTTCTGTATTTTGCCCATAAACTCATTGCTGTTGAGTCCATTCCGACTCATAATGACCCTATACGGACAGAGTGGAACTGACCCCTAGGGTTTCCAAGGAGCGGCTGGTGGATTCGAACTGCTGACCTTTCTGTTAACAGCCAAGCTCTTAACCACTAAGCCACCAGGGCTGCATTTTACACATAGAATCCTTCAATATTGCAACTCGAGGCTTGAATTCTTTCTTCAGTTCTTTCAGCTTGAGAAATGCCAAGAGTGTTCTTCCCTTTTAGTTTTCTAACTCCAGCTGTTTGCACACTTCATTATAATACTTTACTTTGTCTTCTCAAGCTGCCCTTTGAAATCTGTTCAGCTGTTTTACTTCATCATTTCTTCTGTTCACTTTAGCTACTCTACGTTCAAGAGCAAGTTTCAAAGTCTCTTCTGACATCCATTTTGATCTTTTCTTTCTTTCTTGTCTTTTTAATGACTTCTTGCTTTCTTGTATAGTGTTCTTGATGTCATTCCATAACTCGCCTGGTCTTCAGTCATTAGACTTCAATGTGTTAAATCTCTTCTTGAGAGCGTCTCTAAATTCAGGTGTGATATACTCTAGTTCATACTTCGGCCGTCATGAACATGTTCTAATTTTCTTTAACTTCAACTTGAACTTGCATATGAGCAATTGAGGGTCTGTTCTGCAGTCGGCCCCTGGTCTTGTTCTGACTGATGATATTGACCTTCTCCATCATCTTTTTCCACAGAAGTAGTCGATATGTTTCCTGTGTATTCTATCTGGCGAGGTCTACGTGTATAGTCTCCGTTTATGTTGTTGAAAAAAGGTATTTTCAATGAAGAAATTGTTGGTCTTGCAAAATTCTATGATGTGATCTCTGGCATCATTTTTATCACTAAGGCTGTATTTTCAAACTGCTGATCCTTTTTCTGTTTCCAGCTTTCACATTCCAATCACTAGTAATTATCAATGCGTCTTGATTGCATATTCAGTCAATTTCAGACTGAAGAAGTTGGTAAAAGTCTTCAATTTCTTCATCCTTGGCCTTAGTGCTTGGTTCGTAAATTTTAATAATAGTCATATTCACTGGTCTTCTTTGTAGGCATATGAATATTATCCTATCACTGACGGTGTTGTATTTCAGAATAAATCTTAAAATATTCTTTCTGATGATGCGTGAAATGCCATTCCTCTTCAGTTTGTCATTCTCAGTGTAGTAGGCCACATGACTTTCTGATTCAAAACGGCCAATACCAGTTCATTTCAGCTCATTAATGCCTAAGATATTGATGTTTATTTGTCCCGTTTCATTTTTGATGACTTCTAATTTTCCTAGATTCATACTTCATACAGTCCACATTCCTATTATTAATGGATGTTTGTAACAGTTTCTTCTCATTTTGAGTTGTGTCACATCGGCAAATGAAGGTCCCGAAAGCTTGACTCCATCCATGTCATTAAGGTACAGTCTACTTTGAAGAGGCAGCTCTTCCTGTCATATTTTGAATACCTTCCAACCTGAGTGGCTCATGTTCTGGCACTTTATCAGACCATTTTCCGCTACTATTCATAAGGTTTTCACTGCCTAATTTTTTTTTCTCTCACAAGTAGACTGCCAGGTCCATCTTCCTAGTCTGTCTTAGTTTGGAAGGTCAGCTGAAACCTGTCCACCATGGGCGACCCTTCTGGTATTTTAATACCAGTGGCATAGTGTTCAGCATCACAGCACCATGCAATCCCCCACAGTTGACACCCTGACAGTGTAAATCTTTTCTTGAGCTTTTGTAATAGTGCTCTTCTACTATATCTGTCCTTTTGTGATTGACTTATTTCACTCAGCATAATGTCTTCCATACTCATCCATGTTGTGAAATGTTTCACAGATTCATCATTGTTCTTTGTCATTGTGTAGTATTCCACTGTCTGTATGTACTACAATTTGTTCATCCATTAATCTGTTTATGGGCATATTTTCCCTATTGTGAACAGCACTGCAGTAAACATGGGTGTAGATGTCTATTCTTCTGCTGGCTCTTATTTCTTTTTTTAAAGAATTCATCCAAATTTTATTTATTTATTTTTATATTTTATTGTACTTCATGTGAAGGCTTACAGAACAAATAGTTTCTCATGAAACAGTAGTACACATGTTGTTTTATGACATTGGTAAACAACCCCACAACATATTAACCATCTAACTTCTCAACCCTTCTTTTTTTTTTTTTTTGGTGAAAATACACCTAGCCAAAGATACACCATTTCAAAAATTTGTAGATGCACAGTTCAATGACATTGACTACGCTCTTCCAATGGTGCTGTTGTTCTCACTTAAGAAGAAGGCTTACAAAACAAAGTAGTTTCTCATTTAACAGTTACTACAAATGTTGCCCTATGACAATGGTTAACAATCTCACAAAACATCAACAATATCTTTACTCAATCTTGGGTTCCCTATCACCAGCTTCCTTGTCCCCTTCTGCATTCTGGCCCTTGTAACCGGACTCCTGTACCTCGTTAGTCTCATTTGGTTTTACGGGGCTGTCCACTCCCAGGCTGAACAGTGAATCTCGGAGGTAACTTGACCACTGAGCTAAATGGGTGTCTGGGAGCCATACTCTTGAGGTTTCTCCAGTCTCCTTTAGGCCATTAAATCTGGTCTTTTTTTTGTGAGTTAGAATTATGCTCTACATCCTTCTCCAGCTCTGTCCAGAACCCTCTGCTGTGATCCTGGTCAGAGCAGTCAGTGGTGGTAGCTGGGCACCATCTAGCTGTACTGGACTCAGTCCGGGGGAGGCCTTGGTAGCTGTGGACAACTAGTCCTTCGGAATAATCTTTTCCTTGTATCCTGTTTCCTTCATTCTCCCTTGCTCCCAAAGGGATGAGACCAGTGGAGTATCTTAGATGGCTGCTCAGGCTTTTAAGACCCCAGACACTACTCAACAAGGTAGAATGTAGAGCATAGTCTTTATAAGTGGTGTCATGCCAACTGAGCTAGATGTTCCCTGAGACCATGGTCCCCACAGCCCTCTACCCAGCAATTCAGTCCCTCAGGGAGTTTGGATGTGTCTATGGGGCTTCCATGACCTTTCCTTGTACAAGTTGTGCTAGTTTCCCCTGTATCAGGTACTGTGTCACCCTTCACACAAGATACCACTTATTTATTGCTTATTTTGTATTCCCCCCCCCCCACCTTTCTCATCCCTGGTAACCAACAAATGTTGTTACATTTTGTGTGTGAACTTTTTCATGGGTTTTTACAATAGAGGTCTCATACATTATTTGTCCTTCTGTGACTGACTTATTTCACTCAGCATAATGTCCTCCAGTTTCATCCATGTTATGAGATGCTTCACAGATTCATTTTTGTTCTTTCTCGTTGCATAGTACTCCATTGTATGTATACACCATAGTTTGTTTATCCATTCGTCTGTTGATGAGCATCTAGGTTGTTTCCATCGTTTTGCTATTGTGAACAATGCTGCCATAAACATAGGTGTGCATATGTCTATTCGAGTGACGACTCTTATTTCTCTAGGATATATTCCTAGGAGTGGGATTGCTGGATCGAATGGTATGTCTATTTCTTGCTTTCTGAGGAAGTGCCATATCATTTTCCAAAATGGTTGTATCATTTTGCATTCCCACCAGCAGTGCACAAGAGTTCCCAACTCCCCGCAGCCCCTCCAACATTTCTTATTCCAGTGTTTTTGATTCGTGCCAGTAATGCCGGGGTGAGATGGTATCTCATTGTGGTTTTAATTTGCATTTCTCTAATGGCTAGTGATCGCGAGCATTTCCTCATGTGTCTGTTGACCATTTAAATGTCTTCTTTGGTGAAGTGTCTGTTCATGCCTTTGGCCAATTTTTTAATAGGATGATTTGTCTTTTTGTTGTAGAGGTGTTGGATTTTCTTGTAGATTATGGATATTAGACCTTTGTCAGACTTGTACTGTTCAAAAATTTTTTCTCAGTCTGTAGGTTCTCGTTTTACTCTTTTGGTGAAGTCTTTTGAAGACCATACACGTTTGATTTTTAGAAGATCCCTGTTATCTAGCTTATCTGTTGGGGTTTCTGAATTGAAGGTTATGGTTTGTATCCTGTAAATGCCATGTATTAAGGCCTGAACTGTTGGTCCTATTTTTCTTCTATAAACTTTATAGTTTTAGGCTTTATATTCAGGTCTTAATCCACTTTGAATTACTTTTTGTATACCGTGTGAGGTATGGGTCCTGTTTCATTTTTTTGCAGATGGATATCCAGTTTTGCCAGCAACATTTGTTAAAAAGAATGTCTTCTCCCCATTCAATGGACTTTGGGCCCTTGTCGAAGATCAGGTGACCATAGGTGGATGGATTTACATCTGGGTTCTCAATTCTGTTCCATTGGGCAATGTATCTGTCGTTGTACCAGTACCAGCCTTTTTTGACTACTGTAGCTGTATAGTAGGTTCTCAAGTCAGGTAGTGTGAGTCCTCCAACTTTATTCTTCTTCTTCAGTAGTGCTTTACTTATTCGGGCCTTCTTCCCTTTCCATATAAAGTTAATGATTATTTTTTTTTCCATCTCTTTGAAGAATGTTGTTGGTATTTGGATCTGGATTGCGTTGTATTTGTAAATTGCTATGGTAGAATTGACATTTTCACAACGTTGAGTCTGCCTATCCAAGAGCATGGTATGTTTTTCCATTTATGTAGGTCCCTTTGGGTTTCATGCAGTAGTGTTTTGCAGTTTTCTTTGCACAGGTCTTTTACAACCCTGGTCAGATTTATTCCTAAGTATTTTATCTTTTTAGGGGCTATTGAAAATGGTATTGTTTTCCTGATTTCCATTTCATCATTCTCCTTATTGGTGTATAGGAATCCAACTGATTTTTGAATGTTTATCTTGTATCTTGCTACTCTGCTGAATCTTTCTATTAGTTCCAATAGATTTCTCATGGAGTCTTTAGGGTTTTCTATGTATAGTATCATATCATCTGCAAACAGGGACAGTTTAACTTCTTCATTACCAATTTGGATGCCCTTTATTTCTTTTTCTTGCCTTTTTGCTCTAGCTAGAACTTACAGCACAATGTTAATTAGGAGTGGTGATAAAGGACATCCTTGTCTTGTTCCTGTTTTCATGGGGAATGTTTTAGCCTCTCTCCATTAAGAATGATTTTGGCGTTGGTTTTGCATAGGTGCCCTTTATGATGTTGAGAAATTTCCCTTCTATACCTATTTGATTGAGAGTTTTTGACAGGAATGGGTGTTGGACTTTGTCAAATGCCTTTTCTGCATCAATTGAGATGATCAAGCGATTCTTTCCTTTTATTTATGTGTTGGATTATGTTGGTTGGTTTTATAGTGTTGAAGCATATTTGCATACCTGGTATGAATCCTACTTGGTAGTGGTGTATTACTTTTTTGATATGATGCTGAATTCTATTGGCTAGAATTTTGTTCGGAATTTTTGCATCTATATTAATGAGAGATATTGGTCTGTAATATTATTTCTTTGTGATGTCTTTTCCTGGTTTTGGTATCAGCGTTATGCTGGCTTCATAGAATGAATTTGGAAGTGTTGCTTCCTCTTCTATGCTCTGAAATAGCTTGAGTAGTACTGGAACAAGCTCTTCTGTAAATGTTTTGTAGAATTCTCCTGTGAAGCCATCTGGCCCAGAGCTTTTTTTGATTGGGAGTTTTTTTAGTACCTTTTCAATCTCTTCTGTTGTTATGGTTCTGTTCAGATATTCAACATCACTTTGTTGTAGTTTGGGTAGGCCGTGGGTTTCTAGAAATTTATCCATTTCTTCTAGGTTGTCAAATTTGTTGGAGTATAGTTTTTCATAATATTCTGTCATAATCCTTTTTATTTCTGATGGGTCTGTTGTAATGTTCCCCATTTCGTTTCTTATTTGGGTTATTTGTGTCCTCTCCTGTTTTTCTTTTGTCAGTCTGGCCAGTGGTTTGTCGATTTTGTTGATTCTTTCAAAGAACCAACTTTTGGTTTTGTTGATTCTTTCTATTGTTTTTCTGTTCTCTATTTCATTTCTTTCTGCTCTGATCATTAATATTTGCTTTCTTCCGGTGGTTGTGGGCTTTTTTTTTTTTTATTTTCTCTTTCTATTGGTTTGAGTTCTGTAGTTAATGTTTTGATATTGTCCCTTTCTTCTTTTTTGATATGTGCATCTATTGCTATAAATTGTCCTCTGAGGACTGCCTTTGCTGTGTCCCAAAGGTTTTGGTATGATGTGTTTTCATTATCATTTGATTCTAAGTTTTTTTTTTATTCCATCTCTGATTTCTTCTATTACCCAGTGATGTGTAAGCAGGGTTTTATTCAGTTTCCATGTAGTTGATTTTTTTTTCCTTGCTCTTTCTATTGTTAATTTCTACCTTGATGGCATTGTGGTCAGAGAAGATACTGTGAATTATCTCAGCATTTTGGATCTTGTTGAGGATTGCTCTGTGGCCTAAGATTTGGTCTATTCTGGAGAACGTTCCATGTGCATTGGAAAAGAATGTGTACTTTGCAGCTGTTGGATGGAGTGTTCTATATATGTCTATGAGGTCAAGTTGACTGATTGTGCCCTTTAGGTCTTCTGTATCTTTGCTGAGTTTCTTCTTAGTTGTTTTGTCCTTTGCTGAGAGTGGTGTGTTGAAGTCTCCTACTATTATTGTGGAACTGTCAATTTCTCTTTTCAGTGTTGTTAGTTTGTTTTATGTATTATGGATCCCTGTCCTTGGGTGCACAGATGTTTATTATGGTTATGTCTTCATGGCGGATCGTCTCCTTAATCATCATATAGTGTCCTTCTTTGTATTTTATGGTAGATTTTCTTTTAAAGTCTATTTTATCTGAGATTAGAATTGCCACTCCTGTTCTTTTTTGGTAGTTGTTAGCTTGATATGTTTTTAATCCAACCTTCGACTTTTAATAAATTCACATTTTTGTTTCTAAAGTGTGTCTCCTGTAGACAGCATATTGATGGATCCTATTTTCTTATCCATTCTGTCACTCTCCGTCTCTTTATGGGTGCATGGAGTCCTTTTACATTCAGTGTAATTATTGATAGATGTGAATTTGTTGCTGTCATTTTGTAGTGCTTTTTTTGTGGTGGTGAAGTTTTCTTTGTTCTTCTTACTCTCTTGTGCTTAATTACTTTTGTTTGTGGATTTTGTTTTTCATTTCTTTTGTTTTTGTAGGTTTTGTTTTTGGCGCGACTTTTTTCATCTTTATTTTTATGAGTTGGTTTGTTAACTTTGTTTGTGGTTACCATGAATTTTACCCTTATCTTTCTAAGTTTGAAGCAGTCTAGAATTACTTGGTACCTCCTTGCCTTCCTCTCCATTAGAAGGTTCTATAAGTATGCCTTTTATTCCCTCTTTTATTGTTTTGATGTTGTTGTCTTTTATTGATTAACTGCTCTGAATCCCTGTTTTATTTCTTTTGGTTTTGGATACTCCTCGAGAGTTCATTTCCTAGATTAGTACCTGGCTTGTATGGTCCTGCTTCCTAGGTTCTGCCTGTGAGCTGAAGCTGTTGGTCCTCAGATCGAAGAACTCCCTTTAATAATTCTTGTAACTTTGGTTTGACTTTTACATATTCTCTTAATTTCTGTTTATCTGGAAATGACCTAATTTCACCATCAAATTTGAATGAGAGTTTTGCAGGACATATTATTCTTGGACAAGAATTTTTTTCTTTCAAGTTTTTATATATGTCATCCCATTGCCTTCTTGCCTGCATGGTTTCTGCTGAATAATCTGAGCTTAGTCTTATTGTTTCTCCTCTGTATGTGACTTCTTGTTTTTCACGAGCTGTTCTCAGGATTCTTTGTTTGTCTTTGGTATTGGTGAGTGTTAATATGATATGCCTTGGTTATTTTCTTTTGGGGTCTCTTGTATATAGGGCTCGTTGAGCTTGTTGGATGGCCAGCTTTTCATCTTTCATGATATTGGGGAAGTTTTCTGTAAGCAGTTCCTCAATGATCCACTCTGTGTTTTCTGTTTTCTCCACCTGTTCTGGAATTCCAATCACTCGAAAATTTTTCTTTTAATTGTGTACCGCATAACTCTCAGGGTCTTTTCATTTTTCTTTATTCTTTTTTCTGAGTTTTCCTCAAACAGTGTTGTATCCAAGTGTTTGTGTTCAATTCCACTGATTGTGTCTTCCACGGTTTCAAATCCACTTCTCAGCCCTTCTATGACATCATCCATTTCTGAAATCTTGTTGTTTATCTTTTGGGTTTCTAATTGTTTTGTTTGTATAATTTCTAGTTGTGAATTTATTTTGGCATTTTGTTCCTACATCTTCTTCCTGAATTCTTCCAATTTTTTTGTCTGTATTTTCCATGAATTTGTCTATTTTTCCTCATGTTTGTCTGCTTTTTGCCTCAGTTCATGGAAAATCCCGAGTATTAGAAATTTGAATTCCTTATCAGGTAGTTCTAGTGAATTTTCTTCAACAGGAGAGTCATCTGGTGTTTTATTTTGGAGGCCTACTGGAACCATCCTGTCCTGTTTTTATAAACGTTTTGATATTGTCTGCTGTTTTCAGGGCATTCAGTAGTTATTTTTATCGTTTATTGATTGTAGATTTGTTTGTTTCGTCCCTTTTTTTAAAAAAAATTGACTATGTGTGAGCAGGTGGACTGTGTGTTCTTTGTTGTTTGCTCATCTGTGTGCTGAATACTTTTCACCTCCTTCTACAACTGGCCGGGTCAGTCACTCAGATATGGTACAGCAGGGCAGGTCTAGCTGAAGAGGAGTTACTGGGACGGGTTGTCTGTGGCACTTACTACAGCCACCAGAGCGGGTCGTTAATCAGTGCAGGGCAGGTTCCAGTAGCCCCTGCCTGTGCTGATTGGCGGTGTGATGTCAAACGAATGGTGCAGGTAGGCAGCATGCAGTGGGGAGATTGTTATATGTGGAGCTAAGATGGATATGGGAGAGAGGAGAGAGGAACAGGAGCCAAAACCATACAAACAAACAAAAAAGAATCCTAGGTTAGCTTGCCATTGGAATGGAGAGACGAGCGACTAGGAAATGAAGAAAAACTGAAAGAGGAATTGGAAGAAAAGAATGAATAAATAAAAATCAGAAAGGTTAAAGAACCGCAAAGTTCCCAGGGATCCCACCAATGCAGGTATGAGGTCTGGGGAAGTTGCTGTCAGGTGTTGCAGTACAGCGTGGCTAGAAGGCGTAGAGGTATACAATGCTTGGTATTCAGGGATCAGAAAGAGAAGGAAGATATAGAGAGACGAGAAGCTGAACAATGAAGAAAGACAAAAGGAAAAAGAGGCAAAATAAAACAAAACAAATTTAAAAAAAAAGAACAAGAAAGGCCCCCCCCCAAAAAACAGAAAAAAAAAAACAATGAAGAAAAAAATGCTCTCAGGGATCCCTCTGCACTTCTGTGGAAGCCAAAGGGGAGTTCCTTGCCACGGAGCTCCGCCTGGCCAGAAAGGGCTCCCAACTCAAGAAAAGGAAAAGAAAACAAACAAACAATTCAAAACGAACAAATGAACAAATCTCTGGGATCCCACCAGTGCGGTAGCCCAGACCAGGGTGCAGCTCCACACTTGAATGGAGCTCCGCAGCCCTTCAGGAAGAAGCTAAGATGGCGCACGGAGCCAGGCACTCGAATGAAAGGAGGGAGAGGCGGCGAGAGGCAAGCAAGAAATCGAAAGAAGCAGAAAAAAAAAAAAGCAACACCAGCAGCCAACAAATGGCACTCAGAGAGCCAGCTAGTGCGGGATGGATTTTCTGGACAGGAGACTGTGTTCGCGGGAAGCAGAGGAGGCCAAGTCTTGGTGAAAAAGGGTAGAGAAAGGGAAAGCGTTTATCACAAATTGCTGGCTCTCTGCAGCCCGTCAGGATGAAGCAAAGATGGTGCACGGAGCCAGGCACTCGAGTGAAAGGAGGGGAGGTGGCAAGAAGCAAGTGAGAAATCAAAAGGAGCAGAAAAAAAAGCAACACTAGCAGCCAACAAATGGCACTCAGAGAGCCAGCTAATGTGAGCTGGTGTTTCTAGACAAGAGACTGTGTCCGCAGGAAGCGGAGGGGGCCGAGTACTGGTGAAGAAGTGTAGAGAGTGGGAGAGTGTATATCACAAATTGCCGGTGCTCTGCAGCCCCTCAGGAAGAAGCAAAGATGGCACACAGAGCGAGGCACTCGAGTGAAAGGAGGGGGAGATGGCGAGAGGCAAGGAAGAAATCAAAAGAAGTGGAAAAAAGCAACAACAGCAGCCAACAAATGGCACCCAGAGAGCCGCCTGTTGGGTGTGTGGAATCCAAGCAGCCAGCACTTCCCGGTAAAGAGACCATGGCAGAGGGAAGCAGAGGAGGCCAAGCCAGGGCAAAGAGGGGTGGGGGTGGGAAAGCGCACACCGCAAATTTCCGGTTGTTTTGTCTCCTGCTGGATGCTCCATGAGGCGGCTTTCTCGTACCCCTGTTTGCTGGTCTCCAATAGGAGTCCAACATGGTGGATCTGCACTGCATTAGCTGGTAGGGGACCTCTGCATGAATCTCTCCTCGCTCTCTGTTCTCTGTCATTTTTCTCACTCCATTTGGTGCTTGGCTGAGTTCTTTATCTCTTCATTTGATGTTTTAGGGTTTCAGGATTGTTGTATTCTCTGTTCGGCTTAGTTTTTCGGATCTTTACTGTGGAGGGACGGCGTGGTGCTTCTGCCTAGAGCACCATTTTGCCGGAAATCTCTGGCTCTTATTTCTCTGGGACAAATTTCTAGGAGTGGGATTTCTGGATCATATGGTATTTCTTTTTCTAGCTTTTTAAGAAGACATCATATCATTTTTCATAGTGGTTGTACCATTTTATGTTCCCACCACCATTTCAAGAGGTAGTATATGATCAGGAACTGATCGTACTGAAGGAAGAAGTCCAAGCTGCACTGCAGGCATTGGCGAAAAACAAGGCTCCAAGGATGGATGGAATATCAATTGAGACGTTTCAACAAATGAATGCAGCACTGGAAGTGCTCACTTGTCTATGCCAAGAAATATGGAAGACAGCTATCTGGCCAACTGGCTGGAAGAGATCCCTATTTATGTCTATTCCCAAGAAAGGTGATCCAACCGAATGCGGAAATTATCGAGCAATATCATTACTGTCACATGCAAGTAAAATTTTGCTGAAGATCATTCAAAAGCGGCTGCAGCAAAATATATCTACAGGGAACTGCCAGAAATTCAGGCAGATTCAGAAGAAAATGTGGAACGAGGGATATCATTGCTGATCTGGCTAAAAGCAGAAAATACCAGAAAGAGGTTTACCTGTGTTTTATTGACTATGGAAAGGCATCCAACTGTGTGGACCATAACACATTTTGGATAACATTGCCAAGAATGGGAATTGTAGAACACTTAATTGTGCTCACGAGGAACCTGTACATAGATCAAGAGGCAGTCATTCGAACAGAACAAGGGTATACTGTGTGGTTTAAAGTCAGGAAAGGTGTGTGTCAGGCTTGTATCCTCTCACCATACTTATTCAATCTGTATGCTGAGCACATCATCTGAGAAACTGGGCTATATGAAGAAGAATGGTGCATCAAGATTGGTGGAAGACTCATTAACAACCTGCGTTATGCAGATGACACCACCTTAATAGCTGAAAGTGAAGAGGACTTGAAGCTCTTACTGATGAAGATCAAAGACTAGAGCCTTTGGTATGGATTACAACTCAGTATAACGAAAATAAAAATCTTCACAACTGGACCAGTAAGCAACATCATGGTAAACTGAGAAAAGACTGAAGTTGTCAAGGGATTTCATTTGACTTGTATCCACAGTCAGCATCCATGGAAGCAATAGTCAAGAAATCAAACGGCTCATTGCATTAGACAAATCTGCCGCAAAAGACCTCTTTAACGTGTTGAAAAACAATGATGTCACCTTGAAGACTAACGTGCGCCTGACCCAAGCCATGTATTTTCAATCGAATCATATGCATGCAAAAGCTGGACAATGAATAAGGAATATGGGAGAAGAATTGATGCCTTTTAATTGTGGTGTGGTGAAGAATATTGAGTATACCATGGACTGCCCAAAGAATGAACAAATCTTTCTTGGAAAAAGTACAACCAGAACGCTCCTTAGAAGCAAGGATGGTGAGACTACATCTTGCATACTTTGGACATGCTGTCAGGAGGGATCAGTCCCTGGAGAAGGACATCATGCTTGGTAAAATATAGGGTCAGCGTAGAAAGGAAGACCCTCAATGAGATGAACTGCAACAGTGGGCTCAAGCATAACAATTGTGATCATGGCGCAGGAACAGACAGTGTTTCAGTCTGTAGTATATAGGGGTGGCTATGAGTTGGAACTGCCTCGACGGCACCCAACAACAACAATAACTAGCAGTGCATAAGAGATCCAATCTCCACGCAACCTCTCCAACATTTATTATCTTTTTGTCTTTTAATTAGTGCCAGTAATGTGGGGGTGAGATGGTATCTCATTGTGGTTTTGATTTGCATTTCTCTAATGGCTAATGATTGTGAGCATTTTTTCATGTTTCTGCTAGCAGCCTGAGTATCTTTTTTGGTGAAATTTCTGTTCATATCCTTTGCCTATTTTTAATTGTATTATTTGCCTTTTTGTTGTTGAGGTGTTGAAGTACTTTGCAGAGTCTAGAGATTAGACCCTTGTTATATATATTGTAGCCAAAAAATTTTTTTGCAGTCTGTAGATTCTCCTTTTTACTCTTTTGGTGAAGTCTTTTGATGAGCATAAATGTTTAATTTTTAGGAGCTCCCATTTATCTAATTTATCATCTCGCATTTGTGCATTGTTAGTTACGGTTTGCAATGTTTTTATGCCATGTATTATGGCCTCTATCATTGTCTCTATTTTTGTTTCCATTATCTTTATCGTTTTAGGTTTTATACTTAGGTCTTTGATCCATTTTGAGTTAGTTTTTGTATATGGTGTGAGAAGTGGATCCTGTTTCATTTTTTTTAACACATATACTTCTAGTTTTGCCAATGTTATTTCTTAAAGAGTCTCTTTTCCCCATTTAACGTACTTGGCCCTTGGTCAAATATTAGCTGCCCTTAGATGGATATATTTACATCTTGGTTCTCAGTTCTGTTCCATTGGTTATGTGTCTGTTATTGTACCATTACCAGACTGATTTGACTACTGTGCCTGTATAGTAGGTTCTGAGATCAGGTAGTATGAGACCACCTACTTTGTTTCTTCTTCTTCAATAATGTTTTACTTATCTGAGGCCTCTTCCCTTTCCATATAAAGTTGGTTATTAGTTTCTCCATCTTGTTAAAGAATGCTGTTGGAATTTGGATCAGGATTGCATTGTATCTTTAGATTGCTTTAGGTAGTATTGATATTTCACAATGTTCAGTTTTCCTATCCATTTATGTAGGTCTCTTTTGGTCTCTTGCAATAGTGTTTTACACATTTTTTTTATAGGTCCTTTATGTCCCTGGTTAGATTTATTGCTAAGTATTTTATCTTTGGAGACTATTGTAAACGGTACGGATTTCCTCATTTCCTTTTCAAAATTTTCTTTGTTGGTGAAGAGGAATCCAACTGATTTTTGTATGTTAATCTTGTATCTTGCTACATTGCCAAAGTCTATTAGTTCCAGTAGCTTTCGTGTGGATTTTTTTGAGTTTTCTTTGTATGGGATTATACATCTATGAATAGGGATAGTTTTGCCTGTTCCTTACATATTTGGATGCCCTTTATTTCTTTTTCTTACTCTAGCTAAGATTTCCTGCATGATGTTGAATAAGAGTGGTGATAAAGGGCATCCTTGTCTGGTTCCCATTCTCAAGGAGAGTGCTTTCAGTCTTTTTCCACTGAGAGTGATGTAGGCTGTTGGTTTTGTATAAATACCCTTTATTGTCTAGGAATTCCTATTCTTCTGGGTGTTTTTATTAGGAATGGGAGTTGGACTTTTTCAAATGCCTTTTCTGCGTTGATTCAGATGATCCTGTAATTCTTTTCTATTGTTTTATTTGTGTGGTAGATTACATCGATTGATTTTCTAATGTTGAACTATCCCTGCATACCTAGTATGAATCCTACTTGGCCATGATATATTATATTTTTGATGTGCTGTTGGATTCTATCGGCTAGAGTTTTGTTGAGAATTTTTACATGTATATTCGCGAGGGATAGTGGTTTGTAGTTTTCTTTTTTTTTTCTGGTGTCTTTGCCTGGCTTTGGTATTAAGGTTATACTGGCTTTGTATAATGAATTGGGGAATATTCTTTCCTTTTCTATGCTCTGAAGTAGTTTGAATAGTATTTGTGTAATCTCTTCTCTGAAAGTTTAGTAGAATTCTCCAGCGAATTCATTTAGGCCAGGGTTTTTGTTGGGAGATTTTTTAATTACCCCTCAATCTCTTCTTTTGTTAAGCTTCTGTTTAGTTTTTCCATCCTCGTTTGTGTTAGCTTAGGTATGTAGCGTGTTTCTAGAAATTTGTCCATTTCCTCTAGGTTTTCAAATTTGTTGAGGATACAATTGTTTGTAGTATTCTGCTATGATCCTTTTTATTTCAGTTGATTCTGTTGTGGTATCACCCATCTCTTTTCTTATTTGGGTTATTTACTTTCTCTTATGTTTTTCTTTTGTCAGTTTAGCCAATGATTTGTTGATTTTTTTGATCCTTTTGAAGAAGCAACTTCTGGTTTTGTTGATTCTTTCTATTGTTTGTCTGTTCTCTTTATTTCATTTACTTCTGCTCTATTCTTTATTATTTCCTTTCTTTTGGTGACTGTAGGCTTCTTTTGCTCCTCTCTTTCTATTTGTTCAAGAGGTAAGGTTAATGTTTTGATTTTGGCCCTTTCTTCTTTTTTGATGTTTGCATTTACTGCTATAAATTGACCTCTAAGCACTGTTTTTACTGTGTCCCAAAGGTTTTTGTAAGATGTGTTTTCACTTTCATTTGATTCTATGAAATTTTTATTCTATCCTTGATTTCTTCTATTAAGCAAGGTGTTGTTCAATTTCCATGTATTTGATTTTTTCCCTTGCTATTGCTGTTACTGATTTCTACTTTTATATTATTGTGATTAGAGAAGTTACTTTGTATTATTTAATGTTTTAGATTTTGTTGAGATTTACTTTGTGGCCTAAAATATGGTCTATTCTTGAGAATGTCCCAAGTGCATTGGAAAACAATGTATACTTTGCTGCGGTTGGGTTGAGTGTTCTATATATGTCTATGAAGTCAAGTTGGTTGATTGTGGCATTTAGGCCTTCTGTAACTTTATTGAGTTTCTTTCTAGATGTTCTGTCCTCCACCAAAACAGGTGTGTTGACATCTTCTACTGTTATTGTGAAACTGTCTATTTCTCTTTTCAGTGCTGTTAGAATTTGTGTTACGTATTACGGAACCCTGTCATTGGGTGTGTGTATATATATATATTTATTATTGTTATGTCCTCCTGGTGTAATGACCCTTTAATCATATAGTATCCTTCCTTATCCTTTATGGTGGATTTTGCTTGAAATACTATTTTATTAGATATTAATATTACCACTCCTGCACTTTTTTGGTTTATTGTTTGCTTGATATATTTTTCCATCATATGAGTTTTAGTTTGTGTATGTCTTTGTGTCTAATGTGTCTCTCTTATAGACAGCATACAGATAAATTGTGTTTTGTAATCCATTCTGCTGCTCTCTGACTCTTTACTGGTGCATTTAGGCCATTTATGTTGCGTGTAATTATTAATAGGTATGAGTATACTGCTGTCATTTTGTTGTATTTTGTGTGGGGGAGGGTTGACGACTTCTGCTTAATTTTCTTCTTTGGATTCTTTTTCTTTATGTAGTTTCTTTTCATTTCTTTCCTTGTTGTTGTTTTTATGTTTATTGATTCTTTAGGTTTTTCTTCTTTTTTTTATTTTGATGGGTAGGTTTGTTAGCTTCCTTTGTGGTTACCTTTAAATTTACCTCTATTTTCCTAAGTTCAAACTGGACTTTTATTTTCTGATATTACCTTGACTTCCTTTCTATGTGGAAGTTCTATAACTACACTGTTTTTCCCCTCTTTTTTTGTTTGATGTTGTCATTTACATATTGATGTCTCTGGTTCCCTATTTTCAGTCTTTTAGTGTTGTCTTATATTTAAGAATTCCCTACCTGGGTTGGTATCTTGTTGATCTGTCCTGTGTCCTAATCTTGAATTGTTGTCTGATGTTGTTGATTCTCTAACCAAAGGAATCCCTTTAATATTTCTTGTAATTTTGGTCTGGTTTTCACATATTCCCTTAATTTCTGTTTATCTGGAAATGTCCTAATTTAACCATTATATTTGAGAGAAAATTTTCCTGGATATATAATTCTTGATTGGCAGTTTTTCTTTCAAGGCTTTATATATCATCCCATTGCCTTCTTACCAACATGGTTTCTGCTGAGTAATCAGAGTTTAGTCTTATTGCTTCTCCTTTGTTGGTGACTTTTTGTTTTTCCCCAGCTGCTGTCAGGGTTCTTTCTTTGTCTTTGGTTTTCGCAAGTTTGATTATGATATAGCTTGGTGACTTTCTTTCGGGGTCTATATAGTATGGGATTCATTTAGCCTCTTGGATGGATATCTTCTCATCTTTCACGATATTAGAGAAGTTTTCTTCCAGCAAATCTTCAACAGTTCTCTCTGTGTTTTCTGTTATCCCCCTGCCCCCCTCATTCTTCAACTCTGGTCACATGTGAGTTTTTCTTCTTGATAAGATTTTCCTCACAAGTCTCAGGATTTCTTCATTTTCCTTCATTCTTTTTTTTTCTGATTTTTTCCTCAAACAAATTGGCATCAAGGGATTTGTCTTCAATCTCATTAATTCTGTCTTCTTTTATCTCAATTCTACTCCTGTGTCCTTCTATTGATTTGTCTAATTCTGAAATTTTATTGTTAATCTTTTGGATTTCTATTAGCTTTTTTTATATGGTTTCTAGTAGCCTAGAAAAAAACCCTTCTGGGTTTTTTGTTCTTGTATTGTTTTCCTGAATTCTTCTACTGCTTTGTTTGTGTTTTCCTTGGTTTGGTCAGTGTTTTCCTTGATCTCTTTGAGAGCTCTGTATATTATACTTTTGAATTCTTTATCAGGTAGTTCCATTGCCTTATTTTCCTCCAGAAGGTTTTATTGTTCTTTATTTGGGTCACTTGTTGGAGTCATCTTGTCTTGCCTCTTTATGTGATTTGACATTATTTGTTGTATCCGAAGCCCTGGTGGTGCAGTGGTTAAGAGTTCAGCTGCTAACTGAAAGGTCGACAGTTGAATCTACCAGGCACCCTTGGAAACCCCATAGGGCAGTTCTTCTCTGTCCTGTATGGTTACTGTGAGTCGGGATCGACTTGACAGCAATGGGTTTTGTTGGTTTTAGTTGTCTCTAAGGCATCAACTAGTTATTATATTTATTTATTGTATGTTTGTTTACTGACTGCATCCTGATTTTGTTTGTGTGATATATCTGAGTAGGCTGGGCATGTGTGCTACTCTGGTCGCTCATCTAGCTACATTGAACCTCTCACCTCCTGTCTCCAGGTGGGCAGAGGAATGATGAGTTGTGTGAGCATGGACCCTGTTTTCAGTTCTTGGTGGGCTTCTGAGGATATAGGTGACATTTCTGGTGAGGTGATGTAGCTGTCCTGCTGGTCACTTGGCCATTGGTGCAGGGGGTGTTTTTCCTGGCCATTGGGTTGGTATTGTGTGTGCACTCTGCCACTTTCTGGATGGCTCGGGCAAAGGTGCCCTGGTTGTTGGTCACTGGATGGGTGGTACAGAGACTCTCACTGACATTCCAGGGCTGTCAAGGCTGCATGGGGGTGTTTGGAGCAGTCACAAGTCTTCAGATCTGTAGGGGATGATGCAGGGGGCAAGGCAGAGGGCTGTCAGCTGTCCCTGGGTGCCTGGTTGGACGGCATGCCCTTGTGCACTACAGTGTGTCATGGAGGAAGTTGTACAGCCAGTTCTCAGCAACCCAGTGATGTTGCATGGAAGAATTTGGGGGTTACACCCGTCCCAGACCCCCATCATGGGTGGCTGGATAGAGTGGGCAGTCCTGTCAGACCTCAAGCCCTCAGCATGAGTAGTTGATCTCCCATATTAGGTGGTGGTGCAGTGGTGAATGCCACAGGTCTGCAGCTCCCGCTTAGCTGCTGCACGTGAAGTTGGCTTCAGCTAGAAAAGTGGCCTGTCATGGCCCAATATGGCTGAGCGCTGCTGGCTTGGCCAGCAAGGTGCTAGCATAGGTGATTGAAGGGGTAGAGGGTACTATAAATCTGTGGACCCCCAGTGCTAGTGGCTGGGCTAAGGGGTGGGTGTCTCTGGACCAAGGCCATGAGTGCCTGGTTTAGGGGGCATGGCAGTGTTGAATGAGCCTGGACTGGTGTCAGAGAAAGGAGGGGGATGGGGGACAGAGAGAGAGTGCTTCTTGCTTGGCCCAAGGAGCTCTGGTGGGGGTGGTGCTGGGGTGCACATTGTGGGTTGGGTAAATGCACTTAACTTTTGCAGGGATGGAATCACTCCTGGTTGACTCTAGAGGTGCATGCAGGTTATTTCTGTTTAGCTGCACCAGATGGGGTGGGTTTTGGCTGGGGATGCCGCTGCTTGTCCACTCTTTGTGAGCCGGCTAACAGGACGCTGACAATCCATAATTCTCCTTTTCCACTGTTTTTTAATTGTCTCTCCTTCAACCTGTCACTCAGTCCGATTCTTCAGCCTTGTCTTTGATGTTTAGGATTCCTGGATTGTCATACATATTAGATTCATTTGTTTTTCAGGTCATTGTTGTTAAGAGGGACGACACAAAGCGTCTGACTGCTCTGCCATCTTGGCCCACCTTCTAAGGGATTATGCTTAGAAAAACAAACAAAAAAGAAGTCAATCACAGCAGTTTGCATAATATAATTCCACTATACAACATTCTTGAAATGATGAAATTCTGGAGACAGAGAATAGAACAGCTGTTCTGAACTAGGTAAGTGGGGGTGATGTTACTATAAAGGCATAGGGTGACGTAATACTTTTGCAGTGACAGAAAAGTTCGGATTACTGATTATGGTGTTGATTATGCAAATCTACAAATATGGTAAGAAGCTGTGGTACACAATGGTTAAGCACTCAGCTGTCAACTGAAAGGTCAGTGGTTCAAACCCACAAGCAACTCTGCACAAAAAAGATGTGGCCATCTGCTTCCGTAAAGATTTGCAGCCTTGGAAATCCTATGGGGCAGTTCTCCTCTGTCCTATAGGGTTTCTATGAGTCAGAATTGGATTGATGGAGGTGGGGCCAAGATGGCAGAGTAATCAGAAGCTTCCAGTGCAACCTCTTACAACAAAGACCCCCAAAAAAGGGAATTGATTACATATGACAATCTGGGAGCCTTGAACATCAAAGGCAGTGTTGAGGAACTGGATTGAGTGACAGGGGGAGGGAGAGACTGTTTGGAAGCAGTGAGGAGTTGCCAGACCTGACCCGATGAGAGCCTGAGCCATTCAGGCTTGATCAGCTTGGAGGTGAGTGGTAAGTCAGACAAATGGTGGTGCTTGGGAGGCGCATTTTCTGCACTGGGAGAGACCCAGCACCAGAGAGTCTGCACGGCCACCCAGAACAAGTAAGAAGCGGTCCTGCATTGGTGAAAGATAAGTAATTGTGTACGGCCTACCTCAGGGATCAAAAACACCCCCCTTAGGGAAAAATCTCTCTCCCATTTACCTCCCCGCCCCCTGCTCTGCACTGGGTCATGGACAAGCTTCAGCAATTTCCGAGTCCCCTGGGCTGAAAGTAGGATCCGACACATGCCCGGAGCCATTCTCCCTGCCTTGGAGCATGAACAAGTTAACGAACAGAGGAAAGAATAAACTGCCAGCTCCCCTAAGCCAGGAACAAAGGTTAGGCACAGCTCCTTTGCCTAGGCACAGGCATAAGGGATCCAAGGACTCTGAGTGCCTTTCCCCCTGCATAGACTTGTGAGGGCCCATCTCAACAGTGTAGGCCCTCATTACTGCAACACAACAGGGTATATACTGGAAGTCTAACTTCAACTGTTTCAGCTGTTAAGTGGCAAGTTCTTGACATTTGACACTTCTCTGCACATGAAGCAGGGTCTTCAGCTACAAACATCAAAAGCCTGAGGACTGGTGTCTCTACCCACGCCACCTAGCAACTTGCAATAGAGGTCCATGAATAAGAGGTGCCCCAGAGTCCTTACATCAACAGCATTGGGTGCTTATAGTCTGTCTGAAAAACCCACCCACCTATGCACTCTGGGGAACTGGGACACGTCTTCCTCCTAGACACTCTGGGACTGCCGTCAGCCCCCTGCCTTGCTCACAGTGTGTCCACCTGCTGCACCCAGATGCCTATGCCTACACCAATCACCCATGCCTGTCTAGGGCTGTAAGTGAGAGCATACACATCAAATTAGTGGCTATCTACCTAGACACTTGCACTGAATCCATACAGGAGGAGTGGGTGGACTCCTGAGCTCACATACCTAGTAACCGATCTAACCACCTGGTGACAGGACATTAGAGCTTCAAGGTGCCAATAATCAAACTAGCTCATACGAGCAGCCTATTTGGGCATATCAAAACAAAACAGGAAGCTAGGACACAGTAAGCAAACAAAAAATAAATAAATATAAATTATTGATGGCTCAGAGACAATAGTCAATATCAAATCACATAAAGAGGCAATCCATGATGGCTTCAGCAAGCTCCCAAAATAAAGAATGTAGAAATTTTCCAGAGGAGGAAAATTTCTTGGAATTACTGGAGGCAGAATACAAAAGATTAATACACATAACTCTTCAAGAAATTAGGAAGGAAATTAATCAAAACGAAGAACGTGCAATAGAGGAAATTAAAAAGATTAGAAACAAGCATAATGACAAATTTAACAGGCTGCAAGAATCCACAGAGAGACAGCAATCAGAAATCCAGAAGATTAACAATAAAATTTCAGAATTAGACAACTCAATAGAAAGTCATAGGAGCAGAATTGAGGCAATGGAAGTCAGAATTGAAGATAAAGCACTTGACACCAAATCATTTGAGGAAAAATCAGATAAAATGATTTAAAAAATGAAGAAACCCTAAGAATTATGTGGGACTCTATCAAAAGGAATAATCTACGAGTGATTGGAGTACCAGAACAGAAGAGCATATCAGAAAATACAGAAAGAATTGTTTAAGATTTGTTGGCCAAAAACTTCCCTGATATTGTGAAAGATGACAAGATATCTATCCAAGATGCTCATCAAACCCCACATAAGGTAGAGCCCAAAAGAAAGTTACCAAGACATATTATAATCAAACTTGCCAAAACCAAAGATAAAGAGAGAATTTTAAGAGTGACTAAGGATAAACGAAAAGTCGTTTACAAAGGAGAATCAATAAGAATAAGCTCAGATTATTCAGCAGAAACCATGCAGGCAAGAAGGCAATGGGATAGCATATATACAGCCCTGAAGGAAAAACATGGCCAGCCAAGAATTACATATCCAGCAAATATGATGGCAAATTTAGGGCATTTCCAGATAAACAGAAGCTTAGGGAATTTTCAAAAACCAAACCAAAATTACAAGAAATACTAAACAGAGTCCTACAGTTAGAAAATCAGCAACATCAAATAACATTTCAAGACTAAAACACAGAACAGAACAAACAGAGATCAACCGAGATAGGGAAGTCACAAAAATAAATCAAAGCTAGAACACTTAAAATAGGGAAACAGTTGTCAATATGTAAAAGATGACAACATTAAAACAAAAAAGAGGGACTTAAAAAATGTAGACAAAGAAGTTGCATATGAAGAGAAAGTCTAGGTGATATAAAGAAATAAAAGACTGGTATAAACTTAGAAAATCCTACAAGTCAAAATAAAAAACTAGGAAAATATAAAGACTCAGCAAACACAAACAAAATCAACAGCAATGAAAAAGATGAAAAGATAATACATAAAGAAAAAACAAATCAGCACAGAAAATTAAGTGGAACAAAGAAACAGTGAACAACACACAAAAAAGACATGGAAATGACAGCACTAAACTCATACCTATCAATAATTATGCTGAATGTAAACGGACTAAAGGCACTAATAAAGACACAGAGAGTGACAGATTGGATTAAAAAAAAACACAATCCATCTATATGCGGCTTACAAGAGACACATGTTATTCTTAAAGACACAAACAAATTAAAACTCAAAGTATGGAAAAAAATATCAAGCAAACAACACTCAAAAAAATCAAGAGAGGTAGTTCCGGCAAACTGGCTTTCTAGGCAGAAGCACCATGCCATCCCTCCACAGCAAAGATCCGAAAAACTAAGCCAAACAGATAAAACAACAATCCTGAAACCCTAAAACATCAAATGAAGAGATAAAGAACTCATCCAAGCACCAAAAGGAGTGAGAAAACTGACAGAGAATAGAGAGTGAGGAGAGATTCATGCAGAGGCCCCCTACCAGCTAATGCAGCATGGATCTGCCATCTTGGACTCCTATCAGAGACCACCAAACAGGGGATACTAGAAAGCAGCCTCATGGAGCATCCATCGGGAGACAAAACAACCAGTAATTTGTGATATATGCTTTCCCACCCCCTGCACTTCTTCTCCCCAACTTGGCCTCCTCTGCTTCCTGTGGCCACAGTTTCTTGACTGGGGAACACCGGTTGCTTGGACTCCACACACCTGAACGGGCCAGCTCTCTGAGTGCCATTTGTTGGCTGCTGGTGTTGCTTTTTTCCACTTCTTTTGATTTCTTCCTTACCTGTCACCACTTCCCCCTCCTTTTGCTCAAATACCTGGCTCCGTGCGCCCTCTTTGCTTCTTCCTGAGGGACTGCAGAGCTCCAGTAATTTGTGATATATGCTTTCCAACTCCCTACCCTTCTTCACCCACACTCGGTCCCCTCTGCTTCCTGCGGACACAGTCTCTTGTCCAAGAAACACTGGCTGCTTCAATTCCACCAGCCCGCACTAGCGGGCTCTCCGAGTGCCATTTGTTGGCTGCTTGTGTGGCTTTTTTTTTTCTGTTTCTTTTGATTTTTTCCTTACCTCTCACCACCTCCCCCTCCTTTTGCTCAAATACCTGTCTCCATGCGCCATCTTTGCTTCTTCCTGAGGGTGCTGTGGAGCTCCGTTTGCGTGTGGAGCTGCTTTCTGGTCAGGGCTGCCATGCTGGTGAGATCCCCGGGCTTTTGTTCGTTTGTTTGTTTTGAATTGTTTGTTTGTTTTCTTTTCCTTTTCTTGAGTTGGGACCCGTTTCTGGCCAGGCGGTGCTGCGTAGCAACGAGACTACCCCCTCAGCTTGCACAGACATGCAGAGGGATCAGGAGGGCATTTCTTTTTTCATTGTTTTTTTTTTTTTCCTGTCTTTTTCTCTTGTTTTGGGGGCTTTTCTTGTTTTGTTTTTTTTTTAAATTTTTTCCCCCTCTTTTTCCCTTTTTTACTTTCTACATTACTCAGTTTCTCATCTCTATATCTTCCTTCTCTTTCTGTTCCCTGAATACCTGGTGTTCTATACCTCTACATATTCTAGCCAGGCTGTACTGCAAGACCTGAGAGCAACTTCCCCAGACTTCATAACTGCACTGGTGAGATCCCTGGGAACTCTGTGGTTCTTTAACTTTTCTGATTCTTATTTATTTATTCTTTTTTTTTCTTCCTCTTCTCCTTTCTGTTTTTCTACATTTCATAGTCTCTCATCTCTCCACTACAACGGCAAGTTCCCTAGCACTCTTTTTTGTTTGTATGTTTTTGGCCATGTTCCTCTTGCTTCTCTCCCATACCCATCTTAGCTCCACACATAACAATCTCCCCACTACATCCTGTCTGCCTGCACTGTGCACTTAACATCACACCACCAAGCAGCACAGGCAGAGCCTAATGGAACCTGCCATGCACTGATTACCGACCCGCCCTGGTGGTTGTAGTAAGTGCCACAAACACCCCATCTGAGTAACTCCTCTTCAGCTAGACCTTCCCTGTCATACTATATCTGAGTGACTGACCCTGTCAATTGGAGAAGGAGGCAAAAAGTATTATGTCAACAGATGAGCAAAAAACAAGGAACACACAGTCCGCCTGCTGAGACATAGTCAATTTTTTCAAAAAGGGATGATACAAAGAAAACTACAATCAATAAATGAGAAAAATAACTACTGAATGCCCCGAAGACAGCAGACAATATCAAAACATTTACGAAAACAGGACAGGATGGTTACAGTAGGCGTCCAAAATAAAACACCAGATGACTTTCCAGTGGAACAAAATGGACTAGAACTACCTGATAAGTAATTCAAATCTCTAATACTCAGAATTCTCCAAGAGCTGAGGCAAAAAGCTTAAAAATATGAGGAAAAAATAGACAAATTCATGGAAAATACAGACCAAAAATTGGAAGAATTCAGGAAAATAATGCAGGAACAAAATACGAAAATAAATTCACAACTAGAAATTATATAAAGACAACAGTTAGAAATCAGAAAGATAAACAACACGATTTCAGAAATGAGCAGTGTCATAGAAGGACTCAGAAGCAGATTTGAAACAGTGGAAGACAGGATCAGTGGAATTGAAGATAAAGACTTGGATACAAATCTGTTTCAGGAAATTTCAGAAAAAAGAACAAAGAAAAATGAAGAGACCCTGAGAGTTATGTGGGATACAATCAAAAGCAAAAATTTTCGAGTGATTGGAATTCCAGAACAGGGGGAGAAAACAGAAAACAGAGAGGATCAATGAAGAACAGCTGACAGAAAACTTCCCCAATATCATGAAAGATGAAAAGCTGGCCATCAAAGAAGCTCAACGAACCCCATAAAGGAGAGACCCCAAAAGAATATCACCAAGGCATATCATAATCACTCTCGCCAAAAACAAAGACAAAGAATCCTGAGAGCAGCTCGTGAAAAGCAAGAAGTCACATACAGAGCAGAAACAATAAGACTAAGCTCAGATTATTCGGCAGAAACCATACAGGCAAGAAGGCAGTGGGATGACATATATAAAATCTTGAAAGAAAAACATTGCCATCCAAGAATAATATATTATGCAAAACTCTCATTCAAATTTGACGGTGAAAATAGGTAATTTCCAGATAAACAGAAACTAAGGGAATATGTAAAAGTCAAACCAAACTTACAAGAATTGATAAAGGGAGTTCTTCAATCTGAGGACAAACAGCTTCAGCTCACAGGCAGAATCTAGGACGCAGGATCGTACCAGCCAGCTACCAATCTAGGAAATGAACTCACCAGGACTATCCAAAACCAAAAGAAATACAACAGGGAATCAGAGCAGTTAATCAATAAATGACAACAACATCAAAACAATAAAAGAGGGAATAAACGGCATAGGTATAGAAACTTCCAATGGAGAGGAAGGCAAGGCGATACCAAGTAATGGTAGACTGCCTCAAACTTAGAAAGATAAGGGTAAAATTCACAGTAACCACAAAGAAAATGAACAAACATACTCATAAAAAAGAGGAAAAACATAAAGTCTAAGCAAAAACAAAACCTACAAAAACAAAAGAAATGAAAAAGATCTACAAACAAACGAAACTCAGCACAAGAGAGTAAGAAGAACAAGGAAAACTTCAGCACCACAAAAAAAGCACTACAAAATGACAGCAACAAACTCACATCTATCAATAATTACACTGAATGTAAATGGACTTAATGCACCCATAAAGAGAGAGAGAATGACAAAATGGATAAAAAACAGAATCCATCAGTATGCTGTGTACAGGAGACACACCTTAGAAACAAAGATGTCAGTTTATTAAAAGTCAAAGGTTGGAAAAAATATATCAAGCTAACAACTACCAAAAAAAGAGCAGGAGTGGCAATTCTAATCTCAGATAAAATAGACTTTAACAGAAAATCTACCATAAAAGACAAAGAAGGACAGTATATAATGATTAAGTGGACAATCCATCATGAAGACATAACCATAATAAACATCTATGCACCCAATGACAGGGCTCCAAAATACATAAAACAAACTCTAACAACACTGAAAAGAGAAATTGACAGTTCCACAATAATAGTAGGAGGCTTCAACACACCACTCTCAGTAGAGGACAGAACAACTAAGAAGAAACTCAGCAAAGATACAGAAGACCTAAAGGACACAATCAGCCAACTTGATCTCACAGACGTATATAGAACACTCCATCGAACTTCTGCAAAGTACACATTCTTTTCCAAACACATGGAACGTTCTCCAGAATAGACCACATCATAGGCCACAGAGCAATCCTCAACAAGAGCTAAAACTCTGAGATAATACAAGGTATCTTCTCTGATCACAGTGTCATCAAGGTAGAAATTAACAACAGAGAAAGCAAGGAAAAATAATAAATAACTGGAAACTGAATAACACCCTGCTTACACATCACTGGTTAATAGAAGAAATCAGAGATGGAATTAAAAATTCCTAGAAACAAATGAGAATGAAAACATATCATACCAAAACCTTTGGGACACAGCAAAGGCAGTCCTCAGAGGACAATTTATAGCAATAGATGCACACATCAAAAAAGAAGAAAGGGACAAAATCAAAACATTAACTACACATTTCAAACAAATAGAAAGAGAACAGCAAAAAAAAAAAAAAAAAAAGCCACAGCCACCAGAAGAAAGGAAATAATAAAGATCGGAGCAGAAATAAATGAAATAGAGACTGGAAAAACAATAGAAAGTATCAACAAAACCAAAAGTTCATTCTTTGAAACAATCAACAAAATTGACCAACCACTGGCAGGACTGACAAAAGAAAAATAGTAGAGAACACAAATAACCCAAATAAGAAATGAAATGGGTGACATTACAAGAGACCCAACTGAAATAAAAAGGATTATAACAGAGTATTAATAAAAGCTATATGCCAACAAATTTGAAAATCTAGGGGAAATGCATAAATTTCTAGAAACACACTACTTACCAAACTAAAACAAAGTGATGTGGAAAATCTGAACGGACCCATAACAACAGAAGGATTGCAAAGGTAATTTAAAAAACTCCCAACAACAGCAGAAAAAAAGCCCTGGTTCAGATGGCTTCACTGGAGAATTCTACAAAACATTCACAGAAGAGCTTGTACCAGTACTACTGAAACTATTTCAGAAGATAGAAAAGGAGGCAACCCTTCTGAATTCATTCTATGAAGCCAGCATAATGCTGATACCAAAACCAGGCAAAGACACCACAAAAAAAGAAAATTACAGACCAATATCTCTCATGAATATAGATGCAAAAATTCTCAACAAAATTCTAGCCAATAGAATTCAGCATCATATCAAAAAAGGTCAAGAAGGGAGAGTGTTGACATGTCTTGGGGTTGTTAACCAATATCATAAAACAGTATGTGTACTGACTGTTTAATGAGAAAAGATTTGTTCTGTAAACCTTCACCTAAAGTACAATTTTAAAAAATGTTAAAAAAAAAAAAGAGATTAAACATGCAGCTTCTCTCTGGAGGTGAGATAGGAAGGCAGAGGCGGTTAGGAACTTGATGAATGGACATGGGGAATCAGGGGTAGAAAGGAAGAGTGTGCTGTCACAGTATGGGGAGAGCAGTTAGGGTAACATAACAATGTATGTATAAATTTTTGTATGGAAAAAAAGAATTGGCTTGATGGCAATGGATTTTTGGTTTGGTTTATACAAGTGATAAAATTTCTTAGAAGTGTGCACACATACACACAGAAAAAAATGAGTGCATACAAAAACTGTTGAAATCCAATATGTTCTATATTGTAGTTAAGTGTAATGTTCTGATGTCATTTTCCTAGTTTTGATAATGTACTATAGTTATATAAGATTTTCCCATTGGGGGAAGTGGAATGATGGGTACACACAGCCTCTATGTTCTCGTTTCTTGCATCTTTTTTTTAGCTTATAATTATTTCAAAAAAATAAAAAAAATACTGGTGAACAACCTAGATGTTAAGTTGTTTAATTACAAAAGGGAAGATCCCATTAATAAATTGGTTAGCTGCCATTTGGGTGTTCAAGGACTTAGTAGGGAAAAATAGGTGCCATCATGGGGAGCTTCGAAATTAAATCCTGGTAACCAAATCTCAGAGGCTTTCAAGATATGAGATAATGTGGTAAGCCTAGTCACAAGTAGTGACAGTGTAGGAGAGAGTTTCTAAGATTTGGCTGCCAGCAAGTTCTTTTTCAGATTAATAGGGTTTTATGAATAAACTTGTATTTTTCCTCTAAATAAAGCATTCTTTTCTTTAGCAGTCTGCTGTTGCTGTAAGACCACCATTCTCATCACACCTGGGAAATATGACCTTGAGCTGATTAAGAGAAGCATTTCTTTCTTGTCTATATAAGGTGCTGCTCACAAACACCATTAGTCATGTAGACTTGAACATTTAGAAGGGAGCATGAGATTGTCCTCCTCACATCATTTTTACCTTTTGCCTTTTGCCTCAGTATTTAACTTCCCTCAGGGTCTTGAAGTGTACTTTGGAGTAATGGTAATACGTTAGTGAAAATAATTTGGAAGTCACCAAGAGCCATTTGTCTTAATCACATTGTTCTTGAATCTTTTAAAGGGATAAGGTAAAGCTATCTAAAGTTTCTACAAAGCCTTTTGCACATTTTATACTTAGAAATATATCTTAATACATCTACTTATACTTGCTTACCTAGGAACATAAACAGTGTTGTCTACCTAGGCATAGGCCTCCACAGCTCTCATAACTTCTCTCCCATTACCTTTGGAGTTGGTTTTGCACATAGGCATTGATTTCTGCTGAGGCAGGACAGCCCCAGTGAGTTTCAGGAAACACTGAATAACTGTCAAGTGTCTTGAGCAAACTTTCCCCTAAGGAAAGGTTATTCCATTTTAGGAGAGGTTGTCTGCACAGTGATTTAAACTGCCTGACATTCATGAGGTGGTAAACTCAAAGTACTAGAGACAAGTGGCTCACAAACCATGGGGTGAACCAAGATTATGCTTCTCACAGTTGTTCAAGGTTGAGATGGTGAGATGGTCAGAGTGTATGTTCAATGGACAGCAAGTCTAGCAAGATTGGATAGAAAACAAATAATCCACTGTATAGATACATAGATAGAGAGGTAGAAAGATAGCTAAGAATTAACTTCCTTTCCAAGATGCAGCTTGCTTTTATAAAAAAATATGTATGGGGCAGTATCCTGAGAATACCGTACTTCTGGGAAAGAATGATTCTTAACCATTCTGGTTTATTTTGGCTTTTGCCCTGAGGTCAAAGTCATGTGTATTCAAACCACATATATGCTTTTTAAAGAAGAGGAGGAGATTTGGGGGAAATAGTGGTTTGAAACATCTACACTAACTTTAATTGGCCTGCCTTTCTTGAGGCAAAATGTTGTTGGGTCTTACACAAAGTTGTGTGCTAAGAAGGCCTTGAGTGCTGTGAGTTTCCAGGGGAGATGACAAGCACCTGAATGCCAGCATCGGAGCTCTGAAATAAAAGGTTGAAAACTTGATCCCCATATATTTATGGATTTTGACAGAGTCATCCTCATCCTTTCACAAGGACCCCTTATGAATACAAGAATAAACTGAATGGATGAGCAGAGTCCTCACTGCTCTTCTGTCTGGAAAGATTCATAGGGGACTGAGAACCCAAAGTCTTTTTTCAAGTGCCGCAGCTGAATTCCAGCAGCCTGCCTACATTTTACTATCTTCCCTTGGTGTTGGTGGTCGGGAGGGTTCAAAATGATTTACCTTCTATTTGTCTGCTGATATCTAGGGAACTCCAACAACCAGTTCTGGACCTCAATGAACTTGTGAACAAAACAAAACATAGAAAAGGCCCAGCATTGGCAAAGAATGAATAGTCAGGGTTAATAGAACTCGTGCAAACTGATACAGAACTACTAGAGAAAATTGATGCAAGTTTGATTCAGAATAAAAATAAAAGTAGTGAGTGTAATCATTAGCAAAATCTATTAAACTTTTAACTTCTCTGTTTATTTATTTATTTTTTTTGGTTGTTGTTGCTGTAGATGAAATCTTCTCCTGGTTGAAGTCACTTTTTCCTTCATAGCCCTTTCAAGTGGTAGTTGTATTATTTCCCAGCCTCCACACTAATTAATGTTGTATTTTTTTGTTAAAAAAAAAAAAAAACTTTGAAAATCTCCTAGACTCATGTAAGTTTGCTGACAAGTCCCATCAACTTTAAATTCAAAAGGTATCTCATCTGAAAACTCTATCACAGTCATTGTCACAACCCAAATTATTATCATCTCTTATTTGGATTGTTGCAACAGTATCCATCTTTCTTCCTCTGTTGACACCCTATGTTCTAATCTAAGAACAGTAATCCTTTAAAATGTAAATCATATCAAGTCACTGATTAGGGAAAAGAGATAGGGCAGAAGTATAACACTAACACTACAAAGGTCTCATCTTCAAATATGGTGGGGAGGTAAACGGAATCAGGGGAGCAAAAGTATTTGAAAAGTGTTATTAAGGAGGAGGGACAAAATGGTAGAACACACACTCTCATCTGTCCACAGAAATACTAAAAAAGAAAAAAAAGCAGAAGCTGGCAAAACCAAATTTGTCAGAACTCTGGAAGCCAGTTAAAATGTTACAACAATTAAGGAACACTGAATCAAGGAAAAGGTGATGTCAATTATATCAGATCAAATTGACAATAGTTAACACTAAAGCATAAATGAGTAGTTTATGGGACATGGGACAGTGAGTCTAAGTCATTGATGGTGAAATAATATGGGAGAGATGTAGAGATGGTGACACGCCGTGAAGAAGGTAACCAATGTCATTGAACTGCCCATGTAGAAATTGTTAAATGGTTTTCTGATCTTCTGTGCATATTTTCACGAAAAATAAAATAAATAATAAAAAAAGTGATGTCAAAAGAGTAGGACAGCTTTAGTTTTCTACAGGCAAGTGCCTCACCTATCATTTCAGTTATATATTACTTTGTAATGCCTGAATATGAAACTAGTAATAGTACATCTTCAAGATCCAGAATCCTATAAGGGCATCAACTAAAATTTCAAAGCCCATTAGCAACCAGTCTGCACATTTGGTGGGGGTGGGGAGGAACCCAGGATAATAGATCAGAAAAGGAGATAATTTTGATTTGCTCGATTTGTTTAGTCAATAGAGTGATATTATGGCTCCTTTGATATACATCTCTGGCTCTTTATGAAACTTGGTGAGGGTTATTTATCCACATGAAAAAAAGATGTGTTAACAAGCACACTGACTTCTCCTTCAGTAGTCAATAAGTAATCTAGGGCTATGTGGTTATCGAAGACCATGGGCCCTAAAGTGTGGTGAAATCCAGCTAAGTGTTCCAGTATTTGTGACACTTGTTTAATAACTCTTTAGATAATGCTGTTTTTATTTTAATTATTACATGGGTTCCCGCACATATGCTGTTTCTACTGCTCCAAAAATGAGTGATACTAGAGAGCCTTGATGGTGCATTGGTTAAGAGCTACAGTGAGCTAAGGCTGCTAACCAAAAGGTCAGCAGTTCGAATCCACCAGCCACTCCTTGAAAGACCTATGGGGCAGTTCTACTCGTCCTGTACAGTTGCTATGAGTCAGAATTGACTCAACGGAAACAGGTTTGGTTTTGGTTTGTTTCAGGGTGGTTTGTACCAGGGAAAGCTATTGAGAAATCTCATTTGTGGAATTGGAGAGTTGCGACTAATGTTGTTTGAGGGGCAAATACGTGGCGGAGGGAGGTTCTGATGTTGAGTAAAAATCTAAAAGTCCACTTTTGAGTCAAATTAAAGTGCAGTAAGTATTATCCAGGCTTGGATGGGGTAATGCTTGTGATAGGGAAAGCAGTTTTATTTCCTTGCAGTACTATTTGGCTCCCTCTGTTGCCTGTATTCTCTGTGTTCTATGAAAATAAGATGATGTGACTTAGTGTAATTCCAAACAAACAAAAATGAACTTGTTACCATCAAGTCAATTCCAACTCATGGTGAACTGTGTGTTGAAGAGTAGAACTGTACTCCATAGGGCTTTCAATGCTGTGACCTTTCAGAAGCAGATCACCAGGGCTTTCTTCCAAGGCACATCTGGGTGGGTTTGAACTGCCAACATTTCGATTAGTAGTGGGGCACTTAACTGTTTTCGCCATCCAGGGACTCCATAGTGCAATTCCAGGTGGTGTTAATAGAAGCATATATGACTATAGTCAGACAAGGCTGTGTATTATCTGCCTTGCATTTAGCACCCAATTCAACAAAATTGATTTTGGACTCAGCCCACCATTGCCCGCATATTTCTGTGAGATTAGTCTCTGCATATTGACGTTGGAGGTCAATAGTTAGGGGTTATTACAGACTGAATTGGGTCTCCCCAAAATATGTGTTGGAATCCTAACCCCTATACCTGCAGATGTAATTCTGTTTGGAAATAGATTTTCTTTGTTATGTTAATGAGATCATACCAGTTTATGTTGTGTCCTAAAAAAATCACTTCTGAGTTATAAAAAGAATAGATTGGACACAAATGCAGCCACACACACACACACGGGAGAAGACAGGCCTGGTGAGAATTACCAAGGAACTAACTAATACTCAGGGATACCGGCAAAGAAGGAATTTACACAGCCAAGACCTTGATTTGGATTTTAGCTATCAGAACTGTGAGAAAACAAATATATGTTCTTTAAAGTCACCCACTTGTGGTATTTCTGTTACTTCAGCACTAGATAACTAAAATATAATTTACTGGAGTATGGGGATGCTGCTCTAACTAGTACCGAAAGTTTGGAAATGATTTTGGAATTGGGTAATGGGAGGAGACTATTGGTAGAATTGTGAACATTAAGGACAATTCTGATGAGGGATCAGAATAAATAAGGAATCTTGTAAAGAAAGCCTCTGTCGTCATGAACAGGATGTTGCTAGAAATGTGGATATTACATGAAGCTTTAAAGGGAAATGCTGTGCATGCTATTGTACACTGGATGAAAGGTGATCCTTGATAAAGTGATAAAGAAGATGTTTGAATATTTTTCAACGTTTAGTCAAAAGTAGAACTTTTAAGTGATGAACTTGGATAGTTGCCTGTGGCAATTTCTAAGCAAGATCTTAAAGGGGCAGTGTGGGATCTCCTTGCTGCTTATAGTAAAATATGGGAAGAAAGAGATAGATTTAGAAACAAACTACTCAAAAAGAAACAAGAACTTATAGATTTGGAAAATTCTACTGTAAAAACTAGGAAATATGCCCTGGAAAGGACACCAAGGGTGTGGCACTCTTTGCTAAAGAGGTTAAGCCTGTGACTGATGGATTTAATCAACAACCACCACAGTGGAAATACTGTCAGCTGAGAGTGAAAGGGGCAAAGACAGGATGAAATTAAGGAAAGCTATATGCCTCTTGGAAATCTACAGACAGAACATGGTCCAATGGGGATACTTGATTATGAACTTCTGTTGTCCTCCAAGAAGAAGAAAGCACCATCCTGGGAGTAGTTTGGAGATCATCAGGACAGTTAATGAGAACATATCTGTTTACATTGTGTCCTAAACCTAATCAATTCTGAGTTATAAAAAGAACATATCTTCCTTCCTTCCTATACTTATTTTATCTTAATTCTTAAAATATATTTAAGCTGCATATAGAATTTTACTTTTTTTTTCTCTTTAGTACATTAAAAGTATTGTTTCTTTGTTTTCTAGCATTTTATTTGCCTTTGCATTATTTCTGATGAGATAAGTATGGTCATTCTCATCATTGTTCTCCTTTATGCAATGTATCTTTTTGTCTTAGTATTTTTAAGTTTTTCTCTGTATCACTGATTGTGAAGAATATGATTATGATTCTCCTTTTTGTGGTTTCCTTTTGTTTATCATGTTTGAGTTAATTGTGCTTGTTGTATCACTCTTTATAGTTTACATCAAATTTGGACAAGTTTTGGACAATATGACTGTCTTAGGTGGGTTCTGTGGAGAAGCAAAACCAGTAAAGTGTATATATATATATATATAGAGAGAGAGAGAGAGGTTTATATCAAGAAAATGGCTCAGACGGTTGTAGAGGCTGGAACATCCCAAGTCTGTGAGTCAGGATAGAGGCTTCTGATTCACGTAGCTGCAGGGACTGGGGAACCCAAGACTGACAGATCAGAAAGTAGGGCTCTTGCTCACAGTCTGCAAGGATCAATGAATCCCAAGATTAGCAGGCAAGACTACATGTAAGCTGCTAGCTGAAGTCCCAAGAACTGGCGATCAGATGAACAGGAGCCAGCTGCAGGATCCAGAGTGAGAAAAAGCCCATGAGCCTTGCCAGAATGTTCACATATATTCGAGGCAAGCCACATGCTCAAGGAAACTCCCTTTCAACTGATTGGCTATTCACAGCAGATCCCATCACGGAGGTGATCACATATCAAATCTCATCATGGAAGTGATCACAACATCATACGACTGCCAAACTACATCATAACTGCAAAACCACTGAGAATCACGGCCCAGCCAAGTTGACACACAACCTTAACCAACACAATGACTCGATTTTTTTCTTCACTCACCTCTCTCTTATTTCGTTTTGGAATCCGATTACACATACGTGAGACCATTTGATATTGCCCCACAGGTTAATCTGGCTTTGGTTCTTTTAATATCTTTTTTTCTTTACAGTGGAGATTATCAAATATTTGAAACACCCATTCCTTCAGTGGACCGTGTTTTCCTGAGAAGAACATATATAAATATATTAAAAATGAAACAAGACCCAAGAAGAATAACTGACTCCCTCTTCGTAAGCACTGTGTGTAACTTTTTCTTCATATGGGGTGGGACTGTAGTAACCTGGACCAGAGCTCCTTTCCCTGGCCAATGCCTAGTGTCCTCCTGTATATTAGAAGCAGACATCATTGCCTGCCTTTTATAGAGAAGGGAATAGAACAAGAGGATAAAGTTACACATAGAATAAAGGTAGTGTCGCATAGTGGTTAAGATCATGAACCAGTGAGCTCTGCAACCTGGATTTCTTTCTGACTGTCCATTGTAACCCAGATGGGAGACTGTGGGCAAGTGACTTCATTCTTCACAGACTCAGTTCTTCTGAAATGGAAGGCCAGTCCTGGCATTCTGAGGCATCCTCTCATGGCTAAGTTGTCAAATCTTATGGTGGGAGGAGAGGATGATAGTAATTATGACAAGGTAGCTAGCCTCCTCTACCCACTCCTTCCCAGAATTCTGACTCCCGACAGGCTTTTCACGGAGTCGAAAGCTACCCATAACGGCCAGTTGGCTGGGAGCCTCTAAGAATAGACACAAAGGGGGCTTGAAAGCTTAGCTTGCTTCCGAAGAGGGGATGGTGGGGGCTAACCATGAGTGATCAGTGAGCGCGGTTGGGGCAGAATCCCATGTTTCCCAAGCTCAGGATTCTGTGGTGGCGCTGATCCTCCACATGGTCCCCTGGTGACCTGACTCCTGTCTGATTTTTGGAATTCCCCAAATGCCTCGGAGTAGGAATCCAGTCATTGCCACTTCTCATCCACTCCACCCCATCCTTGGACCTCTGAAAACTGGGCTGGGAACAAAGGGATCAGCGGACATTCAGCGCCCCTCAGGCCCCCTTGTTTGTGTGGAAGGTACATAATGATGAGGAACATGGCTATCTGGTTTGGTGAAACCCTTGTAAACCTGAGAGATCTTTGAGTCAGTGCTCATGAAACCCCAAGTGAGAGAATGGGATGTCATAGAGGATTGTCATGACCATTGTTTACTAACTCCTTGGAGTCCTGTTGGGATATTGTGCAGTGGTAAAGTGCTGACTCAAAATCAAGATCCCTATGGTTTTGGAGGTCTAGTAGCAACTTAAACATCTCTGAATCTCTTCAACCCTGTTTTTATCACCTCAGAAAACCCCAGGTCATGGATTCTGATGCCTCTAAACATAACTAAGGTATGCTCTGTTTCTCTCTCTCTCTGGAATCCACTTCACTTTTCTCCCTTTCCAGCCTTTACCAGACTCACTGAATATCTTTAAAATTATGTACTTTTGTCTCATTAAGTAATTGTCTCCATCACAACATACAGCTGAAAATAATTCAAATAACCTTTGTCCAACCTGATTACTGAGACATAAGTGGTTGAAATTGGCACCCTGGTCAGCAGTGGTACTACCACTCTGCCACCAGTGGCAGGGAATTCTGGGACCCATCTCACATGGGCCACAGGCACATCCAAATCCACAGTAGATAACATATTTTACCACATTACAAATTGTTGGTGAGATAGAAGGGAGAACTCTCACCCAGACATTAAGCACTGCATAAAATCCTGCGCCTGACACGTCCCCTGAGAACAACATGCCCACCGCTCAGGTTTATCTATGAATTATATGTGAGAAATCCTTGCACTGGGTTTAGCATATAATAGTATCTCAATGAACAAAGCCTTCTACTGAAATTCACACCACAGTGTAGAAGAGGAAATCAGAAGCCCAATGTGCTGCACAGATATGTCCAACCTGAACCCAGGACCCACTTGGCCTCTCTAGACAACGAGTGTGAGCTGTATCTGCATAAGAGGTCTAAGTTGGATAATAAACGAGTTAAAAACTCCTTCCCAGAAACCTGGTGCTTGTTAAAAGAGTAGTAGGCAGGTAAATTCTAGAGGCTCATTTAATAGAAGAGGAGGTGGGTATTATGTTCCCCATTTCATAGAAGAGGAGACTAAGAACCAGAGGGAGGATGTGACATGACCCAAATCTGAAAGCTGGGTATCAGCCCTCAGGTAGTCCTTTTCCTACAACTCCAAATCCCTATTTTAAACCTGAAGAATATTGAAGAATTATAGTAACTGTATTCTAGAGAAATGAGAGAGATTTATTTTGAGTAATTTGTTCACAAGATTGTGGGGCTGGATATTTTAAAATCCATAGGTCAGGCAACATGCTGGAAATTCAGGCAGTCTTTTGTCCAAAATCCATAGGTTAGGTTACAGGCTGGAAAGTCAGGTTGTCCAAAAATTGGTAGGTCAGGCAGAGGAGGAGAGAAAGGAATTCTGGCAGGATGTCTATTTATAGTCTGGAGGCACAATTCTAAGGAAACCTCTATTTTTTCTCAAGGCTTTAAAATTATTGAATAAGGCCCATCCACATTATGGAGGGTAATCTGCTTTGCTTAAAGCAAACTGATTTAAATGTTAATTAAATATAAATATTCCATAGAAACATTTGACTAGTGTTTGATCAAACAACTAGGCACCATAATGTAGCCAAGTTAACATATACAATTAATCATCACAGTCCACCCCTTGCCAATTTAGCATGCATACACATCTCCTTGTTGTTGTTGTTGTTGTTGTTGTTGTTAGGTACTGTCCAGTCAGTTCTGACTCATAGCAACCCTATGTACAACAGAGAGAAACACTGCCTGGTCCTGCGCCATCCTCACAATCGTTATGTTTAAGCCCATTGTTGCAGCCACTGTGTCAATCCATCTTGTTGAGGGTCTTTCTCTTTTTCACCGACTCTCTACTTTACCAAGCATGATGTCCTACAGGAACTGTTCCCTCCTGATAACATGTCCAAAGTACGAGTGGTGCAATGAATTACTTAGTGTGGCCCTTCTACCTGTGGTCTCTGTGACACACACAATGACTGGGTGGGACTATGCAAATAAGGTTCATGGAAACTGTGACTGCTGAGTTTGGGTGTCAACTTGGCTAACCCATGATTCCAGGTATTGTATGGTTGTCTTCCATTTTATGTGTTGTGGATCCTGATCTGTACATGTTGATGAGGCAAGATTGGTGTAGTGTGTGTCTTGGGTTGCTGTCTTGCAGGAAGGCATGACTCCAGTCCCGACTACTCAAGTTACACCCTTCCCTGTGGTGTGGCCTGCATGTAAGGTTTATGTGTGGAAGCCCTGGCTGGGCTCTCTCTCTCTCTGCATCTGGATCCCACAGCTGGTTTGTGATTGTGTAACCTATGGTTCTTGGGACTTGAGCCAGAGGCCTGCCATCTGACCTGCCAATTCTGGGATTTACTGGCCTCCACAGCCCTGTGGGGCTGTGGCCTATCATCTGACCTTATTGGTCAGCTTCCACAGTCTTATGAACCAGCAGCCTGTGATCTGAACTGCCGGTTTGAGTTTGTCAGCCCCTGAAGCCACGTGGGTCAGGAGAAGCCTGTGCCTGACCCACGGATTTGGGACTTGCCAGACTCCACAACTCTGTGAGCCATTTCCTCGGTACAGTTCATGAGTTTTGTGAGACACTGCAGTGAATTCAAGAACCCAAAGACAGGAGGGAGAGCACTAAGTGGGGGGAGAGTTAGTTGATATTAGTGACAATGGAGTGGTACAGCAGTTTGGAAAAGTTGGAAATTTGGGACGTCTTTAACCTCTGCCTCATAGGAACCAGCCTTGCGCTGATTCTTATAAAAGAAATTATTCATTTAGTACGTAAGACGAGGTCTCACCATCCTTGCTTCTATTGGGCATTCTGACAGTACTTCATCTAAGACAGATTTGGTGGTTCTTCTGGCAGTACATGGTACACTCAATACTCTTTGCCAACACCATAATTCATAAGCATCAGTTCTTCTTTGGTCTTCCTTTTTCATCGTTCATCTTTTGCATGCATATGAGGCATGCATTTTGAGTCATGCCACATCATCAAATGAAGGTCCCAAAAGCTTTACTCCATACACTTCATTAAGGTTGACTGTAGTTTGAGAAGGCAGCTATTACCCAGTCATATTTTGAGTGTCTTCCAACCTGAGGGGCTCAGCTTCTGGCACTACATCAGACAATGATCCTCTGCTATTCATAAGATTTTCACTGGCCAATTTTTTTTAGAAGTAGATTGCCAGATCCTACTTCTCAGTCTGTCTCAGTCTGGAAGCTTCACTGAAACCTGTCCACCATGGGTTACCTTGCTGGCATTTGAAATAAGGGCGGCATAACTTCCAGAATCACAGCAACATGCAAGCCACCATAGTACAGCAAACTGATAGACGAATGGACACATCTCCTTAAATCATACTTAATTTCCAGATAGAAACTAACAAAGTCATATTTCCAACTAACAGGATAGATTATCCAGCCTACAATAGAAAACATACTAACTACTTCTCCAGAGATGATGCAAGCTTTTCGGATAATGCTTACTTTTATTGATATACTGTAACTTAAATACTATGATATAAAGTTAATGCATCTTATGTTTCATGAAAAGGGGAAAATAGTTGAAAGAAAACAAAGATATTATACTTACACATAAGAAATACTCTTAACAATTACAGTCCTTATTTCTACAGAGGTTGCATGGTCATAACCGGTATTTATAACTACCTTCTACCACTTGTTATGGATTGAATTGTGTCCCCCAAAAACATGTGTCAACTTAGCTTAGCCATGATTCCCATTATTGTGTGGTTATCATCCATTTTGTGATCTGATGTAATTATCTTCCATTTTTTAGGATGTGTTGTAAATCTTAGCCTTTATGCCTATGGTTTTGGTCCCATTTCGGAATGAGTTGTCTGTTATGTTAATGAGGCAGGATTAGGGTGGGATGAATCTTGAGTTACTGCCTTACTAGAGGGTGTGACTCAAGTCACCATCCTTACCCAGTCACTATCTTTACCACCCTTATTCAAGTCATGCCCTTACTTGAGTTACACCTTTTATCTTACAAGAGATGAAAGGAGAAAGAAGCAAACAGAGATAGGGACCTCCATACCACCAAGAAGAAGAGACAGAAGCAGAACACATCCTTTGGGCCTGGTGTTACTGTGCTGAGAACCTCCTAAAACCAGGAGATACAGAAAGAGAGGTGTAACACCAGAGATAGTGCAAGACAGAGAGAAGTGGCAGCAGAAAAACAGTGGCAGAAGAACCAGGAGACCAGAACACAACAGTGCAGGGAGACAAACCTTGGAGTGAGAGAGAGCTGGGTGCCATTGGGCAGAAGGCTTCCTGGCGGAGTAGGGTGCCTCTGGGCACTTACTGGTGGAGCTAAAGAACGCTGTAACACTTGCCTGAGCAGGGCAGGGACCAGGCAAACTGGCTGAGGGCCAGGGGACCAAGGGCCAGAGAAAGGCCTGCTTATGCACATAGCTGATTAGAGGCTGTCCTCGTTGACACGGACCTTCCTCCAGAGCCAATTCAGACTTCTAGCCTCTAAACTCTGAGAAAATAATTTTCATTTGTTAAAGCCATCCACTTGTGGTATTTCTGCTATAGCAGTTCTAGATAACTAAGACACTACTCATTCCATATTCTTTTTGCTCTCAGCAAGCACCTGAGCTGGTAGTGGTTCTTTGCCTGAAGGTATGACCTAAACCATCATTCCTACAGAGTCTGGCTGTTAATACTTTTGCCTGAATTAGGTTATTGCAGTTTTCCACGGATGTTGACAGAGTATTGTAGTATTAAGCGATTCCATAAAAGATCTGCTGGATTCCAGATGTACTCTTCCATATCTCCATTGTGTAATAACAGTTCAATTTCCCCTTGGTAATCAAGATCAATTATATAAGCCAGTAGAGTAAATCCTTTCTTTAACTACTGATTCAAAGCCTTAAGGATACCAAAGTGGTCAGCTCAGTCGAGTCATTTTTGTGTCTCCTGGCGGAAGCATTCTTCCCTTTGGAACTCAGACCTCTAGACCAGAAGAGCATAGTGTCACAAGAACAGGAAGGAAAAAAAATTGCTATTGGATCACTAGGGGTAATAGTAATGGTGCCACTCTTACTTCCACCCCTTGATTGTTGGACTAATGGATGCTGGATATCGTAGAAACAGCACCATATATTGAACACTGATGTAGAGCATATACAGCCCCTGGAGAACATAGTCCCAGCCCTGTAAAGTATTGCCACTTAGCTGTTTCTGTTACCGAGTCTTCAAGAGCCATTCCACCATTAATTCAAACCACTGCTTTGGAATGATGGGGAACATGTTAAGACCAGTGGATTCCGTGAGTATAGACCTATTGCCACAGTTAGTTTACTGTTAAGTGATTTCATTGATCACAGGCAATGATGTATGCACTACCATGATGGTGGATAAGGCATGTTGTTAGTCCATGGATGATAGTTTTGGCAGAACTTTTGTATGCAGGGAAGACAAATCCATATCTAGAGTAAATGTCTATTCCAGTAAGAACAAAATGTTTCCCCTTCCGTGATGGAAGTGATTCAATGTTATCAACCTGTCAAAGTTGCTGGCTGATAACCCTGTGGAATGGTGCCATACTGGGGACTCAGTTTTGTTCTCTGCTGTCAGACTGAGCACTCAGCAGTGGCTTTAGCAATGTCAGCCAAGTTGCTGAGCCCTTGCATAACCTTCATCACTGCCACCATAGCCATTTTTTCCATGAGCCCATGCGCAATGACAGGATTGCTGGCAAAACAGGCTGACTGGTATTCATAGAATATGTCATCCTATCTACTTGATTAGTAAAATCCTCCTCTTCTGAGGTCACTCTTTGGTGAGCATTCACATGGGCACAAACATATTTTTTGCCTATTCAGAGAGGTCTATTCACATACCTATTTCTCATACTTCCTTGTCACCAATTTTCCAATAATATTCCTTCCAAGTCCCTGATCATCCAGCCAAACCATCGGCCACATCCTATGAATGAGTATACAATTGCAAATATGGTCATTTCTCCTTCAAATGAAGATGAACAACTAAGTGCACTCCGAAAAGTTTTGGTTACTGGGAGGATTTCCCTTCACCATTGTCCTTCAAAAATATTCCAGAAATGAGGTGCAGTGCTACAGATGTCCACTTTTGAATGTTGACTGTATATTACACAAAATCATTTTTTAAACTAGATCCAAGTTTTCTCTTTCTCAATGAAATGGTCACAGACAACTTCCTAAGCCCTAGGCTATAAGAGAGAAGCTAATGTAGGAGGAGTGGAGACCATGGGTATTTGGGCCACTTCCTCAAGTAACTACCTTGTGTCGTGAGGGCTTGGTTAATCCCGATCTCATATATATTACTTTCATTTAATGATGAAGTGCTACTGTGCACACAGAAATTTATGGCTATAAATATCTGCGTCTATAGCCTCATAGGAGTTCCTTATGGTCAGTTGACTAGGAAGAGAAGACCTGTGGCTGGTTTACTGATGGTTCTGTGGCATATTCAGACTCCACTCAAAAGTGGACAACTGCAGCACTGTAGCAATTTTCTGGGACGTCCCTAAAGGACAGTGATGAAAGGAAATTCTCCCAGTGGGCGGAAATTTGAGAAGTGAACCTGGTTGTTCATTTCTCTTGGAAGGAGAGATGACCAGATATACAATGGTATACAAATCAATGGGCTGTGGCCAATGGTTTGGCTGGATGATCAGGGACTTAGGAGGAAGACAATCAGATAATTGTTAACAAAGACGAATGGGGGAGAGGTATATAAATTGACCTCTCTGAATGAGGAAAGTATGTGAAGATATTTGTGTCTCATATGAATACTCACTAAAGGGTGACCTTAGCAGAGGAGCACATTAATCAAGTGGATGGAATGAAACATTCTGTACCAGTCAGCTTCTTTTCTCAGTCACCCCTATTATTTCCCTATGAGCTCATGAACTATGTGGACATGGTAACAGAGATGATGTTATACATGGACTTCCACTTACTAAGGCTGACTTAGCTACAACCACTACTGAGTACCGATCTACCAACATCAGAAACCAACACTGGGTACAAGATATGGCACCATTCCTTGGGGTGATCAGCCAGAAACCTGATGCATAGTTGATTATATTTGAATGCTTCCATCATGGAAGTGTCAGTGTTTTGTTCTCACTGTAACAGACGTCTCCTCTAGATATAGTTTCCCCTTCCCTTCATGAAATACTTCTACCAAAACTACCATCCGTGGACTAACAACATGCCTTATTCACTCTCATGGTATGTACACAATGTTGCCTCTAATCAAGAAACTTACTTCACAGCAAATTAAGTGAGGCAACGGGCCCATGCTCATGGAATCCACTGGTCTTATTACGTTCCCTATCATCCTGAAGCAGCTGACTTGATAGTATGGTAGAATGGTCTTTTGAAGACTCTGTCACAGCAACAGCTATGCGACAATGCCTTGAAGGGCTGCGGCAGTGTTCTCTAAGAGGATATATATGCTCTGTATCAGTGTCCAATATAAGGTGCCGTTTCGACTGTATCCAGGATCCACAGGCACATAAATAAAGGGGTGGTAATGGGAATGTCACCGCTACTATCACCCCAAGTGATTCAAGAGCAAAATTTTTTCTTCCTATCCTTGTGTCACTATGCTCTTCTGGTCTAGAGGTCTGAGTTCTAAAGGGAAGAATGCTTCCACCAGGAGACACAACAATGACTCCATTGAACTGGATTTAAGTTTGCTGCTTGGCTACTTTGGTCTCTTCATGCTGAAGGCAAAGAAAGAATTTACTCTACTGGCTCGTATGATTGACTTTGTGTGTGTATGTGTGTGTGTGTGTGTGTGTGTGTGTGTGTGTGTGTGTGTGTTATTTTATTTCATTTTTTATTGTTGTAATTAAATGAAGTTTACATTTCAAGTTAGACTCCAGTACAGAATTTTTTTTACATACATTGTTATGGGACCCCAACCGCTCACCCCATTCTGCGACAGCACACTCCTCCCTTCCGCCCCTGATTCCCCATGAACATTCAACCAGCTCCTAACTCTCTCTGCCTTCCAATCTCACCTCTGGACAGAAGCCGCCGTTTGGTCTCTTGACTAAGAGGCACATTCTTCACAAATATCACTTTATGTCCCACAGTCCAGTTCAATCCCTGTCTGAAGAGTTGGCCTTGGAAATTGTTTTAGATCTGGGCTGATAGAGAGTCCAGGGGCCATACCTTCCGGGGCACCTCCAGTCTCAGTCAGACCATTAAGTCTGGTCTTCTTACTAGAATTTGAATTCTGCACTCCATCCTTCTACAGCTCCATCAGGGACCCTCTGTTGTCTTCCCTGTCAGAACGTTCACTGGTGGTAGCCTGGCACCATCTTGTTCTTCTGGTCTCAGGCTGATGAAGTCTCTGGTTTATGTGGCCCTTTCTGTCTCTTGGGCTAATACTTTCCTTGTGTCTTTGGTATTCTTTGCTCTTCTTTACTCCAAGTGGTTGGGACCAATTGATGCATCTTAGATGGCCGCTTGCAAGCTTTTAAGACCCCAGACACCACTCACCAAAGTAGGAGGCGGAGCATTTTCTTAATAAGCTTTGTTATGCCAGTTGACCTAGATGTCCCCTGAAAGCATGGTCCCCAGACCCTCATCCCTGCTACTCTGTCTCTCAAAGTATTTGATTGTCTTGAGGAAACTACTTAGCTTTGGTTTAGTCCAGTTTTGCTGGCTTCGCCTGTAGTGTGTGCTGTCCTTCCCTTCACCGAAGATGATTCTTATCTACTATCTAGTTAGTGAATAACCCTCACCCTCCCTCCCCACCCCCGTAACCATCAACGAATGTTTTCTTCTGTGCTTAAACCTTTCCTTGAGTTCTTATAATAGTGGTCTTATACAGTATTTGTCCTTCTGTGACTGACTAAATTCACTCAGCATAATAAGCTCCAGCTTCCACCAAGTTATACGATGTTTCACAGCTTCATCGTTGTTCTTTATCGTTGCTTAATATTCCATTGTGTGGATACACCATAGTTTGTTTATCCATTCGTCCATTGATGGGCAGTTAGGTTGCTTCCATCTTTTTGCTATTGTAAGCAGTGCTGCGATGAACATGAGTGTGCATATATCTATTCGTGTGACGGCTCTTGTTTCTCTAGGATATATTCCAAGGAGTGGAATAGTTGGATAGTATGGTACTTCTATTTCTAGCTTTTTAAGGAAGCGCCAAATTGATTTCCAAAGTGGTTGTACCATTTTACATTCTCACCAACAGTGTATATATAAGTGTTCCAGTCTCTCCACAACCTCTCCAGCATTTGTTATTTTGTGTTTTTTGGATTAATGCTAACCTTGTTGGGATGAGATGATATCTCATTGTAGTTTTGATCTGCATTTCTCTGATGACTAATGATCCTGAGCATTTCTTCATGTGACTGTTAGCTGCCTGAATATCTTCTTTGGTGAAGTGCCTGTTCATATACTTTGCCCATTTTTTAATTGTTTTATTTATCTTTTTGCTGTTGAGTTTTGCAGTATCTTGCAGATTTTAGAGATTAAAGGCTGATTGGATTTGTCATAGCCAAAATTTTTTTCCCAGTCTGTAGGTTGTCTTTTTACTCTTTTGGTGAAGTCTTTTGATGAGCATAAGTGTTTGATTTTTAGGCGCTCCCATTTATCTAGTCTCTCTTCTGGTGCTTGTGCATTGTTACTTATGCATTGTATTGTGTTTACGCCATGTATTAGGGCTCCTAGCGTTGTCCCTATTTTTTCTTCCATTATCTTTATCGTTTTCGATTTTATATTTAAGTCTTTGATCCATTTTGAATTAGTTTTTGTACATGGTGTGAGTTATTGGTCTTGTTCCAGTTTTTCGCATATAGATATCCAATTATACCAGCACCATTTGTTAAAGAGACTGTCTTTTCCCCAATTAATGGACTTTGGGCCTTTGTCAAATATTAGCTGCTCATAGGTGGATGAGCTTATATCTGGATTCTCAACTCTGTTCCATTGGTCTATGTATCTGTTGTTCTACAAGTACCAGGTTGTCTTGACTACCATGCCAGTATAATAGGCCCTAAAATCAGGTAGTGTAAGGCCTCCCACTTTATTCTTCTTCTTGAGTAATGCTTTATTTATTCAGGGCCTCTTCCCTTTCCATGTGAAGTTGGTGATTTGTTCCTCCATCTCATTAAAAAATCCAGTGGAATTTAGATTGGGATTGCATTGTATCTGTAGATTGCCTTGGGTAGAATTGACATTTTCACTATGTTGAGTCTACCCATCTATGAGCAAAGTATATTTTTCCACTTATGCAGGTCTCTTTTAGTTTCTTGCAGTAGTGTCTTGAAGTTTTCTCTGTAAAGATCTTTTACATCTCCGGTTAGATTTATTCCTAAGTATTTTATCTTCTTGGGGGCTATTGTAAATGGTATTGATTTGGTGATATCCTCTTCAAATTTCTCTTTGTTGGTGTAAAGGAATCCAATTGATTTTTGTACGTTTAGCTTGTATCCTGAAACTTTGCTGATATCTTCTATTAGTTCCAGTAGTTTTCTTGTGGATTCTTTGGGGTCTTCTGTGTATAAGATCATATCATCTGCAAATAGAGATACTTTGACTTGTTCCCCACCTATTTGGATGCACTTTTTTTCTTTTTCTAGACTAACTGCTCTGGCTAGGACCTCCTGCACAATGTTGAATAAGAGTGGTGATAAAGAGCATCCTTGTCTGGTTTCTGTTCTCAAGGGGAAAGTTTTCAAAGTCTCTCCATTCAGGATGATGTTGGCTGTTGATTTTCTATAAATGCTCTTAATTATATTGAGGAATTTCCCTTCTATTACTATTTTGTTGAGAGTTTTTATCATGAATCGTTGCTGGACTTTGTCAAATGCCTTTTCTGCATCAGTTGATAAGATCATGTGGTTCTTGTCTTTTGTTTTATTTCTGTGATGGATTACATTGTTTTTCTAATGTTGAACCATCTTGGCATACCTGGTTAAATCCCACTTGGTCATGGTGAGTTTTTTTTTTTTTTTTTTTTTTGATATGTTGCTGAATTCTATTGGCTAAAATTTTGTTGAGGATTTTTGCTTCAATGTTCATGAGGAATATTTGTGTGTAATTTTCTTTTTTTGTGGTGTCTTTACCTGGTTTTGGTATCAGGGTTATGCTGGCTTCATACAATGAGTTTGGGAGTATTCCATCCTTTTCTATGCCCTGAAATACCTTTAGTAGCAGTAGTGTTATCTCTTCTCTGTAAGTTTGGTAGAATTCTCCAGTGAAGCCGTCCAGGCAGTTTTTTAATAATCTTTTCAATCTCTTCTTTTGTTATGGGTTTATTTAGCTGTTCTACCTCTGTTTGTGTTAATTTAGGTAGGTAGTGAGTTTCTAGAAATTTGTGCAATTCCTCTAGGTTTTCAAATTTGTTAGAGTACAATTTTTCATAGTATTCTATTATGATTCATTTAATTTCAGTTGGGTCTGTTGTGATATCACCCATCTCATTTCTTATACGAGTTATCGGCTTTCTCTCCAGTTTTTCTTTTGTCAGTTTGGCCAGTGTTTTATCAATTTTGCTGATCTTTTCAAAGAACCAGCTTTTGGACTTCTTAACTCTTTCAATTGTTTTTCTATTCTCTATTTCATTTAATTCTGCTCTAATTCTTATTATTTCCTTCCTTCTGCCACCTGTGGGCTTCTTTTGCTGCTCTCTTTCTACTTGTTCCAGTTGTAGGGTTAATGCTTTGATTATGAGCCTTTCTTCTTTTTGGATGTGTGCATTTACTGCTATAAAGTGACCTCTGAGCACCGCTTTTGCTGTGTCTCAAAGATTCTGGTAGGATGTGTTTTCATTGTCATTTGATTCTTTGAATTTCTTTATTCCACCCTTAATTTCTTCTATAACCCACTAGTTTTTAAGCAAGGTGTTTTTCGGTTTCCATGTGTTTGATTTCTTTTCCTTGCTTTTTCTGTTGTTGATTTCCACTTTTTTGGCTTTATGGTCAGAAAAGATGCTTTGTAATATTTGTATGTTTTGGAATTTGTTAAGGCTTGCTTAATGGCCTAATATGTGGTCTATTCTGGAGAATGTTCCACGTGCGTTGGAAAAGAAAGTATACTTGGCTGCTGTTGGGTGCAGTGTTGGGTATATGTCTATGAGATCAAGTTGGTTAATTGTAACATTTAGCTCTTCTGTGTCTTTGTTGAGCTTCTTTCTGGATGTTCTGTCCTTCACCAAAAGTGGCTTGTTGAAGTCTCCTACTACTATTGTGGAGCTGTCTATATCTCTCTTCAGAGCTGTTAGAGTTTGTTTTATGTATTTTGGAGCCCTGATGTTGGGTGTGTAAAGATTTATTAGAGTTATGTCCTCCTGGTGTATTTCCCCTTAATCATTATATAGTGTCCTTCCTTATCCTTTGTGGTGGATTTTACTTTAAAGTCTATTTTGTGAGAGATTAATCTTGCCACTCCTGCTCTTTTTTGAGTGTTGTTTGCTTGATATATTTTTTTCCATCCTTTCAGTTTTAGCCTGTTTGTGTCTTTAAGTCTAAGGTGTGTCTCTTGTAGACAGCATATAGATGGATCATGCTTTTTTACCCAGTCTGCTACTCTCCATCTCTTTACTGGTGCATTAAGTACGTTTACATTCAGCGTAATTATTGATAAGTATGAGTTTAGTGCCGTCATCCTGATATCTCTTTTTGTGTGTTGTTCATAGTTTCTTTGTTCTCCTCGATTTTCTGTGCTGAGTCATTTTTCTTTATGTATTTTTTTTTCATCTTTTTCTTTGTTGTAGATTTTGTGTTTGCTGGGTCTTTATGTTTTTCTACTTTCTAATTTTGATTTGTAAGATTGTTAGATTCCTTTGTGGTTACCTTAATATTTACCCCTATTTTTCTAAGTTTATACCAGTCTTTTATTACTTTATATCACCTTAAGTTCCCTTCCATATAGAAAATCAATGTCTCCATTTTTTATGTCCCTCTTTTTTTTGTTTCAGTATTATCCTTTTTTACATATTGATATCTGTTTCCCTATTTTCAATGTTTTAGCTTTGATGTATTTTCGATTTCCATATCTGAGTCAATATCTGGTTGCTCTGTCCTGTGTTCTAGTCCTGTGTTGTTAGCTGATGTTATTGATTATCTAACCGTAGGACTCCCTTTAGTATTTCTTGTTATTTTGGTTTGGTTTTCGCAAATTCCCTGAACTTCTGTTTATCTGGAAATGCCCTAATTTTGCTATCATATTTGAAAGAGAGTTTGCTGGATATATAATTCTTGGCTGACAGTTATTTTCCTTCAAGGCTTTAAATTTGTCATCCCTTTGCCTTCTAGCCTGCATGGTTTCTGCTGAATAGTCCGAGCTTATTCTAATTGACTCTCCTTTGTATATGACTTTTCTTTTATCCCTAGCGGCTCTTAAAATTCTCTCTTTATCTTTGGTTTTGCTAAGTTTGATTATAATATGTCTAGGTGACTTTCTTTTGGGATCTCCTTATGTGGGGTTCAATGAGCATCTTGGATAGATATCTTCTCATCTTTCATGATATCAGGGAAGATTTCTGTCAACAAATCTTCAACAATTTTCTCTGTATTTTCTGCTATCCCCCCTTTTCTGTTACTCCAATCACTCGTAGGTTATTTCTCTTGATAGAGTCCCACATGACTCTTAGAGTTTCCTTATTCTTTTTAATTCTTTTATCTGATTTTTCCTCAAATAAGTTGACATCAAGAGCTTTATCTTAAATATCACTAATTCTAACTTCTACTGCCTCAATTCTCCTCCTATGACTTTCTATTGAGTTGTCTAATTCTGAAATTTTATTGTTAATCTTCTGGATTTCTGATTGCTGTCTCTCTATGGATTCTTGCAGCCTATTAAATTTGGCATTATGTTCTTGAATAACTTTTTTAAGTTCCGCTACTGCTGTGTCTGTATGTTCCCTGGCTGTTCCTGCATGCTGTTGAATTCCCTTTCTTATTTGTAGAAGAGTTCTTTGTATTAATCTTTTGTATTCTGCCGCTGGTAATTCCAAGAAGTTCTCTTCCGCCAGAGAATTTATTGATTCTTTATTTTGGGAGCTTGCTGAAGCCATCATGGACTGCCTCTATATGTGACTTGGTATTGACTGTTGTCTCCGAGCTATCACTAATTTATTATAATTTTATTTTGTATTTGCTTAGTGAGACCTAGCTTCTTATTTTGTTTTGTTTTGATATGCCCAAATAGGCTGCTCGTTTGCACTAGTTTTAGTTTTGACACCTTTGGATCTCTAACGTCCTGTCACCAGGTAGTTAGTTCTTTAACCAAGTATTTGCACACAGGAGTCCATTAAATTTTCCTATATGGGTTTAGCTCGGGTGTTCAGACAGTCAGTCACCAACTGTGTGATGCAGGCTCTCACCCCCAGTCTTAGAGAGGCATGGGTGATTGGTGCAGGCACTGGACTCTGGCTGTGGTAGGGATCACACACTGAGCCAGGCAGGGGGCTGACAGCTGCCCCTGAGAGTCTGAAAGGAAAGCGTGTCCCTATTCTGTAGGGTGAGTAGGTAGTTGAGTTTTGCAGCCAGACTATGAGCGCCCCACTCTGTTGACTGTGAAGCCTTGACGGCACCACTTTTTCTTGGACTCCTGTAGCAGTTGACTAGGTGCTTTAGGTGCTACTACTAGTCCTCAATCCCCTGCAGCAGATCGAAAAAAGTGCCTACTTAAGGGGGAGGGTTGTTTCGAGGGTCACAAATCTGCCAGTTCACAGCTGAAGCAGTTGAAGTTAAACTTCAGATGTTTGCCCTGTTGTACTGTGGCAGTGAGGACTAACGCTGTTGAGATGGGTCCCCACAACTCTATACAGGGGTGTAAGGCACCCAGAGTCGCTGACCCCTGATATCTGTGCCCAGCAAAGGAGTTGTGCCGACTCTGTTCCTGGCCTAGGGGAGCCAGCAGCTTATTTGTTCCCTCTCCAAGGCCAGGAGCAGGGGTCAGGGCGCCTTTTGGGATCTACTTCAGGCCCAGCGAACTGCCGGTGCAGATCGCAGTGGGAGGAGGTAAAACGGAGAGAGGTTTTTCCCAAATGGGATTTTTTTTTTTTAAATCCCTATGAAATGGTGCATGCGTGTCCTTAGCCTCTTGGGAGCTGTTCTTCACTGTTCGGAGTGTGCAAGCAGAATCTCTGCTGCCAGCTCTCTCTTGATGTGGAAACTGCTTCCCTAGTGTGTGCACAGCACAGCTGTTTGCCTGCTTCCCTGTGGACAAGCGCAGCTGCTGCACTGCAGTTTTGCCACCAGGGCTCTGGCCCTCCTCACTGCTTCCAAACGGTCTCCCTCTCCTGTATCACGCAGATGGATTTCTTAACTTTGCCTTGTTCAGGGCTCCCAGATATTCATATAGAATCAAATCACTTGTTTTTCCAGGTCTTTGTTGTAAGAGGGATATAGGAAGCATCTAACTACTCCGCCATGTTGACCACGCCTCGTCTTGTGAGGAAGGAACTTTAATTTTTATTACACAATGGATGTAAGGAAGAGTTTGTCTAAAATATAGAAGGTCCCTTATAATGTCTTATAGTACTAATATACCCTTTCATTAAAGTTAATAGAAAACTACAAAAACTCAGTTCAACCAGGAATACTAAAGGCCCAGACCCTTCAGGAACGAAGGTTTGGGCCACCCCACCAAACAGACAACAACAAAGAGTTGAGGTATTTGCTGAGAGCAAAGGAAATATGAAATAGGTAATGGAAGAAGACAGTTGTAAATATTAGCTAAAATCAGGTACCCAGGTGCAGAAACAAGGACTATAATTGTTATATCTCTTCATTGTTTTGTTATGAACATTTGTGTGTGTATATGTATATAGCAAATATCTTTTTTCATTCTTCTACTATCCCATTACTTATCATAAAACGTAAAACTTAAAATAGATTAGTGTGCTTTCAAATGTTCCTGTTTTATCATGTTAGGCAGATGTATGATTGTTATTTTCTCTTTTTTGAGATTAAGTATGAGTACCAAGTTGAGTTGACAAGGGGTGGACAGAGATGATTAATGTCATGTGGGAACTTGGTTAGGTTATTTTTCCCAGTTGTTTGGGCAAACAGTAGTCTAGTTGTTGTTCCATAGTGTAATCTAATATTATGTAACATAATTAATCAGTTGTCAAAGAAGTTTCTTTTGGGTGTGTTCTGCCTCCAGACTGTATAGATATAGATGTAGATATAGATATATAGATACAGGGTGCGTTCTGCCTCCATTCTCTCTCTCTCTCTCTCTCTCTCTCTCTCTCTCTATATATATATATATATATATATACAGGGGGTGCTCTGCCTGCAGACACTCCCTGCCTATATATATATATATATGTATATGTCACTGGTTCTGTTTCTCTAAAGAAACCTAAAATAGAAGACAAAGTCTTTCTGAACATGTGCATCCTCACGTAAGGACATAATTTTTGCTTACATTTTTCAGCAGTTTATGAACTTCCTGAAGCTCATCGTCCAGTTAAAAAACTATGATAGAAAAATTGTTGTGGAGAACATTATAATGATAAAGATTTAGAAATATAGCTACCATATGATCCAGAAATCCCACTTCTAGGCATATGTCAACATATACAAGCAGAGACCCAAATAGATGTATGTACAGCAAATTAATTGCAGCACTATTCACAATATCAAAAATATGGAAAGAACCCAAGTGCCCTTCAACAAATAAATCAATAAAGAAAATGTAGTACTTACATAAAAAGGACTATTACTTAACCTTAAAGAAAAATGAAGCCCTGATACATGCTACAATATGTATGCACCTTGAAAACATTATGCTGAATGAAATAAGTCCATCACAAAAGGACAAATATTGTATGGTCTCATTTACATAAAAAGAAAAGAACAGGCAAATTTACAGAGAACAATACTTATTAGTGGTTACCAAGAGCAGGACAGAAGTGTAAAGGGGACAGTATTGTTCCTTATGGAGCACTGAGATCCTCTTTACGGTGATGGAAAATTTGCAATGATTAAGGGTAACTGTTGCACAGCCAATTAATGTAATTGATGTCAATAAATTATACACCTGTAAAAAGTTGAATTGATAAATGTTGTGATATATTCATGAAAACAACAAAAAAAGAGCAGTTGCTAAGGCTGCCTATGTACAACCAAACATCTCATGGATTTGGTTTCTTGATTTGCAGGTTTAGAGTCATCGTTTCATGGGACATCTCACTTAATTGGCCTAATATCATTCTTAGTGCTTCTGGCCTACCTCTTAGTTTGTTGCGTAGTGCCTGGGGTCTTAAAAGCTTGCAAGCAGCTATCCAAGGTACAGAAATAGGTCTCTATTCACCTGGAGAAATAGAGGAAGAAGGGAATTCAGGAATAGGTGGAGGAAATGGAATACAAGGCTAACTGCTTACATGAACAACTACCTCCTATGCCATGAGACTTGAAGAACTGGATGGTGCCTGGCCACCATTACCAAACATTTTAATCAAAGACTATATTTAAAAATCCTGACCACAGGGGGGGAAATGTGAAAGAGAATTTCAAATTTCTATAGAATCTAGACTTTGTGGAGTCATGGAGGCTGGATGAACCCACGAAATCATTATCTTGACATAATCTTTAAACTTTAAACCAAAAATATCCTCTTAAAGTCTTCTTTAAAGAAAGCAATACTTTATCATAGCTAGTAAAGAATGTCTGCCTTGAGCATTGTACTCTTGTTTTTAATTAACAAATTTCTTTTTATTGTATGTTTAGGTCATTTCCAATTTATGCTACAATAGATAATGCTACAATAACGCTGCGACATAAAGTGTATCTCCTATTACTTCCTTAGATAATTTTCTAGACGTATAATTACTTGGTCAAATAGAAAAATATATGTTCATGGCTCTTGGTACATATTACCAGCTAGAAAGTTTATACCAATTTGTGTTTCCACAGTGATATATAGGGTTACCTACACAGTGGGGCTCTTAATGAAGTGACAACAACCCAGCAGTGTAGAATTAAGAAAGAGTAGCATTTGTGAGAAAAAGAGCAAGAAGTCACAGAAAATGGTGGTCATGGCAGCTTTTATTTACTGAATGTCTACTATATATTGCGTATATTTCTAAGCACTTTACCTTTAACTTATCTCAAGTACTCACCTTTAATATTTTCTCAAGTATTCCTCAAATTATCCCAAGGGAATAGGTATTTTTTTTGTGCTTTAGGTGAAACTTTACAGGGCAAATTAGTTACTCATTCAAAAATTTATACTCAAACTGCTTTGTGACATTGGTTGCAATCCTCACAGTGTGTCATCACTCTCCCCCTTTACCTTTCCACCCCAGGTTCCCCGTGTCCATTCATCCAGTTTTCCTGTCCCTTCCTGCCTTCTAGTCTTTGCTTTTGGGCAGGTGTTGCCCATTTGGTCTCCTGTATGTAATTAAACAAAGATGCACTTTCCTCACATGTGTTATTGTTTGTTTTCTAGACCTATCTAATCTTTGGCTGAAAGGTGGACTTCAGGAGTGGCTTCAGTGGGGTTAGCAGGGTGTCCGGGGGCTTAGATGGGTTTTAAAAAAATTATTGTACTTTAGATGAAGGTTTAAAGAACAAATAGTTTCTCATTAGACAGTCAGTACACATATTGTATTAAGACATTTGTTAACAACCCCACGACATGTCAACACTCTCCCTTATCGAACTGGGAGGAACTTTTTTGTGTGGGAAAATATACATACACAAAGATACACCATTTCAGAAATTTCTACATGTATAATTCAGTGACATTGATTACTTTCTTCTAATTGTGCTGCTATCCTCACTACCCTTTTCGAAATTGTTTCATCACCATTATCTTCAACTCACTGTTCTCTAGGCTTCCCGTCAAAACTTTTGAGTTGCTGATGTCAATTTGATCTCACTTAGATATTTTTTTTGTACTTTAGATGAAGTTACAGATCAACTAGTTTCTCAATAAACAGTTCTTACACATATTGCCCTATGACAATGGTTAACAAACCCACGGCATGTCAATACTGTCCCTTCTCCACACTGGGTACCCTATCACCAGGTTTCCTGTGCCGTCCTGCCTTCTAGTCCTTGTCCCTGGACTGCTGTGCCGCATTAGTCCCGTTTGTGTTATGGGGCTGTCCAAACCCCGGCTGAACGGTGAACCTCAGAAGTGACTTCACCAGTGAGCCAAAAGTGTGTCTGGGGGCCGTACTCTCAGAGATTCTCCAATCTCCTTTAGGCCAGTAAATCTGGTCTTTTTTGTGTGTGTTTTAGAATTATGTTCTACATCCTTCTCCAGCTCTGTCCAGAACCCTCTGTTGTGATCCTGGTCAGAGAAGTCAGTTGTGGTGGCTGGGCACCATCTAGCTGTACTGGACTCAGTCCAGTGGAGGCCTTGATAGCTGTGGACCATTAGTCCTTTGGACTAATCTTTTCCTGCTATCCTGTTCTCTTCATTCTCCCTTGCTCCCGAAGGGATGAGACCAGTGGAGTATCTTAGATGGCCGCTCACAGGCTTTTAAGACCCCAGACACTACTCACCAAGGTAGAATGTAGAACACTGTCTTTATAAACTATGTTATGCCAATTGAGCTAGATGTACCCCGAGACCATGGTCCCCACAGCCCTCCGCCCAGCAATTCAGTCCCTCAGGGAGTTTGGATGTGTCTATGGGGCTTCCATGACATTTCCTAGTACAAGTTGTGCTGGTTTCCCCTGTATTGTGTACTGTCTCACCCTTCACCCAATATACCACTTATCTATTGCCTATTTAGTATTCCCCCCCCCCACCCCTCACATCCCTGGTAACCAACAAAGATTGTTACATTTTGTGTGTGAACTTTTTCATGGGTTTTTACAATAGAGATCTCATACAATATTTGTCGTTTTCTGATTGACTTATTTCACTCAGCATAATGTCCTCCAGTTTCATCCATGTTATGAGATGCTTCACAGATTCATTGTTGTTCTTTCTCGTTGCATAGTACTCCATTGTGTCTATGTACCATAGTTTGTTTATCCATTCATCTGTTGATGGGCATCTACGTTGTTTCCATCATTTTGCTATTGTGAACTATGCTGCCATGAACATAGGTGTGCATATGTCTATTCGAGTGACGACTCTTATTTCTCTACGATATATTCCTAGGAGTGGAATTGCTGGATCGAATGGTATGTCTATTTCTCACTTTCTGAGGAAGCGCCATATCATTTTCCAAAATGGTTTTATCATTTTGCATTCCCACCAGCAGTGCACAAGAGTTCCGATCTCCCCGCAGCCCCTCCAACAGTTGTCACTTCCAGTGTTTTTGATTCGTGCCAGTAATGCCGGGGTGAGATGGTATCTCACTGTGGTTTTAATTTGCATTTCTCTAATGGCTAGTGACCGCGAGCATTTCCTCATATATCTGTTGGCCATTTGGATGCCTGCTTTGGTGAAGTGTCTGTTCATTTCCTTTGCCCATTTTTTAATAGGATTATTTGTCTTTTTGTTGTAGAGGTGTTGGATTTTCTTGTAGATTATGGAGATAGACCCTTGTCTGATTTGTACTGTCCAAAAATTTTTTCCCAGTCTGTAGGTTCTCTTTCTACTCTTATGGTGAAGTCTTTTGAAGAGCCTAGGTGTTTGATTTTTAGAAGATCTCAGTTATCTAGCTTATCTATTGGGGTATGTGTGTTGATGGTTATGGTTTGTATCTTGTTAATGCTGTGTATTAAGGCCTGAAGTGTTGGTCCTATTTTTTCTTCTATGAATTTTATAGTTTTAGACTTTATATTCAGGTCTTTGATCCATTTTGAAGTAGTTTTTGTATATGGTGTGAGGTATGGGTCCTGTTTCATCTTTTTGAAGATGGATATCCAGTTTTGCCAGCACCATTTCTTAAAAAGACTGGGCCCTTATCGAAGATCAGGTGACCGTAGGTGGATGGATTTACATCTGGGTTCTCATTTCTGTTCCATTGGGCAATGTATCTGTTGTTGTACCAGTACCAGGCTGTTTTGACTACACTAGCTGTATAGTAGGTTCTGAAGTCAGGTAGTGTGAGTCCTCCAACTTTATTCTTCTTCTTCAGTAGTGCTTTACTTATTCGGGGCTTCTTCCCTTTCCATATAAAGCGAATGATTAGTTTTTCCATCTCTTTGAAGAATGTTGTTGGTATTTGGATCAGGATTGCATTGTATTTGTAAATTGCTTTGGGTAGAATTGTCATTTTCACAATTTTGAGTCTGCCTATCTATGAGCATGGTATGTTTTTCCATTTATGCAGATCCCATTGGGTTTCATGCAGTAGTGTTTTGTAGTTTTCTTTGAATAGGTCTTTTACATCCCTGGTCAGATTTATTCCTAAGTATTTTATCTTTTTAGGGGCTATTGAAAATGGCATTGTTTTCCTGATTTCCTTTTCATCATTCTTCTTATTGGTGTATAGGAATCCAACTGATTTTTGAGTATTTATCTTGTATCCTGCTAGTCTGCTGAATCTTTCTATTAGTTCCAGTATGTTTCTCATGGAGTCCTTAGGGTTTTCTACATATAGTAGCATATCATCCACAAACAGGTACAGTTTAACTTCTTCCTTACCAATTTGGATGCCCTTTATTTCTTTTTCTTGCCTTACTGCTCTAGCTAGAACTTCCAGCAGAATGTTAAATAGGAGTGGTGATAAAGGGCATCCTTGTCTTGTTCCTGTTCTCAAGGGGAATGTTTTCAGCCTCTCTCCATTAAGAATGATGTTGGCCATTGGTTTTGCATAGATGCCCTTTATTATGTTGAGAAATTTCCCTTCTATACCTATTTGATTGAGAGTTTTTATCATGAACGGTTGCTGGACTTTGTCGATTGCCTTTTCTGCGTCAATTGAGATGATCAAGTGATTCTTTTCTTTCCTTTTATTTATGTGGTGGATTATGTTGATTGATTTTCTAATGTTGAACCATCCTTGCATACCTGGTATGACTCCTACTTGGTCGAGGTGTATTATTTTTTTGATATGATGCTGAATTCTATCAGCTACAATTTTGCTCAGAATTTTTGAATCTATATTCATGAGAGATATTGGTCTGTAATTTTCTTTTTTTTTTGTGACGTCTTTGCCTGGTTTTGGTATCAGAGTTATGCTGGCTTCATAGAATGAATTTGGCAGTGTTGCTTCCTCTTCTATGCTCTGAAGTAGCTTGAGTAGTACTGGTACAAGCTCTTCTGTAAATGTTTTGTAGAATTCTCCAGTGAAGCCATCTGGGCCAGGGCTTTCTTTGGTTGGGAGCTTTTTTATTACCTGTTCAATCTCTTCTCTTGTTATGGGTCTGTTCTGATTTTCAACATCACTTTGTTGTAGTTTGGGTAGGCCGTGTGTTTCTAGAAATTTATTCATTTCTTCTAGGTTTTCAAATTTGTTGGAGTATAGTTTTTCATAATATTCTGTCATAATCCTTTTTATTTCTGATGGGTCTGTTGTAATGTTCCCCATTTCGTTTCTTATTTGGGTTATTTGTGTCCTCTCCTGTTTTTCTTTTGTCAGTCTGGCCAGTGGTTTGTCGATTTTGTTGATTCTTTCAAAGAACCAACTTTTGGTTTTTGTTGATTCTTTCCATTGTTTTTCTGTTCTGTATTTCATTTATTTCTGCTATGATCTTTAGTATTTCCTTTCTTGCAGTGGTTGTGGGCTTTTTTTGCTGTTCTTTATTTGTTTGAGTTCTTTAGTTAAAGTTTTGATTTTGTCCCTTTCTTCTTTTCTGATATGTGCATCTATTGCTATAAATTGTCCTCTGAGGACTGCCTTTGCTGTGTCCCAAAGGTTTTGGTATGATGTGTTTTCATTCTCATTTGATTCTTGGAAATTTTTTATTCCATCTCTGATTTCTTCTATTTCCCAGTGATGTGTAAGCACGGTATTATTCAGTTTCCATGTAATTGATTTTTTTTCCTTGCTCTTTCTATTGTTAATTTCTACCTTGATGGCATTGTGGTCAGAGACGATACTTTGAATTATCTTATAGCTTTTGATCTTGTTCAGGATTGGTCTATGGCCTATGATGTGGTCTATTCTGGAGAACGTTCCATGTGCTTTGGAAAAGAATGTGTACTTTGCAGTGGTTGGATGGAGTGTTCTATATATGACTATGAAGTCAAGTTGGCTGATTGTGCCCTTTAGGTCTTCTGTATCTTTGCTGAGTTTCTTCTTAGTTGTTCTGTCCTTTACTAAGAGTGGTGTGTTGAAGTCTCCTACTATTATTGTGGAACTGTCAATTTCTCTTTTCAGTGTTGTTAGAGTGTGTTTTCTGTATATTGGAGCTGTGTCATTTGGTGTGTAGATGTTTATTATGTTTATGCCTTCATGATGGATCATCCCCTTAATCATTATATAGTGTCCTTCTTTGTCTTTTATGGTAGATTTCGTTTTAAAGTCTATTTTATCTGAGATTAGAATTACCACTCCTGTTCTTTTTGGTAGTTGTTAACTTGATGTACTTTTTTCCAACTTTTGACTTTTAATAAATTCACATCTTTGTTTCTAAGGTGTGTCTCTTGTAGACAGAATATTGATGGATCCTGTTTTCTTATCCATTCTGTCACTTTCCGTCTCTTTATGGTGCATTGAGTCCATTTACATTCAGTGTAATTATTGATAGATGTGAGTTTGTTGCTGTCATTTTGTAGAGCTTTTTTTTTGTGATGCTGGTTTTCTTTGTTCTTCTTACTCTCTTGTACTGGTTAGTTTTGTCTGTGGACTTTTTTTTTCATTTCTTTTGCTTTTGTAGGTTTTGTTTTTGCTGAGACTTTATGTTGTTCCCCCTTTTTTTATGAGTATGTTTGTTAACTTTCTTTGTGGTTACCAAAAATTTTACCCTTATCTTTCTAAGTTTGAAGCAGTCTACAATTAATTAGTATTGCTTTGCCTTTTTCTCCATTAGAATGTTCTATACTTATGCAGTTTATTTCCTCTTTTATTGTTTTGATTTTGTTATCATTTACTAATTAACAGATCTGATTCCCTGTTGTATTTCTTTTGGTTTTAGATAGTCCTCAAGAGGTTGTTTCCTAGATTGGTATCTGGCTGGTACGATCCTGCGTCCTAGATTCTGCCTGTGAGCTGAAGCTGTTTGTCCTCTGATCAAAGAACTCACTTTAATAATTCTTGTAAGTTTGCGTTGAATTTTTCATATTCCCTTAATTTCTGTTTATCTGGAAATGACCTAATTTCACCATCAAATGTGAATGAAAGTTTTGCAGGATATATTAATCTTGGCTAGCAATTTTTTTCTTTCCAGATTTTATATATATCATCCCATTGCCTTCTTGCCTGCATGGTTTCTGTCAAATAATCTAGGCTTAGTCTTATTGTTTCTCCTCTGTATGTGACTTCTTGTTTTTCATGAGCTGGTCTTAGGATTCTTTGCTTGTCTTTTGGTTTCGGTGAGTGTGATTATGATATGCCTTGGTGATTTTCTTTTGGGCCTCTCCTATATGGGGTTCATTGAGATTCTTCGATGGCAGCTTTTTATCTTTTATGTTATTGGAGAAGTTTTCTGTGAGCAGTTCTTCAATGATCCTCTGTGTTTTCTGTTTTATCCCCCTGTTCTGGAATTCCAATCACTCGAAAATTTTTGCTTTTGACTGTATCCCACATAATTCTCAGGGTCTCTTCATTTTTCTTTGCTCTTTTTTCTGAGATTTCCTTAAACAGATTTGTATCCAAGAGTTTGTCTTCAATTCCACTGATCCTGTCTTCCACCATTTCAAATCTGCTTCTTAGCCCTTCTATGACACCGTCTGTTTCTGAAATCTTGTTGTTTATCTTTTGGATCTCTAATTGTTATCGTTGTATAATTTATACTTGTGAATTTATTTTGGTATTTTTTTCCTGCCATTATTTTCCTGAATTCTTCCAATTTTTTGGCTGTGTTTTGCATGAATTTGTCTATTTTTTCCTCATATTTGTCAGCTTTTTGCCTCAACTTTGGGGGAATTATGAGTATTAGAGATTTGAGTTCCCTATCAGGTAGTTCTAGTGCATTTTCTTCCACTGGAGAGTCATTTGGTGTTTTATTTTGGACACCTACTGGAACCATCTTGTCATGTTTTTGTAAATGGTTTGATATTGTCTGCTGTCTTCAGGACATTCAGTAGTTATTTTTCTCGTTTATGGATTGTAGATTTGTTTGTTTCGTCCTTCTTTTTTAAAAAAAATTTGACTATGTCTGAGCAGGCAGACTGTGTGTTCTTTGTTGTTTGCTCGTCTGTGGGCACAATACTTTTAGCCTCCTTCTCCAATTGGCAGGGTCAGTCACTCAGATATGGTACGGCAGGGCAGGTCTAGCTGAAGAGGAGTTACTGCGACAGGTTGTTTGTGGCACTTACTACAGCCACCCGGATGGTTTGGTAATCAGTGCAGGGTAGTTTCTGGTATCCCGTGCCTGTGCTGCTTAGTGGTGTGATGTTAAGCTCACGGTGGAGGAAGGAGGGATATAGGGAGGAGATTGTGAAGTGTGGAGTTAAGATGGGTATGGGAGAGAGGAGAGAGGAACAGGAGCCAAAAACATACAAACAAACAAAAAAGAATGCTAGGGGAACTTGCTGTTGGAGTGGAGAGATGAGAGACTATGAAATGGAGAAAAACAGAAAGGGGTAAAGGAAGAAAAGAAAAGAAAAAAAATGAGTAAATAAATATCGTAAAAGTTAAAGAACCACAAACGTCCCAGGGATCCCACCAGTGCAGCTCTGAGGTCTGCGAAAGTCGCTCTCAGGTGTTGCAGTACAGCCTGGCTAGAAGGTGTAGAGGTATACGACACCAGGTAATCAAGGAACAGAAAGAGAAGGAAGATATAGAGAGATGAGAAACTGAGCAATGAGGAAAGACAAAAAGGGAAAAAGAGGGAAAAGAAAACAAAAAATATTTAAAAAAAAAGAAGAAGAAAGGCCCCCCAAAAACCAGAAAAAAAGAAAAACCATCGAAAAAAGAAATGTCCTCAGGGATCCCTATGTACTTCTGTGCAACCTGAGGGGGAAGTCTCATTGCCACGCAGCACCGCCTGGCCAGAAACAGCTCCCAACTCAAGAAAAGGAAAAGAAAACATACAAATAATTTAAAAGAAACAAACAAACAAAAGCCCCGGTATCCCACCAGCACAGAAGCCCAGACTGGGAGGCAGCTCTACGCTCGAACGGAGATCCACAGCCCCTCAGGAAGAAGAAAAGATGTCGCACGGAACCAGGTATTTGAGCAAAAGGAGGGGGAGGTGGTGAGAGGTAAGGAAGAAATCAAAAGAAGCGGAAAAAAGCAACACCAGCAGCCAACAAATGGCACTCAGAGAGCTGGCCCATTCGGGTGTGTGGAATTCAAGCAGCTAGTGATTCCTGGTCAAGAGATTGTGGCTGCGGGAAGCAGAGGAGGCTGAGTTGGGGTGATGAAGGGTGGGGGGTGGAAAAGCATATACCACAAATTGCTGGTTGTTTTGTCTCCTGCTTGACGCTCTGTGAGGCTGCTTTCTCGTACCCCCTGTTTGGTGGTCTCTGATAGGAGTCCAAGATGGCAGATCCACACTGCATTAGCTGGTAGGGGCCTCTGCATGAATCTCTCCTCGCTTTCCAATCTCTGTCAGTTTTCTCACTCCATTTGGTGCTTGGCTGAGTTCTTTATCTCTTCATTTGATGTTTTAGTGTTTCAGGATTGTTGTATTCTCTGTTTGGCTTAGTTTTCTGGATCTTTGCTGTGGAAGGATGGCGTGTTGCTTCTGCCTAGAGCTCCATTTTGCCAGAACTCCTTATTTCCAGTATTTTTGATTTGTGCCGGTAATGCTGGGGTAAGATGGTATCTCATTGTGGTTTTCATTTGCATTTCTCCAATGGCTAGTGAATGCAAGCATTTCCTCATGTGTCTTTTGGCTAATTGAATGTCTTCTTTGTTGACGTGTCTGTTCATTTCTTTTGCCCATTTTTAAATTGGATTATTTGTCTTTTTGTTGTAGAGGTGTTGGATTTTCTTGTAGATTTTAGAAATTAGATCTTTTTCTGCCTTGTAATGTCCAAAATTTTTTTTCCCAGTCTGTAGGTTCTCTTTTTACTGTTTTGGTGAATTCTTTTGATTAGCATAAAAGTTTAAATTTTAGAATATTCCAGTTATCTAACTTATCTTCTGGCTTTTGTGTGTTGTTGGTTATGGTTTGTATCCATTTAATGCCGTGCATTAGAGCTTCTAGCGCTGATCGGATTTTTTCTTCTATGAACTTTACAGTTTTTGGCTTTATATTTAGGTCTTTGATCCATTTTGAATTAATTTTTGTGTGTGGTGCCAGGTATGGGTCCTATTTCATTTTCTTGCAGATGAAGATCCAGTTTTGGCAGCATCATTTGTTAAAAGACTCTCTCTTCTGCATTTAATGGACTTTGGGCCCTTGGCGAAGATCAGGTGATGGTAGGTAGATGGATTTACATCTGGGTTCTCAATTCTGTTCCATTCATCAATGTATCTATCTTTGTACCAGTGGAAGGCTGTTTTGACTACCGTAGGTGTATAGTAGGTTCTGAGGTCAGGCAGTTCGAGTCCTCCTATTTTATTCTTCTTCAATAAAGAGTTACTTATCCAAGGCTTCTTCCCTTTCCATATAAATTTAATAATTAGTTTTTCCATCTCTTTTAAGAATGTTGTTGGTATTTGGATCGGGATTGCATTGTATTTGTCAATTGCTTTGGGTAGAATTGTCATTTTCACAATGTTGAGTCTACGTATCCATGAGCATGGTATGTTTTCCCATTTATGTAGATGCCTTTCCATTTATGTAGATCCCTTGCAGTAGTGTTTTGTAGTTTTCTTTGTATAGGTCTTTTACACCCCTGGTAAGATTTACTCCTAAGTATTTTATTCTTTTAGGAGCTATTATAAACAGTATTGTTTTCCTGATTTCCTTTTCGTTGTTCTCTTTATTGAGGTATAGGAATCCAACAAATTTTTTATGTTTATCTTGTATCCTGCTACTCTGCTGAATCTTTCTATTAGTTCCAGTAGTTTTCTTGTGGACTCTTCAGGGTTTTCTATGTATAGTATCATATCATCCACAAATAGGAACAGTTTAACGTCTTCATTACCAATTTGGATGCCCTTTATTTCGTTTTCTTGCCTTATTGCTCTAGCTAGAACTTCCAGCACAATGTCAAGCAGGAGTGGAGAGAAAGGGCATCTTTGTCTTGTTCCTATTCTCAAGTGGAATGTTTTCAGCCTTTCTCTATTAAGAATGATGTTGACTGTTGGTTTTGCATAGATGCCCTTTATTATGTTGAGAAATTTCCCTTCTATATCTATTTTATTGAGAGTTTTTATCATGAATGCGTTTTGGACCTTATCAAATGCCTTTTCTGCATCAGTTGAGATGATCGTGTGATTTTCTTTTTCTTTCCTTTATTTATGTGGTGGATTACATTCACTGATTTTCTAATGTTGAACCATTCTTGCATACCTAGTATGAAATCTACTTGACTGTGGTGTATTATTATTATTTTTTGTATGATGCTGAATGAAATTTGCTAGAATTTTGTTGAGAATTTTTCCGTCTATTTTCTAGAGAGATATTGGTCTATAATTTTCTTTTTTTGTGGTGTCTTTGTCTGGTTTTGGTATCAGGGTTATGCTGGCTTCATAAAATGAATTCAGAAGTATCCCTTACTTTTCTATGTTCTGAAATAGTTTGAGTAGTACTGGTATAAGCTCTTCTCTGAATGTTTTGCAGAATTCTCCAGTGAAGCCACCTGGACCTGGGCTTTTTTGGGGCGAGTTTTTGTTTTTTGTTTTTTGTTTTTTTAGCTTTTCAATCTCTTCTCTTGTTATGGGTCTGTTCATATTTTCTATTTTACTTTGTTTTAGTTTGGGTAGATCTTGTGTTTCTAGAAAGTTATCCATTTCCTCTAGGTTTTCAAATTTCTTGGAGTATGATTTTTCATAATACTCTATTATAATCCTTTTTATTTCAGTTGGGTCTGTTACAATGTCCTCCATTTAATTTTTAACTTGGGTTATTTGCGCCCTCTCCTGTTTTTCTTTTGTCAGTCTGGCCAGTGGTTTTTCGATTTTTTTGATCCTTTCATAGAACCAACTTTTGGTTTTGTTGATTCTTTCTATTGTTTTTCTGTTCTCTATTTCAGTTATCTCTGCTCTGATCTTTATTATTTCCTTTCTTCTAGTGGCTGTGGGATTTTTATTGCTGTTCTCTTTCTATTTTGTTCGAGTTGTGTAGTTAATGTTTTGATTTTGTCCCTTTCTTCTTTTTTGATGTGTACATCTATTGCTATTAATTGTCCTCTGAGGACTGCCTTTGCTTGACCCCAAAGGTTTTGGTATGATGTGTTTTCACTCTTTTTCGATTCTACGAATTTTTTTATTCCATCTCTGATTTCTTCTATTACACAGTGATGTGTAAGCAGGGTGTTATTCAGTTTCCATGTAACTGATTTTTTTTCCTTGCTTTTCCTGTTGTTAATTTCTACATTGATGGCATTGTGGTCAGGGAAGATACTTTGTATTATCTCAACGTTCTGGATCTTGTTGAGGACTGCTCTGTGGCCTAAGATGTGGTCTATTCTGGAGAACATTCCATGTGCGTTGGAAGTGTACCTTGCAGCTGCAGGGTGGAGTGTTCTATACATGTCTATGAGGTCAAATTGGCTGCTTGTGCCCTCTAGGTCTTCTGTGTCTTTGCTGAGTTTACTTTAGATGTTCTGTCCTTTACCGAGAGTGATGTGTTGAAGTCTCCTAGTATTATTGTGGAACTTCCATTTCTCTTTTCAGTGATGTTAGAGTTTGTTTTATGTATTTTGGGGCCCTTTCATTGGGTGCATAGGTGTTTATTATGGTTACGTCTTTATGATGGATCATCCCCTTAATCAATATATAGTGTCCTTCTTTGTCTTTTATGGTGGATTTTGTTTTAATGTCTATTTTATCAGAGATTAGTATTGTCACACCTGTTCTTTTTTGGTAATGGCTTGATATATTTTTTCCATCCTTTGATTTTTTAATAAATTTACATCTTTGTTTCTAAGGTGTGTCACTTGTAGACAGCATATTGATGAATCCTGTTTTTTTTTTTTTATCCATTCTATCACTCTCCATCTCTTTATTGGTGCATTTAAGCCATTTACATTCAGTGTAATTATTGATAGCTGTGAGTTTATTGCTGTCATTTTGTAGTGCTTCTTTTTTTCTGGGCTAACGCTTTCTTTGTTCTTCTTACTCTTGTTTCCTGAATTTCTTGTGTTTGTGGATTTTTGTTTCCATTTATCTTGTTTCTGTAGGTTTTGTTTTTACTGAGACTTTATGTTTTTCTTCTTTATGTTGATGAGTAAGTTTGTTAGCTTTCTTTGTGGTTACCTTGAAATTTACCTTTATCTTCCTAGGTTTGTCCCAGTCTGTTATTTGTTGCTATCTCCTTGCCTTCTTCTCCATTAGAAGGTTCTATACCTACACCATTTATTCCCTCTTTTATTGTTCTGATGCTCTTATCATTTCCAGTTCAACTTCTCTGGTTCCCTGTTGTAATTCTTTTGGTTTTGGATAGTCCTAGAGAGTTCATTTCTTTGTTTGGTATCTGGTTGGTACAATCCTCTGTCCTAGATTTAGCCCCTGCTCTGATGTTATTCATTCTCTGATCGAAGGACTCCCTTTAATAATTCTTGTATATTTGGTTTACTTTTTACATAGTCCCTTAATTTCTGTTTATCTGGAAATGTCCTAATTTCACCATCATATTTGAACAAAAGTTTTGTAGGATATATTATTCTTGGCTGGCAGTTTCTTTCTTCCAAGGTTTTATATGTGTCATCCCATTACCTTCTTGCCTGCATGGTTTCTGCCGAATAATCCGAGCTTAGTCTTATTGTTTCTCCCCTGTATGTAACTTTTTGTTTTTTTCGAACTGCTCTCAGGATTCTTTGTCTTTGGTTTTAGTGAGGGTGATTATGATATGCCTTGGTGATTTTCTTTTGGGGTCTATCCAATATGGGGTTCTTTAAGCTTCTTGGATTATCAGCTTTTCATCTTTCATGATATTGGGGAAGTTTTCTGTTAGCAATTCTTCAGTGATACTCTCTGTGTTTTCTCTTCTCTCCCCCTGTTCTAGAACTCTGACCACTCAAAGATTTTTCCTTTTGATTGTATCACACATAATTCTCAGGGTTTCTTCATTTATCTTCATTCTTTTTTCTGATTTTTCCTCAAACAAAGTTATATCCATTTGTTTGTCTTCAATTTCACTGATCCTGTCTTCCACCATTCATACCTGCTCCTCAGCCCTTCTATGACATTGTCCATTTCTGAAATCTTATTTATCTTTTGGATTTCTAATTGTTGTTTTTGTATGATTTCTGGTTGTGAATTTATTTTAGCATTTTGTTCCGGAATTGTTTTCTTGAATTCTTCCTTTTTTTGTCTGCCTTTTCCATGAATTTGTCTATTTTTTCCTCATTTTTGTCTTCTTTTTGCTTCTACTCTTGGATAATCTGAATATTAGAGATTGGAACTCCTTATCAGGTAGTTCTAGTCCATTTTCTTCTGCTAGAAAGTCATCTGGTGTTTATTTTGGATGCCTACTGGAACCATCCTGTCATGTTTTTGTATATGTTTTGATATTGTCTGCTGTCTTTGGGGCCTTCAGTAGTTATTTTCCTTGTTTATTGATTTTATATTTGTTTCATCCTGTGTTTTTGTTATATTTGGTTACATCAGAGCAGGCAGGCTGTGTGTTCTTTGTTGTTTTTTCATCTTTGGGCATGATACTTTTCACATCCTTCTCCAATGGGTAGGGTCAGTGACCCAGGTATGGTAGAGCAGGGCAGGTCCAGCTGAAGGGGAGTTGCTGGGATGGGTTTTTTTTGACACATACTAGGGTCAACAGGGCGGGCCGGGAATCAGTGCAGTGTAGGTTCTGGTAGGCTGTGCCTTTGCTGCTTGGGGAGTGTGATGTTCAGCACATGGTGCAGGTAGGCAGGAATTAGGGTTTAGATTGTGATGTGTGTAGCTAAGATTGGTATGGGAAAGATGAGAGAGAGGATAGTGGAACAGGAGCCAAAAACATACACACAAACAAACAAAAAAATGTGCTAAGGGAGTTTGCTTTTGGAGTGGAGAGATGAGAGACTGAGAAATGGAGAAAAGAAAAAGGATAAAATAAAAAATGAATAAATTAAATTAGAGGAAAAAAATCCCCAAGGAATCCCACTCTTGCGGCTGCTAGGACTGGGGAAGTTTTTCCCAGGCCGTGAAGTATAGCCTGGCTAGAAGGGGTAGCGGTGTCACACAGCGCCAAATATTCAGGAGACAGGAAGAGAAGGTAAGTACAGAGAGACGAGAAACTGGAAATGAAGAAAGGGAAAAGAAGTAGAAGAAAGCAAAACAAAGAAACAAGAAATAAAAAAAAAACCTGAAAAAAGAAATGCACCCAGGAATGTCACTGTGTATCTATGAAAAGTAAGGAAGTAGCTCCCAAGCTACGCAGTACTGCCTGGCTAGAAAGAGCTCTCAAGCAAAGAAAAGAAAAAGAAGACAAACAAAGGAAAAGGCCCCAGGGTTCCCACCAGTGTGGTGGCAGGGGCTAGAAAGCAGTTTCACAGTTGAGTAGCCTTTCAGGAAGAAGCAAAGATTGCACACAGATCCAGGCATTTGAGAGAAAGGAGGGGGAGGTGGTGAGAGGTAAGGAAGAAATCTAAAGAAATGGGAAAAAGCAACACTAGCAGCTAACAAATGGCACTCAAGGAGCTGGCCAGTGCAGGCAAGTGGAATCTAAGCGACACTGGGCTGAAGTCAGTGCTTCCCAGCCAAGAGTCTGTGGCCACAGGAAGCAAAGGAGGCCGAGTGGGGGGTGAGAAAGCATATATCGCTGGTTACTGGTTGTTTCGTCTCTTGCTGGAAACTCTGTGAAGCTGCTTTCTCATACCTCGTGTTCACTAGTCTCTGATAGGAGTCCAAGATGGTGGATCCGTACTGTGGTAGCTGATAGGGGACCTCTGCATGTATCTCTCATGGCTCTCTGCTCTCGTTCAGTTTCTTATTCCATTCGGTGCTTGGCTGAGTTCTTTATCTCTTCATTTGATGCTTAGGGTTTCAGGATTTATGTGTTTCTCTGTTTGACTTAGTTTTATGGATTTTTGCAGTGGAGGGACAGCATGGTGGTTCTGTCTATAGTACCATGTTGCCTGGAAGTCCCAAGCATTGTATGCTTTTAATGAACTATCTATAAGTAATCAAATTGACAACAGTTATAGGAAACTTAGAGGACAGTGAGTTTATGCTAATGTTGGAGGAACAATTTGAAAAAGGAGGATGAGGATGGTTGTATAACTTTAAAAGAATAATCAGTGCCACTGAATTGTACTTGTAGAAATATGTTGAATTGGTCTATGTTCTGCTGTGTATATTTTCAACAATAACAAAAAAGTAAAAAGAAATTTAAAAAAAAACTATGATAGAGGTATCTGAGATGGGCATTTTGACTGTGATGCCTGTAAAGAGGCTTTTCAAGGGAAAAATATTGAATCCAGATATCCTGTGGTGACCAGTCATAAAGGATAGGCAGTGAGACATTACGTCTGTCAATCTCCAACCTCTAGCTTTCTGTTTTATCTAGACACTAAGTCTACTTATCCATCATTCCCATGTTCAAACGTATCAGATAGGTGGTTGTTGCATAGTTAATAATTATAATTTATGAAGCTGGTTAGCCAAGTAGATTCTCCAGGAATTAATTACTAGAAGTTATTTGTAAGCTGTGTTGCTAGGCATTGTGTGTAGTAAATATGCACCTGATTAGGAAACTGGAATATGGGGATTCTAATCATGAGCAAGTATGAATCTTATTTCTACACACCTGAAATGTCACCTGGTGGGAGGGCAAAAAATAGTTCTTGGATAGTGGACTCTTGGATAGTGGACTCTTCCAAGAACTGCTGTCAATGAAGAAAAACGCTTAATACTACCTTACAGGTATGACATGTTTATTGGTCTGTATCCTTCTGCATGCTTGTTGTGGCCTATGGTGGTCTTATGAGTTTTAATGTTAATGAGTTGAAGTAGAAGATCCACCCCCACTGAGCACTGCAGGCCGATAACAAAGTTTTCACATACTCAATGATAAGCATACTATACCTAATTGAACACAGGCTGAGTTATACCCCCTGTTACGAATTAAATTTTTGTGCCCCCAAAATATGTAGTGGAATCCTAAGTCTCATATCTGTGGATGTAATCTTGCTTGGAAGTAGGGCTTTGTTTTGTTATGTTAATTATATTATACCTGAGTAGTGAGTTCTAAATCTAATCACTCTTGAGTTATAAAAAATAGTAGGTTAGACACAAACACACACAAACATGCTCTTGCGCGCGCGCGCGCACACACACACACATACACACACACACACACACACACACACACACACAGGAAGACAGTTACCATGTGAAGATCATCTCTAAATCAAGGAACAAATGAACACCCAGGACTACCTACAAAGAAGGAATAGACTTGGCTGAGACCATGATTTGGACTTTTAGCCTACAGAGCTGACAGAAAATAAATTTCGTTTTTTTAAAAACTACTCACTTGTGGTATTTCTGTTACAGCAGCACTAAAAACTAAGGTATCCCCTGAGAGTCTTTGAAGAATTGTCTAATTTATATACTTTTAACAATTTTAATGAGCTAGTTTGTAGGTTTGCTTAAGTTGATCTATGCCTCAAATAATTGCTAAATTTGAAGCTAGGTAAGAAAAGTAATATTTAATTGTAAAATAATCTAATGACCTAAGTTACTAGAATAAAATATAAGAAACAAAGGAATGCTAACATAATTTAGTGCTTTAAAAATAATTTAAAGAGTTTTAATACTTTATATATAAATATATGAGAAAATAGTTCACATACTCTTAATAAACATGGTAATATGGAGGTGAGGCTTGTGGAGTGACTGAGTGAGATGCTTGGAAAACCCTCATCCAAAGAGCAATGATAGAATTGGATTAAAATGTAAATAATAACAATTTAAGCATTCTGAGATTAACCCAGTATTCTGAGATTCAGTGTGATGTGGCGAGGATGAAAAATGAAAGTTCATGCAGAGCTGGGAGAGCTAGCAAAGTAATGACATTATTCAGTGGCATGATCACAAGCTTTATCGCTTTCACAACAATCCGGACAAAGAGGAACAGGGTAAAATTCATTTCAGACTAGTCCCCTGTTAGGTCCTCATCCTTAGGTAAGGTGACAAAGAGGACTCCTCTATGCACACTCCTCGTTGAGTGATAGGTGAAGGACAAAGTGGAAAGGGAAACTAGAGTTTATATACGTTAGACCAGAGGGGTATATAGGCTGGAACGTATGGAAAAAGGGGAAGGGGAAAAGGGGACGTTACCTTTGTTCAGGTAAAAACAGCATGGTTTTCCTGTGACCATAGTGTGTGACCATCTTGAGGTTGCCTACTCTTGATTTGTCCAAACAGCTAAAGCATTACTTAAAGTAACTAAAAGCAAGGAAGTTCACATCTGTGGCTCTCCTGGGGTTTTGAAGGAGGTCACTTTCTTACTGAACAGAAGCTCCTAATCAAGAGATGCAATTTGGAGCTTGAATACAGCTGCTTCTTACCAGAACGCCACCCAGGAGAAATTAAGGGTTTAAACACCCAGGTTAGATGAGATGGAAGGGAGGATCCTGGGGAGAGATACAGAGATTTCCTAGAGGGAAGGATATAGTAGTCTTGCCATGAAAACGACTGGATAATTTACCCTCTGCTTTGCCAGCAGCCACCCACAAACTAATTTAAAAAAAAAAAGTAAGATCAAGAAGGAAGGATGATTCTCACGTGGAGGAGAAAACCCATCCTCTTTCTTGCCCTGAGTCCCAGTCTCTCCGTAAGGACCTCATACAGGAACCAGATGATAAAGAAGTTGTTTTTCTATATAAAAAAATAATTTGCAGATATTGAGCTCCACTTAACTAAGGCTAAAATTAAGCAATTTACTGCAATAGCATATGGTGGAAAAAATGGTGTACCTGCTTGTGGTGTAATGAGTTCCCTTATGTGACACTTTGCTGTTATTTTTTTGGCTTTCATGTGAACTTTGGTCTTAGGTTCTTTGAAAAAACAGCTTGAGTGCCAGTCTGGCTAGGGAAGCTGACTGATAATTGACAAGGCCTGAGCTGATTGACATCTCATGGGGAAACTGAGGATTGGCTAAGCGTTGATCTGGCTAGGGTTGTAACTGACAAGAAAGAATGTGAAATGTCTTATTTAAAGAGGTTTTTGTGACATTTAGGTCAACAAGAGCTGGGAGAGGAGCACATCAGTTATACATGGGGCTCTGCACCGAGAACCTCCCAGATATGGTGTCCGAACTGCAACACTGAGCCTGTAATATGAAAGAGGAGTTGTAACACTGATGGAAAGCTGGATTCGGGTAAAGAGACGGGCCTGGTATAAAGCAGAGGAATCAACAATGATCAGGAGAAATGGTGGTAGTGGAAGTGGCAGTGGGGCATGGCCCACAGAGAAGAGATGGCAGGATGGGACCAAAGTGGCCTGCAGTGCAGAGATAATGGCACGGGACATAAGTGGCTGGAAGAGCAGAGCCTTTGTGCTGGTGCAGGGCTGGCCTGGAGTGCAAGGCTACCCTGGAGTGCAGAGGACCACCCTGAGCATTTTCCTGAGAAGGAGGCACCCTGGCTCTGAGCAGGGGGTTACCTGCAGAGCTTGGGCACCCCATGAATGGGGCTGTCTGAGAACAGTCCAGCTCCAAGAGCTGGGGCTGGCCTAGAGTTCAGGCTAAGCTACAGGTAAGGCCCACCTACAGCTGTTGTGATGCAAGCCTAGAGCTTTCCTGAGGTAGCTGATTGAGAGCTGGAACAGTCAGTAATGAGTCCAGGAGCAAAGTAGTGTCAAGGCTGCTTGTTGAAAGCTGGACCAGTAAGTGACAGGAGAAATGCCAGCCAAGAGGAGCTTCAGAGAGACAGAGTTAGAGAGAAATAGAGAGAGAGCAAGTCCAATACCAGCATCTATTATGCACCTGTTGATATGTGACGTGGCGATGCAGATTTGGCACCTGACCCACAGCACACCTGCTGACACCTAAGCTGCAGTGTGTGTCCAGTGATGTAAGAGTAAACAACAGTGTTCAGGAAAGGTAAGGGGATAATATGATGGTTAATTTTATGTGCAAAATTGTCTAGGCTATGATCCTCAGTAGTTTGGCAGACACTATGTAATCACCTCCCATTTTGTGATCTGATGGGAGTAGTCAATCACTGGAAGAAGAGTTTCCTCAAGATGTAGCCTGCATCCATGATATAAACAGATGTTCTGGCAAAGCTCTCTCTCTCTCTCTCCATCCTGCATTCGTCTTGTCACCTTCTGATATCCAGTTCTTAAGAAATCAGAAGCCTTCAGCCTGCCACCCAACCTGAAGTGTTTGGATTTTCGAGGTCCGGCAACCCTGTGATCCAGCAGCCTACCACCTTACCTGCAGAGTTTGGGTTTATCGTTCCCTGCAATCATGTGAATCAGAAGAAGCCTCTATCCTGTCACCTGACACACTGATTTGGGAATTGCTAGCCTCCGCAATTATGTGCCATTTCCTTGAAATAAATGTCTCTATATATACACTTCACTGGTTTTGCTCCACTACTGAACCCAGCCTAAGATATTTGATACCAAGAGTGGTTCTAGAGGAAGAAAATCTTAAGGATGAGTTCTCTGAATTGGTTCTCAAGTAAAGCTAGTCTTAAAGGCACAAGTGACTCTATTGCCAGAAGTAAAGTGGGCGTTGCTAATCCACAGCATGAGGTGGCAATATAAATACACAAAATATCACCACCATTGGATCAAATATTTGTGAAAGACAAGGTTCTGGGTAATTGTGAATTTGATACCATTCAACAATTTTGTCAGACTGAGAAGTATAAGGAAGCTGGTTGGTTGGTCCTACTTTTGGTAAACAAAGTGGAGAGAGAAAAGGATGAGCTCAGGGCTTCAGAGTGTGATTATATATTGCTTCATGATCTGAGGCTAATAGTTTGGCTGGTTGGTCAAGGAATTGGAAGGAACATGATTGGAAAATTGGTGACGAGGAAGTACGGGTAAGAGGTATATGAGTAGACCTCTCTGAATGGACCAAAGAAGTAAAAACATTTGTGTCTCATGTTAATGTTTACCAAAGAGTGACCTTAGAGGAAGATTTTAACAATCAAGTGGATAGAATAACCTGTTCTATGGACACAAATCAGCTTCTTTCCCCAGCCACTCCTGTCATTGCCCAAAGTGGCCAAGGTGGTAGGGATAGAGGTTATTCATGGGTTCAGCAACATGGACTCCCACTCACCAAAGCCAACCTGTATACATCCTCTAATGAGTGTCCGATCTGCTGGCAGCAGAGACCAACACTGAGTCTTTGCTACGGCACCATTTCTTGGGGTGATCAGCAGGCAACCTAGTGGCAGATTGATTACATTGGACCACTTTCATTATGGAAAGGGCGTTTTTTTTTTTTTCCTAACTGGGATAGACCCGTATTCTGGATACAGCTTTACCTTCCCTGTATGCAATGCTTCTGCCAAAAATACCATCTGTGGACTTACAGATGCCTTATCCACCGTCATGGTATCACATACAGCATTGACTCAGATCAAGGAACTCCCTTCATAGCAAATTAAGTATGGTAATGGGCCCATGCTGATGGAATTCATTGGTCTTACCATGTTACTTATTATCTTGAAGCAGCTGGCTTGATAGAGCAATGGAATGGCCCTCTAAAGACACAAATATGGCACCATCTAGGTGGTAAAACCTTGCAGGGTTTGGGAAATATTCTCCAGGAGGCTGTATATGCTCTAAACCAGCGTCCAATATATGTTTCTCCCATAGCCAGGATTCATAGGTTGAATAATCAAAGGGTGGAAATGGGAGTGGCACCACTCACTATTACCCCTAGTGACCCACTCAGAAAAATTTTCCTTCTTCTTCCTCCAATCCTATGCTCTGTTGGTCTAGAGGTCTGCATTCCAAAGGAAGGAATGCTCCCACCAGAAGACACAAAACTGATTTCATTGAATTGGAAGTTAAGAATGCTTTCTGGCTACTTTGGGATCCTCATATCTGTGGATCAACAGGCAAAAAAGAAAGTCGCTTTATTGGCTGGTGTGATTGATCCTGATTACCAAGGGGAAATTGGATTAATATTATATAATGAGGTAAAGAAGAGTATGTCTAGAATACAGGAGATTACTTAGGACATCTCTTAAATATTACTATGGCCTATGATTAAAGTTGATGGGAAACTACAGCAACCCAATTCTGACATAGCTACTAATGGCACAATCCCTTCAGAAATGAAGGTTTGGATCATCCCACCAAGCAAAGAACCACAACCAGTTGAAGTGCTTGCTGTGGTTAAGGGAATACAAAATGAGTCTTGGAATAAGGTAGTACTAAATACCAGCTACAACCACGTTTCCAGTTTCAGAATCAAGCACTGTAATTGTTATGAGTATTCTTCCTTGTTTTGTTATACGTGTGTGTAGAAAGATATGTATATATGGTGTATATCTTTGTTTTCTTCCCTCCCTTATTGTTATAAAATATAAGATGTAAATGGTTGTAGTGTGTTTTTGGTTGTATGCATGTTAGTTTTATCATGTTAAGAGTAAGTATGACTCTATAATTAGCTTTATTTAGATATTATAGACAGTTTAAGGTGATGTGTATAGGTGCCAAGTTGACAAGGGGTGCACTGTGATAGCTAATGTTATGTCAGCTAGGCTAGTCTATAATTCTAAGTGGTTAGGCAGACAGTATGTAATCATCTCCCATTTTGTTTTCTGATGTGTGCAGCCAATCAGTTGGAAGAGGAGTTTCCTTGGGGCTGTAGCCAGCATCCATGATATAAACAGATGTTTTGGCAAAGCTCTCTCTCTCCATCCTGCATTCATCTCATTGTCTTCTGGTCTCCAATTCTTGGTATGTTAGAAGACTTCATCCTGCCACCTAACCTGTAGAGTTTAGATTCACAAACTCCCACAACTCTGTGAACCAGAAGCCTACAACCTGACTTAACAGATTTTGGGTTTTTCAACTCCTGCAACAACGTAAATCAGGAGAAACCACCAGCCTGCTGTCTGACCCACAAATTTGGGACTTACCAGCCTCCACAAATGCATGAACCATTTTCTTGAAATAAATTTCTCTCTATAGATTTACATATACACGTCACTTGTTTTGCTGTTTTAGGGAACCCACCCAAAGACAGGCCCCTTTGAGACATAAGTGGGTTCCCTTTGAGAGGCAAGAGAGTCTGTGCTGGGAACCCTCCTGAACTTTGCCTTTTGCATTTCTTCGTTTGTATCTTTCCCTGTTTATATCTTTCTCCATTCATAGCCTCTATTATATTAAAGTTTTTGTCCCATTTATGCTAATTCTGTGAGTTTTGTGAGCATTGCAATGAATTACCAAACCCAAAGAGTGCCATGGAGGAAGCAGCTGGTGTAAGAAGAAATTGGGGGAAGCTGGAAAGTGAAGGTACATTTCAGGTTTGATGTTGATTCTTATAGACAAAGTTATCCATGAAATTAGTCATTTTAGTTATAGATGAAGCTATAGTTACATACTGCTAAAACCCCTGCACAATTGATGCAGAATGTTTTCAGCCTCAAAGTAAGCTTTAGACTTTTAGTGATCTTTAGTCCACATATACCTTTTTTGTGTGTATTTTTATGGCTTGGAAGGCTGCCTACCCTATGCCAGGCCTCGTAATGACACAGACTGTCAATGGTAACCACTACACCACCAGGGTTTCCTAAGATGAAAAAAGAGAGGTTATACTGGACTCTAAGGGACAAGAGAGTTACAAATTGGATGGTCTCTGGAAATTGGCAGAAAAATTGCAACACTTACTAGGATTAGATTACAACCTGAAGTAGGCTTCTCCTTCAGAGACTCCTATTCCCTGCACCTGTCCCTTATCTCTGCCAGTATCAGGGACTCATACCACATAGAGATCCTGTGGTGGTAGAAGCAGGCCCATATTGACAATCAAACATTTATCACATTAACTGTAATATGGGCTCCCAAAAATAAACAACAGTGACTGTCATTGCTGGACATGGTGTAGTGAGTTCTCGGGGACTTGAGGATAATCAAGGAAAAGATAAGACCATGGATATCATCATTGCACAACGTATTTATTGGGGCTGATCCATTAATAGCCACATGTAGGTGGCAGTCCCTCACAGCATGGAGTCTTCCAGAGGCAAGTGATAAAATAAATCACCAGAATGGGAATAGGGTGGGGGAACTCATGGCGGAAAGCTTATATGTGCCTTCATGATGCCCTCCTGCAGCAAGGTAGGGAGTCACTGAATAGGGAGAACACCAAAGGATAGACACAGCTAGAGGTCCTCATAACTAGGTATAGGGTTTTATCTTCTCTACGGCTGGTAGATATTGTATGTAGTTTCATGTAGTATGTAAAGCAGGAAGGCTTTAATACTAAAAAGTCTGCTTATTGTTGCTATTTTTAAAACAATTGGATGTATACAAATTACAGTTTGTCACAGGCAGACTTTTTTTGGTTAACAAGCCTCAGCTTGCTATGAAATAAACAATTTTAGGTCAGTACACAGAGACCGCCTTTGACTCATTTATGTAACAAATGGGCATCCAGATATTCTTCATTCCAGTAAGTAGTCATGCTTTAAAGGGACCTACACAAGTGCTCACAGTCTTGGAAAGAGAATTAATCAAAAGGGCAATTATCCACTTACTTATTAAAATTGTCCTAGGTTTGCTAAAAGGTGCTGTCTTGGTCATCTAGTGCTGCTATAGCAGAAATACCACAAGAGGATGACTTTAACAAAGAGAGGTTTATTTCCTCAGAGTAAAGTAGGCTAAAAGTCCAAATTCAAGGTGTCAATTCCAGGAGAAAGCTTTCTCTCTCTGTTGGCCTTCTCAGCAATCTTGCCCTAGACTAGGAACTTCTCTGTACAGTGGCCCTGGGTCCAAAAGATGTGCTATGCTGCCGGCACTACTTTCTTGGTGGCATGAGGTCCCCAACTAACTGCTTGCTTCCCTTTCCTTTTATCTTTTGTAAGATAAGAAGTGATGCAGGCCACATCCCAGGGAAACTCCCTTTACATTGGATCAGGGATGTGACCTTAGTAAGGGTGTTACAATCCCACCCTAACCCGCTTTAACATAAAATTACAATCTCAAAATGGAGTACAATGACACAATACTGGGAATCATGGCCCAGACAAATTGATACACACATTTTTTGGGGGACATAATTCAATCCATGACAGAAGCTTTTTTCCTGGTTGTTCCCCTGTTTACCCATTATTGGAATAGAACTCATCAGTCAAAAGGTAGACTGATAGAAAAAGCCTAAATCTTTTATGCCATTGATGGTCATCACACGGTGAGAGCCAGTTAGCTTTTCTGTACTTGGACAGGAGGTAAATTCACCATAATACCACTTAGAAAGCCTATGGCCATCATAGCTGTCTTAGTTAAAGAAGGAGTGCTAATTTCTACCATCTCACCTTTTGATTCCCTCATATGACCTGTGATTAAAGCTGCTACTAATGAGTGTAAGCTAACTATAGAAACTTAAACAAAACTGTGCTTTTTATTAAAATACCTATACCATATATTGTTGCCTTAATAGATGGCATGCAAAATAACATTGGTAAATAGTTTGGCGTTATACATTTGGCTAACATATTCACAGGAAACTCAACTACAATTTGCCTTCACCTTTGAGGGTCAACAGTATACCTTTTCCCAGTTGCCCATTGGATATTTAAATATCCCTATGGTTGCACATGGGCTTTGCAGACAGAAATTAGAAGACTGAACCACACTGACACCAGAAACTTGGCTTTGGAATTATATTAATGAAATTCTCACTGGACCTAACCAAGACTATCACAGGCCATCAGAACCATAACTAAACACCTCACTGAGAGGGGATGGGAAATTGCTCCACTTTAGGTACACATGATAGAATTTTGCAAGACCAACGACTTCTTCGTTGCAAATGCCTTTTTTCACCAACACAAACAGTGACTATACACGTGGACCTCCCCAAATGGAACACACAGGATCAAATTGACTACATCTGTGGAAATAGATAGTGCAAAAGCCCAATATCATCTGTCAGAACAAGGGCAGGGGCTGACTGTGGAACAGACCATCAATTGCTCATATGCAAGTTCAAGTTGAAACTGAAGAAAATTAGAAGTCCAGGAGAGCCAAAGTACAACTTTGAGTATGTCCCACTTGAATCTAGAGACTATCTCAAGAATAGATTTGATGCACTGAACGCTAATGACCGAAAACCAGAAGAGTTGTGGAAGGATATCATACATCAGGAAAGCAAGAGGTCATTAAAAAGACAAGAAAGAAAGAAAAGACCAAAATGGATGTCAGAAGAGAGTCTAAAAGTTGCTCTTGAACTTCGAGTGGCAAAAGCAAACAGAAGAAATGATGAAATAAATGATCTGAACAGAAGATTTCAAAGGGTAGCTCAAGAAGACAAATTAAAATATTATAATGACATATGAAAAAAGTTGGACATAGGAAACCAAAGCGGAAGAACACACTGGGCATTTCTTAAGCTGAAAGAACTGAAGAAAAAATTCAAGCCTCAAGTTGCAATATTGAAGGATTCTACAGGGAAAACATTAAATGTCACAGGAAGTATCAAAAGAAGATGGAAGGAATACAGAAAGTCACTGTACCAAAAAGAATTTATTGATGTTTGACCATTTCAGGGGGTAACATATGACCGGGAACATGGTACTGTAGGAAGAAGTCCAAGGCTCCAGGTATTGATGGAATACCAATTGAGATGTTTCAACAAACTCATGCAGAGATGGAAGAGCTCACTAGTCTATGCCAAGAAATTTGGAAGACAGCTACCTGGTCAACTGACTGGAAGAGATCCATATTTATACCTATTCCAAAGAAGGGTGATTCAATAGGATGGATGCAGAAATTATAGAACAATATCATTAATATCACATGCAAGTAAAATTCTGCTGAAGATCATGCAAAAGCAGCTGCAGCAGTATATTGACAGGGAACTTCGAGAAATTCAGGCCGGATTCAGAAGAGGACGTGGAATGAGGGATATCATTGCTGATGTCAGATGGATCCTGGCTGAAAGCAGAGAATACCAAAAAGATGTTTACCTGTGTTTTATTGACTACGTGAAGGACTGGACTGTGTGAATCATAACAAATTATGGATAACATTGCAAAGAATGGGAATTCCAGAACACTTAATTGTGCTCGTGAGGAACCTGTGCATAGATCAAGAGGCAGTCCTTAGAACAGAACAAGGGGAAAGGGGATACTGCGTGGCTTAAAGTCAGGAAAGATGTGCATCTGGGTTGTATCCTTTCACTATACCTATTCAACCTATAAGTGGAGCAAAAAATCCGAGAAGCTGGACAATTTGAAGAAGAAGGTGCCATCAAGATTGGAGGAAGACTCATTAACAACCTGTGATACGCAGATGACACAACCTTGCTTGCTGAAAGTGAAGAGGACTTGAAGCACTTACTGATGAAGATCAAAGACCACAGTCTTCAGTATGGATTACACCTCAACAAAAAGACAACAAAAATCCTCACTACTGGACCAATAAGCAACATCATAATAAACACAGAAAATATTGAAGTTGTCAAGGATTTCATTTTACTTGGATCCACAATCAACACCCATGAAAGCAGCAGTCAAGAAATCAAAAGATGCATTGCATTGGCCAAATCTGCTGCAAAAGACCTCTTTAAAGTGTTGAAAAGCAAAGACGTCACTTTGAGGACTAAGGTGTGCCTGACCCAAGCCATGGTGTTTTCAGTCGCCTCCTACACATGCAAAAGCTGGATGATGGATAAGGAAGCTCTAAGAAGAAATTATGCCTTTGAATTGTGGTCTTGGTGAAGAAAATTGAATATACTATGGACTGCCAAAAGAATGAACAAATATGTCCTGGAGGGAGTACTACCAGAATGCTCTTTAGAAGAAAGATGGCGAGACTACATTTCATATACTTTGGACGTGTTATCAGGAGGGATCAGTCCCTGGAGAAGGACATCATGCTTGATAAAGTAGAGGGTCAGTGAAAAAGAAGAAGACCCTCAAGGAGATGGATTGACACAGTGACTGCAGCAATGTGCTCAAGCATAATGATTGTGAGGATGGCACAGGACCAGGCAGTGTTTCATTCTGTTGTACATAGGGTCACTATGAGTCGGAATCAACTTGATGGCACTTAACAACAGATACAAGGACCCTCCCAGTCTGTTAAATTTTGGGCTACGTTTGTAACTCAGAAGGGCAAAATATTCCCCATTTGGTAAGAAACAAACTCAAGCATCCCATCCCAACCTGAGACATCAGTAAAATAAGCCTAACGTTTACAATAACATTTTGTAGGACAGTTTGGATTCTGGTACTAACATATTCCTCACCTCCAGTAATTTCTGGTGCCTATCTATGAAGTCATCCATAAGTCTTCCACTTTTCAATGGCAAACCTGAGCATCAACAAGCACAAGATTAACTAAATTGTAGACTTACAATTGGAATTTAATTTACCCCAAAATTTGCTTCCTGGAGTCTCTGGGCCAAATGGACAGGTAAATGCCTACCCATTGGCTTTTGGTGTAAAAAGCTCCCAGACTCAACCCAAAGGTGTTTACCATTAGACAGGCAACTCTTGGTGAAAATACTGGACACTTATCCAGTCTGAAGCCCTCAGTGAGCCAGAGACAATAACCCTATGGACTGAAATCCCCATTATGCCCTGGATAATGGAAAAAGATCTCTGTAAAATTGGATCTGCAATAGAGGCCTACTTATTAAAATGGAAATGTTATCTGCAGGCTCAATCTAAACCTAGCCCTACTGGAATTTCACAGCTCCATGGGAAAATACCAACACACTCTGCTACTGAGGTACACTTGCCAACACCCAAGAAATAACTCCACTTGTTGTTCAATGGGGACCAGAAAGAGAATGGTCAACACTCTGATAAGAAAAACAATATTATTTCTTTTTTTACTCAGTGAAGCAAGGTATAAGAAGTCAGACAATGGACAGATGCAGTATATTACCCCTATTCAAATACTCCAATTTCCATTTTGAGGATAGACCAAAGCGTCTGTCTTAGTTATCTAGTGCTGCTATAACGGAAATACCACAAATGTATGGCTTTAACAAACAGATTTTTTTCTCACAGTTTAAGAGGCTAGAAGTCTGAATTCGGGGTGCTGGATGTAAGGGAAATCTTTCTCTCTCTGTGGACTCTGGAGAAAGGTCTTTGTCTCTTTTAGCTTCTCCTCCTGGGAGATCTTGTGGCTTGGCATCTCTGCTAGTCTGCTTTCTTGCTTTAATCTCTTTTATATCTCAAAAGAGATTGACTCAAGATACCCTGCACTAATCCTGTTCATTAACATAACAAATACAACCCATTCCCAAATGAGATTATAACCACAGGCATAAAGGTTAGGATACACCACATACTACTTTAGGGACACAATTCAATCCATAACTTTCCACTCTTTGACACCCAAAAATTCATGTTCTTGCCAGATGCAAAACACATTCACCCCATCATATCATTCCAAGGGTCTTAAATCAACTCCAAGTCAAAAATACTATCTTCTGAATTATATAAATTAAATATGGGTGAGATGTTAGGTATATTCCATTCTGGGGCAAAATTCTCCATCTGTGAACCTATGAAATCTAGAATAAAAATTAACTGCTTCCAAAGTACAATGGTGGCCCAGGCACACTGTAGACCTTTACATCACAAATGGCAGAAATTGGAGGTAAAGAAAGGATAATGGGCACCAAACAAACCCAAAACTCTGTAGAAAAATTTACATTAGCTCTCAAGGTTTGAAAATAATCCTCTCTCCTTTGGGACCATCTGGGCAATGGCCCTGCCCTCCAGACTCTGGGTGTTGGCCATGTCCTCTGAATATTGAAGCCCTGGGCTTCAGCTCCACTTCCAGGCCCACTGGGACAGCAACTCCGCTCCCTCAGCTTTGGGTGACCTCATTCTCCTGAGTGGCAACCCCACCCCCTCAGTCCCAGAAAGCCCACTTATTCTACCCCTTGGGCATTGAAACCCCCCCATCAGCTTTGGGGTAGCACACCTTAACTGCAGCCACACACTCTGGGACCAAGTTAAGGAAGATCTGACTCTTTGAAACCTAGGAGGCTGTGGCCCAACCCTTTGTGATCCAGGAGACTATGACCCCACCATTTGAAACTAAGAAGGCCCTACGTCTTGTGCTCCTTCCAACAGTTTTGGTGATCTCTGAGCTGCTCCAGGAATGGTTATTTTATTTTCTTGGAAGACAACAGATACAGCTCCTTTGGCCTATTTCCTGCCCACAGAATTCCAAGAGGCAGACAGCGTTCTCTCTTTTCATTCTTTCTCTGTCCCACTCTTGATAGGTTTTCTGCTGTGGTAGCTGGTTATATTCATCAGTATCAGGTTTAATCTCTTTAACAAAGGTTTGTGTGGTCACATCCTTGGTGAAAATTCTAGGACACGTGTCCTTAGAATTTTCCAAATCTTAAAGTTTTGTTTTCATTTTTCATGGTTCACTTTTAAGTCAATCGCTTTCCTCTAGCATTTTATCACAGGTGGCATGAAAAAACCATGTGCCCCTTCAAGTTCAGTACCTACAAGTTCTACCTTCCACATGTACTCATGGGTAATATCCTTTATTTTGTGTACCAATCTGTTATTTCACTAAAAGGTGACCTCAGGGGATAATTTCAGTTCAAGGTTTAAACAGCTCGGGGTGATAGTCTCAGGGAGTCCTCTGGGCTCAATAGGTCCAGTAAGTCCTCGACTTTTTAACAATTTTCTTTCAATTTCTTTCTTTTTTTAATTGTGCTTTAGGTGAAAGTTTATAGAGCAAATTATTTTCTCATTAAACAATACACATATTGCTTTGTGACATTGGTTGCCAACTCCACAATGTGTCAATGCTTTCCTTTCCTCAACCTTGGGTTCCCCAGGTCCATTCGTCCAGCCTTCCTGTCCCTTCCTGCCTTCTCGTCTAAGGAGAACGTTTGGGCTGGTGTGCCCGTTTTGTCTCTTATACATGGTTTAACTATGTGTGTTATTATTTGTTTTATATGCCTGTCTAATCTTTGGCTCAAGGGTGAACTTCAGGAGTGACTACAATACTGAGTTTAAAGGGCGTCCAGGGGCCATACTCTTTGGGTTTCTCTAGTCTGTTTCAGACCAGTAAGTCTGGTCTTTTTTGTGTGAGTTAGAATTTTGTTCTAAAATTTTCTCCAGCTTTGTCCGGGACCCACTATTGTGATCCTTGTCAGAGCAGTCGGTGGTAGTAGCCAGGCACCGTCTAGTTGTGCTGGACTCAGTCTGGTGGAGGCTGAGGTAGTTGTGCTCCACTAGTCCTTTGGACTAATTTTTCCCTTTTGTCTGGTTTTCTTCATTCTCCCTTGCTTCAGATGGAGTGGGACCAGTGGAGTATCTTAGATGGCTGCTCACAAGCTTTTAAGACCCCAGATGCTACTCATTAGAGTATAGAACATTTTTGCCAGTTGAGCTAGATGTCCTCCAAGACCATGGACCCCAGCCCTCAGCCCAGTAACTCTGTCCCTAAGGGAGTTTGGATGTGTCTATGAAGCTTCTATGACTTTGTATTGGTCCAGTTGTACTTACTTCCCTAGTATTGTGTACTGTTTTAGGCTTCACCAAAGTAACCACTTGTCTATTGTCTCTTAACCTCCTGCATAACCATCAAAGATTGTTTCTTTCTGTATATAAACCTTTTCATGAGTTTTTATAATAGTGGTCTCATATACAGTTTTTGTCCTTTCGTGATGAACTTATTTCACTCAGCATAATGTCATCCAGATTCATCCATGTTGTGAGATGTTTCGCAGATTCATTGTTCTTTACTATGTGTAGTACTTCATCGAGTGTATATACCATAGTTTGTTTATCCATTTATCTGTTGATGGGTACTTAGGTTGTTTCCATCTTTTTGCTATTGTGAATAATGTTAAAATGAACATAGGTGTGCATATGTTTGTTCATGTGACGGCTGTTATTTCTCTAGGATATATTCCTAGGAGTGTGATTGCTGGATTGTATGGTATTTCTGTGTCTAGCTTTTTAAGGAAGCACCATATTATTTTCCAAATGGCTGTACCATTTTGCATTCCCACCAGTAGTGCATAAGAGTTCCAATCTACCCACAACCTGTCCTACATTTATTATTTTCTTTATTAAGGCCAGAGATGTAAGGGTGAGATGGTATCTCCTTGTAGCTTTGATTTGCTTTTCTCTAATGGATAGTAATCACGAGAATTTCCTCATGTGTCTGTTAGTTGACTTAATGTCTTCTTTGGTGATAATTCTGTTCATATCCTTTGTCCATTTTCTAATTTGATTATTTGTCTTTTTGTTATAAAAGTGTTGGACTTTCTTATCGATTTGAGAGATTAGAACTTTGTCGAATACATCATAACCAAAAATTTTCCCCAGTCTTTAGGTTCTCTTTTTACATTTATGGTGAAGTCTTTTTAAAAAATTTTTTTATTGTACTTTAGAAGAAAGTTTACAGAACAAACTAGCTTCTCATTAAACAGTTAGTAAACATATTGTTTTATGACATTGGTTAACAACTCCACGACATGTCAACACTCTCTCTTCTCGAGCTTGAGTTCCCTATTACCAGCTTTCCTGTTCCCTCCTGCATTCTAGTCCTTGCCCCTGGGCGGTTGTGCCCCTTTAGTCTCGTTTTGTTTAATGCGCCTGTCTAACTTTTGGCTGAAGGGTGAACCTCCGGAGTGACTTCATTACTGAGCTGAAAGGGTGTCCATGGGCCATGCCTCGGGGTTTCTCCAGTCTCTGTCAGGCCAGTAAGTCTGGTCTCTTTTTGAATTAGAATTTTGTTCTACATATCTCTCTAGCTCTGTCTGGGACCCTATATTGTGATCTCTGTCAGAGAAGTCAGTGGTGGTAGTCAGGCACCATCTACTTGTGCTGGACTCAGGCTGGTGGAGGATGTGGTAATTGTGGTCCTTTAGTCCCTTGGACTAATCTTTTCCTCGTATCTTTAGTTTTCTTCATTCTCTGTTGCTCCTGAAGAGGTGAGACCAGTAGAGTATCTTATATGGCTGCTCACAAGATTTTAAGACCTCAGATTCTACTCATCAAAGTAGAATGTAGAACATTTTCTTTATAAACTATGTTATGCCAATAGAGCTAGATGTTCCACGAGACTAAGGTCTCCACAGCCCTTCATACAGCAATTCAGTCCCTCTGCGAGTTTGGATGTGTCTACAGAGCTTCCATGACCTTGCCCTGTACAAGCTGTGCTGGCTTCCCCAGTATTCTGTACTGTCTTACCCTTCACCAAAGTTACCATTTATCTATTATCTATTTAGTGTTTTTCCGCCTCCACCCCTCCCCTCCTTCGTAACCATCAAAGACTGTTTCTTTTTGTGTGTAAACCTTTTCATGAATTTTTATAGTAGTAGTCTCATACAATATTTGTCTTTTTGTGATTGACTTATTTCACTCAGCATGATGCCCTTCAGATTCAACCATGTTGTGAGATGCTTTGCAGAGTCATCACTGATCTTTATGGTTGCATAGTACTCCATTGTGTGTATGAACCATAGTTTGTTTATTCATTCATCTGTTGATGGGCATCTAGGTTGTTTCCATCGTTTTGCTATTGTGAACAATGCTGCCATGAACATGGGTGTGCATATGTCTATTCGTGTAATGGCTCTTATTTCTCTAGGATATATTCCTAGGAGTGGGATTGCTGGATCGTATGGTATTTCTATTTCTACCTTTCTAAGGAAGTGCCATATCATTTTCCAAAATGGTTGTATCATTATGCATTCTCAACAGCAGTGCATAAGAGTTGCGATCTCCCTGAGGCCTCTCCATCATTTGTTATTTCCAGTGTTTTTGATTTGTGCCAGTAATGCCAGGGTGAGATGGTATCTCATTGTGGTTTTGATTTGCATTTCCCTAATGGCTAATGATCGTTAGCATTTCCTCAATATGTCTGTTAGCTCCTTGAATGTCTTCTATGGTGAATTGTCTGTTCATTTCCTTACCCATTTTTTAATTGGATTGTTTCTTTTTTTTTTTTTTTTTTTTGTAGAGGTGTTGGATTTTCCTGTAGATTTTAGAGATTATAAATTTGTTGGATTTGTAATAGCCAAAAATTTTTTCCCAGTCTGTAGTTTCTCTTTTTACTCTTTTGGTACAATCTTTTGATGAGAATAAGTGTTTAATTTTTAGAAGATCCCAGTTATCTAGTTTATCTTCTGGAGTATGTATGCTGTTAGTTATGGTTTGTATCCTGTTAATGTCGTGTATTAGGGTCTCACGTGTTGATCTTATTTTTTCTTGTACGATCTTTAAGTTTTTGGCTTTATATTTATGTATTTGATCCATTTTGAATTAATTTTTGTGTATGGTGTCAGGTATGGGTCCTATTTCATTTTCTTGCAGATGAAGATCCAGTTTTGGCAGCACCATTTGTTAAAAAGACTCTCTCTTCTGCATTTAATGGACTTTGGGCCCTTGGCGAAGATCAGGTGATGGTAGGTAGATGGATTTACATTTGAGTTCTCCATTTCTGTTCCATTGGTCAATGTATCTGTAGTTGTACCAGTAGAAGGTTGTTTTGACTACCGTGGCTGTATAGTAGGTTCTGAGGTCTGGTAGTGCGAGTCCTCCTACTTTATTCTTCTTCAATAATCCTTTACTTATCAGGGCCCTCTTCCTTTTCCATATAAAGTTAAAGATTGTTTTTTCCATCTCTTTAAAGAATATTGTTGGTATTTGGATCGAGATTGCATTGTATTTGTAAGTTGCTTTGCGTAGAATTTTCATTTTCACAATGTTGAGTCTACCTATCCATGAGCATGATATGTTTTAACAGTTATGTAAATCTCTTTTGGTTTATTGCAGTAGTGTTTTGTAGTTTTCTTTGTATAGGTCTTTGACGTCCCTGGTTAGATTTATTCCTAAGTATTTTTTGTAGGGGCTATTATAAATGATATTGTTTGCCTGATTTCCTTTTCATCGTTCTCTTTATTGGTGTATAGGAATCCAACGGATATTTTTAATGTTTATTTTGTATACTGCTACTCTGCTGAATCTTTCTATTAGTTCTAGTAGTTTTCTTGTGGATTCTTCGGGGTTTTCTATACATAGTGCCATATCATCTACAAATAGAGATAGTTTTACTTCTTCATTACCAATTTGGTTGCTCTTTATTTCTTTTTCTTGCTTTATTGCTCTGGCTAGGACTTCCAGCACAATGTTAAATAGGAGTGGTGATAAAGGACATCCTTGTCTTGTTCCTGTTCTCAAGGGGAAACTTTTGGGCCTCTCTCCATTAAGAATGATGTTGGCTGTTGGTTTGTACAGATGCCCTTTATTATGTTGAGGAATTTCCCTTCTATATCTATTTTGTTGAGGGTTTTTATCAGGAATGGATGTTGGACTTTGTCGAATGCGTTTTCTGCATCAATTGAGATGATCATGTGATTCTTTCCTTTCATTTAAGTGGTGGGTTACATTGATTTATTTTCTAATGTTGAAACATCCTTGCCTACCTGGTATGAATCTTACTTGGTCGTGGTGTATTATTGTTTTTAATATGATAATTAATTCTATTGGCTAGAATTTTGTTAAGAATTTTTGCATCTACATTCATGAGAGATATTAGTCTGTAATTTTCTTTTTTGTGTTGTGTCTTTCCATGGTTTTTGGTATCAGGGTTATGCTGGCTTTGTAAAATGAATTTGGAAGTATCCCTTCCTTTTCTATGTTCTGAAATAGTTTGAATAGTACTGGTGTAAGCTCTTCTCTGAATATTGGGCAGAATTCTCCAGAGAAACCATCTGGGCCAGGGCTTTTTTTTTTCTTGGTTTTTTTTCTATTACCTTTTCAATCTCTTCTCTTGTTACGGGTCTGTTCAGATTTTCAACATCAATTTGTGATGGTTTCGGTAAATACTGTGTTTCTAGAAATTTGTCCATTTCCTGTAGATTTTCAAATTTGTTAGGGTATTGTTTTTTTGTTTTTGTTTTTATAATACTCTGTTATGATCCTTTTTATTTCAGCTGGATTTGTTGTAATGTCCCCATTTCATTTCTTATTTGGGTTATTTGTGTCCTCTCCTATTTTTCTTTTGTCAGTTTGGACCATGATTTGTCGATTTTGTTGATCCTTTCAAAGAACCAATGTTTGGTTTTGTTGACTCTATTGTTTTTCTATACTCTATTTCATTTATTTCTGCTCTGATCTTTATTATTTCCTTTCTTATGGTGGCTGAGGGCTTCTTTTGTTTTCTCTTTCTATTTGTTCCAGTTGTGTAGCTAATGCTTTGATTTTTTCCCTTTCTTCTTTTTGATGTGTGTGTCTATTGCTATAAATTGACCACTGAGCACTGCCTTTGCTGTATCCCAAAGGTTTTAGTATGATGTGTTTTTTTATTCTCATTTGATTCTAGGAATTTTTTGATTCCATCTTTGATTTCTTCTACTACCCTATGGTTTTTAAACAGGGGGTTATTTAGTTTACATTTAATTGACTTTTTTCCTTGCTTTTAGTGTTGTTAATTTCTACTTTGATGGCATTGTGATCAGAGAAGAAGATACTTTCTATTATCAGTATTTTGGATTTCATTGAGGGTTGCTTTGTGGCTTAATATATGGTCTAATCTGGAGAACATTCCATGTGCATTGGAAAAGAATGTGTACTTCGCAGCTGTTGGGTGGAGTACTCTATGAGTTCAAGTTGGCTGATTGTGGCTTTAGATCTTCTGTATCTTTGTTGAGTTTCTTTCCAGATGTTCTGTCCTTTACCCAAAGTATTGTGTTGAAGTCTTTTACTATTATAGTGGAACTGTCAGTTTTTCTTTTCAGGTGCTGTTAAAGTTTGTTTTATGTATTTTGGAGCCCTGTCATTGGGTACATCGATATTTATTGTGGTTATGTCTTCATGATGGAATGTCCCTTTAATCATGATGTAGTAACTACAGTCTTCATTATGGATCACACCTCAAAGTAAAGAAAACAAAAATCCTCACAACTGGACCAATAAGCAACATCATGATAAATGGCGAAAAGATTGAAGTTGTCAAGGATTTAGTTTTACTTGAATTCACAATCAACACCCATGGAAGCAGCAGTCAAGAAATCAAAATATGCATTGCATTGGGCAAATGTGCTGCAAAGACCTCTTTAAAGTGTTAAAAAGCAAAGCTGTCACCGTGAATACTAAGGTGTGCCTGACCCAAGCTTTGGTGTTTTCAGTCATGTCATATGCATGTGAAAGCTGGACATTGAATAAGGAAGACCTAAGAACAATTGACACCTTTGAATTGTGTTGGTGAAGAATATTGAATATACCATGGACTGCCAAAAGAATGAACAAATCTGTCTTCGAAGAAGTACAACCAGAATTTTCCTTAGAAGCAAGGATGGCGAGACTTCGTTTCACATACCCTGGACATGTTATCAGGAAGGACCAGTCCCTGGAGAAGGACATCATGCTTGGTAAAGTAAAGCGTCAGTGAAAAACAGGAAGACCCTCAATTAGGTAGCTTGACACAGTGGCTGCAACAATGGGATCAAGCATAATAACGATTGTGAGGATGGCACAGGACTAGGCAGTATTTCGTTCTGTTGCGTATAGGGTCACTACGAGTCAAAACCAACTCAACGGCACCTAACAACAACAATTCAGTCATTCGTTCTTTAGTCCAAAAGATTAATGGACAACATGAACCACAGCCTACACGACCCCAAGACCAGAACTAGATGGTGCCTGGCTACCACTACTGACCACTCTGACTGGGATAACAACAGAGGGTCCTGGACAGAGCAGGAGAAAAAAAGTAGAACAAATGATCAAATTCACAAAAAAGATCAAATTTACTTGTTTGATGGAGACTGGAGGAACCACCAAGACTATGGCCCCCAGACACGCTTTGAACTCAGACTTGAAGCCGCTCCAGAAGTTTACCTTTGAGCCAATGGTTACTTGGGCCTATAAGACAAACAATAACAGACGTGAGGAATGTCCTTCTTAGATCAACCAAATATGCAAGATCCAATGGACAACATATGCCCAGGAACAAAGATGAGAAGGTGGAAGGGGACAGAAAAACTGAACAAATATACAAGTTGAACCTGGGGTGGAAAGGGAAATGAGGAGAGGGTTGACATTATGCAAGATTGCAGCCAATGCCATGAAACAATTTATGTATAAAGTTTTGAATGAGAAACTAATTTTGATCTGTAAACTTTCACCTAAATCACAATAAAAAAAGAAGACATACTGTTATAGATATTTATGCACCTAATCTCAGAGCCCCAAAATTTATAAAGGAAACACTGGCAAAACTGAAGGAGAAATAGAAAGGTCTATGATAATAGTTGGATACTTTAAAACATCACTTTTGATAATGGATAGAACTAGAAAGAAGATCAGTAAAGAAATAGAAGACTTGATCAACACTTTTAAGAAACTATACCTAAAGTATATATATAGAACACTCCATCCAACAACAGAACAATATATATTCTTCTCAAGTGCACATGGAACATTGTGCAGGGTAGACTATATCTTAAGACACAGAACAAGTCTCAAATTGAAAAAGATTGAAATCATACAAAGTGTCTTTTCCCATCATAATGGAATGAAGCTAGAAATTAATTACCTAAAGAAAACTGGAAAATACACATATATGTAGAAACTAAGTAATACACTACTAAACAAACAATGAGTAAAAGACAGAAGTCAAAAAATACTTGAACGAGAATTAAAACACAACATACAAAATTTATGAAATGCATTGAAGATATTGTTTTACTTAATCCTTCCTTATTTGGATAACTTTATTATTATTTAGCCTAATTTTCTGGGTAGAACTTCCAAAACAATGTTGAATGACAGTGGTAAGAGTGGGCATCTTTGTCTTGTTCCTGATCTTTTAATGAGAAACTCTCAGTCTTTCTCCATTGAGTACGATGTTAGATATTGGTCTTTCATAAATATTCTTCATTATATGAAGACTCTCCTCTCTATTGCTATCTTGTTATGTGTCTTTATCATGAAAATGTGTTGAATTTTGTCAAATGCTTTTTTCTGCATCTGTTGAGATTATTATGTGTTTCTTTACCCTTATTCTATTAATGTAGTGTATTGCACTGACTGATTTTCTAATGTTGAATCATGCTTGCATTCTTGGGATGAATCCCACTTGATCATGGTGTATAATCATTTTAATATGTTTTTGGATTCAGTTTGCTAGTATTTTGATGAATATTTTGTGTCACTATTCACTTCTTTGATCACTTTGGATATTTAGTCTGTTGTTCTATTTTCTTTTAGTGTTTTTGTCTCACTTTGGTATCAGGGTAATGCTTGCTTCATAGAATGAGTTAGGAAGTGTTCCCTTCAATAGATATACATATTGAAGTGTTCCTATATATATATATATATATAAAAGTCTAACTAGTATTGGGGTCACTTCTAGGAACCCTAGTGCCACAGTCGTTAAAACAGTGGGCTGCTAACTGGAAAGTCGGTGATCCATGGAAGAAGATGTGGCAGTCTGCTTCAATAAAAATTTACAGACTTGGAAACCCTATGGGGCAGTTCTACCCTGTCCTATAGAGTTTCTATGAGTCAGAATCAGCTTGACAGCAATGGGTTTGTTTTTTTGGTTTTGGTTTGGGATCACTTCTATAAATATTTGGTAGAATCCCTCAGTAAAGTCATCTGGTACAGGATTTTTTGTTGTTGTCATTGGGGTGGGGGCTTAATTACTAGTTCAGTCTCTTCATTTGTTACAGATTTGTTGAGACCCATTATTTCTTCTTGAGTCAATGTAGAGTGTTTATGTGTTTCAAGAAATTTCTCCACTTCCTTTGGTTAATTTGTTGGCATGTGTCTTAGGCTGCATTCTCTAGAGAAGCAAAACCAGTAAAGCATATATATATATATATACATATATATATATAGAGAGAGAGAGAGAGAGAAATTTATATCAAGGAAATGGCTCACAAGATTTTTAGAGGCTTGGTAACATCCCAAGTCCGTGTGGGCAGGAAAGAGGATTCTCCTGATTCATGTAGTCACAGGGGCTGGTGAACCCAAGATCAGCAGGCCAGAGAGCAGGCTAGAGCAGGCTGTGAAGATCGGCCAGTTTCAAGACGAGCAGGCAAGCTGCTAGCTCAAGCCCCAACAACTGGAATTCAGATGAACCAGAGCCAGCTGCAGATTCTAGAACAAGTAAAAGCCCAGGCAAGGCAAGCAGGAAGGAAGTAGGTGGAGGTGGGCGGAGAGATGAAGGCTGAGGGGTTGGTGATCGGCCAAAGGCCCCGCCCCCATCTGTACCACTCAGCAGTTTCCATCACAGGGGTGATCACGTATCAGATTTCAACAGGGAAGTGATCACAACATTATACAACTGCCAAAACACTGAGAATCATGACCCAGCCAAGTTGACACACAATCTAAACCGTCACAGCATGCAACTGTTCATCGTATTCCTTTACAATCCGTTTTTTATTTCTATAGGGTTGGTTGTAATGTCTGCACATTTGTTTCTAATTTTAGATATTTACATCCTCTCTCTTTTCCTGAAATAAGTCTATGCATCTACAGTCAACTGATTTTAGATAAGGATGTTAAGTCCATTCAATGGGGAAGAAAGAGTCTCCTCAACTTGCCGTGCTGGTCAAGTTGTTATTTAGGTGGGCATTGAATTTATGTTGATGCTGCTGGAATGTTTTGGAAAGGGATAGTGATAATTGTGGCACAACAAGAAAAAGATAATCAATTTAATTGAATGGTAAATGTGGAAGTTGTGTTAGAGAATGTTTTGGTGTATGTATTTTCACCACAATCAAAAAAAGAAACCCTATACACTTTAGCTATCACCCCTAGTCCTTCAGCCCCGTGGCATTCACTTCTAAGCAACCCTTAATCTACTTTGTTTCTATAGATTTTCCCTGTTCTGAAAATTTCTTATGAATTAAAACAAATAATATGTGGTCTTATGTGACTGGAATTTTTGCTTCTTATTATATTTTCCAGGTTCACGTATGCTCTTGCATGTATCAGTGCTTCGTTCCTTTTTACGGCTGAATAATACTCTGCTATATAGGTATAGCACATTTTGTTTACACATGTCAGGTGGTGAACATTGGGTTTTTCCTACCTTTTTGCTGTTATGATTATTGCCACTATAAATATATATGTACGTGTTTTTGTGTGGGAGTATGTTTTCATGTCTCATACCATATATCTAGGAGTGAATTTGTTGAGTAATGTGGTCATTCTATGTTTAATCATTTGAGGAGCTGTCAAATTGTTTTTCATAGCAGCTGCACTATTTTACATTCCCATTCCAATTTTTTCACCTCCTCAAGAAACACTTTTTATTATCTTTTTTTTTTTTTTTTTTAGTCTAGCCATCCTAGTGAATAGGAAGTAATATCTCATTGTGGTTTTGCTTGGAATTTCCCTGATAATTAATAATGTCAAGCATCTTTTCATATGTTGATTGGTTATTTTAATACCTTCCTTGGAAAAATGCCTATTCATACTTCTGCCCTTTTTTATTTGGGTTATTTTTCTTTTTATTATTGAGTTGCAAGTCGTTTATACATTCTTGACATAAATACCTTATGAGGTAATGATTTACAAATATTGTCACTCATTCCGTGAGTTGTGTTTTCTCTTTTTTAATGGTGTGCTTTGATGCATAAATGTTATTAATGCTGATGAAATTCTATTATTGATTTTTTCTTTGTTTTTACTTTTGGTGTCATATTTAGGAATCCTTTGCCAAATCCAACATCATGAAAATTTACTCTATTTTCCTCTAAGAGTTGATAGTTTTAGCTCTTATACTTAAGTCTTTGATAGTTTTTCCGTTAATATTTTATATGCTGTGAGACAAGGTTCCAAATTTATTCTTTTGCAAGTGGATATCTAGTTATTGCAGCATCGTTTGCTGAAAACTATTCTTTGTCCATTGACTGGTCTTGGCATCTTTGTCAAAGCTCAGTGGACAATAAAAAAAAAATTCTGTCAAGTCTATTCCAACTCATAGCAACCATATGGAACTATAAGACAGAGTACAACTGTCCCATAGAGTTTCCAAGGAGTGGCTGGTGGATCCAAACTGCCGACATTTTGGTTAGTAGCCAAGCTCTTAACCACTACTCCACCACAGCTCCGTTGACAATAATGAACATGTTATTGGACACTGGAGGAAAGACAATCCTTTTTAAAAGGTGGTTAATAACTTGTCTGAATTATATTTGAATGATCTGTGGGAGGTATAACTTGTAAGTAATAAACTGAGGAGATTTCTAAGCAAGTTCTTAACCGAGAAACATAGTTTCTCTTGGCACTTACGGTAAAATGCAGGAGGAAAGAGATACACTTAAAAATGAATTGTGCAATATGAAGCCAGAACTTAAAGATTTGGAAAATACTGTTGTACAAACTAAGAAAGCATGGCTTGGAACTTTCACCAAGAGTGTGGCTACACAATCTTTTGCTGAAGGGATTATATCTGTGACTGGCGGATGTAATCAATCAACCCCTGCAGGTACAGAGGCAGGAAAATATGAAAAAGAGCTGCCTGCCTCCTGGAATTCTACAGACAGGAAATGGGCCAATGAATCTATTTGTTTTTTAACAAGAAATGGAAGGAATGATCTTATGAGCAGTTCAGAGATCAGTAGAACTGTCAGAAGGAACACGAGAAGCATGGCTGCCTCTTCCTAGATTTCAAAGGGTAGAGTATCTACCTTTTAAGTTTCAAAAGGTGATGCCACTGCCCCCAAGATTTCCAAGATTAGGGTCACCACCACCTCCTCAGTTCTGGAGGATGGGACTATCACTCTGGGGGTGAGCCAAGAGAATGTGGCCACCACCTACAGTTGAGGGGGAAATGCTGCCATGCAAGTGGGTCAAGAGAATGAGACCCCCATCCAAAGTTGAAGGGTGGGATGGCTGTGACAATGGCCTAGGAGAAAATAGCCACAAGGTGCTAAGGTGTTAAGGTCACAACTCAGGTGTATCAGTAGAATGGGGCCAACCAAGACTAAGGGAGCTGGGTTGTAATCCCAGTGGGCCCAGAAGTTGGATCTGATATTCAGGGCCAAGGGGCCTCCACCCAGAATCTGGGACACATGGTCAACACCCAGAGTCTGGAATACAGAGTCAATTCCCAGATAGTCCTGGAGAACAGAGGATTATTATAAAGCCTCAAGAGTTAATGGAATTTGCTTTGCTTGGTTTTAGACTTCCTTGATATCCCTGACCCCATCTTTCCCTCCATTTTTCTTTCTCGTTTTGAATGGAAATGTTTGCCCTGTGCCTGTTTCACCTCGTACTTTAGAAGAAGATAACATATATCCTGGGTTTCAGAGGTCCACAGATGGAAAGGAATTTTTCCTCAGGATAGAAAACACCCAGAGTCTCACTATTACTTTTATTAAGATGATACAGAAGGTGAGATTTTGGACTTAGAGTTGATGCTGGAATGGGATAAGAGTTTTCAGATGATGTGATAGGGTGAATGTGTTTTGCATGTGGGAAAGAAATGAATTTTGGGGGAGCCAAATGGTGGAATGTTATGGATTTATTTGTGTGTCCAAAAATATTTGTTGAAATATTTTTTTGGAATCCTAACCCCTATACCTGGATGTAATCCTGTTTGGAAATAAGGTTTCTTCTGTTATGTTAATGAGACCATATCAGTGAAGGGTGTGTACTAAACCTAATTATTTGTGAGTTATAAAAATAAAAATAAAAGATTAGACATAGACACGGGGACGACAGATGTTATCCAATGACAGAGGAAGATGACTCTAAAAGCCCAGGAACTGTAAGGATTGCCAGCTACTAGGAGCTGAAATGGAGCTCTGTGGAGTAATGGCTAAGAGCTCAGGCTGCTACCCAAAAGATCAGCAGTTTGAATCCACCATCTGCTCCTTGGAAACCCTATGGGGCAATTCTACTCTCCTCCTACAGGGTCACTATGAGTCGGAATCGACTTGGAGGCAAGGGGGTTTGCTTTGGTTTGGGTTTAGAAGCTTTAATAGACAAAGAAGAACCTCTCACTAGAGCTACACTCTGAATTTGAACTTTTAGTCTCCTGAACAGTGAGAAAATAAGTATCTGTTCTTTAAAAACATCCACTTGTGGTACTTTTTGCTATGCCGACTAGATATCTAGGACACATAGACTCGTGGTTTATTTCTGGACTGTCAATTCCATTGATTTGTATGTGTATCCTGTACCAGTATTATATAGTGTTGATTACTGTTGTTTTGTAGTAAGTTTTGAAATCAAGAAATGGGAGTCCTCTTACTTTGCTTTTCTTTTTAAAGATTGTTTTGGCTGTTCTGGGCCCCTTGTAACTCCATATGAATTTTAGAATCAGCCTGTAAATTTCTACAAGAAGTCAGTTGAGATTATGATAGAGATTGAATTTAATCTGTGAATATATTTGGGCAATGTGATGGTTAAGTTTATGAATCAATTTAGCTAGGCTATGGTGCCCATTTGTTTGGCCAAATAGTAGCCTAGTTGATGTTATGGAGTAGTTACGCATGATTAAATCACTTGGCCTTCAATAAAGCAGATTACTTTCCACAATGTGGTGGGCTCAATGAATCGGTTGAGGGCCTTAATAACAAAAGGAAGTTTTCCTAGAGTGTTTTCTGCCTCCAGACTATACATAGATGTTTTTCAGAATTTTCACTTCACTTTACTTGCCACCTGACCTACAGATTTGGGGACAAAAGTCTTCAGGAGTATCCAGCCTGTTGCCTGGCATAAGGTTTGGGATTTTCAAGTCCACCACAATCATGTGAGCCAGCAAGAATCCAGCCTGTCACCTGATCTACGAATACTGGACTTTCTAACCCCCCACAATTGTGTGAGCCAATTCCTTGAATCAAATGAGAGAGAGAGAGAGACAGTGATATCTTACTGGTTCTCTTTTTCTAGAGAACTCTAAGAAAGACATTACTGCCATTTTAAAAAGGTTAGTCTTCTGATCCATGGATATGGGATATCTTTTCATTTGTTTAGGTCGTCTTTAATTTCTTTCAACAGTGTTTTGCAGTTTTTAGTGTACCAGTCTTCCCCTTAATGGGTGAAATTTATTTGTAGATATTTTGTTATGGAAGTTCTTGTAAATAGAATTTCTTAATTTTCTTTCTGGATTGTTTATTGCTTCTGTGTAGAAATACAATTATATTTTTGTGTTGATTTTATATACTGCAACTCTGCTGAATCAATTTCTTAGCTCTAATAGTTTTTGTTGTAGTTGATTCCTTCAGAATTTCTGTATATAACATCTGGTCATTTGTGAATAAGGATAGTTTTACTTCTTCCTTTCCATTTTGGATGCCTTTTATTTATTTTTATTTCCTAATTGTTTTGGATATAACATTAAGTAAAGTTTTGAATAAATGTGGTGAAAGTAGGCATCATGTCTTGTTCTTGATATTAGGAGCAAGACTTCTGGTCTTTCTCCATTGAGTATGATGCTAGCAGTGGATTTTTTATAAATGTCCTTTATGAGGTTGAAGAAGTTTCCTTCTATTCCTAATTTCTTAAGAGTTTTTTTTATCATGAAAAAGTGTTGACTTTTGTCACTTTTTTTTGTATGACTTAGTTGAGCTCCTAAATTTCTGACTGTTCCTTACTATTTTTATGTCTTACTGATATTTTCTATTTGTTGAGATATCATTCTCCTGGTTTATTTTAGCTCTTTGTCTGTGGTTTCGTTTAGCTCTTTGATCATATTTTTAAAAAGTTGATTAAGTTCTTTTCTAGTAAGTGCAATGTCTGTGCTTCCTCATGTCACAGTTAATTTTTTATGTGAATGAGCTATACATTCTTGTTTCTTTGATTACTTTATAATCTTTTTTCAAAAATTGAACTTTTTTATTGTGATTTAGGTGAAAGTTTACAGATCAAATTAGTTCATCATTCAAAAATTTATAAACAAATTGTTTCATGGCAGTGGCTGCAATCTTGCATTGTGTCAGCACTCTCCCCTTTCCCTTTCCACCCTGGGTTCACCACGTCCATTCATCCAGTTTTCCTGTCCCCTTCCACTTTCTTATCTTTGTTCCTAGGCAGATGTTGCCATTTGATCTTGTATACTTGATTGATCTAAGAAACACGTTCCTCACATGTGTTATTGTTTGTCTCAAAGACTCATCTAATCTTTGGCTGAAAGGTGAACTCGGGGAGTGGCTTCAAATCTGAGTTCGAAGGGTGTCCGGGGGCCATAGTCTTGGGGGTTCCTCCAGTCTTGTCAGACCAGTAAATCTTGTCTTGTTTGTGAATTTAATCATTTGTTCTACATTTTTCTCCCTCTCTTTCCAGGACCTTCTGTTGTAATCCCAGTCAGAGTGGTTGGTAGTGGTAATTGGGCACCATCTAGTTCTTCTGGTCTTGGGGTCATGTAGGCTGTGGTTCATGTGGTCCATTAATCCTTTGGATTAATTACTCTCTTAAGTCTCTTTTTTCCTCTCCTTTTTTCCAAACTAGAAGAGACTGATAGTTGTATCTTAGAAGTCCACTCACAAGCTTTTAAAGACCCCAGGCGTTATCACCAAATTAGCATGTAGCACACTGTCCTTGAGACTTATGTTGTTCCAATTCATGTAGCTGTTCCCGGAGTCTATGGTCCTTTGCCTTCGAGCCTGTGAACTTCATCTCGCGAGGTGTTTAGTTATATCTAAGAAGTTCCCACCTATAGTGCCATTTGTGTGCTCTACTATCTATATCAATCTATAAGGAGCACCTACAGTCATGTATTTAGAAATTTCCACCTCCAAACCTGTATCTGCCAGTGGATGTATTCCCTTACCCCCTCCCTCAAGGCTTAGCATATTTATCTATCTATCTATGTACCTATTCTTAGATTATTGTTTGTTGATTCTATTGTTGCAAGATTGTCTATCCTATAGTACTTACCATAGTTGTCCTTTATTACTGCGTTCCTCTCAGTTTCCTCTCTTGCCTTGGTCATATTGTACTGAATTTTCCCTTATTGCATATTGCCTTTCTCTTTACTAATATTAACTGGAGTATACTGTCTTTGGTAATTTTCCCTCCCTCACCTTCCCATCCCTGGTAACCAACAAAGAGTCTTTTGTTGTTCTTTTTCCTGTGTGTAAACCTTTTGCTGTTACTTTATAAAAACGGTCTCATACAATATGTGTCTTCTTGTGATTGACTTAATTCACTCAGCATAATGCCCTCCAGATTCACCCATGTTGTGAGATGTTTTGTAAATTCATCACTGTTCTTTATCATTGTGTAGGGTTCCATTCTGTGTATGTACCACAGTTTGTTATCCATTCATCTGCTGATGGGCACTTAGGTTGCTTCCACATTTTTACTATTGTGAATAATGCTGCAATGAACATGGGTGTGCATACATCTATTTGTGTCACAGCTCTTATTTCTTTAGGGTGTGTACCTAGAAGTGGGATTGCTGGATCATATAGTATTTCTATTTCTAGCTTTTTGAAGAAGCGCCACACCATTTTCCAAGTACTAGTACCATTTTAAATTCCCACCAGCAATGTATAAGAGTTCCAATCTCCCCACATCCCGGTCAACATTTGTGATTTTCTGGGTTTTTTTTATTTTATTTTATTTTATTTTTTTAATTTTTGATTAGTGCTGGTAATATCGGGGTGAGATGGTATCTCATAGTAGTTTTGATTTGCATCTTTCTAATTGCTAATTATTGTATTTCTTCATATGTTAACAGCCTGAATGTCTTCTCTGATGAAGTGTCTGTTCATTTCTTTTGCCCATTTTTTATTTGGATTATTTGTTCTTTTTTTGTTGAGGTTGGAAGTTTTCTATAAATTTTAGAGAATAGACCTTTGTCAGATATGTTGTAGCCAAAAGATTTTTTCCCAATCTGTAGGTTTCCTTTTTATGCTTTTGGGGAAGTCTTTTGTTGAGCATAAGTGTTTAACTGTTAGGCAGTTCCATTTATCTAGTTCATTTTCTTTCGTGTGTGCATTTTTAGTTAAGTTTGGTAATCTATTTATGCTATATATTAGGGCCTCAATCATTGTCCCTAATTTTTTCTCCATGATCTTTATAGTTTTAGGTTTTATATTTAGGTATTTGATCCATTTCGAGTTAGTTTTTGTGTATGGTGTGAGGTATGGATCCCTTTTCATTTTTCTACAGATAGATATCCAATTTTACCAGCACCATTTGTTGAAACCCTGGTGGGTAGTGGTTAAGAGTTTGGCTGTTAATCAAAAAGTTAGCAGTCCAAATCCACCAGGGGCTCTTTGGAAACCCTATGGAGAAGTTCTACTCTATCCTAGAGGGTCACTATGAATCAGAATCAACTCAACAGCAATAGGTTTGGTTTTTTGGTTTATTTGTTGAAGAGACTGTTGCTCCCCCATTCAATAACCTTTGGTCTTTATCAAAGATCAGCTGTCCTTAGGTGGATATATTCACATCTGAGTTTAAAATTCCATTCCATTGTCTATGCGTCTGTTGTAACAGTACCAAGCTGTTTTGACTACCGTGGCTGTATAGTAGGTTCTGAGATCAGGTAGTGTGAGGCCTACTTTCTTTTCTTTTTGAATAAGCCTTTACTTACTTGGGGGCCTTTTTCTCTTCCATATAAAGTTAGTGATTATTTTTTTCCATCTTGGTGAAGAATGCTGTTGGGATTTGGATCAGGATTGCATTATATCTATATGTCGCTTTGGGTAGTATTGACATTTTTACAATGTTAAGTCTTCCTATCCAAGAGCATGGTTTGTTTTTCCATTTATGTAGGTCTCTTTTGGTTTCTTTCAGGAATGTTTTGTAGTTTTCTTTGCATAAGCCGTTACATTCCTGGTTAGATTTATTCCTAAGTATTTTATCTTTGGGGGGCTATTGTAAATGGTGTTGTTTTCTTGATTTCCTTTTCACAGTTCTCTTTGTCAATGTAGAGGAATCCAACTAATTTTTGTACGTTTATCTTATATCCTGCCACTTTGCTAAATACTTCTATTAGTTCCAATAGCTTTTCTGTGGAGTCCTTAGGATTTTCTACATATATAATTGTATCATCTGAGAATAGGGATAGTTTTACTTCTTCTTTACCAGTGTGAATACCCTTTATTCCCTTCTCTTGCCTTATTGTTCGTGCTAGGACTTCCAGTACAATGTTGAATAAGATTGGTGATAAGGGGAAACTTTTCTGGTTCCCGTTCTCAGGGGGAATGCTTTCAGTTTCTCTCTGTTGAAGAAAATGTTGGCTCTTAGTTTTGTATAAATTCTCTTTATTATGTTGAGGAATTTCCTTCCTATTCCTATTTTGCTGAGAGTTTTTTATCAGGAACAGTGTTGGACTTTAACAAATTCCTTTTCTGCATTGATTGATATGATCCTGTGATTCTTTTCATTTGTTTTATTTATGTCTTGGAGCATGTTAATTGATTTTGTAATGTTGAACCAACCTCACATGCCTGGTATGAATTCCACTTGGTCGTGATGTATTACTTTTTTTTTATATGCTGTATTCTATTGGCTAGGATTGTGTTGAGAATTTTTGCATCTATATTCATGAGGTATATTGGTCTGTAGTTTTCTTTTTTAGTGGTGTCCTTGTCTGGCTTTGGTATTAGAGTTATTCAGACTTCATAGAATGAGTTTGGGAGTATTTCTTCCTTTTCTATGTTCTGGAATAGTTTGAGTAAGATTGGTGTCAACTCTTCTCTGAATGTTTGGTAGAATTCTCCAGTGAAGCCGTCTGGACCAGAGCTTTTTTTCTTGTGAGTTTTTTAATGACCGTTTCAATTTAATCTTTCGTTATGCATTTGTTCAAGTTTTCTACCTCAGTTTGTGTTAATTTAGGTAGGTGGTGTGTTTCTAGAAATTTGTGCATTTCCTTGAGGTTTCCAAATTTGTTGTACAATTTTTTGTAGTATTCTGTTATGATCTTTTTATGTCAGTGGTTCTGCTGTAATGTCATGTGTCTCATTTCTTATTCACGTTATTTGCATCTGGCAAGTACAAACACAGTGGTGCTTCTTCACACATCAAGAAAGGGGAGGGAGGAAGGAGTTGCTGGGTGATGCACACACAGTTGTGTTTCCTCTGCCCCTTACTGGGTAGGTTAAGGGAGAGAGTCATGCTGCTGAGGTCAAAGGTTGCCTCTCCAAGTATCTGTGGTTCTAGGTCTATCACCCTCTTTGTCTCTGCTTCTTTCCGACTGTGTCTATAGAGGTTCTTTACGCCTTTTGGGAAAGTAGTGAAGTTGCCTTGATGTTTTCTTCATCCAAGGTTGCTGTTGGTTTTGTCCTAAGTTAACTGTGGCAGGTCAGGACAGCTGGCAGAGCTCTGCCATTCCGTGTTACTTTTCTTTCGCTGCATTCCTTATTCTTTCCAATCAATTTTTGGTTCAGTCTTTAGACTTTCTGTTTTGATGTTCAGGGTTCCTGGATTGTTACCTGTTCCTGTTTCACTTAGTTTATCGGGTCTTTTGTGCAGGTGGATGTTATGGTGCGTGTGACTAAGTCGCTATCTTGACTTTGCCTCCTGAACATTTTTAATTTTATAACGTGGTAACTATGGAAATTAGGCTCTTCCCCATCAAGATTTATTTTTGTTGTTTGCTGTGGATTATATATGTGTGTTTAGTGACTTTTCTAAACTAGTTTTGTAAAGTTTATATTCTTTGTTGTATATGGTGTCTGAAGTCTCTGTTCATTTAGCTTTTGGACAGTTCTTGCTTTTAAAGAGAATTCCTAGATTTCTGTAACCTAAAGGAAGAAAATAAAGGAATTTAAAAAAGACAAAAAAAAAAAAAAGATGCTTTCTCATTCTTTGCAGACTGGCTCTGTCAGTGGACAAGTCTCCCTTAGCCTTTACTTCCTTATTGTGCTGAATGTCAAGATCAGCCAAAGGTGAAAGTTTACAGACTTCATGTATTTTTACTGAGTAGGTATCTTGCCCTGGGCATATGCATGGCTTTCTAAATTCCTCATTATATATGAGCACTCTCCAATGCCCTAATATCCTAAAGAAACTCTCTCCACAGCTTTTCCTCCTAGGCTTTTGGCCTCACTATTGTTTGTCTCAGCTGTAATCTTTCTTCACAGGTGGCATCAGTTTTTTCATTTGCCTTAAAGTGTTTCTGAAGAATGAATTCTTTTGTAACCACTCTGTCCTGAGAGAATTCTGAGTTAGGTAATACAAAGGCCAGATGGCAGTGTGAGCAACTGCAAGCTCCCAAACGCCTACAAAAATACCAAAAAGAGAGAGAGAGGGAAAGAGAATCTAGCAGAACCAACTTCATCAAAACCCGTAAACCATTCAAAAGGTTACATCCACTAAAAGATCTCTGAATCAAGAAAATGGTGGCATATAAACGGAAAGAAAGCTTTGGTTTCTTACTGACCTGTGTCCCACCGCTTCCCTGGCCCATCATGGTCATCTTAAAGCATGTCAAAGAGTAAAAATTTATGAATCTGTTGAAGTAAAAGCAAAGAGTTTTATTGCAAGAAGCAGATTCATGAATCGGGCAGCATTCGGTTCTGAGAACAAAATGCTCCGAAGTCCAAAAGTGGAGAGAGGTTTTTGTATATGAAGGCTGGAGGAACACATGAGTCACAAATAAATCTTTCACATTTTCAGTTAATCTATTTTTTGTCACAGGCTTTCTGGAGTCAGCCTGCATAAGTTTTCTTTGGATAACATTCTGCGTAAATATTTTCTTCTGAGAATGGAACATTTTTTGTCATCTTCCTCCTGGAACATTCTTAAACACAAAGAAAAAACATTTCCTTGGCTATTAGAGTAAGTCTGTACAAAGGTCAGATATTGGTGGACAAAAAAAAGAGAAATGTGAGACTTCTGGCAAAATGGCGCTCTAGGCAGAAGCACCAAACTGTCCCTTCACAGCAAAGATTGGAAAAACTAAGCCAAACAGAGAAAACAACAATCCTGAAACACTAAAACATCAGATGAAGAGATAAAGAACTCAGCAAAGCACCAAATGGAGTGAGAAAACTGACAGAGAATGGAGAGCGAGGAGAGATTCATACAGAGGCCCCCTACCAGCTAACACAGTGCGAGTCCGCTGTCTTGGACTCCTATTGGAGACCAGCAAACAGAGGGTACCAGAAAGCAGCTTCACGGAGCTTCCAGTGGGAGACAAAAAAACAGGTAATTTGCAATATATGCTTTCCCACCCCCCACACTTCTTCACCCCAACTCGGCCTCCTCTGCTTCCCGCAGCTACAATCTCTTGTCCAGGAAACACCGGCTGCTTGGATTCCACACACCCAAATGGGCCAGCTCTCTGAGTGCCATTTGTTGGCTGCTGGTGTTGCTTTTTTCCACTTCTTTTGATTTCTTCCTTACCTCTCACCACCTCCCCCTCCTTTCACTCAAATACCTGACTCCATGTGCCATCTTTGCTTCTTCCTGAGGGGCTGCAGAGCTCCGGTAATTTGTTATATATGCTTTCCCACTCCCTACACTTCTTCACCCACACTCGGCCCCCTCTGCTTCCCGCGGACACAGTCTCTTGTCCGAGAAACAACAGCTGCTTGGATTCCACCAGCCCGCACTAGCTGCCTCTCTGAGTGCTATTTGTTGACTGCTGGTGTTGCTTTTTTTCCTGCTTCTTTTGATTTCTTACTTACCTCTCACCACCTCCCCCTCCTTTTGCTCAAATACCTGGCTCCCTGTGCCATCTTTGCTTCTTCCTGAGGGGCTGTGGAGCTCCGTTTGAGTATGGAGCTGCTTCCTGGTCTGGGCTTCCCTTCTGGTGGGATCCCGGGGCTTTTGTTTGTTTGCTGTTTTGAATTGTTTTTGTTTTCTTTTCCTTTTCTTGAGTTGGGAGCCGTGTCTGGCCAGGCGGTGCTGCTTGGCAAGGAGACTACCCCTTCGGCTTGCACACACGTGTAGAGGGATCCCTGACGGCATTTCTATTTATGTTGGCTTCTTTTTCATTCAGTTTTTTTAGGGGCTTTTCTTGTTCTCTTTTTTTTTTAATTTGTTTTGTTTCCTTTTCCCTCTTTTTCCCTTTCTGTCTTTCTTCATTACTCAGTTTCTCGTCTCTCTATATCTTCCTTCTCTGTCTGTTCCCCGAATACCTGGCATATACCTCTACGCCTTCTATCGAGGCTTTACTGCAACACTTGAGAGCAACTTCTCCAGACCTCATAGCTGCACCGGTGGGATCCCTGGGAACTTTGTGGTTCTTTAACTTTTCCGATATTTATTTATTCACTCTCATAGTCTCTCATCTCTCCACTACAACAGAAAGCTCTCCTAGCATTTTGTTTGTTTGTATGTTTTTGGCTCCTGTTCCTCTCTCCTCTCTCCTATATCCATCTTAGCTCCACACATAGCAATCTCCCCGCTACATGCTGCCTACCTGCACTGTGCGCTTAACATCACACCACCAAGAAGCACAGGCATGGACTACTGGAACCTGCCCTGCACTGATTACAGACCCAATCTGGTGGCTGTAGTAAGTGCCACAAAAAAACCGATCCCAGTAACTCCACTTCAGCTAGACCTGCCCAGCCGTACCATATCAGAGTGACCGACCCTGCCAATTAGAGAATGAAGCAAAAAGTATTCTGCCCACAGAAGAGCAAACAACAAAGAACATACAGTCCGCATGCTCAGAAATAGCCAAATTTAATAAAAAAGTACGAAACAAGCAAATCTACAATCAATAAATGAGAAAAATAACTACTGAATTCCCTGAAGATAGCAGACAATATCAAAACATTTACAAAAACAGAACAGGATGGTTCCAGTAGGCAACTAAAACAAAACACCAGATGACTTTCCAGTGGAAGAAAATGCACTAGAACTACCTGATAGGGAATTCAAATCTCTAATACTCAGAATTCTCCAAGAGCTGAGGCAAAAAGCTAACAAACATGAGGAAAAAATAGAAAAATTCATGGAAAATACACACAAAAAATTGGAAAAATTCAGGAAAATAATGCAGGAACAAAATGCCAAAATAAATCCAAAACTAGAAATTATACAAAGACAACAATTAAAAATCCAAAAGATCAACAAGATTTCAGAAATGGACGGTGTCATAGAAGGGCTGAGAAGCAGATTTGAAATGGTGGAAGACAGAATCAGTGGAATTGAAGACAAACACTTGGATACAACTCGGTTTCAGGAAAACTCAGAAAAAAGAACAAAGAAAAATGAAGAGTTCCTGAGAGTTATGTGGGATACAATCAAAAGCAAAAATTTTCTAGTGATTGGAATTCCAGAACAGGGGGAGAAACAGAAAACACAGAGAGGATCGTTGAAGAACTGATGACAGAAAACTTCCCCAATATCATGAAAGATGAAAAGCTGGCCATCCAAGGAGCTCAACGAACCCCATATACAACAGACCCCAAAAGAAAATCACCAAGGCATATAATAATCACACTCACCAAAACCAAACACAAACAAAAAATTCTGAGAGGAGCTCATAAAAAACAAGAAGCCACATGCAGAGGAGAAACAATAAGACTAAGCTCAGATTATTCGGCAGAAACCATACAGCAAGTGGGCAATGGGATGACATATATAAAATCTTGAAAGAAAAAAATTGCCAGCCAAGAATAATATATCCTGCAAAACTCTCATTCACATTTGATGGTGAAATTAGGTCATTTCCAGATAAACAGAAATTAAGGGAATATGTAAAAGTCAAACCAAGTTACAAGAAATATTAAAGGGAGTTCTTCGATGTGAGAACAAACAACTTCAGCTCACAGGCAGAATCTAGGATGCAGGATCGTACCAGCCAGATACCAAGCTAGGAAATTACCTCTCATCAACTATCCAAAACCAAAAGAAATACACAAGGGAATCAGAGCAGTTAATCAGTAAATTATAACAACATCAAAAACATAAAGAGGGAACAAACGGTGTCTGTATAGAAACTTCTAATGGAGAGGAGGGCAAGGCGATATTAAGTAATGGTAGACTGCCTCAAACTTAGAAAGATAAGGGTAAAATTCATGGTAACCACAAAGAAAGTTAACAAAAATACTAATTAAAAAAGAGTAAAAACATAAAGTCTCAGGAAAAACAAAACATACAAAAACAAAAGAAATGAAAGAAAAATCCACAAAGAAAAGTAACTCAGCACAAGACAGTAAGAAGAACAAAGAAAACTTCAGCACCACAAAAAAAGCACTACAAAATGACAGCAACAAACTCACATCTATCAATAATTACACTGAATGCAAATGGACTCAATTCACCAATAAAGAGATGGAGAGTAACAGAATGAATAAGAAAACAGGATCAATCAATACGCTGTCTACAAGAGACACACCTTAGAAACAAAGATGTGAATTTATTAAAAGTTAAAGTTTGGAAAAAATATATATCAAGCTAACAACTACCAAAAAAGGGCAGGAGTGGTAATTCTAATCTCAAATAAAATAGACTTTAAAGAAAATCTACCACAAAAGACAAAGAAGGACACTATATAATGATTAATGGGACGATCTATCATGAAGACATAACCATGATAAACATCTACACATCCAATGACAGGGCTCCAAAATACATAAAACACAGTCTAACAACACTGAAAAGAGAAATTCACATTTCCACAATAATAGCAGGAGACTTCAACACACCACTCTCAGTAAAGGACAGAACAACTAAGAAGAAACTCAGCAAAGATACAGAAGATCTAAAGGGCACAATCAGCCAACTTGACCTCATAGTCATATATAGAACACTCCATCCAACTGCTGCAAAGTACATACTTTCTTCCCCAATGCACATGGAACGTTCTCCAAAAAAGACCACATTTTAGGTCACAGAGCAACCCTCAACAAGCTCCAAAATGTTGAGAGAATTCAAAGCATCTACTCCGACCACAATGCCATCAAGGTAGAAATTAACAATAGAAAGAGCAAGGAAAAAAAAATAAATTACATGGAAACTGAATGATACCATGCTTACACATCACTGGGTAATACAAGAAATCAGAGAAGGAATCAAAAAATTCCTAGAATCAAATGAGAATGAAAACACATCATACCAAAACATTTGGGACACAGCAAAGGCAGTTCTCAGAGGACAATTTATAGCAATAGATGTACACATCAAAAAAGAAGAAAGCAACAAAATCAAAACATTAACTGCACAACTCAAACAAACAGAAAGAGAACAAAAAAAAAAAAAAGCCCAAAACCACCGGAAGAAAGGAAATAGTAAAGATCAGAGCAGAAATAAATGAAATCGAGAACAGAAAAACAATAGAAAGAATCAACAAAAACCAAAAGTTGGTTCTTTGAAAGAATCAACAAAATCGACAAACCACTGGCCAGACTGACAAAAGAAAAACAGGAGAGGACACAAATAACCAAAATAAGAACTGAAATGGGGGCCATTACAACAGACCTAACTGAAATAAAAAGGATTATAACAGAATATTATGAAAACCTGTACTCCAACAAATTTGAAAACCTAGAGGAAATTAATAAATTTCTAGAAACACACGGCCTACCCAAACTACAACAAAGTGATGTTGAAAATCTGAACAGACCCATAACAAGAGAAGAGATTGAAAAGATAATAAAAAAAGGCTCCCAACCAAAGAAAGCCCTGGCCCAGATGGCTTCACTGGAGAATTCTACAAGACATTTACAGAAGAGCTTATACCAGTACTACTCAAGCTATTTCAGAGCGTAGAAGAGGAAGCAACACTTCCAAATTGATTCTATGAAGCCAGCATAATGCTGATACAAAAACCAGGCAAAGACGTCACAAAAAAAAATTACAGACCAATATCTCTCATGAATGTAGACGCAAAAACTCTGAACAAAATTCTAGCCAATACAATTCAGCATCCTATAAAAAAAAAACTACACCACGACCAAGTAGGATTCATACCAGGTATGCAAGGATGGATCAACATTAGAAAATCAATCAACATAATCCACCACATAAATAAAAGTAAAGAAAAGAATCACATGATCATCTCAATTGGCGCAAAAAGGCATTTGACAAAGTCCAACACCCATTCCTGATGAAATCTCTCCATAAAATAGGTTTAGAAGGGAAATTTCTCAACATAATAAAGGGCATCTATGCAAAACCAATGGCCAACATCATTCTTAATGGAGAGAGGCTGAAAACATTCCCCTTGAAAACAGGAACAAGACAAGGATGCCCTTTATCACCACTCCTATTTAACATTGTGCTGGAAGTTCTAGCTAGAGCAATAAGGCAAGAAAACGAAATAAAGGGAAACCAAATTGGTAATAAATAAGTTAAACTGTCCCCGTTTGCAGATGAAATGTACTATACATAGAAAACCCTAAAGACTCCATGAGAAATCTACTGGAACTAATAGAAAGATTCAACAGAGTAGAAGGATACAAGATAAGCATTAAAAAATCAGTCGGATTCCTATACACCAATAAGGAGAACGATGAAAAGGAAATCAGGAAAACAATACCATTTATAATAGCCCCTAAAAAGATAAAATACTTAGGAATAAATCTGACCAGGGATGTAAAACACCTATAGAAAGAAAACTACAAAACACTACTGTATGAAACCAAAGGGATCTACGTAAATGGAAAAACATACCATGCTCACGGATAGGAAGAGTCAACATTGTGAAAATGACAATTCTACCCAAAGCAATTTACAAATGCAAGGCAACCCCGATCCAAATACCAACAATATTCTTCAAAGAGTTGGAAAAACTAATCACTCACTTTATATGGATAGGGAAGAAGCCCCGAATAAGTAAAGCACTACTGAAGAAGAAGAATAAAGTTAGAGGATTCACACTAACTGACTTCAGCACCTACTATACAGCTACAGTAGTCAAAACAGCCTGATACTGGTACATCCACAGATACATTGACCAATGGCACAGAATTGTGAACCGAGATGTAAATCCATCCACCTACGGTCACCTGATTTTCGACAAGGGCCCAAAGTTCATCAAATGGGGAAAAGGCAGTCTTTTTAACAAATGGTGATGGCAAAACTGGATATCCATCTGAAAAAAAATGAAACAGGACCCATACCTCATGCCATATACAAAAACTACTTCAAAATGGATCAAAGACCTGAATATAAAGCCTAAAACTATAAAGTTCATAGAAGAAAAATTAGGACCAACACTACAGGCCTTAATACACGGCATTAACACGATACAAACCATAACCATCAATGCACAAACCCCAACAGATAAGCTAGATAACTGGGATCTTCTAAAAATCAAACACCTATGCTCTTCAAAAGACTTCACCATAAGAGTAAAAAGAGAACCTACAGGCTGGGGAAAAAAATTTTGGACATTACAAGTCAGACAAAGGTCTAATCTCCATAATCTACAAGAAAATCCAACACCTCTACAACAAAAAGACAAATAATCCTATTAAAAAGTTGTCAAAGGAAATGAACAGACACTTCACCAAAGCAGGCATTCAAATGGCCAACAGACACATGAGGAAACGCTCGCGATCACTAGCCATTAGAGAAATGCAAATTAAAACCACAATGAGATACCATCTCACCCCTGCATTACTGGCACGAATCAAAAACACTGAAATAACAAATGTTGGAGTGGCTGCGGGGAGATTGGAACTCTTACGCACTGCTGGTGAGAATACAAAATGATACAACCATTTTGGAAAATAATATGGCGCTTCCTCAGAAAACTACAAATAGGCATACCATTCGATCCAACAATCCCACTTCTAGGAATATATCCTAGAGAAATAAGTGTAGTCACTGGAATAGACATATGCACACCTATGTTCATGGCAACATTGTTCACAATAGCAAAACGATGGAAACAACCTAGATGCCCATCAACAGATGAATGGATAAACAAACTATGGTACATACACACAGTGGAGTACTATGCAACGAGAAAGAACAACAATGAATCTGTGACGCATCTCATAACATGGATGAAACTGGAGGACATTATGCTGAGTTAAGTAAGTCAATCACAAAAGGACAAATATTGTATGAGACCTCTATTGTAAAAACCCATGAAAAAGTTCACACACAAAATGTAACAGTCTTTGTTGGTTACCAGGGATGGGAGGGGTGGGGGGTAAATACTAAATAAGCAATAGCTAAGTGGTATCTTAGGTGAAGTGTGAGACAGTACACAATATAGGGGAAACTAGCACAAGTTGTAGAATGAAAGGTCATGGGAGCCCCATAGACACATCCAAACTCCCTGAGGGACTGAACTGCTGGGCGGAGGGCTCTGGGGACCATGGTCTCAGGGAACATCTAGCTCAATTGGCATAACACAGCTTATAAAGACTATGCTCTATATTCTACCTTGGTGAGTAGTGTCTGAGGTCTTAAAAGCCTGTGAGCTGCCATCTAACGTACTCCACTGGTCTCATCCCTTCAGGAGCAAGGGAGAATGAAAAGAACAGGGTACAGGGAAATGATTAGTCTGAAGGACTAATGGACCACAGCTACCAAGGCCTCCACCGGACTGAGTCCAGTACAGGTAGATGGTGCCTGGCTACCACCACTGACTTCTCTGACCAGGATCACAACAGAGGGTTCTGGACAGAGCTGGAGAAGCATGTAGAACATAATTCTAACTCACAAAAAAAAAAAGACCAGAATTACTGGCCTAAAGGAGACTGGAGAAACCCCAAGAGTATGGCCCCCAGACACCCTTTTAGCTCAGTGGTGAATTTACGTCCGAGGTTCACCGTTCAGCCTGGGAGTGGACAGCCCCATAAAACCAAATGAGACTAACGAGGTACAGTAGTCTGGTGACAAGGGCCAGAAGGCAGAAGGGGACAAGGAAGCTGGTGATAGGGAACCCAAGGTTGAGTAAGGATATTGTTGATGTATTGTGAGAATGTTAACCATTGTCATAGGGCAACATGTGTAGTAACTGTTAAATGAGAAAGTAATTTGTTCTGTATGACTTCATCTTAAGTGAGAATAGCAGCACAATTGGAAGAGCGTAGTCAATGTCACTGAAGTGTGCATGTAGAAATTTTTGAAATGGTGTATCTTTGACTATGTGTATTTTCACCAAAAAAAAGGTTGAGAAGTTAGAGTGTTGACATGTTGTGGGGTTGTTAACCAATGTCATAAAACTATATGTGTGCTACTGTTTCATGAGAAACTATTTGTTCTGTAAGCCTTCACCTGAAGTACAATAAAAAACATTAAAAAAAGAGAAATGCGTTAAGTAAAATGGAGTTAGTGTCAGACGTTGGCTCAGCAATTTTATGCATGCCACTCACTTCTAGAGAGGGAGACTGATCTCTGGCTAGCAAGAAAGAGTAGATAATATTTAAAAAATCATTATATGTGTCTATTCTAAGATGTCTGAAGGCCACCTGAAGCACTGAAGGAAGGCACTCATCTCAGTTTGGCCTGTCTCATAGCTCGCACAGGGCTAAGTGGCATCAGGCAAAAACCTAAGATTGTAACCACTTGTAGCCACCTGGGGTAAAGAGTGCCACTCAGGCATAGAATAGGCTCCTAAAGACTAAAAGGAGAAGCTCGAGATTGAGACTATTTTGGAAATTAAGGCTTTCAGAAACACCACGTATGCAAGGGAATTGAGAAAGCCACTTGTGTGCCCAGGAAAAGATGCACTCTCATAAATTGCCTGAGAAGACCTTGTGCTTTCACTGCAGGCTGAATCCACGGAAGGTCCTGGCACAGGGACAGTTTTCAAAAACTAGAAGACACCCCCGCCCCCGTGTAATTTAAGAAAATCCCTGTAAAACACTAGCTCAAAACAAGCTAAAAAACATAGACTTCTGTGTCCACACACATGCAGGAGGGCATTCTTTTCAAAAACATTTAGGGTAAACCACTAAGAAATGACCTACTACAGCTTCCAACAGTTAACACAAACAAATAAAGAACAGTAAGTTTTGATGAAAGGAGAGAATCTGATTTTCAGAATTATCACATAATATTCAAAGATCCCAGTTTCAACAACAACAGAAAAACCACAAGGCAGACAAAGAAACAGGGAAGCTTGGCTCATTCAAAGGAAAGAAAATAAAGCAAAAGAAAGTGTCCCTTGGAAAGCCCAGATAATGGACTTACTAGAAAAATACTTTAAAACAACAGTAATAAATATGCAGAAAGAGCTGAAGGAAAACATAGGCAAAGAAGTTAAGGAAATCAGGAAAATGAGACATGAACGAAAACAGTTTATACTCACACACATATATATAATATGCATATATACACACGGAGCCCTCGTGGCACAGTGGTTAAGCGTTTGGATGCTAACCAAAAGGTCAGCAGTTCAAATCCACCAGCAGCTCCTTGGAAACCCTATGGGGGCAATTCTACTCTGTACTATAGGGTTGCTTTGAGTTGTAATTGACTTGATGACAACAGATATATATACACACAAGTGTGTGTGTGTGTGTCTGTGTCTTAGTTATCTACTGATGCTGTAATAGAAATACCACACGTGGATGGCTTTAACAAACTTATTTTCTCACAGATTAGAAGGCTGCAAGGCTGTCTTAGTCACCTAGTCCTGCTATAACAGAAATACTACAAGTGGAAGACTTTAACAAACAGAAGTTTATTCTCTCACAGTCTAGTAGGCTAGAAGTCTTGAATTCAGGATGCCAGCTCTAGGGGAAGGCTTTCTCTCTCTGTTGGCTCTGGAGGAAAGTCCTTGTCATTAATCTTCCTTTGAACCAGGTCCAAAGGACACACTCTGCTCCTGGCGCTGCTTTCTTCGTGGTATGAGGTCCGCATGTCTCTCTTCTCACTTCTCTCTTTTATATCTCAAAATAGATTGGCTTAAAACACAATGAAATCTTGTAGTCCCGTCTCATTAACGTAACTGCCTCTAATTCCATCTCATCAATATCACAGAGATAGGATTTACAACAAATAGGAAAATCACATCAGATGACAAAGTGGTGGACAATCACACAGTACTGGGACTCATGGCCCAGCCAAGTTGACAGATATTTTTCGGGGACACAGTTCAATCCATGACAAAATCTGAATTCAGGATGCCGGCTTTAGTGGAAGGCTTTCTCTCTCAGGCTGCTCTTGGGGAAGATTCTTGTCTCTTCAGCTTCTGTTTCCTGGTTCCTTGGAGATCTCCATAAGTTTGGCATTTATCTTCCACCATCTCTGCTTTCTTCCTTGCTTGTCTAATCTCTTTTATATCTCAAAAGAGATTTACTAAATACACGTTATAAACTAATACTGTCTCATTAACATAGAAAGAAAACCATTCCCAAATGGGATTGTAACCATAGGTATAAAGGTTAGGATTTACAACACATATTTTTGATGCACACAATTCAATCCATAACATTCCACACTTTGGCCCCCCAAAATTCATATCTTGTGACATGCAAAATACATTCATACCATCACATCCTCCCAAATGTCTTAAATCAACACCAAGTCCAAAATCTCACATTACGAATCATCTAAATCAAATATGGGGGAGATGTTAGGTGTATTCCTTCCTGGGACAAAATTCCTTTCCATCCGTGAACCTGTGAAATCTAGAATAAAAGTTACCTGCTTCCAAAGTACAATGGTGGAACAGGCACAAGGTAGATATTTCCATTACAAATGGGAGAAATTGGAGGGAAAAAAATGAATAATGGGAACCAAGCAAGTCCAAAACCCAGAAGAACAATTTACATTAAATTTCAAGGCTTGAAAATAGTCTTCTATTCTCTAAGACCATCTGGGCAATGGCTCTGCACCCCAGACTCTAGGTATAGGTCTCCCCTCTAGGTTCCGAGTGTAGACCCCTTGGCCATTGCCTTCAGCCCGCCTTCTAGGTCAACTGGGATGGCAACTCTGTTCCCTGGGCTTTGGGAGGCCCCATTATCCTAGTCCATCTGAGTGGTGACCCCACCCCATTGGCCCTGATAATCTCCATTCTCTTGCCCTTTGGACATGGCAGCCCCACCCACTCAGCTTTGATACCAAGAGTGGTTCTAGAGGAACAAAATCTTAAAGATGAGTTTTCAGAATTGGCTTTTAAGTCTGGCTAGTCTTAAAGGCACTAATGACTGTCTCCAGTAGTAAAGAGGACATTGTGAATCCATAGAGTGAAGTGGCAATAGAAATATGCAAATATCAACACCATTGGATCAAATAGTTGTGAGACAAAGCTCTGGTGGATGGTTGTATACAGGCAATCTCTGGGTTATGAATGATATCTGTTCCTAAGTCTGTCTTTAAGTTAAATTTGTAGGTAAATTGGAACAGGTACAGATGGTTCTTATTTAATGTTAGTCAAATGTTTGTTTTAGTATATAGTATATATTTTACCTTTTTATGGATATACAACACAAGAAACACTTACAAAACACACAATGTTTTCGTGGTGTCACAATGTAGTGTATGCATTCGTTATTATGAACCATTGTGTTTAATTCAAATTTTTTAATATGATAGACTTTATGGCCATCCATTCTTAAGTATGAGTTGCCCATAAGCCAGAAGTTCTTAACCCAAGAACTTACTGTAATAGGCTTTATGAAAGTCCGTTCTTAAGTGTGAGTTGTCTGTAAGTCAAAGTTCGTACCCCAGAGACTGCCTGGATTTATACTTTTCAACAATTTTGCTATGTTAAGAAGTATAAGGGAGCTGATTTGTTAGTCCTACTTTTGCTAGATAAAGTGGTGAAAGAAAGGGATGAGCTCAGGGCTTCAGAGTCACAACTCAGGCATCATATAAAACACCTGAAGGTTGCCACTTGTGCCCTGAAAGAAAGCCTTATTTACTGTAGTAACAGAGCAGTATTGCCAAAAACTAAACCCACAGTCTTACCCTAAGATGGCTGAGTTACAACACCATTGAATTCCCAACCTTGAATGATGTCTGACGTTAAAGTGAGGGCATCAATTGGGAAGAAATGGGATCCTGGAACTCCGGATGGAGTGGCTGGTGGATTTGAACTACTGACCTTAAATACTGTGCCAGCAGGGCTCTAACCCCACCCTAATCTAGCCTCAGGATTTACAACACATAAAATGGAGGATAGTTACATAAGATCACAAAATGGAGGATGACTATATCACTATATAACTGCCAACTTACATCATTATATAGCTGCCAAACTACATCATTACATAAATACCGAACCACTGGGGATCATGGGCTAGCCAAGTTGACACACGTTTTTGGAGCATACAATTCAATCCATGACATCCCACACTTTAACCCCCCCAAAATGCATGTCCTTGCCACATTGAAAACACATTCACCCCATCATATAATCCCAAAAATCTTAAATCGACTCCAAGTGTAAAATCTCCTTCTGTACTGGTTACAACTTTAAGCATCTGTATTCATAAGCAAAGTCCAGTCCAGAGAAAATCATCAAATTGCAGCAGTCTACACCAGCTCACGGTGTCTAGCATCTTTCTCTTCATTTGATCACATTCTGATCAGCTCATCAATAGCCCCTGTGGCTTAGGTCAATGAGTACCAGCTGTAGGGTTGAGAGTCCACACACCTCCCTGCACTTTAGACCAGCCAGGCATTTCTCTGTCTCATCGATAGCATCCATGGGCTAGGACAACAGGTGCCAATGGAACATGTCCAAACTCAGCCTGTCAGTACATTGCCACACTTCCCCCACTTCCACTCATCAAGTGGACCCAGATGGTCACCACGATTGAGCATACCAGCTACCTTTTGGCTCCTTTTAACTTCCAGTCTGAGAGGGGGTTCTTCTGATGGGCATTGACTTTTCCTGTCTCGATGCATCCTAAGGAAAACCTCTTGCTCAAAATTCAAAAAGTCAAAATTCCTCTTTATACGTGAACCTGTGAAATTTATAATAGAATTTATCGGTTTCCAAAGTACAATGGCAGAACAGGCACAAGTTAGACATTTCCATTAAAATTGTAAAACTGGAGGGAAAGAAGGGATGATGGGCTTCAAGCAAGTTTAAAGCACAGCAGAACAAATTAGACCAGCTAGGCAATGGCTCTACCCACCAAACTCTGGGTGTTAGTCATACTTTATGGATTCTAGATGGAGGCCCCTTGGCCCTGGGCATCAGCTCCCTCTTCCAGGCCCACTGGGATGGCAACTCTAATACAAGAAACCCCCGAGGCCATGGACCTGTCAATTGAGACCGAGGCAACTCTACTTCCTATGCTCTTTCCAACTGTTCTTATGAACTCCATACTGCTCCAGGGATGGTTCTTTTCTTTTCTTGGAAGAATTCCTGTAGAATTCCAACAGGCTGACAGCGTTATCTCCTTTCATTCTTTCTCCGTTCCCTTCAGTCTAAATTGATGAGTTTTCTGCTGTGGTAGTTTGTTAGACCCATCAGTCACAGGCTTAATCTCTTTAACAAAAGTTAGGGTAGACAAGTCCTTGGTGAACATTCCAGGATACATGCCCTTGGTTTGTACAACGTAATTTTCCAAATCTTCACTTTCTGTTTTCATTTTGCACAATGTATTTTTAAGCTATTTTACTATAAACAGAAAGGAGAAACCATGTGGCCCCTATAAGATCTTGCTTATAAATCTCCTCAGCTAAATATCTAACTTCATCACTTACAAGTTCTACCTTCCACCAAATATTTGAATATAATTCAACAAGTTCTTTGCCACTGCATACAAATCATTGCTGCTCCTTCATTGTCCAATCACATGTTCATCATTTTCTTTTAAAGCCTCACCAGAAACACAATTAATGCACATATTTCTAGCAACATTCTGTGGCTGGCACAATAGGTCTTACCTAAGAGGAGAGACTTTTTAGTTTTTCTCACTTCCTTCTGAGCCCTCATCAGAATCGCCTTTGATGTCCATAATTCTACCAACAGCCTCTTCAAGGCAATCTAGGCTTTTGCTATTAGGCACCTTAAAACTTGTACAACAGCTTCCACATTTTAAGTGTCTGTTACAGCAGCACCCCATTCCTGGTACCAAATTCTGTATTAGTTATCTAGTGCTGCTATGATAGAGATACCACAAGCGGATGGCTTTAACAAACAGAATTTTATTCTCTCACAGTCTAGAAGGCTATATAAGATCACAAAATGGATGATGACTATATCATTACATTACTGCTAAACCACTGAGAATCATGGCCTAGCCAACTGAACATATTTTGGGAGGCATAATTCATTCTATGAAAACCAGCAAAGATAAATCTGAAAAGGAGATTACGAAAATAACTCCTTTTACAATAGCATTGCAGATAATAAAATATCTAAGAATAAATTTACCCAGTGATATGAAAGACGTATAAAATGAAAGTTATAAATCACTGCTGAAAGAGACTAAAGAAGACCTAAATAGATGGAAAGACATTCTGTGCTCATGGATTGAAGACTTGGTATAGCCAAAGTGACAATACTACCAAAGTAAGCTACATATACAATTCGATCCCAATCAAAATTCCAGAAGAATTATTTACAGGAATGGAAAAACTAATCCTCAATTTATATAGGATAGACAAAGCAATTTTGAAAAAGAAGAACAAAATAGGAAGACTCAAACTTCCTATCTTCAAAGCATATTACACAGCTACAGTAATCAAAACAGCCTGGTACTGGTTTAATGATAGACACATAGACGAATGGTATAAAATTGAAAATCCAGAAATAAATCCAAACATTTATGGTCAATTGATTTTTTTCAAGGGAGCCAAATCTATTCAATGGTAAAGGAAATGTTTCTTCACCAAATGGTGCTGGCAAAACAGAATTTACATGCAAAAAAATGAAAGATCCATAACTCATGTCATATACAAAAACTAATTTAAAATGGATCAAGGGTCTAAATGCTAAATCTAAAATGCTAAAGTACGTGGAAGAAAGTACTGGATCAAACTTTGGGACCTATTTTTTTTCAATGAAAGATTATCAAGCACAACAACTGTGATGGTTAAGGTTGTGTGTCAGCTTGGCTGGGCCATGATTTCAGTGGTTTGGCAGTTATTATTTAATGATGTAATCAACTCTATGATGAGATCTGCTATGAGCAGTAAATCAGTTGAAAGGGAGTCTTCTTGGGGGTATAGCCCACCTCCAGTTTATAAACCAATGTTCCAGCAAAGCTCTCACTCTTGACCCTGCATCTAGCTCATCATCATCTAACATCTGGTTCTTGGGACTTGAGCTAAAAGTTTACCTGCAGATCTTGGGACTGGTCAGCCTCTGCAGCTATGTGAGTCAGGAGAAGCCTTCAGCCTGAAATGCCTGACCACTGACTAGGGACTTGCCAGCCTCTACACATGAGCCAATAAAACCACGGGAGCCAATAAAAATATTCAAAATACCACCACAAATAGCTCAAGTGCTGGTGAGAGGTGAGGCTCTGAGTGATTGCGTGTTAGATACTTTTCTACAATTTTGTCAGAATAAGAAGTATATGTTCACTAAACAAAGTAGTGAAAGAAAGAGATGATCCAGCTCAAATGCTGCATAAACTACCTAATTGTTTATTTGGTTGGTTCCCTGAAATATGGATTGCACGGTGGCCTACACTAAAGCAAGCTGAAGTACCAGATCTACCTTGGTATACTGTAGAAGAAGGTGTCAAAAGGCTTAGGAAAATTGGCACGTTGGAGTGGATTTATCAGGTTAGACCCACAGGCCCACACATGGAGTGCCCGGAGGACACACCTTTTACCACAATGGTGAGAAGCAAATTTGTGAAGGGAGCCCCAGTATCCTTGAAGACTGCTATGACTACTGAAGACTACTTTTATATAAGTCAGATTGGACAGTAGGAACTGCCTTAACTGAATTAAGACATCTAACTACTATGGAGCTAATTGGGCTTCATGATGGTAGGGACCAAGTGGGGGCATTAATCAACGAAGACAAAGCAGGCATGGTTACCATAATGGACAGCAAAGTCAGAGCAGTAATCAGAATAGTCTGACTCATATGGACTTACGGTGTTGGCTACTTAGTTACAGTGTCCCTAGAAATGAAATAGATGGGAAATCTACTAAATACTTACTTGATCTGTACAGGCTGAAGAATTCTAGGTCAGGTGAAGGGCAGTCTAACTTGAATCGCCAGAATAGTCATGTCCCTCAATCAATTCCCAGACATGAGACAGTTTACAAACCCACAAACCCTTGAATGGAGGGATGGTTGGGTCCCCTTGAGAAAGGACTGCACTGCACAACCAAAAATTTATATGTTAGTTTTTCATCCAGCCTTCCCCACAGGGACCTATGGCCTATTACAATAGTGACTGTTCAATGGGGAAAAGGAAATGATCAGACTTTTGGGGACTTACTGGATACTGGCTCTGAACTGACACAAATTCCAGGAGACCGAAAATGTCACTGTAGCCCACCAGTCAGTGTTGGGGTATATGGAGGTCAGGTTATTAATGGAGTCTTAGTCATGTCCATCTCACAGTGGTTCCTTTGGTTTCCTGAACCTATCCTGTAGCAATTTCCCCAGTTCCAGAATGCTTAATTGGAATATACATACTCAGAAACTGGCGTAACTCCAACATTAGATCCCTGACAAGTAGATTAAGGGATATTATGGTAGGAAAAGCTAAGTGGAAGCCATTAGACCTGTCTTTATGTAGGAAAATAGTAAACCAAAGCAACTGCATTCCTAGAGGGATTGCAGAGATTACATGAAGGCTGCAGGAGTGATTATTTCCACCACATTACCATTCAACTCCTATTTGGCCTCTGCAAAAAACAAATCGTTCTTGGAGATTGACAGCGGATTATCAAAACTGTAACCAGTGGTAACTCCAATTGCAGCTGCTGTTCCAAATGCAGTTTCATTGCTTGAGCAAATTAATAAATCTCCTGGTACCTGGTATGCAGATATTGATCTGGCTTATGCCTTTTCTCCATACTTGTTTCAACTGACCACCAGAAGCAGTTTTACTTCAGCTGGCAAGGTTAGAAATACACCTTCACTGCCCTACCTCAGAGGTATATCAACTCCTTAGCCTTATGTCATAATTTAGTTTGCAAGGACCTGGATCACCTTTCCGTTCCACAAGATGTCACAGTGGTCCATTACACTGATGACATTATGCTGATTAGACATAGTGAGGAAGAAGTATCAATGACTCTAGACTTATTGGTAAAACATTTGTGTGCTAGAATGTGAGAAATCAACCCAACAAAAACTCAAGCACTTTCCACTTTGCTGAAATCTATATTTTCAGTGGTGTGGGGCATATCAAGATATTCCTTCTAAAGTGAATGATAAGTTGTTGCATCTGACCCCTTCTACAGCTAAAAAGTAGGCACAATACCTGGTGGGTCTCTTCGGATTTTGAAGGCAGACTATCCCTCACTTCAGTGTGCTACTCTGGCTTATTTATCAAGTGACTGAAAAGACTGCTAGTTTTATGTCAGGCCCAGAAATAGAGGAGGCTCTGCAACAGGTTCAGGCTGCCCTGCAAGCCAGTCTGCCACTTGGGCCATATGATCCAGCTCTACCAATGGTGCTTGAAGTGTCAGTGGCAGATACAGATGCTATTAGGAGTCTTTGGAAGGTAACTATTGGTTAATAACAGGGAAGATCCTTAAGATTTTGGAGCAAAACCTGCCATCCTCTGCAGATAATGACTTTTCTTTTGACAAAAATCTTTTCGCTGGTTACTGGGCCTTAATAAAGACTGAACACTTAACCACGGAACATCAAGTCACCATGAAGCCTGAGCTTCCCATCATGAACTGAGTGTTGTCTGTCACACAGAGTCATAAAGTAGGATGTGCATAGCAGCACTCTGTCATTAAAAGGAAGTAGTATCAATGAGATTGTGCCCTAGCAGGGGCTGAAAGTGCAAGTAAGTTGCATGAGGAAGTAACCAACATGCTCATGTCCCCACTGCTCTGTCACATTACCTACCCTCTCCCAGTCTGCCTCTATGGCCTCATGGGGACTTCCTTATGATTAGTTGACTGTGGAACAGAAAACTCACACCTGGTTTACAGATGGTTTTGTGTGATATGCAGGCACCACTCGAAAGTGGACAGCAGCAGCACTACAACCCCTTTCTGGGACCTCCCTGAAGGACATTGGTGAAGGAAAATCACCAATTGTTCACTTTGCTTGGAAGGAGAAATGGCCACATGTGCAGCTGTATACTGATTCATGGACTGTGGCCAACGGTTTGGCTGGATGGTCAGGGACTTGGAAGGAATATGATTGAAAAGTTGGAGACAAGGAGCTAGGGGGAAGAGGTATGTGGGTAGACCTCTCTGAATGGGCCAAAGAAGTGAAGATATTTGTGTCTTGTGTGAATTCTTACCAAAGGGTGTCCTCAGCAGAGGAGTATTTTATTAATCAAGTAGATAGGATGATGCATTCTGTGGAACCAGTCATTCTCTTTCCCCAGTCACTCCCATCACTTCCAAATGAGCTCATGAACAAAGTGGCCATGGTGGCAGGGATGGAGGTTACGCATGGGCTCAGCAACATAGACTTCCACTCACCAAGACCAACTTGGCTACAGCCATTGCCAAGTGCCCAGTCTGCCAGCAGCATAGACAAACACCGATTCCCCAATGTGACACCATTCCTTGAGGTAATTAGCCAGCAACCTGGTGGCAGACTGATTACATTAGACCGCTTCCATCACAGAGAGGGCACCTTTTTGTTCTTACTGGGATAAACACTTACTCTGGGTAGGGAATTACCTTCCTTGCACACAATGCTTTTGCTAAAACTACCATCCGTAGAGTCTCCAAATGCCTTATCCATTGTCGTGGTATCCCAAACATCATTGCCTCAGATCAAGAGACTCACTTAACAGCAGTATGGCAATGGGCCCATCACTGATCTTACCATGTTCCCTAGAATTCTGAAGCAGCTGCCTGATAGAATGATGGCATTTCCTTCCAAAGATGCAATTACTGCACCAGATAGGTGGCAATACCTTGCAGGGTTGGGACCATGTTCTCCAGGTTGCTGTATGCCCTCTAAACCTTTGTCGAAAATATGGTGCTATTTCTCCCATAACCAGGTTTCTTGGGTCTAGAAATCAACGGGTGGAAATGGGAGTGGCACCACTCATTATTAACGCTAGTGACCCGCTTGTAAAATTTTTGCTTCCTGTTCCATGATCCTATTCCCAGGTAGTCTAGAGGTCTTTATTCCAAAGGGAGGAATGCTCTTATCCATAGACACATCACTAATTCCATTCAGCTTAAGTTAAGAATGCCACACAGCCACTTTGGGATCCTTATGTCTCTGGATCAATAGGCAAAGAAAGGAGTTACCCTATTACCTGGTGTGATTGATCCTGATTACCAAGAGAAAATCAAATTGATATTGCATAATGGAGGTAAAGAAGAATATGTCTGGAATACAGGAGATCCCTTAGGACGTCTCTTAGTACTACCATGCACTGTGATTAAAGTCAATGGAAAACTGTAGAACTCAGTTCTGACATGATTACTTCAAGAATGAAGGTTTGGGTCACCAAACCTGAGGTGCTTGCTGAGGGTAAAGGGAAAATGGAAAGGATGGTGGAAGAAGGTAGTTCAAATACGAGCTATAACCATGTGACCAGTTGCAGAAACCAAGACAGTAATTTCTATGACTATTTCTTCTTTTTATGTTTCCCTCAAATATTTTTGCTTTCTTCCCTTATAAAATATAAGATGTTATCGGGGCTAGTGTGTTTTCTGTTTTTCATGTGTTGGTTGTATCATGTTATGGATAAGTATGACTCTATAATTGTGTTTATTTAGAGATTATGTATGGTTTAAGGAGATGTGTACAGGTGCCAAGTTCACAAGCGGTGGACTGTGATGATTAATGTTTTGTGCCAACCTGGCCAGGCCATGATTCTCAGTGGTTTGGAAGTTATGATGTAATTTGGCAGTTATGTGATGATGTAATCAAATCCGTGATGAGATCTGCTTTGAGCAGCCAATCATTTGAGAGTTTCCTTCGGGGTGTGCTCTTCCTCCAGTATATAAAAAGATATTGCACCAAGGCTCTCACTCTGGATCCTGCATCTGTCTTGTCATAATCTGACATCCAGTTCTTGGGACTTGAGCTGGAAACTTACCTGCCAATCTTCAATTTGAGGGCCTCTGCAGCTGGTGAGCCAGCCGCCTGCCATCTGACCTGCCAATCTTGGGTTCCTCAGTCCCTGTAAGTACGTGATTCAGGAGAAGCCTCAACCCTGATGCCTGACCAATGGACTAGGAACTTGTCAGCCTCTACAACCACGAGATTCATTACCTTGAGATAAGTCTCTCTGTATGTGTGTATATGTATGTAATATATATGTATATTTATATGTATGTATATATGCATGTATGCACACATGTGTGCATATGTGTGCATGCATATATGTGTGTATGTATATATATGTATATGTGTATGTGCACATGTGTGTATATTTTATGCAAGTAGAGATGTATGTGTACATGTGTACATGTATACATGTATGTATACACATACACACATGTATACATACAGGCATTCATGTATGTGTGTATATATGTATGTTTGTATATATGTATGTATATATGTATGCATGCATATATGTACGCATGTGTGTACATATACGTATATATGTATGTGTGTGTTGCATATATGTAAGTATGTATGTGTGCATATGTGCATATATGTATGTTTCTATATTTGTATGCATGTATATATGCATGCATGTATGCAGGTATGTATATATGTATGTATGCATTATGTATGCATGCATTGTGTGTATGTATATATGTACGTGTATATATACACACATATATATGCACATAGGTATATATGTATATATATACATATATACACCTGTACACATATATACATTTTATCTCTTTACTTTTGTGACAAAGTCTTTTGATGTGAACATAAGCATTCAACTTTTATGAGGTCTCAGTTATCTATTTTGTTTTATGTTGCTTGTGTATTTGTTGTTGTCTTAGGCTAGGTTCTCTTTAGAAGCAAAACCAGTGAAGCATATACACGCATATATACATATATGCATATACACACGTATATACATATATGCATACAAATATATATACATATATGCATATACACACGCACACATATACACACACATATGGGAGCCCAGGTGTCACAGTGGTTAAGAGCTCAGCTGCTAACCGAGAGGTCAGCAGTTTGAATCCTCCAGCTGCTCCTTGGAAACCCTATGGGGCAGTTCTACTCTGTCCTATAGGGTCACTATGAGTTGGAATTGACTTGATGGGAACAGATTTGGGTTTTTTATACACACACATATATAAAAAACCAAACCTGTTGCCTTCAGGTTGATTCTGACTCATAGCAACCCTATAGGACAGAGTAGAGCTGCCCCATAGAGTTTCTAAGGAGTGCCTGGTGGGTTCGAAAACAAAACAGATATCTAGGACCTCCTAAAAATTAAATACTTACGTTCCTCAAAAGACTGTATAACAAGAGTAAAAAGATAACATACAGACGGGGAATAAATATTTGGGAGCAATATAACTGATAAGGGTCTAATGTCTAAAATATATAGAAAACTTCTACAACTTAATAAAAAGACAAATACCCCAGTCAAAAATTTGGCAAAAGACAGGGACAGACACTTCACCAAAGAGAATATTCAAATGGCCAACAGACACATTAAAAGATGCTCAATGTCATCAGCCATCAGAGAAATGCAAATCAAAACCACAATGAGATAGCAGTTCACTCCCATTAGGGCAGTTAAGATTTTTTTTAAAAAAGTGTTAAAGTGGATGTGGAGAAATTGGAACCCTCATACACTGCTGGTGGATATGCAAAATGGTATAGCTGTTGTGGAAAGCAATCTGGTGATCCTTCGTAAAACTACAGGTAGAGCAGTGACATAACCCAGCAATTCCACTCCTAGGTATATGCCATAGGGATCTAATAGAAGTGACAAGGACAGACACATGCACACCTATATGCATCAGAGCTATGTTCACAATAGTAAAAAGATGGGAGCAACCTAAATGTCCATCCCTTAGACTTGGGCATATCCTCTGTAGTTTCCACCAGCCGTTTTACTCTTTTACTTTTCAGGTGCTTGTTGGCATTTATGTGTTCCACTGTATAGAACTTTTGAAGTTTGCGATGTTGTTGAGAGAGTAGTCTGCTGAAGCCTCTGTGTCCCCATCTAGGCAGCCTAATTAGAGGCCTTGGACTCAGAATATTCTATGATAAGGGAGGCTAGCGACTGAGTTTCTCTTCCTCTCCCAGTTTCATCTTCTTATCTTTTATCCCTGTTCTGTTCACACAGTAACTTTCTCTGTCCTGCTTATAAGTGGGCACCATATGGCACCTGCCCAAACCACTTCTATATCTGTTGCCAGTTGTTAGGGAATGGGGTCTCTTTCATTTGTGGAAAAAGAAGGGTTTTCACAGAACACCTTCCCTATGTCAGCTTCGGGAGGTGACTCACTGGCCATGGGAAACCAGCTCCCACAGTTGAAGCTGACCTTGCTGTGTCTCTTCTCTAGGTGAGTAAAGCATTGTTCCATTGCTGTGTGTGATTGAGATTTTTGTTTATGACCTTGAATTGTGGCACAGCAGGTTGGTACAACCAGCAGGGTAACTAAACAAAGCAAGCCACGGCATGGTAAAAACACAGGGCATGCCAGTGCAATAATTTAAGCATGGTGCTGGCTCTCTACAAAGTAATAGCCTGATGACAGTGCTGGCCTCCCCCTGACCAGGTGAGGATAAATGGAATGTGGATAACCTCCCTGTTAACAGGGATGAACTGGTGCAGTGTTTGAAGGCAGAGATGTGAGAAGTGGGTCCTAAGTGGAATGGGGAAACTATATCCTGGCTCCTGGCTGCTCTTGAGTTTCCACACCACTCTCCTCTCCCAGAGTGTCTCAGGGGTCAGAGACGATACCCTAGTGGAATCTGGAGCCCCCATGCGGGCATCTCTGCCCAGTCCAGGTTGCTTGCTGCTTCCAAATAAGACCTGTTTTCACCCAACATAAAACTAACAATAGCATTACTGAAAGTGAAACTGTTCAAATAAGGTCATTTTTTAAAAATCAAATAAAGAAGCTGAAGGACAGATACAGGCAAAACCGTATGGAGTCTCATGAAGTTTGGCTTGTGCATTTGTTTAATAAGGAAACTTTACAGCTCCTTTTAGTTTGCATTGATAGAAGCATATGACTGTGTCATTGTCAGAGATTTCAACAAAAGTACCACCATGTCACAGCTGAATACCCCATTCTGGTCTGTAAAAAAGGCCTCAGGAGCTTGGAGTCTGACAATGGACTACTGCAGACTAAATGCTGAGATGCCATCTTTTGAGCCTGCAGTGCCTAACATTATTGGGGTCACCGAGACAGGGGGAACCTACACGAGAGACTGACACACTGTTATTGACTTGGATAATATCTTTTCTCCATGCCTTTGAAAATGGTGATCAGAACCAATTTGCATTCACATGAAACATCTTAGAATATATCTTTATTATGCTTCCACAGGGATATCTCAGTTACACTGCAATATGTCACCAGTGGGTAGGGCTGGACTTGCAGCAAGCCCAATTACCACCAGAAGTCCCTGCCATCTACTATATTGATGACCTTCTCTTTGCAGGCTTGACTAAAGAACAAATTGAATAAGATCTACATAAGGCCATAGATATTATGACAAATGCAGGCTAGGCCATCAATCCTAGTCAAGTCCAGGGACCTGCTCAACAAGTGCAGTTCCTGGGAGCCACCTGGGCTGGTTGTTATAGTATTCCTGCCAAGGTCAAACAAAAGTTGCTGTTGTTGGCACACCCCACCATTAAAAGGCTCAACAGCTGGTGAGTCTGTTTGACTACTGGTGACAACATGTGCAACATTTGGGCTTTGATACCTCTAGTCAAAGTTGGAGCCCTGGTAGCGTAGTGGCTAAAAGCTACAGCTGCTAACCAAAAAGTTGGCAGTCGGAACCCACATGCTGCTCTTTGGAAATCCTATGTGGCAGTTCTACTCTGTCCTATAGGGTCACTATATTGGGAATTTACTCGATGGCAATGGGTTTTTAGTCAAAGTTACCCTCAAGGCAACCACCATTGATTGGGGTATCCAGAAACAGCTGGATTTGAAACTAGAGCAACATGCCATGATGCAGGTCCTGCCACTGGGGCCAATGAAGCCTGTCAGTCCTGCCAGGATTCAGTTCTGCCAGGATTCAGTGACTTCTAACCACACAGAGTGATGTATGTGGCAAGAAGAGACTGCTTCTGGGGTGCACTGACCTCTTGGATTTTGGACATGCAGACTACCTGAGGCAGTCATTAGGTAAACCCCCTTTGAGAGACTGCTTTTGGATTACTATAGAAACTAAACACTTAACCACTAAATCACCATATATGACTGTGAGACCAGGGATGTCCATGCTCTTACGAATACTCACCATAACCCACTAACAATATAGGTTAGGCCCAACCCCATACCCATTGCCGTCGAGTCTATTCCAACTCATAGTGACTCTGGAAGTAGTACATTGCTGTCTGAGCCCTGCCAAGTCACCAAGAAGTCAGTCAGCTCCACAAACAAGTAGCTGGTTTACCAGAGGGAACTGAATGACCTGTAGAGGACACCAGTGCTCTCCTTTAGCTAAGTGGGACCCCAGTTCAATGAAGTTCCAGCTAACAGCATGGCTTTGTTTACAGATAAATCTATAAAACTTAAAGCTGACAGTCTATTGGGCTGGTGCAGCCATCTGTTCCCAGGACTGCCCCCTTTTGACTTAGATTGAACAAGAACATTCAGCTCAATGGGCTGAACTCCACAAGATGATTATGGCTGTGCAGGCCACTCCAGCTGTAACTTCCTATTACATCTTTACAGACTCTCTTGGGTCTGACCATATGGTCCAAGGACTTTCAGACTAAAGATTATTCAGGAATCTCCCGTATAGAGACACAGATCGTGACAGCAGCTTATGAGCTAGAAAAAAAACATTTTTATCACATGTGTTGACATCCATGACTAAGGACCATTTAAAATGGAACACAAACAAAATTCTTGTGCTGATCAAGCTTATGCCCAGCAAGTTGCCACGATTATCCGCTAAGTCCATTACCGGATGTCATGGCTTGAATTACGTCCCCCCAAAAATGTTTGTATCAATTTGGCTGGGCCATGATTCTCAGAATTGTGTCCTTGGCCTCCATTTTGTGACTGTAATTTTATGTTAAAGAGGATTAGGGTGGGATTAACACCACCCTTACCAGGTCACATCCCCGATCCATTGTAAAGGGAGTTTTCCTCGGGTGTGGCCTGCACCACCTTTTACCTTACAAGAGATAAAAGGAAAGGGAAGCAAGAAGAGAATTGGGGACCTCATACCACCAAGAAAGCAGTGCCAGAAACAGAACGTGTCCTTTGGACCCAGAGTCCCTGCGTGGAGAAGCTCCTAGTCCGGGGGAACATTGATGAGAAGGCCAAGAGAGAGAGAAAGCCTTCGCCTGGAGCTGACACCCTGAATTTGGACTTTTGGCCTGCTTTACTCTGAAGAAATAAATTTCTCTTCGTTAAAGACATCCACTTGTGGTATTTCTGTTAGAGCAGCACTAGATGACTAAGACACTGGACAACATGAAATCCCACCCTAAATACAAAAATAAACCAATTTGCAAAGAATTGCTCTATAAAAATAAAATACAGAGACACAGTAAAGTCAGCCCTGCACACATATGACAGATTGACCATATCAGACCTTTAGTTCCTAGTTACAGATTTTGATGGTGTCTCACTGCTGTAGACACATACTCCAGCTATAAAAAAATAATTCCTGTGTGTCATATGGACGCTGTGACCACCATTACAACATTAAAAATAAATAAACAACCGTGCCATATGTTCTGGTATCCAACCAGGCTTCAATCCAATCAAGGTCTCATTTACAACACAAATTATCCAGAAATTGATACATTCCCATGGCATTAGATAGACCATCCATGCCCCCTATCATCCTCAAACAAATGGGCTGATAAAACACTGAAATAGACAACAACTACACCAAGGGCAACAAAAAGACAACTCATCAAGTAGTATTCCTGCCTCACAAAGATCATTTGAACATTAAACACTGCATGCTAACAGAAGAGAAAACCAACACTCCAATTGGGAAACACTGAGCTTGGAGGTGGTGGAAGACCAGGTAGTTACCCAATTAGGCTACAACTGTGAGATCCCAATCTCAGTATACCCAAATGTTCTTTCTCTTTTCTTTGTTCCCACTGAAAGACACTTCCTAGGGGTGGTTTGTAGTCCAGGCTGTAGTGGTGAAACCAAGGCCTCCTGATTTCAACCTGGGAGTGATGTTACCCTTAGGTACTTCTCTTCTGTGGGACCCCATGGAGACAGGGGAGGGGGCAACAAAACACCTGGACACTCGGGTTCCTTGAATCACATTCAGGACCTCCAACCCCCCTTGGTACAAGTAGATGACATAGGCTTTGTCTGTTTTTTCCCACCCAGGGTGTGACTTTTCTTCCTGGGTTTGGAAATCAGGGTCAAAATGTCTGTGCCAAATAACAGGAGCAATGGGTCCCTGCAAAAATTGTTGTCTCACCAGACAGATAGCCTGTGTGGCTGTACTTGGGCCACCCTCAACTTATGTCATAGGGCAAGATCATCTCTGCCAACAGGAGGTAAGAGGAGGGAGGAATTGTTAGTGTTGTTTCTTTCTATTCACATATTGTCTCACAGTGATGGGCAAGCACCCATGGGCCCCAATGATACAAGTTTTTGTTAGCTCTGCCAATCAGACCAACTCCTAGCTCTGTCAACATTAAAACCAAGACAACAGGCGATCTCTCCACATCATTCTAGCTTATCTGTCAACATGGTAAACCATACTGACTAGACAGTAGATATTGCCCTCCAGAAGCACAGAGTGCTGGACATTCTGACAACACAGTTTGGGGGTACATGTGCCATGCTGAGAGAAAAATACAGCCCCTTGACTTATTCAGCTGACTTGGACTAAACAATGACTGGGATAGCTGATTGTGACATCTCTTCCAAGAAAGCTTGATCACCATGCTGGGAATAGTTCTACTAGTGACTCTATTTAAATGCTGCCTAAAGATATTAAGCAAATGGTACATGAACATAATATCAGTCAGAGTTGTACACTGAGCCACAGACATATGGAACAATGTCCAAAATGAATAAAGGGCATAAAGGGACTTGTGATCATTTTGCTTTCAATTTTCTTCTGGTATCCAGATGGGAGTCTGCGGGTGAGCTGTCAGTAGGGCAGTCTGCAGCACCTCTGTGTCTCTCATCCAGGCCACTTTATCAAAGGCCTTGGGCCCATGACATACTAGACAAGAGAGGCTTGGAAACCATTTTATCTCCCTCTCCCAGTTTCTTCTCTTTATCAGGAAGCCGCCCTTCCTGTTCTGGGTACACAGTAACTTTCTCTATACTGCTCATCTGTGGGAATCATATTGCACTTGGCCAACCCCACAACTATATCTGTTCCCGCCTCAGAGGGAATGAAGTCTGTCTGATTTTTGGCACAAGAGGGATGTGTGCATAACACTTGCCCTGTGCCAGCCACAGGAGGCGACTCATTGACCATGGAAGGCTGGCACCCACAGTTAAGGCTGACCTTGTGTTGTCTCTTCTTTATGTGACTAAAGCTTTGTTCAACTCTCTATGCATGATTCTTGTATTTTTTTTTTTTTGGTGACCTTGAATTCTGTCATGACAGACTGGCATTGTGAGCAAGGTCGTCAAACAGAACACGCCATGGAGTGTTAAAAACACAGGGGCTACTGAATCCAGTAATTTCAGGATGGTGCTTGAGCTACAAAAAATAATGATCTGATAACAGTGCTGGCCTCCCTCTGACCAGATAAGAATAAATGGAATGTGGATAACCTGCCTGTGGACATGGACGAACTGGTGTTGTGGTTGAAGGTGGAGATATGAGAAGTGGGTCCTAAGAAAAGTAAGGAAACTATACTCTGGCTCCTGGCTGCTCTCAAATTCCCACAGCCACTATAATTGCCACAATATCTCAACTGTCACAAAAGATGCCCTATGGGAATCTGAACCCTCTTGCTGGGAGTTCCACCCCCTCCAAGCTTTTTGGGGGCTTTAAATGAAACCTATTTTCACTCAACGTAAAACTAGAGATAGTGTTACTAAAAGTAAAACTGTTGAAATGAAGTCTTTTTCTGAAAATGAAATAAAAAACTGAAGAATACTTACAGGAGAAAGCTGGGAGTCTCATGCAGCTTGGCTTCTGCATTTGTTTAATAAGGTAACTGTACAAATGTTTTTAGTTTGTTTGCTGGAAGCATGAGATCTATGTTACCAACTACTGGATATGTCTCCAAAAGTAAAACTTCCTAGAAAACTCTTCATAAACACCTGACTTTAGAACCTTGTCCCCACATCTGATGTTGATGATACTATTCTATCTCAAAAGGCACTGGAGGCTTTCATGCACCAGGGCCCTCCTTAATAGAAACTGCCCTGTCTTTGCTGATGTATACTAGCATCACAATGGGAGAGGCAGTGGAATAACTCTGCAACAAAGTTTCACTCTGAGACAAAAACAGCAAGGTGGTATCAGCCATTTCTAACAAAAGAGGCTTGGCCAGACGGAAACCCAGCAGTAGGAATACACACCCAAAAGGTCAAAACTAAACAAGAGGAAGAGGATCAACCCACAAAGTGATGTGGTTTTATGGCTGAAACAGGGAATAGATGAGTCAGAAATTGATGGAATCTCTACAGAAGACTTCCACCAATGCTATCAGGTGGAGGAGATCCTTCTAATTTGCAAATGAAGGCTCTGGTCTGAGCCATAAAAGATGAAGACGAGGGATCTCATGACTGGGAGGATTTCTAATCCCACAGAGCAGTTCTCCAGAGGCCCTAAGCACAATCCAGGGAAGGGTGACATATGGATTGCTAAGGCTTCTCTGTGCCCCAGCCAGGACAATGCAGAAGACAATTCTAATTGTGAGCTCATGAATTCAAACAAAGAAGATGATCCTCCTCACCTGTTACCAAACCTTAATCCCTTTTTAAAAAGTTATTAGGGGAGAAGTCAAAGTTTTCAGGTCCCCACTGGGATCTGGCAGCCCTATACCTCTGTAAACAACGAAGAGGAATCAGGAGAAATTCAGACATTTATGGGAATACTAGATACTAGACCCCAAATGACCATCATCCTGGACCCACATTGATACAAAGAGAAGCTAATGTCACTGGAAGATTTTAGGGTGGACACAGTGATCCATTGCAGAGAGGTGTATATGTGCTTGTAAATGAGTCCATTTGGGCTATTTGGGGCATTGGTGATCATAGTTTCCACCACTGAGTGCATCATAGTTGTTGACATTTTGGCTGCAGACAGCACAGAACATTATCACTGCCTGTGGGTATATGCTCTCCCCATAGCAAAGAATCAGAGCCATAACAATGAGACATGTCCACTCCCACCCACAACCTGAATTATCCAACCTTTGTCAGGTTATTCAGCAAAAGAAGTACTGCATTCCGGTGGAGAAAAGGACATTACTAATTCAGGAATTACTACAGGGGTGTTGTGTACTACCCTGTCCCAGCTTAACAACCCAGTCAGGCCTGCAAAAAAGACTTTGAGAGGTTGGAGGCTGACAGCAAACCACCATTCCTTAATGGTGATGTGCCACCCTTAGCTTGACATTATTGCTGTCACTGAGGTGGCAATAATCCACACGGAAGATTGATATGCTGTTACTGATTTCACTAATGCCTTTTCTCCATACTTTGGGGGATGGTGATCAGGACCAATGTGCATTCATGTGGAATGGCCTCAAATATACCTTTACTATGTTTCCACAGGGATATATTTATTCCCCTGCAATATATCACCAGTGAGTAGGGCTGGACTTTCAACAAGCCCAATTAACACTAGAAGTATTTGTCATCCAGAAGTACATAAGGTCATAGGCATTATGACAAGTGCATGCTGGGCCATCAATCCTCATAAAGTCCAGGGAACCCTGCCACTGAGGCCATTGCTTACCAAGTACAGTTCCTGGGACCCAACTGGGCCAGTAATCAGGAGAGAATTCCTGCTGAGATCAAGCAAATGTAGCTGTCCTTGGCATCCCCCACAATTAAGAAAGAGGCTCAACATTTATAGACTGTTTGGCTACTGGAGACAACATGTGCCACATTTGGATATTCTTTTGGCCCCCAAGTCAATGTTATACAAGAAGTGGCTATGTGTGAGTGGCGACCCCATCAATGACAGTCTCTGAAAGCTGTACAACGTCTCATTGCACAGGCTCTGTCAGTGCAACCAATGGAGGCTGAAAGTCCTATGGAACTACAGGTTTGGTAACTCCTACTCATGCAGACTAATGTCTGGGCAAGAAGAGACTGCCATCAGGGTGCTCTGGCCTCTTGGATTTTGGACACACAGACTACCTTAGGCAGTCAGTAGGCACATTCCCTTTGAGAGATGGTACTTGGCTTATTATAGGGCCTTAGTAAAAACTGAGCATTGATCACAAAAGCACCATATGTGACTGTGGGACCAGGGCTGCCCATCCTCTCATGAGTACTCATCAAAACCCACTAACAATAGGAGTTCTGGCAAAATGGTGCTCTAGGCAGAAGCACCACACTGTCCCTCCACAGCAAAGATCCGAAAAACTAAGCCAAACAGAGAAAACAGCAATCCTTAAACCTAAAACATCAAATGAAGAGATAAAGAACTCAGCTAAGCACCAAATGGAGTGAGAAAACTGACAGAGAATGGACAGTGAGGAGAGATTCGTGCAGAGGTCTCCTATCAGCTAGCGCAGTGCAGATCCGCCATCTTGGACTCCTATTGGAGACCAGCAAATAGGGGGTATGAGAAAGCAGCTTCACAGAGCTTCCAGCAGGAGACCAAAAAAAACGGTAATTTGTGATATACAGTTTCCCACCCCCCACCCTTCTTCACCCCCCAGTCAGCCTCCTCTTCTTCCCAAGGGCACAGTCTCTTGTTGGGGAAGCACCGGCTGCTTGGATACCACCTGTCCGCACTGGCCAGCTCTCCGAGTGCCATTTGTTGCCTGCTGTGTTCTTCTTTTCTGCTTCTTTTGATTTCTTCCTTACCTCTCACCACCTCCACCTCCTTTCACTCAAATACCTGGCTCCGTGCACCATCTTTGCTTCTTCCTGAGGGGCTGTGGAGCTCTGGTAATTTTTGATATATGTTTTCCTATCCCCTACACTTCTTTACCCCCACTCAGCCTCCTCTACTTCCGGCGGCCAAGTCTCTTGGCTGGGAAGTGCCTGTTACTTGGATTCCACCTGCTCACACTAGCTGGCTCCCTGAATACCATATGTTGGCTACTGGTGTTGCTTTTTTCTGCTTGTTTTGATTTCTTCCTTACCTCTCACCACCCCGCCTCCTTTCGCTCAAATACCTGGCTCCGTGCATCATCTTTGCTTCTTCCTCAGGGGCTGCGGAGCTCTGTTCGAGTGTGGAACTGCTTCCCGGTCCGGGCTGCCACGCAGGTGGGATCCTGGGGCTTTTCTTTGTTTGTTTTGAATTGTTTGTTTTCATTTCCTTTTCTTGAGTTGGGAGCCTGTTCAGACTGGGTGGTGCTGCGACGCTTGGGACCTACCCCCTTGGCTTGCACAGACATGCAGGGGGATCCCTGAGGGCATTTCTTTTCTTGTGGGTTTCTTTTTTTCTGTTTTTTTGGGGGCCTTTTCTTGTTATTTTTTTAAAATTTGTTTTGTTTTCTTTTACCTCTTTTTCCCTTTTTGTATTTCCTCATTGTTCAGTTTCTCGTCTCTCTATAGCTTCCTTCTCTTTCTGTTCACTGAATACCTGGCAGTGAATACCTCTACACCTCCTAGCCAGGCTGTACTGCAACACCTGAGAACAACTTCCTGAGACTTCGTAGCCACACTGTTGGGATCCCTGGGAGCTTTGATGTTCTTTTTCCTTTCTGATTTTTAGTTATTCATTCTTTTCTTTTTTCTTCTTCTTCTTCCCCTTTTTGTTTTTCTCTGATTCATAGTCTCTCATCTCTCCACTCCAATGGCAAGCTCCCCTAGCTCTCTTTTTTGTTTGTTTGTATGTTTTTGGCTCCTGTTCCTCACTCCTCTCACATATATCCATCTTAGCTCCACACATAACAATATCCCCATACATCCTGCCTACCTGTACTGTGCACTTAACATCACACCAACAAGCAGCACAGGCACGACCTACTGGAAGCTTCCCTGCAATGATTACTGATCCTCCCTGGTGGCTGCAGTAAATGTCACAACCAGTTCCAGTTACACTTCTTCAGCAAGACCTGCCCTGCTGCACCATATCTGAGCGACTGACCCTGCCAGTTGGAGGAGGTGAAAAGTATCATGCCCACAGATGAGCAAACAACAAAGAACACATAGCCCGCCTGCTCAACCATAGCCAAATTTGAAAAAAAAGGACGAAACAAACAAATCTACAATCAACAAATGAGAAAAATAACTACCGAATGCCCCGCAGACAGTAGACAATATCAAAACAGTTACAAAAACAGGACAGGATGGTTCCAGTAGGTGTCCAAAATAAAACACCAGATGACTTTCCAGTGTAAGAAAAGGCACAAGAACTACCTGATAGGGAATTCAAATATCTAATACCCAGAATTATCCAAGAGTTGAAGCAAAAAGCAGACAAAAATGAGGAAAAAATAGACAAATTCATGCAAAAGGCAGAAAAATTCATGGAAAATGCAGACAAAAATTTGGAAGAATTCAAGAAAATAATTCAGGAACAAAATGCCAAAATAAATTATACAAAAACAACAATTAGAAACCTAAAAGATAAACAATAAGATTTCAGAAATGGACGGTGTCATAGAAGGGCTGAGAAGCAGATTTGAAATGGTGGAAGCCAGGATCAGTGGAATTGAAGACAAACACTTGGATAAAACCCAGTTTCAGGAAAACTAAAAAAAAAAGAACAAAGAAAAATGAAGGGACCCTGAGAGTTACGTGGGATACAATCAAAAGCAAAAATTTATGAGTGATTGAAATTCCAGAACAGGGGGAGAAAACAGAAGAAACACAGAGGATCATCGAAGAACTGACAGAAAACTTCTCCAATATCATGAAAGACTAAAAGCTGGGCATCCAAGAAGCTCAACGAAGCCCATATAGGAGAGACCCTAAAAGAAAATCACCAAAGCATATCATAAAAACACTCGCCAAAACCAAAAACAAACAAAGAATCCTGAGAGAAGCTCATAAAAACAAGAAGTCACATACAGAGGAGAAACAATAAGACTAAGCCCAGATTATTTGGAATAAAGCAGGTAGGCAAAAAGGCAATAGGATGACATATATAAAATCTTGAAAGAAACAAATTGCCAGCCAAGAATAATATATCCTGCAAAAATCTTGTTCAGATTTGATGGTGATATTAGGTCATCTCCAGAGAAACAGAAATTGAGGGAATATGTAAAAGTGAAACCAAACTTACAAGAATTATTAAAGGGAGTTCTTCGATCTGAGGACAAACAACTTCAGCTCACAGGCAGAATCTAGGATGCAGGATCTTACCAGTCAGACAACAGTCTAGGAAATGACCTCTCAAGGACTATCCAAAACCAAAAGAAATACAACAGGGAATAATAGCAGTTAATCAGCAAATGACAATAACATCAAAACAATAAAAGAGGGAATAAACAGTGTCCATACAGAACCCTCTAATGGCGAGAAGACAAGGTGATACCAACTAATGGTAGACTGCTTCAGACTTAGAAAGATAAGGGTAAAATTCATGGTAACCACAAAGAAAATTAACAAACATAAAAAAAGAGGAAAAACATAGAGTCTCAGCAAAAACAAAACCTACAAAAACAAAAGAAATGAAAAAAATCCACAAACAAAAGAAACTCAGCAAAAGAGTAAGAACAAAGAAAATTTCAGCACCACAAGAAAAGCACTACAAGAAGACAGCAACCAACTCACATCTATCAATAATTACACTGAATGTAAATGGACTCAATGCACCCATAAAGAGACGAAGAGTGACAGAATGGATAAGAAAACAGGATCCATCAATATGCCGTCTACAAGAGACACACATTAGAAACAAAGATGCGAATTTATTAAAAATCAAAGGTTGGAAAAAAATTTATCAAACTAACAACTATCAAAAAAGAGCAGGAGTGGCAATTCTAATCTCAGATAAAATAGACTCTAAAAGAAAATCTATCATAAAAGACAAAGAAGGACACTATATAATGATTAAAGGGACGATCCATCATGAAGGCATAACCATAATAAACATCTACGCACCCAATGACAGGGCTGCAAAATGCATAAAACAAACTATAATAACACTGAAAAGAGAAATTGACAGTTCCACAATTGACAAGTTCTCCTAATAGTAGGAGACTTCAACACACCAATCTCAGTAAAGGACAGAACAACTAAGAAGAAACTCAGCAAAGATACAGAAGACCTAAAGGGCACAATCAACCAAATTGACCTCATAGACATATATACAACACTCCATCCAAACACTGCAAAGTAAACATTCTTTTCCAATGCACATGGAACGTTCTCCAGAATAGACCACATCTTAGGACACAGAGCAATCCTCAACAAGATCCAAAACGTTGAGATAATTCAAAGTATCTTCTCTGACCACAATGCCATCAAGGTAGAAATTAACAATAGAAATAGCAAGGAAAAATAATCAATTACATGGAAAGTGAATAATACCCTGCTTACACATCAGTGGGTAATAGAAGAAATCAGAGACGGAATCAAAAAATTCCTAGAATCAAATGAGAATGAAAACACGTTATACCAAAACTTTGGGACATAGCAAATGCAGTCCTTAGAGGACAATTTATGGCAAAAGATATGCACATCAAAAAAGAAAGGGACAAAATCAAAACATTAACTACAGAACTCAAACAAATAGAGAACAGCAAAAAAAGCCCACAACCACTGGAAAAAGGAAATAGTAAAGATCAGAGCAGAAATAAATGAAATAGAGAACAGAAAAACAATAGAAAGAATCAACAAAACCAAAAGTTGGCTCTTGGAAAGTATCAACAACATCGACAAACCACTGGCCAGACTGACAAAAGAAAAACAGGTGAGGACACAAATAACCAAAATAAGAACTGAAATGGGGGACATTACAACAGACCCAACTGAAATAAAAAGTATTATAACAGAATATCATGAAAAACTATACTCCAACAAATTTGAAAACCTAGAGGAAATGGATAAATTTCTAGAAACACACGGCCTACCCAAACTAAAACCAAGTGATGTTGAAAATCTGAACAGACCCATAACAACAGAAGAGATTTAAAAGGTAATAAAAAAAAAAACCAGCACAAAAAAAAAAAAAAGCCCTGGCCCAGATGGCTTCACTGGAGAATACTTCAAAACATTCACAGAAGAGGTCGTTCCAGTACTACTCAAGCTATATCAGAGCATAGAAAAGGAAGCAACACTTCCAAATTCATTCTATGAAGCCAGCATAATGCTGATACCAAAACAAGGCAAAGACGTCATAAAAAAAGAAAATTACAGACCAATATCTCTCATGAATGTAAATACAAAAATTCTGAACAAATTTCTAGCCAATAGAATTCAACATCATATCAAAGAAAATAATACACCACGACCAAGTAGAATTCATACCAAGTATGCAAGGATGGTTCAACATTAGAAAATCAAACAACGTAACCCTCCACACAAATAAAAGGAAAGAAAAGAATCACACGATCATCTCAATTGATGCAGAAAAGGCATTTGACAAAGTCCAACACCCATTCCTGATAAAAACTCTCAATCAAATAGGTATAGAAGGGAAATTTCTCAACATAATAAAGGGCATCTATGCAAAACCAATGGCCAACATCATTCTTAGTGGAGAGAGGCTGAAAACATTCCCCTTGAAAACAGGAACAAGACAAGGATGCCCTTTATCACCACTCCTATTTAACATTGTGCTGTAAGTTCTAGCTAGATCAATAAGGCAAGAAAAAGAAATACAGGTCATCCAAATTGGTAATGAAGAAGTTAAACTGTCCCTGTTTGCATCTGATATGATATTACACATAGAAAACCCTAAAGACTCCACGAGAAATCTACTGGAACTAATAGAAGGATTCAGCAGAGTAGCAGGATACAAGATAAACATTCAAAAATCAGTTGGATTCCTATACACCAATAAGGAGAACGATGGAAAGCAAATCAGGAAAACAATACCATTTTCAATAGCCCGTAAAAAGTTAAAATACTTAGGAATAAATCTGACCAGGGATGTAAAAGACAGATCCAAATAAAACTACAAAACACTACTCCATGAAACCCAATGGGATCAACATAAATGGAAAAACATACCATGCTCATCGATAGGTAGACTGAACACTGTGAAAATGACAATTCTACCCAAAGCAATTTACAAATACAATGCAATCCCGATCTAAATACCAACAACATTCTTCAAAGAGATAAAGAAACTACTTATTAACTTTATATAGAAAGGGAAGAAGCCCCGAATAAGTAAAGCACTACTGAAGAAGAAGAATAAAGTTAGAGGATTCACACTACCTGACTTCAGCACCTACTATACAGCTACAGTAGTCAAAACAGCCTGATACTGGTACGTCCACAGATACATTGACCAATGGCACAGAATTGTGAACCGAGATGTAAATCCATCCACCTACGGTCACCTGATCTTCGACAAGGGCCCAAAGTTCATCAAATGGGGAAAAGGCAGTCTTTTTAACAAATGGTGATGGCAAAACTGGATATCCATCTGCAAAAAAATGAAACAGGACCCATACCTCACGCCATATACAAAAACTACTTCAAAATGGATCAAAGACCTGAATATAAAGCCTAAAACTATAAAGTTCATAGAAGAAAAAATAGGACCAACACTACAGGCCTTAATACACGGCAATAACACGATACAAACCATAACCATCAATGCACAAACCCCAACAGATAAGCTAGATAACTGGGATCTTCTAAAAATCAAACACCTATGCTCTTCAAAAGACTTCACCAGAAGAGTAAAAAGAGAACCTACAGACTGAGAAAAAACCTTTGTACAGTACAAGTCAGACAAAGGTCTAATCTCCCTAATCTTCAAGAAAATTCAACACCTCTACAACAAAAAGAGAAATAACCCTATTAAAAAATGTGTAAAGGGAATGAACAGGCACTTCACCAAAGAAGACACTCAAGCGGCAAACAGACACATGAAGAAATTCTAGCGATCACTAGCCATTAGAGAAATGCAAATTAAAACCACAATGAGATACCATCTCACCCCGACATTACTGGCACGAATCAAGAACACTGGAAATAACAAATGTTGGAGAGGCTTTGGGGAAATCGGAAATCTTATGCACTGCTGGTGGAATGCAAAATGATACAACCATTTTGGAAAACAATATGATGCTTCCTTAGAAAGCTAGAAATAGAAATACCATACTATCCAGCAATGCCACTCCTAGGAATATATCCTAGAGAAATAAGAGTCGTCACTCGAATAGACATATGCACACCTATGTTCATGGTAGTATTGTTCACAATAGCAAAAAGATGGAAACAACCTAGATTCTCATCAAGAGATGAATGGATAAACAAACTATGGTACATACACACAATGGAGTACTATGCAACGAGAAAGAACAATGATGAATTTGTGAAGCCTCTTAGAACATGGATGAAACTGGAGGACATTATGCTGAGTTAAATAAGGCAATCACAAAAGGACAAATATTGTATGAGACCTCTATTGTGAAAACCCATGGAAAAGTTCACACACACAACGTAACAATCTTTGTTGGTTACCAGGGATGGGAGGGGTGTGGGGGAAATCCTAACTAGGCAATAGACAAGTGGTATCTTGGGTGAAGTGTGAGACAGTACACAATACTGGGGAAACCGGCACAACTTGTATAAGAAAAGGTCATGGAAGCTCCACAGACACATCCAAACTCCCTGAGGGACTAAATTGCTGGGCTGAGGGATGTAGGGACCATGGTCTTTGGGAACATCAAACTCAATTGTTATAACACAGTTTATAAATACAATGTTCTATGTTCTACCTAGGTGAGTAGCGTATGGGGTCTTAAAAGCCTGTGAGCAGCCATCTAAGATACTCCACTGGTCTCACCCCTTTGGGAGCAAGGGAGAATGAAGAGAACAGGATACAAGGACAAGATTAGTCCAAAGTACTTATGGACCACAGCTACCAATGCCTCCACCATTCTGAGTCCAGTACAGCTAGATGGTGCCTGGCTACCACCACTGACTGCTCTGACCAGGATCACAACAGAGGGTTCTGGACAGAGCTGTAGAAGGATGTAGAACAAGATTCTAACACACACACAAAAAAAGACCAGATTTACTGGCCTAAAGGAGACTGGAGAAACCCCGAGAGTATGGCCCCCAGACACCCTTTTAGGTCAGTGGTGAAGTCACTTCCGAGGTTCACCATTCAGCTGGGGAGTGGACAGCCCCATAAAACCAAATGGGACTAATGAGGCACAGCAGTCCAGGGACAAGGGCTAGAAGCAGAAGCCGACAGGAAAGCTGGTGATAGGGAACCCTAGGTTGAGTAAGCATAGAGTTGATGTGTTGTGAGCTTGTCAAACATTGTCATAGGTCAACATGTGTACTGCTTAATGAGAAACTATTTTGATTTGTAAACGTTCATCTAAAGTGAGAATAGCAGCACAATTGGAAGAGCATAGTCGATGTCACTGAACTGTGCATGTAGAAATTTCTGAAATGGTGTATTTTAGGCTATGTATATTTTCACCAAAAGAAAAAAAAAGTTGAGAATGGAGAGGGTTGATATGTCGTGGGGTTGTTAACCAATGTCATAAAACAATATGTGTACTACTGTTTCATGAGAAACTATTTTCTCTGTACACCTTCACCTGAAATACATTAAAAAAAAAAAAACCCACTAACAATATAGGGTATGCTCAACAGAGCTCCATTATTAAATGGAAATGACACATTCAGGATTAAGTTCAGCCAGGATCCCAAGAAGTCAGTTTGATTCACAAACAAGTAGCCACTTGGTCAGAGGGGACTCTATGACCAATAGAAGATGCTCTTGTCCCTCTTTTGGCTAAATGGAGGTCCCGGTTTAATGAGGTTCCCGCTGAGGACATGGCTTTGTTCACAGATAGATCTACAAAACTCAAAGATGACATAGTCAATTGGGCTACTGCAGCCATCCATCATGAGAAGAGCCACTTTTTGACTGAGAGTGGACAAGGAGGTTCTGCCTAATGGGTTGAAGTTCATGTGGTGCAGGTCACTCCAGCCACAATTTCCTGTTATATCTTTAAAGACTTATGAGCCATTACTAACTGTTTGGATATATCATTTGATGACTGCTAGACTAATTATTAAATTATTTAGGGCTCCACTGTGTGGAAACAAGGACTGTGACAACAGCCTATGAGCCAGAAAAGAAACATTTTTGTCATTCATGTTGACATCCATAACATTGGGCTGTTTAAAAAGGAAGACAAATAAAATTTCCATGTTGACTAAGTTTTTGCCAGGCAAGTTGCCATGACTGTCCATTGAGTTCATTACTGCACAAGACAAGAAAGCCCACACCAAATACAAAAATAGAACAATTCACAAAGACTTGATCTAAAAAAAATTAAAAGCTAAAGACACCATACACTCCTATAATTCCTGTCAACGAGCCCAAGCTGTACAACATGATAAACTAAGCCACATCAGCCAAGGAATTGGCCCTGCACACATATGACAGATTGACCTTATCAGTCCTCTAGTTCCTAGTTACAGATATCGATGGTGCCTCACTGCCGTAGATACATTCACCAGCTATAAAACGACAATTCATGTGCATCATATGGATGCAGGGACTACCATTACAGCCTTAGAAAAACACCTGTGCCCTATGTTCAGATATCCAACCAAACTTCAATGTGATCAAGGTACCTCATTTACAATACAAGCAATCCAGCAATGGACACTGTTACACCAAGATTCGAGGTCAACAAGAAAAGACAAAAAAAAAACATGCTCTAAAAATGCATGAGAGAATGTTTTACTTGGAAAGAGAAGAGACAGAGTGAGTTCAGCTTCAATTGTGGATACCTGTCTCCCATTGCTAGCGAGTCTCCCTCACGGCCAGTGCAGGGCAAATGTTCCATGCACATTCCTTTTGTGCCATGCTCAAAGGACAGATCCCCATTCTTTTTCTGCCGGGAACAAATACAGAAATGGAGTTGAAGAGGTTCCATATGTTTCCTGGCTATAAGCGGGATAGAGTTACTGTGTGCCCATAGTAAGGGGGAAGGATCTCCTGATAAGAAGGTAGTGAGAGAGAGAGGGGCCCAATTCCCAGCCTCCTTAGAGAATATTCTGGGCTCAAGTCCTCTGATTAGGCAACCTGGATTGGAGATGCAGGGGCTGTGCAGATCATCCGCTCAGCAATCCACCCTCAACTCCCACCAGGGCACCGGAAAAAAAGCAGCAAAGTAGTTGCAAGTCCTGGTATGGCCATTGCACATTTTGGACATTGAGCTGCATGTCCATGGTTCACAATTCTGATAGATATTATGTCTGTGCACCATTTGCTTAATATCTTTGTTGTTGTTATGTGCCGTTGAGTTGGTTCCGACTCATAGCGACCCTATAGGACAGAGTAGAACTGCCCCATAGATTTTCCAAGGAGCGGCTGGTAGATTTAAACTGCCGACATTTTGGTTAGTGGTCAAGCTCTTAGCCACTGTGCCACTAGGGCTCCTTAATATCCTTAGTCAGCATTTAAGGAGGGTCACTTGTAGGACTATCCACAGAAGGGTAATCAGGCCTACTTGGAGGAGAGATCACAATTACCCCAGTCATTGTTTAATGCAAACCAATTGAATAGATCAAAGGGCTGTTTTTCCATTCTTATGGAGGGTTTGAACTGATTTTCATACCATTGATCTTATTCTTTACATGTCCTGATTCATTTATGTAAAAATGGCTTTTTTCTTCCAACACAGCACATGCATTCCCAAATTGTACCATCAGAATGTCCAGCATTCTGTGGTTCTAGAGGGCCATAGCTACTGTACTATCTATCTCCCACTGAAGTGACCTAGATTCAAGTATGCAATTGAATAATTTTTCAAGAGTAATAGACAGGTTATATACAGCTTATCCAATTCATGTACCCCAGTTCCAGACATCAGAATACATACTGTCTGATGGAAGGTACTAGTGTGTCACATGATGGGTTGTCAGTTATGTGACAGATGCAATGTGCTAAAGAACCCAGGTTAGGTATCTGAGTGGATAGTATACTCTCTTCTCTGGTGATGTTTGGGACCACATACCCTAGATCACATTGTCCCTGCCAGAGTCGGGGAAAATCCTTATACAAGGTGATTTCCATATAAAATGAAAAGTTCAGTTTTTCTCAATGCCAAGGTTAAGATAGTCCCCTGACCCATCAATTAAATGACAAGTGGGTGTCTTTTCTATTGGCTGTAGTCATCTGAGCCATCAGCACATAGCCAGTACCCATGGTATTTAGTAACATCCCATCCAATTGCATTATGCAAACAGTACGCATTCAGATATAAGTAATACAAAAGGCTCTTTCTTTTAGCAGCGCAATTGAATAAATTATTAGCATTGTCAGACCAGATTACTCCGGACTTGGTGTCCATCCAAGCAATCGCATTTGCCTATGGTCCTGGTGTCACAGTGGTTAAGTGCTCAACTGCTAACCAAAAGTTTGGCAGTTTGAACCTACCAGCAGCTCTGTGAGAGAAAGATGTGGCAATTTGCTTCCGTAAAGATTACAGCCTTGGAAACCGTATGGGGCAGTTCTTTTCTGTTTTATATGTTCACTATAAGATGGAATTGACTTGATGGAAATGGGTTTGGTTTTTTTTTTTTTTAATTTTTTTATTAGACTTTGGATGAAGGTTTACAGAACAAATAGTTTCTCATTAAACAGTAGTACACATATTGTTTTATGACATTGGTTAACAACCCCATGACATGTCAACACTCCCTTCCCTACCTTGAGGAACTTTTTTTTGGTGAAAATATACATAGCCAAAATTACACCATTTTGAAAATTTCTACATGTACAATTCAGTGGCATCAATTAGCTTCTTCCAGTTGTGCTGTTATTCTTACTATCCTTTTCCAAATTATTCCATCACCATTATCTTCAACTCAACTGTTCTCTAGGCTTCCCATCAAACCTTTTGAGTTGCTGTTGTCAGTTTGATCTCACATAGATAATTCTTTTTTTTTTTGTACCTTAGATGAAGGTTTGCAGAACATATAGTTTCTCATTAAACAGTTAGTACACATATTGCCCTATGACAATGGTTAACAACCCCAAGACACGTCAACACTGTCCCTTCTCAACCTTGGGTTCCCTATCACCAGCTTTCCTGTCCCCTCCTGCCTTCTAGTACTTGTCCCTGGACTGCTGTGTCTCATTAGTCCTGTTCTGTTTTATGAGGCTGTCCAATCCACAGCTGAATGGTGAACTTTGGGAGGGGCTTCACCACTGAGCTAAAAGGGTGTCCTGGGGGCATACTCTCGGGGTTTCTCCAGGCTGTCAGGCCAGTAAATCTGGTCTTTTTTTGTGTGTCTGTGGGTTAGAATTCTGCTCTACATCCTTTTCCAGCTCTGTCCAGGAGCCTCTATTGTGATCCCGGTCAGAGTAGTCAGTGGTGGTAGCTGGGCACCATCTAGCTATACTGGACTCAGTCTGGTGGAGGCTGTGGTAGCTGTGGTCCATTAGTCCTTTGGACTAATCTTTTCCTTGTATCTTGTTCTCTTCATTCTCCTTTGCTCCTGAAGTGGTGAGACCAGTGAAGTATCTTAGATGGCTGCTTACAGGCTTTTAAGACTCCAGACACTAATCACCAAGGTAGAATGTAGAACATTGTCTTTATAAACTGTGTTATGCCAACTGGGCTAGATTTTCCCCAAGACCATGGTCCCCACAGCCCTCCCTCCAGCAGTTCAGTCCCTCAGGGAATTTGGATGTGTCTATGGAGCTTCCATGACCTTTTCTTGTACAAGTTGTGCTGGCTTCTCCAGTAATGTGTACTCTTAACCTTCACCAAAGTTATCACTTATCTGTTTAGTCCCCCCACCCCTCCCATCCCTTGTAACCAACAAAGATTGTTTCTTTTCATGTGTAAACTTTTTCATGAGTTATATAGCAGAGGTGTCATACAATATTTGTCCTTTTGTGATTGACTTATTTCACTCAGCATAATGTCCTCCAGTTTTATCCATGTTATGAAATGCTTCACAGATTCATCTTTGTTCTTTATCTTTGTATGATACTCCAATGTGTGTATGTACCATAGTTTGTTTATCCATTCATCTGTTGATGGACGTCTAGGTTATTTCCATCTTTTTGCTATTGTGAACAGTGCTTCAGTGAATATGGGTGTGCATATGTCTATTCGTGTGACGGCTCTTATTTCTCTAGGATATATTCCTAGGAGTGGGATTGCATTTTGTAGTGCTTTTTTTTTTTTTTTTGTGGTGCTGATGTTTTCTGTGTTCCTCTTACTCTCCTGTGCTGAGTTCCTTTTGTTTGTGGATTTTTTTATCATTTCTTTTGTTTTTGTATGTTTTGTTTTTACTGAGACTTTATGTTTTTCTTCTTTATTTTGATGAGCAGTTTTGTTAACTTTCTTTGTGTTTACCATGGAATTTACCCTTATCTTCCTAGATTTGAACCAGTCTATTATTACTTGGTATCACTTGGCTTCCTCTCCATTAGAAGGTTCTATATCTACACCATTTATTCCCTCTTTTATTGTTCTGTTGCTGTTGTCATTTACAGATTAACCTCTCTGGTTCCCTTTTGTAATTCTTTTGGTTTTGCATAGTCCTTAAGAGTTCATTTCCTAGGTTGGTATCTGGCTAGTACAATCCTGTGTCCTATATTCAGCCTGTCATCTGATATTGTTCTCAGATCAAAAGACTTCCTTTAATAAGTCTCGTAAGTTTGGTTTGGTTTTTACGTAGTCCCTTAATTTCTGTTTATCGGGAAATGACCTAATTTCACCATCATACTTGAACAAGAGTTTTGCAGGATATATTATTCTTGGCTGGAAATTTTTTTTTCTTTCAAGGTTTTGTATATGTCATTCCATTGCCTTCTTGCCTGCATGGTTTCTGCTGAATAATCTGAGCTTAGTCTTATTGTTTCTCCTCTGTATGTGATTTTTTGTTTTTCTTGATCTTCTCTCAGGATTCTTTGTCTTTGGTTTTAGCGAGTGTGATTATGATATGCCTTGGTGATTTTCTTTTGGGGTCTTGGGTTTTTTTTTTTGTTTGTTTGTTTGTTTTCGTTTATGGTCCAAGGGGGACACTTTTGGAATTCTGTAGTTCAGTTATGCAATGAGTGCTAGTCTCTCTGGTACACCAACAGTAGGAATCAGTACATTAGACCACCTGGTAATATTTTGCAAGTTAGACTGTTTCCAGAATAATGCTAAGCTCAGCCTTGAAAGTACCATCCTCAGAGTTAAACCATACTGTTTGGTTACAGTAGTCGTTAGGAACTTCCCCCAAGTCCAGCCCTGTACCACTTAAGGTTTGCACATAGAGAGAGAAATTTTCCTTCAATGTTAGCGCACTCCCACAGAGAGGCCCATGAGTGGTGAAGTTGATTCTATTCAGCTACCAAATGATCTCCTCAGTACACCAGTTCATACAGCAAGTTGTTATGTGTGGTCCACCATGTTGATAGATTGGCTGGAATAATGTGGAGAGATGGCTCATTGTCTTGGTTCAAATGTTGACAGAATCAGAAATAGGTCTGACTGGTAGCTCCAGCAAAAAACCTGTCATTGGGGCCCATGGGTGATGGGCTTGTCCATCACTGTGAGAAAATCTGGAGAGAGATAGAGAGAATTAACAATCCTCCTTCCCCTTACCTCCCATGGACAGAGGTGCTTTTGTTCTATGACTTGAGGTGATGGTTGCCTGTTTGTTCTATGACTTGAGGTGATGGTTACTTGGGTATAGCTACTCGAGCTGTCTTTCCTAGTCCTGAGGCAACAATCTCTGCAAGGACCCATTGCCCCTCCTGCTTAATCCAAATCTTTTGACCCTGATCATCCAAGCCAGGGATAGAAATCATATCCTGAACAAATTTAACATAACCTATGATGTCACCCATCTGTGCCAAGTGGTTGGGAGTCCAGATGCAACTAGAGAAGCCTTGGTGCCTTGGTGTTCTGTTGCCCCTCCCTGTCCTAATGTGGTCCCAGAGAAGGGAGGCATCTGAAGGTAATTTCACCTCCATATTAGAATCAGGAGATCCTGTTTGTGGTACCACTGCAGTCTGGACTATAAACCACCCCAGGGAGTGTGCTACATTTGGAACAAAGAAAAGGAGCAATTGAGTATACTGAGATTGGGATTTCGCAGGTGTAGCCTAATCAAGTGACTTCCTGGTCCTTCATTCCCTCCAAGCTCAGCGTTCCCAAACTGTGTTGCATTGCTATGTTTCCCTTATGCTGGAGTGCAGTGTTTAATGTCCAAATTGCATTCATGAAGCAAAAGTGCCACCCAGCAATTTGTCCTTCTTGATGGCCTTTGTGTAGTTGTGGCTTAAGTCATCCACTCCAGTATTCTACATCCCTGCTTGTCTGAGGGTAATAAGGGCAAGTGGAATGTCCATCTTATCCTATAGAAGCATGACTATTGTTTGGTTGCTCGAGCTGTAAATGAGATACCTTGATCACCTTGAAGTCTGGTTGGGTATCTAGATATATAACAGAGATGTTTTTCCAAAGCTACAATGGTGGTTCTGGCCTCTATATACTGCACATGAATTAATGTTTCATAGCCAGGGTATGTGTCCCATGGTATTTAGGCACCACCAAAATCCTTTACTAAAAACTAGAGATTAAAAATGGTCAATTTGCCATATGTGTACAAGGCCATTTCCTTGGATGATGTGACCCAGTTCTCCATATTGCACAGCTTGGGATCACTGACAGTAGTTACAGACTGTGCAGAGACTCTAGGTTCCATTTTTTCTAGAAGAAAACTCATGAAGTGGCCCATTTTCACATCTGAAGTAGGCTTCCATACCCCATTTGATGACAGACTTAATGAGCAATCATGCAGTTTGTTTGGTACGAGCTTGTTCAGCATGAGAATTCTATTCATGTTTCATTTCAAATGGTCTGTTACCATGGGTGTCAACATGAATGATGAAAATGTCTCCTCAGTTTGCAAGCTGTTGCCATAGTCTTGGTCATCCCACAGGAGATCCCTAAATTGGCCAATCGGTAGTTTTTCAATTACTGGACCATATAACCAGGATGTTTGCAATAACCCATAAATCAGTATAGATGTAACATGAAGAAGTGACTGGAGTGCACTTCATGGCCACCACCACTATGTGGAGTTCATCCCATTGGATAGAATGCTCTTGTCCGTTCTCAGTCAAAGGTGGGTATCTTTGTGATGGGTTGGCTGTGGCAACCCAATAGATTTTTTCAGCTTTGAGTTTTGCAGATCCACCTGTGAACAAAACCATGATGTCATCTGGAATCTCATTGAATCAGGGCCCTTACTTAGCCAAAGGAGGAGCAGGAGCATCTTGTATAGGTCATTCAGTCTCCTCTGGCAAAGTGGCTACTTGTTCATAGAGCTGGTAGGTGTGTTGGGATCCTGGTTGGGCTCAGTCCTGAATTTACCATTTCCATTTAATAATGGAACTCTGTTGAGCAATAGCAAGCCAAAAGCTGTCTTTCAAAGGGATGTACCTCTTAGCTGCCTTGACTTGTCTGCATACCCAGAACCCAAGAGGCTGGCACATCCCAGTGGCAGTCTCTTATTACCACAAATGTCAGTTTGCATGGGTAGGAGTCACCTCAACCTGTAGCTCCATATTGCTAGCAGGCTCCATTGACCTCACTGGTAAGGCCTGCACCACAACACGTGATGCAGTTTTCAGAACCTGTTACTGCTGGAGGCCCCACTCAAATATGGCTACTTTGGAGGAGGCCTTGACTAGGGGGGCAAAGGAATACCCAAATGTGGCACATGCTGTCCCCAGGAGCCAAACATGTCTACTAACTATTGAGCATCTTTCTTATTGGTGAGGACTGCCAAGAACAACAGCTTTTTTTTTTAACCTCTGATGATCCTTCCAGGTTGTTCCCAGGAACTGCACTTGTTGAGCAGGTCCCTGGACTTTATCAGGATTGATGGCCCAGACTGCATTTGTCATGATGACTATTACCTTGCATAAGACCTGATTAACTTGTTCCTTAGTTGGGTCTGAAATGAGGATGTCATCAATATACTGTATGACAATTACTTCTGTCAGTAATTGGGTTTGCGGCAAGTCCACTCCTACTCATTGATGGCATATTGCAGGGGAACTGAGATATACCTATGGAAGCACAGTGAAGGTGTACTATAGGCTATTCTGTGTGAATGCAAATTGGTCCTGATCATTATCTCACAAAGGGTTAGAGAAGGCATTGGCCAAATCAATAACAGTGTACCAGACTCCTGTGTGGACTGCCACTGCCTCAGTGACAACAATAATATCAGGTACCACAGGGACACAGCAGGTGGCACTTCAGCATTCAGCTGGATATAATTCAAGCTCCTGAGGATTTTCTTACAGGTCAGACTTAGTTGTTAAACTGGGACAGGGTGGTACACAACACCCCCGCCTATGGTAAGTCCTGAATTAGTAAAGTAATACTCTTTTCTCAGAACATGATACTGTTTTGATGACTAACCCAAAGGGACTTGGGTAGTTCAGGTAGCAGGGTGGAATGGGTGTACCTTCTGTTATGGCTCTAATTTTTGTTGTGCAAGGACATATCCCCTTAAGTGGTGGTGGTGCTTTGTGTTACATGCAGCCAGAATGTCTACACCTATGATGTACTCAAAGGTGGGAACTATAATCACCAGTACCTGAAATGGCCCAAAAGACCCCCTCTGGAAGCATAAGTACATTTCCTTGACATACATCACTTCACCTGCCTCAAAACCTCCCAAAGTCATCAGCCTCCCCTTGCCATAGTGAAGGCCCAGAATGATAGTCACTTGGGCCCCAGTATCTAGTAGTCTCATAAATGTCTGAATCCCCCTGGATTCCCTCTCCTCCTTTATAGGGGTATAGGTACACTGGTCTCCAGAAAGGGCCCAAAGACCTGGACTCTATCTTTAGTCATTCTTCTTAAAGGGAGTAATGTCGGTCCATGTGAGGAAGAATATCCTCTGTCATATTCAGTGAGCTCACAACCAGAATTGTCTTCTGGGTTGTCATGTTTGGGTCATATGGAAGCCTTAGCAACCTGTGTTTGCCCTTTCCCTGGACTATGCTTAGGGACTCAGAGAGCTGCTCTGTGGGATTCTAAATCCTCCTAGTCTCATAAATCCCCTTCTTGTCCTTTAATGACTCATATTAAAGCCTTCTTTTCCAAATTGGAGGAATCTCCCTCTGTCTGGTACCATTGGCAGAGGTCTTCTGTAGTGATCCTATTAATCTCCACTTTGTCTACAACAACCAGAATTATGTTGCCCTGTGGTTGTTCCCATGCATTTCTTTCCAAAATAACCTTTCAGGCATGGATTCTCATTGCTGGGTCTCTGTCCTTCTGGGCCTGTTGGGTAGAAATAGCTGATACCACCTTGTTATTTTCTTCCCAAAGTGAAACACTGAGGTGGAGCTTTTCCACTGCCTCCCCCACTGTCACACCAGGGGACAACAACAAAGACAGGGAAGTTTTCCACTGAGGAGGGCCCTGGTGCATGAAAGCCTCCAGTGCCATCCAAGATATAACAGTATCATCAATATCAAATGCAGGGACAGGGTCATAAAACCAGATGCCTATGATCTTTACCTGGAGAGCCTTCATGGCTTCATGCACAGTCTTCCAGGAGTTTTGCTCTTGAGGAAATCCCCAGCAGTTGGTAAAACAGTTCTCTTGCTTCTAGCATTCCAAATCAAAAGTGGCATGGGCGTATCTCTGTCTCTGGTCTGCTGGTGTTCCTGCTCAATGCAAGAAGACATGTGCTGCAGTAAGGGACCAGCTGTAAGCTTCCTCAGACTATACCATTCAGCTTGAGACATCAGAGTGTGCAAAGATCCTTCATCAAAAATCTCACTAGCAAGGCAGCATGAGATTCCCCTTGTTTTTGCTTATATTTGTCATTCAGCTTCTTTATCTCTGTCTCAGAAAACGACCTAATTCCAACAGTTTTACCTTCAGCAACACTATCATTTGTTCTGGTCTGAGTAAAAACAAGTCTTATTTGGAGTTCACAAGAAGTCCAGAAAGGGTGGAAATCCCTACTTGGTGATTCCAGGATTTCCTCAGGTGTAGTCTGCAACCCCTGAGATATTGTGGGAAGAGATAGAAGGTAAGAAAACATGAGAGCATCCAGATGCCAGAGAACAGTTTCCCTATTCTTCTTCAGACCTACCCTACCTACACACCCCTGCTTCCAACCACCACACCATTTCATCCCTGCTAGCAAGGAGATTACCCACATCCTACTTATCACCATCTGGCCAAAGGGAGGACAGTATTTCAGCCACTTATTCATATCCCAGGGAATCAGCACTACCTGACGATATCTGGACTGAGAAGCCCTTGAATTTCCACTATGCTATGATATATCTCTATTGGAGACTCTGCACACTACGCCAATCTGTTGTACCAAGTTCCGAGGTCACCAATAAAAGACACAAACCACATGCTTTAACAGTGCACGAGAAAATGCTTTCTTCGTATAGAGAAGAGACAGAGTGAGATCAGCTTCAATTGTGGGCAGTGGTCTCCCACAGCTAGTGAATCCTGTCTCATGGCTGGTACAGGTAGATATTCCATGCACATCTTTCTCATACTGTGGTTGAAAGAGGGACCCTGTTGCCTACCCACCGGGAACAGATATAGAACTGGGGTTGGCCAGTTGCCATACGTGCCATATGGTGTGCACATATGAGCAAGAGAAAGAGAAAGTTACTGTGTGTCCAGAACAGGGAGGAAGGCATCTATGATAAGAAGACACTATATGAGAGAGACAATTCCCAGCCTTCTTATCAGAGAAAGTTCCAGGCCCAAGGCCTCCACTTAGGTGGTACTGATGGAAGACACAGGGGCTGGGGAAGATTATCCCTACAACGGGCATGCTCCCATGACATTAGATAGACCCTCCATGCCCCCTGGAAACCCTGTTGTGGTAGTGGTTAAGAGCTACTGTTGTTAACCAAAAGGTCAACAGTTCGAATCCACCCTGCACTCCTTGGAAACCCTATATGGCAGTTATACTGTCCTATAGGGTTGCTATGAGTCAGAACTGACTCGACAGCAACGGGTTGTCCATGCCCCCTACAATCCTCAAACAAATGGGCCAATAAAACACTGAAGTTGACAAGTCAAACAACAAATTTGCAAAGACCACTGTGATGGTTAAGGTTTTGTGTCAACTTGACTGGGCCATAATTCTCAGTGGTTTGGCAGCTATGATATTGTTTGGCAACTATGTAATGATGTAATCACCTCTATAAGGATATCTGGTATAATGTAATCATCTCAATGCTGAGATCTTTTATGAGCAGCCAATCATTTGAAAGAAGAATCTCCATGGAGGTATGGCCTGCATCCAATATACGTGGACTTTCTGGCAAAGCTCACTTGCTTTCATTCGCTCTGGATCCTGCAGCTGGCTCCTGTTCATCTGACCTCCAGTTCCTGGGACTTGAGCTAACAGCTTACCTGCAGATCTTGGGATTCTTCAGCATCTGCAGCCTGTGAGCCAGAAGCCTGCTGTCTCACCTGCCAGTCTTGGGTTCACCAGCCCCTGCAACTACACAAATCAGGAGAGGTCTCCATCATGATCCATGGACTTGGGACTTTACCAGCCTCTACAACCACATAAGCCATTTCCTTGATATAAATCTCTCTCCATATATATTTATATGCTTCACTGGTTTTGCTTCTCTAAAGAACATAGCCTAAGACAGTCACCAAAGAAGCAACTCACCTGGTGATACCCCCACCTCACAAAGGCCATCTGAACATGAAACACTACTCTCCAAGAGAAGGAAAACCCACACTCCAATACATGTTGAGCAACACTGAGCTTGGAGAGGAGGAGGATCATATATCTCCTGATTTGTCTATGCCTTCAAAACTCCAATCTCAGTATACCTAGCTCTTCTTTTTCTTTTTTTTTTTCCACTGGCGCATACTTACCAAGAGTGATTTGTGTAACCAATAAGGCCTGATTCAAATTTGGAGGCAATGCCACCCTCAGTTGTTTCTCTCATATGAGACCACATGGTAATGGGCAAGGGGGCAATGGAATATCTGTGCAGTAGGGTTCCTCTGGACACGTCTGGGACTGTTGACTTCCTGGTACAATTGGACAATATTATAGGTTATGTCATATTTTTTTCCAGGATGTCACTTTTCTCCCTGGGTTTGGTGACCATTGTCAGAAGGTCTGGGCCAAGCAACAGGGGCAATGGATCCTCTTGCAAGTTGTTGCCTAAGGACTCAGGAAACACAGTCTGGGTGGCTATACCTCAGTATCCCTCACCTCAAGTCATTGGGCAATAGCATCTCCGCCCATAGTAGCTAAGGGAAGAAGGATTGTTAACATTGTTCCTTTATCTTCCCACATTACCTCACTATGATGGACAAGCCCCTCACCTATGGGCCCCAATGATACAGGCTTTTGCTAGAGTTACCAATCAGACCAACTGCTGGCTTTGACAACATTTAAACTGAGACGAGTCATCTCTCCACGTTTTCAACATGGTAGATGACACAAATCCACTGGACAGTGACTATTGCCTTCCAGAACCACAGAGCGCTGGATATTCTGACAGCATAGTTTTGGGGTACATGTGCCATGATGAGAGAAAAATAGAGCCCTTTTACCTATCCAGTTGGCTTGGACTAAGCAATGACTGGGATAACTGGTTGGATCTCTTCTCCAAAAATCCCTAAGCACCCTGATCAGTATAATCCTACTCATGATTCTCCTTAAATACTGCCTTAATATATTTAGCAAATGCTGCCTGCACATAACGTCCATCAGAGTTGTGCACTGAATCACAGACATACAGCTCAACCTCCTAAATGGATGATGGGCATACCAGGACTTATGACCACTTTGTTTCCTCTTTTTTCCTGGTGTCCCAGTGGGAGTTGAGGGGTGGACTGTTGTTCTGCTGCAGCCTTTGTGTCTCCTCTCTGAGCTGCCTAATCAGAGGTCATAGGCCCATGACATACTCTGATAAGAGAGGCTGGGACCTTGATGTCTCATCCTCTCCCAGTTTCTTCTTCTTATCTAGGAAGCCTCTCTCCCTGTTCTGGGCACACAGTAACTTTCTCTATCCTGCTCATGTGCGGGCACCATATTGAATCTGGCCAACACTGATTCTATATCTGTTCTCACCTCAATGGGTATAGAATCTCTCTCATTTGCAACACAAGAAGGGTGTATTCATAACACCTACCCTGCGCCAGCTACCGGAGATGACTCACTGGCCGTGGGAGACTGACGTCCACAATTGAAGCTGATCTTGTGCTGTCTCTTCTCTACCTTAGTAAAGCATGGTTCTGCTGTCTCTCTGTGATTCATCTTTAGTTGGTGTTCAAAAGCACGAAATGGAAAAAGTTTAATCAAACAAATTAACTAAGCTGGGTGTTCTCATTATACAGTCCACAGATAAGCTTCAAGTTTTACGTAAATCCTTTAAAATGGTATGAAAAGTATGGTGTACATTTATATCTTTCTGAAGAAAGGATTCATAGGTTGCATTACTTCTCAAAAAAGTGTTCATGGTTCAGTAACAATGTCAAAAGCCCTTGATCTAAGTCTTTGCTTATGGACAAACAGCAAAATTGTTTTCACACCTTTGTAAGGCATAGAATCCCAGTTATAAAAAAAAAAAAAAGTTTCAAAAAAGCTAATTAATGTGTTTTAATTTTATTGTTAACACAAGTGCAAGTGTCTCTGTATTTGTTTTATTAACTTATCTCTTTTAACATATATTCACATGTCAGTGAATTTTGAATCACTTTAGATATTTTTGTATAGGGTTGATCTGCATTTTTACAGCCAGGCTATTTTGTCTATAAACTTATTTACCTGGAATATTGGTACCTGGAAAAGAACCCTGGGTGGCACAAGCAATTTTCCACCTAAAGTTTGGTGGCTTCAATCCACCCAGTGGTGGCATGGAAGAAAGGTTTGGCAATAAGTTTTTGTAAAGATTATCACCAAGAAAACTCTATGTAGCAGCTCTACTCTGTAATACTTGGGGTCATCAGGTGTCGGAATCACCTTGACAGCGACAGATTTTTGGGTTGTTACCTGGAGATATCAAAATCTATATCTGTACCTGCATCTATATCTATATGTTTGTGTGTTGTTTTTAAAGACTTTTGAGTAAATTTTCATTTTACCTTGAAAATCCTGCTGCACTGGCAATGTTGCTTTGAATATACAAAAATGCTGAAAACATTTATCTGTTCCAAAGAAACTGTGCATATATAAAGGATTTTCTTTGGTTGATATATTATAGCAGTGTTTATAACTATTTGCTTGTTGCTTGTTTTTCCGATTATAATCTGGGGTCAAAATGAGAAATTTTCTTAATTTTACCCGGCAATGTGACTATGCTCCCTGAATGATATAAGCAGTTTCCAAAGACAGTATCTAAATCATTAGAAGAACTTTTAAAAAGTCTTCCCTTTAGACCAGTGTAGTCCTACTTTAAATTCATTTGTTGTAAATATTTTAATTTCTAGTGTTGTCCCATACTGGAAAACTTTCTCTTAATATTATTGATTCATATCTTAAAATAGGACTTCTTGTGTCACATCCTAGAGTCCAATGAGGGCATGAAGAAAAAAGGTATTGACATCTGTACACCAATGTTTATTGCAGCACTGTTTACAATAGCCAAAAGGTGGAAACAACCATAATGTCCACCAATAAATAAATGGATGTTTAAATTGTGGTACAGTGGAATATTGGAGTCATAATTGCCTCGACAGCAAATGGATTTATAAAGAGAAATGAAGTCCTGACACATGCCACAACATGGATGACCCTGAAAACATTATTCTGAGTGAAGTAAGTCAATGACAAAAGGACAGATATTATACAATCTCACTTACATTAAATACCTAAAAAAGCCAATATATAGACATCAAAGTTTGATAGTGGTTACCAGAGGTAGGAGGGAGGGGGAAAGAGTGAGACATTGTTTAGGAAGCATTGATCTTTGGTTTATAGTGATGGAAAATTTGGCAATGGATATTGGTGATGGTTGGTTGATGTAATTAGTGTCAATGAATTGTACATGTGAAATATGTTGAATTGGCAAATATTGTGTTATATGTTTTTTGAAAACAATAAAAAAATATTGAATCACCAGTGGTTGATGGTTTTGGTCAGAAAAGGAACTTGCTGACAAAAGAGATCTGATAATTCCAATTAAAAAAAATCCTCAATATTTTTTAGTTCAGCTGAAAACTGTATTGAAACTCCCAAAATTGCACAAGAAACATGAAAGAAAAATATTGCTATGAAGATATCTGCCTGGCCTGGAAGAAGCCACAAGCCACGAAGTGAACTGCCTCCTTTAGGAGCTGAGGACCTACCATTACAAGGAATGAATTCTGCCAAGAACCTGAATGGTCTTGGAAGGAGACTCTGAGGTCCAGATAGGAAAAGAGCCCCATCAACACCTTTTTTTCAAGTCTTTGGAGATACTGAACAAAGAAGCCAGTTAAGCTGTGTCTGGAGTCCTGACCCAAATAAACTGTGACATAATACATTTGTGGTGTATTTTTTTTTAAAAAATGGAGTCAAACTCTTTATTATACATTCAAATAAAAGATTAGATAAAACATAATTAAGCATTTGAAAATCAGGAAAAATCAAGTGACCACTAAGCAAATGAAATGCATACTCAATATTTTCAGTCATCAGGAATGTGCAAATTAAAACCATAATGCAGAACTATACTATTACCAGAAATAAGAGCCATCACACGAATAGATATAATCACACCCATGTTCATTGCAACACTGCTTACAATAGTGAAAAGATTGAAACAACCTAAGTGTCCATCAACAGACGAATGGATAAACAGATTATGGTATATTCACACAATGGAATACTATGCAATGATAAATAACAATGAAGAATCTGTAAAATATCTCATAACATGGACGAATCTGGAAGGCATTATGCTGAGTGAAATTAGTCAGTCACAAAAGAACAAATATTGTATTAGATCTCTATTACAAGAACTCAAGAAGAGGTTTAAACACAGAGGAAAACATTCTTTGATGGTTACGAGGGTGGGGAAGGAGAGGGGAATTCACTAACTAGATAGTAGACAAGAGTTATGTGAAGTAAAGGGCAACACACAATAGAGGGGAAGCCAGCACAACTGGACTAAACCAAAAGCTAAGAAGTTTCCTGAACACAACCAAACGCTTCAAGGGACAGAGTAGCAGGGGCAGGAGTCTGGGGACCATGTTTTCAGGGGACATCTAGGTCAATTCGCATAACAAAGTTTATTAAGAAAATGTTCTTCATCCCACTTTGGTGAGTGACGTCTGGGTCTTAAAAGCTAGCCAACAGCCATCTAAGATGCATCAAGCTGTTCCAACCCACCTGGATCAAAGGAGAATGAAGAACACCAAAGACGCAAGGAAAGTATTAGCCCAAAAGACAAAAAGGGCCACATAAAATGAAATCTCCATCAGCCTGAGACCAGAAGAACTAGCTGGTGGCCGGCTACCACCAATAATTGCCCTGACAGGGAACACAACAGAGAGTCCCTCATGGAGCAGGAGATAAGTGCGATACAGAACTCAAATTCTAGTAAAAAGACCAGACTTAATGGTCTGACTGAGACTGGCGGAACCCCAGAAGACATGGACTCAGTACCCTGTTAACCCAGAACTAAAACAATTCCTGAAGCCAACTCTTCAGACAAAGATTAGACTGGACTATAAGACATATATTGATAAGACATATATAGTTCAAGTAGATACAAGCGATTAAATGGGGGCTCCTGTCTAGAGGTAAGATGAGAAGGCAGAAAGGGATAGGAGCTGGTTGAACAGACACTGGGAATCCCAGCTGGAAAGGAGGTCTGTGCTGTCACATTATAGGGATAACAACAGGGGTCACATAACAATGTGTGTAATTTTGTATGAGGAACTAACTTGAGCTGTAAACTTTCACCTAAAGCACTATGAAAAAAAAAAAAAAAAGAAAGAAAGAAAGAACTATACTCTTACCAAATAGGCCAGCATGTTAGGAAAAATTGACACCACTACATGCTGGCAAAAAGGAGAACTCTCATATTTTGATAGTATATATAAAATTGTTTTAAGCCCTTTCAAAAGCTGTCAGTATCTACTATACCTTCTTTCTATGACCTCAGTAACTCCAGCCATGTTATACACCTAATATAAGCGTAACTATATACACAACAAAATATATCATCAAAAATGTTAGTAGGAATTTGTAATAATATATAAACACCGAAAAAAATCCAAATGTTTATCAATAGTACTTCAGATTTTTAAAAAATGTGATGTATTCTTACAATAGAATTATATACAGCAATGAAATACAACATGAGCAACTGTTAAATTCCACAAAATGGATGAATCTTAGAGAGATATTTGGTGGAAAACCGCTTGTGCTACCCAGGCTTCTTTTCCAGGTACCAATACATAGGTAAATAAGTTTATAGACAAAATGGCCTGGCTATAAAAATGGAGATCAACCCTGTACAAAAGTATCTAAGGTGATTCAAAACTCACTGACATTTGAATATATGTTAAAAGAGTTAGATTTTTTAAAACAAATGCAGAGACTCTTGCATTTATATTAACAATAAAATTAAAACACGTTAATTAGCTTTTTTGAAACTTTTTTTTGACAATTTGGATTTGATGCCTTACAAAGGTGTAAAAACAACTTTGCTGTTTGTCCATAAGCAAAGGCTTAGATCCAGAGCTTTTGGCATTTTTATTGAATCATGAACAATTTTTTGAGAAATAATGCAACCTATGAATCCTGAAAGATGTCACCTTGAAGACTAAGGAATGTCTGACCCAAGCCATGGTGTTTTCAATCACCTCATATGCATGTGAAGACTCGATGATAAATAAGGAATAATGAAGAAGAATTGATGCCTTCGAGTTGTTGTGTTGGCGAAGAATATTGAATATACCTTGGACTTCCAAAAGAATGAACAAATCTGTCTTGGAAGAAGTGCAACCAGAATGTTCCTTAGAAGCAAGGATGCTAAGACTATGATCCACATACTTCGGACAAGTTACCAGGAGGGATCAGTCCCTGGAGAAGGACATCATGCTTGGTAAAGTAAAAGAGTCAGTGAAAAAGAGAAAGACCCTCAAGGAGATGGATTGACACAGTGACTGCAACAATGGGCTCAAGCATAACAAGAATTGTGAGGATGGCACAGGACCAGGCAGTGATTCCTTCTGTTGTACAAAGGGTCACTATGAGTCAGAAATGACTTGATGGCACCTAACAACAACAATGTAAATCCTTTCTTCAGAAAAATGTCAATGCATGCAGTACTTTGCATACAGTTTTAAAGGATTTATGTACAACTTGAAGCATAACTGTGGATCTTACGATGAGAACACCCAGCTTAGTTAATATGTTTGATTAAACTTTTTTCATTCTGCGATTTTGGACACCAACTAAAGATGAATCACACAGAGAGAGTGGAACAATGCTTTACTCACATAGAGAAGAGACAACACAAGATCAGCTTCAACTGTGGGCGCCAGTCTCCCATGACCAGTGAGTTACCTCTTGCGACTGGCACAACGTAGGTGTTATGCACACACCCCTTTTATGAAACAAATGACAGAGACTCCATTCCCTTAGTAGTGGGAACACATATAGAATCAGGGTTGGCCAGATGCGATATGGTGCCCACATATGAGCAGAATAGAGAAAGTTAATGTGTGCCTAGAACAGAGAGGGAGGCTTCCAAGAAAAGAAGAAGAAACTGGGAGAGGATGAGAAACCAAGGCACCAACTTCTCTTATCAGAGTTTGTCATGGACCTAAGACCTCTGTTTAGGCAGCCTAGAGAGGAGACACAAAGGCTGTAGCAGAACAACAGTCCACCCCTTAACTCCCACTGGGACGCTAGGAAGAAACAAGTAAAGTGGTCATAAGTCCTGGTATACACATCATCCATTTATTACATTGAATTGTATGTCTGAGACTCAGTGCACAACTCTGATGGATGTTACGTCCGTGCAGAATTTGCTTAATATATTAAGGTATCATTTGAGAAGAATCATGAGCAGCATTATCCCCATCAGGGTGCTTAGAATTTTTGGAGAAGAGATCCAAACAGCTACCCTAGTCATTGCTTAGTCCAAGCCAACAGAATAGGTCAAAAGGCTGTTTTTCTCTCAACATGGCACATGTACCCCCAGGTTTTTCCATTAGAATATCCAACACTCTGTTTTTGGAGAGCAATAGTCACTGTCCAGTACGTTGGTATGGTCCACCATGTTGACAGAACATCTTGAAAAATGTGGAGACATGGATCGTTGTCTTGGTTTAAACATTGACAGAGCTAGCAGTTGGTCTGATAGGTAACGCTACAAAAGCCTATATCATTGGTGTCCATAGGTGCGGGCTTGTTCATCATTGTGATGTAGTATGGGAAGAGAAAGGGACAATGTTAACAATCCTTCTTCCCTTACCTACTCTGGGTGGAGATGCTATTGTCCTATAACTTGAGGTGGGGGTTGCTCAGGTATAGCCACCCAGGCTGTTTTTCCTGAGTCCTGAGGCAACAACTTTCGCCAGGATCCATAGCCCTTGTTGCTTGGCCCGGACCTTCCGACCCTGATTGCCAAACCCAGGAAGAAAAGTCACATCCTGGAAAAAAAGACATAACCTATAATATTGCTCAATTCTTGCAAGAGGTCAGGAGTACCAGACGTTTCCAGAGGAACCCTACTGCACAGGTGTTCAGTTGCCCCTTGACCATTCCCATGGAGTCTCATAGGAGAGAGACAACCGAGGACAGCATTGCCTCCAGATTTGAATAAGACCTTGTAGGTGACACAAATCACTCTTGGTACATAAGCTCCAGTGGGAAAAAAGAAAAAGAAGAGTTGGGTATATGGAGAACATTTTTACCATCTGGGGATTTCCTCAAGAGGAAATCCACCTGGAAGACTGTGCATGAAGTCATGAAAGCACTCCAGGTAAAGAGCATAGACACCTGGCTTTATGACACTGTCCCTGCATTTGATGGTGATAATACTGCTATGTCTTGGATGGCACTGGCGGCTTTCATGTACCAGGCTCTCCTCAGTGGACAATCTCCCTATCTTTGTTGTTGTCTTCTGGCATGACAGTAGGAGAGGCGGTGGAAAACCACCTTAGTGTTTCACTTTGGGAAGAAAATAACAAGGTGGTGTCAGCTATTTCAACCAGAAAAGACCAGGCTGGACAGAGTCCCAGCAATGAGAAGCCATGTCTGAAAGACCATTGGGAAGGAAATGAGTGGGATCAACCACAAGGCAACATGGTTCTGGTTGCTGAAACAAAGTTGAAATTACTAGGATCCCTAAAGAAGACCTCTGCCAATGGTATCGGGCAGATGGAGATTCCTCCAATTTGGAGATGAAGGCTCTAATCTGAGATGTTAAAGGACAAGAAGAGGATTTATCTGACTAGGAGGATTTAGAATTCCACAGAGCAGCTCTCTGAGTCCCTTAATCCAGGGAAGGGACACACACAGATTGCTAAGGCTTCCATACACGTCAAACACGACAACCCAGAAGACAATTCTGATTGTGAGCTCACTGAATATGACAAAGAGGATACTCTTCCTTACATGTACCCCAAAATTACTCCTGTTAAGAAGAATTACAAGGGATAGGGTACAGGTCTTTGGGCCCTTGCTGGAGACAAGTGTACCTATACCACTATAAAGGAGGAAAGGGAACCCAGGGAAATTCAGACATTTATGAGACTACTAGATACTGGGGTCCAAGTGACTATCATTCTGGGCCTTCACCAAGGCAAGGGGAAGCTGGTGTCTTTGGGAGGTTTTCAGGCAGACGAAGAGGTATGTCTAGGAGGTGTACTTATGCTCAATTTCAGGTACTGGTGATTATGGCTCCCGCCGTTGAGTACAATACAGTCGTAGACATTCTGGCTGCATGTAACACAAATAATAACCACTGCTTAAAGTGATATACCCTAGCCACAACAAAAATTAGAGACATAATAGAAGTCGCATCCTTTCCACCCCACCACCTGAGCTACCCAAGTCCCATTGGGATAGTCATCAAAACAATATCACGTTCAGTGAAAAGGGCATCATTTACTAATTCTGTACTTATCATTGGCAGGGGTGTTGCCTACCACCCAACTGGACCAATAGGAAACAAAGCGCCACCTGAGTTGGCTTGGCTAAACACCCAGGAAACCAGGGAACATCTTGAGAATGGAAGGATGGTTTGTAACACTTAAAGGCTGAGGCACAGTCTAGTCAGCATCACAAGTAGCACTGGATGTGAGACACTAGTTCAGAAGTTGTCAGCAGGGATACACCATTGGGAGCCTGAAGGTCCCATAGTCTTTTATTCCCAACAACCAAGACCTACTGAGCTGATATGTCTCCACATGGCTGATACTTAAGGGGTGCACACTTGAATAAAAGTAATTTTCTTCATCAGGCTCACCTGCTTTAGGTCCAGTGTAGGCACTACTGGAAGGAGGAGAGGTTGAATTTAGTGGTCTAGAATTAGGCATCATAGATTTAAACCCTGAATCACCACTCTCTAACTGAGAAATTCATTTTGGGCCAGTGACTTACTCCTTTTTTTCACCTCATCTGGCAAACAGCAGGAAGAATTATAATAGCGATATTAATAATGACTATTTCACAGGTGTGCTGTGAGAAATAAGGGAGGTAATTCTTATAAACTGATTACAAGGGACAATCTTTGTGATCTCCATAAATGTCTCTTCTATTTTAGAGCCACCCAAACAACCCTGTGACTAATGCCTCTGTCTTTGTCAAGCCCCCTTTCCTGCTACCTAGATTCAGCAGTAATATAGCTATAGGGTCCCTGGTGGTTCCTAGCACATGGGAGATAGTGAATGAATACTGATTGTCTCATACTTATGGGAAAACTGATTTTTATTTTGAAATTGTATGCGGTAATTTTGGTTCCCTCGCCACTTGTGGTAGCCATGGCCTTCTGGATGGAATAAGACTCCCTTAGCTCATTCTAGGAGGGGGTGGGCTGATTTTACTAATCCACACCTGATCATCCTAAATGAACAACTAGATAATAAGAAAGTTACTAAAAATGTCTTTCTAATTCCATATTCCACTATGGAGATATACATATATATATGTTCATACATTTTATCTATAAACAAGACTAATATTACTTTGATTTTAGAATCATAAAATTGGCATAAGTATAAATATAGTGATTTATATATACTGCAATCAAGCGTTGACAACTTAAAAGGGGATTTTCAGCCAAAAGTGTTGCACCATGTGTACAGTCAGGTCTGCATGCCAAGGTCACAGCAAAAAAACATGAAACTAATCTGAATTTTGTTCCTTTGGAGAAGGAGTGCTCTAAATTTTTTAAACACAAAAATACACACGTTTTCCATGTTTCTTTTCCTGTTCCCATATACCTCTAGAAAGTGTAGGCAATTAGTTTAGTGTTATCGAACCTGGAAAGGTAGGTCCTTGTCTGGCACGCTCAGATTTGCCAATTACCTGGACACTGGTCTATGAGAAAGAGAAAGCAACTATATTGCAATGTGCAGAGCAAGAAGCCAGGAGGAAGTTCCTTAGTTCCGGCTCCCTGAGGTCTGCGGAAGTAGGGCTTCTATGTGGTTTGGGCAGCAAAATGGTGGCTAGAAAACAGGAGGTGATGTGGTTCTTGTTGGACCTCTAGCTTCAAAATCGGGTCCAAGTGATGATTTTCCTTCTGATTCATTCCACCTGTTGCTGCAGCCTCTGTTGAAGTCAATTCATGGTCACAGCTGGCCCTTCTGTGCATGTGTGGAGTGGCAAATCTGGCTTGGGCTAGTTTAAGGACTAATAGAAATTTAATGGCATTTGTAGGGTCAGGTTACATTAGTATACAGAACTGTGAACAATCCTACTAAGCAACCAGACTGGGTAGTTCACCTCCCCATATAGAGCATAAGAGGGTGCACTAATATTTCTGACTATTAGAGGGCACAAGAGATAACCGATTGAATTAGCAGAGTGGAAAAAATAGCAAGGTTATAAAGATTTTGATACATAATATTCAAATTAGATATATCATTTTGATACAAAATATTTAAGAAGGAATTTACATATTGCTCATAAACTTTGATTCAAATATTCCAAACATGTTTCTCATAAACTTGTGTGCAAATATCCTAAACAAAAGACTGAAAAACAAACTCCCATGATACATGAATGAATAATAGATAATGGCAAAGAAGGGGTCATTCTGGGAGGTACGATAATACTGCTTTAAAGTCAATTTGTTTAAATTATAATAGCACTATAAATGAGAAAAATAAAATAACAAGCTCATTAAAAATCCAGATATTTTGACTTATTTCACTCAGCATAATGTCCTCCAGTTTCATCCATGTTATGAGATGCTTCACAGATTCATCGTTGTTCTTTATCGTTGCATAGTACTCCATTGTGTGTATGTACACAATACTGGGAAAACCAGCACGACTTGTACAAGGAAAGGTCATGGAAGCTCCCTAGACACATACAAATTCCCTGAGGGACTGAATTGCTGGGGGGAGGGCTGTGGGGACCATGGTCTTGGGGAACATCTAGCTCAATTGGCATAACACAGTTTATAAAGACAATGTTCTACATTCTATGTTGGTAAGTAGCGTCTGGGGTCTTAAAAACATGTGAGCAGCCATCTAAGATACTCCACTGGTCTCACCCCTTCGGGAGCAAGGGAGAATGAAGAGAACAAGATACAAGCAAAAGATGAGTCCAAAGTACTAATGGACCACAGCTACTACGGCCTCCACCAGACTGAGTCTAGTATAGCTGGATGGTGCCTGGCTACCACCATTGACTGCTCTGACCAGGATTAAAACAGAGGGTTCCGGACAGAGCTAGAGATGGATGTAGACAAAATTCCAACACACAGAGAAAAGACAAGATTTACTGTCCTAAAAGAGACTGGAGAAACCCAGATAGTATGGCCCCCAGACACCCTTTTAGCTCAGTGGTGAAGTCACTTCCGAGGTTCACGGTTCAGCCGGTGATTGGACAGCCCCATAAAACAAAATGGGACTAACAAGGCACAGCAGTCCAGGGACAAGGACTAGAAGGCAGAATGGGACAGGAAAGCTGGTGGTAGGGAACCCAAGACTGAGTAAGGACAGTATTGACATATAGTGGGGTTGTTAACCATTGTCATAGGGCAACATGTGTACTGTTTAATGAGAAACTATTTTGATCTGTAAACTTTCATCTAAAGTGAGAACAGCAGCACAACTGGAAGAGCATAATCGATATCACTGAACTGTGCATGTAGAAATTTTTGAAATGGTGTAACTTTGGCTATGTATATTTTTGCCAAAAAAAAAAGGTCGAGAAGGGAGAGTGTTGACATGTTGTGGGGTTGTTAACCAATGTCATAAAACAATATGTGTACTATTGTTTAATGAGAAACTATTTGTTCTGTAAATCTTCACCGGAAACAATTTAAAAAAAATCCAGATATTTTCTGTCAAAATAATAGGTATTCGTGATAAAACTCTTAGCACAATAGGAATAGATAAGAATTTTCTTGATCTGATAAAGAGAATCCTTAAAATAATTTAGATTAATACCATGCTTAATGTTTAAATAGTCAGAGCTTTTCCCTTGAGATCAAGAACAAGGTTATGATGGTATCAATACAAATTTATAGTTAAAAAAAATTACTGAAAGTCTTAGCCAGTGTAATAAGGCAAGGAAAAAGGAAAATTATTACAATGAGAAAATGTTTATTATCAGAGGTCAGTAGAAAATCCACAAGGCTCTGCTATTAACTGTTCAAATTAGTAAGTAAAAAACTTAATAAGTAAAACTAGCAAACCCACAGATAAAAAGCCAATATACAGAAATCAATTATATATCTATATTTCCAGAATGAACAGTTAAAAATGAAATTTAAAAACATATAAAAAGTAATAGATCATGGAAAATTTAATTACTCTCAGAACTAACCTATGATGTGATCATATAAACACATTAACTACTGCTGAGAACTTTAGAAAATCCTAAATAAGTTGAGAAATATTCCATGACAAAAGTGTAGAGGACTAAATATTTGAAAGAGGTTAATTTTCTCAAATTTGATCTTTAGATTTATTTAAAAACTCAATCAAAATGACTATGTGTGAATAACTTGAAAAGGTCGTTATAAAATTCATATAGACACGCAAATAACCAAATATAAACGAGGAAACTTTGAAGGAGAAAAAAAAAGTTAGAGGAATTACTTTCACCAGATATGAAAACACATTCCACAGTTGTGATAATTAAAACAGTGGATATTGGTGCAACGATAAAGACAAAATTGAACAAAATAGTGAGTTCAGAAATAACCCTCCCAACACACAGAAGGTTATTTGATTCATAAGAACTGTGACACCTCATCATCTTTGCTTATTCTTAAAATGGTGTGGAACCCCCCTCGACTGTGGTACTGCTTTCCAGCTGGTGCTGCCAGGCTGGTGGAATCTTGGGGCTTTTTTTGTTTGTTTGAGTTGTTTATTTGTTTGATTTCTTTTTCTTTTCTCGGCATGGGAGCCCCTTCTAGCCAGGCAGTACTGCCCAGCTTGGGAGCTACTAACTCATTCTGCCCAGCTGTGCAGTGGGAACTCTGGAGGAATTTCTTTTTCTTGTATTTTTTTTTGTTTGCTTGTTTTCTTTCCTCGCTTTTTCCCTTTTTGTCTTTCTTCGTTTCTTGTCTCTCTGTACTTACCTTCTCTTCCTGTCTCCTGAGTACCTAGCGCTGTGTGACAACTCTATCCCTTCTATCCAGGCTGTACTTTATGGCCCAGGAGCAACTTCCTCAGTCCTTGCAGCCACACTGATGGGATCCTGGTGATTTTCCTTTACTTTCTTTCTTTTTTTCTAATTTTTATTAATTTTTTTCTTTTGTCCTTTTTCTTATTTCTTTTTTGTTTTCTCCAATTATCAGTCTCTCATCTCTCCACTCCAACGGCAGCTCCCTTAGCACTGTTTTTTGTTTGCTTGTTTCTTTGTATTTTTTAACTCTTGTTCCTCTCTCCGCTCTCTCCTCTTTCCCATACCCAGCTTAACTCCACATTTCACAATCTCCCCCCTCCTTCCTGCCTACCTGCACTGTGCTCTGAACATCCCACCCCCAAGCTGCACGGACACAGCCTACTGGAAACTGCCCTGCACTGATTCCCAGTCCACACTCTCAGCCCTAGTATGTGCCACAAACAACCCACATCAGCAACTATCCTTCAGCTGGACCTGCCCTTCTGTACCATGTCTGAGTGACTGACCCTGTCCATTAGAGAAAGAGGTAAAAAAGTATTGTGCCACAAGTGAGCAAACAACAAAGAATGCACAGCCCGTCTGCTGTGACATAATCAAATAAAACAAAAAGCAGGACAAAACAAACAAATCTACAGTCAATAAATGAGGTAAATGACTACTGCATGTCCTGAAGACAGCAGACAATATCAAAACATATTAAAAAACAGGACAGGATGGTTCTAATAGGCATCCAAAATAAAACACCAGATTACTTTCCAGTAGAAGAAAATGCACTAGAACTACCTGATAAGGAATTCAAATCTCTAATATTCAGAGCTATCCAAGAGTTGAAGCAAAAAGCAGACAAAAATAAGGAAAAATAGACAAATTCATGGAAAGTACAGACTAAAAGATGGAAGAATTCAGGAAACTAATACAGGAAAAAATGTCAGAATAAATTCACAACTAGAAATCATACAAAATAACAATTAGAAATCCAAATTAAACAACAAGATTTCAGAAATGGACAGTGTCATAGAAGGGCTGAGGAGCAGGTTTGAAATGATGAAAAACAGGATCAGCAAAATTGAAGACAAACACTTGGATATAACTCTGAGGAAAAATCAGAAAAAGGAACAAAGAAAAATGAAGAAACCCTGAGAATTATGTGCAATACAATCAAAGGCAAAAATTTGTGAGTGATCAGAGTTCCAGAACAGGGGGAGAAAACATAAAAACAGAGAGGATCATTGAAGAACTGCTGACAGAAAACTTCCGCAATATCATGAAAGATGAAAAGATGACTATCCAAGAAGATCAACCAACCCCATATACGGTAGACCCCAAAAGAAAATCACCAAGGCATATCATAATCACTCTCACTAAAACCAAAGACAAACAAAGAATCCTGAGAGCAGCTCTAGAAAAACAAAAAGTCACATACAGAGGGGAAATAATAAGACTAAGCTTGGATTATTCAGCAGAAACCATGCAGGCAAGAAGGCAACGGGATGACTTATATAAAACCTTGAAAGAAAAAAATTGCCAACCAAGAATAATACATTTTGCAAAACTCTCGTTCAAATAGGATGGTGAAATTAGGTAAAAACTAAACCAAACTTGCAAGAATTATTAAAGGGAGTCTTTCAATCTGAGAACAAACAAAATCAGACCACAGGCTGAATCTAGGATGCAGGATTGTATCAGCCAGATACCAACCTAAGAAACGAACTCTGAGAGACTATCTAAAACCAAAGGAATTACAATAGGGAACCAGAGAGGTTAAAATGTAAATGACAACAATATCAGAACAAAGGAAGAGGGAATAAACAGTGTAGGTATAGAACCTTACAATGGAGAGGAAGTAGAGGTGATAGCAAGTAATAATAGACTGGTTTAAACCTAGAAAGATAAGGGAAAATTTCAAGGTAGCACCAAAGAAAGTTAACAAAACTACTCATCAAAATAAAGAAGAAAAACTTAAAGTCTCAGTAAAAACAAAATCCACAAAAACAAAAGAAATGAAAAAAAAATCCACAGACAAAAGGAATTCAGCACAAGAGAGTAAGAGGAACAAAGAAAGCATCAGCACCACAAAAAAAAAAAAGCACTACAAAATGACGGCAATAAACTTACACGTATCAATAATTATACTGAATGTAAATGGCCTAAATGTGTCCATAAAGAGACAGAGCGTGACAGGATGGATTAAAAAAAGGATCCATCGATATGCTGTCTATAAGAGACACACATTAGAAACAAAGATGTAAATTTATTAAAAAACAAGGGATGGAAAATATATATACCAAGAAAACTGCTACGAAAAATGAGCAGAAGTGGCAATACTAATCTCAGATAAAATAAACTTTAAAACAAAATACACCATAAAAGACAAAGAAGGAAACTATATAATGATTAACGGGACGATCCATCATGAAGACATAACCATAATAAACATCTACGCACCCAATGACAGGGCTCCAAAATACATAAAGCAAACTCTAACAGCACTGAAAAGAGAAATTGACAGTTGCACAATAATAGTAGAAGACTTCAATGCACCACTCTCAGTAAAGGACAGAACATCTGGGAAGAAACCCAACGAAGATACTGAAGACACTCCATCCAACAGCTGCAAAGTACACATTCTTTTCCAATGCACGTGGACAGTTCTCCAGAATAAACCACATAGCAACCGTCAACAAAATTCAAAATGCTAGGATAATAGAAACTATCTTCTCTTAATACAAAGCCATCAAGGTAGAAATTAACAACAGGAAGAGCAAGGAAAAAAATCAATTACATGGAAACTGAATAACACCCTGCTTACAAACCAGTGGGTAATAGAAGAAATCAGAGCTGGAATCAAAAAATTCCTAGAATCAAACAAGAATGAAAACACGTCATACTAAAACCTTTAGGACACAGCAAAGGCAGTCCTCAGAGGACAATTTGTAGCAATAGATGCACACATCAAAAGAGAAGAAAGGGAAAAAATCAAAACATTAACTACACAACTTGAACAAATAGAAACAGAACGGCAAAAAAAGCCCATAGCCACTAGAAGAAAGGAAATAAAAAAGAACAGAGAAGAAATAAATGAAATAGAGAATAGAAAAACAATAGAAAGAATCAACAAAATCAAAACATGATTCTTTGAAAGTATCAACAAAATCGACAAACCACTGGCCAGACTGACAAAAGAAAAACAGGAGAGGACGCAAATAATCCAAAGAGGTGCAATGGGGGACATTACATAGACCCAACTGAAATAAAAAGGATCGTAAGAGAATATTATGAAAAAACATATTCCAACAAATTTGAAAACCTAGAGGAAATGGATAAATTTCTAAAAAACATACTATGTACCCAACAACACAAAGTGATGTTGAAAATCTGAACATAACCATGACAAGAGAAGAGATTGTAAAACTAATAAAAAGTCTCCCAACAAAAAAAGCCCAGGCCCAGATGGCTTCATTGGAGAATTGTACCAAACATTCAGAGAAGAGGTTACACCAGTACCTACTTAAACTATTTCAGAACATAGAAAAGCAAGTGACTCTTCTGAATTCATTCTATGAAGCCAGCATAATCCTGATAACAAAACCAGGCAAAGAGGACACAAAAAAGATAATTACAGATAAATATCTCTCATAAATATAGATGCAAAATTCCAGCCAATAGAAGTCACTATTATATAAAAAAAAAATACACCACGACTGAGTAGGCGTCATACTAGGTATGCATGGATGGTTCAACATTAGAAAATCAATCAACATAATCCACCACATAAATAAAAGGAAAGACAAGAATCACATGATCATCTCAACTGACACAGGAAAGGCATTCGACAAAGTCCAGCACCCATTCCTGACAAAAAACTCTCAATAAAATAGGTATAGAAGGGAAATTTCTCAACATAATAAAGGACAGCTATGCAAAACCAATGGCCAACATCATTCTTAATGGAGAGAGGCTGAAAGCATTCCCCTTGAAAACAGGAACAAGACAAGGATGCCCTTTATCACCACTCCTATATAACATTGCGCTGGAAGTCCTAGCTAGAGCAATAAGGCAAGAAAAATAAATAAAGGACATCCAAATTGGTAATGAAGAAGTTAAACTGTCCCTGTATGCAGATGATATCATACTATACACAGAAAACCCTAAAGACTCCATGAGAAATCTACTGGAACTAATAGAAAGATTCAGCAGAGTAGCAGGATACAAGATAAACATTCAAAAATCAGTTGGATTCCTATACACCAATAAGGTGAACAATCAAAAGGAAATCAGGAAAACAATAGCATTTTCAAAAGCCCCTAAAAAGATAAAATACTTAGGAATAAATCTGACCAGGGATGTAAAAGACATACACAAAGAAAATTACAAAACACTACTGCAAGAAACCGAAAGGGATCTACATAAATGGAAAAACATACCATGCTCATGGATAGGCAGACTCAACATTGTGAAAATGACAATTCTACCCAAAGCAATTTACAACTACAATGCAATCCCGATCCAAATACTAACAACATTCTTCAAAGAGATGGAAACACTAATCATTAACTTTATATGGAAAGGGAAGAAGCCCCGAATAAGTAAAGCACTACTGAAGAAGAAGAAGAAAATTGGAGGACTCACACTACCTGACTTGAGAACCTACTATACAGCTACAGTAGTCAAAACAGCCTTGTATTGGTACAACGACAGGTACATTGACCAATGGCACAGAATTGAGAACCCAGATGTAAATCCATCCACCTACGGTCACCTGATCTTCAACAAGGGCCCAAACTATATCAAATGTGGAACAGACAGTCTTTTTAACAAATGGTGCTAGCAAAACTGGATATCCATCTGCATAAAAATGAAAGAGGACCCATACCTCACACCATACACAAAAACTAATTCATAATGGATCAAAGACCTAAATATAAAGCCAAAAACTATAAAGTTCATAGAAATAAAAATACGATTAACACTAAAGGTTATAATGCACGGCATTAACTGCATACAAAACATAACAAATAACACAAACTCCATAAGATAAGCTAGATAACTGGGATCTTCTAAAAATTAAATACTTATGCTCATCAAAAGACTTCACCAAAAAAGTAAAAAGAGAACCTACAGACTGGAAAAAAGAAATTTGGTCATTACAAGTCAGACAAAGGTCTAATCTCTAAAGTCTACAAGAAAATCCAATAGCTCTACAACAAAAAGACAAATAATCCAATTAAAAAATGGGCAAGGGAAATGAACAGACACTTCACCAAAGAAAACCTTCAAGAAGCCAAAATACTCATGAGGAAATGCTCACGATCACTAGCCATTAGAGAAATGCAAATGAAAACTACAATGAGATACCATCTCACTCAGGTATTACTGGCACGTATCAAAAAAACTGGAAATAACAAATGTTGGAGAGGCTGCAGGGAGATCGGAACTCTTATGCACTGCTTGTGGGAATGCAAAATGATACAACCATTTTGGAAAATGATATGGTGCTTCCTTAGAAAGCTAGAAATAGAAATACCATAGGGTCCAGCAACCTCACTCTTAGGAATGTATCCTAGAGAAATAAGAGCCATCACACAAATAGACACACTCATGTTCATGGCAGCATTGGTCACGATAGCAAAAAAGATGGAAATAACCTAGATGCCCATCAACAGATGAATGGATAAAATACTATGGTACATACACACAATGGAGTATTATGCAACGATAAAGAACAATGATGAATCTGTGAAGCATCTCATAACATGGATGAAACTGGAGGACATTATGCTGAGTTAAGTAAGTCAATCACAAAAGGACAAATATTGTATGAGACCACTACTGTAAAAAGTCATGAAAAGTTTTACATAAAAAAAAAAACAATCTTTGATGGTTACAAAGGATGGGAGGGATGAGGGTGGAAATACTAAATAGACAATAGATAAGTGGTAACTTTGGTGAAGGTTAAAACAGTACACAGTAATGGGGAAGCCATCACAACTTGTACAAGGCAAGGTCATGGAAGCTCCATAGACACATCCAAACTCCCTGAGGGGCCGAATTGCTGGGCTGATGGCTGTGGAGACCGTGGCCTTGGGGAACATCTAGCTCAATTAGCATAACTATGTTTATAAAGAAAATGTTCTACACTCTACCTTGGTGATTAGTGTCTGGGGTCTTAAAAGCCTGTGAGCAGCCATCTAAGATACTCCAATGGTCTCACCCCTTCAGGAGCAAGGGAGAATGAAGAAAACAAGATACAAGGGAAAGATTAGTCCACAGGACTAATGGCCCACAAATACCACAGCCTCTACCAGACTGATTCCAGTACAACTAGATGGTTCCTGGCTATCACCACTGACTGCTTTGACTGGGATCATAACAGAGGGTTCCAGACAGAGCTGGAGAAAATGTAGAACAAAATTCTAACTCACAGAAAAAAGACCAGACTTACTGACCTGACAGAAACTGTAGAAAACCTGAGAGTATGGGCCCCGGACACCGTTTTAGCTCAGTAATGAAGTCAGTCCCATGGTTAACCCAGCAGCCAAAGATTAGACAGCCCCATAAAACAAAACGAGACTAATGGGGCAAAACAGTCAAGGGACAAGGACTAGAAGGCCAAGGGGACACGAAAGCTGGTAATAGGTAACCCAAGTTCGAGAAGGGACAGTGTTAACATGTTGTGGGGTTGTTAAGCATTGTCATAAAACAACATGTCTACTGTTTAATGAGAAACTATTTGTTCTGTAAACCTTCACCAAAATACAATTTAAAAAGAACTGTGGCACCTGAAAGCATTGAAGGAAAATGATTTTCCAATAAATGATGTTTATTCCAATGGGTAACTAACTAAAACAAAATAAATAAATAAAAAGAAACTTGGCCTCCACTTCATACCATACATAAAAATTTATCTCTAGAGAAATTTGGATATGAGAAACTGATGTGCAAAATAATAAAGCTTCTAGATGATAACAAGCATCTATCCAAGATATGTCAACAAAATCCTAACTCTTTGGTTTTAAACATGAATGCCTTTGCTAAGTGAGATTCTATATTCAGGGATTGTATTAGTGTAGTATTTTTGATGTATCCTCATGTACAAGGTGGACACGCGCTATTACTTCTCTACCTATTTTAAGTATTTCATGGGAGCTGCCTGCAGAGCTTCCCCTTTCCCATATGTTTGCAGCTAGCAACTACACATGGTAGACCACTATTTTATAGACATTGTGCTAAATCAGGGGCAAGAGCAATCATTCTTCCATCTCCATTCTTCTACTCCATTGGGTGCTTATATTTTTAATTGGGAAATACAAAATCAAGGAGAAAGTTCTCTTGTTAAATTCTAACAACTACAAATAAAATTACAAAAAGAAAAATGGATGGGGTTGTTAACCAATGTCATAAAACAACATGTGTACTACTGTTTCATGAGAAACTATTTGTTCTGTAAGCCTTCACCTGAAGTACAATAAAATATAAAATAAATTTAAAAAAAGCATTAGTGAAATAGACACTTTTATTCACAGCTGTGAGAGTGTAAATGTTTTCTGCTTTTAACAGGAACATTTCTGCAATGCATATTAAAAACCTTACAGATATTAGTATCCTTTGACCCAGTAAGTCAATCTATTCAAGCAAACGCCTAAATTCTAATGAATAAATGAAAAAATTCACACAATAACTTATAGAAAAAGATGTTCAATTCAGCTTTCTTCAAAAAAGAAACAAAGAAAAATCCTGGAAATAACCTAAATATCCAACAATAAGGGGATATTTCTTAAAATGTAGTATATCCATACTATATAATATCACAAACCATTTTCAATGGTGTTTATAATTGGGATGCCATAGCAAAGTTCTTACATGTCAAAATTAAGTGGAAGAAAAACAGGATATAGTATCATGAACAGAGTAAGCTTGCAACTAGGAAGCAACATGCAGAGAAAAATGGAAATACATTAAAATTTTAAATGTTTATTTCTTCAGTGGTGGTATTATGGGTTATTTGAATTATTTGTGCTTTTTTTGTATTTAAACATTTTCTATAATAAAAACGAAAAGGCTGCTTCACAAAGACAACATGAAAAAAAGAAAACAAAAATGGAGATAAAATGATTACGCTCCCTTTGGTATATCTAATTTTGCTAGCTAATCAACCTTATTTACTGAAGTATATCACATATACAGTTAAATATATAAATCTTTAATAAAAATAATTGCCCTCAAGTCAGCACCCAACTCATGGCAACCCCTTGTGATATAGAGTTGAGGTATTGCATAGGGTTTTCTTGGCTGTAATATTTATGGAAGCAGAATGCCAGGCCTTTCTTCCATGGAACCACTGGGTGGGATTTAACTGTTTGCACCACTGGTTCCAAAATGATAAATTTTTAAAAGAGAGCATTTTTCACTTAAATAAAGATATAAAACATAACCATCACTAGAGAAGCAGCCTTCCTTTCCCTGTGGGTACTGCAACCGATCTGTACCACTATTATGTATTTAAGCACAACATTAGTCATGGTGCCTGTTTGACTGTCTTATAAAAGGGATCATAAAGGAGGAACTCTTTTGTTATGGGAAACCCTGGTGGCATAGTGGTTAAGATCTACAGCTGCTAACCAAAAGGTCGGCAGTTCGAAATCACCAGACACTCCTTGGAAACCTTATTGGGCAGTTCTACTATATCCTATAAGATCACTATGAGTCAGAGTCAGCTTGACTGCAACAGGTTTACTTTGTTATGATTTACTCTTAAGAGGCAAATCACTAATATGCCGCTAATTCATTTTGTTGAATTTAACAGTTGCTTATGTTGCTTTTCATTGCTGTATATCATTCTATTGTATGAATACATTACCTTTAAAAAAAATCCGACATACTATTGATAAACATTTGGATATTTTTTTCAGAGTTTATATTATTAAAAATTCCTACTAACATTTTTGATGATATATTTTGTTGTGTATATAGTTATATTGGGTGTATAACAGGGCTGGAGTTCCTAAGGTCATAGAATGAAGGTATAGTAGACACTGACAGCTTTTCAAAGTGCTTATACCAATTTTATATATAATATCTAGATATGAGTGAGGCGGGGCCAAGATGGCAGAATAGTCAGATACTTCCAGTGGACCCTCTTATAACAAAGACCCAAAAAACAAGTGATTTGATTATATATGGCAATATGGGAACCTTGAACATCAAAGGCAGAGTTGAGGAATCAGACTAAGTGGCAGGGGGAAGGACAGAAGGCTCAGAAGCAGTCAGGAGTTACCAGACCTGACCTGGCAAGAGTCTCAGCCCTTCAGGCATGAGCAGCTCCTTGGGTGAACAGTGAGACAGGCAAGCGGCAGTCTCGGGAGGTGAATTTTCCACACCGGGAGAGACCCAGAGCCAGAGAGTCTACACGGCCACCCAGAACCAATGAGAAGCAGCCCTCATCAGCGAAAGAAATAATTGCCTACAGCTTACCGCATGGGTCAGAAACACCCCCTTAGGGAAAAACCTCTCTCTCATTTACCTCCCCGCTCTGTGCTTTGCACTGGGTCCAGACCGGATTCAGCAATTGCCAAGTCCCCTGGGCCAGAAGTAGGATCCATCACACACCTGGAGACATTCTCCCTGTCTTGAAGAGTGAACAAATTAACAAATGGGAAGAAAATAAATGGCCGGCTCCCCAAAGCCAGGAACACAGTGTAGGCACAGCTCCTTTGCCTAGGCACAGGCATAAGGGATCCATGGACTTTGAGTGCTTTTCCCCCTGCATAGACTTCTGTGGGCCTATCTCAATAGCATAGGCCCTCATTACCACAGAACAAAACTGTATATACTGGAACTCTAACCTCAACTGTTTCAGCTGTTAAGTGGCAGGTTCTTGACATTTGACACTGTTCTTCCCATTAAGTGGGGTCTTCACCTACCCACATCAGGGGACTGAGGACTGGTGGCTCCATCCATGCAATCTAGCCACCTGTGATGGGGCCCATGAATAAGAGGTGCCCCCCAGTCCTTACAGCCAACAACATTAGGTGCTCATAGTCCAGCTGCAAAACCCACCCACCTACATGCTGTAGGAAACAGGGACACACCTTCCTCCTGGACACTCAGGGGTGGCTGTCAGCCCCCTGCCTTGCTCAGAGTATGTCCCCCAGCTGCAACTAGATGTCTGTGCTGACACCAATCACCCATGCCTGTCTAGGACTCTAAGTGAGAGCCTACACCACACAGTTGGTTGCTATCTACCTGGACCCCTGAGCTGAATCCATACAGGAAGAGTGGGCGGGCTCCTGAGCTCACATACCTAGTAACAGATCTAACCACCTGGTAACAGGACATTAGCACTTCAAAGGTGCCAATAATCAAACTAGCTTATACAAGCAGCATATTTGGGCGTATCAAAACAAAAAAAGAAGCTAGGACACAGTAAGCAAACATAAAATAAATAAACATAACAACCTATTGATGGCTCAGAGACAACAGTCAATATCAAGTCACATAAAGAGGCAATATTTGATGGCTTCAGTAAGCTCCCAAAATAAAGAGTCTAGAAGGTGGAATACAAAAGATTAACATACAGAACTTTTGAAGAAATTAGGAAGGAAATCAATCAAAACACAGAACATGCAATAGAGGAAATTAAAAAAGATTAGAGAAGAGCATAATGACAAATTTAACAGGTTGCAAGAATCCATAGAGAGACAGGATTCAGAAATCCAGATGATTAACAATAAAATTTCAGAATCAGACAACTCAATAGAAAGTCATAGGAATACAACAGAGGCAATGGAAGCCAGAATTAGACTGAAGATAAAGCACTTGACACCAACTTATTTGAGGAAAAATCAGATAAAAGGATTTTTAAAAAATGAAGAAACCCTAAGAATTATGTGGGACTCTATCAAGAGGAATAACGTACCAGTGATTGAAGTACCAGACAGAAGGGGATAAAAGAAAATACAGAGAGAATTGTTGAAGATTTGTTGGCAGAAAACTTCCCTGATTTCCTGAAGGATGACAAGATATCTATCCAAGATGTTCATCGAATCCCACAAAGGTAGATCCCAAAAGAAAGTCACCAAACTATATTATAATTAAACTTGCCAAAACCAAAGATAAAGAGAGAATTTTAAGACTGTCTAGGGATAAATGAAAAGTCATCTACGAAAGAGAGTCAGTAAGAATAAGCTCGAACTACTCAGCAGAAATCATGCAGGCTAGAAGGCAATGGGATGACATATATAAAGCCTCGAAGGAAAATAACTTCCAGCCAAGAATTATATGTCCAGAGAAACTGTCACTCAAATTTGATGGCAAAATTAGGGCATTTCCAGATAAACAGAAGTTTAGGGAATTTACAAAAACCAAACCAAAATTACAAGAAATACTAAAGGGAGTCCTCTGGTTAGAAAATCAGGAACATCAGGTAAAAACTCAAGGCTAGAACACAGGACAGAGCAACCAGATATCAACCCAGATATGGAAGTCACAAAAATAAATCAAAGCTACAACACTGAAAATAATGAAACAGATGTCAATATGTAAAAGATGACAACATTAAAACCAAAAAGAGTGACTTAAAAAATGTAGACATAGATATTGCATATGGAGAGGAAGTCAAGGTGATATAAAGAAATAAAAGACTGGTATAAACTTAGAAAAATAGAGGTAAATATTAAGGTAACCAGAAAGGAAACTAACAACCCTACAAGTCAAAATAAAAAACTAGAAAAATATAAAGACTCAGCAAACACAAAATCAACAACAATGAAAAAGATGAAAAGAAAATACGTAAAGAAAAACGGCTCAGCACAGAAAATTAAGTGGAACAAAGAAACTGTGAACAACACACAAAAAAAGACATCAAAATGACAGCACTAAACTCATACCTATCAATAATTACACTGAAGGTAAATGGACTAAATACACACCAATAAAGAGACAGAGAGTGGCAGATTGGATTAAGAAAAAGATCCGTCTATATGCTGCCTACAAGAGACACATCTTAGACTTAATGACACGAACAAACTAAAACTCAAAATAGGAAAAAATACATCAAGCAAACAACACTCAATACAGAGAAGGAGTGGCAATATTAATCTCTGACAAAATAGTCTTTAAAGTAAAATCCACCACAAAGGATAAGGAAGTACACTATATCATGATTAAAGGGTCAATACATCAGGAGGACATAACTATAATAAATATTTACGCACCCAACGACGGGACTCCAAAATACATAAAACAAACAGAACTGAAAAGAGAGATAGACAGCTCCACAATAGTAGTAGGAAACTTCAACACATCACTTTCGGTGAAGGACAGAACATCCAGAAAGAAGCTTAACAGAGACAAGGAAGAGCTAAATGCTACAATCAATCATCTTGATCTCACAGACATATACCAAACACTCCACCCAAAAGCAGCCAAGTATACTTTCTTTTCCAATGAACATGCAACATTCTCCAGAATAGACCACATATTAGTCCATAAAGCAAGTCTTAACAAAATCCAAAGCACTGAAATATTACAAAGCATCTTTTCAGACCATAAAGGAATTAAAGAAGAAATCAAAAACAGAAAAAGCAAGGAAAAAAACAGCAAACACCATGGAAACTGAACAACACCTTGCTCAAAAACTACTATTATAGAAGAAATTAAGGACAGAATAAAGAAATTCATAGACTCAAACAAGAATGAAAACACATCCTACCAGAACGTTTGGGACACAGCAAAAGCAGTGCTCAGAAGTCACTTTTTAGCAATAAATGCACACATCCAGAAAGAAAAAAGGGCCATAATAAAACATTAACCCTACAAGTGGAACAGGGAAAAAGAGAGCAGCAAAAGAAGCCTTCAGGCTCAAGAAGAAATGAAATAGTAAGAATTAAAGCAGAATTAAACGAAATAGAGAATAGAAAAACAAGTGAAAGAGTTAACAAGACCAAAAGCTGGTTCTTTGAAAAGATCAACAAAACTGATAAACCACTGGCCAAACTGACAAAAGAAAAAGAGGAGAGGAAACAGATAACTGGTATAAGAAAAGAGATGGATGATATCACAACAGACCCAACTGAAATCAAAAGAATCATCACAGAATACTACAAAAAATTGTACTGTAACAAATTTGAAACCTAGAGGAAATGAACAAAATTCTAGAAACTCACTACCTACCTAAACTAACACAAACAGGTAGAACAACTAAATAAACCCATAACAAAAGAAGAGATTGAAAAGGTAATTAAAAAATTCCCAACATAAAAATGCTCTGGCCAACGACCGGTAAACTGCGGTGCGCGCTCTCCCACCACCCACCCCTCTCCACCTCAGCTGGGGATCCCCTGCTTTCCGTGGCCAGGGTCCCTGGGCTGGGGGGTGCTGGTGCTTGGATTCCGCGCGCCTGGGCTGGCGGCTTTCTGGGAGCCGTTTGCTGGCAGCTAGCGAACCTTTCTCTGCCGCCTCCCCCTCCTTTTGCCTGGGTGCCTGGTTCCGAGTGCTGTCTCTGCTCTCTCCTGCGGGGCTGTAGGGCTGCGTGCGGGCGTGTGGCTGTTTCTAGGTCTGGGCTCCCACGTGGGTGGGATCCCGGGGCCTTTGTTCGTTCGCCCCTCTGCTTTCCGTGTCCGGAGTCCCTGAGCAGGGGGGCGCCGGTGCTTGGATTCCGCGCGCCCGGGCGGGGGGCTTTCTGGGAGCCGTTTGCCGGCCGCTAGTGAGCCTTTTTCTGCCGCCTCCCCCTCCTTTTGCCTGGGTGCCTGGTTCCGAGTACCGTCTCTGCTCTCTCCTGCGGGGCTGTAGGGCTGCGTTCGGGCGTGTGGCTATTTCCAGGTCTGGGCTCCCGCGCGGGTGGGATCCTGGGGCCTTTGTTTGTTGGCCCCTCTGCTTCCCGTGGCCACGGTCACTTAACCCCGAGACTACCGGCTTCTTGGAATTCGTGCCCCTGAGTGGGCTCTCTGGGTCCCATTTGTAGGCACTGACTGCTGGTGTTGCCCTTTTTTTTTTTTTTTTCTCTCAATTTTATTTTTCTTCCTTTTTTGATTAGTTTTGTCATCTTTTACCTCTTTTTCTCTTTTGTCTTTCTTCATTGCTTAATTTCTTGTCTCTCTATCTCTTCCTTCTCTTTCTGATCCCTGAATTCCAGGCGATGTATGCCTCTGTACCTTCTGGCCAGGCTGAGCTGTGAAAATTGAGACCGACTCCCCCAGACCTCATAGCTGCATCGGTGGGATCCCTGGGAACTTTGCAGTTCTTTAACTTTTCTGATTTTTATTTGGTCATTCTTTCCTTTTCTTTCTCTTCCTTCTTCTGGTTTCCTCCATCCCATAGTCTCTCATCTGTACATTCCAACGACAAGCTCCCCTAGCATTCTTTTATGTTTGTACGCTTTTTGCTCCTCCTCCTCTCTCCTCTCTCCCATATCCAGCTTAGCTTCACACATAACCATCTTCCCACTGCACCCTACCTACCTGCACCGTGCACTAGACATCACATCACCAAGCGGTGCAGGCATGCCCTATTGGAACCTGCCCAGCACTGACTACCGACCGTCCTGGTGGCTGCGGTGAGTGCCACAAGCAACCCATACCAGTGGCTCCTCCTCAACTAGATCTGCCCAGCTGTACCACAAGAACGAAAAAAAAAAAAATCTACAATCAATAAATGAGAGAAATATCTACTGAATGCCCTGAAAACAGCAAACAATATCAAAACATTTACAAAAACAAGACAAGATGGCTCCAATAGGCGTCCAAATTAAAACACCAGATAACTCTCCTGTGGAAGAAAATGCACTAGAAGTACCTGATACGGAACTCAAATCACTAATACTCAGAATTTTCCAAGAACTGAGGCAAAAAGCTGACAAACATGAGGAAAAAATAGACAAATTTATGGAAAATACAGACAAAAAATTGGAAGAATTCAGGAAGATGATGCAAGAACAAAATTCCAAAATAAATTCACAACTTGAAATTATACAAAAACAACAATTAGAAATCCAAAAGATAAACAACAAGATTTCAGAAATGGACGGTGTCATAGAAGGGCTGAGAAGTAGATTTGAGACCATGGAAGACAGGATCAGTGGAACTGAAGACAAACACTTGGATACAACTCTGTTTCAGGAAAACTCAGAAAAAAGAACAAAGAAAAATGAAGAGACCCTGAGAGTTATGTGGGACACAATTAAAAGCAAAAACTTACGAGTGATTGGCATACCAGAACAGGGGGAGAAAACAGAAAACACAGAGAGGATCATTGAGGAACTGCTGACAGAAAACTTTCCCAATATCATGAAAGATGAAAAGCTGGTCATCCAAGAAGCTCAACGAACCCCATATAGAAGAGACCCCAAAAGAAAATCACCAAGACATATCATATTCACACTCGCTAAAACTAAAGACAAACAAAGAATCCTGAGAGCAGCTCGTGAAAAACAAGAAGTCACATACAGAGGAGAAACAATAAGACTAAGCTCAGATTATTCAGCAGAAACCATGCAGGCAAGAAGGCAATGGGATGACATATATAAAATCTTGAAAGAAAAAAATTGTCAGCCAAGAATAATATATCCTGCAAAACTCTCATTCAGATTTGATGGTGAAATTAGGTCATTTCCAGATAAACAGAAACTAAAGGAATATGCAAAAGTCAAACCAAACTTACAAGAATTATTAAAAGGAGTTCTTCGATCTGAGGACAAACAGCTTAAGCCCTCAGGCAGGACCTAGGACCTAGGACGCAGGTTAACATGAACCAGATACCATTCTAGGAACTGAACTACAGACGACTTTCCAAAAACAAAAGATATACAACAGGGAATCAGAGAAATCAATCAAAGGATGACAACAACATCAAAACAATGAAAGAGGGAACAAACGGCATAGGTATAGAACCTTCTAAAGGAGAAGAAGGCAAGGCGATACCAAGTAAGGGTAGACTGCTTCAAAATTATAAAGATAAGGGTAAAATTCATGGTAACCACAAAAAAAGTTAACAAACCAACTCATAAAAATAAAGACGAAAAACATAAAGTCTCCACAAAAACAAAACCTACAAAAACAAAAGAAATGAACACAAAATCCACAAACAAAAGGAACTCAGCACAAGAGAGTAAGAAGAACAAAGAAAACTTCAGCATCACAAAAAAAAGCACTACAAAATGACAGCAACAAACTCACATCTATCAATAATTACACTGAATGTAAATGGACTCAATGCACCCATAAAGCGACGGAGAGTGGCAGAATGGATAAGAAAACAGGATCCATCTATTTGCCGTCTACAAGAGACACATCTTAGAAACAAAGATGTGAATTTATTAAAAATCAAAGGTTGGAAAAAAATATATCAAGCTAACAACTATCAAAAAAGAGCAGGAGTGGCAATTCTAATCTCAGATAAAATAGACTTTAAAACAAAATCTACCATAAAAGACAAAGAAGGACACTATATAATGATTAAGGGGATGATCCATCATGAAGACATAACCATAATAAATATCTATGCACCCAATGACAGGGCTCCAAAATACATAAAAAAAACTCTAACAGCACTGAAAAGAGAAATTGACAGTTCCACAATAATAGTAGGAGACTTCAACACACCACTCTCAGTAAAGGACAGAACAACTAAAAAGAAACTCAGCAAAGATACAGAAGACCTAAAGGACACAATCAGCCAACTGGACCTCATAGACATATATAGAACAATCCATCCAACCGCTACAAAGTACACATTCTTTTCCAATGCACATGGAACGTTCTCCAGAATAGACCACATCTTAGGCCACAGAGCAATCCTCAACAAGATCCAAAATGCTGAGATAATTCACAGTATCTTCTCTGACCACAATGCCATCAAGGTAGAAATTAACACTAGAAAGAGCAAGGAAAAAAAATCAAACACATGGAAACTGAATAATAATCTGCTTACACATCAATGGGTAATAGAAGAAATCAGAGATGGAATTAAAAAATTCCTAGAATCAAATGAAAATGAAAACACATCATACCAAAACCTTTGGGACACAGCAAAGGCAGTCCTCAGAGGACAATTTATAGCAATAGATGCACATATCAAAAAAGAAGAAAGGGACAAAATCAAAACATTAACTACAGAACTCAAACAAATAGAAAGAGAACAACAAAAAAAGCCTACAACCACCGGAAGAAAGGAAATAGTAAAGATCAGAGCAGAAATCAATGAAATAGAGAACAGAAAAACAATAGAAAGAATCAACAAAACCAAAAGTTGGTTCTTTGAAAGAATCAACAAAATCGACAAACCACTGGCCAGACTGACAAAAGAAAAACAGCAGAGGGCACAAATAACCCAAATAAGAAATGAAATGGGGGACATTACAACAGACCCAACTGAAATAAAAAGGATTATAACAGAATATTATGAAAAACTATATTGCAACAAATTTGAAAACCTAGAGGAAATGGATAAATTTCTAGAAACATACGGCCTACCCAAACTACAACAAAGTGATATTGAAAATCTGAACAGACCCATAACAAGAGAAGAGATTGAAAAGGTAATAAAAAAACTCCCAACCAAAAAAAGCCCTGGCCCAGATGGCTTCACTGGAGAATTCTACAAAACATTTACAGAAGAGCTCGTACCACTTCTACTCAAGTTATTTCAGAGCATAGAAGAGGAAGCAACACTTCCAAATTCATTCTATGAAGCCAGCATAATGCTGATACCAAAACCAGGCAAAGACATCACAAAAAAAGAAAATTACAGACCAATATCTCTCATGAATATAGATGCAAAAATTCTGAACAAAATTCTAGCCAATAGAATTCAGTATCATATCAAAAAAATAATACACCACGACCAAGTAGGATTCATACCAGGTATGCAAGGATGGTTTAACATTAGAAAATCCATCAACGTAATCCACCACATAAATAAAAGGAAAGAAAAAAATCACATGATTATCTCAATTGATGCAGAAAAGGCATTTGACAAAGTCCAACACCCATTCCTGATAAAAGCTCTCAATAAAATAGGTATAGAAGGGAAATTTCTCAGCATAATAAAGGGCATCTATGCAAAACCAACAGCCAACATCATTCTTAATGGAGAAAGGCTGAAAACATTCCCCCTGAAAACAGGAACAAGACAAGGATGCCCTTTATCACCACTCCTATTTAACACTGTGCTGGAAGTTCTAGCTAGAGCAGTAAGGCAAGAAAAAGAAATAAAGGGCATCCAAATTGGTAATGAAGAAGTTAAACTCTCCCTGTTTGCAGATGATATGATACTATACATAGAAAACCCTAAAGACTCCACGAGAAATTTACTGGAAGTAATAGAAAGATTCAGCAGAGTAGCAGGATACAAGATAAACATTCAAAAATCAGTTGGATTCCTATACACCGGTAAAGAGAACGATGAAAAGGAGATCAGGAAATCAATACCATTTTCAATAGCCCCTAAAAAGATAAAATACTTAGGAATAAATCTGACCAGGAATATAAAAGACCTATACAAAGAAAACTACAAAACACTGCTGCATGAAACCCAAAGGGATCTACATAAATGGAAAAACATACCATGCTCATGGATAGGCAGACTCAACATTGTGAAAATGGCAATTCTACCTAAAGCAATCTACAAATACAATGCAATTCCGATACAAATACCAACAACATTCTTCAAAGAGATGGGAAAACTAATTATTAACTTTATATGGAAAGGGAAGAAACCTCGAATAAGTAAAGCACTACTGAAGAAGAAGAATAAAGTTGGAGGACTCACACTACCTGACTTGAGAACCTACTATACAGCTACAGTACTCAAAACAGCCTGGTACTGGTACAACAACAGAGACATTGACCAATGGAACAGAATTGAGAACTCAGATGTAAATCCATCCACCTACGGTCACCTGATTTTTGACAAGGGCCCAAAATACATCAAATGGGGAAAAGACAGTCTTTTTAACAAATGGTGCTGGCAAAACTGGATATCCATTTGTAGAAAAATGAAACAGGACCCATACCTCACACCATATACAAAAACTACTTCAAAATGGATCAAAGACCTGAATATTAAGCCTCAAACTATAAAATTCATAGAAGAAAAAATAGGACCAACACTTCAGACCTTAATACATGGCATTAACAGGATACAAACCATAAACATCAACACAAAAAAACCCAACAGATAAACTAGATAATTGGGATCTTCTAAAAATCAAACATCTATGCTCTTCAAAAGATTTCACCAAAAGAGTTAAAAGAGAACCTACAGACTGGGAAAAAATTTTTGGACAGTACAAGTCAGACAAAGGTCTAATCTCCATAATCTACAAGAAAATCCAACACCTCTACAACAAAAAGACAACCAATCCTATCAAAAAATGGGCAAAGGAAATGAACAGACACTTCACCAAGGAAGACATTCAAATGGCCAACAGACACATGAGGAAATGCTCGCGATCACTAGCCATTAGAGAAATGCAAATTAAAACCACAATGAGATACCATCTCACCCCGGCATTACTGGCACGAATCAAAAACACTGGAAATAACAAATGTTGGAGGGGCTGCGGGGAGACGGGAACTCTTATACACTGCTGGTGGGAATGCAAAATGATACAGCCATTTCGGAAAATGATATGGCGTTTCCTCAGAAAGCTAGAAATAGACGTACCATTCGATCCAGCAATCCCACTCCTAGGAATATATCCTAGAGAAATAAGAGTCATCACTCGAATAGACATATGCACACCTATGTTCATGGCCGCATTATTCACAATAGCAAAACGATGGAAACAACCTCGATGTCCATCAACAGACGAATGGATACACAAACTATGGTACATACACACAATGGAGTACTATGCAACGAGAAAGAACAATGAATCTGTGAAGCATCTCATAACATGGATGAAACTGGAGGACATCATGCTGAGTGAAATAAGTCAATCACAAAAGGACAAATATTGTATGAGACCTCTATTGTAAAAACCCATGAAAAAATTCACATGCAAAATGTAACAATCCTTGTTGGTTACCAGGGATGGGAGGGGGGGGGATACTAAATAGGTAATAGGTAAGTGGTAACTTGGGTGAGAGATGAGATAGTACATAGTACAGGGGAAAGTAACAGAACCTGCACAAGGAAAGGTCATGGAGGCCCTATAGACACATCCAAACCCCCCGAGGGACTGAGTTGTTGGACGGAGGGCTCTGGGGACCATGATCTCGGGGAACATCTAGCTCAATTGGCATGACACTACTTATAAAGATAATGCTCTACATTCTACCTTGGTGAGTAGTGTCTGGGGTCTTAAAAGCCTATGAGCGGCCATCTAAGATACTCCACTGATCTCATCCCTTCGGGAACAAGGGAGAACGAAGAGAACAGGATACAAGGAAAAGATTAGTCCGAAGGACTAATGGTCCACAGCTACCAAGGCCTCCACGGGACTGAGCCCAGTACAGCTGGATGGTGCCCGGCTACCACCAATGACTCCTCTGGCCAGGATCACAACAGAGGGTTCTGGGCAGAGCTGGAGTAGGATGTAGAGCATAATTTTAACTCCCAAAAAAAAAAAAAAAAGAAGACCAGATATACTGGCCTAAAGAATACTAGAGAAACCTCGAGAGTGTGGCCCCCAGACACCCTTTCAGCTCAGAGGGGAAGTTACCTTCAAGGTTCGATGTTAAGCCTGGGAATGGACACCCCAGTAAAACTAAATGGGACTAACGATGTACAGGAGTCCGGTGACAAGGGCCAGAAGGCAGAGGGAGAGTAGGAAACTGATGATAAGGAAGACAAATTGAATAAGGACACTGTCGATGTATTGTGAGATTGTTGACCACTGCTATAGGGCAACATTTGTAGTAACTATTAAATGGGAGGCTGTTTTGTCCTGTAAGCCTGCATCTTGGGCGAGAATGGCAGCACAATTGGAAGAGCATAGTCAATATCACTTAAATGTGGAAGTAAAAAGTTTTGAAATGGTGTTTAAATAAAATAAAATAAAAAATAAACAAATGAGACTAAAGAGGTACAATAGTCCACTGACAAGATCCAGAAGACAGAAGGGGACAAAGAAGCCCCCTGGTGATAGGGAACACAAGGTGGAGTAAGGATATTCTTGATGTGCTGTGAGATTGTTAACCATTGTCATAGGGCAACATGTGTAGTAACTGTTAAATGAAAAACTATTTTGTTCTGTAAGCCTTCATCTTAAGTGAGAATAACAGCACAGTTGGAAGAGTGTAGTCAATGTCACTGAACTGTGAATGTAGAAAATTTTGAAACGGTGTATCTTTGGCCATCTGTAATTTTCATTAAAAAAAAAAGGTTGAGAATTTAGAGGCTTAATACGTTGTGGGGTTGTTAACCAATGTCAAAAAAAACAACATGTGTACTACTATTTCATGAGAAACTATTTGCTCTGTAAGCTTTCACCTGAAGTACAATAAAATATATATATAAAAAAAAAAATGCTCTGGCCAGGATGGCTTCACTGGAGAATTCTACCAAACTTTCAGAGAAGAGTTAATGCCACTACTATGAAAGGTATTTCAGAGCATGGAAAAAGATGGACTACTCCCAAATTCGTTCTATGAAACCAGCATAACCCTGATACCAAAACCAGGTAAAGACACCACAAAAAAAGAAAATTACACACCATTATCCCTCATGAACATTGAAGCAACAATCCTCAACAAAATTCTAGCCAATAGGATTCAGCAACATATCAAAAAAATAATTCACCATGATCAACTGGGATTTACACCGGGTATGCAGGGATGGTTCATCATTAGGAAAACAATAAATATAATCCATCACATAAATAAAAAAAAGACAAGGACCACATGATCTTATCAATCGATGCAGAAAAGGCACTTGACAAAGTCCAAAACCAATTCATGATAAAAAACTATCAACAAAAGAGGAATAGAAGGGAAATTCCTCAGTATAATTAAGGACATTTATACAAAGCCAACAGCCAACATCATCCTAAATGGAGAGACTTTGAAAGCATTCCCCTTGAGAACGGGAACCAGACAAGAATGCCCTTTATCACCACTCTTATTCTACATTGTGCTGTAGGTCCTATCCAGAGCAATTAGGCTAGAAAAATAAATAAAGGACATCCAAATATGTAGGGAAGAAGTCACAGTATCTCTATTTGCAGATGATATGATCTTATACACAGAAAACCCCAAAGAATCCACAAGAATACTACTGGAACTGATAGAAGATTTCAGCAAAGTTTCAGGATACAAAATAAACATACAAAAATCAATTGAATTTCTTTACACCAACAAAGAGAACCTCGAAGAGGAAATCACCAAATCAATACCATTTACAATAGCCCCCAAGAAGATAAAATACTTAGGAATAAATCTAACAAGAGACATAAAACTTCTATACAATGAAAACTGTAAGACACTACTGCAAGAAACCAAAAGAGACCTGCATAAGTGGAAAAACATACCTTGCTCATGGATAGGTAGACTCAACATTGTGAAAATGTCAGTTCTACCCAAAGCGATCTACAGATACAATGCAGTCCCGATCCAAATTCCACCACCATTTTTTAATGAGTTGGAGAAACAAATCACCAACTTCATACAGAAAGGGAAGAGGCCCCAAATAAGTAAAGTATTACTTAAGAAGAACAAGGTGGGAGGCCTCACACTATGAGATTTTAGAACCTATTATACTGCCACAGTAGTCAAAACTGCCTGGTACTGGTACAACAACTGATACATAGACCAATGGAACAGAATTGAGAATCCAGACATAAATTCATCCACCTATGAGCAGCTGATATTGGACAAAGGCCCAAAATCCATTAACTGAGAAAAAGACAGTCTCTTTAACAAATGGTACTGGCATAACTGGATATCCATCTCCAAATAACTGAAACAAGATCCATACCCCACACCATGCACGAATACTAACTCAAAATGGATCAAAGACTTAAATATAAAATCGAAAACGATAAAGATCATGGAAGAAAAAGTAGGGACAATGCTAGGAGCCCTAATGCATGGCATAAACACAATACAAACCATAAGTAACAATGCACAAGCACCAGAAAAGAGATTAGATAACTGGGAACTCTTAAAAATCAAACACACTTATCAAAAGACTCCACCAAAAGACTAAAAAGATAACCTACAGACGGGAAAAGAATTTTTGGCTATGACAAATCCCATCAGTGTCTAATATCTAAAATCTATAAGATACTGCAAAACCTCAACAACAAAAAGACAAATAACCCAATTAAAAAATGGGCAAACGATATGAACAGGCACTTCACCAAAGAAGATATTCAGGCGGCTAACAGACACATGAGGAAATGCTCACGATCAATGGCTATTAGAGAAATGCAGATCGAAACTATGATGAGATATCATCTCACCCCAACAAGGCTAGCATTAATCCAAAAAACACAAAATAATAAATGCTGGAGAGGTTGTGAAGAGACTGGAACACTTACACACTATTGGTGGGAATGTAAAATGGCACAACCACTCTGGAAATCGATTTGGTGCTTCCTTAAAAAGTTAGAAATAGAAGTACCATATGATCCAGCTATCCCGCTCTTTGGTATATATGCTAGAGAAATAAGAGCCATCACCCAAATAGATATATGCACATCCATGTTTATTGCATCACTCTTCACAATAGCAAAAAGATGGAAACAACCTAGATGTCCATCAATGGACAAATGGATAAACAAATTATGGTATATCCGCACAATGGAATACTATGAAATGATAAAGAACAATGATGAAGCCGTGAAACATATTGTAACATGGAGGAAGCTAGTGGTCTTAATGCTGAATGAATTTAGTCAGTCACAGAAGGAAAAATATTGTATAAGACCACTATTATAAGAACTCAAGGAAAGGACTAAACACAGAAGAAAACATTCTTTGATGGTTACCAGGGTGGGGAGGGAGAGAGAGGGGAATTCACTAACTAGATAGTAGAAAAGAATTTGCTTAGGTGAAGGGAAGGACGGCACACACTATATGGGAAATCAACACAACTGGACTAAACCAAAGCTAAGAAGTTTCCTGAATACAGTCAAACACTTTGAGGGACAGAGTAGCAGGGGTAGGAGTCTAGGGACCAAGCTTTTAGGGGGCAGCTAGGTCAATTGGCATCACAAAGCTTATTAAGAAAATGTTCTGCATCCTACATGGTGGGTGGCCTCTGAGGTCTTAAAAGCTTTCAAGCTGCCATCTAAGATTCATCAACTGGTCCCAACCACCTGGAGTAAAGGAGAATGAAGAACACCAAAGACACAAGGAAAGTATTAGCCCAAGAGACAAAAAGGGTCACATAAACCAGAGACTTCATCAGCCTGAGACCAGAAGAACTAGATGTTGACCGGCTGCCACCAATGAGCACCCTGACAGGGAACACAACAGAGAGTCCCAGATGGAGCAGGAGAAAGGTGGGATGCAGAAATCAAATTCTAGTAAGAAGAGCAGATTTAATGGTCTGAATGAGACTGGAGGAACCCTGGAAAACATGGCCCCTGGATTCTCTATCAGCCCAGAACTAAAACAGTTTCCGAGGCCAACTTTTCAGACAGGGATTGGACTGGACTGTGGGGCATAAAGTGATACTCTTGAGGAGTGTGCCTCTTAGCTCAAGTAGATACAAGAGACTAAATGGGTACCTTCTGTCAGGAGGTGAGATGGGAAGGCAGAGGGGGTTAGGAGCTGGTTGAATGGACATGGTAAATCATGGGTAGAAATGAGGAGTGTGCTATCACAGTATGGGGAGAGCAATTAGAGTTACATAAGGATGTATTTATAAATTTTTGTATGGGAAAAAATAAAAGCAAAATATGAGAGTTCCACTTTTGTCATATAGTGCTGTAAATTTTTCATAATATGCTAGCCTATTTGATAAGGTTATAGTTTTTGTTTCTTTCTTTTTTATTATGCTTCAAGTGAAAATTTACAGCTAAAGTTAGTTTTTCATACAAAAATGTATACACACATTGTTATGTGACCCTAGTTGCTATCCCTATAATGTGACAGCACACTCCTCCTTTCCACTCTGGATTCCCAGTGTCCATTCAACCAGCTCCTTTCCCTTTCTGCCTTCTCATCTTGCCTCCAGACAGGAGCTGCTCATTTAGTTTTGTGTATCTACTTGAACTAAAAAGCACACTCTTCACCAGTATCACCGTATGTCTTATAGTCCAGTCTAATCTTTGTCTGAAGAGTTGGCTTCGGGAATTGTTTTACTTCTGGGTTAACAGAGAGTACAGCGGCCATGTCTTCTGGGGTTCCTCCAGTCTCAGTCAGAATATTAAGTCTGGTCTTTTTAGTAGAATTTGAGTGCTGTATCCCACTTATCTGCTGCTCCTTGAGCGACTCTGTTGTGTTCCCTGTCAGGGCAGGCATTGGTGGTAGCTGGGCATCATCTAGTTATTCTGGTTTCAGGCTGATGGAGTCTCTGGTTTATATGGCCCTTTTTGTCTCTTGGGCTAATACTTTCCTTGTGTCTTTGGTATTCTTCATTCTCCTTTACTCCAGGTGGGTTGGGACAAATTGATTCTACTTAGATGACCACTTGCTAAGTTTTAAGACTCCAGATGCAACTCACCAAAGTAGGATGCAGAACATTGTCTTAATTAGGTTGTTACACCAATTGACTTGGATGTCCCCTGAAACCACGGTACCCAGACCGCTGCCCCTGCTAGTCTGTTCATCGAAATGTTTGGTTGTATTCAGGCAACTTCTTAGCTTTTCATTTAGTACAGTTGTGCTGAATTCCTCTCTATTGTGTGTTGTCCTTCCCTTCACCTAAGACAATTTTGTCTATGATTTAGTTAGTGAATACCTCTCTCACTCCCTCCTCACCCTAGTAACCATCAAAGAATGTTTTCTTCTGTGTTTAAACCTTTACTTGCATTCTTGCAATAGTGGTCTCATACAATATTTGTCCTTTTGCAACTAATTTCACTCAGCATTTTGCCTTCCAGATTCATCCACTTTATGAGATGTTTCATGGATTCATTGTTGTTCTTTATCATTGAGTAGTATTCCATTGTGTGAATATACCATAGTTTGTTTATCCATTCGTCCGTTGATGTGTACCTAGGTTGTTTCCATCTTTTTGCTGTTGTGAACAGTGTTGCAATGAACATGGGTGTGCATATATCTATTCATTTTATGGCTCATATTTCTGGTAAGAGTACAGTTCGGCATTGTGGTTTTAATTTGCACATTCTTGATGAGTGAAGATACTGAGTAGGTATATCATTTGCTTACTGATCACTTGAGTTTCCCTGACTTTGAAATGTTTATTTATGTTTTATCTAATCTTTCATTGGAATGTATAATAAAGAGTTTGACTCCATTTTAAAAAAATCACAAATTTATTATCTCACAGTTTCTTTGGGTCAGAACTGCAGACACTGCTTAACTGGGTTCTTTGTTCAGCATCTCACAAGACTGAAAACAAGGTGTTGATGAGCTTTGTTCCTATCTGGAGCTCAGAGTCTTCTAAGACTGTTGAGGTTCTTGGTAGAATTCATTCCTTGCAATGGTAGGACTCAGGTCGTAAACTCCTACAGGCTGCCCCTCTCCATAGCAGTTCACAACATGGTTTGTTACCTCTTCCAGGCAAGGCAGATGTCTTCATAGCAATATTTTTCTCTCATGTGTGCTGCGCATTTTGCGAGTTTCAAAATTGTTTTCAGCTGAACTAAAAATTAATTTTTTAATTGGAATTATCTGATCTCTTTTGTCAGCAAGTTCCTTTTCTGACCAGAACCATCAATGAGTGGTGTTTCAATATTTTTTCTTTATTTTTTATTCTTGTCAAAAATATATATAACACAATATTTACCAATTCAACATTTTTCACAAGTATAATTCATTGACACTAATTACATCAATCATGTTGTGCAACCATCACCAATATCCATTGCCAAATTTTCCATCACTATAAACCAAAGATCAGTGCTTCCTGAGCAATGACTGGCCCTTTCCCCCTCCCTCGTACCCGTGGTAACCACTATCAAATTTCAGTGTCTATATATTGCTTTTTCTAGGAATTCAATATAAGTGAGATCATATAGTATCTGTCCTTTTATCACTGACTTACTTCACTCAGAATAATGTTTTAAAGGTCATCCATGTTGTGGCATGTGTGAGGACGTCATTTCTCTTTATAAATCTATTGCCATCTAGTTGATTATGACTCAAATATTCCATTGTATCACAATTCGTTTATCCGGTCATTTATTGGTGGGCATTATGGTTGTTTCTAACTTTTGGATATTGTGAACAGTGCTGCAATGAACATTGGTGTACACATGTCAGTATCTTTTTTCTCAATGCCCTCATTGGAATCAAGGATATGGCACAAGAGGTCCTCTTTATGATGTGAATCAATAATATTAAGAGAAAGATTGTCACCATGGGACAACACTAGAAATAAAATATTTATAACAAATGAATTTAACCTAGGACTACACCGGTCTACAATGAAGATATTTTAGAAGTTCTTCTAATTATTTTGATACTGTATTTGCAAACTGCTATATATCATTCAGAGAGCAGAGTCATATTGCTGGGGGAAATTAAGAAAATTTCTCATTTTGACCCCAGATTGTAATCAAAAAAGCAAGCAACAAGCAAATCCTTATAAATACTGCTCATATCTATGAACCAAAGAAAGAAAATCCTCTATATATGCACAGTTTATTTGGAACAGATAACTGTTTTCACCATTTTGGTATATTCTAAGCTACACTGCCAGTACAGCAGAATTTTCCAGCTAAAAAGAAAATTTACACAAATGTCTATAAAAACAACACACAAACATATATATATATATAGATGCAGGTACAGATATAGATTTCGATATATCCAGGTAACAACCCCAAAATCTGTTGCTGTCAAGGTAATTCCGACTCATGACGACCCCAAGTATTACAGAGTAGAACTGCTACGCAGGGTGTCCTTGGCGGTAATCTTTACAGAAACAGATTGCCAGACCTTTCCCCCATGTCACAGTTCGGTGGATTCAAACCACCAAACTTTAGGTGGAGATCCACTGGTGCCACCCAGAGTTCTCTTCCAGGTACCAATACATAGATAAATAAGTTCATAGACAAAATGGCCTGGCTGTAAAAATGCAAATCAACTCCGTTCAAAAATACCTAAGGTGATTCAAAATTCACTGACATTTGAATATATGTTAAAAGAGACAGATTAATAAAACAAATGCAGAGACACTTGCACTTATATTAACAATAAAATTAAAACACATTAACTTTTTTGAAACATTTTTTGACAGCTTGGATTTGATACCTTACAAAGGCTTAAAAACAATTTTGCTATTTGTCCATTAGCAAAGGCTTAGATCCAGAACTTTTGGCATTTTTATTGAATCATGAACTTTTTTTGAGAAATAATGCAACCTATGAATCCTGAAAGATGTCACCTTGAAGAATAAGGTGTGCCTGACCCAAGCCATGGTGTTTTTAATCGTCTCATACGCATGGGAATACTGAAGAAGAATTGACGTCTTTGAGTTACGGTGTTGGTGAAGAATATTGAATATACCTTGGACTGCCAAAAGAATGAAAAAAATCTGTCTTGGAAGCAGTACATCCAGAATGTTCCTTAGTGGCAAGGATGGCGAGACTATGATTCACATACTTTGGATATGTTACCAGGAGGGATCAGTCCCTGGAGAAGGACACCATGCTTGGTAAAGTAGAGCGTCAACGAAAAAGAGAAAGACCCTCAATGAGATGGATTGACACAGTGGCTGCAACAATCGGTTCAAGCATAACCACAGTTGTGAGGATGGCGCAGGACCAGGCAGTGATTTGTTCTGTTGTACACAGGGTCACTATGAGTCAGAAGTGACTTGATGGCACCTAACAACAACATAAATCCTTTCCTCAGAAAAATGTCAATGCAGAGAGTACTTTACATATGGTTTTAAAGGATTTATGTACAACTTGAAGCATACCTGTGGACCCTCTGATGAGAACACCCAGCTTAGTACATTTGATTAAACTTTCTTCATTCTGCAATTTTGGACACCAACTAAAGATGAATCACACAGAGAGAGTGGAACTATGCTTTACTCACACAGAGAAGAAACAACACAAGATTAGCTTCAACTGTGGGCACCAGTCTCCCATGGCCACTGAGTTACCTCCTGCAACTGGTGGAGGGCAGGTGTTATGAACACATCCCTCTAGTGCTGCAAATGAGAGACTTCATTCCCTTTGTGGTGGGAACAGATATAGAATATGGGCTGGCCAGATGCAATATGGTGCACACACATGAGCAGGATAAAGAAAGTTATTGTGTGCTCAGAACAGAGGGAGGCTTCCCAGATAAGAAGAAACTGGGAGAGGATGAGAAACCAAGACACCAAACTTCTTATCAGAATATGTCGTGGAACTAAGACCTCTGATTAGGCATCCCAGAGAGGAGAAGCAAAGGCTGCTGCAGACCAACAGTCCACCCCTAAACTCCCACTGGGATGCCAGAAAAAGATAGAAGCAAAGTGGTCATAAGTCCTGGTATGCCCATCATTCATTTATGACATTGACTTGTATGTGTGAGACTCAGTGCGCAACTCTGATGGATTTTATGTCCATAGAGCATTTGCTTAGTATATTAAGGCATCATTTAAGGAGAATCATGAGCAGGATTATCCCCATCAGGGTGCTTAAGATTTTGGAGAAGAGATCCAACCAGCTACCCTAGTCATTGCTTAGTCCAAGCCAACTGAACACATCTAAGGACTGTGTTTTTCTCTCAATATGGCACATGTATCCCTAAACTGTGCTGTCAGAATGACCAGCAGTCTGTGTTTCTGGGTGGCAATAGTCACTGTCCAGTAGATTGGTATGGTCCACCATGTTGACAGATTGACTAGGACAACATGGATATATGGCTCATTTTCTTGGTTTAAATGTTGACAGAGCCAGCAGTTTGTCTGATGGGTAATTCTACAAAAGCCTGTATCATTGGGGCCCATAGGTGAAGGCTTGTCCATCACTGTGAGGTAATGTGGGAAGGAAAATGGACAATGTTAGCAATCTTTCTTCCTTTACCTACTATAGGTGGAAACACTATTGCCCTATGACTTGAGAGTTTCCCAGTTATAGTCACCCAGGCTGTGTTTCCTGAGTCCTAAGGCAACAACTTTCATGGACATCCATAGCCCCTGTGGCTTGCCCTGGATCTTCTGATCCTGACCACCAAACACAGGGAGAAAAGTCACATCCTGGAAAAAAAAAGTGATCAAGAAGGTCAGGAGTTCCAGATGTTTCCAGAGGCACCCTACTGCACAGGGGTTTAGTTGTCCCCTTGCCCATTCTCCTGGAGTCTCATAGGAGAGAGACAACTGAGGGTAGCATTGCCTCCAGATTTGAATCAGACCTTGTTGGTGACACAAATTACTCTTGGTACATATGCTCCAGTGGGAAAAAAGAAAAATAAGAGTTGGGTATACTGAGAACTGTTTAACCAACTTCTGGGGATTTACTCTAGAGGAAAACCCTCTGGAAGACTGTGCATGAAGCCGTGAAGGCACTCCAGATAAAGAGCATAGACACCAAGCTTTACGACCCTGTCCCTGCATTTGATGGTGATGATACTGTTATGTCTTGGGTGGCACTAGAGGCTTTCATGCACCAGGGCTCTCCTTAGTTGAAAATCTCCTTGTCCTTATTGTTGTCTCCTGGTATGACAGTGGAAGAGGTGGTGGAAAAGCTCCACCTCAATGTTTCACTTTAGGAAGAAAATACCAAGGTTGTGTCAGCTATTTCAACCAGAAAAGGCCCAGATGGACAGACCCAGCAAAGAGAATCCATGCCTGAAATGTCACTAGGGAAGGAAAAGAGTGGGGTCAACCACAAGGCAACATGGTTATGTTTGCTGAAACACAGAATAGAGAAAGTGGAAATTACACAGAAGACCTCTCTGCCAATGGTATCGGGCAGAGGGAGATTCCTCCAGTTCGGAAATGAAGGCTTTAATTTGAGCCAATGAAGGACAAGAAGAAGAGGATTTATAAGACTAGGAGGATTTAGAATCCAACAGAATAGCTCTCTGAGTCCTTAAGCATAATCGAGGGAAGGGAAACACACAGGTTGCTAAGACTTCCATATGCATCAAACATGACAACCCAGAAGACAATTCTGATTGTGAGCTCACTGAATATGTCAAAGAGGGTACTCTTCTTCACATGTACCCTGACATTACTCCTTTAAGAAAAATGACTAGGGATAGGGTCCAGGTCTTTGGGCCCTTGCTGGAGACCAGTGTATTATACCCCTATAAAGGAGGAAAGGGAACCCAGGGAAATTCAGACATTTATGGGACTACTAGATACTGGGGCCCAAGTGACCATCATTCTGGGCCTTCACCATGACAAGGGGAGACTGATGACTTTGGGAGGTTTTGAGGTAGATGATGTGACGTATGTCAAGGATGTGTACTTATGCTACCAGGTGGGGTCTTTTGGGCCACTTCAGATACTGGTGATTATGGTTCCCACTGTTAAGTACATTATAGGTGTAGACATTCTGGCTGCATGTAACACAAAGCATCACCACTGCTTAAAGCGATATACCCTCCCCACAAAACTTAGAGACATAACAGGGGGTACATCTGTTCCATTCCACCACCTGAGCTACCCATGTCCCATTCAGTTAGTCATCAAAACAGTATCACATTCAGTGAAAAGGGCATTATTCTACTAATTCAGGACTTCTCATAGGCAGGGGGATTGCCTACCACCCAATGGAATTAACAGAAGCAAAGCACCACCTGAGTTGCTTTGGCTAAACACCCAGGAAACCAGGGAGCATCTTGAGAAGGGGAAAGACGGTTGACAACACTAAGGGGCTGAGGCACAGTCTAGGCAGCATCACAAGTAACACTGGAGGTGAGACACTAGTTCAGAAGTTGTCAGCAGGGACGGACCACTGGGGGCCTGAACGTCCCATAGTCTTCCATCCCCAACAACCAAGACCTGCTGAGCTGATATGGCTCCACATGGCTGATATTTAAGGGGTTCATAATTGCATAAAAGTAATTTTCTTCATCAGGCACACCTCCTTTAGGTCCAGTGTAGGCACTACTGGAAGGAGGAGAGGTTGAATTTAGTGGTCTAGAATTAGGCATCATAGATTTAAACCCTGAATCACCACTCTCTAACTGAGAAACTCATTTTGGGCCAGTGACTTACTCCTTTTTTCACCTCATCTGGCAAACAGCAGGAAGAATTATAATAGCGATATTAATAATGACTATTTCACAGGTGTGCTGTGAGAAATAAGGGAGGTAATTCTTATAAACTGATTACAAGGGACAATCTTTGTGATCTCCATAAATGTCTCTTCTATTTTAGAGCCACCCAAACAACCCTGTGACGAATGCCTCTGTCTTTGTCAAGCCCCCTTTCCTGCTACCTAGATTCAGCAGTAATATAGCTATAGGGTCCCTGGTGGTTCCTAGCACATGGGAGATAGCGAATGAACACTGATTGTCTCATACTTATGGGAAAACTGATTTTTATTTTGAAATTGTATGCGGTAATTTTGGTTCCCTCGCCACTTGTGGTAGGCATGGCTTTCTGGATGGAATAAGACTCCCTTAGCTCATTCTAGGAGGGGGTGGGCTGATTTTACTAATCCACACCTGATCATCCTAAATGAACAACTAGATAATAAGAAAGTTACTAAAAATGTCTTTCTAATTCCATATTCCACTATGGAGATATACATATATATATGTTCATACATTTTATCTATAAACACGACTAATATTACTTTGATTTTAGAATCATAAAATTGGCATAATTATAAATATTATAGTGATTTTATACATACTGTAATCAAGCGCTGACAATTTAAAAGGGTATTCTCAGCCATAGCTGTTGCACCAAATGTACAGTCAGGCCTGCACGTCAAGGTCACGGCAAAAAAACGGACAGGACTAATCTGAATTTTCTCCCTTTGGAGAAGGAGTGCCCTAATTTTTTTTAAACACAAAAATACACACGTTTTCCATGTTTCTTTTCCTGTTCCCTTACACCTCCAGAAAGTTTAGACAATTAATTTAGTGTTACCGAACCGAGAGAGGTGGGTCCTTGTCTGACGTGCTCAGACTTGCCAATTATCTGGACACTCGTCTGTAAGAAAGAGAGAGTAACTTTATTGCAATGAGCAGAGCAAAGAGCCAGGAGGAAGTTCCTCAGATCCCGCTCCCTGAGCTATGGGGAAGCAGGGCTTCTACGTGGTTTGAGCAGCAAGATGGTGGCTGTGCAGGGGTACTGGGGAGTCAAAATTCTAGGTGGCCAGGAAACAGGAGGTGACGTGGTTCTTGAGAGCTCTCGCTTCAAAGTAGGGTTTAAGTGATGATTTTCCTTCTGATTCATTCCACCTGTTGCTGTAGCCTTTGCTGAAGCCTATTAGTTTTCACAGCTGGCCGTTTTGTGCATGTGAGGTGAGACAAATCCGGCTTGGGATAAATTAAGGATTAATAGAAATCTACTGGCATTCATAGAGTCAGGTTACATTAGTAAACAGAACTGTGAACAATCATTCTAACTGACTACACTAGGGAGTTCATATCCCCATATACAGCATAAGAGGGTGCACTAATATTTCTGACCGTTAGAGGCCACAAGAGAACAGATTGAATTAGCAGAGGGCTAACAATAGCAAGGTTATAGAGATTTTGATTCATAATTGCAATGTAGATATATCATTCTCAAATAAAATATTTAAGAAGGAATTTAAATATTGTTCATAAACTTTGATGCAAATATTCCAAACATCTTTCTCATAAACTTGGGTACAAATATCCTAAACAAAAGACTGAAAAACAAAGTCCAAAGATACATGAATGAATAATAGATAATGACAGAGAAGGGTTCATTGTGAGAGGTAAGATAATAATATTTTAAAGTCAGTTTGTGTAAATTATAATAATATAAATGAGAAAATAAAATAACAAGCTCCTTAAAAATCCAGATATTTTCCATTAAAATAATAGGATTTGTGATAAAACTCTTAGCACAATAAGAATAGAAAATAATTTTCTTGATCTGATAAAGAGAATATTTAAAATAATTTACGTTAATACCTTACTTAATGTTGAAATATTCAGAGCTTTTCCCCTGAGATCAAGAACAAGGTTATGATGGCATCAATACAAATTTACACTTTAAAAAATTACAGAAAGTCTTAGCCAGTGTAATAAGGCAAGGAAAAAGGAAAATTATTATAATTGGAAAATGATTATTCATAGGGGTCAGTAGAAAATCCACAAGGCTCTGCTATTAACTGTTAAAATTAATAAGTAAAAAATAATAATAAGTAAAACTAGCAAACCCACCAGTAAAAAGCCAATATACACAAATCAATACTATGTTTATATTTCCACAATGAACAGTTAAGAATGAAATTTAAAAACATATAAAATTAATACAGCATGGAAATATTTAATTGCTCTGAGAACCAACCTATGATGTGAACATAGAAACCCATTAAGTATTGCTGAAACTCTTAGGAATCCCTAAATAAGTTGAGAATATTCCATGATAAAAGAGTAGAAAACTAAATATTTTAAAGAGGTTAATTTTCTCGAATTTCCTCTATAGATTTAATTAAAAATCCAATCAAAATGACTATATGTGAGTAACTTGAAAAGGTCATTCTAAAATTCATATAGACATGAAAATAACCAAATATAATCGAGCTAAATTTGAAAGAGAAAAACAAATTTAGAGCAATTATTTCTACCAGATACCAAAATATATTTCAAAGTTTTGATAATTAAGGCACTGGATATTGGTGCAGTGAAAAAGAGAGAACAGAATCAAGTATAGAGTTCAGAAATAACAACTCCAAAACACACAAGGTTATTTGAATCATAAGAACTGTGACACCTCAGAGCATTGAAGGAAAATGATTTTCCAATAAATGTTGTTGAGTCAAATGGGTAACTAATTAAAATAAAATAAATAAGTAAATAAAAACGTAGTCTCTACTTCATACCATACATAAAATGTAATCTCAAGAGAAATTTAGGTATGAGAAACTGATGTGCAAAATAATAAAGCTTTTAGATGATAAGTAGCATTTTCCCGAGATAAGTCAACAAAATCCTAACTCCCTGTTTTTAAACATGAATGCCTATGCTAATTGAGATTCTCATATTCAGGGATTGTGTTAGTGTAGTATTGTTGGTGTACCCTCATGTACAAGGTGGACATGTGCTATTATTTCTCTACCTATTTTAAGTATTTCATGGGAGCTGCCTGCAGAGCTTCCCCTTCCCCATATGTTTACAGCTAGCAACTACACATGGTAGACTATGACTTTACAGAAGATGTGCTAAATCAGGGGCAAGGGCAACCATTCTTCCAACTCCATTCTTCTACTCCATTGGGTGTTTATATTTTTAACTGGGAAATACAAAACCAAGGAGAAAGTTCACCTGTTAAATTCTAACGACTCCAAATAAAATTACAAAAAGGAAAATGAAGATAAAATGATTCGGTTCCCTTTGGTATAGCTAGTTTGACCAGCAAATCAACCTTTTACTGAAGTATGTCACACATACAGTAAAGTACATAAATCTTTAAAAAAAAAGGTGCTGTCGAGTCAGCACTCAACTGATTGCGACCCCTTGTGATATAGAATAGAATTATTCCATAGGGTTTTCTTGGCTCTAATATTTATGGAAGCAGATTGCCAGACATTTCTTCCTTGGAGCCACTGAGTTTGTTTTAACTGTTTGCACCACTGATTCCAAAATGATAAATTTTTAAAAGAGAGTATATGCCACTTAGATAAAGATATAAACCATAACCATCACCAAAAAAGCAACCTTCCTTCCCCAGTGGGTCATTGAAACCAATTGTTACCACTGTTATGTGTTCATCACAATACTAATCCCTGTGGATGTTGGAACATCTTAGAACTCTTTTGTTATGGGAAACCCTGTGTTTAAGTGTTTAAGAGCTACTGCTGCTAACCAAAAGTAGGCAGTTCTAATTCTCTGTGTGATTCATATTTAGTTGGTGCCCAAAGACCCGGAAAGAAACAATTTTGATCAAACATATTAACTAAGCTGCGTGTTCCCATCATAAGACCCACAGGTATGCTTCAAGTTGTACATAAATCCTTCAAAATAGTACACAAAATACTGTGTACATTTACATCTTTCTGAAGAAAGGATTTATCGGTTGCATTATTTTTCAAAAAAATGTTCATGATTCAATAAAAATGTCAAGAGCTCTTGATCTAAGCCTTTGCTTATGGACAAACAGCAAAATTGTTTTTATACCTTTGTAAGGTATCAAATCCAAGTTATTAAAAAAGGTTCAAAATGTTTTTGCATTTGTTTTATTAATTTATCTCTTTCAACATGTATTCAAATGTCAGTGAATTTTGAATCACCTTAGATATTTTTGTACAGGATTCATCTGCATTTTTACAGTCAGGCCATTTTGTTTATAAACTTATTTACCTACATATTGGTACCTGGAAAAGAACCCTGGGTGGCACAAACAGTTTTCCACCTAAAGGTTGGTGGCTTGAATCCACCCAACAGTGGCACGGAAGAAAGGCTTGGCAATCTGTTCCTGATTACCACCAAGAAAACTCTATGTAGCAGGTCTACTCTGTAATAGTTGGGGTCATCATGAGTCAGAATCACCTTGATGGCAACAAATTTTTGGGTTGGTATCTGGAGATCTAAATCTGTATCTGTATCTATACCTATGTGTATGGGTGTTGTTTTTATAGGCATTTGTGTAAATTTCCATTTCACTTTGAAAATCCTACTGCATTGGCAGTGTTGCTTTGAATATATAAAAATGACAAAAATATTTATGTATTCCAAATAAACTGTGCATATATAAAGTATTTTCTTTGGTTCATAGATATGAGCACTGTTTATAAGGATTTGCTTGTTGCTTGCTTTTCTGATTATAATCTGGGGTCAAAATGAGCAATTTTCTTAATTTCCCCTAGCAATGTGACTGTGCTCCCTGAATGATATAAAGCAGTTTGCAAAAACAGAAGCTAAATCATTAGAAAAACTTTAAAAAGTCTTCACTGTAGACCAGGATAGTCCTGGGTTAAATTCATTTGTTATAAATATTTTGTTTTCCAGTGTTGTCCCATACTGGCAATATTTCTCTTAATATTATTGATTCATGTCTTGAAAAGGGACCTTTTGTGTCATATCCTGGAGTGGAATGAGGGCATTCAGAAAAAAGATATTGACATGTGTACACCAATGTTCATTGCGGCACTGTTCACAAGAGCTAAAAGGTGGTAATAACGATATGTCCACAAATAAATGAATGGATAAATGAATTGTGGTACAATGGAATATAGAGTCGTACTCAACTCAACAGCAATGGGTTTTTAAAGAGAAATGAAGTCCTGACACATGCCACAACATGGAAGACCTTGAAATTATTATTCTGAGTGAAGTCAGTCAGTGACAAAGGACAGATATTACATGATCTCACTTACATTAAATAACTAGAAAATGCAATAGATAGACATCAAAGCTTGATAGTGGTTACCAGGGGTAGGAGGGAGGGGTAAAAGGCCAGTCATTGCTTAGGAAGCACTGAACTTGCTTTTATAGTAATGGAAAATTTGGCGATGGATATTGGTGATTGTTGCACAACAGGATCGATGTAATTAGTGTCAAAGAATCGTACATGAGAAAAATGTTGAATTGGCAAATGTTGTGTTATATTTTTTTGACAATAAAAGAAAAAAAAAATAGGGAGTTCCGGCAAAACAGCGCTCTAGGCAGAAGCACTACACCGTCCCTCCACAGCAAAGATCCAAAAAACTAAGCCGAACAGAGAATACAACAATCCTGAAACCCTAAAACATCAAAAGAAGAGATAAAGAACTCAGCCAAGCACCAAATGGAGTGAGAAAACTGACAGAGAATGGACAGCGAGGAGAGATTCATGCAGAGCTCCCCTACCAACTAACGCAGTGCGGATCCGCCATCTTGGACTCCTATCGGAGACCAGCAGGCAGGGGGTACGAGAAAGCAGCCTAACGGAGCTTCCAGTGGGAGACAAAACAACCGGTAATTTGCGATATATGCTTTCCCACCCCTCACACTTCTTCACCCAGACTTGGCCTCCTCTGCTTCCCGCAGCCACAGTCTCTTGACTGGGAAACAGCGGCTGCTTGGATTCCACACACCCAAACGGGTGGCTCTCTGAGTGCCATTTGTTGGCTGCTGGTGTTGCTTTTTTTCTACTACTTTTTATTTCTTCCTTGCCTCTCCTCACCTCCCCCTCCTTTCGCTCGAGTACCTCGCTCCATGCGCCATCTTTGCTTCTTCCTAAGGGGCTGCAGAACTCTGGTAATTTGTGATATATGCTTTCCCATTCTCTACAACTCTTCACCCATACTCGGCCCCCTCTGCTTCCCACGGACACAGTCTCTTGTCCAGAAACAACAGTCCGCACTAGCTGGATCTCTGAGTGCCATTTGTTGGCTGCAAGTGTTGCTTTTTTTTCTCCTTCTTTTGATTTCTTACTTGCCTCTTGCCACCTCCCCCTCCCTTCGCTCAAGTACATGGCTCCGTGAGCCATCTTTGCTTCTTCCTGAGGGGCTGCGGAGCTCCATTCAAGTGTGGAGCTGCTTCCCAGTTAGGTCTGCCCCGCTGGTGGGATCCCGGGGATTTTGTACGTTTGATTGTTTTCAATTGTTTGTTTGTTTCTTTTCGTTTTCTTGAGTTGGGAGCCCTTTCTGGCCAGGCTGAGCAGTGTGGCAGGGAGACTTCTCTTTGGCTTCCACAGACGTGCAGAGGGATCCCTGAGGGCATTTCTTTTTAAGTTTTTTTTTTTTTTTCTGTTTCTTTAGCGGCCTTTCTTGTTTGTTTTTTTTTTAATTTGTTTTGTTTTCTTTTTCCTCTTTTTCCCTTTTTGTCCTTCTTCATTGCTCAGTTTCTTGTCTCTCTATATCTTCCTTCTCTTTCTGTTCCCTGAATACCTGGCATTGTATACCTCTATGCCTTCTAGCCAGGCTTTACTGCAATACCTGAGAGCAACTTACCCAGACCTCACAGCTGCATCGGTGGGATCCCTGGGAACTTTGTGGTTCTTTAACCTTTCTGATTCTTATTTATTCATTCTTTTCTTTTCTTCCTCCTCCCCTTTCTGTTTTTCTCCATTTCATAGTCTCTCATCTCTCCATTCCAAAGGCAAGCTCCCCTTGCACTCTCTTTTGTTTGTTTGTATGTTTTTGGATCTTGTTCCTCTCTCCTCTCTCCCATACCCATCTTAGCTCCACACATCACAATCTCCCCCCTCCATCATTCTTACCTGCACTGTGCTCTTAACATCACACCACCAAGCAGCACAGGCACGGCCTACAGGAACCTACCCTGCAATGATTACCGACCCGCTCTGGTGGCTGTAGTAAGTGCCACAAACAACCCGTCCCAGTAACTCCTCTTCAGCTAGACCTGCCCTGCTGTACCATATCTGAGTGACTGACCCTGCCAGTTGAAGAAGGAGGAGAAAAGTATTGTGCCCACAGATGAGCAAACAACAAAGAACACACACTCTGCCTGCTCAGACATAGTCAATTTTTTTAAAAAATGGATGAAACAAACAAATCCACAATCAATAAACGAGATAAATAACTACTGAATGCCCCGAAGAGAGCAGACAATATCAAAACATTTACAAAAACAGGAAAGGATGGTTCCAGTAGGTGTCCAGATTAAAACACCAGATGACTCTCCTGTGGAAGAAAATGCACTAGATGTACCTGATAGGGAATCCAAATCTCTAATACTCGGAATTTTCCAAGAACTGAGGCAAAAAGCTGACAAACATGAGGAGAAAATAGACAAAATCATGGAAAATACAGACAAAAAATTAGAAGAATTCAGGAAGATGATGCAGGAACAAAATGCCAAAATAAATTCACAACTAGAAATTATACAAAGACAACAATTAGAAATCCAAGAGATAAACAACAAGATTTCAGAAATGGACGATGTCATAGAAGGGCTGAGAAGCAGATTTGAAATGGTAAAAGACAGGATCAGTGGAATTGAAGACAAACACTTGGATACAATACTGTTTCAGGAAAACTCAGAAAAAAGAACAAACAAAAATGAAGAGACCCTGAGAGTTATGTGGGACACAATCAAAAGCAAAAATCTGCAAGTGATTGAAATTCCAGAATGGGGAGAAAACGGAAAACACAGAGAGGATCATTGAGGAACTGCTGACAGAAAACTTCCCCAATATCATGAAAGATGAAAAACTGGCCATCCAAGAAGCTCAACAAACCCCATATAGAAGAGACCCCAATAGAAAATCACCAAAGCATATCATAATCACACTCGCCAAAACCAAAGACAAACAAAGAAACCTGAGAGCAGCTTGTGAAAACCAAGAAGTCATATACAGAGGAGAAACAATAAGACTAAGCTCCGATTATTCAGCAGAAACCATGCAGGCAAGAAGGCAATGGGATTATGTATATAAAATCTTGAAAGAAAAACATTGCCAGCCAAGAATAATATATCCTGCAAAACTCTCGTTCAAATATGATGGTGAAATTAGATCATTTCCAGATAAAGAGAAATTAAGGGAATATGTAAAAGCCAAACCAAACTTACAAAAATTATTAAAGGGAGTTCTCTGATCTGAGAATAAACAGCTTCAGATCACAGGCAGAACTTAGAACACAGGATCGTACCAGCCAGATACCAATCTAGGAAATGAACTCTCGAGGACTATCAAAAAACCAAAAGAAATACAACAGGGAATCAGAGCAGTTAATCAGTAAATGACAACAACATCAAAACAATAAAGAGGGAATAAACGGCATAGGTATATAATCTTCTAATGGAGAGGAAGGCAAGGCGATACCAAGTAATGGTAGACTGCTTCAAACTTAGAAAGATAAGCGTAATATTTATGGTAACCACAAATAAAGTTAATTAACATACTCATAAAAAAAGACAAAAAAAGTCTCAGCAAAAACAAGAACTACAAAAACAAAAGAAATAAAAAAAAAAAAAAGTAACTCAGCACAAGAGAGTAAGAACAAAGAAAACTTCAGCACCACAAAAACAAGAACTACAAAATGACAGCAACAAACCCACATCTATCAATAATTACACTGAATGTAAATGGACTCAATGCACCCATAAAGAGATGGAGAGTGACAGAATGGCTAAGATAACAGGATCCATCAATACGTTGTCTGAATTAGACACACTTAGAAACAAACATGTGAATTTATTAAAAGTCAAAGGATGGAAAAAAATATCTCAAGCTAACAACTACCAAAAAAGAGCAGGAGTGGCAATTCTAATCTCAGATAAAATAGACTTTAAAACAAAATTTACCATAAAAGACAAAGAAGGACACTATATAATGATTAAGGGGACGATCCATCATGAATACATAACCATAATCAACATCTACACACCCAATGACAGGGCTGCAAAATACATAAAACAAACTCTAACAACACTTAAAAGAGAAATTGACAGTTCCACAATAATAGTAGGAGACTTCAACACACCACTCTCAGTAAAGGACAGAACAACTAAGAAGAAACTCAGCAAAGATACAGAAGACCTAAAGGGCACAATCAGCCAACTTGAACTCATATACATATATAGAACACTCCATCCAACCACTGCAAAGTACACATTCTTTGCCAATGCACATGGAACCTTCTCCAGAAGACACCACATCTTAGGCCACAGAGCAATCCCCAACAAGATCCAAAACGTTGAGATAATTCAAAGTATCTTCTCCGACCACAATGCCATCAAGGTAGAAATTAACAATTGAAAGAGTAAGGAAAAAAATCAACTACGTGGAAACTGAATAATACCCTGCTTACACATCACTGGGTAATAGAAGAAATCAGAGATGGAATCAAAAAGTTCCTAGAATCAAATAAGAATGAAAACAAATCATACCAAAACCTTTGGGACACATCAAAGGAAGTCCTCAGAGGACAATTTATAGCAATAGATGCACATATCAAAAGAGAATAAAGGGACAAAATCAAAACATTAACTACAGAACTCAAACAAATAGAAAGAGAAAAGCAAAAAAACCCCACAAACACAGGAAGAAAGAAAATAGTAAAGATCAGAGCAGAAATAAATGAAATAGAGAACAGAAAAACAATAGAAAGAATCAACAAAACCAAAATTTGGTTCTTTGAAAGAATCAACAAAATCGACAAAACACTGGCCACACTGACAAAAGAAAAACAGGAGAGGACACAAATAACCCAAATAAGAAATGAAATGGGGGACATTACAACATACCCAACTGAAATAAAAAGGATTATAACAGAATATTATGAAAAACTATACTCCAACAAATTTGGAAACCTAGAGGAAATGGGTAAATTCCTATAAACACACAGCCTACCCAAACTACAACAAAGTGACGTTGAAAATCTGAACAGACCCATAAGATGAGAAGAGATTGAAAAGGTAATAAAAAAAACTACCAACCAAAGAAACCCTGGCCCAGAGGGCTTCACTGGAGAATTCCACAAAACATTTACAGAAGAGTTTGTACTAGTACTATTCAAGCTATTTCAGAGCATAGACGAGGAAGCACCACTTCCAAATTCATTCTATGAAGCCAGCATAACGCTGATAACAAAACCAGGCAAAGACGTCACAAAAAAAGAAAATTACACACCAATATCTCTCATGAATATAGACACAAAAATTCTCAACAAAATTCTAGCCAATAGAATTCAGCATCGTATCAAAAAAATAATACACCACGACCAAGTAGGATTCATACCAGGTATGCCGGGATGTTTCAACAATAGAAAATCAATCAACGTAATCCACCACATAAATAAAAGGAAAGAAAAGAATCACATGATCATCTCAATTGACGCAGAAAAGGCATTTCACAAAGTCCAACACCCATTCCTGATAAAAACGCTCAATGAAATAGGTATAGAAGGGAAATTTCTCAACATAATAAAGGACAGCTATGCAAAACCAATGGCCAACATCATTCTTAATGGAGAGAGGCTGAAAACATTCCCCCTGAAAACAGGAACAAGACAAGGATGCCCTTTATCACCACTCCTATATAACATTGTGTTGGAAGTCCTAGCTAGAGCAATAAGGCAAGAAAAAGAAATAAAGGACATCCAAATTGGTAATGAAGAAGTTAAACTGTCCCTGTTTGCAGATGATATCATACTATACACAGAAAACCCTAAAGACTCCATGAGAAATCTACTGGAACTAATAGAAAGATTCAGCAGAGTAGCAGGATACAAGATAAACATTCAAAAATCAGCTGGATTCCTATACACCAGTAAAGAGAACGATGAAAAGGAGATCAGGAAATCAATACCATTTTCAATAGCCCCTAAAAAGATAAAATACTTAGGAATAAATCTGACCAGGGATGCAAAAGACATATACAAAGAAAATTACAAAACACTACTGCAAGAAACCTAAAGGGATCTATATAAATGGAAACACATACCATGCTCATGGATAGGCAGACTCAACATTGTGAAAATGACAATTCTACCCAAAGCAATTTACAACTACAATGCAATCCCGATCCAAATACTAACAACATTCTTCAAAGAGATGGAAAAACTAATCATTAACTTTATATGGAAAGGGAAGAAGCCCCAAATAAGTAAAGCACTACTGAAGAAGAAGAAAATTGGAGGACTCACACTACCTGACTTGAGAACCTACTATACAGCTACAGTAGTCAAAACAGCCTTGTACTGGTACAACGACAGGTACATTGACCAATGGAACAGAATTGAGAATCCAGATGTAAATCCATCCACCTACGGTCACCTGATCTTCGACAAGGTCCCAAAGTCCATCAAGTGGGGAAAAAACAGTCTTTTTAACAAATGGCGCTGGCAAAACTGGATATCCATCTGCAAAAAAATGAAACAGGACCCATACCTCACACCATATACAAAAACTACCTCAAAATGGACCAAAGACCTGAATATAAAGCCTAAAACTATAAAGTTCATAGAAGAAAAAATAGGACCAACACTTCAAGCCTTAAAACATGGCATTAACAGGATACAAACCATAACCATCAATGAACAAAACCCAATAGATAAGCTAGATAACTGAGATCTTCTAAAAATCAAACACCTATGCTCTTCAAAAGACTTCACCAAAAGAGTAAAAAGGGAATCTACAGACTGGGAAAAAATTTTTGGACAGTACAAGTCAGACAAAGGTCTAATCTACATAATTACAAGAAAATCCAACACCTCTACAACAAAAAGACAAATAATCCTATGAAAAAACGGGCAAAGGAAATGAACAGACATTTCACCAAAGAAGACATTCAAATGGCCAACAGACACATGAGGAAATGCTCGAGATCACTAGCCATTAGAGAAATGCAAATTAAAACCACAATGAGATACCATCTCACCCCGGCGTTATTGGCACGAATCAAAAACACTGGAAAGAACAAATGTTGGAGGGGCTGTGGGGAGATCGGAACACTTATACACTGCTGGCGGGAATGCAAAATGATACAACCATTTTTGAAAATAATATGGTGCTTCCTCAGAAATCTAGAAATAGACATACCATTCGATCCAGCAATCCCACTCCTAGGAATATATCCTAAAGAAATAAGAGTCATCACTCGAATAGACATATGCACACTTACGTTCATGACAGCATTGTTCACAATAGCAAAACGATGGAAACAACCTAGATGCCCATCAACAGATGAATGGATAAACAAACTATGGTAGATACACACAATGGAGTACTACACAACTAGAAGGAATAACAATGAAGCATCTCAGAACATGGATGAAACTGGAGGACATTATGCTGAGTGAAATAAGTCAATCACAAAAGGACAAATATTGTATGAGACCTCTATTGTAAAAACCCACGAAAAAGTTCACACACAAACTGTAACAATCTTTGTTGGTTAACAGGGATGGGAAGGGTGGTGCGGAAATTCTAAATAGGCAATAGATATGTGGTATCTTGGGTGAAGGGTGAGAGAATACAGGAGAAACTAGCACAACTTGGACAAGGAAAGGTCATGGAAGCCCCATAGACACATCCAAACTCCCTGAGGGACTGAATTGCTGGGCGGAGAGCTGTGGGGACCATGGTCTCGGGGAACATCTAGCTCAATTGGCATAACACAGCTTATAAAGACAATGCTCTACATTCTACCTTGGTGAGTAGTTTCTGGGGTCTTAAAAGCTTGTGAGTGGCCATCTTAGATACTCCACTAGTCTCATCCCTTCGGAAGCAAGGGAGACTGAAGAGAACAGGATACAAGAAAAAGATGAGTCCGAAGGACTAATTGTCGACAGCCACCAAGGCCTTCCCCGGACTGAGTCCAGTACAGCTAGATGATGCCTGGCTACCACCACTGACTTCTCTGACCAGGTTCACAACAGAGAGTTCCGGACAGAGCTGGAGAAGGATGTAGAGCATAATTCTAACTCACACACACACAAAAAAGACCAGATTTACTGGCCTAAAGGAGACTGGAGAAACCCTGAGAGTATGGCCCCCAGACAACCTTTTAGCTCAGTGGTGAAGTTACCTCAGAGGTTCACTGTTAAGCCTGGCTGGGGACAGCCCCGTAAAACCAAATGAGACTAATGAGGTACAGGAGTCCAGTGACAAGGGCCAGAAAGCAGAAGGTGACAAGGAAGCTGGTGTTAGGGAACCCAAGTTTGAGTAAGGATATTGTTGATGTGTTGTAAGATTGTTAACCATTGTCATAGGGCAACATTTGTAGTAAGTGTTAAGTGAGAAACTATTTTGTTCTGTAAGCCTTCATCTTAAGTGAGAATAACAGCACAATTCGATGAGTGTAGTCAATGTCACTGAACTGTGCAAGTAGAAATTTTTGAAATGGTGTATCTTTGGCTATGTGTATTTTCACCAAAAAAAGACGGTTGAGAAGTTAGAGGGTTGATATGTTGTGGGGTTGTTAACCAATGTCATAAAACAACATGTGTACTTCTGTTTCATGAGAAAGTATTTGTTCTGTAAGCCTTCACCTGAAGTACAATAAAAAAAAAAGCAAAAAAGAAAAATATACCTGACACTTGACACTGAAATGACAGTTTTGAGTACTGATGTAGGAAGAAATGGTTTAAAATAGAATTGCTAATAATGTTTGATTGTGTTTATGATAGATGTTACATACTATAAGAGCATTAAACCAATCTTTCCATCACAAAAAAAAAAGAAAGAAAAAATATTGAAACACCACTGCTGATGGTTCTGGTGAGAAAAGGAACAAAAGAGATCAGATAATTCCAATTAAAAAAAAAAATCCTTTAACAATATTTTTGTTCAGCTGAAAACAGAATTGAAACTCCCAAAATTACACAACAAACATGAGAGAAAAATATTTCAATGAAGATATCTGCCTGGCCTGGAAGAGGCAACCAGCCATGTTGTGAATGCCATGGAGAGGGGGGGCTTTTAGGAGATGAGGGCCTGAGTCCTACTATTGTAATGAATGAATTCTTCCAAGAACCTCAATGATCTTGGAAGAAGACTCTGAGCTCCAGATAGGAACACAGCCCCAATCAACACCTTGTTTTCAGTCTTGTGAGATGCTGAACAAAGGACTCCATTAAGCCGTATCTGGAGTCCTGACCCAAAGAAACTGTGAGATAATAAATGTGTGTGTTTTTTTTTTTAAATTGAGTCAAACTCTTTACTATACATTCCAATAAAAGATTAGATAAAACATAATTAAGGTTTTCAAAATTAGGAAAACTCAAGTGACCAGTAAGTAAATGAAATGCATACTCAATATTTTCAGTCATCAGGAATGTACAAATTTAAATCGCAGTGCAGAACTATACTCTTACCAGAAATACGAACCTTCACGTGAATAGATATATGCACATCCATGTTCATTGCAACACTGTTCACAACAGTAAAAAGATGGAAACAACCAAGGTGCCCATAAACGGACAAATGGATAAACAGATTATGGTATCTTCACAATGGAATACTACACAATAATAAAGAACAAAGATGATTCCTTGAAACATCTCATAACATGGACGAATCTGGAAAGCGTTATCCTGAGTAAAATTAGTCAGTGGCAAAAGGACAAATATTGTATGGGACCACTATTTACAAGAACTCAAGAAAAGCTTTAAACACAGAAGAAAACATTGTTTGATGGTTACCAGGGTGGGGAGGGAGAGAGAGGGGATTTTACTAACTGGATAGTAGAAAATAATTATCTTAGGTGATGGGAAGGACAACACACAATACAGAGGAAAACAGCACAACTGGACTAAACCAAAGCTAAGAAGTTTCCTGAATACAACCAAATACATCGAGGGACAGAGCAGCAGGGGCAATGGTCTCTGGACCATGGTTTCAAGGGACATTTAGGTCAATTGGCATAACAAAATTTATTAAGAAAATATTCTGCATACCACTTTGGTGAGTGGCGTATGGGATCTTTAAAGCCAAGAGGCAGCCATCTAAGATGCATCAATTTGTCCCAACCCACCTGTAGCAAAGGAAAATGAAGAACACCAAAGACACAAGGAAAATATTAGCCCAAGAGACAAAAAGGGCCACATAAAGCAGAGACTCCATTAGCCTGAGACCAGAATAACTAGATGGTTCCTGCCTACCACCAATGACTGCCCTAACAGGGAACACAACAGAGTCCCTCACGGAGCAGGAGATAAGTGAGATACAGAACTCAAATTCTAGTAAAAAAATACCGGACTAATGGTCTGACTGAGACTGGAGAACCCAGAACACATGGTCCCCGGAATCTCAGTTAACCCAGAAGTAAAACCATTCCCAAAGCCAATTCTTCCGACAAAGATTAGACTGGAGTATAAGACATAAAATGATATTGGTGAAGAGTGTGCTTCTTAGTTCAAGTAGATACACGAGACTAAATGGGCAGCTCCTGTCTGGAGGCAAGATGAGAAGGCAGAAAGGGATAGGAGCTGGTTAAATGAATACAGGGAAACTGGGGTGGAAAGGAGGAGTGTGCTATCACATTGCAGGGATAGCAACTAGGGTCACATAACAATGCGTGTATAAATTTTTATACGAGAGGCTGACTTGAGCTATACACTTTTACTTAAAGCACAATTTAAAAAAAGAAAGAACTATACTCTTAACAAATAGGCTAACATATTATGAAAAACTGACATAACTACATGCTGGAAAAAGTGAAACTCTCATATTTTGATAGTATATATAAAATTGGCATAAGCACTTTCAAAACCTGTCAGTGTCTACTATACCTTCATTCCATGGCCTCTGTTACGCCAGCCGTATTATACATCCAATATAAATGTAACCATATATACAACAAAATATATCATCAAAAATGTTAGTAGGAATTAGTTTGTAATAATATAAACACCGAAAAAAATCCAAATGTTTATCAACAGTTCAGTTTTGTTTAAAAATGTGATGTATTCATACAATAGAATGACATATAGCAATGAAAAGTAACATAAACAATTGTTAAATTCCGCAAAATCCATGAATCTTAGAGACATATTGGTGATTTGTCTCCTAAGACTAAATCATAACAAAAGAAACTCGTTGCCGACAAGTCGATTACAACTCATAGGGGCCCTATACGACAGAGTAGAAGTGATCCATAGGGATTCCAAGGAGTGCCTGGTGAATTCGAACTGCTGTCTTTCGGTTAGCTGCCATAGCTCTGAAACACTAGGCTACCTGGGTTTCCTATAACAAAAGATTTCCTGCTTTATGATCCCCTTTATAAGATGTTCCAACAGGCACAATGATTAGTATTGTGGTTGAACACATAATAGTGGTATAGATTCGTTGCAGTGATCCACAGGGGAAGGAAGGCTGCTTCTCTGGTGATGGTTATGGTTTAAATATTTATCTAAGTGTCAGATACTCTCTTTATATATATATATATATATATATATAAATAAAATTTTAGAGTCAGTGGTGCAAACAATTAAAATCCACCCAGTGGCTCCACGGAAGAAAGGCCTGGCAATCTGCATCCATAAAGATTGCAGCCAAGACAACCCTATGGAATAATTCTACTCTATATCACAAGAGGTCGCAATCACTTGAGTGCTGACTCAACAGAACTTTTTTTAAAATGATTTATATATTTTACTGTATGTGTGACATACTTCAGTAAATAATGTTGATTAGCTGGTCAAACTAGATATACCAAAGGGAGTGGAATCATTTTATTTTCATTTTCCTTTTTTTAATTTTATTTGTAGATGTTAGAATTTAACAACTGAACTTTCTCCTTGATTTTGTATTTGTCAATTAAAAATATAAACACCCAATGGAGTAGAAGAAAGGAGTTGGAAGAATGATTTCCCTTGGCCTTGATTTAGCAAAAATTTCTATAAAATAATCATCTACCATGTGTAGTTGCTAGCTGCAAAAATATGGGGAAGGGGAATCTCTGCAGGCATCACCCATCAAATACATAATATAGGTAAATAATAGCACATGTCCACCTTGTACATGAGGATACAACAACAATACTACACTAATACATTCTCTGAATATGAGAATCTCACTTAGCATTGGCATTCATGTTTAAAACCCGGAAGTTAGGATTTTGTTGTCATATCTTGAGCGAATGTTATCTTCTAGAAGCTTTATTATTTTGCACATCAGTTTTTCATATCTAAATTTCTCTTGAGATAACATTTTATGTATTGTATGAAGTAGAGACCAAGTTTCTTTTTATTTATTGTTTTAGCTAGTTACCCGTTTGACTCATCATTTATTAGAAAATCATTTTCAAGGAGGCAGGAGAAAGATGGTGGAGTAGTCAGACGCTTCTGGTGGTCCCTCTTACAACGAAGACTTGAAAAAACAAGTGAATCAATTATATATGCAATCTAGGAGCCCTGAACATCAAAGGCAAAGTTGAGAAATCAGACTGATTGGCAGGGAGAGGGAGAGAAAGTTCAGAAGCAGCAAGCAGTCGCCAGACCTGATCCAGTGAGAGCCTGAGCCCTTCAGACCAGATCAGCTCCAGGTGCACTGTGAGAGAGGCAAGCTGCCATGCTCAGGAGGTGTTTTCCACACCAGGAGAGACCCAGCAGCAGAGAGTCTACTTGGACATCCAGAAGCAGTGAAAAGCAGTCCTTGCCTACAGCGTGGATCAAAAACAACCCCTTGGGGAAAAACTCTCTCCCATTTACCTCCCTGCTCCCTGCTCCGCATTGGGTCTGGGACTAGCTTCAGCAACTGCTGAGTCCCCTAGGCCAGACGTAGGACCCATCACATGCCCTGAGCCATTCTCCTGTCTTGGAAAGAGAACAAATTAAACAGAGGTATCTGCCGACTTCCCTGAGCCAGGAATTCACGGTAAGTACAGCGCCTTTGCCTAGGCACAGGCATAAGGGGTCCATGAACTTTGAGTGCCTTTCCCCCTGCATAAACTTCTGTGGGCCCATTTCAACAGCATAGGCCTTCATTACCACAGTACAACAGGATATATACTTGCAGTCTAACTTCAACTATTTCAGCTGTGAAGTGGCACATTTGTGACATTTGACACTGCTCTGCCCATTAAGCAGGGTCTTCACCTACCCACATCAGGGGCTTCAGGACTGGTGGCTCCCCCCATGCCACCTAACCACCTGGGACAGGGGCCCAAGAATAAGTAGTGCCCCCTAGTCCTTACAGCCAACAGCTTTGGGAGTTCATAGTCCAGCTGCAAAACCCACCGACTACATGCTCTAGAGAACAGGGACAAGCTTTCCTCCTAGACACCCCAGGGTGGGGGGAGCATTGGCCCCTGCCTTGCTCAGCATGTGACCCCCTGCTGCAGCTGAATGCCTGTGCCTACACCAATCACTCATGCCTGTCTAGGACTATAGGTGGCCGACTACCTGTACATACAGCTGAATCCATACAGGAGGAGTGGGTGGAGTCATGGGCTCACATACTCAGTGGCAGGTCTAGCCACCTAGTGGCAGGACATTGGAGCTTCAGAGGTGCCAGTGATTGGCTCTCACAAGCAGCCTATTTGGGCATATCAAAACAATAAGCTAGGACACAGTAAGCAAATATAAAATAAATAAATACAATAACTTACTGATGTCTCAGGGACCAGTCAATATCAAACCACATAAAGAGGCAGACCATGATGGCTCCAGCAAGCTCCCAAAATAAAGAATCAAATTTTCCAGAGAAAGAGAATTTCTTGGAATTACTGGAGGCAGAATACAAATGATTAATATACAGAACTCTTCAAGACATCAGGAAGCAAATTAGACAAAACGCAGATGGAGCAATACAGGGATTTAAGAAGATTAGAGAAGAGCATAATGACAAATTCAACAGGCTGCAAGAATCCACGGAGAAACAGCAATCAGAAATCCAGAAGATTAACAATAAAATTTCAGAATTAGACAACTCACTAGAAAGTCATAGGAGCAGAACTGAGGCAATGGAAGTCAGAATTAGTGAAATTGAAGATGGAGCACTGGACACCAACTTATTTGAGGGAAAATCAGATAAAAGCATTTAAAAAATGAAGAAAGCCTAAGAATTATGTGGGATTCTATCAAGAGGAATAACCTACAAGGGATTGGAGTACCAGAACAAGGGGGGATAAGAGAAAATACAGAGAGAACTGTTGAAGATTTGTTGGCAGAAACCTTCCCTGATTTCATGAAAGATGACAAGATATCTATCCAAGATGCTCACTGAACCCCACATGAGGTAGATCCCAAAAGAAAGTCACCAAGACATATCACAGTAAAACTTGCCAGAACCAAAGATAAAGACAGAATTTTAAGAGTGGCTAGGGATAGACAAAAAGTCATGTACAAAGGAGAGTCTATGAGAATAAGCTCAGACTACTCAGCAGAAAACATGCAGGCAAGAAGGCAATGGGATGACATACATAAAGCCTGGAAGGAAAAAAATTGCCAGCCAAGAATCGTATGTCCAGAAAAACTGTCTCTCAAATATGATGGCAAAATTAGGGCATTTCCACATAAACAGAAGTTTAGGGAATTTGAAAAAAACAAACGAAAATTACAAGAAATACTAAAGGGAGTCCTCCAGTTAGAAAATCAATAACACCAGATAACCCAAGACTAGAACACAGGTCAGAGCAACCACATATCAACCCAGATAGGGAAGTCACAAAAATTAAATCAAAGATAAAACACTGACAATAGGGAAACAGAGATGTCAATATGTAAAAGATGACAACATTAAAACAAAAAAGAATCCACAAGAACACTACTGGAACTAACAGAAGATTTCAGCGAAGTATAAGGATACAAGATAAACACACAAAAATCAGTTGGATTCCTCTACATCAACAAACAGAACTTTGAAGATGAAATCACCAAATCAGTACCAATTACAATAGCCCACAAGAAGATAAAATACTTAGGAATAAATCTAACCAGAAATGTAAAAGACCTATACGATGAAAACTACAAGTCACTACTGCAAGAAACAAAAAGAGATCTGCATAAGTGGAAAAACATACCTTGCTCATGGATAGGGAGACTCATCGTTGTGAAAATGTCAATTCTACCCAAAGTGATCTACAGATACAATGCAATCCCAATCCAAGTTCCACTGGCATTTTTTAATGAGATGGAGAAACAAATCACCAACTTCACTTGTAAAAGGAAGAGGCCCGGGATAAGTTAAGCATTACTCAAGAAAAAGAACAAAGTGGGAGGCCTCACACTATCTGATTTTAGAACCTATTATACTGCCACAGTAGTCAAAACAGCCTGGTACTGTTACAACAACAGATACATAGACCAATGGGACAGAATTGAGAATCCAGACATAAGTTCATCCATCTATGAGCGGCTGATATTTGACAAAGGCCCAAAGTCCATTAGTTAGGGGAAGAGACAGTCTGTTTAACAAATGGTGCCGGCATAACTGGATATCCATCTGCAAAAAACTGAAACAAGACCATACCATACACCATGCACAAAAACTAACTCAAAATGAATCAAAGATCTAAATATAAAATCTAAAACGATAAAGATAGTGGAGGAAAAAATAGGGACAATGCTAGGAGCCCTAATACATGGCATAAACAGAATGTGAACCATAAGAATGCATGAACAACAGAAGACAAACTAATAACTGGTACCTCTAAAAATCACACACTTAAGCTCATCAAAAGAGTTCACAAAAAATAAGAAATAAAAATACAACCTACAGACCGGAAAAAAGATTTTGGCTACAACAAATCCGATCAGCGTCTAATCTCTAAAATCTACAAGATACTGCAAAACCTCAACAACAAAAAGATGAATAACCCAACTAAAAAATGGGCAAAGGATATGAACAGGCACTTTGCCAGAGAAGATATTCAGGCAGGTAACAGACACATGAAGAAATGTTCACGACATTAGCCATTAGAGAAACACAAATCAAAACTACAATGAGATACCATCTCACTCCAACAAGGCAAGCATTAATACAAAAACACAAAATAATCAATGTTGGAGAGACTGGAACACTTATGCACTGCTGGTGGGAATGTAAAATGGTACAACCACTCTGGAAATCGATTTGGTGCTTCCTTAAAAACTAGAAATAGGAGTACCACATGATCCAGCAATCACGCTCCTTGTAATACATCCGAGAGAAATAAGAGCCGTCACATGAATAGATATATGCACACCCATGTTCATTGCAGCACTGTTCACGATAGCAAAAGGATGGAAACAACCTAGGTGGCCATCAACAGACAAACGGATAAACAAAGTATGGTATAGACACACAATGGAATACTACGCAATGATAAAGAATAGCAATGAATCCGTGAAACACCTTATAACATGGAGGAATCTGGAATGCATTAACCTGAGTGAATTTAGTCACAAAAGGACAAACATTGTATAAGAACGCTATTATAAGAACTCAAGAAAAGGTTTAAACACAGAAAAAAACATTCTTTGATGGTTTCGAGGGTGGCGAGGGAGGGAGAGGGTTATTTACTAACTAGATAATAGACAAGAATTATCTTAGGTGAAGGGAAGGACAGCACGCACTACACAGGCAGTCAGCACAACTGGACTAAACCAAAGCTAAGAAGTATCCTGAATACAACCAAGCACTTCGAGGGACAGAGTAGCAGAGGTGGAGGTCTGGATACCATGGTTTCAGGGGACATCTAGGTCAATTGGCATAACAAAGTTTATTAAGAAAATGTTCTGCATCGTACCTTAGTGAGTGGTGTCTGGGGTCTTAAAACTAGCCAGCAGCCATCTAAGATGCAACAATTAGTCCCAACCCACCTGGAATAAAGGAGAATGAAGAACACTAAAGTCACAAAGAAAGTAGTAGCCCAAGAGACAGAAAGGGCAACATAAACCGGAGACTGCAGCAGCCTTAGACCAGAAGAACTAGATGGTGCCTGGCTACCACCAGTGACCTCCCTGACAGGGAACACAACAGAAAGTCCCTGTTGGAGCAGGATAAATGGGGGGTGCAGAACTTAAATTCAAGTGAAAAGACCAGACTTAGTGGTCTGAGTCAGAACGGAGGAACCCCAGAAAGCATGGCCCCTGGCCTCTCTATCAACCCAGCACTAAAACCATTCTGGAGGCCAACTCTTCAGTCAAAGATTAGACTGGACTGTGGGACATAAAAGGATACTCGTGAAGAGTGTGCTTCTTAGATCAAGTAGATACATGAGACTAAATGGGCAGCTCCTGTCTGGAGGTGACATGGGAAGGCAGAGAGGGTCGGGAGCTTGTTGAATGGACATGGTATATCAGGGGTAGGAAGGAGGAATGTGCTGCCACAGTATAGGGAGAGCAATTAAGGTCACATAACAATGTATGTATGAATTTTTTTATGAGAGACTAATTTGAAATATAATCTTTTGTTTAAAGTACAATAAAATAAAATTTTAAAAAATACTCAGAAAAAAAGAAAGAAAATCATTTTCCTCCAATACTCTGAGGTGCCACAGTTCTTATGAATCAAATAACCTTGTGTGTGTCAAGGGGAGGTTATTTCTGAACTCTCTACTGGGTCCAATTTTCTCTTTATCACTGCACCAATATCCACTGTCTTAATTATCACAACTTTGAAATACATTTTGATATCTTGGAAAAGTAATGGCTCTAACTTTGTGTTTCTCCAAAGTTTTCTCGACTGTATTTGGTTATTGGCATGTCTATATGAATTTTAGAATGACCTTTTCAAGTTACTCACACATTGTCATTTTGATTGGGTTTTTAATTAAATCTATAGAAAAAATTTGAGGAAATTAACCTCTTTAAAATATTTAGTCTTCTACTCTTTTATCATGGAATATTTCTGAATTTATTTAGGATTTCCTAAAATTCTCAGTGATAGTTAATGGGTTTCTATGTTCACATCATGAGTTGGTACTGAGAGCAATTAAACATTTCCATGCTCTGTTAATTTTATATGTTTTTTAAATTTCATTCTTTTTTTATTGTACTTCAGGTGAAGGTTTACAGAAGAGTTTCTCATGAAACAGTAGTACACATATTGTTTTATGACACGTGTTAACAACCCCACGACATGTCAACCATCTCCCTTCGCGACCTTTTTTATTTTTGGGGAAAACATACATAGCCAAAGATACACCATTTCAAAAATTTCTACATGCACAGTTAAGTGACATTGACTACACTCTTCCAGTTGTGCTGCTCTTCTCACTTTAGATGAAGGTTTACAGAACAAAATAGTTTCTCATTAAACACTTAGTATGCATGTTGCCCTATGACAATGGTTAACAACCCCACTACATGTCATCTCTGTGCTTACTCAACTTTGGGTTCCCTATCACCAGCTTTCCTGTCCCTTTCTGCCTTCTTTCTAGTCCTTGTCCCTGGACTGCTGTGCCTCATTAGTCCTGTTTTGTTTTATGGGGCTGTCCAGTCCCCAGCTGAACAGTGAACCTCAGAAGTGACTTCACCACTGAGCTAAAAGGGTTTCTCCAGTCTCTTTTAGGCCAGTAAATCTGGTCTTTTTTTGTGTGTGTTAGAATTTTGTTCTACATCCTTCTCCAGCTCTGTCCAGAACGCTCCTGTTGTGATCCCGGTCAGAGCAGTCAGTGGTGGTAGCTGGGCACCATCTAGCTGTACTGGACTCAGTCCGGTGGAGACCTTGGTAGCTGTGGTCCATTAGTCCTTTGGACTAATCTTTTCCTTGTATCCTGTTCTCTCCATTCTCCCTTGCTCCCAAAGGAGACCAGTGGAGTATCTTAGATGACTGCTCACAGGCTTTTAAGACCCCAGACACTACTCACCAGGGTAGAATGTAGAACATTGTCTTTGTAAACTGTATTATGCCATATGAGCTAGATGTTCTCCGAGACCATGGTCCACACAGCCCTCTGCCCAGCGATTCAGTCCCTCAGGGAGTTAGGTTGTGTCTATGGAGATTCCATGACCTTTCCTTGTACTAAATTTCATTCTTAACTGCTCATTGTGTAAATAAAGACATAGGATTGATTTTTTTCTTTTTTCTTTTTATTGTTGTAATTAAATGAAGTTTACATTTCAAGTTAGTCTCCCATACAGAATTATTTTTTTACATACATTGTTATGAGACCCCAACTGCTCACCCCATTCTGCGACAGCACACTCCTCCCCTCCGCCCCTGATTCCCCATGAACATTCACCCAGCTCCTAACTCTCTCTGCCTTCCCATCTCACCTCTGGACAGAAGCCACCCCTTTGGTCTCTTGTATCTACTTGTCTAAGAGGCACATTCTTCACAAGTATCACTTTATGTCACACAGTCCAGTCCAGGATTGATTTTTGTATATTAGCTTTTTACCAGTGGGTTTGCTAGTTTTACTCATTAAATTTTTTACTTATTAATTTGAACATTTAATAGCGTAGCCTCATGGATTTTCTACTGACCTCTGTTAATAAACATTTTCTAATTATAATAATTTTCCTTTTTCCTTGCCTTATTAAACTGCTAAGACTTTCAGTAATTTTTTTTAAATATAAATTTGGATTGATACCATAATAATCTTGTTCTTGATCTCAAGGGAAAATCTCTGAATATTTAAACATTAGTATGGTATTAAGCAAAGTATTTTAAAGATTATCAGATCAAGAAAATTATTTTCCATTCGTATTGTGCTAAGAGTTGTATCACAAATACCTTTTATTTTAACAGAAAATCTCTGGATTTTTAATGAGCTTGTTGTTTTATTTTTCTAATTTATAATATAATTTACACAAATTGACTTTAAAAGATTATCTTACCTCCCAGAATGAACCCTCGTCTGTCATTATCTATTATTCATTCATGTTTCATTGGACTTTGTTTTTCAGTCTTTTGTTTAGGATATTTGCACCCAAGTTTATGAGAAAGGTGTTTGGAATATTTGCATCAAAGTTTATGGGCAATATTTAAATTATTTATTAAACATTTTGTATCAAAACGATGTATCTAAATTGACAATTATCTACCAGAATCTCTATAACCTTGCTATTGTTAGCCCTCTGCTAAGTCAATCGGTTGTATCTTGTGCCCTCTAATGGTCAGAAATATTAGTGCACCCTCTTAAGCTCTACTGGGAGATCAGCTACCTAGTGTGGTCAGTTAGAATGATTGTTCACAGTTCTGTTTACTAATGTAACCTGTTCCTACGAAAGCCAGTAAATTTCTATTAGTCCTTAAACTAGCCCAAGCCGGATTTGTCCCGCCCCACATGCACAAAAGGGCCAGCTGGGACCACTAATTGACTTCAACAGAGGCCGCGGCAACAGGTGGAATGAATCAGAAGGAAAATCATCACTTGGACCATATTGTGAAGCAAGAGGCCTGACAAGAACCACATCACTTCCTGTTTCCTGGCCACTTTCTAGAATCTTCCCTCCCCAGTATGCCTGCACAGCCACTGTCTTGCTGCCCAAACCAGATGAAAGCCCTGCTTCCGAATAGCTCAGGGAGTCAGATCTGAGGAACTTTCCCCTGGCTCCTTGCTCTGCGGATTGCAATAAATTTACTTTTTCTCAAAGACTAATGTCCATATAAATGGAAAATCTGAGCATATCAGACAAGGACCCACCTTTCCAGGTTCAGTAACACTAAATTAAATGTCTAAACTTTCTGGAGGTGTAAGGGAAAAGAAAAAGAAACACGGAAAACAGAGTATTTTTGTCTTTAAAAAATATTAGAGCGCTCTTTCTACAAAGGGACAAAATTCAGATTAGTTCTGCCCATTTTCTTGCTGTGGCCTTGGCATGCAGGCCTGACTGTACACATGGTGCAACGCTTATAGCTGAGAATCCCGTTTTAAGTTGTCAGCACTTGATTACAATATATATAAATCACTATAATATCTATAATTATGCTAATTTTATGATTCTAAAATCAAGGTAATATTAATCATGTTTTATAGATAAATAAATATATATACATATATATATATATATATATATCTCCATATTGGAATACAGAATTAGGAAGAGATTTTTAGTAACTTTCTTATAATATCTAGTTGTTCATTTAGGGTGATAAGACGCAGATTCCTAAAATCAGCCCATGCGCTCCTAGAATGAGCTAAGGGAGTCTTATTCCATCCAGAATCCCATGCCTACCACAAGAGGTGAGGAAACCAAAATTACTGCATACAATTTCAAAATAAAAATCAGTTTTCCCATAAGAATGGACAATCAGTATAAATTCACTGTCTCCCATGTGCTAGGAAGCACCAGGGGCCCTATAGCCATGTTACTGCTGTATCCAGATAACAGGAAAGGGGCCTTGACAAAGACAGAGGCATTCGTCACAAGGCTGTTTGTAATGCTCTAAAACAGAAGAGACATTTATGGAGATCACAAAGATTGTCCCTTGTAATCAGGTTATAAGGATTACCTCCCTTATTTCTCACAGCACACCTGTGAAACAGTCATTATTGATATCACTATTATAATAATTTCTGCTGTTTGCCAGCTGAAGTGAACAAAGGAGTAATTCACTTGCCCAAAATGAATTCCTCAGTTAGAGAGCGGTGATCCAGGGTTTAAACCTAGGATGCATAATTCTAGACCACTAAATTCAATCTCTCCTCCTTCCAGTAGTGCCTAAATGTTGGACCTAAAGGAGGTGAGCCTGATGAAGAAAATTACTTTTATTCAAGTGGGCACCCCTTAACTATCAGCCATGTGGAGCCATATCAGCTCAGCAGGTCTTGGTTGTTGGGGACAGAAGACTATGGGACGTTCAGGCCCCCAGTGGCCCGTCCCTGCTGACAACTTCTGAACTAGTGTCTCACCTCCAGTGTTACTTGTGATGTTGCCTAGACTGTGCCTCAGCCCCTTAGTGTTGTCAACCATCTTTCCCCTTCTCAAGATGCTCCCTGGTTTCCCGGGTGTTTAGCCAACTCAGGTGGCGCTTTCCTTCCACTTGTTCCAGTTGGGTGATAGGCGACACCTCTGCCTATGATAATTCCTGAATTGGTAAAGTGACGCCCTTTTCACTGAATGTGATACTGTTTTGATGACTAACCCAATGGGACTTGGGTAGCTCAGGTGGTGGGGTGGAATGGATGTACAACCGTTACGTCTCTAACTTTTGTTGTGGGGAGGACATATCCTCTTAAGGGGTGATGATGCTTTGTGTTACATGCAGCCAGAATATTTACACCTGTGATGTACTCAGCAGTGGGAACCATCACCACCAGTACTGAAATGGCCCAAAAGACTCCACCTGCAAGCATAAGTACACCTCCTTGACATACGTAACTTTGTCTGCCTCCGAACCTCCCAAAGTCACCACCCTCCCCTTGCCATGGTGAAGGCCCAGAATGATGGTCACTTGGGCCCCAGTATCTAGTAGTCCCATAAATGTCTAAGTTTCCCTGGGTTCCCTTTCCTTCTTTATAGGGGTATAGGTACACTGGTCTCCAGGAAGGGCCAGTGTTCTTACAGGGAGTAATGTCAGGGTACATGTGAGGAAGAGTATCTTCTTTGTCATATTCAGTGAGCTCACTATCAGAATTGTATTTTCGGTTGTCATGTTTGGGGCATATGGAGCCTTAGCAACCTGTGTGTGTCCCTTCCCTGGACTATGCTTAGGGACTCAGAGAGCTGCTCTGTGGGATTCTAAATCCCCCTAGTCCCATAAACCTTCTTCTTCTTGTCCTTTAACGATTCAGATTAGAGCTTTCATTTCCAAACTGGAGGAATCTTCCTCTGCCGCATACCATTGGCAGAGGTCTTCTTTAGGGATCCTACTAATTTCCACTTTGTCTACTCCCTGTTTCATCATCCAGAACCATGTTGTCTTGTATTTTTTCCCAACTCATTTCCTTCTTTAATGACGTTTCAGGCATGGATCTCATTGCTGGGTCTCTGTCCATCTGGGCCTTTTGTGTAGAAATAGCTGATACTACCTTGTTATTTTCTTCCCAAAGTGAAACACTGAGGTGGAGCTTTTCCACGCCTCTCCCACTGTCATACCAGGAGACAACAACAAAGATAGGGAGGTTGTCCACTGAGGAGGGTCCTGGTGCATGAAAGACTCCATTGCCATCCAAGATATAACAGGATCATCACCATCAAATGCAGGGACAGGGTCATAAAACCAGGTGTCTATGTCCTTTACCTGAAGTGCCTTCATGGCTTCATGCACAGTCTTCCAGGGGGTTTTCCTCTTGAGGAAAACCCCAGAAGTTGGTAAAACAGTTCTCAGTTTATGCAACTCTTCTTTTTCTCTTTTTCCCACTGGAGCATACTTAGCAAGAGTGATTTGTGTCACCAACAAGGCCTGATTCAAATCTGGAGGCAATGCTACCCTCAGTTCTCTCTCTCCTATGAGACCCCAGGAGAATGGGCAAGGGGACAACTAAACGCCTGTGCAGTAGGGTTCCTCTGGAAACATCTGGGACTCGTGACCTCTTGAAATAGTTGGGCAATATTACAGGTTATGACATTTTTTTTCCAGGGTGTGATTTTTTTCTCCCTAGGATTGTAGAACAGGGTTGGAAGGTCTAGGCCAAGCAACAGGGGCAATGGATCCCGGTGAAAGTTGTTACCTCAAGACTTAGGAAACACAGCCTAGATGGCTATACCTGGGCAACCCTTGCCTCAAGTCATAGGATAATAGCATCTCCACCCAGAGTAGGTAAGGTAAGAAGGATTGCTAACATTGTCCAATTATCTTCCCACATTACCTCACAGTGATGGGCAAGCCCCTAACCCATGGGCCAAATGATACAGACTTTAGTAGAGTTACCAGTCGGACCAACTGCTGGCTCTGTCAACATTTAAACCAAGACAACGAGACATTTCTCCATGTTGTTCTACATGAACTGTCAACATGGTAGACCACACCAACCCCCTGGACAGTGACTATTGCCCTCCAGAAACACAGAGTGCTGGACATTCTGAGAGCACAACTTGGGGGTATATGTGCCATGTTGAGAGAAAAACAACCTTTTTATCTATTCTGTTGGCTTGGACTAAGCAATGACTAGGGTAGCTGGTTGGATCTCTTCTCCAAAAATCCTAAGCACCCTGATGGAGATAATACTACTCATCATTCTCCTTAAATGATGCCTTAATATATTAAGCAAATTCTGCATAGACATAATATCCATCAGAGTTGTGCATTGAGTCTCAGACATACAACTCAGTGTCATAAATGGATGATGTGTATACCAGGACTTATGACCACTTTGCTTCTGTTTTTTCCTGGCATCCCTGTGGGAGTTGAGGGGTGAACTGTTGGTCTGCTGCAGCCTTTGTGTCTCCTCTCTGGGCTGCCTAATCAGAGGTCTTACGTCCATGACACACTCTGATAAGAGAGATTGGTACCTTGGTTTCTCATCCTCTCCCTGTTTCTTCTTCTTATCTGGGAAGCCTCCCTCTCTTTTCTGGGCACACGGTAACTTTCTCTATCCTGCTCATGTGTGGACACCATATCGAATCTGGCCAACCTCGATTCTATATGTGTTCCCTCCACAAAGGGAATGGAGTCTCTGTCATTTGCAGTATAAAAGCGGGGTATGCATAACACCTGCCCTGTGCCAGTCGCAGGAGGTAACTCACTGGCCATGGGAGACTGGCACCTACAGTTGAAGCTGATCTTGTGTTGTCTCTTCTCTATGAGGATAAAGCATCTTTCTACTCTCTCTGTGTGATTCATCTTTAGTTGGTGCCAAAAATCGCAGAATGAAAAAAGGTTAATCAAACATATTAACTAAGCTGGGTGTTCAAATCATAAGATCCACAAGTATGCTTCAAGTTGTACATAAATCCTTTAAAATCATATGCAAAGTATTGTGTGCATTGACATTTTTCTGAAGAAAGGATTTATTTTGTTGTTGCCATTAGGTTCGATCAAGTCACTTCTGACCATAGTGACACTTTGTATAACAGAAGGAATCCCTGCCTGGTCCTGCGCCATCCTCACAATTGTTGTTATGCTTGAGCCCAGTGTTGCAGTCACTGTGTCAATCCATCTCGTTGAGGGTCTTTCTCTTTTTCACTGACCCTTTACTTTACCAAGCATGATGTCCTTCTCCAGGGACTGATCCCTCCTGGTAACTTGTCCAAAGTATGTGAATCATAGTCTCAGCAACCTTGCTTCTAAGGAACATTCTGGTTGCACTTCTTCCAAGACAGATTTGTTCATTCTTTTGGAAGCCCAAGGTATATTCTATATTCCTGGCAAACACCACAACTTGAAGGCGTCAATTCTTCTTTGGTATTCCTTATTTATCATCCAGTTTTCACATGCATATGAGGCGATTGAAAACACCATGGCTTGGGTCAGGCACACCTTAGTCTTCAAGGAGACATCTTTCAGGATTCACAGGCTGCATTATTTCTCAAAAAATGTTCATGATTCAATAAAAATGCCAAAAGCTCTGGATCTAAGCCTTTGCTTATGGACAACAGCAAAATTGTTTTTACACCTTTTAAGGTATCAAATCCAAGTTGTCAAAAAAAGTTTCAAAAAAGTTTATTAACTTGTTTTTATTTTATTGTTGATATAAATGCAAGAGTCTCTGCATTTGTTTTAATAATCTATTTCTTTCAACATGTATTCAAATATCAGTGAATTTTTAATCACCTTAGATATTTATGTACAGGGTTGATCTGCACTTTTACAGCCATGCCATTTTGTCTATAAACTTTTTTATATATGTATTGGTACCTGGAAAAGAACCCTGCGTGGCACAAGTGGAACTCCACCTGAAGTTTGGTGGTTTGAATCCACTCAACGGTGACATGGAAGAAAGACCTGGCAATCTGTTTCTGTAAAGATTACCACCAAGAGAACTCTATGTAGCAGTTCTATTCTGTAATACTTGGGGTCATCATGAGTCAGAATCACCTTGACAGGAACAGATTTTTGGGTTGTTATCTGGAGATATCTAAATCTATATCTGTACCTGTATCTATATCTATATATTTGTATGTTGTTTTTATAGACATTTGTGTAAATTTTCATTTTAGCTTGAAAATTCTGTTGCACTGGCAGTGTTGCTTTGAATATACAAAAATGCTGAAAACAGTTATCTGTTCCAAGTAAACTGTGCATATATAAAGGAGTTTCTTTGGTTCATAGATAGGACAGTGTTTGTAAAGATTTGCTTGTTCCTTGCTTTTTCTGCTCAGAGCATAAGAGGGTGCACTAATATTTCTGACCATTAGAGGGCATAAGATACAACCGAATGAATTAGCATAGGGCTAACAATAGCAAGGTTATAGAGATTTTGATACGTAATTGTCAATTTAAATATATCATTTTGATACAAAATATTTAAGAAGGAATTAAAATATTGCTCAGAAACTTTGATGCAAATATTCCAAACATCTTTCTCATAAACTTGGGTGCAAATATCCTAAAGAAAAGACTGAAAAACAAAGTCCAATGAAACATGAATGAATAATAGATAATGACAGACAAGGGTTCATTCTGGGAGGTAAGATAATATTTTAAAGTCAATTTTTGTAAATTATGATATTAATTTAGATGAGAAAAATAAAATAACAAGCTCATTAAAAATCCAGATATTTTCTGTTAAAATAATAGGTACTTGTGATAAAACTCTTAGCACAATAGGAATAGAAAATAATTTTGTTGATCAGATAAAGAGTAACTTTAAAATAATTTAGGTTAACAATGTCATAAAACAATATGTGTACTACTGTTTCATGAGAAATTATTTGTTCTGTAAACCTTCACCTGAAGTACAATAAAAAAAAAAAAGGAAAAAAAAATAATTTAGGTTAATACCATACTTCATGTTGAAATATTCAGAGCTTTTCCCTTGAGATCAAGAACAAGGTTATGATGGTATGAATACAAATTTATAGTTAAAAAAAGTATTGAAAGTCTTAGCCAGTGTAATAAGGCAAGGAAAAAGGAAAATTATTACAATCAGAAAACATTTATTAACAGAGGTCAGTAGAAAATCCACAATGCTCTGATATTAACTGTTCAAATTAATAAGTAAAAAATTTAAGTAAAACTTGCAAACCCAAGGGTAAAAAGCCAATATACAAAAGTCAATCCTATGTCTATATTTCCACAATGAACAGTTAAGAATGAAATTTAAAAACATATAAAATTAATAGCACATGGAAAAATTTAATTACTCTCATAACCAATCTATGATGTGAACATAGAAACCCATTAACTACTGCTGAGAATTTTAGGAAATCCTAAATAAATTGAGAAATATGCCATGATAAACGAGTAGAAAACTAAATATTTTAAAGAAGTTAATTTTCCCAAATTTCATCTGTAAATTTAATTAAAAATTCAATGAAAATGTCTATGTATTAGTAACCTGAAAAGGTCATTATAAAATTCATACAGACATGCAAATAACCAAATATACTCAAGGTAAATTTGAAGGAGAAAAGCAAATTTAGACAACTACTTCTACCAGAAATCTAAATGTTTTTCAAAGTTGTGATAATTAAAGCAATGGATACAGGTACAGTGATAAAGAGAAAATTGAACCAAGTAGAGAGTTCAGAAATAACCACTCTGACACACACAAGGTTATTTGAATCATAAGAATTTGTGAAACCTCAGAGCACTGAAGAAAATGATTTTCCAATAAATGTTGTTGAGTCAAATTGGTAACTAAAATAAATAAATAAATAAAAACTTGGTCTCTACTTCATACCATACATAAGATGTTATCTCAAGAGAAATTTAGATATGAGAAACTGATGTGCAAAATAATAGAGCTTCTAGAAGATAACTAGCATTTGCCCAAGATTTGACAACAAAATTCTAACTCCCTGCTTTTAAACATGAATGCCTATGCTAAGTGAGTTTCTCATATTCAGAGAATGTATTAGTGTAGTATTGTTGGTGTACCCTCATGTACAAGGTGGACATGTGCTATTATTTCTCTACTTATTTTAAGTATTTCATGAGAGCTGCCTGCAGAGCTTCCCCTTCCCTATGTTTGTAGCTAGCAACTACACATGGTAAACTGTGATTTTATAGAAGTTGTGCTAAATCAGGAGCAAGGGCAATCATTCTTCCAACTCCATTCTTCTACTCCATTGGGTGTTTATATTTTTAACTGGGAAATACCAAACCAAGGAGAAAGTTCACTTGTTAAATTCTAACGACTCCAAATAAGTTTACAAAAAGGAAAATGAAGATAAAATGATTCCACTCCCTTTGGTATATCTAGTTTGACCAGATAATCAACCTTTTCCTGAAGTATATCACACATACAGTAAAGTACATAAATCATTTTTTAAAAAAGTGCCGTCGAGTCAGCACTCAATTGATTGTGACCCCTTGCAATATAGAGTAGAAATATTTCATAGGTGAAAATATACATAGCGAAAGTTATCTTGGCTGTAATCTTTATGGAAACAGATTGCCAGGCCTTTCTTCCTTGGAGCCTCTGAGTGGGTCTTAACTGTTTGCACCACCAATTCCAAAATGACAAACTTTTAAAAGAAAGTACCTGCCACTTAGATAAAGATATAAACCATAACCATCACCAAAAAAGCAGCCTTCCTTCCCCTATGAGTCACTGCAACCAATCGATACCACTGTTATGTGTTAACCACAATACTAATAATTGTGCCTGTAGGAACATCTTACAAAGTGGATCATAAAGGAGGAACTCTTTTGTTACGGGAAACCCTTGTGGCTTAGTATTCAAGAGCTACTGCTGCTAACCAGAGGTCGGCAGTTCTAATTCTCTGTGTGATTCGTCTTTAGTTGGTGCCCAAAGCTCCCGAAAGAAAAACGTTTTTTTTTTAATTTTTTTTATTTTACTTTAGATTAAGGTTTACAGAACAAAATGTTTCTCATTAAACAGTCAGTACACATATTGTTTTATGACATTGGTTAACAACCCCATGACATGTCAACACTCTCCCTTCTCGACCTTGAGGATCTTTTATTTGGTGAAAATATACATAGCCAAAGTTACACCATTTCAAAAGTTTCTGCATGTACAATTCAGTGACATCAATTACATTCTTCCAGTTGTGCTGCTATTCTCACTATCCTTTTCCAAATTATTCTATCACCATTATCTTCAACTCGCTGTCCCCTAGGCTTCCCATCAAAGCTTTTGATTTGTTGTTGTCAATTTGATCTCACATAGTTCTTTTTGTGTGTGTGTGTGTGTACCTTACATGAAGGCTTGCAGAACAAATAGTTTCTCATTAAACAGTTAGTACACATATTGACCTATGACAATGGTTAACTACCCCATGGCATGTCAAAACTGTCCCTTCTCAGACGTGGGTTCCCTATCACCAGCTTTCCTGTCCCCTCCTGCCTTCTAGTCCTTGTCCCTAGACTGCTGTGTCTCATTAGCCCTTTTTTGTTTTATGGGGCTGTCCAATCCACGGCTGAACGGTGAACTTTGGGAGGGGCTTCACCACTGAGCTAAAAGGGTGTCCAGGGGCCATACTCTAGGGGTTTCTCCAGTCTGTCAGGCCAGTAAATCTGGTCTTTTTTTTTTTGTGAGTTAGAATTCTGTTCTACATCCTTTTCCAGCTCTGTCCAGGACCCTCTATTGTGATCCTGGTCAGAGCAGTCAGTGGTGGTAGACGGGCACCATCTAGGTACTGGACTCAGTCTGGTGGAGGCTGTGGTAGCTGTGATCCATTAGACCTTTGGACTAATCTTTTGCTTGTATCTTGTTCTCTTCATTTTCCCTTGCTCCCGAAGGTGTGAGACCAGTGGAGTATCTTAGATGGCTGCTCACAGGCTTTTAAGACCCCAGATGCTACTCACCAATGTAGAATGTAGAACATTGTCTTTGTAAACTGTGTTATGTCAACTGAGCTAGATGTTCCCCAAGACCATGGTCCCCACAGCCCTCCGCCCAGCAATTCAGTCCCTCAGGAAGCTGTGGAGCTTCCATGACCTTTCCTTGTACAAGTTGGGCTGGCTTCCCCAGTTATGTGTACTGCCTTAACCTTCACCAAAGTTACCACTTATCTATTTAGTTCCCCCTCACCCCTCCTATCCCTCGTAACCAGCAAAGATTGTTTCTTTTTGTGTGTAAACTTCTACATGAGTTATACAGTAAAGGTCTCATACAATATTTGTCTTTTGTGATTGACTGATTTCACTCAGCATAATGTCCTCCGTGTTATGAGATGCTTCACAGATTCATCTTTGTTCTTTATCTTTGTATAATACTCCATTGTGTGTATGCACCACAGTTTGTTTATCCATTCATCTGTTGATGGGCATCTAGGTTTTTTCCATCTTTTTGCTATTCTGAACAGTGCTTCAATGAATATGGGTATGCATATGTCTATTCGTGTGATGGCTCTTATTTCTCTAGGATATATTCCTAGGAGTGGGATTGTATTTTGTAGTGCTTTTTTGTGGTGCTGACGTTTTCTTTGCTCCTCTTACTCTCCTGTGCTGAGTTCCTTTTGTTTGTGGATTTTTTTTTTCATTTCTTTCTTTTTTGTAGGTTTTGTTTTTACTGATGCTTTATGTTTTTCTTCCTTATTTTGATGAGTAGGTTTGTTAACTTTCTTTGTGGTTACCTTGAAATTTACCCTCATCTTCCTAGATTTAAACCAGGCTATTATTACTTGGTATCGCTTGACTTCCTCTCCATTAGAAGGTTCTATACCTACACCATTTATTCCCTCTTTTATTGTTCTGATGCTGTTGTCATTTACAGATTAACCTCTCTGGTTCCCTTTTGTAATTCTTTTGGTTTTGCATAGTCCTTAAGAGTTCATTTCCTAGGTTGTTACCTGGGTAGTACAATCCTATGTCCTATATTCAACCTGTGGTCTGAAATTGTTTGCTCCAGATTGAAGACTTCCTTTAATAAGTCTCTTAAGTTTGGTTTGGTTTTTACACGGTCCCTTAATTTATGTTTATCTGGAAATGACCTGATTTCACCATTATATTTGAACAAGGGTTTGGCTGGCAATTTTTTTCTTTCAAGTTTTTGTGTATGTCATCCCATTGCCTTCTTGCCTGCATGGTTTCTGCTGAATAATCCGAGCTTAGTCTTATTGTTTCTCCTCTGTATGTGACTTTTTGTTTTTCTTGATCTTCTCTCAGGATTCTTTGTCTTTGGTTTTAGTGAGGATGATTATGATATGTCTTGGTGATTTTATTTTGGGGTTTATCCTATATGGGGTTCGTTGAGTTCCTTGGATGGTCAGCTTTTCATCTTTCATGATATTGGGGAAGTTTTCTGTCAGCAATTCTTCAATGATCCTCTCTGTGGTTTCTGTTTTCTCCCCCTGTTCTGGAACTCCGATCACTCTCAGATTTTTGCTTTTGATTCTATCCAACATAACTCTCAGGCTTTCTTCATTTTTCTTTGTTCTTTTTTCTGATTTTTCCTCAGAGTTGTATCCAAGGATTTGTCTTCAATTTCACTGATCCTATTTTCCATCTTTTCAAACCTGCTCCTCAGCCCTTCTATGACACTATCCATTTCTGAAATCTTCTTGTTTATCTTTTGGATTTCTAATTTTCATTTTTGTTTGATTTCTAGTTGTGCATTTATTTTAGCATTTTGTTCCTGTATTATTTTCTTGAATTCTTCCATTTTTCTGGTCTGTATTTTCCATGAATTTGTCTATTTTTTCCTCATTTTTGTCTGTTTTTTGCTTCAACTCTTGGATAATTATGAATATTAGAGATTTGAATTTCCTGTCAGTTAGGTCTAGTGCCTTTTCTTCTACTGGAAGGTCATCTGGTGTTTTATTTTGAGGTCTACTGGAACCATCCTCTCCTGTTTTTGTAAATGTTTTGATATTGTCTGTTGTCTTCGGGACATTCAGTGGTTATTTTCCTCTTTTGTTGATTGTAGATTTGTTTGTTTCGTCCTGCTTTTTTATTTTATTTGGTTATGTCTGAGGAAGCTGGCTCTGCATTCTTTGTTGTTTGCTCGTCTGTAGACACGATACCTTTCACCTTCTCCAGTGGGCAGGGTCAGTCACTCAGGGATGGTATAACAGGGCAGGTCCAGCTGAAGGGGAGTTGCTGGGATAGGTTTTTTGTGGTAAGTACCAGTGCTGACAGTGCAGACAGGGAATCAGTGCAGGGCAGGTTACAGTAGGCCATGCCTATGCTGCTTGGGAGCGTGATGTTTAGCACATGGTGCAGGTAGGCAGGAAAGAGGGGGTTAATTGTGATGTGTGAAGCTGAGATGGGCATGGGAACGATGAAAGGAGAGAGGAACAGGAACCAAAAACATACACACAAACAAAAAAGAGTGCTAACGAGTTTGCTATTGGAGTGGAGATATGAGAGACTGAGAAATGGGGAAAACAAAAATGAAGAAAAAAAGAAAAAGGGTAAAAGAAAAAAATCAATAAATCGAGAAACTGGAAAAGAAGAAAGACAAAAAAAGAATAAGAGAAGAAAACTAAACAAAGAAATTTAAATAAAAACAAAAAAAACAAGGAAAAAAATGCCCCCAGGAATATCTCCATGCGTCTTCGCAGAGCAAGCGACTCGCTTCCAAGCCACACAGTACTGCCTGGCTAGAAGGGACTCCCAAACCAAGAAAAGAAAAAGAAAACAAACAAATCAAAACGCAACAAATCAGAGCAAACAAACAAAAAAGCCCTGGGGGTCCCACCAGCGTGGCAGCCTGGGCTGGGAAGCAGTTTCACTGTCTAGCAGTGTTTCACGGCCTTTTAGAAAGAATCAAAGATGGCGCATGGAGCCAGGTATTTGAGAGAAAGGAACGGGAGGTGATGAGAGATAAGGAAGAAATATAAAGAAGTGGGAAAAAGCAACACCAGCAGCCAACAAGTGGCACTTAGGGAGCTGGCCAGTGCGGGTGAGTGGAATTCAAGTGGCACTGGGGGGAAGCTCATTCTTCCCGGCTAATAGACTGGCTGCAGGAAGCAGAGGAGGCTAAGTGTGGGTGAAGAAGGGTGAGGAGTGGGAAAGCGTGTATCATGGGTTACCAGTTGTTCTGTTTCCTGCTGGAAGCTCTGTGAAGCTGCCTTCTGGTACCTCCTGTTCACTGATCTCCGATAGGAGTCCAGGATGGCGGATCTGTGCTGCAGTAGCTGATAGGGGACTTCTGCATGCATCTCTCCTTGTGCTCTGTTCTCAGTCAGTTTCTTATTCCATTAGGTGCTTGGCTGAGTTCTTTATCTCTTCATTTGATGCTTAGGGTTTCAGAATTGACCTGTGACTCTGTTTGACTTAGTTTTTCTGATCTTTTCTGTGGAGGGACTTTGTGGTGCTTCTGACTATAGTGCCATGTTGCCCAGAAGCCTCAAGAAAAAAGTTTAATCAAATGTATTAACTAAGCTGTGTGTTCTCATTATAAGATCCACAGGTATGCTTCAAGTTGTACATAAATCCTTCAAAAAAGTATGCAAAGTACTGTGTACATTTACATATTTCTGAAGAAAGGAATTATTGGTTGCATTATTTTTCAAAAAATGTTCATGATTCAATAAAAGTGTCAAGAGCTCTTGATCTAAGCTTTTGCTTACGGACAAACAGCAAAATTGTTTTCATACCTTTGTAAGGTATCAAATCCAAGTTACTAAAAAAAAAGGTTCAAAATGTCTTTGCATTTTTTAATTAATTTATCTCTTTTAACATGTATTCAAATGTCAGTGAATTTTGAATCACCTTAGATATTTTTGTACGGGATTCATCTGCATTTTTACAGTCAGGCCGTTTTGTCTATAAACTTATTTACCTACTTATTGGTACCTGGAAAAGAACCCTGGGTGGTACAGGCAGTTTTCCACCTAAAGGTTGGTGACTTGAATCCACCGAACGGTGACACAGAAGAAAGACTTGGCAATCTGTTTCTGATTACCACCAAGAAAACTCCATTTAGCAGGTCTACTCTGTAATACTCGGGGTCATTATGAGTCAGAATCACCTCGACAGCAACAGATTTTTGGCTTGGTGTCTGGAGATATCTAAATCTGTATAGGTATCTGTATCTCTACCTATATGTATGTGTGTTGTTTTTATAGACATTTGTGTAAATTTTCATTTTACTTTGCAAATCCTGCTTCATTTGGCAGTGTTGCTTTGAATATACAAAAAGGCTGAAAATATTTATCTATTCCAAATAAACTGCATATATATATATATATATATATATATATATAAAGGATTTCTTTGGTTCATAGATATGAGCAGTGTTTATAAGGATTTGCTTTTCCTTGCTTTTCTGATTATAATCTGGGGTCAAAATGAGCAATTTCCTTAATTTCCCCCAGCAATGTGACTGTGCTTCCTGAATGATATAAAGCAGTTTGCAAAGACAGTAGCTAAATCATTAGAAGAACTTTAAAAAAATCTTCACTGTAGACCAGGGTAGTCCTGGATTAAATTCATTTGTTATAAATATTTTATTTTCCAATGTTGTCCCATACTGACAATATTTCTCTCAAAATTATTGATTCACATCTTAAAATAGGACCTCTTGTGTCATATCCTGGAGTCCAATGAAGGCATTCAGAAAAAAGATATTGACACGCGTACACCAATGTTCATTGCGGCACTGTTCACAAGAGCCAAAAGGTGGAAACAACAATAATGTCCACCAATAAATGAATGGATAAATCAATTGTAGTACAATGGAATACTGAGTCGTACTCAACTCAACAGCAATGGGTTTTTAAAGAGAAATGAAGTCCTGGATAACCTTGAAAACATTTCTCTGAGTGAAGTAAGTCAGTGACAAAAGGACAGATATTATATGATCTCACTTACATTAAATACCTAGAAAAGGTAATATACAGACATCAAAGTTTGATAGTGGTTACCAGGGGTAGGAGGGAGGGTGAAAGGGCCACTCATTGCTTAGGAAGCACTGAACTTTTGTTTATAGTGATGAAAAATTTGGCGATGGATATTGGTGATGGTTGCACAACATCTTGATGTAACTAGTGTCAAGGAATCGTACATGTGAAAAATGTTGAACTGGCAAATCTTGTGTTATATATTCTTTGACAACAATAAAAGAAAGAAAGAATATTGAAACACCACTGATGAGGGTTCTGGTCAGAAAAGGAACTTACTGACAAAAGAGATGAGATAATTCCATTAAAAAAATCCTTAACAGTTTTATTTGGTCAGCTGAAAACAATATTGAAACTCCCAAAATTACACACAACAAACATGAGAGAAAAATATTGCTATGAAGATATCTGCCTGGCCTGGAAGAGGCAACCAGCCATGTTGTGAACTGCCATGGAGAGGGGCGGCCTTTGGGAGCTGAGGGCCTGAGTCCTACATTGCAAGGAATGAGTTCGCCAAGTACCTGAAGGATTGTTGAAGAAGACTCTGAGCTCCATATAGGAACACAGCCCCATCAACACCTTGTTTTCAGTCTTGTGAGATGCTGAATGAAGGACCCGGTTAAGTTGTGTCTGGAGTCCTGACCCAAAGAAACTGTGAGATAATAAATTTGTGGGTTTGTTTTTCAAAAATGGAGTCAAACTCTTTACTATACATTCCAATAAAAGATTAGATAAAACACAATTAAGCTTTTCAAAATCAGGAAAACTCAAGTGACCACTAAGTAAATGAAATATATACTCAATATTTTCAGTCATCAGGAATGTACAAATTAAAATCACAACGCAGAACAATACTCTTACCAGAAGTAAGAGCCGTCACACGAATAGATATATGCACACCCATGTTCATTGCAGCACTGTTCACAATAGTAAAAAGATGGAAACAAACAAGGTGCCCATAAAAGTATGAATGGATAAACAAATTATGGTATCTTCACAATGGAATACTACACAATAATAAAGAACAAAGATTATTCCGTGCAACATCTCATAACATGGACAAATATGGAAGGCATTATCCTGAGTGAAATTAGTCACTCTCAAAAGGATAATATTGTATGGGACCACTATTACAAGAACTCAAGAAAAGGTTTAAACACAGAAGAAAACATTCTTTGATAGTTACCAGGGTGGAGAGGGAGGGAGAGGGTTATTCACCAACTAAATCAAACACGAGAATTATCTTAGATGAAGAGAAGGACAACACACAATACAGGCGAAGTCAACACAACTGGACTAAAACAAAAGCTAAGAAGTTTCCTGAATACAACCAAACACTTCAAGGGACAGAGTAGCAGGGGCAAAGGTCTGGGGTCCATGGTTTCAACGGACATCTAGATCAATTGGCATAACAAAATTTATTAAGAAAATATGCATCCCACTTTGGTGTGTGGCATCTGGGGTCTTTAAAGCTAGGAAACAGCCATCTAAGATGCATCAATTGGTCCCAACCCACCTGTAGCAAAGGAAAACGAAGGACACCAAACACACAAGGAAAAGATTAGCCCAAGAGACAAAAAGGGCCACATAAACCAGAGACTCCATCAGCCTGATACTAGAATAACTAGATGGTGCCCTGCTACTACCAATGACTGCCCTAAAAGGGAACACAAAAGATAGTCCCTCAAGGAGCACGAGATACGTGGGATACAGAACTCAAATTCTAGTAAAAAAAAAATACCAGACTTAATGGTCTGACTGAGACTGGAGGAACCCCAGAAGACATGGTCCCCGGAATCTCTGTTAACCCAGAAGTAAAACCATTCCCGAAGCCAACTCTTCAGACAAAGATTAGACTGAACTGTAACACATAAAATGATACTTGTGAAGCAGCTCCTGTCTGGAGGCAAGATGAGAAGGCAGAAAGGGAAAGAAGATGGTTAAATGAATACGGGGAATCCAGAGTGGAAAAGAGGAGTGTGCTGTCACATTATAGGGATAGAAACTAGGGTCACATAACAATGTGTGCATAAATTTTTGTATGAGAAACTGACCTGAGATATACGCTTTCACTTAAAGCACAATTTAAAAAAAAAGAAAGAAAGAACTATACGCTTACCAAATAGGCTAGAATATTATGAAAAACTGACACAACTGCATGCTGGAAAACGTGAAAAGCTCATATTTTGATAGTATATATAAAATTGGTATAAGCACTTTCAAAACCTGTCAGTGTCTACTATAACTCCATTCCATGACCTCAGTAATCCAGCCATATTTCACAGCCAATATAAGTGCAACTATATATACAACAAAATATATCATCAAAAATGTTAGTAGGAATTAGTTTGTAATAATATAAACAATGAAAAAAATCCAAATGTTTATCAACAGTAGTTCGGTTTTCTTTAAAAATGTGATGTATTCATACAAAAGAATGACATATAGCAATGAAAAGCAACATAAGCGATTGTTAAATTCAGCAAAATCCATGAATCTTAGAGGCATATTGGTGATTTGTGTTTTAAGAGTAAATCATAACAAAAGAAACTTGTTGCCGTCAAGTCGATTACTACTCATAGCGACCCTATATGACAGAGTAGAAGTGACCCATGGGGATTCCAAGGAGTGCCTGGTGAATTTGAACTGCCGACCTTTTGATTACCAGCCATAGCTCTGAAACACTGCGCTACTTGGGTTTCCCATAACAAAAGTGTTCCTCCTTTATGATCCCTTTTATAAGATGTTCCAATAGGCACAATGATTAGTATTGTGGTTGAACACAAAATAGTGGTATAGATTGGTTGCAGTGACCCACAGGGGAAGGAAGCTGCTTCTCTGGTGATGGTTATAGTTTATATATTTATTTAAGTGGGAGATATTCCTTTAAATATATATATATATATACATATATATATATAATTTTAGAGTCAGTGGTGCAAACAGTTAAAACCCATTCAGTGGCTCCACGGAAGTAAGGCCTGGAAATCTGCATCCATAAAGATCAAAGTCAAGAAAACCCTGTGGAATACTTCTACTCTATATCACAAGGGGTTGTCATGAGTTGGGTGCTGACTCGATGCCGATTTTTTTTATATTTACGTATTTTACTGTATGTATGATATACTTCAGTAAATAATGTTGATTAGCTGGTCAAACTAGATATATCAAAGGGAGTAAAATCATTTTATCTTCATTTTTCTTTTTGTCATTTTATTTAGAGTCATTAGAATTTAACAACTGAACTTTCTCCTTGATTTTATATTTGCCAATTAAAAATATCAACACCCCATTGAGTAGAAGAATGGAGTCAGAAGAATGATTTCCCTTGGCCTTGATTTAGCAAAACTTCTATAAAATAATCATCTACCATGTGTAGTTGCTAGCGGCAAACATTTGGGGAAGGGGAAGCTCTGCAGGCAGCTCCCATGAAATACTTAAAATAGAGAAATAATAGCACATGTCCACCTTGTACATGAGGATACAACAAAAGTGCTACACTAATACAATCCCTGAGTAGGAGAAGCTCACTTAGCATAGGCATTCATGTTTAAAACCAGAAAGTTAGGATTTTGTTGTCATATCTTGGGCGAATGTTGTTATCTTCTAGAAGCTTTATTAATTTGCATATCAGCTTCTCATATCTAAATTTCTCTTGAGATAACATTTTATGTATTGTATGAAGTAGAGACCAAGTTTCTGTTTATTTATTTTTTTAGTTAGTTACCCATTTGACTCAACATCATTTATTAGAAAATCATTTTCGAGGAGGTGGGGCCAAGACGGCGCAGTAGTCAGATGCTTGTGGTGGTCGCTATTACAACAAAGACCCAAAAAAACAAGTGAATCAATTATATATGACAACCTAGGAGCCCTGAACATCAAAGGCAAAGTTGAGAAATCAGACTGATTGGCAGGGGGAGGGAGAGAAGGTTCGGAAGCAGCAAGGAGTTGCCAGACCTGAACCAGTGACAGCCTGAGCCCCTCAGACCAGATCAGCACCAGGTACACCGTGAAGCAGGCAAGTTCCCATGCTCGGGAGGCATTTTCCACCCCAGGAGAAACCCAGTGGCAGAGAGTCTACTCGGACATCCAGAACCAGTGAGAAGCAGACCTCAATCAGTGAAGATCGGTACTTGCGTATAGCCTACAGCGCAGATGAAAAACAATCCCTTTGGGAAAAACCTCTCTCCCATTTACCTCCCAGGTCCCTGCTCTGCACTGGGTCTGGGAATAGCTTCAGCAATTTCCGAGTCCCTTTGGCTGGAAGTAGGAACCATCACGTGCCCTGAGCCATTCTCCCGGCTTTGGAGAGAGAACAAATTAATAAACATGGAAACATAATCTGCTGGCTCCCCTAAGCCAGGAATTCACGGTAGGCACAGCTCCTTTGCCTAGGCACAGGCATAAGGAGTCCGTGAACTTTGAGTGCCTTTCCCCCTGCATAAACTTCTGTGGGCCCATTTCAACAGCATAGGCCTTCATTTCCACAGTACAACAGGATATATACCTGCAGTCTAACTTCAACTGTTTCAGCTGTGAAGTGGCAGGTTTGTGATATTTGACACTGCTCTGCCCATTAAGTAGGGTCTTCACCTACCCACATCAGGAGCTTCAGGACTGGTGGCTCCACCCACGCCACCTAGCCACCTGTGACAGGGGCCCAAAAATAAGTAGTCTTCCCAGTCCTTACAGCCAACAGCACTGGGTGCTCATAGTCCAGCTGCAAAACCCACCTATGCACTCTAGAGAACAGGGACACACTTTCCTCCTGGACACTTGCGGGGGGATCAGCCCCTGCCTTCCTCAGCATGTGATCCCCTGCTGCAGCTGAATGCCTGTGCCTACACCAATCACTCATGCCTGTCTAGGACTATAGGTGGCCGACTACCTGTACATACAGCTGAATCCATACAGGAGGAGTGGGTGGAGTCATGGGCTCACATACTCAGTGGCAGGTCTAGCCACCTAGTGGCAGGACATTGGAGCTTCAGAGGTGCCAGTGATTGGCTCTCACAAGCAGCCTATTTGGGCATATCAAAACAATAAGCTAGGACACAGTAAGTAAATATAAAATAAATAAATACAATAACTTACTGATGTCTCAGGGACCAGTCAATATCAAATCACATAAAGAGGCAGACCATGATGGCTCCAGCAAGCTCCCAAAATAAAGAATCAAATTTTCCAGAGGAAGAGAATTTCTTGGAATTACTGGAGGCAGAATACAAATGATTAATATACAAAACTCTTCAAGACATCAGGAAGCAAATTAGACAAAACGTAGATGGAGCAATACAGGAATTTAAGAAGATTAGAGAAGAGCATAATGACAAATTCAACAGGCTGCAAGAATCCACGGAGAAACAGCAGTCAGAAATCCAGAAGATTAACAATAAAATTTCAGAATTAGACAACTCACTAGAAAGTCATAGGAGCAGAACTGAGGCAATGGAAGTCAGAATTAGTGAAATTGAAGATGGAGCACTGGACACCAACTTATTTGAGGGAAAATCAGATAAAAGGATTTAAAAAATGAAGAAAGCCTAAGAATTATGTGGGATTCTATCAAGAGGAATAACCTACAAGGGATTGGAGTACCAGAACAAGGGGGGATAAGAGAAAATACAGAGAGAACTGTTGAAGATTTGTTGGCAGAAACCTTCCCTGATTTCATGAAAGATGACAAGATATCTATCCAAGATGCTCACTGAACCCCACATGAGGTAGATCCCAAAAGAAAGTCACCAAGACATATCACAGTAAAACTTGCCAGAACCAAAGATAAAGACAGAATTTTAAGAGTGGCTAGGGATAGACAAAAAGTCATGTACAAAGGAGAGTCTATGAGAATAAGCTCAGACTACTCAGCAGAAACCATGCAGGCAAGAAGGCAATGGGATGACATACATAAAGCCTGGAAGGAAAAAAAATTTCCAGCCAAGAATTATATATCCAGCAAAACTGTCTCTCAAATATGATGATATTAGGGCATTTCCACATAAACAGAAGTTTAGGCAATTTGAAAAAACCAAACCAAAATTACAAGAAATACTAAAGGAAGGGAGTCCTCCGGTTTGAAAATCAACAACATCAGATAACAACTCAAGACTAGAACACAGGACAGAGCAACCAGATATCAACCCAGATAGGGAAGTCACAAAAAATAAATCAAAGCTAAAACACTGACAATACGGAAACAGAGATGTCAATACGTAAAAGATGACAACATTAAAACAAAAAAGAGGGTCTAAAAAATGCAGTCATAGATTTTTCATATGGAGAGGAAATAAAGGTAATATAAAGAAATAAAAGAGTGGTTTAAACTTAGAAAAATAGTGATAAATATTAAGGTAACCACAAAGGAAACTAACAATCCTAAACATCAAAATAAAATATAAGAAAAACATAAAGACTCAGCAATTACAAAATCAACAAGGATGAAAAGAAAATACACAAAGAAAAATGACTCAGCACAGAAAATTAAGTAGAACAAAGAAACTGTAAACAACACACACAAAAAGGCATCAAAATGATGGCACTAAACTCATACCTATCAATAATTATGCTGAATGGAAATGGAGTAAATGCACCAATGAAGAGACAGAGAGTGGAAGAATGGATTTAAAAAAACATGATCCATCTATATGCTGCCTACAAGAGACACACCTTAGACTTAAAGACAGAAACAAACTAAAACTAAAAAGGTGGAAAAAATATATCAAGCAAACAACACTCAATACAGAGGAGGAGTGGCAATATTAATCTCGACAAAATAGATTTTAAAGTAAAATCCACCACAAAGGCTAAGGAAGGACACTATATAATGATTAAAGGGTTAATACACCAGAAGGACATAACTATAATAAATATTTACACACCCAATGACAGGGCTCCAAAATACGTTAAACAAACTCTAAAAGTACTGAAAAGAGAAATAGACAGCTCCAGAATAATAATAGGAAACTTCAACACACCACTTTCAGTGAAGGATAGAACATCCAGAAAGAAGCTCAATAAAGACACGGAAGATCTAAATGCTACAATCAACCAACTTGATCTCATAGACCTATACTGAACACTCCACCCAACAGCATCCAAGTATACTTTCTTTTCCAACACACATGGAATATTCTCTAGAATAGACCACGTATTAGGCCATAAAACAAGCCTTAACAAAATCCAAAGCATAGAAATATTACAAAGAATCTTTTCTGACCATAAAGCTACAAAAATAGAAATCAGTAACAGAAAAGGCAAGGAAAAAAAAATCAAACACTTGGAAACTGAACAACACCCTGCTCAAACACTACTGGGTTATAGAAGAAATTCAGAATGGAATAAAGAAATTCATAGAATCAAATGAGAATGAAAACACATCCTACCAGAACCATTGGGACACAGCAAAAGCAGTGCACAGGGGTCAGTTTATAGCAAGAAATGCACACATCCAAAAAGAAGGACCAAAATCAAAACATTAACCCTACATCTCGAGCAAGTAGAAAAAGAGCAGCTAAAGAAGCCCTCAGGCACCAGAAGAAAGGAAATAGTAAGAATTAGAGCAGAGCTAAATGAAACAGAGAATAGAAAAACAATTGAAAGAGTTAACAAGACAAAAAGCCAATTCTCTGAAAAGATCAACAAAATCGATAAACCATTGGCCAAACTCACCAAAGGAAAACAGGAGAGGAAGCAAATATCCCGTATAAGAAATGAGATGGGTGATATCACAACAGACCCAACTGAAATTAAAAGAATCATAGCCAAATACTATGAAAAATTGTACTCTAACAAATTTGACAACCTGGAGTAAATGGACAGATTTCTAGAAACTCACTATCTACCTAAACTAACAGAAACAGAGGTAGAACAACTAAAGAAACCTAGAACAAAAGAAGAGATTGAAAAGGTAAGTAAAAAACTACCCCCCCACACAAAAAAAATAAGCCCTGAACCGGATGGTTTCACTGTAGAATTCTACCAAACTTTAAGGGAAGAGTTAATACCACTACTACTAAAGGTATATCAGAGCATAAAAAAGGATGGAATACTCCCAAATTCATTCTATGAAGCCAGCATGACCCTGATACCAAAACCAGGTAAAGACACCACAGAAAAAGAAAATTACAGACCAATATCCTTCAGGAACATTGACGCAAAAATCCTCAACAAAATTATAGCCAATAGAATTCAACAGCATATCTGGGCGGAGGGCTGTGGGGATCACGGTCTCGGGGAACACCTTGCTCAATTGGCATAACACAGTTTATAAAGACAATGTTCTACATTCTACCTTGGTGAGTAACATCTGGTGTCTTAAAAGCCTGTGAGCAGCCATCTAAGATACTCCACTGGTCTCACCCCTTTAGGAGCAAGGGAGAATGAAGAGAACAAGATACAAGGAAAAGATTAGTCCAAAGGACAAATGGACCACAGTTATCACAGCCTCCACCAGACTGAGTCCAGTACAGCTAAATGGTCCCCAGCTACCACCACTGACTGCTCTGACTGGGATCAGAATAGAGTTTCCTTGACAGAGCTGGAAAAGGATGTAGAACAGAATTCTAACTCACACACACAAAAAAAAGACCAGATTTACTGGCCTGACAGATTGGAGAAACCCCGAGAGTGTGGCCCCCGGACACCCTTTTAGCTCAGTGGTGAAGCCCCTCCCAAAGTTCACCATTCAGCCGGGGATTGGAGATTGGACAGCCTCATAAAACAAAACAGGACTAATGAGGCACAGCAGTCCAGAGAAAAGGACTAGATCGCAGAAGGGGACAGGAAAGCTGGTGATAGGGAACCTAAGTTTGAGAAGGGACAGTGTTGACATGTCATGGGGTTGTTAACCATTGTCAAGGGCAGTATGTGTTCTAACTTTAATGAGGAACTATTTGTTCTGAAAACCTTCATCTAAGGTACAAAAAAAAAAAGAATTATCTATGTGAGATCAAATTGAGAACAGCAACTCAAAAGGTTTGATGGGAAGCCTAGGGGACAGTGAGTTGAAGATAATGGTGATGGAATAATTTGGAAAAAGACAGTGAGAATAGCAGCACAACTGGATGTAATCTATGTCATTGAATTGTACATATAGAAACTTTCAAATGGTGTAACTTTGGCTATGTATATTGTCACCAAAAAAGAGGTCCTCAAGGTCAAGAAGTGAGAGTATTGACATGTTGTGGGGTTGTTAGCCAATGTCATAAAACAATATGTGTACTGACTGTTTAACGAGAAACAATTTGTTCTGTAAACCTTCATCTAAAGTACAACAAAATATTTAAAAATAAATAAAAACTTTAAAAAAGAGAATTCAACAGCATATCAAAAAAATAATTCACCATGATCAAGTGGGATTTGCATCCAGGTATGCAGTGATGGTTCAACATTAGAAAAACAATTAATGTAAACCATCACATTAATAAAACAAAAAACAAGAACCACATGATCTTACGATCGATACAGAAAAGGCATTTGAAAAAGTCAAACATCCATTCATGATAAAAACTCTCAGCAAAATAGGAATAGAAGGAAAATTCCTCAGTATAATTAAGGGCATTTATACAAAGCCAACAGCCAGCATCATCCTAAATGGAGAGAGTTTGAAAGCATTCCACATGAGACCTGGAACTAGACAAGGATGCCCTTTATCGGCACTCTTATTCAACTTTGTGCTGGAGGTTCTAGCCAGAGCAATTAGGCTAGAAAAAGAAATAAAGGGCATCCAGATTAGTAGGGAAGACGTAAAAGTATCTCTATTTGCAGATGATGTGATCTTATACACAGAAAACCCCAAAGAATCCACAAGAAAACTACTGGACTAACAGAAGATTTCAGCAAAGTATCAGGATACAAGATAAACATACAAAAATCAGTTGGATTCCTCTACACCAACAACAGAACTTTGAAGAGGAAATCACCAAATCAATACCATTTACAATAGCACCCAAGAAGATAAAATACTTAGGAATAGGAGTTCGGGCAAAATGGCGCTCTAGGCAGAAGCACCACGCCGTCCCTCCACAGCAAAGATCCGAAAAACTAAGCCAAACAGAGAATACAACAATCCTGAAACCCTAAAACATCAAATGAAGAGATAAAGAACTCAGCCAAGCACCAAATGGAGTGAGAAAAGTGACAGAGAACGGAGAGCGAGGAGAGATTCATGCAGAGGTCCCCTACCAGCTAATGCAGTGTGAATCCACCATGTTGGACTCCTATCAGAGACCAGCAAATGAGGGTACAAGAAAGCAGCCTCACAGAGCATTCAGCGTGATAAAAAACAACAGGTAATTTGCAGTGTGCACTTTCGCACCCCCCCCCCACCCCTCTTCGCCCCGGCTCGGCCTCCTCTGCTTCCCGTGGCCTCAGTCTCTTGACTGGGAAGCGCCGGCTGCTTGGATTCCACACACCCAAGCGGGCGGCTCTCTGGGTGCCATTTGTTGGCTGCTAGCATTGCTTTTTTTTTCTGCTTCTTTTGATTTCTCACTTGCCTCTCGCCACCTCCCCCTCCTTTCATTCCAGTGCCTAGCTCTGAGCACCATCTTTGCCTCTTCCTGAGGGGCTGCGGGGCTCCATCCGAGTATGCAGCTGCTTCCCGGTCTGGGCTGCCGCGCTGGTGGGACCCAGGGGCTTTTGTTCATTTGTTCCTTTGCTTACCACGGCCATGGCTTTCTGGGTGCCATTTGTTGGCTGCTAGTGTTGCTTTTTTTTTCCTGCTTCTTTTGATTTCTGACTTGCCTCTCACCACCTCCTCCTCCTTTCACTCAAGTGCCTGGCTCCGTGCACCATCTTTGCCTCTTCCTGAAGGGCTCCAGAGCGCCAGCAATTTGTGATATACGCTTTCCCACTCTCCACTCTTCTTCACCCACACTTGGCCTCCTCTGCTTCCTGCAGACACAGTCTCTTGTCCAGAAACACCAGCCCACACTGGCTGGCTCTCTGAGTGCCATTTGTTGGCTGCTGGTGTTGCTTTTTTTTTTTTTCCTGCTTCTTTGGATTTCTTGCTTGCCTCTCGCCGCCTCCCCCTCCTTTCCCTCGAGTGCCTGGCTCCGTGCGCCATCTTTGCTTTTTCCTGAGGGGCTGCAGAGCTCAATTCGACTGTGGAGTTTCTTCCTGGTCTGGGCTACCGCGCTGGTGGGATCCCGGGGCTTTTGTTCGTTTGTTCGTTTTGAACTGTTTGTTTGTTTTCTTTTCCTTTTCTTGAGTTGGGAGCCCTTTCTGGCCAGGCGGAGCTGCGTGGCAAGGAACTCCCATTCATCTTCCACAGACGTGCAGAGGGATCCCTGAGAACATTTCTATTTCGCTGTTTTATTTATTTATTTCCTTGGGTGGCTTTGCTTGTTCTTTTTATTTTTTATTTGTTTTGTTTTCTTTTGCCTCTTTTTTTGTCTTTCTTCATTGCTCAGTTTCTTGTCTCTCTATATCTTCCTTCTCTTTCTGATCCCTGAATACCAGGTGTTGTATGCCTCTGTGCCTTCTGGCCAGGCTGCGACACCTGAGAGTGACTTCCCCAGAAATCATAGCTGCATCGGTGGGATCCCTGGGAACTTTGCGGTTCTTTAACCTTTCTGATTTTTATTTGTTCATTTCTTTTCTTTTCTTCCTCTTCCCCTTTCTGTTTTTCTCCATTTCATAGTCTCTCATCTCTCCATTCCAACGGCAAGCTCCCCTAGCATTCTTTTTTGTTTGTTTGTTTTTTGGCCCCTGTTCCTCTCTCCTCTCTCCCATATCATCTTAGCTCCACACATAACCATCTCCCCGCTGCATCCTGCCTACCTGCACCATGCGCTTGACATCACACCACCAAGCAGTACAGGCACGGCCTACTGAAACCTGCCCTGCACTGATTACCGACCCACCCTGGTGGCTGTAGTGAGTGCCACAAACAACCCGTCCCAGTGGCTCCGCTTCAGCTAGACCTGCCCTGCTGTACCATATCTGAGTGACTGAACCTGCCAGTTGGACAACGAGGCAAAAAGTATTGAGCACACAGACGAGCAAACAACAAATATCACGCAATCCACCTGCTCAGACATAGTCAAATATTTTTTTTTAAAAAGGGATGAAACAAATCTACAATCAATAAACGAGAGAAATAACTACTGAATGCCCAGAAAACAGCAGACAATATCAAAACATTTACAAAAACAGTAGAGTATGGTTCCACTAGGTGTCCAAATTAAAACACCAGATGACTCTCCTGTGGAAGAAAATGCACTAGAAGTACCTAATAGGGAATTCAAATCTCTAATACTCGGAATTTTCCAAGAACTGAGGCAAAAAGCTGACAAACATGAGGAAAAAATAGACAAATTCATGGAAAATACAGACAAAAAATTGGAATAATACAGGAAGATGAGGCAGGAACAAAATGCCAAAATAAATTCACAACTAGAAATTATACAAAAACAACAATTAGAAATCCGAAAGAGAAACAACAAGATTTCAGAAATGGATGATGTCATAGAAGGGCTGAGAAGCAGATTTGAAACGGTGGAAGACAGGATCAGTGGAATTGAAGACAAACACTTGGATACAACTCTGCTTCAGGAAAACTCAGAAAAAAGAACAAAGAAAAATTAAGAGACCCTGAGACTTATGTGGGACACAATTAAAAGCAAAAATCTGGGAGTGATTGGCATTCAAAAACAGGGGGAGAAAACAGAAAACACAGAGAGGATCATTGAGGAACTGCTGACAGAAAACTTCCTCAATATCATGAAAGATGAAAAGCTGGCCATCCAAGAAGCTCAATGAACCCCATATAGAAGAGACCCCAAAATAATATCACCAAGGCATATCATTTTCACACTCACCAAAACCAAAGACAAACAAAGAATCCTGAGAGCAGCTCGTGAAAAACAAGAAGTCACACACACAGGAGAAACAATAAGACTAAGCTCAGATTATTCAGCAGAAACCATGAAGGCAAGAAGGCAATAAGATGACATATATAAAATCTTGAAAGAAAAAAATAGTCAGCCATGAATAATATATCCTGCAAAACTCTCGTTCAAATTTGATGGTGAAATTAGGTCATTTCCAGATAAACATAAACTAAGGGAATATGTAAAAGTCAAACCAAACTTATAAGATTTATTAAAGGGAGTTCTTCGATCTGAGAACAAACAGCTTCAGCCCACAAGCAGAACCTAGGACGCAGGATCATACGAGCCAGATACCAGTCTAACAAATGAACTCTCAAGGACTATCCAAAACCAAAAGAAATACAGCAGGGAATCAGAGCAGTCAATTGATGGATGACAACAACATCAAAACAATGAAAGAGGGAATAAACGGCATAGGTATAGAACCTTCTAATGGAGAGGAAGGCAAGGTGATACCAAGTAATGGTAGACTGCTTCAAACTTAGAAAGATAAGGGTAAAATTCATGGTAACCACAAAGAAAGTTAACAAACCAACACATAAAAATAAAGATGAAAAACATAAGTCTCAGCAAAAACAAAGCCTACAAAAATAAAACAAATTTTAAAAAAATCCACAAACAAAAGTAACTAAGCACAAGAGAGTAAGAAGAACAAAGAAAACTTCAGCACCACAAAAAAAAAGCACTACAAAACGACAGCAACAAACTCACATCTATCAATAATTACATTGAATGTACATGGACTCAATGCACCCATAAAGAGACGGAGAGTGACAGAATGGCTAAGAAAACAGGATCCATCAATATGCTGTCTACAAGAGACACACCTTAGAAACAAAAATGTGAATTTATTAAAAGTCAAAGAAAATATATCAAGCTAACAACTACCAAAAAAGAGCAGGAGTGGCAATTCTAATCTCAGATAAAATAGACTTTAAAACAAAATCTATCATAAAAGACAAAGAAGGACACTATATAATGATCAAGGGGACGATCCATCATGAAGACATAACCATAATCAACATCTACGCACCCAATGACAGGGCTGCAAAATACATAAAACAAACTCTAACAACACTGAAAAGAGAAACTGACAGTTCCACAATAGTAGTAGGAGACTTCAACACACCACTCTCAGTAAAGGACAGAACAACTAAGAAGAAACTCAGCAAAGATACAGAAGACCTAAAGGGCACAATAAGCCAACTTGACCTCATAGTCATATATAGAACACTCCATCCAACCGTTGCAAAGCACACATTCTTTTCCAATGCACATGGAACGTTCTCCAGAATAGACCACATCTTAGGCCACAGAGCAATCCTAAACAAGATCCAAAACGTTGAGATAATTTAAACTAACTTCTCTGACCACAATGCCATCAAGGTAGAAATTAACAACAGAAACAGGAAGGGAAAAAAATCAACTACATGGAAACTGAATAATACCCTGCTTACACATCAGTGGGTAATAGAAGAAATCAGAGATAGAATTAAAAAATTCCTAGAATCAAATGAGAATGAAAACACCTCATACCAAAACCTTTGGAACACAGCAAAGGCAGTCCTCAGAGGACAATTTATAGCAATAGATGCACATATCACAAAAAAAGAAAGGGACAAAATCAAAAAATTAACTACACAACTCAAACAAATAGATAGAGAACAGCAAAAAAAGCCCACAACCACCGGAAGAAAGGAAATAGTAAAGATCAGAGCAGAAATAAATGAAATAGAGAACAGAAAAACAATAGAAAGAATCAACCAAACCGAAAGTTGGTTCTTTGAAAGAGTTAAAATTGACAAACCACTGGCCAGACTGACAATAGAAAAACAGGTGAGGACACAAATAACCCAAGTAAGAAATGAAATGGGGGACATTACAACAGACCCAGCTGAAATAAAAAGGATTATAACAGAATATTATGAAAAACTCCAACAAATTTGAAAACCTAGACGAAATGGATAAATTTCTAGAAACCCACAGCCTACCCAATGTTCAACAAAGTGATGTTGAAAATCTGAACAGACCCATAAAAAGAGAAGAGATTCAAAAGGTAATAAAAAAAACTTCCAACCAAAAAAAGCCATGGCCCAGATGGCTTCACTGGAGAATTCTACAAAACATTTATAGAAGAGGTTGTACCAGTTCTACTCAAGCTATTTCAGAGCATAGAAGAGGAAGCAACACTTCCAAATGCATTCTATGAAGCCAGCATAACACTGATACCAAAACCAGGCAAAGACATCATAAAAAAAGAAAATTAGAGACCAATGTTTCTCATGAATACAGATGCAAAAATTCTGAACAAAAATCTAGCCAATAGCACTCAGCATCGTATCGAAAAAATAATACACCACGACCAAGTTGGATTCATACCAGGTATGCAAGGATGGTACAACATTAGAAAATCAGTCAACGTAATCCACCACATAAATGAAAGGAAAGAAAAGAATCACATGAGCATCTCAATTGATGCAGAAAAGGCATTCGACAAGGTCCAACACACATTCCTGTCAAAAACTCTCAATAAAATAGGTATAGAGGGGAAATTTCTCAACATAATAAAGGGCATCTGTGCAAAACCAACGACCAACATCATTCTTAATGGAGAGAGGCTGAAAACATTCCCCCTGAAAACAGGAACAAGACAAGGATGCCCTTTATCACCACTCCTATTTAACATTGTGCTGGAAGTTCTAGCTAGAGCAATAAGGCAAGAGAAAGAAATAAAGGGCATCCAAATTGGTAATTAAGAAGTTAAACTGTCCCTGTTTGTGGATGATATGATACTATACATAGAAAACCCTAAAAACTCCACGAGAAATCTAATGGAACTAATAGAAAGATTCAGCACAGTAGCAGAATACCAGACAAACATACAAAAATCGGTAGGATCCCTATACACCAATAAAAAGAACGATGAAACGGAAATCAGGAAAACAATACCATTTATAATAGCCCTTAAAAAAATAAAACACTTAGGAATAAATCTAACCAGGGATGTAAAAGACCTATGCAAAGAAAACTACAAAACACTACTTCAAGAAACCTAAAGGGATATACATAAATGGAAAAACACACCATGCTTATGGATAGGTAGACTCAACATTGTGAAAACGACAATTCTACCCAAAGCAGTTTACAAATACAACGCAATCCCGATCCAAGTACCAACAACATTCTTCAAACATATGGAAAAACTAATCATTAACGTTATATGGAAAGGGAAGAAGCCCCGGATAAGTAAAGCACTACTGAAGAAGAATAAATTTGGAGGACTCACACTACCTGACCTCAGAACCTACTATACAGCTACAGTAGTCAAAATAGCTTGGTACTGGTACAATGACAGTTACATTGACCAAGGGAATAAAATTGAGAACCTAGATGTAAATCCATCTGCCTACAGTCACCTGATCTTCGATAAGGGCCTAAAGTCCATCATATGGGGAAAAGACAGTCTTTGTAACAAATGGTGCTAGCAAAACTGGATATCCATCTGCAAAAAAATGAAACAGGACCCATATCTCACGCCATATACAAAAACTAATTCAAAATGGACCACAGACCTAAATATAAAGCCAAAAACTATAATATTCATAGAAAAAAAAAAGGACCAACGCTACAGGCCCTAATACACAGCATTAACTGGATGCAAACCATAACCATCAACACACAAACCCCAGAAGATAAGCTAGATACCTGGGATCTTCTAAAAATCAAACTCCTATGCTCTTCAAAAGACTTCACCAAAAGAGTAAAAAGAGAACCTACACACTGGGAAAAAAGTTTTGGACAGTGCAAGTCAGACAGAGGTCTAATCTCCATAATCTACAAGAAAATCCAACACTTCTACAACAAAAAGACAAATAATCCTATTAAAAAAATGAGCAAAGATATAAACAGACAGTTCACCAAAGAAGAGATTCAAATGGCCAACAGACACATGAGGAAATGTTCGCGAACACTAGCCATTAGAGAAATGCAAACTAAAACCACAATGAGATACCATCTCACCCCGGCATTACTGGCCCGAATCAAAAACACTGGAAATAACAAATGTTGGAGGGGCTGCGGAGAGATGGGATTTCTTATGCACTGCTGGTGGGAATGCCAAATGATAAAACCATTTTGGAAAATGATATGGTGCTTCCTCAGAAAGCTAGAAATAGACATACCATTTGATCCAGCAATCCCACTCCTAGGAATATATCCTAGAGAAATAAGAGTCGTCACTCGAATAGACATATGCACACCTATGTTCATGGCAGCATTGTTCACAATAGCAAAACGATGGAAACAACCTAGATATCCATCAACAGATGAATGGATAAACCAACTATGGTGCATACACACAATGGAGTACTATGCAACGAGCAAGAACAACATTAATCTGTGAAGCATCTCATACCATGGATGAAACTGGAGGACATTATGCTGAGTGAAATAAGTCAATCACAAAAGGCAAATATTGTATGAGACCTCTATCGTAAAAACCCATGAAAAATTTCCCACGCAAAATGTAACAATCTTTGTTGGTTACCAGGGATGGGAGGGGTGGGGGGAAATACTAAATAGGCAATAGGTAAGTGGTATCTTGGGTGAAGGGTGAGACAGTACACAATACAGGGGAAACTAGAATAACCTGTACAAGGAAAGGTCATGGAAGCTCCATAGACACATCCAATCTCCCTGAAGGACTGAATTGCTGGGCGGAGGGCTCTGGGGACCATGGTCTCGGGGAACATCTAGCTCAATTGTCATGACACAGCTTATAAAGACAATGCTCTACATTCTACCTTGGTGAGTAGCATCTGGGGTCTTAAAAGCCTGCGAGCGGCCATCTAAGATACTCCACTGGTCTCATCCCTTCTGGAGCAAGGGAGAATGAAGAGAACAGGATACAAGAAAAAGATTAGTCCGAAGGACTAATTGTCCACAGCCACCAAGGCCTCCACCGGACTGAGTCCAGTACAGCTAGATGGTGCCCAGCTACCACCACTGACTGCTCTGACCAGGATCACAACAGAGAGTTCTGGACAGAGCTGGAGAAGGATGTAGAGCATAATTCTAACTCACAAAAAAAAAAAAAAAAAGACCAGATTTACTGGCCTAAAGGAGACTGGAGGAACCTCGAGAGTATGGCCCCCAGACACACTTTTAGCTCATTGGTGAAGTTACCTCCGAGGTTCATTGTTCAGCCTGGGAGTGGACAGCCCGGTGAAACCAAATGAGACTAATGAGGTATAGGAGTCCAGTGACAAGGGCCAGAAAGCAGAAGGGGACAAGGAAGCTGGTGATAGGGAACCCAAGGTTGAGTAAGGATAGTGTTGATGTGTTGTGAGATTGTTAACCATTGTCATAGGGCAACATTTGTAGTAAGTGTTAAGTGAGAAACTATTTTGTTCTGTAAGCCTTCATCTTAAGTGAGAATAACAGCACAATTGGAAGAGCGTAGTCAATGTCACTGAACTGTGTATGTAGAAATTTTTGAAACGGTGTATCTTTGGCTATGCGTATTTTCACCAAAAAAAAAAAAAGAGTTTGAGAATTTAGAGGGTTAATATGTTGTGGGATTGTTAACCAATGTCATAAAACTACATGTGTACTACTGTTTCATGAGAAACTATTTGTTCTGTAAGCCTTCACCTGAAGTACAATAAAATATAAAAAAAGAAATACTTAGGAATAAATCTAACTAGAAATGTAAAAGACCTATACAATGAAAACTACAAGGCACTACCACAAGAAATGAAAAGAGACCTTCGTAAGTCGAAAAACCGGAGACTGCAAGAGCCTGAGACCAGAAGAACTACTTGGTGCCTGGCTATCACCAATGACCGCCCTGATAGGGAAAACAACAGAAAGTCCCTGTTGGAGCAGGATAAATGGGGGGTGCAGAACTTAAATTCAAGTGAAAAGACCAGACTTAGTGGTCTGAGTCAGAACGGAGGAACCCCAGAAAGCATGGCCCCTGGACTCTCTATCAACCCAGCACTAAAACCATTCTGGAGGCCAACTCTTCAGTCAAAGATTAGACTGGACTGTGGGACATAAAAGGATACTCGTGAAGAGTGTGCTTCTTAGATCAAGTAGACACATGAGACTAAATGGGCAGCTCCTGTCTGGAGGTGACATGGGAAGGCAGAGAGGGTCGGGAGCTTGTTGAATGGACATGGTATATCAGGGGTAGGAAGGAGGAATGTGCTGCCACAGTATAGGGAGAGCAATTAAGGTCACATAACAATGTATGTATGAATTTTTTTATGAGAGACTAATTTGAAATATAATCTTTTGTTTAAAGTACAATAAAATAAAATTTTAAAAAATACTCGGAAAAAAAGAAAGAAAATCATTTTCCTCCAATACTCTGAGGTGCCACAGTTCTTATGAATCAAATAACCTTGTGTGTGTCAAGGGGTGGTTATTTCTGAACTCTCTACTGGGTCCAATTTTCTCTTTTATCACTGCACCAATATCCACTGTCTTAATTATCACAACTTTGAAATACATTTTGATATCTTGGAAAAGTAATGGCTCTAACTTTGTGTTTCTCTTTCAAAGTTTTCTCGACTATATTTGGTTATTGGCATGTCTATATGAATTTTAGAATGACCTTTTCAAGTGATTCATACATTGCCATTTCGATTGGGCGTTAAATTAAATCTATAGTTAAAATTTGAGGAAATTAACCTCTTTAAAATATTTAGTCTTCTCTTTTATCATGGAATATTTTTCAATTTATTTAGGATTTCCTAAAATTCTCAGTGATAGTTAATGGGTTTCTATATTCACCTCATAGGTGGGTTCTGAGAGCAATTAAATATTTCCATGCTCTATTAATTTTATATGTTTTTAAATTTCATTCTTAACTGTTCATTGTGGAAATATAAACATAGTATTGATTTGTGTGTATTGGCTTTTTACCTGTGGGTTTGTTAGTTTTACTTCTTAATTTTTTTTAGTTATTAATTTGAACATTTAATAGCATAGCCTTGTGGATTTTCTACTGACCTCTGTTAATAAACATTTTCCAATTTTAATAATTTTCCTTTTTCCTTGTCTTATTAAACTGCTAAGACTTTCAGTAATTTTTATAAATATAAATTTGGATGGATACCATCATAATCTTGTTCTTGATCTCAAGGAAAAAGCTCCGAATATTTCAACATTACGTATGGTATTAACCTAAAGTTTTTTAAGATTCTCTTTATCTGGTCAACAAAATTAGTTTCTATTCCTATTGTGCTAAGAGTTTTATCACAAATACCTTTTATTTTAACAGAAAACATCTGGATTTTTAATGAGCTTGTTATTTTATTTTTCTCATTTATAATCTAATTTACACAAATTGACTTTAAAATATTACCTTACCTCCCAGAATGAACCCTCGTCTGTCATTATCTATTATTCATTCATGTTTTGTTGGACTTTGTTTTTCAGTCTTTTGTTTAGGATATTTGAACCCAAGTTTATGAGAAAGGTGTTTGCAATATATGCATCAAAGTTTATGAGCAATATTTAAATTCCTTATTAAATATTTTGTATCAAAACGATGTATCTAAATTGACAATTATCTACCAGAATCTCTATAACCTTGCTATTGTTAGCCCTCTGCTAAGTCAATCGGTTGTATCTTGTGCCCTCTAATGGTCAGAAATATTAGTGCACCCTCTTAAGCTCCGTACTGGGAGATCAGCTACCTAGTGTGGTCAGTTAGAATGATTGTTCACAGTTCTGTTTATTAATGTAACCTGTTCCTACGAAAGCCAGTAAATTTCTATTAGTCCTTAAACTAGCCCAAGCCGGATTTGTCCCGCCCCACATGCACAAAAGGGCCAGCTGGGACCACTAACTGACTTCAGCAGAGGCCGCGGCAACAGGTGGAATCAATCGGAAGGAAAATCATCACTTGGACACTATTACGAAGCAAGAGGCCCGAGAAGAACGATGTCACCTCCTGTTTTCTGGCCACCTTCTAGAATTTTCCCTCCCCAGTACGCCTGCGCAGCCACCATATTGCCGACCAAACCACATAGAAGCCCTGCTTCTGCAGAGCTCAGGGAGCGGGATCTGAGGAACTTTCTCCTGGCTCCTTGCTCTGCGCATTGCAATAAAGCTACCGTCTCTTTCTCAAAGACTAGTGTCCAGATAAATGGCTAATCTGACCATATCAGACAAGGACCCACCTTTCCACGTTCGGTAACACTAAATTAATTGTCTAAACTTTCTGGAGGTGTAAGGGAAAAGAAAAAGAAACATAGAAAACATATGAGTATTTTTGTGTTTAAAAAAAAATTAGAGCACTCCTTCTCCTAAGGGGCAAAATTCGGATTAGTTCTGTCCATTTTTTCGCTGTACCCTTGGCATGCAGGCCTGACTGTACGCATGGTGCAACACGTATGGCTGAGAATCCCCTTTTACGTTATCAGCCCTTGGTTACAGTATATAAATCACTATAATTTTATAATTATGCCAGTTTTATGATTCTAAAATCAAAGTAATATTAGTCAGGTTTATAGACAAATATATATATATCCATATTGAAATATGTAATTAGAAAGATTTTTAGTAATTTTCTTATACCATCTAGGGTGATAAGATGTGGATTCCTAAAATCAGCCCATCTGCTCCTAGAATGAACTAAGGGAGTCTTATTCCATCCAGAATCCCATGCCTACCACAAGTGGCGAGGGAACCAAAATTACCACATACAATTTCAAAATAAAAATCAGTTTGCCCATAAGAATGAGAAAATCACTATTCATTCACTGTCTCCCATGTGCTAGGAACCACCAGGGACCCTACAGCCATATTACTGCTGAATCTAGGTAGCTGGAAAGGGGCCTTGACAAAGACAGAGGCATTCGTCACAAGGTTGTTTGGGTGGCTATAAAAAAGAAGAGACGTTTATGGAGATCACAAAGATTGTCCCTTGTAATCAGGTTATAAGAATTACCTCTTATTTCTCACAACACACCTGTGAAATCACTATTATAATTATTCCTGCTGTTTGGCAGATGAAGTGAAAAAAGTAGTAATTCACTTGCCCAAAATGAATTCCTCGGTTAGAGAGTAGTGATTCAGGGTTTAAACCTATGATGCATAATTCTAGACCACTAAATTCAATCTCTCCTCCTTCCAGTAGTGCCTAAATGTTGGACCTAAAGGAGGTGAGCCTGATGAAGAAAATTACTTTTATTCAAGTGGGCACCCCTTAACTATCAGCCATGTGGAGCCATATCAGCTCAGCAGGTCTTGCTTGTTGGGGATGGAAGACTATGGGACGTTCAGGCCCCCAGTGGTCCGTCCCTGCTGACAACTTATGAACTAGTGTCTCACCTCCAGTGTTACTTGTGATGTTGCCTAGACTGTGCCTCAGCCCCTTAGTGTTGTCAACCATCTTTCCCCTTCTCAAGATGCTCCCTGGTTTCCTGGGTGTTTAGCCAAGCCAACTCAGGTGGCGCTTTGCTTCTATTAATTCCACTGGGTGGTAGGCAATCCCCCTGCCTATGAGAAGTCCTGAATTAGTAAAGTAATGTCCTTTTCACCGAACGTGATACTGTTTTGAGGACTAACCCAATGGGGCTTGGGTAGCTCAGGTGGTTGGGTGGAATGGATGCACCTTCTGTTATGTCTCTAATTTTTGATGTGGGGAGAGCATATCACCTCAAGTGGTGGTGATGCTATGTGTTACATGCAGCCACAATGTCTACACCTGTGATGTACTCCCCAATGGTAACCATAATCACCAGAACCTGAAATGGCCCAAAAGACCACACCTGGAAGCATAAGTATACCTCCTTGACACAGGTCACTTCATCTGTCTTGAAACCTCCCAAAGTCAGCAGCCTCCCCTTGCCATGGTGAAGGCCCAGAATGATGGTCACCTGGGCCCCAGTATCTAGTAGTCCCATAAATGTTTGAATTTCCCTGAGTTCCTCTTCCTCCGTTATAGGGGTATAGATACACTGGTCTCCAGCAAGGGCGCAAAGACCTGGACTCTATCCCTAGTTATTCGTCTTAAAGGGAGTAATGTCAGGGTACATGTGAAGAGGAGTACCCTCTTTGTCATATTCAGTGAGCTCACAATCAGAATTGTTCCCTGGTTTGTCGTGTTCGATGCATATGGAATCCTTAGCAACCTGTGTATTTTGCTTCCCTGGACTATGCTTTGGGATCAGAGAGCTGCTCTGTGGGATTCTAAATCCCCCTAGTCCCATAAACCTTCTTCTTCTTGTCCTTTAATGGCTTAGATTATAGTCTTCATTTCCAAAGTGGAGGAATCTCCCTTTGCCAATATCACTGGCAGAGGTCTTTTGTAGGAATCCTATTAATTTCCAATTTGTCTACTCCCTGTTTCAGCAACCAGAAACATGTTGCCTTGTGTTTCTTCCCACTCGTGTCCTTCCCCAATGACATTTCAGGCATGGATTCTCATTGCTGGGTGTCTGTCCATCTGGGCCTTTTGTGTAGAAATAGCTGATACCACCTTGTTATTTTCTTCCCAAAGTGAAACACTGAGGTTGAGCTTTTCCATGCCTCTCCCACTGTCATACCAGGAGACAACAAAGATAGGGAGGTTGTCCACTGAGGAGGGTCCTTGTGCATGAAAGACTCCATTGCCATCCAAGACATAACAGTATCATCACCATCAAATGCAGGGACAGGGTCATAATGCCAGGTGTCTATGCTCTTTACCTGGAGTACCTTCATGGCTTCATGCACCGTCTTCCAGGGAGGGGTTTCCTCTTAAGGACATCCCCAGCTGGTAAAACTGTTCTCAGTATAACCAACTCTTCTCTTCCTTTTTCCCACGGAGCATACGTACCAAGAGATTTTGTGTCACTCACAAGGAATGATTCAAATCTGGATGCAATGCCACCCTCAGCTATCTCTCTCCTATGAGACCTGAGGAGAATGGCCAAGGGGGCAACTGAACACCTGTGCAGTAGGGTTCCTCTGGAAACATCTGGGATTCCCGACGTCTTGAAACAGTTGTGCAATATTATAGGTTATGTCATTTTTTTTCCAGGATATGAATTTTCTCCCTGTGTTTGGTGATCAGGGTCAAAACGTCTGTGCCAGACAACAGGGGCAACGGATCCCCATGAAAGCTGTTGCCTCAGGACTCAGGAAACACAGCCTGGGTGGGTATACCTGGGCAACTCTCACCTCAAGTCATAGGGTAATAGACTCTCATCCCACAGTATGTAAGTCGAGAAGGATTGTTAACATTGCCCCTTTCTCTTCCCACATTACCTAACAATGATGGACAAACCCCTCACCCACGGACCCCAATGATACAGGGTATTGTAGAGTTACCAATCAGACCAACCGCTGGCTCTGTCAACATTTAAACCAAGACAACGAGCCATCTCTCCACATTGTTCCAGACGATCTGTCAACATGGTGGACCACACCAATCCCCTGGACAGTGACTATTGCCCTCCAGAACCACACAGCGCTGGACATTCTGACAGAACAGTTTAGGGCTATATGTGCGATGTTGAGAGAAAACACAGCCCTTTGACCTATTCAGTTGGCTTGGACTAAGTAGTGACTAGGGTAGCTGGTTGGATCTCTTCTCCAAAAATCCTAAGCACCCTGATCGAGATAATTCTACTCATGATTCTCCTTAAATACTGCTTTAATATATCAAGCAAATGCTGCATGGACAGAGTTGTGCACTGAGTCTGAAACGTACAATTCAACATCATAAATGGATGATGGGCTTACCTGGACTTATGTCCACTTTGCTTCTGTTTCTTCCTGGCATCCTTGTGGGAGTTGAGGGGTGGACTATTGGTGTGCTGCAGCCTTTGTGTCTCCTCTCTGGGCTGTCTAATCAGAGGTCTTAGTCCCACGACACACTCTGATAAGAGAGGTTGGTACCTCGGTTTCTCATCCTCTCCCTGTTTCTTTTTCTTATCTGGGAAGCCTCCCTCCTTGTTCTGGGCACAAAATAACTTTCTCTATCCTGCTCATGTGTTGACACCGTATTGCATCTGGGCAAACCCCATTCTATATCTGTTCCCATCACAAAGGGAATGGAGTCTCTCTCATTTTCACCACAAAAGGGGTATGTGCATAATACCTGCCCTCTGCCAGTTGTAGGAGATAAGTCACTGGCCTTGGGAGACTGGCACCCACCATTGAAGCTGATCTCGTGTTATCTCTTCTCTGTGTGTGTAAAGTATTGTTGCACTCTCTCTGTGTGATTCATCTTTAGTTGTTGTCCAAAATCACCAAATGAAAAAAGTTTAATCAAACATATTAACTAAGAGAAGCTATTTGTTCTGTAAACCTTCACCTAAAGTACAATAAAAAAACGTCAAAAATGTATTAACTAAGCTGGGTATTCTCATCACAAGATCCACAGGTATGCTTCAAGTTGTACATAAATCCCTTAAAACACTATGCAAAGTACTGTGTGCACTGACATTTTTCTGAAGAAAGCATTTATGTTGCTGTTGTCATTAGGTGCCATCAAGTCACTTCTGACTCACAGTGACCCTTTGTACAACAGAAGGAATCCCTGCCTGTTCCTGCGCCATCCGCACAATTGTTGTTATGCTTGAGCCCAGTGTTGCAGTCACTGTGTCAATCCATCTCGTTGAGGGTCTTTCTCTTTTTCACTGACCCTTTACTTTACCAAGCATGATGTCCTTCTCCAGGGACTGATCCCTCCTGGTAACTTGTCCAAAGTATGTGAATCATAGTCTCAGCAACCTTGCTTCTAAGGAACATTCGGGTTGCACTTCTTCCAAGACAGATTTGTTCATTCTTTTGGAAGTCCAAGGTATATTCAATATTCTTGGCAAACACCACAACTTGAAGGCATCAATTCTTCTTTGGTATTCCTTATTTATCATCCAGTTTTCGCATGCATGTGAGGCTATTGAAAACACCATGGCTTGGGTCAGGCACACCTTAGTCTTCAAGGTGACATCTTCCAGGATTCATAGGTTGCATTATTTCTCAAAAAATGTTCATGATTCAATAAAAATGCCGAAAGCTCTGTATCTAAGCCTTTGCTTATGCACAAACAGTAAAATTGTTTTTACACCTTTGTAAGGCATCAAATCCAAGTTGTCAAAAAAGAAGATTCAAAAAAGCTAGTTAACATGTTTTACTTTTATTGTTAATATGAGTGCAAGTGTCTCTGCACTTGTTTTAATAATCTATTTCTTTTAACATATATTCAAATGTCAGTGAATTTTGAATCACCATATTTTTGTACAGGGTTGATCTGCATTTTTACAGCCAGGCCATTTTGTCTATAAACGTATTTGTCTATGTACTGGTACCTGGAAAAGAGCCCTGCGCAGCACAAGTGGATCTCCACCTAACGTTTGGTGGTTTTAACCCACCAAAACGTGGCAGGGGAGAAAGGCCTGGCAATCTGTTTCTGTAAAGATTACTGCCAGGAAATCTTTATGTAGCAGTTCTATTCTGTAATAACTGGGGTCATCATGAGTCAGAATCACCTTGAAAGGAACAGATTTTAGGGTTGTCATCTGGAGATATCTGAATCTATACCTGTACCTGTATCTATATCTATATATTTGTATGTTGTTTTTATAGACATTTGTGTAAATTTTCATTTTAGCTTGAAAATTCTGTTGCCTGGCAGTTTTGCTTTGAATATACAAAAATTCTGAAAACAGTTATCTTTTCCAAGTAAACTGTGCATATATAAAGGAATTTGTTTGGTTCATAGTGTGTTTATAAGGCTTTGCTTATTCCTTGCTTTTTCCCTCATAAAGCATAAGAGGGTGCATTAATATTTCTGACCATTAGAGGGCACAAGAGATAACCGATTGAATTGCAGCGGGCTAAAAACAGCAAGATTATAGAGATTTTGATTCATAATTGTCAATTTAAATGTATCATTTTGATACAAAATATTTAAGAACGAGTTTAAATATCGCTCATAAACTTTGATTCAAATATTCTGAACATCTTTCTTATAAGCTTCGGTACAAATATCTTAAACAAAAGACAGAAAAACAAAGTCCAATGAAACATGAATGAATAATAGATGACGACAGACGAGGGTTCGTTCTGGGAGGTAAGATATTTTAAAGTCGATCTCTGTAAATTATATTATAAATGAGAAAAATAAAATAACAAGCTCATTAAAAATCCAGAGATTTTCCATTAAAATAATAGTTGTTTGTCATAAAACTCTTAGCATGATAGGAATAGATTAGAATTTTCTTGATCTGATGAAGAGAAACTTTAAAATAATTTAGGCTAATACCATAATTAATATTGAAATATTCAGAGCTTTTCCCTCCAGATCAAGAAGAAGGTTATAATGGCATTAATCCAAATTTATATTTAGAAAAATTACTGGAAGTCTTAGTGTAATAAGGCAAGGAAAAAGGAATACTAGTATAATTCAAAAATGTTTATTAACAGAGGTCAGTAGAAAATCCACAAGGCTCTGCTATTAACTGTTCAAATTAATAAGTAAAAAGCTTAATAAGTAAAACTGGCAAACCCACAGGGAAAAGGTAATATACAAAAATCAATCCTATGTTTGTATTTCCATAATGAACAGTTAAGAATGAAATTTAAAAACATATAAAACTAATAGAGCATGGAAAAATTTAATTACTTTCAGAACCAACCTATGATGTGAACATAAAAATCCACTATTACTGAGAATTTTAGGAAATCCTAAATAAATACAGAAATATTCCATGATAAAAGAGTAGAAGAGTAAATATTTTAAAGAGGTTAATTTTCTCAAAGTCGAACTATAGATTTAATTAAAAAGTCAATCAAAATGACACTGTGAATAACTTGAAAAGGTCATTCTAAAATTCATATAGACATGCCAATAACCAAATATAGTCGAGGTAAATTTGAAGGAGAAAAACAATGTTAGAGTAATTACTTTTACCAGATAGAAAAACACATTTCAAAATTGTGATAATTAAGAAAGTGGATATTGGTGCAATGATAAAGAGAAAATTGAACCAAATAGAGACTTCGGAAATAACCACCCCAACACACACAAGGTTATTTGATTTATAAGAACTGTACCATCTTAGAGCATTGAAGGAAAATGATTTTCCAATAAATGATGTTGAGTGAAATGGGTAACTAACTAAAACAAAATAAGTAAATAACAAGACACTACTTCATACCATACATAAAATGTTATCTCAAGAGAAATTTAGATATGAGAAACTGATGTGAAAAATAATAAAGCTTCTAGAAGATAAGTAACGTTTGCCCAAGATATGACAACAAAATCCTAACTCTCTGGTTTTAAAAATGAATACCTATGCTAAGTGAGATTCTCATATTCAGGGATGGTATTAGTGTAGTATTGTTTGTGTATCCTCTTGTACACGGTGGACATGTGTTATTATTTCTCTACCTATTTTAAGTATTTCATGGGAGCTGCCTGCAGAGCTTCCCCTTCCCCATATGTTTGTAGCTAGCACTACACATGTTAGACTATGATTTTATAGAAGCTGTGCTAAATCAGGGGCAAGGGCAATCATTTTCCAACTCCATTCTACTACCCCATTGGGTGTTTATATTTTTAATTGGGAAATACAAAATCAAGGAGAAAGTTCAGTTGTTAGATTCTAAAGACTCCAAATAAAATTACAAAAAGGAAAATGAAGATAAAATGATTCCGCTCCCTTTGGTATATCTAGCTTGACCAGCTAATCAACCTTACTTACTGAAGTATATCACATATACAGTAAAGTACACAAATCATTTTTTAAAAAAATAGTGCTGTTCAGTCAGCACTCAACTGATTGCAACCCCTTGCAATATAGAGTAGAAGTATTCCATAGTGTTTTCTTGGCTGCAATCTTTAGGATTGCCAGGCCTTTATTCCTTGGAGCCACTGAGAGGGTTTTAACTATTTGCACCACCGATTCCAAAATAATAAATTTTTAAAAGAGAGTATCTGCCACTTATATACAGATATAAACCGTAACCATCACCACAAAAGCAGCCTTCCTTCCCCTATGGGTCACTGCAACCAACTGATACCACTATTATGTGTTCACCATGATACTAATCATTTTGCCTGTTGGAACATCTTACAAACATAAAGGAGGAACTCTTTTGTTATGGGAAACCCTGGTGGCTGAGTGTGTAAGAGCTATGGCTGCTAACCAAAAGGTCCAAAGTTCTAATTCTCTGTGTGATTCATCTTTAGTTTGGTGCTTAAGGCCCCAGAAAGAAAAAAGTTTAATCAAACATATTAACTAATCTGGGTGTTCCCATCATAAGATCCACAGGTATGCTTCAAGTTGTACATAAATCCTCCAAAACAGTATGCAAAGTACTGTGTACATTTACATCTTCCTGAAGAAAGGATTTATAGGTTGCATTATTTATTTAAAAAAGTTCATGATTTAATAAAAATGTCAAGAGCTCTTGATCTAAGGCTTTGCTTATGGACAAACAGCAAAATTGTTTTTATACCTTTGTAAGGCAACAAATCCAAGTTATTAAAAAAAGTTTCAAGAGACTTCAGGCAAAATGGCACTCTAGGCAGAAGCACCACGCCTTCCCTCCACAGCAAAGATCTGGAAAACTAAGCCAAACAGAGAAAACAGCAATCCTGAAACCCTAAAACATCAAATGAAGAGATAAAGATCTCAGCCAAGCACCAAATGGAGTGAGAAAAGTGACAGAGAACAGAGAGCAAAGACAGATTCATGCAGATGTCCCCTATCAGCTAACACAGCGCGGATCTGCCATCTTGGACTTCTATGAGAGACCAGCAAATGGGGGTATGAGAAAGCAGCTTCACGGAGTTTCCAGCAGGAGACAAAACAACCGGTAATTTGCGATACACGCTTTCCAACCCCCCACCCTTCTTCACCCCTACTCGGCCTCCTCTGCTTCCTGTGGCCACAGTCTCTTGTCCAGGAAGCACCAGCTGCTTGAATTACACCCGCCTGACTGGCCGGCTCCCTGATTGCCATTTGTTGGTGTTGCTTTTTTCTGCTTCTTTCTATCTCTTCCTTACCTCTCACCACCTCCCCCTCCTTTCACTCAAAAACTTACCTCCATGCACCACCTTTGCTTCTTCCTGAAGGGCTGTGGAGCTCCGTTTGAGTGTGAAACTGCTTCCTGAACTGGGCTGCCGCGCAGGTGGGATCCCGGGGCTTTTGTTTGTTTGTTTGTTTTGAATTGTTTCTTTCTTTTCTTTTCCTTTTCTCGAGTTGGGAGCCCATTCTGGCCTGGCAGTGCTGCGTGGCTTGGGACCTACCACCTCTGCTTGTGTAGACGAGCAGAAGGATCCCTGAGAGCATTTCTTTTTTCGTGGTTTTTTTTTTTATAATTTTTTAGTGGTCTTTTTTTTTTTTTTAATTTGTTTTGTTTTCTTTTCCCTGTTTTTCCCTTTTTGTCTTTCTTCATTACTCAGTTTCTTGTCTCTCTATACATTCCTACTATTTCTGTTCCCTGAACACCTGGCACTGAATACCTCTATGCCTTCTAACCAGGCTGTACTGCAACACCTAAGAACAACTTCCACAGACCTCATAGCCACACCAGTGGATCCCTGGGAGCTTTGCTGTTCTTTTTCCTTTCTGATTTTTATTTATTCATTCTTTTCTTCTTTTTCTTCTTCTTCTTCCCCTTTTTGTTTTTCTCCATTTCATAGTCTCTCATTTCTCCACTCCAACAGCAAGATCCCCAGCACTCTTTTTTGTTTGTAAGATTTTAGCTCCTGTTCCTCTCTCCTCTCTTCCATATCCATCCTAACTCCACACATAATAATCTCCCCCCCTCCATCTTGCCTACCTGCACCGTGTGCTGAACATCACACCACCAAGCAGCACAGGCACGGCCTACCGGAACCTGCCCTGCACAGATTACCTGCCAGCCCTGGTGGCTGTAGTAAGTGCCACAAACAACCCGTCCCAGTAATTCCTCTTCAGCTAGACCTCCTCTGCTGTACCATATCTGAGGCACTGACCCTGCCAACTGGAGAAGGAGGCAAAAAGTATCATGCCCCAGAGGAGCAAACAACAAAGAACACACAGCCCACCTGGTCAGACATACCCAAATGGAAAAAGAAATGATGAATCAAACAAATCTACAATCAATAAATGAGAAAAATAACTACCGAATGCCCCGAAGAGACCAGACAATATCAAAACATTTACAAAAACAGGACAGGATGTTTCCAGCAGGCATCCAAAATAAAACACCAGATGACTTTCCAGTGGAAGAAAAGGCACTAGAACTACCTGATAGGGAATTCAAATCTCTAACACACAGAATTATCCAAGAGTTGAAGCAAAAAGCAGACAAAAATGAGGAAAAAATAGACAAATTCATGGAAAATACAGACAAAAAATTGGAAGAATTCAGTAAAATACTGCAGGAACAAAATGTCAAAATAAATTCACAACTAGAAATTATACAAAAACAACAATTAGAAATCCAAAAGATAAACAACAAGATTTCAGAAATGGACACTGTCATAGAAGGGCTGAGGAGGAGATCTGAAACGATGGAGACAGGATCAGCACAATTAAAGAGAAACATTTGGATACAACGCTATTTGAGGAAAACGCAGAAAAAAGACCAAAGGAAAAAGAAGAGAGTCTAAGAGTTATGTGGGATACAATCAAAAGCAAAAATTTTCGAGTGATCAGAGTTCCAGAATAGGGGGAGAAAACAGAAAACACAGAGAGGATCACTGAAGAACTGCTGACAGAAAACTTCCCCAATATCATGAAAGATGAAAAGCTGGCCATCCAAGAAGCTCAAAGAACCCCATATACCATAGATCTCAAAAGAAAATCACCAAGGCATATCATAATGACACTCGCAAAAACCAAAGACAAACAAAGAATCCTGAGAGCAGCTCGTGAAAAATAAGAAGTCACACACAGAGGAGAAACAATAAGACTAAGCCTAGATCATTTGACAGAAACCATGCAGGCAAGAAGGCAATGGGAGAACATATATAAAACCTTGAAAGAAAATAATTGCCAGCCAAGAAAAATATATCCTGCAAAACTCACGTTCAAATATGATGGTGAAATTAGGACATTTCCAGATAAACAGAAGTTAAGGGAATATATAAAAAGCAAACCAAACTTACAAGAATTATTAAAGGGAGTTCTTTGATCTGAGGACAAACAATTTCAGCTAATAGGCTGAATCTAGGATGCAGGATCGTACCAGCCAGATACCAGTCTAGGAAATGAACTCTCAAGGAGTATCCAAAACCAGAAGAAATACAACAGGAAATGAGAGGAGTTCATCTGTAAATGACAACAACATCAGAACAATAAAAGAGGGAAAAAACGGTGTAGGTATAGAACCCTCTAATGGAGAGGAAGGCAAGGTGGATACCAAGTGATAATAGGCTGCTTCTAACTTAGAAACATAAGGGTAATTTCATGGTAACCACAAAGAAAGTTAACAAACATACTCATAAAAATAAAGAGGAAAACCATAAAGTCTCAGCAAAAGCAAAACCTACAAAAAAAAAAAAAAAGAAATGAAAAGAAAATCCACAAACAAAAGTAATTCAGCACAGGACAGTAAGAAGAACAAAGAAAACGTCAGCACCACAAAAAAAGCACTATAAAATAACAGCAACAAACTCACGTCTATCAATTATTACACTGAATGTAAATGGACTCAATGAACCCATAAGGAGACGGACAGTAACAGAATGGATAAGAAAACAGGAACCATCAATATGCTGTCTACAAGAAACACACCTTAGAAACAAAAATGTGAATTTATTAAAAGTCAAAGGTTGGAAAAAAATATATCAAGTAAACAACTCATAAAAAAGAGCAAGAGTGGCAATACTAATCTCATAAAAAGTAGACTTCAAAATAAAATCCACCATAAAAGACAAAGAACACTACATAATCATTAAGGGGACGATCCATCATGAAGACATAACCATAATAAACATCTACGCACCCAATGACAGGCTGCAAAATACATAAAACAAACTCTAACAACACTGAAAAGAGAAACTGACACTTCCACTATAATAGTTGGAGACATCAACACACCACTCTTAGTAAAGGACAGAATAACTAAAAAGAAACTCAGCAAAGATATAGAAGACCTAAAGGGTACAATCAGCCAAATTTACCTTATAGACATATACAAAACACTCCATCAAACTGCTGCAAAATATACATTCTTTTCTAATGCACATGGAAATTTCTCCAGAATAGACCACATCTAAGGCCACAAAGCACTCCTCAACAAGATCCAAAACACTGAGATAATTCAAAGTATCTTCTCTGACCACAATGCCATCAAGGTAGAAATTAACAACAGAAATAGCAAGGAAAAAAAATCAATTGCATGGAAACTGAATAACAACACCCTGCTTACACATCATTGGATAATAGAAGAAATCAGAAACAGAATAAAAAAATTGCTAGAATCAAATGAGAATGAAAACACATCATACCAAAACCTTTGGGACACAGCAAAGGCAGACCTCAGAGGACAATTTATAACAATAGATGCACACATTAAAAAAGAAGAAATGGACAAAATCAAAACATTAACTACACAACTCAAACAAATAGAAAATAGCAAAAAAAGCCCACAGCCACCAGAAGAAAGGAAATAATAAAGATCAGATCAGAAATAAATGAAATACAGAACAGAAAAACAATAGAAAGAATCAACAAAACCAACAGTTGTTCTTCGAAAGAATCGACAAACCACTGGCCAGAATGACAAAAGAAAAACAGGAGAGGAAGCAAATAACCCAAATAAGAAATTAAATGGGGGACATTACAAAAGACCCAACTGAAATAAAAAGGATTATAACAGAATATTATGAAAAACTATACTCCAACAAATTTGAAAACCTAGAGGAAATGGATAAACTTCTAGAAACACACGCCCTACCCAAACTACAACAAAGTGATGTTGAAAATCTGAACAGACCCATAACAAGAGAAGAGATTGAAAAGGTAATTAAAAAAAACTCCCAACAAAAAAAGCCGTGGCCCATATGGCTTCACTGGAGAATTCTACAAAACATTCACAGAAGAGCTTGTACCAGTACTACTCACGCTATTTCAGAGCATAGAAAAGGAAGCAACACTTCCAAATGCATTCTACGAAGCCAGCATAACGCTGATACAAAACCAAGCAAAGACACCACAAAAAAAGAAAATTACAGACCAATATCTCTCATGAATACAGATGCAAAAATTCTGAACAAAATTCTAGCCAATAGAATTCAGCATCATATCAAAAAAATAATACACCACGACCAAGTTGGATTCATACCAGGTATGCAAGGATGGTTCAACATTAGAAAATCAGTCAACGTAATCCACCACATAAATGAAAGGAAAGAAAAGAATCACATGAGCATCTCAACTGATGCAGAAAGGCATTCGACAAGGTCCAACAACCATTCCTGACAAAAACTCCCAATAAAATAGGTATAGAGAGGAAATTTCTCAACATAAAAAAGGGCATCTGTGCAAAACCAACGGCCAACATCATTCTTAACGGAGAGAGGCTGAAAACATTCCCCTTGAAAACAGGAACAAGACAAGGATGCCCTTTATCACCACTCCTATTTAACATTGTGCTGGAAGTTCTAGCTAGAGCAATAAGGCAAGAGAAAGAAATAAAGGGCATCCAAATTGGTAATTAAGAAGTTAAACTGTCCCTGTTTGTGGATGATATGATACTATACATAGAAAACCCTAAAAACTCCACGAGAAATCTAATGGAACTAATAGAAAGATTCAGCACAGTAGCAGAATACAAGACAAACATACAAAAATCGGTAGGATCCCTATACACCAATAAAAAGAACGATGAAACGGAAATCAGGAAAACAATACCATTTATAGTAGCCCTTAAAAAAATAAAACACTTAGGAATAAATCTAACCAGGGATGTAAAAGACCTATGCAAAGAAAACTACAAAACACTACTGCAAGAAACCTAAAGGGATATACATAAATGGAAAAACACACCATGCTTATGGATAGGTAGACTCAACATTGTGAAAACAACAATTCTACCCAAAGCAGTTTACAAATACAACGCAATCCCGATCCAAGTACCAACAACATTCCTCAAACATATGGAAAAACTAATCATTAACGTTATATGGAAAGGGAAGAAGCCCCGGATAAGTAAAGCACTACTGAAGAAGAATAAATTTGGAGGACTCACACTACCTGACCTCAGAACCTACTATATAGCTACAGTAGTCAAAATAGCTTGGTACTGGTACAATGACAGTTACATTGACCAAGGGAATAAAATTGAGAACCTAGATGTAAATCCATCTGCCTACAGTCACCTGATCTTCGATAAAGGCCTAAAGTCCATCATATGGGGAAAAGACAGTCTTTGTAACAAATGGTGCTAGCAAAACTGGATATCCATCTGCAAAAAAATGAAACAGGACCCATATCTCACGCCATATACAAAAACTAATTCAAAATGGACCACAGACCTAAATATAAAGCCAAAAACTATAATATTCATAGAAGAAAAAATAGGACCAACGCTACAGGCCCTAATACACAGCATTAACTGGATGCAAACCATAACCATCAACACACAAACCCCAGAAGATAAGCTAGATACCTGGGATCTTCTAAAAATCAAACTCCTATGCTCTTCAAAAGACTTCACCAAAAGAGTAAAAAGAGAACCTACACACTGGGAAAAAAGTTTTGGACAGTGAAAGTCAGACAGAGGTCTAATCTCCATAATCTACAAGAAAATCCGACACCTCTACAACAAAAAGACAAATAATCCTATTAAAAAATGAGCAAAGATATGAACAGACAGTTCACCAAAGAAGACATTCAAATGGCCAACAGACACATGAGGAAATGTTCGCGATCACTAGCCATTAGAGAAATGCAAACTAAAACCACAATGACATACCATCTCACCCCGGCATTACTGGCCCGAATCAAAAACACTGGAAATAACAAATGTTGGAGGGGCTGCGGAGAGATGGGAACTCTTATGCACTGCTGGTGGGAATGCCAAATGATAAAACCATTCTGGAAAATGATATGGTGCTTCCTCAGAAAGCTAGAAATAGACATACCATTTGATCCAGCAATCCCACTCCTAGGAATATATCCTAGAGAAATAAGAGTCGTCACTCGAATAGACATATGCACACCTATGTTCATGGCAGCATTGTTCACAATAGCAAAACGATGGAAACAACCTAGATATCCATCAACAGATGAATGGATAAACCAACTATGGTGCATACACACAATGGAGTACTATGCAACGAGCAAGAACAACATTAATCTGTGAAGCATCTCATACCATGAATGAAACTGGAGGACATTATGCTGAGTGAAATAAGTCAATCACAAAAGGCAAATATTGTATGAGACCTCTATCGTAAAAACCCATGAAAAATTTCCCACGCAAAATGTAACAATCTTTGTTGGTTACCAGGGATGGGAGGGGTAGGGGGAAATACTAAATAGGCAATAGGTAAGTGGTATCTTGGGTGAAGGGTGAGACAGTACACAGTACAGGGGAAACTAGAATAACCTGTACAAGGAAAGGTCATGGAAGCTCCATAGACACATCCAATCTCCCTGAAGGACTGAATTGCTGGGCGGAGGGCTCTGGGGACCATGGTCTCGGGGAACATCTAGCTCAATTGTCATGACACAGCTTATAAAGACGATGCTCTACATTCTACCTTGGTGAGTAGCATCTGGGGTCTTAAAAGCCTGCGAGCGGCCATCTAAGATACTCCACTGGTCTCATCCCTTCTGGAGCAAGGGAGAATGAAGAGAACAGGATACAAGAAAAAGATTAGTCCGAAGGACTAATTGTCCACAGCCACCAAGGCCTCCACCGGACTGAGTCCAGTACAGCTAGATGGTGCCCAGCTACCACCACTGACTGCTCTGACCAGGATCACAACAGAGAGTTCTGGACAGAGCTGGAGAAGGATGTAGAGCATAATTCTAACTCACAAAAAAAAAAAAAAAAAAGACCAGATTTACTGGCCTAAAGGAGACTGGAGGAACCTCGAGAGTATGGCCCCCAGACACACTTTTAGCTCATTGGTGAAGTTACCTCCGAGGTTCATTGTTCAGCCTGGGAGTGGACAGCCCGGTGAAACCAAATGAGACTAATGAGGTATAGGAGTCCAGTGACAAGGGCCAGAAAGCAGAAGGGGACAAGGAAGCTGGTGATAGGGAACCCAAGGTTGAGTAAGGATAGTGTTGATGTGTTGTGAGATTGTTAACCATTGTCATAGGGCAACATTTGTAGTAAGTGTTAAGTGAGAAACTATTTTGTTCTGTAAGCCTTCATCTTAAGTGAGAATAACAGCACAATTGGAAGAGCGTAGTCAATGTCACTGAACTGTGTATGTAGAAATTTTTGAAACGGTGTATCTTTGGCTATGCGTATTTTCACCAAAAAAAAAAAAAGAGTTTGAGAATTTAGAGGGTTAATATGTTGTGGGATTGTTAACCAATGTCATAAAACTACATGTGTACTACTGTTTCATGAGAAACTATTTGTTCTGTAAGCCTTCACCTGAAGTACAATAAAATATAAAAAAAGAAATACTTAGGAATAAATCTAACTAGAAATGTAAAAGACCTATACAATGAAAACTACAAGGCACTACCACAAGAAATGAAAAGAGACCTTCGTAAGTCGAAAAACCGGAGACTGCAAGAGCCTGAGACCAGAAGAACTACTTGGTGCCTGGCTATCACCAATGACCGCCCTGATAGGGAAAACAACAGAAAGTCCCTGTTGGAGCAGGATAAATGGGGGGTGCAGAACTTAAATTCAAGTGAAAAGACCAGACTTAGTGGTCTGAGTCAGAACGGAGGAACCCCAGAAAGCATGGCCCCTGGACTCTCTATCAACCCAGCACTAAAACCATTCTGGAGGCCAACTCTTCAGTCAAAGATTAGACTGGACTGTGGGACATAAAAGGATACTCGTGAAGAGTGTGCTTCTTAGATCAAGTAGACACATGAGACTAAATGGGCAGCTCCTGTCTGGAGGTGACATGGGAAGGCAGAGAGGGTCGGGAGCTTGTTGAATGGACATGGTATATCAGGGGTAGGAAGGAGGAATGTGCTGCCACAGTATAGGGAGAGCAATTAAGGTCACATAACAATGTATGTATGAATTTTTTTATGAGAGACTAATTTGAAATATAATCTTTTGTTTAAAGTACAATAAAATAAAATTTTAAAAAATACTCGGAAAAAAAGAAAGAAAATCATTTTCCTCCAATACTCTGAGGTGCCACAGTTCTTATGAATCAAATAACCTTGTGTGTGTCAAGGGGTGGTTATTTCTGAACTCTCTACTGGGTCCAATTTTCTCTTTTATCACTGCACCAATATCCACTGTCTTAATTATCACAACTTTGAAATACATTTTGATATCTTGGAAAAGTAATGGCTCTAACTTTGTGTTTCTCTTTCAAAGTTTTCTCGACTATATTTGGTTATTGGCATGTCTATATGAATTTTAGAATGACCTTTTCAAGTGATTCATACATTGCCATTTCGATTGGGCGTTAAATTAAATCTATAGTTAAAATTTGAGGAAATTAACCTCTTTAAAATATTTAGTCTTCTCTTTTATCATGGAATATTTTTCAATTTATTTAGGATTTCCTAAAATTCTCAGTGATAGTTAATGGGTTTCTATATTCACCTCATAGGTGGGTTCTGAGAGCAATTAAATATTTCCATGCTCTATTAATTTTATATGTTTTTAAATTTCATTCTTAACTGTTCATTGTGGAAATATAAACATAGTATTGATTTGTGTGTATTGGCTTTTTACCTGTGGGTTTGTTAGTTTTACTTCTTAATTTTTTTTAGTTATTAATTTGAACATTTAATAGCATAGCCTTGTGGATTTTCTACTGACCTCTGTTAATAAACATTTTCCAATTTTAATAATTTTCCTTTTTCCTTGTCTTATTAAACTGCTAAGACTTTCAGTAATTTTTATAAATATAAATTTGGATGGATACCATCATAATCTTGTTCTTGATCTCAAGGAAAAAGCTCCGAATATTTCAACATTACGTATGGTATTAACCTAAAGTTTTTTAAGATTCTCTTTATCTGGTCAACAAAATTAGTTTCTATTCCTATTGTGCTAAGAGTTTTATCACAAATACCTTTTATTTTAACAGAAAACATCTGGATTTTTAATGAGCTTGTTATTTTATTTTTCTCATTTATAATCTAATTTACACAAATTGACTTTAAAATATTACCTTACCTCCCAGAATGAACCCTCGTCTGTCATTATCTATTATTCATTCATGTTTTGTTGGACTTTGTTTTTCAGTCTTTTGTTTAGGATATTTGAACCCAAGTTTATGAGAAAGGTGTTTGCAATATATGCATCAAAGTTTATGAGCAATATTTAAATTCCTTATTAAATATTTTGTATCAAAACGATGTATCTAAATTGACAATTATCTACCAGAATCTCTATAACCTTGCTATTGTTAGCCCTCTGCTAAGTCAATCGGTTGTATCTTGTGCCCTCTAATGGTCAGAAATATTAGTGCACCCTCTTAAGCTCCGTACTGGGAGATCAGCTACCTAGTGTGGTCAGTTAGAATGATTGTTCACAGTTCTGTTTATTAATGTAACCTGTTCCTACGAAAGCCAGTAAATTTCTATTAGTCCTTAAACTAGCCCAAGCCGGATTTGTCCCGCCCCACATGCACAAAAGGGCCAGCTGGGACCACTAACTGACTTCAGCAGAGGCCGCGGCAACAGGTGGAATCAATCGGAAGGAAAATCATCACTTGGACACTATTACGAAGCAAGAGGCCCGAGAAGAACGATGTCACCTCCTGTTTTCTGGCCACCTTCTAGAATTTTCCCTCCCCAGTACGCCTGCGCAGCCACCATATTGCCGACCAAACCACATAGAAGCCCTGCTTCTGCAGAGCTCAGGGAGCGGGATCTGAGGAACTTTCTCCTGGCTCCTTGCTCTGCGCATTGCAATAAAGCTACCGTCTCTTTCTCAAAGACTAGTGTCCAGATAAATGGCTAATCTGACCATATCAGACAAGGACCCACCTTTCCACGTTCGGTAACACTAAATTAATTGTCTAAACTTTCTGGAGGTGTAAGGGAAAAGAAAAAGAAACATAGAAAACATATGAGTATTTTTGTGTTTAAAAAAAAATTAGAGCACTCCTTCTCCTAAGGGGCAAAATTCGGATTAGTTCTGTCCATTTTTTCGCTGTACCCTTGGCATGCAGGCCTGACTGTACGCATGGTGCAACACGTATGGCTGAGAATCCCCTTTTACGTTATCAGCCCTTGGTTACAGTATATAAATCACTATAATTTTATAATTATGCCAGTTTTATGATTCTAAAATCAAAGTAATATTAGTCAGGTTTATAGACAAATATATATATATCCATATTGAAATATGTAATTAGAAAGATTTTTAGTAATTTTCTTATACCATCTAGGGTGATAAGATGTGGATTCCTAAAATCAGCCCATCTGCTCCTAGAATGAACTAAGGGAGTCTTATTCCATCCAGAATCCCATGCCTACCACAAGTGGCGAGGGAACCAAAATTACCACATACAATTTCAAAATAAAAATCAGTTTGCCCATAAGAATGAGAAAATCACTATTCATTCACTGTCTCCCATGTGCTAGGAACCACCAGGGACCCTACAGCCATATTACTGCTGAATCTAGGTAGCTGGAAAGGGGCCTTGACAAAGACAGAGGCATTCGTCACAAGGTTGTTTGGGTGGCTATAAAAAAGAAGAGACGTTTATGGAGATCACAAAGATTGTCCCTTGTAATCAGGTTATAAGAATTACCTCTTATTTCTCACGACACACCTGTGAAATCACTATTATAATTATTCCTGCTGTTTGGCAGATGAAGTGAAAAAAGTAGTAATTCACTTGCCCAAAATGAATTCCTCGGTTAGAGAGTAGTGATTCAGGGTTTAAACCTATGATGCATAATTCTAGACCACTAAATTCAATCTCTCCTCCTTCCAGTAGTGCCTAAATGTTGGACCTAAAGGAGGTGAGCCTGATGAAGAAAATTACTTTTATTCAAGTGGGCACCCCTTAACTATCAGCCATGTGGAGCCATATCAGCTCAGCAGGTCTTGCTTGTTGGGGATGGAAGACTATGGGACGTTCAGGCCCCCAGTGGTCCGTCCCTGCTGACAACTTATGAACTAGTGTCTCACCTCCAGTGTTACTTGTGATGTTGCCTAGACTGTGCCTCAGCCCCTTAGTGTTGTCAACCATCTTTCCCCTTCTCAAGATGCTCCCTGGTTTCCTGGGTGTTTAGCCAAGCCAACTCAGGTGGCGCTTTGCTTCTATTAATTCCACTGGGTGGTAGGCAATCCCCCTGCCTATGAGAAGTCCTGAATTAGTAAAGTAATGTCCTTTTCACCGAACGTGATACTGTTTTGAGGACTAACCCAATGGGGCTTGGGTAGCTCAGGTGGTTGGGTGGAATGGATGCACCTTCTGTTATGTCTCTAATTTTTGATGTGGGGAGAGCATATCACCTCAAGTGGTGGTGATGCTATGTGTTACATGCAGCCAGAATGTCTACACCTGTGATGTACTCCCCAATGGTAACCATAATCACCAGAACCTGAAATGGCCCAAAAGACCACACCTGGAAGCATAAGTATACCTCTTTGACACAGGTCACTTCATCTGTCTTGAAACCTCCCAAAGTCAGCAGCCTCCCCTTGCCATGGTGAAGGCCCAGAATGATGGTCACCTGGGCCCCAGTATCTAGTAGTCCCATAAATGTTTGAATTTCCCTGAGTTCCTCTTCCTCCGTTATAGGGGTATAGATACACTGGTCTCCAGCAAGGGCGCAAAGACCTGGACCCTATCCCTAGTTATTCGTCTTAAAGGGAGTAATGTTGGGGTACATGTGAAGAGGAGTACCCTCTTTGTCATATTCAGTGAGCTCACAATCAGAATTTTTCCCTGGTTTGTCGTGTTCGATGCATATGGAATCCTTAGCAACCTGTGTATTTTGCTTCCCTGGACTATGCTTTGGGATCAGAGAGCTGCTCTGTGGGATTCTAAATCCCCCTAGTCCCATAAACCTTCTTCTTCTTGTCCTTTAATGGCTTAGATTATAGTCTTCATTTCCAAAGTGGAGGAATCTCCCTTTGCCAATATCACTGGCAGAGGTCTTTTGTAGGAATCCTATTAATTTCCAATTTGTCTACTCCCTGTTTCAGCAACCAGAAACATGTTGCCTTGTGTTTCTTCCCACTCGTGTCCTTCCCCAATGACATTTCAGGCATGGATTCTCATTGCTGGGTGTCTGTCCATCTGGGCCTTTTGTGTAGAAATAGCTGATACCACCTTGTTATTTTCTTCCCAAAGTGAAACACTGAGGTTGAGCTTTTCCATGCCTCTCCCACTGTCATACCAGGAGACAACAAAGATAGGGAGGTTGTCCACTGAGGAGGGTCCTTGTGCATGAAAGACTCCATTGCCATCCAAGACATAACAGTATCATCACCATCAAATGCAGGGACAGGGTCATAATGCCAGGTGTCTATGCTCTTTACCTGGAGTACCTTCATGGCTTCATGCACCGTCTTCCAGGGAGGGGTTTCCTCTTAAGGACATCCCCAGCTGGTAAAACTGTTCTCAGTATAACCAACTCTTCTCTTCCTTTTTCCCACGGAGCATACGTACCAAGAGATTTTGTGTCACTCACAAGGAATGATTTAAATCTGGATGCAATGCCACCCTCAGCTATCTCTCTCCTATGAGACCTGAGGAGAATGGCCAAGGGGGCAACTGAACACCTGTGCAGTAGGGTTCCTCTGGAAACATCTGGGATTCCCGACGTCTTGAAACAGTTGTGCAATATTATAGGTTATGTCATTTTTTTTCCAGGATATGAATTTTCTCCCTGTGTTTGGTGATCAGGGTCAAAACGTCTGTGCCAGACAACAGGGGCAACGGATCCCCATGAAAGCTGTTGCCTCAGGACTCAGGAAACACAGCCTGGGTGGGTATACCTGGGCAACTCTCACCTCAAGTCATAGGGTAATAGACTCTCATCCCACAGTATGTAAGTCGAGAAGGATTGTTAACATTGCCCCTTTCTCTTCCCACATTACCTAACAATGATGGACAAACCCCTCACCCACGGACCCCAATGATACAGGGTATTGTAGAGTTACCAATCAGACCAACCGCTGGCTCTGTCAACATTTAAACCAAGACAACGAGCCATCTCTCCACATTGTTCCAGACGATCTGTCAACATGGTGGACCACACCAATCCCCTGGACAGTGACTATTGCCCTCCAGAACCACACAGCGCTGGACATTCTGACAGAACAGTTTAGGGCTATATGTGCGATGTTGAGAGAAAACACAGCCCTTTGACCTATTCAGTTGGCTTGGACTAAGTAGTGACTAGGGTAGCTGGTTGGATCTCTTCTCCAAAAATCCTAAGCACCCTGATCGAGATAATTCTACTCATGATTCTCCTTAAATACTGCTTTAATATATCAAGCAAATGCTGCATGGACAGAGTTGTGCACTGAGTCTGAAACGTACAATTCAACATCATAAATGGATGATGGGCTTACCTGGACTTATGTCCACTTTGCTTCTGTTTCTTCCTGGCATCCTTGTGGGAGTTGAGGGGTGGACTATTGGTGTGCTGCAGCCTTTGTGTCTCCTCTCTGGGCTGTCTAATCAGAGGTCTTAGTCCCACGACACACTCTGATAAGAGAGGTTGGTACCTCGGTTTCTCATCCTCTCCCTGTTTCTTTTTCTTATCTGGGAAGCCTCCCTCCTTGTTCTGGGCACAAAATAACTTTCTCTATCCTGCTCATGTGTTGACACCGTATTGCATCTGGGCAAACCCCATTCTATATCTGTTCCCATCACAAAGGGAATGGAGTCTCTCTCATTTTCACCACAAAAGGGGTATGTGCATAATACCTGCCCTCTGCCAGTTGTAGGAGATAAGTCACTGGCCTTGGGAGACTGGCACCCACCATTGAAGCTGATCTCGTGTTATCTCTTCTCTGTGTGTGTAAAGTATTGTTGCACTCTCTCTGTGTGATTCATCTTTAGTTGTTGTCCAAAATCACCAAATGAAAAAAGTTTAATCAAACATATTAACTAAGAGAAGCTATTTGTTCTGTAAACCTTCACCTAAAGTACAATAAAAAAACGTCAAAAATGTATTAACTAAGCTGGGTATTCTCATCACAAGATCCACAGGTATGCTTCAAGTTGTACATAAATCCCTTAAAACACTATGCAAAGTACTGTGTGCACTGACATTTTTCTGAAGAAAGCATTTATGTTGCTGTTGTCATTAGGTGCCATCAAGTCACTTCTGACTCACAGTGACCCTTTGTACAACAGAAGGAATCCCTGCCTGTTCCTGCGCCATCCGCACAATTGTTGTTATGCTTGAGCCCAGTGTTGCAGTCACTGTGTCAATCCATCTCGTTGAGGGTCTTTCTCTTTTTCACTGACCCTTTACTTTACCAAGCATGATGTCCTTCTCCAGGGACTGATCCCTCCTGGTAACTTGTCCAAAGTATGTGAATCATAGTCTCAGCAACCTTGCTTCTAAGGAACATTCGGGTTGCACTTCTTCCAAGACAGATTTGTTCATTCTTTTGGAAGTCCAAGGTATATTCAATATTCTTGGCAAACACCACAACTTGAAGGCATCAATTCTTCTTTGGTATTCCTTATTTATCATCCAGTTTTCGCATGCATGTGAGGCTATTGAAAACACCATGGCTTGGGTCAGGCACACCTTAGTCTTCAAGGTGACATCTTCCAGGATTCATAGGTTGCATTATTTCTCAAAAAATGTTCATGATTCAATAAAAATGCCGAAAGCTCTGTATCTAAGCCTTTGCTTATGCACAAACAGTAAAATTGTTTTTACACCTTTGTAAGGCATCAAATCCAAGTTGTCAAAAAAGAAGATTCAAAAAAGCTAGTTAACATGTTTTACTTTTATTGTTAATATGAGTGCAAGTGTCTCTGCACTTGTTTTAATAATCTATTTCTTTTAACATATATTCAAATGTCAGTGAATTTTGAATCACCATATTTTTGTACAGGGTTGATCTGCATTTTTACAGCCAGGCCATTTTGTCTATAAACGTATTTGTCTATGTACTGGTACCTGGAAAAGAGCCCTGCGCAGCACAAGTGGATCTCCACCTAACGTTTGGTGGTTTTAACCCACCAAAACGTGGCAGGGGAGAAAGGCCTGGCAATCTGTTTCTGTAAAGATTACTGCCAGGAAATCTTTATGTAGCAGTTCTATTCTGTAATAACTGGGGTCATCATGAGTCAGAATCACCTTGAAAGGAACAGATTTTAGGGTTGTCATCTGGAGATATCTGAATCTATACCTGTACCTGTATCTATATCTATATATTTGTATGTTGTTTTTATAGACATTTGTGTAAATTTTCATTTTAGCTTGAAAATTCTGTTGCCTGGCAGTTTTGCTTTGAATATACAAAAATTCTGAAAACAGTTATCTTTTCCAAGTAAACTGTGCATATATAAAGGAATTTGTTTGGTTCATAGTGTGTTTATAAGGCTTTGCTTATTCCTTGCTTTTTCCCTCATAAAGCATAAGAGGGTGCATTAATATTTCTGACCATTAGAGGGCACAAGAGATAACCGATTGAATTGCAGCGGGCTAAAAACAGCAAGATTATAGAGATTTTGATTCATAATTGTCAATTTAAATGTATCATTTTGATACAAAATATTTAAGAACGAGTTTAAATATCGCTCATAAACTTTGATTCAAATATTCTGAACATCTTTCTTATAAGCTTCGGTACAAATATCTTAAACAAAAGACAGAAAAACAAAGTCCAATGAAACATGAATGAATAATAGATGACGACAGACGAGGGTTCGTTCTGGGAGGTAAGATATTTTAAAGTCGATCTCTGTAAATTATATTATAAATGAGAAAAATAAAATAACAAGCTCATTAAAAATCCAGAGATTTTCCATTAAAATAATAGTTGTTTGTCATAAAACTCTTAGCATGATAGGAATAGATTAGAATTTTCTTGATCTGATGAAGAGAAACTTTAAAATAATTTAGGCTAATACCATAATTAATATTGAAATATTCAGAGCTTTTCCCTCCAGATCAAGAAGAAGGTTATAATGGCATTAATCCAAATTTATATTTAGAAAAATTACTGGAAGTCTTAGTGTAATAAGGCAAGGAAAAAGGAATACTAGTATAATTCAAAAATGTTTATTAACAGAGGTCAGTAGAAAATCCACAAGGCTCTGCTATTAACTGTTCAAATTAATAAGTAAAAAGCTTAATAAGTAAAACTGGCAAACCCACAGGGAAAAGGTAATATACAAAAATCAATCCTATGTTTGTATTTCCATAATGAACAGTTAAGAATGAAATTTAAAAACATATAAAACTAATAGAGCATGGAAAAATTTAATTACTTTCAGAACCAACCTATGATGTGAACATAAAAATCCACTATTACTGAGAATTTTAGGAAATCCTAAATAAATACAGAAATATTCCATGATAAAAGAGTAGAAGAGTAAATATTTTAAAGAGGTTAATTTTCTCAAAGTCGAACTATAGATTTAATTAAAAAGTCAATCAAAATGACACTGTGAATAACTTGAAAAGGTCATTCTAAAATTCATATAGACATGCCAATAACCAAATATAGTCGAGGTAAATTTGAAGGAGAAAAACAATGTTAGAGTAATTACTTTTACCAGATAGAAAAACACATTTCAAAATTGTGATAATTAAGAAAGTGGATATTGGTGCAATGATAAAGAGAAAATTGAACCAAATAGAGACTTCGGAAATAACCACCCCAACACACACAAGGTTATTTGATTTATAAGAACTGTACCATCTTAGAGCATTGAAGGAAAATGATTTTCCAATAAATGATGTTGAGTGAAATGGGTAACTAACTAAAACAAAATAAGTAAATAACAAGACACTACTTCATACCATACATAAAATGTTATCTCAAGAGAAATTTAGATATGAGAAACTGATGTGAAAAATAATAAAGCTTCTAGAAGATAAGTAACGTTTGCCCAAGATATGACAACAAAATCCTAACTCTCTGGTTTTAAAAATGAATACCTATGCTAAGTGAGATTCTCATATTCAGGGATGGTATTAGTGTAGTATTGTTTGTGTATCCTCTTGTACACGGTGGACATGTGTTATTATTTCTCTACCTATTTTAAGTATTTCATGGGAGCTGCCTGCAGAGCTTCCCCTTCCCCATATGTTTGTAGCTAGCACTACACATGTTAGACTATGATTTTATAGAAGCTGTGCTAAATCAGGGGCAAGGGCAATCATTTTCCAACTCCATTCTACTACCCCATTGGGTGTTTATATTTTTAATTGGGAAATACAAAATCAAGGAGAAAGTTCAGTTGTTAGATTCTAAAGACTCCAAATAAAATTACAAAAAGGAAAATGAAGATAAAATGATTCCGCTCCCTTTGGTATATCTAGCTTGACCAGCTAATCAACCTTACTTACTGAAGTATATCACATGTACAGTAAAGTACACAAATCATTTTTTAAAAAAATAGTGCTGTTCAGTCAGCACTCAACTGATTGCAACCCCTTGCAATATATAGTAGAAGTATTCCATAGTGTTTTCTTGGCTGCAATCTTTAGGATTGCCAGGCCTTTATTCCTTGGAGCCACTGAGAGGGTTTTAACTATTTGCACCACCGATTCCAAAATAATAAATTTTTAAAAGAGAGTATCTGCCACTTATATACAGATATAAACCGTAACCATCACCACAAAATCAGCCTTCCTTCCCCTATGGGTCACTGCAACCAACTGATACCACTATTATGTGTTCACCATGATACTAATCATTTTGCCTGTTGGAACATCTTACAAACATAAAGGAGGAACTCTTGTTATGGGAAACCCTGGTGGCTGAGTGTGTAAGAGCTATGGCTGCTAACCAAAAGGTCCAAAGTTCTAATTCTCTGTGTGATTCATCTTTAGTTTGGTGCTTAAGGCCCCAGAAAGAAAAAAGTTTAATCAAACATATTAACTAATCTGGGTGTTCCCATCATAAGATCCACAGGTATGCTTCAAGTTGTACATAAATCCTCCAAAACAGTATGCAAAGTACTGTGTACATTTACATCTTCCTGAAGAAAGGATTTATAGGTTGCATTATTTATTTAAAAAAGTTCATGATTTAATAAAAATGTCAAGAGCTCTTGATCTAAGGCTTTGCTTATGGACAAACAGCAAAATTGGTTTTATACCTTTGTAAGGCATCAAATCCAAGTTATTAAAAAAAGTTTCAAGAGACTTCAGGCAAAATGGCACTCTAGGCAGAAGCACCACGCCTTCCCTCCACAGCAAAGATCTGGAAAACTAAGCCAAACAGAGAAAACAGCAATCCTGAAACCCTAAAACATCAAATGAAGAGATAAAGATCTCAGCCAAGCACCAAATGGAGTGAGAAAAGTGACGGAGAACAGAGAGCAAAGACAGATTCATGCAGATGTCCCCTATCAGCTAACACAGCGCGGATCTGCCATCTTGGACTTCTATGAGAGACCAGCAAATGGGGGTATGAGAAAGCAGCTTCACGGAGTTTCCAGCAGGAGACAAAACAACCGGTAATTTGCGATACACGCTTTCCCACCCCCCACCCTTCTTCACCCCTACTCGGCCTCCTCTGCTTCCTGTGGCCACAGTCTCTTGTCCAGGAAGCACCAGCTGCTTGAATTACACCCGCCTGACTGGCCGGCTCCCTGATTGCCATTTGTTGGTGTTGCTTTTTTCTGCTTCTTTCTATCTCTTCCTTACCTCTCACCACCTCCCCCTCCTTTCACTCAAAAACTTACCTCCATGCACCACCTTTGCTTCTTCCTGAAGGGCTGTGGAGCTCCGTTTGAGTGTGAAACTGCTTCCTGAACTGGGCTGCCGCGCAGGTGGGATCCCGGGGCTTTTGTTTGTTTGTTTGTTTTGAATTGTTTCTTTCTTTTCTTTTCCTTTTCTCGAGTTGGGAGCCCATTCTGGCCTGGCAGTGCTGCGCGGCTTGGGAACTACCACCTCTGCTTGTGTAGACGAGCAGAAGGATCCCTGAGAGCATTTCTTTTTTCGTGGTTTTTTTTTTATAATTTTTTAGTGGTCTTTTTTTTTTTTTTAATTTGTTTTGTTTTCTTTTCCCTGTTTTTCCCTTTTTGTCTTTCTTCATTACTCAGTTTCTTGTCTCTCTATACATTCCTACTATTTCTGTTCCCTGAACACCTGGCACTGAATACCTCTATGCCTTCTAACCAGGCTGTACTGCAACACCTGAGAACAACTTCCACAGACCTCATAGCCACACCAGTGGATCCCTGGGAGCTTTGCTGTTCTTTTTCCTTTCTGATTTTTATTTATTCATTCTTTTCTTCTTTTTCTTCTTCTTCTTCCCCTTTTAGTTTTTCTCCATTTCATAGTCTCTCATTTCTCCACTCCAACAGCAAGCTCCCCAGCACTCTTTTTTGTTTGTAAGATTTTAGCTCCTGTTCCTCTCTCCTCTCTTCCATATCCATCCTAACTCCACACATAATAATCTCCCCCCCTCCATCTTGCCTACCTGCACCGTGTGCTGAACATCACACCACCAAGCAGCACAGGCACGGCCTACCGGAACCTGCCCTGCACGGATTACCTGCCAGCCCTGGTGGCTGTAGTAAGTGCCACAAACAACCCGTCCCAGTAATTCCTCTTCAGCTAGACCTCCTCTGCTTTACCATATCTGAGGGACTGTCCCTGCCAACTGGAGAAGGAGGCAAAAAGTATCATGCCCCAGAGGAGCAAACATCAAAGAACACACAGCCCACCTGCTCAGACATACCCAAATGGAAAAAAAAAATCATGAAACAAACAAATCTACAATCAATAAATGAGAAAAGTAACTACCGAATGCCCCGAAGAGACCAGAAAATATCAAAACATTTACAAAAACAGGACAGGATGTTTCCAGCAGGCATCCAAAATAAAACGTCAGATGACTTTCCAGTGGAAGAAAAGGCACTAGAACTACCTGATAGGGAGTTCAAATCTCTAATACACAGAATTATCCAAGAGTTGAAGCAAAAAGCAGACAAAAATGAGGAAAAAATAGACAAATTCATGGAAAATAAAGACAAAAAATTGGAAGAATTCAGTAAAATACTGCAGGAACAAAATGTCAAAATAAATTCACAACTAGAAATTATACAAAAACAACAATTAGAAATCCAAAAGATAAACAACAAGATTTCAGAAATGGACACTGTCATAGAAGGGCTGAGGAGGCGATCTGAAACGATGGAGACAGGATCAGCACAATTAAAGAGAAACATTTGGATACAACGCTATTTGAGGAAAACGCAGAAAAAAGACCAAAGGAAAAAGAAGAGAGTCTAAGAGTTATGTGGGATACAATCAAAAGCAAAAATTTTCGAGTGATCAGAGTTCCAGAATACGGGGGGGAAACAGAAAACACAGAGAGGATCACTGAAGAACTGCTGACAGAAAACTTCCCCAATATCATGAAAGATGAAAAGCTGGCCATCCAAGAAGCTCAAAGAACCCCATATACCATAGATCTCAAAAGAAAATCACCAAGGCATATCATAATGACACTCGCAAAAACCAAAGACAAACAAAGAATCCTGAGAGCAGCTCGTGAAAAATAAGAAGTCACACACAGAGGAGAAACAATAAGACTAAGCCTAGATCATTTGACAGAAACCATGCAGGCAAGAAGGCAATGGGAGAACATATATAAAACCTTGAAAGAAAATAATTGCCAGCCAAGAAAAATATATCCTGCAAAACTCACGTTCAAATATGATGGTGAAATTAGGACATTTCCAGATAAACAGAAGTTAAGGGAATATATAAAAAGCAAACCAAACTTACAAGAATTATTAAAGGGAGTTCTTTGATCTGAGGACAAACAATTTCAGCTAATAGGCTGAATCTAGGATGCAGGATCGTACCAGCCAGATACCAGTCTAGGAAATGAACTCTCAAGGAGTATCCAAAACCAGAAGAAATACAACAGGAAATGAGAGGAGTTCATCTGTAAATGACAACAACATCAGAACAATAAAAGAGGGAAAAAACGGTGTAGGTATAGAACCCTCTAATGGAGAGGAAGGCAAGGTGGATACCAAGTGATAATAGGCTGCTTCTAACTTAGAAACATAAGGGTAATTTCATGGTAACCACAAAGAAAGTTAACAAACATACTCATAAAAATAAAGAGGAAAACCATAAAGTCTCAGCAAAAGCAAAACCTACAAAAAAAAAAAAAAAAAGAAATGAAAAGAAAATCCACAAACAAAAGTAATTCAGCACAGGACAGTAAGAAGAACAAAGAAAACGTCAGCACCACAAAAAAAGCACTACAAAATAACAGCAACAAACTCACGTCTATCAATTATTACACTGAATGTAAATGGACTCAATGAACCCATAAGGAGACGGACAGTAACAGAATGGATAAGAAAACAGGAACCATCAATATGCTGTCTACAAGAAACACACCTTAGAAACAAAAATGTGAATTTATTAAAAGTCAAAGGTTGGAAAAAAATATATCAAGTAAACAACTCATAAAAAAGAGCAAGAGTGGCAATACTAATCTCATAAAAAGTAGACTTTAAAATAAAATCCACCATAAAAGACAAAGGACACTACATAATCATTAAGGGGACGATCCATCATGAAGACATAACCATAATAAACATCTACGCACCCAATGACAGGCTGCAAAATACATAAAACAAACTCTAACAACACTGAAAAGAGAAACTGACACTTCCACTATAATAGTTGGAGACATCAACACACCACTCTTAGTAAAGGACAGAATAACTAAAAAGAAACTCAGCAAAGATATAGAAGACCTAAAGGGTACAATCAGCCAACTTTACCTTATAGACATATACAAAACACTCCATCAAACTGCTGCAAAATATACATTCTTTTCTAATGCACATGGAAATTTCTCCAGAATAGACCACATCTAAGCCCACAAAGCACTCCTCAACAAGATCCAAAACACTGAGATAATTCAAAGTATCTTCTCTGACCACAATGCCATCAAGGTAGAAATTAACAACAGAAATAGCAAGGAAAAAAAATCAATTGCATGGAAACTGAATAACAACACCCTGCTTACACATCATTGGATAATAGAAGAAATCAGAAACAGAATAAAAAAATTGCTAGAATCAAATGAGAATGAAAACACATCATACCAAAACCTTTGGGACACAGCAAAGGCAGACCTCAGAGGACAATTTATAACAATAGATGCACACATTAAAAAAAAGAAATGGACAAAATCAAAACATTAACTACACAACTCAAACAAATAGAAAATAGCAAAAAAAGCCCACAGCCACCAGAAGAAAGGAAATAATAAAGATCAGATCAGAAATAAATGAAATACAGAACAGAAAAACAATAGAAAGAATCAACAAAACCAACAGTTGTTCTTCGAAAGAATCAACAAAATCGACAAACCACTGGCCAGAATGACAAAAGAAAAACAGGAGAGGAAGCAAATAACCCAAATAAGAAATTAAATGGGGGACATTACAAAAGACCCAACTGAAATAAAAAGGATTATAACAGAATATTATGAAAAACTATACTCCAACAAATTTGAAAACCTAGAGGAAATGGATAAACTTCTAGAAACACACGCCCTACCCAAACTACAACAAAGTGATGTTGAAAATCTGAACAGACCCATAACAAGAGAAGAGATTGAAAAGGTAATTAAAAAAAACTCCCAACAAAAAAAGTCGTGGCCCATATGGCTTCACTGGAGAATTCTACAAAACATTCACAGAAGAGCTTGTACCAGTACTACTCACGCTATTTCAGAGCATAGAAAAGGAAGCAACACTTCCAAATGCATTCTATGAAGCCAGCATAACGCTGATACAAAACCAAGCAAAGACACCACAAAAAAAGAAAATTACAGACCAATATCTCTCATGAATACAGATGCAAAAATTCTGAACAAAATTCTAGCCAATAGAATTCAGCATCATATCAAAAAAATAATACACCACGACCAAGTTGGATTCATACCAGGTATGCAAGGATGGTTCAACATTAGAAAATCAGTCAACGTAATCCACCACATAAATGAAAGGAAAGAAAAGAATCACATGAGCATCTCAACTGATGCAGAAAGGCATTCGACAAGGTCCAACAACCATTCCTGACAAAAACTCTCAATAAAATAGGTATAGAGAGGAAATTTCTCAACATAAAAAAGGGCATCTGTGCAAAACCAACGACCAACATCATTCTTAATGGAGAGAGGCTGAAAACATTCCCCTTGAAAACAGGAACAAGACAAGGATGCCCTTTATCACCACTCCTATTTAACATTGTGCTGGAAGTTCTAGCTAGAGCAATAAGGCAAGAGAAAGAAATAAAGGGCATCCAAATTGGTAATTAAGAAGTTAAACTGTCCCTGTTTGTGGATGATATGATACTATACATAGAAAACCCTAAAAACTCCACGAGAAATCTAATGGAACTAATAGAAAGATTCAGCACAGTAGCAGAATACAAGACAAACATACAAAAATCGGTAGGATCCCTATACACCAATAAAAAGAACGATGAAACGGAAATCAGGAAAACAATACCATTTATAATAGCCCTTAAAAAAATAAAACACTTAGGAATAAATCTAACCAGGGATGTAAAAGACCTATGCAAAGAAAACTACAAAACACTACTGCAAGAAACCTAAAGGGATATACATAAATGGAAAAACACACCATGCTTATGGATAGGTAGACTCAACATTGTGAAAACGACAATTCTACCCAAAGCAGTTTACAAATACAACGCAATCCCGATCCAAGTACCAACAACATTCTTCAAACATATGGAAAAACTAATCATTAACGTTATATGGAAAGGGAAGAAGCCCCGGATAAGTAAAGCACTACTGAAGAAGAATAAATTTGGAGGACTCACACTACCTGACCTCAGAACCTACTATACAGCTACAGTAGTCAAAATAGCTTGGTACTGGTACAATGACAGTTACATTGACCAAGGGAATAAAATTGAGAACCTAGATGTAAATCCATCTGCCTACAGTCACCTGATCTTCGATAAAGGCCTAAAGTCCATCATATGGGGAAAAGACAGTCTTTGTAACAAATGGTGCTAGCAAAACTGGATATCCATCTGCAAAAAAATGAAACAGGACCCATATCTCACGCCATATACAAAAACTAATTCAAAATGGACCACAGACCTAAATATAAAGCCAAAAACTATAATATTCATAGAAGAAAAAATAGGACCAACGCTACAGGCCCTAATACACAGCATTAACTGGATGCAAACCATAACCATCAACACACAAACCCCAGAAGATAAGCTAGATACCTGGGATCTTCTAAAAATCAAACTCCTATGCTCTTCAAAAGACTTCACCAAAAGAGTAAAAAGAGAACCTACACACTGGGAAAAAAGTTTTGGACAGTGAAAGTCAGACAGAGGTCTAATCTCCATAATCTACAAGAAAATCCAACACCTCTACAACAAAAAGACAAATAATCCTATTAAAAAATGAGCAAAGATATGAACAGACAGTTCACCAAAGAAGACATTCAAATGGCCAACAGACACATGAGGAAATGTTCGCGAACACTAGCCATTAGAGAAATGCAAACTAAAACCACAATGAGATACCATCTCTCCCCGGCATTACTGGCCCGAATCAAAAACACTGGAAATAACAAATGTTGGAGGGGCTGCGGAGAGATGGGAACTCTTATGCACTGCTGGTGGGAATGCCAAATGATAAAACCATTTTGGAAAATGATATGGTGCTTCCTCAGAAAGCTAGAAATAGACATACCGTTTGATCCAGCAATCCCACTCCTAGGAATATATCCTAGAGAAATAAGAGTCGTCACTCGAATAGACATATGCACACCTATGTTCATGGCAGCATTGTTCACAATAGCAAAACGATGGAAACAACCTAGATATCCATCAACAGATGAATGGATAAACCAACTATGGTGCATACACACAATGGAGTACTATGCAACGAGCAAGAACAACATTAATCTGTGAAGCATCTCATACCATGGATGAAACTGGAGGACATTATGCTGAGTGAAATAAGTCAATCACAAAAGGCAAATATTGTATGAGACCTCTATCGTAAAAACCCATGAAAAATTTCCCACGCAAAATGTAACAATCTTTGTTGGTTACCAGGGATGGGAGGGGTGGGGGGAAATACTAAATAGGCAATAGGTAAGTGGTATCTTGGGTGAAGGGTGAGACAGTACACAATACAGGGGAAACTAGAATAACCTGTACAAGGAAAGGTCATGGAAGCTCCATAGACACATCCAATCTCCCTGAAGGACTGAATTGCTGGGCGGAGGGCTCTGGGGACCATGGTCTCGGGGAACATCTAGCTCAATTGTCATGACACAGCTTATAAAGACGATGCTCTACATTCTACCTTGGTGAGTAGCATCTGGGGTCTTAAAAGCCTGCGAGCGGCCATCTAAGATACTCCACTGGTCTCATCCCTTCTGGAGCAAGGGAGAATGAAGAGAACAGGATACAAGAAAAAGATTAGTCCGAAGGACTAATTGTCCACAGCCACCAAGGCCTCCACCGGACTGAGTCCAGTACAGCTAGATGGTGCCCAGCTACCACCACTGACTGCTCTGACCAGGATCACAACAGAGAGTTCTGGACAGAGCTGGAGAAGGATGTAGAGCATAATTCTAACTCACAAAAAAAAAAAAAAAAGACCAGATTTACTGGCCTAAAGGAGACTGGAGGAACCTCGAGAGTATGGCCCCCAGACACACTTTTAGCTCATTGGTGAAGTTACCTCCGAGGTTCATTGTTCAGCCTGGGAGTGGACAGCCCGGTGAAACCAAATGAGACTAATGAGGTATAGGAGTCCAGTGACAAGGGCCAGAAAGCAGAAGGGGACAAGGAAGCTGGTGATAGGGAACCCAAGGTTGAGTAAGGATAGTGTTGATGTGTTGTGAGATTGTTAACCATTGTCATAGGGCAACATTTGTAGTAAGTGTTAAGTGAGAAACTATTTTGTTATGTAAGCCTTCATCTTAAGTGAGAATAACAGCACAATTGGAAGAGCGTAGTCAATGTCACTGAACTGTGTATGTAGAAATTTTTGAAACGGTGTATCTTTGGCTATGCGTATTTTCACCAAAAAAAAAAAAAGAGTTTGAGAATTTAGAGGGTTAATATGTTGTGGGATTGTTAACCAATGTCATAAAACTACATGTGTACTACTGTTTCATGAGAAACTATTTGTTCTGTAAGCCTTCACCTGAAGTACAATAAAATATAAAAAAAGAAATACTTAGGAATAAATCTAACTAGAAATGTAAAAGACCTATACAATGAAAACTACAAGGCACTACCACAAGAAATGAAAAGAGACCTTCGTAAGTCGAAAAACCGGAGACTGCAAGAGCCTGAGACCAGAAGAACTACTTGGTGCCTGGCTATCACCAATGACCGCCCTGATAGGGAAAACAACAGAAAGTCCCTGTTGGAGCAGGATAAATGGGGGGTGCAGAACTTAAATTCAAGTGAAAAGACCAGACTTAGTGGTCTGAGTCAGAACGGAGGAACCCCAGAAAGCATGGCCCCTGGACTCTCTATCAACCCAGCACTAAAACCATTCTGGAGGCCAACTCTTCAGTCAAAGATTAGACTGGACTGTGGGACATAAAAGGATACTCGTGAAGAGTGTGCTTCTTAGATCAAGTAGACACATGAGACTAAATGGGCAGCTCCTGTCTGGAGGTGACATGGGAAGGCAGAGAGGGTCGGGAGCTTGTTGAATGGACATGGTATATCAGGGGTAGGAAGGAGGAATGTGCTGCCACAGTATAGGGAGAGCAATTAAGGTCACATAACAATGTATGTATGAATTTTTTTATGAGAGACTAATTTGAAATATAATCTTTTGTTTAAAGTACAATAAAATAAAATTTTAAAAAATACTCGGAAAAAAAGAAAGAAAATCATTTTCCTCCAATACTCTGAGGTGCCACAGTTCTTATGAATCAAATAACCTTGTGTGTGTCAAGGGGTGGTTATTTCTGAACTCTCTACTGGGTCCAATTTTCTCTTTTATCACTGCACCAATATCCACTGTCTTAATTATCACAACTTTGAAATACATTTTGATATCTTGGAAAAGTAATGGCTCTAACTTTGTGTTTCTCTTTCAAAGTTTTCTCGACTATATTTGGTTATTGGCATGTCTATATGAATTTTAGAATGACCTTTTCAAGTTATTCACACATTGCCATTTCGATTGGGCGTTAAATTAAATCTATAGTTAAAATTTGAGGAAATTAACCTCTTTAAAATATTTAGTCTTCTCTTTTATCATGGAATATTTTTCAATTTATTTAGGATTTCCTAAAATTCTCAGTGATAGTTAATGGGTTTCTATATTCACCTCATAGGTGGGTTCTGAGAGCAATTAAATATTTCCATGCTCTATTAATTTTATATGTTTTTAAATTTCATTCTTAACTGTTCATTGTGGAAATATAAACATAGTATTGATTTGTGTGTATTGGCTTTTTACCTGTGGGTTTGTTAGTTTTACTTCTTAATTTTTTTTAGTTATTAATTTGAACATTTAATAGCATAGCCTTGTGGATTTTCTACTGACCTCTGTTAATAAACATTTTCCAATTTTAATAATTTTCCTTTTTCCTTGTCTTATTAAACTGCTAAGACTTTCAGTAATTTTTATAAATATAAATTTGGATGGATACCATCATAATCTTGTTCTTGATCTCAAGGAAAAAGCTCCGAATATTTCAACATTACGTATGGTATTAACCTAAAGTTTTTTAAGATTCTCTTTATCTGGTCAACAAAATTAGTTTCTATTCCTATTGTGCTAAGAGTTTTATCACAAATACCTTTTATTTTAACAGAAAATATCTGGATTTTTAATGAGCTTGTTATTTTATTTTTCTCATTTATAATATAATTTACACAAATTGACTTTAAAATATTACCTTACCTCCCAGAATGAACCCTCGTCTGTCATTATCTATTATTCATTCATGTTTTGTTGGACTTTGTTTTTCAGTCTTTTGTTTAGGATATTTGCACCCAAGTTTATGAGAAAGGTGTTTGCAATATATGCATCAAAGTTTATGAGCAATATTTAAATTCCTTATTAAATATTTTGTATCAAAACGATGTATCTAAATTGACAATTATCTACCAGAATCTCTATAACCTTGCTATTGTTAGCCCTCTGCTAAGTCAATCGGTTGTATCTTGTGCCCTCTAATGGTCAGAAATATTAGTGCACCCTCTTAAGCTCTGTACTGGGAGATCAGCTACCTAGTGTGGTCAGTTAGAATGATTGTTCACAGTTCTGTTTACTAATGTAACCTGTTCCTACGAAAGCCAGTAAATTTCTATTAGTCCTTAAACTAGCCCAAGCCGGATTTGTCCCGCCCCACATGCACAAAAGGGCCAGCTGGGACCACTAACTGACTTCAGCAGAGGCCGCGGCAACAGGTGGAATCAATCGGAAGGAAAATCATCACTTGGACACTATTACGAAGCAAGAGGCCCGAGAAGAACGATGTCACCTCCTGTTTTCTGGCCACCTTCTAGAATTTTCCCTCCCCAGTACGCCTGCGCAGCCACCATATTGCCGACCAAACCACATAGAAGCCCTGCTTCTGCAGAGCTCAGGGAGCGGGATCTGAGGAACTTTCTCCTGGCTCCTTGCTCTGCGCATTGCAATAAAGCTACCGTCTCTTTCTCAAAGACTAGTGTCCAGATAAATGGCTAATCTGACCATATCAGACAAGGACCCACCTTTCCACGTTCGGTAACACTAAATTAATTGTCTAAACTTTCTGGAGGTGTAAGGGAAAAGAAAAAGAAACATAGAAAACATATGAGTATTTTTGTGTTTAAAAAAAAATTAGAGCACTCCTTCTCCTAAGGGGCAAAATTCGGATTAGTTCTGTCCATTTTTTCGCTGTACCCTTGGCATGCAGGCCTGACTGTACGCATGGTGCAACACGTATGGCTGAGAATCCCCTTTTACGTTATCAGCCCTTGGTTACAGTATATAAATCACTATAATTTTACAATTATGCCAGTTTTATGATTCTAAAATCAAAGTAATATTAGTCAGGTTTATAGACAAATATATATATATCCATATTGAAATATGTAATTAGAAAGATTTTTAGTAATTTTCTTATACTATCTAGGGTGATAAGATGTGGATTCCTAAAATCAGCCCATCTGCTCCTAGAATGAACTAAGGGAGTCTTATTCCATCCAGAATCCCATGCCTACCACAAGTGGCGAGGGAACCAAAATTACCACATACAATTTCAAAATAAAAATCAGTTTGCCCATAAGAATGAGAAAATCACTATTCATTCACTGTCTCCCATGTGCTAGGAACCACCAGGGACCCTACAGCCATATTACTGCTGAATCTAGGTAGCTGGAAAGGGGCCTTGACAAAGACAGAGGCATTCGTCACAAGGTTGTTTGGGTGGCTATAAAAAAGAAGAGACGTTTATGGAGATCACAAAGATTGTCCCTTGTAATCAGGTTATAAGAATTACCTCTTATTTCTCACAACACACCTGTGAAATCACTATTATAATTATTCCTGCTGTTTGGCAGATGAAGTGAAAAAAGCAGTAATTCACTTGCCCAAAATGAATTCCTCGGTTAGAGAGTAGTGATTCAGGGTTTAAACCTATGATGCATAATTCTAGACCACTAAATTCAATCTCTCCTCCTTCCAGTAGTGCCTAAATGTTGGACCTAAAGGAGGTGAGCCTGATGAAGAAAATTACTTTTATTCAAGTGGGCACCCCTTAACTATCAGCCATGTGGAGCCATATCAGCTCAGCAGGTCTTGCTTGTTGGGGATGGAAGACTATGGGACGTTCAGGCCCCCAGTGGTCCGTCCCTGCTGACAACTTATGAACTAGTGTCTCACCTCCAGTGTTACTTGTGATGTTGCCTAGACTGTGCCTCAGCCCCTTAGTGTTGTCAACCATCTTTCCCCTTCTCAAGATGCTCCCTGGTTTCCTGGGTGTTTAGCCAAGCCAACTCAGGTGGCGCTTTGCTTCTATTAATTCCACTGGGTGGTAGGCAATCCCCCTGCCTATGAGAAGTCCTGAATTAGTAAAGTAATGTCCTTTTCACCGAACGTGATACTGTTTTGAGGACTAACCCAATGGGGCTTGGGTAGCTCAGGTGGTTGGGTGGAATGGATGCACCTTCTGTTATGTCTCTAATTTTTGATGTGGGGAGAGCATATCACCTCAAGTGGTGGTGATGCTATGTGTTACATGCAGCCAGAATGTCTACACCTGTGATGTACTCCCCAATGGTAACCATAATCACCAGAACCTGAAATGGCCCAAAAGACCACACCTGGAAGCATAAGTATACCTCTTTGACACAGGTCACTTCATCTGTCTTGAAACCTCCCAAAGTCAGCAGCCTCCCCTTGCCATGGTGAAGGCCCAGAATGATGGTCACCTGGGCCCCAGTATCTAGTAGTCCCATAAATGTTTGAATTTCCCTGAGTTCCTCTTCCTCCGTTATAGGGGTATAGATACACTGGTCTCCAGCAAGGGCGCAAAGACCTGGACCCTATCCCTAGTTATTCGTCTTAAAGGGAGTAATGTCGGGGTACATGTGAAGAGGAGTACCCTCTTTGTCATATTCAGTGAGCTCACAATCAGAATTTTTCCCTGGTTTGTCGTGTTCGATGCATATGGAATCCTTAGCAACCTGTGTATTTTGCTTCCCTGGACTATGCTTTGGGATCAGAGAGCTGCTCTGTGGGATTCTAAATCCCCCTAGTCCCATAAACCTTCTTCTTCTTGTCCTTTAATGGCTTAGATTATAGTCTTCATTTCCAAAGTGGAGGAATCTCCCTTTGCCAATATCACTGGCAGAGGTCTTTTGTAGGAATCCTATTAATTTCCAATTTGTCTACTCCCTGTTTCAGCAACCAGAAACATGTTGCCTTGTGCTTCTTCCCACTCGTGTCCTTCCCCAATGACATTTCAGGCATGGATTCTCATTGCTGGGTGTCTGTCCATCTGGGCCTTTTGTGTAGAAATAGCTGATACCACCTTGTTATTTTCTTCCCAAAGTGAAACACTGAGGTTGAGCTTTTCCATGCCTCTCCCACTGTCATACCAGGAGACAACAAAGATAGGGAGGTTGTCCACTGAGGAGGGTCCTTGTGCATGAAAGACTCCATTGCCATCCAAGACATAACAGTATCATCACCATCAAATGCAGGGACAGGGTCATAATGCCAGGTGTCTATGCTCTTTACCTGGAGTACCTTCATGGCTTCATGCACCGTCTTCCAGGGAGGGGTTTCCTCTTAAGGACATCCCCAGCTGGTAAAACTGTTCTCAGTATAACCAACTCTTCTCTTCCTTTTTCCCACGGAGCATACGTACCAAGAGATTTTGTGTCACTCACAAGGAATGATTCAAATCTGGATGCAATGCCACCCTCAGCTATCTCTCTCCTATGAGACCCGAGGAGAATGGCCAAGGGGGCAACTGAACACCTGTGCAGTAGGGTTCCTCTGGAAACATCTGGGATTCCCGACGTCTTGAAACAGTTGTGCAATATTATAGGTTATGTCATTTTTTTTCCAAGATATGAATTTTCTCCCTGTGTTTGGTGATCAGGGTCAAAACGTCTGTGCCAGACAACAGGGGCAACGGATCCCCATGAAAGCTGTTGCCTCAGGACTCAGGAAACACAGCCTGGGTGGGTATACCTGGGCAACTCTCACCTCAAGTCATAGGGTAATAGACTCTCATCCCACAGTATGTAAGTCGAGAAGGATTGTTAACATTGCCCCTTTCTCTTCCCACATTACCTAACAATGATGGACAAACCCCTCACCCACGGACCCCAATGATACAGGGTATTGTAGAGTTACCAATCAGACCAACCGCTGGCTCTGTCAACATTTAAACCAAGACAACGAGCCATCTCTCCACATTGTTCCAGACGATCTGTCAACATGGTGGACCACACCAATCCCCTGGACAGTGACTATTGCCCTCCAGAACCACACAGCGCTGGACATTCTGACAGAACAGTTTAGGGCTATATGTGCGATGTTGAGAGAAAACACAGCCCTTTGACCTATTCAGTTGGCTTGGACTAAGTAGTGACTAGGGTAGCTGGTTGGATCTCTTCTCCAAAAATCCTAAGCACCCTGATCGAGATAATTCTACTCATGATTCTCCTTAAATACTGCTTTAATATATCAAGCAAATGCTGCATGGACAGAGTTGTGCACTGAGTCTGAAACGTACAATTCAACATCATAAATGGATGATGGGCTTACCTGGACTTATGTCCACTTTGCTTCTGTTTCTTCCTGGCGTCCTTGTGGGAGTTGAGGGGTGGACTATTGGTCTGCTGCAGCCTTTGTGTCTCCTCTCTGGGCTGTCTAATCAGAGGTCTTAGTCCCACGACACACTCTGATAAGAGAGGTTGGTACCTCGGTTTCTCATCCTCTCCCTGTTCCTTTTTCTTATCTGGGAAGCCTCCCTCCTTGTTCTGGGCACAAAATAACTTTCTCTATCCTGCTCATGTGTTGACACCGTATTGCATCTGGGCAAACCCCATTCTATATCTGTTCCCATCACAAAGGGAATGGAGTCTCTCTCATTTTCACCACAAAAGGGGTATGTGCATAATACCTGCCCTCTGCCAGTTGTAGGAGATAAGTCACTGGCCTTGGGAGACTGGCACCCACCATTGAAGCTGATCTCGTGTTATCTCTTCTGTGTGTGTAAAGTATTGTTGCACTCTCTCTGTGTGATTCATCTTTAGTTGTTGTCCAAAATCACCAAATGAAAAAAGTTTAATCAAACATATTAACTAAGAGAAGCTATTTGTTCTGTAAACCTTCACCTAAAGTACAATAAAAAAACGTCAAAAATGTATTAACTAAGCTGGGTATTCTCATCACAAGATCCACAGGTATGCTTCAAGTTGTACATAAATCCCTTAAAACACTATGCAAAGTACTGTGTGCACTGACATTTTTCTGAAGAAAGGATTTATGTTGTTGTTGTCATTAGGTGCCATCAAGTCACTTCTGACTCACAGTGACCCTTTGTACAACAGAAGGAATCCCTGCCTGTTCCTGCGCCATCCGCACAATTGTTGTTATGCTTGAGCCCAGTGTTGCAGTCACTGTGTCAATCCATCTCGTTGAGGGTCTTTCTCTTTTTCACTGACCCTTTACTTTACCAAGCATGATGTCCTTCTCCAGGGACTGATCCCTCCTGGTAACTTGTCCAAAGTATGTGAATCATAGTCTCAGCAACCTTGCTTCTAAGGAACATTCGGGTTGCACTTCTTCCAAGACAGATTTGTTCATTCTTTTGGAAGTCCAAGGTATATTCAATATTCTTGGCAAACACCACAACTTGAAGGCATCAATTCTTCTTTGGTATTCCTTATTTATCATCCAGTTTTCGCATGCATGTGAGGCTATTGAAAACACCATGGCTTGGGTCAGGCACACCTTAGTCTTCAAGGTGACATCTTCCAGGATTCATAGGTTGCATTATTTCTCAAAAAATGTTCATGATTCAATAAAAATGCCGAAAGCTCTGTATCTAAGCCTTTGCTTATGCACAAACAGTAAAATTGTTTTTACACCTTTGTAAGGCATCAAATCCAAGTTGTCAAAAAAGAAGATTCAAAAAAGCTAGTTAACATGTTTTACTTTTATTGTTAATATGAGTGCAAGTGTCTCTGCACTTGTTTTAATAATCTATTTCTTTTAACATATATTCAAATGTCAGTGAATTTTGAATCACCATATTTTTGTACAGGGTTGATCTGCATTTTTACAGCCAGGCCATTTTGTCTATAAACGTATTTGTCTATGTACTGCTACCTGGAAAAGAACCCTGCGCAGCACAAGTGGATCTCCACCTAACGTTTGGTGGTTTTAACCCACCAAAACGTGGCAGGGGAGAAAGGCCTGGCAATCTGTTTCTGTAAAGATTACTGCCAGGAAATCTTTATGTAGCAGTTCTATTCTGTAATAACTGGGGTCATCATGAGTCAGAATCACCTTGAAAGGAACAGATTTTAGGGTTGTCATCTGGAGATATCTGAATCTATACCTGTACCTGTATCTATATCTATATATTTGTATGTTGTTTTTATAGACATTTGTGTAAATTTTCATTTTAGCTTGAAAATTCTGTTGCCTGGCAGTTTTGCTTTGAATATACAAAAATTCTGAAAACAGTTATCTTTTCCAAGTAAACTGTGCATATATAAAGGAATTTGTTTGGTTCATAGTGTGTTTATAAGGCTTTGCTTATTCCTTGCTTTTTCCCTCATAAAGCATAAGAGGGTGCATTAATATTTCTGACCATTAGAGGGCACAAGAGATAACCGATTGAATTGCAGCGGGCTAAAAACAGCAAGATTATAGAGATTTTGATTCATAATTGTCAATTTAAATGTATCATTTTGATACAAAATATTTAAGAACGAGTTTAAATATCGCTCATAAACTTTGATTCAAATATTCTGAACATCTTTCTTATAAGCTTCGGTACAAATATCTTAAACAAAAGACTGAAAAAGTCCAATGAAACATGAATGAATAATAGATGACGACAGACGAGGGTTCGTTCTGGGAGGTAAGATATTTTAAAGTCGATCTCTGTAAATTATATTATAAATGAGAAAAATAAAATAACAAGCTCATTAAAAATCCAGAGATTTTCCATTAAAATAATAGTTGTTTGTCATAAAACTCTTAGCATGATAGGAATAGATTAGAATTTTCTTGATCTGATGAAGAGAAACTTTAAAATAATTTAGGCTAATACCATAATTAATATTGAAATATTCAGAGCTTTTCCCTCCAGATCAAGAAGAAGGTTATAATGGCATTAATCCAAATTTATATTTAGAAAAATTACTGGAAGTCTTAGTGTAATAAGGCAAGGAAAAAGGAATACTAGTATAATTCAAAAATGTTTATTAACAGAGGTCAGTAGAAAATCCACAAGGCTCTGCTATTAACTGTTCAAATTAATAAGTAAAAAGCTTAATAAGTAAAACTGGCAAACCCACAGGGAAAAGGTAATATACAAAAATCAATCCTATGTTTGTATTTCCATAATGAACAGTTAAGAATGAAATTTAAAAACATATAAAACTAACAGAGCATGGAAAAATTTAATTACTTTCAGAACCAACCTATGATGTGAACATAAAAATCCACTATTACTGAGAATTTTAGGAAATCCTAAATAAATACAGAAATATTCCATGATAAATGAGTAGAAGAGTAAATATTTTAAAGAGGTTAATTTTCTCAAAGTCGAACTATAGATTTAATTAAAAAGTCAATCAAAATGACACTGTGAATAACTTGAAAAGGTCATTCTAAAATTCATATAGACATGCCAATAACCAAATATAGTCGAGGTAAATTTGAAGGAGAAAAACAATGTTAGAGTAATTACTTTTACCAGATAGAAAAACACATTTCAAAATTGTGATAATTAAGAAAGTGGATATTGGTGCAATGATAAAGAGAAAATTGAACCAAATAGAGACTTCGGAAATAACCACCCCAACACACACAAGGTTATTTGATTTATAAGAACTGTACCATCTTAGAGCATTGAAGGAAAATGATTTTCCAATAAATGATGTTGAGTGAAATGGGTAACTAACTAAAACAAAATAAGTAAATAACAAGACACTACTTCATACCATACATAAAATGTTATCTCAAGAGAAATTTAGATATGAGAAACTGATGTGAAAAATAATAAAGCTTCTAGAAGATAAGTAACGTTTGCCCAAGATATGACAACAAAATCCTAACTCTCTGGTTTTAAAAATGAATACCTATGCTAAGTGAGATTCTCATATTCAGGGATGGTATTAGTGTAGTATTGTTTGTGTATCCTCTTGTACACGGTGGACATGTGTTATTATTTCTCTACCTATTTTAAGTATTTCATGGGAGCTGCCTGCAGAGCTTCCCCTTCCCCATATGTTTGTAGCTAGCACTACACATGTTAGACTATGATTTTATAGAAGCTGTGCTAAATCAGGGGCAAGGGCAATCATTTTCCAACTCCATTCTACTACTCCATTGGGTGTTTATATTTTTAATTGGGAAATACAAAATCAAGGAGAAAGTTCAGTTGTTAGATTCTAAAGACTCCAAATAAAATTACAAAAAGGAAAATGAAGATAAAATGATTCCGCTCCCTTTGGTATATCTAGCTTGACCAGCTAATCAACCTTACTTACTGAAGTATATCACATATACAGTAAAGTACACAAATCATTTTTTAAAAAAATAGTGCTGTTCAGTCAGCACTCAACTGATTGCAACCCCTTGCAATATAGAGTAGAAGTATTCCATAGTGTTTTCTTGGCTGCAATCTTTAGGATTGCCAGGCCTTTATTCCTTGGAGCCACTGAGAGGGTTTTAACTATTTGCACCACCGATTCCAAAATAATAAATTTTTAAAAGAGAGTATCTGCCACTTATATACAGATATAAACCGTAACCATCACCAAAAAAGCAGCCTTCCTTCCCCTATGGGTCACTGCAACCAACTGATACCACTATTATGTGTTCACCATGATACTAATCATTTTGCCTGTTGGAACATCTTACAAACATAAAGGAGGAACTCTTTTGTTATGGGAAACCCTGGTGGCTGAGTGTGTAAGAGCTATGGCTGCTAACCAAAAGGTCCAAAGTTCTAATTCTCTGTGTGATTCATCTTTAGTTTGGTGCTTAAGGCCCCAGAAAGAAAAAAGTTTAATCAAACATATTAACTAATCTGGGTGTTCCCATCATAAGATCCACAGGTATGCTTCAAGTTGTACATAAATCCTCCAAAACAGTATGCAAAGTACTGTGTACATTTACATCTTCCTGAAGAAAGGATTTATAGGTTGCATTATTTATTTAAAAAAGTTCATGATTTAATAAAAATGTCAAGAGCTCTTGATCTAAGGCTTTGCTTATGGACAAACAGCAAAATTGTTTTTATACCTTTGTAAGGCATCAAATCCAAGTTATTAAAAAAAGTTTCAAGAGACTTCAGGCAAAATGGCACTCTAGACAGAAGCACCACGCCTTCCCTCCACAGCAAAGATCTGGAAAACTAAGCCAAACAGAGAAAACAGCAATCCTGAAACCCTAAAACATCAAATGAAGAGATAAAGATCTCAGCCAAGCACCAAATGGAGTGAGAAAAGTGACAGAGAACAGAGAGCAAAGACAGATTCATGCAGATGTCCCCTATCAGCTAACACAGCGCGGATCTGCCATCTTGGACTTCTATGAGAGACCAGCAAATGGGGGTATGAGAAAGCAGCTTCACGGAGTTTCCAGCAGGAGACAAAACAACCGGTAATTTGCGATACACGCTTTCCCACCCCCCACCCTTCTTCACCCCTACTCGGCCTCCTCTGCTTCCTGTGGCCACAGTCTCTTGTCCAGGAAGCACCAGCTGCTTGAATTACACCCGCCTGACTGGCCGGCTCCCTGATTGCCATTTGTTGGTGTTGCTTTTTTCTGCTTCTTTCTATCTCTTCCTTACCTCTCACCACCTCCCCCTCCTTTCACTCAAAAACTTACCTCCATGCACCACCTTTGCTTCTTCCTGAAGGGCTGTGGAGCTCCGTTTGAGTGTGAAACTGCTTCCTGAACTGGGCTGCCGCGCAGGTGGGATCCCGGGGCTTTTGTTTGTTTGTTTGTTTTGAATTGTTTCTTTCTTTTCTTTTCCTTTTCTCGAGTTGGGAGCCCATTCTGGCCTGGCAGTGCTGCGCGGCTTGGGACCTACCACCTCTGCTTGTGTAGACGAGCAGAAGGATCCCTGAGAGCATTTCTTTTTTCGTGGTTTTTTTTTTAATAATTTTTTAGTGGTCTTTTTTTTTTTTTTTTTTTAATTTGTTTTGTTTTCTTTTCCCTGTTTTTCCCTTTTTGTCTTTCTTCATTACTCAGTTTCTTGTCTCTCTATACATTCCTACTATTTCTGTTCCCTGAACACCTGGCACTGAATACCTCTATGCCTTCTAACCAGGCTGTACTGCAACACCTAAGAAAAACTTCCACAGACCTCATAGCCACACCAGTGGATCCCTGGGAGCTTTGCTGTTCTTTTTCCTTTCTGATTTTTATTTATTCATTCTTTTCTTCTTTTTCTTCTTCTTCTTCCCCTTTTTGTTTTTCTCCATTTCATAGTCTCTCATTTCTCCACTCCAACAGCAAGCTCCCCAGCACTCTTTTTTGTTTGTAAGATTTTAGCTCCTGTTCCTCTCTCCTCTCTTCCATATCCATCCTAACTCCACACATAATAATCTCCCCCCCTCCATCTTGCCTACCTGCACCGTGTGCTGAACATCACACCACCAAGCAGCACAGGCACGGCCTACCGGAACCTGCCCTGCACAGATTACCTGCCAGCCCTGGTGGCTGTAGTAAGTGCCACAAACAACCCATCCCAGTAATTCCTCTTCAGCTAGACCTCCTCTGCTGTACCATATCTGAGGCACTGACCCTGCCAACTGGAGAAGGAGGCAAAAAGTATCATGCCCTAGTGGAGCGAACAACAAAGAACACACAGCCCACCTGGTCAGACATACCCAAATGGAAAAAGAAATGATGAATCAAACAAATCTACAATCAATAAATGAGAAAAATAACTACCGAATGCCCCGAAGAGACCAGACAATATCAAAACATTTACAAAAACAGGACAGGATGTTTCCAGCAGGCATCCAAAATAAAACACCAGATGACTTTCCAGTGGAAGAAAAGGCACTAGAACTACCTGATAGGGAATTCAAATCTCTAACACACAGAATTATCCAAGAGTTGAAGCAAAAAGCAGACAAAAATGAGGAAAAAATAGACAAATTCATGGAAAATACAGACAAAAAATTGGAAGAATTCAGGAAAATACTGCAGGAACAAAATGTCAAAATAAATTCACAACTAGAAATTATACAAAACAACAATTAGAAATCCAAAAGATAAACAACAAGATTTCAGAAATGGACACTGTCATAGAAGGGCTGAGGAGGAGATCTGAAACGATGGAGACAGGATCAGCACAATTAAAGAGAAACATTTGGATACAACGCTATTTGAGGAAAACGCAGAAAAGAGACCAAAGAAAAAAGAAGAGAGTCTAAGAGTTATGTGGGATACAATCAAAAGCAAAAATTTTCGAGTGATCAGAGTTCCAGAATAGGGGGAGAAAACAGAAAACACAGAGAGGATCACTGAAGAACTGCTGACAGAAAACTTCCCCAATATCATGAAAGATGAAAAGCTGGCCATCCAAGAAGCTCAAAGAACCCCATATACCATAGATCTCAAAAGAAAATCACCAAGGCATATCATAATGACACTCGCAAAAACCAAAGACAAACAAAGAATTCTGAGAGCAGCTCGTGAAAAATAAGAAGTCACACACAGAGGAGAAACAATAAGACTAAGCCTAGATCATTTGACAGAAACCATGCAGGCAAGAAGGCAATGGGAGAACATATATAAAACCTTGAAAGAAAATAATTGCCAGCCAAGAAAAATATATCCTGCAAAACTCACGTTCAAATATGATGGTGAAATTAGGACATTTCCAGATAAACAGAAGTTAAGGGAATATATAAAAAGCAAACCAAACTTACAAGAATTATTAAAGGGAGTTCTTTGATCTGAGGACAAACAATTTCAGCTAATAGGCTGAATCTAGGATGCAGTATCGTACCAGCCAGATACCAGTCTAGGAAATGAACTCTCAAGGAGTATCCAAAACCAGAAGAAATACAACAGGAAATGAGAGGAGTTCATCTGTAAATGACAACAACATCAGAACAATAAAAGAGGGAAAAAACGGTGTAGGTATAGAACCCTCTAATGGAGAGGAAGGCAAGGTGGATACCAAGTGATAATAGGCTGCTTCTAACTTAGAAACATAAGGGTAATTTCATGGTAACCACAAAGAAAGTTAACAAACATACTCATAAAAATAAAGAGGAAAACCATAAAGTCTCAGCAAAAGCAAAACCTACAAAAAAAAAAAAAAAAGAAATGAAAAGAAAATCCACAAACAAAAGTAATTCAGCACAGGACAGTAAGAAGAACAAAGAAAACGTCTGCACCACAAAAAAAGCACTACAAAATAACAGCAACAAACTCACGTCTATCAATTATTACACTGAATGTAAATGGACTCAATGAACCCATAAGGAGACGGACAGTAACAGAATGGATAAGAAAACAGGAACCATCAATATGCTGTCTACAAGAAACACACCTTAGAAACAAAAATGTGAATTTATTAAAAGTCAAAGGTTGGAAAAAAATATATCAAGTAAACAACTCATAAAAAAGAGCAAGAGTGGCAATACTAATCTCATAAAAAGTAGACTTTAAAATAAAATCCACCATAAAAGACAAAGGACACTACATAATCATTAAGGGGACGATCCATCATGAAGACATAACCATAATAAACATCTATGCACCCAATGACAGGCTGCAAAATACATAAAACAAACTCTAACAACACTGAAAAGAGAAACTGACACTTCCACTATAATAGTTGGAGACGTCAACACACCACTCTTAGTAAAGGACAGAATAACTAAAAAGAAACTCAGCAAAGATATAGAAGACCTAAAGGGTACAATCAGCCAACTTTACCTTATAGACATATACAAAACACTCCATCAAACTGCTGCAAAATATACATTCTTTTCTAATGCACCTGGAAATTTCTCCAGAATAGACCACATCTAAGGCCACAAAGCAATCCTCAACAAGATCCAAAACATTGAGATAATTCAAAGTATCTTCTCTGACCACAATGCCAACAAGGTAGAAATTAACAACAGAAATAGCAAGGAAAAAAAAACAATTGCATGGAAACTGAATAACAACACCCTGCTTACACATCATTGGATAATAGAAGAAATCAGAAACAGAATAAAAAAATTGCTAGAATCAAATGAGAATGAAAACACATCATACCAAAACCTTTGGGACACAGCAAAGGCAGACCTCAGAGGACAATTTATAACAATAGATGCACACATTAAAAAAGAAGAAATGGACAAAATCAAAACATTAACTACACAACTCAAACAAATAGAAAATAGCAAAAAAAGCCCACAGCCACCAGAAGAAAGGAAATAATAAAGATCAGATCAGAAATAAATGAAATACAGAACAGAAAAACAATAGAAAGAATCAACAAAACCAACAGTTGTTCTTCGAAAGAATCAACAAAATCGACAAACCACTGGCCAGAATGACAAAAGAAAAACAGGAGAGGAAGCAAATAACCCAAATAAGAAATTAAATGGGGGACATTACAAAAGACCCAACTGAAATAAAAAGGATTATAACAGAATATTATGAAAAACTATACTCCAACAAATTTGAAAACCTAGAGGAAATGGATAAACTTCTAGAAACACACGCCCTACCCAAACTACAACAAAGTGATGTTGAAAATCTGAACAGACCCATAACAAGAGAAGAGATTGAAAAGGTAATTAAAAAAAACTCCCAACAAAAAAAGTCGTGGCCCATATGGCTTCACTGGAGAATTCTACAAAACATTCACAGAAGAGCTTGTACCAGTACTACTCACGCTATTTCAGAGCATAGAAAAGGAAGCAACACTTCCAAATGCATTCTATGAAGCCAGCATAACGCTGATACAAAACCAAGCAAAGACACCACAAAAAAAGAAAATTACAGACCAATATCTCTCATGAATACAGATGCAAAAATTCTGAACAAAATTCTAGCCAATAGACTTCAGCATCATATCAAAAAAATAATACACCACGACCAAGTTGGATTCATACCAGGTATGCAAGGATGGTTCAACATTAGAAAATCAGTCAACGTAATCCACCACATAAATGAAAGGAAAGAAAAGAATCACATGAGCATCTCAACTGATGCAGAAAGGCATTCGACAAGGTCCAACAACCATTCCTGACAAAAACTCTCAATAAAATAGGTATAGAGAGGAAATTTCTCAACATACAAAAGGGCATCTGTGCAAAACCAACGACCAACATCATTCTTAACGGAGAGAGGCTGAAAACATTCCCCTTGAAAACAGGAACAAGACAAGGATGCCCTTTATCACCACTCCTATTTAACATTGTGCTGGAAGTTCTAGCTAGAGCAATAAGGCAAGAGAAAGAAATAAAGGGCATCCAAATTGGTAATTAAGAAGTTAAACTGTCTCTGTTTGTGGATGATATGATACTACACATAGAAAACCCTAAAAACTCCACGAGAAATCTAATGGAACTAATAGAAAGATTCAGCACAGTAGCAGAATACAAGATAAGCATACAAAAATCGGTAGGATCCCTATACACCAATAAAAAGAACGATGAAACGGAAATCAGGAAAACAATACCATTTATAATAGCCCTTAAAAAAATAAAACACTTAGGAATAAGTCTAACCAGGGATGTAAAAGATCTATGCAAAGAAAACTACAAAACACTACTGCAAGAAACCTAAAGGGATATACATAAATGGAAAAACACACCATGCTTATGGATAGGTAGACTCAACATTGTGAAAATGACAATTCTACCCAAAGCAGTTTACAAATACAACGCAATCCCGATCCAAGTACCAACAACATTCTTCAAACATATGGAAAAACTAATCATTAACGTTATATGGAAAGGGAAGAAGCCCCGGATAAGTAAAGCACTACTGAAGAAGAATAAATTTGGAGGACTCACACTACCTGACCTCAGAACCTACTATACAGCTACAGTAGTCAAAATAGCTTGTTACTGGTACAATGACAGTTACATTGACCAAGGGAACAGAATTGAGAACTAGATGTAAATCCATCTGCCTACAGTCACCTGATCTTCGATAAGGGCCTAAAGTCCATCATATTGGGAAAAGACAGTCTTTGTAACAAATGGTGCTAGCAAAACTGGATATCCATCTGCAAAAAAATGAAACAGGACACATATCTCATGCCATATACAAAAACTAATTCAAAATGGACCACAGACCTAAATATAAAGCCAAAAACTATAATATTCATAGAAGAAAAAATAGGACCAACGCTACAGGCCCTAATACACAGCATTAACTGGATGCAAACCATAACCATCAACACACAAACCCCAGAAGATAAGCTAGATACCTGGGATCTTCTAAAAATCAAACTCCTATGCTCTTCAAAAGACTTCACCAAAAGAGTAAAAAGAACCTACAGACTGGGAAAAAATTTTGGACAGTACAAGTCAGACAAAGATCTCATCTCCATAATCTACAAGAAAATCCAACACCTCTACAACAAAAATACAAATAATCCTATTAAAAAATGGGCAAAGGAAATGAACAGACACTTCACCAAAAAAGACATTCAAGTGGGTAAGAGACACATGAGGAAATGCTCGCGATCACTACCCATTAGAGAAATGCAGATTAAAACCACAATGAGATACCATCTCACCCCGGCATTACTGGCACGAATCGAAAACATGGAAAATAACAAATGTTGGACGGGCTTCGGAGAGATCGTAAATCTTATACACTGCTGGTGGGAATGCAAAATGATAACAACCATTTTAGATAATGATAGGGCGCTTCCTTAGAAAGCTAGAAATAGAAATACCATACGATCCAGCATTCCCACTCTTAGGAATCTATCCTAGAGAAATAAGAGTCGTCACTCAAACAGACATATGCACACCTATGTTCATGGCAGCATTGTTCACAATAGCAAAAAGATGGAAACAACCTAGATGCCCATCAACAGATGAATGGATAAACAAACTATGGTACATACACACAATGGAGTACTATGCAACGAGAAGGAACAATGGTGAATCTGTGAAGCATCTCAGAACATGGATGAAACTGGAGGACATTATGCTGAGTGAAATAAGTCAATCACAAAAGGACAAATATTGTATGAGACCTCTATTGTAAAAACGTATGAAAAATTTCACACACAAAAAGTAACAATCTTTGTTGGTTACCAGGGATGGGAGGTGTGTGGGGGGAATACTAAATAGGCAATAGATAAGTGGTATCTTGGGTGAAGGGTGAGAAAGTACACAATACAGGGTAAACTAGCACAACTTGTACAAGGAAAGGTCATGGAAGCTCCATAGACACTTCCAAACTCCCTGAGGACTGAATTGCTGGGCAGAGGGTCATGGTTACCATGGTCTCAGGGAACATCTAGCTCAATTGGCATAACACAGTTATAAAGACAGTGTTCTACATTCTACCTTGGTGAGTAGTGTCTGGGTTCTTGAAAGCCTGTGAGCAGCCATCTAAGATACTCCACTTGTCTCATCCCTTCGGGAGCAAGGGAGAATGAAGAAAACAGGATGCAAGGAAAAGATTAGTCCAAAGGACTAATGGACCACAGCTACCAAGGCCTCCACCAGACTGAGTCCAGTACAGCTAAATGGTGCCCGGGTACCACCACTGACTGCTCTAACTGGGATCACAACATAGGGTTCTGGACAGAGCTGGAGAAGGATGTAGAACAAAATCGTAACACACAAAAAATAAGACCAGATTTACTGGCCTAAAAGTTACTGGAGAAACCCGGAGAGTATGGCCCCCAGACACCCTTTTAGCTCAGTGGTGAAGTCACTTCCGAGGTTCACCGTTCAGCCGGGGATTGGACAGCCCCATAAAACCAAATGGGACTAATGAGGCACAGAATTCCAGGGACAATGGCTAAAGGCAGAAGGGGACAGCAAAGGTGGTGATACGGAACCCAACGTTGAGTTAGGACAGTGTTGATGTGCTGTGAGGTTGTTAACCATTGTCATAGGGCAACATGTGTACTGTTTAATGAGAAACTATTTTGTCCTGTAAACCTTCATCTAAAGTGAGAATAGCAACATAATTGGAAGAGTATAGTCGATGTCACTGAACTGTGTATGTTGAAATTTTTGAAATGGTGTATCTTTGGCTATGTATATTTTCACGAAAAAAAAACGTCGAGAAGGGAGAGTGTTGACATGTTGTGGCATTGTTAATCAATGTCATAAAACAATGTGTACTGCTGTTTAATGAGAAACTATTTGTTCTGTAAACCTTCACCTAAAGTACAATAAATATATGTATATATATAAAAGAATCGTTTAACTGAAAAGGAAACTAACCAAGATGCAAAAACCCAAGGTCGTTGCTGTCAAGTCAATTCCAACTCATGGCAACCCTGTAGGACAGAATACAACTGCTTCATAGGGTTTCCAAGGCTGTAATCTTTACGAAGGCAGACTGCTACATCTTTCTACCCCAGTGTGGCTGGTGGGTTTGAACCACCGACCTTTTGGTTAGCAGTCAAGTTCTTAACCGCTGCATTACCAGGACTCCCTAATCAAGATGTAGACACGTTACACCAAGTGCATTTATTTTAACTACATGAGGTGGCTTGAAGATGATCATTGGTTGAAATTGGGTTTGAATCTTTGTTTGAAATTGCCTCTCTGAGCTCTGCTACCTCCTCAGTAAATAGGAATACTTGTATGCCCTTTCAATTTCATTGTGGGCTTTTGGTGATGGGATATAAACAGTGTGAGTACCTTCGAGCCTGGCATTTATAAGCACGTAATAAAAGACAGCTAGTACAAAGAAAAAAAAGCTTAAAAAAAACAGTTAATGAGTTTTAATTTTGTTGTTAACACAAGTGCAGTGTCTCTGAATTTCTTTTATTAATCTATCTCTTTTGACATACATTCAGATGTCAGTGAATTTTGAATCACCTTAGATATTTTTGTACGGTATTAATATGCATTGATACAGTCAGGCCATTTTGTCTATAAACTTATTTCCCTACGTATTTGTACCTGGAAAAGAACCCTCGGTGGCACAACCAGTTTTCCACCTAATGGTTGGTAGCTTGAATCCACCCAACAGTGGTACAGAAGAAAGGCTTGGCAATCTGTTTCTGATTACCACCAGTAAAACTCTATGTAGCAGGTCTACTCTGTAATACTCGGGATCATCATGAGTCAGAATCACCTTGACAGCAACAGCTTTTTGGGTTGGTATCTGGAGATACCTAAATCTATATCTGTATCTGTATCTATACCTATCTGTATGTGTTGTTTTTATAGACATTTGTGTAGATTTTCATTTTACTTTGAAAATACTGCTGTATTGGCAATGCTGTTTTGAATATACAAAAACACCAAAAATCAACACTGCATATATGGAGGATTTTCTCTGGTTCATAGATATGAGCAGTGTTTACAAGAATTTGCTTGTTGCTTGCTTTTCTGATTATAATCTGGGGTCAAAAATGAGCAATTTTCTTAATTTAACCCAGCAGTGTGACTGTGCTCCCTGAATGTTATAAAGCAGTTTGCAAAGACAGTAGCTAAATCATTAGAAGAACTTTTTAAAAAATCTTTACTTTAGACCAGGGTAGTCCTGGGTTAAATTCATTTGTTATATTTTATTGTCCAGTGTTGTCCCATACTGGAAATATTTCTCTTAAAATTATTGATTCACATCTTAAAATAGGACCTCTTGTGTCATATCCTGGAGTCCAATGAAGGCATTCAGAAAAAAGATATTGACATGTGTACACCAATGTTCATTGCGGCACTGTTCACAAGACCCAAAAGGTGGAAACAATGATAATGTCCACCAATAAATGAAAAGATAAGTGAATTATGGTACAATGGAATACTGCAGTCATAATCGACTCTACAGCAATGGGTTTTCAAAGAGAAATGAGGTCCTGACACATGCCACAACATGGAAGACCTTGAAAACATTTTTCTGAGTGAAGTCAGTCAGTGACAAAAGGACAGATATTATATGACCTCACTTATATCAAATACCTAGAAAAGGCAAAATATAGACATCAAAGTTTGATAGTGGTTACCAGGGGTAGGAGGGAGGGGGAAAGGCACAGTCATTGCTTAGGAAGCACGATCCTTGGTTTACAGTGATGGAAAATCTGTCTATGGATATTGGTGATAGTTGCACAGCACGACTGATGTAACTAGTGTCAAAGAATCGTACATGTGAATAATGCTGAGTTGGCAAATATTGTGTTATATATTTTTTTGACAACAGTAGAAAAAGTATATACTGCAACACTGCTCATTGACGGTTCTGGTCAGAGAAGGAACCTGCTGACAAAAGAGATCGGATAACTCCAAGTTAAAAAAAGAATCCTTAGTATACTTTATATTCAGCTGAAAACAATACTGAAACTCCCAAAATACACAACAAATATGAGAGAAAAATATTGCCATGAAGAGATCTGCCTGGCCTTGAAGAGGCAACCAGACATTTTGTCATCTGCCATGGAGAGGGTCGGCCTTTAGGAGTTGATGACCTGAGTCCTACCATTGCAAGGAATGAATTTGGCCAAGAACCTCAACGATCTTGGAAGAAGACTCTGAGCTCCAGACAGGAACACAGCCCCATCAACACCTTGTTTTCAGTCTTGTGAGATGCTGAACAAAGGACCCAGTCAAGCTGTGTCTGGAATCCTGACCCAAAGAAACTGTGAGATAATAAATTTGTGGGTTTTTTTTTTAAAAATAGAGTCAATCTCTTTATTATTCATTCCAGTGAAAGATTAGATAAAACATAATTAAGCACTTCAAAGTCAGGAAAACTCAAGTGACCACTAAACAAATGAAATCCATACTCAATAACTTCAGTCATCAGGAATGTGCAAATTAAATCACAATGCAGAACTATACACTTACCAGAAATAAGAGCCATCACACAAATAGATACATGCACACCCATGTTCACTGCAGCACTGTTCACAATAGCAAAAAGATGGAAACAACCTAGGGGCCCATCAATGGATGAATGGATAAACAAATTATGGTACATTCACACAATGGAATACTACACAATGATAAAGAACAAAGATGAATCCGTGAAACATCTCATTACATGGATGAATCTGGAAGGCATTATGCTGAGCGAAATTAGTCAGTCATAAAAGGATAAATATTGTATGTGACCACTATTACAAGAACGCAAGAAAAGGTTTAAACACAGAAGAAAACATTCTTTGATGGCTACCAGGGTGGGGAGGGAGGGAGAGGGGAGTTCAGTAACTACATAGAAGACAAAAATTATCTTAGGTGAAGGGAAGATCAAAACACAATACAGGGGAAGTCAGCACAACTGGACTGAACCAAAAGCTAAGAAGTTTCCTGAACACAAACACTTTGAGGGACATAGTAGCAGGGGCAGGGTTCTGGGGACCATGGTTTCAGGAGACATCTAGGTCAACTGGCATAACAAATTTTGTTAAGAAAATGTTCTGCATCCCACTTTGGTGAGTGGCATCTGGCGTCTTAAAAGCTGGCCAAAATCCATCTAAGATGTATCAACTGGTCACAACCCACCTGCAGCAAAGGAGAATAAAGAATACTGAAGACACAAGGAAAATATTAGCCCAAGAGACAAAAACGGCCACATAAACCAGAGACTCCATCAGCCCGAGACCAGAACTAGATGGTGCCTGGCTACCAGCAATGACTGCCCTGACAGGGAACACAACAGAGAGTCCCTGATGGAGCAGGAGATAAGTGGGATACGGAACTCAAATTCCAATAAAAAGATCAGACTTAATGGTCTGACTGAGACTAGAGGAACCCCAGAAGACATGGCACCCAGACTCTTTGTTAACCCGGAACTAAAACCATTCCCAAAGCCAACTCTTCAGACAAAGATTAGACTGGACTATAAGATGTAAAATAATACTCGTGAAGAGTGTGCTTCTTAGTTAAGCATATATACGAGAATAAATGGGTAGCTCTTGTCCGGAGGCCAGATGAGAAGGCAGAGAGGGATATGAGCTGATGGAATGGACATGGGGAATCCTGGGTGGAAAGGAGGAGGTTGCTGTCAGTGTACAGGGATAGCAATTAGGGTCACGTAACAATGTGTGCATAGATTTCTCTACGAGAAACTAACCTGAGCTGTAAACTTTCCCTTAAAGCATAATTTAAAAAAGAGAAAGAAAGAACTATACTCTTCCCAAATAGGCTGGCATATTACAAAAAACTGACACCACTACATGCAGGCAAAAGTGAAACTCTCATATTTTGATTGTATATATAAAATTGGAATAAGCACTTTCAAAAGCTGTCAATGTCTACTATACCTTCATTCTATGACCTCAGTAACTCCAGCTATATTATACACCCAGTATAAGTGCAATTATCTATACGAAAAAATATATCATCAAAAATGTTAGTAGGAATTTATGTAATTTATATAATTTTAGAGTCAGTGGTGAAAACAATTAAAACCTACCCAGTGGCTCCAAGGAAGAAAGGCCTGGCAATCTGCTTCCATGAAGATTACAGACAAGAAAACCCTATGGAATACCTCTACTCTATATCACAAGGGGCCATCATGAGTTGAGTACTGATTCAACGGCAATGTTTTTGGTTTTAAGATTTATATATTTTACTGTATGTGCCATCTACTTCGGTAAATAAGGCTAATTAGCCAGTCAAACTAGATATACCAAAGGGAGTGGAATCATTTTATCTTCATTTTCCTTTTTGTAATTTTATTTGGAGTTGTTAGAATTCAACAACTGAACTTTCTCCTTGATTTTTGTATTTCTCAATTAAAAATATGAACACCTAATGGAGTAGAAGAATGGAGTTGGAAGAATGATTTCCCTTGCCCCTGATTTAGCACTTCTATAAAATCATAGTCTACCATGTGTAGTTGTTAGCTGCAAACGTATGGGGAAGAGGAAGCTCTGCAGGTAGCTACCATGAAATACTTAAAATTAGAGAAATAATAGCACATGTCCACCTTGTACAAGAGGATACACAAACAATACTACACTAATACCATCCCTGAATATGAGAATCTCACTTAGCATAGGTATTCATTTTTAAAACCAGAGAGTTAGGATTTTGTTGTCATATCTTGGGCAAACGTTACTTCTCTTCTAGAAGCTTTATTATTTTTCACATCAGTTTCTCATATCTAAATTTCTCTTGAGATAACATTTTATGTATGGTATGAAGTAGAGACCAGTGTCTTGTTATTTACTTATTTTGTTTTAGTTAGTTACCCATTTCACTCAACATCATTTATTGGAAAATCATTTTCTTTCAATGCTCTGAGGTGTCACAGCTCTTATGAATCAAATAAACTTGTGTGTGTCGGGGTGGTTATTTCTGAAGTCTCTACTTGGTTCAATTTTCTCCTTATCACTGCACCAACATACATTGTCTTAATTATCACAACTTTGAAATGCATTTTGATATCTGGTAAAAGTAATTGCTATTTGTTTTTCTCCTTCAAATTTACCTTGACTATATTTGGTTATTTGCATGTTTATATGAATGTCCTTTTCAAGTTACTCATACATAGTCATTTTGATTGTTTTTAATTAAATCTACAGATCAAATTTGAGAAAATTAACCTCTTTCAAATATTTAGTCTACTTTTTTATCATGTAAAATTTCTCTATTTATTTAGGATTTCCTAAAATTCTCAGTAATAATGGATTTCTATGTTCACATCATAGGTTGGTTCTGAGAGTAATTAAATTCTTCCATGCTCTATTAATTTAATATGTTTTTAAATTTCATTATTAACTGTTCATTGTGGAAATATAGACATAGGATTGATTTTTGTATTTTGGCTTTTTACCTGTGGGTTGGCTAGTTTTACTTATTAATTTTTTTAATAGCTGAGTTTTGTGCATTTTCTGCTGACCTCTGTTAATAAATATTTTACAATTATAATAATTTTCATTGCCTTATTACACTAAGAATTTCAGTAATTGTTTTAAATATAAATTTTTATTGATGCCATCATAACCTTTTTCTTGATCTCAAGGGAAAAGCTATGAATATTTCAACATTAAGTATGGTGTTAGCCTAAATTAAAGATTCTCTTATCAGATCAAGAAAATGCTTATCTATTTCTATTGTGCTAAGAGTTTTAACACAAATACCTATTATTTTAACAGAAAATATCTGGATTTTCAATAAGCTTGTTATTTTTCTCGCTAATATTAATAATTTACACAAATTGAGTTTAAAATACTATTATCTTACCTACCAGAATGAACCCTTCTCTGTCATTATCTATTATTCGTTCATGTATCATTAGACTTTGTTTTTCAGTCTTTTGTTTAGGATATTTGCATCGAAGTTTATTAGAAAGATGTTTGGAATATTTGCATCAAGGTTTATGAGCAATATTTAAATTCCTTCTTAAATATTTTGTATCAAAATGATATATCTAAATTGACAATTATGTGTCAAAATCTCTACAACCTTGCTATTGTTAGCACTCTGCTAATTCAATTGGTTATCTCTTTTGCTCTCTAATGGTCAGAAGTATTAGTGCACCCTCTTAGGCTCTATATGGGGAGATGTACTGCATAGTCTGGTCACTTAGGTATGATTGTTCACAGTTCTGTTTACTAATTGTCTAAACTTTCTGGAGGTGTTAGGGAACAGGAAAAGAAACATGGAAAAGTATGAGTATTTTTGTGTTTAAAAAAAATTAGAGCACTCCTTCTCCAAAGGGACAAAATTCAAAATATTTCCGTCCATTTTTTCACTGTGGCCTTAGCATGCAGGCCTGACTAGACACGTTGCAACAGTTATAGCTGAGAATTTCCCTTTAAATTGTCAGTGATTGATTACAGTATATATAAACCACTATAATATTTATAATTATGCCAATCATATGTTCTAAAATCAAAGTAATATTAGTCGTGTGTATGAATATATCTCCATATTGGAATACGGAATTAGAAAGGCATTTTTAGTAACTTTCTTATTATCTAGCTGTTCATTTAGGGTAATCAGATGTGGATTCCTAAAATCAGTCCATCCACTCCTAGAATGAGCTAAGGGAGTCTTATTCCATCCAGAATCCCATGGCTACCACAAGTCATAAGGGAACCAAAATTACCGCATACAATTTCAAAATAAAAATCAGTTTTCCCACAAGTATGAGACAATATGTATTCCTTCACTATGTCTCATGTGCCAGGAAGCACCAGGGGCCCTATAGCCATATTACTCCTATATCCAGATAGCAGGAAAGGGGGCTTGACAAAGACAGAGGCATTCGTCACAAGGTTGTTTGGGTGGCTATAAAACAGAAGAGACATTTATGGAGATCACAAAGATTGTCCCTTGTAATCAGGTTTTAAGAATTACCTCTTATTTCTCACAGCACACCTGTGAAATAGTCATTACTATTATAATTATTTGTGATGTTTGGCAGATGAAGTGAAAAAAGGAGTAATTCACTAGCCCAAAATGAATTCCTCAGTTAGAGAGTAGTGATCCAGGGTTTAAACCTATGATGCATAATTCTAGACCACTAAATTCAATCTCCCCTCCTTCCAGTAGTGCCTAAATGTTGGACCTAAAGGAGGTGAGCCTGATGAAGAAAATTACTTCTATTCAAGTGGGCACCTCTTAAGTATCAGCCATGTGGAGCCATATCAGCTCAGCAGGTCTTGGTTGTTGGGGACGGAAGACTGTGGGACCATCAGGCTCTCAGTGGTCCATCCCTGCTGACAACTTCTGAACTAGTGTCTCACCTCCAGTGTTACTTGTGATGTTGCCTAGACTGTGCCTCAGCCCCTTAGTGTTGTCAGCCATCTTTCCCCTTCTCAAGATGCTCCCTGGTTTCCTGGGTGTTTATCCAAGTCAGGTGAGGTGGGGCTTTGCTTCCTTTTGTCCCATTTGGATATACAAATATTGACCAGCTAGGTGATCCTGGGCTTCACTGAAAAGTGGTGTTCAAATAAGGAGGTTTCAGTCGGTCCCAGCCCCTGAGACCTTCAGTGTCTTTTAGGGAAATATGGAATCAGATAAACCAAATAACTTAAGAAAAGGTTATCTGTGTATTCTCAGAGACTGTGGAAACAACATCAAATGCCGACCAAAAAATCAGGACATCAGCTAAGGCCGTCAGAGAAGACCCTGTGAGGATCAGGATTTGATCAGGCTGGAAAATATTTGCTCATCTCTCCCAAGATGCACTGCCCGATACTGTCTTTTATTCAATCTCATGTGATATTTAAAATCATGGAATTTAATTTTAGTTTCTAATAGTATACAGGACATATCATCACTATGAAACTAGGACATATAAATAACTATGAGTGGTAGGACATGAACACAATTGTGAGCAACAGAGGGTGGAATTTCAAAGCAAATGTTGATGCTCAACAGCTAAGTGCACATTTGGTAAATATTCTACTTTTCGGTTCCTTCATCTTTGATGAGATGGGATGGTCAAATAATATCTAGAACTGCATGCACTGTACAAACACAGAAGATACTAGCCTCTAAATTAATTTTAAATAATATATATATATTTAGTTTGTCAGTCACCCTAGCAACATTTTAAGTGCTCAATAGCCATCAGGGGTTAGCAGCTGCCGCATTGGATAGCAGATATATAGAACATTTCAATCAGTGTTGGTCTATAAAATGAGGATCAAATATAATCTACATACAGTACTGGGAACATATTATTTCTAAATAAATGGTAGATTTAAAGTCAGGGTTCTTGTGGAGAGCGTGCTATATAAGCCCAATATCTGTGTTCTTTTTTTTTTTAATGTGAAAATCTTTGGAGGTGTCAAAGGAATACTCATTAACCAACGCATTTGAAAAGGAAAGAGAAAATTTATGGAAAAGAGTGCAAATGAGTCAGACTTTGGAGAAGCTGGCATCCCAAATACAAAACTCAATAGCTATGTAAAGGAGAAAAATACAAAATCACCAAGATTACCAAGATTTATAATGAAAAATCAGCAACATTCACATATGATTATCAAATTAGGATAAATTTAGCTTCTTAAAATATTAAGTTTTCCACTCCCTAATAATGGAATACTCCTCAATTTATTTAGATCTTCCTAAATAAAAATGATTTATAATTTTATTGTACTACCTAAATTAGTTTAGCTCCTAGAATATTCAAATGTTGATGTTACAATAAATGTTATAAATTTAAAGTTTTAATGTTGTGTCTTTAATAATATTTTATATTGCCCTTCTATTCAGTGTCTTTGTTAAATGTGGTTATTGCATCTTATAGTTTATTTGTAAATTATTTTCAACTTTCTACTGTCTTCTATTAATAATTGATTTCCAGCTTTAATATATTTTATTTCTTTGCTTGCCTTACATCACTGGCTAGGAATTGCAATAATAATTGTGGGTCTTTTTGCCTTTTATTTCCCAGAGAAATCTTTAAAAATTTAAAAAAACGGAAACCAAACCCATTGCTGTTGAGTCCATTCTGACGCATAGTGACCCTATAGGACAGTGCAGAACTTCACCATAGGATTCCCAAGGCTGTAATCTTTACAGAAGCAGACTGCGGCATCTTTCCCGAGGAGCAGCTGGTGGGTTCAAACTATCGATCTTTCTGTTAGCAACTGAGCACTTGAACACCACACCACCAGGGTTCCTCATTTAAAAACGTGCCTTCAGTAAATAATTTTTAATTACAGATTTTGTTTATTTAATAAACAGTCATATTTCTTATTTTTGCTCATTTAATTTTAATCAATAGGTGTGTTTATTAGAATATGACCATTTCATATACATTTTCAAATGTAATGGTCTAACCGTGTTCCTGATATCCTCTCCTGTGTTTTAATGTTTGCCAGTAATGTAGTGAAAACATGTATTTATTTTTTTTAATTTCAGATTTTGGTTATTTGAACCTTCTTCACTTTTTCTTGATAAGGTTCAATACAAATTTATCAATTTCATTAATCCTTTCAAATGGTTCATTCCTCTTATTTTGTGCTTATTTTTTGTCTCAATTTATTTTATCTTTATTATTTTCTTCCGTGGTTCAGTGAATTAACTTAACATGGCCGTTCTAGCCGTAGTCTTTGTGACTCCCACACAATGACTGGGTGAGACTACGTAAAAACAAAAAGGGTTTGTGTCAGGCTGCTGATCGTGATAATGTTTGTCCATCCCCCGTGAAGTTAGACAAGGAGGTCTGACCCTGCCATAACGCCATTTTTACACTTTCTCTTTTCTTGGTCTCCATCTACTTAATTAGGATTTAATTTATTGACATAGATTATTATATCAGAAATAGTCAGATTTTCTTCCATTTTAAAATGTAAATTTAGGCTATAAAATTGCCGGTATGAAACCTGCTTTGGCAAATAAAATCCAATGATATATAAAAGGATGATACATCATAACATAAAAGGGTTTATTCTTGGTAAAAATGTTAAGCTAAATATGTGAAAATCTATCAGCGTCAATAATCACATTAAAAGAATGAAGACTTAAAAACATGATCATGTATCAATATATGCAGAAAACTAATATTCAGTAAACATTCATAATACTCTTAGCAAAGTAGTAATAGAAAATAATTTCATTAATAAAACTTATCTACAAAACGACAAAGTGCTCACACATACGGAAATTAAAAAGCACCACTTGCCAGAAGTATAGGAGAGTCAATGTTCTGAAAGGCTGTCCTGCCACACAATACAGCACAAACCTGGGTGAATTAGAAGATTAGAAAGAAAGAGAAACAAAGGACCACCGTGAATTAAACCAGCCCCAGAGAAAAGCAAAGCCAGGCTCACTTGGGGGACAGTGGCTTATTAGGCTGGCGTCAGGACCGGAAGAAGTCTGGGGCTTCTGCACAGTGGGGAAGTGAAAATTAGAAATCATAATAAATTAAGACATCCCCAAGGTGCTAAACTGAATATTGCTAGCGCCTCGCTGATGAAAAGTTTCCAACTATAAACCCAAAACAATGTCCAGACATTAAAGATCAGAAGAAATTCGCCCATGGAACAAAACCAAAAAAGTTAAAGCAGTAAGAATTGTCAGACAAAAAACAAACAACAAAAACATAAACTAATAGACATAAGATGAAAGAGTGAGCAGAAATATAATTTATAATTTATAAAAATCAATGACGAAAATGTCTCAAACTACAAGATGAACTTTTAAACATAAGAAAACAAGGGCTTATGATTTAAAAAATAGACAAGATAGTAAAAAAAAAAAAATCAAAACCTGTTATGAATGAAAAATACCCAAAACCATAAATAATTTTCATGTCAAGCTAAACAGAATAAAAACATTGGAACACATGCACCTGATTCTCGTCAAGTCCAACACAAAACCACCCGACTGATAGCGACCTTGTAGAGAGAGACCCGATAGGACAGAGTAGAACTGCCCCATACGGTTTCCAAGGCTGTAACAAATTTCCACCTTTCTCCTGCAGAGCTACTGGTAGTCGGCTGGTGGGTTCGAGTTACTGAACTTTGGATTAGCAGCTCAGCGCTTAACCACTGCACCACCAGGGGTCCTGAATGAAATATAGAAGAGATACAAAACCCCAAAGGGTTTTGATTATAACCACCAGAGAAGACAGTGCGATAAGGGATTTGGAACTGCCGGAATGCATCGGAGACTGACAAAGTGCGCAGTAAGGGCGGAGTCGTGAAACGCCAGCTGATGCAGAATTGTCACGGTTGAAAAAAGCAGACATCGTGGCAGAACAGCAGCGATAGAGGCCAGGTAAAGCAAAAGCTGTGCCCATACAGGAAGTATCCGCCATGCTGGTGCAGGAAGTACGTAGGAACGCACAGTCATAGAGAGCAGGGAGCAGGGGGGAAGGCGGAAAGCGACGGACCTCGTGGAGAGGAGTCTGGGTGTCCGCCCCGGTCTCAAGGCCTCAGGCCCGGGTAGGAAGAGTCGCTGGAAAGTTCCGGTAACTTTAGAGGCCGTTTGTCAATGGCAGAGCCTGCAGCTCCCTCGGAAGCCTCCGGTGCCGAGGCAGGTGCTGCGGCGGCAGGGGAGGGTGGCGGCGGACCCGGCCTGCCGGTTCCGGAGGCCCGCCGGGAGCCAGTGGTGCGAAGGCCGGCCCCTACACGCGCGTCAGGCTTAAGGCCTGCCCAAGCCGCAAGGGGAGGAGGGGCCAGGCCTCTACTCTTGCAGGGCCGCAGTGGCGGCAGCTGGACAAAGCTAGTGACCTGTAGGTATTATGTACACGGGCTTTGCAAGGAAGGGGAGAACTGCCGCTACTCTCATGACCTTTCAGGTCGGCAGCGGGCTAGAGAGGGCCGCGATTTGCGGCTTCGTGCTTCTGCAGACAGCGGCTCCACCGGGGCTACGGAAATCAAGGCCCCCACTCCGGAAGTGGCGGAAGTTCCTCCTGCTACTTCCGCTCGCTTCTTGCCTCTGATTGGCTCAACTGCGGAAAGGGGTTTCTTTGAAACGGAGACAGGCAATGCAGGTGGTGAAGCTGCCGGAGCAGGTGCAGCATCTTGGGCGGATGCTGTTGAGTTTGTTCCAGGGCAGCCTTACCGGGGCCGCTGGGCACTGCCTGTTGCCGAGGCTGCCCCACAGAGCTCCGTGACTGAGAAAGAGCAGATCGCTGTCGGCGCGGGGGAACCGCTTTGCCCTTACGCCGCTGTAGGAGAATGTCCTCATGGGGATAGATGTATGTACCTCCACGGAGAGGCTTGCGACATGTGTGGGCTGCAGGTACTGCACCCCGTGGATGCTGCCCAAAGAGCAGATCACATAAAGGCCTGCATAGAAGCTCACGAGAGGGATATGGAGCTCTCTTTCGCTGTGCAGTGCAGTATGGACAAGGTGTGTGGCATCTGCATGGAGGTTGTCTATGAGAAAGCCAACCCTAGCGATCGCCGCTTTGGCATCCTCTCCAACTGCAGCCACACCTACTGTCTTAAGTGTATCCGTGTGTGGAGGAGAGCCAAACATTTTGAAAACCGGATCGTCAAGTCGTGCCCACAGTGCAGGGTCCCCTCCGACCTTGTTATTCCCAGTGAGTTTTGGGTGGAGGAAGAGGAAAAGAAGCAGAAACTTATTCAGCAGTACAAGGAGGCAATGAGCAACAAGCCCTGCAGGTATTTTGCTGAAGGCAGGGGTCACTGCCCATTTGGAGAGCGCTGTTTTTACAAGCATGCTTACCTTGAGAGTCAGGGAGAAGAGCCTCAAAGGCAGGATGCTGGAACATCCAGCACTTATTGGAATCAGCTTTTGGAGGGCAGCATGCCCTTTAAGAGCATTGGAAAGGAGCTTGTCAGGCTTCGTCTGGTCAAGCTGTTGTTTAAGCATCTTCTTTCTAAGGGAGGTGGTAAACTCCCCTTCTCTGAGGACCAGTGGGAGTTGCTTCTTTTTGAGCTTGAAAAATATTTCAGTTTGATTCTGTAGCATCATGCTGTGGCATGTGGTCTTTTCTGTTGAGGCTGTGTTGTCTGCTATTGCCTGTGTTCTTTTAGAGACCCATCTACCACTTTCAGGGGCTGTTGAAGCAGTTTTTGTACAGTGTCCTCTCTGTTCTCTTCCCCATTCCTCTTATCTGCCCCGCTAGGATTATGGTGTTGTGCTGTGTTAGAAAGTAACAAAAGTCCTTAAAATTACTGTTTAGTGAAATTATTATTGCTGTCAGTTTATCTTGTAATCTCTGTTTTCAACAAGATCCACTCAGTTCTAGGTTAGTGTTTACAGAATTGCCACATTCATTTTGAAGTCTCTCAAGAGTGAATGTGACAGGGTCAAGGGAGGAGTCTTAACTGACCAAGGAGTTTTTGCTACTGTAGCCTTAAGAAATGGATCATTGCGGGACGTTGTGGTGCAGCTGCACATCTCTACTTGTTTACATGCCTTCCATCATCCCCTGTCAAGTGCACTCATTATATTGTGGTTATCTTGTGGTTTTGTGATTTACTTGACCAGAATCGGGTGCATATGTTTACATGTTTTTATCCTGTTTAGCTTGATGTGAAAATTATTTATGTTAGGAACTATATCTTTAAGAAATACATACATATTATATATATATGTGTATATATATATATATGTCACTCATTATATTGTGGTTATCTTGTGGTTTTGTGTTTTACTTGACCATAATCAGGTGCATATGTTTACATATTCTTATCCTAGTTAGCTTGATGTGAAAATTATATTAGAAACTATATCTTTAAGAAATACATATATATTATATATATGTATATATATATATATATATATATATACATATATATATATATATATATATGTCACTGATTATATTGTGGTTATCTTGTGGTTTTGTGTTTTACTTGACCAGAATCGGGTGCATATGTTTACATGTTTTTATCCTATTTAGTTTGATGTGAAATTATTTATATTAGGAACTATATCATTAAGAAATACATGTATGTCACTCATTATATTGCGGTTATCTTGTGGTTTTGTGTTTTACTTGACTGAATCGGGTGCATATGTTTACATGGTTTTATCCTTTAGCTTGATGTGAAAATTATTTATATTAAGAACTATACATTTGAGAAATATATTTTATATATATATATGTCATTTATTATATTTTGGTTATCTTGTGGTTTTGTGTTTTACTTGACCTGAATCGGGTGCATATGTTTACATGGTTTTATCCTTTAGCTTCATGTGAAAATTATTTATATTAAGAACTATACCTTTGAGAAATATATATACATATATATGTATAATTTTGTTTTTATTTTTTACTCATTATATTATGGTTATCTTGTGGTTTTGTGTTTCACTTGACCAGAATCGGGTGCATATGCTTACATGTTTTTATCCTGATTAGCTTGATGTGAAAATTATATTAGGAACTATATCTTTAAGAAATGCATATATATATTATATGTATATGTGTCACTCATTATATTGTGGTTATCTTGTGGTATTGTGTTTTACTTGACCTGAATCAGATGCATATGTTTACATGTTCTTATCCTGTTTAGCTTGATGTGAAAATTATATTAGGAACTATACCTTTGAGGGAAAAAAATATATATATAATATATATATATATATATATTATATATATATATCACATCGTATTGTGGTCATCTTGTAGTTTTTTGTTTTACTTGACTAGAATCAGGTGCATATGTTTACATGTTTTTATCCTATTTAGCTTGATGTGAAAATTATTTATATTAGGAACTATACCTTTGAGAAATATGTATATATTACTCATTATATTGTGGTTATCTTGTGGTTTTCTGGTTTACTTGAGCTGAATCGGGTGCATATGTTTACGTGTTCTTATCCTGTTTAGCTTGATGTGAAAATTGTTTATATTAGGAACTATACTTTTGAGAAATATACATATATATAATATATGTATATTTCACTGATTAGATTATGGTTATCTTGTGGTTTTGTGTTTTACATGACCAGAATCAGGTGCATATGTTTACATGTTTTTATCCTATTTAGCTTGATGTGAAAATTATTTATATTAGGAAATAAACCTTTGAGAAATATATATGTATGTCTGCATATATGTGTGTGTAAAAGTAATGTATTTGAAATATATGTGTTCAGAAATATACATCTGAACATAATTATGTTTATGTAATAAAATAAATACAGAGCTATAAATTGAAGATCAAAGGGTAACAGGATTGGCTATTGTGTAAGTGAGAAGTGTGTGAATAGTCTTTCTGTCCCTGTACAGGCATCAGTTATTAGCATTTAATGAAATGATTCAAGTGGATTTGGCCAAATGAGACAGAGACAGAACTTAAAGGACATACATAGCATGACTTTGGTAATTACCAGTGCACGTCCCTGTGGAGTTTAGCACCATCTCATTATCCTTTGTAGCAGCACAGTCGTGGACTCAGACATACGGTTCTTTGTATTCAATATTTTAGCATTTCCAAACAAAGGACTTTTGATAAAAGTTTTCAAAATATAAGCACAAGATTATAAAGAGGAAAGTAGAATAATAAAAAATACTGCAATCATTCAGAATACAGGAATGAAATGGAAAAAGAATGAAGTATAGGTAGGACAAAAAGCTAAATATAATACTAATATAGAAAATTTTTAACAAATATACCTTAATTATACTAACTAAAAACAGTATGAAATTGAAAGTCAAAGATTATCATACTTGATGAAAATTGAAATGAAACTGTATATTGTTTAAAATACACAAATAAAATAGAAGAATACAGAAACATTGAAAGTAGTAGCATGGGGAATGTTAACTAAATGCAAAGGCAAAGTTAATATTAAGGTTACACATTGCTAGAAACACAGAAGAATGCTATATGAACATTAAAATTACAATTTACCAGGATTATATATCTCCCAATTTTGTATTCATTTATAACATAGCCTAAGATATACCAATAAATAGTTTAAAAATGGAAAAATCCAAAACCTTAATGGACAATTTTAATGTTTTTCAATAACTGACTAAAGAAACATAAAGAGAAAGAAGGGTGTAAGATATTTGAACAATACAGAATTAACAGTTTGCCTAACTGACTTGTACAGAATGCTGTATGCATCAACTGCAAGAATGCACTTCTCTTTACTGGGGGCCTGAGCCCTGAGTCCAAGGAGATTCCGGCTGGCCTGACTATCTAACAAAGACAGGACACATTTACAGAGTTTATGCCAGGTACTAGCCACACTTGAAAGCACTAATTTAATTCTAGGAAAACCTTATGATGTGCTTGCTGTAATTTTTCTTATTGTCCTGATTAGGTGAACGGAGAGAGGTTGAATTAGTTGCCCGAGGTCTGACCCATAGGTATAAATTAGTGAAAGAAGAAACGGGCTCAGATGGCCTGATTCCACAGCAGTTGCACTTACCATGCTTCCTCTTTTGTGCACATATATGACCTGGACTTGCTGAAGGTGACACAGATGTGGCCTTTAAATGTGATTGAATCAGCCAGGTGGAACAAAGCTTCACATAAGGCATCTTCTGGGAATCAAAGAAAACAGGAGCCTCATGGCTTTTAAATCTATAGGCCGGCTGCCAGACTCCGTTTCTCAGCCCATTGCGCAGAGTGTGCTGCAGCCTGCCATATGTTTACACTGCCTCTTTCTTCTTACTGTGCTTACTGGTTCTCTGGATAAGTACTTCAGCTGGTTTCACTAAGGTCTTTGCCATGTTCCTTCTCTCTTAATTGCTCTTATCTAAAAAGAATTCACCAGCCTGGAGGCCCTGGATGCCTGACTATTACTGATATTCAGGATAAGTGATTCCAAATGAAAACCAAACATGTTCCCGCCCACAAAGGGCCCCTAGTTATGCAGGAGAAAGGCAGCTTAGACAAAGCAAACAACAAAGAACAGAAACAGATTGGGCACACTCAGGGTCTGTGCTGACACTAAAGGCACAAAAAATGAGCTCCGGGTAGTGGCTATGCTGTCAGGGAAAATTTCGTGAAGTAAAGATTTTTAAACTGAACCTGGAAAGCTTTGGGAAGTTTCCCTTAATATACACTGCCCAACTTTTCCTAACATAACACGGTGAAATATCATGTTTTATTCAAATGGTATCTTGAGCTAGAAAATTATAATAAAATTCAGGAGACAGAGTGGGGTAAAGGTTAGTAGAAGATAAAGTGGCCTGGGAGAGAGATAAAGAGTAATTAGAATCCTGACTCTACTTTACCAGCCTTATAGTCAAGTAAGTTATTTAAGTCTTCCATACTTTATTTTTTTTTCATATGAAAAAAGGTACAACACCAGGACTATTTTGAAGAATGTTTTTGAGTGTCAGATTTAAAGTATATACAGAGCTTAGAACATACGTGGTATTTTAAAATTAGTATGTTTAAAAGTGGGATTGATGTGTGTTTGTGGGTGTGGGAAGAGTTTGCACAAAATAAATACTCCACCAAGCTTTTTTTTTGGGAGATCTTTGGAACTTGTGTTAAGATAACATTATTGTTTTATGATTAATTTCATAGATGGGACATATTACCCCTATGTACATAATTTCAAAATGACCAAGTCATTTTTTTCAGAAAAAATCATGTGGTTAAAACTAAAAATGTGTTCTTCAGTCTCTTAAAAGATAATAGCAAGCAACAACAATGAAAGTACTAACACGTTACGTATATGTGACAGGTGCCTAAATGAGAAAAATAACAAAATAAGATGATGCTAAAAATGCAAAGCAAACACACACAAAAGAAAACGAAATTCCCTGTTTCATCAGTCCATTCAGAAAGAGCTCAAACAGAGAAGCCACCATTATTCAGGCTGAGCAAAGCATTCCCAAGGTCCTGCCGCTCCTGCTGCAGTCAGAGACAAAGGAGCTCTTGTGACACAAGGATTTGATCAGATGAGTGATTCTGAGTGTGCGCTGGCCCCCTCCCCCAGGAGGACTAATGGACTGATCCCTGAGGTCCCTACAGAAGGTTATCACTCTAACAACAACTAAAAAACCAAGGATCGTAGGGCTATCATTCTAACTACAACTGAAAAAGCCGGGATGACGCAAGTCTGAGTTTCTTGTGCTTCACACATCTAAATTTGATGGATATATGGGCTTACAAATACGCTAAAGAAAGTTTAGAGATCCTTCCTCTGTAAGACATTGAAATGATTTTGTCTCATGGCTCATATATCACTAAATTCATTTACTGAATTTCACTGAAAGGGAAACATTTCCAGTTTACAACTGATGACCATATGCTTTTCCATTTTGTACTTTTATAAACATTTTGGGGGCATGATTTCTGCTTCCACAGATAATGTTAAACTACAACTTCAGTGTGGGATGAGGTTGGAGTGGGACTGAGAAAAGGGTTGTTTGGAAAATAACCCCGCCTAGTGCAAATAATTAAGGTAATACATGGTAGAATTTTTGCCATGAAAATACATATCACATTCGCCACTGTTGATGGAACACTCACAGAATAATTGACTATAATTTGATCACGATAAAAATCTCAAATAGAGAAGTTAGAAATAGTATAGACAAAATTCTTTGTTATCAGTAAGACAAGCCACTATAATCTGAAAAGTCTTTAAATATCCCTCTTAAAAATAACTTGTTGAATGAGTTAAAAATAATTTAGCAGGATAGAATATAATGATAATGAAAAATTATACATACTATGCCACGGACTAGGATATTGCTTAATCTGTGCTCAAAGGAAAACTCCCAATTTTAAATGCTAACATATATTTTCCAGAAATACATATAACATACTTAAGTAGATATCCAAACCTGTAAATTGTGAGGAGACCATTGCCTGCACACACACACTGCATGCATGCAGATACACGTGCGCGCACACACATATCGAGATAAGAGAAATTTATAAAGATTAAAGCAAAGATTTGCAGACCAAAATGCAAATGTAAAGGCTGCTTCTTTGGAAAAGAAATCAATAAACAGGTAAGCCATTAACCTAATCAATCAAATAAGGGAGAAAGTATAATTAAAATAGGAAATGATAAGTAGGAAGTAATCATAGATTTTAAAAAAAGACTAAAAAAGGAATCATTGCACTGAGGAAAATGCACTTGAAAAAATTAATGAATTTTAAATTTTCAGTTTATAAATTTTAAAGCATCAATCCAGAAGACAAATTAGGCCTAAACAAATGGATACTTAATATAAAATTAAAGAAAGTTGTCAGAAATGAACTCACTCCCTACTCCCCCAAAAAAGAACATAAAAAGACATTTGCCCCAGACATTTTTTTAAACCTTTAAATAAAATACAGTTCAATGCTATATAAATCATTCCAGAGAATAGAAGAAAAGAACATTTACATAATGGCACATAATATTGGTATGAAAACATGACCGATGCATATAGTACAAATATAAGTAGAGGTCTATCTCGTTTATGAATATTGATATAAAAAGTCTCAAAATATTAACAAATAACAACACAGTATAAAAATAACACATCAAGAAGGAGAGTGTTACATAGCAGGAAAACAAAAATGATACATTATGAGAATATATTTTATCTTAATAGATAAAAAACCATACAAGCATCTCAGGAAAAAAAAATTCATGATCATTAAGGAGCCCTGTGCAGTGGTATGATTATTTAATATAATAAATATGGTATATATGGTGTGTGTGTGTGTATATATATAGAGAAAGTGAGCCCTGGTTGCACAGTGCTTAAAAGCTCTCCTGCTAACCAAAAGGTCAGCAGTTTGAATCCACAAGCCACTCCCTGGAAACCCTATGGGGCAGTTCTACTGTGTCCAATAGAATCACTATGAGTCAGAATCAAGTCGACGGCAACGGATTTGAGAGATACATATACATATGTATATATGTAGATATATATGTGTATTTATACATATGCATACATATGTGTGTGTATATATATATATATATATATATACTCACTGGAAATCTATGTTTTAAAAACGCACATACACAACTGAGGAAAGCAAAAATTAAGATGGAAAATCAAAATATTAAATATAATATTTTAAGTAAATAAGTATAATCCTGAGTCTACCATTACTGAACATTTTGATCAAATATTCTCAGAAGAATCCTGATCAAAGGGAAAAAAAATGTGGAACAGAATTTCAAATTCTCAATGGTATCCAGACTTTCTGGAGCTATTGAGACTAGATGAACCCCCAAAACTCTTGCCCTAAGATAAACCAAAACTATCCCCTGAAGTCTTTGAACCAAAAAAATAGCTTAATTAGTATAGTGCATCTTCTTCAAGCATTGTGCTCTTTTAAAGAATTATCTATGTGAGAGCAAACTGACAATCGCAGCTCAAAGGGTTGGATGGGAAACTTAGGGGGCGGTGACTTTATTATAATGGTTGTGGAATAATTTGGAAATGGATAGTGAGAATGGTAGCACAACTTAAAGAAGGAAACCAGTGTCACTGAATTGTATATGCAGAAATTGTTCAAATGGTAACATCTTTGACTGTGGATACTTTCACCAAAATAAAATAAAAAATAGATAACTATTTTCAAAGTCAAGAAAATGAGGAAGAACATAGAAGCAAAAAGCACACACACACACACGTGCACACGCACACGCACAGGGTGGAATTCACAAATATAGAGATTGTATTAAAGACGCAGGTCCCTGAATGGTGCAAACTGTGCTCAGCTAGCAACGTAAAGGTTGATGGTTTGAACCCACCCAGCAGTGCTATGGAAGAAAGACTTGGTAGCCAGCCTCTATAAAGATTACAGCTGAGAAAACCCTATGGAGCACAGTTCTACTCTGTAACTCATGGGGTTGCTATGGGTAAGGATTAATTTGATGGCAATGTTTTTTGGTTTTTTTTTTTTTGGGGGGGGGGGTGGTTTGTCTGTTCTAGAACGCTTGCATTAACTGCCCCTCTCATACTACCTACCCTTTTGATCTAGAGTAGGTGGATCTCCTACAAGAAGCTGTTTGTAGTAAAACCCTTATTCTTATATTGCAGATAGGCCAGCCACAAGGATAAGGGCTGAACAGACCTGAGCTGCTGGAAATAAAAGACTGCTGGAACACTCAGGCTCTTATCTATCCATCTTTTCTTCTTGTAAACAAGGGACCACTTGTTCTACTGCCTGTAGAGTGCCTAGTCCCTTAGATGTGTACTACAGCATTCTTCTTCTTGCTATGCTTGTTTCCTGGCTCATGGTTCAGCCTCCTTAACTGTGACTTTGCTTATTTCTTCCCACATGTTCCCTGGTCTCATCCACATGTTTAGCAAGGAGTGATAATTTATGTTTTCTGAGAGGAACACACTAAGACAGGATTAAATATGCAATTATTTTATTTGGGGGAAATGCCCATGATAGAAAATAGAGAGCCAGGAAGGCTGGAAGACTTCAGTCTGCGTGAAGGACAGAGAAAAGGAAGGTAGGATGGAATATCCTAGACTGCTGTGCATTCTAGGTGAGGCTCAGGAAGGCCATCCACAAGTCCTCAAGCCAAAGTTGGCCACCATCAGAGTCCCTTATCTCTCAGAAAGAGCCCTAGCCACATTTAGTAATTAGCTGGAAAGAGCATGTGGGAAGCATGGCTTCGACACAAATGTAATGATGTAATTCAGAGCTTAGAAATTGGGGCGCTTGGTCGGTTTAACTCCCTGAAGATCTGCCAGGGGTATTCTCGTGACCATCAAAAGAATCGAGATCTCAAATGTTCCATCCGTACTGCTACGCATTGAGAGAAACATATAATGAGATCTTCCCATCCCTTTTGCCTTTGAGACATTCAGAGTCTTAACAGGAGAAAGGACTTAGATTATTCAAACAAGTAGAGAATCAGGACACATGGTATGTTCTCTGAGACTCTGTGATTGGAAAAAGCAGATGCCCCCCAAATCAGGGCAGTATAGTGGGCTAGAGCAGTTGGGGCAGATCTCCTCAAGAAGGGACATTTAGGCTGGGCCTGGGCAGTTTGGAGATTTTTTCCCAAGCTATGTTGTTCTTCAATAGAGATGTCATATTTTCTTTTACCACTAGTTACATGTTTACTGATATTTTTAATGCTACCATTTATGCAGACAGTCCCATAAGAGACAGAAGAGACACTAACTAGACTGTGCAGTTGCCTCATTTTACTGGCTTGTGTAAGTTACTTAAACATTACCTATCTGAGGGGAAATGGGGATAATAATACCTTATTTGCAGGATTGCTGTATCACATCAAATCTAGATGAAGGAAACCAAATGAAATCTAGATAACAGGATAAGTGAAGGATCCTCAGTATTTGGGGGCCTGTGATGAGCATGATGCTTCAACTAAAGAATCTGTGCTTCCAATATTTTTGGAGTAAACTCTTCGGAGCTTATTATTCCATCTGGAATAATGACTTAGGCAAGAGTCATATTAACCCCATGTCCCCAAAATTTTGATGGGGGATTATCATGTTATGTATTTCAACTAAAAACATAACTTTTGAAACAGTCATATTTCAAATCTTATAAAATACTTTTAGTTTTCTGAAAAAATAGCAGGGAAATAACTGAAAAGCACACAGCAAAATTTAAGCAAAAAAATAATATGCTTAGCAAAATTACCCAGATAGTTAAAAAGACTGTACGATTCCATTTATATAAGTTGAAGAACAGGTAAACATAAATTACTATGAATACTGGTTACCTATGGGTTGTGGGTTAACTGGAAGGAGACTTGAGAGAATATTCTTGGATGATGGAAATGTTATATATCTTGAATGATGGTTGCTTAGGTGTAGCCATGTGCCGGAGTTGGCTATAATTGCTTGCAAGGGCCAAATGTGCACATCTCTTCCCAACTCTGTATTCAATAACAACATGTTAAAACCAAAAACCAAAGCTGTGACTGTCAAGTTGATTCTGACTCAGCAACCCTATAGGACAGAGTAGAACTGCCCTATAGAGTTTCCAAGGAGGGGCTGGTGAATCTGAACTGTGAACCTTTTGGTTAGCAGCCATAGCTCTTAACCACTGCTCTACCAGGGCTCCAGCAACACATTGGTGGCTTGAAATTGGCCAGGGCAGGAGTAGTTACACAACAAAAATGGTCAAAGAGTACAAATCAGGGCTGGTTTTTCCCCTCTGAATATTTGTCTGTCATTGCATCACTGCACAGATTTATATATTTATCAAAATTCATCAAATTTTTAAGGTCTAGGCACTACACTATTCAGAAATTTTCTTATTTATTTTTATTGTACTTTAGATGAAGGTTTACCAAACAAACTAGCTTCTCATTAAACAGTACACATTGTTTTATGACGTTGGTTAACAATCCCACGACATGTCGACACTCTCCCTTCTTGACCTTGAGTTCCCTATTACCAGCTTTCCTGTCCCTTCCTGCCTTCTAGTCCTTACCCCTGGGCTAATGTGCCCCTTTAATCATGTTTTGTTTTATGGGCCTGTCTAATCTTTGGATAAAGGGTGAATCTTGGGAGTGACTTCATTACTGAGCTAAAAGGATATCCGGGGACCATACTCTCAGGGTTTCTCCAGTCTATCAGGCCAGTAGGTCCGGTCTTTGTGAGTTAGAATTTTGTTCCCCATTTTTCTCCAGCTCTGTCCGGTACCCCCTGTTGTGATCACTATCAGAGGCATTGGTGGTGGTAGCCGGGCACCATCTAGTTGTGCTGGACTCAGTCTGGTGGAGGCTGTGGTAGTTGTGGTCCATTACCCCTTTGGACTAATCTTTCCCATGTGTCTTTAGTTTTCTTCATTCTCCCTTGCTCCAGACATGGTGAAACCAGTGCAGTATCTCAGATGGCTGCTCACGGGGTTTTAAGACCCCAGACACTACTCACCAATGTAGAATGTAGAACATTTTTTTATAAACTATGTTATGCCAGTTGAGCTAGATGTTTCCTGAGATAATGGTCCCCAGAGCCCTCCGCCCAGGAATTCAGTCCCTCAGGGAGTTTGGATGTGTCTATGGGGCTTCCATGACCTTTCCTTGTACAGGTTATGCTAGTTTCCCCTGTATTGTGTACTGTCTCACCCTTCACCCAAGATACCACTTACCTATTGCCTATTTAGTATTTCCCCCCCACCCCTCCCATCCCTGGTAACCAACAAAGATTGTTACATTTTGTGTGTGAACTTTTTCACGGGTTTTTATAATAGAGGTCTCATACAATATTTGCCCTTTTATGATTGACTTATTTCACTCAGCATAATGTCCTCCAGTTTCATCCATGGTATGAGATGCTTCACAGATTAATGTTGTTCTTTCTCATTGCATAGTACTCCATTGTGTGTATGCACCATAGTTTTTTATCCATTCATCTGTTGATGGGCATTTAGGTTGTTTCCATCGTTTTGCTATTGTGAACAATGCTGCCATGAACATAGGTGTGCATGTGTCTATTCGAGTGACGACTCTTATTTCTCTAGGATTTATTCCTAGGAGTGTATAAATTTTATTTTAATTAAAAATACTAATGGAACATCCTCACCATAATAAAGGGCATTTATGAAAAACCCACAGCTAAGATCATACTCAGTGGTGAAAGACTGAACACATTCCCAATGAGATCAGGAACAAGAAAAGGATGCCCACTTTCACCACTGCTACTCAAAATTGTAATGGAAGTTCTAGTAAGAGCAGTTAGGCAAGAAAAAGGTAGAAAAAAGCATCTGAATTAGAATAAAGGAAGTAGAACTATCTCTATTCATTCATAGATGATATGATCCTATATATAGAAAATCTTAAATAATCCACAAGAAAGTTACTAGATTAATAAATGAATTCAGCAGAGTTGCAGGGTTCAACACACGCAAGTCAGTTGTATTTCTATACACTTAAAATGAATAATGGAAAAGGAAATTAAGAAAATAATTCCATTTATAATATCATGTAAAAGAATAAAATGCCTAAGAATAAATTCAACCAAGGAAGTGAAAGACTTGTATACTAAAAGCTACAAAATGTTGCTGGAAGAAGTTAAAAAAAATCTAAACAATTGGAAAGTCATCACATGTTCATGGATTGGAAGATTTACTATTGCAACCTACAGGTTCAATGCTATAAAAATTTCAACATTTTCTACAGAAATGGAAAAGTCAGTTCTAAAATGTATATGGAATTTCAGGGGACCCAAATCAACAAAACAATCTTAAAAAGAACGAAGTTGGAGGACCCACACTCCAGATTTCAAAACTTATTACCATGCTGTAGTAATCAAAACAGCGAGATATGGGTATATGGATAGACAAACAAACAAATGGAATACAATTGAGAATCCATAAACACATGTATCTATGGTCAATTGATTTTTGACAAGGGTGCCAAGTCCACTGAGTGGGGAAGGAACAATCCCTTTAACAGATAGTGCTGTGACAACTGGATTTCCATATGCAAAAGAATGAATTGGGACCCTTACCTCACACCATTTAAAAAATTAACTCAAAATAGCTTAACAACCTAAATGTAAGAGCTAAAAGCATAAAACTCTTAGATGAAAATATAGGTGTTCAATTTAGCAATAGATTCTTAGGCACGCAAAGCACAAGAAACAACAACAAAAAATAAATAAATTAGACTTCATCAAAATTAAGAACTTTTTTGCCTCAAAGGACATTATTAAGAAAGTGAAAAAGACAGTCTAGAGAATGGAGGAAAATATTTGCAAATTATATACCTGATAAGGGTTTAATATACAGAATATATAAAGAACTCCTACAATTCCACAACAAAAAGACAACTAAATTTTAAAGATGGGTAAATAACTTGAATAGACATTTCTCCAAAGAAAATACATAAATGGCCAATAAGCACATAAAATACATGCACTTTCAGTTATTAGGGAAATGCAAATCAAAGTCACAATGAGATACCACTTCATACCCACCAGGATGGCTATTATCAAAAACTGGAAATAACAAATGTGTGTGAGAGTGTGGAGAAACTGGAATCCTTGTCCATTGTTGGTCAGAATGTAAAAGTGTGCAGACGCTATGGAAACAGTTTGACATTTCCTCAAAAAGCTAAACGTAAAGTTATATGACCCAGCAATTCCAGTCCTAGGTATAAACACAAAAGAATTGAAAACACGGACTCAAACAGAAGCTTGAATGCCAATGCTCACTGCAGCATTATTCATAATAGCCAGAAGATGGAAGCAACACAAGTGTCCATCCACAGATGGATAAACAAAATTCAGTATGTACATACTAAAACAAAACAAAAAACAACAACAACAACAACAAAAAAAAAAACCTATTGCTGTGAAGTGGATTCCGACCCATAGCTACCCAACAGGACAGAGTAGATCTGCTTCATAGGGTTTCCAATTCTGTAATTATTATCGAAGCAGACTGCCACATCATTTTCCCATGGAATGGCTGGTGGCTTTGAACCACCAGCCTTTTAAATTAGCAGCCAAGAGAGCTTTAGCCACTGTGCCACCAGGGCTCCTTGTATGTACATACATTGGAATATAATTCAGCCAAAAGAGAAATGAAGTTTTTATATATCCTACAACATGTGTGAACGTTGAAAAACATTATGCTAAGTGAAATAAGTCAGACACAAAAGGACAAATGTTGCATGATGCCACTTATATGAAGTATCTAGAATAAGTAAATTCATAGAGACAGAAAATATATTAGAGGTCACCAGGAACGTGGCTGAGGGGAAATGTGGAGTTACTGCTTAATGCTTACAGAGTTTGGGGTGTTGAAAAAGATTTGTAAAGAGATAGCAGTGATGGTTGTACAATATTGTGAATGTCATTAATGTCACTGAATTGTACACTGAAAATGTTTTACAATGGAAAATTTTATATGTATAATTTTATTATATATATCGGAAAATTAAAAAAAAAATCAAATCATCTCCAAAATTTGCCTGCTCTAGTGTTTGCAGCTGCCTTAAATGCACATAATTTTTCCCTCCATTCGGATAAAGTGAAGACATTATAGAATATACTATGAAATCTTATAACTTACAAAGACCAACAAATAAACATGGATTAATTTATATATAATAATAATAATGACTAGGTGCCTTTCTTTTCTGCTTTATGACAGGACTCATGAACAAGCTGAAGCTTACCTAAGGAAGTCTGGTTAAATTACAAAAGTATTATTTTTGGTGGCATCATAGAGCTGTGTAAGCAACAACAGCTATAGAAGCTAAAATTCTGGAAATGGGAGCGCCTTGCAGGGGTGTACTGTAGGTGTATTATTGCTTTTTTCTAGGAGGTATGAAGATTTGAATAGGGTTATTATTAAAAATCCTAGAGACATTAAAAAGATGAGTGGAAATTATACTTTTTCACCCAATACTTTGACAAATTGTATTGTGTAAATTCCTTCAAAAATATACTTTTCAAAAAGTGGCATAATGGACAATCTGAGTAGTCTAAAATCTATCATATAAATTGATTTAGTTATGATTCTTACCATGAAAAAATACTTCACCATTGAATTCTTCCAAATAATTAAAGATTTTTAAAAGCAACCTAATGAACACTCTTCCAGAGAATAAATTAACCTTTTTTTCTTGCCCATTTTCTAAGGATAGCATAACAATGATAACAAAATCTGATAAGAACATTAAAAGAAAAGAAAGGTAAACATTAGCATCTCTAATGAGTATACATAGAAAAATCATAAATAAAATATTATAAAAAGGAGTCTAGTATGTATAAAGAAGATACTGCATCACAATCTTGTGCAGTGTATTTTAGGAATGAAAGAATGAATTCACATTAGGAAATCAGTGAACTCATTACATTAAAATGAGTAAAAATCATATGATGTTCTCAATAGATAAAATGGATTTTAAAAAAAGCAATACCCACTCACGATGAAAAAAAAAGTGTAGGAAATAAATGGAAAATTCCTCAATTTTATAATAATAATTACCAAATGATTACTTGATCCTTAAAAGTAAAATATTGAAAGCTTTCATGCATAGATATGGAATAAGATAATGCTTTCTATTATCATTTCTTCTCTTTAACATGGTATTACATATACTAGTCATGCCGGTTGAGATGGGTTGACATGGTGGCTGCAATGATGGGCTTAAGCATAGAAACGATTGTGAGGATGATGCAGGATCAGGCTGTATTTGTTCTGCTGTATATAGAGTCGCTATGAGTCGGAATTGACGGCATCAGTCATGACAATAAGCAATAAAGATAAATAAACTGCATATATATAGGGAAAGAAGAAATTGTCATTATTCACAGGAAAAAAACTACGTAGAAATGCAAAGGAATTTACAAGTTATTAGAATTAAGTGAATTTTGCAAGGTTGCTGAACTCTGCCACAATATTCAATAATAAGCTATATTTCTGTATACTAATAATTCACAAAGAACAATTTCAAAATGATACTATCTGTAGTAGCATCAAATATATTAGATACCTGTTTGTGCCATTTCTGATTATAGGCCTCCAGAGACATTGTAGCTTACACTTGCTCTCTTGGAAATTTGCTTCTGCCACTAGGCCAAGTCGGGGCTACATGATAGAAGATGAGACACCACGTAGACCAGAGCAAAGTAAGACCAGCCAAGGCCAGCCAAGACTAGTCATCTTAATTCAATTTGAAGATAACTTGAAACTTGGCTTTTATCCCATTGAGGATTATCTATTTCTGGTTAACCCTTATGCCTACACTGTATCAGGATTTCTCTGTACTCTGTATACCTGTATAAAATTTTCTTAACTCCTCAGCCTCTCAGCCATCTCTACCAAAATCTATGGTAACTTCTGGCTCATGTTCTGGGTTTCCTTCTTATCTTGGGATCTTGACTACAGCCTTCTTCAATGCCATAGTAGATCTCTAACTCTTGAAAATGTGCTATATAATTTCAGATTTTTGAATTCTGCTCTGTGGTTTGATCAGGACCACCTGTCTGCCACAGTGGGAAGGACTCAAGGTCCACCACATCATTAAGTATGCCAGGCTTCCTGACTCTACTAAGCTTAGACACTCACTTTCAACTCAAATACACAAAATATGCTTACAAAATTACAGAGCTTTGTGTCATAACTCTTTTCAAAACACACATCTTTATACAAAAGTAAAGTTGGTGAGTTACAAATTTGTGTCCCAAAAAAAGCAAATGGAAGACAAAAATTACAAAGCACAGAGCAATGGGAGAGAGAATGAAGACAAGTTAAGAGACATGGAAAATAGATCTGTAATGCCTAAACATAAAACAGTAGAACTACTGTAAGAAATTGGAGGTAAATTAACTTCCCATAGTTGAAGAGGAAAAAAATGCATAAATATACAAATGGTTTATGGAGCTCAAGTGTATACTAAGGTGAAGAGAAACATACCTAGGTATATATCCTAACAGAAATAACAAACTATCTACAAAGAAAAAATAATTAGGCTTATTATCTGATATATATATATGTGTATATGTATATATATGTGTATATATATATTTATATATGTGTGTATATATATATATATGCATATATACATGTATATATATATGTATATACACGTGTGTGTGGGTATATATATATATATATATATATAACAACCCTGTTCTCGACGATAGTGGGTAGTGCCTCATAGGGATGGGAAAACAAAGACTACAATGGGAAACTCCATACCCACCTAGCCATAGAGGAATCTCTGAGGGAGAGGCTTATGATTCTACAAAAGTAAACAGTAAGGAGGCTCATCCTCATCAGAGAGGTCAGGGAAAGCTTCCTTAAAATCTCAATTATCTTGAGATAGGAGGAGTATGAAGATACTAGCTGGAGACAGAGCAGTATGTGCAAATTCACTGTGGCTTAAGGAAAAATAATTGCTGTTGAGTCGATTCTGCCTCATGGGGACCCCATGTATTACAGAGCAGAACTGTTCCATACGATTTTCTTGGCTGTAATCTTTATGGAAGCAGTTTGCCAGGTCTTTCTTCCATGGAGCAGTTAGGTGGGTTTGAACCTCCGTCCTTTAGGTTAGCAGCCTAATGTTTGTACCACCCAGGCTCCTTATAGTGTTTTTAGGGAACTACAGTAAGATGAGAGGCCTGGGGCCCAGAGAGAAGGGAAAAGGGGATCATGGTGTGACATGACGCCAGAGTGATGAAGAACAAGGAGAATATTTATCATAGGTATATCCTAATTAAATGGAGTCTTTGCAGAGGCAGACTGAAACTTAAATGTGAATATTTGATGTGCATGTGTATAGAGAAACCAAACAAGAATTAAAGGAGATTGAACATAGCACAATGACTGACTTTCAGGGACTTTATAAAGCATGATTTATAACTAAAAATGTAGCAGATCAATTAGGGGAATGGGTTCATTCAGGGACAGACATTCAAGGGTCCTAGATCACGCCTTGATGCCATAGATATACTGTCAAAATTTTTATTTAATTTCAGTCCTGCACTTGTACATTAGATTCCATCCCTTTTTGCATATCCAGTGATATTCTTCAGCATTTCTCCTCTCTTTTTATATGTCATTAATTTATCACTCAATTGAAACATTTTCATGAACATTGTCTTAGTCATCTAATGCTGCTCTAGCAGAAATACCACAAGTGGATGGCTTTAACAAAGAGAAGTTTATTTTCTCACAGTCCAGTAGGCTACAAGTCCAAATTCAGGGCATCAGCTTCAGGAGAAGGCTTTCTCTCTCTCTCTCTCAGCTCTGGAGGAAGGTCTTTGTGATGCTTCAGTCTTCCCATGGTCTGGGAGCATCTCAGAGCAGGAATCTCAGGTCCAAAGGATGCACTCTGCTCCAGGCACTGCTTTCTTGGTGGTGTGAGGTTCTCATGTGTGTCTGCTCACGTCTCTTATATCTCAAAAGATATTGGATTAAGACATGACCTCATCTTGTAAACGTTATCAGTATAACCTCATTATAGTGACTGAGTTTACAACACATAGGGAAATACACATCAGATTTACAAAATGGTACATAATCATACAATACTGGGACTCATGACCCAGCCAAGTTGACATATTTCTGGGGGACACAATTCAATCCATGACAAACGTTAAATCATGCTGTTACTTCTTATTAAAGGAGGGAAAAAAAACTCTCGTGATCATAATTCTACACCAGCTACTGCTCCATTTCTTTATCTTTGCAGCAAAACTTAAAAAAAAAAAAAGTTGTCTATACATACTCAATGTCTCCGACTTTTTTTCTCTCTTAAAGCCACTCTACTCTGGCCTTCATTACCTCTATTCCATCAAAATTGCTCTAATCACGGTCATGGATGACAACCACGTTTCTAGATCAAATGATTAATTCTTAATCCTGAACAGACTTTACTACCGACATCATGTGACACTTCTTATCATGTCCTCTTCATCAGTGCACTTTCTTCACTGGGTTTACAGAATCCTGCACTCCTCTGATGCTCCTCCTTTGAAGATTTCCCCTCTTTAGCTTGACTTCTAAATGTAAAGTGCCTCCAGGGATCAGTCCTTTGTCTCTGCTCCCTTGGTAAATTCATCCATTTTTATGGCTTTAAATATTATCTATAAACTGATAACTCCAGACTTTGTCTCTAGTATAAAACTTCCTCCTAAATTTCAAACTTATGTATCCAGCTATCCACTCAGCATTTCTATTTGTGTGTCTAATAGATGTCTGATACTTAAGAAGTCCAAAAAAGAACAATATACCTTCTATTGTCCTCCAAAAAAAAATGTTCTACCAGCAAGAACCTCCCCAATCTCAATTGACAGTAATTCTGTTCTTCAAGTTGCTCAAGAGAATTTGTCTTTCACGTGTACCAATATGCAGTCTTTCATGAAATCCTGTTGGCTCTATATTAAATTACATCCAACCACTTTTCCAGCTCCTCTGCTTCTGCCACTCTCGTGCAAGCCAACGTTATTTCTAGCCTGGATTATTGCAATCGCTTTTCATGCCTTAATGCTCTATTATGTGTGGAGCAACCATAGTAATTCCTTTAAAACCTAAATCATTATCTTATTTATGTTGTTACGTTATATTGTATTATGTTATTAAAAAGTAAAGATGTCACTTTGAGGAATAAAGTGTGCCCGACCCAAGCCATGGTATTTTCAATTGCCTCATGTGCATGCAAAAGCTGGACAATGAATAAGGAAGACTGAAGAATTATTGATGCATTTGGATTATGATGCATATGGATTACTATGAACTGCCAGAAGAACGAACAAATCTGTCTTGGAAGCAGTACAGCCAGAATGTTCCTTTGAAGTGAGAATGGCAAGACTTTGCCTTACGTTCTTTGGACATGTTATACGGAGAAACCAGTTCCTGGATAAGGACATCATGCTTGGTAAAGTATAAGATCAGTGAAGAAAGAGGAAGACTCTCATTGAGATGGATTGACATAGTAGCTGCAACAATGGGCTCAAACATAGCAATGATTGCGAAGATGCTGCAGGACTGGGCAGTGTTTTGTTCTGTTGTACACAGGGCTGCTATGAGTTGGAACCAACTCGAAGGCACCTCACAACAACATACTATATTACTCCCCTGGTCAAAATTATCCAACAGCTACCTGTATCACTCATGCACTAAAATCTTTAAAGTGTTTTGTAACCATGTCCTTAATTTATTTTCTATCATTTCCCTCTCTTTATACCACTTCAGTCCCAATAACCACCTTGCTATTCCTTGAACATGGAGGATTGTTTGGTCTCAGGACATTTACAATGGCTCTCCCTCTGCTGGGAATATATTGCTAACTCCATCATTTTCTCAGGGTCTTTGCTCAAATAAATCAATTTCATTGAAGCCTACTTTCCTCCCCTGTATGAACTTGCAGCCCTACTCATCTTCTGGAAACTTAATTGAATTCACCTTAATACATTTTATATTTTTCTATAGCACATTATTACTTTCTAACATATCGTGTAATTTGATTTCTTATGTTTATTGTTAATTCTTTGACCCTTCCACTAGGATGTAAGATCCATGCAGGCACGCATTTTTATGTTTTGATAATTTGGCATATCCAGGGCTCCTAGAGTAGTACCTGGCACACAGTGGAAAATCAATAAACGTTTGTTGAATAAATTAATGCTGGAATGAATGAGTTTACTGGCACTGCATTTTCAAGAGAATCAAGATAAAATAAAGTACCTTTGTCTGGCCTCTAGCCCTTGCTTACCTGATATCTTTGTCTCAGTGATTTAAAAGAATTGTAACAAGGTCTGTCCCAGAAATAGTAGGCAACTCCATATTTTATCAGATCTGAAAGAATCCAGAAGGCTGGAGAATTTGAGAAAATTTAGGTTACGCCTATTAATATCATCATAGTAAGGTAGCTATTTTTATTTATGACAAAATTATGAATAAGAGAGTTTAAGTGAAGTACTCAAGCACAATGTCACTGATAAATGGTAAAGCAAGGATTCAAGCATAAGACGTTTACATTTATTCCAAGTGCCTATGTGTGTGTGTGTACACACACACCCACACACTTACTCATTCACATTCATTTGCTTCACCTTGCCCTCCATCCACTTCAGCTACTTCCATCCACCACTCCTTCCATTTATAACTTATTTTAGGACATCACTGCCTCTGTTTTTTAAATTCTTCTCAGTCTTAAACCATTGTTATCAGAATCCCACTTCCTTTTGGCTTATTATTTCTGAACTTAGTGAATAGTTTTATGTCACCATTTAGATCTGTATGTGGCATTTGACTTGGTTGTTAGCTTATTTGACATCAGTTTTTCCTAGTGTCTCTGTAGATATTTTGGATATTTTTGTCTCATGTTTCTGTTGTGGGTCCCTCTTCCTCTGCTTGTTTATTCTATGTCTACTCTCCAAGTTCCCACTTCTCACATTGTGTACTTACTCTGCACAATCAGTTCCACCCAGGGTTCAACCAAGTTGATTCCTGTATTTTTATCTTCAATCACATCTGGAAACTGAAATCATAACGATGCATATGATTGCCTTATAGATCACCTGAAATTCTTTCCAGAATGAAGCAATAAATAAAATAAATATACAAATAAAATGGCTGCTTGAGGACATCATTTCCTGAATATCCAATACAAATATCAACATATTACAAACTGAAGATATCAATTCTCTTCCCACCTTTGTATCTGCTTTTCTGTGTTCCATTTAACAATAAAATGCACAAGTATTCATCCGCTCATGCAGGGTAGAAAAGTTGGTGCCATTTTTAGCTCTGTGTCTCTCCTTGTCCCTGGGAACTAGTTGTCAGCAAGTTCTGATTCCTCCAAATGTACATGTTCATCACTTTTTTCATCTCTCTGCTACTATCCTAATTGCCATCTTTTTCTCTTCACTGGATTATTGCAACAGCTTACATATGGCTTCCTTAACTCCTTAATTACTACCACCCAACCCTTTGTACTATAGCCAGAATGATTTTTATAACCTAGGGAGAGGATCCTTCTATGCTTCCCCTTAATGTGTCACTACTTTTACACTATTCAATCTGTATGCTGAGCAAATAATCTGAGAAGCTGGACTGTATGAAGAAGAACGGGGCACCAGGATTGGAGGAAGACTCATTAACAACCTGTATTATGCAGATGACACAACCTTGCTTGCTGAAAGTGAAGAGGACATAAAGCACTTACTGATGAAGATCAAAGACCACAGGCTTCTGTATGGATTACGCCTCAACATAAAGAAAACAAAAATCCTCACAACTGGACCAGTAAGCAACAACATGATAAACGGAGAAAAATTGAAATTGTCAAGGATTTCATTTTACTTAGATCCACAATCAACACCCATGGAAGCAGCAGTAAAGAGATCAAAAGACACATTGCATTGAGCAAATCTACTGCAGAAGATCTCTTTAAAGTGTTGAAAAGCAAAGATGTCACCTTGAAGACTAAGGTGTACCTCACCCAAGCCGTGGTGTTTTCAATCGCCTTGTACACATGTGAAAGCTGAATGATGAATAAGGAAGACTGAAGAAGAATTGATGCCTTTGAATTGTGGTGTTGGAGAAGAATATTGAATATACCATGGACTGCTAAAAGAATGAACAAATCTGTCTTGGAAGAAGTACAACCAGAATGCTCCTTAGAAGCAAGGATGGCGAGACTACGTCTCACATACTTAGGACGTGTTATCAGAAGAGATTAGTCCCTGGAGAAGGACATCATGCTTGGTAAAGTAGAGGGTCATCAGAAACCAGGAAGATCCTCAACAAGATGGATTGACATGGTGGCTGCAGTAATGGGCTCAAGCATACAATGATTGTGAGGATGGTGCAGGACGAGGCAGTGTTTCATTCTATGGTATGTAGGATCGCTATGAGTCAGAACCAACTCCATAGCATCTAACAACAACAACTTTTACTCTGGAGGTAAAAGTGCTGGGGATAGCCTTACAGTTTTTTTCAGATGGAAAATAAGCGTAGATTTCTCATTGTCCAGAAGGGCATGATTTGGATACAGCTTAGTGCTACATGGCAGCCTTGAAAGAGGGTTAATCTTTTCCATTCCAGACACCAAGGATTTCTCACCTGTCGTCTTCAGACCAAATAGCTACACAAATAATGTTTAAGCTTTCTTTTTCTTTTTTTTATTTTTGCCAGGTTATGCAAATTTCATCAAAATGATCTAAAAGTTGGAATCTGGAACAGAGGCTTGGTTTTGTTCTTTGACCTACCGATCTCCCTCTGCAAGTTCCCATGTCCCAGACCTGAGAGGCTGTCTCATGTGAAGAAGATTCCATCACCCGTTAATTCTTTATATTCTCTATATCTCTTGTTACAGTCATTTTCCTTGAAGTCCTTCCCTGTCCAGTGTGCCTACCCTTTCCTCATTCTGGCACCACCCCTCTTTATAGCATAATGAAATCCTGGCTACTAAGTCCCTTCTTACACCACCTTATATGTCTACTACTTCTCACTAACTTGCTTTAGTTCATTTCATGCTGACTCAGTAAATGGTAGATGGGAGAGTTGTATATATTTCTTTTAATTGTCATCTGTCTGTGTAGGTGAGGGAGAATGTACTCTTATTCCATGAGTGATAGAGGAAAGGATATCCTTTCTGAGACATAGCTGGTTTTTTCTATAAAAACCTGAAACTATACAGAGACATAAAAGACAATGCAAGCTTAGTGTTGGTGGTCTTATTATGCTAAAATTTTATTCACCTCTTCTGAGCCCCTGCTTACTTTTAAAACTTACCACAACACTGACAGTTATTGGTAACTTACCCAAATCAGTTATTTTGAAGCCTCAGGATTCTTAGCCAGACAAAAGTTCTAGGATGTGGAAGGATTGAGAGGGTGAAGGAACAGATGTCATTTCATTTATCCCAAGTGATCTTACCACTCTCCTGATTAAAACTTTTCGGTCATATGATGAACATAATGTCACTGAAATATACATGTAAAAATGTTGAAATGGCAAATGTTTTGTTATATGTGTTTTTAACACACACACACACACACACACTTTTCAGAGGCTTCCTGCAGCTATTAAAGGCCAAGCCTGTTATTACAATGTCCAAGATCTTTCATTGTATTCCTTCTGCTTATGTTTCCAGACTTAATACTTGTCATTCCCAAACCCTTCCCTCTCCCTCTCTCTCTCTCTCTCTCTCTCTCTCTCTCTCTCTCACACACACACACACACACACAGCTTTAGCAACAATTTTTATCTTGTCTCAGTTACTTGAGTGCACCATTATTTCTTTTGAATACTTTATTGTCCCTTTCTCTCTTGAACACTACATTATCCTCTGTTCCCTAGGGCTTCATTCATGCTTTCCTTCTGTTTGGAATATTCATTCCCTCTGTGTTTCAACATTTATTCAGCCTTCAAGTTTCAGTTTTAGTGACACTTCTGCTGAGAAGCCTTCCCTGATCTCCTTAAATTTGGTTAAATATTCCTGATTTTGTGTTTCCATAATCCACTGTATTATGTGGTGGATTATGTTGATTGATTTTCTAATGTTGAACCATCCTTGCATACCTGGTATGAATCCCACTTAGTTATGGTGTATTATTTTTTGATATGCTGCTGAATTCTTCTCACTAGAATTTTGAGAGTTTTTTGCATATACATGAGAGGTGTTGGTCTGTAATTTTCTTTCTTTCTTTTTTTTTTGGTGTCTTTGCCTGACTTTGGTATCAGGATTGTGCTGACTTCATAGAATGAATTTAGGAGTATTCCCATACTTTCTATGCTTTCAAATAGTTTGAATGGAATAGTACTGGTGTGAGCTCTTCTCTGAATGTTGGTAGAATTCTCCAGTGAAGCCATCCTGCCAGAGCTTTTTTTGTTGTTGTTGTTTTTATTTGGGGGAGGTTTTTATTATTATTATTATTATTGCTTCTTCAATCTCTTCTCTTGTTATGGGTTTGTTCAGATTTTCTACCTAAGTTTGTGTTAGTTTGAGCAGGTAATATGTTTCTAGAAATGTGTCCATTTCCTCTAGATTCTCAAATGTTTGGAGTACAATTTTTCATAGTATACTGTTATGATCCTTTTTATTTCATTTGGGTCTTATGTAATGTCCTCCATCTCATTTCTTATTTGGATTATTTGCTTCCTCTCCTGTATTTCTTTTGTCAGTTACACCAATTGTTTATTGATTTTGTTGATCCTTTCAAAGAATCAACTTTTGGTGTTATTGATTCTTTCTATTGCTTTTCTGTTGGCTGTTTCATTTATTTTTGCTCTAATCTTTATTTTTTACTTTCTTCTGATGCCTGTGGGCATCTTTTGCTGTTCTTCTTTTTTGCTGTGTGTGTTTATTGCTATAAACTGATCTCTGAGCACTGCCTTTGCTGTGTTCCAAAGATTTTGTTATGATATGTTTTCATTCTCATTTGATTCTAGGAATTTTTTTTATTCTCTCTTTGATTTTTTTCTATGACCCAGTTGTTTTGAAGCAAAGTGTTATTTGTTTTCCATGTAGCTGATTTTTTTTCTTTGTTCTCTATATTACTGATTACTACTTTTATTGTGTTGTGATCAGAGAGAATGCTGTATTATTTTGGTGTTTTGGATTTTACTGAGGGTTACTTTGCAGCCTAAAATGTGGTCTATTCTGGAGACAATCCATGTGCATTGGAAAAGAATGTATCTTTGCTGCTGTTGGCTGGAGTGTTCTATATATGTCTGTGAGGTCAGGTTGGTTGATTTTAGCCTTTAGATCTTGTGTATCTTTGTTGAGTTTTTTTCTAGATTTTTTTTTTCCTTTCCCAAGTATGATGTGTTGAAATCTCCTACTATTATTGTGGAGTTATCAATTTATCTTTTCTGTTCGGTTAGAGTTTGATATGTATGTCAGATCCCTGTCACATAGATATTTATTAAGATTATGTCTTCTTGATGGATTTTCCCTTTAATCATTATATAATAGTCCTCCTTTCCTTTTATGGTGGATTTTGCTTTGAAATCTATTTTATCTGAGATTAGTATTGCCACTCCTACTCTTTTTGGTTACTGTTTGCTTAATATATTTTCCCATCCTTTGATTTTTAATATATTTATGTCTTTGTGTCTAAGGTGTGTCTTTTGTAGATAGGATATTGATGGGTCTTTTGTTTTTTATCCATTCTGCCATTTTCTGTCTCTTAATGGGTACATTTAAGCCATTTACAGTCTGTGATTATTGATAGATATGAGTTTATTGCAGTCATATTATTGTGCTTTTGTTTGTTTGTTTTTGTGGTGCTGACTTTTTCTTTGTGTTTTACCTTTCTGTGCTGAGTTCCTTTTATTTGTGGATTTTTTTTTCTTTTCTCTCGTTATCGTAGCTTTTGTTAACTTTCTATTTGTTTACCTTGAAATTTACGCTTGTCTTCCTACATTTGAACCAGTCTTTTATTACATAATAGCACCTTGACTTCCTCTGCATTTGAAAGTTCTGTACCTACACCTTTTATTGTTTTTGATGTTGTTGTCATTTACAGATTGACATCTCTATTTCCCTGTTTTAAGTCTTTTAGCTTCATTTTATTACTGACAGTTCTTTACCTAGGTTGACATCTGCCTGATGCTATACTGTGTCCTATATTTCTGGCTGCTGTCTGATGTTGTTAGTTCTCAAGCTGCTGAAGGACTTCATTTAGTATTTCTTGTAAGTTCAGTTTGGTTTTTACAGATTTCTGCAATATCTGTTTATCTGGAGATGTCTTAATTTTGCCACTGTATTTAAGAGAGAGGTTTGCAGGATATATTATTCTTTGTTGGCATTTTTTTTCCCCGAAGTTTTATGTATGTCATCCCATTGCCTTCTTACCTGCGTAGTTTCTGCTGAGTAATCAGAGTTTAGACTTATTGTTTTCCCTTTGTAAGTGACTATTTGTTTTTCTCGAACTGCTCTCAGGATTATTTCTATGCCTTTGGTTTTGGCAAGTGTAATTATGATATGTCTTGGTGACTTTCTTTTGGGGTCTGTCCTACATGGGGTTTGTTGAGTTTCTTGGATGATAAGCTTTTCATCTTTCATGATATTTAGGAAGTTTTCTGCCAGCAAATCTTTAACAATCTTCTCTGTGTTTTCTATTTTCTCATTCTGTTCTGGAAATCCAATCACATGCAGATTTTTGCTCTTGATTATGGCCCACATAAAAGTGGCATCCATGGATTTGTCTTCATTCTCGCTGATTTTTTCTTCCATTGTTTCAAATTTGCTCCTAAAACCTTCTATTGAGTTGTTCATTTCTGTAGTTCTGTTGTTTATCTTTTGGATTTCTAGTTGCTGTTTTGGTATGATTTCTAATTTTTTTTGATGTTTTGTTTTTGTGTTATTTTCCTGAATTCTTCTATTGCTTTGTCTGTGTTTTCCTTAATTTTTGCTTTTTTTTTTGGTTTTTGTCTCTGTTTTCCCTGATTTTGTCTATTTTTTCCTTGGTTTTGTCTGTGTTTTCCTTGATCTCTTCCTAATCTTTTTAAGAGCAATAAATATTAATCTTTTGAATTTCATATCAGGTAGTGCCACTGCCTTTTCTTGTACGGGAAGGTTATCTAATTATTTTGGTCACTTGCTGGAGTCATCTCGTCCTGCTTTGTTATGTTTTGATATCATCTGCTGTTTCTGAGACATTAAGGTATTTTCTTTATTTGTTAATCGTATGTTCATTTGTTTCATCCTGCATTTATGTTTTGATATATCAGGGTGTGGAGGCAGACATGCTTTGCTGCTTGCTCGTCTGCGGACACAATAGCTCTCACCACCTTGTCCAAGTGAGCAGGGCAGCAGCAGGCAGGCTTCGCTGGACGCTGATTTGGCGAGGTGGCTGAGGGCAGACTAGGTGTATGCTGTCTGCTTCCTGATGTTGGTCCAGTGGCGTGGGAGGGTTTACAGCCCCTTGCCAGATGGATGGGGGTATTGGATGGGGAGTGGTATGGCCTTGCTTTCTACCTTCAGCAGTTGGTCGAGTGGCTGGAGGGGAGGGGTGGTGCAGATCTGGTGTGGGGGTGGCCCGTAGTGCCGGGGATGATCTAGCCATGGTAGCATGTTAGGGGATGGCAGAAAAGGGAAGAGGTGGCATACAGGGCTAGGTGGGAGAGAGAAAGAAAAGAAAAAGAAAAAAGTATCTGGCAGGTAGGGGCGGAGCAGACCTGGGAGCCAGTGGGAAGAGGGGAAGTGGCATACCAGGAGGAATAATGTGGGAGGAATCACGATCCACAATTTCAGTATTATATGGCTAGGAGTCCTTGATGGTGCAAAGGAATACTTGACTACTAGGCAAAAGGTTGGCAGTTTGAACCCACCCAAGTGTGGCTTGGAAGACAAGACTGGCTTGTCTTTGTCACAGTCTTGAAAACACTATGGAGCACAGTTGTGCTCTCACAAACATGGGGTCACCATGAGTCAGAGTTGACTAGATGGCAACTAACAACAACAACAGCATTATATAGGTACAGTAATCAAGAAGGTGTACTGGTAGAGAGATAGACACATAAAGCAGTGAGACAGAATAGAGAACTTAGAAACAGCCTATACAAGGATGGACAGTTGACTTTTGACAAAGATGCAAAAGTAATTCAATATCAAAAGGTTAACCTTTTCCACAAACATTATTATAGAGGGAGGGAAAGTGAAAGATAAGAGGAAAACAAAAAAGAACTATGAGCTAAACTTAGGCAAAAATTAACTGACCATGGATCATAGATTTAAATATAAAATGTAAAACTCTAATAAATCTTTTAGAAGCAAACTTTTAGAAGAGAAAATCTTCAGGATCTAAGGTTTGGTGATGAGTACTTAGATGTGATGCCAAAAGCATGATCTGTTAAACAAAATCACTAAATTGGACTTTGTCAAAATTTAAAAACTTTTCTCTGTAAAGGGTCATGTTACGATGATGAAAAGCTGAAGTACAGACTGGGAGAACATACTTACAAACCACATATCCAGTAAAGAACTTGTATCTAGAATGTATAAAGAACTCACAAAGCTAAATATTAAAAACAAAAAATTTAGAAGTTGGGTGAAGCACAGGAACAGACAAGTGTTTCACCAAAGAGGATACGCAAATGCCAAACAAGCGCATGAAAAGATATTCAACATCTCTAACCTTTAGGGAAATACAAATTAAGAACACGATCGTCATAAGACCATTTCGTGGCTTACATAGTTTGCTTCTTCAGAATCTATTAATTTCTCCTAGTTGTCCTGTCCCCCAGTTACTGACATGGCTGTTCCTATATTGTCACACAATCTCTCAGCAGTTGTAATCTCTTAACTGTCCCTCGAAGCCATGCCCTATACGTTTTCCAGTGATAAAGACCCAGTTGCTATGTGTAACCTAGTGTCCTTTCCTCTCCTGGACATACCCTACATGGGTGCCCATGATTAAAGCTTCTCCCCTTTCCTGCACGAATGCCCTAGTAAACTTTAAACTGACCAATAATACTTCAGCCTGCGCTAACCCTGAGATCTACCTGGATGCAAACCCTGAGTGGCCCTGCATGAAGGCATATTGTGGTTTCCTCTCTGGGTCCTGTGAGTACTGTATTTGTTTTCTGGCTTTCCTGCATGAGTTTCCTCTATGAGTTTTGCTTCTCACCTGACAGATCACCCAAGACATTCACAGACCCCACTTTGATTCAAAATATATCACTACACATCTAATAACCAGTTGCCATGGAGTTGATTTCGACTCATGGCAACCCCATGTGTGTCAGAATAGAACTGGACTCCATGGGGTTTTCAATGACTAGTTTTTCAGAAGTAGATTGCCAGGCCTTTTGCTCAGGGCACGTCTGGGTGGACTCAAATCTAACCTTTCAGTTAGTAGCTGGTGCATTAACTATTTGCACTACCCAGGGACTCCACACACCTAATAGGGCAGCTAAATTAAAAAAAAAAAAAGTAGCAACAAATGTTGGTGAGGATGCCAAGAAACTAGCTCTCATATTACTGGTGGGAATGTAAAATGGTACAGCCACTCTTTAAAAAAAAATGGTTTGACAGTTTCTTACAAAACTGACCATAAATTTACCATACAAGCAAGCAATTGAACTTATGGGCATTTATTCTGGCAAAATGAAATCTTACGCTTATCCAAAAACTTGTAAATGTCTATAGTACCCCAATACTGAAAACAGCCAAAATGTTATTCAACAGGGAAGTATTTTATCAGTATTAAAAAGGAATAGACTAATGACATGTACAACTTGGATGAATCTCAAGGGTATTATGCTGAGTGGTGGGTAGAAAGCCAATCCCAAAAGGTTACATTCTGTATAGCTTCATTTATATAACATTCTGAAAATGACAAAATTGTAAAGATGGAGAACAAAGTAGTGCCAGGGATTAGGGATGGTGGGGTGGGAGGTGAGTGTGACTGTAAGGGGGTATCAGGAGGGAGATTTTTGTGGTGGTGAAAATGCTCTTGATTGTGGTAATGGTTACACGAATCTACACATTTATTAAAATGCCATTGAACTGTACGTACACATGTACCAATGTCAATTTTCTTGTTTCAGTGTTGCAATAGTTACATAAGAGGTAAACATTGAGGAAAACTAGGTAAAGGGCACATGCGACCTACGTGTATTACCTTTGAAACTCCCTGTGAATATATGCTTATCTCAAAATAAAGCATTTAGTCTCACAGATGATAACAAAGCCAACATTCAGATTCCACAGCAACAAAGCCCACATTCAGATTCCACAGCATTGTGACTCTGGCCAGCTCCAGCTCAGGGGAGGTTTCTGAGCCATTATAGAGCATGATTCAGGAAGTCTGCTAGGTCTAGAAAATGTTCCTCTGGTTATTGCTAGCTGACTCAACACCACCAATTACTCTGTTAACTGTGGTTCTCAAGGTGAATTCACTCTGAAAAAGTGACAGTATACCAAGCAAGTCCCATTTGGATGTGAACTGGCAGCATGTAGAGCCAGGCCATTTGCACCGAAAACAGCATCTCATGGAGGCAACCAAAGATGGTTTCTTTAGTAACACCAAACAAGGAGGAGGAAGCTGATAATGAAGGATGCCCCCCATAGGCTTAGTCTCTTAAATAGGAAAAGGCAGGTATAGCATTCAAAATTTAAAAGCTTTAAGGTGTTGGGCTAATGGGATAGTAGTGTTACATAGCCGTTCATGGAATCCACAATGGATCCTACCATGAGATTCAAAAGAAAGAAATTGCTTGCACTCAGGAAAATTTTGCTTAAGCCCCAAGGATGGATCCGCTCTAGGCTTCCTTTCCTAGAGATTCTCTCTGGAAAAGCCAGACCAATTATCCTAACAAACCATTTTCTATGCCCATAGAAATTTCTGGGTTGGGGACAACATAAAGCAAGAACGTCAGGGTCTTCTCTTTAGGACCCTTCCTTCTTAGTATGCCTGGGTTTTCAATACAGAATAGAGGAAATCTTTGAACAGTCCAGCAGGGGGACTCCTGATCTCGTTTATAAATTCATAGTTAAGGTGTTAGCACATTTCTGACAGCTTCCCCTTGACTCTCAAGTAAGGAAAGTGGGCTGGGGAGGGTTACAACTTATGAGGAAAGTTGGGAACCATCAAATGATGTAAAAAGGGTGAGACATGATGAGGTTTGCACCTCTGTGTAACCATGGTGCAGACCACTGTGGCAGCCAGTGTAGACGTCTGATTAAGAAGGTAGAGACCACTGAAAAGGCATCTGCCAAGTACAGGCAGGAAGCACTTGAAGCAGGGATGGAGAAAAGGGAGTACACGGACTATGGGAGGTGGTGAAACTGGCGTGACAGGATAACTGATCACATGAGGGAAATGATCCTTAGATTTTCATCTTGAGTTAATAGAGGACTGTATGAAATGGCTCTGCATCCTTTCAAGTACTGTGGTAGTAGATAAGAAAGTTCTAAAAGTTGTGATGTGCCTGTGACACTGATGATAAATTAATCACATGTGGGCTAGATGACTAGTGAAATGGGTCTTACTGAGGCTACAGAGACCCAGCACCTGGTACCTAGAAGGTTATCAGTCAGTCACAGCTTTAATAATTCATCATTGTTTGCCAACAACGTCACATTGCATGACTTTGACAAGCAATTTGGCCTTTTCTCTGTTGCTGTCAGGAGGAATGGCTTAGAATAAAACTATGTGAAAATTCAGATCATCTTTTTTTTAGGTAGATATCCTAAAATGTTACCTTGTTTATAATTTAGCACACTACACAGCAATACACTGGATTCAGTCACTTAGACAAATATTTTGCAATTTCTCTTCACTCGCAAATCATACAGCTTCACATGATATGGCATTTATTGAGATAGTTTTATGGCCTTGGTGGGAGTTTGGTAGCATCGCTTAAAAATTTCAGGCAAAGATTGTCATGACTGTTCTACAGCATATACTTCTGTATGCTCAGTATTGCATTTTCTATGTGTTGGAGCAAACTGCGGATCATTTTCTAAGGAAACCTTTGATCTTGTCAGCAGAAACTCCCTGACCACCCTGACACTAGTAGGGTTAGATGGGGAGGGTGGGTGCACGCATACTAATCCATCTGTCTTTTCCACTTTCATAAGTATTGCTCTTTGTGAAGAAATCTTTGCCTGGACTGCAAGTTATTTTCATTCACTATATTCCCATATATGCAATTTCTGTGTGAAATAGTATTAATATTTTTAAACCTCTTGAAGATGAAGTTGGCTGAATTGATTTCGGGGAGTTGTAGTAATTTATACTTCTATCAGCAGTGTGTAAGAGTGCAATTTTTTTAACAATTGTATATAGTTTGGATGTTCCATGAAGTTTTATCCTTTGCCGATTTAACAACAGGAATACTGGCCTAATATTTCTGTCATTAATTATTAATAGGTGGAATAGTTTTCAATGATTATTTGCCATTTGTATTTCTTCTTTCATTTTTATCAGTTGATACTTTTTGCCCATTTATTTACAGAATTTTTGTTTTTCTCTATTTTACATTAAAAAGTTTTGTATGACATTTATTAGCATTTTAATTCTTTCAGTTAAATGGTGTTTGAATTTGTTTCCACTGCTTTTTACCATGTATTTTCATATATCCCTAGTTTTTGTTTTCTGCCCTCTGCTTTCATGTTAGCTGTTGTTTCTTAACATTGAGTATTTGGCTAATTTAGTTTTTTTAACACCTTAACATGAAGAAAACAAAAATCTTCACAACTGGACCAGTAAGCAATGTCATGATAAACAGAGAAAACATAGAAGCTTTCAAGGATTTCATTTTACTTGGATCCACAGTCAACATCTATGGAAGCAGCAGTCAAGAAATCAAATGACGTATTTCATTGGGAAAATTTGCTGCAAAAGATCTCTTTAAAGTATTGGAAAGCAAACATATCACCTTGAGGACTAAGGTATGCCAGACCCAAGTCATGGTTATTTTAATTTGCTTTATATGCATGTGAAAGCTGGACAGTGAATAAGGAAGAATTGATGTATTAGAATTATGGTATTGGCAAAGAATATTGAATATACCATGGACTGCCAGAAGAACGAACAGATCTGTCTTGGAGAAGTACAGCCAGAATGCTCCTTAGAAGAGAGGATGGCAAGACTTCATCTCACATACTTTGGACATGTTATCAGGAAGGACCAGTCCCTGGAAAAGGACATCATGCTTGGTAAGGTAGATGTCTAAAAAGAGGAAGACCCTCAGTGAGATGGATTGACACAGTGGCTGCCAACAATGGGCTCAAACATAGCAACAATTGTGAAGATGGTGCGGGATCAGGCAGTATTTAATTATGTTGTACACAGGGTCACTATGAGTGGGAACGGACTCAATGGCACCTAATAACATTGGTAATAAAAAAATTTAAATTTTTCTTATTATCTTTCATTACAATTTGATCAAATTCAAACTTAAGGCCTTGGCATTACTTAAAAAAGGTTATTAGATTTATATATGTGAATGAGATATGTGAGGTGGAGGATTAAGAATGAAAAATAGTCCTTTCTACCTTGGGAGTAGAGCCACACCTTAAGTGTGGCACTAAAGTCATATGATGCTATTTTCCATATTTTGCTACACAAAGAACAGCTTGCCCAAACACCCATGAGTAAAGGAGTTGGAAGAAACTCTAGAAAATAGTAAATAAACAAACAATAAGAAATATTAGATCCATATGCCTAGCTAAGCCTCTTTGGGAGTAGATCTCAGTTGGGGCAAGGCTGTTCCCTTAAATGGGTATTTGGAACTATGGGAGGCATTTTTGTTGTTGTTGCCTTCAAAATAATTATAAGTTGATTGTGGGAAGATGCAAAGGATTCTTGAATCCAAGGAGTTCAGAAGAACTCTTCCATGTTTCTGGAGTACCTGTCTACTTGGACAGCTGGATGAAGATATCTTGCAACAAGGCAGGTCGTGGGAATCGGGAGCTGAGGGGAGTGTTGTGCAAATCTTAGAGCTCAGCTGCTTCTGTGCCCAAGGTGGACTCTGTCCTGTGAGTACCAGTCCTACTGAAGCTCAGCTTACTAGGAGGCAGTGGCTACAGGACCAAGGGCAGAAATCATTCATGCTTGGGTAGGACTTGGAGAAGATGGTCACTTTTGTCTATGATATAAAAGAAAAGAAGGAACTTTTGGGCACAGATATAGGTAAAGTTATAGGCAAAGGTTATGAAGCAAACAGGCTAATTAGTATTTGGTGTGTGAAGTCAAGCCCTGCAGCACCATTGGCAACAGCTGGCTGGAGCCAACCATCATCAGGAGGGATCGAAAGGACACAGTGCCACTAGGGGGCGGAAGAATTCCACCATCACCCTTTCCCACCTCTGGGACTTTAGAAAGCAGCAAGGTTTTGGTCAGGTTCCCTGATTCTATTAGGATGGTAGAAATGGCTAGTGGAGCAGATGTTAAATGTCCACATGAGGAGAGTAGTAACTTCAAAACAGTCCTTTTCTATACATCAGCCTGATGTGTGCAGGGATTTCTTCTCCAGAAATCAGTCTGACCCGTGCCTTCCCACCACCCACACCAGGCCTTACACCATGGCTGTCTGGTTACTTAACAACTTCAACCATTGCCACCTGACTGCCCTGGTATTTTAGGATTGACCCCCCCCCCCCTCAGGGACTTCCCCTAACAAAAAGACTTCCATGTAGCTAGAAATTCTCCCAGCTGCAATCTGTAGGTTCACTTAAGCCTGATTTTTCCTCTCCCTGTTTAAGGCTGAGCATTTTGCAAGGAGCATGTTTCTACCCCAGAATCAGTATGTTGATAAAACCTTTAACTCCAAACCCCATTTCCCTGGTCTCCTTTGAAACCCCAAATTCCCTGGGCATACCAATGTCCCCTCAGGCCATTTCTTCATAAGAGTAACAAACCTGTGATACTGCAGGCAGATGGTCCTTCTTTTCCACATAACCTCAAAGAAATGTTCTGCTTTATTTTAAAGCTTTACTGATTAAGCATTGACACATGCAATAAAATTCATATTATTGAGCCTTAGACCTTCACCTGTAAAATGGGGATATTAACGCTTATTTTGAAGGATTATTGTGAGAATTTAATTGGATGAGATATTTAACCCCTTCTTGATCCAGTCTCACCGACTTAGGAAATTTTGCCTGAAGTATATAACCCAACTTAACCGTTGGTTTAATGGGAACCTTATGTTTTATCACCCATCATTATGAGGATGCATGTAGCCCTCTCTTTGGAAAAGAGCTTCATCCCTGTGATTTTTACTGTCACTTATAGTAGTATTGGTATTTATGTCTCTTCAGAGTGTAGAGCAAAATGCGGCTCCCATCATCTGGAATACAAATCAGAAAAAAGACAAGGAATTCCAATGTTATGCTGAAAGTATATATCTATATAGATAGATAGATAGATATTTATTTTCTGAAGACAAATTTTACTGGTGAGTCATTTTAACTTTCAAAGAACAGCCTAATTCAATACTACATAGTCTGTACCAGCATGAGATGGATAGCTTCTCAATTCGTTTCACAAAGCCAGCACAACTCTGATACAAAAACATAACAATTATAACACAAAACAGGAAATCACAGATCTCACTTAAAAATATAGATGCAAAAATGCCAAATAGAACAGTAGCCAATTGAAACCAACACCACATTAAAGTATACAAAGCTTTGGCAGTTAGAAAACCAAATTGATAATCCAAATTTACACACATAGAACTGGAACATAAACACCAGAAACAAAATGTTTCCCCAACCTGTCAGTGGCTTCTGGCTGGGGACCCAAAAAGAACAATCTCAGCTACACCTCACTAGTGGGGAGGGGAACTGCTGGTGGGGCCACCGGTGTTATCACCTGCTCCAGCCTCATCGTCTTCCAAATCTTCAGATTCACATTCTGCCATTGCTTCCAGATAATGGAATGGCCAACACCGTGGATCTCTCTTATGGAGCCTGGCCACAAACCTGAGGACAAGCATCTTGCTGGTTTCAAGGAATGCTCGAGGGCCCCAGAGGAACTCATATTCTGCTGGCTCAGTGTGGGGGATTCGCCTGTACTCTAAGTACCTCTGCCTGACAAACACCTCAGTGATGAGCTTCTTTGTATTTCCAAAGAGACTGTGTGTCTCCTGGGTATCCAGCCCTAACTTGGACAGAAAATCAAAGATAAGATGCTCCCTGACACAGTTGCCTCTCATGAAAATGAGACTCAGGACCACCATCAGGAGTCCAAGCTTGGGCGTGTCTAAATACGATGCCACTGGCTCATCTTTATGATGGCCCAACTTGTTGATGATAATATAAGAGTGGTTTTTTGGATCAATTTCCTTCAATTGATAGCCAAAAGCACACTCGAGCTTATGGTTGGCTCGGCTGATGATATCCAAGCACTCATCTTTATATTCACGGATGATGACTTTCACCATCTCTGAGCGCTTGATGGGTACCTTGGCTTGGTCCTTGACCAAGAGGAACTGCACCAATGCATTTGCTCTCTCATCCAAGGGAGACAATGGCTGCGTCTCCAACTTGGGCTCATCCTGGGTGGCACCAAGTCCCTGAGAGAGACTTGGGACCTCAGAGAAGATCACTGGCTCAGGGTTCCCAGAGCTTTCCCACAGGTTCAGAACATTTGAGGTGCTTGGACACTCCCAGGCACTCAGAGCCAAGGAGGTGCTAGGCCCTTCCCAGCCACTCAGGATCCTGGAGGTACTGGGGCCCTCCCAGCCACTCAGGCCACAGGAGATGCTCGGGCCCTCCCAGTCACCCAGGACCTGGAGGGGGCTTTGGCCCTCCCAGTCACTCAAGTTCAGATTGTCCCAGGGCCTTGGGGCCTGCCAATCATGTAGGGCCAACATGTGACCACTGCTGTCTTCTTGGGCATTCAGATGCTTCTTCTTCCGGGCAACTTTGCCTGAGCGGCGCTGCTGGGAGATCTTAGAGGCCCCATCGTTGGTGGCTGTTGCATGGGGGGCAGCTGCTGAGGCCATCAGGAAGCTGGTTGCTGCCTTTGATGCCTTTGAGACATTGGAGTTGGGCCGAGGAACCCAGGAAACAGCAGGCAGGGCTTCTGCACAGGCAAATGGATCCTGCAGAGCAAGTGGCAGTGACTTTGGGGTCTCTGAGGTGACAGATGGACCCTTAAAAGTAACAGAAGAAGCAAAGTGGACCTGGGAGGTAGCTGGAAAGACCCTTGAGGTGGCAGTAAAGGTCTCTGCAGGTAAGTTTTTCCAGGCAGTTGGCAGGTGTGCCCGGGCAGCTGGCACTGCCCTTGGGGCACAAAAGGTGGCAGCGAAGATCATGCGGTCCTTTGAAGGAGCCCTGCGCTCCTTTGAAGAGGTCCTGCGCTCCTTGGAGGAGGCCCTTTGGTCTACCGAAGAGGCCCTGGATTCTCCGGATGGGGGAGTCATCAGTGATTTAGCGGAGCCCAGGTGAAAATTTGCTGCCTCTAAGGAGGCTGCAGGCTGGGCCTGCATGGATCCAGGCGGGGCCTGCCAGGAGGGCTGGAGCTGCAGGGTAGGCAGCTCTGCTTGCGGGCCCGAGGGCTGGGCCTGCTGGGTGGGTAGCTGGATTTGCAGGGCCTTCTGGGAGGGCGGAGCCCCCTGAAAGGGCTGTTCCAGCTGGACCAGCTGTGGACCCTGCCTCTGGGCCTCTTGGGCAGGCAGGGACTGCCAAAAGTGAGCGGGGGCCTTCGGGGCTGGCCAGGCCAGCGACTGGGCCTGCTGCACCTCCTGGAACTCCATAGACGTTGGCATCTCTTGTGGCACTGGGGCTTGGCCCTTGGGGGCCTGCCAGATGATGGGCGGGCAGTGCGCGATCTGCTGGGCTGAAGACTGGACCTGGGGCGCCTGCAGTCCTGCTGGTGGTGCTGAGGGCACCTGCGCAGGCAACGGGGCCGCCTGCACCTGCGGGGCTGCCTGCACCTGCGGGGCCGCCTGCACCTGCGGGGCCGCCTGCACCTGCGGGGCCGTCTGCACCTGTGGGGCCGCCTGCACCTGCGGGGCCGGCAGCCGGGCCTGCGGGGCCTGCCTCAGAGGTGGAGGGGGCGGAAGGGCCTGCCAGAGATGCGGCGGGGTCGTCAGGACCTGCGGCGCTGGCCGGATGGGCGGTGGAGCCTGGCGGATCAGCGGAGGGGCCTGGCGGATCTGGGGTGGGGTCCGGCGCACCGGCGGCGGGCCGGGCCGGATGGGTGGCGGGCCTGGTCGGATGGGCGGAGGGCCCTGGCGCACGGATGGAGGCGCCTGCCAGGCAATCGCTGGGGCTTGCCAGGTGACCTGCGTTGTCTGCCAGCCTAGGGGTGTGGCTTGCCAGCCTTGTGGAGGGGCTTGCCAGCCGGGCGAGGTGGCCTGCCAGCCTGGGGGCGTGGTCAGCTGCGCCTGTGTGGCCTGCGGGCCCTGGGGAACCTGCGGAGGAGCCCTTATAACCTGAGACTGGATTTGCAGTATCAGAGGCTGAGACTGTGGGGCCCAAGAAGCCAGAGGCTGTGCAGTTGGGGCTGCCGGCTGCGCCACTGGGGCCCCTGAAGCTGGAGGCTGGGTGATCGGAGCTCTGGAACCTGGAGGATGGATCATCAGAACGCCAGGACCTGGAGGCTTGGCCATTGAGACTACTGGAGGCGGAGGCTGGGTCATCAAGGCTCCTGGAGGTGGATGCTGAGCCATTGGAGTTCCCGGCGCTGGAGACTGGACCATCAGGACTCCCGGAGTCAAAGGCTGGGCCATCAGGACTCCAGGAGCTGGAGGGTGGGCCATCTGGGTCCCCGGCGGGGGAGGATGGGCCATTGGTGTCCCCGGCGGGGGAGGGTGCGCCATCGGAGTCCCCGGAGGGGGAGGATGGGCCATCGGGGTCCCCGGAGGGGGAGGATGGGCCATCGGGGTCCCCGGGGGTGGAGGATGGACCATCGGCGTCCCCGGAGGGGGTGGGTGGGCCATCGGTGTCCCCGGAGGGGGAGGGTGGGGCATCGGAGTCCCCGGAGGGGGTGGGTGGGTTATGGGGGTTCCGGGAGCTGAATGATGGACCATAAGAACTCCAGGAGCTGGAGGCTGGGCCATTGGAGCTCCCGGAGGGGGAGGAGGATGGACCATCAGGACTCCAGGAGTCGGAGGCTTGCCCATCGGGCCTCCCAGAGGGGGAGGCTGGACCATCTGGGCCCCTAGGGCCGGAGGTTGGGCCATCGGAGCCACTGGGGCTGGCGGCTGGCCCTGTGGGGCCTCCCAGGCAGGCTGAGGTGCCTGCCAAGCGGCCAATGAAGCCTGCAAGTCAATAGGAGGTGGATCCCAAGGGACTGGTGGGGCCCGGGAGGAGGCGGGCGGAGCCCGCATCAGAACCGTAGGGCGGCTATAGACCGGTGGCTTCGGGGCCTCAATAGGAGGACTCGAATCACCCAGATTCTTACTTAGCTGCGACATGTCCCTTTGCTCTGACAGCTGGTGGGCCTTTTCTTCGGACAGCTGCTGGGCCTTTTCCTCCAGAGAGAAGAGAATGCCTACGTGGCTGCTCAGAGGCTCCCTCCCTGCTGACTGCTGAATAGGAAGTGAGTGCTTCTCTCTCTGCAGCTTTCCGCAGTAAGGAGGAGGGGGGAAGGGGGCTCAATCCCGCCCCCTTCCCCGCCCCCGACCACCACAAGTGGATAGAGCATAGGGGCGTCTACCAGAAGTCCTGGCTGACACAAGATCCCTTCTCACTGTGTCCAGTCCCCAAATGCAGCCTGCTCAGCCTCTCCATGGATGTTTTCACAGGGGAGTGACAGGGACAGATCTATGTTTTAGAAAGATAACTGTACTGCAGTGTGTAGTGGGGACAGACCACTGGGAACGTGGAAGGCATCCAAGACGGGGGAGATGGTGTGACCCGTGCTCTGATAGGAGCTGGAGGATGTAAGAAGTACATATATGTACAGAGATTTGGGAGGTAGAATAGGTAGCTATTATAATTTAATATAGGAGTAAAGGAGATGGAGAAGGCACGCATGTCTCTATCCTGGGAAAGTGGGAAGTTGTTGATGCCCATTTACTCTCTTAGAGACACAGTGGGAGGCACATGGGGAGATACCTTGATGAGTATTGACTGGGACATAGAGCATTTAAATTGTTGTGGGACCTATCAGGAGAGATGCCCTGTAGGCACACTTGTATATGGTCTGGGGCTCAGAAGATGCCTGGGCTAGGAGTCAAAGATGGTCACATCTCCTTATAACAAAGCTGTGGGAGTGTATGTATTATAGAAGCAAAGTGTTTAGAGTGAAAAGTATAGAGGCCAAGAAACTCCTGAGAAAGGTCTTGAAGACTACAGGAAGAGAAAAGGGATCGCTAAGAGTAAAGAGAGTAAGAAAGAAAGCCTAGAAATTAGTATGTGCCAGAAATTAATAGAAGACAGCCTTTTTTAGTATGGGGAAAACTTCTGGAATGGCTGGAATGAGAGATGGAGTGGGTTTCTTGTTGGTGTTCACCAGTTGTGGAGCAGAAGATAAATTGTGATAATGAAAACAAACAAACAAAAATATCACTAAAAAATAATAACGAATGAATAGACCCAAAATTGATACTTAGGAAAGTAGACAAAGAGTAAAATGCAAAATTTCTGGGAAATCAACTCATGGGAAAAAAATTTAAAAAATAAAGAAAACAAACTTGTTGCCATTGAATCAATTCCAACTCATAGCGACCCTATAGGACAGAGTAGAACTGTTCCATAGGATTTCCAAGGCTGTAATCTTTACAGAAGCAGACTGCCACATCTTTTTTCTGTGGGAAAGCTGATGGGTTCGAACTGCTGACCTTTATATTAGCAGCCAAGCACTTAACTACTGCATCACCAGGGCTCCTCTCAAGGAAAAAAAAAAATCCACTTAAAATGGGACAGATGATGTATTAACAGATAAAGCAGAAGATATCAAAAATATTGGATAAGACTGTACTACTTATACTGAGACTATACCAGAATGTTCCTTAAAAGCAAGGATGGCAAGACTTCATCTCACGTACTTTGAACATGTTATCAGGAGGGACCACTCCCTAGAGAAGGACATCATGCTTGGTTAAGTAGAGAGTCAGAGAAAGAGAGGAAGACCCTCAATGAGATGGATTGACACAGGGGCTACAACGATGAGCTCAAGCATAGCAATAATTGTGAGGATGGCACAAGACTGGCAGTGTTTCCTTCTGTTGTACATAGGGTTGCTATGAGTTGGGACCTACTCAACGGCACCTAACAGCAACAATATACTTTTTGCTGAAAGGAAGTGACAGTCTGTGTTTAGTTGGGCAGCTTTTAGAAAATATAAAATATCCAGTTGTTATTGAGTTGACTCTGACTCATGACAACCCCACGTGTGTGAGAGTAGAACTGTGCTCCATAGGGTTTTCAATAGCTGATTTTTCAGAAGTAGATCACCAGGCCATTCTTCCAAGGTGTCACTAGGTAGATTTGAACCTCCAGCCTTTTCCTGCTAACCATTTGCACCACCCAGGGAAAATATATGAAAAGTAATATGAACATCAAGGGTGATGAGTAGAGGAATGTTCAAAGCTTAGGGTAAGAGTCCAGAGTAACAAAAAAAAGTGGAAGATGTCTCAAGGGGGCAGAAGAGGATGATGAAGGGCATACCCTGATCCTGTTGAGGTACCTTCAACCAAACCCATTGCTGTCGAGTTGATTCCAACTCATAGTGCCTCTGTAGGACAAAGTAGAATTGCCCCATACGGTTTCCAAGGAGTGCCTGGTGGATTCAGACTGCTGACCTTTTGGTTAGCTGCCGAACTCTTAACCACTACATCACCAAGGGTTTCCATCTTCAACCAGTGTCCCTCAAATTTGGTAATCTGTAGTTCCCAAATGAAGGCATTATACACTCCCAAGGGAGCATATTGTCTTTAATAATGAGAGAAGAATTTAAGGGTGATATTTTGTCTTAGTTTCCTGGTGCTACCATAACAGAAATACCACAAGTGTGTGGCTTTATATAATTCAAATTTATTTTATCATAGTTCTGGAGGTTAAAAGGCCAAATAAGTGTTTTGGCCATGTCATTCCTTCCTTGTTAGTAGCCCTGTGTGTTTCTTGGAATTCCTTGGTTTATAGATGATCCTCACAGGGCATCTGTCTTCCCACATATGTGTGTCTCTGTGTCTGTTTTGGTCTTTTTATAATTCAGAAGTGATTAGGTTTAGGATACACTCTACACTGCTATGACCTGATTAACATAACAAAAGAAAAAGCATTTTCTAAGGATTACATCCACAGGTACAAGGGCCAGGGAGGGGTTCAACAGATATTTTTTAGGGGATACAATTTGATCTATAATAAGTTTCAGTGGCTTTTCTGGCAGTTGAAGGGATGGGAAGCCAGGGTTGTTATCTCCCAGGAACATCTTGCTTTTCAAATGCAAGTGGCTCATTCAGGGTACCTGAAGATATGTCACTCCTGTGTGTACCCAAGAAAGCTCTTTACTGCTTGGGCACATGGCATGGCACACAGGAAGTTGCTTCTACAGAATGGGTACTGCTATGTTTTGTGTTTTCCAGGAGCCTCCTTGGTGTTAATAACCCATCTTAATATAGGACTTTGAACTTTCATAGGGGTTTAGAGACACTTCAGTGGGAAAAGCTTTATACACATAGTCATGTAGTGCTGTTCTAACAGAAATACCACAAGTGGATGGCTTTAACAAAGAGAAATTTATTTTCTCACAGTCTGGTAGGTTACAGGTCCAAATTCAGGACATCAACTCCAGGGGAAGGCTTTTTCCGTTGGCTCTGGATGAAGTTCCTTGTCATCAGTCTTCCCTGGTACTGGGAGCTTCTCTGTGCTGGAATCTCAGGTCCAAAGGACGCGCTCTGCTCTTGGCACTACTTTCTTGGTGGTCTGAGATTCCCATGTGTCTCTGCTCACTTCTGTCTTTTATATCTCAAAAGAGATTGGCTTAAGACACTGTCTAATCTTGTAGACTTCATCTGTATAACTGCTGCTAATCCATCTTATTACATCATAGTGATAGAGTTTACAACACATAAGGAAATCACATCAGATTACAAAATGGTACACAATCATACAATTCTGGGAATCATGTCTCACCCAAGTTGACAGATAGTTTTGGGGACACAGTTAATCCATGACACCAACTTTGCCTCGTAGGAGTTTGTCATTGTGGATGACTTTGGGACAGTCAGTCTATTTACCAGTCTATGTAATTTCTACCTTAACTAAAGCTTACTTCTTCTCTAATTCAAAGGTGTAAAGTCATCAGAAATTGAATTCTTCCATTAACTGTTTCTTTTTCATGATTATGACTGTTCTGATCCTTAGTCCCCCATTCTGTGGGTCATCCCACACAATAAATGGATACCGGTAAGACCTGGTTGTTCTCACTGGTGTTGGAGTTGAATGAGTAATACAATATCAACTCCCACTAAACCCAGCCTATGAATGGAGCCCCAGTTTATACCTATAGGAAATACAGCAGCTAGAAAGTACCAAGAATGTGCAGGGAAAAAATGTGTGGATGTTATTTGAGGTGGAAGGTAATCAAGTCAACCATCATCACCTTTGCAACTCCTTGGTACATTCTTGAACTAGGGGATAAAAACTGAGACATAAGTATCCAGTTATTCTGTTGGGACCAGTAAAACCAGTTGCTGTTGAGTTAATTCCAACTCATGGTGAACCCATGTGTGTCAGAGTAGAACTGTACTCCTTAGGGTTAAAAAGGCTAATTTTTTTTGAAGTAGATAGCTAGGACTTTCTTTCAAGGTACCTCCGGGTGGACTCGATCCTCTAACTTTTTGATTTGCAATTGAGCACATTAACCATTTCCACCACCCAGGGACTCCCTTTGGGGCCAGTAAAGGTAGGTACACTGAGGTTATTCTATCTGTGAAAGTACATCTGCCTGTTTTAGATAATCAGTGCTCTCAGACCCAGAGCACTTGACTGTCTCAGCCTAGGTATTCAGAAATTACCTACCCCCAACATCAAATAGACCTGAGGAACCAAGATACATATAGCCCCTTTGTGTAAAATGTCTGCCTTAATAACAGCAAGACTCAATACTGCCCTGAGTCCACTGGGGTATTTGGACCACATGTTTTAAATCCATCACACACCCATTGACACTGAATCATTCCGACTCACAGCAACCCTATTGATAAGAGTAGAACTGCTCCATAGGATTTCCAGGGAGTGGCTGGTGGATTCAAACTGCCATTCTTTTGGTTAGCAGCTGAACACTTAACCACTGCACCACCAGGGCTCTGACAGACCTTAAATAGGTTTCCAAAAATCCTCCTTTTCCCTGTGGTGCTGTTGCCAGACCAAGTGGGTCCCTGTCCTATGCGCTGTAAAGCCAAGAGACAAGACACACAAAGTTTTGAAGAAAGAGAAGGTAGTTTATTGCAGAGCAGCAATGCAAGGAGTTCAGGAGGCTTGCCCAGATCTGGCTCCCCAAGCAGGGGCTAGGCTACAGCCTTTATTGGGATTCTAATCCAGGAAGTTATACATATTCATCAATTTTCTGGGAAATCTCATACATAGGTAATTTCGCAGAGAAAGTTTATGTGCAATGGTCATATGTCACATGTCCAGGCTACGCATGATCCTAGGGCCAGATGTGGTTCAGGCTGGTTCTTGTTTACCACTCTGGCCTTGGTTTCTCTAAACACCTGGTATTTTTCTGCAAAACAAGCTAACAAAGTGGTTAAGCAAGTGGTATGGGGGAGGTTAGATAAGAAACAGAAATACACTGGGGTGATTGAAGTGCAGGCCTTAGCTTCAGTTTCCCCCTTGAGTTGTTACTGTTCCACATTCGTGGGGAACTGGGGCGATGACAACTCTAGCTTCTTCCTGCTGTTTAGGGGTGAAGCTGGTGGAACCAGCTGGCTTTTAACTGAAGGTATTTTCAGGGATTGAGGAATTGGAAAGCGGCTGGTACTTGAGGTCTTTAGGTTTTTGCAATACCATCATCCCAGCTGCTTGCAGCCTTTTGGAAATAAATTTGGCAAGGAAGTGTAGTAGACAGGGCCCAAATATTAGAAGCAGGATTATACACACAACGGGTCCTGTCAGAGGTAGAACCAGGTTAGACTGGGAAGCACTTGTTTGATTTGTTCCCAAATTTTATTGTTTGATGGTTTTTTTTTAATTAAAATTATGTAGCCAGGATGCCTGTTCATATACCCGTTTCACTTTTATCTCTGTTTCCTGATGAGTTTACATAGGTGCAACAGGAGAAGTGTGTGACTGTGTACACTCCTCCTTGTTCAGCTAGAAGGAAGTCTAAGGCTATTTTGTGGTCAAGGACAACTTTAATTACAGAATCTAGGCTCTTTTGGATGTTCTGTATGGCTTTCTCTGTAGAAAAAGCCAAGCTCTCGATGGTGATGATGAGATTTCAGATGGTAGCTTTATGATATGCAAATCCACTCCCAGGAGCTAGGAAGCCGATAGCACCTCGTATGCCAGCTAGAATTAGACTTAGAGCATGCATTTTCTGAGTCTTTTGAGGGAATTTTGGGAAGGTTGACTGGAAAACTGTAAGGGAGTGAGACCCTATAATATGTCTCAGGGTGTACCTATCAACTACACTCCAGCTATCTAGGCAGAGGGTAGCCCAGAACTGATCATTTCTTATGGTGGCTAGGGGGCTCTCAGTCTCTTATCAATTTGACTTGTTTAAACACAGCATAAAGAAACAAAAAGGCAAACAGTGTATATAATACAATGAACAAGATCAAGAGTTAGTTTGAGATTGGATCTACACAGAAGGGTGTTTTACGAACAAGTGTTTAGGTTTTTAATAGGGTTGTAAGTCTAGTTCTCACAGTTCTGATGAGTTTGATTCTTAATGTCTGGTGGAACAGTTTTCTTTACTTGGGTACTGTGGATCTAAGCTTTAAGACCACTGAGCTTGACAGAGGTCAGAGTTGCTAGTTACACCTCAAAAGTACTGGTCTACTTTTGTTGGGGAGGATTCAACTTCCATGCTTTTAGGAAGACCTAATCACCAGGCTGGAATGGGTACAGGGGCACTTCTGGTTCAGGTGGGATCCTCAGGGGTGCATACCTGTGGAGAGAAGACAGAGTCACCCAAAGAGACTGCAAGTATTTAGTAACTTGATAATTTTCAACCTCCTGGAGGGTGGTTGGTCATTATTAAGGCAAGCTGGTTGGTTATATTGGGGTTCTGTAATAAAGGACGCTTGTATAATAGCTCAAATGGGCTAAGTTTCTGTTTGCCTCTAGGAGAAGACAGAATTCTCAAGAGGACCATAGGTAGTGTCTTTGTCTATACCAACTTGGTCTTTTGGTACATCTTTGCTAGGTTTCTCTATAGAGTCTGGTTAGCCTGAGGGATGATTTCGTTCAGGAGGTGCTTCACAACTTTGGTGCCCTTTTCAGTCCTTCAAGGAAAAGCTTCAACCCAGTTAGTAAAGCTGTCGATAAAAACTAGCAGATATCTGCCTGCCAGTCACCTCCAGTCATTGCTCCAGTTTGCTGAACACCTGGGGGCGCTTCAGCAGTGTTCTTGGGATTTATTTTTTGCACAGGTGGGGCAGCTCTTTACCACTGTTGAAATAATGGTGTGGACCTTTGGTCCAATTAAATGTCACTTAACCCAATCTTATAGTCCATCACGTCCATAATGAGTGGACTAGTGGGCTCTGTGTAGTGTAGGGAGCATGAGTTTTGATAGAATGAAAATCTTTCCAGGGGGATGTACGGCCATCCATCCTTGTTTAGAGTGTCCCCACCCAGGTCTTGGCAATGTTTTTATCTTGCTGGGAATAGTCCAGGTGAGGTCAGGTGGTAGTAACTTAATGGGGAAGTAGCAGGGCTACTATGACAGGTTTCTGTTGGATTGTAGCTTTCTTTGCTGCTGTATCTGTTTCATAATTACCTTTGGCCACCGTGGTGTCCCCTTTCTGATGCTTTTGCAGTGTACCATTGCTACTTGAGTGGGTAAGAGGACCGCTCGTAGAAGTTGTAAGCTCTGTTGAAAATATTTAATGTCCTTACCTCCTGCTGTTAGGAGACCTCTTTCCTTTCACATTGCCCTCTGTGTATGCAATACCCCAAATATGTACTTGGAATCAGTATAAATAGTTGTTCGCATACCTTTGGCGATTCTAAGGACCTGCAGCATGGCAATGAGCTTGGCCTTCTGGGCAGAGGTACCTGGGAAAAGTGTGTTAGCCTCTAGAAGCTCTTCTAAAGTGATCACCACATATCCAGCTTTTTTTTCCTCCTTCCATGTAACTGTTTCCATTGGTGAACAGTTTAAGGCTGTAACTGGTGATGAATAGTTCATCCGTGTATTGGAGGAGGACATCTGGTTAAGGTCAGTTGTCTCCGTTCTTGGGCTAAAGCTGATCTGAAAAGAGTAGGATGTTTTTAAAGTCCTGTGGGAGGACTTGCCAACACAACGGCTGTGTTTGTCTGTTCCTGGGTCTTCCCACTCAAAGGTGAAGATTTCTTGACTTTTTTTCCTCCACTTGGGTGTAAAGAAGGCATCTTTCAGGTCTAGCACAGTGAACGTGGAAAAGGTAGGCGAAAAAGTCAACAGCAGGGTATACCGGTTGAGGACTGTGGGTGGACTGTGACAGTTACTGGGTCACAGCTCGCAGATCCTGAACGAACCAGCATTCTCTGTTTTTCTTCTTCACCAGCAGGATGTGGATGTTGAACTGTGACTGACACAGTCTGAACAGTCCATGTTTCAGGTATCTGATCACGATTTTGCCTAGTGCTTGTCAGGCTTCAGCTTGGATGGGATACTGCTTAAGCCTTGGGGAACTATAACAGGTAACAATTCAATGACAATGGGAGAGACATTTTTTGTTCTCCCCAGTATTTTGTTGCGCCATACCTATGGCACTATTGTATCTCTGATATCTGGATCAACTAACCTTTGGTAATGTTCTTCTTTCCCAGAGTTAGTTGGTGTCCCAGTGGTGAGAGCCATTTGTAACTGCCTCCTGTTTTTTTGCAAATGAAAGTTTTATATATATATATATATATAACAAGTTAGAGGTTGTAGGAAGGGAGGGTGCTCTTCTTTTTTGGTACTTTTATAATGGGCACTGTCTGCCTCTTCGTGTTAGCTTTTTTTTGAGGGAGGGGGTCAGAAGTGAGTGGGTCATTCTAGTATCTACCAGAAACTTTAAAGTTTCTCACTCCACCTTCATTATAACTAGAGGATCAGGTGGAGGACTTGGCTTCAGTATCCCTCAGTCTGACTCATCTTCTAGTGGCGTGACCTGGCACTGGGTCACCTCTCTCTCTCTTTTTTAGTTCTTTTGCTTGGTATTTTGTAAATTCTGGCTTTCAATGTCCTTTCTCTTTACACTAGCTGCACTGATCTCTTTCCAAATTGATGTGGGGCCTTTTCCGCTTCTGTGGCCTTGGTCTCCCTTTTTTTTTTTTTTTTTTTGTTCTCTTGGAGGATGGCCTTCAGCCTGCAAGGCAGCAGCTAGGAAGGCTGCCTGGTGCTTTTGGTCTGCAACTTTCTTTTTTCCTTGCTCCTTATCTCAGTTAGAGTAAACTTGGCAGACCAGTTTCACTAGCCGGGAGATTTTTAACCCTATACCTCCTTCTACTTTCTGAAGCTTTCTTTTAATATTGGGGCACTTTGCCCTATAAAGATTATATTGACCATTTGGGCATTTTCAGGGTTCTCAGGATCTAGATCAGTGAACTCATGAGCATGGTCCTAAGATACTATGGCTTGCCTGGGATATTTTTACTTTCCCTAACAGCCATATCAGGGCACCCAAAAGTCATTCCACTCTGTGTGTAGGGTAATGAGCCCACCAGTGGGACAGAAGGACCCAGGAGGGGTGGATACAAAGGTTGAGAAGGCTTAATAGTAGGGGCCATCGCTGGTGATGCGGCTTCTCTGAGTGGAGGCGTGGAGTAGGGAGGGGATGCCTCGGGTGCCAAGGCGGTGGGACCTAGAAGATCCTCCTCAGGGTCAGGAGGGAGGACTGGCAGTTGTGATTTATCAGTGTCTTTTTGAACTAAGATTTTACATTTTTCTGTAACTCTTTTGTTTTGACACAGTCAGGAAAGCTTTTACATAATACTTTATTTTATTGTACTTTAGATGAAGGTTTACAGAACAAACTAGCTTCTCATTAAACAATTAGTGCACATATTGTTTTGTGACATTGGTTACTGTCATGGATTGAATTATGTTCCCCCAAAAATGTGTGTATCAATTTGGCTGGGCCATGATTCCCAGTATTGTGTGGTTGTCTTCCATTTTGTGATTGTAATTTTATGTTAAAGAGGATTAAGGTCACATCCCTGGTCCAGTGTAAAGGGAGTTTCCCTGGGGTGTGGCCTGCACCACCTTTTATCTTACAAGAGATAAAAGGAAAGGGAAGCAAGCAGAGAGTTGGGGATCTCGTATCACCAAGAAAGCAGTGCCAGGAGTAGAGCACATCCTTTGGCCAAGGCTCCTGCATGGAGAAGCTCCTAGTCTGAAGGAAGATTGATGATGACGAGGACCTTCCTCCAGAGCCGACAGAGGGAGAAAGCCTTCCCTTGGAGTTGATCCCCTAAATTTTGACTTTTAGCCTACTTTACTGTGAGAAAATAAATTTCTCTTTGTTAAAGTCATCCACTTGTGGTATTTCTGTTACAGCAGCACTAGATAACCAAGACAGTTACCAACCCCACGACATGTCAACACTCTTCCATCTCGACTTTTAATTCCCTATTACCAGCTTTCCTGTCCCCTCCTGCCTTCTAGTCCTTTCCCCTGGGCTGGTGTGCCCTTTTAGTCTTTACATAATACTTTTTATCTCATTTACCCTCTCGAGTGCAGAAAAGATCAAGTTGGAAATTTAGAGTCTGATTTGTTGGCTACTTTTCCTCCTCTGCCAATTCATATAGAGGCCATGCGGTGTTACAAAAGAAAATCATCTTTTTCTGTTTTCATAGGGTCTAACCCAAAATATTCCCAGTTCTTAAGGATACATCTTAGTGAGCTGTATTCCAGAATCTCTTGAAAGTTCTTCATTTTCTGTACACACACACATACACACACGCACCCCACATTCACTCTCACGTAAAGCTCTTTTTGTGCCAGTGCCACACATACGCACTGAGACCAGACCAGGACAAGAGGCGACGGAGATAATCTTGGTAGTCGCAACCTCCCAGACAGCCCCTCCTTGTGTACCCAAAGAATGTAATCTGTACTCACCCAGGAGACGTCTTCAGACCAGGACAAGTTTCTCTCCGTCAAAGTGAAAGTGCCTGGGGCTGGAGTTGCTGTGGACAGAGGGTAAACACTCACCATGGACCTCCGTACTAAATAGAGTCTGGGTGCCCACGGAGGTCCGTGTGAGGGCCACTGCCACCATCTGAAGGCCACTGAGCTCCAGGCAGAGGGTCAGGAGGACCTGATGGGCCCCACATTAGGCACCAAATTGTTGCCAGACCAAGTGGGTCCCTGCCTGGTGTACTGTAAAGCCAAGAGACAAGACACACCAAGTTTTGAGGAAAGAGAAAGTAGTTTATTGCAGAACAGCAATGCGAGGAGCCATTGGGGCTTGTCCAGATCTGGTTCCCCGAGCAGGGGCTAGGCTACAGACTTTATTGGGATTCTAATCCAGGAAGTTATACATATTCATCAATTTTCTGGGAAATCTCATACATATGTAATTTGCTGGAGAGAGTGTATGCACAACGGTCATACGTTGCATATCCTGACTTTGCATGGACCGAGGGTCAGATGTAGTTCAGGCTGGTTCTTGTTTACCACCTGGCCTTGGTTTCTTTAAACACCTGGTATTTTTCTGCAAAACAAACTAACAAAGTGGTTAAGCAAGGGGTATGGGGGAGGTTAGATAAGAAAGAGAAATACACTGGAGTGATTGAGGCAGGGGCCTAGGCTTTAGTGCCTTCTAGCCCTCATGTACGGATGCTCTTCCACACCTCTGAGCCAAGTGTCAAAATGCCCTTTCCTTTTTTCTCCATGAAACAGCTTGGAAACTCAAGGTGAGTAGACAACAAAAGGGAAATAAATACAAAACATCATGGAATATTGATGTCTCTTTGTCTTCTAATTAGAAAGGACTTGCAGTGACTTATTTAAGTATATGATGAAAGGGAAAAAGAAGCAATTTAAAAAAAGAGGGGAAGGAAAACTAAAGATAGACAAATTAAGAGTATGAGTATTATTGAGCCAGATAGAATTTGTATCCTTCTTTGTTATCTGGCTTGAAACAAGAACGCATCCTCCGTGCGGGCTGGAACCTTGTTTTGTTCACTCTTGTATCTTCAGCTCATCTGAGTGGTCAGTAAGGAGCTATTGAATGAAAGTGTAAGATTAGCACTAGAATTGCATGTCTTTTACTCCTCGACAGCTGTTAGACTTGCTGTGAATATTTATAAGTGAGTTAAATAATCAGGTACAATTTTAAAAAATGCTAAAATCATTTATGAAACATTATTAATCATGTGACCAATACTAGGCTAAGTTCAGGAATACAAAGAAAAATCTGACACAAATCTGATGTTGTTTTTGTTGTGTGCCATCCAGTCTATTCTGACTCATAGAGACAGAGTAGAGCTGCCCGCATAGGGTTTCCAGGGCTGTACTCTTTGTGGAAGCAGACTGCAGCGTCTTTCTCTGAGGAGCAGTTGGTGGGTTAGAACCGCTGGCTTTTACGTTAGCAGCTGAGCACTTTAATTACTGCTCCATCAAGGCTCCCTATAAGGATATTAATATGGTCTCTTTAGTGCGATAAATGTTGTTTTTATGTTATAAACACATGTTGGTCACAGTTGAGGCAAATAACTGAGTACTCAGTTCTGCTTGGAGTGTGAGTAGGTGCTGTGATACTGGATGTGACAATGAAAAACGAGAAGCAAAACATAACAAAAAAAAAAACAGAACTGTGAAAGATTGTTGAGTGTTCACCATATAGATGGGATAGGAAAGGCAGGAAAGGAGTAAAAGAAAAAAATAATTGCAAGGAGTTCATTAAAATAACGTAACTACTATATAGTGAATGCTTATTATTTGGTCAAATACCATCCTAGTAGCTTTACATACACTATTTATTGATTCTTCACAAAAATCACAACAGGTTGGCCCCATTTTACACATGAAGAAATTGAGACTCAGGAGGTTAATTAACTTGTTTTAGATCTGGCAGTATAAAGCAGAGTCTGAATTTGAAGTGTGGTCTATTTGTTCTAAAAGCCAGCATTCTTAACTAATGGTTCCAAAACCATATATATATATATATATATATATATATATATATATATATATATAAAGTATTCAGTTTAATGAGCTTTGTCACCTGAGTAACTATAAGATAAAGAACATTTTCATTACCAAAGAAAGTTCCCTCATACCCTTTTCCAGTAAGTTCCTCTACCTCCTAAAAGCAGTCACTTTGACTTCTCTCATACATTAATTTAGGGTCATAGGGTGTCTCTCTAAGAAACTACAACAGTTTTCCATAGTTGTTTTTACATGCTGTCAAGTTGGTTCCAACTCATAGCAACCGTATGTACAACAGAAGGATACATTGCCAGGTCCTGCTTCATTCTCACTATCATTGCTATGTTTGAGCCTGTTGTTGCAGCCACTGTGTCAATCCATCTCCTTGAGGATTTTCCTCTTTTTTGCTGACCCTCTACTTTACCAAACATGATGTCCTTCTCCAGGGTCTGGTCCCTTTTGATAACATGTCCAGAATGCTTCTAAGGAGCATTCTGGCTGTACTTCTTCCAAGACAGATTTGTTTGTTCTTCTGGCAGTCCATGGTATAGTCAATATTCTTTGCCAACTCCAAATTTCAGAGGCATCAGTTCTTCTTTGGTCTTCCTTATTCATTGCCCAGCTTTTGCATGCATCCATAGTAGAGTTACACCATTTTACACTCACACATAACGTATGAGAATTTCAGGTGCTCACCATCCTTGAGGCACTTTTGTATTGTCAGTCTTTATGATTTTGGTCATTCTGTGGCTGTTAGATAACAGAACAAATGTTGCCCAGTCCTGTGCCATCTTCATGATCCTTGCTATATTCAAGTTCATTGTTGAAGCTATTGTGTAGTGCCTTCCAACCTAGGGGAACTCATCTTCCAGCACTATGTGGAACAATATTCTGTTGTGACCCATAAGACTCCTATTGGCTGATTTTTAGAAGTAGATTACCAGACCTTTCTTCCTAGTCTGTCAGTCTGGAATCTCCACTGAAACCTGTCCACCATGGGTGACCTTGCTGATATTTGATATACTGTCAGTATATATCCTAGCCTCGTAGCAACATGCAAGACACCACAGTATGACAAACTGACAGGCTGGTTGATCATTCTAGGGGGTGTGAAATGGCTATGGTACAATTGTACACTCCTATTAGCAATGTAGAGGGTTAGAGAAAACATGTAAATCTTCAAAGAAATGAATTGACACAATAGCCACAACAATTAACTCAAACATACGGAAGATATGAAGCTGACACAGGACCAGATAAAATTTCATTCTGTTATGTATAAGGTCACCAGGAGTTGGGGCCCACTCAGTGGCAACTACTCACAACAACATTAGCAGTGTATGAGAGCTCCAGCTGCTACAGATCTTTGACAAATTTGATACATTCGGTCATTTTGATTTTGGACATTTAATAAGAAATTGTGTGTCATTGTGGGTTTAATTTTTACTCCAACAATGGCAAATGATTTTGAGCACATTTCCATGTATTTAGAGGCCATTGTATATCTTCTTTTGTGTGTTTTGTTCTATTACCCATTTCTTAAATGGATTGTTTGCCCTATTATTAATTTTAATAGAATTAACACTTTTCAAATTTCATATTTACTCATTTGCAAGTTTGAATAAGTTTTGCTTTTCAATTTTTTTTTCTCAATTTGATCAAAGGTGTCAACTTTATTGACATCAAATTTTTCATAATCTCCCTTTATTAACCTTTTGATGTCTGTTATTGTCACTGTTTCATTCTTGGTATGAGTGATTTCTTTTTTCTTTCTCTTTTATTATATTTTTAATTAGTATTTCTAGAGGTTACCAAGTTTATTAACTCTTTTCAAAGAATCAAATGCTGACTTGTGTAATTTTATCTATTGTTTCTGTTCTCTATTATATTGGTTTCCGCTTCTATTTATATTATTCTTTTACTTACTTTGGTTTAATGTATTGTTTGTCTATGTTTTTAATGTGAAAGCTATAGTCTTTGACCTTAAGTATTTTTTTCTTCTGTAATACAGGTATTTAAAGCTATAAATTTCTCCCTAGGATATACTCTAGTTGCATCTTACAAAATCTGATATGTTATGGTTTTATTATCATTCATTTAATAATTTTATAATTTTTTGTGATTTCTTCTTTGACCCATGGGTTATTTAAAAGTATTGTGTTTAATTTTCAAATATTTGCATATTTTATTCATATACATAATAGCTAATTTAACTCATTGTCATAGAGAATATGCTGAATATTATTTCAATCCTCTTAAATATATTCACACTTGTTTTAATGTCCAGGATAGGGTCTATTTTGGCAAATATTATGTGCACTTGGAAAAAAAGTATATTCTACCTAAAAAGTATATAGTTAGGTATAGTTCTACTGTAAATGTCACTTAGGTCAAGTTGGTTGAGAATATTACTCACATCTTCAACATTCTTTACTGATTTTTTAATCTGGTTGTTCTATAAATTAGTCAGTAAAGTGTGTTAAAAATCTCCAAATATGGTTATGCATTTTTCTGTTTCAACCCTAGTTTGAAATTTTAACTTTATATATTATTAGCTCTTTTATTGTGTTCAGACACATATAGAATTATTATATCTTTTTGATAAAGAGAACCTTTTATCCTAATGAAATGGCCCCCTTAAGTCTGCTAATACTCATAGTATTAAAACCTACTTTGTGTTATGGATTGAATTGTGTCCCCCACAAATGTATGTCAACTTGACTAGGCCATGATTCCCAGTATTGTGTGATTGTTGACCATTTTGTTATCTGATGTGATTTTCCTATGTGTTGTAAATCCTACCTCTGATGTTAATGAGGCAGGACTCAATCTACAAGATTAAGTTGTGTCTTAAGTCAATCTCTTTTGAAATATAAAAGACAGAAACAAACAGAGAGACAGGGTGGGGGGAGAGGCTGGGGACTCATATCACCAAGAAAGAAGCACTGGCATCATAGAGTGTCCTTTGGACCCAGGGTCCCTCCACCGAGAAGCTCCTTAACCAGGGGAAGATTGATGACAAAGGCCTTTCCCCAGAGCCAACAGAAAGAGAGAGCATTCCCCTGGAGCTGGTGCCCTGAATTCAGACTTCTAGCCTCCTAGACTGAGAATAAATTTCTCTTTGTTAAAGCCATCCACTTGTGTTATTTCTGTTGTAGCAGAACTAGATAACTAAGACAGTATGATATTAATGCAGCTCATTGACTTTCTTAGCTGATTAATTACATACTCTGTTTATCTTTGTCCGTTTAATTTTCAACCTACCTAGATAATTATATTTAAAGTCTGTTTTTGTAAACAAGATATACTTAGGTAGTGCTTTTTTAATACATGCTTCCAATTTATGACTTTTCATGGAATGCTTACTCTATTTACATTTCATGGAATTACAGATATGGTTGGAGGCAAGATATTTCTTTTCTATGTATGCTATTTGTTTTCTGTTTCCCACTTAGTATTTTAGTATTTCATTGTATCTATTCAACTAGCTATTTACTTATTTATTTATCCTTTGGTTTTTAATGGTTGTTTTACAGATGACCATATGAATCTTTAATTTTGGCACCATCTGCCTCAAAATATATTTTCTACTTCATGAGTAATATAAGAACCTTACATTTAAACCTCTCACACCCTTTGTATTCTTATAATTTATTTTACCTCTCTACATGTTAAGAAAAGCCATAACACCAATAAAGAGAACTACAAAAAGGAAATCAGGGAATTTGCGGCAAGATGGCGCTCTAGGCAGAAACACCACGCCGTCCCTCCACAGCAAAGATCTGAAAAACTAAGCCTAACAGAGAATCAACAATCCTGAAACCCTAGAACACCAAATGAAGAGATAAAGAACTCAGCCAAACACCAAACGGAGTGAGAATACTAAAAGAGAACGGAGAGCGAGGAGACACTCAGGCAGAGATTCCTTACCAGCTAACGCAGCGCGGATCCACCATCTTGGATTCCTATCGGAGACCAGCAAACGGGAGAGCAGCCTTGCAGAGCATCTGGTCGGAGACAGAACGACCGCTTAGCTTCACACATAATCATCTTCCCGCTGCACCCTACCTACCTGCACCGTGCACTAGACATCACATCACCAAGCGGTGCAGGCACGCCCTATTGGAACCTGCCCAGCACTGACTACCGACCGTCCTGGTGGCTGCGGTGAGTGCCACAAGCAACCCATACCAGTGGCTCCTCCTCAACTAGATCTGCCCAGCTGTACCACAAGAACGAAAAAAAAAAAAATCTACAATCAATAAATGAGAGAAATATCTACTGAATGCCCTGAAAACAGCAAACAAATTCAAAACATTTACAAAAACAAGACAAGATGGCTCCAATAGGCGTCCAAATTAAAACACCAGATAACTCTCCTGTGGAAGAAAATGCACTAGAAGTACCTGATACGGAACTCAAATCACTAATACTCAGAATTTTCCAAGAACTGAGGCAAAAAGCTGACAAACATGAGGAAAAAATAGACAAATTTATGGAAAATACAGACAAAAAATTGGAAGAATTCAGGAAGATGATGCAAGAACAAAATTCCAAAATAAATTCACAACTTGAAATTATACAAAAACAACAATTAGAAATCCAAAAGATAAACAACAAGATTTCAGAAATGGACGGTGTCATAGAAGGGCTGAGAAGTAGATTTGAAACCATGGAAGACAGGATCAGTGGAACTGAAGACAAACACTTGGATACAACTCTGTTTCAGGAAAACTCAGAAAAAAGAACAAAGAAAAATGAAGAGACCCTGAGAGTTATGTGGGACACAATTAAAAGCAAAAACTTACGAGTGATTGGCATCCCAGCACAGGGGGAGAAAACAGAAAACACAGAGAGGATCATTGAGGAACTGCTGACAGAAAACTTTCCCAATATCATGAAAGATGAAAAGCTGGTCATCCAAGAAGCTCAACGAACACCATATAGAAGAGACCCCAAAAGAAAATCACCAAGACATATCATATTCACACTCGCTAAAACTAAAGACAAACAAAGAATCCTGAGAGCAGCTCGTGAAAAACAAGAAGTCACATACAGAGGAGAAACAATAAGACTAAGCTCAGATTATTCAGCAGAAACCATGCAGGCAAGAAGGCAATGGGATGACATATATAAAATCTTGAAAGAAAAAAATTGTCAGCCAAGAATAATATATCCTGCAAAACTCTCATTCAGATTTGATGGTGAAATTAGGTCATTTCCAGATAAACAGAAACTAAAGGAATATGCAAAAGTCAAACCAAACTTACAAGAATTATTAAAGGGAGTTCTTCGATCTGAGGAAAAACAGCTTAAGCCCTCAGGCAGGACCTAGCACCTAGGACGCAGGTTAACATGAACCAGATACCATTCTAGGAACTGAACTACAGACGACTTTCCAAAAACAAAAGATATACAACAGGGAATCAGAGAAATCAATCAAAGGATGACAACAACATCAAAACAGTGAAAGAGGGAACAAACGGCATAGGTATAGAACCTTCTAAAGGAGAAGAAGGCAAGGCGATACCAAGTAACGGTAGACTGCTTCAAAATTATAAAGATAAGGGTAAAATTCATGGTAACCACAAAAAAAGTTAACAAACCAACTCATAAAAATAAAGACGAAAAACATAAAGTCTCAACAAAAACAAAACCTACACAAACAAAAGTAACTCAGCACAAGAGAGTAAGAAGAACAAAGAAAACTTCAGCATCACAAAAAAAAGCACTACAAAATGACAGCAACAAACTCACATCTATCAATAATTACACTGAACGTAAATGGACTCAATGCACCCATAAAGCGACGGAGAGTGGCAGAATGGATAAGAAAACAGGATCCATCTATTTGCTGTCTACAAGAGACACATCTTAGAAACAAAGATGTGAATTTATTAAAAATCAAAGGTTGGAAAAAAATATATCAAGCTAACAACTATCAAAAAAGAGCAGGAGTGGCAATTCTAATCTCAGATAAAATAGACTTTAAAACAAAATCTACCATAAAAGACAAAGAAGGACACTATATAATGATTAAGGGGATGATCCATCATGAAGACATAACCATAATAAATATCTATGCACCCAATGACAGGGCTCCAAAATACATAAAAAAAACTCTAACAGCACTGAAAAGAGAAATTGACAGTTCCACAATAATAGTAGGAGACTTCAACACACCACTCTCAGTAAAGGACAGAACAACTAAAAAGAAACTCAGCAAAGATACAGAAGACCTAAAAGACAAAATCAGCCAACTGGACCTCATAGACATATATAGAACAATCCATCCAACCGCTGCAAAGTACACATTCTTTTCCAATGCACATGGAACGTTCTCCAGAATAGACCACATCTTAGGCCACAGAGCAATCCTCAACAAGATCCAAAATGCTGAGATAATTCACAGTATCTTCTCTGACCACAATGCCATCAAGGTAGAAATTAACACTAGAAAGAGCAAGGAAAAAAAATCAAACACATGGAAACTGAATAATAATCTGCTTACACATCAATGGGTAATAGAAGAAATCAGAGATGGAATTAAAAAATTCCTAGAATCAAATGAAAATGAAAACACATCATACCAAAACCTTTGGGACACAGCAAAGGCAGTCCTCGGAGGACAATTTATAGCAATAGATGCACATATCAAAAAAGAAGAAAGGGACAAAATCAAAACATTAACTACAGAACTCAAACAAATAGAAAGAGAACAACAAAAAAAGCCTACAACCACCGGAAGAAAGGAAATAGTAAAGATCAGAGCAGAAATCAATGAAATAGAGAACAGAAAAACAATAGAAAGAATCAACAAAACCAAAAGTTGGTTCTTTGAAAGAATCAACAAAATCGACAAACCACTGGCCAGACTGACAAAAGAAAAACAGCAGAGGGCACAAATAACCCAAATAAGAAATGAAATGGGAGACATTACAACAGACCCAACTGAAATAAAAAGGATTATAACAGAATATTATGAAAAACTATATTCCAACAAATTTGAAAACCTAGAGGAAATGGATAAATTTCTAGAAACATACGGCCTACCCAAACTACAACAAAGTGATATTGAAAATCTGAACAGACCCATAACAAGAGAAGAGATTGAAAAGGTAATAAAAAAACTCCCAACCAAAAAAAGCCCTGGCCCAGATGGCTTCACTGGAGAATTCTACAAAACATTTACAGAAGAGCTCGTACCAGTTCTACTCAAGTTATTTCAGAGCATAGAAGAGGAAGCAACACTTCCAAATTCATTCTATGAAGCCAGCATAACGCTGATACCAAAACCAGGCAAAGACATCACAAAAAAAGAAAATTACAGACCAATATCTCTCATGAATATAGATGCAAAAATTCTGAACAAAATTCTAGCCAATAGAATTCAGTATGATATCAAAAAAATAATACACCACGACCAAGTAGGATTCATACCAGGTATGCAAGGATGTTTTAACATTAGAAAATCCATCAACGTAATCCACCACATAAATAAAAGGAAAGAAAAAAATCACATGATTATCTCAATTGATGCAGAAAAGGCATTTGACAAAGTCCAACACCCATTCCTGATAAAAGCTCTCAATAAAATAGGTATAGAAGGGAAATTTCTCAACATAATAAAGGGCATCTATGCAAAACCAACAGCCAACATCATTCTTAATGGAGAAAGGCTGAAAACATTCCCCCTGAAAACAGGAACAAGACAAGGATGCCCTTTATCACCACTCCTATTTAACATTGTGCTGGAAGTTCTAGCTAGAGCAGTAAAGCAAGAGAAAGAAATAAAGGGCATCCAAATTGGTAATGAAGAAGTTAAACTCTCCCTGTTTGCAGATGATATGATACTATACATAGAAAACCCTAAAGACTCCACGAGAAATTTACTGGAAGTAATAGAAAGATTCAGCAGAGTAGCAGGATACAAAATAAACATTCAAAAATCAGTTGGATTCCTATACACCGGTAAAGAGAACGATGAAAAGGAGATCAGGAGATCAATACCATTTTCAATAGCCCCTAAAAAGATAAAATACTTAGGAATAAATCTGACCAGGAATGTAAAAGACCTATACAAAGAAAACTACAAAACACTGCTGCATGAAACCCAAAGGGATCTACATAAATGGAAAAACATACCATGCTCATGGATAGGCAGACTCAACATTGTGAAAATGGCAATTCTACCTAAAGCAATCTACAAATACAATGCAATCCCGATCCAAATACCAACAACATTCTTCAAAGAGATGGAATAACTAATTATTAACTTCATATGGAAAGGGAAGAAGCCCCAAATAAGTAAAGCACTACTGAAGAAGAAGAATAAAGTTGGAGGACTCACACTACCTGACTTGAGAACCTACTATACAGCTACAGTACTCAGAACAGCCTGGTACTGGTACAACAACAGAGACATTGACCAATGGAACAGAATTGAGAACTCAGATGTAAATCCATCCACCTACGGTCACCTGATTTTTGACAAGGGCCCAAAATATATCAAATGGGGAAAAGACAGTCTTTTTAACAAATGGTGCTGGCAAAACTGGATATCCATTTGTAGAAAAATGAAACAGGACCCATACCTCACACCATATACAAAAACTACTTCAAAATGGATCAAAGACCTGAATATAAAGCCTCAAACTATAAAATTCATAGAAGAAAAAATAGGACCAACACTTCAGACCTTAATACATGGCATTAACAGGATACAAACCATAAACATCAACACAAAAAACCCAACAGATAAACTAGATAATTGGGATCTTCTAAAAATCAAACATCTATGCTCTTCAAAAGATTTCACCAAAAGAGTTAAAAGAGAACCTACAGACTGGGAAAAAATTTTTGGACAGTACAAGTCAGACAAAGGTCTAATCTCCATAATCTACAAGAAAATCCAACACCTCTACAACAAAAAGACAACCAATCCTATCAAAAAATGGTCAAAGGAAATGAACAGACACTTCACCAAGGAAGACATTCAAATGGCCAACAGACACATGAGGAAATGCTCGCGATCACTAGCCATTAGAGAAATGCAAATTAAAACCACAATAAGATACCATCTCACCCCGGCATTACTGGCACGAATCTAAAACACTGGAAATAACAAATGTTGGAGGGGCTGCAGGGAGACGGGAACTCTTATACACTGCTGGTGGGAATGCAAAATGATACAGCCATTTTGGAAAATGATATGGCATTTCCTCAGAAAGCTAGAAATAGACGTACCATTCGATCCAGCAATCCCACTCCTAGGAATATATCCTAGAGAAATAAGAGTCATCACTCGAATAGACATATGCACACCTATGTTCATGGCAGCATTATTCACAATAGCAAAACGATGGAAACAACCTCGATGTCCATCAACAGACGAATGGATACACAAACTATGGTACATACACACAATGGAGTACTATGCAACGAGAAAGAACAATGAATCGGTGAACCATCTCATAACATGGATGAAACTGGAGGACATCATGCTGAGTGAAATAAGTCAATCACAAAAGGACAAATATTGTATGAGACCTCTATTGTAAAAACCCATGAAAAAATTCACATGCAAAATGTAACAATCCTTGTTGGTTACCAGGGATGGGAGGGGGGGGGAATACTAAATAGGTAATAGGTAAGTGGTAACTTGGGTGAGAGATGAGATAGTACATAGTACAGGGGAAACTAACACAACCTGCACAAGGAAAGGTCATGGAGGCCCTATAGACACATCCAAACCCCCCGAGGGACTGAGTTGTTGGACGGAGGGCTCTGGGGACCATGATCTCGGGGAACATCTAGCTCAATTGGCATGACACTACTTATAAAGATAATGCTCTACATTCTACCTTGGTGAGTAGTGTCTGGGGTCTTAAAAGCCTATGAGCGGCCATCTAAGATACTCCACTGATCTCATCCCTTCGGGAACAAGGGAGAACGAAGAGAACAGGATACAAGGAAAAGATTAGTCCGAAGGACTAATGGTCCACAGCTACCAAGGCCTCCACGGGACTGAGCCCAGTACAGCTGGATGGTGCCCGGCTACCACCAATGACTCCTCTGACCAGGATCACAACAGAGGGTTCTGGGCAGAGCTGGAGTAGGATGTAGAGCATAATTTTAACTCCCAAAAAAAAAAAAAAAAAAAAAGAAGACCAGATATACTGGCCTAAAGAATACTAGAGAAACCTCGAGAGTGTGGCCCCCAGACACCCTTTCAGCTCAGAGGTGAAGTTACCTTCAAGGTTCAATGTTAAGCCTGGGAATGGACACCCAAGTAAAACTAAATGGGACTAACGATGTACAGGAGTCCGGTGACAAGGGCCAGAAGGCAGAGGGAGAGTAGGAAACTGATGATAAGGAACACAAATTGAATAAGGACACTGTCGATGTATTGTGAGATTGTTGACCACTGCTATAGGGCAACATTTGTAGTAACTATTAAATGGGAGGCTGTTTCGTCCTGTAAGCCTTCATCTTGGGCGAGAATGGCAGCACAATTGGAAGAGCATAGTCAATATCACTTAAATGTGTAAGTAAAAATTTTGAAATGGTGTTTAAATAAAAAAAAAATAAATAAATAAATAAATAAACAAATGAGACTAAAGAGGTACAATAGTCCACTGACAAGGTCCAGAAGACAGAAGGGGACAAGGAAGCCCCCTGGTGATAGGGAACACAAGGTGGAGTAAGGATATTCTTGATGTGCTGTGAGATTGTTAACCATTGTCATAGGGCAACATGTGTAGTAACTGTTAAATGAAAAACTATTTTGTTCTGTAAGCCTTCATCTTAAGTGAGAATAACAGCACAGTTGGAAGAGCGTAGTCAATGTCACTGAACTGTGAATGTAGAAATTTTTGAAACGGTGTATCTTTGGCCATCTGTAATTTTCATCAAACAAAAAAAAAAAAAGGTTGAGAATTTAGAGGCTTAATACGTTGTGGGGTTGTTAACCAATGTCAAAAAACAACATGTGTACTACTATTTCATGAGAAACTATTTGCTCTGTAAGCTTTCACCTGAAGTACAATAAAATATATAAAAAAAAAAGGAAATCAGGAAAACAGTACCATTTATAATAACCCCTAAAAAAATAAAATACTTAGGAATAGATCTAACCAAGGATGTAAAAGACCTATACAAAGAAAACTACAAAATACTACTGCAAGAAACTAAAAGAGACATACATAAGTGGAAAAACATACCATGCTCATGGATAGGTAGACTCAACATTGTGAAAATGTTAATTCTACCCAAAGCAATCTACAAATACAATGTAATCCAGATCCAAATACCAATGGCATTATTTAAAGTGATGGAAAAGTAATCATTAACTTTATATGGAAAGGGAAGTGGCCCTGGATAAGTGAAGCACTATTGAAGAAGAAGAATAAAGTTGGAGGACTTGTACTACCTGACCTCAGAACCTACTACACATCTGTGGTAGTCAAAACAGCCCGGTACTGGTAAAACGACAGACACATTGACCAATGGAACAGAATTGAGAACCCAGATATAAATCCATCCACCTGTGGTCACCTGATCTTCGACAAAGGCCCAACGTCCATCAAAGGGAGAAAAAATAGTCTTTTTTAAGAAATGATGCTGGCAAAACTGGAAGTCCATCTGCAAAAACCTCACACCAGACACAAAAACTCATACCTCACACCATACACAAAAACTAATTCAAAATGGATCAAAGACCTAAATATAAAACCAAAAACTATAAGTATCATAGAAGAAAGTAGGATCAATCCTAGAGACCCTAATACACGGCATAAATAGGATACAAACAATAACTAACAATGCACAAACACTAGAAGATAAGCTAGATAACTGAGATCTTCTAAAAATTCAATAGTTATGCTCATCAAAAGACTTCACCAAAAGAGTAAAAAGAGAACCTACAGACTGAGAAAAAAATTTTGGCTACGACAAATCCGACAAAGTTATGATTTCTAAAATCTTCAGGAAAATCCAACACCTCTACAACAAAAAGACAAATAATCCAGTTAAAAAATAGGCAAAGGATATGAACAAACACTTCACCAAAGAAGATATTCATGTGGCTGACAGACTTATGAGGAAATGCTGAAGATCACTAGCCATTAGAGAAATGCAAATGAAAACCACAATGAGATAGCATCTCATCCTGGTATTACTAGCATGAATCAAAAAAACAGAAAATAACAAATGGTGGAGAAGCTGTGGGGAGACTGGAACTCTTATGCACTGCTGGTGGGAATGCAAAATGGTTAAACCATTTTGGAAAACAATATGGTGCTTTCTTAAAAAGCTAGAAATAGAAATACCGTATGATCCAGCAATTCCACTCCTAGAAATATAGCCTAGAAAAATAATAGCCATCTCAGGAATAGCCATATGCACACCCATGTCCAATGCAGCATTATTCACACTAACAAAAAGATGGGAACAACCTAAGTGCCCATCAACAAACGCGTGGATAAACAAACTATGGCACATACACACAATGGAATACTGTGCAATGATTAATGATGAATCTGCAAAGAATTTCACAACATGGATGACTCTGGAGGGCATTATGCTGAGTGAAATAAGTCAATCACAAAAGGACAAATACTGTATGAGACCACTATTACAAAACTCATGAAAATGTTTACCCACAGAAAGAAACAATGTTTGATGATTATGAGGGGCAGGTGGGGAGGGAAAAATACTAATTAGACAATAGATAAGTGGTAACTTTGGTGAAGGGTAAGACAGTGCACAATACTGGGGAAGCTAGCACAACTTAACCAAGGCAAGGTCATGGAGGCTCCATAGACACATTCAAACTTCCTGAGGGACCGAATTACTGGGTTGAGAGCTGGGGACCATGGTCTTGGGGAACATCTAGCTCAACTGGCATAACAGAGTTTATAAAGAAAATGTTCTACATCCTACTTTGGTGAGTAGCATCTGGGATCTTAAAAGCTTGTGAGTGGCCATCTAATATACTCTGCTGGTCTCACCCCATCTGGAGCAAGGAAGAATGAAGACAATGCAAGACACAAGGGAAAGATCAGTCCAAAGGACTAATGGACCACAACTACCACACCCTCCACCAGACTGAGTCCAACACAACTAGATGGTGACTGGATACTACCACTGACTGTTCTGAGGTAGATCACAATAGATGGTCCCAGACAGAGCTGGAAAAAATGTGGAATAAAGTTCTAAGTCACACACACACACAAAAAGACCAGACTTACTGGTCTGACAGAGACTGGAGAAACCACAAGAGTATGGCCCCTGGACACCCTTTTAACTCAGCACTGAAGTCACTCCCAAAGTTCACCCTTCAGCCCAAGATTAGACAGGCCCATAAAACAAAATGAGACTAAATGGGCACACCAGACCATGGGCAAGGACAAGAAGGCAGGAGGGGACAGGAAAGCTAGTAATGGGGAACCCAAGTTTGAAAAGGGGAGAGTGTTGACATGTCATGGGGCTGGCAACCAATATCACAAAACAACATGTGTATTGTTTAATTAGAAACTAATTTGCTCTGTAAGCCTTCATATAAAATACAATTAAAAGAAAAAGATTACAGCCTTGCAAACCCTATGGGGAAGTTCTACTCTGTCCTGTAAGGTCACTATAAGTCAGAATTGACTCGATAACAATGTGTTTTTTGGTTTTATAGTGTGACAGGAGTCCAGACAACCATTAATGCCCCTCCCTGTTCTATAACACAAATGTTCTATAAAAAAAAAAGAAGAAAAAAAGTCATAGCAAATTGCTATTATTTTTTCTTTTATTTGCCAGTTGTCCTTTAAAGAAATTATATATATATATATATATATATATATATATATATAAGATATATAGACAGTCCTCACATTGCACAGAACCATATTAAATGAAACATGTTCACATCAGAACAATTTGATCATTTGCAACATTCTGTGGTGGCTGAAACTCTGTGCAGAATGAGGACATTGTTATAATATGTACAAATTTCACTCAACACAGTAGCAAGCAAATGGATAGCTCTCTCTCTCTATATATATATACACATACATATATATATAATTTTAAATACATGTGCCATTTTAAATCTAGAAATACTATTTTATTAAATATTATATGTTAAACTATGTATAAACACACATGTACATACGATATATATTTAAATAATTTTAAATGTCTTGTACATTATATAGTTTTTAAAATATACACATATATACTCTTTCATGTTATCTTCATTCCTTCTTGTATATCCATGATTCCATCTAGTATTAATTGCATTCAGCCTAAAAAAATTTCTTAGAATTTCTTGTAGTATAGATCTGCAGGAAACAAATTCTCCACAAGTTTTTGTCTGAAAATAACTTTATTTCACCTTCATTTTTGCAAGGAAGTTTTGATGGATATAGAAACATACATAGACAATTTCATTTTTCCTTTTGACACAGTAAATTTGTTAGTCCATTGCCTTCTGGCAATACTCCATCATTCTTATTGTTGTTCTCCTATATGTAATGTTCTCCCGCTTTATCTTTGTTTTATCAGCAATTTGGCTATGATAGGCTTGGTGTTGGTTCTTTGTATTTACCTAATTGAGATTATTGAGCTATTGGTGTGCAGGTTAATATAGTTTATCATTTTTATAAAACAGTCATTACCTCTTGTTCTCCTTCCTGTCATTCTAGATCTCCGATTACACATATATTAATACATTTTTTGTATTGACTCATGGGTCTTGAATACTCTTATACTTTTTACTATGTATTTTCCTTGCATTTCAGTTTATCTTTATGGAGCTATCTTCATGTTCACTAATCCTTTCTTCATCTGCTGTATCTAGTCACCCATTAAGTCCATTGAATGAACTATTCATTTTCATATTGAATATTTTGTTACAGCATTTCCACTTGGTTCTTTTTATAGTTTTTATATCTTTTTTGCTGAAATATCCTGTAAATGTATGCATGTTATCAACCTATTTCACTATATCTTTTAACACAATTATTGTAGTTATTTTAAAATCATTCTTCGCTAATTCTATTATCTAGATAATCTCTAAGTTTTCTTCTAATGTGCTTTCTTTCTTGTCCGTGGATTCTGTTTTCCTACTTCTTTACATATTTCTTAATTTTTTATTGTATGGAAGAAAATATGTGTAAAAATTAGAGACCAAAGTAAATATTTATTCCCAGAAACAAGTGCAGCCCTTCCTGTCAGACCAATAATATGTAGTTCTTAAAACAATCTAATCTGTCCTTGAATTGGTTCTGGGGTGTTTTGCAACTATTCTAAGATTCAGTATGGTGAAAGGATACAAACCTAATGCACAACTTTCCTGATTTTAAACCACGCAGTATCCCCTTGCTCTGTTCAAATGACTGCCTCTTCGTCTATATACAAGTTCTCATGGGCACAATTAATTGTTCTGGAATTCCCATTCTTCACAATGAAGCATGGGTGGCAAGACTTGGTCTTGAGTACTTTGGACATATGATCAGGAGGCACCAGTCCCTGGAGAAGGACATCATGCTTGGTAAAGTAGAGGCTAAGTCAGAGAGAGGAAGACCCACAAAAAGATGGATTGACACAGTGAATGCAATATGCTCAGACATAGTAAGGATTTTAAGGATAGTGCAGGACCTGGCAGTGTTTCATTCTGTTGTACATAGGGTCGCTGTGAGTGGGAACCAGCTGAAGGACACCTAACAACAACAACTAAGATTCGGTTCCCTGATGGTTTCATATATTTTGAGGTTTCCCCTCAGGAAAGCTTCAAATCTGAGACCAGTGAGACTTCAAATACTTCTCTATGCATTAGGTGCAGCTGCTTGTTTTATAAATGTGAGATCTCTCTCTTTCTCTCCCTCGCTACCTCTCTCTCTTTTTTCTCTCTTCCTCCCTTTCTCCATCCCTCCCCTCTTTCCCTTTCTCTTTCTTCCTGTCTTTTTTTAATTTTATTTATTTTTTAATTGTACTTCAGGTGAAGCATTACAGAACAAATAGTTTCTTGTGAAATAGTAGTACACATGTTGTTTTATGACATTGGTTAACAACCCCACAGCATATCAACCCTCTAAATTCTCAGCCTTTTTTCTTTTTTTTTTTTTTTGGTGAAAATACACATAGTCAAAAATACACCATTTCAAAAATTTCTACATACACACTTCAGTGACATCGATAACGCTCTTCCAATTGTGCTGTTATTCTCACTTAAGATGAAGGCTTACAGAACAAAATAGTTTCTCATTTAACAGTTACTACACATGTTGCCCTATGACAATGGTTAACAATCTCACAACACATCAACAAAATCCTTACTCAACCTTCGGTTCCCTATCACCAGCTTCTTTGTCCCCTTCTGCCTTCTGGCGCTTGTCACTGGACTCCTGTACCTCGTTAGCCTCATTTGGTTTTACGGGGCTGTCCACTTCTAGGCTGAACAGTGAATCTCGGTGATAACTTCACCACTGAGCTAAAAGGGTGTCTGGGAGCCATATTCTTGAGGTTTCTCCAGTCTCCTATAGGCCAGTAAATCTGGTCTTTTTTGTGTGAGTTAGAATTATGCTCTACATCCTTCTCCAGCTCTGTCCAGAACCCTCTGTTGTGATGCTGGTCAGAGCAGTCAGTGGTAGTAGCCGGGCACCATCTAGCTCTACTGGACACAGTCCAGTGGAGGCCTTGGTAGCTGTGGACCATTAGTCCTTCAGACTAATCTTTTCCTTGTGTCTTCTTCCCTTCATTCTCCCTTGCTCCCAAAGGGATGAGACCAGTGGAGTATCTTAGATGGCCGCTCACAGGCTTTTAAGACCCCAGATGCTACTCACCAAGGTAGAATGTAGACCATTGTCTTTATAAGCTCTGTCATGCCAATTGAGACAGTGTTCCCCAAGACCATGGTCCCCATAGACCTCCGCCCAGCAATTCAGTCCGTCAGGGAGTTTGGATGTGTCTATGGGGCTTCCATGACCTTTCCTTGTCCAAGTTGTGCTAGGTTCTCCTGTATTGTGTACTGTCTCACCCTTCACCCAAGATATCACTTATCTATTGCCTATTTAGTATTTCCCACCCCTCCCCTCCCATCCCTGGTAACCAACGAGGATTGTTACATTTTGCATGTGAATTTTTTCATAGGTTTTTACAATAGAGGACTCATACAATATTTGTCCTTTTGTGATTGACTTATTTCACTCAGCATAATGTCCTCCAGTTTCATCCATGTTATGAGATGCTTCACAGATTCATTGTTGTTCTTTCTCATTGCATAGTACTCCATTGTGTGTATGTACCATAGTTTGTTTATCCATTCATCTGTTGTGGGCACCTAAGTTGTTTTCATCGTTTTGCTATTGTGAACAATGCTGCCATGAACATAGGTCTGCATATGTCTATTCGAGTGACGACTCATTTCTCTAGGATATATTCCTAGGAGTGGGATTGCTGGATCGAATGGTATGTCTATTTCTAGCTTTCTGAAGAAATGCCATATCATTTTGCAAAATGGTTGTATCATTTTGCATTCCCACCAGCAGTGTATAAGAGTTACCATCTCCCCGCAGCCCCTCCAACATTTGTTATTTCCAGTATTTTTGATTGGTGCCAGTAATGCCGGGGTGAGATGGTATCTTATTGTGGTTTTAATTTGCATTTCTCTAATGGCTAGTGAACGCGAGCATTTCCTCATCTGTCTGTTGGCCATTTGAATGTCTTCTTTGGTGAAGTGTCTGTTCATTTCCTTTGCCCATTTTTTAATAGGATTCTTTGTCTTTTTGTTGTAGAAGTGTTGGATTTTCTTGTAGATTATGGAGATTAGACCTTTGTCTGACTTGTACTGTCCAAAAATTTTTTCCCAGTCTGTAGGTTCTCCTTTTACTCTTTTGGTGAAGTCTTTTGACGAGCATAGGAGTTTTATTTTTAGAAGATCCCAGTTATCTAGTTTATCTGTTGGGTTTTGTGTGTTGATGTTTGTGGTTTGTATCCTGTTAATGGCTTGTATTAAGGCCTGAAGTGTTGGTCCTATTTTTTCTTCTATGAACTTTATAGTTTTAGGCTTTATATTCATGTCTTTGATCCATTTTCAAGTAGTTTTTGTATACGGTGTGAGGTATGGGTCCTGTTTCATTTTTCTGCAAATGGATATCCAGTTTTGCCAGCACCATTTTTTAAAAAGACTGTCTTTTACCCATTGGATGGACTTTGGGACCTTGTTGAAGATCAAGTGACCGTAGGTGGATGGATTTACATCTGGATCCTCAATTCTGTTCCATTGGTCAATGTATCTGTCGTTGTACCAGTACCAGGCTGTTTTGACTACTGTAGCTATACAGTAGGTTCTGAAGTCCGGTAGTGTGAGTCCTCCAACTTTATTCTTCTTCTTCAGTAGTGCTTTACTTATTTGGGGCTTCTTCCCTTTCCATATGAAGTTAATAATTAGTTATTCCATCTCTTTGAAGAATGTTGTTGGTATTTGGATCGGGATTGCATTGTATTTGTAAATTGCTTTAGATAGAATTGCCATTTTCACAATGTTGAGTCTGCCTATCCATGAGCATGGCATGTTTTCCCATTTATGTAGATCCCTTTGGGTTTCATGCAGCAGTGTTTTGTAGTTTTCTTTGTATAGGTCTTTTACATTCCTGGTCAGATTTATTCCTAAGTATTTTATCTTTTTAGGGGCTATTGAAAATGGTATTGATTTCCTGATCTCATTTTCATCGTTCTCTTTACTGGTGTATAGGAATCCAACTGATTTTTGAATGTTTATCTTGTATCCTGCTACTCTGCTGAATCTTTCTATTAGTTCCAGTAGATTTCTCATGGAGTCTTTAGGATTTTCTATGTACAGTATCATATCATCTGCAAATAGGGAGAGTTTAACTTCTTCATTACTAATTTGGATGCCCTTTATTTCTTTCTCTTGCCTTATTGCTCTGGCTAGAACTTCCAGCACAATGTTAAATAGGAGTGGTGATAAAGGGCATCCTTGTCTTGTTCCTGTTTTCAAGGGGAATGTTTTCAGCCTCTCTCCATTAAGAATGATGTTGGCTGTTGGTTTTGCATAGATGCCCTTTATTATGTTGAGAAATTTCCCTTCTATCCTATTTTATTGAGAGCTTTTATCAGGAATGGGTGGTGGACTTTGTCAAATGCCTTTTCTGCATCAATTGAGATGATCATGTGATTCTTTCCTTTTATTTATCTGGTGAATTACGTTGATGGATTTTCTAATGTTAAACCATCCTTGCATACCTTGTATGAATCCTACTTGGTCGTGGTGTATTATTTTTTTGATATCATACTGAATTCTATTGGCTAGAATTTTGTTCAAAATTTTTGCATCTATATTCATGAGAGATATTGGTCTGTAATTTTTTTTTGTGATGTCTTTGCCTGGTTTTGGTATCAGCGTTATGCTGGCTTCATAGAATGAATTTGGAAGTGTTGCTTCCTCTTCTGTGCTCTGAAATATCTTGAGTAGTACTGGTACAAGCTCTTCTGTAAATGTTTCATAGAATTCTCCAGTAAACCATCTGGGCCATGGCTTTTTTTCGTTGGGAGTTTTTTTATTACCTTTTCAATCTCTTCTCCTGTTATGGGTCTGTTCAGATTTTCAATATCACTTTGTTGTAGTTTGGGAAGGCCGTGGGTTTCTAGAAATTTATCCATTTCCTCTAGGTTTTCAAATTTGTTGGAATATAGTTTTTCATAATATTCTGTTATAATCCTTTTTATTTTGGTTGGTTCTGTTGTAATGTCCCCCATTTCATTTCTTATTTGGGTTATTTGTGCCCTCTGCTGTTTTTCTTTTGTCAGTCTGGCCAGTAGTTTGTCGATTTTGTTGATTCTTTCAAAGAACTAACTTTTGGTTTTGTTGATTCTTTTTATTGTTTTTCTGTTCTCTATTTCATTTATTTCTGCTCTGATCTTTACTATCTCCTTTCTTCCAGTGGTTGTAGGCTTTTTTTGCTGTTCTCTTTCTATTTGTTTGAGTTCTGTAGTTAATGTTTTGATTTTTGTCCCTTTCTTCTTTTTTGATATGTGCATCTATTGCTATAAATTGTCCTCTGAGGACTGCCTTTGCTGTGTCCCAAAGGTTTTGGTATGATGTGTTTTCATTTTCATTTGATTCTAGGAATTTTTAAATTCCATCTCTGATTTCTTCTATTACCCGCTGATCTGTAAGCAGAGTATTATTCAGTTTCCATGTGTTTGATTTTTTTTCCTTGCTCTTTCTAGTGTTAATTTCTACCTTGATGGCATTGTGGTCAGAGAAGATACTGTGAATTATCTCAGTGTTTTGGATCTTGTTGAGGATTGCTCTGTGGCCTAAGATGTGGTCTATTCTAGAGAACGTTCCATGTGCATTGGAAAAGAATGTGTACTTTGCAGCGGTTGGATGGATTGTTCTATATATGTCTATGAGGTCCAGCTGGCTGATTGTGTCCTTTAGGTCTTCTGTATCTTTGCTGAGTTTCTTTTTAGTTGTTCTGTCCTTTACTGAGAGTGGTGTGTTGAAGTCTCCTACTATTATTGTGGAACTGTCAATTTCTCTTTTCAGTGCTGTTAGAGTTTATTTTATGTATTTTGGAGCCCTGTCATTGGGTGCGTAGATGTTTATTATGGTTATGTCTTCATGATGTATCGTACACTTAATCATTATATAATGTCCTTCTTTGTCTTTTATGGTAGATTTTGTTTTAAAGTCTATTTTATCTGAGATTAGAATTGCCCTCCTGCTCTTTTTTGGTAGTTATTGGCTTGATATATATTTTTCCAACCTTTGATTTTTAATAAATTCACGTCTTTGTTTCTAAGGTGTGTCTCTTGTAGACATCATATTGATCGATCTTGTTTTTTTATCCATTCTGCCACTCTCCGTCTCTTTATGGGTGCATTGAGTCCATTTACATTCAGTGTAATTATTGATAGATGGAAGTTTCTTGCTGTCATTTTGTAGTGCTTTTTTCTGTGGTGCTGAAGTTTTCTTTGTTTTTCTTACTCTCTTTTGCTGAGTTAGTTTTTTTTGTGGATTTTGTGTTCATTTCTTTTGTTTTTGTAGGTTTTGTTTTTGCTGAGACTTTATGTTTTTCATCTTTATTTTTATGAGTTGGTTTGTTAACTTTCTTTGTGGTTACCATGAATTTTACCCTTATCTTTATAAGTTAGAAGCAGTCTACCCTTACTTGGTATCGCCTTACCTTCCTCTCCATTAGAAGGCTCTATACCTATGCCGTTTGTTCCCTCTTTCATTGTTTTGATGTTGTTGTCATCCTTTCATTGATTGCTCTGATTCCCTGTTGTATTTCTTTTGGTTTTGGATAGTCCTCGATAGTTCATTTCCTAGAATGGTATCTGGTTTGTATGAACCTGCATCCTAGGTCCTATGTCCTGCCTGAGGGCTGAAGCTGTTTGTCCTCAGATCGTAGAACTCCCTTTAATAATTCTTGTAAGTTTGGTTTGACTTTTGCATATTCCCTTAGTTTCTGTTTATCTATAAATGACCTAATTTCACCATCAAATATGAACGAGAGTTTTGCAGGATATATTCTTCCTGGCTGACAATTTTTTTCTTTCAAGATTTTATATACATCATCCCACTGCCTTCTTGCCTGCATGGTTTCTGCCGAATAATCTGAGCTTAGTCTTATTGTTTCTCCTCTGTATGTGACTTCTTGTTTTTCACGAGCTGCTCTCAGGATTCTTTGTTTGTCTTTAGTTTTGGCAAGTGTGAATATGATTTGTGTTGGTGATTTTCTTTTGGGGTCTCTTCTATATGGGGTTCGTTGAGCTTCTTGGATGGCCATCTTTTCATCTTTCATGATATTGGGAGTTTTCTGTCAGCAGTTCGTCAATGATCCTCTCTGTGTTTTCTGTTTTCTCCCCCTGTTCTGGGATGCCAATCACTCGTAATTTTTTGCTTTTAATTGTGTCCCACATAACTCTCAGGGTCTCTTCATTTTTCTTTGTTCTTTTTTCTGAGTTTTCCTGAAACAGAGTTGTATCCAAGTGTTTGTCTTCAGTTCCACTGATCCTGTCTTCCACGTTTTCAAATCTACTTCTCAGCCCTTCTATGACACCGTCCATTTCTGAAATCTTGTTGTTTATCTTTTGGATTTCTAATTGTTGATTTTGTATAATTTCGAGTTGTGAATTTATTTTGGCATTTTGTTCCTGCATCATCTTCCTGAATTCTTCCAATTTTTTGTCTGTATTTTCCATAAATTTGTCTTTTTTTCCTCATGTTTGTCAGCTTTTTGCCTCAGTTCTTGGAAAATTCCGAGTATTAGTGATTTGAGTTCCCTATCAGGTACTTCTAGTGCATTTTCTTCCACAGGAGTCATCTGGTGTTTTAATTTGGACGCCTATTGGAGCCATCTTGTCTTGTTTTTGTAAATGTTTTGATATTGTTTGCTGTTTTCAGGGCATTCAGTAGATATTTCTCTCGTTTATTGATTGTAGATTTTTTTTTGTTTCATCCTTGTGGTACAGCTGGGCAGGTCTAGCTGAAGAGGAGCCACTGGGACGGGTTGTTTGTGGCACTCACCGCAGCCACCAGGATGGTCGGTAGTCAGTGCTGGGCAGGTTCCAATAGGGCGTGCCTGCACAGCTTGGTGGTGTGATGTCAAGTGCAAGGTGCAGGTAGGCAAGATGCAGCGGGGAGATGGTTATGTGTGAAGCTAAGCTGGATATGGTAGAGAGGAGAGAGGAGCAGGAGCGAAAAGCATACAAACATAAAAGAATGCTAGGGGAACTTGTCGTTGGAATAGACAGATGAGAGACTATGGGATGGAGAAAACCAGAAGGGGGAAGAGAAAGAAAAGGAAAGAATGACCAAATAAAAATCAGAAAAGTTAAAGAACTGCAAAGTTCCCAGGGATCCCACCGATGCAGCTATGAGGTCTGGGGGAGTCTGTCTCAGGTTTCACAGCGCAGCCTGGCCAGAAGGTGCTGAGGCATACATCGCCTGGTATTCAGGGATCAGAAAGAGAAGGAAGAGATAGAGAGATGAGAAATTGAGCAATGAAAAAAGACAAAAGGGAAAAAGAGGGAAAAGAAAACAAAACTAATCAAAAAGAAAAAAAATTAAATTAAAAAAAGCAAAACCAGCAGTCAATGAATGGTACTCAGAGAGCCAGCCAGTGCGGGCTGGTGTTTCTGGACAAGAGACTGTCTGTCGGAAACAGAGGAGGCCGAGTGTGAGTGAAGAAGGGTGGAGAGTGGAAAGCGTATATCACAAATTGCCTGCACTCTGGGGACCCTCAGAAAGGAGCTAAGAGGGTGCAAGGAGCCAGGCACCCAAGTGAAAGGAGCGGGAGGCGGTGAGAGGCAAGCGAGAAACCAAAAGAATCAGGAGGAAAAAAAAAGAAAGAAAAAAAAAAGCAGCACCAGCAGCCAACAAACGGCATCTAGAGAGCTGCCCGCACAGGTGCGCGGAATCCAAGCAGCCAGCGCTCCCGGGTCAAGAGACCATAGCCACGGGAAGCAGAGGGGCGAACGAACAAAGGTCCCAGGATCTTACCAGTGCGGCAGCCCAGACCTGGAAGCAGCCACACGCCCGAACGCAGCCCCACAGCCCCGCAGGAAAGAGCAAAGACGGCACTCGGAGCCAGGCACCCGTGCAAAAGGAGGGGGAGGCGGCAGAAAAAGCTATGCCAGCAGCCAACAAACGGCTCCCAGAGAGCCGCCAGCCCGGGCGTGCGGAATCCAAGCACCGGCGCCCCTTGGCCCAGGGACCCTGGCCACGGGAAGCAGGGGTGCCCCAGCCGAGGTGGAGAGGGGTGGGGGGTGGGAAAGCGCACACCGCAAATTACTGGTCGTTTCGTCTCCCACTGGACGTGCCGTGAGGCTGCTCTCCCATTCTCCCGTTTGCTGGTCTCCGATAGGAATCCAAGATTGTGGATCCGTGCTGCGTTAGCTGGTAGGGGATCTCTGCATGAGTCTCTCCTCGCTCTCCGTTCTCTTTCAGTATTCTCACTCCGTTTGGTGTTTGGCTGAGTTCTTTATCTCTTCATTTGATGTTCTAGGGTTTCAGGATTGTTGATTCTCTGTTTGGCTTAGTTTTTCGGATCTTTCCTGTGGAGGGACTGCGTGGTGCTTCTGCCTAGAGTGCCATCTTGCTGCCGCTTGTCCCCTGTTTCATTTTTTTTGCAGAAGGATATCCAGTTTTGCCAGCACCATTTGTTAAAAAGATTGTCTATTTCCCATCTTATGGACTTTGGGCCCCTGTCGTAGATCAGGTGACCGTAGGTGGATGGATTTACATCTGGGTTCTGAATTCTGTTCCATTGGTCAATGTATCTGTTGTACCAGTACCAGGCTGTTTTGACTACTATAGCTGTATACGAGTTTCTGAGGTCAGGTAGTGTGAGTCCTCCAACTTTATTCTTCTTGAATAGTACTTTACTTATTCAGGGCTTCTTCCCTTTTCATATAAAGTTAATGATTAGTTTTTCTATCTCTTTGAAGAATGTTGTTGGTATTTGGATTGGGATTGCATTGTATTTTGTAAACTGCTTAGGGTAGAATTGTCATTTTCACAATGTTGAGTCTACCTATCCATGAGTTTGATATGTTTTTCCATTTATTTAGATTCGTTTGGGTTTCTTGCAGTAGTGTTTTGTAGTTTTCTTTGTATAGGTCTTTTGTATCCCTGGTTATATTTATTCCTAAGTATTTTATTTTAATAGGGGCTATTATAAATGGTATTCTTTTCCTGATTTCCTTTTCATCATTCTCTTTATTGGTGTATAGGAATCCAACTGATGTTTGTATGTTTATCTTGTATCCTGCTACTCTGCTGGATCTTCCTATTAGTTCTAGTAGATTTCTTGTGGAGTCTTCAGGGTTTTCCATGTATAGTATATCATCCGCAAACAGGAACATTTAACCTCTTAATTACCAATGTGGATGCCTTTTATTTCTTTTTCTTGCCTTATTGCTCTAGCTAGAACTTCCAGCACAATGTTAAATAGGAGTGGTGATAAAGGGCATCCTTGTCTTGTTCCTGTTCTCAAGGGGAATATTTTCAGCCTCACTCCATTAAGAATGATGTTGGCCATTGGTTTTGCATAGATGCCCTTAATTATGTTGAGAAATTTCCGTTGTGTACCGAATTCATTGAGAGATCATCAGGAATGGATGTTGGACTTTATCAAATGCCTTTTCTGCATCGAGATGATCATGTGATTCTTTTATGTATGTGGTGGATTACGTCGATTGATTTTCTAATGTTGAACCATCCTTGCATATGTGGTATGAGTCCTACTTGGTCGTAGTGCTTTTTTTTTGTTATTATGCCAAATTCTATCGGGTAGAATTTTGTTGAGAATTTTTGCGTCTATATTCACGAGAGATATTAGTCTGTAATTTTCTTTTATTGTGGCATCTTTGTCTGGTTTTGGTATCAGGTTTATGCTGGCTTCATAGAATGAATTCGTAAATGTTGCTTCCTTTTCTATTTTCTGAAATAGTTTGAGTAGTACTGGTACAAGCTCTTCTGTGAATGTTTTGTAGAATTCTCCAGTGAAGCCATCTGGGCCAGGGCTTTTTTTGTTGGGAGTTTTTTTTAATTACCTTTTCAATCTCTTCTCTTGTTATGAGTCTGTTCAGATTTTCAACATCACTTTGTTGTAGTTTAGGTAAGTAGTGTGTTTCTAGAAAAATATCTATTTCTTCTAGGTTTTCAAATTTGTTTGAGTGTATTTTTTCAAAGTATTCTATTATGATCCTTTTTATTTCAGTTGGGTCTGTTGTAATGTCGCCCATTTCATTTCTTATTTGGGTTATTTGTGTCCTCTCCTGATTTTCTTTTGCCAGTCTGGCCAGTGGTTTGTCAATTTTGTTGATTCTTTCAAAGAACCAACTTTTGGTTTTGTTGATTCTTTCTATTGTTTTTCTGTTCTCTATTTCATTTATTTCTGCTCTGATCTTTACTATTTCCTTTCTTCCGGTGGTTGTAGGCTTTTTTTGTTGTTCTCTTTCTATTTGTTTGAGTTGTGTAGTTAATGTTTTGATTTTGTCCCTTTCTTCTTTTTTGATGTGTGCATCTATTGCTATTAATTGTCCTCTAATAACTGCCTTTACTGTGTCCCAAAGGTTTTCGTATGATGTGCTTCATTCTCATTTGATTCTAGGAATTTTTTTATTCCATCTCTGATTTCTTCTATTACCCAGTGGTTTGTAATCAGAGTGTTATTCAGTTTTCATGTAATTGATTTTTTTTCCTTCTTCTTTCTGTTGTTAATTTCTACCTCGATGGAATTGTGGTCAGAGAAGATACTTTTTATTATCTTAACGTTTTGGATCTTGTTGAGGCTTGCTCTGTGGCTGACGATGTGGTCTATTCTGGAGAACATTCCATGTGCATTGTAAAAGAATGTATGCTCTTCAGCTGTTGGATGGAGTGTTCTATATATGTCTGTGAGGTCAAGTTGGCTAATTGTGCCCTTTACGTCTTCTGTATCTTTACTGAGTTACTTTTTAGATGTTCTATCCTTTACTGAGAGTTGTGTGTTGAAGTCTCCTACTATTAGTGTGGAACTGTCGGTTTCTTTTCAGTACTGTTAGGGTTTGTTTTATGCATTTTGGAGCCCTGTCATTGGGTGCGTAGATGTTCATTATGGTTATGTCTTCATGATGGGTCTTCCCTTTAATCATTATATAGTGTCCTTCGTTGTCCTTTATGGTGGATTTTGTTTTAAAGTCTATTTTATCTGAGATTAGTATTGCCAGTGCTGCTGTTTTTTTGTAGTTGTTAGCTTGATATACTTTTTTCCAACCTTTGATTTTTAATAAATTCACGTCTTTGTTTCTAAGGTGTGTCTCTTGTAGACATCATATTGATGGATCTTGTTTTTTTATCCATTCTGTCACTCTTCATCTCTTTATGGGTGCATTGAGTCCATTTACATTCGTTGTAATTATTGATAGATGTGAGTTAATTGCTGTCTTTTTGTAGTGGGTTTTTTGTGGTGAAGATGTTTTCTTTGTTCCTCTTACTCCCCTGTGCTGAATTCCTTTTGTTTGTGTTTTTTTTAATTTCTTTTGTTTTTGTAGGTTTTTTTGTTGTTGTTGTTGTTATTGTTTTATTTTTTTACTGAGACTTTATGTTTTTCCTCTTTATTTTTATGAGTATGTTTGTTAACTTTCTTTGTGGTTACCATGAAACTTACCCTTATCTTTCCGAGTTTGAAACAGTCTATTATTACTTGATATCGCCTTGCCTTCCTCTCCATTAGAAGGTTCTATACCTACACTGCTTATTCCCTCTTTTATTGTTCTGATGTTGTTGTCAGTTACAGTTTAACTGCTCTGATTCCCTGTTGTATTTCTTTTGGTTTTGGATTGTCCTTAAGTGTTAATTTCCTAGATTGGTATCTGGCTGGTATGATCCTGTTGTAGATTCAGCCTGTGAGCTGAAGTTGTCTGTTCTCAGATCGAAGGACTCCCTTTACTAATTCTTGTGAGTTTGGTTTAGTTTTTACATAGTCCATTAATTTCTGTTTATCTGGTAATGTCCTAATTTCACCATCATATTTGAATGAGAGTTTTGCAGGATATATTATTCTTGGCTGGCAATTTTTTTCTTTCAAGGTTTTATATATGTCATCCTATTGCCTTCTTGCCTGCATGGTTTCTGCAGAATAATCTGAGCTTAGTCTTATTGTTTCTCCTCTGTATGTGACTTTTTGTTTTTCTCAAGCTGCTCTCAGGATTCTTTGTCTTTGGTTTTTGCAAGTGTGATTATGATATACCTTGGTGCTTTTCTTTTGGGGTCTATCCTATTTGGGGTTTGTGAGCCTCTTTGATGGGTAGCTTTTCATCTTTCATGATATTGGGGAAGTTTTCTGTCAGCAGTTGTTCAGTGATCCTCTCTGTTTCTGTTTTCTCCCCCTGTTCTGGAACTCTAGTCACTTGATAATTTTTGTTTTTGACTGTATCCCACATAATTCTCATGGTTTCTTCATTTTTCTTCATTCTTTTTTCTGAGTTTTCCTCAGAGTTGTATCCAAGTGTTTGTCTTCAATTCCGCTGATCCTGTCTTCCACCATTTCAAGTCTGCTTCTCAGCCCTTGACTCTGTCCTTTTCTGAAATCTTGTTATCTTTTGGATTTTTAATTGTTGTTTTTGTATAATTTCTAGTCGTGAATTTATTTTGGTATTTTGTTCCTGCATTATTTTCTTGAATTCTTCCATTTGTTTGTCTGTATTTTCCCTGAATTTGTCTGCCTTTTCCATGAATTTGTCTATTTTTTCCTCATTTTTGTCTGCTTTTTGTTTCAACTCTTGGATAATTCTGAGTATGAGATATTTGAATTTCCTGTCAGGTAATTCTAGTGCCTTTTCTTCTATTGGAAAGTCATCTGGCATTTTATTTTGGAGGCCTACTGGAACCATCTTTTCCTATTTTTGTAAATGTTTTGATATTGTCTGCTGTCTTCCAGGCATTCAGTAGTTATTTTTTCGTTTATTAATTTTAGATTTGTTTGTTTTGTTCTTTTTTTTAAATTTGGCTATGTCTGAGCAGGTGGACTGTGTGTTCTTTGTTGTTTGCTTGTCTGTGGGTACGATACTTTTTGGCTCCATTTCCAATTGGCAGGGTCAGTCACTCAGATAGGGTACAGCAGGGCAGGTCTAGCTGAAGAGGAGTTGCTGGGATGGGTTGTTTGTGGCACTTACTACAGCCACCAGGGCAGGTCGGTAATCCGTGCAGGGGAGGTTTCAGTAGGCTGTGCCTGTGCTGCTTTGTGGTGTGATGTTAAGTGCATGGTGCAGGTAGGCAGGATGTAGGGGAGAGATTGTTATATGTGGAGCTAAGATGAGTACAGGCAAGAGGAGAGAGGAACAGGAGCCAAAAACATACAAACAAAAAAGAATGCTAGGGGAGCTTGCCATTGGAGTGGAGAGATGAGAGACTGTGAAATGGAGAAAAACAAAAAGGGGAAGAATAAGAAAAGAATGAATAAATTAAAATTAGAAAGAAAAAAGAAAAGAAAGCCCCCAGAGATCCCGCCGGTGCTGGTAGGAGGTCTGGAGAAGTTGTTCCCAGGTATTGAAGTATAGCCTAGGTAGAAGGCATAAAGGTGTCACACAGTGCCGGGTATTCAGGGGATAGGAAGAGAAGAAAGTTATAGAGAGACAAGAAACTGTGTAATGAAGAAAGACAAAAAGGGAAAAAGAGAGAAAAGAAAATAAAACAAATTTAAAAAAAGAACAAGAAAACCCCCCAAAAAACAAAAAAAGAAACCACGAAGAAAGAAATGCCTTCAAGGATCCCTCTTCACCTGTGTGCAGGCTGAGAGAGTAGGTCCCAAGCCACACAGCAGTGCCCGGCCAGAACAGGATCCCAACTCAAGGAAAGAAAAAGGAACCAAATAAGTCATTCAAAACAAACAAAAAAGCCCCGAGATCGGCAGCATGGACCAGAAAGCAGATCCACACTCAAGCAGAGCTCCACAACCCCTCAGGAAGAAGCAAAGATGGCACACAGAGCCAGGTATTTGAGCGGAGCAGGTTGTGGGGAGGTGATGAGAGGTAAAAAAGAAATCAAAAAAAGTGGAAAAAAGCAACACCAGCAGCCAACAAATGGTACTCAGGGAGTTTGCCAATGTGCACGAGTGGAATCCAAGCAGCTGGTTCTTCCTGGCCAAGAGATAGTGGCCATGGGAAGCAGAGGAGGCCGAGTGGGGGTGAAGAAGGGTGGGTTGTGGGAAATCGTATATCGCTGTTTACCAGTTGTTCTGTCTCCTGCTGGAAGCTCTGTGAAGCTGCTTTCTCGTACCCCGTTTGCTCGTCTCTGATAGGAGTCCAAGATGGTGGATCTCTGCTGTGTTAGCTGATAGGGGACCTCTGCATGTATGTCTCCTCGATCTCCATTCTCTGTCGGTTTCTTATTCCATTAAGTGCTTGGCTAGGTTCTTTATCTCTTCATTTGATGCTTAGGGTTTCAGGACTGCTATTTTCTCTGTTTGGTTTAGTTTTTCAGATCTTTGCTGTGGAGGGACGGTGTGGTGCTTCTGCCTACAATGCCATGTCGCTGGAAGTCCTCAATCCTGACATTTAGATGGGCCTTCTTGATGACATTGGGTCCAGCCCCAAGACGGGGGAAATTGTAGGGCCTCTGATAAGAATGCTCTGTTCACTCACCAAGAAATGTCCATGACTCACTCCCTCACTTCATTCAGGCCTCTGCTAAAGTGACACCTCAGAGACAATTTCCCAACAATCCCTTATTTTACTTTAGAACTTGTCACATAAAATTTTCTCATAAATTTTTGTTTCTATTGTGTATCTCACCCCAGCTAGACAATGTTGCCCATGCAGGCAGGGATTTATCCTACTTCATTCAGTATTGTAGCCCACATTTCCAGAACAAGGACTGGTACATTGTAAATACTCATTTTGTTGCTAATTCATTAAATGGATGAAAGCACATATATCAAGAAGATAATAAATCAAAATGCTGAGAGTTGCTAATTCCATCAGTTGGGACTGAGTTTTCTTTATATTTCAGAGTTTTATTTTACACATTTTTTTTCTATATGGCATATAATTTCCAAACTCCCTGGTTGGAGTAAACAGTTACACCTTAAACTACTAGCCAAAAGATGGAAGGTTCGAACCCACCCAGAAGTACCTTGAAAGACAGGCCTGATGATCTGCTTCCAAAAGGTCACAGCCTTGAAAACACTGTGGAGCAGATTCCAGGGCTAGACTGCCTTGGGTGAATATCCCAGAAAGGTCTTCAAGTAGCTCTGTGATCAAAGGTACGTGAGCTAATGCATATGTGTCTCAGTTTCTTCAACTGAAAAAAAAAGATAATACATACCCTTGGTTGTAAAGATTACATATTAAATGATATTCAAGTATTATCCATTATTATAACTATTACTATTTTATCATATCATATGGCCTTTTATGATTTTACAGCCTTATAGAATTTGAGAGTGCCATCCTTCTATCCTTCCAAATACCATTTTTATGAAATGTTGGATTTTAGGTTTTCACCCATTACCAGGAACACTGTGTCTTCAAAAGGATGAACGCTACACTTTTTTAGAAACAAGTTCTAAAAAATTGTGTTCCATCTCTGACACTGATATTATTATTCATTTATTTTAACTTTTCATTTTGAAATAATTTTATACTCATGTAAAGTGGCAAAAATACTACAGAGAACACCCGTGTCTCCTTCCCTGAACTTCCCCCAGTGTCAGAGGCATATCTATGGAAAATAATGCCTATTGAGGGCCAGATTAAGGCATGGAAGGCCCTAATCACTGATAATCTGTGATGCTCGTCCTCTGCTTACTCAAACATTTGAATGGGATATGTGAGTTACATATATATGTACTGTGTGTGTGTGTGTATTTGTGTGTGTCTTAGCTATCCATGATGTAACTTGTTTTCAAATGTGACTATAATATTAACAATTGAATGTGAAAGTGGCATACGCCATTTTAATGGAATGAGATGAACTGGATTATAATTTTTTTAGTGGATATGGGGCACTAAGATTTTTAATATAGTCCACATGTTCTACAGAAAGAATATTCCACATATCCTACAACACAGAAAATGAGTCAGTGAACTTAGTTGTTTCAACAATCAATGTAAAATTCCATTGATATCCCACAAGGAACAATTGATTTTCACAAGTTTTGCTTTAAATGGCTCATACTTCAGTTTTGATGCTCATTTCATAATAAATGTTATAACTGTAAATGAACAAATGAAAAGATGTCATAAAAAACTTAATGATCAGAATACAAACATTACAACAAATTACTGTATTTTTACATAGGTATTTCATCTCTAGCATGATATAATTAAAACATTTCTTTCTATTCTTTACTCTTACAGATTCTTCAATGATTTCATCACATTTAAGCTGCCTAACAATATCTACTTCCACATGTAATAAGGATAATGAATCAAGTCTGTTTTGAATCATTGTTGTACACTGAGGGTTTTTATTAGGTCTCTTTAGGGACGAAAATTAACGTTCTGTTGTGCGGTTTATGATCATTAAAGTTAGGAATATGCATAACGTGATTTCAACATTGGGAAAAACACATTGTATTTTATCTTCTATTATGGATGTCGGAAGAGACTCTGAAACTTGCTCTTGAACTTAGAGTATCTAAAGCGAATGGAAGAAATGATGAAGTAAAAGAGCTGAACAGTAGATTTTACAGGGCAGCTCAAGAAGACAAAGTAAATTATTATAATGAAATGTGTAAAGACCTAGAGTTAGAAAGCCAAAAGGGAAGAACACGCTCAGCATTTCTCAAACTGAAAGAACTAGAGAAAATATTCAAGCCTCGAGTTGCAATATTGAAGGATTCTATGGGCAAAATATTGATCGATGCAGGAAGCATCAAAAGAAGATGGAAGGAATAAACAGAGTCACTGTACCAAAAAGAATTAGTTGACCTCCAAACATTTCAGGAGATAGCATACGATCGAGAACCAGTGGTACTGAAGGACAAAGTCCAAGCTGCACTGAAGGCACTGGTGAAAAACAAGAATCCAGGAATAGACGGAATACCAACTGAGATGTTTCAACAAACGATGCAGTGCTGGAGGTGCTCACTCATCTATGCCAAGACATTTGGAAGACAGCTACCTGGCCAACCGAGAGATATATATTTGTGACCATTCCTAAGAAAGATGATCCAACAGAATGCAGATATTATTAATAATATCATTAATACCACACACAAGTAAAATTTTGCTGAAGATAATTCAAAAACAGTTGCAGCAGTACATCAACAGGGAACTGTCAGAAATTCAATCCAGATTCAGAAGAGGATGAGTAACAAGGGATATCATTGCTGATGTCAGATGGATTTTGGCTGAAAGCAGAGAATACCAGAAAGATGCTCACCTGTGTTTTATTGACTATGCAAAGGCAGTTGACTGTGTGGATCATAACAAATTATGGATAACATTGCAAAAAATGGGAATTCCGGAACGCTTAATTATGTTCATGAGGAACCTGTACATAGCTCAAGAGACAGTTGTTCAAACAGAACAAGGGGATACTACATGGTTTAAAATCAGAAAAGGTGTGTGTCAGAGTTGTATCCTTCCACCATACTTATTCAATCTGTATGCTAAGCAAATAATCAGAGAAGCTGGACTATATGAAGAATAATGAGGCATCAAGATTGGTGGAAGACTCATTAACAATCTCAATATGCAGGGGACACAATTTGCTTTCTGAAAGAGAAGAGGACTTGAAGCGCTTGTGAAGATCAAAGACTACATTACAGCCTTAAGTATGGTTTACAAAAATCCTCACAACTGGACCAGTAAGCAACATCATGATAAACAGAGAAAATACTGAAGTTGCCAAGGACTTCATTTTACCTGAATCCACAATTAACACCCATGGAAGCAGCAGTCAAGAAATCAAATGATGCATTGCATAGGGCAAATCTGCTGTAAAAGACCTCTTCAAAGTGTAGAAAAGCAAAGATGTCACTCTGAGGACTAAGGTGTGCCTGACCCAAACCATGATATTTTCAATCCCCTCATATGCATTGGAAAGCTGGACAATCAATAAGGAAGACCAAAGAAGAATTTGAATTATGGTATTGGTGAAGAATATTCAATATACAATGGATTTCCAGAAATGCAAACAAGTCTCTCTTGGAAGAAGTACTTCCAGAGTGCTCTTTGGAAGTGAGGATGGCAAGATTTCATCTCACATACTTTGGACATGTTGTCAGGAAGGACCAGTCCCTGAAGAAGGACGTCATGCTTGGTAAAGTAGAAGGTAAGCAAAAAAGAGGAAGACCCTCAATGCGATGGATTGACACAGTTGCTGCAACAACGGGCTCAAACATAACAACGATTGTGAGGATGGTGCAGGACCAGGCAGTGTTTGGTTGTGTTGTACCTAGGATGACTATGAGTCGGAACCTACTTGGTGGAACCTAACAACAACACAACAGGCTCTTACAAATTTTTCAATGATTTCATCACAATTAAGCTGCAGAACGATATCTACTTTCATACCTAATAAGGATAATGAATTGAGTCTCACTGGAATCATTGTTGTACACTTAGGGTTTTCAAGTCTCTTTAGGGATGAAAATGAGCGTTCTGTTGTGCAGTTTGTGATAATTAAAGTCAGGAATATACATAAGGCAATTCCAACACTGGGAAATACAGATTGTATTTTATCTTCTATTATGGAATCAAAACGTGTCCACGTGAATAAAATTTGTCTTTACTAAATCTGTAAACTTAGTTCTCATGTAAGAATGAAATTGTCATACTTCTCTGTAAAGATTTGTATTTAAGTCATATGGATAAACCTGCATTAATTTCTTGGATGCCTTCATGCATTCTTCATCAGGTATATCCACATTGTTTAAGAAGGAAAATCTATTTGAAAGAACTTCATGCACTTTCACCCTTTTTTTCTTGCAACATTCAAGTGTGTCAATGATGATGTAGTACGTGGTTACACGAAATTGATCTCAGGCACTCAATACTTCTGGAGAACTTTCATCATTTACTTGTTTCTTTCTAATTCTTCTTTGATAATCAGTATTTGGCAGTATTTGTTTTGTTGTGTTTTCAAAAGTCCCAAAATCTTCTCTTAAATTACCTAAATACCCTCTTAATGACTGGTAGAGATCTGTGCATGTCTTTAAATTTACTTCTGAATCTTGGAAAGCTTGACTCATCTAATGAAAATGCTGCAATATGTTATTCCATGAAACCAACATATATAGATACTCTGTGTTAGCATTTTGTTGGTGATATTTTCAGCTTCACTTTTGGTATATCCTTTTTGTGTCTGGTCTTCTACAATATTTTCTAAGGCGTATAGAATGTGCACGATTCCAGGGTTGCACTCATTGCTACAGCATGTGCTTCCCCACGTGTATTAGAAAGACATTTTAATACTCAATCATTGCCTAAATATGTTTTAAGAACTGCCTATCAGTGAGTATAGGCAGAAAAAAATGTGTAGAGTAACTAAACTGTAGAAAAAAATCAATTGCTTCCAGACAACAATCTACTGTGCTGTGTCCTGCATGATTAAGTGAATGTGCAGAACATAGTATGAAAATGGCATATTGATTATGTTCTGAAATTTTATGTTGCATGCCTTTATAATGCTCTGACATATTGGCAGCATTGTCATAGTTCTGGCCTCTGCACTTAGAACAATCAATTTTGCAAACTTCACATGAATAGTAAAGTACTTGATTGATATGCAGTTTCTTCACCTGTATGACTTTTTAAGTTAGTAAATGTGATAAATCACTCTACAGGTTTTCCATCTGTTGGAGATATGTATCTCAAAACAATAATTAGCTGATCTGTATAAGAGAGATCAGAAGTGGAATCTACAGACAAACTGAAATATTGAGCTATACTTATTTCACTGTAAACAATTGATCAAACTTTATCACTTATTAAGTATATTAATTCTTCACAGGTTGTTTTAGACATGGGTTGCCCTTTCCTGTGTAACTACATTTTGAGATATGACCTGCTAAAAATGGATCAAACTGAGAAAAAATTTCAAGTGAACCCCCAAAATGTCCTTTTATGGGGACCCAAACACTTCATTTCTTCCTTGAAAAGGTAGCCCACGGTCAACAATTGTTATAATGACAGCAACAGCACATTGCAAAATGGCTTTCCAATACTGATGTTCTTCATTAATTTGTTTCCAATTCATGAAGTAAGCCAAAACCATGCCTTCGATTTAAATATGACAGCATACTATCTCTGTGAATTGAATTCTTTTCATGTTTATCAATCATATTTGAGTTGTGACTAAATCCATTTGTAGCAAATCAATAATTAAATGATTTAGGACTGAATAGTTTGCAAAGAAAACAATATATAGAGCTGACTGATGGAGAATGCAGTCACAACTCCCTCTTATAATTTTCACCATTAGCTTGGCACCCTAGAAATATATTCTGGCTGCAGAACCTTGTTTGTTTACCATCCAGAAATTTTTGACATGAATTTTCGATGTTGACAATAACTTGGCCCTCTTTAGATCCAGTAATTAACATCATTAGAAGAAAAATTATTCCACAAAGCAGAATCTGTGTTTCTGATATTTACAGTATCTGCAGATGTGACAATTTCAGATTCTAAAATAGTTTCACTTTCTATACCATTATTATTATTTTTTTATTACAGAAAGGAATGGATACAAAATTTTGGAATACTATTATATCCGTATTGCTGTTAGTAATTTCAGCACTCGTGGTACTTGTACAACAAGTTGCATCCATTAAACTTGAGCGTTCAATGGAAGAAATATCTTCTGCTTCATTAGGTTTTTAAACGGAAGTTAATTTTGGAATTGTCTTTAGGAACTCATTAATCCTTTTCTTTTTATCTTCTGTGAGCTTCCATTTTTGCATTCTATTTACTTGTTGCCATTTCACTTTACCTGGGGACAAAAATTATGTCACTTTTAAAATTTAGTTCTACCATATCAAACAAATTTGAAAATAATTGAAAATAAATAAAATTTACGTTAGAATTTCAATGTTAACACAAAAATTTATATTTGAAAATTAGTAAGCAAAAAAAATTTATTTGGAACATGTAATTTTGTTCTTCAAGTCTGAGATAGTCGAAATAGTACTTACAAGGCAGTCGGAAATAATTGCATTTGTTTTTCATGTGATATTTGTTAGTGGACCCTTTGCAGATCTCCAAGAGTGTTTTTCGTCTTGAAATAATACTTAAAACCTTGCACACTCACTTTCCGTTCGTCGATGCTGCGCATTCATAGTTCGTTAGACTACTGCTGATACCCGATGGGGGCGAGAGCAATTGCAAAGAGCATGATGCAAATACAAAGGTATGCTCAATCTGAAGATGCATTTTGGTCTGCTTTGAGCAGTACAGGACCAGATATGTCATGAGTCACAGGATTATACTGTTGCTGGCACATTCTTATGTGGTGGATGAGAGAGAACTGAATGTGATGTTATCCCAGTTGCTCAAAAATAAAAATGAAAATATAATTGTTATACAAAATTTATAAAGTGTACATTTTATTTCTTTGTGGAATTGTTCAACTCCCATATTCAGAGATACGTGTATAATTGATGTAACAATAGCACCACTTCTCAATGAGCAAGTTTGTTTTGCAAATCCTAACAATATCAATTAGTTTCTTTAAAGAAAGGCAGTTAAAAGGGAAATTAAAAATAAAATACATTTATATAATTTTTATTTTCTAAATATGAATTTAATTTATTTCCTCAAGGAATTGTTCAATTTCCTCACATGGAGATATGTAAAATTCTGATAAAATATAAATGTGATATTCTGATAAACACCCTTGGTTGCTTTCTTGGAAGACAAATTTAGAAACACATTCATTGTTGCAAAAGAGAAACATTTTGCATGATAAATAAATATTGAACTTTTGATCCTCTTAATGTGCCTAATAGCTCATTTATTAGCATATACAGAATAATATCAAGCACTGTGTACCAAGAAACAGACAATAAAAAATGAAACTCACTTGATACATAAATTAAAGCTTTACTTGTTAGAGAAATACTAATATTTCCAGTACTTTTTGGACATTTGCTATGTATTATATTAAATATTATTATATTAAATTATTTCCCATGTATTATATTGCATCTGTGTGTATGCCAAACATATTTTAAAGTTAAAGTTATACATGTTATTGTTTACAAAACTTAGAACGTAACTGTATGTAAATGCTATACAGTTAAAAAATAATTTGATTGAATTCATTGCCATGGTTGACTTATTCCAGTTCCTTAGCTTTTGCACGTCATCTGGGACTGGAGTTCCCATAGTTTGTTTATCAGGACATGCACAGAGCATGTCCTTGTGATTGTATCATGGCAAAGAGCATTGCTGGTTCTCCTGGCTGGAGTTGCAGTATCAGCAGATGTGGATGTACAAGAAGATTCTCTCAAAATGGGTCAGAGACATATTATCTATTAATATAATCCATCTTTGTCCAGTAGCCACTCATGCTGGATCCAATTGCATATTGGGTGAATGATGTAGCAAGAGTTGTAGCAAGAGTTAGACTCTACAGCTCACCCCTACCTGTTGCTTATTAGAAAGAAATAGTATACTCCTAAGAGACCCACCGATAAGAAGTTTCAATTACATGGGAGGGGACCGTAGGAGACAGATGTCAATGAAAGTGTTGAAGTGGTAGGGGTCTCATAGCTTAAACAACCTTGCACATGGGTACCCTCCTAACCCTGCGTGAACCTTATTTCTGGCAGACACATTCTCACGCACTGGAGCTGGTATGAGTTTCATTTAGTGCCCTGCCAGTTCCTTCAAATGTGGCACTCTCTTTCCCTGGTGTCCAATCTGCTTGGCATATATGGATCTTTGCTTTGGACAGCTGGTGCCCCTGTTTTGTTGATGCCCAAATCATGTGCTTACCTGGCTTAGGTGATCCTTCCCCGTGCCTATGGAAAGCACTGAAATGGCCCCTTGCAGAGGTGTAGTGAGGGTAACAAGCATCCAGCAGCATTCTGTAAGTTGCTCCCCCTCCATTTCAAGATGAATAGACTTTGATAACATTAAAGTGTCAGCAGAAACACCTCCCCCCTCACCCCGTTCAGCTGCCTCAGTCAGGCGCTTTTCATATTTGTGGTGCCTTGGAATGTCATTCTGTCCCTTGTCTAGTGCTTCCTTTGACTTGCACCCAGGGGCAAGTGCTCACCTTTGCGCCTGGTCCAAACATCTGACACCCATCTTTGAGATAACTGTACCACAATATCAGCTCAAAAATACAAGTAAAGAAAAATGGTGCTCTAGGCAGAAGCACCGCGCCGTCCCTCCACAGCAAAGATCCAAAAAACTAAGCTGAACAGAGAATAAAACAATCCTGAAACCCTAAAACATCAAATAAAGAGATAAAGAACTTAGCCAAGCGCCAAATGGAGTGAGAAAACTGACAGAGAACGGAGAGCGAGGAGAGACTCATGCAGAGGTCCCCTACCAGTTAATGCAGTGCGGATCTGCCATCTTGGACTCCTATCGGAGACCAGCAAACGGGGGGTACAAGAAAGCAGCCTTACGGAGCATCCAGCGGGAGACAAAACAACTGGAAATTTGTGATATACGCTTTCGCACTGCCCACACTTCTTCACCCTGAATCGGCCTCCTCTGCCTCCCACGGCCACAATCTCTTGACCGGGAAACACTGGCTGCTTGGATTCCACACACGCAAATGGGCGGCTCTCTGAGTGCCATTTGTTGGCTGCTAGTGTTGCTTTTTTTAGTTTGTTTTTTCTGCTTCTTTTGATTTCTTCCTTGCCTCTTGCCACCTCCCCCTCCTTTCGCTTGAGTACCTGGCTCCATGCACCATCTTTGCTTCTTCCTGAGGGGCTGCGGAGCTCCGTTCAAGTGGAGCTGCTTCCTGGTCTGGGCTGCCATGCTGTTGGGATCCAGGGGCTTTTGTTTGTTCCTTTGTTTTGAATTGTTTCTTTGTTTTCTTTTCTTTTTCTTGAATTGGGAGCCCTTTCTGGCCAGGCGGAGCTGAGTGGCAAGGAGACTCCCCCTTGGCTTGCAAGACGTGCAGAGGGATCCCTGAGGGCATTTCTTTTTCCACCGGGGGTTTTTTTTTTTTCTGTTTTTTGGAGGCCTTTTTTGTTCTTTTTTTTTTTAATTTGTTTTGTTTTCTTTTCCCTCTTTTTCCCTTTTTGGCTTTCTTCATTGCTTAATTTCTTGTCTCTCTATATCTTCCTTCTCTTTATGTTCCCTGATACCTGGTGTTGTATACCTCTATGCCTTCTAGCCAGGCTGTACTGCAACACCTGAGAGTGACTTCCCCAGACCTCATAGCTGCACTGGAGGGATCCCTGGGAACTTTGTGGTTCTTTAATCTTTCTGATTTTTATTTATTCATTCTTTTCTTCCTGTTCCCCTTTCTGTTTTTCTCCATTTCATAGTCTCTCATGTCTCAACTCCAATGGCAAGTACCCCTAGCATTCTTTTTTGTTTGTATGTTTTTGACTCCTGTTCCTGTCTCTTCTCTCCCATATCCATATTAGCTCCACACATAACAATCTCCCCGCTGTATCCTGCCTACCTGCACTGTGCACTTGACATCATACCACCAAGAAACACAGGCACCGCCTACTGGAACCTGCCCTGAACTGATTACTGACCCACTCTGGTGGCTGTAGTAAGTGCTATAAACAACCCATCCCAGTAACTCTTCAGCTAGACCTGCCCTGCCGTATCATATCTGAGTGACTGACCCTGACAATTGGAGAAGGAGGTGAAAAGTATTGTGCCCACAGAGGAGCAAACACCAAAGAACAAACAGTCCGCCTGCTCAGATTTAAAAAAAAGGGATGAAACAAACAAATCTACAGTCAATAAATAAGAAAAATAACTACTGAATGCCCTGAAGACAGCAGATAATATCAAAACATTTACAAAAACAGGACAGGATAGTTCCAGTAGGTATCCAAAATAAAACACCAGATGACTCTCCTGTGGAAGAAAATGCACTAGAACTACCTGATAGGGAATTCAAATCTCTAATACTCAGAATTCTCCACGAACTGAGGCAAAAAGCTAACAAACATGAGGGAAAAATAGACAAATTCATGGAAAATACAAAGAATTGGAAGAATTCAGCAAGATAATGCAGGAACAAAATGCCAAAATAAATTCACAACTAGAAATTATACAAAGACAAGAATTAGAAATCCAAAAGATAAACAAGATTTCAGAAATGGAGGGTATCATAGAAGGGCTGAGAAGCAGATTTGAAACAGTGGAAGACAGGATCAGTGGAATTGAAGACAAACACTTGGATACAACACTGTTTCAGGAAAACTCAGACGAAAGAACAAAGAAAAATGAAGAGACCCTGAGAGTTATGTGGGACACAATCAAAAGCAAAAATTTGTGAGTGATTGGAATTCCAGAACGGGGAGAAAACAGAAAACACAGAGAGGGTCATTGAAGAACTGCTGACAGAAAACTTGCCCAATATCATGAAAGATGAAAAACTGGCCATCCAAGAAGCTCATTGAACCCCATATAGAAGAGACCCCAAAAGAAAATCACCAAGGCATATCATAATCACACTTGTCAAAACCAAAGACAAAGAATCCTGAGAGCAGCTAGTGAAAAACAAAAAGTCACATACAGAGGAGAAACAATAAGACTAAGCTCAGATTATTTGGCAGAAACCATGCAGGCAAGAAGGCAATGGGATGACATATGTAAAATCTTGAAATAAAAAAATTGATAGCCAAGAATAATATATCCTGAAAAACTCTTGTTCAAATATGATGGTGAAATTAGGTCATTTCTAGAAAAACAGAAATTATGGGAATATGTAAAAGTCAGACAAAACTTACAAGAATTATTAATGGGAGTTCTTCGATCTGAGAACAAAGAGCTTCAGCTCACAGACAGAAGCTAGGATGCAGGATCGTACCAGCCAGATACCAATCTAGGAGATGAACTGTCGAGGACTATCCAAAACCAAAAGAAATACAACAGGGAATCAGAGCAGTTAATCAGTAAATAACAACAACATCAAAACAATAAAAGAGGGAATAAACCGCATAGGTATAGAACCTTCTAATGGAGAGGAAGGAAAGGCGATACCAAGTAATGGTACACTACTTCAAACTTAGCAAGATAAGGGTAAAATTCATGGTAACCACAAAGAAAGTTAACAGGCATACACATAAAAAAGGAGTAAAAACATAAAGTCTCAGCAAAAACAAAACCTACAAAAATAAAACAAATGAAAAAAAATCCACAAACTAAAGTAAATCAGCACAAGAGATAAAGAAGAACAAAGAAAACTTCAGCACCAAAAAAAAAAAAACCTACAAAATAACAGCAAGAAACACATCTATCAATAATTACACTGAATGTAAATGGACTCAATGCACCCATAAACAGATGGACAGTGACAGAATGGATAAGAAAACAGGATCCATCAATATCTGTCTACAAGAGACTCACCTTAGAAAGGAAAATGTGAATTTATTAAAAGTCAAAGGTTGGAAAAAAATATATCAAGCTAACAACTACCAAAAAGGAGCAGGAGTGGCAATTCTAATCTCAGATAAAATAGACTTTAAAACAAAATCTACCATAAAAGACAAAGAAGGACACTATATAATGATTAAGGGGACGATCCATCATGAAGACATAACCATAATAAACATCTATGCACCCAATGACAGGGCTCCAAAATACATAAAACAAACTCTAACAACACTGAAAAGAGAAACTGACAGTTCCACAATAATAGTAGAAGACTTCAACACACCACTCTCACTAAAGGACAGAACAACTAAGAAGAAATTCAGCACAGATACAGAAGACCTAAAGGGCACAATCAGCCAACTTCACCTCATAGACATATATAGAACACTCCATCCAACCACTGCAAAGTACCCATTCTTTTCCAATGCACATGGAACGTTCTCCAGAATAGACCACATCTTCGGCCACAGAGCAATCCTCAACAAGATCCAAAACATTGAGATAATTCAAAGTATCTTCTCTGACCACAATGCCATCAAGGTAGAAATTAACAATAGAAACAGCAAGGAAAAAAATCAACTACATGGAAACTGAATAATACCCTGCTTACACATCACTGTAATAGAAGAAATCAGAGATGGAATCAAAAAATTCCTAGAATCAAATGGGAATGATAACACCTCATACCAAAACCTCTGGGACACAGCAAAGGCAGTCCTCAGAGGAAAATTTATAGCAATAGATGCACATATCAAAAAAGAAGAAAGGGATAAAATCAAAACATTAAATAGAAAGAAAACAGCAAAAAAAAAAAAAAAAAAAAAAAACCCACAGCCACCAGAAGAAAGGAAATAGTAAAGTTCAGAGCAGAAATAAATGAAATAGGGAACAGAAAAACAATAGAAAGAATCAACAAAACTAAAAGTTGGTTCTTTGAAAGAATCAACAAAATCAACAAACCACTGGCAAGACTGACAAAAGAAAAACAGCAGAGGGCACAAATAACCCAAATAAGAAATGAAATGGGGGACATTACAACAGACCCAACTGAAATAAAAAGGATTATAACAGAATATTATGAAAAACAATCCTGCAACAAATTTGAAAATCTAGAGGAAATGGATAAATTTCTAGAAACACACGGCCTACCCAAACTACAACAAAGTGATGTTGAAAATCTAAACAGACCCATAACAAGAGAAGAGATTGAAAAGGTAATAAAAAAACTCCCAACCAAAAAAAGCCCTGGCCCAGATGGCTTCACTAGAGAATTCTACAAAACATTTACAGAAGAGCTTGTACCAGTACTACTCAAGCTATTTCAGAGCACAGAAGAAGCAACACTTCCAAATTCATTCTATGAAGCCAGCATAATGCTGATACCAAAACCAGGCAAAGACGTCACAAAAAAAGAAAATTATAGACCAATATCTCTCATGAATATAGATGCAAAAATTCTGAGCAAAATTGTAGCCGATAGAATTCAGCATCATATCAAAAAAATAATACACCATGACCAAGTAGGATTCATACCAGCTATGCAAGGGTGGATCAACATTAGAAAACCAATCAACGTAATCCACCACATAAGTAAAAGTAAAGAAAAGAATCACATGATCATCTCAATTGACGCAGAAAAGGCATCTGACAAAGTCCAACACCCATTCCTGATAAAAACTCTCAATAAAATAGGTATAGAAGGGAAATTTCTCAACATAATAAAGGGCACCTATGCAAAACCAACGGCCAACATCATTCTTAATGGAGAGAGGCTGAAAACATTCCCCGTGAAAACAGGAACAAGACAAAGATTCCCTTTATCACCACTCCTATTTAACATTGTGCTGGAAGTTCTAGCTAGAGCAGTAAGGAAAGAAAAATAAATAAAAGGCATCCAAGTTGGTAATGAAGAAGTTAAACTGTCCCTGTTTGCAGATGATATGATACTATACATAGAAAACCCTAAAGACTCCACAAGAAATCTACTGGAACTAATAGAAAGATTCAGTAGAGTAGCAGGATACAAGATAAACATTCAAAAATCAGTTGGATTCCTATACACCAGTAAAGAGAACGATGAAAAGGAGATCAGGAAATCAATACCATTTTCAATAGCCCCTAAAAAGACAAAAAACTTAGGATTAAATCTGACCAGTGATGTAAAAGACCTATACAAATAAAACTACAAAACACTACTTCATGAAAGCCAAAGGGATCTACATAAATGGAAAAACATACCATGCTCATAGATAGGTAGACTCAACATTGTGAAAATGACAATTCTAACCAAAGCAATTTACAACTACAATGCAATCCCGATCCAAATACCAACAACATTATTCAAAGAGATGGAAAAACTAATCATTAACTTTATATGAAAAGGGAAGAAGCCCCGAATAAGTAAAGCACTACTGAATAAGAAGAAGAAAGTTGGAGGACTCACACTACCTGACTTCAGAACCTACTATACAGCTACAGTAGTCAAAACAGCCTTGTACTGGTACAACGACAGATACATTGACCAATGGAGCAGAATTGAGAACCCAGAGGTAAATCCATCCACCTACTTCGACAAGGTCCCAAAGTCCATCCAATGGGGAAAAGACAGTCTTTTTAACAAATGGTGCTGGCAAAACTGGATATCCATCTGCAAAACAAAATGAAACAGGACCCATACCTCACACCCTATACAAAAACTACTTCAAAATGGATCAAAGACCTGAATATAAAGCCTAAAACTATAAAGTTCATAGAAGAAAATACAGGACCAACACTTCAGGCCTTAATACATGGCATTAACAGGATACAAACCATAACCATCAACGCACAAACCCCAAAAGATAAGCTAGATAAGTGGGATCTTCTAAAAATCAAACACCTATGCTCTTCAAAAGACTTCACCAAAAGAGTAAAAAGAGAACCTACAGACTGGGAAAAAATTTTGGGGCAATACAAGTCAGACAAAGGTCTAATCTCCATAATCTACAAGAAAATCCAACACCTCTACAACAAAAAGACAAATAATCCTATTAAAAAATGGGCAAAGGAAATGAACAGACACTTCACCAAAGAAAACATTCAAATGGCCAACAGACACATGAGGAAATCCTTGCGATCACTAGCCATTAGAGAAATGCAAATTAAAACCACAATGAGATACCATCTCACCCCGGCATTACTGGCACAAATCAAAAACACTGGAAATAACAAATGTTGGAGAGGCTGCGGGTAGATCGGAACTCTTATGCACTGCTGGTGGGAATGCAAAATGATACAACCATTTTGGAAAATGATATGGCACTTCCTCAGAAAGCTAGAAATAGACATACCATTTGATCCAGCCATCCCACTCCTAGGAATGTATCCTAGAGAAATAAGAGTCGACACTCGAATAGGCATATGCACACCAATGTTCATGGCAGCATTGTTCACAATAGCAAAACGATGGAAACAACCTAAATGCCCATCAACAGATGAATGGATAAACAATCGTACATACACACAATGGAGTACTATGCAATGAGAAAGAACAACAATGTATCTGTGAAGCATCTCATAACATGGATGCAACTGGAGGACATTATGCTGAGTGAAATAAGTCAATCACAAAAGGACAAATATTGTATGAGACCTCTATTGTAAAAACCCATGAAAGAGTTCACACACAAAAAGTAACAATCTTTGTTGGTTACCAGGGATGGGAGGGGTGGGGGGGAAATACTAAATAGGCAATAGATAAGTGGTATCTTGGGTGAAGGGTGAGACAGTACACAATACAGGAGAACCTAGCACAACTTGGACAAGGAATGGTCATGGAAGCCCCATAGACACATCCAAACTCCCTATGGGAATGAATTGCTGGGCGGAGGGCTATGGGGACCATGGTCTCGGGGAACATCTAGTTCAATCGGCATGACACAGCTTATAAAGACAGTGGTCTACATTTTACCTTGGTGAGTAGTGTCTGGGGTCTTAAAAGCCTGCGAGCGGCCATCTAAGATACTCCACTGGTCTCATCCCTTCGAGAGCAAGGGAGATTGAAGAGAACAGGATACAAGGAAAAGATTAGTCCGAAGGACTAATGGTTCACAGCTTCCAAGGCCTCCACCCGACTGAGCCCAGTACATCTAGATGGTGCCCGGCTACCACCACTGACTGCTCTGACCAGGATCACAACAGAGGGTTCTGGACAGAGCTGGAGATGGATGTAGAGCATAACTTTAACTCACAAAAAAAGACCAGATTTACTGGCGTAAAGGAGACTGGAGAAACCCCGAGAGTATGGCCCCCAGACACCCTTTTAGCTCAGTGGTGAAGTTACCTCCGAGGTTCACCATTCAGCCTGGGAGTGGACAGCCCCATAAAACCAAATGAGGCTAACAAGGTACAGGAGTCCAGTGACAAGGGCCAGAAGGCAGAAGGAGACAAGGAAGCTGGTGATAGGAAACCCAAGTATGAGTAAGGATAGTGTTGATGTGTTGTGAGATTGTTAACGATTGTCATAGGGCAACATTTGTAGTAACTGTTAAATGAGAAACTATTTTGTTCTGTAAGCCTTCATCTTAAGTGAGAATAACAGCGCAATTGGAAGAGCGTAGTCAATGTCACTGAACTGTGCATGTAGAAATTTTTCAAATGGTGTATCTTTGGCTATGTGTATTTTCACCAAAAAAAAAAAAAAAGGTAGAGAAGTTAGAATGTTGATATGTTGTGGGGTTGTGAACCAATGTCATAAAGCAACATGTGTACTACTGTTTCATGAGAAAGTATTTGTTCTGTAAGCCTTCACCTGAAGTACAATAAAAAGAAAGAAAAAAAAATACAAGTCAAGCTCGTCGATATTTTCCTTAACACATTATGGTACTACATGAACATTACACGTGCACCTTCCTTGCTTTCACTGATGAAACTGGGTCTATGACATGCTCAAAGTCATTTTTTTCAGTTTCTTCTCTTTCTTCCCTCAGCAGAGCAAGATCACACAGCCTACCTTGAACCATGAAGGCTCTCAAATATGAAAGTATTAGTTTAATTTGGCTGAATGTTCTCACAGTTGGTGACGAAATGCTATGGTTAATATAAAAAAAGTGGTGCCCCACTTCAAGTGGCACCCAGGGCAGGTGCCTTGCCTGCCATACCTTAGAGAGCCTCTGCCCAGTGATAGCAACTCAGATAACCATAGTATAATAACCTAAACCAGGACATTGACATTGGTACTAACAAAACTACAAAATTTATTCAAATTTCACCAGTTTTGATAAGCGTTCATTTTTACTGAGGGGATTGTGTAGTTCTATGAAATTGTATCACATGTATAGATGTGTGTAGCCATCAACAAAATCCCGATAGATAACTACTACATCACTACAAATAATATTGTTTATAATTAAAACCGTTTATAACCAAACCCTCCCACTAACCCTGGTAACCATTTACTTTTACTCCATCATTATAATTTTGTCATTTTGAAGATGTTACAAAATTGGATTCATATAGTATGTGACTGTTTTAGATCAGATTCTTTTTTCACTCAGGATAATGCCCTCGGGTTCCATCCAAGGTGCTGTGTGTATCAATATTTCATTTATTTTTATTGCTGAGCAATATTCCATCGTGTGGATGTACCACAGTTTATCCATTCACCTTTTGAAGGATATTTGTATCTTTCTCTAGTTAGGGGCTATTGCAATAAAGCTGCTATAAATGTTGTTGTTGTTAGCTGCTATTGGCTTGACATCTGACTCATGGAATCCTCGGTATAAAACACTGCCCAGTCCTGTGCCATCCCCAAGATAAGTTGCTGATTGGACTGTTGTGATCCATAAGGTTTCCACTGGCTAATTGTTGAAAGTAGATTGCCAGGCCTTTCTTTCTACTCTGTCTTGGTCTAGAAGCTCCACTAAAACCTGGTCTGCATTATAACAACATGCAGTCCACCACTGATAGATGGTTGGTGGCTATGCATGAAGTACTTTGGACAGGAATCAAACCCAAGTCTCTCACATGAACCATCTATGCCTCATATGTTACAAACATTAGTCCACAGATTTTTGTATAAACATATGTAAATATTCAGGAATGGGATAACTAGACCATATGGCAAGTATATGTTTAACTTTATAGCATACTGTCAAAGCATTTTGCAGAGTGGCTGTATAATTTTACATTCCCACCAGATACGTGTCAGAGTTCTTGCTAGTATATTGACAGTGTCTTAGTTACCTAGTGCTGCCATAACCAAATATACCACAAATGGATGCCTTTAATGAGTAGAAATATTTTGTCACAATTCAGGAGGCTTAAAGTCCAAATCAGAATCTCAGTTCCTTCTGTGGCCTCTCTCTTAGTTCCTGGTGTCTTCCAGCAATCCTTGGTGTGCCTTTGCTTGTAAATGGGTGGTCTCATGGCATCTGTCTTTCCTCTTTATGTGTCTCTGTGTCTATTCTGCTGTTTTTAAAAGACATCTCTCGGAAGTGGGTAAGTTTAGTACCACCCTACTCTTCTGTGACCTCATTTACATAACAAAAGAAAACTCTTCTTTCTAAACAGGGTCATATTTACAGGTACAGGGCTTAGGACTTCCACATACATATTTTTGGGGAAGAAATTCAATCCATAACAGACAGTATATTTTATTGTAGCCATTCAAATATGTTGGTAGTGATATTTCATTGTTGCCTTAATTTACATTTTCTTAATGGCTAATAATGTTGAAAATCCTTTTATGTGCTTATTTACAACCCATACATTCACCTTGGTCAAGTGTCTGTTCAAGTCTTTCACCATTTTCTAACTGGATTATTCTTTTCTTAATGTTGAGTTTAGAGAGTTCTTTATGTATTCTGGCTACAAGAACTTTGTTTAATATGTGGTTTATAAATATTTCCCCCCAATCTGTGGCTTGTCTTTTTATTCTCTTAAGAGGATCTTTCACAGAACAATAGTTTTTAATTTTGATAAAGTTAAATATCAAATTGAATAAAGTCCAGTTTATCATTTTTTCATTTAGGGATCATGTTTTTGGTGTCTTGTCTAAGAACTCTTTACCTAACAATAGGTAATCAAAATTGCTCCCTATGTTTTCTTCAAAAAGTTCTAAAGTTGTTTATTTTACATTTAGATCTATAATACATTTTGAGTGAATTTTTGTATAAGTTGTGAGATACCGGTTGAGGGTTTTAATTTTTTTTTTTTTTTTTGGTTTGTATTTGTTTTTGCATATGGCTATCTGATTGTTCTGGCAACACTTGTTGAAAAGACTATCCTGCTTCTCTTGAACTGCTTTAGTACTTTTGTCAGAAATCAATTGTCTATTCTTGTGTTGGTCTGAGTTCTCTATTCTACTCCATTGATCTGTGTGTCTATACTTTTGCCAAATACCATGTTGTCTTGATTGCTGTAGCTGTGTAGTAAATCTTAAAATCAGGTAGTGCAATTCCTCCAACTTTATTCATCTTTTCAAAATTGTTTTAGCTGCTCTAGTTTCTTTACCTTTCTACTTCAATTTTATAATCATCTTGTCTATATCTAGGGTGACTAACTTTTTAGAGCATCAGCCTGGTACACAGTCATACCAGAAAAAATTGTAGTATAATATGTCACAAATAATTATACACATATGTATTATTTTTTAAAAACATATGAAAAATAGGGGCTTACTTGAAATTATACATGATTCTATGTAATTTACTTTTATGTTACAAAAATTCCCTTTTTGAAAAAAAAATATGACTAGATAACAGTGCCAATTAGTAATTAATAATAGGGATAATTGAATAAATTGCATCAAATAAATAACAATATCTTATAAAGTTTCTTTCTGTCCTCTGATACAGAAATTTATTTTAACTATTATATATTTAAATATTATAAGCTATATTTTTGTTATTCTTAAAATACATGAATAAGACTTTTAGAAGGAGAATATAAATATAAAAGGACAATAGAATACTTCCATATTTAATAAAAATAGCAATGGCATATTTTTTCTGTCCCATGATACAGTGGGATAATTTTTCTTCTGCTGTTTCCTTCATCTTTATATTTCTTTATAGTGACTGCAGCCTTCACAACATCATCCTTCTTTTATGTAGCAATAAAATTGAGTATAGTAAAGCATATAATTCAGTTTGGCTCACAGCTCTGCCCTTATCAAGTCCACATTACACTGATTTCTGGTGTCAGTCCAATGTGATGCTATCAAACTAAATATGTTCTCAGCAAAAGTGTTGATGCCTGGGATGTTTAGGATTTTACTTACTAGCAACAGTAGGCTTTTAGACACAAAGGAATTAGTTTCTAGCTCTCAAAAAAATGTCCATCTCACTGTCGATGTGTTGTGAGATTGTTGACCACTGTTATAGGGCAACAATTGTAGTAACTGTTAAATGGGAGGCTGATTTGTCCTGTAAGCCTTCATCTTGGTCGAGAATGGCAGCACAATTGGAAGAGCATAGTCAATATCACTTAAATGTGTAAGTAAAAAGTTTTGAAATGGTGTTAAAAAATAAAAAAACCAAATGAGACTAATGAGGTACAGTAGTCCAGTGACAAGGGCCAGAAGACAGAAGGGGACAAGGAAGTCCCCTGGTGATAGGGAACACAAGGTGGAGTAAGGATATTCTTGATGTGTTGTGAGATTGTTAACCATTGTCATAGGGCAACATGTGTAGTAACTGTTAAATGAGAAACTATTTTGTTCTGTAAGCCTTCGTCTTAAGTGAGAATAACAGCACAGTTGGAAGAGCGTAGTCAATGTCACTGAACTGTGTATGTAGAAATTTTTGAAACGGTGTATCTTTGGCTATCTGTATTTTCATCAAAAAAAAAAAAAGGTTGAGAATTTAGAGGCTTAATATGTTGTGGGGTTGTTAACCAATGTCATAAAACAACATGTGTACTATTTTTTCATGAGAAACTATTTGTTCTGTAAGCCTTCACCTGAAGTACAATAAAATATTTTAAAAAAATGTCCATCTACTTTGTATCTATAGGCTTGTTTTGACAGACCAGCTGTTTATCTTTCAGGTCCTTTGCATCTATAAATTTATTATATAGGCTATCGATACTGACAATGTTGATGATTTATAAACACTCCAAAACACATTGAATGTTATCTTAAGTTAACCCTCTCTTTCTCTGGGAATATGGTTTAAAGCACAGAGGAAATCTGAACTTGTGAAATTAATGTTGGATTCCAAATAAGTTTATAATTTTATAAATAAATTGAAAGTGTGCTTTTAAAACCTTGCTATTCTTTTTTGGTGATTTTTTTTTTCTTTCGAGTTTTGAAACAGTCTTATTTCCCAACAAAACTGAGTACTATAGTTGTTTTTGCTATATCAATTTTTGTTGCAACGTTCAATAATAGCAAGTAACTCAGATTCAGTCAGTTCATCCTTTTCTAGGCTCCTTATGTCCTCTTCAAAGATCATCAAATTGTTTTTGGGGGAAAAAAACACATTAATTTCTCTTTTACTGTATTTATTTTCTTCATTCTCATCCTCAATTACTTATCAAATGACATTTTAATATAATTGAAATTAGGGAAGGACATTCTTCTTCTGCCCTACTTTGAAAATATGATCTTATGACCGGCCAACACTTTGATACTTTTCTGTGGCCAGCGTCAATGGGAGCGACCTTGTTTGCACATGACTAGGGATACTATCTCCTTCTAGTTCTCTAAGGCCAACAATATCATTAAGTGTTTCTGCACACTTTGAGAAAATTGAAACATGACCAAAAGCTTTCAATATAAAAGCCTCACTGTCACAGGTAAGCATGCTACGTCCCTTTTAAGTATTACTGTGTAAAAGTTGTACAAGACATTTAGTGGGTAATATAATTTCAGTTTCTTTGCTAAGATGTTCCTAGACTGAATGGAATTTGTCAAAATTTACATTTGCAACATCTGCCAATATGCTGATGGGTGAAAAAAGCCTAGTTTGAATTTGGATGACATATCAATACTTTTTTGTTTTACGTTTCCTTTGGCTTACAGTTTTCATAGAAATTAAGAAGATAATTTGAAGTTCCATTTTTCAAATCAAAATACCTAAGGGGAACTTTTTTTGTCTGTGTAATTTGACACATCACTTGATATACCAAGCATAGACCTAACTGAGTCAGCTCTACCATGTGTATGTGTATATATATAGATATATATATATGTATATATGCATATGTATGTATAGAGAGAGATTTTAAGGAATTGGCTCTTTGTTATTGTGGGAGTTGGCAAGTCTGAAATCTATAGGGCAACCTGTAAGACTTGAAACTCAGGCAGGATTTCTGTGTTAGTCCTGAGGAAGAATTCATTCTCTGTGATTTGGACATTGTGCTAACTCCATATTACATACAGGAGAGAGGCCTGCAAGAAGGTCACCAGGCAGGTTGGGACCCGTGCAGCTGCCACTGCTGAGCCAAGTAACTTTGTGAAAACTTTGGCTCTGCTGCGACAGGTCCTTTGTGGTCACCGCTGTGTCTCCAAGAGCTAAGCCAGCCCCCCACCAAGGTGGGTGCTTGCCATCCAGCTGGCCACCTCCAGGCAGGGTGCGCCGCTGGCTCCCTTCCCTTCCTTCCTCCCTGCCTGCCTTCCTCCTTACCCCACCCCTGCCTCAATGTGCTTAAACTCTTCCAGCCATGCCTGTCCCACCACCACCTCAGCAGTCTGGACAGCTCCGCAGCATTCACCACAGAAGAAGTCTTGGTCTTGGGCCCTGGCATGACCAGCAGGGTGCCCTGGCCAAGTCGGGCAGTGGCCTCAGTAGCATCCTCCAGGTTTGCCTGGTCCTTGCCTGAGGCAAATGCAGTGGAATAGGCAGCCGCAGATGGGTGCAGAGACTCCTCCTCCTGCCTCCCCAGGGCTGGGACTGTGGTGGGAACCAGAAAGCTAGTGAGAGACAGGTAGGATCTATAGTACTTAGCAAAGTAAGTCCGCTATGTCCCCTTGTCCAATAGGGATCTCCGAATTCTATTGCAACCTTTTGGGACCACAGACATATATGCAGTTGGACGTTACCTGAACAGACCTTATGTGGTGCATACCTGTATACACACACACATAGTGGTGGTTCAGTGGTAGAATTCTCACCTTCTATGTAGGAGACCTGGGTTTGATTTCTGGCCAATGCCCCTCATATGCAGCCACCACCCATCTGTCAGTGAAGGTTGGTGTGTTGCTGTGATGTTAAGCAGGTTTCAGCAGAGCTTCCAGACTAAGACAATCTAGGAAGATTTACTTCCAAAAATCAACCATTGAAAACCCTATAGATCACAACAGTCTGATATGAAACTGATCCTGGGGATGGGCAGGACCAGCAAAATTTTGCTCCATTGTGAATGGGGACAACACAGTGGTGGATAATACTATATGTAGGCATAAACATAGACATAGCAAAATAAGGAAGGAATAGTCATAAACTTAGCGTACTTGTTTCTGCAACTGGTCACATGGCTGTAGTTGGTATTTATAACTACCTTCTTTCACTACACATTCCATATTCCGGTTGCCCTTAGCAAGCACCCCAGGCGGTCATGGTTCTTTACCTGGTAGGGTGATCCACTTCATTCCCAAAGGGTCTGAGATATTAGTGGTACTGCCTAAATTGGGTTGTTGTAGTTTTGCCTTGACTTTAATGGCAGGGTGTGGTATTACTAAGAGATAACTTTAAGATACTTCCTGTATTCCAGACATACTCTTTCTTTCATCTACTGCTTGCTAACAGTCAACTTTCCCCTTGTTAAGTAGGCTCAATTACCTCACCCAGTACAGTAACTCCCTTCTTTGGCTGTTGATTCAGAAGTATGAGGAGTGCAAAGTGGCCTGTTGACAATGTTAACTTCTATTCCAATGGAATCATTGTTATATCTCCTGCTGGAAGCATTTCTCTCTTTAGAACTAAGACCTCTACCACAGCATTGAGTCATGGGGACAGGAAGTGAACATTTTGCTAGTGAATCATAGGGATAATAGTGACTGGTGCTGCTTCCATTTCCACCTCTTGATTTCAAGGCCTATGACTTCCAGATAGGAGAGAAACACCACCATATATTGGATGCTGATTTACAGCATATGTTAGCCTCATGTAGAACACTGCCCCAGCCCTGCAAGGTATATCCATCTAGCTGGTGCTATGACTGAGACTTCAAAAGGCCATTCCTTCATTGTACCAAACCAGCTATTTTGAGATGATGGGAAACACGATAAGACCAGCATATTTCACCATTTTCCCACACTCTTAACATACATTCTCACACATATTCCTTGGATTTCTCTCTCTATAAATTGGAAAAATAATTCAGTGCTTTTGGAGTGTAGTACAGCTTCTCATGGTTCACACTTTTGTACCTCACTTTTCTAAGCCTACTGACAGTTGAGTCTAGTTATAGATCTAGAAGCAAAGATAGGTGTTGGGGATGAGTATTGAGGAGAATCAGTAGTGTTTGCAAGGTAAATACCTCAGAAGAGGCCATTTCAGTTTCCTCAAGCAAAGTAGGATTAGCCTCAGATGGAAGTGGGAGGGCTTTTTCTACTGGCAAAGAAGACTCAGCGCAGAATGTAGGGGCTCAAAGTCCCAGCTTTGTCAGGATCTGTCCATTTGTCTCCATCTCAATTTTCAGGATCCAATACCTTTCCAATCAGTGCCCTCACTTTAACACCAAATACCCTGCACGTCTGAGAATTCAATTTGCATGGTAATTTCAGCCACTCACAAAATTAGAACCTGGGTCTAGTTTTCAGAAATTTCAGTTATGTGGCTATAGGAGATAAAGCTTTCTTTCAGGGCACACATGGAAACATTCAGATAATTTATGTAGCTCTTGAGCTGGGAATTTGAAGCCCTAAGATTATCCTCTTCTTTCCGCACTTTGTTCATCAAAATTAGGAGCAACTAGCTAATCTCATTATACTCAGCTTGACAAAAATGTTCTAAGGTATCATCAAATGCATGGTCACCCAGAACTTTGCCTCTCATACGTAATGAGGAGGCAATCCTTCAGACAAGCCAGGTGGCCATGGTTTTCTCTGTTCCTTTCCCTGCTGGTGTCTTTAGTTTTCAGAACAAACTACCACCCCACTCACTGAGGTCGATTCCTACTCATAGCGACCCTATAGGCAAGAGTAGAACTGCCCCATTGGGTTTCCAAGGAGCAGGTAGTGGATTTGAACTGCTGACCTGATGCTTGTTAGTAGACTTAAAAAGATACAATTCTGGGTTAACCTTCCCCCCGCCCCAGGAAGTCAGGAGGGAATGATGCAATAGGATGTTTGTTAGCAGAGTTAAAAAGATACTATTAGTCATGTAGGCTTGGGGCATAAAATAGCTAGAAGAGGAAATTTTCTGTGTCTCTTCAGCTATGATGCTAGTGGGGCACAGCGTAACATTAAGCTTACAGCCCACCTGAGTGAACCTACCTGGCCAGGGGGAGAAAAGCAATAGATAGGCTCCCATTGTGTCCTTCAGCCATATTGCCAGGTGGAGGGAAAGTGTGGAAGTATCTATATTCACAGGGACAGTTTCTAGAAGCCAGGGGGTTCAGTGTGTCTTATAACTGTCCCATTTAAGGCTCTCAACCATGAAACAAAGTAGGATGTGCATGGAAATGTCATCATCTCTTCCTGGACAGCTTTTGAGCCAAGGAAACTCCTCATCTGTTGCATACTGTCCACTTCTTATTTTAAGTAATAAAAACTACTTCCCATATGCTAACGTGTGTTCAGGCTCTGTTCAGTAGAACACGATGTTTATGAAGGAATCCATATTAGTTATTAGTTCCCTTTTTCTAATGGACTTCTGGCTATTTAAAAATTGGCTATGACCTGAGAGAACATTGCAGATTTGCCATGTTGCACCTCTGATTTGGTGCAGCAAAGCAAGGTCTAGCAATGTTGTCTTACATAAATAGTTGATGAAGAGTATCCAGTGGTGATTTTTTTCTGTATCTCTGTTGTCATATCACACCATGGACTATCAGTGCCCTGTTTACTGCTAGAAATTAAGTCATTAATGTCTTTTAGATATGATAACCAATTCCAGAAACCCCAGAAGCAATTCAGAAAACTCATTCTTATGATCCGGTTCCTCAAGAACACTCTTAGTACCCAAATCTACATTAGTCAGAGTTTGCCAAATAAACAGAAACAATGAGAGAAGAGAGATATTTATTTAAAGAAATTGGCTCACATGATTGTGGAGGCTGACAATTCTACAGTCTTAAAGAAGAATTCATTTTTATTTAGGAAGCCTGTTTTTGCTCTTAAGGTCTTCAAATGATTAAATGAGGCCCACCCATAATATCAAGGGTAATTTCCTTTGCTTAACATCAGTAGACTGTAAATGTTAATCACATCTACAAAATACCTTCACAGCAACATCTAAACTAGTATTTTACCAAACAGCTAGGAACCATAACCTAGCCATGCTGACACATGAAATTAACCATCACAATATCTATCATCAATATTATCCCCTTTGTTCACCTAAAGGACATTTTTATTGCAAGCTCTAAGTCAGGAAATGTAATTTCACTCTATTTCAGAAAGAAACAAAGACATGCAAAATATGTATTCATTTATATGATATGCACAAACTAATTCAGTGGTTGCTGTTTTCAAATGAGCACTCATGGCGTTTTTGAAAGATGAGAACTTTTGCTCTATTTAGGAGAACTTGCTTGTCTTGTCTTCTGTTTGTGAGATTCAGTTTCCATACGGGCTTTCATATCACCCTCTCCATCATGTTCAATATCAAATTATTTTCTCTGTGTTACGTTTTGTTATTTACCTTCCAAATCCAGTTGTAGATGTCCTTAAAATAACAGTCACTTAGCCTTCTTTTTAAGCGATATGTGGGCCATGGTGGCAAAGTGGTTAAGAGCTTGGCTGTTAACCAAAAGGTCAGCCATTCTAATCCACCAGCTGCTGCTTGGAAACCCTATGGGGCAGTTCTACTCTGTCCTATAGGTTCTCATGGTTGGGCCATGGTAGCATTGGTATTATAACAGTTCTCATTTTTACTATCTGAATTCCTAGCAAAAAATGTTACAAATTGAACTAGTACTATATTGATACAAAGCGCAACAGTTAATCCACAGGTAAAGTCAAATATAGACCACTAACACTCATGATTACAAGATGCCTAAGTTGCACATTTAAGCTGTGTCACTTGAAGTGATGTAATAATGAATGGTCCATTATTATGAACTGCAAATCATGCTTTCCAACATAAATGGCAAGGAATAAAACAGCGACAGCAACTACAGGAAAGTGAATAATAATCCATGCTGTATCCATTTGACACAAATAACTTCCAACTGCTATCTGGGGGATGCCTTAGGGGTTGTAGTTGTTCCCCAGTCATCTTCACTCATAGCTCCACAGAGGGGTTTTTTGGGAAGTGGAAACTTTAAATTCTAAAACCAGGGAAATACCAGGCCAACTGCTGGTATTTTGATTAAAACTGTATTTTACCTATAGACAATTTGATATATTTACTATTCTGAGTTTTCTGATCTATGAACATGATGTTTATATTCATTTGTTCAGGTCTGCTTTAATATTTTCATCAGTGTTTAAGAGTTTTATAGTTTTCAATGTATAAATCCTATGTCTAGGTAATTTTTGAGCTGTTGCAAGTGGCACTGGGTTTTATTTTTCAAGGCTAGCATATAGACATACAATTGATTTTGTGCGTTTACTTTGTACCTTATGCTCTTGCTAAATTTATTTATTACTTCTGGGAGGGTTTTGTTTTCTTTTATTGTAAATTCATTGGAATTTTCTATGTAGATCATCATGTCATATGCAAATAAAAATAGTTTCATTATTTCTTTTTCAATCTGTAAGCCTCTTATTTCCTTTTCTTCTCTTACTGCACTGGCTAAGTCTTTCACTACCAGGTTGAAAAAGAGTGGTAAGAGTGGACATCCTACTCTTGTACCCAATATTAGAAGGAAGCATACAGTCTTTTGCCATTAAACATTAAGTAGTGTTAACCGTGAGAGCAGTGGTGGTTCAGTGGTAGAATTCTCACCTTTTCATGCAGGAGACTGAGGTTTAACTCCTGACCAATGCACTTCAAGTGCAGCTACACACATCTGTCAATGGAGACTTACATGTTGCTGTGAGGCTTAAAGGATTCAGTGGAACTTCCAGACTAAGACAGAGTCAGAAGAAAGGCCTGGAAATCTACTTCCAAAAATCAGCCCGTGAAAACCCTGTGAATCAAAACCTCTTATCTGCTTGTGTGTAGAGTTGCCTTGAGTCAGGGGCCAAATCAATGGCAGATAACAACAGCAACAACAATGTTGTGTAGTTGCTGTTGCTTAGATGCTCTTTATCAAGTTGAGGTTCTTTGGTTCTACATCTAATTTTCTGAGAATGTTTATCATGAATAGGAGCTGAATTATGTCAAATTATTTTTCTGCATGAATTGACAGGATCATATGTTTTTTTCTTAACACTGCTAACATGGTGAATTGCATCGAGTAATTTTTGAATACTGAACCAGTCTTGTAGTCCTGGAATAAATCTCACTTGGTGGTGGTGTATTATTCTTTATCTATGTATATTGCTATATGCAATTTGGTAACATCTGCTGGGGTCCTTCATGACAGACGCCCCTGTGAAAACCTGTCTTCTCCATTTTCTGGGCAATTTCTTGGATTAGCTTTCTCTCTTATAACTTCCTTTTCTGTCTTAAATTTTGACTTCCCTTGCCACTCCTCTGAGAAAATAGAGCATCATCTACTTCCTGTCATAAATACTAACATAAACTACATGTAATCAGTAATTTTAACCTTCTATCTCATCCCCATGGATAATATATTCTTAACTCTATTTAAGGCTAATACCTCTACTTATGCTATAAATCTCAACACTCCCTCAACAAGGGCCTCCCTCCGTTAATATTTGAGAATTCTCTCTCTATTTGTCTATAAATATTTGCTCTCTTCAGTGCTTCATCCTGTACCTCTTCCCTCCCACTCTACAAAGTTCCCAAATGCCTATGACTTTAGAAACAGAGAAAAATAACATAAATCTGAGAAAAGCTGGTTTGAATGTCTGAAAGTAAGCTAAAGAATGCAAAACCAGGTCAGGAAAAACACAAGTCACCTCCCCAAATCCATTCACTCTCCCTAAGCAATACCTGTTTACGAGTTCATTAAATTCTAACCTACATCTTGATTTTTTCTCTTGTGAATTCTTCATCTCCCCTGTCAAATGGACATCTCTGTTTTGATGTTCCACAAACTCAGCATGTCTAAAACTGAACTCATCATCTTCTCACCTAAATCTGTTCTTTATTTGCTCCCAGACTCAATAACTGACACTTCTTGAACAGTTGTGCATGACAGAAACTTGGACATAACTTTTAAGTCTTCCCTGTCTTTATTTCTAGCATTTAATCAGTCATCAACTCCTGTCAACTTAATTTCCAAATATTTCTCCATTTCTTTCCATTAATTTCCATCTCCATTCCTTGCTCCCTGGTTAAGGGATCATTTTTTCTCACCTGAGTTAATGCAAAACACACTATATGCCTCTGAACTTAATCTCCTTTAATCCTTTTTTTAATCAGCAATGATCCCACTAATTGCAAATTTTTCCTTTCCTTCCACCTTCCCACTTCATGCCAAATGCTTAGGCTATCTCAACAGCATTTGACACTGTTGGTCACTCCAGCTCAAAATGCTGCTATTTCTATTTCCATGATCCTGCATTCTCCTGGTTTATTTCTCTACCCTTCATCCAGATACTTCTTTAATCACTTCCAGATCTTCCTTCAATACTAGACTTGGAAATGTTTCTGCTTTTCAGAATACAATTACGGACACAATTCTCTTTACTCTGTACACTTCCTCTCTGGATAGCATCGAATTCAAATGTATTGCCCCAGTGCAGGGCTATGATTCTCTCTTGAATGTCAGGCATCTTTATCAATTGTCTACCTCATATATCTGTTAAGATATTTCATAGACTCCTAATATATAAATTATTTATTATTTTCACCCCAAACCTGTTCTTTGTCCCCTTTTCACTGTCTCATTAAATTGAATCACTATTCAAATGGTGCTCAAGCCAAAAAAAATGATTCAAGACTAACTCCATCTCCCTTATCTAACAATACTCCATTCCTCAATTAAATCCAAAATACACATACTCCATCTTCTTTTACGTCATCCTCATCTCTTAAAGACTCCAACTTTGACTTTTACCCCTCTTAACTTATTCTGAATATACTAATGAGAGTAATATTTTTTAACATATAGTGTCAATTAAGTCAGTCTCAAACGCCTCAGTAATCTTCAGTTACTCTTTAAATACAATGTGCCTACTTACCATTGCCTACAAGGACGTCCCTGATGTCTTTTTCTTTATCCTAATTTTGTGCCCTTCTTTTTTTTTTTTTTCTGGAATGCACTATAGTCATCAGCATGATTTCTATAGCCAGTGATAAGGATGACTTAACAATAACAACCTTACCAACAATAAAAAGATAAATAAAGGGATATATATATATATATACTTATATAATTGAAAACATCAAGGTGATGCGAGCTTCAGGATTGAAAGTCCTAAGTTTCTGCCTGTGGTGATTGCCAAGATCTGAGTGAAGTCCTGATCTTCATGTTCTGATTGCCTAGGTCTGAATTAAGTTCCCATGCCTGATCTAAGTAAAATGGCAATAAGATGGAATTACTCTGCTGGTCATAACTTTATCAGGGCCCACTCATGGTCAGCAAGACACAAAGTAAGTAGCATGCAATGGAAGATGAGGAAAAAATGCTTGGAGGTTTATATCAGCTAGGGATGCTTTGGGCTGCATGAAACAGAAAATGCCACAAGATAGTAGCTTGAACAATAATTCTACACACCAATAAGTACAAAAGGAAATAGGTGGTTATTGATATTTGTTTAAAGGCTGAAAAATGTGAGGCTCTATATCTTTGTGATTCTCTTGACTTTTTCATACTTGTCATTACAAGAGCTGCAATAGCTCCTGATTATCATTTATATGTTCCCAGAAAGAGAAAAAATATGCAGGAAGGAAAAGCTCAAGTAGACTTCTCCTTAAATCTCTTGACCAGAACTTAGCTGAGAGAAAGGCTAAGAAATCAAATATTTAGCTTGTGCAGCCTCAGTTGCGCAGACAAGAAGAGTGTTGGGTGTTGGATGTTGGTTAGTCCATCTATAATGCTACAACATCTACTAGTAAAGGACATCTTTAAGATTCACTTAATTAGCTCTGGACTTTCAGATATGCTATTTTTTCTTCCTGAAATCATGTTCTCTCTATGCTTTGCTAGATTTCTTCTTATCCTTCAGCTTAAATTTCACCTTTTCAAAGAACTATTTGTTGAGCGTCCTGTATGAGCTCGTCTCCGCCCCTATTCTTTATTATTCTAATCAAAGTCATTTCATTCACATTATCCAAATGTGCAATTTTTTATGTTCATTTGTTTACATTTTTGCTGTGCCCTATCAACATCATTAGCTTGTAAATAATCTCCTCAAGGGCAGGGACCATCTTTGTTTAATTTACCAATGTGTACCCAGTACCCATAAAAATTTGGCCATACTGTTGGAGTTCAGTAAGTCTCTATTAAATAAATACATAAACAAATATGTTTATACAACAAATAACAAAAGGTTAAAACATAAAACTTTTTAGGTAAGGAAAAATGTGTAATATAATTAAGGGCTGCACTTAGTAGTTTAAATAAAGAATAATGGGGCAAATTAAGAGAGAAGGTGGAATGGTTTAGATTCTTGGTTAGTAATTAGAAAAAGCATAATTTTCTTACTCAGAAGAAGCCCATTCTTCTGCATGGTTTGTTCTAAATCTATTAGGCCTCCATATCATTAAAATTAGTCCTCTTCTTACTCACATACTTGAGAAAATTGACAATATCTTCTGAATAGTGTTTTCCTCTTTATCTGATGTTCTACCCTCTACTAGTACCAGTACCAGTTACCTTCTAGTCAATTTCAACTCATGGAGACACCATGTGTGACAGAGAACTGTGCTCCATAGGGTTTTCAGTGGCTGTTTTTTTGGAAGCAGATCACCAAGCCTTTCTTCTGAGGAGCCTCTGGATGGACTTGAACTTCCAACTTTTGGTTAGCAGCTGAGTGCTTAACTATCTGTACCATCCAGGGACTTTTTTATCCTCAGCCCACTCTAAAATTTTATTTTCCATCTCCTTTTTAGTATATTTCCAGAGATTGTTTTAATGGTCTCCCGTGTCTCCACATATGTTCACACAGCAGTTCCCTGGCCACAAAGAAATTTTCTCTCAAGTCCGCCTTTCACCACAACCTCCTTGTGTCCTTGGCCCATTTGCTTAGTAAAGTTGTTTATTTGTACTATTTCTCCTTTAAAAAATAAACTACTAGATATTACCCCATTCTATTTGATTATTCAAACAAATGGCTATTGAAAGAATTTTTTGTTTCCACAGTTTTGGTGCATTTTTTTCTTTCATTAATTTTGTCATGTCTTTATTTTCTTCTCCTTTTAGTTAGCATAGGTATTTAGCATAGGAGTTCTTACGTTTGATTTTGTATTTGCTATTGTGGAGAGGTAGTTCTTTTCTAACATTTTAAGTTTCTTGACTCACATAAAAAATACTTTTTGAGCATGTACATATGCCAGTCCCTAAGTTAAACATCAAGGAAATGGCACAAAAAAAATACAGGTTTTGCCCTTAAGTATCTAACAGTCTAGTAAGAGAGACAAAATACACTTATTTATAACAAAGATGTGTAGTTTCAGTGAAAAGTTTAGGATGCTATTGGAGGGAATGCTAGGAAAATACTTCTGAATTTTGAGGGCTAGGAGAGGGGTCACACAGGAAGTGGTCTTCATTAGTTAGCCAGGTAAAACTCAAGGGCAATGGTGGGTGGCATGGCAGGATTTCCAGGCACAGGGAGTACTTGATTGTGTACGATGTTCACTTAAAACCTTTCTTTTCTGTTTAATAATGATAATACTTAAAGTCATTTATTTTCTTTTCAGGATAGCTTAAGCCAGATGTCATTAAATTTTATATTGAGGTTACAAAGGCCCTTTTATTGCCCTTCATAACTTTAATAAAATGAAGTTAAATGAAATATCTGTGTGAGTGTTTGTAAAGAAGTGGGGTCACAAATAGCAGGACAGATAAAAGGTTACATTATGTGGAATTAGAAAAACCTCTCCCAGCCACAGCAGTTTGGACTATACCACACTGTCATACTGACTGACCCCTTCCTGAAAGACCTATCCTAGAACCTTATGGAAAATATTTTACAAACCCTCCAACCTTATTCAGAGCCCAGAGTGAAAATCTAGGAGAAATACTGAATGTTCCCTCCCAGTGCCCCAAGCTTCTGTCCCAGTGGGGCCAAGAGTCACGAAGTACCCGTTTCACATCATGGAAGCCTCTTCCTCTAGTACTGGCTGCTTCTAAGACAGCATGGGAGCTGAACATCCCTGCCCATGTGACTTACGAGGGATCAGCTCCTCATTTCTCACAACCCTGTCCTCTGAAATTTCAGTCTTCTGTGGCATGGCTGGTGTGACTGTGTCAGCAGACTTGGATCAGACTTGGAGAGTATGGTTTTCCCTGCCTCTCACAGCAGAGAAGGTAGATACAAACACAGGGAGAGGTGAGGGAACTGCCAGCCTGGTGACTTCTGGGTGACTGCAGGAAAGTGTACAGGAGCTACAGTTGTTGGGAGGAGTCAACTTGGCAGTAAGGAAAACATCCAGGCATTTGAGAAAATGCCCAGCACCATGCCATGGCAGGAGTGACAGCTGTGGCTCTTCTCCAGCAGTGGAAGATCCTGGATAGCCCCATAATTTTAAACGAAAAGGGGCATTTGTTTTAATTCTGCTGAAACTTTCTGGGTGAGGGGAGGGAAATTTATAAACAGGCATGACACTCACATTGGCTCTGAGTAAGAGGCGCCATCAAAACCATGTCATCCCTTCCTAAGTTATTGCAAAAGTGCGCCTCATGGGGGGCTTCATGAGAAGTCTTGTAAGCTGGGGATGTATTCCGTCTCAGCAAAGCTGGGGCTTCTTGAGCCTTTTCAGCACCTATATCCATCCGTTAAGTGATTGGAATCCTAGCTCCCTCCCAATCCAGATTATAATTCCCTTACCCAAATATGACTTCTGGTTTCTTTTCGGGGTGATGGGACACTGCAGACCCATGTGCTCCCCCTCATTACCTGTCTTTCCCAGGAAAGGTTCTGGCTTTCACCAAATGGTCTTTTCCAGTGTTGTGGAGTTTAAAGGGTTTCTGGTTTTATTAAATACCCCTTTCCTGCCCTCCCCCTTATAGGACTGAAAATTTCAGAGTTAAAGACAGTTTTCTTCAGTCATTACTCCTCACCCCCACCCACACCCAGTTCCACCCTCTGGGAGATTACCTAGTAGCCCATCGCAATTCAAGGACTGCTGAGACACAGATGTCCCAAAAAGCAATCTTCCTGTCCCAGCTACCCTGTCTCCCGTGTGTCCTGAGTGTCCCTGGGCCCTGCTGGTCAGAGAAGCCTCCGTTATCTCAGACCCTCAGAGAAGACTGTGTTTAAAATCTAGGCTTCATTGCTAACTAAGCAGGAATGACTTGGTTAGGTCAATAAATCTCTTTCAGTTTCTTAATTTGTAAAATCAGAATAATATTGTTTTCTTGAAAGGATTATTCTGATTAACTAGTAAAATAAAATTTCTAACTCATTATATATGTTTGTTTTAAGACTCTAATATGGAATTTTAAAAAACAAAACAAAACCAAGGGAAAAAAAGACTAAACACCAGCAGGTTGGGGGCAGGTTGTCAACAGGTGGGAGCAGGTAGGGAAAGAGTATGAGCTCTAGATTCATTCTGAGTTCTGATTCTAACCCCTCCTCTTAATACCTTATGATCGAGGGAAAGTTCATTACCTATTTCTTTTCCTGTATTTCCTCCATGGTGCAGATGTAATAAACGCCTGCCTCACAGGGCTGTTGTGAGGATTAAGGAGAAAATCCTTGTAAAGCATTTAGTATAATGCTTCATTCTTTAAATGCCCCAAAAAGATAGCTATTAGTTTTTTAAAGCTATTAATCTTAATAAATGTAGAAAATGATACTAAGGAGATTCCTCTATTAACAGTTATTTTCTCTGTGATATGATTATGAGCCATTTTGCTTTCCTTTTTATACTTTTGTCAGTTTCTGAAATGAACATGTGAGTTACATAAAAAACTATAAATTTCACACACTCATGACAATTGATGTAGTGATTTTCTACCCTATTAGCTGAAAAAGTTGTATCTGTAATTCTGCAAAATTGACAATTCTTTGTCTCATTACCAACAATACTACATATAAAGTACACTTTTACAAAAATGATTGTATCAGAAGGATCTTTAATGTTTACTGGTGGTGGGACTGTATTTGTGTTCAGTAAAGTGTGCCAAGTGCCCACAGTGAGACCATTTCAGTTCAAATCATTGAACTCCACACAGATGTATTTCCTGTGCCGAGCAAGTACAGAGAGAGGCCTTGGCATTTCTCTTGGTTTGCCCAGCTTTACTGGCAAGTTCTTCCAAACTCTCCACGAGCAGTCTATCCCAATACACATCATCTGTTTCATATAAAAGAATAAGATGGAAAATTTCTCAATGTATTTCATAAGTTTAGCACATCTCTGGTACAAAAATCCAAGAAAGGTAGCACAAGAGCGAAAGCACCAACTGAGCTTACTTATAAACAAACATGCATAAATCTAAACACTACCAAATAGTACCCAAAGGAATACAACATTGCATTAAAAGGTATAAAAGCACTGTACTGAAAACCGAAGGTTACACGTGAAATACTGCACTGTAAATCCTGAATACTCTAATGCCCCACCCACCCCTCCACAACACTGGTGAGGGCCAGACCAATAAATCTGCCTCCAGACCTTGCTAGTCCTCGGAAACGCTGCTGCGGGGGCAGTGGGCAATGGTCTCTGCCTCCCGCAGGGCTCTGGCCTCTTGGAGAGCTTCTCTGTACCGGGAAGGCCAGGCCTGGGGGTCCTTTTTAAAGACCCTAGCCAGAAACTCCATGATTTGCATCTTGGTAATTTCACGGCTAGCTCTGGAGCCCCAGAAGAACTCATACTCGGGCGGCTCAACGTGTGGTACGCGCTGGTACTTCAGGTAATTCTGCTGAACAAACTCCTCCGTGATGAGCTTTCTCACATCCCCAAAGGTGGAGTGCTTCTTCCAGGGCCGCAGCCCCAGGATGCGCAGCACGTTCCAGACCGCACTCTCTCTAGCACCGCGGCCCTTCACGTAGATGAGGCTGAGGATCATCAGCAGGAGACCTGTCATGGGCATGTGGTTGCTCAACGCCACCCTGTCCAGCTCCTCCGGCTCCAACGCTTTCACAAGCGAGAACTCCATCGTGTGCAGGCTGGTTAGCCTCAGGTGTAGCCCGAACACCCGGGCGAGGATGAGGCTGGTGCGCTTGAGAATGCTTCTGCACCATTTCTTGTAGTTACCGATGACATCCTTCACTATGTCTGGGAACCAGATAATCATCTTCTTCTGGTCCTTGACCAGCACGTACCACATGAGCTCATGAGCCTTCTGCACCAGCTGAGCAGGGGCTGGCGGCGCCAGGCCTGGCTGGGCCTGGGCCGCGCTCTGGACTTGGCCGGCGCGGCCTTCTTCTGCCGCCTGCTGCAAGGCCTTCCCGTCCCCCTTGTCGCTTAGGGCCTGGGGAGGAGGCGAGGGCTGCGGGGCGTCCAAGGGGCTGAAAAGAAGGTTCTGTGGTTCTGCGAGGGTCGCGGCCTGAGAGACTGGCGGGGGGCCCTCCTTAGGGACCCCAGGGCTGCTGCACACCTCGGCTTGGGAAGCCTCAGCTGCAAAGCTGGAGTCGCCCAGATCCTTACTTTGTTCCGACATGTCTGCTGTCTGACAAGGGCAGGGCCTCTGCGTCCCGGAGCCTTTGGGTCCGCGTTAGCTCCGCTGACTCCTGGAAAGAAAGTGCGCGCAGTTGCGCGGCGCCTTCCGCAGCGGAGGGTCGGGGAGGAGCGGGAGAATGCGCCTGCGCATCCGCGGACTGCGGGGCGGGGCCACTGGCAGGGCCAAGAGCCAAAGGGGCGGGGCCAGGGCCGGAGCCCGACGGGGTGGGCAGACTTGCATTGATGCCATGTAAGAGGCTAGAGACCTCCACTAGTATAATGACAAGAATGACTTCAGGTTTCCTGTTTGGTCTAAAGAGGTGGGGGTAGGGGCCGAAGTGGATGGCTGCTGGAGAAGGGGCAGGTGTAAGGGAGAAGATAAGCTTCTGAGAGACTTGAGGTCAAATTTCTTAGGAAATGTTCAATTGGAATAAACGTTCAACCAGAATTCCAGCAGAATCAAGTTAGATGTAAAGGTCCTAGAGAAAAGTCTATGCTGTTGTGTAAACTTGAGTATCATAAATGTCAGAATTTAAACGGAGGGAGCATTAGGGATTGCCCAAGAAACTGTAAACTGTGAAGAGGGTGTCTGAGATTGGAATCTGGAAAATCACCAATAAAAATTGATGTTATCCCTACCAAACCAGAGGGGTTATAAAATAAGGAGAAACACAGAATGTAATTAAAGTCATTCTCTATCAATCCATGTGAAAACTGAACTTCTCTGGAGGTAATAAACTACTAACACTGTTAGTGTTTTAATGGTAATTGATTTTGATTTTCCATTTCCTTTGAGTTATGTTTATTTCATTTTAATTATTCCAAGTTTCTACAATACAAAGATTGTCATATTAGCATAAACTTGTATGCTAATGTATTTTTTCCTTGTTTATCCAAAACTCTCCTTCCCCAGACTACTTCTACCTCCACTCTGTGTTCGTGTGGAAACTTCCACCTTCTCACGTTATCCTACTCCCACCCTCTGGCAGCAACTGAATGGTCCCACGTTGGGAGCTTCACCCAAAGCCTTCCCCGTATTTTTTTAAACATGGGTTCCATAGATGATATGTGTCAATCTCTCTCATATGTTCAGAGGTAGAACGTGAACATACTGATGGTTATGTTTCCCAAGTGCTGAAAACTCATCTGCAGTGGGCAAAGATAAAGCTGGCACTTCAAGAGAGCATCCATTATCTACATGCAAAAAACTGAAATAAGACCCATACCTCACACCATGTACAAAAACTAACTCAAAATGGAACAAAGACTTAAATATAAAATTGAAAACAATAAAGATCAAGGAAGAAAAAATAGGGACAAAGCTAGGAGCCCTAATACATGGCATAAACACAATATGAACCATAACTAACAATGCGTAAGCAGCAGAAGAGAGACTAGATACATGGGAGATCCTAAAAATCAAACACTTATACTCATCAAAAGACTTCATCAAAAGAGTGAAAAAGACAACCTGCAGACTGGGAAAAAATTTTTGGCTATGACAAATCTGATCAACGTTTAATCTCTAAAATCTACAAGATACTGAAAAACCTCAACAGCAAAAAGACAAATAACCCAATTAAAAAATGGGCAAAGGATATGAACAGGCACTTCACCAAAGTAGATATTCAGGCGGCTAACAGACATATGAAGAAATGCTCGTGATCACTAGCCATTAGAGAAATGCAGATCAAAACTACAATGAGATATCATCTCATCCCAACAAGGCTAGCATTAATGCAAAAAACACAAAATAATAAATTCTGGAGAGGCTATGGAGAGACTGGAACACTTATACACTGTTGGTGGGAATGTAAAATGGTACAACCCTTCTGGAAATCGATTTGGCACTTCCTTAAAAAGCTAGAAATAGAAGTACCATACGATCCAGCTATCCCACTCCTTGGAATATATTCTAGAGAAACCAGAGCTGTCACAAGAATAGATATACACACACCCATGTTCACTGCAGCACTGTTCACAATAGCAAAAAGATGGAAGCAACCTAGGTGCCCATCAACGGACGAGTGGATAAACAAATTATGGTATATCCACACAATGGAATATTATGCAATGATAACAATGATGAAGGTGTGAAACATCATATAACATGGTGGAAGCTGGAACTTATTATGCTGAGTGAACTTAGTCACAGAAGGACAAATACTGTATAAGACCACTATTATAAGAACTCAAGAAAAAGTTTAAACACAGAAGAAAACATTCGTTGATGGTTACTGGGGTGGGGAGGGAGGGTGGGGGTTATTCACTAAGTAGGTAGTAGATAAGAATCATCTTAGGTGAAGGGAAGGACAGCACACACTACAGGGGAAGCCAGCACAACTGGACTAAAACCAAAGCTAAGAAGCTTCCTCAGTACAATCAAATACTTTGAGACACAGAGTAGCAGGCATGGGGGTTCTCGGGACCATGCTTTCAGGGGACAACTACGTCAATTGGCATAACAAAGCTTATTAAGAAAATGTTCTACATCCTACTTTGGTGAGAGGCATCTGGGGCCTTAAAAGCTTGCAAGCGGCCGTCTAAGATGCATCAATTTGTCCCAACCACTTGGAGTAAAGGAGAATGAAGAACACCAAAGACACAAGGAAAGTACTAGCCCAAGAGACAGAATGGGCCACATAAACCAGAGACTCCATCAGCCTGAGACCAAAAGAACTAGATGGTGCCTGGCTGCCACCAATGAACAACCTGACAGGGAACACAACAGAGGGTCCCTGATGGAACCGTAGAAGGATGGGGTGCAGAGCTCAAATTCTAGTAAGAAGACCAGACTTAATGCTCTGACTGAGACTGGAGGTGCTCCGGAAAGCATGGCCCCTGGACTCTTATCAGCCCAGAACTAGAACAATTTCCAAGGCCAACTCTTCAGACAGGGATTGGACCGGGCCGTGGGACATAAAGTGATACTAGTGAAGAGTGTGCCTCTTAATCAAGTAGATACAAGAGACCAAAGGGGCAGCTTCTGTCCAGAGGTGAGCCGGAAGGCAGAGAGAGTTAGGAGCTGGTTGAATGTTCATGGGGAATCAGGGACCGACAGGAGGAGTGTGCTGTCGCAGAATGGGGTGAGCGGTTGGGGTCTCATAACAATGTATGTAAAAAAAAATAATTTGTGTGGGAGACTAACTTGAAATGTAAACTTCATTTAATTACAACAATTAAAAAAAAAAAAAAGCATCCGCGAAAAAAGGGGCCTGTGTTGAAACCTCTGGAACCAGGGTTCCTGAGACTGATAAGCATCTTTGGTCTGAGCTGAGTTTTGTCCTTCAGCCCTTGCTGAGTGTCCTCAAATCAACAGCTTCTCTTAAATATGCTGTCTTGGGTCTGGCTATTGTCATTTGAAACCCAAATCTTGTTTAAAATATTTTCTTGACATATCTAGAGTCCTCTCTTAATTTGGTTATATCTCCTTTCTTATTTCTCACTTTATTATTTCTCAAGTAGATTTATTTATTTACAGTCATACATTGCTTAACATTCTCAATATGTTCTGTGAAATAGGACCTTATGTGATTCGATGTGCGAACACCATGTAATGGATAAAGGTCCTTTCTGGCATCGCTTCCAGTATAAGGTGGTTTTATCCATATTAAAAAATTTCCTGGGGAAAATAACCTCCCTCTACAATTAACTTGGGTCCCTGGTGGCACAGTGGTTAAGAGTTTGGCTGCTAACCAAAAGGTCGGCAGTTCCAATCCACCATCTGCTCATTGGAAACCCTGTGGAAGCGGTTCTGCTCTGTTTCGTAGGGTCACTATGAGTTGGGATAAACTCAACAGCAACAGGTTTTTTGTTTGTTTGTTTGTTTTTTACAATTAGTTTAGCTAAGGTTTCAACAAATTCTTCTGCTGCCTGCGAATCACCACTCACAGACTCAGCACTCACTTTCACATTAAGCAGCAGAAAACATTGTTTGAAGTGCCTGAACCACCCAGAGCTAGCACTAAACTCCATATATCTTCGTAGTCTGGTCCTGCTTTTTCTTTAAGCATCTTGAGCAAGCATCCTGCCTTAGCAGTGATCGTCAACGTGGTAAGAGGGATTGCTTTTGTGTTTGGTTCTCAATCCACGTCATTAGCAATTTCTCCATATCTGATATAGGTCCCTCTTGGATTTTAATTAGCCTTGTACTTTTCAGTGGAGCAGATCCTTTAACAGCTTGTTTTTCTTTGTTTTTGAGGATCGTGGTGATTGTCGAGTGTGACATGCCTAAATCCGCTAGGTCCTGTTCTCCTATTGGGATTTCTGAACTCTATTATAACTTTATGGGACTAGGGATATATATCCTGTTGGACATTGCCCGAATGGACGCTATGAGGCACATTACTGTATTATGTGTTGTCTCACTCTTATCGTTGAGTTTGCCCTCATGTGTCAACTTTAGCAGAACCGCTCTTCCACTGGTTCCTCCAACAGGACTTCTTAGCCACCTACATCACAAGTCTAATTCCTACATGTTTTAGTTTGATTTTTTGCATTTAGCGTCTTCTTTAATTTATAAATTTCTAACATTTTCTTGAGTATATCTTACAGAAGTATGCTAATTAGGGTTTTTTTCCATTGTTTTTTTTTTTAGAATGGCACTTGTATAGATTTATTGCCCTCATTCTTCTTAAATATAATACTTTTACCTCCATTAATTTTCTTCTTTCTCTAATTCGGATTTTTATGTTTTTCTAACTATTTGAATTAAATATTTAGTTTATTTAATGTCTTTTTTAATAATGAAAATGTTTGAGGTTATTATTTAAATCTCATCTCAGTTTTGGTCAACGGCCATAATTTCTGCTGATGTAAAATTTTTAAAACTACATCCTCACAGTTTACCCTCCTAGATTTAATAAATTCATAAAATTAAATTGCAAGCTTGGGCACAACTATTATAAAAGTTGGTTGCTACGGAAGTGGGATATCAGATCTCTGACTAGAAAGCTCCTTGGGCTTGAGTAGCTGCCCAGAACACGACTGGATAATTGAGTTCCTGCCTGGACCTCATTTTGGTGAAGTCGATGACACCATGCTGGAGAGTACACCAGCACCTCTGCCACAGCTCATTTTACACCTCACTTCTTACAGATGCTGTGGATTAGAACTACACAGAGGGATTATGTTAGGAGGATTTAAAGCCTTGAAACTGATGCTCAGTTTTGAAATCAAGTAGAGGGTAGATCCCTGGTGCTACTCATGCTTGGAGCCCAACTATTTCCTGATAAGGTGAGATAGTTTTCTTCCCAAGAAAAGTCCGATGAAAAGGCTCAATTTCCCATTAAGAAGAAAATTCGGTAGGGTGGGGAAACAAAGTAAAGCTTAGGATAGTGTTTAAGTGGAGAAAACACATGGCACATATGCCATGGGAGGGATTTGGTAGCTACTTAGTAAAGTGCTAACCCATAAACTAAACATGTAGGCATTCAGAACTATAAGGAAAATGATAGCTGACATTATGGGAAAGAATAGGAAACTAGTGTTCACGGGGCATGCACAAATGCTTCAACACAAGTGTCAAGATTTGGGGCTGGAGCTCCAGTGATGTCCCAAGAATTCTGGGGATCAACTAGGCTTGCTCGGTGTTTCTGAGACTGCCCTTTTTGATCTGGGCAATTAATCTGCTCAGGAGCAGCATCTTAAAATCAGAAGCCAGAAACTTAAAGCAATTTCTCCCCAAAGAAACTCAGAAAGGGATATTCTTCAATCAAGATTCTGTAAATAGAAGCTTCATGGATGCAGAAAGTGTATGGAAAGTATATGAAAATACTATGCAGTAGACAGTTTGCTGGTTGGTTATTCCAAACTCTATAATGTGGAACAGATTAAATAGCTGTGGAATAGGCTGTTCTTGGCAGACAGGCTCATGAACGGAGGATAGTCTTGTCCTGGCAGTGGTTTCCACAGTAAGCAGGGGAAGGGAGAAGGGGGCCACTTTCGACAGCCTCCAGTGGACAGAGCACACTCACGGTGCAGAGGCCCAGAGACCCTGCATGAAAAGTAAATCCTTCTCGCTCTTTTCTTTCCACATAGGCAGCACCATCCATCTTCGACCTCCAACCAGCATACCCAAGATCTCATAAGCCAAAGGTATGAAACAGAGAACTGAACTCACATTAATTTGTTTAGCAATTGTTATTGAGCAGTGTCTGTCATGTGCCTCATAAACTTGCGTTTTAGAAAAGTAGCTTGATCTGAGGGGGAAGCCAATGACATCATGGACTATTTGGCAGTTAGACATCTTTTTGTTACAAAATAATAAGATGTAAGGATAGGCAGTGCTGTTTTCAACATTTTGGAAGAGTGTGGGGGAGGAGATTCAACTATTCATTGGAATGAAAGACCTTCTAGTCCTGCCCAGACCCACAGCCAGTGGATCTATTACACTCAGAATAATGCTTTCAAGGTCCATCTATGTAGTAGCATGTATCAGAACTTAATTTCTCTTCATGCTATGTATATACCATGTATTGTTTATACAGTTATCTGTTGATGGGCTCTTGGGTTGTTTCCACATTTTGGCTACTGTGAATAATGCTGCAATGAACATTGGTGTACATGTATCTGTTTACATACCTATTTTCAATTCTTTTGAGTATATGCCTAGGAAGAGAATTGCTGGGTCATATGATAATTCTATGCTTAACTTTATGAGGAACTGCCAAACTGTTTTCCACAGTGGCTGCACCATTTTACATTCCCACCAGGAGTGGAATATGTTTCTAATTTCTCCACATTTTGGCCAACATTTGTTATTTTCTGTTTTTTAATAATAGTCATTGTATTGTTTGTGAAGTGCTAACTCATGGTGGTTTTGATTCGCATTTCCCTAATGACTAGTAGAAGCCCCTGGGTGGTACAAATGGTTCTGTTCACTTGGCTGCTAACTGAAAGGTTGAATGTTCTGGTCTATGTAGAGGCACCTCCGAAGAAGAAATGCCTGGTAATACACTTCCAAAATTTAGCCATTGAAAACCGTATGGAATACGGTTCTATTCTGACACACATGGAGTATCCATGAGTTGGAATAGACTCAGTGGCAACTGATTTAATAGTTAGTGATATTGGGAATATTTTCATGTGTTTATTGTCAGTTTGTTTAACTTTTTTGGAGAAGTGTCTATTCAACCCCTTTAAGCATTTGTTAATTGGGTTGTTTGTATTTTTGTTGTTGAATTGTAGGTGTTCTGTCTGTATTCTGAACATTTAACCCTTATCAGATATACGGTTATCAAATATTTTCTTCCATTGTATAGGTTGTCTCTTCACTTTCTTGATACAGTCCTTTGATGCACAAAAGCTTTATTTTAACTTTGATGAATCCCAGTTTATCTATTTTGCCTTTTGTTGCTCATGCTTTTGCCATCATATCTAAGAATTTATTGTAAAAAACTAGATCTCAAAGCTTTACCCTTATGTTTTATTTTAAGAATTTTATGGTTTTGTTGCTTTTGTTAGGTTCCGTCGAGTCAGTTCCAAGTCACAGTGACCCTATGTACAACAGAACAAAACACTGCCCAGTTCTGCACCATCCTCACAATCATTATGCCTGAGCCCATTGTTGCAACCCCTGTGTTAATCCATGTCTTTGAGGGTCTTCCTCTTTTTCACTGACCCTCTACTTTACCAAGCATGATGTCCTTCTCTGGGGACTGATCCCTCCTGATAACATGTCCAAAATATGTGAGACGTAATCTTGTCATCCTTGCCTCGAAGGAGCATTCTGGTTGTACTTCTTCCAAGACAGATCTGTTTGTTCTTTTGGCAGTCCACAGTATTTTCAATATTCTTCGCCAACACCACAATTGAAAGGCTTCGATTCTTCTTTGGTCTTCCTTAATCATCATCGAGCTTTCACATGAATATAGGTGATTAAAAACACCATGGCTTGGGTCAGGCGCATCTTAGTCTTCAAGGTGACATCTTTGCTTTTCAACACTTTTAAGAGCTCTGGTGCAGCTGATTTGCCCAACGCAATGCATCTTTTGATTTCTTAACTCCTGTTTCCATGGGTGTTGATTGTGGATTCAAGTAAAATGAAATCCTTGACAACTTCAATCTTTTCTCCATTCATCATGATGTTGCTTATTGTTCCAGTTGTGAGGATTTTTTTTATGTTGAAGTGTAATCCATACTGAACGCTGTAGTCTTTGACCTTCATCAGTAAGTGCTTCATGTCCTCTTCACTTTCAGCAATCAAGGTTGTGTCATCTGCATAATAGAGGTTGTCAATGAGCCTTCCTACAATTCTGATGCCATGTTCTTCTTCACGTAGTTCAGCTTCTCAGATTGTTTGTTCAGCATACAGATTGAATAAGTAGCGTGAAAGGATACAACGCTGACACACACCTTTCCTGACTTTAAACCACACAGTATCCTCTTGTTCTGTTCGAACAACTGCCTCTTGATCTATGTACAGGTTCCTCATGAGCACTATTAAGTGTTCTGAAATTCCCATTCTTTGCAATGTTATCCATAATTTGTTATGATCCACAAAGCTGAGTGTCTTTGCGTAGTCCATAAAACACAGGTAAACATCTTTCTGGCGTTCTCTGCTTTCAGCCAGGATCCATCTGACGTCAGCAATGATATCCCTCATTCCACGAACTCTTCTTAATCCAGCTTGAATTTCTGGCAGTTTCCTATCAATATACTGCTGCAGCCACTTTTGAATGATCTTCAGCAAAATTTTACTTGGGTGTGATATTAATGAAATTGTTTGATAATTCTCACATTCGGTTGTATCACCTTTCTTGGGAATAGGCGTAATTATGGATATTTTCCAGTCGGTTGGCCAGGTAGCTGTCTTCCAAATTTCTTGGCATCGACGAATCAGCATTTCCAGTGCTGCATCTATTTGTTGAAACATCTCCAATGGTATTCTATCAATTACTCGAGCCTTATTTTTGCCAATGCCTTCAGTGCAGCTTGGACTTCTTCCTTTATGGTTTTAGTTCTTATATTTATGCATTGCTCGATTTTTGGGTTAATTTTAATATACGGTACGAGGTTTCATATCTTTTTTTTATTGTACTTCAGGTGAAGGCTTACAGAACAAATAGTTTCTCATGAAACAGTATTACACATATTGTTTTATGACATTGGTTAACAACCCCACAACATATCAACCCTCTCCCATCTTGACCTTTTTTTTTTGATGAAAATATACATACCAAAGATACACCGTTTCAAAAATTGCAACATGCACAGTTCAGTGACATTGACTATGCTCTTCCAATTGTGCTGCTATTCTCATGTTAGAGGAAGGCTTACAGAACAAAATAGTTTCTCATTTTACAGTTGGTACACATGTTGCCATATGACAATGGTTAACAACCTCACAACACATCAACACTATCCTTACTCAACCTTGGGTTCCCTATCACCAGCTTTCCTGTCTCCTTCTGCCTTCTGGCCCTTGTCCATGGACTGCTGTGCCTCATTAGTCCCATTGGGCTTTATAGGGCTGTCCACTCCCCGGCTGAATGGTGAACCTCGGAAATGACTTCACCACTGAGATAAAATGGTGTATGGGGGCCATACTATTGGGGTTTCTCCAGTCTCCTTTAGGCCAGTAAATCTGGTCTTTTTTTTTTTGTGAGTTAGAACTTTGTTCTACATCCATCTCCAGCTCTGTCTAGAACCCTCTGTTGTGATCCTGGTCAGAGCAGTCAGTGGTGGTAGCCGGGCACCATCTAGCTGTACTGGACTCAGTCTGGTGGAGGCCTTGGTAGCTGTGGTCCATTAGTCCTTTGGACTAATCTTTTCCTTGTATCCTGTTCTCTTCATTCTCCCTTGCTCCTAAAGGGATGAGACCAGTGGAGTATCTTAGATGGCTACTCACAGGTTTTAAGGCCCCAGACACTACTCACCAAGGTAGAATGTAGAACACTGTCTTTATAAACTGTGTTATACCAATTGAGCTAGATGTTCCCTGAGACCATGGTCCCCACAGCCCTCCACCAAGCAATTCAGTCCTTCAAGGAGTTTGGATGTGTCTATGGAGCTTCCATGATCTTTCCTTGTACAAGTTGTGCTGGTTTCCCCCGTACTGTGTACGGTCTCACCCTTCACCCCGGATACCACTTATCTATTGCCTATTTACTATTTCCCCCCCCACACCCCTCCCATCCCTGGTAACCAACAAAGATTGTGACATTTTACGTGTGAACTTTTTCATGGGTTTTTGCAATAGAGGTCTCATACAATATTTGTCCTTTTGTGATTGACTTATTTCACTCAGCATAATGTCCTCCAGTTTCATCGATGTTATGAGATGCTTCACAGATTCATCATTGTTCTTTCTCACTGAATAGTACTCCATTGTGTGTATGTACCATAGTTTGTTTATCCATTCATCTGTTGATGGACATTTACATTGTTTCCATCGTTTTGCTATTGGGAACAATGCTGCCATGAATATAGATGTGCATATGTCTATTCCAGTGACCACTCTTATTTCTCTAGGATATATTCCTAGGAGTGGGATTGCTGGATCGAATGGTATGTCTATTTCTAGCTTTCGGAGGAAGTGCCATGTAATTTTCCAAAATGGTTGTATCATTTTGCATTCTCACCAGCAGTGCATAAGAGTTCTGGTCTCCCCGCAGCCCCTCCAACATTTGTTATTTCTAGTGTTTTGATTCGTGGCAGTAATGCTGGAGTGAGATGGTATCTCATTGTAGTTTCAATTTTCATTTCTCTAATGGCTAGTGAACATGAGCATTTCCTCATGTGTCTGTTGGCCGTTTGAATGTCTTCTTTGGTGAAGTGTCTGTTCATTTCCTTTGCCCATTTTTCCATAGGATTATTTGTCTTTTTGTTGTAGAGGTGTTGGATTTTCTTGTAGATTATGGAGATTAGACCTCTGTCTGACTTGCACTGTCCAAAAATTTTTCCCCAGTCTGTAGGTTCTCTTTTTACTGTTTTGGTGAAGTCTTTTGAAGAGCATAGGAGTTTGATTTTTAGAAGGTCCCAGTTATCTAGCTTATCTTTTGGGGTTTGTGTGTTGATGGTTATGGTTTGAATCCTGTTAATGCCGTATATTAAGGCTTGTAGTGTTGCGCGTATTTTTTCTTCTATGAACTTTATAGTTTTAGGCTTTATATTCAGGTCTTTGACCCATTTTGAAGTAGTTTTTGTATACGGTGTGAGGTTTCATTTTGTTTTGCAGATGGATATCTAGTTTTGCCAGCACCATTTGTTAAAAAGACTGTCTTTTCCCCATTTGATGGACTTTGGGAACTTGTTGAAGATCAGGTGACCGTAGGTGGATGGATTTACATCTGGGTTCTCAATTCTGTTCCATTGGTCAATGTACCTGTCGTTGTACCAGTACCAGGCTGTTTTGACTACTGTAGCTGTATAGTAGGTTCTGAAGTCAGGTAGTGTGAGTCCTCCAACTTTCTTCTTCTTCTTCAGTAGTGCTTTACTTATTCGGGGCTTCTTCCCTTTCCATATAAAGTTAATGATTAGTTTTTCCATAGCTTTGAAGAATGTTGTTGGTATTTCGATCGGGATTGCATTGTATTTGTAAACTGCTTTGGGTAGAATTGTCATTTTCACAATGTTGAATCTACCTATCCATGAGCATGGTATGTTTTTCCATTTATGTAGATACCTCTAGGTTTCTTGCAGTAGTGTTTTGTAGTTTTCTTTGTATAGGTCTTTTACATCCCTCGTTAGATTTATTCCTAAGTATTTTATTTTTTAGGGGCTATTATAAATGGTATTCTTTTCCTGATTTCCTTTGTATCATTCTCCTTATTATTCGTGTACAGGAATCCAACTGATGTTTGTATGTTTATCTTGTATCCTGCTACTCTGCTGAATCTTTCTGTTAGTTCCAGTAGATTTCTCATGGAGTCTTTAGGGTTTTCTATGTATAGTATCATATCATCTGCAAACAGGGACAGTTTAACTTCTTCATTACCAATTTGAATGCCCTTTATTTATTTTTCTTGCCTTATTGCTTTAGCTAGAACTTCCAGCACAATGTTAAATAGGAATGGTGATAAGGGGCATCCTTGTATTGTTCCTGTTCTCAAGGGGAATGTTTTAAGCGTCTCTCCATTAAGAATGATGTTGGCTGTTGGTTTTGCATAGATGCCATTTATTATGTTGAGAAATTTCCCTTCTATACCTATTTGATCGAGAGTTTTTATCAGGAATGGGTGTTGGACTTTGTCAAATGCCTTTTCTGTGTCAATTGAGATGATCATGTGATTCTTTTCTTTCCTTTTATTTATGTGTTGGATTACGTTGATTGATTTTCTGATGTTGAACCATGCTTGCATACCTGGTATGAATCCTACTTGGTCGTGGTGTATTTTTTTTTTTATATGATGCTGAATTATATTGGCTAGAAGTTTGTTAAGAATTTTTGCATCTATATTCATGATAGATATCATTCTGTAATTTTCTTTTTTTGTGACGTCTTTGGTTTTGGTATCAGCATTATGCTGGCTTCATAGAATGAATTTGGAAGAGTCGCTTCCTTTTCTGCGCTCTGAAATAGCTTCAGTAGTTCTGATACAAACTCTCCTGTAAATGTTTTGTAGAATTCTCCAGTGAAGTCATCTGGGTTGGTGCTTTTTTTTTGGTTGGGAGTTTTTTTTATTACCTTTTCAATATCTTCTCTTGTTATAGGTCTCTTCAGAATTTCAACATCACCTTGTTGTCGTTTGGGAAGGCCCTGGGTTTCCAGAAATTCATACATTTAATCTAGGTTTTCAAATTTGTTGGAGTATAGTTTTTCATAATATTCTGTTATAATCCTTTTTATTTCAGTTGGGTCTTTTTTAATGTCCCCCATTTCATTTCTTATTTGAGTTATTTGCATTCTCTCCTGTTTTTCTTTTGTCAGTCTGGCCAGTGGTTTGTCAATTTTGTTGATTCTTTCAAAGAACCAGCTTTTGGTTTTGTTTATTCTTTCTACTGTTTTTCTGTTCTGTATTTCATTTATTTCTGCTCTGATCTCTACTATTTCCTTTCTTCCAGTGGCAGTGGGCTATTATTGCTGTTCTCTTTCTATTTGTTTGAGTTGTGTAGTTAACGTTTTGATTTTGTCCCTTTCTTCTTTTTCAATGTGTGCATCTTTTGCCATAAATTGTACCCTGAGGGCTGCCTTTGCTGTGTCCCAAAGGTTTTGGTATGATGTGTTTTCATTCTCATTTGATTCTAGGAAGTTTTTGATTCCATCTCTGATTTCTTCTATTACCCAGTGATGTGTAAGCAGGGTATTATTCAGTTTCCATGTAATTGATTTTTTTTGCTTGCTCTTTCTGTTGTTAATTTCTACCATGATGGCATTGTGGTCACGGAAGATACTTTGAATTATCTCAACGTTTTGGATATGTTGAGGATTGCTCTCTGGCCTGAGATGTGGTCTATTCTGGAGAACGTTCCATGTGCATTGGAAAAGAATGTGTAACTTTCCAGCGGTTGGATTGAGTGTTCTATATATGTCTATGAGGTCAAGTTGGCTGATTGTGCCCTTTAGGTCTTCTGTATCTTTGCTTAGTTTCTTCTTAGTTGTTCTCTCCTTTACTGAGAGTGGTGTGTTGAAGTCTTCTACTATTATTGTGGAACTGTCAATTTCTCTTTTCAGTGTTGTTAGAGTTTGTTTTATGTATTTTGGAGCCCTGTCATTGGATGTGTAGATGTTTATTATGGTTATGTCTTCATGATGGATCATCCCCTTAATCATTATATAGTGTCCCTCTTTGTCTTTTATGGTGGATTTTATTTTAAAGTCTATTTTGTCTGAGATTACTATTGCCACTCCTACTCTTTTTTGGTAGTTGTTAGCTTGATATATTTTTTTCCTACCTTTACTTTTAATAAATGCACATCTATGTTTCCGAGGTGTGTCTCTTGTAGACAGCATATTGATGGATCCTGTTTTCTTATCCATTCTGTCACTCTCCGTCTCTTTATGGGTTCATTGAGTCCATTTACATTCAGTGTAATTATTGATAGATGTGAGTTTCTTGGTGTCCTATTGTAGTGCTTTTTTTTGTGATGCTGACGTTTTCTTTGTTCTTCCTACTCTCCTGCGCTGAGTTACTTTTGTTTGTGGATTTTATTTTTTCATTTCTTTTGTTTTTGGAGGTTTTGTTTTACTGAGACTTTATGTTTTTCCTCTTTATTTTTATGATTATGTTTGTTAACTTTCGTTGTGGTTACCATGAATTTTACACTTATCTTTCTAAGTTTGAAGCAGTCTACCATTAGTTTGTACCTCCTTGCCTTCCTCTTTATTAGATGGTTCTATACCTATGCCGTTTATTCCCTCTTTTATTGTTTTGAAGTTGTTGTCATTTACTGATTAACTGCTCTGATTCCCTGTTGTATTTCTTTTGGTTTTTGATACTCCTGAGAGTTCATTTCCTAGATTGGCATCTGGCTCGTCTGATCCTGCATCCTAGATTCTGCCTGTGAGCTGAAGTTGTTTGCTCTCTGATCGAAGAACTCCCTTTAATATTTCTTGTATGTTTGGTTTGGCTTTTACACATTCCCTTAATTTCTGTTTATCTGGAAATGACCTAATTTCACCATCAAATTTGAATGAGAGTTTTGCAAGATATATTTTTATTGGCTGGCAATTTTTTTTCTTTCAAGATTTTATGTATGTCATCCCATTGCCTTCTTGCCTCCATGGTTTCTGCCAAATAATCTGAGTTTAGTCTTATTGTTTCTCCTCTGTATGTGACTTCTTGTTTTTCACAAGCTACTCTCAGGATTCTTTGTTTGTCTTTGCTTTTGGGAAGTGAGATTATGATATGCCTTGGTGATTTTCTTTTGGGGTCTATCCTATATGGAGTTCGTTGAGCTTCTTGGATGGCCAGCTTTTCATCTTTCATGATACTGGGGAAGTTTTCTGTCAGCAGTTCTTCAGTGATCCTCTCTGTGTTTTGTGTTTTCTCCCACTGTGCTGGAACTCAAATCACTCAGAAAATTTTGCTTTTGATTGTATCATACATAACTATCAAGGTCTCTTTATTTTTCTTTGCTCTTTTTTCTGAGTTTTCCTCAGAGTTGTATCCCAGTGTTTGTCTTGAATTCCACTGATCCTGTCTTATACCGTTTCAAATATGCTTCTCAGCCCTTCTGTGACACCGTCCATTTCTGGAATCTTGTTGTTTATCTTTTGGATTTCTAATTGTTGTTTTTGTATAATTTCTAGTTGTGAATTTATTTTGGCATTTTGTTCCTGCTTTATTTTCCTGAACTCTTCCAAGTTTTTGTCTGTATTTTCCATGAATTTGTCTATTTTTTCCTCATTTTTGTCTGCTGTTTGCTTCAGCTGTTGGAGAATTCTGAGTATTAGAGATTTGAATTCCCTATCAGGTTGTTCTAGTGCATTTTCTTCCACTCGAAAGTCATCTGGCGTTTTATTTTGGATGCCTACTGGAACCATCCTGTCCTGTTTTTGTAAATGTTTTGATATTGTCTGCTGTGTTCGTGACATTCAGTAGTTATTTTTCTCGTTTATTGATTGTAGTTTTTTTGTTTACTCCTTTTTTTTTTAATTTGACTATTTCTGAGCAGGCGGGCTGTGTGTTCTTTGTTGTTTGATGGTCTATGGGAACAATACTTTTCACTTCCTTCTCCAGTTGGCAGGGTCAGTCACTCAGATATGGTACGGCAGGCAGGTCTAGCTGAAGAGGAGTTACTGGGATGGGTTGTTTGTGGCACTTACTACAGTCAGCAGGGTTGGTCGGTAATCAGTGCAGGGAATGTTCCAGTGGGCTGTCCCTGTGCTGCTTGGTGGTGTGATGTTAAGCGCACAGTGCAGGTAGGCAGTATGTAGCGGGGAGATTGTTATGTGTGGAGCTTAGATGGATATGGGAGAGAGGAGAGAGGAACAGGAGCCAAAAACATAAAAACAAACAAAAAAGAGTGCTAGGGTAGCTTGCCATTGGAGTGGAGAGATGAGAGACTATGAATTGGAGAAAAAAAATGGGGAAGAAGAAGAAAAAGAAAGAAAACAATGATAAATAAAAATCAGAAAGGAAAAAGAACAGCAAAGCTCCCAGGGATCCCACCAGTGTGGCTACAAGGTCTCAGGAATTTGTTCTCAGGTGTTGCAGTACAGCCTGGCTAGAAGGCACAGAGGTATACCATGCCAGGTATTCAGGGAACAGAAAGAGAAGGAAGATATAGATAGACAAGAAACTGAGTAATGAAGAAAGACCAAGAGGGAAAAAGAGGGAAAAGAAAACAGAACAAATTTAAAACAAAATAACAAGAAAAACCCCCAAAAAAACTGAAGAAAAAAAAACAAGGAAAAAAAAAGATATGCCCTCAGGGATCCCTCTACACGTCTGTGCAAGCCTGGCTGGAAAGGGCTCCCAACTCAAGAAAAGGAAAAGAAAACAAACAAACAATTCAAAACAAACATACGAACAAAAGCCCTGGGATCCCACCAGCACGGCAGCCCAGACTGGGAAGCAGCTTCACACTCGAACGGAGCTCCACAGCCCCTCAGGAAGAAGCAAAGATGGCGCACGGAGCGAGGTATTTGAGCAAAAGGTGGGGGAGGTTGTGAGAGGTAAGAAAGAAATCAAAACAAGCAGAAAACAAAGGAACACCAGCAGCCAACAAATGGCACTCAGAGAGCAAGCTAGTCGGCACTGCTTTCTTGATGGTATGAGGTCTCCCACCTCTCTGCTTGCTTCTGTTTCCTTTTATCTCTTGAGAGATAAAAGGTGTTGCAGGCCACACCTCAGAGAAATCCCCTTTACATTGGATCAGGGATGTGACCTGGGTAAGGGTGGTTTTACAATCCCACCCTAATCCTCTGTAACATAAAATTAGAATCACAAAATGGAGGCAAACCACACAATTCTGGGAATCATGGCTTAGCCAAATTGATATACACATTTTGGGGGGGACACAATACAATCCATGACATGGTGCTAACATTTTCTTTCTCTTCTCTCCTGTTCTGAATTCCATTTTTTGGGGGGGGATTTTTTTCCTTTCTTTTATTTTTCTAGATTTTTTTCACTGAGACTTTATGTTTTTCTTCTTTATTTTGATGAATAGGTGTGTTAACTTTCTTCGTGGTTGCCTTGAAATTTACCTTTATCTTCCTAGGTTTGAACCAGTCTACTGTTACTCGGTATTACCTTGACTTCCTCTCCATTAGAAAGTTCTATATCCTCACCGTTTATTCCCTCTTTATTCTTCTGATGTTGTTGTCATTTACAGATTAACCTATCTGGTTCCCCGCTGTAATTGTTTTGGTTTTGGATAGTCCTTAAGAGTTCATTTCTTAGCTTGGTATCTGGCTGCTACAATCTTGTGTCCTAGATTCAGGCTGTGGTCTGTTGTTGTTCATTCTCAGATCGAAGGACTCCCTTTAATAATTCTTGTATTTTTCGTTTGGTTTTTACAAATTCTCTAGAAATGTCCTAATTTCACCATCTTATTTGAATGAGAGTTTTGCATTTTATATTATTCTTGGCTGACAATTTTTTTCTTTCAAGGTTTTATGTATGTCATCCCATTGCCTTCCTGCCTGCATGATTTCTGCCGAATAATCTGAGCTTAGTCTTGTTTCTCCTCTGTATGTGAATATTTGTTTTTCTCAAGCTGCTCTCAGGATTCTTTGTCTTTGGTTTTAGCGACTGTGATTATGATATGTCTTGGTGATTTTCTTTTGAGGTCTATCCTATATGAGGTTCATTGAGCCCCTTGGATGGTCAGGTTTTCATCTTTCATGAGACTGGGGAAGTTTTCTGTAAGCAGTTCTTCAATAATCGTCTCTGTGTTTTCTGTTTTCTCCCCTTGTTCTGGAACTCCGATCACTCGTAAATTTTTGCTTTTGATTATATCTCACATAATTCTCATGGTTTCTTCATTTTTCTTCCTCTTTTCTCTGATTTTTCCTGAAGCAGAATTGTATTCAAGTGTTTGTCTTAAATTTCACTTATCCTGTCTTCCTTCATTTCAAACCTGCTCCTCAGCCCTTCTATGACAGTTTCCATTTCTGAAATCTTGTTGTTTATCTTTTGGATTTCTAATTGTTGTTTTTGTATTATTTCTAGTTGTGACTCTATTTTGTCATTTTGTTCCTGCATTATTCCATTTTTTTTGTCTGTATTTTCCATGAATTTACCTATTTTTTCCTCATTTGTTTCTGCTTTTTGCTTCAACTCTTGGATAGCTCTGAATATGAGAGATTTAAATTCCCTATCAGGTAGTTCTAGTGCCTTTTCTTCTACTGGAAAGTCATCTGGCGTTTTATTTTGGACACCTACTGGAACCATCCTGTCCTGTTTTTGTAAATGTTTTTATATTGTCTGCTGTTTTCAGGGCATTGGGTAGTTATTTTCTGCATTTATTGATTGTAGATTTCTTTGTTTTGTCTTGCTTTTTTGTTTTATTTTGTTATGTCTGAGCAGGCGGGCTGTGTGTGCTTTGTTGTTTGCTTATCTGTAGGTGCAATACTTTTCAGCTCTTCCTACAATTGGCAGGGTCAGTCTCTCAGATAGGGTATAGCAGGGCAGGGCTAGATGAAGAGGAATTGCTGGGATGGGTTGTTTGTGGCAAGTACTAGGGCCAACAGAGTGGGCTGGGAATCAGTGTAAGGGAGGTTCTGGTAGGCCGTGCCTGTGCTGCCTGGGGGTGTGACATTTAGCACACAGTGTGGATAGGCAGGATGGAGGTGGGAGATTGTGATATGTGAAGCTAAGATTGGTATGGGAAAAAGGAGAGAGGAGAGAGAGAAACAGGAGCCTAAAACAAAGAAACAAACAAAAAAAAGCGTGCTAAGGGAGCTTGCCATTGGAGTGGAGAGATGATAAACCGGGAAATGGAGAAAATCAGAAAAGAAAAAAGGGGAAAATAAACAAATAAAAGTTAGAAAAAAAGAAAAATAAAGCCCCCCTGAGATCCCACCGGTGTGGCTGTGAAGACCAGGGAAGTGGCTCCCAAGTTGTGAAGTACAGCCTGGTTAGAAGGGGTAGAGATGTCACACAGTGCCAGGTATTCAGGAGATGGGAAGAGAAGGTAAGTATAGAAAGACGAGAAACTCAGAAATGAAGACAGACAAAAAGGAAAAATGAGAGAACATAAAACAAAATAAGAAAAGTCCCCAGGGATCCCACCACTCAGCTGCAGAATCCAGAGAAGTAGCTCCCAAGCAGTGCAGTACAGCCTAGCTAGAAGGGGTTCTCAAGCCGAGAGAAAATAAAGAAAACAGATGAAACAAAACAGAGCAAATCACAACAAAAAAGCTCGGGTATCCCAACAATGTGGCGGTGTGTACTGGGGAAGCTGTTCCCAGCTGAGCGGTGCTTCACAACCTTTCAAGAAGAAGCAAAGATGGCACACAGAGCCAGGTGTTTGAGAGAAAGGAGGGGGAGATGGTGAGTGGTACAGAAGAAACCAAAAGAAGCAGAAAAAAGCAACACTAAAAACAAATAAATGGAACTAAGGGAGCCAGCCAGTGTGGGCAGTCAAATCAAAGTGGCACAGGGCTGAAGCTTGTGCCTCCCTGCCAAGAGATTGTGGCCACAGGAACCAGAGGAGGCCAAGCGGGGGTGAAGAAGGGTCGGGGGGTGGGAAAGCATATATTGCTGGCTACCGATTGTTCTGTCTCCTGTTGGGAGCTCCCTGAAGCTTCTTTCCTGTACTCCCTGTCCGCGGATCTCAGGCAGAGTCCAAGATGGCGAATCCATGCTGCATTAGCTGATAGGGGACCTCTGCATGTATCTCACCTCGCTCCCGGTTCTCTGTCTGTGTCTTATGCCATTCGGTGCTTGGCTGAGTTCTTTATCTCTTCATTTGATGTTAGGGTTCCAGGATTGACGTTTGTCTCTGTTTTACTTAGTTGTTTGGGTCTTTGCTGTGGAGGGACCGTGTGGTGTTTCTGGTGAAATTTGAAAAAGATCTGTGGTATACATAATATTGTATATATAATATATATGTTATATATATTATATAATATTATTCTTGAACCAAATATAATGTCTGTTGATAATTGTACTATGAATATGTAAAGGTTAGCATTAAAGGAACGTGGTGAGGAATATAAGAATTTCTTTTTTAGTCTTCTGTACTATTTTTGCAATTTTTTTGTAAGTATAAATTTCGTTTAAAATAAAAAGTTTAATAAAAAACAGTTAAACACAATTTACATTATTATTATGATTGTTATTATTTTTACTATATTATTCATCCTAAAACTAAGTAATGTGATAAGAATAATAGAAAGAAATGCGATTCTTCTCTCTGGCAATTCTATTTATTCCAATCAGATGGAGTGTTTTTTATTGTGGAGGGGTGCTTTCGTTGTATTCTTGGGTCATATTCAGCAGTTACTGTGTCAAGTACCAATGTGCCCTACTTCATGGTTTTCTTATTTGTTCTGTTAGCATTCTTCTTTGAATGATTTTTGCAAAAATAGATTTTGTATGAGAAGCAAATTTACTAAGTATTTCTTTGAAAGTTCTCATAATAAAATTTGGTGAAATATTTTTTTAAAAAACTCTAATGATATTGCTTCATTGTCTTCTGGTATTTCTTTATTGTTGAGAAGTGTGATAGCATTCTGAATCATATTACTGTGCAAGTAACTATTTTCTTTTAGTTTTTTGCATTGTCTGGAGCCTTCAGTTTATCCCTGGTGTTCTGGAATCTCTCAGTGATATACCTTGGAGTGTTTTTGTTTGTTTTTGCTGCACAATGTATTTATTCAATCTATTGAGTCATTTTTAAAAAATCCTTATAAAATTTTCTGTTTTCATTTCTTTCTTTCTTGTTTAAAAGATTATTTTTTACACCATACATTTCTTCATTCTAAAGAATTTGATGATAAATCTCTTGGATTGATCACCTTATCTGTTTATTCATGTTTTTGATACTTTGCTCTTTTTCCTAACGAAGCTCAGATTTTTCTGGATTATATCTTAAACTCTTCTATTCATGTTTTATTTTGACAAACAAGCAACATTATGATAAACGCAGAAAATATTGAAGTTGTAAAGGATTTTATATTACTTGGATCCACAATCAACGCCCATGGAAGCAGCAACGAAGAAGCCAAATGACGCATTGCATTGGACAAATCTGCTGCAAAAGATCTCTTTAAAGTATTAAAAATCAAAGATATCACTTTGAGAACTATAGTGTGCCTGACCCGGGCTACGGCATTTTCAATCCCCTCATATGCATGTGAAAGCTGGACAATGAATAAGGAAGACCGAAGAAGAATTGATGCTTTTGAATTATGGTGTTGGTGAAGAATATTGAATATACTATGGACTGCCAGAATAATGAACAAATCTGTCTTGGAAGAAGTACAGCCAGAATGCTCATTAGAGGCGAGGATGGCAAGACTTCGTCTCGTGTACTTTGGACATATTATCAGAAGGGACCAGTCTCTGGAGAATGACATCATGCCTGGTAGAGTAGAAAATTCCAAAAGCCCATTGCAGTCGAATTGATTCTGACTCATAACGACACTATAGGACAGAGTAGAGCTTCCCCATAGGGTTTCCAAGGAGAGGCTGGTGGATTCAAACTGACAGCGTTTTGGTTAGCATCCATAGCTCTTGACCACTGCACCACCAGAGCTTCAAGTAGAGTGTTAGCGAAAAAGAGGAAGACCCTCAACAAGATGGATTGACATAGTGGCTGCAACAATGGGCTCAAGCATAACAACGATTATGAGGATGGCGTACGGCTGGGCACTGTTTCGTTCTGGTGTACATACGGTCTCTGTGAGTCGGAACTGACTCAAAGGCACCTAAAAACAACAACAGATTTTTAATACATCAGGTTTTTATTATTCTTTTTTTTTTTGGCAGGTGTAAAGTCTCCATCTGCTTTATTTTTATTTTGGTAAATATATATATGTACAAAGTATTTGCCATTTCAACATTTTCCCGTGTACAATTTAGTGACATTAATTAAATTTATCACGTTGTTCAACTATCACCACTTTCCATTTCCAAATTTTTCCATCTCCCTTAACAGAAACTCAATGCTCCTTAAGAAATGAGTCTCCCTTTTCCTCTCCCTCCAGCCTGCCCTGGTAACCATTAATAATCTTTAGTCTCTATACTCTTACCTATTTTGCATATTTTATATAAATGGAATTATACAATATTTGTTCTTTGTGGCAGACTTACTTTCTTAAACATAATGATTTCAAAGTTAATCCATGCTATAGCACGTAGCAGTACTTAATTTATATTTATCCACTATCACCACCAATTGCCATCAGGCTGATTCTAACTCATGATGAATCCATGTGTGTCAGAGTAGAACTATGCTCCATAGAGTTTTCAATGGCTGATTTTTTGGAAATAGATCATCAGCTAAGTAGTATTCCATTGTATGTGTGTATTACATTTTGTTTATTCATTTGTTTGTTGGTGGACATTTAGGTTGTTTCCATCTTTTGAATATTGTAAATGGTACTGGAATGAACATTGGTGTACAAGTATCTGTTTGTGTTCCTGCTTTCAATTATTTTAGGTACTATACACATAGGAGTGGAATTGTTAGATCATATGGTAATGCTATCTTTACTCTTTTGAGGGACACTAAACTATTTTCCATAATGGTTGTACCATTTTACAATCCTACCAGCAATGGTAGGAGTTCTTTTATACATTCTTGTAACTGACAGGGTTAAACTGTTCCCCCTCTTCCCATCACCCCCTCACCTGTAAGTTCCTGATAAGTCATTTCTGTGTTACAGCCCAAGGTTGTCTTACTGCTTCTCTGCTCAAGGCTGCTTCACTACTCACCCACACCCCACCCCCCAACTTGGACATGAGCAATAAGCCACAAAGCTGTCCTTAGATAAACGTCATGCATCATACACCCTAAAATAACCACATGCTCCCAGCCTCCACATTGCACCCACTACTGCACCCATTAGTTCCTGAAATTGCCCACCTATACCCAGAAACTTCTTGAATTATACATAAATTCCCTATCATGAACGCTATAGCTCCCTTAGAATCCCCAACCTCAGGGAGCTTGATTTGAGACTTAGTCTCTGAGGTCCTTGCTTGACCAGCTTGCAATGAAGCCCACTTTCCCTTTCTCAAAGGCCTGGTGTCTCTCAATTGACTGGAGGGGTCTCACTAAGCAGGACCCATTCCCATCGTGTTACAAATTCTGACACCCCATATGGGACCTTTATACATTTCTTCTAACTTAGGCTGCCTGGCTCCTGGGAGCACTTCTGGCCACTAGCACAACCATCTCCCCTCAGTGCACACCAGCTAATTTCTCTGGGAGGTGGCAGCAGACTTTATCTTCATGGCCAGAGCTGTTCCTGGACCCAGAGTGACCCGCTTCTTTGAGATTGAGGAACGGAATCTGATTAAGGATCCTAATCTGATGAGTACTGTGCAAACGGTGTCACAAGTATCTAAGGGCTTCTGAGGGGGTGGGTGGTTGGCTTAGGAGCCAGGGGCGAGCCCAAGAGAACTGTTGTTTCTCTGAGAATCTGAGTGATTGAGGGTTATGCCAGTGAGAGTTCAAGAGAAGTGCTATTTCTGTCAGAATCTGGGTAGTTGAAGGTTATACTGCTCTGGTCTCAAGAAACCCGTTATACCTTGGTCATTGTGGTTTTAGTACTCCTGGTTTTTCTGGTTTAGCTTAGTTCCTAGTTTTTCTAGTTTCTAGTTTTGGTCTAGGCTCAGGTATGCAGAACGCACAAGATATACCAAAGTGCAGCCCCCTTGAATGCATCCAGTTTTTTTTTTTTTTTTTTTTTTTTTAGTTATGGTCCTATAAAAAAAATAGGATGAAGTTTTCCTGTAATGTTGCAAGGCCACAATATCAGTTGGCAGATGGGAAATGTTAGCCTCAAAATTGTTCCCTAAATTGTAATACTGTTCTCCAGTTAGATTTGTTTTGCACTCATGAAAGTAAATAGGATGAAAAAAAAAGTATGTTGATGCCTTTATGCCCTTGTATAACAACAAAAGCCAAGTAAAATTACTGTTCAAACTGAGATAAAGAAATGACAGGTCTTTGATTCCCCAGAGGAAGATGATTGTCCCACTCTTCCTCCTGCATTAGCCCCACCCTTGTATCTGCCAGAACTGTCTGGGCCCACTGAGCCAATCTCAGAAATGGTTTCCCTGCCACACATCAGAAGTAGTGCGAATTTTGGACAGGGGACTTCCATACCCGAAACAGAGTAACAGGCAACATGGTGTTATCCACTAAGACAAGTTCCTACCCGGCAGGAGGAAACTGGAACTCTGGGGTTAGTCTAGGTACACACTCCATTATCTACATCTGAGTTGTTCAATTGAAAAAAAAAAAAACAAACTCCTTCCTTACCGAGAGGATCCAAAACCTATCACAGATCTTTTTACTTCCGTCTTTGCCACACATTGCCCTAACTGGGCTGATTGTCAGGCACTGTTGGATATTCTTTTGAATATGAAGGAGCAGAGATTAGTTTTAGGAACAGCCAGAGAGGGAGCAGAGCACCTCCAACAACCCAACAACCCTATTCAACAAGCTCCTGATTTAACAATACCTTCTTCTGAGCCTAGCTGGGACCCTAATGACCCTATGGGAAATGAAAGGCTCAACCATTTTCAGACCTGTCTAATTGCAGGGTTGAAAGGATGTGCTCCAAAAAAAAAATTAAATAGGGTCCATGAGGTCCGTCAAGGACTGACTGAGGATCCATCTACCTTCCTGGAAATAATTTAATTTTATTTTATTTTTTTTTTTTTTTTGCTGTGCTTCAGGTGAAGGTTTACAGAACAAATATTTTCTCATTAAACAGTAGTACACATATTGTTTTATGACACTGGTTAACAACCCACGACATGTCAACCCTATCCCTTCCCCATCTTTTTTTTTTTTGGTGAAAATATACATAGCCAAAGATACACCATGTCAAAAATTTCGACATGCACAGTTCAGTGACATCGACTACTCTTCCAATTGTCCTGCTATTCTCACTGTAGATGAAGGTTTACAGAACGAAATAGTTTCTCACTGAACAGTTAGTACACGTGTTGTCCTATGACAATGGTTAACAACCTCACTACACATCAACACTGTCCTTACTCAACCTTGGGTTCCCTATCACCAGCTTTCCTGTCCCCTTCTGCCTTCTAGCCCTTGTCCCTGGACTGCTGTGCCTTATTAGTCCCATTTTCTTTTATGGGCTTGTCCCATCCCTGGCTGAACAGTGAACCTCAGAAGTGACTTCACCACTGAGCTAAAAGGGTGTCTGGGGGCCATACTATTGGGGTTTCTCCAGTCTCCTTTAGGCCAGTAAATCTGGTCTTTTTTGTGTGTGTTAGAATTTTGTTCTACATCCTTCTCCAACTCTGTCCAGAACCCTCTGTTGTGATCCCGGTCACAGCAGTCAGTGGTGGTATCTGGGCACCATCTAGCCATACTGGACTCAGTCTGGTGGAGGCCATGGTAGCTGTGGTACATTAATCCTTTGGAATTATCTTTTCCTTGTATCCTGTTCTCTTCATTCTCCCTTGCTCCAAAAGGAATGAGACCAGTGGAGTATCTTAGATGGCTACTCACAGGCTTTTAAGATTCCAGACGCTATTCAACAAGGTAGAATGTAGAACATTTCCTTTATAAACTGTTGTTATGCCAATTGAGCTAGATTTTCCTCGAGACCATGTTCCCCACAACCCTCTGCCCAGTGATTCAGTCCCTTAGGGAGTTCGGATGTGTCTATGGAGCTTCCATGATCTTTCCTTGTACAAGTTGTGCTGGCTTCCAGAGTATTCTGTACTGTCTAACCCTTCACCCAAGATATCACTTATCTATTGCCTATTTAGTATTCCCGCCCAACACCTCCCATACATGGTAACAAAAAAAGATTGTTACTTTTTGTGTGTGAACTTTTTCATGGGTTTTTACAATAGAGGTCTCATACAATATTTGTCCTTTTGTGACTGACTTATTTCACTCAGCATAATGTCCTCCAGTTTCATCCATGTTATGAGATGCTTCACAGATTCATCATTGTTCTTTCTCGTTGCATAGTACTCCATTGTGTGTCTGTACCATAGTTTGTTTATCCATTCATCTGTTGATGGGCATCTACATTGTTTCCATCTTTTTGCTATTGTGAACAATGCTGCCATGAATATAGGTGTGCATAAGTCTATTCAAGTGACAACTCTTATTTCGCCAGGATATATTCCTAGGAGTGGGATTGCTGGATCGTATGGTATGTCTATTTCTAGCTTTCTAAGGAAGCGCGATATCATTTTCCAAAATGGTTGTATCATTTGGCATTCCCACCAGCAGTGCATAAGAGTTCCAATCTCCCTGCAGTCCCTCCAACATTTGTTATTTCCAGTGTTTTTGATTCATGCCAGTAATACCGGGTGAGATGATATCTCATGGTGGCTTTAATTTACATTTCTCTAATGGGTAGTGATCGTGAGCATTTCCTCATGTATCTGTTGGCTGCTTGAATGTCTTCTTTGGTGAAGTGTCTGTTCATTTCCTTTGCCCATTTTTTCATAGGATTATTTGTCTTTTTGTTGTAGAGGTGTTGGATTTTCTTGTAGATTATGGAGATTAAACATATGCCTGACTTGTACTGTCCAAAAAATTTCCCCAGTCTGTAGGTTCTCTTTTTACTCTTTTGGTAAAGTCTTTTGAAGAGCATAGGTGTTTGATTTTTAGAAGATCCCAGTGATCTAGCTTATCTTCTGGGGTTTGTGTGTTGATGATTATGGTTTGTATGGTGTTAATGCCGTGTATTAGGGCCTGTAGCATTGGTCCTATATTTTCTACTATGACTTTATAGTTTTTGGCTTTATATATAGGTCTCTGATCCATTTTCATTTAGTTTTTGTATATGGCGTGAGGTATGGGTCCTGTTTCAAAGTTTTGCAGTTGGATATCCAGTTTTGCCAGTGCCGTTTGTTAAAAAGACTGTCTTTTCCCCATTTGATGGACTTTGGGCCCTTGTCGAAGATTGGGTGACCATAGGTGGATGGATTTACATCTGAGTTCTCAATTCTGTTCCATTGGTCAATGTGTCTGTTGTTTTACCAGTACCAGGCAGTTTTGACAACCGTAGCTGTATAGTAGGTTCTGAAGTCAGGTAGTGTGAGTCCTCCAACTTTATACTTGTTCATCAGTAGTGCTTTACTTATTTGGGGCTTCTTCCCTTTCCATATAAAGTTAATGAGTAGTTTTTCCATCACTTTGAAGAACGTTGTTGATATTTGGATCGCGATAGCATTGTATTTGTAAATTGCTTTGGGTAGAATTGTCATTTTCACAATGTTAAGTATACCTGTCCATGAGCATGGTATGTTTTTCCATTTATGCAGATCCCTTTGGGTTTCTTGCAGTAGTGTTTTGTAGTTTTCTTTGTCTAGGTCTTTTACATCCCTGGTTAGATTTATTCCTAAGTATTTTATTTTTTTAGGGGCTATTATAAATGGTATTGTTTTCCTGATTTCATTTTCATTGTTCTCTTTATCGGTGTATAGGAATCCAACTGATGTTTGTATGTTTATCTTGTATCCTGCTAGTCTGATGACTCTTTCTATAAGTACCAGTAGTTTTCTCATGGAGTCTTTAGGGTTTTCCATGTATAGTATCATATCATCTGCAAACAGGGACAGTTTAACTTCTTCATTACCAATTTGGATGCCCTCTGTTTCTTTTCCTTGCCTTATTGCTCTTACTAGAACTTCCAGCACAATGTTAAATAGGAGTGGTGATAAAGGACATGCTTATCTTGTTCCTGTTCTCAAGGGGAACGTTTTCAGCCGCTCTCCATTAACAATGATTTTGGCCATTGGTTTTGCATAAGTGCCCTTTATTATGTTGAGAAATTTCCCTTCTATACCTATTTTATTGAGAGTTTTTATCAGGAATTGGTGTTGGACTTTGTTGAATGCCTTTTCTGCGTCAATTGAGATGATCATGTGTTTCTTTTGTTTCCTTTTATATATGTGGTGGATAACGTTGACTGATTTTCTAATGTTGAACCATTCTTGCATACTTGGTATGCATCCTACTTGGTTGTGGTGTATTATTTTTTTGTTATGATGCTGAATTCTATTGGCTAGAATTTTGTTGAGAATTTTTGCATCTATATTCATGAGAGATATTGGTCTGTAATTTTCCTTTTTTGTGGTGTCTTTGCCTGGTTTTGTATCAGTGTTATGCTGGTTTCATAGAATGAATTAGGAAGTGTTGATTCCTCTTCTTTGCTCTGAAATAGCTTGAGTAGTACTGGTACAAGCTCTTCTGTGAAAGTTTTGTAGAATTCTCCAGTGAAGCCTTCTGGGCCAGAGGTTTTCTTTGTTGACAGTTTTTTTTATTACCTTTTCAATCTCTTCTCTTGTTATGGGTATGTTCAGATTTTCAACATCACTTTGTTGTAGCTCGGGTAGGTAGTGTGTTTCTAGAAATTTATCCATTTCTTCTAGGTTTTCAAATTTGTTAAAGTATAGTTTTTCATAACATTCTGTTATGATCCTTTTTATTTCATTTGGGTCTGTTGTAATGTCCCCCATTTCATTTCTTATTTGAGTTATTTGCATCCTCTCCTGTTTTTCTTTTGTCAGTCTGGCCAGTGGTTTGTCAATTTGGTCGATTCTTTCAAAGAACCAACTTTTGGTTTTGTTTATTCTTTCTATTGTTTTTCTGTTCTCTATTTCATTTGTTTCTGCTCTAATCTTTAGTATTTCCTTTCTTCTGGTGGCTGTGGGATATTTTGCTGTTCTCTTTCTATTTGTTTGAGTTGTGTAGTTAATGTTTTGATTTTGTCCCTTTCTTCTTTATTGATGTGTACGTCTATTGGTATAAGTTGTCCTCTGAGGACTGTCTTTGCTGCGTCCCAAAGGCTTTAGTATGTTGTATTTTCATTGTCATTTGATTATAGGAAGTTTCTGATTCCATCTCTGATTTCTTCTATTACCCAGTGATGTGTAAGTAGGGTATTATTCAGTTTCCATGTAATTTATTTTTTTTCCTTGCTCTTTCCATTGTTAATTTCTACCTTGATGGCATTGTGGTCAGAGAAGATACTTTGAATTTTCTCAACGTTTTGGATGTTGTTGAGGATTGCTTTGTGGCATGATATGTGGTCTATTCTGGAGAACATTCCATGTGCATTGGAAAAGAATGTGTACTTTGCAGCTGTTGGATGGAGTGTTCTATATATGTCTATGAGGTCAAGTTAGCTGATTGTGCCCTTTAGGTCTTCTGTATCTTTGCTGAGTTTCTTTTTAGTTGTTCTGTCCTTTACTGAGAGTGGTGTGTTGAAGTCTTTTACTATTATTGTCAAACTGTCAGTTTCTGTTTTCAGTGTTGTTAGAGTTTGTTTTATGTATTTGAAACTCCTGTCACTGGGTGCGTAGATGTTTATTATGGTTATGTCTTCATGATGGATCATCCCCTTAATCATTATATAGTGTCCTTCTTTCTCTTTTGTGGTGGATTTTATTTGAAAATCTATTTTATCTGAGATTAGTATTGCCACTCCTGCTATTTTTTTGGTAGTCGTTAGCTTGATATATTTTTTTCCAAACTTTGACTTTAATAAATTCATGTCTTTGTTTCTAAGGTGTTTTTCTTGTAGACAGCATATTGATGGATCCTGTTTTGTTATCCTTTCTGTCACTCTCCGTTTCTTTATGGGTGCATTGAATCCATTTACATTCAGTGTAATTATCGATAGGTGTGAGTTTGTTGCTGTCATTTTGTAGTGGTTTTTTGTGTGTGTGTGTGTGTGTGGTGCTGACGTTTTCTTTGTTCTTCTTACTCTCCTGTGCTGAATTACTTTTGTTTGTGGTTTTTTTTAATTTCTTTTGCTTTGTAGGTTTTGTTTTTGCTGAGACTTTATGATTTCCCTCTTTATTTTTATGAGTACATTTGTTAACTTTCTTTGTGGTTACTGTGAAATTTACCCTTATCTTTCTAAGTTTCAAGCAGTCTAATCACTTGGTATCACCTTGCTTTCCTCTCCATTAGAAGAATATATACCTACACCGTTTATCCCTTCTTTTATTGTTCTGATGTTGTTGTCATTTACAGATTAACTGCTGTTTCCCTGCTGTATTTCTTTTGGTTTTGGATAGTCCTTGAGAGTTCATTTCCTAGGTTGGTATCTGGCTGGTATGATCCTGCATCCTAGATTCTGCCTGTGAGCTGAAGTTGTTTGTTCTCAGACCAAAGAACTCCCTTTAATAATTCTTCTAATTTTGGTTTTGTTTTTACATATTCCCTTAACTTCTGTTTATCTAGAAATGTCCTAATTTCACTAGCATATTTGAATGAGAGTTTTGCAGCATAGATTATTCTTGGCTAGCAATTTTTTCTTTCAAGATTTTATATATGTCATCCCATTGCCTTCTTGCCTGCATGGTTTCTGCCGAATAATCTGAGCTTAGTATTATTGTTTCTGCTATGTATGTGACTTCTTGTTTTTCATGAGCTCCTCTCAGGATTCTTTGTTTGTCTTTGGTTTTGGTGAGTGTGATTATGATATGTCTTGGTGATTTTCTTTTGGGGTCTATCCTATATTGGTTTCTTGAGCTTCTTGGATGGCCAGCTTTTCATCTTTCATGATATTGGGCAAGTTTTCTGTCAGCAGTTCTTCAGTGATCCTCTCTGTGTTTTCTGTTTTCTTCCCCTGTTCTGGAACTCTGATCACTCGAAAATTTTTGCTTTTGATTGTATCCCACATAACTCTTAGTGTCTCTTCATTTTTCTTTGTTCTTTTTTCTGAGTTTTCCTCGAAAAGAGTTGTTTCCAAGTGTTTGTCTTCAATTCCATTGATCCTGTCTTCCTCCTCAACCCTTCTATGACACTGTCCATTTATGAAATCTTGTTGTTTATCTTTTGGATTTCTAATTGTTGTTTTTGTATAATTTCTAGTTGTGAATTTATTTTGGCATTTTGTTCCTGCCTTTTTTTTTTTGCTGAATTCTTCTATGTTTTTGTCTGTATTTTCCATGAATTTGTCTGCCTTTTCTATGAATTTGTCTATTTTTTCCTCATTTTTGTCTGCTTTTTTCTTCAACTCTTGGATAATTCTGAGTATTAGAGATTTGAATCCTTATTAGGAAGTTCTAGTGCCTTTTCTTCCACTGGAAAGTCATCTGGTGTTTTATTTTGCAAGCCTACTTTAACCATTCTGTCCTGTTTTTGTAAATGTTTTGATATTATCTGCTCTCTTTGGGGCATTTAGTAGTTATTTTTCTCGTTTATTAATTGTTGATTTGTTTGTTTTGTCCTTTATTTTAAAATTTGGCTATATCTGAGCAGGCTGGCTGTGTGTTCTTTGTTGTTTGCTCGTCTGTGGTCATGATACTTTTCACCTTCTTTTCCAATTGACAGGGTCAGTTGCTCAGATATGGTACAGCAGGGCAGGTCTTGTTGAAGAGGAGTTCCTGGGATGGGTTGTTTGTGGCACTTACTACAGTCACCAGGTTGGGTCGGTAATCAGTGCAGGACAGGTTCCGGTAAGCCTTGCCTGTGCTGCTTGTTGGTGTGATGTTAAATGTACAGTGCACTTAGGCAGGATGGAGGGGGGAGATTGTTATGTGTGGAGTTAGGATGGATATGGGAGAGAGGAGAGAGGAAAAGTAGTCAAAAACACACAAAGAAAAAAGAGTGCTGGGGGAGCTTGCCATTGGAGTTAAGAGATGAGAGACTATGAAATGATGAAAAACAAAAATGGGAAGAAGAAGGAAAAAGAAAAGAATAAATAAATAAAAATCAGAAAGGAAAAAGAACAGCAAAGCTCCCAGGGATCCCGCCAGTGCGGGTATGAAGTTTGGGGAAGTTGTTCCCAGGTGTTGCAGTATAGCCTGGGTAGAAAGCATAGAGGTATTCAGCGCCAGTATTCAGGGAACAGAAAGTGTGGGAAGGTATAGCGAGACAATAAAATGAGTAATAAAGAAAGGGAAAACGAGAAAAAAGAAAAAAAAAGAAATTAAAAACAAAACAAGAAAAGCCCCCCAAAAAACAGAAAGAAAAAAAAAACATGAAAAAAGAAATGCCCTCAGGGATCCCTTTGCATCTCTGCACAAGCTGAGCGGGTAGGTCCCAATCCGTGTAGCACTGCTCGGCCAGAATGGGCTCCCATCTCGAGAAAAGGAAAAGAAAACAAACAAACAATTCAAAACAAACAAACAAAAGCCCAGGTGTCATGGTTTGAGTTATGTTCCCCAAAAAATGTGTGTATCAATTTGGCTGGGCCATGATTCCCAGAACTGTGTGGTTGGCCTCCATTTTGTGATTGTAATTTTGTTAAAGACAATTAGGGTGGGATTGTAACACTACCTTTACCCAGGTCACCCCCAATGTAAAGGGAGTTTCCCTGGGGTGTGGCCTGCACCACCTTTTATCTTTCAAGAGATAAAAGGAAAGGGAAACAGGCAGAGAGTTGGGGACCTCATACCATCAATAAAGCAGTGCCGGGAGCAGAGCACGTCCTTTGGACTGGGTTCCCTGGACTGAGAAGCTCCTATTCCAGCAGAACACTGAAGAGAAGAAGGCTGACAGAGAGAAAAAGCCCTCCTCTGGAGCTGACGCCCTGAATTTGGACTTTTAGCGTACTTGACTGTGAGGAAATAAACTTCTCTTCGTTAAAACCATCCACTTGTGGTACTTCTGTTATAGCAGCAGTAGATGACTAAGACACCTGGGATCCCACCAGTGTGGCAGCCCAGACCGGGAAGCAGTTCCACACTCGAATGGAGCTCTGCAGCCCCTTAGGAAGAAGCAAAGATGCCACTCGCAGCCAGATATTTGAGCAAAAGGAAGAGAGAGGTAAGGAAGAAATCAAAAGAAACAGAAAAAAAGCAACACCAGCAGCTAAGAAATGGCACTCAGGGAGCTGGCCAGTGCAGGCGGGTGGAATCCCAGCAGCTGGTGCTTCCTGGACAAGAGACTGTGGCCGTGGGAAGCAGAGGAGGCCTAGTGGGGGTGAAGAAGGGTTGGGGGTAGGAAAGAGTATATCGCAAATTACCGGTTGTTTTGTCTCCTGCTGGAAGCTCCCTGAAGCTGCTTTCTCATACCCCCTATTTGCTGGTCTCTCATAGGAGTCGAAAATGGTGGATCTGCACTGCGTTAGCTGATAGGGGACCTCTGCATGAATCTGTCCTTGCTCTCCGTTCTCTGTCAGTTTTCTCACTTCATTTGGTGTTAGGCTGAGTTCTTTATCTCTTCATTTGATGTTTTAGGATTTCAGGATTATTGTTTTCTCTGTTTGGCTTAGTTTTTCAGATCTTTGCTGTGGAGGGATGGTGTGGTGCTTCTGCCGAGAGTGTCCTTTTGCCAGAAGTCCTCCCTTGAAATAATTTTTGCCACATTCTGATAATATACAGTTGTAGCCCAGAAAAGTCAGAGAATGCAAAAATGATAAACATAGTATTTATTAGACAAAGCACACCAGCCACTAAAATAAAACATGTTATAAGAGGCCAAGGGTAGTCTAGGTATGAGCCTAACACAATTAGTTGAAATAGCCTTTAAAGTGTATACCTACAGGCACCAAGTTCAAGAAAAGAAGAAAACCCCAAAATTCAAACAACAAGCAGCTTTCCTTGTGGCTGCTCTGGCTCGAGGGCCTTTCGAACCAGGCCAAAATAACCATCCAAAGAGACAACTGCACTGGAATTGTCAAGGAGGCTTACCCTGCTGGGTTGAAATCAGTGTACTTATTGTAAACAGGAGGGACACTGGAAGAAGGAAGGTTTGAACCAGAAACCCAGCCAAAGCCCAGCTTCCCCTGAGATGCTTCAATCAGCCCAGCCTGAAAATTCAGACTGACGAGGATCGGGGGCATTCACTCACCTCCAATCTTTGTCCACCGAGCCCCTGGTTACATTAAAGATGGAAAATAACCTTATAGATTTTCTTGTTGATACAGAAATAACGTATTCTGTTTTGAATCACATGAAAGGATAACTTTCTCCCCGAACTACACAAGTAATTGGTGTAAAGGGAAAGACTTCCACAAGCAAGGATCATCTGCCAGTGTAAATCTGCTTTCAACACTCCAGTGCTCCTGGTAAAGAAGCCAAAAATAAGAGAGTATCAGTTTGTGCAGGACTTAAACGCAGTTCCGAACACTTATACCCTCCTAACCTCCCTATCTTCAGACTCTGCCTGGTGTACTCTCCTAGACCTGAAGGATGCCTTCCTCTGCATTCCTTTAGCCCTATATACTCCTTTGAATGAGAAGAATCATATTTGAGGGAAAAACAACAATATTGCTGGACTGTTCTCCCTCAGGGGTTCAAAAATAGCCCCATTCTGTTTAGAACCAAAAAAAAAAAAAAAAAACCAAACCAAACCTGTTGCCATCAAGTCAATTCTGACTCATAGCGACCATATAGGGCAGAGTAGAACTGCCCCATAGGGTTTCCAAGGAGCACCTGGTGAATTCGAACTGCTGACCTTTTGGTTAGCAGCCATAGCTCTTAACCACTATGCCACCAGGGTTTCCCCTATTTACCTTGGCAAAAGATTTCCAAGGTTTACAAATGGTTCAGGATCTCCTTCTTCAATGTAGATGACTGCCTTGTCACTAGTTCTACCAAAGAGGACTTAGAGAAAAACACAATTCTAACTTTAAACTTTCTGGCCAAAGTTGGTTATTGAGTATCCACAGCCAAGATTCAAATATCACAACAAAAGTTAACTTACCCAGGTTTCCAGATTTCTCACGATCAGCAGGCCCTACTGCCAGAACACAAACAAGCGGTCTTCCAGATATGTACCCTGACCACCTAGAAGCATCTTCGAGTCTTTCTAGGTATAGGTTTTTTTTTTTTTTTTTTTTTGCAGGATTTGGATCTCGAACTTTAGGTTAATAACAAAGCCTCTCTACGAAGCCATCTCCGGAAAGGACTCTGACCCTTTCAAATGGACAGATGAGCATCAACAAACCTTGAAAATGAAGAAGCTAGTCTCTGCCCTAGCACTCAGACTTCCAGACTTCAGAAAACCCTTCAAACTGTGCGTACATGAAATGTGGGGAGTCGCAACAGGGGGTCTTAACTCAACAACTGGATCCTTGGAAAAGACAGGTAGCATATTTTTCTAAACTTCTAGATCCAGTCCCTCAGGGATGGCTGGCCTGTCTTAGGGAGGTGGCAGTGACTTGCCTCCTTTAGCTGAAGCTGAAAAGTTTACCTTAGGTCAGCCTGTGACTGTGTTTGTGCCTCATGCAGTTCTCACCATACTGGAGCAGAAAGGCAGGCTCTGACTTATGGCAGGCAGAATGGCCCACTACCAAGCCCAGCTCCTGGACAATCCAGAGGTCACACTCAAGGTAACTTCTACCATGAACCCACCCAGCCTGTTACCAACAAACTCCGAATGTGGGCCAATCCTGACTGCCTCCAAACTATTGAAGAAGTCTATTCCAGTCAGCCAGATTTGTCCAATCAGCCCATTTCAAATCCAGACTTAACCCTCTACAACTTCCAAAAACAGACCCAAATTGCACTTAGAGATCTCAAACAAACAGCTGAATGGAGAGCAACAATAGATTTTCATAAATGGCCCTTGTAAAACAGAGAACACATAAGAAGCTATAAAACGTCTCCTTAATAAAATGATTCCCAGGTTCAGCCTGCATACAAGGATTGGAGGTGACAACAGATCTCACTTCACCTCACAAATTACACAAAAGTCTCTAAACTTTTAAGAATCAACTGGAACTTACACTCAGCCTGGAGACCAGAGTCAGGCGACAAAGTTAAAAAGATGAATCATGGGCTAAAAAAACAAATTGCCAAAATCTGTCAAAAAAACAAAGATAACGTAACCCCAAGCTTTGCCCTTAGCCCTCTTGTGCATAGATTCGCCCCCAGAAGTGGGCTCAAATTGAGCCCTTTCAAAATTTTGTATGGAAAACCATTTCTTAAAAATAATTTACCTTTAACCAATTTCAGGTTTCTGCCACCAGGGAGCTCACTCTCCGAAAACATTTGTTATCTTTGTCTGCTGTCCTATCTCCTATTCACAGGTGTGCTCTAGGCCCTCTAAAATATCCTGTGGATGCCCTGCTTCACCCATTGCAGCCTGGTAACCAATTTCTCCTGAAAATCTGGAAAGTGGAACTTCTTAAACCCCAGTGGACTGGACCATATACTGTTCTTTTAACCACTCACTCAGCAGCTAAACTCAAAAACATCAAAGATTGGGTGCATCACACTCACCTTAAACCTGCACCACCCCCAGAAGATCCTCTGCAACAAGAACAACCTCAACAAAACAACTGGACCTGCGAGCCTGTGCAGGACTTAAAATATTTGTGAAAAGGAAAAACAAAGCTAATACCTAACCCATGCCCCTGTAAACCAGAGACCCTCCATCATGATTGTGCTCCTAATGTTTACATTGCCTTTACATCATTTTGTTATTCCTTCTGTTTTTACAACAGCTGCAAACTCCATCTATTTGGTGGTCATAGAGAATATCCCTGTTTGCCAGCTTCCACTGACTCTGACTCCTTGTTCCTCCACTGATAATTCTTTTACTCATCTTTCTGTTTTGTCCCTGCCTCTTAAACTGTCTTACAAGGTTCATTCAAAATTACATGGCAGCTGTGAACATCATGATGCTTCAGATGTCCTACCATATTCCTCTAACTCTACAAACCTCAGATCCTACAATGCACGTGTTTACATCAGTGAGCAAGCTCAAAAGTTCCAGAGGTCTGGGCCACCACTTACATAAAGATCTATCTTCAAGACCGAAGACCCTGAAAACCAGAAGAGGGGATGCAACTGATAGGATTAAACTGTTCCTACTCCTCCCATCACCCCCCCCAACTTTGAGTTCCTGATAAGACATTTCTGTATTATGCCCAAGGTCATCTTACTGCTTCTCTGCTCAAGGCCACTTCACTACTCACCAACCCTCCACCCCAATTTGGACATGAGCAATAAGCTGCAAAGCTGTCCTTAGATAAACTCCATGTGTCATATCTCCCAAATAAACCACATGACCCCAGCTGCCATATTGCACCCCCCCCCACTGCACCCATTAGTTCCTGAAATTACCTGCTTATTCCCAGAAACTTCACAAATTATACATAAGTTCCCTATCCTGAACCTTATAACTGCCTTAGAATCCCCAACCTTGGAAGCTTGATTTGAGACTTAGTCTCTGAGCTCCTTGCTTGACTGCCTTGCAATAAAGTCTACTTTCTCTTTCTCAAAGGTCTGGTTGTCTCTCAGTTGACTCAAGGGGCCACCCTGAGCAGGACCCATTTCCATTACATTCTGGGTATTAAAACCTTATCTGATAATAGCATTTTATTGAGGCTACACTAAGCTCAGTTCCCCTGTAACATTCTAAAATGTACACAAATATAGGCTCATATGCTTTGAAAAAAAAACCAAAAACTTTTATCCATCTTACAATTTTCCAAAAGGTGGCAAAACAATGGCCTGTATATGCACAAGACTGTTTATCAGTGCCTATCAATGTTCTAAGCTAGATTCTCTTAAGCAGCATTAAGCAGTCCAGCTGTATTTTTGCTCCCTCCTTCCTTATCACAAACCCAAGTTCAGCTTGTGGCCTCAGGAATAAGAACATAGGGCCATGACACACTTTTGCACTGGATAGAAACATTCGAATATCTGAAATTTAATTTTTCTTTTCTTTTTTATTATAAAAAATATATAACACATTTACTAATTCAGCATTTTTCACATGTATAATTAAGTGATACCATTATATCAATCATATTGTGCAACCATCACCAATATCCATTGCCAAATTTTTCATCACCATAAACAGAAAATTAATGCTTCTTATACAATGACTCACCCTTTTCCCTCCCTCCTGCCCATAGAAACCACTATTACACTTGGATCTCTATACATTGCCTACTCTATGTATTTCATATAACTGAAATTATACAATAGTAGTCCTTTTGTGATTGACTTACTTCACTCAGCATAACTATTTTCAAGGTTAATCCACATGGTACATTTATCAGGACTTCATTTCTCCTATAAAACCAAAGCAAACCAAATCCATTGCTGCTGACGTCTGGGGTCTTAAAAGCCTGAGCAGCCATCTAAGATACTCCACTGGTCTCACCTCTTCAGGAGCAAGGGAGAAAGTAGAGAACTAAAGATGCAAGGGAAAGCTTAGTCCAAAGGACTAATGGACACAGCTACCATGACCTCCACCCGACTGAGTCCAGTACAAGTAGATGGTGCTCAGCTACCACCACTGACAACTGTGACAGGGATCACAATAGAGGGTCCCAGACAAAGCTAGAGAAAAATGTAGAACAAAATTCTAACTCACAAAAAAAGACCAGACTTAGTGACATGACAGAGACTGGAGAAACCCCAAGAGTATGGCCCCTGGACACCCTTTTAGCTCAGTAGTGAAGTCACTCCTGCGGTTCACACTTCATCCAAAGATTAGGCCCATGAAACAAAATGAGACTAAAGGGGCACACCAGCCCAGGGGCAAGGACTAGAAGGTCGGAGGGGACAAGAAAGCTGGTAGTAGGGAACCCAAGGTTGAGAAGAGAGAGTGTTGACATGTTGTGGGGCTGTTAACCAGTGTCATAAAACAACACGTGTACTAACTGTTTAATGAGAAGCTAGTTTGGTAAAACTTCTTCTAAAGTACAATAAAAAAACATATAAATCTGTTGCTGCTGAGTCAATTCCAACTCACAGCGACCCTATAGCACAGAGTACAACTGCCCATAGGGTTTCCAAAGAGCAGCTGGTGGATTCAAACTGCCAACCTTTTGGTTAGCAGCCAACCTCTTAACCACTGTGCCACCGGGACTCCTATGGCTGAATAGTATTCCATTGTATGTATATACTACATTTGGTTTATACATTCATATGTTGATGGACATTTAGGTTGTTTCCACTTTTTGATTATTGTGAATAATGCTACAGTGAACACTGGTGTACAAGTATCTGTTTGCGTTACTGCTTTCAATTCTTTTGGGTATATGTCTACAATTGGGATTACTAGGTCATATGGTAGTTCTATGTTTAACTTTTTGAGGAACCACAAAACTATTTTCCACAGTAGCTGTACCATTTTGCATTAACACCAGAATGAATGAGGGTTCCAATTTCTCCACTTGCTTGCCATCATCTGTTATTTTCTGTTATTTTTATCTCAGCCATCTACAGGGAGTGAAGTGGCATTTCGTTGTGGTTTTGATTTGCATTTCCCTAATGACTAATGACGTAGACCATCTTTTCATGTGCTTTTTGGCCATTTATATATCTTATTTGATAAAATGCCTATTTAAGTACTTTGCCCATGTTTTATTGGGTTGTTTGTCTTTTTGTTGTTAGGCTTCCATATCTTGTAACTCCAGCTTCCATTTCAGGTTTAAAAAGTGTGTTGAAATATTTCATCCACTGATATCACCCTTCCCATTCACTTTGCACTTGGGGGTTTATAATTCTTTAATTTATTGCTACAATTTTAGTAGATTCTAGAAAAAAGAGGTGATAAATGTACGTGTTTAAACAACCATCATTAACCTGATGCTAGTCATTGTTATTTACATAATTTGTAATTTAATTTTGATTCCAGTTTTGACTGATAGATTATTTAGGAGATTTTTTAGGAGTTTAATAGTTATTAGTGTAGTTTTCCTCAAGTTACTGAAGCTTGTTTTTTTTTAATTTTATAAGCTTATCACATGCTTTTCTTTTTTAAATTTTTTGTTGTGCTTTAGATGAAGGTTTACAGAGCAAATTAGTTTCTCATTAAACAATTAATACACATATTGTTTAGTGACATCAGTTGCTAACCCCACGACAGGCAACATTCGACCCTTCTCAACCCTGGGTTCCCCATTACCAGCTTTCCTCTACCCTCCTGCCTTCTCTTCCTTGCCCTGGCCTGGTGTACCCCTTTAGTCTCATTTTATTTTTTGGGCCTGTCTAATCTTTGGTTGAAGTTTGAGCCTCAGAAGTGACTTCAGGACTGAGTTAAAAGGGTGACCAGGGGACATACTCTTGGATTTCTTCAGTCTCTGTCAGGCCAGTAAGTCTGATCTTTTTTTGTGAGTTGGGATTTTGTTCTACATTTTTCTCCAGGTCTGTCCAGGACCCTCTATTGTGATCCCTGTCAGAGCAGTTGGTGGTGGTAGCCAGACACCATCTAGTTGTGCTGGACTCATTCCAGTGAAGGTGTGGTAGTTGTGGTCTATTAGTATTTTGGACAAATCTTTACCTTGTGTCTTTGGTTTTCTTCATTCTCCCTTGCTCCAGATGGACTGGGACCAGTGGAGTATCTTAGATGGCCGCTCACAAGCATGTAAGACTGCAGATGCTAGTCACCAAAGTAGGATGTAGACCATTTTCTTTATAAACTATGTTATGCTAGTTGAGCTAGATGTCCCCCAAAACCATGGTCCCCAGCCCTCAGCCCAGTAATTCCATACCTCAGGGAGTTTGGATGTGTCTGTGAAGCTTCCATGACCTTGCTTTGGTCAAGTTGTGCTAACTTCCCCAGTATTGTATACTGTTTTACCCTTCACCAAAGTTATGACTTATCTATCGTCTATTTAGTGCTTTTCCCTCCCCACCCCTCCCCTCCCTCGTAACCATCAAAGACTATTTCTTTCTGTGTGTAAACCTTTTCTTGAGTTTTTATAATAGTGGTCTCATACAATATTTGCCCTTTTGTGATTGACTTATTTCACTCAACATAATGCTTTCTAGATTCATCCATGTGTGAGATGTTTTGCAGATTCATCATTGTTCTTTATTGTTGCATAGTATTCCATTGTGTGTATGTACCATAGTCGGTTCATTCATCTGTTGATAGGGCACTTAGGTTGTTTCCATCTTTTTGCTATTGTGAGTAATGCTGCAATAAACATGGATGTGCATATGTCTGTTGCTGTGTGGCTCTTATTTCTCTGGGATATATTTCTAGGACTGGGATTGTTGGATCATATGGTATTTCCATTTCTAGCTTTTTAAGGAGGCATCATATCATTTTCCAAAATGGTTGTACCATTTTGCATTCCCACAAACAGTGCATAACAGTTCTAACCTCCCTGCAGCCTCTCCAATATTTGTTATTTTCTGGGTTTTTTTTCTTTCATTTGTGCCAGTAATGTTAGGTGAGATGGTATCTCATTGTAGTTTTGATTTGCAGTTCTCTAATGGAAACCCTGGTGGCATAGTTGTGAGGAGCTACAGCTACTAAAGGTTGGCAGTTCTAATCCATCAGGTGCTCCTTGGAAACCGTACGAGGCAGTTCTACTCTGTCTTATACAGTCGCTATGAGTCGGAATCAACTCAACAGCAACGGGTTTGGGTTGGTTTTTTTTTTTTTTTTTTGGAATGACTAGTGATCTCGAGCATTTCCTCATGTGTCTGTTAGCCACCTGAATACCTTCTTTGGTGAAGTGTCTGTTCATATCTTTTGCCCGTTTCTTAATTGGATTATTTATCTTTTTTTCTGTAGAGGTATTGGATTTTCCTATAGATTTTAGAGATTAGACCTTTGTCAAAGCCAAGTTTTTTTCCCCAGAATGTAGGTTCTCTTTGTACTCTTTTGGTGAAGTCTTTGATGAGTATTAGTGTTCGATTTTTAGAAGATCCCAGTTATTTGGCTTATCTTCTGGTGTTTATGTATTGTTAGTTATCATTTATATCCTATTTATGCTGTGTATTAGGGCCTCTAGAGTTGATCTTATTTTTTCTTCTATGACCTTTATAGTTTTTGGTTTTATATTTTGGTCTTTGATCCATTTCAAATTAGTTTTTATGTATGATATGAATTATGGGTTCTCTTTCATTTTTTAAAGATGAACATCCAGTTTTGCCAGCACCATTTGTTAAAAAGACTGTCTTTTCCCCCCATTTAATGGATTTTGGGCCTCTGTTGAAGATCAGGTGATCATAGGTGGATTGATTTACATCTGGGTTCTTGATTCTGTTCCATTGGTTAATGTGTTTATTGTTGTTTCAGTACCAGGCTGTTTTGACTACTGTAGCTGTATAGTAGATTCTGAGGTCAGGTAGTGCAAGTCCTCCTACTTTATTCTTCTTCTCCAATAGTACTTTACTTACATGGGCCCTCTTTTCTTTCCATATAAAGTTAATGGTTAGTTTTTCCATCTAGTTAAAGAATGCTGTTGGTATTTGGATCAGGATTACATTTGAAGCTTGTTTTTTAATTTATTTTTTTCTTTAGTATTGCATTGTTTTGTTTTATGCCTTACATTTTCCACCATAGACAAATAAGAAGACTCTTCCACGAGTCTCACATTTTAAGGTGAACCCTGCTTAATTTCTTAGATTTAAAATTTTGCCTGACCTTCCAGTTTTCTCTGATAATTCTAAAACTGGGATGTATCCAAGAACGTCACTTGGCTGTATTGAGGTGCTGTATTAGTTTTCTGTGACTAGTGTAACAAATAACCAAAAATTTTGTGTCTTAAAACAACATAAAATTATTCTCTCACTGTTCTGGAGTCTAGAAGTCTGAAATCAGTATTATTGAGGTACAATCAAGGTATCAGCAGGATTGTCGTCCTCCAGAGGCTCTAAGGGAGAATTTGATCCTTGCTTCTGGTGGCTGTCCATATTCTTTTGTTCGTGGCACATCACTACAATCTTCAAGGCCAATATCTTCAAATCTTTTTCTGCTCCATCTTCACTTCACTTTCTCTTCTGTGTGTCTGAAATCTCCCTCTAATAAGGATGCATGTGAGTATATTTACGGCCCACCCTGATAACCCAGAATAATCTCCTCATTTCAAGATCTTTTACTTACTCTCATGAGCAAAAATCTTTTTCTTTTATGTTGTTAGGTGCTGTCGAGTTCACTCTGACTCATACTGACTTTATAAATAACAGAATGAAACTTTGCCAAGTCCTGTGCCATCCTCACTTTTGTTGCTATATTTAAGCCCATTGTAGCATCTACTGTGTCAATCCATCTCATTGAAGGTTTCCCTCTTTTTTGCTGACCCTGTACTTTACGAAGTATGATGGTTGAGATTGTGTGTCAACTTGGCTGGGCCATGATCAGTGTTTTAATGTAATCACTCCCATGATTGAATATACTGTGAGTAGCCAATCAGATGAAAGGGAGTCTCCTTGGGGGTGTGGCCCGAAGCTGTATATAAGCAGACGTTCTGGCTTTTTGCCCTCTCTGGATCCTGCAGCTACTTCCAGGCATCTCATCTCCCGTTCTTGGGACCTGAGCTGTCAGCTTATCTGCCGAACCTGGGATTCATCGATCTGCACAGCCTGTGAGCGAGAGCCCTGCTCTCCAACCTGCCGATCTTGGGCTTGCCAGCTTCTGCAGCTGTGTGACTTGGGAGAGGCCTCTACCCTGATCCATGGACTTGGGATTTACTAGCCTCTACAATCACGTGATCTGTTTCCTTGATATAATGTCTCTCTCTATATATATATTTATACACTTTATTGGTTTTGCTTCTCTAGAGAACCCAGCCTAAGACACCAACCATGATGGCCTTCTCTAGTGATTGGTTCCTTCTGATGATGAATCCAAAGTAAGCAGTACAAAGTTTCACCATCTTGCTTCTAATGAACATTCTAGGCGTCCTTCCTCCAAGACTGATGTGTTTGTTCTTATGGTCAAAAATAAGAAAACCAAACCTTTTGCCATCGAGTTGATTCCTACTCATAGTGACTCCAAAGGACAGAGTAGAACTGTCCATAGGGTTTCCAAAGAGTGGCTAGTGGATTTGAATTGCCATAGCTCTTAACCACTGAATCACCAGGAGTCTGTTCTTGTGGTAATCCATGGTATATTCAATATTCTTTGCCTTCACTGCAATTCAAATGAATCAGTTCTTCTTCAGTCTTCCTTATTTCTCATTGTCCAGCTTTTGCATGTGTATGAGGCAACATAAAATGCCATGGCTTGCATCAGACACACCATAGTAATCAAAGTGGCATTTTTGCTTTTACAGATTGTAAAAAGGTATTTTGCCACAGATTTGCCAGTGCAATACACTGTTTGATTTATGTCTTTCTTTTTTTTTTCACTAATATTTTATTGTGTTTTTTGATGAAGGTTTACACAACAGTTTAGGTTCCTGTTCAACAATTTCTACACAAGATGTTGAGTGACATTGGTTATATTATTCACAATATGTGAACTTTCTCATTGTTTCCGATTGGTTGTTCTGTTTCCATTAATCTAGTTTCCCTGCCCCTTTACATTCTCATCTTTGTTTTAAAGTAATTGTTGACTTTTCGTCTCATATAGGTGATTTTTTAAAAGGATCACAGTACCTATGGGTGATGTTCATTATTTTTTGAGCCAGTTTGTTATTTAGCTACAAGGTGACCTCAGGGGTTAGTTTCTGGTCAAGGTTTGAAGAGTACCTCAGGGCAATATCTCAGGGAGTCCTCCAGTCTCAACCAGTTCAGTAGGTCCATACATGGTTTAATTTCTTGACTGCTGCTTTGACGAACATTGACTGTTTATCCAAGTAAAATGAAATCCTTGACAACTTCAACTTATCCACCATTTATCATGATATTGTTTATAGGCCCAGTTGTGAAACTTATTTTTTTTTCACACTTAGGTATAATCTATACTGAAGGGTGTAATATTTATCTTTGCCAGTAAGTACTAAAAGCCTTCTTCATTTTTGGCAAGCAAGGTTGTGTCATCAGCATATTGCAGGTTGTTAATGAGTCTTTCTCCAATCCTGATGCCATGTTCTTTTTCATATAGTCCAGCTGTCAGATTATTTTCTCATGTCAAAGTTTAAAAATAACAAGAACTCTGTAAGGGGAGAAATGAAAGAGTTTTACTGTAAATTTGTTACAGCTGCAGCTGGACAAACACTTGGTAAAATAGCAAGTGCTGCAAAGTCTGAAAAGGGAGAGGGGTTTTTACAGGGCGGGTTGGTGGTTTCACATTAATCACAAGTAAACCTTTTATAATATTGGTTACACAGATTTTGCATAACAATTTTTCAAAGACATCTTTTTGGAGGACATTTTTATCATTTTCTTTCTGGAATGTTCTTATCACTTGTTTAACCGTAAGTTATAACTTTGTCATACATCAATTACAAACATTCTTTCTGATAACAGAACTTTTGTATGAATCATAAGAATAACCACATATTTGCTCATTCAAGAGGGGGGTGCACATATTTTCAAAGCAGAAGCAGAGATTTAGGGAGAGTTTGATTTAAACCTATGCCATTGACTTAGTTATGCCAGGTGCCTCAGGTTTTTTGTTTGTTTGCTTGATTGCTTTTTTATTGTACTTCAGGTGAAGGCTTACAGAACAAATAGTTTCTCATGAAACAGTAGTAAACATATTGTTTATAACATTGGTTAACAACCCCACAACATGTCAACCCTCTAACTTCTCAACTTTTTTTTTTTTTTGGTGAAAATACACATAGCCAAAGATACACCAATTCAAAAATTTCTACATGCACAGTTCAGTGACATTGACTACACTCTTCCAGTTGTGCTGTTATTCTCACTTAAGATGAAGGCTTACAGAACAAAATAGTTTCTCATTTAACAGTTATTACAAATGTTGCCCTATGACAATGGTTAACAATCTCACAACACATCAACAATATCCTTACTCAACCTTGGGTTCCCTAACACCAGCTTCCTTGTCCCCTTCTGCCTTCTGGCCCTTGTCACTGGACTACTGTGCCTCGTTAGTTTCATTTGGTTTTATGGGGCTGTCCACTCCCAGGATAACAGTGAACCTCAGAGGTAACTTCACCACTGGCGAAAAAGTTGTCTGGGGGCCATACTCTCGGGGTTCCTCCAGTCTCCTTTAGGCCAGTAAATCTGGTCTTTTTTTGTGAGATAGAATTATGTTCTACATCCTTCTCCAGCTCTGTCCAGAACCCTCTGTTGTGATCCTGGTCAGAGCACTCAGTGGTGGTAGCTGGGCACCATCTAGCTGTACTGGACTTAGTCCGGTGGAGGCCTTGGTAGCTGTGGACAATTAGTCCTTCGGACTCATGTTTTCCTTGTATCCTGTTCTTTTCATTCTCCCTTGCACCTGAAGGGATGAGACCAGTGGAGTATCTTAGATGGCCGCTCGCAGGCTTTCAAGACCCCAGACACTACTCACCAAAGTAGAATGTAGAGCATTGTCTTTATAAGCTGTGTTATGCCAATTGAGCTAAATGTTTCCCGAGACTATAGTCCCCACAGCCCTCTGCCCAGCAATTCAGTCCCTCAGGGAATTTGGATATGTCGATGGGGCTTCCATGACCTCTCCTTCTCCTAGTTGTGCTAGTTTCCCCTGTGTTGTGTACTGTCTCACCCTTCACCCAAGATACCACTTATCTATTGACTATTTAGTATTTCAACCCGCCCCACCCCTACCATCCCTGGTAATCAACAAAGTTTGTTACATTTTGTGTGTGAAATTTTTCATGGGTTTTTACAATAGAGGTCTCATACAATATTTGTCCTTTTGTGAGTGACTTATTTCACTCAGCATAGTGTCCTCCAGTTTCATCCATATTATGAGATGGTTCACAGATTCATTGTTGTTCTTTCTCATTGCATAGTACTCCATTGTGTGTATGTACCATAGTTGGTTTATCCATTCATCTGTTGATGGGCATCTAGGTTGTTTCCATCATTTTGCTATTGTGAACAATGCTGCCATGAACATAGGTGTGCATATGTCTATTCGAGTGACAACTCTTATTTCTCTAGGATATATTCCTAGGAGTGGGATTGCTGGATCGAATGGTATGTCTATTTCTAGCTTTCTGAGGAAGCTCCGTATCATTGTCCAAAATGGTTGTATCATTTTGCATTCCCACCAGCAATGCATAAGAGATCTGATCTCCCCGCAGCCCCTCCAACATTTGTTATTTCCAGTGTTTTTGATTCGTGCCAGTAATGCCGGGGTGAGATGGTATCTCATTGTGGTTTTGATTTGCATTTCTCTAATGGCTAGTGATCACGAGCATTTCCTCATGTGTCTGTTGGCCATTTGAATGTCTTCTTTGGTGAAGTGTCTGTTCATTTCCTTTGCCCATTTTTAAATAGGATTATTTGTCATTTTCTTGTAGAAGTGTTGGATTTTCTTGTAGATTATGGAGATTAGACCTTCGTCTGACTTGTACTGTCAAAAATTTTTTCCCAGTCTGTAGGTTCTCTTTTTACTCTTTTGGTGAAGTCTTTTGAAGAGCATAGGTGTTTGATTTTTAGAAGATCCCAGTTATCTAGCTTATCTATTGCGGTTTGTGTGTTGATGGTTACGATTTGTATCCTGTTAATACCGTGTATTAAGGCCTAAAGGGTTAGTCCTATTTTTTCTTCTATGAACTTTATAGTTTTAGGCTTTATCCATTTTGGTCTTTGATCCATTTTGAAGTAGTTTTTGTATACGGTGTGAGGTATGGGTCCTGTTTTTTTTTTTTTTTTTTTTTTTTTTTGAAGATGGATATCCAGTTTTGCCAGCACCATTTGTTAAAAAGACTGCCTTTTCCCCATTTGATGAACTTTGGGCCCTTGTCGAAGATCAGGTGACCATAGGTGGATGGATTTACATCTGGGTTCTCAATTCTGTTCCATTGGTCAATGTACCTGTCGTTGTACCAGTACCAGGCTGTTTTGACTACTGTAGCTGTATAGTAGGCTCTCAAGTCAGGTAGTGTGAGTCCTCCAATTTTTTTTTCTTCTTCAGTAGTGCTTTACTTATTCGGGGCTTCTTACCTTTCCATATAAAGTTAATGATTAGTTTTTCCATCTCTTTGAAGAATGTTGTTAGTATTTGGACCGTGATTGTGTTGTATTTGTAAATTGCTTTGGGTAGAATTGTCATTTTCACAATATTGAGTCTACCTATCCATGAGCATGGTATGTTTTTCCATTTATGTAGATCCCTTTGGGTTTCATGCATTAGTGTTTCGTAGTTTTCTTTGTATAGGTCTTTTACATCCCTGGTCAGATTTATTCGTAAGTATTTTATCTTTTTAGGGGCTATTGAAAATGGTATTGATTTCCTGATCTCCTTTTCATCGTTCTCTTTACTGGTGTATAGGAATCCAACTGATTTTTGAATGTTTATCTTGTATCCTGCTACTCTGCTGAATCTTTCTATTAGTTCCAGTAGATTTCTCGTGGAATCTTTAGTTTTCTATGTATAGTATCATATCATCTGCAAACAGGGACAGTTTAACTTCTTCATTACCAATTTCGATGCCCTTTATTTCTTTTTCTTGCCTTATTGCTGTAGCTAGAACTTCCAGCACAGTGTTAAATAAGAGTGATGATAAAGGGCATCCTTGTCTTGTTCCTGTTTTCAAAGGGAATGTTTTCAGCCTCTCTGCGTTAAGAATGATGTTGACCATTGGTTTTGCATAGATGCCCTTAACTATGTTGAGAAATTTCCGTTCTGTACCGATTTCATGGAGAGTTATCATCAGGAATGGGTGATGGACATTGTCAAATGCCTTTCCTGCATCAATTGAGATGATCATGTGATTCTTTTCTTTCCTTTTATTTATGTGGTGGATTACATTGATTGATTTTCTAATGTTGAACCATCCTTGCAAACTTGGTATGAATCCTACTTGGTTGTGGTGTATTATTTTTTTGATATGATGCTGAATTCTATTGGTTAGAATTTTGTTCAGAATTTTTGCATCTATATTCATGAGAGATATTGGTCTGTAATTTTCTTTTTTGTGATGTCTTTGCCTGATTTTGGTATCAGCTTTATGCTGGCTTCATAGAATGAATTTGGAAGTGTTGCTTCCTCTTCTATGCTCTGAAATAGCTTGAGTAGTACTGGTACAAGCTCTTCTGTAAATGTTTTGTAGAATTCTCCAGTGAAACCATCTGGTCCAGGGATTTTTTGGGTTGGGAGTTTTTTTATTACCTTTTCAATCTCTTCTCTTGTTATGGGTCTGTTCAGATTTTCAACTTCACTTTGTTGTAGTTTGTGTAGCCTGTGTGTTTCCAGAAATTTATCCATTTCATCTAGGTTTTCAAATTTGTTGGAGTATTGTTTTTCATAATATTCTGTTATAATCCTTTCCATTTTAGTTGGGTCTGTTGTAATGTTCCCCATTTCTTTTCTTATTTGGGTTATTTGTGCCCTCTGCTGTTTTTCTTTTGTCAGTCTGGCCAGTGGTTTGTCGATTTTGTTGGTTCTTTCAAAGAACCAACTTTTGGTTTTTTTGAGCCTATTGTTTTTCTGTTCTCTATTGCATTTATTTCTGCTCTGATCTTCACTATTTCCTTTCTTCCGGTGGCTGGGATTTTTTGCTGTTCTCTTTCTATTTGTTTGAGTTCTGTAGTTAATGTTTTGACTTTGTCCCTTTCTTCTTTTTTGATATGTGCATCTATTGCTATAAATTGTCCTCTGAGGACTGCCTTTGCTGTGTCCCAAAGGTTTTGGTATGTGTTTTCATTCTCATTTAATTCTAGGAATTTTTTGATTTCATCTCTGATTTCTTCTTTTACCCACTGATGTGTAAGCAGGGTATTATTCAGTTTCCATGTAATTCATTTTTTTCCTTGCTCTTTCTATTATTAATTTCTTCCTTGATGGCATTGTGGTCAGAGAAGATACTTGGAATCATCTCAACGTTTTGGATCTTGTTGATGATTGCTCTGTGCCCTACAATGTTTTCTATTCTGGGGAACGTCAATTGCATTGGAAAAGAATGGGTACTTTGCAGCTGTTGAATGGAGTTTTCTATATATGTCTATGAGGTCAAGTTGGCTGATTGTGCCCTTTAGGTCTTCTGTATCTTTGCTGAGTTTCTTCTCAGTTGTTCTGTCCTTTACTGAGAGTGGTGTGCTGAAGTCTCCTACTATTATTGTGAAACTGTCAGTTTCTCTTTTCAGTGTTGTTAGAGTTTGTTTTATGTATTTTGGAGCCCTGTGATTCGGTGAGCAGATGTTTATTATGGTTATGTCTTCATGATGGACTGTCCCCTTAATCATTATATAGTATCCTTCTTTGTCTTTTATGGTAGATTTCGTTTTAAAGTCTGTTTTATATGAGATTAGAATTGCCACTCCTGCTCTTTTTTGTTAGTTGTTAGCTTGATATGTTTTTTTCCAACCTTTAACTTTTAATAAATTCACATCTTTGTTTCTATGGTGTGTCTCTTGTAGACAGCATATTGATGGATCCTGTTTTCTTATCCCTTCTGTCACTCTCCATCTCTTTATGGGTGCATTGAGTCCATTTACATTCAGTGTAATTATTGATAGATGTGAGTTTCTTGCTGTCAGTTTGTAGTGCTTTTTTTTGTGATGCTGAATTTTTCTTTGTTCTTCTTACTCTCCTGTGCTGAGTTACTTTTGTTTGTGAATTTATTTTTCGTTTATTTTGTTTTTGTAGGTTTTGTTTTTGCTGAGACTTTATGTTTTTCCTCTTTATTTTTTTGAGTATGTTTGTTAACTTTCTTTGTGGTTACCATGAATTTTACCGTTATCTTTCTAAGTTTGAAGCAGTCTACCATTACTTCTTGTTGCCTTGCCTTCCTCTCTATTAGAAGGTTCTATACCTATGCCATTTATTCTCTGTTTTATTGTTTTGATGTTGTTGTCATTTACTGATTAACTGCTCTGATTCCCTGTTGTATTTGTTTTGGTTTGGAAGAGTCTTCGAGAGTTCATTTCGTAGATTGGTAGCTGGCTGGAATGATCCTGCATCCTAGATTCTTCTTGTGAGCTGAAGCTGTTTGTCCTCAGATCGTAGAACTCCCTTTAATAATATTTGTACATTTTGTTTGACTTTTACATATTCCCTTAATATCTGTTTATCTGGAAATGTCCTAATTTCACCATCAAATTAGAACTAGAGTTTTGCAGGATATATTATTCTTGGCTGGCAATTTTTTTATTTCAAGATTTTATATATGTCATCCCATTGACTTCTTGCCTGCATGTTTTCTGGTGAAAAATCTGAGCTTAATATTATTGTTTCTCCTCTGTATGTGACTTCTTGTTTTTCACGAGCTGCTCTCAGGATTCTTTGTCTTTGGTTTTGGTGAGTGTGATTATGATATGCCTTGGTGATTTTCTTTTAGGGTTTCTCCTATATGGGGTTCGTTGAGCTTCTTGGATGGCCAGCTTTTCATGTTTCATGATACTGGGGAAGTTTTCTGTCAGCAGTTCTTCAATGATCCTCTCTGTGGTTTCTGTTTTCTCCCCCGTTCTGGAATTCCAATCACTCACAAATTTTTGCTTTTGATTGTATCCTACATAACTCTCAGGGTCTCTTCATTTTTCTTTATTCTTTTTTCTGAGTTTTCTTGAGACAGTGTTGTATCCCAGTGTTTGTCTTCAATTCCAATGATCTTTCTTCCACCATTTCAAATTTGCTTCTCAGCCCTTCTATGATACTGTCCATTTCTGAAATCTTGTTGTTTACCTTTTGGTTTTCTAATTGTTGTCTTTTTATAATTTTTTGTTGTGAATTTATTTTGGCATTTTGTTCCTGCATTATTTTCCTGAATTCTTCCAATTTTTTGTCTGTATTTTTCATGAGTTTGTCTACTTTTTCCTCTTGTTTGTCAGCTTTTTGCCTCAGCTCTTGGAGAATTCTGGGTATTAGAGATTTAAATTCCCTATCAGGTAGTTCTAGTGCATTTTCTTCCCGTGGAGAGTCATCTGGTGTTTTATTTTGGATGCCTACTGGAACCATCCTGTCCTGTTTTTGTAAATGTTTTGATATAGTCTGTTGTCTTTGGGGAATTCAGTAGTTATTTTTCTCATTTATTGTTTGTACATTTGTTTGTTTCGTCTCTTTTAAAAAATTTGACTATGTCTGAGCAGGCGGACTGTGTGTTCTTTGTTGTTTGCTCATCTGTGGGCACAATACTTTTCACCTCCTTCTCTAATTGGCAGTGTCAGTCACTCAGATATGGTACAGCATGGCAGGTATAGCTGAAGAGGAGTTACTGGGACGGGTTGTTTGTGGCACTTACAACAGCCACGAGAGCGGGTTGGTAATCAGTGCAGGGCAGGTTCCAGTAGGCCGTGCCTGTGCTGTTTGGCAGGGTGACCTGAAGCGCACAGTGAAAGTAGGCAGGATGCAGCAAAGAGATTGTTATTTGTTGAGCTAAGATGGGTATGGGAGAGAGGAGAGAGGAACAAGATCCAAAAACATACAAACAAAAGAGAGTGCCAGGGGAGCTTGCCTTTGGAATGGAGAGATGGGAGACTATGAAATGTAGAAAAACAGAAGGGGGAAGAGGAAAAAAAGAAAAGAATGAATAAATAAAAATTAGAAAGTTTAAAGAACCTCAAAGTTCCCAGCGATCCCTCCAGTGCAGCTATGAGGTCTGGCGAAGGCGCTCTCTGGTGTTGCAGTACAGCCTGGCTAGAAGGTGTAGAGGTATACAACACCAGGTATTCAGGGAACAGGAAGAGAAGGAAGATATAGACAGGCGAGAAACTGAGAAATGAAGAAAGACAAAAAGGGAAAAAGAGGGAAAATAAAACAAAAGAAATTTAAAAAAAAGAACAAGAAAGGCCCCCAAAAACACAGAAAAAAAAAAAACGGAAAAATGTGCCCTCAGGGATCCCTCTGCACGCCTGTGCAAGTGTAGGAGGATGTCTTGTTGCCACGCAGCACCGCCTGGCCAGAAAGGGCTCCCAAGTCAAGAAAAGGAAAAGAAAACAAACAATTCAAAACAAACAAACAGAAGCCCCGGGATCCCACCAGCACAGCAGCCCTGACTGGGAAGCTGGTCCACACTCGAACGGAGCTCCACAGCCCCTCAGGAAGAAGCAAAGATGGCGCACGGAGTGAGGTATTTGAGTGAAAGTAGGGGGAGGTGGTGAGAGGTAAGGAAGAAATCAAAAGCAGCAGAAAAAAAAGCAACATTAGCAGCCAACAAACGGCACTCAGAGAGCCAGCTAGTGTGGGCTGGGGTTTCTCGGATAAGAGACTGTCCGTGGGAAGCAGAGGGGGCCGAGTGTGGGTTAAGAAGGGTAGGGAGTGGGAAAGCATGTATTACAAATTACTGGAGCTCTGCAGCCCCTCAGGAAGAAGCAAAGATGGCACACGGAGCCAGGTATTTGAGCGAAAGGAGCGGGAGGTGGTGAGAGGTAAGGAAGAAATCCAAAGAAGCAGAAAAAAGCAACACCAGCAGCCAACAAATGGCACTCAGAGAGCCGGCCCGTTCAGGTGTGTGGAATCCAAGCAGCCGGTGTTTCCTGGACAAGAGATTGTGGCCGCGGGAAGCAGAGGAGGCCGAGTCAGGGTGAAAAAGGGTGGGGGGTGGGAAAGCATATATCGCAAATTACCGGTTGTTTTGCCTCCTGCTGGACGCTCCATGAGGCTGCTTTCTCATACCCCGTTTTCTGGTCTCTGATAGGAGTCCAATATGGCGGATCCACACTGCGTTACCTTGTAGGGGACCTCTGCATGTATCTCTCCTCGCTGTCCATTCTCTGTCAGTTTTCTCACTCCTTTGGTGCTTGGCTGAGTTCTTTATCTCTTCATTTGATGTTTTAGGGTTTCAGGATTGTTATATTCTCTGTTCGGCTTAGTTTTTCGGATCTTTGCTGTGGAGGGATGGCATGGTGCTTCTGCCTAGAGGGCCATTTTGCCCGAACTCTCAGGTGCCTCAATTTTAAGATGTGCTTAGGCATTTATAACTTTTGATCATGAATATCTGTAGAGATTCCTTGTTCACCATTATAAGAGTGCTTTCTTCTGCATGGACCTACTCTATGGGTGCTTTCTGTGCTTATTTTATTATAAACAGACACCCTACTGCACCATGCCATAGCTCAGACACTTGGCTTCTGTGATCTTTTGGTTGGAACATGGGTAGTTCAAGACCACGTTTGGAGGAACAACCTGGCATTTCTGAAACACTAACCCAAAGTATGAAACCAGTCTTTTCTATAAACTTATTTTTTTCAAGATACATAATCTTATGCATTGCTGAGGAAACACTAGATTGATTACAAATGTTAGAGAAATAGTTTATACAACATTTGATTAGTCCAAGGATAATTGTTTCAATAATAAAGATAATCAATTTAATCTTTAAGAATGCAATCAAGGGCCAATATCATTAGGTAATTAATTATAGTATCAAGCAAATTATCAACATTAGTTACTGATTGGGCTAATTTAACAAAAGTATTTTCTCTTTAAAGGGTAGAAATGATCACAGAAAGACAAATCATAAAACCAGATAGACCTTAATTATAAATTACCAAGGAATAAGACCACAGTAATGAAGCAAGGCTAATAACATGAGAAACTCTACAATTGTAAAGCAAAGTAGAAAAATTTCAGCAAAGTGTATTAAATATTGTTCCACTATCTTGGGATTAGTTGTATACCTCTACAGTCGTCTGCTTCTGGCCACTGGGGCATTTAAATATAATTTTTAAGTATCCAGAAGGCTAACTTGTCCAAAGAGACGTTTGGATTTCTTTTAAGTTAGAAAATGTGGCACTTCTCTTGATTTGACAACACGTTTCATTTAATTCACATTTTTACAAAATTTTTTAGCATTTTTATGAGTATAAAACAGAATAAATCTGTTGTGGTTTTCTATGAAGTTTCAAAATTGACAGGAGTTTATTATAGGAACACTATTCGAGTTATTTAACCAAAGATCTTAAAAGTAAAAACTAACTTTTTCTAAAGCAGTGTGGCTTGGTTTTTGATTCAAAAATTTATTCTGTTGAACCCTTGCCTTCAAGGCAGATTACATAAAGAATAAAATTAACTCTTCAATCTAGCAATCAAGGAAAATGTTGTTATTTCAACAGTGAGAAACCCAATTCTTTGTTTTGAATGCTACTTGATATTAAAGCTTTTAAAAATTCAAATGAATTAATTCATCAAAACTTCAGTTACAATAAACAAGAATTTTGATCATAAAAAACTTTAACAACCTTTCCAATTTTCTTGTCTTTTTTACGTATTTCTCATATCATAATACTTCAAGTGTAAAAAAAATGAACATATTCACTCCTTTCTTTAGCATATCTCATAACTTTGTATTCGACTTCCCTCTAACCTTCTACAATTTAATACATATCCTCAATTTCAGTTTTTGTCTTTCATATTCTGGCATAATCAGACAGTCTATTTTAAAACAAAGCTACTCTTGAGGACTTCCAGGCAACATGGCGCTATAGATGGAAGCACCACACCATCCCTCCACAGCAAAGATCCAAAAAACTAAGCCAAACAGAGAATATGTCAATCCTGAAACCCTAAGTATAAAATGAAGAGATAAAGAACTCAGCCAAGCACAGAATGGAATAAGAAACTGACAGAGAACAGAGAGTGAGGAGAGATAGACATGCAGAGGTCCCCCTGTCAGCTAATGCAGCACGGATATGCCGTCTTGGACTCCTATCAGAGATCTGTGAACAGAGGGTATGGGAAAGCAGCTTCATGGAGCTTCCAGCAGGAGACAGAAAAACCAGTAACCAGGGATATACACTTTCCCACCCCCACCCTTCTTCACCCCCACTCGGCCTTCTCTGCTTCCTGAGGCCACAGTCTCTTTGCCAGGAAGCACCGCTGGCTTCACCCCAGTGCTGGTTGGATTCCACTTGCCCACACTGGCTGGCTTCTGCATGCCATTTGTTGGCTGCTGGTGTTGCTTTTTTCTGCTTCATTGATTTCTTCCATACCTCTCACCACCTCCCCTCCTTTCTCTCAAATACCTGGCTCAGTGAACAATCTTTGCTTCTTCCTGAAAGGCTGTGAAAGGCTGCTCAAATGTGAAACTGCTTCCTGGCCCCCACTACCATGCTGGTGGGATCCCAAGGCCTTTGTTTGTTTGTTTTGATCTATTTGTTTGTTTTCTTATTCTTTTCTCGAATTGGTAGCCCGTTCTATTTGGGCAGTACTGCATGGCTTGGGACCTACCTCTCATTTTGTGCAGATGCCCAGATGGATCCCTGAAGGCATTTCTTTTTTCTGTTTTTTTTCTTTCCTCTAATTTTTTTGGTTTTTCTTGTTCTTTTTTTTAATTTGTTTTGTTTTCTTTTCTCACTTTTTCCCTTTTTGTCTTTCTTCATTACTCAGTTTCTCATCTCTCTATACTTACCTTCTCTTCCTGTCTCCTGAATACCTGGCGCTGAGTGACACCTCTACCCTTTTTAGCCAGGCTGTATTTCAAGGCATGGGAGCAAATTCCCCAGAACTTGCAGACGCATAGGTGTGATCCCTGGGGGCTTTTTTTTTCTTTTTTATTTCTAATTTTTATTTATTCATTTTTTTCTTCTTCTCCTTTTTGTTTTTCTCCATTTCTCAGTCTCTCATCTCTCCACTCCAATGGCAAGCTCTCTTAGTACTCTTTTTTGTTTGTAGGTTTTTGGCTCCTGTTCCTCTCTCCTCTCTCTTTTCTTTCCCAAACCCATCTTAGCTCCACACATCACAATCTCCCCCTTCTATCCTGCCTACCTGCACCATGCACTGAGCATCACACCCCCAAGCAGCACAGACACGGCCTACTGGAACCTGCCCTGCACTGATTCCCAGCCTGACCTGTTGGCCCTAGTACATACCACAAACAACCCATCCCAGAAACTCCTCTTCAGCTAGACCTGCTCAGCCGTACCATAATTGAGTGACTGACCCTGCCAATTGGAGAAACAGACGAAAAGTATAGGTACCGAAGATGAGCAAAGAACAAAGAATACACAGGCCACCTGCTCAGACATAACCAATAAAAAAAAAAAGCAGGATGCAACAAACAAATCTACAATCAATAAATGAGGAAAATGACTATCGAATGCCCCAAAGACAGCAGACAATATCAAAACATTTACAAAAACAAGACAGGATAGTTCCAGTAGGCATCCAAAATAAAACACCAGATGACTTTCTAGTAAAAGAAAAGGCACTAGAACTACCTGATAGGGAATTTAAATCTCTAATATTCAGAGCTATCCAAGAGTTGAAGCAAAAAGCAAACAAAAATGAGGAAAAAAACAAATTCATGGAAAAGACAGACAAATTCATGGAAAATGCAAACAAAAGATGGAAGAATTCAGGAAAATAATGCAGGAACACAATGCTAAAATAAATTCACAACTAGAAATCATACAAAAACAACAATTAGAAATCCAAAAGATAAATAACAAGATTTCAGAAATGGAAACTGTCATAGAAGGGAGAGGAGCAGGTTGGAAAAGGTGGAAAACAAGATAAAAAAAAAATTGAAGACAAACACTTGGATACAACTCTGTTTGAGGAAAAATCAGAAACAAGAATGAAAAAAAGTGAAGAGACACTGAGAATTATCTGGGATACAATCAAAAGCAAAAATTTTTTTTTTATATATTTTATTGTACTTCAGGTGAAGGCTTACAGAACAAATAGTTTCCCATGAAACAGTAGTACACATGTTGTTTTATGACATTGGTTAAAAACCCCACAACATATTAAGCCTCTAAATTCTCAACCTTTTTTTTTTTTGATGAAAATACAGATAGCCAAAGATACACCTTTCAAAAATTTCTACATACACAGTTCAGTGACATTGACTACACTCTTCCAACTGTGCTGTTATTCTCACTTAAGACGAAGGCTTACAGAACAAAATAGTTTCTCATTTAACAGTTACTACACATGTTGCCCTATGACAATGGTTAACAATCTCACAACACATCAAGAATATCCTTACTCCACCTTGTGTTCCCTATCACCAGGGGACTTCCTTGTCCCCTTCTGTCTTCTGGCCCTTGTCACTGGACTACTGTACCTCATTAGTCTCATTTTTTTTTTAACACCATTTCAAAACTTTTTACTTACACATTTAAGTGATACTGACTATGCTCTTCCAATTGTGCTGCCATTCTCGCCCAAGATGAAGGCTTACAGGACAAAACAGCCTCCCAATTAGTAGTTACTACAAATGTTGCCCTGTAACAGTGGTCAACAATCTCACAACACATCGACAGTGTCCTCACTCAATTTGTGTTCCTTATCATCAGTTTCCTACTCCCCCTCTGCCTTCTGGCCCTTGTCACTGGACTCCTGTACCTCGTTAGTCCCATTTAGTTTTACTGGGCTGTCCACTCCCAGGCTTAACATCAAACCTTGAAGGTAACTTCACCTCTGAGCTGAAAGGGTGTCTGGGGGCCACAATCTTGAGGTTTCTTCAGTATTCTTTAGGCCAGTAAATCTGGTCTTTTTTTTTTCTGGGGTGGGGGGAGTTAAAATTATGCTCTACATCCTTCTCCAGCTCTGTCCAGAACCCTCTGTTGTGATCCTAGTCAGAGCAGTCAGTGGTGGTAGCCGGGCACCATCTAGCTGTACTGGACTCAGTCCGGTGCAGGCCTTGGTAGCTGTGGACAATTAGTCCTTTGGACTAATCTTTTCGTTGTATCCTGTTCTCTTCATTCTCCCTTGCTCCCAAAGGGATGAGACCAGTGGAGTATCTTAGATGGCTGCTCATAGGCTTTTAAGACCCCAGACACTACTCACCAAGGTAGAATGTAGAGAATTATCTTTATAAGTAGTGTCATGCCAATTGAGCTAGATGTTCCCCGAGACCATGGTCCCCAGAGCCCTCCGTCCAAGAGCTCAGTCCCTCGGGAAGTTTGGATGTGTCTATAGGGCCTCCATGACCTTTCCTTGTGCAGGTTGTGTTAGTTTCCCCTGTACTGTGTACTATCTCACCTCTCACCCAAGGTACCACTTATCTATTGCCTATTTAGTATTTCCCCCCCACCTCCCCTCCCATCCCTGGTAACCAACAAGGATTGTTACATTTTGCATGTGAATTTTTTCATGGGTTTTTACAATAGAGGTCTCATACAATATTTGTCCTTTTGTGATTGACTTATTTCACTCAGCATAATGTCCTCCAGTTTCATCCATGTTATGAGATGGTTCACAGATTCATTGTTGTTCTTTCTCGTTGCATAGTACTCCATTGTGTGTATGTACCATAGTTTCTGTATACATTCATCTGTTGATGGACATCGAGGTTGTTTCCATCGTTTTGCTATTGTGAACAATGCTGCCATGAACATAGGTGTGCATATGTCTATTCGAGTGATGACTCTTATTTCTCTAGGATATATTCCTAGGAGTGGGATTGCTGGATCAAATGGTATGTCTATTTCTAGCTTTCTGAGGAAACGCCATATCATTTTCCAAAATGGTTCTATCATTTTGCATTGCCACCAACACTGTATAAGAGTTCCCATCTCCCCGCAGCACCTCCAACATTTGTTATTTCCAGTATTTTTGATTCGTGCCAGTAATGCCGGGGTGAGATGGTATCTCATTGTGGTTTTAATTTGCATTTCTCTAATGGCTAGTGATCGCGAACATTTCCTCATGTGTCTGTTGGCCATTTGAATGTCTTCCTTGGTGAAGTGTCTGTTCATTTTCTTTGCCAATTTTTTGATAGTATTGTTTGTCTTTTTGTTGTAGAGGTGTTGGATTTTCTTGTCGATTATGGAGATTAGACCTTTGTCTAACTTGTACTGTCCAAAATTTTTTTCCCAGTCTGTAGGTTCTCTTTTGACTCTTTTGGTGAAGTCTTTTGAAGAGCATAGATGTTTGATTTTTAGAAGATCCCAGTTATCTAGTTTATCTGTTGGGTTTTTGTGTTGATTTTTATGGTTTGTATCCTGTTAATGCCATGTATTAAGGTCTGAAGTGTTGGTCCTATTTTTTCTTGTATGAATTTTATAGTTTGAGGCTTTATATTCAGGTCTTTGATCCATTTTGAAGTAGTTTTGGTATATGGTGTTAGGTATGGGTCCTGTTTCATTTTTCTACAAATGGATATCCAGTTTTGCAAGCACCATTTGTTAAAAAGACTGTCTTTTCTCCATTTGATGTATTTTGGGCCCTTGTCGAAGATCAGGTGACCGTAGGTGGATGGATTTACATCTGAGTTCTCAATTCTGTTCCATTGGTCAATGTACCTGTCGTTGTACCAGTACCAGGCTGTTTTAAGTACTGTAGCTGTATAGTAGGTTCTCAAGTCAGGTAGTGTGAGTCCTCCAACTTTATTCTTCTTCTTCAGTAGTGCTTTACCTATTCGGGGTTTCTTCCCTTTCCATATGAAGTTAATAATTTGTTTTTCCTTCTCTTTGAAGAATGTTGTTGGTATTTGTATCGGGATTGCATTGTATTTGTAGATTGCTTTAGGTAGAATTGCCATTTTCACAATGTTGAGTCTGCCTATCCATGAGCATGGTATGTTTTTCCATTTATGTAGATCCCTTTGGGTTTCATGCAGCAGTGTTTTGTAGTTTTCTTTGTTTAGGTCTTTTACATTCCTGGTCAGATTTATTCCTAAGTATTTTATCTTTTTAGGGGCTATTGAAAATGGTATTGATTTCCTGATCTCCTTTTCATCGTTCTCTTTACTGGTGTATAGGAATCCAACTGATTTTTGAATGTTTATCTTGTATCCTGCTACTCTGCTGAATCTTTCTATTAGTTCCAGTAGCTTTCTCATGGAGTCTTTAGGGCTTTCTATGTAGAGTATCATATCATCTGCAAACAGAGAGAGTTTAACTTCTTCATTACCAATTTGGATGCCATTTATTTCTTTCTCTTGCCTTATTGCTCTAGCTAGAACTTCCAGCACAATGTTAAATAGGAGTGGTGATAAAGGGCATCCTTGTCTTGTTCCTGTTTTCAAGGGGAATGTTTTCAGCCTCTCTCCATTAAGAATGATGTTGGCTGTTGGTTTTGGATAGATGCCCATTATTATGTTGAGAAATTTCCCTTTTATACCTATTTTATTGAGAGCTTTTATCAGTAATGGGTGTTGGACTTTGTCAAATGCCTTTTCTGCGGCCATTGAGATGATCATGTGATTTTTTTCTTTCCTGTTATTTATGTAGTGGATTACGTTGATGGATTTTCTAATGTTAAACCATCCTTGCATACCTGGTATGAATCCTACTTGGACGTGGTGTATTATTTTTTTGATATGATACTGAATTCTGTTGGCTAGAATTTTGTTCAGAATTTTTGCATCTATATTCATGAGAGATATTGGTCTGTAATTTTCTTTTTTTGTGATGTCTTTGCCTGGTTTTGGTATCAGCGTTATGCTGGCTTCATAGAATGAATTTGGAAGTGTTGCTTCCTCTTCTATGCTCTGAAATAGCTTGAGTAGAACTGGTACAAGCTCTTCTGTAAATGTTTTGTAGAATTCTCCAGTGAAGCCATCTGGGCCAGGGCTTTTTTTGGTTGGGAGTTTTTTAAATATCTTTTCAATCTCTTCTCCTGTTATGGGTCTGTTCAGATTTTCAATATCACTTTGTTGTAGTTTGGGTAGGCCGTATGTTTCTAGAAATCTATCCATTTCCTCTAGGTTTTCAAATTTGTTGGAATATAGTTTTTCATAATATTCTGTTATAATCCTTTTTATTTCAGTTGGGTCTGTTGTAATGTTCCCCATGTCATTTCTTATTTGGGTTATTTGTGCCCTCTGCTGTTTTTCTTTTGTCAGTCTGGCCAGTGGTTTGTCGATTTTGTTGATTCTTTCAAAGAACCAACTTTTGGTTTTGTTGATTCTTTCTATTGTTTTTCTGTTCTCTATTTCATTTATTTCTGCTCTGATCTTTACTATTTCCTTTCTTCCGGTGGTTGTAGGCTTTTTTTGTTGTTCTCTTTCTATTTGTTTGAGTTCTGTAGTTAATGTTTTGATTTTGTCCCTTTCTTCTGTTTTGATATGTGCATCTATTGCTAGAAATTGTCCTCTGAGGACTGCCTTTGCTGTGTCCCAAAGGTTTTGGTATGATGTGTTTTCATTTTCATTTGATTCTAGGAATTTTTTAATTCCATCTCTGATTTCTTCTATTACCCATTGATGTGTAAGCAGATTATTATTCAGTTTCCATGTGTTTGATTTTTTTTCCTTGCTCTTTCTGTTGTTAATTTCTACCTTGATGGCATTGTGGTCAGAGAAGATACTGTGAATTATCTCAGCATTTTGGTTCTTGTTGAGGATTGCTCTGTGGCCTAAGATGTGGGCTATTCTGGAGAACGTTCCATGTGCATTGGAAAAGAATGTGTACTTTGCAGCGGTTGGATGGATTGTTCTATATATGTCTATGAGGTCCAGTTGGCTGATTGTGTCCTTTAGGTCTTCTGTATCTTTGCTGAGTTTCTTTTTAGTTGTTCTGTCCTTTACTGAGAGTGTTGTGTTGAAGTCTCCTACTATTATTGTGGAACTGTCAATTTCTCTTTTCAGTGCTGTTAGAGTTTTTTTTATGTATTTTGGAGCCCTGTCATTGGGTGCATAGATATTTATTATGGTTATGTCTTCATGATGGATCATCCCCTTAATCATTATATAGTGTCCTTCTTTGTCTTTTATGATAGATTTTGTTTTAAAGTCTATTTTATCTGAGATTAGAATTGCCACTTCTGCTCTTTTTTGGTAGTTGTTAGCTTGATATATTTTTTTCCAACCTTTGATTTTTAATAAATTCACATCTTTGTTTCTAAGGTGTGTCTCTTGTAGACAGCAAATTGATGGATCCTGTTTTCTTATCCATTCTGCCACTCTCCGTCTCTTTATGGGTGCATTGAGTCCATTTATGTTCAGTGTAATTATTGATAGATGGAAGTTTGTTGCTGTCATTTTGTAGTGCTTTTTTTTGTGGTGCTGAAGTTTTCTTTGTTTTTCTTACTCTCTTGTGCTGAGTTAGTTTTTTTGTGGATTTTGTGTTCATTTCTTTTGTTTTTGTTGAGACTTTATGTTTTTCGTCTTTATTGTTATGAGTAGGTTTGTTAACTTTCTTTGTGGTTACCATGAATTTTACACTTATCTTTATAATTTTGAAGCAGTCTACCGTTACTTGGTATCGCCTTGCCTTCTTCTCCTTTAGAAGGTTCTATACCTATGCCGTTTGTTCTCTCTTTCATTGTTTTGATGTTGTTGTCATCCTTTGATTGATTTCTCTGATTCCCTGTTGTATTTCTTTTGTTTTTGGAAAGTCCTCTGTAGTTCAGTTCCTAGAATGGTATCTGGTTCATATGAACCTGCGTCCTACGTCCTAGGTCCTGCCTGAGGGCTGAAGCTGTTTGTCCTCAGATCGAAGAACTCCCTTTAATAATTCTTGTAAGTTTGGTTTTGCATATTCCTTTAGTTTCTGTTTATCTGGAAATGACCTAATTTCACCATCAAATGTGAATGAGAGTTTTGCAGGATATATTATTCTTGGCTGACAATTTTTTTCTTTCAAGATTTTATATACATCATCCCACTGCCTTCTTGCCTGCATGGTTTCTGCCGAATAATCTGAGCTTAGTCTTATTGTTTCTCCTCTGTATGTGACTTCTTGTTTTTCACGAGCTGCTCTCAGGATTCTTTGTTTGTCTTTAGTTTTAGTGAGTGTGAATATGATATGTCTTGGTGATTTTCTTTTGGGGTCTCTTCTATATGGGGTTCGTTGAACTTCTTGGATGGCCATCTTTTCATCTTTCATGATATTGGGAAAGTTTTCTGTCAGCAGTTCGTCAATGATCCTCTCTGTGTTTTCTGTTTTCTCCCCCTGTTCTGGGATGCCAATCACTCGTAAGTTTTTGCTTTTAATTGTGTCCCACATAACTCTCAGGGTCTCTTCATTTTTCTTTGTTCTTTTTTCTGAGTTTTCCTGAAACAGAGTTGTATCCAAGTGTTTGTCTTCAGTTCCACTGATCCTGTCTTCCACGGTTTCAAATCTACTTCTCAGCCCTTGTATGACACTGTCCATTTCTGAAATCTTATTGTTTATCTTTTGGATTTCTAATTGTTGTTTTTGTACAATTTCGAGTTGTGAATTTATTTTTGCATTTTGTTCCTGCATCATCTTCCTGAATTCTTCCAATTTTTTGTCTGTATTTTCCATAAATTTGTCTATTTTTTCCTCATGTTTGTCAGCTTTTTGCCTCAGTTCTTGGAAAATTCCGAGTATTAGTGATTTGCGTTCCCTATCAGGTACTTCTAGTGCATTTTCTTCCACAGGAGAGTTATCTGGTGTTTTAATTTGGACGCCTATTGGAGCCATCTTGTCTTGTTTTTGTAAATGTTTTGATATTGTTTGCTGTTTTCGGGGCATTCAGTAGATATTTCTCTCGTTTATTGATTGTAGATTTTTTTTTGTTTCATCTTTGTGGTACAGCTGGGCAGGTCTAGCTGAAGAGGAGCCACTGGGAAGGGTTGTTTGTGGCACTCACCAGGACGGTCGGTAGTCAGTGCTGGGCAGGTTCCAATAGGGCGTGCCTGCACAGCTTGGTGGTGTGATGTCAAGTGCATGGTGCAGGTAGGTAGGGTGCAGCGGGAAGATGGTTATGTGTGAAGCTAAGCTGGATATGGGAGAGAGGAGAGAGGAGCAGGAGCAAAAAGCATACAAACATAAAAGAATTCTAGGGGAGCTTGTCGCTGGAATGTACAGATGAGAGACTATGGGATGGAGGAAACCAGAAGGGGGGAAGAGAAAGAAAAGGAAAGAATGAACAAATAAAAATCAGAAAAGTTAAAGAACTGCAAAGTTCCCAGGGATCCCACCGATGCAGCTATGAGGTCTGGGGGAGTCGGTCTCAGTTTTCACAGCACAGCCTGGCCAAAAGGTACAGAGGCATACATCGCCTGGTATTCAGGAATCAGAAAGAGTAGGAAGAGATAGAGAGATGAGAAATTAAGCAATGAAGAAAGACAAAAGGGAAAAAGAGGTAAAAGATGACAAAACTAATCAAAAAAGAAGAAAAATAAAATTAAAAAAAAAAAGCAACACCAGCAGTCAGTGCCAACAAATTGGACCCAGAGAGCCCCCACTCAGGGGCGTGAATTCCAAGCAGCCGGCAGTCTCGGGGTTAAGAGACCGTGGCCACGGGAAGCAGAGGGCGAACGAACAAGGGCCCTGGGATCTCGCCAGCGCGGCAGCCCAGACCTGGAAGCAGCCACACGCCCGAACGCAGCCCCACAGCCCCGCCGGAGAGAGCAAAGACGGCCTCGGAACCAGGCACCTGAGCAAAAGGAGGGGGAGGCAGCGAGAGGCAAGCGAGAAACCAGAAGCAGCAGAAAATGCCACACCAACAGCCAACAAATGGGACCCAGAGAGCCCCCACTCAGGGGCGCGAATTCCAAGCAGCCAGCAGTCTCAGGGTTAAGAGACCATGGCCACGGGAAGCAGAGGGGCGAACGAACGAAGGCCCCGGGATCTCACCAGCGCAGCAGTCCAGACCTGGAAACAGCCACACGCCCGAACGCAGCCCCACACCCCACAGGAGAGAGCAAAGACGACGCTCGGAACCAGGCACCCAGGGAAAAGGAGGGGGAGGGGGCAGAAAAAACTTCGCCAGCAGCCAGCAAACGGCTCTCAGAAAGCCGCCAGCCCGGGCACGCCGAATCCAAGCACTGGCGCCCCCCAGCCCAGGGACCCTGGCCACAGAAAGCAGGGGATCCCCAGCCGAGGCGGAGAGGGGTGGGGGGTGGGAAAGCGCGCACCGCAGTTTACCGGTCGTTCTGTCTCCCACTGGACGCTCTGCAAGGCTGCTCTCCTGTTCGCTGGTCTCCGATAGGAATCCAAGATGGTGGATCCGTGCTGCGTTAGCTGGTAAGGAATCTCTGCCTGAGTCTCTCCTCGCTCTCCATTCTCTTTTAGTATTCTTACTCCGTTTGGTGTTTGGCTGAATTCTTTATCTCTTCATTTGGTGTTCTAGGGTTTCAGGATTGTTGATTCTCTGTTAGGCTTAGTTTTTCGGATCTTTGCTGTGGAGGGACGGCGTGGTGCTTCTGCCTAGAGCGCCATCTTGCCCCCGAACTTCCAAAAGGAAAAATTTGCAAGTGATCGGAGTTCCAGAACAGGGGGAGAAAACAGAAAATGCAGAGAGGATCATTGAAGGACTGCTGACATAAAAATTCCCCATTGTCATGAAAGATGAAAAGCTGATAATCCAAGAAGGTCAAGAAACTGCATATAAGATAGACTCCCCCCCCAAAAAAAATCACCAAGGAGTATCATAATCATGGTCACTAAAACCAAAGAAAAAGAATCCTGAGAGCAGCTCAAGAAAAACAAAACGTCACATGAAGATAAGAAACACTAAAACTAAACTCAGATTATTCGGCAGAAACCATGGAGGTAAAAAGGCCATGGGATGACATACATAAAACCTTGAAAGAAAAAAATTGCCAGCCAAGAATAATATATCCTGCAAAACTCTCTTTCAAATATGATGGTGAAATTAGGGCATTTCCAGATAAACAGAAATTGAGGGAATATGTAAAAACCAAACTAAACTTACAAGAAGTATTAAAGGGAGTCTTTCAATCTGAGAACAAAAATATCAGCTCATGGGCTGAATCTAGGACACAGGATCACACCAGCCAGATACCAGTCTAGGAAATGAACTCTCAAAGACTATCCAAAGCCAAAAGGAATACAACACAGAATCAGAGAAATTAATCTGTAAATGAAAACAACATCAGAATAATAGAAGAGAGAATAAATGGTGTAGGTATATAATCTTCTAGTGAAGAGGAAGGCAAGGTGATACCAAGTAATAATAGACTGCTTCAAACTTAGGAAGATTGGGTAAATTTCAAAGTAACCACAAAGAACATTAACAAACCTACTCAACAAAATAAAGAGTAAAAACATAAAGCCTCAGCAAAAGCAAAACCTACAAAAACAAAAGAAATGAAAAAAATCCACAAACAAAAGGAATTCAGCACATGAGAGTAAGAACAACAAAGAAAACGTCAGCACTACAAAATGAGAGCAATATAAAGCACTACAAAAATGACAACAATGTACTCACACCTATCAATAATTACAATGAATGTAAGTGGCCTAAATGCACCCATAAAGAGATGGAGAGTGGCAGAATGGATTAAAAAAAGGATCCATCAATATTCTGTCTACAAGAGTCACATCTTAGAAACAAAGATGCAAATTTATGAAAAATCAAAGGATGGAAAAATATATACCAAGCCAACAACTACCAAAAAATAGAAGGAGTGGCAATACTAATCTCAGATAAAATAGACTTTAAAACAAAATCCACCATGAAAGACAGAGAAGGACACTATATACTGATTAAGGGGACAATCGAGCATGAAGACATAACCATAATAAACAACTACCCACCCAATGACAGGGCTCCAAATTACATAAAACAAACTCTAACAGCACTGAAAAGAGAAAGTGACAGTTCCACATAATAGTAAGAGACTTTAACACAGCACTCTTGGTAAAGGACAGAACATCTAAAAAGAAACTCAACAAAGATACAGAAGACCTAAAGGGCACAATCAGCCATCTTGACCTCATAGACATATATAGAACACTCCATCCAACAGCTGCAAAGTACACATTCTTTTCCAATGCACTTGGAACATTCTCCAGAATAGACCACATCTTAGGCCACAGAGCTGTCCTCAACCAGATTCAAAACGTTGAGATAATAAAAAATATCTTCTCTGACCACAATTCCATCGAGGTAGAAATTAACAACAGAAAGAGCAAGGAAAAAAAATCAATTACATGGAAACTGAATAAACACCCTGCTTACACATCACTGGGCAATATAAAAAATCAGAGATGGAATCAAAAAATCCCTAGAATCAAACAAGAATGAAAACACATCATACCAAAACCTCTGGGACACAGCAAAGGCAATCCTCAGAGGACAATTTATAGCAATAGATGCACACATCAAAAAAGAAGAAAGGGACAAAATCAAAGCATTATCTATAGAACTCAAACAAATAGAGAACATAAAAAAAAAAAACCCACAGCCACAAGAAGAAAGGAAATAATAAAGATCAGAGCAGAAATAAATGAAATAGAGAATAGAAAAACGATAGAAAGAATCAAGAAAACCAAAAGTTGGTTCTTTGAAAGAATCAACAACGTCAAAAAACCACTGGCCAGAATGACAAAAGAAAAACAGCCGAGGACTCATAACCTGAATAAGAAATGAAATGGGTGACATTACAGCAACAGACACAACTGAAATAAAACGGATTATAACAGAGTATTATGAAACACTATACTCCAACAAATTTGAAAACCTAGAGGAAATGGATAAACTTCTAGAAACACACTACCTACACAAAGTATCACAAAGTGATGTTGAATATGTGAACACACCCATTACAAGAGAAGAGATTGAAAAGACAATTAAAAAAAACTCCTAACAACAACAAAAACCCCTGGCCCAGATGACTTCACTGGAGAATTCTACAAAACATTCAGAGAAGAGCTTATACTAGTACTCCTGAAAATATTTCAGAACATCAAAAAGGAAGCAAAACTTCTGAATTCGTTCTGTGAAGTCAGCATAACCCTGATACCAAAACCAGGCAAAGACGCCAAAAGAAAAGAAAATTATAGACCAATATCTCTCATGAATACAGATGCAAAAATTCTCAACAAAATTCTAGCCAATAGAATTCAACATCATATCAAAAAAATAATACACCACGACCAAGTAGGATTCATACCAAGTATGTAATGGTTCAACGTTATAAAATCAATCAATGTAATCCACCACATAAATAAAAGGCAAGAGTCACATGATCATCTCAACAGATGGAGAATAGGCATTCGACAAAGTCCAACACCCATTCCTGATTAAAAACCCTCAATAAAATATATATAGAGGGAAATTTCTCAACATAATAAAGAGCATATATGCAAAACCAAGAGCCAACATTATACTTAATGGAGAGGGGCCCCTTGAGAACAGGAACAAGACAAGGATGCCCTTTGTCACCACTCATATTTAACATAGTGCTGGAAGTTCTAACTAGAGCAGTAACATAAGAAAAAGAAATAAACGGCATCCAAATTGGTAATGAAGAAGTTAAACTGTCCCTGCTTGCGGATGATATGATACTATACATAGAAAACCCTAAAGACTCCATGGGAAAACTACTGGAACTAATCGAAAGATTCAGTGGTGTAGCAGGATACAAGACAAACATACAAAAATCAGTTGTTTTCCTATACACCAATAAAGAGAACGATGAAAAGGAAATCAGGAACACATTACCATTTATAATGTTCCCTAAAAAATAAAATACTTAGGAATAAATCTGACCAAGGATGTAAAAGACCTATACAAAGAAAACTACAAAGCACTACTGCAAGAAACCCAAAGGGATCTACATGAATGGAAAAACATACCATGCTCATGGATGGGTAGGCTGAACATTGTGACAATGACAATTCTACACAAAGCAATTTACAAATAAAATGCAATCCCAATCCAAAAACCAACAACATTCTTTAAAGAGATGGAAAAACTACTCATTAACTTTATATGGAAAGAGAAGAAGTCCCAAATAAGAAAAGCACTATTGAAGAAGAAGAATAAGTAGGAGTACTCACACTACCTGATCTTAGAACCTACTATACAGCTACGGTAGTCAAAACAGCCTGGTACTGGGACAACCAACGACAGATACATTTACCAACGGAACAGAATTGAGAACCCAGATGTAAATCCATCCACCTGTGATCACCTGATCTTTGACAAGGTTCCAAAGTCCATAAAATGGGGAAAAGACAGTCTTTTAACAAATTGTGCTTGGAAAACTGGATGTCTATCAGCAAAAAACTGAAACAGGACTCATACGTCACAGCATACACAAAAACTAAGGCAGGAGGGGAAAGAAAAGCTGGGAATGGGGAACTCAAGGTTGAGAAGGGATGGTGTTGACATGTTGTGGGGTTGTTAACCATTGTCATAAAACAATATGTGTACTAATTGTTTAATGAGAAACTATTCTGTAAACCTTCATCTAAAGTACAATAAAAAAAATTTAAAGAGCTACTCTCTTTTTCCCTCTTAAAAAATTTAACCTTCTCTTCTTAACTTCCTATTTAAATTTCCTCTAACTTACTACAACTTTCCCGTCTACAACATTCCATATCCATATGAATACTTTGTCTATATTTTTCTCTTTCTCATCTTTATTCTATGTTTTTCTCTTTTTATCTTGGCTTTATGATTTTCTGTTTCTTAGAACAATCAATCTTTTTATTATAGGATAAAATTTTTATTTTAACAAACATATTCTATATATTTAATTTAATCTAAGTTACTTAAAAAGATCTTGGAAATACTCCCAGACATGCTTATAGCTAAGTTATGAAGTCATTCCTGAGGTTCACCCTTCAGCCAAAGATTAGACAGGCCCATAAAACAAAATGAGACTAAAAGGGCACATCAGCCAGGGGGAAGGACGAGAAGGCAGAAGGGGACAGTAAAGCTGGTAATGGGGAACCCAAGATCAAGAAGGGGAGAGTGAGCCATTAGAGAAATCCAAATGTAAACTACAAAGAGATACCATCTCACCCCAACAAGGCTAGCATTAATCAAAAAAACACAAAATAATAAATGTTGGAGAGGTTTTGGAGAGACTGGAACACTTACACACTGCTAATGGGAAGGTAAAATGATACAACCACTTTGAAAATCGACTTGGTGCTTCTTTAAAAAACTAGAAATAGAAGCACCATACGATCCAGCAATCCCAGTCCTTGGACTATACCCTAGAGAAATAAGAGCCATCACACGAATAAATATATGCACACCCATGTTCACTGCAGTGCTGTTCACGATCACAAAAAGATGGAAACAACCTAGGTGCCCATCAACGGATGAATGGATAAACAAATTATGGTATATTCACACAATAGAATACTATGCAATGATAAAGAACAACAATGAATCAGTGAAACGTAACATGGAGGAATCTGGAAGGTATTATGCTGAGTGAATTTAGTCAGTCGCAAAAGGACAAATATTGTAGAAGACCACTATTATAAGAACTGAAGAAAATGTTTAAACACAGAAGAAAACATTATTTGATGGTTATATGGGTGGGGAGGGTGTGTGAGGGTTATTCACTAACTAGATAGCAGACAAGAATTATCTTAGGTGAAGGGAAGGACATCCCACACTACAGGGGAAGTCAGCACAACTGGACTAAACCAAAGCTAAGAAGTTTCCTGAATACAACCAAACACTCTGAAGGACAGAGTAGCAGGGGCGGGGGTCTGGGGACCATGGTTTCAGGGGACATCTAGGTCAATTGGCATAACAAATTTTATTAAGAAATTGTTCTGCATCCCGCTCTGGTGAGTGGCATTTGGGGTCTTAAAAGCTAGCGAGCAGCCATCTTAGATGCATCAATTGGTCCCAACTCACCTGGAACAAAGAGAATGAATAACACCAAAGACAAAAGGAAAATATTAGCCCAAGAGACAGAAAGGACCACATAAACCAGAGACTCCATCAGCCCGAGATCAGAAGAACTAGATGGTGCCCGGCTACCACCAATGACCGCCCTGACAGGGAACACAACGGAGTCCCTGAGGGAGCAGGAGAAAAGGGGGGTGCAGAACTCAAATTCTAGTTAAAAAAAAACAGACTTAATGGTTTGACTGAGACTGGAGGGACCCCGGAAGACGTGGCTCCTGGGCTCTCAGCCCAAAACTAAAAGCATTCCCGAGGCCAACTCGTCAGACAAAGTTTAGACTGGGGCATAAGACATAAAATGATAGTTGTGAAGAGTGTACTTCTTAGCTCAAGTAGATACACGAGACTAAATGGGCAGCTTCTGTCTGGAGGCGAGATAAGAAGGCAGAGAGGGTCAGGAGCCGGTTGAATGGACACGGGAAATCCAGGGTGGAAAGAAGGAGTGTGCTGTCACAGTATAGGGAAAGCAACTAGTGTCACATAACAATGTATGTATAAATTTTTGTATGAGAGACTAACTTGAATTGTAAACTTTCACTTAAAGCACAACAACAAAAATAAAAAAAGGGGAGAATGTTGACATGTAGTGGGGTTGGTAACCAATGTCACAAAACAATATGTGTACTAATTGTTTAATGAGAAGCTAATTTATTCTGTAAACTTTCATCTAAAGTACAACCAGTGAAATTAGGTCATTTCCAGATAAACAGAAACTAAAGGAATATGCAAAAGTCAAACCAAACTTACAAGAATTATTAAAGGGAGTTCTTCGATCTGAGGACAAACAGCTTAAGCCCTCAGGCAGGACCTAGGACCTAGGATGCAGGTTAACATGAACCAGATACCATTCTAGGAACTGAACTACAGACGACTTTCCAAAAACAAAAGATATACAACAGGGAATCAGAGAAATCAATCAAAGGATGACAACAACATCAAAACAATGAAAGAGGGAACAAACGGCATAGGTATAGAACCTTCTAAAGGAGAAGAAGGCAAGGCGATACCAAGTAACGGTAGACTGCTTCAAAATTATAAAGTTAAGGGTAAAATTCATGGTAACCACAAAAAAAGTTAACAAACCAACTCATAAAAATAAAGACGAAAAACATAAAGTCTCAACAAAAACAGAACCTACAAAAACAAAAGAAATGAACACAAAATCCACAAACAAAAGGAACTCAGCACAAGAGAGTAAGAAGAACAAAGAAAACTGCAGCATCACAAAAAAAAGCACTACAAAATGACAGCAACAAACTCACATCTATCAATAATTACACTGAACGTAAATGGACTCAATGCACCCATAAAGCGACGGAGAGTGGCAGAATGGATAAGAAAACAGGATCCATCTATTTGCTGTCTACAAGAGACACATCTTAGAAACAAAGATGTGAATTTATTAAAAATCAAAGGTTGGAAAAAAATATATCAAGCTAACAACTATCAAAAAAGAGCAGGAGTGGCAATTCTAATCTCAGATAAAATAGACTTTAAAACAAAATCTACCATAAAAGACAAAGAAGGACACTATATAATGATTAAGGGGATGATCCATCATGAAGACATAACCATAATAAATATCTATGCACCCAATGACAGGGCTCCAAAATACATAAAAAAAACTCTAACAGCACTGAAAAGAGAAATTGACAGTTCCACAATAATAGTAGGAGACTTCAACACACCACTCTCAGTAAAGGACAGAACAACTAAAAAGAAACTTAGCAAAGATACAGAAGACCTAAAGGACACAATCAGCCAACTGGACCTCATAGACATATATAGAACACTCCATCCAACCGCTGCAAAGTACACATTCTTTTCCAATGCACATGGAACGTTCTCCAGAATAGACCACATCTTAGGCCACAGAGCAATCCTCAACAAGATCCAAAATGCTGAGATAATTCACAGTATCTTCTCTGACCACAATGCCATCAAGGTAGAAATTAACACTAGAAAGAGCAAGGAAAAAAAATCAAACACATGGAAACTGAATAATAATCTGCTTACACATCAATGGGTAATAGAAGAAATCAGAGATGGAATTAAAAAATTCCTAGAATCAAATGAAAATGAAAACACATCATACCAAAACCTTTGGGACACAGCAAAGGCAGTCCTCAGAGGACAATTTATAGCAATAGATGCACATATCAAAAAAGAAGAAAGGGACAAAATCAAAACATTAACTACAGAACTCAAACAAATAGAAAGAGAACAACAAAAAAAGCCTACAACCACCGGAAGAAAGGAAATAGTAAAGATCAGAGCAGAAATCAATGAAATAGAGAACAGAAAAACAATAGAAAGAATCAACAAAACCAAAAGTTGGTTCTTTGAAAGAATCAACAAAATCGACAAACCACTGGCCAGACTGACAAAAGAAAAACAGCAGAGGGCACAAATAACCCAAATAAGAAATGAAATGGGGGACATTACAACAGACCCAACTGAAATAAAAAGGATTATAACAGAATATTATGAAAAACTATATTCCAACAAATTTGAAAACCTAGAGGAAATGGATAAATTTCTAGAAACATACGGCCTACCCAAACTACAACAAAGTGATATTGAAAATCTGAACAGACCCATAACAAGAGAAGAGATTGAAAAGGTAATAAAAAAACTCCCAACCAAAAAAAGCCCTGGCCCAGATGGCTTCACTGGAGAATTCTACAAAACATTTACAGAAGAGCTCGTACCAGTTCTACTCAAGTTATTTCAGAGCATAGAAGAGGAAGCAACACTTCCAAATTCATTCTATGAAGCCAGCATAACGCTGATACCAAAACCAGGCAAAGACATCACAAAAAAAGAAAATTACAGACCAATATCTCTCATGAATATAGATGCAAAAATTCTGAACAAAATTTTAGCCAATAGAATTCAGTATCATATCAAAAAAATAATACACCACGACCAAGTAGGATTCATACCAGGTATGCAAGGATGGTTTAACATTAGAAAATCCATCAACGTAATCCACCACATAAATAAAAGGAAAGAAAAAAATCACATGATTATCTCAATTGATGCAGAAAAGGCATTTGACAAAGTCCAACACCCATTCCTGATAAAAGCTCTCAATAAAATAGGTATAGAAGGGAAATTTCTCAACATCATAAAGGGCATCTATGCAAAACCAACAGCCAACATCATTCTTAATGGAGAAAGGCTGAAAACATTCCCCCTGAAAACAGGAACAAGACAAGGATGCCCTTTATCACCACTCCTATTTAACATTGTGCTGGAAGTTCTCGCTAGAGCAGTAAGGCAAGAGAAAGAAATAAAGGGCATCCAAATTGGTAATGAAGAAGTTAAACTCTCCCTGTTTGCAGATGATATGATACTATACATAGAAAACCCTAAAGACTCCACGAGAAATTTACTGGAACTAATAGAAAGATTCAGCAGAGTAGCAGGATACAAGATAAACATTCAAAAATCAGTTGGATTCCTATACACCAGTAAAGAGAACGATGAAAAGGAGATCAGGAAATCAATACCATTTTCAATAGCCCCTAAAAAGATAAAATACTTGGGAATAAATCTGACCAGGAATATAAAAGACCTATACAAAGAAAACTACAAAACACTGCTGCATGAAACCCAAAGGGATCTACATAAATGGAAAAACATACCATGCTCATGGATAGGCAGACTCAACATTGTGAAAATGGCAATTCTACCTAAAGCAATTTACAAATACAATGCAATTCCGATACAAATACCAACAACATTCTTCAAAGAGATGGAAAAACTAATTATTAACTTTATATGGAAAGGGAAGAAACCCCGAATAAGTAAAGCACTACTGAAGAAGAAGAATAAAGTTGGAGGACTCACACTACCTGACTTGAGAACCTACTATACAGCTACAGTACTCAAAACAGCCTGGTACTGGTACAACAACAGAGACATTGACCAATGGAACAGAATTGAGAACTCAGATGTAAATCCATCCACCTATGGTCACCTGATTTTTGACAAGGGCCCAAAATACATCAAATGGGGAAAAGACAGTCTTTTTAACAAATGGTGCTGGCAAAACTGGATATCCATTTGTAGAAAAATGAAACAGGACCCATACCTCACACCATATACAAAAACTACTTCAAAATGGATCAAAGACCTGAATATAAAGCCTCAAACTATAAAATTCATAGAAGAAAAAATAGGACCAACACTTCAGACCTTAATACATGGCATTAACAGGATACAAACCATAAACATCAACACAAAAAACCCAACAGATAAACTAGATAATTGGGATCTTCTAAAAATCAAACATCTATGCTCTTCAAAAGATTTCACCAAAAGAGTTAAAAGAGAACCTACAGACTGGGAAAAAATTTTTGGACAGTACAAGTCAGACAAAGGTCTAATCTCCATAATCTACAAGAAAATCCAACACCTCTACAACAAAAAGACAACCAATCCTATCAAAAAATGGGCAAAGGAAATGAACAGACACTTCACCAAGGAAGACATTCAAATGGCCAACAGACACATGAGGAAATGCTCGCGATCACTAGCCATTAGAGAAATGCAAATTAAAACCACAATGAGATACCATCTCACCCCGGCATTACTGGCACGAATCAAAAACACTGGAAATAACAAATGTTGGAGGGGCTGCGGGGAGACGGGAACTCTTATACACTGCTGGTGGGAATGCAAAATGATACAGCCATTTTGGAAAATGATATGGCGTTTCCTCAGAAAGCTAGAAATAGACGTACCATTTGATCCAGCAATCCCACTCCTAGGAATATATCCTAGAGAAATAAGAGTCATCACTCGAATAGACATATGCACACCTATGTTCATGGCAGCATTATTCACAATAGCAAAACGATGGAAACAACCTCGATGTCCATCAACAGACGAATGGATACACAAACTATGGTACATACACACAATGGAGTACTATGCAACGAGAAAGAACAATGAATCGGTGAACCATCTCATAACATGGATGAAACTGGAGGACATCATGCTGAGTGAAATAAGTCAATCACAAAAGGACAAATATTGTATGAGACCTCTATTGTAAAAACCCATGAAAAAATTCACATGCAAAATGTAACAATCCTTGTTGGTTACCAGGGATGGGAGGGGGGGGGGATACTAAATAGGTAATAGGTAAGTGGTAACTTGGGTGAGAGATGAGATAGTACATATTACAGGGGAAACTAACACAACCTGCACAAGGAAAGGTCATGGAGGCCCTATAGACACATCCAAACCCCCCGAGGGACTGAGTTGTTGGACGGAGGGCTCTGGGGACCATGATCTCGGGGAACATCTAGCTCAATTGGCATGACACTACTTATAAAGATAATGCTCTACATTCTACCTTGGTGAGTAGTGTCTGGGGTCTTAAAAGCCTATGAGCGGCCATCTAAGATACTCCACTGATCTCATCCCTTCGGGAACAAGGGAGAACGAAGAGAACAGGATACAAGGAAAAGATTAGTCCGAAGGACTAATGGTCCACAGCTACCAAGGCCTCCACGGGACTGAGCCCAGTACAGCTGGATGGTGCCCGGCTACCACCAACGACTCCTCTGACCAGGATCACAACAGAGGGTTCTGGGCAGAGCTGGAGTAGGATGTAGAGTATAATTTTAACTCCCAAAAAAAAAAAAAAAAAAAAAAGAAGACCAGATATACTGGCCTAAAGAATACTAGAGAAACCTCGAGAGTGTGGCCCCCAGACACCCTTTCAGCTCAGAGGGGAAGTTACCTTCAAGGTTCGATGTTAAGCCTGGGAATGGACACCCCAGTAAAACTAAATGGGACTAACGATGTACAGGAGTCCGGTGACAAGGGCCAGAAGGCAGAGGGAGAGTAGGAAACTGATGATAAGGAACACAAATTGAATAAGGACACTGTCGATGTATTGTGAGATTGTTGACCACTGCTATAGGGCAACATTTGTAGTAACTATTAAATGGGAGGCTGTTTTGTCCTGTAAGCCTTCATCTTGGGCGAGAATGGCAGCACAATTGGAAGAGCATAGTCAATATCACTTAAATGTGTAAGTAAAAAGTTTTGAAATGGTGTTTAAATAAAATAAGAATAAATAAATAAATAAATAAACAAATGAGACTAAAGAGGTACAATAGTCCACTGACAAGGTCCAGAAGACAGAAGGGGACAAGGAAGCCCCCTGGTGATAGGGAACACAAGGTGGAGTAAGGATATTCTTGATGTGCTGTGAGATTGTTAACCATTGTCATAGGGCAACATGTGTAGTAACTGTTAAATGAATAACTATTTTTTCTGTAAGCCTTCATCTTAAGTGAGAATAACAGCACAGTTGGAAGAGCGTAGTCAATGTCACTGAACTGTGAATGTAGAAATTTTTGAAACGGTGTATCTTTGGCCATCTGTAATTTTCATCAAAAAAAAAGGTTGAGAATTTAGAGGCTTAATACGTTGTGGGGTTGTTAACCAATGTCAAAAAACAACATGTGTACTACTATTTCATGAGAAACTATTTGCTCTGTAAGCTTTCACCTGAAGTACAATAAAATATATATTAAAAAAAAAAAAAAAAAAAAATAAAGTACAACCAAAAAAAAAAAAAAAAGATCTTGGAAATGACTTTTAAGTTGATATATTACAAAACATAAAAACTTTACCATGATGAATTGATATTCTTTAATTCTTTAATCAGTTCCGACTTATAGTGACACTATGTACAACAGAACAAAACACTGCCTGGTCCCATGCCATCCTCACAATCCTTGCTATGTTTGAGCCCATTGTTGCAGCCACTGTGTCAATCCATCTCTTTGAAGTGCTTCTTTTTCACTCACCCTCTACTTATCCAGGGACTGGTCATGATGTCCTTCTCCAGAGATTGGTCCCTGCTGACAACATGTACAAAATACATGAGAGGAAATCTCGTCAACCTCATTTCTGAGGAGCATTCTGGCTACACTTCTTCCAAGACAGATTTATTTGATCTTCTGGCACTACTTGGTATATTCAGTATTCTTTGCCAACAGCGTAATTCAAAGACATCAATTCTTCTTCAGTCTTCCTTATTCATCGTCCAGCTTTCAAATGCATATGAGGTAATTGAAAATGCCATTGCTTGGGTCAGGCATACCTTAGTCCTCAGAGTGACATCTTTGGTTTTTTTTTTTTTTTAACATTTTAAAGAGATATTTTGCAGTAGATTTGCCCAATGTAATATGTCATTTGATTGCTCAACTGTTACTTCCATGGACACTGATTGTGGATCAAAGTAAAATGAAATCCTCGACAACTTCAATCTTTTTCTCCTTTTATCATGATGTTGTTTATTGGTCCAGTCGTGAGGATTTTTGTTTTCTTATGTTGAGATGTAATCCATACTAAAGGCTATAATCTTTGATTTTCATCAGTAAGTGCTTCAAGTTCTCTTCACTTTCAGAAAGCAAGGTTGTATCATCTGCATATCACAGGTTGTTAATGAGTCTTCCACCAATCCTGATGCTACATTCTTCTTCATACAGTCCAGCTTCTCAGATTTTTGCTCAGCATACAGATTGAATAAATATAGTGAAAGGATACAACCCTGACGCACGCCTTCCTGGCTTTAAACCTCGCAGTATAACCTTGGTGTGTTCAAACGGCTGCCTCTTGGTATGTTCAGATTCCACATGAGCACAATTAAGTGTTTGGGAATTCTCATTCTTCACAATGTTATCCATAACTTGTTATGATACACATTTGAGTCCCTTTGCATAGTCAGTAAAAACAAGTAAGCATCTTTCTGGTATTCTCTGTTTTCAGCCAAGATCCATCTGACATCAGCAATGATAGCCCTCATTCCACATACTTTTCTGAATTCGGTTGGAATTTCTCCAGTTCCCTGTCAAATAGTAGGAACACTATGACTACTGAAGTTATATAAGTTCTTATTTATCATTAAACTAATCAGAGTAAAATCTTTGAAGAAATATTATAATCTAATATAGTAATATCAACCAGAGGTATGAAATTTTTATATTTTCATAATTGTCTTTTGCATGCTTTATAGAATTTTTAGAGAAACAATTTATGAAAAAATTGTCTCATTTTAAGGTCTTTTTGTGCCAATTAAAATAAATAATTCGTTCTTTTTCAGTGCATTTTTGAAGTGTATTAATCTTACCAAAGTTTTTTAGAATAACTATTAAAAACCCAGATTACAAAATAAGAGCAAGAGGCAGTTTTTCTTGGAAGAGAAAATAGCTGAGATTTTTAAACAGATCCTTTCGGAAAAAGAAAAAAAAAAAAACAGTCGTACTCTCCAACTTGGTACAAAAACAGAAGCTTAGACACAGTGAACTCTCAGAACAAAGTGAAACAGGAGAATCTTACAAACTCATTGATCTGTGAGGTCAGCATAAAAACCAAGCTTATACAATACCATATAATATAAATATATGGGGAACCCAGTTTCTTAAAATGTAAACAGCAATTCTTTTGTAAGAATGACCCAATTTAACAGAAAAGCAGGTTCTAGATAAAATTTATTAATTTGTCAGTCTCAGATGGAAGGATTTCATTTAGTTTTTTTTTATTAAAATGGCGCATTAAGTAAAAGTTCCTCAGAGGAAAGAAAAAAGCAACACAAATGGGAACTCGCTTTCCTAAAATGGAAGGAAAAAGACAGAGCAGATGGAAATTTATTTTCTTAAATTGATCAATGAAATTCCAAATTACTTTAAATATATTCAGCTTATACTAGTTTTTTTTTTTCTTCTTCTTTTAGAACATAAACTTTCTAAGTTAGCAGCTCAGCAGGGGGGAAATCTAGGCTCACTTTTCAAGCATGTTTGAAGTCTTTCTAAAGTTAATTACAAGAAATTAGAGTCATCAAAAAACAACTTAAGGAAATTTCTTTCCTTACTTATCATAAAGGCAAGAATAATGTGAGAAGTAGTTTGTTCAGCTGCTTTGTCTGCAAGGTTTTTCTCTTAATTTTGTAATCAAGCTGGGTCCAGCCTGGTAATATAGAGACAGCACCTCCTATTTTAATTTTCCCCTTACTATGGCAGCTAGTCAATTATCTTGGCAGGGACAGTTATCATAGAATTCCAGAGAGGGCCTCTAAGGTCTTCTTCAAGGCCACTTTAACTTATCTTGAAGAGCTTTTTTACTCTTTCTTTTGCTTTGCACTGGGTGTTCTTAGTGTTAGGGACTCAGAAAGTATGGGAGTCTAAATTTTCCAAGTCAATGAGACTTCTATTTCTTGTCCCTTTATGGCTCAAATCAGATCTTTAATTTTCAAATTATAAGGACTTCCCTCTGCCTGATTATCATATGGAATAGTTGGGAGTCCAGGTTGGTAAGCTTCAACAAGGATACATAATTCTTCATGATAGCTGACTTTTCTGTTTAACTAGCTTTAAACAGCCCTGGTATCATAGTGGCTAAAAGCTCGGCTGCTAACCAAAAGGTTGGCAGTTCAAATCCACCAGACGCTCCTTGGGAACCCTAGGGGGCAGTTCTACTCTGTACTATAGGGTCGCTATGGGTCAGAACCAACTCAAGGGCACCTAACAACAAGCAAGTTTAAATTGCTCACAAAAAAAAAAAAACAATCAAAATAGGCATACTTGCAAGAACTATTAACCTGGGAGTCTCAGTTCTCTAACTTACTGTGTAGACAAGTTAACCAAAAGAACTTCAAAGTGGCCATTGATTTTCTAAACTGTCATTAGGGAGCTCAAACAAAAATCCAAATACAAAAGAGACCTAGGCCCATAGTTCTTGGCCATGTAGCAAGGCAGAATTTCATTTGGAAAATCATGTGCTTTCTTGGATTTAGCATACCCCATATTGAGATAGTCATAACCACCAAAGTTTTGCTTTCAAGAACCAAAACAAATTCACAATAAAATTTTCAAGCTATAAGCACAAGAAAGCAGAGCGCAGATTTGGAAGCTTATTTATCTTAAAGCGACTCCTGGAGATGGAGAGCTCAGTTAATTCAGATGGTATCCCAGATTCTTGGCACCTGAAGAATTCCCACTTCTGACACCAGAAATGTCAAAGTATAAAAATAACAAGAACGCTCTAAAGAGAGATATGATAGAATTTTATTGTGACTTTGTTATAGCTGAAGCTGGGTAAACACTTGATAAAATGTCATGTGCTGCGATGTCTGAAAGGGGAGAGGGATTTTTATAGGGAGGGCTAGAGGTTACACAAGAATGACAAGTAAATCTTTTACAATATTTGTTACAGAGACTTTGCATAAGCAATTTCTTGAGAATAATTTACATACACATTTTTGTGGGACATTTTCTTCCTGTAACATTCTTATCACTGTTTAACCATAAACCATAACTTTGTCATACATTAGTTATAAGCATTATTTCTGAGAACAGAATATCTTTATGAATCATAAGTAAGCAAAACCACATATTTGCTCATTCAAAAGGGGGCACACATATTATGAAAGCAGAAGCAGGGTTTCAGGGAAAAAAGGAGAGTTTGATTCAAACCTGTGTCACTTAGTCATGCCAGATGCCTCAGTTTTAAGGTGCCTTACACATTGAACATACGTATTGAATAAATGAGGTGAAATAATACAACCCTACCATGCATCGTTTCTAATTTTAAACCATAAGGTATCCCCTTGTTCTGTTCAAATGACTTCCTCTTGATCTATGTACATGTTTCATATGTGCACAATTAAATGTTCTGGAATTCTCATTCTTTGCAATGTTATCCATACTTTGTTATTATCCACATAATTGAATGCCATTGCATAGTCAATAAAACACAGGTAAAATCTTTTTGGTATTCTCTGTTTTTGGCAAAGATCCATCTGACATCTGCAATGATATCCATTTTCCACATCCTCTTCTGAATCCCACATGAACTTCTGGAAATTCCTTGTCAATACAAGGCTACAGCTTTTGTTGAATTATCTTCAGCAAAAATTTTGCTAGCATGTGATGTTGATATTTTTCTAAATTTTTCGCTTTTCACTTGATCACCTTTCTTTGGAACAAGCATGCGTATGGCTCTCTTCTAGTCTGCTGGTCAAGTAGCTGTCTTCTAAATTTCTTGACAAAGACAAGTATTCACTTACAGCATTGCATCCATATGTTCAAACATTTCAACTGGTATTCTGTCAATTCCTGGAGCCTTGTTTATCACTAATGCCTTACATGCGGCTTCAACACCAGTGGTTCTTGATCATATGATACTTCCTGAAATGGTTGCACTTCAGACAATTCTTTTTGGTACAATGACTCTGTGTATTCATTCCATCTTCTTCTGATGCTTCCTGCATCATTCAATTTTTTTTTCTTGTCCAAAGATTCCTTCAGTTTTGCAACTTGAGGCTTGAATTTTCTCTTCAGTTCTTTCAGGTTGAGAAATGCTGATCGTGTTCTTCCTTGTTTTTTTTAACTCCAGGTCTTTGCACATTTCATTATAATACTTTATATTGTCTTTTTGAGCCACCCTTTTGAATCTTCCATTCAGCTCTTTTACTTCATCATTTCTTCCATTAACTTTAGCTACTCTGTTCTGAAGAGCAAGTTTCAGAGTCTGTTCCAACATCCATTTTAACTTTTTCCTTCTTTCTCTTTAATAAAAGTTTTCTTTTTGGGGGTATGATGTCCTTGATGTCTTCCCACAGCTCTTCTGGTTCTTGTTCTTTGGTGTTCAGTGTGTCAAATCTATTCTTGAGATGGTCTCTAAATTCAGGCAACATGTTTTGAAGGTCATACTTGGCTTTTGTAGAATTGGTTTAATTTTCCTCAGCTCAGCTTAAACTTGAATATGAGCAATTGATGGTCTGTTCTGCATCTGGCCTTTGGCTTTGTCTTGTCTGATAATTTTGAGCTTCTCCATAGCCTCTTTCCACAGATGTAGTCTATCTGATTCTTGTGTAATCCATCTGGTGAGGTTCATGTGTATAATCATCATTTCTCTTGTTGAAAAAAAAGTATTTATGATGAATAATTCATTGATCTTGCAAAATTCTGTCATGCTATCTCTAGCATAATTTCTATCACTAAGGCCACATTTTGGAACTACTTAACTTCTTTGTTTTCAAATTTTGCATTCCAATCACCAGTAATTATCAATGTCTCTTGATTCATGTTTGATCAATTCCAGACTACAGCAGTTCATGAAAACCTTCAATTTCTTGGGATTAGTGGTTGGTGAGTAAATTCGAATAATAGATTAACTGCTCTTCCTTGTAAGAAATGACATTAACCTATCACAGTGTTGTACTTCAGGATAGATCATGAAATGCTGTTTTTGATTATGAAAGCAGCACCATTCCTCTTAAATTTGTAATTCTAGGAAGAGTAGACCATGGGATTGTCGGATTCAAATCACCAGATTTCGAGGAATAGGACATGGATATCCTTCTTTTTTTTTTCCAAGAAGATGTTCTTTCTTCAGCCTATCACAGGGGCCAATAAAGTGTTAAGCAAATTGAAATTTCAGGCATTTCATTAGTTTAAGGAATATAAAATTAACCTGGGTGCTTGATAAGATCCATGGGAGAAACAACTCTAGAAAAACCCTTACACTCCAGAAGGTCATTCCTTTAGGAGAATGAATAGAGTTGATTTCAAATTGACATATAGTACCCTGGGATTTACAAGGAACCATATGGAGTCTTTCACGTTCAGAGGTAATGAAGCTGAAAAGGGCTGCTGGATAAAGTCCAACTCCAGAATTTTCCATAATTGCCTGGGAGATGGTATTGCACAGTAATATTGACCCACAATAAGATGATCTTATTAGGGAGAGAGTCAGCTATCTTAATATTATTGGGTCCCATTGAATCTTTTCTGGATTTCCATGGAAAATAGCCTCAAATACCACTTATTCATGGGTAAATTAAGATCTTACATTCAGGTATCAGCTTCTGGAATAGAGAAGACTCTTCAGTTCATAATGTTATTACTAGGTGCCTTCAAGTCAGTTCTGACTCATAGCGACCCTATGTACAACAGAATGAAACACTGCCCAGTCCTGTGTCATCCTCACAATTGTTGCTATGCTTGAGCCCATTGTTGTAGCCACTGTGTCAATCCACCTTATTGAGAGTATCCCTTTTTTTCGCTGACCCTCTACTTTACCACACGTGATGTCCCTCTCTAGGGACTGGTCCCTCCCGATAACATGTCCAAAGTACGTGAGACGAAGTCTTGCCATTCTTGCTTCTAAGGAGCATTCTGGCTGTACTTCTTCCAAGACAGATTTGTTCATTCTCTTGGCAGTCCATGTATGTTCAATATTCTTCATCAACACCATAATTTAAAGGTGTCAATTCTTTGGTCTTCCTTATTCATTGTCTGGCTTTCACAAGCATATGAGGTGACTGAAAACACCATGGCTTGGATCAGGCACACCTTAGTCTTCAAGGTGCCATCTTTGAAGACTTGAAAGAAGTCTTTTGCAGCAGATTTGCCCAATGCAATGCGTCCTTTGATTTCTTGACTGCTGCTTCCATGGGTGTTAATTATGGATCCAAGTAAAATGAAATCCTTGACAACTTCAATATTTTCTCCATTTATCATGATGTTGCTTACTGGTCCAGCTGTGAGGATTTTTGTTTTCTTTATGTTGAGGTGTAATCCATACTGAAGGCTCTAGTCTTTGATCTTCATCAGTGCTTCAAGTCCTCTTCACTTTCAGCAAGCAAGGTTCTGTCATCTGTGTAACGCATGTTGTTAACGAGTCTTCCTCCAATCCTGACGCCCTGTTCTTCTACATATAGTCTAGGTTCTAGGATTATTTGCTCAGCATACAGATTAAATAAGTATGGTGAAAGGATAAAAATCTGATGCACATCTTTCCTGACTTTAAACCACACAGTATGCCCTTGTTCTGTTTGAACGAATGACTCTTGATCTATGTACAGGTTCCTCATGAGCACAATTAAGTGTTCTGGAATTCTCGTTCTTCACAATGTTATCCATAATGTGTTATGACCCACACAGTCAAATGCCTTTGCATAGTCAATAATTTTTTATTGATGGCATGATAGGGGAAGATTTATCTGCTTCATAATGTCTTGGTCCTCAGTTGAGAAGACACAAATGGCTTGGAGTGATTCAGACAGTTGCAGGTTGGAATAATCTAGAGGCTTCTTCACTCACAGGTCTGGTGCCTCAGCAGGAAGGATTCCAAGGCTGAGCTCAGCTAAGACTATCAAGTTGAGTTCTCTGTGTGGCTTGGAATTGTTCACAGCATGGAAACACAGACTACTCAGTCTTACATAGTGGCTAAGATTTAAAGATCAAGTGTTCTATCGATCAAGGCAGAAGCAGCATACCTTTTGTGACCTAGGCTCAGAAGTCACGTAGCATCCCAGGCAGCCTCTAAAAATGACGGGAGGTTTCATAGACTCTATCTCTTGACGAGAGTAGTGTCAACAAATTTGTGACTACTATTTACAACCACCACAACTTTGGAAAGAGCTGCAAGTTCCCATAGTGGAAGCAAAGTGTTCGTCTAGGTTTGGTCATTTGTTAATTTTCAGAAGTATATTACTAGGCATTTCTTCATAGTTTATCTCAATCTAGAAGCTCCCCTGCCACCTGTCCATCATGAGTGACCCTTAGTTATCACTAAGATAACTGACATCTTTCAGTAATTGATAACTAATTTAAATCCATTGTGGGCAGAGAATGTATTTTGTGCCTCTTGAATCCTCTTAAATGTATTGATACTTTTTTATGGCTCATAACATAGTCTGCCTTTGCAAAGGTTACACGTGCATTTGTAAAAACAAAAAAAGGTTTATTCTGCTGTTATTAGGTGAAATGTTATATAAGTGTCAATTAGATCAGTTAGGTTTATGTTACTGTTGTTAGGTGCTGTCAAGTCAGTTCCAACTCATAGCGACATTATGTATAATAAAATGTTGCTTGATTCTGCACCATCCTCACAATCATTGCTACGTATGAGTCCATTGTTGCAGCCACTGTGTGAATACGTATCATTGAGGGTCTTCCTCTTTTTTGCTAACCTTCTACTTAACCAAGCACGATGTCCTTCTCCAGGAGCCCTGGTGACACAGCACTTAGTGACTAGCTGAAAAGTTAGCACTTCAAATCCACAAAGCAACTTCATGGGAGAAAGCCTTGGCAATCAGACCCCATAAAAATTACAGCCTGGGAAACCCTATGGGGGTTCCACTCTAATTAGGTTTATAATGTTGTTCAACTCTTCTATATCCTTGCAATTTTATACTAGTTCTACCAATTACTAAGTGAGGAATATTGAAATTACCAACTATAATTGTGGATTTGTCAATTTCTCCTTGCAGGTCTATCAGTTTTTGCCTCATTTATTTTGAAACTCTGTTATTCAGTACATATATGTTTAGTGCTGCTATATCTTCTTGATGAATGTTTCCCTTTATATTTATGAAGTGACTTTCTGGAAGTGTTCTCTACTCTGAAATCTACTTTGTCCAGTATTTAGACAGCCACTTCAGTTTGTGTGTCTGTGTGTGCATGTGTATTTGATTAGTGTTTTTATGGTATATATTTTTCCATTCTTTTACTTTTAATTTATTTGTGTCTTTTTATTTAAAGTGAATTTTTTTGTAGGCAACATATAGGTCAATCTTGCTTTTATATCTCACCTGACAATTTCAGGGAGTTTTGCTTTTAATATTTTTATTTTGAAATTTTATATTTACAGAAGAGTAGCAAAGATAGTACAGTAACTTTCCATATACTCTTTATGCTGATTTTCCTAAGGTTGGCATCTTATATAATCATGGTAAATGGTTCAAAAGTAAGAAATTAACATTGGTACAAGATTATTAATGAAACTACAAACTTTATTTGGATTTCACTTGTTTATTTTGCTAATATCCTTTTTATATTCCAAAATCCAGTCCAGGATACCACATTGAATTAATAGTCATATCTCCCTAGTCTCCTCCAATCTGTGATAGTTTATCCATGACCTTGACATTTTGAAAAGGATCGATGAGTCATTTTGAAAAATATTTATTCCATTTGGATGTCACTTAATATTTTATCATGATTATACTTGGGTTATTGATTTTAGAGAAAAATAGCACAAAGGGAAGTGTCTCTCCCGTTGCTTCATTTCAGTGTGTACTGATATCAAGTGTACTGAATGATATCAAGATTATTTTTTGTTGGTGATGTTAACCTGGATCAGTTAATTAGGGTGATGTCTGAAACAGGTTTCTTCACTGTAAAGTTACAGTTTTCCCTTTTCATTTGTTAGAATAAAGTTACTAATTCTAGACCACTCTCAAAGAGAGGGGGAATTAAACTCCACTTCCTCAAAAGAGTAATATCAAATAATTTTTGGATGAATAATTTTAAAACATAAAGAGAGTATTTAATAAATATTTCGGGAGAGATTATTTGAGATCATGTGACTATCCTGTTTCTTAAAGTTTTACTCCTTAATTTTATTATTTATCTTAGCCTGCAATCATTTTTACTGTTTTTCTTTTTTTCTTTTCTTTTTAATTGTGCTTTAGGTGAAGGTTTACAGGGCAAATTGGTTTCTAATTAAACAATTGATAACACATATTCTTTTGTGACATTGATTGCCAATGCCACAACGTGTCAATACTCTTACTTTCTCAACCTTTGGTTCCCCATTTCCATTCGTCCAGCATTCCTGTCACTTCCTACCTTCTCATCCTTGTCACTGGGCTGGTGTGCCCATTTAATCTAGTCTGTCTAATCTTTGACTGAAGGGTGAACCTTCAACACTGAGTTAAAAGAGTGTCCAGGGACCCTACTCTCAGGATTTCTGCGATCCCCGTCAGAACAGTAAGTTTGGTCATTTTTTGTGAGTTTGAAATTTTTTCTACATTTTTTTCCAGCCCTACTGGGACCCTCTATTGTGATCCCTGTTGAAGCAGTCAGTGGTGGAAGCGGAGAACCATTTAGTGCTGGACTAAGTCTGGTGGAGGCAGTGGTAGTTGTGGTCTATTAGTCCTTTGATCTAATCTTTGCTTTGTGTCTTTTGTTTTCTTCATTCTCGCTTGCTCCAGATTGGGGGGTGGGGGTGGGGGACAAGCAGACACATCTTAGATGGCCATTCACAAGCTTTTAAGACTTTAAGACTCCACATGGTACTCACCAAAGTAGAATTCAGAATATTTTCCTTATAAACTATGTTATGCCAGTTGAGCTAGATGTTCCCTGAGACCATGGTCCCCAGCCCTCAGCCCAGTAACTCAGTCCCTATAGGAGTTTAGATGTATCTATGAAGCTTCTACGTCTTTGACTTGGTCAAGTTGTTCTGGCTTCCCCAGTATTTTTTACTGTCTTACTCTTCATCAAAATTACCACTTACCTGTTGTCTAGTTATGTTTTTCTCTCCCTTCCCCTCCCTCGCCACCATCAAAGACTGTTTCTTTCTGTGTGTAAACCTTTTCATGAGTTTTTATAATAGTAGTCTCATACAATATTTATCCTTTTGTTTTTGACATATTTCACTCAACATAATGCCCTCCGAATTTATCCATGTTGTGAGATGTTTCGCAGATTCATCATTGTTCTTTATCACTGCATAGTATTCCATTGTGTGTGTGTGCCATAGTTGGTTTATCCATTCATCTGTTGATGGGCACTTAGGTTGTTTCCATATTTTTACTATTGTGAATAATGCTGCAATGAACATAGGTGTGCATATGTCTATTCCTGTGTGGCTCTTAGTTCTCTGGGATGTATTTCTAGGAGTGGGATTGCTGGATCATATGGTATTTCTATTTCTAGCTTTTCAAGGAGGCGCCGTATCATTTTCCAAAAAGTTGTACCACTTTGCATTCCTACCAGCAGTGCATGAGTTCCAATCTCCCTGCAACTTCTCCAACATTTGTTATTTTCTTTCTTTTTTCATTTGTGTCAGTAATGTCTGGTGAGATGCTATCTCATTGTAGTTTTGATTTTCTTTTCTCTAATGGCTAGTGATCACGAACATTTCCTCATGTGTCTGTTAGCCGCCTGAATATCTACTTTGGTGAAGTGCCTGTTCATATCCTTTGCCCATTTTTTTATTGGCTTATTTGTCTTTTTGTTATAGAGGTGTTGGATATGCCTATAGCTCTTAGAGATTAGACCTTGGTTGGGTGTGTCATAGCCACAAAAGTTTTCCCAGTCTGTAGGTTCTCTTTGTACACTTTTTGTGAAGTCTTTTGATGAGCATAAGTATTTAATTTTTAGAAGATCCCAGTTATCTAGTTTATCTCCTAGTGTTTGTGTATTGTTGGTTATGGTTTTTTATCCTATTATGCCATGTATTAGGGCCTATAGCGTTGACTCTATTTTTTCTTCTATGATCTTTATAGATTTTGGTTTTATATTTAGGCCTTTGATCAATTTTGAATTAGTTTTTTGTATGGTGTGAAGTATGGCTCCTGTTTCATTTTTTTTGCAGATGGACATCCAGTTTTGCCAGCATCATTTGTTGAGAAGACTGTCTTTTCCCCATGTAATGGACTTCGGGCTTTTGTCGAAGATCAAGTGACCATAGGGGATGGATTTACATCTCGGTTCTCAATTTTACTTCATTGGTCAATTTGTCTGTAGTTGTACCACTGCAAGGCTGTTTAGTAGCTTCTGAGGTCAGGTAATGCAAGGTCTTCTACTTTGTTCTTCTTCTATAAAGCTTTACTTATGTGTGGCCTCTTCCTTTCCATATAAATTGAATTATTAGATTTTCCATCTAGTTAAAGAATGATGTTGTTATTTGGATCAGGATTGCATTGTATTTGTAGATTACTTTCGTTAGAATTGACATTTTCACAATGTTTTGTCTACCTATCCTTTAGTATTGTATGTTTTTCCACTTATGTAGGTCTTTTCTGGTTTCTTACAGTAGTGTTTTGTAGTTTTCTTTGCATAGGTCTTTTATGTCCTGGTTAGATTTGTTCCTAAGTTTCTCCCTCCCCTCGCTTCTTAGGGGCTATTATAAATGGTGTTGCTTCCCTGATTTCCTTTATTTCTCTTTATTTATGTATTAGGAATCCATCTGATTTATTTAATGTTTATCTTATATATGCTACTCTTTTGAATCTATTAGCACCAGTAGTGTTCTTGTGCAGTCTTTTGGGGTTACCTATGGATAGTATCCTATCATCTGCAAATAGGGATAGTTTTACTTCTTCCTTATTTGGATGTCCTTTATTTCTTTTTCTTGCATTACTGCTCTAGCTAGGACTTCCAGCACAATATTAAATAAGAGTCGTGATATAGGGTACTGTCTTAGTCATCTAGTGCTGCTGTAACAGAAATACCAAGTGAATGACTTTAACGGGGAGAAATTTATTCCCTCACAGTCCAATGGGCTGCAAGTCCAAATTAAGTGTTTCAGCCCCAGGGGAAGGCTTTCTCTTCTTTGTTGGCTCCGGAGGAAGGTCCTTGTCATCAGTCTTCCCTTGGTCTGGGAGTATCTCAGCACAGAAACCTAAAGGTCCAAATAATGTGCTCTGCTCCTGGCACTTCTTTCCTGGTGGTATGTTGTTCCCATGTCTCTCTGCTCAGTTCTCTCTTTTATATCTCAATAGGGATTGGCTTAAGGCGCTACCTAATTTTGTAGACCTCAACAATATAACTGCTGTTAATCCATCTTATTACATCATAATGATAGAGTTTACAACACATAAGGAAATCACATCAGATGATAAAATAGACAATCATACAATACTGGGATGCCTGACCCAGCCAAGTTGACAGATATTTTGGGGTGACACAATTCAATCCATGACAGGCACCCTTGTCTGTTTCCCGTTCTCAAGGGGAATACTTTCAGTCTCTCCGTTTATAACGATGTTGACTGTTGGTTTTGTATAAATGTCCTTTATTATGTTGAGGCATTTCCCTTCTATTCCTGTTTTGCTGGGAGCTTTTATAAGTATTGGGTGTTGGACTTTGTCAAATGCCTTTTCTGTGTTCATTGATAAGATAATGTGGTTCTTTTATTTATGTAGTGGATTAAGTTGGTTGATTTTCTGGTGTTGAACCTTCCCTGCATACCTGGTATGAATCCAACTAGATGGTGGTGTATTTTTTTTATATGATACTAAATTCTATTGTCTAGAATTTCGCTGAGAATTTTTGCATCTATATTCATGAGAGATATTGGTCTATAACTTTCTATTTTTGTGGTGTCTTTGCCTGGTTTTGGTATCAGGGTTATGCTGGCTTCATAGAATGGATTTGGAAGTATCCCTTCCTTTTCTATGTTGTGAAATAGCTTGAGTAGTACTGATGTGAGCTCGTCTCTGAATGTTTGGTAGAATTTTCCAGTGAAGCCACCTGGGCCAGGATTTTTTTTGGTGTTGTTGGGATTTTTTTTTATTACTTTTTCAGTCTCTCATTTTTTTATAGGTCTGTTCAGATTTTCTACCTCAGTTTGTGTTAGTTCAGATAGGTAGTATATTTCTAGAAATTTGTCCATTTTCTTTATGTTTTCAAATTTGTTGGAGTATAGTTTTTCATGGTACTCTGTTATGATCCTTTTTATTTCAGTTGGGTCTGTTGTAATGTCCCCTATTCATTTTTTATTTGGGTTATTTTCTTCCTCTCCTGTTTTTCTTTTATCAGTTTCACCAATGGTTTGTCGATTTTGTTGATCCTTTCAAAGAACCGACTTTCAGTTTTCTACTTCTTTCTATTGTTTTCTATTCTCTACTTCATTAATTTCTGCACCGATCTTTATTAATTCCTTTCTTCTGGTGATTATGGGCTTCTTTTACTTTTTTCTTTTTATTTGTTCGAGTTGCAGGGCTAACTTTTTGTTTTTGTCCCTTTCTTCTTGACGTGTGCATCTATTGCTATAAATTGCCTTTGCTGTGTCCCAAAAGTTTTGGTATGATGTGTTTTCATTCTTTTTTGATTCTAGGAATTTTTTTAATTTCCCTTTTGATTTCTTCTATTACCGAGCTTTTTTTAAAGTAAAGTGTTATTCAGTTTCCATGCATTTGATTTTTTTTCCTTTGTCTTCCTGTTGTTAATTTCTACTTTTATGGCCTAGTGATGAGAGAATACACTTCTTGTTATCTCAATGTTTGGGATTTTGCTGAGGGTGCTTTTAGATCTAAGATGTGATCTAGTCTGGAGAAAGTTACACATGCTTTGGAAAAGAATGTGTGCTTTGATGCTGTTGGGTGGAGTGTTCTATATATGTCTATGAGGTCAAGTTGGTTGATTGTGGCCTTTAGAACTTCTGTATCTTTGTTGAGTTTCTTTGAAGATCTTCTGTCCCTTACCAAGATGGTGTGTGGAAGTTTCCTACTGTTACTGTGGAAATTTCAGTTTCTCTTTTTCAAAGCTGTTAGAGTTTGTTTTATGTATTTTGGAGTCCTGTCATTGGGTGCATAAATATTTATTATGGTTATGTCCTCGTGGTGGATTGTCCCTTTAATCATTATGTAATGTCCGTCTTTGTCTTTTATGGTGGATTTTGTCTTAAAGTCTAATTTAGCTGAGGTTAGCATTGCCACACCTGTTCTTTTTTGGATGCAGTGTACTTGATATATATTTTTCCCATCCTTTGATTTTAATATATTTATGCCTTTGGATCAATGGTATGTCTCTGGTAGATATCATATTGATGGGTCCTGTTTTTTTATCCATTCTGTCATTCTGTATCTATGTGTGCATTTAAGCCATTTACATTCAGTGAGATTATTGATAGTTGTGAATTAATTGCTGCAATTATGTAGTGCTTTTTTTTGTGGTGCTGACGTTTTCGTTGTTCCTCTTACTCTCCTGCACTGAATTCCTTTTGTTTGGAGATTTTCTTTCTGTTTATTTCATTTTTTGTAGTTTTTGTGTTTACTGAGACTGTTTTCTTCTTTAGTTTATGAGTAAGTTTGTAAAGTTTCTTTGTGGTTACCTTGAAATTTACCATGATCTTCCCAAGTTTAAACTAGTCTTTTATTACTTGATACCCCTTGACTTCCTCTTCATTTGAAAGTCCTATACCTACACTGGGTATTCCGTCTTTTATTGTTCTGACATCTCTGGTTCCCTGTTATAACTCTTTTAGTTTTGTTTTATCCTGAGAGTTCATTAACTAGGTTGGTATCTGGCTGATGCTGTCCTGTGTCCTAGATTCAGGTTGTTATCTGATGTTATTGGTTCTGTAATCAAAATCTCCTTTTAATAATTCTTGTAAATTGGTTTAATTTTTACATATTCCATTAATTTCTGTTTATCTGGAAATGTCCTAATTTTGCCACCATATTTGAGTGAGAGTTTGGCAAGATGTGTTATTCTTGGTTGACAATTTTTTCTTTTAAGGTTTTATATATGTCATCCCATTGTTTTCTTGCTTTCATTGTTTCTGTCGAGTAATCAGAGCTCAGTTTTATTGTTTCCCCTTTGTATGTAACTTTTCATTTTTCTTGAGCTGCTCTCAGGATTCTTCCTTTGTCTTTGGTTTTAGCAAGCGTGATTATGATATATCTTGGTGGCTTTCTTTTGGGGTCTATCTTATATGGGGTTTATTTAGCTTCTTGGATGGTCAGCTTTTCATCCTTTGTGATTTTAGGTAAGTTTTCTGTCAGCAAATCCTTAATGATCTTCTCTGTATTTTCTGTTTTCTCCCCCTGTTCTGGAACTACAATCACAAGCAATTTTTTTCTTTTACTTTTATCCCACATATTTCTCAAGTTTTCTTCATTCTTTTCTCTAATTTTTCCTCAAACAAATTGATATCCATGGATTTCTGTTCAATTTCACTGATCCTGTCCTCCATTGTTTCAAATTTGCCGCTAAAACCTTCTAGTGTGATGTCCATATCTGAAATTTTGTTATTTATTTTCTAGATTTCTAATTGCTGTTTTTGTATGGTTTCTAATTGCTTATTTATTGTGACATTTTGTTCTTGTATTATTTTCCTGAATTTTTGCATTGCTTTGTCTGTGTTTTTCTGATTTTGTCTATATTTCCATGATTCTGTCAATTTTTTTCTTAGTTTTGTTTGTGTCTTCCTTGCTCTTTTTCCTGTTCTCTTGGAGATTCCTGAATACTAGAGTTTTGAATTACCTATCAGATGGTTCTAGTGCCTTTTCGTCCACCAGTAGGTCATCTGTTGTTTTATTTTGGTGGCTTACCGGAGCCATTCTTTCCTATTTTTTTATATGCTTTGCTATTGTCTGCTGTCTCCAAGACATTCAGGAATTGTTTTCTTTGTTTATTGAGTGTACGTTTGTGTCCTTCATCCTGCTTTTTTTGTTTTATATGGTTATGTTAAGGTGGGCAGGCTGGGCATGTTTTGCTGCTTGCTCATCTGTGAACATGATAATTCTCAACACCTTGTCCAGGTGAGCATGCTGGTTGCTCAGCTATGTTGGAGCAGGGAACTTCCAGTTGGAGGAGGTGTCTGGAAAGGGTCATTTATCTATGGCATGAACCAGGGCCAATTGGGTGGGTCTAGAGTTGGTGCAGCAGTGTGGGTCAGGGAAGCTATAGGTCCACACCAGTCCTGCACAGGGGCGTAGTACTCAGTGGGGTAGAGCTTGGGGATGGCAAAGGCAGAGTCTAGGGGTTCAGAGGTCTGTGCTGGTCCCACTCTGGGTCATAGCATTTGACAAGCAGGTCTGGGAGCAACAAGGGGCAGGGTCCACGTGTTCAGGGATCCTCACTGGTCCCACATGGTCCCTACTTTTTTGTTTTATTTGGTTATTTCTGGGTGGATGGGTTGGGTGTCTTTTGCTGCTTGCTCGTCTGTGGGCATGATAGTTCTCACACTTTGTACAGGTGAACAGGGCTTGTTGCTCAACTATGGTGCAGCACGGCAGGTCAAGCTTGGGGAGGATAAGCATGGATGGGTTGTTTGCAGCATGAACAAGACCAGCGAGCTGGAGCTGGGGGTTGGCACAGGGAAAGGTCTGGAGGTCCAGAGGTCCATTCAAGTGCTGCTCAGGGGCATGGAACTCAGCATGTGGTGCAGAGACAGGAGGGAAGGGAGAGGAAGTGATTTGTGGAGCTAAATGGGAGAGAGAAAGAAGATAAACAGAAGCAAAAAAATGAAGAAAAAGAAATAAGTAAATAAAATGGCAGTGCAGTGGAAGTCACTAGGTGGGGGCCGAGCAGACCCAGGGAGACCTTGTCTTTCTCAAGAGGCGATGCAGCACCACCTGTCCGAAAGATGCAGAGGCATCACAGGGCCTAGATGGGCAGGAGAAGGAAAAAGGAGAAAGGGAAAGATAGAGAAAAAATATGACACTGAGACAGCCAATGGGTGTGGGTGGGGCAGACCCGGAGGGGCCACGTTCCAGTGGATCTCTAGCTGAGCAGTGCTGCATCGTCTATTGAGAAGGGATGGGGGCGGCACATGGGGTTAGGTGAACAGGAGAAAGGAATGGAGAGAGAGAAGAAACAAAAATCAGTGATGAGCTGGTGTCTCTCTCACCAGGCAGCACAGCTCATCAGGAAGTGGCGAAGGCAGTGCAGGGCCTAGGTGGGAGGGAGAAGGAAAACGGAGAAAGGGAAAGATAAAGAAAAATAAAAAATATGGCACTAAGGGAGAAAGCTAAGAAAGGACGAGAGAGAGAGAGAAGAAATAGAACAAAAAATGGCACTGAGGGAGTTGGCCAGTGGTGACAACATGACCTAGGGAGACCACATGCTGGTGGCTCTCTAGCCGAGCAGTGCAGTGTGGCCCATTGAGAAAGGGTGAGGATGTCACAAGGGGCTAGGTGGGTGAGAGAAAGGAAAAGAAGGAAAGGAGAGAGAGAAGAAACAGAAACAAAAACAAAACAAAAATAACAAAAAAATATATGACGCTGGGGGAACCATCTGTTGGGGATGGGGCAGACCTGGGGAGCAGTGAGCCAGTGTCTCTCCAGCCAAGCGACCATGGTCTGTTGGAAAGCAGGGGAGGCCACTTACAGGGCAGAATGGCAAGGGATGGAAAAGCATGTATCGCTGGTTACTGGATTCTCTGTCTTCTGTTGGGAGATCCGTGAATTTGCCCTCCAGTACTCCCTGTCTGGTGTCCTTGTTGCTCGTCTGTGGGCATGATAGTTCTCACCACTTTGTCCAGGTGAACAGGGCTGGTTACTCAAGTGTGGTGCAGCAGGGCAGGTCAAGCTTATGGGGGAGGAGCATGGCCACATTTGATGCTTAGTGTTCCAGGATTGACATTTGTGTCTGTTTTACTTAGTTTTTTGAATATTTGCTGCATGGTGCATGGTGCTTCTGTCTTTAACACCATGTTGACGCTGCCTTTTTTAGTGTGGTGTTTTAATGGTGATTTTCTGTTGCCCTCAATTATCCAACATTTATCCATCACATTCATTTGCAAATAAGATTTGTCCTTTTTCCACCATTTATTTATTAAATCACTTATTTATATCCATATGGACTCATAAATATTTATTTTGTCTTTTGTGTTACAAACTAATACTAGTGTAATCTATTTTCTTGTTCAAATTACTTCAGCTTTGGGCCTTGGCAGCTCTTTCAGGTTGGCATCAATGTGGTGTGTGTGTGTGTGTGTGTGTGTGTGTGTTTATTTTTAAAGCTTTTACATAGCTCTTTCTTAATTCATGATGTTTCAAGTTTCTTCCTGTTTATTTTCTTATGTCTGAGGAACTTCCTTTACCACTTATTTTAAAACAGATCTGCCTCAGTCTCTTAGTTTTCCTTTACATTAAAATATCTTTATTTCATTTTCATTCCTGAAGGATATTTTCATTTGATATAGAATTTTGGGGTTGACAGTTATTTTCTTTCAGCACTTGAAAAATGTGTCCCTTCCTTCTTATGGTTTCAGATGAGTGCTTTCAAGATTTCTTCTTTGTCTTTAGTTTTCAAAAAACTAATTGCAATGTGACTGGGAATGTATTTATTTGAATGCATCCTTTTTAGGTTTTGCTTGGATTCTTAAATCTGTATGTTTATACCTTTTGCTGAATTTAGAAATTATTCAGGAATTATTTATTCAAATACATTCCAGCTCTCTACTCATTCTTCTCTGCTTCTGGGACTCCAATAACAAATGTGTTAGAGCTTTGTTATTTTCCATGGGCCCCTGAGGTACTGTTCATTTCGTTTTATCTATTCTGTCTCTATTGTTTAGACTGGATAGTTTCTATTGATCTATGTTCAAGTTCACCCCATTCTATTCATGAGATCATCTGGTGTGTTTAAAATTACAATTGTTACATTTTCAGTTCTAAAATTTTCATTTGTTATTAACTGCCATCAAATTGGCTCCAACTCATGGAGACCTTGTATATAATATAACAAAACATTGTCTGATCCTGCCCAATCTTCATGCTTATTAGTATGTTTGAGTGCATTGTTCAGGGTATAATATCAATCCATATTATTGAGAGTTATCCTCATTTTTACTGGTACTCTACTTTACCAAACATTATGTACTTTTCTAGCAATTTGTCTTTCCTGATGATGTGTCCAAAGTAAGCCAGTTGCCTTTAAGGAACACTCAGGTTGTATTTCTTCTAAGACTGATTCAGTCATTCTTTTGGCAAACCATGGTAAGGTAAGTAAGGTGAATGGATAAAATCTTGCCACACATCTTTTTCCAATTTTGAACTACACAATATTCCCTTGTTCTGTTTGAATGACTGCCTCTTGATCCATGTACAAGTTCACCATGAGCACAGAGAAATGTTCTGAAATTCTCATTATTCGAAATATTATCCATAATTTGTTATGATCCACAAAATTGAATACCTTTACATACGTGATAAAACACAGGTAAACATCTTTCTGGTATTCTCTCCTTTCAGCCCAGATCTATCTGGAAACAGCAATAATACCCCTCATTCCATGCCCTCTTCTGGAAGTTCTCTGTCAATGTACAGCTGCAGTCATTTTTTAATTATCTTCAGAAGAATTTTGCTAGCAAGTGATATTAATAATATTGTTTTATAATTTCTGCATTCTATTTGATTGCCCTTCTTTGGAATGGGCACAGATATGGATCTCTGCAAATCGGTTGGTCAGGTAGCTGTCTTCCAAATTTTTTGACATAAGTAAATGCTTCCAGCATTGCATCTATTTATGGAAGCATCTAAGTTGGTATTCTGTGAATTCCTGGAGCCTTGTTTACTGCTGGAGTCCTTAGGTGGTACAAAGAGTTAACTATCCTGGGCTGCTAACGAAAGGTTGAAGGTTCAAGTCTGCCCAGTGATTGCCTTGGAAGAAAGGCCCAGTGATCTACTTCCTAAAAATCAGCCAGTGAAAACCCTATGAAGCATAGTTCTACTCTGGCACACGTGGGGGTCTCAATGAGTCGCAACTGACTCAGTGGCAACTGGCTTGTTTTTTGCAGGTTACTTCAGTGCACCTTGAACTTCTTCCTTCAGTGACAGTGTTCTTGATATACTCTACCTTCTTAAATGGTTGAACATTGACCAATTATTTTTGGTACAGTGACTCTGCTACATAATGCAACTTGAGGCTTGAATTTTCTTTTCAGTTCTTTCAGACTGAGTAATGCAGATCGTTTTCCTCTCTTTAAGTATTCTAACACTAGCATTTGCACATTTCGTCAGAATACTTTACCTTATTTTCTTAACCTGCTTTTTGAAACGTTCTATTCAGTTCTTTTTACTTTTTCATTTTTTTTCTATTTAACTACTCTGTACTAAAGAGCAAGCAAGTTTTAGAGTATCTTCTGACATCCATATTGGTATTTTCTTTCTTTCCTTTTGTTAATGACCTTTCACTTTCTTTATGTATTATGCCCTTGAAGTCTTTCCACAACTCATCTCCACAACCACCTGTCAGTTTTTTGTACTGTGGTGCCTTGTGTGTTGTTATGATGCTAGAAGATATGCCACCAGTATATCAAATATCAGCAGGATCAGCAATGGTGGACAGGTTGCAGCGGAGCTTTTAGACTAAGAGAGACTAGGAAGAGAGGTCTGGCAATCTACTTCTGAAAATTATCCAATTAAAACTCTTTGGAATACCCTAATATATCCATTGAGTTCTCCTTTATATCTTTGACTTATTTTCTGAGACTTTTTATTTTTTCATGTGTTTTCAGAATGTTATTAACTGATTTTGGAGTACTTTTATGATAGCTGCTTTAAAATCTGTGTCAGATAATTTTAACACCTGTATAATTTTGGTTTTGGTATTCATCAATTGTCTTTTCTAATTTGGTTCAATATTTTTCTTGTTCTTAGAAAAATTAGTAATGTTGGATTGTGTCCTTGACGTTTTTCACTTTGGCATCCATATTGATCTTGTTTAAATGTTCTACTTCAGCAAACAGTCAACATTCTTAGTTTCAGAGTACCTTTACTGGCTCAGTTTTGCAGACTGTGGTTGAAATGACAATTTGTTTTTCAAAGCTTTTGCAACAATATCCTGGTGTGCCCTATGTACTACACATTAAGCACATTTTAAACTTGGGTGACATTCCATAACATACTTCAGTTCTTAAATACTTTGTTGTGATTACTGTGGTTGCTTTCATACATAGACAATTTAGGGTTATGTCAAGGAAATCAGACACAAATTTATAGAATCTTTTCTCCAAATTTCTTGTCTCCATTATCTGGCCCTCACTCTCTAGTTGGGTGGGAGTGGGATGTCACCTCTTTGTTAGTGAAAAGCAGAGAGCTTCCCTTATCGTGGTGAATTTTTAAAAACAGATTTATATGAATATAATTCACATAGCATAAAATTCCCTCTTTCGAAGTGTACAATTCAATGACTTCTAGTCTATTCACAGAGTTATGCATCTAAAACTATAATCAATTTTAGAACAGTTTCATTTATCCAAAAATAAACCACCTGTATCCCTGCTCCACTTAGTAGTCATCCCCAAAAGCTCCATCAACACTGGTGATAGGCAACTATTAATCTACATTCTATTTATGTAGTTTTGCCTATTCTAGACATTTTATATAAATGGAATTATACAACATATAAAGAATACACAAAAAGAATTTGTCGACGTTCAGCCATTTCAGGAGATTGCATATTATCAAGAATCAATGTTACTGAAGGGAGAAGTCCAAGGTGCACTGACAGTATTGTTAAAAAAAAAAAAAAGTCTCCCGGAATTGACGAAATACCAATTGAGATGTTTTAACAAACGGATGCAGAGCTGAAGTGCTTACTCATCTATATGAAGAAATTTGGAAGACAGCTTCCTGACCAACCAGCTAGAAGAGATCAATATTTGTGCCCATTCCAAAGAAAGGTGACCCAACAGAATGCAGACGTTATCGAACAGTATCATTAATATGGCACACAACCAAAATTTTGCTGAAGACCATTCAAACGCAGTTGCAGCAGTACATCAACAGGGAACTGCCAGAAGTTCAAGCTGAATTCAGAAAAGGATGTGGAATCAGGAATATCATCGCTGATACCAGATGGATTTTGGCTGAAAGCAGCAAATACCAGAAAGATGTTTACCTGTGTTTTATTAACTATGCAAAGCTCAATTGCGTGGATCATAACAAATTATGGTTAACATTGCAAAAAAAAAAGGGAATTCCAGAACACTTAACTGTGCTCATGTAGAACCTGTACCTAGACCAAGAGGCAGTCGTTTGAACAGAACAAGGGGATACTGAGTGGTTTAAACTCAGTAAAGGTGTGTGTCAGTGTTGTATCCTTTCACCATACTTATTCAATCTGTATGCTGAGCAACTAATCTGAGAAACTGGACTATATGAAGAAGAATGCGCCATCAAGTTTGGAGGAAGGCTCATTAACAACCTGCGATATGCAGATGACACAACCTTGATTGCTGAAAATGAAAAGGACTTGAAGCACTTACTGATGAAGGTCAAAGACTACAGCCTTCAGTATGGATTACACCTCAACATAAATAAAACAAAAATTCTCACAACTGAACCAATAAGCAACGTCATGATGAACGGAGAAAATATTGAAGTTGTCAAGGGTTTCATTTTACTTGAATCCACAATCAACGCCCATGGAAGCAGCAGTTAAGCAATCAGATGTATTGCGTTGGGCAAATCTGTGAGAAAGACTTCTTTAAAGTGTTGAAAGGCAAGGATGTCACTTTGAGGACTAAGATGTGCCTGACCCAAGCTGTGGTATTTTCAATCGCCTGATATGCATGTGAAAGCTGGACAATGAATAAGGAAAACTGAATAAAAATTGACGCCTTTGAATCATGGTGTTGGCAAAGAATATTGAATATACAATGGACTACCAGAAGAATGAACAAATCTGTCTTGGAAGAAGTACAGCCGGAATGCTCCTTAGAAGCAAGGATGATGAGACTTCATCTCAAAAACTTGGAAATGTTTTCAGAAGGGACCAGTCCCTGCAGAAGGACCTTATATGTGGTAAGTGGATGGTCATCGAAAATGAGGAAGACACTTAATGAGATGTATTGGCACTGTGACTGCAACAATGGACTCAAGAATAGGAAAGATGTGAGTATGGCACAGGACAGATCAGTTTTTCGTTCTGTTGTACATAGGGTCGCTATGAGTAAGAACCAACTCAATGGCACCTAATAACAACAACATGCAATCTATGGCCTTTGTGTCTGGCTTCTTTCACTTAGCATAATGTTTTCAATGTTCATCCATGTGGTAATATGTATCAGTACTTCATTCCTTTTATGGCAGAATAATATTCCATTTTATTAATGTACTGCATTTTATTTATCCATTCATCACTTGATGTTTGAGCTTTTTCTTCATTTTATTAATATAACCTAGAATTTTCTCTCCACCTACAATAAATGGAAAAAAAGGTCTACAAAAACCTTGCACAAGAATGTTCATCAAGTATTATTCATAATACACAAAGGTGGAAACAACTCAAATAAACATCAACTAATGAATGGATAAATAACGTGGTATATTCGTGAAATGGAATATTACCCATAAAGGAAATGGATGTAATATTTTATAATCCCACAAACACTGCATGAGGCTTCCAACTTCCTCACATATTCACCAACACTTGTTATTATCTGTCTTTAATTATATCCATTCTTATAGAAATATCTCATTGTGATTTTGACTTTTGATGCTGGGCATCTTTTATGTGCATATTGGTCATATTGGTTTTTTATTATTGTTGTTATAGCCATTTGTATAGTCTTTGGAGAAAAATTTACTAAAATATTTTGTCCATTTTTGAATTGGGTTGTTTGTCTTTTTGTTGTTGAGGTGTAGTTCTTTGTATATATTGGATATTAAACCCTTATCAGATATAAAATAAAAAAAAAATACCCAAACCCACTGCTGTCAAGTCCATTCTAACTCATAGTGACCCCATAGTGTTTCCAAGGCTGTAAATCTTTACAGAAGCAGACTGCAACATATTTCTCCCACGGAGCCCCTAATGGTTTCCAATCACTTACCTTTCAGTTAGCAGTTGATCGCTTTAGCCAATACGCCAGCAGTGGTTTTCCCATTCTGTGGGTTGTATTTTCACTATCCTAATGGTGTAATTTAAAGCACAAAAGTTTTAAATTTTGGTCATGTCCAACTTATCTACTTACTTTTGTTGCTTGTGCTTTTGGTGTCATATCTTTTTTTTTTTAATTTTTTTTTTTTTTTTACCTAATCCAAGGTCACAAAGTTTTATACCTAAATTTTTACTTCTAAGATTTTTATAGTTTTAGTTCTTACATTTAGGTATCCTATCCATTTTGAGTTAATGTTTCTATACAGTATGAAGACTCCAACTCCATTCTTCGCATGTGGATATTCAGTTTTCCGAGAAACATTTCTTTGAAAACACCATTCTTTCCCCATTTAATTGTCTCGACTTCCTTGCCAAAAATCAAATGACTGTAAATATGAGGGTTTATTTCTAAAATGTCAATGATGCAATCTAGAATTCTAGATTTCTTTCATCTGTGTGCTGTATGTGTGCCAGTACCACACTGTCTTGACTACTATAGCTTTGTACTAAATTTTGAAACTGTAAAGTGCAAGGACTTCGACTTTATTCCTTTTTCTCATTTTTTTTTTTTGTGGCTATTCTGGATACCTTTGTCAGTTTCTAAAATCAGCTTGGATTTTGACAGGAATTCAGTTGAATCTATAGGTCAATTTGGGGAGTATTTTCATCTTAACAATATTAAGTCTTCAGATCTGTGAATATGAGATGTCTATCCATTTATTTAGGTTCTATTTAATTTTTCAACAATATTTTGTAGTCTTCACAGTGTAAGTTTTGCACATCTTTTGTTAAATTTATTCCTAAGTGATTTATTCTTCTTGATGCTATTGTGAATGGAATTGTTTTGTTCGGTTTAGTTTACTCATTACTGCTGTACAGAAATACAATTGATTTTTATATTAATCTTGTATCCTGCAACCTTGCAGAACTTGTTTATGAGTTTTAATATTTTCAGTGGATTACTTTAGATTTTCTATTTGGTGGATTTTTTTAGATTTGAGTAAGATAAAATTCAGTCTGTGTGTTGTACAGTTCTAAGAGTTGTATTAAATCAATAGTGTCACATATCTACCATCTCGATGCCATACAGAATAGTTCTATCATCCTAAAAATTTCCATGTGGCAGAAATGTAGACAACTCCTTCACTTTCCCTTAACACTAGAAACATTTGGCCTGTTGGATGGCACTGTAACTGCCCTCTAAATGTAATATAAGTATAGTATGTAATTTATTGTTCCTGGCATTTAAAACTCTTTCTTACTCTTTTTATTGCTGAGTAGTATTCCATTGTATAGATACGCTACAATTTTTCCATCCACCCACATTTTTTCCAAGTTATTGGCAAACATTAATAAAGCTACTATAAACTTCATGCATAGCTTTTTGTGTGAATATAAGTATTCAAGTCACTTGAGTAAAACAGGGATGTGATACTGGGTTGTATACTAAGTGTATGTTTATCTTTATGAGAAACTACCAGACTGTTTTCCAAAGTGGCTGTAACAGTTTTCAGTTTCACCAGCAATAAGTGAATGTTCCTATTTCTATATATTATTTCCAGAATTTGTTATTGTCAGTGTAACTGATTTTAGCAATTTGACTAAAGTGTTTAGTGGTATCTAATTATGGTTAAAGGAGCCCTGGTGACACAGAGGTTAAGCACTTGACTGCTAACCAAAAGGTCTGGAGTTTAAATCCACAAGCTTCTTGATGGGAGAAAGATGTGGCAGTCTGATTCCATAAAGAAATTCAGCCTTGGAAACACTATGGGGAAGTTCTACTCCATCCTATAGGGTCAGCATTAGTAGGAATGGATTCAATGGCAATGGGTTTTTTTTTTTTTTAATTATGGTTATATTTTACATTTACAGAATGACTAATAACAATGAACATCTTGTCATATTCTTACTTTCATCTGTGTATCTTCTTTGGCAATGTGTTTTCTCAGATCTTTTGCCCATGTTCTTTTTTTTTATTGTTGAATTCTAAGAATTCTTTGTATATTTTTGACATAAGTCGTTATTTGACATGTGTCCTTCAAATATTTTATGCCATTCTGTGGCGTATCTTTTCATCCTCCTGTGTCTTTTACAGAGTAAAAGAAAAGAAAAAAAACCATTGCCGTCAGTCTATTTCAACTCATATCCTTGGTGGTGTGGTGGTGCAGTGGTTAAGAGCAACGGCTGCTAACCAAAAGGTCGGCAGTTTGCATCCACCAGCAGCTCTTTGTACAGCCTATTTGGGCAGTTCTACTCTGTCCTAGAGCATCGCTAAGAGTTTGCAGAGTAGAAGGTTTTAATTTTAATAAAGTCTCACTTATCAAATTTTTCTTTGGGATTATGCTTTTTGCGATGTAGCCAAAATCTCATAGTCAAACCCAGGTCACCTGTATTTTCTATGGTTTCTTCTGGATGTTTTATAATTTTGCATTTTATATTTAGGTCTGTTGTCCATTTTGAGTTCATTTTTCTGAAAGGTACAAGGTATGAGTACATATTCTTTTTTTTGCATAAAGATATCCAAGTGTTCCAACATCATTTGATGAAAAGACTGGGCTTTTTCTATTGAATCATCTTTATTATTTTTAATATAGTCAAAGATTAGTTGATTATATTCGTGTGATTTATTTCTGCCCTCTCTGTTCTTTTCCATTGATGTGTGTGTCTATTTTTTCAGTTTTTTTTTTTATTGTAATTCAGGTGAAGATTTACAGAAAAACAGTTTCTCATTAAACAGTAGTACACATGCTGTTTTATGACATTGGTTAACAACCCCACAACATGTCAACCCTCTCTCTTCTCGACCTTTTTTTTTTTTTGGTGAAAATACACATAGCCAAAGATACACCAATTCAATAATTTCTACATGCACAGTTCAGTGACATTGATTACACTCTTCCAATTATGTTGCTATTCTCACTTTAGATGAAGGTTTACAGGACAAAATAGTTTCTCATTAAATTTAGTACACATGTTGCCCTATGACAATGGTTAACAACCTCACAACACATCAACACTGTCCTTACTCAACCTTGGGTTCCCTATCACCAGCTTTCCTATCCGCTTCTGCCTTGTAGCCCTTCACACTGGACGGCTGTGCCTCATAGTCCCATTTGGTTTTATGAGGCTGTCCCATCCCCGGCTGAACGGTGAACCTCAGAAGTGACTTAACCACTGAGCTAAAAGGGTGTCTGGGGGCCATACTCTTGGAGTTTCTCCAGTCTCCTTTAGGGCAGTAAATCTGGTCTTTGTTCGTGTGTGTTAGAATTTTGTTCTACATCCTTCTCCAACTCTGTCCAGAAACCTCTGTTGTGATCCCGGTCAAAGCTGTCAGTGGTGGTAGCCGGGCACCACCTAGCTGTACTGGACTCAGTCTGGTGAAGGCTTTGGAAGCTGTGGTCCATTAGCTCTTCGGACTAATCTTGTCCTTGTATCCTGTTCTCTTCATTCTCCTTTGCTCCCAAAGGGATGAGAACAGTGGAGTATCTTAGACAGCCACTCACAGGCTATTAAGACCCCAGATGCTACTCACCAAGTTAGAATATAGAACATTGTCTTTATAGACTGTGTTATGCCAATTGAGCTAGATGTTCCCCAAGACCATGGTCTCCACAGCTCTCTGCCCAGCAATTCAGTCCCTCAGGGAGTTTGGATGTGTCTAATGAGCTTCCATGACCTTTCCTTGTACAAGTTGTGCTGGTTTCCCCAGTATTGTGTACTGTCTCACCCTTAACCAAAAATACCACTTATCTATTGCCTATTTAGTATTCCCTGTCCCACCCCTCCCGTACCGGGTAACCAACAAGGATTGTTACTTTTTGTGTGTGAACTTTTTCATGGGTTTTTACAATAGAGGTCTCATACAATATTTGTCCTTTTGTGATTAACTTATTTCACTCAGCATAATGTCTTCCAGTTTCATCCATGTTATGAGATGCTTCAAAGATTCATCATTGTTCTTTCTCATTGCATAGTACTCCATTGTGTGTATGTACCATAGTTTGTTTATCCATTCATATGTTGATGGGCACCTAGGTTTTTCCATCGTCTTGCTATTGTGAACAATGCTGCCATGAACATTGGTTTGCATATGTCTATTCGAGTGACGACTCTTATTTCTCTGGGATATGTACCTAGGAGTGGGATTGCTGGATCATATAGTATGTCTATTTCTAGCTTTCTGAGGAAGCGCCATATCATTTTCCAAAATGGTTGTTATCATTTTGCATTCCCACCAGCAGTGCATAAGAGTTCCGATCTCCCCACAGCCCCTCCAACATTTGTTATTTCCCGTGTTTCTGATTCTTGCCAGTAATGCCAGGGTGAGATGGTATCTCACTGTGGTTTTAATTTGCATTTCTCTAATGGCTAGTGATCACGAGCATTTCCTCATGTGTCTGTTAGTCGCTTGAACGCCTTCTTTGGTGAAGTGTCTGTTCATTTCCTTTGCCCATTTTTTAATAGGATTATTTGTCTTTTTGTTGTAGAGGTGTTGGATTTTCTTGTAGATTATGGAGATTAGACCTTTGTCTGACTTGTACAGTCTAAAATTTTTTTCCCAGTCTGGAGTTCTCTTTTAACTCTTTCGGTGAAGTCTTTTGAAGAGCATAGGTGTTTGATTTTTAGGAGATCCAAGTTGTCTAGCTTATCTTCTGGACTTTGTATGTTGATGATTATGGTTTGTATCCTGTTAATGCCATGTATTAGGGCCTGTAGTGTTGGTCCTATTTTTTCTTCTATGAACTTTATAGTTTTAGGCTTTATATATAGGCCTTTGATCCATTTTGAATTAGTTTTTGTATATGGTGTGAGGTATGGGTCCTGTTTCATTTTTTTGCAGCTGGATATACAGTTTTGCCAGCACCATTTGTTAAAAAGACTGTCTTTTCCCCATTTGATGGACTTTGGGCCCTTGTTGAAGATCAGGTGACTGTAAGTGGATGGATTTACATCTGGGATTTCAACTCTGTTCCATTGGTCAATGTATCTGTCGTTGTACCAGTACAAGGATGTTTTGACTACCATAGCTGTTCTGAAGTCAGCTAGTGTGAGTCCCTCAACTTTATTCTTCTTCTTCAGTAGTGCTTTACTTTTCTGGGGCCTCTTCCCTTTCCATATAAAGGTAATGATTAGTTTTTCCATCTCTTTGAAGAATGTTGTTGGCATTTGGATCAGGATTGCGTTGTATTTGTAAATTGCTTTGGGTAGAATTGCCATTTTCACAATGTTGAGTCTACCTATCCATGAGCGTGGTATTTTTTTCCATATATGTAGATCCCTTTGGGTTTCTTACAGTAGTGTTTTGTAGTTTTCTTTGTAGAGAACTTTTACATCCCTCGTTAGATTTGTTCCTAAGTATTTTATTTTTTTTAGGGGCTATCATAAATGGTATTGTTTTCCTGATTTCCTTTTCATCGGCGTATAGGAATCCAACTGATTTTTGTATGTTTTTCTTGTACCCTGCAACTCTGCTGAATCTTTCTATTAGTTCCAGTAGATTTCTCGTGGAGTCTTTAGGGTTTTCTATCTATAGTATTATATCATCCACAAACAGGGACAGTTTAACTTCTCCATTACCAATTTGGATGCTCTTTATTTCTTTTTCTTGCCTTATTGCTCTATCTAGAACTTCCAGCACAATGTTAAATAGGAGTGGTGATAAACAGCATCCTTGTCTTGCTCCTGTTCTCAAGTCGAATGTTTTCATCCTCTCTCCATTAAGAATGATGTTGGCCATTGGTTTGGCATAGATGCTCTTTAACAGGTTGAGAAATTTCCCTTCTATACGTATTTTATTGAGAGTTTTTATCAGGTATGGGTGTTGGACTTTGTCGAATGCCTATTCTGCATCAATTGAGAGGATCATGTGATTCTTTTCTTTCCTTTTATTTATGTGGTGGATAATGTTGGTTGATTTTCTAATGTTGAACCGTCCTTGCATACCTGGTATGGATCCTACTTGGTTGTGGTGTATTATTTTTTTGATATGATGCTGAATTGTATTGGCTAGAATTTTGTTCAGAATTTTTGCATCTATATTCATGAGAGATACTGGTATGTAATTTTCTTTTTTCGTGGCATCTTTGCCTTGTTTTGGTATCAGCGTTATGCTGGCTTCATAGAATGAATTTGGAAGTCTTGCTTCCTTTTCTATGTTCTGAAATAGCTTGAGTAGTACTGGTACAAGCTCTTCTGTGAACATTTTCTTGAATTCTCCAGTGAAGCCATCTGGGCCAGGGCTTTTTTTTTGTTGGGAATTTTTTTATTACCTTTTCAAGCTCTTCTATTGTTATGGGTCTGTTCAGATTTTCAACATCACTTTGTTGTAGTTTGTGTAGGTTGTGTGTTTCTGGAAATTTATCCATTTCCTCTATGTTTTCAAATTTGTTGGAGTACAGGTTTTCATAATATTCTATTATGATCCTTTTTATTTCAGTTGGGTCTCTTGTAATGTCACCCATTTGATTTCTCATTTGAGTTATCTGCGTCCTCTCATGTTTTTCTTTTGTCAGTCTGGCCAGTGGTTTGTAGATTTTGTTGTTCTTTTAAAGAACCAACTTTTGGTTTTATTGATTCTTTCTATTGTTTTTCTGTTCTCTATTTCATTTATTTCTGCTCTGATTTTATTATTTCCTTTCTTCTGGTGGCTGTGGGCTTTTTTGCTCTTCTCTTTCTATTTGTTTGAGTTCTGTAGTTAATGTTTTGATTTTGTCCCTTTCTTCTTTTTTGATGTGTGCATCTATTGCTATAAATTGTCCTCTGAGAACTGCCTTTGCTGTGTCCCAAAGGTTTGGTATGATGTGTTTTCATTCTCGTTTGATTCTAGGAATTTTTTGATTCCATCTCTGATTGCTTCTATTACCCAGTGATGTGTAAGCAGGGTATTATTCAGTTTCCATGTAGTTGATTTATTTTTGTTGCTCTTTCTACCTTGATGGCATTGTGGTCAGAGAAGATACTTTGAATCATCTCAACGTTTTGGATCTTGTTGATGATTGCTCTGTGCCCTACAATGTGTTCTATTCTGGGGAACGTCAAGTGCATTGGAAAAGAATGGGTACTTTGCAGCTGTTGGACGGAGTTTTCTATACATGTTTATGAGGTCAAGTTGGCTGATTGTGCCCTATAGGTCTTCTCTCTCTCTGTTGTGTTTCTTTTTAGTTATTCAGTCCTTTACTGAGAGTGGTGTGTTGAAATCTGCTACTATTTTTGTGCAACTGTCAGTTTCTCTTTTCAGAGTTGTTAGAGTTTGTTTTATGTATTTTTCAGCCCTGTCATTGTGTGCGTAGATGTTTATTATGGTTATGTCTTCATGATGGTTCATCCCCTTAATCATTATATAGTGTCCTTCTTTGTCTTTTATGGTGGATTTTTTTTTAAGGTCAATTTTTTCTGAGACTAGTATTGCCACTCCTGCTCTTTTTAGTAGTTGTTAGCTTGATATATTTTGTTTCCAACTTTTGACTTGTAATAAATTCACATCTTTGTTTCTAAGGTGTGTCTCTTGTAGACAGCATATTAATGGATCCTTTTTTCTTATCCATCTGTTACTCTCCTTCTCTTTGTTGGTACACTGAGTTCATTTACATTCAGTGTAATTACTGATAGATGAGAGTTTGTTGCTGTCATTTTGTAGTGCTTTCTTTTGTGGTGCTGACATTTTCTTTGTTCTTCTTACTCTCCTGTGCTGAATTATTTTTGTTTGTGGATTTTTTTATTTCTTTTGTTTTTGTAGGTTTTGTTTTTACTGAGACTTTAAGTTTTTCCTCTTTATTTTTATGAGTATGTTTGTTAATTTTCTTTGTCTTTACCATGAATTTTACACTTATTTTTCTAAGTTTTAAGCAGTCTATCATTACGTGGTATCACCTTGCCTTCCTCTCCATTAGAAGGTTCTATACCTACACTGTTTATTCGCTCTTTTATTTTTCTGATGTTCTTGTCATTTACAGTTTAACTGCTCTAATTCCCTGTTGTATTTCTTTTGGTTTTGGATAGTCCTTGAGAGTTCATTTCCTAGATTGGTATCTGGCTGTTACGATCCTGCATCCTTGATTCTCCCTGTTAGCTGAAGTTGTGTGTTCTCAGATCGAAGAACTCCCTTTAATAATCTTGTATGTTTGGTTTGTTTTTTACATATTCCCTTAATTTCTGTTTATCTGGAAATGACCTAATTTCACCGTCATATTTGAATGAGAGTTTTACAGGATATATTATTCTTTGCTGGCAATTTGTTTCTTTCAAGGTTTTATATATGTTCTCCCATTGCCTTCTTGCCTGCATGGTTTCTGTCGAATAATCTGAGCTTAGTCTTATTGTTTTTCCTCTGTATGTGACTTCTTGTTTTTCATGAGCTGCTCTTAGGATTCTTTGTCTTTGGTTTGGGCGAGTGTGATTATATGTCTTGGTGATTTTCTTTTGGGGTCTCTCCTACTTGGGGTTCGTTGAGCTTCTTGAATGCCCAGCTTTTCATCTTGCATGATATTTGGGAAGTTTTCTGTCAGCAGTTCTTCAATTATCCTGTCTGTGTTCTGTTTCCTCCCCCTGTTGTGGAACTCCAATCACTTGCAGATTTTTGCTTTTGATTGTATCCCACACAATGCTCAGGATCTCTTATTTTTTCTTTCTTCTTTTTTTCTGAGTTTTCCTCAAACACAGTTGTATTCAAGTGTTTGTCTTCAGTTCCACTGATCCTGTCTTCCACCATTCCAAATCTGCTCCTCAGCCCTTCTATGACACTGTCCATTTCTGAAATCTTTTTTTTTTTTTATTTTGGATTTCTAATTGTTGTTTTTGTATAATTCCTAGTTGTGAATTTATTTTGCCATTTTGTTCCTGCATTATATTTCCTGAATTTTTCCATTTTCTTGTCTGTATTTTCCATGAATTTACCTGTCTTTTCCATGAATTTGTCTGTTTTCCCCTCATTTTTGTCTGTTTTTGCTTCAACTCTTGGATAATTCTGAGTATTAGAGATTTGAATTTCCTCTCAGATTGTTCTAGTGCCTCTTATTCCACTGGAAAGTCATCTGGTGTTTTATTTTGGACACCTACTGGAACCATCCTGTCCTGTTTTTCTAAGTGTTTTGATATTGTCTGCTGTCTTCGGGGCATTCAGTAGTTCTTTTTCTCATTTATTGAGTGTAGATTTGTTTGTTTTGTCCTTTTTTTTATTTGGCTATGTCTGAGCAGGCGGGCTGTGTGTTGTTGATTTTTTTTTGGTCTGTGGGCACAATACTTTTTGCCTCCTTCTCTAATTGGCAGGGTCAGTCGCTCAGATATGGTACAACAGGGCAGGTCTATCTGAGTAGGAATTACTGGGACGGTTTGTTTGTGGCACTTACTACAGCCACGATGGCAAGTTGGTAATCAGTGCAGGGCAGATTCCAGTAGGCCGTGCTTGTGCTGCTTGGTGGTGTGATGTTAAGTGCACGGTGCATGTAGGCAAGATGGAGGGGGAAGATTGTTATGTGTGTAGCTAAGATGGATATGGGAGAGAAGAGAGAAGAACAAGAGCCAAATACATACAAACAAACAAAAAAGAATGCTAGGTGAGTTTGCCGTTGGAGTGTAGAGATGAGAGACTATGAAATGGAGAAAAACAAAAAGGGAAAGAAGAAGAAAAAAAAAAGAAGAAAAGAATTAATACATAAATATCAGAAAGGAAAAAGAACATCAAATCTCCCAGGGATCCCACCAGTGCAGCTACGAGGTCTGGGGAAGTTGTTCGCAGGTATTGTAGTACAGCCTGTCTAGAAGGCATAGAGTTATTCAGCACCAGGTATTCAGGGAACAGGAAGAGAAGGAAGTTATAGAGTGACGAGAAACTGAGTAATAAAGAAAGACAAAAAGGGAAAAAAAATTAAAATAAAAAAAAGAACAAGAAAGGCCAAAAAAAAAACAGGAAAAAAAAAAAACCAAGAAAAAAGAAATGCCCTCAGGGATCCCTCTATGAGTCTGTGCAAGCCAAGGCGGGAGGTCCCAAACTGCACCCCACAGCCTGGCCAGAACGGGCTCCCAACTAAAGAAAAGGAAAATAAAACAAACAAACAGTTAAAAACATACAAACAAACAAAAGCCTGGGATACCACCAGCATGGCAGCCCAGACTGGGAAGCAGTTCCACACTCAAACGGAGCTCTGCAGCTCCTCAGGAAGAAGCAAAGATGGCGCTCAGAACCAGGTATTTCAGCAAAATTAGGGAAAGGTGTTGAGAGGTAAGGAAGAAATCAAAAGAAGCGGATAAAAGCAACACCAGCAGGCAACAAATGGCAGTCAGAGAGCCGGCCAGTGCAGGAGGGTGGAATCCAAGCAGCCAATGCTTCCCGGACAAGAGACTGTGGCCACGGGAAGCAGAGGAGGCAAAGTGGGGGTGAAAAAGGGTGGGGGTGGGAAAGCATATATAGCAAATTACCAGTTGTTTTGTCTCCCACTGGAAGCTCCGTGAAGCTGCTTTCTCGTACCCCCTATTTGCTAGTCTCCAATAGAAGTCCAAGATGGCAGATCAGCACTATGTTAGCTGATAGGGGACCTCTGTATGAATTTCTCCTTGCTCTCCGTTCTCTGTCAGTTTTTTCACTCCATTTGGTGCTTGGCTGAATTCCTTATCTCTTCATTTGATGTTTTGGGGTTTCTGCTTCTGCCTCGAGTGCCATTTTGCCAGAAGTCCTCTATTTTTTCAGTTTTATTTACTGCAGTTTTATTGTAAGCCTTGAAATAGGACAGTGTGAGTCCTCTAACTTTGTTCTTCTTCTTCATTGTTAGATTGTACATTCTAGGTCTTCTGCTTTCCGTATAAATGTGAGAATCAGTTTGATGCTATCTACAAGATAAATTGCTGAGGTTTTCATTGGGAATTAATTGAATCTATAGATCAAGTTGACAAGAACTGACATCTTAATAATACTGAGTCTTCCGATCCATAGACATGAGATATCTCTCCATTTATTTAGATTTTCTTTGATTTCTTTTCGTCAGAATTTTGTAGTTTTCCTCATATAGTTCCTGTATGTATTTTGTTTATTTATACTAAGTACTTTGTTTTTGGTGCTATTGTAAATCATATTGGTCTTTTCATTTTAATTTAAAAAATATTTTAAAATAATATTTTATTGTGCTTTTAGTGAAAGTTTACAGAGTGAATTCGAATCTGCTTTGACAATTTCTATACAAGTTGTTAAATGACACTAGTTACATTTTTACAATGTGTCAACATTCTCATTAATTGCATTCTGGTTGTCATATTTCCTGGAGCTCTGGTGGTGTAGTGGTTAAGAGCTATAGCTGTTACCTGAAAGGTCAGCAGATCAAATCCACCAGCTGCTCCTTGGAAACCCTGTGGGGCAGTTCTACTCTGTCCTTTAGGGTCGCTATGAGTCAGAATCAACTCAACAGTAATGGAATTTTTTTTTTGTTTTGTTTTTTAGTTTCTCTGCCCCCCTTGCCTTCTCGTTTTTGCTTTAGTGTAATTGTTGACTTTTAGGTCTCATATAGAGATTTTTTTTAATGGAGTACGGTACTCATGTGTAGTATACTTTATTTTGTATGCCAATATGTTATTTCACTAAATGGTGACTTCAGGGGATAGTTTTGGTTCAAGGTTTAAAAAGTATATCAGGGCAATAGTCTCAGGGAGTTCTCCAGTCTCAAGTTATCCAGGAAGCGTTGACTTTTTAAGAATTTGAGTTCTGTTCCATATTTTTCTCCCATTCTATCCAGGTCCATCTATTGTGGCCCTGATCAGAATGGTCAGTGTTGGTAGATGAGCACCACGTAGTTCTTCTGGTTTCAGGGTACACGAGGCTGTGACTTGTGTAGGATATTAGACCTGTAGACTAATTTCTCCTCTGAGATTTTGGTTTCCTTCTTTCTGTTTTCCTACTAATGAGATACAACCAATAGTTGTATCTTAAATGACCACTTGCAAGCTTTTAAGACCCCAGATGCTACTCATCTCACTAGGATGCAGAACGCGAACTTTGTAGTGTCAGTTGACAGAGATGTCCCATGAAACTATGGACCTAAGCCTTCAAACCCAGAAAACCGTTTTCATAAGGTATTTGGTTATGTCTGAGAAGTATCTGTAACTGTGTTCTCTATGAATATATATACATGCACAGACATCTGTACACGTACATACATATAGATACTTCTATCTCTGCACACATATGTACTCACTTGTACCTATCCTTACACACATATGCCTATACACCTACCTATGTGATCATACACTGACTTTTTGATTATTGTTGGTGTTGTTGCTGTATTATGTATATCATATTCTTTAGTACAAAGATCCTTTTCTGTTGTGCACAATTGTTCATTGCTGGTATATAGGAAAGCAATTGATTTTTGTACAGTATTCTTATATTATGCAACCTTGCTATAATTGCTTATTCATTACTGGAATTTTATGTTCATCTTCAAGATTTTCTACCTAAACAATCGTGTCATCTGTGGACAGATAATTTTGTTTCTTCTTCCCAATCCGTACATCTTTCATTTACTTTTCTCATCTTATTTTTCTACGTAGGACTTCCAGTATGATGGTGAATAGAAGTTGTGAGAGAAGATATCCTTGCCTTGTTCTCTGTCTTAGGGGGAATGGGTCAGTTTCTCACCGTAAGTATGATGTTAACTGTAAGCTTTTTTTTTTTATAAGTGTTGTTTATCAAACTGAGGATGTCCTGTCTATACCTAGTTTATAAGCAGTTTCATCATGAATGGGTTGGATTTTCTCAAATATGTTTTCTGCATTAATGCATATAGTCATATTATCTTCTTTCATCTGATGATGTGCTTCATTACATGATTGATTTTTAATGTTGAACCACATTTGCAGGCTTGCAATAAATCCCATTTGGTCATGAGGTATAATTATTTTTATGCATTGTTGGATTCAATTCGCTTATATTTTGTTGAGGATTTGTACATCTATATTCATTAAAGATATTGGTCTCTACTTTTTCTTTCACATGCTATCTTTATCTGGTTTTTGGCATTAGGTTAATGCTGGTCTCTTATAATAAGTTAGAAAGTGCTCCCTTTGCTTCTACGTTCTGGAACAAATTGTGGATAAATTGATGTTATTTCTTCCTTAAATGTTTGTTAGGATAAACAAGTGAAATTATCTGGGTCTGATGATGTCCTTTTTGAAAGATTTTTAATTACTGATTCATTTCATTTTTATATCTGTGTGTGTATATATATATATATATATATATATATATATATATAATCATATTCAGATTATCTGTTTCTCCTTGTTGAGCTTTGGTAGCTTATATACTGTATTTTTACAGAAGATAACGTTCATCTTCTTGGTTTGTTTGCCAACTGTGCCCTCCCCCACCCCGTGAGGTGTTTTTGTATGCCACTATGCTAATTTGTTTTATGTCGTTGTTGTTGTTAGGTGCCCTCAAGTCAGTTCCAACTTATAGTGACCCTATGCGCAACAGTACGAAACTCTGCCCGGTCCTACATCATCCTCACAGTAGTTGTTATGCTTGAGCCCATTGTTGCAGCCACCATGTCAATCCATATCACTGAGGGTCTTCCTCATTTTCACTGACCCTCTACTTTATCAGGTGTGATGTCCTTTTCCAGGGACTGGTCCCTCCTGATAACATGTTCAAAGTAGATGAGATGAAGTCTCAACATCCTTGCTTCTAAGGAGGATTCTGGCTGTACTTCTACCAAGATAGATTTGTTTGTTCTTCTGGAAGTCCATGGTGTATTCAGTATTCGTCTCCAACACCATAATTCAAAGGCATCAATTCTTCTTTTGTCTTCCTTATTCATTGTCCAGTTTTCACATGCATATGAGGTGATTAAAACACCATGGCTTGGGTCAGGCACACCTTAGTCCTTAAAGTGACATCTTTGCTTTTTAACACTTTAAAGAGATCTTTTGAATCAGATTTGCCCAATGCAATGTGTCATTTCATTTCTTGACTGCTGCTTCCATGGACATTCATTGTGGATCAAAGTAAAATGAAATCCTTGACAACTTCAGTCTTTTCTCCATTTATCATGATGTTGTTTATTGGTCCAGTTGTGAGGAATGTCATTTTCTTTACATTGAGATGTAACCCATACTGAAGGCCATGGTCCTGGACCTTCATCAGTAAGTGCTTCGGGGCCTCTTCACTTTCAACAAGCAAGGTTGTGTCATCTGAATAAAGCAGGTTGTTAATGAGTCTTCCTCCAATCCTAATGCCCCGTGTTTCTTTATATAATGCAGCTTCTCGGATTATCTGCTCAGCATATAGAATGAATACATATGGTGAAAGGATACAATCCTATTGCACATTTTTCTTTTATAGACCTGTCCAATCTTTGTCTGAAAAGTGGGCTTCAGGAATGCTTTCACTTCTGGCTTAGCAGAGTGTCCAGGAGCCATAGCCTCGGGGATTCCTCCAGTCTACGTCAGACCAGTAAGTCTAGTCTTTTTTCGTGAAACAGAATTCTGTTTTACATTTTTCTCCCATTCTGTTCAGGACTGTCTGTTGTGATCCCCATCAGAGCAGTCGTTGGTGGTAGCCAGGCACCATCTATTTCTTCTGTTCTCAGGCTGGTGTAGTCTCTGGTTCACGTGGTCCTTTAGTCCTTTGGGCTAATGTTTTCCTCGTGTCTTTGGTTTTCTTCATTCTCCTTTCCTCCAGACAGGACAGGACCAATAGATGTATCCTAGATGGTTACTCGAAAGCTTTAAAGATCCCAGATGCTACTCACTAAAGTGGGATGTAGAACATTTTATTTATGAACTATGTTATGCCAATTGACCTAGATGTCCCCTGAGATTATGGTCCTCAGCCCCCAGGCCCAGCTACTTGGTCCCTCAAAGTGTTTAGACGTGTCTAGGAAACTTCTATGTTTTTGCTTTGGTCCATGTCATAACCTGGGTTCTCAAGAGGAGCAAAACCAGTAAAGTGTATAAACATATACAGAGAGAATTTTACATCAAAGAAATGGCTCACGCGGTCATAGGGGCTGGAATGTCCCAAGTCCGTGGGTCAGGCTGGAGGCGTCTCCTGATTCACCTAGCCACAGGGGCTGGTGAACCAAAGATTGGCAGGTCAGACAGCAGGGTTCTTGCTCACAGGCTGTGAAGAGCTGTGAATCCCAAGATCCAGAGGCAAGACAGCAGGTAAACTGCTAGCTCAAGTCCCAAGAAACAAAGGTCAGATGAACAGGAGCCAGCTGCCGGATCTAGAGTGAGCAAAAGCCCATGAGCCTTGCCAGAAAGTCCACCTATGTTGGATGCAGGCCACACCCCCAAGGAAATTCCCTTTCAACTGATTGTCTACTCACAGCAGATTCCATCATGGAAGTGATCACATTATACCAAATCTCATCATGGAAGTGATCATATCGTACGACTGCCAAACTACATCATAACTGCCAAATCACTGAGAATCATGGTCAATCCAAGTTGACACACAACCTTAAGGATTACAGTCAAAACCTTGTCAACTTGACACCTGTACACATCTTAAACCATACATAATCTCTGAATAAAGACAATTATAAAGTCATACTTGCTCCTAACATAATAAAACAAACACACATACAACCAAATATGCACTAGCACTATTTACATCTTATATTTTATAAGAGGAGAAAAAATATTTGATACACACATACGAGCCAGAAATACTCATAACAATTACAGTCCTCATTTCTGCAACTGGTCACGTGGACATAACTGGTGTTTAGGTCTATCTTATTCCGTCATCCATTCTGTATTCCCTTCGGTCTCAGCAATCACCTCAGCTGGTCATGGTTCTTTGCCTGGTGAGGTACCAAAACCTTCATTCCTGAAGGGTCTGGGACATTAGTAGTCATGTCAGAATTGGGTTGCTGTAGTTTTCCATTGACTTTAATCACAGGGCATGGTAGTACTAAGAGACACCCTAAGGGATCTCCTGCACTCCAGACATACTCTTCTTTACCTCCATTTTGTAATATCCATCGTATTTCCCCCTGGAAATCTGGATCAATCACATCAGCCAAGGTATTAACTCCCTTCTTTGATTGTTTGTCCAGAGGCATAAGGAACCCAAAGTGGCTAGGTGGCATTCTTAACATTCAGTTCACTGGAATCAGTGATGTGTATCCAGGTGGGAGCATCCTTCCCTTTGGAACTAAGATCTCTAGACCTGCAGAGCATAAGGTCATGGGGACACAAAGCAAAAATTTTGTGAGGGGTCACTAAGGTTAATAGTGAGTGGTGCCAATCCCAGTTCCTTTCCTTGATTCATGAACTCATGAATCCTGGCTATGGGAGAAACAGCACCATATACTGGATGCTGGTTTAGAGCATATACAGCCTGGGGGAGAACATTGCCCCAATCCTGCAAGGTATTGCTACCTAACTGGTGCCATATTGTGTCTTTAGAAGGCCATGCCATAATTCTTTCTAGACAGCTGCTTCAAGATGATGGGAAATATGGTAAGACCAGTGAATTTCATGAGCATGGGATCAATGCCACACTTCATTTGCTAAGAAGAGATTTCCTTGATCTGAGGCAGTGCTGTGTGGGATACCATGACTGTGGATAAGGCATTATGTAAGTCCACGGATGGTAGTTTTGGCAGAAGCATTGACTGCAGGGAAGGCAAATCCATATTCAGAGTAAATGTTTGTTCCAGTAACAACAAAGCACTACCCTTTCCATGATGCAAGCCGTCCAAAGTAATCAACCTGCCACCAGGTTGCTGGCTGATCAACTCAAGGGATGGTGCCTTATCCGGGACTCAGAGTTGGTCTCTGCTGCTGGTAGATTGGGCACTCAGCAGTGGCTGTAGCCAAGTTGACCTTGGTGAGTGGAAATTTATGTTGTTAAGCCCATGCATAACCTCCATCTCTAACACCATGACGACTTTGTTCATGAGCCCATTGGACAATGATGGCAGTGGCTAAGGAAAGAGGATGACTGGTTTCCACAGAATGCATCATCCTACCCATCTGATTGTTAAAATTCTCCTCTGCTGAAGTCACCCTTTGGTGAGCATTCGCATGATACACAAATATCTTCACTTCTTTTGCCCATTCAGAGAAGTCTATCCACATACCTCTTCCACATACCTCCTTGTCTCCAATTTTGCATTCACGTTTCTTTCAAGTCCCTGACCATCCAGCCAAACCATTGGCCACACAGCCCATGAATTAGTATACAAACACTCATCTGACCATTTCTCCTTCCAAGCAAACTGAACAACCCGGTGCTCTGCTCGATGTTCTACCCATTGGGAGGATTTCCCTTCACCGTTGTCCTTCAGGGAGGTCCCAGAAAAGGGCTGTAGTGCTACCACTATCCACTTTCAAGTGGTGCCTGCATTTCATGCAGAACTGTATGTAAACCAGGCACGAGTTTTCTTTTCTTCAGTCAATTGATCATAAGGAACTCCCCATGAGGCCATAGGTGAAGACTGGGAGATGGAAGGTAATGTGACAGAAGTGGAGACCATGGACATTTGAGCCAATTCCTCATGCAACTCACTTGTGCCTTCAGGTCCTGCTCAGGCCTGATCTTGTATATACTACTTCCATTTAATGACGGAGTGCTGTTATGCTATGCACGTTCAACTTTATGGCTCTGTGGGTCAGACAACACCCAGTTCATGATGGGAAGTTCAAGCCACTTGGTGACTTGGTGGCCTGTGGTTAACCATTCAGTCTCTACTAAGGCCAATAACAAGCCAAAAGGTCTTTCTCAAAAGGAGAGCAGTTATTGCAGAGGATGGCAGGAATTTGCTCCAAAATCCTAAGATCTGAGCTGTGATTCATCAATAGGGGCCTACCAAAGACTACAAACAGCATCTTTATCTGCCACTGACATTTCAAGCACCATTGGATCAGATGGATCATACCGCCCAAGTGCTTGCATAGCAGCCTGAACCTGTTGCATAGCCTTCTCCTGTTCTAGGCCCCACTCAAAACTAGTAGCTTTTGAATCACTTGATAAATAGGCCAGAGTAACGCACCCAAATGAGGAATATGTTGCCTCCAAAATCCAAAGAGGCCCACTAGGCATTCTTTTTTAATTGTGGAAGGGGCCAGATGCAATAACTTATCCTTCACTTTAGAAGGAATATCTCAACATGCCTCACACCACTGAACCCCTAGAAATTTCACAGAGGTGGAAGGCACCTGAATTTTTCTTAGATTAATTTCCCACACTCTAGCACACAAATGTTTTACCAATAAGACCAGCGTAATTGACACTTCTTCCTTACTAGGTCCAGTAAGGCCATCTTACTAATGCCATCAATGTAATGGACCAGTGTCACTTCTTGTGGAAGGGAATGGCGATCAAGGTCCCTGTGGACTAAATTATGACATAGAGCTGGAGGACTGATATAGCGCAGAGGTAGGACACTGAAGCTGTAATGATGGCTTGCCAGCTGAAGGCAAACTGCTCCTCGTGGTCCTTTGAAACAAGTATGGAGAAAAAGGAATTCCCCAGATAAATAGCTGCATACCAGCTACCAGAAGATATATTAATTTGCTCAAGCAATGAAACCACGTCTGAAACAGCAGCTGAAACTGGAGTCACCACCCAGTTAAGTTTTCAATATTCCACTGTCATTCTCCAAGATCCATCTGTTTTTTGCACAGGCCAAAGAGGCGAGTTGAATGCAGATGTGGTGGGAGTCAACACCCCTGCATCTTTTAAGTCCTTGACTTTTCCAAACTATTTTTGCAAAGACTGTGTACATATGCCTCACTTATTGAATATCTCAGTATCTGAAATTTTGCATTTATGACAATAGTGAAAAATCTGCTACCTGACTATTTTGTACATTAATGACATACATATGGCAGTAATGAACGCTAAGGTGAAGGCAAGAGTAATATTGGCTGTCGTGATAAATGTTGTGTGTCAACTTGGCTAGGCCATAATTCTGAGTGGTTTGGCAGTTATGTAATGATCTAATTTGGAGGTTATGTAATTATGTAATTTGGAAGTTATGTAATGATGTAGTCATCCTCCATTTAGTGATCTGATGTGGTCACCCTCCATTTTCCATGTTGTTGATTTTCACATAATGACCCAGTCTTTGGAAACTAACCATGTCGATAAGTGAGGATTGAGTGTATTTCTTGTCATGCATCATCACTGAAGTCCTTGTCTCTTATCTCTGTGATTATTCAGTAACATACCTAAGATTTCCTCAAATACTTGGAGTCTAAAATTTTAAAAATAAATATTCTTCTTTTTTTGTTTGTTTGCTTTTTTTTAAAATTACTTCTGAGCTCCTTCGATGATAAGCCAGGCCACCTACAGCTGTGCCTTTAGCCTTCATCTCTTGATTGTGTGAAACCCAAATATAATCCAGAGTGCAAGCCTAGATTACTCTCAGATCTTTTATGATTATATGTCTGGCCTTGGCATGCACATTGCATTCCAGATTTTCTGGTATATCTGGTAGCCCTTTTAACTCCTTATTTTCCAAGAATCTTTGTCCTTCCCAGGCTTTGGGTATGTCTTTTGCTTTTCTCATCTACTACTCCTGGTCCCAGGCAGCGAGATATCATATCTGTCCTTAAAGGCTTTCAACAGATGCCACCCAGGAAGCTGCTCTAATCTGAAAGGGGTGTAACAAAGGTCAGCCTTGCACCAATCCTTTATGGAATCATCAGACAGGTCAAAATACACAACCATAATTTTTTTTTAAAGAAAAGATCTGTATTTCCCACCTGGCACCAGCAAGCCATGCAACGGATGTGCACTGTTATTTTTATGATTACTGCCAAGCTGGCTAATGGAGAATGATAGGTGGGTAAGAAAAAATGTTACATTGTTAGTAACTGAAATTTAGCACTTTCTTTGTTAAGCATTCCTCTGGTTGTTGTAAGGTTTTTTTGTTTGCTTTGTTTTTTGTTTGTTTTAGATTTTAGAGTTACGAAATAGTTAATACTGTCAATTTTTGCAAGCTTTATGGTTGCTTCAGTGGAGGAACCAATTCTCAGAGTTCCCTTTTCCACCCTCTTGGTGATGTCACTTTCCTCTTTCAGCTTTTTTATGTCTTAAAATATGTTTATTTCATCTACTTTTTTTAAAAAAATTGTTTCACTCTGTATAAAATTCTAGATTTATACTTTTATTTTCTGTCACTACTTTAAAGATGTTGCTCCACTCTCATTTGCATTGTTTTCAGTGAGAAATCTGCTCTCTTTCTTATCTTTGTTTTTCTATATGTAAATATAATGTGCTTTTTTTGTCTTTATACTCTTAATTTTTCTCTTTATAACTTATTTTGGGCACTTTGAGTATGCGGTACATTAACGTAGTTTCCTTTGTTTCTTGCACTTGCAGTTCATTAAGATTCTTGAACCTGTAGGTTTACAATATTAATCAAATTGTAAAAAAAAAATGCAGCCACCATGTCAATCCGTATCACTGAGAGTCTTCTTTTTCACTGATCCTCTACTTTATCAAGCATGATGTCCTTTTCCAGGGACTGGTCCCTCCTGATAACATGTTCAAAGTAGATGAGATGAAGTCTCAACATCCTTGCTTCTAAGGAGCATTCTGGCTGTACTTCTACCAAGATAGATTTTTTTTTAACAGGTTACAATTCAGGCTCAGGAACACTCAAGATACAGTTTTTCCATCAAGACAGCCTATTTTCAGCTCTGCTCACAGGCACACTTCTCTCTGGCCCTAGACCTCTGCCTAAAGGCACTCAGTTTTCAATTTCCATGGGTCAAGAAGCCCACTGTGCTGTCTCCTGCTGCCATGTCTCTCCTGCCACCACTTCTCTGCATCTTCAGGGTTACAGCTCCATCTCTGGTTTCCTGGGTCCAGGAGCTACTCAGCATGTGCTGGCTCCTGGTTGTTCTTCCTTGGTGGTGGTGGGATTCTCTCTTTCCCTCCTCCGGAGTGGCTTATTTCAAGCCCAGTGGCATGGCAAAGCTGACTAATCTTCTTGGAGGCCTATAATTACTCTATCTGCATAGTCCTGCTCAGTCACCTAGGTGGAAGTTACAAGACTATGGCAAGAAAGGCCACACAAAAGCAATCCATTACTCTGCATTTATAAAACACCACTTAGATGGGATTATGATTCACCCTATCTCCAATATGACCTCATGTTAACATAGTTGATAACATCTCAAAGACCGTATTTCCAAACAAGGTCACCTTCAGAGGTATAGGTTTGGGACTTCAATATATGTTTTTGGTGGACACAATTAAATCCATGACAGTCACATACTGCCAAATTACCTCCCCACATACTTTCACGAGTTTGAAGCCCCCCTGCCACTCACTGATGCCCATTTCTCCGTGCACAAGTTAACACTGTATAGTGATAACTCATCTTTTAAATTTAAATGTGTTTGATTACCAATGAGGTTGATAATATTAAAACTTATATTGTGTCTCCACATTACTTAGTACAATTACTGTTCCTCTTATTTAGTTTACTTTTGATAAAGTCAGGATAGTAACTGTTTTTTGACCAAGTATGTGGCAAACAGCTTCCCTCTCTTCCCCTTTTATTTTCTTTTTTCCTGTTAATCTTATTGCTATTTCTTGTGCAGAGAAATATTTATAAATGAAGTAGGTCTCTTGTGATTCATTATACTGTTTTTTATAGAGTTGGCCTATATATCTATCAGATCAGATATAGAGTTATGCCAGTAATGCATATCTTGATCAGTATTCATGGTCTTAAGGGCCACTGTCTTGGGAAAGAATCCTGGTCTGTGCCTCTTGAGGCTATGTAACCAAAACATAAAATGCCTGAGAAGAAGTACAAGAGCATTAGCTCCAGTCATTAAGAGAAGCAGGTAAGTCCCTGGGCACATGTGAGGACCAAGGCAGTGCTACTGAATGGGTCCTAGGGACAGCCAACTAAATAGAGCAAACTAGTTCATTGGATTTTGATTTATTTTAATAAAATTAGTATACATTTTACCAAGAAATTTGGAAAAGAGAGAAAACTAAAGAAAAAACAACATTATTATAACCCCATAGCTTTAATCCAACAAGTGGATTTTGTAGAATTCACATATTGACATTTCTGAATGTCTGTTTTATGTGATGCATTTTCCCTGTCTGTCCTTTTTCACTGACTGCTCATCACATGCTCCTCACTGCAGTGTATTCCTGTGTCTTGTGTCCTCTATGAGCCCATATTACAGTGCATTCCCCTTGTTTTGCTCTCCCTCCTGACAACCTGTACCAGGGAGGTACCATGAGAGTCCTAGGGATTCGGGCTTCTTCCCTCTCTGTGAATAAGGGCTGGATCCACCTTTGGATATTCATTTACATCCACCTCCACCTCCTCTTACTCCTAAAACCCTTCCTTCTTTCCCCCAAAATACTTTAGGGGTGTACTTGGCTTCCCAGATCTTCATTAATTTGAAAGACAAATCATAGGCCTTCACCTTTGTATGCCTATTAACTATTCTCCTTCCACAGAAGGGCAAATGCTGCAAACTCCAATCTCCAGAATTTTGAAGTAATCAGCATGGGGAGAATCAAGTGTTGTAGAAATACGATTACAAAAAAATAAATAAATAAAAAGAAAGGGAGGTTACTTTCAGACTTGGTCCATATCTGTATATCCACTTCTCTTGTATAGGCACTGCGCATGTTGTGCAGAGTCTAAGTTAGGCTACATTCTCTGGTATGAATTCTAGGGCTCCCACCTACTTGTTATGAGATGTGAGGCAAGGTACTTAACTCTCTCTTTGTCAGTCATCTACTCTTTAAAATGACAATACTGATAGACACCATAAAAAATGACAAGAGATGATTGTCTGGTACAGATTAAGTAGCGAAATAACAGTGCATAGTATTTTCTTTTTTTTAATTGTATTTTAGATGAAGGTTTACCAGACTAGTTTCTCATTAAACAGTTATTACACATACTGTTTTATGACATTAGTTAACAACCCCGCTACATGTCAACTCTCCTTTCTCGACCTTGGGTTCCCTATTACCAGCTTTCCTGCCCCCTCCTACCTTCCAATTCTTGTCCCTGGGCTGTTGTGCCCATTTAGTCTTGTTTTGTTTTATGCGCCTGTCTAATCTTTGGCTGAAAGGTGAACCTCGGGAATGACTTCATTACTGAGCTAAAATGGTGTTGAGTTTCTCCAGTCTCTGTCAGGTCAGTAACTCTGGTCTTTCTCTGTGAGTTAGGATTTTGTTCTACATTTTTCTCCATCTCTGTCCAGGACCCTCTATTGTGATCCCTTTCAGAGCAGTCAGTGGTGGTAGCTGGGCACCATCTAGTTGTACTGGTCTCAGTCTGGTGGAAGCCGTGGTAGATGTGGTCCATTAGTCCTTTGGACTAATATTTCCCTTGTATCTTTAGTTCTCTTCATTCTCCCTTTCTCCTGAAGGGGTGAGACCAGTGGAGTATCTTAGATGGCCACTCACAGGCTTTTAAGACCCCAGATGCTACTTACCAAAGTAGAATGTAGAACGTTTTCTTTATAAACTATGTTATGCCAGTTGAGCTAGATATTCCCTGAGATCATGGTCCCCACAGCCCTCAGCCCAGTAACTTGGTCCCTCAGAGAGTTTCAATGTGTCTATGGAGGTTTCATGACCTTGCCTTGCACAAGTTGTGCTGGCTTCCCCAGGATTGTGTACTGCCTTACTCTTCACCAATGTTACCACTTACCTATTGTCTAGTGTTTTTCCATCCCCACCCCTCCCCTCCTTCATCATCATCAAAGATTGTTTCTTTTTGTGTGTAAACCTTTTCATGAGTTCTTATAGTAGTGGTCTCATACAGTATTTGTCCTTTTGTGATTGTAAACAGTGCCTAATATTTTCATTTCAAATTATTCTAATAGCCAAAAGGTCCATGGGACATTTACTTTTTTATTCTGAAGAAAGGGAATCCCTTCCTCCTTTATGATATGGTCTTTCTTTAATCAAAAAAAAAAAAAAAAGTAACCTCAGTGTTCTCTTTCCCTTTATCCCCACAGCCTCTGCCTTGGTTAGAATTTCATCATCTTTCATTTACGTTATTTCTGGAGCTTAGTCAGCCATCTCCCTGGCAACAGTGCCCACTTTTCTCTCTGCCTAAGTGCTGATTTCCTGTCCCCATTTCCATCCCCTCCTGTTTCTCTCTTTTCTCTTTCTATTTAACTATCAAATGCATTTTAATGCCACATCCATAGTACATGTTACAATATTGTGTGTGTTCCTGGTCACTTTTTGTATATGAATAAATGCTTCTTGAATAGCTTAAATGATAGCAACAGATAATTAATATTCTGATTTTCACATAGCAACAATTTCACAAGCACTTTCCAGACTGCTAGAAATTCATTAATTATTTTTCTAGGGAACATGTTAATGCATGGGGAAAAATAGGACATTGTTCAATTAATTATTATTCTCTATTGCTAGAAATTCAGATTGCTTCCAATTCTGCAGTGTTGTTTTAAATTATGTTACATTGAAGACCTGGGTATGCATGGTATATTTCTCATTTTTGTCTGATTTCATAATAAGATAAATTCTATGGGTTAGTGTAAGTGAGGAAAAGGGGATATTTAATTATGCAAGATGCTTTCCAAATGTAATGGCCCAATCTCTACTGACCCTTGTTGTACATAATTGCATTCGTTTTGCTACCAGACATAACTATTGCAAATTATCCTTTAAATGAGTTTAATGTGAGAGAATGAATATTTTCTTAGGTTAATGATTATTAGTCGAATCTTTGTTTTACTTTAATATTTAGCAAGGTTCAAATTATCCACATTTTCACTGTGTGTGTGTTTATCTAATTGGGAGCTTAACTACTCATATCCTTTTATTATCTGTTATGTATTTATTGTTGTCAGTATGAACCCTTGATTAATGAGAGAACAACATCTCTAATTTTTTTTTCTTTTTTGCTATGTTTCCTCTTTTTTTGTTTTTGTTGGTGGTGGTGGTAATTCTTTATTTTTTTTCCCACTTATAACTTTTAGTTCTATTTATTGCCATCAGATTCTTGGGTAATTTTCCTTGTAAAATGTTTCCTCATTACAAAAAAATAGTAAAGGAGAACAGGGGCAGAGTCATGGGTTCTGTGTTAGATATGCTTCCATTGTATTGAAACCGCACCCTCCACATAGTGAGGTGACCTTGAAGAGACCTAATACCTGTGTCTTTCTATGGCAAGTGAAAATAACTGCACTGTGCTAATCTGGTTGTTCTGGGACTCCCTGAAGAAAGAGGATGCACAAAGCTAAGTCTAGCTTCCATCAGGCGATAGATACCAACCTCTAGTTTTATTTTCACTTTCCTGTACAAGTTACACATAAGTTTGCTGAAGCAGGTTTTTCAGGCATATTGTGATTTGGGGTCTCCATTGATGAATTAGTGCATCCTTAATAGTGTGTTTACCATGAGGATGGAGGGGGTGTTTTATTTATGTTTGTTTCTCTATCATTTGTGGCACAGAGAAGAACCTCTAAAATTCATGTTCAGTAAAGGGGCAGAATATCATGCTCTGGGATACGTGATTTCAGAAGGTAAGTGACAATGGGGATGGAATTTCCAAAGAAAGACAGGATGGTATAACTTGGAACGTGCTCCGAGGTCCTTGGAGTGGGATACTAGGGAGAGAAGAGTACACTGTTGAATGAAAAGGAGACTGGAGATGTACAGGGGGTGAGAGAGAATAAGCTAGAGAGAAAGTCTTAATGAAGATAAAACCAAAGCCAGTTGCTGTGGAGTTGGCTCCAACTCATGGAGACCCCATGTGTGTCAGAATGTAACTGTGTGCCATAGGGTTTTCAATGGCTGTAATCTTTTGGAAGTAGATTGCCAAGGCTTTCTACTGAGGCACGTCTGAGTGGACTCAAACTCCAACTTTTTGGATAACAGCTGAGCACATTAACTGTTTGCACCACTCAGGGACTCCTTCATGAAAATAGGGCCTACAAAAGCATTATCCTGATCTCAGAAATACGTGCTGTGCTCCCTTCTTCTACTACCCAGAAGTAGGCATGTATTTAGGGACCTTGACATGCTGTCAAAAACTGCTGTGTGTTTTCTCCAGGAAGAGTTTCTTTTTTTTTTCATTTTGTTGTTGTCTTTATGTTGGCCTTCATATGTTTTGTTAAATTTATCACTAAGTGTTTCATATTTTGTCAATGGTGGTTCAGTGGTAGAATTTGCACCTTCCATGTGGGAGACCCGAGTTTGATTGTGGCCAATGTACATCATGCACAGCCACCACCTGTATGTCAGTGGAGGCTTGCGTGTTGCTATGATGCTGAACAGATTTCAGTGGAGCTTCCAGTCTAAAATAGACTAAGAAGAAAGGCCTGGCCATCTACTTCTGTAAATCAGCTAATGAAAATCCTGTAGATCACAACAGTTTGTGGGTTCACCATGAATTGGGGGCCAACTCCACTGCAGCTAACAACAACAACAACGATTATAAATGGTATGTTTTTTAAATATTATTTTCCAGTTTTTCATTGCCAGCATATAGAAATACAATTCATCTTAATTAGTTTTTTGAGATAATTGTATATCCACCAGTAGTTATAAGAAATAATACAGAGAGATCCTGTGTACACAAGTCAGTTTCCCCAGTGATAATATTTTAGGAAATTATAGTACAACATGGCAATTGGGGTTTTTACATTGATACAATCAAGATACAGAACATTTCCATCACCAAAAGAATCTATCATTTTGCTCTCTTACAGCCACCCCCAGTTCCCTACCCACCCACTGCCATCCTTAACCCTTGTTGTTGTTGTTTTTGTTAGGTACTATCTAGATGGTTCCGACTCATAGCAACTGTATGTATAACAGAATGAAACACTGCCCAGTCCTGCACCATCATCACAATCATTGCTATGTTTGAGCCCATTGTTACAGCCACTGTGTCAATCCATCTCATTGAAGGTCATCCTCTTTTTTGCTGATCCTCTATTCCTTAACCCTTAGCAACCACTGATCTTTTCTCCATTTCTATAATTTTGTCATTTTAAGAATTTTATACAAATAAAATCATACAGCACGTAACCTTCTGGGGGTTAGCTTTTTTCACTTAGCATAGTTATCTGGAGATTTATCTAGGTCATTGCATATAAATTGTCTATCCCTTTTTATTGCTAAATAAAAACATCTAAATTGTTCCCAGTTTGTGGCTGTTATGAATAAAGCCTGCTGTAAATATTCATGGACAGGTTTTTGTGTAAACATAAGTTTTTATTTCTCTGGGATGAATGTTCAGGAGTGCATTTCCTGGACCAGCATACAGTTGCATGTTTACTTTTTAAAGAAACTACTTCTTTTCCAGTTTAACTGTCTTTTACATTTCCACCAAATGTAGGAGTGATCCAGTTTCTCTGTTCCTAATCAGCATTTGGTGTTATTACATTTTTTTCTTTAAGCCATTCTGGCCGGTGTGGAATGATATCTCATTGTTGTTTTAACTTGCATTTCCCTAATGTCTAATGATGTTGAACAATTTTTCTTGTATTTATTTATTATCTGTATACCCTCTTCAGTGAAATGTATCTTCATGTCTTGTGCTCATTTTTTTTTTAGTTTTTTTTTTTTAATATCGTGTTTTGAGAGTTTTTTAAAATATATTCTAGATATGAGTTCTTTGTTGGATATGTGGATTACACATATTTTCAACAAGTGTATAGCTTGCCTTTTCATGCCCTTAACAGGGTCTTTTGTAGAGCAAAATTTTGTCATTTTAATTACATTCCGTTCATCATCTCCTTTTATGCATTGTACCGTTGGAATTCTTTTTATGGCTGTACATCCTGAGATTTTTCTCCCATGTATTTTTTTTCTAAAAGTTTAATAGTTTTACATTTTACATTTAAGCTCGTGATCCACTTTGAGTTATTTCTCTCCCTCTGGATGTTCAATTACTTCAGTATTATTTGTTGAAAAGACTCCTTTCTTTATTGAATCACTTGTGCACCTTTGTCAAAAATCAAATGGTCATACTTGGGTGGGTCTCTTTTTAAGTTCTATATATGTTTCAGTGATCAATGCATCTATCCCTCTGCCAGTATAACACACACTTTTTCATTGAGATATAATTCATATTCCATAAAACTCACCCCCTTAAAAGTATACATCTCAGTGGTTTTTAGCATATTCACGAAGCTATTCATCCATCAAAACTATGTGATTCCAGAATATTTTCATTATTCTGTAAAGAAACCATGTACTCACTAGAAGTTACCACTCATTCCCTTCTACTCTGAAGAACCCTGGCGACCTCTAATCTATGTTCTGTCTCTACTGATTTGTCCATTCTGGCTCTTTCATTAAATTGGATTATACAATATGTGGCCTTTTTGTGTCTGGCTTCTTTCACGTACCGTATCATTTTCATATTGTAGCATGTATTAGCACTGTGTTCTCTTTCTTTTCACTGAAAAATATGGTATTGTATGGATATACCATACAACATTTTGTTTGTACATTCCTCATTTGATGGATATTTTTGTTTTTTCTATATTTTGGCTACTATGAATAATGCTGCTATGAACATTTGTGTACAACTTTTTAATGTGAACATATGTTTTCATTTCTCTTGTGTATATATCTAGGAGTTGAATTAATGGGCCATAGGATAACTTTATGGTTAATATTTTTAGAAACTGCTGACCAACGATTTCCCAAAGCAGCAGTGGCATTTTATGTTCCCCCCAGCGGTGTATCAGGGCTCCAACATCACCACGTCCTCACTTCAATTGTTATCATCCATCTTTATTATAAACACCCTAGTGAGTGTGAAGTGGTATCTCTTCATGGTTTTGACTTGTATTTGCTCGATAACTAATGATACTGAACATCTTGTCATGTGCTTATTGGCCATTTATATATTTTCTTTCGATAAATGTCTATTGAAATCCTTTGCCTGTTTTTAATTGAGCTGTTTGTCTTTCAGTTTTTGAGTTAAGAGTTTTTTATGTATTCTGGTTACTATACCATTACCATATATATTGTCTGCAAATATTTTCTCCCATAAATTGTCTTTTCAATTTTTTTTTATGATTAAGGTTTACAGATCAAACTAGCATTTCATTAAATAAGTAGTACAAGTATTGTTTTGTGACATTGGTTACCAACCCCACGACATGTCAGCATTCTCCCTTCACGACCTTGGGCTCCTTGTTACCAGCTTTCCTGTCCCCTCCTGCCCTCTAGTCCTTGTCTCTGGGCTGGTGTGCCCCTTTAGTCTCATTTTGTTTTATGACCCTGTCTGATCTTTGGCTGAAGGGTGAACCTCAGGAGTGACTTCACTGCTGAGCTAAAAAGGTGTCCAGCAGCCATAATCTCAGGGTTTCTCCAGTTTCTGTCAGGCCAGTAAGTCTGGTTTTCTTTGGGGAGTTAGAACTTTGTTCTACATTTTTCTCCAGCTCTGCCTCAGACATTCTATTGTGATTCCTGTCAGAGCAGTCATTTGTGGTAGCTGGGCACCATCTAGTTGTGCAGGACTCAGTCTGATAGAGTCTGTGGTAGTTGTGGTCCATTAGTCCTTTGAATTAAATACTCTTTCCCTTGTGTCTTTGGTTTTCTTCATTTTCCCTTTTTCCTGACAGGGTGAGACCAGTGGAGTGTCTTAGGTGGTCACTCACAAGGTTTTAAGACCCAAGATGCTGCTCATCAAAGTAGAATGTAGAACATTTTCTCTATAAATTATGTTATGCCAATTGTGCTAGATGTTCCCCAAGACCATGATCCCCACAGCCCTCAGCCCAGTAACTCAGTCCCTCAGGGAGTTTGGATGTGTCTATGGAGTTTCCATGACCTTGACTTGGACAAGTTGTGCTGGCTTCCTCAGTATTGTGTACAGCCTTAACCTCACCAAAGTTACCACTTATCTATTAGCTATTAAATGTTTTTCCATCCCCATCCTTCACCTCCCTCGTAACCATCAAAGATTTTCTTTTTGTGTGTAAACCTTTTCATGAATTTTCATAGTAGTGGTCTCATACATTATTTGTTCTTTTGTGATTGACTTATTTCACTCAACATAATGTCCTACAGATTCATCCAGGTTGTGAGAAGCTTTGCAGTTTCCTAATTGTTCTTTATCATTGTGTAGTACTCCATTGTGTGTATGTACCATAGTTGGTTTTTCCATTCATTTGTTGATGGGCATCTAGATTGTTTCCATCTTTTTGTTACTGTGAAAAATGCTGCAATGAACATGGGTGTGCATATGTCTGTTCTTTTTATGGCTCCTACTGGGATTGCTGGATCATATAGTATTTCTATTTCTACCTTTCTATGGGAGCGCCATATTTTTCTCCAAAATAGTTGTACCATCTTGCATTCCCACTAACAGTGCATAAGGGTTCCAATCTCCCCACAGCCTCTCCAACATTTATTATTTTCTGTTTTTTGATTCGTGCCAGTAATGTCGGGGTGAGATGGGATCTCACTGTGGTTTTGATTTGCATTTCTCTAATGGATAGTGATCGTGAGCATTTCTTCATGTGTTTGTTAGCTGCTTGAATGTCTTCTTTGGTGAAGTGTCTGTTCGTTTCCTTTGCCTATTTTTTAATCGGATTGTTTTTTGTTGTTGTTGCTGTTGTTGTATGCAGATTTTAGAGATTAGACCTTGTCGGATTTCTCATAGCCAAGATTGTTTTCCCAGTCTGTGGGTTCTCTTTTTACTCTTTTGGTGAAGTCTTCTGATGACCATAAGTGTTTAATTTTTAGAAAATCCCGATTATCTAGTTTATCTTCTGGAGTTTGTGTGATGTTAGTTACGGTTTGTATCCTGTTAATGCTGTGTATTAGGGTCTCTTGCGTTGATCCTATATTTTCTTCTATGATCTTTATAGTTTTTGGTTTTATATATAGGTCTTTGATCCATTTTGAATTAGTTTTTGTGTATGGTGTGAGGAATGAGTCCTGTTTCATTTTTTTGCAGATGGACATCCAGTTTTGCCAGCACCATTTGTTAACAAGACTCTCTGTTCCCCATTTGATGGACTTTGGGCCCTTGTTGAAGATCAGGTGATCATAGGTGGATGAATTCACATCTCGATTCTCAATTCTGTTCCATTGGTCATTGTATCTGTCGTTGTACCAGTACCAGGCTATTTGGAGGTTCTGAGGTCAGGTAGTGCTAGTCCTCCTACTTTATTCTTCTTTTTCAATAGTGCTTTACTTATCCAGGGCCTGTTCCCTTTCCATATAAAGTTAATGATTAGTTTTTCCATCTCTTTAAATAATGCTGTTGGTATTTGGATCGAGATTGCATTACATTTGCAGATTGCTTTGGGTGGAACTGACATTTTCGCAATGTTGAATCTACCTATCCATGAGGATGGTATGTTTTCCATTCATATATGTCTCTTCAGGTTTATGGCAGTAGTGTTTCTTAATTTTCTTTGTATAGGTCTTTTACATTCCTGGTTAGATTTATTCCTAAGTATTTTATTTTTTTAGGAGCTATTATAAATGGTATTGTTTTCCTGCTTTCCTTGTCATCATTCTGTTTATTGGTGTATAGGAATCCAACTGATTTTTGTATGTTTAGCTTATGTCCTGATACTCGGCTGAATCTTTCTATTAGTTCCAGTAGTTTTGTCTTGGAGTCTTTCGGGTTTTCTATATATAGTATTATATCATCTGAGAATAGGGACTGTTTTACTTCTTCATTACCAATTTAAGTTCCCTTTCTTTTTTTTTTTTGTCTTATTGCTCTAGCTAAGACTTCCAGCACAATGTTAAATAGGAGTGGTGGTAAAGGACATCATTGTCTTGTTCCTGTTCTCAAGGGGAATGTTTTCAACCTCTCTCCATTAAGAATGATGTTGGCCATTGGTTTTCTATAGATGCCCTTTATTACATTAAGAAATTTCCCTTCTATACCTATTTTATTGAGAGTTTTTATCAGGAAATAGTGTCGGAATTTGTCGGATGACTTTTCTGTGTTGATTGAGATGATCATGTGATTCTTTTATTTATGTGGTGGATTACGTTGATTGATTTTTCTAAGCTTGAAACATCCTTGCATACTTAGTATGTGTCCCACTTGGTCGTCGTGTATTATTTTTTTGATATGATGCTGAATTCTATTGGCTAGAATTCTGTTGAGAATTTTTGCATCTATATTCATGAGAGATATTGGTCTGTAATTTTCTCTATTTTTTTTGGCATCTTTGCCTTGTTTTGGTATCAGGGTTATGCTGGCTTCATAGAATGGCTTTGGAAGCACTGCTTCATTTTCTGTGTTCTGAAATAGTTTGAGTAGTACTGGTGTAAGCTCTTCTGTGAGTGTTTGGTAGAAATCTCCAGTGGCGTTATCTGGGAAAGGATTTTTGTTGTTGTTGGGAGTTTTTTTTTTTTTTAATTTCCTTTTCAATTTCTTCTCTTGTTGTGGGTCTGTTCAGATTTTCAACATCATTTTGTGTTAGTTTGGGTTGGTAGTGTGTTTCTAGAAAATTTTCCATTTCCTCTAGATTTTGAAATTTGTTGGAGTATAGTTTTTCACAGTACTCTGCTATGATCCTTTTTATTTCAGCTGGATATATTGTAATGTCCTCCATTTCATTTCTTATTTGGGTGTCTTTTCACTTTCTAATAGAGCCCTTTGAATCTCACAAGCTTTTAATTTTAATATAGTTTAATTCATCTGTTTCTTCTTTTGTCACTTGTGTTTTGGTGTCGTATCTGAGGAACTATTGCCTAATTCAAGGCCACCAATATTTGTTGTTAGTTGCCTTTGAGTCAATTAGACTCATGGTGACCCCATGTGTGCAGAGCAGAACGGCTCATTAAGGTTTTTTAGAGTGTAAACTTCAAAAGCAGACAAAAAGTTTACCAAGTTTTATAGTTTTGACTCTTATACTTAGGTCTTTGATCCATTTCCAGCTACTATATATATATATATCGAAAACCTGATGGCATAGTGGTTAAGTGCTATGGCTGCTAACAAAAAGGTTGGCAGTTAGAATCCACCAGGCACTCCTTGGAAACTCTATGGGTCAGTTCTACTTTGTCCTATAATGTTACTATGAGTCAGAATCTACTCGACAGCAACGGGTTTGGTTTTTTGGTATATATATCTATATGATGTGATTAGGGCTCTCATTTCATTCTTTTGCATGTGAGTATTCAGATGTCCCATGTCCCTGCACCATTTTCTGAAAAGGTAATTCCTTCTTCATCCAATTGTTTTAGAACTCTTTTTTTTTTAATTTAATTTAATTTTTTTTTTTATTGTACTTCAGGTGAAGGCTTACAGAACAAATACTTTCTCATGAAACAGTAGTACACATATTGTTTTATGACATTGGTTAACAACCCCAGAAGATATCAACCCTCTAACTTCTCAACCTCTTTTTTTTTTTTTTTTTTTTTTTTTGGTGAAAATACACATAGCCAAAGGTACACCTTGATAAAAATTAATAGTGCATAAATGTATGGGCTTATTTCTGGACTCTTAATTATATTCCATTGATTTATATATCTACTTGTTGCTGTGTAGTAAATTTTCAAACTGAGAAATTTGAGTACACGAATTTTGTTATTTTTCTTCAAGATTGTTCTGCCTATTCTGTATCTTTTGCATTTCCACATGATTTTAGGATCAACCTCTCATTTCAGCCAAGAAAATAAACTGAGATTTTGGTAAGGATTCTGTTCAATCTATATTCATAAGGGATATTGATCTGTAGTTTTCCTTTCATTGCAATGTCTTGGTCTGTTTTTGCTATCAAGGTCTTGTAGAATGAGTTGTGATGTGTTCCTTCCTTTTCTACTTTTTAGAAGATTTGATGAGGAATAGGTGTTAATTCTTTAAATCTGTTGATAGAATTCAACACTGAATACATCTGTTTCTGGGCTTTTTTTTGTGCGAAGTTTTATGATTACTAATCAATGTCTTTATTTACTATAAGTATATTCAGATTTTATTTTTTTTATTTAGTTTCAGTAGTTTAGGTTTTTCTAGAAATTTCTCCATTTCGTCTACACTATCTAATTTGTTGGCACACACTTATTCATAATATTCCCTTATAAACCTTAGTTCTTTAACATCTCATCTATCATTTCTGATATTAATAATTTGAGTCTTCTTTCTCTCTCTTTCTTTCTTCCTCCCCTCTTCTCTTGGTCAGCCTAGTCAAGCTTTGTAAATTTTGTTGATTTTTTTCAGTAACCAACTTTTGGTTTGGTTTCCATTCTCTTCTCTTTTTCTATTCTATATTTTATTTATTTCCCCTCTAATGTTTATTATATCTTTCCTTTTGCCTACGGTGGATTTAGTTTGTTCTAATTTTTCTTCCTATTTTCTTAACGTGGAAGATGAGGTTATCAATTTGAGATCTTCTTTTATTCACATAGATATTTACAGGTATACATTTTCCTCTAAACACTGTTTTGCTGCATCTGATAAGTTCTGCTATATTGCATTTTCATTTTAAATCTTCTCAAATTATTTTTTAATTTTCATTTTGATTTCCTCCTCAACCATTGGTTATCCAGGAGAGTACTGTCTTTGTTTTTAATTGTACTTCAGGTGAAGGTTTACAGAACAAATCGTTTCTCATTGAACAATAGTACACATATTGTTTTATGACATTGGTTAACAACCCCACGACATGTCAACACTCTCCCTTCTCGACGTTTCTTTTTTGGTGAAAATATACATATCCAAAGATACACCAAAAAATTTCTACATGCACAGTTCAGTGACATCGACTACGTTCTTCCAGTTCTGCTGCTATTCTCACTTTAGATGAAGTTTTATAGAACAAAATAGTTTTTCATTAAACAGTATGCATGTTGCCCCATGACAATGGTTAACAACCCCACTACACGTCATCACTGTCCCAACTCCACTTTGGGTTCCCTATCACCAGCTTTTCTGTCTCCTTCTGCCTTCTAGTCCTTGTCCCTGGACTGCTGTGCATTTGTCCCATTTGTTTTATGGGGCTGTCCAATCCCTGGCTGAACCGTGAACCTCGGAAGTGACTTCACCACTGCACTAAAAGGGTGTCTGGGGGCCATACTCTCAGGGGTTTCTCCAGTCTCTTTTAGGCCAGTAAATCTGGTCTTCTTTTGTGTGTGTTAGAATTTTGTTCTAAATCTTTTTCCAGCTCTGTACACAACCCTCTGTTGTGATCCCTGTCACAGCAGTCAGGGGTGGTAGCCGGGCACCATCTAGCTGTACTGGACTAGTCTTGTGGAGGCCTTGGTAGCTGTGGTCCATTTGTCCTTTGGACTGATCTTTTACTTGTATCCTGCTGTCTTCATTCTCCTTTGCTCCTGAAGGGATGAGATCAGTAGAGTATCTTAGATGGCTGCTCACAGGTTTTTAAGACCCCAGATGCTATTCACCAAGGTGAATGTAGAACATTGTCTTTATAAACGATTTTATGCCAATTGAGCTAGATGTTCCCCGAGACCATGGTCCCCACAGCCCCCCACACAGGAATTCAGTCCCTCAGGGAGTTTGGATGTGTCTGTGGAGCTTCCAGGACCTTTTCTTGTACAAGCTGTGCTGGCTTCCCCAGTACTGTGTACTGTCTTAACCTTCACCAAAGATACCATTTATCTACTGCCTATTTAGTATTCCCCCACCCCATCCCTGGTAACCAAAAAAGATTGTTACTTTTTGTGTATAAACTATTCCATGGGTTTTCACAATAGAGGTCTCATACTATATTTGTCCTTTTGTGATTGACTTATTTCACTCAGCATAATGTCCTCCAGTTTCATCCGTGTTATGAGATACTTCACAGATTCATCGTTGTTCTTTCTCGTTGCATAGTACTCCATTATGTGTATGTACCATAGATTGTTTATCCATTCGTCTGTTGATAGGCATCTAGGTTTTTTCCATCTTTTTGCTATCGTGAACAATGATGCCATGAACATAGGTGTGCATATGTCTATTCGAGTGACGACTCTTATTTCTCTAAGATATATTCCTAGGAGTGGGATTGCTGAATCAAATGGTATGTCTATTTCTAGATTTCTAAGGAAGTGCCATATCATTTTGCAAAATGGTTGTATCATTTTGCATTCCCACCAGCAGTGCATAAGACTTCCGATCTCCCCGCAACTCCTCCAACATTTGTTATTTCCAGTGTTTTCAATTCGTGCCAGTAATGCCAGAGTGAGATGGTATCTCATTGTGCTTTTAATTTGCATTTCTCTAATGGCTAGTGATTGCGAGCATTTTCTCATGTGTCTGTTAGCCGCTTGAATGTCTTCTTTGGTGAAGTCTCTGTTCATTTCCTTTGCCCATTTTTTAACAGGATTATTTGTCTTTTTGTTGTAGAGGTGTTGGATTTTCTTTTAGATTATGGAGATTAGACCTTTGTCTGACTAGTACTGTCCAAAATTTTTTTCCTAGTCTGTAGGTTCTCTTTTTACTCTTTTGGTGAAATCTTTTGAAGAGCATAGGTGTTTGATTTTTAGAAGAGCTCATTTTTCTAGCTTATCTTCTGGAGTTTGTGTGTTGGTGGTTATGGTTTGTATCGTGTTAATGCCGGGTATTAGGGCCTGTGGTGTTGGTCCTATTTTTCTTCTATGAACTTTATAGTTTTTTGCTTTATATATAGGTCTTTGATCCATTTTGAATTAGTTTTTGTATATGGCGTGAGATATGCTTCCTGTTTCATTTTTTTTGCAGATGGATATCCAGTTTTGCAGCACCATTTGTTAAAAAGACTGTCTTTTCCCCATTTGATGGACTTTAGGCCCTTGTTGAAGATCAGGTGACTGTAGGTGGATACATTTACATCTGGATTCTCAATTCTGTTCCATTGGTCAATGTATCTGTCATTGTCAATGTATCTGTTTTCACTACTGTAGCTGTATAGTAGTTTCTGAGGTCACGTAGTGTGAGTCCTCCAACTTTATTCTTCTTCTTCAGTAGTGCTTTACTTATTCGGGTCTTCTTTCCTTTCCATATAAAGTTAGTGATTAGTTTTCCCATCTCTTTGAAGAATGTTGTTGGTATTTGGATCGTGATTGCGTTCTATTTTTAAATTGCATTGGATAGAATTGTTATTTTCACAATGTTGAGTCTACCTATCCATGAGCATGGTGTGTTTTTTCATTTATGTAGATCACTTTGGGTTTCTTGCAGTAGTGTTTTGTAGTTTTCTTTGTCTAGGTCTTTTACATCCCTGGTTAGATTTATTCTTATTTTATTTTTTAGGGGTTATTATGCATGATATTGTTTTCCTGGTTTCCTTTTCATCATTCTCTTTATTGGTGTATAGGAATCCAACTGATTTTTGTATGTTTGTCTTGTATCCTGCTACTCTGCTCAATCTTTCTATTAGTTCCAGTAGATTTCTCATGGAGTCTTTAGGGTTTTCTATCTATAGTATCATGTCATCCGCAATCAGGGACAGTTTAACTTCTTCATTACAAATTTCAATGTGCTTTATTTCTTTTTCTTGCTTTATTGCTATAACTAGAACTTCCAGCACAATGTTTAATAGGAATGGTGATAAAAAGCATCCTTATCTTGTTCCTGTTCTCAGGGGAATGTTTTCGGCCTCTCTCCATTAAGAATGATGTTGGCTGTTGGTTTTGCATGCATGCCCTTTATTATGTTGAGAAATTTCCATTCTGTATCTATTTAATTGAGAGTTTTTATCAGGAATGGGTGTTGGACTTTGTCGAGTCCCTCTTCTACATCAGTTGAGATGATCATGTGATTCTTTTCTTTCCTTTTATTTATGTGGTGGATTCTGTTGATTGATTTTTTAATGTTGAAGCATCCTTGCATACCTGGTATGAATCCTACTTGGTCATGATGTATTATTTTTTTGATATGATACTGAATTCTATTGGCTAGAATTTTTTTGAGAATTTTTGCATCTATATTTTATTGAGAGATATTGGTCTGCAGCTTTCTTTTTTTGTGGCATCTTTGCCTGGTTTTGGTATCAGCGTTATGCTGTCTTGATAGAATGAATTTGGAAGTGTTGCTTCGTTTTCTATGCTCTGAAATAGCTTGAATAGTACTGGTACAAGCTCTTCTCTGAATGTTTTGTAAAATTCTCTAGTGAAGCCATCTGGGCCAGGGGTTTTTTTTGTTGGGCATTTTTTTTTTATTACCTTTTCAGTCTCTTTTCTTGTTATGGGTATGTTCATATTTTCAACATCACTTTGTTGTAGTTTGGTTAGGTTGTGTGTTTCTAGAAATTTATCCATTTCCTCTAGGTTTTCAAATTTGTTGGAGTGCAGGTTTTCGTAATATTCTGTTATGATCCTTTTTATTGCAGTTGGGTCTGTTGTAATGTTGCCCATTTCATTTCTTATTTGGGTTATTTACGTCCTCTCTTTTTTTTTTTTTTTTTTTTGTCAGTCTGGCCAGTGGTTTGTCGATTTTGTTGATATTTTCAGAGAACCAACTTTTGGTTTTGTTGATGCTTTCTATTGTTTTTCTGTTCTCTATTTCATTGATTTCTCCTCTGATCTTTATTATTTCCTTTCTTCTGGTGGCTGTGGGCTTTATTTATTTATTTATTTTTTTGCTGTTCTCTTTCTATTTGTTTGAGTTGTGTAGTTAATTTTTTAATTTTGTCCCTTCTTTTTTGATGTGTGCATCTATTGCTATAAATTGTCCTCTGAGGACTGCCTTTGCTGTATCCCATAGGCTTTGGTATGATGTGTTTTCAATCTCGTTTGATTCTAGGAAGTTTTTGATTCCATCTCTGATTTCTTCTATTACCCACTGATGTGTAAGCAGGGTATTATTCAGTTTCCATGTAATTGATATTTTTCGTTGCTCTTTCTGTTGTTAATTTCTACCTTGATGGCATTGTGGTCAGAGAAGATACTTTGTATTATCTCAATGTTTTGGATCTTGTTGAGGATTGCTCTGTGGCCGAACATGTGGTCTATTCTGGAGAACATTCCATGTGTATTGGAAAAGAATGTGTACTTTGCAGCTGTTGGATGGAGGGTTCTATATATCTCTGTGAGGTCAAGTTGGCTGATTGTGCCCTTTAGGTCTTCTGTATCTTTGCTGAGTTTCTTCTTAGTTGTTCTGTCCTTTACTGAAAGTGGTGTGTTGAAGTCTCTACTATTATTGTGGAACTGTCAATTTCTCTTTTCAGTGTTGTTAGTGTTTATGTATTTTGCAGCCCTGTCATTGGGTGCATAGATGTTTATTATGGTTATGTCTTCATGATGAACCTTCCCCTTAATCATTATATAGTGTCTTTCTTTGTCTTTTATGGTGGATTTTGTTTTAAAGTCTATTTTATCTGAGATTAGTATTGTCATTCCTACTCTCTTTTGGTAGTTGTTATCTTTATATATATTTTTTCCAACCTTTGACTTTTACTAAATTCACGTCTTTGTTTCCAAGGTGTGTCTCTTTTAGACAGCATATTGATGGATCCTGTTGTCTTACCCATTCTGTCACTCTCAGTCTCTTTATGGTTGCATTGAGTCCGTTTACATTTAGTGTAATTATTGATAGATGTGAGTTTGTTGCTGTCATTTTGTAGTGCTTTTTCCTGTGGTGCTGACATTTTCTTTGCTCTTCTTACTCTCTTGTGCTGAATTACTTTTGTTTGTGGATTTTTTTTCATTTCTTTTGTTTTTGTAGATTTTGTTGTTGCTGAGACTTTATGTTTTTCTTCTTTAATTTTATGAGTATGTTTGTTAACTTTCTTTGTGGTTACCATGAATTCACCTTTATCTTTCTAACTTTGAAGCAGTGTATTAATAGTTGGTATCTCCTTGCCTTCCTCTCCATTAGAAGGATCTATACCTACACCGTTTATTCCCTCTTTTATTGTTCTGATGTTGTTGTCAGTTACAGATTAACCTCTCTGATTCCCTGTTGTATTTCTTTTGGTTTTAGATAGTCCTTGAGAGTTCATTTCCTAGATTGGTATCTGGCTGGTACGATCTTGTGTCCTAGATTCATCCTGTGAGCTGAAGTTGTTTATTCTCAGATGAAAGAACTCCTTTTAATAATTCTTGTATTTGTTTTTATTTTTACATGTTCCCTTAACTTCTGTTTATCTGGAAATTTCCTAATTTCACCGTCATATTTGAACAAGAGTTTTGCAGGATATATTATTCTCAGCTGGCAATTTTTTTCTTTCAAGGTTTTCTATATGTCATCCCATTGCCTTCTTGCCTGCATGGTTTCTTCCCAATAACCTGAGATTAGTCTTATTGTTTCTACTCTATATATGACTTTTTGTTTTTTGTGAGCTGCTCTCAGGATTCTTTGTCTTTGCTTTTGGCGAGTCTGATTATGATATGCCTTTGTGATTTTCTTTTGAGGTCTATCCTATATGGAGTTCATTGAGATTCTTGGATGGCCAGCTTTTCACATTTCATGATAATGGGGAAGTTTTCTGTCAGCCATTCTTAAGTGATCCTCTCTGTTTTTTCTGTTTTCTCCCCCTGTTGTGGAACTCCAATCACTCGCTGATTTTTGCTTTTGATTGTATCGCACATAATTCTCAGGGTCTCTTCATTTTTCTGTATTCTTTTTTCTGAGTTTTCCTCAAACAGAGTTGTATCCAAGTGTTTGTCTTCAATTCCACTGATCCTGTCTTCCACTGTTTCAAATCTGCTCCTCAGCCCTTCTATGACACTGTCCATTTCTGAAATCTTGTTGTTTATCTTTTGGATTTCTAATTGTTGTTTCTGTAAAATTTCTGGTTGTGAATTTATTTTGGCATTTTATTCCTGCATTATTTTCCTGAATTCTTCCATTTTTTTGTCTGTATTTTTCATGAATTTGTCTACCTTTTCCATGAATTTGTCTGTTTTTTGCTCATTTTTCTCTGCTTTTTGCTTCAACTCTTGGATAGCTCTGAATACTAGAGATTTGAAATCCTCATCAGGTAGTTCTAGCACTTTTTCTTCTACTGGAAAGCCATCTGGTGTTTTATTTTGGGTGCCTACTGGAGCCACCCTGTCCTGTTTTTGTAAATGTTTTTATATTGTTTGCTGTCTTCGGGGCATTTAGTAGTTATTTTTTTCTGATTTATTGATTGTAGATTTGTTTGGTTCATCCTACTTTTTTTGTTTCGGTATTTCTGAGTAGGTGGTCTGTGTGTTCTTTGTTGTTTGCTCGTCTGTGGGCATGATACTTTGCCTTCTTCTCCAATCAGCAGCGTCAGTCACTCAGATATAGTACAGCAGGGCAGGTCTTGCTGAAGAGGGGTTGCTGGGATAGGTTGTTTGTGGCACTTGCTACAGCCACCAGAGCGGGTCGGTAATCAGTGCCGAGTGGATTCCAGTAGGTAGTGCCTGTGCTGCTTGGTGGTGTGATGTTAAGTGCAAGGTGCAGGTAGGCAGGATGGAGGGGGGAGATTGTTATGTGTGGATCTAGGTGTATATGGGAGAGAGGAGCAAGGAACGGGAGCCAAAAATATACAAATAAAAGAGTTCTAGGGGAGGTTGCCATTGGAGTGGAGAGATGAGAGATCTGAAAAGGAGAAAAAAAGGGAAGAAGAAGAAAAAACAAGAAAAGAATGAATAAATAAAAATTAGAGAAAAAAGAAGAACAGCAAAGCTCCCAGGGATCCCACCAGTGCAGCTACAAGGTCTGGGGAAGTTCTTCCCAGGTGTTACAGTACAGCCTGGCTAGAAGCCGTAGAGGTATTCAGGGCCAGGTATTCAGGGGACAGGAAAATAAGGAAGGTATAGAGAGATGAGAAAGTTAGTAATGAAGAAAGACTAAAAGGGAAAAAGAGGGAAAAGAAAACAAAACAAATTTTAAAAAAAGAACATCTCCCAAAAAAACAGAAAAAATAAAATAAAATAAATGCTCTCAAGGATCCCTCTGTGTATCTGCACAAGCTGAGTGGGTAGGTCCCAAGCAACGTAGCACTGCTCGGCCAGAACGGGCTCCCAACTTGAGAAAGGAAAGAAAGCAAACAAACAATTCAAAACAAACAAACAAAATCCCTGGGATCCCACCAATGTGGCAGCCCAGACCAGGAAGCAGTTCCACACTTGAAAGAAGCTCTGCAGCCCCTTAGGAAGAAGCAAAGATGGTGCACTGAGCCAGGTATTTGAGCAAAAGGAGGAGGAGGTGGTGAGAGTTAAGGAGAAAATCGAAAGAAGTGGAAAAAAGCAACACCAGCAGCCTTTCAAACCGCACTCAGTGAGACGGCCAGTGCAGGTGGGTGGAATCCAAGCAGCTGGTGCTTCCCAAACAAGAGACTTTGGCCGCAGGAAGCAGAGGAGGCCGAGTGGGGGTGAAGGGTGGGGGGTGGGAAAGCGTATATCACTGTTTACTGGTTGTTCTGTCTCTTGCTGGAAGCTCTGTGAAGCTGCTTTCTTGTACCCCCAATTTGCTGGTCTCTGATAGGAGTCCAAGATGGCAGATCAGCGCTGCGTTAGCTGGTAGGGGACCTCTGCATGAACCTCTCCTCACTCTCCGTTCTCTGTCAGTTTTCTCACTCCATTTGGTGCTTGGCTGAGTTCTTTATGTCTTCATTTGATGTTTTAGGATTTCAGGATTGCTGTTTTCTCTGTTTGGCTTAGTTTTGGGGATCTTTCCTGTGGAGAGACAGCGTGGTGCTTCTGACTAGAGCGCCATTTTGCCAGAAGGGTCAGGAGTGTACTTTTTAACTTCCACGTATTTATTGTAAAATTTCCAGTTTTACTTGTGTAATTTATTTCTAATTTCATTAATTTTTTTGTTAAAGAACATACTTTTTAAGACTGCAATTCTTTTAAGTTCATTGAGACTTACTTTTTGCCTTAATATATGACCTATCCTGACATCTAGGCAACATGGCGCTATAGGCAGAAGCACCATGCCATCCTTCCACAGCAAAGATCTGAAAATCTAAGTCAAAAAAGGACAAATGTCAATCCTGAAACCCTAAGCATCAAATGAAGAGATAAAGAACTCAACCAAGTGCCAGAGGGAATAAGAAACTGACAGAGATCAGAGAGCTCAGAGAGACACATGCAGAGGTCCCTTATCAGCTAATGCAGCACAGATCTGCTGTCTTGGACTCTTGTCAGAGATCATCGAACAGGGAGTAAGGGAAAACAGCTTCAGGGAGCTCCAAGCAGGAGACAGAACAACTGGTGAACAGCGATATACACATTCCCACCCCCCACCCACCATCACCTCTGTGTTGCTTGGATTCCACCCGCCCACACTGGCCACCTCCATGAGTGCCGTTTGTTGGTTGCTGGTGTTGCTTTTTTCTACTTTTTTTGGTTTCTTCCATACCTCTCTATCTGCCCTCCTTTCTCTCAAATACCTGGCTCTGTATGCCATCTTTGCTTCTTCCTGAAAGGCTGTGAAACACTGTTGGACTGCGGAACTTCTTCCCAGCCCATACCGCCACACTGATGGGATCCCTGGGGTTTTTTGTTTGTTTCTTTTGATTTGTATGTTTGTTTTCTCTTTTTTTCTATTTTTTTATTGTACTTTAGATGAAAGTTTACAAAACAAATAGTTTCTCATTAAACAGTTAGTACATATGTTGCCCTATGACAATGGTTAGCTACCCCACTACATCTCAACACTGTCCTTACTTAACCTTGGGTTCCCATTCACCAGCTTTCCTGTCCCCTTCCGCCTTCTAGTCGTTGTCCCTGGAATGCTGTGCCTCATTAGTCTCATTTTGTTTTATGGAGTTGTACAATCCCTGGCTGAACGGTGAACCTCGGAAGCAACTTCACCACTGAACTAAAAGGGTGTCTGGGGGCCATACTCTCGGGGTTTCTCCAGTCTCTTTCAGGCCAGTAAATCTGGACTTTGTGTGTGTGTGTGTGTGTGTGTGTGTTAGAAGTTTGTTTTACATCCTTCTCCAGCTCTGTCCAGAAACCTCTGTTGTGATCCTGGTCAGAGCAGTCAGTGGTGGTAGCCGGACACCATCTAGCTGTACTGGACTCAGTCTGGTGGAGGCCTTGGTAGCTGTGATCCATTAGTCCTTTGGACTGATCTTTTCCTTGTATCCTGTTCTCTTCATTCTCACTTTGTATATTTGTTTTCTTTTTCTCTTCTTGGCGTGGGAGCCCCTTCTAGCTGGGCAATACTGCACTGCTTGGAAGGTACTCCTTCAGTCTCAGCAGCCAGACAGTGGGATCCCTGGGGGTGTTTCTTTTTTTTTTTTTTTTCTGTTTGGATTTTTTTTTTGTTTTCTTTTCTCTCTTTCTCCCTTTTTGTCTTTCTTCATTTCTCAGTTTCTCATCTGTCTATACTTACCTTCTCGTCCTGTTTCCTGAATGCCTGCTGCTGTGCGACCCCCCTACCCCTTCTAGCCAAACTGTACATCACATCCTGGGAGCAACATTTCATGTCCTCGCAGTTGCACTCATGGGATCCCTGGGGTCTTTGCTTTTCTTTTTTTCTGATTTTTATTTATTCATTTTTTTCTTTTAACCTTTTTCTTTTTTTTCTTTTTGTTTTTCTCCACTTCTCAGTCTCACATCTCTCCACCCCAACAGCATGCTCCGTTAGTACTCTTTGTTTGTATATTTTTGGCTGCTGTTTCTCTCTCTTCTCTCCTCTTTCCCATATCCAAATTAGCTCCACACATCACAATCCCCCCTCCTTCCTGCCAAGGTGCACCATGTGCTGAACATCACAGCTCTGAGCAGCACAGATACAGCCTATCAGAACTTGCCCTGCACTGATTCTCAGGGTGCTGTGTCATCCCTAGTACATGCTACAAACAACCCAGCAATTCCCCTTCATCTGGACCTTCCCTTCTGTACCATACCTAAGCTACTGACCATGCTTATTGGAGAAGAAGGTCAAAAGTATCATGTCCACAGAAGAGCAAAAAATAAAGAATGCACAGCCCACCTTCTCAGACATAATGGAATAAAATAAAAAATCAGGATGAAACAAACTAATCTACAATCCACAAACAAGGGAAATAACTACTGAATGTCAGAAAGACAGCAGACAATATCAAAAAAAATTAAAAAACAGGACAGGATGGCTCCAGTAGGTGTCCAAAATAAAATACCAGCTGACTTTCCAGTAGAAGAAAAGGCACTAGAACCACCTGATAGGGAATTCAAATCTCTAATATTCAGAGCTATCCAAGAGTTGAAGCAAAAATCAGAGAAAATGAGGGAAAAAATAGACAAAATCATGGAAAATACAGGCAAAAAAATCAAATAATTCAGGAAAGTAATACAGGAAGAAAATTTCAAAATAAATTCATAACTAAAAAATCCAACGAAGACAACAATTACAAATCCAAAAGATAAACAAGAAGATTTCAGAAATGGACAGTGTCACGGAAGGGTTGAGGAGCAGGTTTGAAATGATGGAAGACTCAGTCAGCAAAATTGAAGATAAACACTTGGATACAACTCTGAGGAAAAATCAGAAAAAAGAATGAAGAAAAATGAAGAAACCCTGAGAATTATCTGGGATACAATGAAAAGCAAAAATTTACCAGTGATCGGAGTTACAGAACAGGGGGAGAAAATATAAAACACTGAAGAACTGCTGACAGAAAACTTCCCCAGTATCATGAAAGATGAAAAGCTGACCATCCAAGAAGCTCGACAAACCCCATATAGAATATACCCCAGGACTTCTGGCAACATGGTCCTCTAGGCAAGAGCACCATGCCGTCCCTCCACAGCATAGATCCAAAAAACTAATCCAAACAGATAAAACAGCAATCCTGAAACATCAAGCATCAAATTAATAGATAAAAAACTCAGCCAAGCACCAAATGGAATAAGAAACTGATAGAGAACAGACATCGAGGAGAGGTTCATGCAGAGGCCCCCTATCAGATAACACAGCACGGATCTGCCATCTTGGACTCCTATCAGAGACCAGCGAACAGGAGGTACGAGAAAACAGCTTCACAGATCTTCCAGCAGGAGACAGAATAACAGGGAACCAGCAATATACACTTCCCCACTCCCCACCATTCTTCACCCCCGACTCGGCCTCTTCTGCTTCCCGTGGCCACAGTCCCTTGGGCAGGAAGCACTGGCTGCTTAGATTCCACCCGCCCGCACTGGCCGTCTCCCTGAGTGTGGTTTGTTGGCTGCTGGTGTTGCTTTTTTCTGCTTCATTTGATTTCTTCCTTACCTCTCACCGTATCCCCCTCCTTTTGCTCAAATACCTAGCTCAATTTGCCATCTATGCTTCTTCCAGAAAGGCTGTGAAACTCCACTCGAATGTAGAATTGCTTCCCAGTCCTTGATGCCAAGCTAGTGGAATCCTGGGGCTTTTGTTTTTGTTTGTTTTGAATTGTTTGTTTGTTTTCTTTTTCTTTTCTCTAGCTGGGAGCCTGTTCTGGCTGGGCAGTGCTACGCAGCTTGGGACCTACACCCTCAGCTTGTGCAGATGCACAGAGGGATCCCTGAGAGCATTTCTTTTTTGTGTGGTTTTTTTTTCTGTTTTCTTTAGTGTTTTTTTTTTTGTTTGTTCTTTTTTAAAAAAATTGTTTTTTTTTCTTTTCCCTCTTTTTCCCTTTTCATCTTTTTTCATTACTCAGTTTCTTGTCTCTCTATACCTTCCTTCTCTTCCTGTCCCCTGAACACCTGGTGCTGAGTGACACCTCTAAGTCTTCTAGCCAGGCTGTACTTCAACACCTGGGAACAAGTTCCCAGGCCTCGTAGCTGCACCAGTGGGATCCCTGGGAACTTTGCTGTTCTTTTTTCTTTCAAATTTTTATTTATGCATTCTTTTCTTTTCTTTTTTCCTTCATCTTCCCCTTTTTATTTTTCTCCATTTCATAGTCTCTCATCTCTCCACTCCAACAGCAAGCTCCCTTAGTGCTCTTTTTTGTTTGTTTGAATGTCTTTGGCTCTTGTTCCTTTCCTCCCTCTGATACCCATCTTAGCTCCACACATCAAAATATCCCCCCTCCATCCAGCCTATCTACACCATGCACTTAACGTCACACAACCAAGCAGCACAGGCACAGCTCACTGGAACCTGCCCTGCACTGATTCCAAGCCTGACCTGTTGGCCCTAGTACATACCACAAACAACCCATCCCAGCAACTCCTCTTCATCTAGACCTGCCCTGCTGTACTAAATCTGAGCGACAGACCCTGCCAGTTGGAGAAGGAAATGAAAAGTATCTTGCTTACAGACAAGCAAACAACAAAGAACGCACAACCTGCCTGCTCAGATATAGCCAAATTAAGAAAAGAAAAAAGAAACAGGATGAAACAAACAAATCTACAATCAATAAACAAGAAAAATAACTACCGAATGCCCCGAACAGGAGACAATATCACAACATTTACGAAAACAGAACAGGATGGCTCCAGGAGGCATCCAAAATAAAACACCAGATGACTTTCCAGTGGAAGAAAAGGCACTAGAACTACCTGATAAGGAATTTAAATCTCTAATACTCAGAATTATCCAAGAATTGAAGCAAAAAGGAGACAAAAAAGAGGAAACAATAAACAAATTCATGGAAAAGGAAGAGAAATTCATGGAAAATACAAACAAAAAATAGAAGAATTCAGGAAAATAATGTGGGAACAAAATGCCAAAATGAATTCACTACTAGAAATTATACAAAAACAACAATTAGAAATCCAAAAGATAACAAGATTTCAGAAAAGGAGACTGTCATAGAAGGGCTGAGGAGCAGATTTGAAACGGTGGAAGACAGGATCAGTGGAATTGAAGACAAACACTTGGATACAACTCTGTTTGAGGAAAACTCAGAAAAAAGAACAAAGAAAAGTGAATAGACCCTGAGAATTATGTTGAATACAATCAAAAGAAAAAAATTTTGAGTGATCGGAGTTCCCGAATGGGGAGAAAAGAGAAAACACAGAGAGGATCAAACTGCTGACAGAAAACTTCCCCAGTATCATGAAAAATGAAAAGCTGGCCATCCAAGAAGCTCAACGAACTCCATATAGGATAGACCCCAAAAGAAAATCACCAAGGCATATCATAATCACACTTGTCAAAACCAAAGACAAAGAATCCTGAGAGAAGCTCAAGAAAAACAAGAAGTCACATATAGAGGAGAAACAATAAGACTAGTCTCAGATTATTTGGCAGAAGCCATGCAGGCGAGAAGGCAATGAGATGACATATACAAACCCTTGAAAGAAAAATATTGCCATCCAAGAATAATATATCCTGCAAAATTCTCATTCAGATATGATGGTGAAATTAGGAAATTTCCAGACAAACAGAAGTTAAGGGAATATGTAAAAACCAAACCAAACTTAGAAGAATTATTAAACGGAGTTCTTTGATCTGAGGACAAACAACTTCAGCTCACAGGCTAAATCTAGGACACAGGATCATACCAGCCAGATACCAATCTAGGAAATGAACTCTCAAGGACTATCCAAAACCAAAAGAAATACAACAGGGAATCAGAGCAGTTAATCTGTAAATAACAACAACATCAGAAAAATAAAAGAGTGAATAAATGGTGTATCTGTAGAACCTTCTAATGGAGAGGAAGGCAAGGCAATACTAAGTAATAATAGACTGGTTCAAACCTAGGAAGATAAGGGTAAATTTCAAGGTAACCACAAAGAAAGTTAAAAAACCTACTTATCAAAATAAAGAAGAGAAACATAAACTCTCAGTAAAAACAAAACCGACAAAAACAGAAGAATTGAAAAAAATCCACAAACAAAAGTAATTCATCACAGGAGAGTAGGAGGAACATGAAAACGTCAGCACCACAAAAAAAGCACTACAAAATGGCAGCAATAAATGCACACCTATCAATAACTACACTGAATGTAAATGGCCTAAATGAACCAAAAAGTGAGAGAAAGTGACAGAGTGGATTAAAAAACAGGCTCTATCAATATTCTGTCTACAAGAGACACACCATAGAAACAAAGATGTAAACTTATTAAAAATCAAAGGATGGAAAAAATATATCAAACAGCTACCAAAAAAGAGCAGGAGTGGCAATACTGATCACAGATAAAATAGAATTTAAAACTAAACCCCCCATAACAAAGAAAGACACTATACAGTGATTAAAGGGACGATCTATCATGAAGATTTAACCATAATAAACATCTACGCACCCAATGACAGGGCTCCAAATTACAAAAAAATAAACTGTAACAGCGCTCAAAAGAGAAATTGACAGTTTGAAAATAATAGTAGGAGACTTCAACACCTCACTATCGGTAAGGGACAGAATATCTAGAAAGAATCTCAACAAAGATACAGAAGACCTAAATGGCACAATCAGCCAACTTGACCTCATATATAGAACACTCCACCCAATAGCTGCAAAGTACACATTCGTTGCTAATGCACATGGAACATTCTCCAAAATAGACCACATCTTAGGCCACAGAGCAACCCTCAACAAAATCCAAAAAGTTGAGATAATACAAAGTATCTTTTCTGACCACAACGTCATCAAGGTAGAAATTAACAATAGGACGAACAAAGGAAAAAAATCGTTTGTGTGGAAACTGAATTACACCCTACTTACAAACCACTGGTAACAGAAGAAATCAGAGATGGAATCAAAAAGTTGCTAGAATCAAATAAGAATGAAAATACATCATAGCAAAACCTTTGAGACACAGCAAAGGCAGTACTCAGAGGACAATTTATAGAAATAGATGCACACATCAAAAAAGAAGGGACAAAATCAAAACATAAATACAGAACTCGAACAAATAGAAAGAGAACAGCAAAGGAAGCCTACAGCCACCAGAAGAAAGGAAATAATAAAGATCAGAGCAGAAAGAAATTAAATAGAGGCTAGAAAAACAATAGAAAGAATCAACAAAACTAAAACTTGCTTCTTTGAAAGAATCAACAAAATTGACAAACCACTGGCCAGACTGACAAAAGAAAAAGAGGAGAGGATGCAAATAACCCAAATACAAAATGAAATGGAGGACAATACAACAGACTCAGTTTAAATAAAAAGGATCATAACAGAGTATTATGAAAAACTATACTCCAACAAATTTGAAAACTTTGAGGAAATGGATAAATTTCTAGAAACGCACTACCTACCCAAACTAACACAAAGTGATGTGGAAAATCTGAACAGATCCATAACAAGAGAAGAGATTGAAAGGTTCTTAAAAAAATTCCCAACAAAAATGCCTCAGCCCAGATGGCTTCACTGGAGAATTATATCAAACATTCAGAGAAGAGTTTATACCAGTACTACTCAAACTGATTCAGAGTATAGAAAAGGAAGGGACACTTCCAAATTCATCATATGAAGCCAGCATAACCCTGATACCCAAACCAGGCAAAGATGTAAAAGAAAAAAGAAAATTACAGATCAATATCTCTCAAGAATATATATGCAAAAATTCTCAACAAAATTCTAGCTAATAAAATTCAGCATCATATCAAAAAAATAATACACCAAGACCAAGTGGGATTCATACTAGTTATGCAAGGATGGTTCAACATTAGCAAATGAATCAACGTAATCCATCACATAAATAAAAGGAAAGAAAAGAATCATATGATCATCTCGATGCAGAAAAGGCATTCGACAAAGTCCAACACCCGTTCCTGATTAAAAAAAAAAAAAAAAACTCTCAATAAAATAGGTATAGAAGGGAAATTTCTCAACATAATAAAGGGCATCTGTGCAAAACCAACGGGCAACATCATTCTTAATGGAGAGAGGCTGAAAACATTCCCCTTGAGAACAGGAACAAGGTAAAGATGCCCTTTATCACCAGTCCTATTTAACACTGTGCTGGAAGTCCTAGCTAGAGCAATAAGGCAAGAAAAAGAAATAAAGGACTTCCAAATTGGTAATGAAGAAGTTAAACTCTCTCTGTTTGCAGATGATATAATACTATACGTAGAAAACCCTAAATACTCCACAATAAAACCACTGGATATAATAGATTCAATGGAGTAGCAGGATACAAGATAAACATACAGAAATTAGTTGGATTCCTATACCCCAATAAAGACAATGATGAAAGGGAAATATGGAAAACAATATCATTTATAATAGCCTCTAAAAAAAAAAAATACTTAGGAATAAATCTAACCAGGGTTGTAAAAGACCTATACAAAGAAACCTACAAAACACTACTGCAAGAAACCCAAAGGGATCTCCATAAATGGAATAACATACCATGCTCATGGATAGGTAGACTCAACACTGTGAAATGATAATTCTACCCAAAGCATTTTACAAATACAATGCAATCCCCATCCAAATACCAACAACATACTTCAAAGAGATGGAAAAACTAATCATTCACTTTATACGGAAAGGGAAGAAGCCCTGAATAAGTAAAGCATTACATTGAATAAGAAGAATAAAGTTGGAGGACTCACACTACCTGACTTCAGAACCTACTATACAGCTAGTGTAGTCAAAACAGCCTGGTACTGGTACAATGACAGATACATTGACCAATGGAACAGAATTGAGAACGCAGGTGTAAAATCCATTCTCCTAGGGTCACCTGATCTTCCACAAGTGCCCAAAATCCATCAAATGGGGAACAGTCTTCTTAACAATTGGTGCCTGCAAAACTGGATGTCCGTCTGCAAAAAAATGAAACAGGACCCATACCTCACACTATATAAAAAAACTACTTCAAAATGGATCAAAGATCTAAATATGAAACCAAAAACTATAAAGATCACAGAAGAAAAAATAGGATCAATGCTAGAGACCGTAATACACTGCATTAACTGGACAGAAACCATAACCAACAACACAAACCCCAGAAGATAAGCTAGATAACTGGGATCTTCTAAAAATTAAATTCTTATGCTCCTCAAAAGACTTCCTCAAAAGAGTAAGAAGAGAACCTTTCGACTGGGAAAAAATTTTTGGACATTACAAGTCAAAGTTTCTAATCTCCAAAATCTACAAGAAAATCCAACACCTCTACAGGAAAAAGACAAGTAATGCAATTAAAAAGTGGGCAAAGGGAATGAACAGACATTTCACCAAAGAATACATTCAAGTGGTCAGCAGACACATGAGGAAATTCTTGTGATCACTAACCGTTAGAGAAATGCAAATTAGAACCACAATGAGATACCATCTCACCCTGGCATTACTTGCACGAATCAAAAAAACTGGAAATAACAAATGCTGGAGAGGCTTCGAGGAGATTGGGACTCCTATGCACCGCTGGTGGGAATGCAAAATGATACAACCATTTTGGAAAATGATATGGCGCTTCCTTAGAAAGCTATAAATAGAAATACTATACGATCCAGAAATCCCACTCCTAGGAATATATCCTAGAGAAATAAAAGCTGTCACACTAATACACGTATGCACATCGATGTTCATTGCTGCATTATTCACAATAGCAAAAAGATGGAAACAATCTAGTTTCCCATCAACAGATGAATGGATAAACAAACTATGGTACATACTCACAATAGAGTATTACACAACGGTAAAGAATGATTATGAATCTGTGAAGCATCTAATAAAATGGATGAAACTGGAGGACATTATGCAGAGTGAAATAAGTCATTCACAAAAGGAAAATATTGTATGAGACCACTACTGTAAAAACTCATGAAAATGTTTACACACAATAAGAAAGAATCTTTGTTGGTTATGAGGGATGGGAGGGGTGGGGGGGAAATATTGAATAGATAAGTGGTAACTTTGGTGAAGGGTGAGACAGTACACAATACTGGGGAAGCCAGCACATCTTGTACCAGGCAAGGTCATGGAAGCTCCACAGACATATCCAAACTCCCTGAGGGACCAATTGCTGAGCTAAGGGCTGTTGGGACCATGGTCTCGGGAAACATCTAGCTCAATTGGCATAAATCAGTTTACAAATTTAATGTTCTACATTCTACCTTGGTAAGGTAAGTAGCATCTGGGGTCTTAAAAGTCTGTGAGCGGCCATCTAAGATATTACACTTGTCTCACCTCTTTGGGTGCAAGGGAGAATGAAGAAAACAAGATACAAGGAAAAGATTAGTCCAAAGAACTAATGGACCACAACTACCATGGCCTCCAACAGACTGAGTCCAGCACAAGTAGATGGTGCTCAAGTACCACCACTGACTGCTCTGACAGGGATCACAACAGAGGGTCCCAGACAGAGCTGGAGAAAAATGTAGAACAAAATTCCAACTCACAAAAAAAGACCAGACTTACTGGCCTGACAGAGACTGGAGAGACTCCAAGAGTGTGGCCCCTGGACACACTTTTTGCTCAGTTATGAAGTCACTCTTAAGGTTCACCCTTCAGCCAAAGATTAAACAGCCCCATAAAACAAAACAAGAATAATGGGGCACAACAGCCCAGGGAGAAGGACTAGAAGGCAGCAGGGGACAGGAAATCTGGTAATAGGGAACCCAAAGTTGGGAAGGGACAGTGTTGACATGTCATGGGGTTGTTATCCATTGTCATAAAGCAGTATGTGTATCTGTTTAACGAGAAACTATTTGTTCTATAAACATTCATCTAAAGTACAGTAAAATATATATATGACCTATCCTAAAGAATGTTCCATGTGCACTTAGAAAAAAAGTTGTATTCTCCTATTGTTGGAGGGTGTTCTTTATGTCTGTTATTTCTAGTTGGTTTTTAGTGTGTTTCATGCTTCTTTTTTTCTATCTTGTTGTAATATCTATTATTGAAAGTAGTGTATTGAAGTATCCAACCTCTATTGTTGAGATGCATATTTCTCCCTTTAATTGTGTCAGTTTTTGCTTTATATATTTTGAGGCTCTGTTTTTAGATAAGTATATGTTTATAATTATTATATCTTCATGATGGAATAAGTGATCATTATTAAATATTCTTCTTTATCTCTAGTAAATTTTTTTGTATTAAAGATTATTTTACCATAACACAATTAATGAGAATGTTTACACAATATGAAAAACTGTAACTAATGTCATTGATCAATATGTGTAGAAAATAACAAAGGGAAATCTAACTTGCTGTTTAAACTTTCACCAAAAACACATTAAAATGTTATTTATAAAAAAGTTTATTTTGTGCCAAAAAGTGCCTCAACAAGTTTAAAAAGATTGAAATGATACGAAGTATTTTTTCTAACCACAAATATATCTAGAAATCAATAATAAAAGGAAAAGTAGAAAAGACATAAATATGTGGAAACTAAATAACACACTATTCAACAAACAATGGGACAACAGATACATCAAGAGTGAAATAAAAAATTTTTGGAATTCAACAAAAATGAAAACATAACATACCATAATCTATGTGATACAGTGTAGGCAGAATAAATTCCTATGTCAAATAAGATAAAAGATCTCAAATCAATGATCTAAATCAAGAAATTGAGAAACTAGAAAAAAGAAGTGCAAACTAAGCCCAGGTCTACCAGAAGAAAGGAAATAATAAAGATAAAAACAGAAATAGAGACCAGTAAAATAATAGAAAAAATCAACAAAACTAAAATTGTTTATTTAAAAAGAATAGATAAAATTGACAACTTTAACCAGACTGACAAAGAAAAAAGTGAGAGGATGCAAATAACCAAATTAAGAAATGAAATTGGAGACGTAACAGTAGATAAAATGGAAATAAAAGGAATCATAACAGAACACTCTGAAAAGTTCCACTTCAACACAGTTAAAAACTTATACGGAGTGGACAAATTTCTAGAAACACATAACCTACATAGACTAACACAAAAAGAGGTAGAAAATCTCAACAAATTATAATAAGAGAAGCAACTGTATCAGTAATCAAAAGCCTCACAAAAACAAGAGCAAGAAGCCCTGAATCAGATGGCTTCACTAGGGAATTTTACCAAATATTCAGAGAAGAATTGGCATTAACCATCCTCAAAGTCTTCCAAAACATAAAAGAGGGCGGAATACTCCCTAACTTATTCTATAAAGCCAGTATTACCTTGATAGCAAAGCCATACAAAGACATCACAAGAAAAGAAACCTACAGATCTATATCCCTCATGGATAGACATTCAAAAATCCAACAGAATTCAACAAAGTATTAGAAGAATTATATTCCATGACTAAGTGGCATTTATTCGAGGAATGCAAGGGTTGTTCAACATTAGAAAATCTATCAGTTTTATACACATGAGTATAACAAAAGAAAAGAACCACATGTCATCTCAATAGACATAGAAAAGGCATTTGATAAAACCAAACACCTTTTCCTGATAAAAGCTTTCAACAAGATATGAATAAAAAGAAAGTTCCTCAACATGATTAAGGGCATCTATGAAAAACCAACAGCCAGATCTATAATTAATAGAGAAAGACTGAGAGTCTTCCAGTTGAGAATGGGAATGAGACCAGAATGCCTACTATCACCACTGCTATTCAATATCATACTGGAAGTTGTAGACAGAACAATAAGAGAAGAAAAAGAAATAAAATGTCTGAATTAGAAGTAAAATTATCTCTATTTACAGATGATGTAATGCTATGTATAGAAAAGCCCAGAGAAATCACAAGAAAGCTTGTAGAACTAATAGAAGAATTCCAGAAAGTTGCAGCGTACAAGATCAATAGGCAAAAATCAGTTGGGTTGTTATACATCAACAAGGAGAAACCTGAAAGGGAAATCAAGAAAACAATTCCATTTACAATAGCATCTAAAAGAATAAAATACCTAGGAATAAACCTAACGATAGATGTGAAGGACTGATACAATGAAAACTATAAACACTACTGCAAGAGAGAAAAACAGTCCTAAATAAATGGAAAGACATTTCATTCCCATGGATTAAAAGACTAAATATTGTGAAAACGTCAATACTATTCAAAGTAATCTATAGAGTCAACATAATCCTGATCAATATTACAATAGCATTCTTTTTACGGAAATGGAAAAACTAATCTCAACTTTATATGGAAAGGAACAAAAACAAAACAAACCCATTGCCTTCGAGTTGATTCTGACACATAGAGACCCGATAAGACAGAGTAGAACTGCTCCATAGGGTTTCCAAGGAGCAGCTGGAGGATTTGAAATGTTGGCCTTTTGTTAGCTGCTAGTCTCTTAACCACTGCGCCATGGAAAGGCAAGAGGCCCCAAATAACGAATACAATTTAGAAATACAAAGTAGGAGGCCTCACACTTTCCAGTTTCATAACATACTACACAGCTACAGTAATCAAAACAGCCTGAAACTGATTTAATGATAGACAGATTAATGGAATAGAATTGAAAGCCCAGAAAGAAAACCATACATCTGTGGTCTATTGATTTTTTACAAGGGTGCTAAGTCAATTCAATAGGCAAGGAGAAGTGTCTTCAATAAATGGAGCTGGAAAATTGGATTTACATGTGCAGAAAAATGAATCAAGAGCCATACCTCACATCTTACACAAAAACTAATTCAATGGTTCAGAGATGTTAAGTGTTAAATCTACAACACAAAGTTCTTGGAAAAAAATATAGGGGTGAAGCTATGGAACCTATTTTTTTTTAATCTTCTTATAATAGATTATAAAATACAACAAATCCACAAGCAACAGAAGATAAAATAAAACATTTGGACTTCATAAAAATTAAATACTTATGTTCATCAAAGGACGTTATCAAAAGAGTAAAAAGACAACTTATAGACTGGGAAAAAAGATCTTTGGGAGTCATATATATGATAAAGGCCTAATATACAATATATATATAAAATTGCAACAACTTTAAAACAAAAAGACAAATAACTCAATGAAAAATGAGCAAAGGACATGAACAGATACTTCACCAAAGAAGATATCCAAGTGGTCAACAAGCACAAGAAAAGATGCTCAGCTTTTTTAGCCATTAGAGAGATGCCAATCAAAACTACAATGAGCTATCACTTCACTGCTGTTATAATGGCAAAGACAAAAACAAAAAGTTAAGAAAAACAGAAAATAACAAGCGTTGAAGATGGTGTGGAAAGATCAAAACCCTTATCCATTGCTGCTAGTAATGTAAAATGGTGAAACCATTGTGAAAAACAGTATGAAAATTCCTCAGAAATTAAAAATAGGACCATCATATGATCCAGCAATTCCACTCCTAGGCAAGTACCCTGTTATTGCTGTTATTAGGTGCTATCAAGTCGGTTCCAACTCATAGCGACCCTATGTAAAACAGAGTGAAACTGTGCCTGTCTTGCACCATCCTCACAATTGTTGCTATGTTTGAATCCATTGTTGCAGCTGCTCTGTCAATCCATCTTATCCAAGGTCTTCCTCTTTTTCCTGGGCCCTCTACTTTACCAAGCATGATGTCCTTCTCCAGGATCTGGTCTCTCCTGATAACATGTCCAGAGATGAAGTATCACCATCCACCCTTCCAAGAAGCAATCTAGCTGTACTTCTTCCAAGACAGACTTGGTCGTTCTCCTAGAAGTCCATGGTATATTCAATATTCTTCACCAACACCATAATCAAAGGCATTAATTCTTCTTCGGTCTTCCTTATTCATTGTCCAGCTTTCGCATGCGCATGAGGTGACTGAAAATATCAAAGTGACATCTTTGCTTTTTAACACTTTAAAAAGGTATTTTGCAGCAGATTTGCCTAATGAATATGTTGTTTGATTTCTCGAATGCTGCTTCCATGGGAGTTGATTGTGGATCCAAGTAAAATGAAATCCTTGTCAACGTCAATCTTTTCTCCATTTATCATGACGTTGCTTATTGGTCCAGTTGTAAGAATTTTTGTTTTCTGTATGTTGAGGAGTAATCTATACTGAAAGCTGTAATCTTTGACGTTTATCAGTAAATGCTTCCAGTCCTCTTCACTGTCTGCAAGCAAGGTTGTTTTATCTGCATATCACAGGTTGTTAATGAGTCTTCCACCAATCCTGATGCCACATTCTTCTTTACATAATCCAGCTTCTCGAATTATTTTCTCAGCATACAGATTGAATAAGGATGGTGAAAGGATACAAACCTGACACACCTTTCCTGATTTTAAACCATGCAGTGTCCCCTTGCTCTGTTCGAACAACTGCCTCTTAATATATGTACAGGTTTCACATGAGCACAATTAAGTGTCCTGGAATTCCCATTTTTCACAATGTCATCTATAATTTTTATAATCCACACAGTCAAAAGACTTTTCATAGTAAATAAAACATAGGTAAACATCTTTCTGGTATTCTCTGCTTTCAGCCAAGATCCATCTGACATCAGCAATGATGTCCCTCGTTCCTCTTCCTCTTCTGAATCTGGCTTGAATTTCTGGCATTTCCCTGTTGATGTACTGCTGCAACCACTTTTGAATGATCTTCAGCAAAATTTTACTTGTGTATGATATTGATGATATTGCCTGATAATTTCTGATACTTCTGTTGAACAACATTTCTTTGGAATGGGCACAAACTTGGATCTCTTCTAGTTGGTTGGCCAGGTAGCTGTCTTCCAAATTTCTTGGCAGAGATGAATGAGCACCCCCAGCTCAGCATCCATTTGTTGAAACATCTCAGTTGGTATTCCCTCAATTCCTGGAGCCTTGTTTTTCTTCCATGTCTTCAGTGCAGCTTGGACTTCTTCCTTTAATACAATCAGTTCTTGATCATATGCTACCTCCTAAAATTTTGTACATCGGCCAATTGTTTTGGTACAGTAACTCAGTGTATTCCTTCCATCTTTTTTTGATACTTCCTGCCTCATTTAATATTAGGCCCATACAATCCTTCAAAATTGTAACTTGAGGCTTGAATTTTTTTTCCTCATTTCTTTCAGCTTGAGAAATGTCACCCATGTTCTTCCCTTTTGATTTTCTAACTCCAGGTTTTTGCATTTTTATTATAATACTTTACTTTCTCTTCTCAAGCTTCTCTTTGAAGTCTTCAGTTCATCACTTTTACTTCATCATTTTTTCCATTTGCTTTACCTTCTGTCCATTAAAGAGCAAGTTTCAGAGTCTCTCCTGACACCCATTTTGGTCTTTTCTTTCTTACGTGTCTTTTTAATGACTTGTTGGTTTCTTCATATAAGATGTCCCAAAACTCACCTGGTGTTTAGTCATTAGTGTTTAATTCATCAAATCTATTCTTCAGATGGTTTGCAGATTCAGGTGGGATATACTCAAGGTCATACTTTGGTTCTCGAGGATTGTTTTAACTTTCTTCAGTTTCCACTTGAACTTGGATATGAGCAACAGATGGTCTGTTCCACAGTCGGCCCCTGGCCTTGTTCTGACTGATAATTTTGAGCTTTTCCATCGTCTCTTTCCAGAGATGTAGTCTATTTGATTCTTGTGTTTTCCATCTGGCGAGGTCCATGTGGATAGTCACGATTTGTGTTTTTTAAAAAAGGTATTTTCAAGGAATAATTCATTGGTCTTGCAAAATTCTATCATGTGATCTCTGTCGTTGTTTCTATCACCAAGGCCGTATTTTCCAATGGCCAATCCTTCTCCTTTGCTTCCAACTTCCACATTTCAAGCATCAATAATTATCAATGCAACTCGATTGCATTTTTGATCAATTTCAGACTGCAGAAGTTGGTAAAAATCTTCTATTCCCTCATCTTTGGCATTAGTGATTGGCTCGTAAATGTGAAAAGTAGTCATTTT